>JAVHKY010000003.1:17415000-19915000 GCA_035079385.1 Aspidiotus rigidus
AGCGCGTAGCGCAAGCCTGCCGGGCGCCGCAGGCCTAGCCACCGCAAGCGGCTAGTTAATATTATAATCCGATTCAGGCCGACCCTGGTACTATGTCGCCCGCGACATAGCTTGTTCTTCTTCTTCGTCGTCACAGTTCAGTCGCGCACGTCACATCACGGATGTCACCATCATCACGTTCAGTAGGCCACAACGTGGCCACAACGCAGTATAAACTGCGGGTAAGGTTTGTTATCAATTATTATCATTATTGTTGCATTTTGCGTTCTTTCAATTGAGTCAAAAATTACCTACCGTGTACCTGTTTAATTCGTCAATTTAGCCGTAATTATTCATTGAAGACTCGAATCTGTATTTATAATGTTGAAACGAGCACAAACGTTTTTCATGAACCTATCATTGGTTAAGGATTAAGGGTATGCTTCACACAGAAGAAACACGCATAAATATACAAGAATGTAGGTTGATTCCCAGGCGACTAATTATGATCCGCAAAATGAACCAATTGTTCTGAATTCTTTGGAAGTGTTAGGTGATAGTTTGATACAGATTTACATTGAATCAGAACTCGTAATATTATTCGGAACTGTCGTTATTAACAATTGAAGAAACTTTCAAGCTTTTTTGTGCGTTGATAACGAGAGTTGTAAATAATATTAGGAGTTCTGAATTAATGTTAGGCTCTCATCTGGGAACAGTTAGTTTATTTATGATTATTATTGATTAATTAGCCGCTGTTGATTAATTCGTTACAATGACCAGAAGGAAGGAAACAATAAAAATAGTAGCGTCTTGTCTTTATTATCCAACGTTCCCAAATTGAAAAGATTGACTACGGATGGAACCAAACGTCTTAATTGCGATGGAAAAGAATATAGATAGAGTACCTAATCAAATGTGAATTCTTGAAATTGGTCTAAACAATGTGAATGGTGCAGCGGTACTTAGACCAAAATCTAAAGTGAATGATTGTTGAGTATCCTGATCATAAAATCGGTATCTAATTACAATGATTCTAGTCTCCAATCTGAGTTTGTAGTTCTATTCGATAGAACGTGAGTACCTGAGTGGAAAGTATATGAGGTATATGATGAACAGTTTGGATGAATAATTATCGAAATTTTATTATTTCAACTTGCAAGGTACATTTAGTTTCTAGTGCCGGTTCTTACGCCTGGTGTTAGAAGCCAAATATCATCTTAAATCAATATTTTGCAATGTATACAAATAGGTATGTAGGTATTGGAATCCAAAAATTTTGTTTTGATGGAATGCCTAGTTGTTGGGCGTTTGTTTCTTTCACAAAATGAGTTTGTACTCAAGTGGAAGTTGGTTAGTTGTATTCAATAAAATATGATCAATGAAATATGATTACTTAATGTGAACTGAGGAGCACAAACTTTTCCATGGACCCACAGGAAACTGAAATGAATAATTGCGCGAATAAAAACGTACAGAACAGAATGACTTGAAAGGTGACCATGAATCGCAAATGCGGTATCCCAGCTTTGTGATCCGCAATTCAATTTTGAATTTCAATTTATACTTATTAGTTCTAAGTACCGGTACTTTGAAGTTGACTGCAAAGGTGGTATGATAATTACATTGTTGGGTTTTGAGTAGACAAATGAAGTTTGTGATAGTGGGGTGCTTGTTTCTTTCTTTCTTTCTTTCTTTCTTTCTTGGGGTAAGTTCAGACGCTTCTTCAGAATCAGAAAGATGTGATGTGAAATCTTGAAAAGGCGGTTCACACAATATGAATGAAATTGAATACAAATGAAAGGGAATGTCTTACAACGCGATGGGAATATGAAATGAATAATTACAAATAAAAAACCGCAGGAAATAGGATAATCAAAAATTGATTGTGAATGTGATATCCTAGCTTTGGGCGTTGATTGTCAGCTGCACGCTGCAGGACAAACGGCCGACCATAGTCCGCTCTTGCGAATAAGCGAGAGCGCTTGTTTTGGAAATAGCTGGCTGACAATGGAGAAAACGTATTTTTCAAATTTTAATTTCTAAAATTCTAATGAACCGTTTATATTCATGTATGGCTTAAAAAAAAGCTGGAAGCCTCGTCTTTAATATTCAAAAGAAAAAGTAGGTAGGTGTCGATCGATTTTTGGAGATAACACGCAGTTTCTAAACATACTTTTTACGTGTATTTCTCCCATAAGAGCATAAGCAATGCGACGCTGCGCGCGTATAGTGATAAATTTCGTTACATTTTTTTGTATTCATTGCGTATTCGCATGAGGACACAAAGTAGGCGCCCTCTATGAAAACTGTGGTGGCCATTTTTGGAAGCTGCCTGAAAAGGGGATGTTACAGAAAATTGTTGAAATCTTAATTTTTTCTTCTTTTAGGTTATTCTATGAATGAAAATAATAAAAAAATGCTCTTACTACTTTTTTGTATTTTTCAATATTGACAAAGATACAGCCCGTTTTAGTTTCATACAGGTTTAGGGCAATTTTTGCCGAATCCCCTTTTCGGGCACGACTCTAGCGCACCTACAGTTGTGTCCTCATGCGAATATAGGAAGATGCACAACTTGTTACGTTATAATTATGACTTTGGAGTGCGGTGCCGTCGTGCCGAGCGCTGTCCAGTGTAGGTGTACGAGGTGTAGTTGTAGTGCATTTCAAAGCTGTACTTAATAATACAAACTTTACACTCTGCCTTACACTGCTGTCTGCTACTACTTATAATCTATGATTTCGATTTTGGTTTGGTTTGGTTTACTTTAGTTGGTTTCATTTGTTCCAATCTGCTGTTGACTGGAGATGTGAAGGATGGATAATAACTTGAGTGTTTTTCTCATTCTCTCATAGTATGTGTTTTATTTATGCTAGCCAGCTCAAAAAGTGGAAAGTACTGCCTTAGGAGAGACTTCTAGCACAAATTCGTTCGGTTCTTGCTCATGAGATGAATCTGTCCTGATTGAAATGGCTACAATTGGACGGGATCAGCGATACTATTTTTTACACGATCTTCGCACGCAAAATTACGATTCGATTCGATTTGCTTCATATCGTACTGTGTGCAAATTACGCTTTATTCAGAAGAAAACCTATTGTGAGTCCAAAGCCCGTATCCTCTGTAGGAAGTGAATTCCATATTCTCTCATCCTTGTTTTATTTTCAGTGCATTCAATCGACATCTGGAATGTCATAGAATCTTTTCGTGAAAATGGGTTGAATACTTTGGAACATCAATCAGAAATTAACATTACAAGGCTCGAAGCCCTCATTTCAAATTTGTACCACAATTTGAACAAACGATTACCATCTCAGCAGCAAGTTTCTGTTGAGTCTTTGTCATCAGTGTTGTTAAATTGGATTTTGGCAGCTTATGGAGCGTGAGTACTTAACTAGTCGAAGTTTATGAATTTGCTGACTTTAACAAACCTTTTTATTTCATTATTTTGCAGGGAAGGGTCTGGTAAAATAAAGGTATTATCGGTGAAAGTTGCTTTAGCTACCATGTGTGCTGGCAAATTGATGGACAAATTGCGATGTAATTATTTTTTTCTAAATTCTATTGGGATAATCGGAACTCTGTTTAGCAACTGATGAATATTTCAGATATTTTTTCACAAATATGTGACAATAACGGTAATATGGTGATGTGGAAATTTAGAGAGTACCTTCATGAAATACTTGTTCTTCCTGCTTCAGTTTATGAGTCGCCATCATTTCCTTTTACTAGTCAACTAGCCAATGAAATTTTTCCTTCCGTAAGTGTAAATTATAAAGAACACTGCAAGGTTCCCATCCTAGGTGTTGAAGATCATCATCTTTTTCAGGGTTCACGAGTGAATTTGAACGATTTCATCGACGTAATGATGTCCGATCCGGGACCTGCATGTTTGGTCTGGCTTCCATTATTGCATCGAATAGCCGGTGTAGAAAACGGTAAGATCATTAATATTTAATTTTGCCATTTTTTCTTTATCAGGAATCATCATTTTTATCATTATAGTTATTCACCCGGTGGCTTGCGACGTATGTAGACGGGAAAATTTTACGGGATTTCGATATCGCTGTCAAAAGTGTCATAACTTTCAATTATGTCAAGATTGCTTTTGGAGAGGACGCGTTGCCGGAAATCATACACTCGAACATGAAGTCAAAGAATATACTGCCTACGTGAGTATTAGAGAATTTTATGTGAAGTATAGTAGAATACCGTCATCGATATCGTTTCAAAATGTATTAAATTTCAAAATTTCTCTGTGTCTAGAAATCACCTAGTAAGCAAATAGGCCACACATTACGAAAGTCATTTCGTTGTGTTCCGGATAAAGGCAAAACGAGCATTCCACGTTTTCCAGAAGAATTAGAAAAACCTATTAATTTATCGCACATTGTGTAAGTTGCTAAACTTGAAGTATTCTGGAAAAACATGAATGTCCATCAATTAATTGCATAAATTTTCCTTTAGTCCTCCATCCCCATTACCGACACATAATGGGTTCCCTGAACCTGGTTCAAGTAATTCGCCTTACGATTTCAATTCCTTAGATAGTCGGTCAACCATGAGAAGGTAAAGTTTTCATCCATCAAAAAATCAGAATTATACTCTTTGGTTCTAATTTTGGTCAATTTTTCCCTTAGCGGGAAGTTGTCTTGTTTGAATGTAAGTCAAATAGATGATGAACATAAATTAATAGCTAGATATGCAGCAAGGTTAGCGGCAGAAGTATCATCAGTGGTAAGTTTTTTGTGGATCTATCAATCATGCGTTATGAGTTGAATATTTTCACAAAAACGTTAAATGAATCAGGGTCGGACGACCTCCGAAGGTTCATTGAGTTTGGACACATCCAGAGCGCAAAGGGAATTAATTTACCAATTAGAAAACAAGAATCGAGAAATAATGCGAGAAATTGCACGATTAAGGTTAGTTATACGCGTACTTCAAATTTTTAATTCTCTCATTTAGCTTTATGAACGAATGCGATTTCATTTTAAAGAAAACAACAAGAAGCTGAAGAACACGGAGGCTTAGAAGAGAACCCAGTCCTGATGAATGAACTTCGTGCCTTGAGATTGAGAAAACATGAATTAGAAACACACTTAACATCGTTGCAAGATTCTAGGAAACATCTAAAAGCTCAACTCGATAATCTGATGAAGGTGTTGAAGGTTAGTCAATTACGGTTTGATTCGATAAAAATAGCCACAACGCAAAATATTTTTCTTATAAAGTATTTTGATTTTATAGAATCATCAGCCATCGCCGCCTCGTGCGACACCTAACTTATCTCCTCATTCGACTAAATCGCCACCTCCTTCTCGATCTGCTCCACCAACCCCTGGAAGCTCGGCTATGCAATCGTTACCACCAACGGACATTTTGAAAGGAGATGTCAGGTCAGCATTCAATAGCAATTCTAATGGAGGTAAATGAATTAAGTTTCTCGAGTTTAAGGTTAGGTTTCTGAAAGCAATCATTTTATTCATGTCAGCATTCAAAATCTTACGTTTTTCTTTGAGTGTTCTTTGGAGTTGAATATGAGGCTGTGAGCTGATCAAAAATAGGGGGTATCATGAAACACGAATGAGAGCGCTAGTTCTATTTGGTCGCGAGTTCGAACCTCACAAGAAGGGAAACGAACTTTACTTGTCTTCTTCTGATCGTCCCCTTTCTTTATGTGCGTAAGAAAAAAGGACAGCCATTGAGAGTTTTGAATAATTTTGCTGGGTCTTAGTGAGAAACGTTTTTTCTGAGGTGCATGATGAACGTATGTACTTCTGATTTCGTACCAAACGAACTGATGTTGAAATGGAATGTATTTTGTATCGTAGTTCAATCCAGTTGTCCAAGTGATACGTCGACGTTTGCTTGTAATCGTATTTATCGAAACGATCTTCTTGTAGCGGCTGATTCAGTTACAAGTGCCATGTCGACTCTAGTCAGGGAATTGAATTCAGGTGAAGACACGTTGAAGCTTTTAATAAAATAGTTCTCTCATTTTCTATCTTGCGATATTATGTTTCTATAATTTAATATTTTAGACGCTTCTGATGAAGAGATACAAACTTCAAATCCAAACATCGTGAGACCTTTAGGTAGGTAAAGTTGATGTTATTGTGATTCAATGAATCTGAGAAATTAGAATACTTTGGATTCACACCTCTGTCGTTGGAATAGTTTTTACTCGATTCTTCTGTTATTACAGACTTGGGGAATGGTCGTAATTTAGAGAGATAAAGGCGCCATGCTGTTCGGAGTCCGATTTCTATTGGTCCTAAATGTGCATTTTAAACTTCTTCAGTTTTTTATTTTATTACTTTGTTTGCTTTATTGCGCAGTGTTCCAAGTTTGATTTTAATGCTGATATGAATCGAACAGGTTTTATGTGTTCATAGATGATATGATTTTGTTTGAAAAGTTTCGAACACAAAGATTTAATTTTTATCTCTCATAAATCTTAAATTATATATGATAAAATAGAGGAACTCTAGGAGACTCCAATATTGTACGACATCGCGCTGTTCTCTATTATTTTTTTTCGTATCTGAGTGCGAGATGTGCATCCAACTTTCATGGAAAATCACCTGTAGCCAGTATGCTCTAAAAGCCTCGCCTAAATTCTATTACGACTGAAGAATATTTCTTGTGAACTGAAATTTCGCATTCTATAGGTACTTCCTATTATATTGTACCTGTGATAAACGTTGATCTAATCACCAACATTTTAATGACCTGATGAAATACGAATACACCTACCAAAGTATTATCCCTATTTTTAACGATTTTCAGCTATCAAACAACGTTTGTAGAATTCATTTTCCAAGTGATTTATTCGTGAAGTTTTGTATTTCGTTCGTTTGTACGTGTTTCATAATTTTATGTTTGCTTTTTACTTTCGTTTCTTTTTTCCTTTTTCTTCATCATGTGTTACCAGGGTTACTTCAGTTCCAGTGCACAAATTCGGTAGTTTTTACCAACGCTCTGAATTTACTATACTTATGTAAAAATGTAATTACGAGCATATGTTATGTAATTCAAATCTTATTTCGTAAGTCTTGATTGTAGCTTTTGAAGGTTTAGTTGAAAAATATACGTACATATATTTATTGATGTTAAATCGTGTGTGAAATGAATGACTCGGTCTCGTGATACGTATTGACGAAATTTAACGTTGTTATAGATTTTTAATTCAAAATTAGAACGTTAACTTATAAAAACAGAAAAATCAAAATAAACATTGGAGCGATCAAACAAGATAAAATATGCGGTATCAACATCGTAAAATACTGCACAGCCAGTGTAAAATATACGTAACGAAAAGTTAAGGCACATGAATTATTCAGAAATAATAGATTGCGTACGTAAGAAAAAAGAACACACAGACAAAACATTCTGTTAAAAACTCCGAGCTGAATTCCTGAGTATTAAGATGAGACAAAGTGAATGCCTATTTTCGTTTTTCTTGCGTTTTGCGTAAAGCCATTTCTGTTTCCCGTTTTATCATCAGTTCGGTAACTAGTCGAGCCTCCTTTTTCTTACGCTCTTCCAGTTTCGCGGGCACATCCGGAATCAACCATTGGAACGCAATTTTCATACTGAAGACTAAATTCTACAACAAATAAAAGAAAAATCTATGTTACGTGAGTTTTGGAAAACTTACAGACCAATGGAAAATTATGAATCGATTCATCTTTTCTTCAAAATTTTTCAAAACTGTGAGTTTTTCGTCTAGCAACAATATCGCCTGATGTACTTCACGTTTCTCGAGTGTTCCCTATTTATTAATAAACAAAACAAAACATCTATTCGTTCATCGCAATTTACTTACTTGAAAAATAAAGACAAAAAGTAGACGAATAGCTAAAACCTGCCAAAATAATAACGAACGTTCGTATTCGTGGTCATTGGGTGGTTCGCGATAACCATAATACCTAATATGAAAACAGAAGAAAATGACTTCTATATTCACAAATTTTAGTAAACTGAAACACAGGAGAACAAAATAGTTACCAGCATTCGCTAACATTGAGCCGGCTGACAGGACGATTTTTTCCAAAATCATCAACGTCAAATTTTGAAAAACCATAATACACAATTTGATCCTTATCTACAGGACCAGGCTGCTCGAATTCTTGTATCAGTCGCGGAATGAAATCGGAAGAAAAAGCAATAATAATCGCCTAGGAAAATGAAACATTTTAATCAGCAGATTCTTTAACTCACCTCATATTGAAAACAATACTCACATTGAATATAACTGCCATTTTTCCGATAACGTCGGTAATTCTGTACCAGACACCAATATTGGGAACCTGATGCGGTACAGGCCTACGATAATATTTAAGTATTTTCTGCGCATCGAGTCGCAATTCGAAAATATTATTAATTAAGGCGAAGAGAGGCGCCAGAGGAAATGCGGATGCAAATAAAGTAACGAAACCAAATTGCATAGCTTTACAAAAGAAAAAAATCAAATCACAAAAAATTGAATCAAGAATTCACAAAAATGAGAGAAAATTTTACCTATTTCTAAGTATTCGTTGAATAATCCTTGAGTACCCCAATCTAATAATTTGTAGTCCTCGCACCACTGTTTTTCCTCAGCTGCTGTATTTCCTGTGTTCAAGTCTCTGCTGCCATTATTTGCATTCTTCTTGAGTGAATAATGATTAAACCACCTCCAACCAGCCCTGCAGTAGAAATAATTCTTACAAAAACTATGTCGACGTACAAGAAATTCTTGAGACGATGAATACGTCTCTTACGGAACGACGATTTCCATGATACTGGCGAAAATTTGCTGTCCGACCATAATGATACCCAGTTGAATGCTAAGCTCGATTAAGCACCCTCCTGCGTGACACTGTTACAAATTATGGTATTAAATACAAAACCGCCTATTTTCTATGTACTATTGTTGGATTTTCTTCGATAAAAATTCACCTCTTCTTGTCTGTATCCGAAGATACGATTGAAGTTTCCCGGGTAACCCGCAAATTTGCCTTTGAAAAATGCAATATACAACATAGAAGCGTAGTAATTAACGAACTGGAAAATATACAATTTTATGGAAAGCGAATTTTCAAATTCCGTTTGAGTACGGGGTAGCTCCAGAGACGTTAGATAATTCGCGATATTTTCATAAATCTGCAAAAATAACAAAAACTTGATCATTTTTAAATTTTTTTTCCTGCGTAAAATCTTTCTCCTCTCTCTTTTTTCTATTCATGAATCTTTTCAAGCGATGTTTAAGAGAAGCTCAAAAGTCGAGTCATCAACGAAGCGGAAAGACAGTTTATTATAAATATTTTTCATTGTTAGAAAATACAATCGCGACAATATCGTGGCTATTGGCAGATATTTTCTACTCACTCCTTTTTTTATACACGAAATCTAACAGGAGAAGGAGAAACTTGATGGAGAAAGTATTTGTGACGCCTACCGTGTGCAATGAAAGCAAAGAAACACAGGTACAAAAATAACCAAATTTAAATAGAAAAATTTAGGGCACCACCGAAAACGTTGATGATACCATTATTTCTTAATAAAATAATGGGAGATTTCAACAAATAAATTGGATATCATCCTCTAAATTAATTCCTTTTCTAAAATGGAATTTTTCCAGCGACCTTACTATCAGAGATATTAGAACTCAAAATCGATCAAGGTAGTTTTAAATTTGTAAAAATCTTGCCTACGTTATCTCTACTTACAGCATTTAAAATCATGATGCTAATCAAGTTCAATAAGCCCGACGTGACCGGAACAATAACGCTCGAGTACTTTCCATCAAACGCTACATCATCAAGCGCATCTGCGTAATACAAACTCATTCTGAAAAGCACTATACTTAAGACGACACCGATAGCGATCAGCATCTGAAATTATTCAGGATAATGCTATCAAGTTTCGTACATCCTTGCATCACATTAGCATTGATACATTTAACTTACGAAAAGAAGAACCAACGTATAACTCAAGGCTACAGTTGGTAATTTATAGAACCAAAAAGATAGAACTGGCTCTCGCTGATTGGTGTCAATGTTCAATTTTGTTTTCTTTGCACCCGCTAGCTTTGCAAGATACTGCGGGCGAGGATGCTCACTCTGAGAGGAGTAATCAGATAAGCCCCAACAGTGACACAATACTGCTGCATGTCGTTTCCATAATTCCAGGAAGAAGGTAGCTGCGAATAATCAAAGGAAAAAATTAATGATCACTCAACGAATTACAATCCGAATGGTAATATGACTACAAGCGAAACGATGGAACATACGGTGAGAGAAGACCAATCATCTACTCGTACATCGACAGGTTAGAAACGATATTCTAGTATCTTTACGCTAGCTAACATGCCTTGGGTTCATTTCAGATATTATTTCATAGATTCTCAACCTCTCAGTGATTTCGAATGATCTCAATTTTCAACATGGGTTGAAAAATTTTACGAGAAGGTTGAGATTGAGAGGTACGTGATTCAAACCCCCGACGGGTAATACCACAAATAGGAAAAGGCAAACTTCTCCTTCAAGAAGACGCCTTGGAAAACAGTGAATTTTATCATTTTGAAAGAAAAAAATCCTGACATCCCGTTTTTTCCCAATTTACATCATACACAGTACACACATTATATTTTTTTGGTTTCGTTAGTAGTGTAAAATATAGTGCAAGACTTCGACTTTGAAGTTGGAATAAGTGTGCAAGTGACCCAGTTCCCATTGAGAAGTCAGCTTTCTCACTGAGCTCACAACTCAAGTACAGTAAAAATCGAAAATCGCATAATCAACGTTTCCAACCTAATTTTTGTCATTACAGTACACGCAAAGAAGTACATATAACTTAACACGCAAGTGTCAGACTTGCTTTTCTCGGATATACTAGAGCAATTTCGTGCAACATGCACACCTAAATTTCTGTCGACTAGTGGATAGTACCTACTCGAAAATAAATTAATAATTATTAGATCTCACTGGAGATAATTATTTCAAGTAATGAATGAAACAACATAATATAACACGAATATAAGTTCCTGAAATCGCTTTTAGACCGAGGTATTTTCATTCCACTAGTCGACACTGGTTTTTGTCTAAGTACGCTACAAGCTATACACATTTATCTACGTGCTACAGACATACTATTAAAATACTAATAAACAGATAGTAACTAAACTACAAGCTTACCCCATACAGACATTAAAAAAGCAAATATTACTGTAAAGTTGTTACTAAATAGGTAGGTTATTTTCGCGTACAGACAATTGTCATTCAGCTTCCAATAATCACAATTTTTATCACATAATGGACACATAGCTATATCCTTCCCGTCTTCGGAACAAACAAAGGTACTACGCATAACATTCAATAGAAATATTGTGAGAAACTCAAGCTCAATATTGATATAGGACAGGAATAAAGAAGATTAACGTATCCCTTAGATCTTCAGCAACAATCAATACATCGTCTTCATTAAAAAGCCCAAAGTCGCTTACCTATATTGATCCGCCGAGAGTGTCATAAATCCGTACACGAATACTGTAATTCCTAAGATCGATGCCGGTATAAGTAGCTGAGTATAGAAACCTAACCACGCGAAATAAAACGCGAATTTTACACCCAAATATTCCTTCACGTCATCCATAGGTTGTAACCGAATCCATTTATCCAAACTAGCCCATTCAATTCGCAACTGATTCCGTAAACAGGCCTCTTGACGATAACCACCCTGCAATCGTCATCCATGACAGGATGAGCGTTCACTGTTTTTTTACATAAATTTACCCGAAAATTACATACATCGTGTAAGGGGTACGCGGCTTTATAAGAATTTCGATCTATTAAAGTTTGTATTCCGACGCTGTGTAAATCTTTGTCATTTTCCGTCCACTTAGTTCGGTGCAAAATGAAATCGGCGACCAAAGTTCGAACAGTCGACGTGAAGAAGCTTGGATTGTTATCATCGAACCTGCGACAACCGACAAGATTGTCATTTGTTTTGACCCCGCTATTTATTGTAATGTCAAGTGGTTTAGGGCTATACTCACATGTAACACTTATCCGTGTTGTATTCAGCGTATAATGTATTATTGTCTCTATATTTCTGCGGGTCGATCGTAATGAAAAATCTGATGAACCTTTTGAAAACGGATTTCACTTCGGCGATTAGATTGAAATCGTGATGGCGTTTCTCATCTTTCACAGAATACTGCCACAAATTAATGAAAATGTTAGAACTAAATGACTGAGCGTTCAACAAACGCGCGGAAAATTTTTTCCCGAAAATGAGATACCTATATTTTACTTTACGAGTAAGATGTTAAAATTCAAGGTAACACTTGCGAATATGATACGACTTTTTTGAAGGTTGTGAAGGTGATCAATAGGAAAGGGCAATGTCTACATTTTCAGAATTAAAGGGAGCATTTTATTTAAGTTATCAAGATTCTTCCTCTATTTCCCAATTTGGAGCTACGATAAAATAAATCCATTGTTTCAATATCTGTATACTCATCCAAATAAAAGCGGATAGTATGCAGCCAATGGATTAATATTAGAATCTGAAACTATAAAGTACTGTTTCCAGAATTACCTGTTTCATCGGCATTTTCAATTTTAGAATCTCGCAATGTTTTCTTAATACTGGTCTTGGAATATGGATCTTAACAAACATCAAGCCATTCACCGACTCTTTCTCGAGCTCTAAACCCTGAGTTATAAGGTTGGTTTCGAATGTTGTCCTAACGCAAGTATCATTTGATTCATCGCCGTATCTAGTTTTCTGATTTGATCGAGACGTACTCTCATCGTATACCAGCACAAAATCAACAGATTTGCCGAGTTTTTCGAAACTCTGCTCCGGTGTCTAAAACAGGACGTACGTATGTATAAGTTGAGCACCTGTCTCCATTATATTTTAAAGTCATACGACGGTTAAAAGATATTTTTACTCGAAGCACTAACATCATTTCTTTCGTTAGAATTCGACTTCTCAGATCCTTCTCGATCATACAGTTCATTCAGCTCGCTCTCACTAAGAGCATCATCATTTTTTTGAGACTTGATGAAGTCCACAATCTTGCTCTTTATCATGATGAATGTCCTTCTTCACGAAAACATAGAGCTATACGAGGCGAGTATGGCTTTTCAGCACTGAATGAAGACACCTATGTACGCGCATAGATCTGAAATTTGAGGTATATTTATCTAGAGGATCAGGACCAAAAAAGAATTATCTATGAAATAAATATTTAAATATTAGATACCTGCTAATGACAATGACATTCCTCCGACCATCTTGAACATTCACAGTCGATTACGTAACGAGGATATAAGCAGACTGCGAGGTCAGATACCGAAAGAAGATCTGAATATTTTCAGCGCAAAAAACTGGTTTTAGCCTACATCTTATTTAGTGATGATGATACGATAGAACGATTTAAGTATCATCATGCAAAGCAGAATAATTTTCCACTTACTACGCCGATCGTTGTGCGTGTGTAACACAACGCTCATCGATTGCTTGACTGGGACTGGACTGAACGTGTTGCGGTGTTAGATGGACGCAAATTCGTCGAGAACAACGAGCGACTCGCGACCGTAGACCTACAATCATCAAGACAAAATGATAGCATCATTCATCATTGACTATATAGGCTATACATATATATATATATATATGTGTTGTAAGCGTATGGCACCAGAATACAAGACAGAAATTTGGCGCCCACAAAATCAGTCACCGTACCATACATATTTCAAGGTTGCAACAGAATATCCGCAGTAAATTATTCATTTACCGGCAAATGATTCCGTTCCAGTCACGTATTCAAGTTGATTAAACACTGGATCGCGTTAATTAATTAGGAATTATCTTATTCGCATTTTTATCACTCGTTGATGAACACGAACACGCAAGTCCGCTCTACTCAGTCGTGAGAGATAGGTAATTATAGGGGGAGTTCGATTACATTCTACATCAGGAACAGAAAAATATCGAACGGATTTAGAATTTTCATGACTCACATTCACAAGTTCATCATTCGACATATTCGTGAGGGAGAACCTTTGACGATACATAGTCAAAGGGGGAAAGTGAAATTTAAATCATAATGACGTTACGGAGTCAATTACCGTCTACTCCAAAATTATTAATAATTTTATTCATCAAAATTTTGTTAATTTTCACAGTCTTTCTTGCTTTAACATTTTTCTTTTCACCTACGTACAATCGAAGCATTATCGGAATAAAATTTGCACCCTTCCTCCAGAAAATATGAGGACAAAGCGGTATAATCATTTTTATTTTTCAAGGTCATTACAATGTTTGTGAAATATTTTAATTCTTTCTAAGAAGCAGAGATATTTTTCTCTCGTAAGCACTAGGACAGTCTTAACAGGGTAGGCAGGTATAGGGTATAGTGTTTAGGACGTAGCAAGTTTGTTATCATTTCTGAGGAAAATTTTTTCTTTTCCCGTATTTTTAATTTTTAAATTCCATGAATGATCGAAATATTAGGATTGAATTTATGATAAATTCATTAGATAAGGTTAACTTTTAGTTCTCTACAGATATGAGGCGCACGCGCGCGAAGTTCTTTCTTATCAGTAGATTTGAAATATTGATCTGAGAGAGATGACAGATTTCCTCTCATATTGTCTCCCCAAATTTATTCAACATTCTTCATGGTAGGGAGTACAGTATGGAAAATCCAACGCGACAAGCGTTTTTCTTCGCATTTAACGGAGTTTTTCTGGTGTTTGTGCAAGAAGAGTCGGATTCGTTCTTATCTTAAAGCAGTTTCTTATATCTTACAGGACACAACGCGTGCGTCCAAGGTTCAGGGCTATCTTGAGAGCTGAGTGCTCCCTCGTCAGTAGGGTAGACCCCCGCAGTGGCCTCATTGGCAGACATTGCTCATTGCGCGGAACTCAAGGAGAAATGGAGCCAGGCCACTCTCAATTCGAGCCCTCTGAATTACCGACGCAATACCACAAAGGGTGGATACCAGTGACAGAGGTGCGGTTTTTGGGGGATCACTTTGGGCGTGCGTGCACGCTCATACGCCCTCCGTTTTTCAAAGGCGATTTTACAGGACACGGGCTGATTAGATCTAATTAGTCATCCTGTCAATGACAATAGGTTTTTCACTATTATACTAAAACTGAACTTCGTTCATCCATCTTCTTCACTCTCAAGAAGTAAATTGTTATATCCCTTCATAAAAGTTGTTCAACGACGTTAAGATTATTTTCTCAAATAGAGTCATTAATCACAAACAAACAATAATTTGTGACCCCGTCTACAGAAACCCGGCTTAGCTTTGGATATTGATCAGGAGAAAAGAATCTTTTACAAGGGAAGGAAGATTCCTTTTCTCCTGATTGTAATTGAACACTAGGCCGGGTTTCTGTAGACGGGGTCACATCTAAGTATTGCGAATAGTCTAATACGTTCAATACGGCGATGGCGGGATAAAATTTTTCGATGAGATACTTGAAAATAAACCCACTATGGATGGAAGGGTAAATTGTAGGCTCTTGGGACTATACGATCATTTCTTCACGTTGAGACCCATTCGGCCATTTCTGCTCACAGTCAATGCTAACATCCAAACACGTTTCTGTAACTAAACTAATAAAATTTGAATGGGTTGTATTTCTGTAGTTAATGAAATTAAAAATTGCTATAATGTTCAGGAAATTGATCCCTTCTCCTACGGTAAAAATTTTGTGAAAGTTATGAATAATGGACTCACAAGAGATTGTATTTCATTAATTTACAAGACGACCTTCTTGTTTTTGAGAATCTCTCTCCAAGTTTGTACTAGAAATAAAAGCTCAGCAATTTTCCTTCGACCGGTGATCTCGTTATAATCTCGAGATTCAGCATTATGTTCCGTGATTGGCGGAAAAACTTACAGATCTGTTCAACAAACTAGGAAACATGTTTAAAAAATAGTGCGCGTGAACAAACTCTCATACGACTATATTAATACCAAATTGTATTTCACGAAAAAGAGAAAGAAAAAAAAAAAAGAAAGTGAAGTAATCTTCTCATTTTTCGTTTTCTAATAGCTTATTAAGAAAGTATTTTATTAACATAAATATTCAAAAATAATAGCGTCATTTCGAACATAACTTAGATACCATTTTTTGACTCGAATAAAATTTCAGGCCAAAATCAAATAAATCCTAATACAGAAGACTCATTCCAATACGAAAAAAATTCTCTATATCGTTGATGTTTCTCTATCTGGAAACGGTTCCTCGTAAAATAACTGAAACCAAAAACCACACTGACATTTTTTCGGTTCACCTTTGTGCAGCCACATCCAAACGATAGTATTCGAATCTTCTTCACAAATACAACCTACGATTCTCGAATCAAAGGCAGAAGGAATCATATTTGGTGCCTCTCTCGTACCGATACCTCGTCTGAAAGATTTAACTGAGTAAGGATCCTGGAATGACAACAATGATAATAGGTTTCATTCGTATATGAGGAAAAACATGATTAGAGTGTAAGAAATCAAAAATTTGTAGTGAAGAGTCTATAGATATGTATCTTATTACACCTACAGTCAGCACTTCTGAGTTGATATTTTTTAAACGAATTCCGAACAATTTTGCATACTCGATTCCTTGCACGAAATGTAAAGCGAATTTTCGCACAATGAAACTGAAATCGATAGAGGTACCCGAAGATTTACGTTCATAGTCTACTACATTAGACGGAGATTTAAGACAGTAATTAACATCAGAAGTTGGGACTTCCAAAAACTAATCTTCACTCTAAAGAACGTAGTGTTCAGTGACTCAGCTCACATAAATTTTCTCAAATGTACGCGATTCTTCACCTTCTGCAAAATTTGTGCGAGGAACTTCTAAATAGCAAGATTTTTTTGAAAGTTAAAAAGGACTCGATATTCCTATGTCATTGGATTGCGAGAAGAAAAGTTGCTATTGATCATTTCACATTCGCCGTAGGTAAAAATACTTCACTGTTCTGTTTCGTACTTACAGAATCACCTCCAAGACGATCGATGACATCTTTTCTATAAAATCCTGTGACTAATTCAATGGGATCCAGCCGAATAAGTTCTGTAACACGAATCGTATTCATATTATTTCGATGCACCGAGACTTTTGAACAAATAAGGAATAACTCCCGCAAGTGGAAATAATATGAACTGATATTACTCACTATTTTTGATTACTGGTTCTTGCATTTGTACCGGGCTCGAACTTTTCTTGGATTTGGAAAAAAAGGTTCTAGCAAAAGACTTCTTCGCAGATGATTTCGGGAGGAGAACTGTCTTCGAAAGCGCACTGGTCAATTGTGCCATCGACGGCATGCTGAAGTAGGTATTTTTCAAAGTTTTATAGAGAATTTTTCCTTTCAAATCTGAAGAACAACGTGAATCTGAAGTCTTGCACCCAATTCAGTTTCAACCTCAGACCTAATGGAGTGATAAGGGACGTCCACCTTATCATATCACACTGCCGTAGTCAAGTAGGGTAGCACAGCACCTATACTCTGTCCGCAAATAGAATGGGTCACGTCAACAAACCCGCGACCCGCTTTCATGCATAAAAAATTGATTACGATGCGAGGAAGCGGTTCGCGGGTTTGTTTACGCGACCCATTCTATTTGCGGACAGAGCATAGCACAAAGTTGAATTGGCATATCTGCAATCAACGATCAGTTGAATTAGATTTAGTTTAGCCACCACTAGGTCATACCAGAAGCCGTATTCTCCTGATTGCGTCGTTGTAGGTAGGTTAATCCAATTTTGTACGGGCGGTGTATAAATTATGTGCCGAAATTTTGCCATTTTTATTTTTGTTACGATCTTCAAATCAAATTTTCACATCAAGATAGGGTTATGTAGACGAATCGCATCTTCACCTTCTTGGTGCACTTCGCACGTTGCACATTGTACAACTCACTGTGCAAGTACAGTACAACTACCACTACTACCAGGCAACTCCAACAACTACTACAAACATTATACGTGGAGCAGCGATCGCTGTGTTGATCGGTGACGACGAAGAGGCCGGGGCGGGCGGAAATCACCTAGTCAGATCGTACTTATGATAACGTAATGAGAGAAGTTGCAATCATCTTTCTTTTCCCTAACACTAATGAAATGGATAGAATAAATTAGGAAGACTGGTTTTTCGTTCTCAAAACTTATTCTTAATATTTGAATTTCTCAGTCATTAGTAAGTATAGTTGTATGGTTGTTCTATTTCGAAATCATTTCGGATATTTCCTGTGAAATTGCCTGAAAATCGTCTTCTGTTCTGATATCGTAAGTTCAGTGCCTGAAGTGTACATCTCATTTCTCTTTTTAACGCACTCTCGTTTGACATAACTTTATCTACTTTGTACGGTAGTGCTTATTGTTTTTCCACTTTATTCTAGAGCACTTGAAATGGATTCGCAGAGGTATAATTTTTCTGACAACGGAGAGGATCCTGTTATCTCCGGTGATAAGTACGAATCAAAATTATTTTTAGTTTCTGTATGTTAATTGATTTTCTTACTAATCATTCTATTTATTGCAGGTTATGTAGTTCGCAGTCGCCTATAAAGTCGTGTGAAATACCAGGAGAACCTCAACCACGTATATCTGTCGTCAATCCGCAAAATCCCCCTATACCCCCGAGAAACTACGTGAATGGGAACAGAATGCCAGTAGTCAACAATTCGTATAACTCGTACAACCGATATTCGTATCCATTCCGAACACCTTACAACGGATATTCGTTCGGTTACAACGGATATAATCCAACTTATCCTGGCTATTCGGGGTACAGTCCAGGCATGTTCGGTGGCTATAGTGCGAGTGGATACGGTACAAATAATTCTTCCAGTAGCGGGTGACACAAATTATTTTGTTTTAAAATTTATGCGATAAATATTACCGTTCCAGTGCTCGTATTAATCTGTATCTATTAACTTAACAGATTTATCAGGGCTGCCGAAGATAGCACTAGACCCGCTTTCCAAGCGATTGAAACCATGACAAGAGCTATTAATTCCTTAGCTTTCATGATGGAATCAACATTTGGCTCGTTGAATATGTCATTTCAAGCTATATTATCTGTGATAGAGAATTTTTCACACGCTCGAAAATTTTTAAAACGAGTCATCACATCCGTATTGACGTTGCGTATATTTCATAAATTTTTATTGGTGTTAGTCAATTTATTAAGTAAGTTCTCATAAATCTATGGTAACGTATGCTATCCCAAGTAAAGTTCAGTTATGATTGACAACAATTCTACTTGTACAGGACGAATGAATATTTTATCGGATCAAGCTGTTGCGAGTTTACCACTATTACGCGCGCCTACGGAGACAACGGGAACAAGTATTTCTCTTTGGCCTATAATGACATTTTTCGGTTTAATGTTTGGTGCTCCTTATCTTATTTCAAGGATGTTACCTTCTCAAGAGGACAAACGAGAGGGTTCGTTTACGCTTTTTTATATCGCATCTTCCTGTCGTGAAAATTCGCAATTGTTCTTAATTTTGCGTATGTGTAGGTGATGTTTGGAACCCAGAAACAGATCGTCACATTCCATTAGTCGCCGTACACGATTTTAATGCTGGAACTGAACAAGAAGTTAGTTTGGTTAAAGGTCAACTATTGAAGATGGTCCCACCTGAGGTCATGGCCCCTCCATCACCTTACTGGGTATTTGTAGCTGATGAAAATAATCAAACTGGTTTCGTTCCCAGAAACCATGTGGCCCCAAGATCGTGAATATATTTATCGAGAAAATTTTTTTTTTTTTCAATTTTGTACTTTCATGGTCAAATTTTTTATACCAAGTTTTGAATGTTATTGAATTATTATTGAAATAGTTTTGGTACGTGGCTTACTTTGTAAGTTAATTGTAGTAATTCAAGTAATAATCGTCATTTATCGTGCTAGAGTTGGAGTTATGGTTGTTAGTTCATTATTATCATTTCTGTAAAAAATGTACTTCCGCGGTTCTTTTTTCAAAGACTTCAATTCTGGTCCAAACTTACTGAGTGTAATAGTCTTGTTGAACTGTTTTGCGAATAATATTAATTTTTCTCGTTATTGGATTTTCAAGTGTTATCTAATTCAAGGTATGTTAATTTTGTTTTTAATAATTAGCATGACTTGTGTACTCTTTATTGGCATCAGATATTCTGTTCTCTTGACTCTGTAATTCATTTTCAATGATCAGAAGTCAAAAGGATCGTCATGAATAATTGGGCTAAACCGGAAGTGAGATAAAAAAGATTATGATTCCTAGAATAGGAGATAAATTACGCTACTACTAGAGACGCCATTGTACTGCGAGTGCCTTCAACCGAATTTTAACAGTGAGTAATGTTAAGTCAATGGCATCATAAGGTATACTCTAGGTCACAGGGCGGATTGCACTCGAGCATTCGTAGTGTGTAAATGCACTTGACATGCACAACGAGGTGTCGACTGCTTGCTATTGGCGTTATCTTTGAAACAGCAGTTGTCTGTAATCAGAAGGAAAATGCGTAAAATTTCACTTCGTAGTTTGTAGATGAGTTGAAAATAATTAATTTGTTCATTATAAACAATAATATGTGTATTGATAATTATTCCATTTTGTTCTTTCTTATGGCTGTCGACTAGACAACGATGGATTCATTCAGTAGATGCGATTCAACCCAACGTTCCGTAGTCCTCTCAAACAGAGCCGCATTAATGCATAGGCTAGGCTTACAAGGCTACTACAGCCTTGGGTACAAAATTCTGTCTAAAAAAAAATTGAAACGGAAAGAAACGAAAAAAAAAATGAGTTAGAGAAAATTACACCGGTCAAGATAATTACGTATACTTATGTCTTTTATAGAAGTTGGAATTCTTCAAAAAATATCTATCTAGCTGTACTTTGAAAATAACGTCAACTCATGAGAAAAATATCGTTATGTTGCTGACGGAGTGGAAGGAGAGGGGATAGCTATGTGTTACAGGGTGCAAAAAAAATATCAGCCTATAGCGAAAGAGAGTTGATGCGGCCTGCTTTCAAACTTACGTTAGTCGCGACGAGATTTTTTTCTACGCACTCTAGTGCAGGGAAATACTGCACAAAGACGATCGCCAAGGTGTTTGAGGTTTAACATATAGATGAATTAGCATTTGTTATTCACGTTCTTAAAACAAGATAAGTGTTGGCAAAACCTAACACAATGATGAAGCGAAAAACGTATTTACACGGATACTCGAAAATTTGATAGATAATTGCGCTGAGTTCAAACGGAAATCAATCAAGCGAAGCAGAAACGTAAATACCAACGTCCTTTTCGTTTAATTATCTCAACAAGAAGGGCAGTAATCTTTCAAGCCTTTTAATAACAACACACATGATGAGATAGTGAATTCTGTTACTTTTAGTTCAACAATCTCATTTTTTGTCTCTTGAAAACAAATTTCACGTCAAAAATGGATCTTGTTAATGATACTTTTAAACATTTTTCCAACGAGGAAGCATATTGCATTTGCAAAACCGTATCCTAACCCAATCAAACGAATCTTAAACTTGGTATTTGCAAAGTTACACTTGAAGCATTGATTCATTTGAGTGCTATTTCTTCTTTACCCAATTATTCGCATCATCCAGGAAAGTATTGAGAGTTTAATTTTCAATAACTTCAGACTAAAAAATTGCGCTCTCTCTCACACACACACACACACACATGAGTAAGTATGAAACCAAAAAAAGCGACTGACTCCTAACAGAACAACTGATCATAAATAATTGCGAAATATGGAAGTTTACAAGGTCAACAACCTATTCTTTTCCTTTCCTTGAAACCGTGACCACTCTTGAGGGGCAACCGTAAAAACCGAAATAGGAAGAAGTGGAAATTCAGGTGTTTTTTGTCGGTTCAAAATTTAGTTTGGCGCTGACAAATGCTGCACGAAACACATTAATAACACTTCTCTAAAATTATGATTTGTTAATGAAAGAAAAGCCTACAGCTCACAATTCATTTCCACGAATAAGGCCGCGATCATATAAAAAACGAAGTTTTATTAAAGTTCACACAAAACTTTAATGATCAAATTAACACTTTTAAAACATTACAAATATGGTTCGGGAAATTCGAAAGTAACTTCTCGACCAGTAAGTTTTCTGTAAACTGAAGCAAATGTTTCAACCTGGAATAAGAAAAAAACAAAGTTATAAATAATGAAATTTCATTAATATCAGAAAAGAAACCACGATGAATAGTATTTAATAAAAATTGAAGAATGTCAACTGCTCAGGACCATAAAGAATACGACAATTCAATATGGAACGAGAGAGTTCTTTAATTTAGCACTACGGATAGCATGCCATAATTATTATGAGAACGATAGCATGCGTGATAGTGCATCGCGAGTGAGTTACAAAACGAAATTAAGACATGCCATAGAAAAATACGACGTCAGACCAGAAATTTGGAATCAACCAACGATGAATTGAACCAGACCATTGAAAAGTGGTCCTAAAATCGACGGGAAGTAACTTTTGTTCATGAAGAGTCATGAAAAAAATAAATCGATCAACTCTTTACTCAATTTTCAGAACTTCAAAAATAAAATAATAATATTGATACGCATACGCACAAACATGAGCCTACTGTATAGGAAACTCCTATTTTTCAATAAAAATTGAAATGAATGAGAAACTTTATGACATCAAGTGATTTCCAATAATCCCACAAACGTATTCAACACCAGCAGAAGATATGTCGCAGTTTGAATAACGTTCTCAAAAGAGCGGGTTCTTTGATCATTCAGACTTCCAATTTCACCCACGCCGTATCAGCCTCGTGGACTCTTTTTTTTCTTTTTTTGAGGAAATCCGGATTAGAAAACGAATCATAGAACTGCGCAAAGAAATATACTGTTCACGAGCAAATTTTGATCGTAGATAAGCCACTGAATAACACCAAGTATCAAAGAATATAAAATTAGACGTTTTTCAAGTTCATTACTGAAAGAACACTTGGAAGTATCCACATCGATTCGATACATCTACGTACTATTTTAATGAAGGTACGAATAAAATAATCATAAAATCCTTACTCCTCACTTTTGGGTTGAAAAGATAACACGAATATGATTCGGTAGCAAAATTAGAGATATCGGCGGAAATAAGTAAAAAACTTATGAGAGGGCTTGGCTGTTGGCTTATTCATATCTGTTGATATTGAAAGGAGAAAAAAAAGAAACAAAGGGTGAAATTTAACTCTTCAACCCTTCAATTAGTTTCCACCAGTTAGCAGATTTCTCTTCGGGAATCGGTAATTCCAACTTCCATAAATGGAGGCTTTCGAATTTGATTCACAATTTCGCCAGTTTATTTGAAAGACGATAGTTCGAAATGAAAGAAAAAAAGCGCCGAAAATAGAAGGAGTAAAGCTCAAAAATTCGAAATTTTGCTATAGTATCAACAAATACAACCAATAACTACAACAAGTTTGTCGCTCCAACAATATTCTATAAAATTATAACAATTCTTTTGAATGGCGGAAAAAGGAAGACGATCAGACGAAGAAAGTATTCTGAACAAAGCGAGTGCAGAATTCGATCTCCATACGATTAAGGTAGAAAGTTGAGTGACTTCATACAACGCTGTTCAATTGTCTCTTCTGGAGTCTCGCATGTAAATTAATTTCGAGCGCCCGATAAAGAGAGAAAATCGATTTTGCTATCGCACTTCTTCGGCCATCAATATGTTCATCGGTACATAATGATGAATTTGTAAGTGCTTATGGAACGGAAGATGAAAATCAGATACTGACCTTGTGTTCTATATTGGTCTGTTGTGTTTTGTCCAAATGAACTTTGATAATCTGTTTACCATCCAACTTGACACGAATTCGCTTTCCAACTATCTCTGCGGGAAATACTAGATCTTCTAAAATAGCATCGTATACAGATGTGAGCGTTCGACTGGAAACAGAAATTTTGACAATATAAATACTATAACTACAGAGTGAAGTGCATAAATTGGATGCAAAGTACCTCCTAGGTCGTTTCTGCTTGTTCTTCATCCTCGTTTTTCGAGTCGGTTTCGGTAAAATTTTACGATCGCCAATGAAGACGACGTGTTTACCGCTGAATTTTTTTTCCAACTCCCGCACTAATCGATTTTGAATCTTCTGAAATTGTGCTCGTTGAGGCATAGGCACATAAATAATGATGGACTATAAAAATAATGATTAGAAAAAACAAAGAAAGAATGAAACACATTCGAAAGTTGTTTGTAACCGCTTGAAGATCGTCAACTTACTTTCTTTCCGAACAGGTCAACTTCCTTCGCTTTCGTGATATACAATTCTCGAAGTTGTGCCTTGAGGTCACTATTCATTTCCAATTCGAGTAGAGCTTGAGCTATAGAAAGCTCAAAGGCATCAGGAGAGCCTTCCTTTTTGACTATTTTACTATGCCCAACCATCTACAACAATTCGAAAGATTGCTAATGTTAGTAACTAAATTTCATGTACGTAAAGTTCTACTTATTTCGCTCATTTGGGAAGTTGCTCGTTATTAATTTAATATACTTACGATGAATCCGAATCAATTAATTGACGAACTTATTTCCAGGTGAGAAACATGCCACGAGAAGAGGCCGACAACATGTGAAAGAGGCTAACTCCAAAAGCAAAAAAAGAAAAATAGTATCCATATTATCGACTTTTTCCAGCCCCATATGGACGACGAATCAGCAGTGCAGTCCGAATCATGTTCAGTATTTGGAAAAAGTATCTTTTTTCAATGAAGATCGGTATATGAAGAGCTCGTTTCTCTGAATTTGCGATCTCACGATCGAGGAACCCGCTTACAGTGTTCTTGTTTGATTATTTCGAATAACTCAAACGTAATTTTCATATTAGTCATTATTTTTATTGTTCTCCGTTGGCGTAAAAGAATGAGTTATTTATTTTCTAGTCGCTACTGCATAAAACAAGATTAGCCCTCTCTCAAAAATAATAGAAGTGTATTAATTCTAATTTAAATGATGCTTTTTAGTCAGTCGAAAGCTTTAAAGTTGATTTTCAAAGTATGCGCAAATTACAACACTGATTTCTCACGCCGTTCCCGCCTCGATTATCAATTTTTTCCCCCATTTTGTAACTTTCACAGTTCAAAAATATCGGAAAGCTCGACGTAAATAACGATGAAATTTCTTGCGAATTTTTCATTTATTTCTATTCTACAAAATATCTGTGAATGATATCATTCGTTCAATATCGAACAATATCCAGTTTCAAAATGGAGAATCCATTACGAAATTGCGCTTGCGGGGTCTAGGCCAATAATAACTTCAGTGCCGTTGAGTAGTTTAGATTATGGAAAGCTCAATTTCTTTTCGATCGTAGAGCTATTTTCGTGGTATAATTCATTTCTTCGTCGTTGTGTTCTGGCGTGAAACTTCTAAACATGATAATCGCCTGAATTTAAATGGATCCCAAGATTGGTTGGTTTCAACCGGAACAAGAAGGACCTGCTAAAGAATTTTGGATGCGAATTTGGGATTCTCATATCAACAGTCGTGATCAGTTGAAGGTTAATTTACACGATTATGGACATAATTTCTTCTATAAGAATTCAGAAAATATAGAAAATATACCTGAGAATCAAAAAAGAATGCCACTGAATGCAAATAATAATCACTCTATAAACCGAGCAAGTACTTATGCAATGAATCGGTTTCAAGACGCTCTAATTGGTAAATACGGTGGATGTCCGTGGAGAGTAAGAAAATTTTATGACGCGAGACCAATTTTTGGGTAAGTATCGATTTATTATTACCTAGCGACCGGTCAACCGATTATCTATCATAGTATAATGAATCATAATCACGTTCAGACTTCACCAAGAAATAGAAGAATTTTACGAGTACATGACTGCCACTAGAGAAGAACATGAATTACGCTTGAGAGTAGTCAATGATGTAAAGTCGATTATACATTCTCAGTGGCCTCAAGCTCAAGTTGAAGTATTTGGTAGTTTCAAAACTTCGTTATATTTACCTACCAGGTGATAATTTGCGCTTCGTAAATTTTCCCCAACAATAATGATTACAAAGTTCAGCCTGATAAAAGAATTCATGTTTGGTTTTTAGCGATATAGACATCGTCGTCATAGGTAAATGGGATAAGTTACCTTTGAAAACTCTTCAAGACGCGTTACTCAATAGTGGAATTTGTGATGCGGATAATGTTAAGGTGTTGGATAAAGCATCTGTGAGTAGATATTTTAATTTCAAGTCTTATGTAGAATTTCATTTCTGTTATGAGCTTTTTTACTTCAAGGTACCAATTGTAAAATTCAGCGATCGACGCTCAGATATGAAAGTGGATATAAGCTTCAACATGAATAACGGCGTCAAGTCGGTAGAATTGATCAAAGACTTTTGTGTACAATTTCCTGCCCTTAAGAAATTAGTTTTGGTATTGAAACAGTTCCTCTTACAACGTGATTTAAACGAAGTCTTCCACGGTGGCATTTCTTCCTATAGTTTAATCTTAATGTGTATTAGTTTTCTTCAGGTTAGTAGAATACAGAACGTTTTCACAACGACAAGTGAGAAACCAACGTGTTACAGAATGGTGCTCATTAACGATTGAACTTCTGATTTTTTTACACTTCAGCTGCACCACTTTGAAGACAGTTACAGACCTGAATGCAATTTGGGTGTTTTGCTGATCGAGTTTCTAGAACTATACGGTCGTAAGTTCAACTACTTGAAAACTGCTATCAGTGTGAAGGATGGAGGAAGTTACATTGCCAAAGATCAGGTGGGTGCAGCTGATTTCGTTTCTCGTTGACGTATTTATTGTGAAATCGATAAGAGTTTTGTTCTCCGTTACAGCTACAACGCGAAATGATTGACGGACACCGACCAAGTATATTAAGTATAGAAGACCCTTTAACTCCCGGAAATGATATAGGGAGGGGGTCATACGGCGCTTTACAAGTGAAACACGCCTTCGATTACGCTTATATTGTTTTAACGCAAGCAATTGCTCAGGAAATAGACTGTAATAAGAGCAGGTTAGTAATTCCTTTACGTTTTTTATGCGTGTTTCGCCAAGGTTATTCAAAACAATATTTTTTTTTTGTGCCCGTAAATCGTTGAAATATTCGTACGTTCATGTGACAACATCGGGATGCGTCAGCTACGTGTGAGACTATTAATCGAATTATTCTGTTTTACAGCATTTTAGGTAGGATCATTCGAGTCACAGATAGCGTGATCGATTACAGAAATCGAATAAAAATCAATTTTCCTATCGCACCTGTGTCCTCTAACTCTACTGACGGTTCGGTCGCTTCTCTTCCGTCCACAGATTCCGTAGGTTTCATTACTCCTTTGATATGGTGTTCTTAGAACCAGATCTATTGTTTTCGTTTATTTCCCACAGGATTCTGAGAGCAGTCTCGGTCGATCGAGTGACCCTATTACTACAGTGATCCATCCGCGGAATCACTTTCAAAAAAGAGGAGCTAATAATTTTAGATATTCTCCTCCTCCATTTACTGGTGAGTTTTTACAATTTGCATTTTTCGTAATTCCTCGAGTAGAAGTTATTCGTTCCAATTTTTCAAGAACATGGAATGATTCCTCTAATTTTTCCATTTTCATGTGCCCTTCCTTATTATTTCTCATGACCGTCAATCATTTTTTTCTTTTCTTTAATAGTCTGCAGTGGAAATACAGGACAAGAATTTCATGGTTGGGGACTTTCCCTTCCGGCGTTCTATTTGCAGTTTCGTTGAAAAACCGAGCCAAACAAAATCACTTTTGTGGAAATCGTCGGTCTGAGAATGAACAAAAAAGTTATTCTCACCAAAGTTAGGCTTAAAAAAATGTGAGGACTATTTTTGAGTTGGATAAAATGAATGTAGTTCGGGAGGAAGATAGGAAAATAGAGAAGAACGAATATTTAGGCTTCCAGCTCGTTCGAGAGAATACGATGAATGTTTAAAATTTGTATTTAAAATTATTCCTATTCTCTCTGTATGTTAAGAAAGAAATACTTTTACATTACGCAATTGTGAGAAATTAGTCCTTTTTTTTTTTTTTTTTTTTTAGTTATGAAGCAATAGATAAGCGTGTTCCACCTGTGTTAGAGCTCAATTGTAACATGTTGTGTGGAGTTCATTAACTACGCAGTAATTGAAGATGATTCGAAAAACTCATTTCTCGAATTCTATCTTTTCAATTATATTACGAAGACGTAATTTAGTATTTGAGAGGAACATGAGAGTGTGATTATACAAGGAACAAATATCTGTGGGAATACGTTTGTCCATGTATCAAAATTGAAGTTGTTTTTTCGCTCTAGTTCGTCTTTTATCTTTAGAAATAGTTCGAAACATTCAAGTAAAATTTTAGTGAGACTCGACCGTGTTTGGTCGTAACATTCTTTGTATCCGTTTTTTATTTATAGCATTTCTTTCTTCAAACAGCTGTTTTCCGTAAAGTCGTAAGTGGTATCAACTTGAATTACGTTGACGATTCTAATCATCCGTAGTAAGCAACTTGTAGTTTTTTCAAAGTTCTCGTAGAAAAATATCGATACAAATCGATTCAAACGAAAATATCTGAAAATTTTAGCATTTTTGTGAACTTTGTATCTTGTATATCCTGTTTACAACGAATCGTAGTGAGGAATTTACTATTGGAAAGACTTAGTTGACTTCTACTAATCTCTTATCCTGATTATTCTCTTATAACCGTCTTTCCTCTCTCGCATGCCCTGTTTCTTCTTTCATGTTACATTAGTCATAGAGCGTTAAAATTATTAATTAATTTTATTCCACTAGGGTTTATTCGGTCAAACACGCTAGGCCATGCCCCGCTACATCATCATAGCCTGCAAAAGCACGCGAATCCCATGGGCGCAGTATCGCTGCCGATTTTAAATCAGTTCGGAAATGGTCCATTAGCTGGCGGTCCAAACGGTGGCTACCAAAGACAACTCAACAACGAAATCTTCTTCCATCGTTATCATAGTCGATTACCGCACACCTTACCTCATCATCATTATAAACGCTCGTCACGTAATCAGTACATACGACAGAAAACTAATAATACTGAAATTAATCTGAGGTAATGGTAAATATTCGATTCCTTCCAGTAATGTTTCATAAGGTTTTTCCTCTTTTTTATATCATTATCTCTTTTTTTGAGTGCAACCTTCTGTTTTCGTCACACGAGTGGGTAACGGGAAAAAAAATTGAATTAAAAAGAATAATTTAAAAAAAAAAAAAAAAAAAAAAAAACAGCGTTAATAATTTGACTGATGTTTTTCAACATTGCCTGTTTCCCTTTTTCTAAAGGCATTATTTGTTGTTTGAAGAGAAGAAAAATGATATAATTATTTATTTAGTTAATTAGTTATTTAGTTATGAAAAAAATAAAACTTGAAAAAAAAATTAAAATAGAAAAAAATTATAAAAAAAAGATCGAAAAACTTTGCGAAAAAGTATGATTAAAAACGAATAAATCGTCATAAATGCCCGGTCGTGTTCGGCATGAGATGATGAAAAATCAGGAAGCATCTAGTTGTTGCATTGTTGAAGTCTTCCTAAACAAGGTAGAAGAAGAAACGGAAAGTAATTTAAATTGATTAACAACGAGTTCTCGCTATTTATTATTTTTCTTGTCTGTTACTTCGATATTCTCATTTTGTTTTGCTAAATTATTCAATTACTTATAATTTGCGAGAAGACGCTCGTTGGGTTCTTCTGGATGTTATACGCTTTGTTTTGAATTTTCGTTTCCTGTGAGCGAAATCCTATTTAAGTAAAAGAAAAATACTATAGTCTACAATAGTCATCCTAAAATATTATCTCAAATCTAATTTCTCTACTTTCGAAGTTGAGAAAATATTTGTTCAGAAAGAATTATTGACTTTCCTTATTTCGTTGGACGTGGTTGAATGATACCGACTGAACACGATACGAACATGTCGTTCGTCCTAAGTCAAGTCGAAGAATCACGGGAAGGGAGGAGGAGGAAGCTTGCTCAGATTCGTCAGATAGTGTTACTTTATTAGCGAAATGCTTGGAAAAGAAATGGAAGATAGTCTGTTTTGGAAGTGAATCGAGAGAAGAGTGCTTAGTATAATTCCTCTTTTCTTTCTCTTATTCATTGATCTCATATAAGTGAAGAATTTTTCTAGTTTTGTCCTTTTCTGTATTTGTTTTGGATACGATACGGACACGTACTCTATCCGCCGAAAATTTATTACTTAATTTTTTTCGAGAAGAGAATACTCGCGAGATCGGGATTGACAAATTGATATCGTGGAATGGCAAAATTTAGCTTCAGAAAGAAATAAAGAGGTTCGTGTAGAAGATAAATCTCGCTTCAAGTAGTATTTTGTTAGAGGGGAACTAACATTAAAAGATGCATCGCGATGAGGACGCGTAAAGAAAAATAAAAGAAAAAAATGAATGTTAGTGAAAATTTGCATTACAGGAGTATTTTCGTCGTTTTCGAATTAAAATATTATGTTGCGTACTCGGAGATGATTAATCGTAGTTTAACATTGTAGAATGATTATATGTATCTCGTATTAATATTCGGTACGCTTTGTTATTATTATTATTATTATCATTATTATTTTTTTTCTCCTTCTTTCTTTATCTTTCTGTCTTATTTGTACTGTAGTCGTAAGAATTTAAGCTCATCCATTTTTCGTTCATGAAAAATGGTTTATTACAATCGGCTATTTATCGACGATTTAGCGTTAAAAACTGTGATATAACACTCGTATAGAATTCCTCCTTTATTTCGAAGGTTTTTTTCTTTCTCTCTCTTCTTTCAGCATGTATTCGTATATCGTTTATATGCCATACATGAAAACGAAGAAGAAGAACTATACCGCGAATTTAGGTTATTTTTACGACTCGCGCGTGATATTTTTTGCGATTCGAATGCAAATTTATCCTTAATATTATTTTTTTTCGTTCTCTCGCCAAACTGAACGAATAAGAAAGTATTGGATACCTTTTTCCCACATTATATTTTGCGTACACGATTACGAATCAAGATCGTCGATTATATCGGCGAATCGGATTCGTGGTTGGTGATAAAAAGTTCATGCCTAACGTGGACTCGTTAGCTCGTAGTCGTTCCAAGTTCTCGATGTGTGTAATTCGTTTGTCACGCTGTTTGCCAATGTCGAAGACTAAAGCAGTGAGTAAAAGTGCGATGTTTTATGCGTTGAATGTTGGTTGTTTCGTCAATTAGAATACATTTCGTATAAAGGAGAGATGTTCATTTAGAATATTGTAGTGCCATTTTTGAAGTGTTGCGGATGCATTGCAGAGAGATACTGATACAAATAGGCCTAACGAGTCTTTTTTTTTTTTTTTCTTTTTTTTCCTCATCCGTTGTGAACGGTCTCGAGCTTTCCTTTTAAATTATATATTATAATGTGATTGTTGTTTCTTTTGTTATAAGTTCATTTTTATCTATTAGCACACAATCATGTATATTGTAAATAAAAATATTTTTTTGAGTTGGAAAATATTTATTTTCATGTCTTTCGCTTATTTATTATTTTATAGACGTGGTGGGGTTCATGTTCTTCGTGGAATACTTTTACAATGATGTCATCAATGGTGAGAAAATCAGTATTTGAGCAAGGCAGTCAGGGAACAGGAAAAGAGTAATTTGGGTTAGAAGTTGGCACAATGTGACGGGACGCAATAAATAATGCGTATAATTCTAATTTTCTTCAAAAACGTACTCTTCTTTAGTACCCTGTCTATCCTCAGACAGCGAGTTCCATTTAGTCCATGTAGGAGCCGTGACCAGTGACGCCTTGAGTATTAGTCATCGAATCACCGACGAGAATTATTTATTTGATCTTCAAACACACCTGCTGCGCTCAGTTTATTATTACTTTCTCTTTTGTTGAATACCGACCCGTTTTCTGTTTTTGAAAATTCGAAGAAATATTCAATTTATGAGAAAAAAAGAAGAAAAAACGTACAGGATGTCTACCGGTCCTGGAAAAGTCCCAAATTCAGTAAAGTGGGCCCAACCCGGACTGCCCGACAATTCAGCTGGGTTAGCCAGGATTTTTTTTTTTTCCAAGCCTGAAATTGGTGAAAAAATTGTTCTATAAAAAAATTTTAATGTCTCGTGAAAAGGAAAAAAGTCTCGGAAAGATCCCGGAAAAATTCTGGTCTAATATCCGAAAGATCTTTGAAAGTCCCAGGTTTTCATTTTCTGATTATGATAGACACCCTGGTACTATTTTAGAAAATTTCCATATTCTTCGTGTAGCATTTTTACTTTTTAGTACCAATATTAGGCTTAGGCTAAAAAATATTTATAGTATTTTGCAGAGAATTTGAAGAAGTACATTTTTTGTATCAGCATGTTTTTCCAAAACTTTGAACATGACGAAATAATTCTGGCGGGCGAAATAAGTAAATATCATTTTTACTCTCTTCTTGTAGTTGCTCGAAATAAGAAAGATTAGTTTATGGTTCCAGTTCAGTTCAGCTGTTAGGTGTCCAGCAAATGAGCACAGATATGTTTTGCGCCAGTGCCACTTTTTATGCGCCAAGTCACGGCTGTCTACATCTAACAGGCCGGAATACTAAACTTCGCAACGCTGCGCTGACGAAAGGACGATGTTTGCGTACGCTCATATAGGAGAAATACTCGAAAAACACGTTAATCGTTAATCTGGAAACAATAAGCGATTCCGGGGTAAAAGTAAATAAATAATATCGAAAGAGTAAACGTTTCTCGATTTTTCGAGCTTAGTCTCATTAAAATTGATTGACTATGAAGCGAGTTATGTACATTTGAAAATAAAAACTATGACAGGGGACAAAATGTGATAATGTACCGCGCTTCGTCCTCTGTCGTAGTTTTTATTTTCAAATGTATATAACTGGCTTCATAGTCAATCAATTTTATAATGAGACTATAAGCTCGAAAAATCGAGAAACGTTTACTCTTTCGATATTATTTATATACTTTTACCCCAGAATCGGTTGTTGTTTTCAAATTAACGATCAAGTGTTTTTGGAGTGTTTTTCCATAGCGCGAGCGCGTACATAAACGTTGGCCTCTTGCGCAGTATTGCCAATTTTCAGTATTCCGGCCTGTTGCCAAGTTTATTTTTCAGTCATCAAACAAATCCTAGAAATCCTATAATTTTTCATACTGAATATTTAGCTGTTTTCAAAGCAAATATGAATCATATCACCCTATTTTTCTTCTCCATCAGTGGTTCAAAAATTTCAGAACTTTTGTATCAAACTATTGTTTTTCTCTTTTTTTTTCCATACCGAATATTTAGCTGTTTTTAAAGCAAATAATATGAATAATTTCACCCCATTTTCCTTCTCCACTGGTTTGAAAATTTCAGAACTTTTGTATCAATATCATAATATCATTTTAGTCCCTTAGGATAAAATAATTGTTCTGAAATAGTCAGCAAACTCATATTCTTTGACATTGCATCATAGATATTATAGGTATGTAAGAAAGTCAATATAATGAATATTTTTTAAAATGAGAATAAGAGGAGCCTAGATTTTTTCCTTTCTAAATCTTCTTTGTGAAAAATTTCAGTATTTGCAAATAACTTCCTCATAGACAGCATCACAGCAACTCCTCAAATTTACCCATCAAGAATAATAGACCATTTTTGTATGACGTCATAATTTTCATCTCGTTTATGAAAAAGGTATCTACAATAGATATGACTGTAGATACTATTTGAATGAATTTGAGTATATATGTCAGGGTTAAAGTGAGTATTTGGTTAAAGTACGTAAGCGCGGCAATTACAACGCTGAAGCACGCGTACATACGCGTAAGCGTTGCTGGCCGTATATGTTTCCTTTAAAATGACGACTTTTCTCCTTTTTACCCTGGTTCGAGCCCCGCTCAAGATCCTCACTTTTTTGGGGTGGATGAAATTTTTTTTTTTATTCAGAATTATGTAGAAAATTAATACAATTTTTTTGATTAAAATTTTTAATTTTTATCTTTAAATTACGATTTTGGAAGAACCTATAAATAGATCGTTAGAATCAACATTAATTTGAGTTATTGATAGACTCAAAATTTGAATTAGACTAAGGAAGAAACCATAAAAAATTGATGAAATCAACATTTGAATTAGACTGAGGGAGAAACCATAAATAAATCGATAGAATCAACATTAATTTGAGTTAGACCGAGGGAGAAACCATAAAAAAATTGATGGAATAAATATGTTCCAATTAGACTGAGAAAGAAACCATGGAAAATTGATAGAGTCAAAATTTGAATTAGACTAAGGAAGAAACCATTATAAATTGATGGAATCAACATTTAAATTAGACTCGGGGAGAAACCATAAATAAATAAAAAAAATTAAATTACAGTAGGTACTAAGTACAAGAAGAGAAATATGAAAAGACATACGAAGACAACATACACACGAAGACAAAGTACACACGTAAACACCCATACGAGTTGTCACGTACAAAATACATCGTATTAGCAAGCAACGCCTCGTGGCCGAGCGGTGTACGGCGGCGCTACTTGAACGTTGCCCGCATGCGCACACTCTCGCCGTAAAACGCTACCACGCCGGACGCGACCGAAAACACGCGCAGCGATGACGAAAAACCCACATTAACCGAATACCCAGATTAACCATAACATATACATGCCGTGCTGTTATCATTGAATCTCCAGATGTTCCATACAAAAAATGTTCATCATTAGTTCTACTTTTGTTAAAAATATCGCAAAAGCTTAACATTCCAAGGGTTCTTCTAATATTTATCAAAGTCTGCAAAATCCTATGTAAACAATTAGCACTATGCGCGCCAGCAGAGTAGCAGCTTGCAAATGTAAATTTCCCATAAATAACAGCATCACAAAAATGGTCTATTCCGCGTGAAACAATTACCTATACAAAATACCTACGTGACCTCATCTAGATGATTGAGAGGAAACGATACAAGGATGAATGAGTAATGAACAACAAAATAATCTACTTACTTCCAGCAGAGCGGGCTAACGTAAGAAAAGAATTGCTCTTCAGCATAGTCATTTTGCTAAAATCAGACTTGACAAGTGACGATCCGATTAAATTACTGTAAAAGGTTTTGGATGGCGATATTTTTCACTGATAAGCGATATTTTTCACTAATAAGCTTGAATCAGACTTGACAAGCGACGATCTGATTAAATTACTGTAAAATGTTTCGGATGGCGATATTTTTCACTAATAAGCTTGAATCAGACTTGACGAGTGACGATCTGATTAAATTACTGTAAAATGTTTCTATAGGTGCATTTTGGTCATTGTCACATCTCATGGAAACAATTGACGATAGCAATTTTCATATAATTTGAACATTTTTACCATTCATCTACATGGAGCTGATGCGTACAAATTGATACATAGAATAAGACGCGTCGAGATCTTTTTGCCACAAAATGTAGGCCGATCAAAAAGATACAACCAACTGCTAATGCTCTGATGCAGCATGCATTAGGTGCATTATGGGGTCAAGCTGATATTTGTGACCAAATTCAACTTCCTCTACCTTCAGATTACGGATGGTCAATATTATGGATTCCCAAGTGGACAACTCAGTCACCAATTTGGGAAGTATGTTGCGAAATTATCAAGTATGGCTGCACCCAAAGATGTATTAACAGTCGATGTTCCTGTACTTCTGTTGGTCTATCGTGTATCTATATGTGCACTTCTTGCAGAAGTAATTGTGAAAATAACAGGTAAATATTAATTAATTACATGACATTTTTCCTCTTCAATCAATTTCAAGGAAATGAAGAAAATTTAGTATTGCAGAAGCGGGTTGACGTGGGGTCCAGAGAAGGGAAAAATAGTGAATTGGCAATTATGTCGTCGGGATTTCATAATTTGAAACAAACAAGGACAAGATTCAGGAACCTGAATCCATCATGTAGGTACTAGGTATATAAATCTATGAGAGAAAAAGGAACTTTGGAAATCTTTAACCCTAGTAGTTTAGGGTCTTGGAACAAATTTTACTTCTATGTCGAACAACTGAGATAGTTTTAAAGTTTTTCAATGCCAAACAAAACTCATGTCGGTGACGTAAAGGTTTCTGACTCAAAGGCTGCCTGCGGATTAGTTAGGGGACTATATTAGTAGTGCTCTATAAGTATCTAGACGGTAATGACACAACGCTATAATGGATCTACGCTTAGCGGGGAGAACTACGTTTTTTAGTCGTTACAACGCGCGGTGAGAAAAAGGGGAATTTCACGTTCCAATTTTATGCTGTAACAAAACCAGAAATATCTTTCTCCGAATGGAAATGTTACGAGGAACAAATTTAGTTCTCTTCATTTTTTCAAAATAATTGATATTTATCGAGATATTAGCGTTTTAATTAACACACGCTCTTAGGGCAATGCAGCAGAAAAGATCCATCATGGCGTCGTGTCATTACCTATACCTATAGAGCCTTAATATTAGGTACATCTACGAGTATATTGGTAATAACGAAATCCAAGTAGGTATTTATTATATTTTTTATTCATCATTTTTATTTTGCCAAAATAAGTTATCATCTTAATTGTTAGAAAATTAGTATCACATGCAATGAGAAAGAATTAATGATTTTTAGAAAATATGCTTACTAATATTTTTTTCAGTAAAATATGTTGCAGTAGTCTAATCCTAGCAAGTACTTAGCACTCAAAAAAAAAAAAATGAAATAATCGTTGATTTGTTATCGAACTTCCACTAGCAGTCTTTCAAGTTCGATTACGTCAAACATTCCACACGCATGACAATAGAAGATAGATAAAATAATGTGCTGATGAAAAATAAATAGGTACGAAAAATATACCGCTGGGGTTTAAATACTACAATGAACGGGGGAAAAAAACAGAATGGGTGTTATTATACCATTATATTAGATTTCATCTTGGCAGGACTTAAAAATTCGTTGACTGCTGAACAACACTAACGGAATGGAGCTCGGAGGTCAATCGGTGTTGGTGTTTTTGTACTTTTCCTTGAGCTATCAGATGCTGCCGACGGATTTCGAGTTAGTCTGCTAGTCGTCGATACTGGACTGCAAATCCCGGTCGGAGACCGCGAGCTACTGCTCAAGGATCCATTCCACGCTGGTATTCGAGATTGTGAACTACCACTTGATCTAGACTGCGATGTCGACCGTCTGGGTATCTTGCTCGGGGCTGTCGTATCATCATCTGGGTTTCAAAGAATATATCAATGAGTTCACATACGAGTAATTCATGAAAAACAGACTCTCTTTCCCTTATTTTTACCAGTATTATTTAAAGACAAATTTGAGCCATGTCTACTCGGTCCCCGACTGGTTGGACGACTACTTGATCTGACAGGAGAGCGCGCTGAATAAGGTGACTCAGTATCACTCAAAGAATCCGGAGAGCAGAAATTACGATTGAGGGTCTCACTCAGAGGCACACTACGAAGGGACTTTTCTCGAATCTGTAATCATCACATTATCAGAATAAAAAATTCCTTCTCTGTAAATTCCTAGTTCTAAAGCTAACAAACCTTCGTGATTGGTCCTTGACCGGAGGTAAGGTCTGATGTATCCTTCTTATTATGGTGGATATGCTTGGGTGTAAATGTCATCATACCTTGGGATAGTACATTGTCGGGGTAATATAATTGCTCTCTCAATTCGATATTTGTGCGGCCTTTGGCTGTAAATATCAACAATAGGTTTCGATCAAAAACATTGCATGTATTTAGTCCTGTGAGTTTGGAAATTAGTATACGTACCTCGACAAGGGTCGTTCTTTATTAAGAATTCTTCGAGAGATACCCAACCACCACCAACACGAACCATGACGGTTGACCGGAGTATACGGACTAGACGTAGTTTTTGACTTTCACCGAACTGAGAAGAGGCGCAAAAAAATTATCAATTGGCGCGTTTATTACTTCTTAGAACTTGGTAGAGGGAATTTTCAAGGGTACTCACTCGGTATTTCCCCTCTCCTACTTGGAAAACTCGGAATTTCTGGCGACACGTGCACATATTCGCTAAACGTAGAACTTCGTCGTGAATGATTTCGGCTTCGGTCGACGGAGCTTTGTCTTCCCAGTCGGGTCGCAGTGCAGCCATGAACTTCTTCCAGTCGATCAAACCTAAGCCGTCATCAAACATATCCGCTACACATCCCATTTCTGGCCTATTGGTGTCGAATTCTGGAAATAATCAATCGAAGATGGGCGGGATGAAAAGATTTAAAGGTAAGTTCTTATTTTTAGAAGAGCTAACTTACTAGTATTCATGATACCGTCGATAAAACCGTCTCTGGGTACGAGGCCGTAATTATTCTTGTCGATTTTACGGAAAATATCCTGTACTCTTGATTTCTTGTTGTCTACGTGTTTCAGGAACTGTAAGCAGTTGAATAGGAGTCGTAAGTGGGATAGTCTCGACGTAGGAGTTGAAAATCGGTTATTTGTCCGAGGGAATTTTTGAATGGTCTTTTTTATGACAAATGAGAGACTAGGGTGTGACGATTATGTGGAAAGGTGTCAGTTTTTTCGCTGAGGAATATTTGACGATCGTGACTCAGTCATGTACTCACAACCCATCACTGTTTCATATCATTATTCTGGCTCATCCCCCTCTGATTCCTAGATTGGCGCTCGTTTATACGTTCTCGCCTCCTTGAATTCTCTTGAAGTTTAGGCCTAGCGTATTGTTAATCAATAGATTAGGTACTAGGCTCGCAATCACAATAAAAGTTTTACCTCTCGAATGTGATTGCTTAAAAATTTCTCTATTGAGTGATTTCGCAGTTGAAAATGGGACATTCGGGAGTAAATGGGGGAAATCTGATGTTTATCAAGGGGAGAAAATATTGTTCCATGGATATCCTGCAGTGATCTTCTATTTCCCGAATATACGCCCACCAGTGACTTTACTTAGATACTGGCCTATAGGGCTCTTCCCTTATATCATATTGTATACTTGTTTGCCTGATTCTTGTCGTGATGGTACTTGCTTTACATTGGTCTTGTGCGTGGCAGGAAATTTGAGAATGCAATATACTGTGTATAGTAGCGTGTCTATTCCACTGCCATAAGATCAATGTAAAGCAAGTACCATCTCGATAAGAATCGAGCAAACAAGTATGCAATATGATATAGGGGAAGAGCCCTATGTGTATAATGATCCCAAGCATTGACATGTTTAATCTCTTCACTTTCCTCCTCCCCCGACCAAATCTATGAATTCACGTTGGTACGTTTGTAAGTACGTAAATTTGACGTTGGAACTTGAGAAAATGTTGATTTTCGACCAATAAATACCTGTCCGCTGTCCTTCTCTCTATTGCCCTCCTACCCTGTTAGTTTAATTACTTTGACCTGAAGGATCTGACATCGCGTCCTTCATCTTAAATGACCTTACCTTAGATTGGATACTTCGAAAAATTTGAAGTCTGCTTTAGCGAGATCAGAAGTCCCAGTCACTCTCGCATCCTAATTATTATCTTGACACACTTCAGGGGCTTAGAGAAATTTTGAAATCTGCCACCGAAGAATATGCAAGACTTGTAACCACCCTCCACAGAAGATATCTCGCGAACATGGAACGAAATAAGCTATGAGTACTCCTATAATTATAGATTCTCAAAGAAACTTCAAGCTCGACAACATAATATGAGAAGAGGAAAATTTCGATTGAAATGTATATGAAATTGCTCATAGGAAGTTTTATTTTGCCTCACCTACTTTGAATAAAATATCGTTTGCAACTCGCGCAAAATAGGGCCTAATAGTCAATTTGCAGCTTTTGACTACGCCTTGAGCATGTTATAAATTCGCCCTCCTTTGCTCTTCTGCTCTCTTTTGAACTGCGGAAAAAGGCTTACCCGTTTACGCCAGTCATCCCAATTGAAGTTACGCAATTTTTCCATCTCCTTAGCATAGCCAAGTCTTTCTTGTAGACGTCGTTGACGTTCCCAAGCCAATTCCCATACATTACGCCATTTATCGTACAATTGTTTAGCTCGCAAGTTTCGGAATGTCGGTTCGTTTTTGCTAGGACAAAGAAGAAGAAAAAAAGTTTTAGCATACCTATCAATGATAATCACTAATGGAAGTCCCATAGTGCTCAAATGTTTGATCAGGTCCAGATTTTGAAGCAAAATGGTGCCGTCACCAATGCACTTCAGCAGTTCACGTTTGTACCCGCGGTCCCATTCTTAGTTTCGGGCCCTGTCCTGATCTACTTCTGAGAAACGTATCCTCACGTCTTATTGCGGACAAGCAAGAATTATAAAATTAGATTTTAATAGAATATGTACTAACCTTCCTCTCGGAGGGAATCTCGGTCCAATGTGAGGTATAAGTTCAACTTTGTCCTTCTGGTTCAATCGACTGTGACATAATCAACACAAATAGACAATATTATAAAAAATTCCATCGTTGCAATTCGAATAGAATAAATGAGGGCAGTATAATGACCTTGGTTTCTTAATAATTGATGATTTTTTAGTTGTACTTAATGGAGTTGGTTTTGTCTTACAGACTGTGTCGATGTCGTCAGTTCTGTCGGCCATATTCTTCATGAAGCGGTAATGATCCTCGAGCAGTTTTTCTACTGCTGGTACTTCCTCTGGTAATGGCTGAGCTTCCGCGTCTAATAATTGGTTTTCGCAGCGTTGTAACCAGGCGAACAACTCATCCAATAATGAATCAAGATCTTGTAACGATCTTAAGTGGTCCTTGAGTTTGTCTCTTTTCTGCGAGAATACAAATAAATTCGATTAAGTCATTCTAAGAAAACTCATAAGTACTACCTATCAAAAAAGTATAAGCTCTGCTTCCGCAGCCCATTACACCTAAAGAACGTCTCTTAAATGGTTCGTTGATGCACTATAAAAATGTTGAAAATAAGCAGGATGAGATGTCTGTACACTAAAAAAATTTTTAGATACAGTTGAAAAAAATGGAGGGTACAAAGGAAAAGAGTGAATGACCAAACGAAACGATTTGGAGAACAGTGATGCAAAAAATCCAGCTTTCCAGATCGTTTCTTTTGGATATTCACCCTTTTCTCTCTGAACCCTTCGAATAAAATCCTTCAGACAGGGAAACTAAGAATTTGAATTTGCGTACCTGTTTAGCCCAATTGGCCACTTCATCCCATCTTTGCTGTATAAGATTGATCCAGTGTTTGATGACCGGTACCGCGTCTGGATGAGCTTTTTCTAGTATGCGTTGAGCCAAATTGATAGTCGCGTCTTTATCGTGTTCTTTTTCAGCAAGTTCACGAAGAAACCTTTCGGAAAGAAAGACATATTATTCGATATTCTTAAAAAATGACGTAGCGAAAGGGGTGCGGCAGAGGAGTTGAATTCCTCTACGGGATATCAAAAACAAATATATCAGCAAATATATTTTCATATTTTGATCTCCACTACATTTCTTTCTATCACCCTCTCCTCTTTCTTTTATATACCACTAACAATTTATGAATTACTTTCTTACTTTTCATGCTCCGCAAGTTGACTCTTGGCCTCATCGTCGTCCTCAGGCAGACTGGATCTCTGTCTTAATCTTGCTTCAGCATCTGAGAGCCATTCCAACAGTGAATGGACCGATCTGTGCAATTCTTCAGCCTATAAAGAAAGTTTGGAATTCATCAGTCGGTACTTGAAAACTATTTTCCAGGAAAAAATAAAAAGTCGAAGTTGTATTCCTTACGTCCTTAAGAGCATCTTTCAGGCGATTGTTTTTGCGATCTGAAAGTTTATTTACACGAGTCCACAAACTATCTAGTTCGTTCAATTGAGTTCGGAGGGCTGCTGCATCCGCAGCGTTCGCCTCTCTGATCAGATCGTTCGCGGTCTGTTTCACAGATTCCAACTGAGAAGTACGATTATGCAATTCTTCTTCGAACGCCTAAAATTCGTACAGTATTCATTTTTAGAATTTTCTATCATTTTGAAGTAAGGAATTCCATAATAAAATGTCTCATTTTTACTTTATGTAGATCGATAAGTGCGTTGACGGTATCCAAGTCTCCGTGAACTGGAGTATCTTCAGATAACTCTTTCTCGGCGCGCCTAAGCCAATCGACCAGAGCCCCAAAAGCATCTTTAAATTGACCGGAGAAAAGAAGGGCTTCTTCAAGTTGACGTTGCCTATAAATGTACACTTTAGCAAAGTGAGAATCCTCAGGCTTAGAAATGTTCGGTTCATTGAGAATTGATCGTACCTGTCGACAGCTTTGCTGCAGACCGCATTCCACTTTTCTTTCAACTCTGTCATCATACGTCTCAGCTGTGGCTCGTCAGTCTTTGGAGCTTTTTCCTTCAATGTTTTACCCATACGCATCGTTGAATCGTAAACTGACTGCTTAGCACCTATACCGCGTTGGAATTCCCGCAGTCTGGCAATACGTTGTTTTATTTTTTCGGAACTGTTACCAACACTAGCTGCTTCTTCAGCTAATTCGTCCAATCCTTTTTCGGTGTCGCATAACCAATTCATGAGGTCAGACCTGAATACGAAAATTAACCTCGTGCATTTGATATTTGTGACACAAAAAGTAAAGAAGGATATTACAAAAGAAAAAAAAAAAAAAATCACTATGAATCCTTTCATAAGGCACTAAATTATTCACCCTAATTAAATCAATTTATCAATCTTTGAATCCTTTATATTCTTACTATGTATCATTTTTACATACCAAGCATCTTGGAATTCTTTAGCTTCCTTATAACCGCTGTCCAAAGCTCTGGTTCTCTCGGCACTTTTTGCGACCACTTTCTCCCATCTATGTTGCACGCTATAATGAACAAACAAACAATAAAATATTAAACGTACTCAAAAATGCGCGAGAAGAAATATGTTCAAGACCTACCTCACTAATAGATTTTTGATTTGAATAACGTCCTGCTTTTGAGAGAAATATTTCAAATGCTGGCCTTTTTTGTCCAGATTGGACATCGTTTCGCGATGAGAGGCCACGTCTTTTTGGAATACTTTATGTTCTTCAATCTGGGTTAGAACAGTCGGCAAGATACGCGATACTGGCTTCAGGTTATTCAAACTCCTCTCCGCTCCGCTCAACCAATCGATGAAAGCTGACAAGGCGTCGCTAAATTCGATAGCTTCCCTCAATGCGATTTCCAATTTTATTTTCTTGTCATTGGCGCGAGCATTTACACTGTCCCAACGCTGTTTCAGCGTTTTTAGGTCGTGCTGTAGATTATTTGCTCGCGAATTCGGCGATTTCTTCACGTATTCCTGACCTTGGCTTAATACTGATTCAACCTTCGGTCGAGTGTTGTCCAATTCATTGAATACCTCCATAAAACGATCCAGCTGTTCTCGGGCTGTTTCGGGTAAACCTCCGGTTGGTTTTGAAGCCGCGATTACACCGTCCACTTCGCCTAACCATGACAACAAATCTTGAACTTCGGCAGCCAACCTGTTAGCGGGAAATTTCATCGAAGTTTTTAATTGTAGAAGAGGATTACAAAATATTATGTTCTATTTGTTACAGGTTGTAGCCCCACTGAAAAAGTTGGGCAATGTTCATAGTTTTATACTCTTCCCTTTCATCTAAAACGGTTTGTACGTCCAATTTCATTTTAAGAAGAAGGGGTAGGGTTCCCCTCTTTTATAAAAGGAAATATGGGTTCATTAATGTCTACTTTTAACGAAATTCCTTCAACCTCATCTTATTTCTTGCATAATAAGCGCATTATGTGTAAATGATCCCACCCATTTTTACATATCACTTATCAGGGAGCCAGGAGGACAATGTCTCCGTCGTGTGATTAAGGAGAGCCACATCTATAGTAAAATATTCTAGCACAACCCATTGACTTCGTTTTGGACTTGGGGGCGCGGACGGACCTCCAAAACTCTTCAATTAAACTTGGGCAATTTGTTATTCTCAGAAAGCAGGTCACTACAACTAAAGCTCAATTCAATTCACTTAATGGGGGAGGGAAGGGGCATAAAGCTTCGATTTCTGATGGTTGAGGCGCTCAATCACATATCTCAAAAATTCTTTATCAGAGTACTCATTCATATAACTTCTCTCTCAATTCTCCATTTTTTCCCGCCCTCATCACCGCTTTTCAAGTGAAATTAATTCTTCCACGTACCTTTGAGATTCTCGTAGAGCATCTTCCAACTCATGTTGTCGATTTGCCGCTTTTTGCGATAAATCATTCCACTTGCGATTAAGTGTTGCAAGCTTATCTTGCGTACTGGAAGCCTCGTCTGTGCCTTTTCCACTTTCGATTATCATTCGTCCAGCGTCGTTAATTGAATCCACACTGGACTGATTTGCTTGAATATCATTCAGTATAACCTTCAACTTAGCAAGATCCCCATCAATGACGTGGGGGTCGCCCGGAACGGGTTTAAGGTCGTTATCCAACGTTCGATTGGTAGCGTCGATCCATTGCAAAAGCTCTTGTAGCGCGTGTTGAAACTGCCCAAGACGCAATAAAGCATCTTCAAGCTCGCGTTGCCTGTCAACAATACCGCCTAAAAGATCGTTCCAACGTCTGTTGACCGCACCGAGAGGTTTCCGAAGAGCTGCGGCCTGATCAGCTGACGTTTTTGCTGTCAGTTCTTGAGCTTGCCTTTGGAGAATAAAACAAGCGTGAACATTTCTCGGCTGGATGTAGTACCAAATCATTCAAAATGATATACCTGTTGAGAGCCTCCACTTTGACAGAAAATGGATCAACTTCTTGTTTGAACTGCTTCAGCTGTTGCATTTGCCTCTTGACGGCGTCGATATCGCTTCCAACAGGACCCAGTTTCTCGAACTTCTTTTCGGCTTTGTCCAGGAAGTCCAAAATTTTCTAGAAATAGAAAATATAGGTTCAAGTCTTACAACTTTGCTAAGGGCGTAAAAAAATATAATTATCTAAAAAAACTTACTTGCAAAGTGTCGTGGAATTCCATAGCTTTTTCCATTGCGCTAATGAGATTTTCTTCACGTTTCGCGAACAATGCCGTCACGTTGTCCCAGGCGTTATCCATATCGTCAATGTGCTTTTTAACCTCCGGTTTTTCTGAATCGCCCACAACTTTCATGAGTTGTTGACCAGTAGCGCGACATTTTTCAACATTAGGCTTGGTCTGAAAAAGTAATTTTGTAAATTTAAACTTCTTATTGCAAAAGTTACTTTTTGATACTGATAGGTCATACTTGATCCATTTCTGCTTTAATTTCTCTCAAGACCGCTTGCTGTTGACGGATGACAGCGGGTTGAACAGCGGGTGGGTCTTGATCATGCAACGTATCTTCCAAGTTTCTTAAAGACGCCATAACAGCTTGTAGTTGATCCCAGAATTTTTCCGCTAAGGCGAGGGCCTCGTCAAGATTACGTCCACGATCATTTGTTGCCTTCTGCAGCTCATTCCATAGGTTATTTAGTTTATCGAGTTTACGTTTCATATCTGCCAAGAAAAAATAAGATAACGAAATAAGAGGTGACTAGACTTTCTGCTGGAAAAGGTCACGCTTACCTCTCACAGCTGGATCATTACTATTTGGAGCCTTATTAATGACGTCATTGGCAGCCTTCTTTATAGCCTTGAAGGCATCTTCTCGGTTACCTAAATCATCGACCAGAGCATTGTTCTCATTAATTTGACCACGGATACGCGGGGGATGCGCCGATATCGGATCGGCTCCGGCTACTTGATCTGCTGTGTTCTGTAGAGCTCTCAATAGACCCTCCAACTTATCATTGAGGTTACTAGCTTCTTGTAAAGCGTCTTCGAGTGCTTGTTGTCTCTTTCTCAATTCTAGACGTAAAGCCGCGTAACGATCGTTGACAGAATTTAAGATGTCTTGAACTCTGGCACCATCATTCGGGCTGACTAATTTAATGAGCGCATCGCCCGTCTTGTTCAGCTTCTCGACTAACGGTTTGTGCTCGTTGACTGAGTGCATGAACATCTGCATAAGCACAAATTTAGGTTAATCATCCAAAATATTTGTCAAAGGAAAATAAAGAAAACTTGAACTGACCTCAGTTTTGTCTTGCTGTTGAGCAATGAGGTCGGGCCTTAAGGCGGGTTTAGCCAGCATGCTAATCTGACTTTCCATATCGTCTAACCAAGAACTCAACTCGGCATGCGATGTGTGGAAATGTTCGGCGAGAGCGTACGCTTGCTCTAGAGCGCTCTGTCTGTCCGCGCTCAAACGTGACACCACATCCATAATGTCTTTCAAGTCTTCCATTTTTTCTCTAATGAATGACATTTCTTCGCTGTAAGGAGAATCTCGCAGAATCTAAAAAATTGTGAATGAAAATTCAGAAAAAATGTTACACGGCGACATTCAAGTTGAACGAGAATATAAAATTTACCTGTTTTGCGGCATTCAAAACATCACGACCTTGATTCTTACGTTTGGAAATACTGTCATTTAAGGCTTTTTGATCTTTGAGCTGCATTCTGATGATGTCGGGCTCAGCACTTGGAGCTTCGGCGTCGCGTAACTGATTTTCCACATTTCGGAACCAGTCAAGCAAGTCGTCCAATCCATTAATAACTTGTCTGGATCGCTGTAAAAATTATTAAAAATAATTAATCATCAATAATATAATTAGTATCTTGAGAGTTATCCTTTAGACCTACTTGTTTAGATTCTTGTAATTGTTTCACTTTGTGGTGAATTCCATCCACGATTGCCTTGAATCTTCGATTATCGCTAGTGACTAAACCCTCAATAGTTGCGGCTCCTTCTCCGGGAGAAAGCTTGCATAATTGCGGTCCGATCACATTGATTTTGTCCAATACTGGTTTGTATTCTGTAAATTTAAATGGAAAATGATAATTTAATACAATATTCTGACAGTGGCGTTGCAAAGGCTTTACAGTAGAAGGGAGAGGTGAAAAAAATTTGCTACCCCAGTTTCTTATCTATTTTTGATAGTGATCATGAAGACAATTTTTGCACGGTTTTCTAACTCGATGTCTCATTGGAGAAAGCTTCTCTTCCCTCTCCCCCTTCAAAAAATGTTTATACTTTTGATAATCTCACCATATTTTATCTACTAAAGTCGTATAATATCCCTAATTGTGCATTCCACTACACCCCTTGGATTTCAATAGCATACGCTTTTGATTCAAGAAAATCTAACGTAGCATCATTAGTGGTGGCGGAGGTGACGCAGATGAATGTGCTTGGTAAAATGATGGTACCGCTAGCACTTTTAGATCCTTCAGATGACCTTGACCTAATTTAGGGATTTTGAAATATTCATCGCTTCTTTGCGATGTGAACGTTCTATGTTAGGCTTCTGCGCTCCTCTGAATGAGACTATAAGATAGGGTTACTTTCTCATCTGATCTATTTTACCACTTAATTATAAAATTCAGTATGACGCTCCCCTGCAGAATGCAAAAATTGATTTTGTACCTTTAACTTCTTTCTCAAGCTGTACCATATCTTCTTCTCTGGGCTCGAAAGCCTGTAATTGAGATTCTGCGTCCGCCATCCAATCACCCAGACGATTATGTAAATTGTAGAATTGTTCAACCAGCGGTAATTTATCCTGCGCCGCATTCAGAAGGTCCTTATTTTTGGCCGCTAGATCGCGATACCGACTCTGCAACGAATCCAATTTATTTCTGAGTTGAGCGGCATCCGGCTTTGAGGCGTGTTTCATCAAATCCGCTCCACTTTCAACTGCCCTGTCAACGTCGCCTTGTCTGTGCGCAATCTCATCGGCCATATCCTAGTTACAATAAATCATTGAACAATAAAAACTTGAGCTGAAAGTATTGCTCAAAGGAAGGGGGTCATCAATTTCTCACTTACCGTAAGGTCTTCAACATGACGCAACAATTTGTTCGCGTCAATCGGAATGACCTTGTACCGATTGAGTCGGTTATTCATATTATTCATCCAAGAATCCAAATCGTTAAACAAATGCATAAAGTGCCTCAAACCGGCGCGTTGAGCCTGAAGTAAGTCTCCAAGGTTGTCTGACGCGTCAACTAAATTCGTGTATCTGTCAGCCGTGTTTCTCATTTTGTCAGCGACGTCAGCCGCTTTATCGTCTCCTACCAAATTTCTCAAATTGTTAGCAACGTCAATCAGTTCATTGAATGCTGGTCTTTTGCGTAGGATTTCTTTGTGTAGGTTATCGTGATCTTTGATGCGTTGTTGCATCTTATCTTCGTCAGTTGGAAGATGCGACATATCCTTAACTTTCCTTTCGGTGTTATCTAACCAGTCCAAAAGAGGAATTAATTTGTCCTGATACGAATTGGCTAATCTTTCGAGCTCAGCGTGAGCAGCGTCGCAACCCTTCAATCTGAAAAATTAATTATCCAGAAATTACGCTATTTTTCGAGTATGAAAAATTATAATTTTGATAACCATTTCTTCTTCGAGTGATACCTGTCGAATAATTGGCTGCAAATATTGTTCCACCTTACTGACACCTTATTCAAGTCCGAGTCAAGACGATCCAAATCGTAGTGAGTTGTAGTGTGAAGATGGTGACGAGATTTTTCAACAACTCGTCGAGTATTCCTACCATCTTCCATAAGTTGATCGATGTTAGTTTGGTGTTTTCTGGCACTGTTTTGTAGACTCACTAACTCCTTTTGTACCTGGTGAGCGAAATTAAAGTAATTTCAGAACGTATTTCGATAGTGACGATGTAACGCAAGAATTGTAGTCCTCACTGTTTTAAGGGCATCCAGCTCCGTTGGCAATTTCCTATACGAAGAGAGCTTAATTTCGTAGTCGGATAAAATATGGTTCACTTCGTTGAGTTCTTTCAGAATAGTTTCGACGGTTTTCATTCTATAATAATGAAAGGAAAATGATTCACATTATAATTTATGACTCATTGTCGTAAATTGAAATTATCGCGAAAGTTGAAATAGCAATGAGATTTGAAATGCCTGTAGGTATTTTAATTTTTTTCTTGAAATCATGACCCCTATTCGTGAGCTTTAACTATGACAAAAATATAATCGTTTCGTGGAAATTTATAATTTTGTAACGAATTTTTATGGTAGTACTTTTGGGTATCCAGGGTGCATACAGAAATTTTCTTTGAGAGAGGAAATAGGAAAATAGGCTTAGCCTATTTTAGAAATCCTGAGAAATTTAAAGCCATTTGGCCATTTACTTTGGCAAGCGGGACTTCAAGAAATATATATCAGACCAGAGATTTGAAAATATTATAAATGAGGAATGGGACTTGAAGAAGAGACCGACTCTCAATTTATGAGTATGTATATTTGAGGAGGGACACCAAAAGGATTTGGAAGGATATTAATTCTAAAAAGGAACTTCAAAAAATGTTAAGCTCCGAAACTCTTGGTCAGTCATATCAGGAAATTTGGTGTGAATAATTGGGAACAGCTGAATTTTGGCATATATTTGTCGTTTATCACCTGTACAACGTACTAAAAGTCCCACTTGATATGACGTGCCCATTGTCCCTGGGGGGCAAAAAAGTGAGGTCCAAATTGGTTTTTTTGTGTTTTTCAGGGTGAATATCAGTTTTTTGAAAAAGAGTCAAGAGACAAAAATTGTAGAGCGTCAAAAAATACATAAATCATTTTCTGTTGGAAATTTCCGTGCGATGCTCCATTTTTGAATAAATGAAGGATAAAAGTTAGATAGTTATGGAAGTAACGCATGATGTGTGCTTCATTCTTAAAGAAGTCTTGAATTTTACAAAGGAGAGGGGCTTTGAGAAATTAGGAGCTGTAAAATTTTTATTCAAGGAAGTCCTTGAATATGGGAAGCTAGAGAAAATTTTGACGCTATAAAGCATGACGTTATTGATGACCTTGACCTAATTTGAACTACGTTCCGTTGAAGCCTGCCAAACAACAAGCCAACAGTTTGGATGAAGAAGAGATCTGTTGTAGTTGTGTGATAGACCTTATTCTAAGGTCGTTGGTATGTTGCTTGGTCGGTTCTTACAAAACTCGATTCATTCTAAACAAAAATTACGAGCTGAAACAGGAAGTGACGTCATCAAACGATGATTTATACTGAAACCCCTATACTAAGGAACTCACATAGGTATACCAAACTGATAATTTTTGATCGGTTTTACCTTAGTTTTACCCAGAGTATTGGAGCCGGAAATTACCGGCTTACACTAAGGTACAACCTTGAAAAGTTTGACTTTACAGCTAGCTTGATTCAGTTGATTTTCGGCTCAAATGGTAAATTTTTTTTATTTTGACATGTTCCATGTCTTTTCTCTCGCCAGACCCCGATTTTGAAACTCGCGAGTACACCCCCCCTCCCCCCCACGTCAAGAGAAATCTCTACCCCTTGGGTGATTCAGATATTCGCGAGTACACCCCGCGTAATAATAATAATTAATAATAAATAAATAAATAAATAAATAAATAATTAAATAATTAAATAATTAAATAATTAAATAATTAAATAAATAAATAATTAAATAATTAAATAATTAAATAATTAAATAAATAAATATTTAAATAATTAAATAATTAATATAATTAATAATTAGAAAATCTCTACCCCATGGGTGATTCAGAAATTCGCGAGTACACCCGCGTAATAATAATAAATAATTAATTAATTAATTAATTAATTAATGAAAAATTGAATAATTAAATAATTAAATAATTAAATAAATAATTAAGTAATTAAATAATTAAATAATTAAATAAATAAATAATTAAATAATTAAATAAATAAATAAATAAATATTTAAATAATTAATATAATTAAATAATTAAATAAATAAAAAATTAAATAATTAAATAAATAAATAAATAATTGAATAATTAAATAATTAAATAATTAAATAAATAAATAATTAAATAATTAATATAATTGATAATTGGAAAATTTTCTAAGCTGGATAGTCGAAATTTTTCCAAGTCCCCTAGACTTGAATTGCCTCATACCATTCCAATACAATAGTGAGATCGCTCGTTCGCCCCACGAAAGTTGATACCTCAAAATATAGAACACCCACAATTACCTCAAAATATTTCTCATACAAGACTTATACGACGCCAAGATAGGTAAAGGGAGTAAACGAATAATATCTCACGAACACTTGACCTAGTAGAAGAATTAATAATAAATAAATAAATGAATAAATAAATAAATAAATAAATAGATAAATAAATAAATAATATTAAATAATTAGACAATAAAATAATTGAATAATTAAATAATTAAATAATTAAATAATTAAATAATTGAATAATTAAATAATTAAATAAATAAAGGCTGAATAGTCGAAATTTTTCCAAGTCCCTTAGACTTGAATTGTCTCATACCATTCCAATACAACAGCGAGACAGGGGGCGAACGAGCGGAGCGAGTTCGCGCCACCTCATATTTCTCAAAAAAGACTTGAATTTTCTCATACCATTCCAATACAACAGCGAGATCGCTCGTTCGCCCCACCGAAAGTTGATACCTCAAAATATAGAACACCCACAATTTTTTCTGAATAAACCTTTTATTTTTTTGGTGTATGTTCGCAACAAAATGGAACTAGAAATTAATAACCAATGTCATAAAAGGAATGTGAGTCCAGATGAAACAATCAGGAGAATTGGGGCTTTGTTACATTTTTTGAAGATAGCTATTCTCCAGTTTGTATTTGTCTCCATTGAGAGACTGCACTTGAGGCACCTATGCTGAACGGTTGGAAAGCTGGTTTGAATCAGATTGTTACTTTGTTTGAGTTTCAACATGGTTTTAAAAGCTAAGAAAATAGCTGAAAAAATTGGCTTCTTTCGGCTTTGAAAGGTTTCAATGAAGCTGACGGCTTTCTAGAAAATTAGAAATTCAGCAGAATTTGGCTTTCGGTTCTTGGCTTTCAGCTTGCTACAATACTTTTGTTACCTACTTTTTGCCTGCGCGACAGTAAAAATTAGTTAGTTGAGTACACCTATGCAAGCTATTTATCTGTACAAATGTGACCCAGTCCACGGAAACCCGGCTTAGCCAAAGGTAGGCTAAGCCGGGTTTCCGCAATCAAAACTGCATATTGATTTACTTGTTGGACAAAATTGTTAAGAATTAAATTTCTCCCTTTGGGAAAAACGTAAGATTATCGATGGGTCTCGTCAGCTCTTTATTATCAGTATTTCATATCGACTTTATCACGTATCTTTTAATTTCTATAATCTGAATATGACTATCACGTTATCAACGCGTGTAATATTCATATATGTACTAAATTTACACTTTTGTGACGTCATCACCCCTTACCTTAAAACATATTTCTATTAGTGTGGACGAACATTTCTGAAGTAAATTACTCACCCAAACAATCAACAGACCGAATACACTTTCAATAGTATTTCTGAGCCTCCTGTTAGGCTACTTATTTAGCCTAGTTTATCCAAGTAGATAACCCACGCTTTAAATATCCAGCCTTCCACCTGAACTCACCTCGCTTAGTTGAGCCCTCTCAAAGAATATTACAGGTGAAGCCTAGTTTGGTCCTTCTAGCCTTGTTTAGCCTCCAAGCCCTCCAGAAAGATAATTTTTATTATATTAGGCTAAGCGTTACATTTTTTCAGTGTCACATGAAAAACTAAGTGACGTCACCACCCCTTTCAACCTTACTGAAGTCATCGTCCTGTGACATCATACACTTTTGTGACGTCATCACGGCGTTACATACTTCATACGCAAAAATTTGGCGGGTGTCCCCTCAGAAAAGACATATCCAGGTCAATATATTTCAAAAAAATCAGGATGTGACGTCAAGGAAACGAATAAGCTTAAATAGGATGTCATATCTCCAAGGTATAACGTCATCAGTGGAATTTTAAAGAATGTAATAGGGGAGGAGACAGAGGGAAAATCATTCTGGGCAATGCTAAACAGAGGAAAGGGACTTTTAAAAAGAACAGAGGGGTAGTTAATTGAAGTGAAGAGAGTTTACTAGAAAGTACCAACTCAAAACGAGGAGAGAACTAAACCATGGCAGACAACTGAAAGGAGCAGAAATCGTGGATTCTCCACAGCAATTGTGAAAGTTGCAATGCGACTGTCAAGTTCTCTTCTTGTTAAATATTCTATGAAAGAAAATTTGATATTTTAAGCATTACCACCCCGACCCAATCGGTTACACTTGAGCATCATCACAAAATTAATTTTCGATATGGAAGCTTCTGTGTTGAGGCTCCTAGTCCGTTTTTTTGGGACGTCTTCAAACAACAATTCGAATCCGTCAGTCCAATATCCCTCAGTTTTCATTTACGCAATTTGTTCGATGTTCAAGAAAGTTAAATCTGCTAAGATCAAAATATACTCACCTATCTTTGTAAAGTTGGCACAAGTTCCATAAATTATTCCAAGTATTCATCAAACGATCCAATTTCGGTTGTAAGCCCGGTGGCTTGTTTTTAATAGATCTATACGTATCTTGAACAGCGTCCACGTCAGATGATAAGCTCTAAAAATTCAGAAGAATGTTTCTTCAAGATACACCCTCTCTTCTGGGTCGACTCAATCAAAGTTTTACGTACACGAAGCCTAGTTTCGAAATCCCTGTGTTGTACCATCAGGTGCTCCACCGAGTCCACATCACGTGGGATAGGTGAACTGATTCTTGTGTTTAGCGTATGTTCGGCCTCGTCTAGCGTGGCTTGAAGAGCCGAAATTTGATCGTTGAATCGTTTGATTGCGTTCTTGTTCTCCTCTGAAATATAAAAAATATTTTTAGTACATTGTTCACAGTGAAGATTAAGAGTCTTAAAATAAATTCAAAATAGGGCTCTTGAACGGCAAATTGCTTATGCTACCTAACTAACAGGACGCAGAGGATTACGGTAAAGTACTACGAACTGAAGAGCAAGTAAAGAAGAGCAGAGCAGAATAAATATCCATTCTTATTTTGCTCCAAGTGAAATTTTTCTTAATGACATGGCACCTCCTTATCGCTGATTTGTTTGAAGGACCATTACCGGATAAGTGCGCGCTACCTTACCTTCTTCGCGAGCCATCCTTTCAAATTCATCGAATAGACGATTAACTTCTTTCACTTCTCGTTCTAATCTTCGAAGCTGTGGATCAGATGGATCTCCTTCCTCGAGAAGTTTTTCCGCATCCTCATTAAGCGCCTTACGTATCGCATTCCTTTTTTCAGGACCCATTGCCAAGAACTGCATTCCGCAAACAAAAGAAAAAAAATATATATATATTTTTCATTTTTTGATACTAGAAAATGTTTGTCCGTACGTGTGGTAGATCCCAGCTTTTGATCACTTTGATGGTGGCGAAAATCATGTTCTGTCTTAGACGTAACTGTTTACGCTGCCACAACGCAAGCGTCCGCTCGTACTGCCTCTTAAGACGATCAATCGCTTCTAAAGCATCCTTGTCCGGTGGTGGGATCATGAATACGACGCCAGGAACATTGTGATCAGAATCACTTGCCCCGGTTGATACTCGCCATTTAATTCTTCCAGAATTGTCATGCAACATCCATTGATCTCCCTTCTGAATTGAAATCTGTAATATTTTTCAACCGACTTATATTACCAGTGCTGCAATAATGATTACAATATCGTAAACTAAACGACTTACGTTATCTTTTTTGTAGCTACAAACCGCCACAATGGGCATCGGTCTCGCGACGGGTTGTCGTCGCGCTCTTCCTGGTACCACTTTTTGTGCTCGCTCGGCTAAGGATTCGACTACTTCCCCGTATTGATTCAATTCGTCTCGAAGTTCATGCATACCCTTTAGAAGCCGTTCACCCTCATCCAGAGAAAAATCAGATTGACTATATTTGGTGTTAAGCAATTCATCTCGTCTGAGGAGGACGATACATATAAAATGAAGTAATGATACGGTATAATTTGCTTGTTAGATTTTGTAAAGTGGAAAGCTTAATACTTGTTTAGCCAAGCTTCAGCTTCTTTGACGTCCTTGAAGAACTGTTGGTAGTACGAACTGTGCTTCAAATGGGTTTCTAAGGCCAACATCAATTGCAGAATCCAAGTCCATTTATTATTCAAAGTTGTCATGAATGAATCAATGGTCTTAGAAGCTGGATGGTTCTGTAATAGAAGAGCTTCTCCGCGATCTTGGACTGCATTCAATTGAATTTCACGCTTATCGAGTTCGGACATCAGTGACTAAGGAGAAAACATAATAAAATTTTTTAGTTCAACCGACCTAAAAGAAAAAACTGAATATTTCATAAAAGAAAATAAACCAACTTTGTAATATTGCTCCACATTAGCCAGATTTAGCTCCGTATCGCTCCAATCGCGCGTAACTTCTATCTCCTCTTTTTCGTTCAGCCAATTCAAGATATTGGTAGCAGATTGCAAGAAGTCCTGCAGCGTTTCCAATGCCGACATGCGTTTGTTGGACGTCGACAATAATTCTGTGTAAAGACTGGTAAGAGTGTTCAAGTTTTGAGTATAATCAGCTAACTCTTCACCAGACAGATTGTACTTGGCGTTGATGCACTGTTCACAACGCGAGTGGAATTGCTCGATACTGTTGTGCTCGCGCAAGTGAATGTTCAATTCAGCTTGAACACTAGGTAGGTCAGATCCATAGTCTGCTCCTTTGATTTGCTTCAACTTTTTGGAGCACCACTCGATACATTCGTCCAGGTATTTGAAGTACGGGCTTGGATCGACTGAACGAGTCTCAACTACAGCCACTCTCTGATGACTTACCGTACTCTCCTCGACGTACGGAAACGGGTTCTTTTGCATTTGCTCTAATCTAGTAAGGAAAGTTGGTAACGAAGGTATTACAATTAGACGGTAGTAACGCAGATTGTTTAAAATTAGGTCACTATAAAGCATGTCCAGAGTTAAAGAAGTACGATCTATATAAAAAAACTTGTTCCAGCCAACATCGTTTTGCTGGAGGATCAATTTTGAAAAATTATAACCTCAAATTTTACCAAAAATCTTCAACCGTATACGGCTGACGATGAAATCTATTGAAGTAAATGCAAATCACCGTAATAGGTATGTGTATTTTTACGAGACCTTTTTCCTAAATAATTGATTATTAATGCATTCTTCTCCCCCCTCTTGAATTTCCACGAGAGAATTGGACTAAGAACTTACGAGGACCCTTCCATCAACTATAACGAGTCGGAAACTCGTCTTAAGGAGAATTTTTCGATAGGATCGATTTTCAGTTAAACATTTTCCAACTTCTCCCTCTACTATTCTGTATAGCTCGATGATCGTCATTCCGGGACCATGTCACTGGACCCCTTTATTTGGAATTGTGAACCAAAACACCTGTCTCAATCGTTTTGTACCACCGTAAACCCCTCTCTCACAACCGAGGGTTTGGTAACATGTTACACTTCTAGCCAAGAGTACCCCCATTCAATTCGTTCGCACCAATCCCCTTCCCTATAATCCTCGAGGAGGACTGCAGACATGTAGAGCCTAATTTGGAGGAATGATGGATTTTTGGAATAAAAATGGACGATGCCGTTTGTGCTCCATTTGCTCTGGTTTTCGTGCCCTCTAGTAATCGTCTTACGGTGAGAAATTAACTGAGATTACGCTTCTGGTCAGAGCGGACAAACGTACGGAAATCCTCGTTGGCTCAGGCGATGAAGGAAACGTTATCGAGACCTCGTTTTGTGTTGTGTGCTCGCGGTGCGAGATCAACTACAGACCCGCGTATGACTGAAATTGACTCATGTGCGAATATTCCCGTTGTGAGGGGACAGTATACGGAAATTCGCGTTGGTCTAGGGCCTAGAACAGGCCAAAGATTGTGAATTTAGTGAGACGTCGGAAAATTCATTTTTCTCGCTTAACATAACAACAAGAATTGCTATTAGTCTGCCCAATTTGAGATGAACCAAGGGCGAAAATGATTTTTTGTCGTCCATTCAAAATTAAAGAGTGTTTCTAGGTGAATACATTCTCCTCCCTATCACAACCTTGGGGTCTTGCCCCTTTTGCGGGGCCACAGCTAATTTCTTGCCGAGAGTTCACAACCGAAGAAAGGTTTTTGGGTCAATTTGCCCTTGTACGCCTATATCACGACTAGAATTTTTGAAGCACTACCCTCATGATCTTAACCGCGGCTGGAACTGATTTTTCCTCATAGGTCCAAGCTGTTTTGAGTGGATGGATCGGGATCATCGCCAGTGGTCTCACTTAACGTAGGTATCTAGCAGCCATCCTTCCCGAGAAGTTAAGGAAAGTTGAGCTGGCAACGTGTTTGCCTTGCGATCAATGGCGGGACTGTACACCTTACTGGAGTGTGAGGCGTAGATGTGTGAGAGGGACCAGCTTAGTCGGTTACTGCAAGAGTTAGGATCGATGACGAGCTTGCCAAGAGCCAGGTAGCCATTATGCTTAATTCCGAAGAAGCACGGTACCAGGTATCTGCATTTGCAGCCACAATTATGAAGAAGAAGGTGAATGCATAATGGTATAGACAAATACAGAGCCACGTTGTAGCCTACTCAACACTTATGAGTCATTCACATACAGACGACACTCCGCAGGATGGAGATCAAGCATCACCTTCTCCACTATGGAGGACGGGTGGCTGCACATGCGACTCAAAAGATTCTCTTAATTTTTGCTTGTTGGCGGACTATAGTCGGTCTGTCATCGCGGGCACACAACCAAAAAGAAAAGCTTCTCGGAAACTTTTCCTCGATCGCCAAACCCAGCAACAAGGATTTCCATACATTTCCTTTCTCACCAGATATGGGACCTCAACCAGTTTTTCACCATAAGACGACGTTTAGAGGGCAAGGATTTCAGAACAAAATAATATAGCACAAACTGTTTCGTCTATTTTTATTCCAAAAAACCAAATTAGGCCGTACATATCTATAGCCTTTCCAAAGGTTGGTACAAACGAATTGAATGAAGGTTACGAGGTAAAAGGATTGAGACAATTTTTTGTTCAAAATTCGATGGGGGTAGGTGTAACATGTTAGAGAACGACCAAAGGGTTGTAAAGAAAGGGTAGAAATAAGGGGATTATAGCAGGTTGAGTTGGGGAGGAAATCCAAAGACATTTACCTAGGAAAAGTAAGTACCTTGATGGTCGGACTTTGTCCACGTCCGCCTCCTCATCTGCAACACAAATGTTGAAATTTTTTCTAAAGTTGGTCCAAGCCCTCATCCTCTCGGAACCACATTATGCCAAAAAATTTTCATACATCTCCCTAGCTTTATGTAAATAGCTCAGTAGTCGGAACTTTTCCAAACCTCCGAAGTAGGTCAAGGCTTCACCTCCTCCCAAGAGGATAGCCGACGGTAGACATTCTCCCCAGATTCCCGGATGAAAATACAACATTATAGAAAAAAAAAAACTAGTTGAATCGATTTGTGCTCAAATTTTCCACCGACTTTGGCTTGTCATAGATTTTATCAAGTGAGACAGTCTCGCTACATCAAAAGGAGAAAGATTGCCGACATTCTTTGGTCTGGTACATATATGACTTGTCTTCATTGGTACAAATGAAATGAGCTACCTAGTTATTTTTAGATTTGCTAGGACAAACCGGAAAACAATAAGGTATCAGAACTTTTATCACACCTCATCATCTTGAATTAAGCTCATTCGTCCTTCAAACTTTTTAGAATACTTTTTATTACGCTAGACTTGTATCATATACGACGACGAGAGGCAATAAAATCAACTAAAATGGTGTAATAAGAGAGGTTTGATTTATCTTAGCCGCTAAACTCGACACGATAAAAGAAATTCTTGATGAAACGAACCTGTTAATTTCTTCATGAATTAATTGGTCGCGTTCCTGATGCGCCATAATCATGTGATTCCAGCTTTGTTCTATCTCGTTGATGTGCAATTCTGGTTCAATGTCGACTTCTCCAACAGTTTCATAATGTTTCTACGCGAACATATAAAACAATAGGTACCTTAAAGCTTATTTGAAAAGGAAATGTTATGCCGGTGGAGTACATGTGGGACTAACAAAACTATGAATATATTCGACCTGTTTTTGTTTCTCAAGTTTTTACGAAAAAATTTAAGTAAGCCAAAATTTTTCTACGAGTGAGCTGATATCAGGGTTCGTACCACCTCCCCCCCCCCTTTAGTACCAGCACCTTCACGTTATAAGAAAGCAACAGCTAGCCTCCTTTGCAGAGGTCAAAGAAGGAGAAGAGGAAGATTTCACTCTGAGGTATACCAAAGTTGCGAAACGTCGTAGATTAGCACTTGGCGGGCTTCCTGCAGGGGTGAAAAACTTTTTCATGAAGGAGTTCATATTCAGCTCTCGTACTCTACTACAAACCTATTTCAATCTTCGGTCGAGTATTACCTATCTTCTTAACGTACGGGGCAATAACGATGGAGGAGAAAAAAGAATCTAGGCCACCTCAATTCGTTTTCTCTGATCTTATAAAGGTTAGTTCCCACTACCTGAAGTGGGAGAGGGACACTCCAAACATCGAGTTATAACAAGTTAATAATAGCTCTTGTGTCTGACCTTACCTACTCGAGTCATTTTTTTTAGCGGGGAACCCGCTATCCATTTTGTTAGGAGATTACATCCTCAGAAAACGTCCGCGTCCGCAGGTTAGGTTAGGTTACGGGACTTGGAAGAATTTCGAGTCTCGAGCTATATATGATAGGAGGGGGACTTAGAAGAATTTCAAGTCTCGAGCTATATATGATAGGAGGGGGACTTAGAAGAATTTCGAGTCTTGAGCTATATATGATAGGAGGGGGACTTGGAAGAATTTCAAGTCTCGAGCTATATATGAAAGGAGGGGGACTTAGAAGAATTTCAAGTCTCGAGCTATATATGATAGGAGGGGGACTTAGAAGAATTTCAAGTCTCGAGCTATATATGATAGGAGGGGGACTTAGAAGAATTTCAAGTCTCGAGCTATATATGATAGGAGGGGGACTTAGAAGAATTTCGAGTCTTGAGCTATATATGATAGGAGGGGGACTTAGAAGAATTTCAACTGTCTAGCTATATATGATAGGAGGGGGACTTAGAAGAATTTCAAGTCTCGAGCTATATATAATAGGGGGGGGGGGGGACTTGGAAGAATTTTGACTTTCGAGCTACCGTCCGCCGTCCAACCAAAAACTTGGAAAAATTTTGAGACTCGAGCTATATATGATAGGAGGGGGACTCAGAAGAATTTCAAGTCTCGAGCCATATATGAAAGGAGGGGGACTTAGAAGAGTTTCGAGTCTCGAGCTATATATGATAGGAGGGGGACTTAGAAGAATTTCAAGTCTCGAGCTATATATGATAGGAGGGGGACTTAGAAGAATTTCAAGTCTCGAGCTATATATGATAGGAGGGGGACTTAGAAGAATTTCAAGTCTCGAGCTATATATGATAGGAGGGGGACTTAGAAGAATTTCAAGTCTCGAGCTATATATGATAGGAGGGGGACTTAGAAGAATTTCGAGTCTTGAGCTATATATGATAGGAGGGGGACTTAGAAGAATTTCAACTGTCTAGCTATATATGATAGGAGGGGGACTTAGAAGAATTTCAAGTCTCGAGCTATATATAATAGGGGGGGGGGACTTGGAAGAATTTTGACTTTCGAGCTACCGTCCGCCGTCCAACCAAAAACTTGGAAAAATTTTGAGACTCGAGCTATATATGATAGGAGGGGGACTCAGAAGAATTTCAAGTCTCGAGCCATATATGAAAGGAGGGGGACTTAGAAGAGTTTCGAGTCTCGAGCTATATATGAAAGGAGGGGGACTTGGAAGAATTTCAAGTCTCGAGCTATATATGATAGGAGGGGGACTTAGAAGAATTTCAAGTCTCGAGCTATATATGATAGGAGGGGGACTTAGAAGAATTTCAAGTCTCTAGCTATATATGATAGGAGGGGGACTTAGAAGAATTTCAAGTCTCGAACTATATATGATAGGAGGGGGACTTGGAAGAATTGTGACTTCCAGCTATATATGATAGGAGGGAATGTAGAATGATAATTTCGATTTGAATTATATGACAAGATTATCAACTCAGTTCCACACCACCTGAGAGGTTGAGTTAAGGAATTGCGGGTTCCCCGCTGCCATTGCAACGTCTGCAATGGCTTCTAATTTTTTTAAAATTTTCCACCCTATCTACTTGTCGTAGCTTCAACTGGGGGATTTTCTCAGCCTTACAAGGCTCAATGATCGGAACTTTCCTTAGCTCCATGCTCTACTTAAAATTCGGAACTCAGAATTTCTACAAACTCCACGACTCATAGCCTATATATTACAAAATATTTAGAAAAGCATAGTTTATGTAGGTACCTGCAAATCACGGTAAATATGTTTTAAATATCTTTTTTCTTCGTATTTCGGTGGAATCTCTTCCGTTTTAAATCGGTACGATTCTTGCGCTATTTTCCTCATCTCTCCGATCGAAGGTGGGAAATTACGATCGGATACCATGTACGACGTTTGCTCTCTGATCCATTCGTGCAAAGAACTGGACACGTTTCTGTATTCGGTGACCGTCTGATGAGCTTCCTGTAAAATACGAGTAAAGTTACATAAAATTGACATAAGAATAATATCTGTAAACGGTGATACCTAATCGTGATAATGATTCATCGTGTAATTATGTCGACGTGTCTCTATGCTGTAGACCTACGCTTTGACGGTGATAAATTGTTATTATAGCATCCGCTATATAGGAATTTCATCACAAACATCTTGGCTATGAATACGGTACGATTCCTAATCGATCCGTTCAAGTATTTCTCGATCGCCATTGAATAGTCGCTACAATTTTGGACTAGAGAATGGTGTATATACGATCATAATATTATGGCGAGTTATATTTTTCAAAATGTATGGGGGAGTGTTATGTGTTACGTTTAAATGATTTTTGTGCTCGCATTTCTGTGGCAAAAAGTGCGATAAATAATCGTATATATGAAACAGTGAGCACAGCGAACGCGAAACATTTCGTTTGGTTGATTCCCTACTTGAAGCGGTAACTAGTATTACCATTTTTGGTAACGTAGGCGTAATCGCGGTAAAAACAATCCTTGATCGTAACATTTACGTATGTTGGTACCCACAAGATCAGATAAATTGAGATCTAACTGTATGAATTCGCCCTCAACTATAGAATTTCAATGTCCCACTCCGATATAAATGAACGTATTCGTTATCTGTACCGGGCACGATAGGTACCTTTGGTTTCATTCATCTCGGACGTATATATTGACAGAATGTAAACATCAAATCTTATTTTGATGAAACATAGCGTCTCATTCGAGTCAAAGAGTTTTTAGAATTGCCCTAGTAAACAGAAGCATCGCCTATAACGCGAGAGGTGCAGTCCATATAGCCTAAGGTATAGAGAATTCACGCATTGAAGTCTACGACCTTGATGAGGCCTCGATTAATCTGAAGTGTAGCGAAGCTTGTCTAGACTTTCTGGAATCATGGTTATCTCCGTAATACACGTATGCCTTTTTTTCTCTTTCCTATCACTTCAATCACAAAAGAAGAAGAAAAGTTTTTTTTAAAATCGCTTTTAGTTTTACTTCACGCATTTCTTAGAAACAATATTTGACCATTGATTAAAGAGTGCAGACGTATAGTGCTATTGGATCATGAGACAACGCTATCTCAATGGCGAAGAGGTTTTGATCAACGCTTAGTACGCGACAGACCCCGAGTTCAAATCTCACTGAAAAGCAGCAGAAATTTCTTCATTTTTCATCATTTCACGATCCTCCCATCCCTCCCTCAATTCAGTATCATGAAGCGTACTTACAAAGTGTAAGAAGACTTTCGCGACCACAAAAAAGGGTCAATAAGGTTATATTTAGAACGCGGATTTCTTGGCATTTTTAAAGCTGAGTTTTGGCTATTAAAATTCAAAAATTATCTTGAGTAAAAGTAAAAACTTGTGTATTAGATTTGAATGAAGCTCGTTTGTAAAATTAATATGAAAGAATAATGAAAATGAAAATCTATAAAAGCGGGAATTATGTAAAATAATCAAATGCCCCTCAAGGCTTTCTTGCATATTCCTGCCTCCCGAGACATGTATCCGAATATGTTACAAAGGTGCACGTTATATCTCGAAATCTTCGTACTCATCGTGAGAAATGTGTCATTTTTTTCGTTCTTTTATGCATACAAGCATTTTCTTGTTGATATTAGTCGTATTTGGCATTTTATCCGTTTCTGGCAATTTTGGCAGAAAAAAAAAATTTCCCCAGCCTCTCCATGTCCTAAAACGTGCTTAACTTCCACTCCCAATCCTCCCGCCCTCATGCAAGTAATCTGACAAATGTCACGAAATCCGTGCTCTATTCGTCGAGCTAATAGCCCGGTTGTGTTGCTTGAATACTCGTTAAAATAAATAAAAAAAAAAAAAAAAGTAATATTTAAAGTAAAAATTAATTACCCGAAATATATGATCTTTGTTCTCAGGACGTTACCTTATAAGAGCTTCGCGTAAGTTTGCATTGTTCAAATTGAAGTGGAGCAGTGATCAGGCGCGGCTGAGGAGTATGAATCCCCCTTTGAGGATCGCACTTTACTCTCGGTGCTGATGAGCAGAAAATTTCCTCCAGACCGTAGTCGTTCACCTCCCTCTATCTTCTCTCAGAAAAATTTCTCGCCACTACCATATTAGTCTTCAGCTCTACGATTGCGATAAAGGAAAGTTGAACGACTTTTATTGGACCCCTTTCTTCTTTATTTGAAGCTCCACCAACTGCATATATATGAGGACTAACTCTTTAACTAGAAATTTAAGGACTTATAACATTTTGGCGGTGGCTTGGTCGGAAATGTTATTTCAGGGGAGGGTGTCTAAACAAAATATTATGCAATATTCCACCGTTGTCTGTAATTTTGCGTAAGTTTCCTGGACACCGTCCTCTCCTACCTTAAGTACGAGTACTATAGGATATAATCTTTGTAGTATTGTATGACAGACCTTCCTCTCTTTTTTTTCCTTTATGGTCTAGGCAAAGAGCTACAACCATCAGGAAATGCTTAGCATTTGATCTGGGATTGAAGTATGCTTCTACCTTAGCATGGATGACCAGAGCTTTTCGTCACTGAAGGAAGTCCGCTGAGGGCTAATCTTTCTGGTTCCTGAGGATGAGATCTTCCTCTTCTTTTTCTTTCACATTTCCAATAGATTATCCTGTTTTGGCGAGGACGTCTCTCTTGACTACGCCACCAGTTTTTGGTCATCGAAAATAGGTATATAGGATCATCGGAACTCATACCGAGTTTTTTGAGGGTAAGTAAAGCACTGAAGATTAGAAAGATCTCAGACTTATGATTCTACTTTAATAGTTAGCTCAAGAGTACTCTCGAGAGGTAGCCCATCATCAGCTGTTGTAACGGTACTAACGAAAATTCACGGGTTCTTCAACGAATTTAAACCAGGGGTGGCAGGGAACCTGTTTTATGCGGCACGCGGGATCTGAGAAATATAGATTGTGACGTCACAAGAATAACCTATGACATCATTGAATTGAGACGTCAAAGGCCTGGACTTTGGAGCTATAAACCGGGTGGGGCAGAAAGATGTTACCAGTTAAATGGGAGTTTGCGCTAAATCTGTCGTAGCGCGAAAACGCAAAACGGTAGACGTATAGTTTAAATGTACGAATTTTGTATCTCAATTTTATCTTCAATTTGCGCCCCTACTCAACTTTTTACGATATTTCTGAGTCGAGTTATGAACCAAAATGTGCCAAAAATTGATCAATTTGCCAAAATTCTCAAAAATTAAAAATTGTTCAATCCAATTTAAAAGTGAAATTTAACGCTCATTCCGAAAAAAATACTTAAATAACCCTATGAAGCTTGGAACTGGGTGATTTTTCAATTTCTTATTTTGGAAATCATGGCAAATTGGTCAATTTTCGTCACATTTTGACTCTTAACTCCGCTCAGAAAAGTCGTAGAAACTTCGGATATGGCTCAAATCAAAGATAAAATTGAGATACAAAATTCGTACATTTAAACTATACGTCTAACGTTTTGCGTTTTCGCGCTACGACAGATTTAGCGCAAACTCCCATTTAACTGGTACATCTTTCTGCCCCACCCGGTATATTAGGAGGGAAACTTGAAAAAACGTATATATGACGTCATCAGATTGTGACGTCACAGGCCCCAACCCCCGGCCTATATGATAGGAGGGGGTCTTGGAAGAAAAACTGATCTATGACGTCAATAGATTGTGACGTCACAAGGCTATTCTATGACGTCATCAAACTGTGATGTCATAAGCCCCGCCCCAAGCTATATATGATAGAAGGACTTACAAAAAATTTTGACCTCTGAGATATATATGATAGGAGGAGGACTCAGAAAATTGTCGAGCTCCGAGCTTTGCTGGCCGACCGGACGGCGAATGGCGGAGTTTTTGCCAACCCCTTAACCCCCGTGATAAAACAAGGTTCCCTGTTAACAAGACCTTAAACATTAGTTTTTGGAGTCTAACACTGTGATCTGATTGATTAAAACAATATTGCATCGTGATTGGTTTATTCGCCTATATGCTGCATTTCTATTGGCTACCATCAGGTTTGCTGTCATCTTATTTTTCGGTTCTGTTTTTCCTGTCTCGTACAATCACCAAGCTGAATAAAATTTCAATGTCAAACGTAATTACATTGTTCAAGAGGCTAGCTTCTCTTCTCTTTGCCTTTGCCTTCATCTGTTCCCAGAGTTTTCTTCTCCCCCTTACGGTTTTCGACATGTATGACTTCGAATATTCTTTCGCCTTTGTTGCTCAACAGTGACTCGCCATCTTCGCTTCCCCTTAATGTTTCATGCTCCTTTTCCAAACTTTCCTCCAGCCTCACCAATGTAGATGCCTTTGCACTGTTCACAACTGAACTTGTACACTCCCTTTAAGCGTCTCTTGTCCTTTTCCTCCGTCAGGCCGCCGGTGACAGCGGTGATCCCATCGAAAGTCCTTTTTCCTGACTGTAGAGCTATATTGAATTGAGAGGGGTTCTAGTCCACGATCTCTTTTACTATTTTTGCGTACTCTAGCCCATCGAGTTCCCATGATATCTGTTGTTCCGCAGCAGGCTGATGTTCCTCCTTCGGTATAGTACCAAACACGTTTGTCACGTCCAGAGATACCAGGTTATCTTTGCTCTTGATTTCCACCCTTCCTAATCCCTCTATCAGCTCCTTGTTGTTTCTGATGCTTTGTTTTGATACGAACTGGTACCTAATATCCTTTAAAGAAATTGGCTGGCGGCGATCTTTGCTTGTAACATGGTGATTAAATGCTATAATATTGACCAGTCTTTGTGGAATTGCGCTATCGGGTTCATCTCAAGCGTCCTTTCAATCATGTAGAAAACTGTATGACGAGAGAAAACTCTGGGAACAGATGGAGATATTGCAAAAATAAAGAGGAGGAAAGCTAGCTCTAGCCTTTTGAACTATGTAAGTACGTTTGACATTGAAAAATTATTTGGTTTGGTGGTTGCACGAGACAGGAAGAAAAGGACCAAGCAATAGGACACTAGCAAACCTGGTAGCCAATAGAAACGCAGTATATAAGCGAATGAACAATGGTGTTAAAAGTATTACAAAAACTAATGCTCAAGGCCTTGTTCTTCAGTAGCCACACAACTTAATAAGAATCCAATTTTAAACTAAGACCTTATTTTCCTCGTCAGTTCCGGCATTTTTCATAACTTCAACTCAGAATTGAGAAAAACTGAGACTTGCAAGCAAAAAATGACCATCAGAATCGTTTTCATCGTGAAAATATACTTTAAGAGCAATTTTTGTTTCTACGAGTAATGTTACTGAAACACTATTGGAGAGAAAAATCATATAATTGACGACCTTGAAGAAGGCGTAAATTAGCAACGTGATATCTGGGTAACAAAAAAATTCGTTGAAATGCAGAATATTGAAGTTGGCGATATCAGAAGACACTTTTTCGTATAACGTTCAAATTCAATATTTCTGTACATTTAGGTTTTTTCAGAAAATTTTTTCTAAAGAACAGATGGAATAAATTATCAAAAGGATAAATTTTTCAATTTTAATCACACAAGCCACATAGAAAATCCTCTGTTCTCCAAATGCCGAAAATTTTCCAAAATTACTAAAAATTGCCACCCGAAAATGCAATTTTTTGACGAGAAATCCTTGCGCTATGTATGACCGCATGTTATGATATAGACATAAGTATGTGATGAGAGGAATTTGTTTTCATTAAAATAAAAATTATAATTTCCAACATTTCCATTTTATCTTTGGCTGGAAGGAAATTTTTTAATGTGAATCCAAAATGGTTCTAATGTGAATCGGATACGGTAGATTTTTCCATGTTGCGGTGAGCTGGTATCATCAAATCTCGCTGGAGCGTGAAGAATGACTCTAAACAATTTTCTGGCATAGCCAAATAAATGAAAATCTTGTTCCATGTCTTTTATATTTTATCAGTCATCTTGAAATATTTCAGTCTAGGCTTCTACTAGGTCAAGTGTTCGTGAGATATTATTCGTTTACCCCTTTACCTATCTTGGCGTCGTATAAGTCTTCTATGAGAAATACGAGGTAGCGCGAACTCGCTCCGCTCGTTCGCCCCCTGTCTCGCTGTTGTATTGGAATGGTATGTGACAATTCAAGTCTAGGGGACTTGGAAAAATTTCGACTATCCAGCCTTCATTTATTTAATTATTTAATTATTCAATTATTTAATTATTTAATATTATTTATTTATTTATTTATTTATTTATTTATTTATTTATTTATTATTGATTCTTGTACTAGGTCAAGTGTTCGTGAGATATTATTCGTTTACCCCTTTACCTATCTTGGCGTCGTATAAGTCTTATATGAGAAATATTTTCCGGTAATTGTGGGTGTTCTATATTTTGAGGTATCAACTTTCGTGGGGCGAACGAGCGATCTCGCTGTTGTATTGGAATGGTATGAGACAATTCAAGTCTAGGGGACTTGGAAAAATTTCGACTATTCAGCCTTTATTTATTTAATTATTTAATTATTTAATTATTTAATATTATTTATTTATTTATTTATTTATTTATTTATTTATTTATTTATTTATTTATTTATTTATTCATTCATTTATTTATTTATTTATTATTAATTCTTCTACTAGGTCAAGTGTTCGTGAGATATTATTCGTTTACCCCTTTACCTATCTTGGCGTCGTATAAGTCTTGTATGAGAAATATTTTCAGGTAATTGTGGATGTTCTGTATTTTGAGGTATCAACTTTCGTGGGGCGAACGAGCGATCTCGCTGTTGTATTGGAATGGTATGAGAAAATCTTCTATGAGAAATATGAGGTAGCGCGAACTCGCTCCGCCCGTTCGCCCCCTGTCTCGCTGTTGTATTGGAATGGTATGAGACAATTCAAGTCTAGGGGACTTGGAAAAATTTCGACTATCCAGCCATATACGATAGGAAGAGGGACTTGGAAAATTTTCTAATTATTAATTATATTAATTATTTAATTATTTAATTATTTATTTATTTATTTAATTATTTAATTATTTAATTATTTTATTATTTTATTATTTAATTATTCAATTATTTAATATTATTTATTTATTTATTTATTTATTTATTTATTATTATTACGCGGGGTGTACTCGCGAATTTCTGATTCACCCGAGGGGTAGAGATTTTCTAATTATTAATTATATTAATTATTTAATTATTTATTTATTCAATTATTCAATTAAATAATTATTTAATTATTTAATTATTAATTAATTAATTATTTATTATTATTACGCGGGGTGTACTCGCGAATTTCTGAATCACCCACGGGGTAGAGATTTTCTAATTATTAATTATATTAATTATTTAAATATTTATTTATTTAATTATTTAATTATTTATTTATTTATTTATTTATTTATTATTAATTATTATTATTATTAATATTACGCGGGGTGTACTCGCAAATTTCTGAATCACCCACGGGGTAGAGATTTCTCTTGAGGGGGGGGGGGTGTACTCGCGAGTTTCAAAATCGGGGTCCGGCGAGAGAAAAGACATGGAACATGTCAAAAGTAGTTTATCAAGATAGTTTGGTAGAGTTTTTGGAAAATTTTGTGAAATTGAATAAATTTGAATATCATGTATCCTAACTTATTAGCCCTCTGTTTTATTTTTTACGAAAATGTAACCACGTTTGACTAAAATGGAAAATATATGAAGTCCAGCTCATGATCCTAGCATTCTAATCGATATTACAATTATAGTATAAATATACGTTTATTTTTGAGTTTAGTTTTCAATATTCTCACATTGTTGTTTTTATCGTTGATGTTGTTGTAAGTATTTATGCATAAAAGTTAGATAATGGTAATTCGTCCCACCCACCTTAGTGGGGGCATAGAGGAGATTATAGCGCGCTTCTTTACCTACGTTATATTATTCACTGAAATTGGATGAGTGCAGTATTTTTTATTATTGCATTCAATAAAATAGTAAAGACTATTATTCCAATCATCTTTTATGAGGTGGCTATTTTTCTTCTTTCTCCTCTAAGTTTCCTTATTGTTTTGAGAAATATATTATTCCATTTTATTACAAAGTTTCCATATGGAAACATTTCTGAAATGGAATAAATTCTACGTTTACAGAAGGCCTATAGCCTACTATCGATGGATCTAAAAAGAAAATTAAGTTCAAAAATAATACACAAAACATTTTTTTGTTTTTACTTCGTCAATACGGAAGAATAACAGAGATCCTACTCATGCATTACGCGCCTTCAGGTGATATTCAAATGAAGTAAAAGGGTGGTTCCTCATCCTACATGCGACGCAAGTTTTATGGTCAAGGTCGTTCTTTCAAAACTTCATAATATTATAATGACGTCGCGAGAACAAACTTCAACATTGCGAGAAACACTATTGATAACAAAAATACTCCGTAGGCCTGTAGACGAAACATCGTTAGAAAGAAAGCGTCGTTTTCAGGTTTGTAAAGATTCGAATTTCCAGTACGTAATTTTGACTCTCGACTTCAATTACGCATTCGCTGATTTATAGCCGATACTTTGACCTTGGATCTTTACGGTTACGAAGCCACGGGTCAATTGTCTTTGTAATCTATACGGATCGAACTGTATACTGTACATTGATCCCGACGAGACTGTGTTGCTGGTTGTACTTGTAGGATTAAATAAATGAACTAATCTAGGGAGTGATTAATTACAAGAAGATGTACATGAGTAACGATGCAATCGTCAACTTGTTTTGGACCGCAATAGATACGGTATATACGAAAACATTTTGCACGAAATCGTAAAAAGAAGCGAATTGTAGCAGCTTTTCGGGGATTTTTTAATTCAGATTTTTCAAAGAATTGAAAAAATGTTGACTCGACTTGAAAGAGAGAAGACCTTGGAGACATTTCATCAGTTGAGAGAGGAAGATTCGTCGACTGGATCAATTAGCAGAGAAAATTTTTGGTAGGTAACAGAATGATCAACTTTCAGAGGGACAAAGCTCAACAAGAAGGACGAGAATAGTCTGATAAACCATTGCAAATCTTCAATTCATCTCTCAAGTTGTTTGCGCTCACCGCATTGAAATAATTTTTACCACCAAAGATTTTTCGGAACCCCTTCGGCTACCCGTATGTGTATTGAAGAGTTGTACAACTTTTTCGAGTGAGTCAAAAACCATAGACTCATAGAGGTTGATTTTTTGCGGACTTTCCCTTTCAAGTTGAATCCCACTTTAGTTTTTCTTTCATGACCCTTCGCGGATTATTTATTATTAAAGTTGGAAGTCGGTATGTAAGAAAAATCACACTTTTGATCATAATTTTTCATCAAGTTATGCAAAGCGCTCATTTACTTATGGGGTGCAGGGGTCGGTCCGTAGGCCGCTCTTGTGGTGCGTCGTATTCAATGGGATTTCCAAGGTGAAGCTGTGACCAGGCGTTAGACGTATCTGCTATGCTAACGAGTGATGACACATTGGTGATATGCACTGACGAAACAATTGTAACGGTGAAGACTAGGGTGAATCAGGCCCTAGAGGCAGTGGCGCATTGGATCGAATCGGCCAGACTAGGAACTTGTAATAGGGAAGACGGAGGCAATATTATTGACGATAGAAAGTTCAGTTCATCCACCTTTTGCCTGAAAGGTAAGGAGATCACGATAAAGAAGGTCATGGAGTGTCTGGGCATCTAATTTGACTCAAAGCTGAGCTTCAGGCACCATTTCCAAATGACAGCAGAAGGGGTAGATACATAATTGAGCTACCTGACGACAAACCTAGGAGCGTCGAGGGAAGCAAGAAGAAGGATCACGATGAGCATCGCATTGTCGACCCCCCTAGTACGGGCCGACTCCATGAAGATAGCTTCCAGAAGGCAAGAGATGGAAAAAATACGAAGAGTAGGACCTACCGCCTGGTCTCGACAGAGATATCGAGCTCCTTGCTGAGGAGAGAGCGGTGGTGTTCAAAGCAAAGAAGAGGACAACGACTGATCAAGAGGCTTGGCGGGTCAAGCAGGGGACCAGGCACTCCTTGCTAGAAAAATGAAAAGTAAGAATTGCTCAGAATGAGCTAGGGAAATGAGCGACTTGTTTGTTAATACACGAGCTTGATGAGTGCATGAACCGAGACCATGGTCAGCTGAACTCTCACATGACGCAGGTGTTAAGCGGGCAAGGCTGCTCCAAGAAGTACCTTCATGACGAGTCAAGGAAAGTCAGCAGATCAGATGATGGACAACAGCCCACCTTATGTGAGTGTGAGGCGTTGAGGTGTGAGCGGGGCAAGTTTTGTCGGACACTGCAAGAGTTTGGGGTTGATGAAGCGCTTGCTCTGAGTAGCCTGGTAATCACAATGCTAAGTTGAAGAAGTATGGAACCCGGCGTCTGCAACTGCAGCCACAGAGAAATAAGCAAATGCCAAGCTACGCTATGGCCTACTCAACTCCTGTGTACCATTCACATACAGACGACCCCTTGCCAGAAGAAGACCGTGCAGAGAGATACCAAGACCGAAGAAGAAGAGTCTCCGACAGTAATTTAACTTTATGTTGTGTCTGATAAGTGTATTGAAGCTTGCGTGCCCGGGGCACTGAAAGTTGGTGGTTGCTAAGATGAGGTTATTTTGCCGAAGAGATTCTTTCAACTGAGGTCATACACGACAGCGTCGTTTTGAACAAAATTAATGCATTCGCATTTGATACTTGCTCCACAATCACATGCTATGCAACCGACAAGTAGCGCACAAAAACTAAACTGGTCGTTTTCCAACACATCACTTGGAAAAACTTTTCAAGTAAACAAAAATGAACGAACATTCAGCGTTTAATGGCGGTTATTAATGGGCTATTTCATTTTAGTGGTACTTTCATAAGAGATCAACCAATTCGTGACTCTCTTACCTACCGAGGAATATTTTTTTTTCTAACAGAAAACCTGCTCCATAAGTGGTAAACCATCGGCCATCTTTCAAGCGATTTGCGCTGGGGAGAGGGGACCAGGTTGGAGCTCTAAACTACTTTACAAATTTGGAAGACCGCAGGGGCAAAACATTGTGACCTAGTTTGGAGGCTGGGAAAAATTTCTCATTACAAACTAATATTTATAAACAAAAAAAAAATTGTAGTTCCGAAGAGGGCGAGGATTCTGATGTAGTCGAGAGACTTGGAAAAATTTTCAGAAGGCTACGTTTCACTTTGGGAGCTTGAGAAGATCTTTAGGCTGATACCAAATTTGACGCATGCAACGCTAAACCGACATATAAAATGTGACGTAAACTTAGTCAGGTTGAGACTTTGGAAACTTAGGCTGAACATCAGTCAGGCCTAAAGTAGCCAGGCTCAAAGGAGGAATTCCCCAAGGTGCGATCAGGCTACACATAATGTACAGTGAGCAAAGAAAACAAAAGTGGCTGAAATTAGATTTTTGCCCAACATGAACATACTGGTCATAAGAACCTGGATTAGCCTGTCCTTCAAAGGATCTTCTTCGGAACAAGGAGTTTATCTATTGATTTATTACTTATAGAGTAGCCTAAGTATTTCATTTTTTTTTAATAACAGAAATTCTATGGTACTTCATATTGTTCGCTGTCAAACAACGTCCATCTTTACCCATCTCTATTGAACCTCCAGTCATACGATTTTGCCGCAAGCGAGCAGCTCAATTATGCACGTCAAAAACTTGTTGTAGTGTCAACCTGGTATTCTTGAAAAAAACTAACAGGATTCACTTTTTAGTGTATTTCAAACTTTATCAGAGAGGGAAAGAGAGATTTTTATTCGATACAAACTTTATTATCAAAATAGAAATATAAATTCTTGCTTCTATTTTGGCGATTTTCTTAACTTATCATCAATGTGATCGACCCAACTGATAGGAACGCCAATTTGTGGGTGGCTAAAATAAGAGCATCTGCCAACCGATAAGCTCAACTTTTTTTGTTTTGCAAATGAATGATAGATGAGTTGTGCACAATCTGCAATTCACTGCCTCTCATTAAAAGAGAGACCTGCTCTCTTCAACTGAATTCAGGGCATTTCAGAGAAAAAGAATAATAATATTGCCTTGAGCCTACTCTCAATAGCGTTTTTATCAGATTTAAATAGTTTCCAAACTGTCTTTTATATCATCATTATTGTTCTTTTTCACCATTCTATCTTTTTTTCTTTTTTTTTTTTTTTCGCCAATTTTGGAAAATTATGAAGGACAAGGTTGTAGAGTAAAATTACAATTTTTTGATCCATAATTTTTCATGGCTTTTGTATTTAACGTATCATTGAGAAAGGTGAGGGGGAGGGCAACAAGTTTCATAACCTCCTCCCGAAATCGGCGCTTATACCATATAAGGAAAAAATTAGATCCTATATGATTGTTTTCGGAGTATATTAAACTGCCCAATAGAACAGATACTTTCAACAGTAGCAGATGAACAGTTAAATTGCATAGTTTTCTATTTCATCATCTACAAACAACCCAGGAAGTTCATCCCTGATTGTTCCCTAAAACGATTACTTCTGAAGAGAGGGAGGAAAAAAAAAGAAAAAAAAACGCACTTCAATAAAAATAGAAAAATGAAATTCGGACTATTTTTTGGGGGCAATCTTTATTCAAAAATGAAAAATTTTTAGCCTTCCTGTAGGGATTTAAATTCTTGATCATATTTAACTCAATTTAAGTATTTACAAGAATTTCCAAAAACAAATTTTATATTTTGGGGACTTATGAAAGAGGTATGTTTCAATCTTTGATCAATGGTAGCGTAATAAAACTACCCTAGTAAATTTTCTTCGGAATCTTCATTTTGCAACTTGAAATAATTTTCTAGGAATAAGTGGTCTAGAGTTTTTCAATGCTTTTATTCGACTACCCTACAATTCAATTCTGAACTTTGAATCAAATTTCTATTCTCAACAGAACGTGTATCAATCAAGAATATATAGGCGCTTGTTTCAGACTTTTGGTTAATTCCTCTGAAGCGGGGTCCTAATAATATTGCACCCTTGATTCGTTGTCTAGACTGGCGCCATTTCTTTTCAGTATTTTGTGTTCACCAAATCAAAAGGTAACCCTGAAGATGATTTAAAATTTGAAAATTTACCTTCGCTGTTCGGGACTTTGAAGAAGAGTAATGCGATCGTTGCACCATCTTTTCTCCAGCTTCTTGAATCATAGACGATTCTCCGTACCGCATTACGCTCTCGGAGACCGCCCTCTCGTCCCCTCGACTTGTTGAGGTGGTTCTGCGAACCATTTTCGTAGCCATGTACTTGTGACCGGCGTGTTTGATCCTTTTGCTCGATTCTTCGTTGAAGTCGGCAAGATCCGTCGACAAAAGACGTCGAGAATGCACAGCTTGTAGATCACGCACATCTCCGTTGCCGATGTCCGGTAAATTCTCTTTATCGTCATTTTCGCGAGTCTCGTGGTGTACGACAATTTCACGACTCCCACTAGAGCCGGAGCCCTTTTTTTTGAAAATTTTACGCAGCGACATAATCTTCGAAATAGTACTTATTCACCGAAAATAATATGAAAGTTCGATCTAAAATTGAGAAGACAAAAAAAAAAAAATCACCAAATTATGATTAAAGTTTCACGAAGTAACGACGTTGGAGCTCGCAATATTTGAAACTGCGAAATTCAACGTCAACGGCAGCACAACAAACTCGAAAAATTGATATTTAAGGCACAATTATAGTAATTCACAAAGAACATCGACTCAGGAACTGAGCAAAAAAAGTTCGTCGCACTGCCGCAAATTTAAAATACTTCGTGCAACTTATACGCACCGATATCCAAAGAACCGCAAAATTGCGAAAATATAAGTTTACGTAAAATGATCGTGACGAGCGCGCAAAAAGAAGTGGTCAACCTGTACGAGTTGTATCAGACTGAACTCACGTTGTCCAGTCGTGCTCTTCGCGGTATTCGTTGATCTTCGTCGATCATCCGTACATGGGCACAGCCAGTAAGAAATAAGAGGGAGGTGTACAGTGCAGTACATATGTGCCATTGAAATTTCCTCTCTGTCTTATTTATAAATGAGCAGTAAAAAAAAAAAAAAATGTAGGTAGATTACACGATAAAGATAGGTAGACAAAATGTGTATTAACATCGCAAAGAAGACCATTGAGGACATGTAAGTACATTTTGGGTACAACCCGAGGGTTGAGGTTTATTGCTGACGCGCGTCGATCTTTTTGCACAGTCGTTATCTCATAACTATAGATAGGCTAACTATAACGATCAGTAATCGACGGCGCTGAGGAATCTATATTCGAAAGTGGGCGAATTTTGTGCTTCCCATGTGCAGAAATAAAAATAATAATCGACCAAGTATCGCACAACTTATTTTTAAAAAGTATAGCGTAGGTTTACGACAATTATTGACGAGAGGAAGGTCTAGGACGTTTTTTGGTTCCGAATATCCAGTGCCTAATTCGTATATCCGTACGCACGAACAAAAAAAGAAAATGAAAACAATCGTAGTCAGGAATGTCAGGTCAAATATGGGGGCCTTGATCTTAAAAACCAAATTATTACGTACTACAAATATATCACTGCTTTGAATATATGCCCAGACCTATAGAAGATTACGACTTATTTTCGAGAGTAAAATTGACGTGGTAGGATGGTAAATAAACAACACTCTTGTGTCGCAAATATATAGTCATAGCAAATAGTACATTCATCTTAATCGTTTGCTTCGGTTTGGCTTTCCATCGAAAATAATACTCGATCGATGACGATGACATAATAGTTTCTTATCCAGGTGCACACGTAATACAGACACTCAATTTGTCAACGAGATATGTATACATACTTTTTCTAATGGTATGTTATAAAAATCACAAATTGTGCATGAAGTTCGTTGAATGGAACTTCAAGGTTTTCTTCAAATAGAAGCATCACTTAAATATATTACTGCTGACCTCGTATTATGCCAAAGGAAAGCCATCCTACTGCTCGGAGGGAGATTCAATTGATTGGGTTAGTTAGGGAAAGTACCAGAAAACAGACTCGATTGAAAACATTTCTCATTTTGAGGTTATAATGAGCCCGAAGAGGGAGCAGACTAGGAAAAAACGCACCAGTCCGTGAGGAAAAGCATCATCAAGAAAAAATAGGGAAATATATAAGTGCACGCCTCATAAAATTATATTGACCGCCAGTTCCCCTCCCGCCATGGAAAAAAACTGACACGACGTTGAAACCATGACGAACGCCATAAATGCACGCCACGACTGGCACACGACCCGTATTTCAAAATAAGATAATTTTGCTACATTTATTGTGAGGAATTCCAGCCAGGATGGGCTTGACAGTAGAGACTGCCTCCCCTTAATAAACCTCAAACTCCCTATGAGTGAGGTGTGACTGTTGATGGAGGTGTTTTCCCAGAGGAGTCAGACGAGTCAGTTGGTTAATGCATTGGATTTCGAGCATTGTCGTGAGATCTTCACTGGTTCGTCAAATACTGCGGTTCATCGTCAAAATAATATGATTCGGCAGAAGTATGATGCCAAGGGGATGCGCGGTAGTTATATGGATCAGTGCAATAGCCGCGGACATTTCATTATTGACTAGTATTCAAGAGTTCGCCGTTTTGACAATATTCGCACTTCTGATCCTCCCCGTCATTCGCCAATTCCACTCTTCCTTTTCGCAGGTCCTTTTTGGCAATCAAGGTTCTTGATGGAGTCTAACCTTCAGGCCCATTTGGAGCTTCCTTTCGATCTTCAGGAAGCTTCTCACGCTGCACATGTCATGTGGTAGGCGGCAAAAAAAAAATCTTCACTTGGAATGCTGCCTTGAGGCTTATGCTGACTTGTCAGTAATCAAAGCATTCCATTGTCTTCTTTCCTGTTTCTTCTTCACGTATCAGGTTTACTTACTTATAGTTGATTGAATTAAATGTGGATTGCACATTGTTCTGCATGTTCTTATGTGTGCACTATATGGGAATGTGTGCACTACTTACATGGCGGTGAATTTGTTCTCTTCAATGGATTTTGAGTGTTTTGATTTTGTGTGCACAACTTGTATCAAGATGTATTCACTACTTACTTCGTTTTTATCCGTGTGATACATTTCATAGGCGTATCAATTTTGTTTCCTTGGCGTGTTATCGGTAGGCGGGCAATTTCGTTTTTTGAGGCGTGCGATTAAATGTATACCGAAAAAATTAGGTGCCATTGTGCAGGACTGCAATGGAAGCGGGGAACCCGTTGTCCCGAGAATTTTTCCAAGTCCCCCTCCTATCATTTAAAGCTTAGAGCCTAAAGTTTTTCCAAGTCCCGAAAATGATAACGTGACAACTTGAACGCGCTACAATTTCAAGGAAGTCGTCGTTTTTCAAAGCCCCCCCCCCTGTCATATATAGCTCAACCGTGGAAATTTTTTCAAGTCCTTAGCTCGAGAGTCGAAATTTTTCCAAGCCTCCCTCCTATCATACATAGCTCGAGAATCAAAATTTGTCCAAGTCTCCCTTCTATCATATATGTATAGCTTAGGAGTAAAAATTTTTCTAAGACCCCCCTCTTTGTGACGTCATCAACATCGGGTTGCTCGCGCTTGCGGACGAAAGTTTTCTGAAAGTACCCCCAACAATAGGGATAGCGGGTCCCCCGCTAAAAAAAAAAAAAAAAACATTATTTTTTTTGTCTCTTTCACGTACAACCATTCCAAGAGTCACGGATAACGTCCGGTTTAGCTTTATACTAAAAAAGCCCGACGTTTGGACGGGACCCTCATACGTATCTAACCCAAGCCTGTAATTTCTTCAAGTTCGACGGTCCCCCTTCACCTGTCCAACTACTCCAATTCTCTGATCTCTTCCCCTTCTTGAAAGCCCCTCTCCATCACTTCAATATTTTCTTTTATCCTGTATGTTCTCTGATTGATACGAGTAACACGTCATGAAAAACTTTCTCGACTGACTGAATCTATAAAAATCAAATACTTCCACCCCCACCCCACACACATATACTCTCACTTAACTCATGACTCTACTGCCCGCATTATAAGAATATTTTCTGGCATAGCCAAATAAATGAAAATCATGTTCCATGTCTTTTATATTTTATCAGTCATCTTGAAATATTTCAGTCTAGGCTTCTACTAGGTCAAGTGTTCGTGAGATATTATTCGTTTACCCATTTACCTATCTTGGCGTCGTATAAGTCTTCTATGAGAAATACGAGGTAGCGCGAACGAGCGGAGCGAGTTCGCCCCCTGTCTCGCTGTTGTATTGGAATGGTATGTGACAATTCAAGTCTAGGGGACTTGGAAAAATTTCGACTATCCAGCCTTTATTTATTTAATTATTTAATTATTCAATTATTTAATTATTTAATATTATTTATTTATTTATTTATTTATTTATTTATTATTAATTCTTGTACTAGGTCAAGTGTTCGTGAGATATTATTCGTTTACCCCTTTACCTATTTTGGCGTCGTATAAGTCTTGTATGAGAAATATTTTGAGGTAATTGTGGGTGTTCTATATTTTGAGGTATCAACTTTCGTGGGGCGAACGAGCGATCTCGCTGTTGTATTGGAATGGTATGAGACAATTCAAGTCTAGGGGACTTGGAAAAATTTCGACTATCCAGCCATATATGATAGGAAGAGGGACTAGGAAAATTTTCTAATTATTAATTATATTAATTATTTATTTATTTATTTATTTATTTATTTATTTATTTATTTATTTAATTATTTAATTATTTAATTATTTAATTATTTAATTATTTAATTATTAATTATGTAATTATTAATTAATTAATTATTTATTATTATTACGCGGGGTGTACTCGCGAATTTCTGAATCACCCACGGGGTAGAGATTTCTCTTGACGGGGGGAGGGGGGGTGTACTCGCGAGTTTCAAAATCAGGGTCCGGCGAGAGAAAAGACATGGAACATGTCAAAAAAGATCGGCATTGAACTGAAACGTCTAAAAATCATGGTCTCCGCAAAAAGGGCCTTTCTACAGATACGTCCTCACATGTGACCTGTGATGAGAAAAGGATGCTCATTACCCACTTGTAGGAACACCATTTCTCTCTGAATAAATACCCAATCAGAGAGAAATGGTGTTCCTACGCCAATGGGCAATAAAATAAACTCACCAATGGGCATCCTTTTTTCATCGCAGGTCACACATATTATATAAAAATTATATCATTGCATTCTTCGGCATTCACGTCAGTTTTTGTATGATTAAGATAAACCCCGCGGGTACTGACTGTTGAAAATTCGTCATTCTGTATTATAGTAGGTTTACTCTCTCTTATCGGATAGCGTAGGGTGAGTAAACCTACATTTTTTTTCATGCCACCGATGCATCATCGTCGAGTCGGTCCGTTATTGTAAATTTAGTTTCTGTATTCGCACGGTTCGTACACCTTTCGGTACATAAAAAGAAGACCGTTTCGACGCCCCTTGAAAGGCGACTTTCTGTGAATTTCGCTTGCTACTTTGAATAAAACTTGCAATTCACCGTCGTAATCCGTGTTTTTTTTTAGATCGTCACAACGAACGTATACGTATACGTAGATTAAGAGGGGGACTTGGAGAAATTCAGGCTACCTATTCGGGGGGGGGGAGGATTTAAAAAATTAGATCCAACAGTTCGACTCCACCAATTATCAAAATCGAAAAAATCCTGCAGTAAAATAGGTTAATCTCAGGTTCTTTAGGTGGTCACCTTGTATGAGAAAGATTTCTCTCGAGACAGATGCAATAAAATTTGAAAAAAAAGTTTCTATTGAAATTTGAAAAAATATTGATTCAAAACAACTAAACAACCCAGTAATTTTCTCAATTTCAACCCAGTAATTTTCTCAATTTCGAATGTACTTGTTTGTTAAATTTGATTTGACTCGTAGGTATCACCTCTTTCAAAGGAAAATGACTTTATAGTGAAGAAGCGTAATTACCGGTACATTTTGTATCGAATTATTTTTTTGTACTATACAATACACGCTGATAGTCATTTATTCTCTATTATAATGATATTTTAATGACATCCGCAAAAAATTTATTGCGACAGACTACTTTATAATAGACGAGCGAAGTTCATGGATTGGTGAGATAATTACGTTCATTTCTTGTAAACCGTTCTATTCTTCTGTTTGCCCAAAGAATTTATCTGAGACAATGAGCTTACTGTAGCAATTCATTCAACACCCACTCGAATCACCTCAAGTAAGTAATAATATCCGGTACCGCGCGAGTATCATCGTATACTGACTGAATGACCTCGCAATTAGAGAGATAGGTACCTAGTTATGCATGTAGACATCCATCCCATCTACGTTGATGAACTCACCATAACATCACACCGCATTTACGGCGTCCTTATATTCCATCGTCTGTGGTATTTTCTGCAACATGGAATTGATCAAATATATAAGGACGTCTGAGGACTACTGGAAACTCGCGCCCATTGAAACGCGGGCGGACACATAGTTTCGAATTATGTCTTCTTTTTTTATCTCTTTCTCTCAACAAGAATTCAATTGATACAGCGAGACGAACTTGGGGCCGGGAAAAAAAGATTTATTTATTTCTGTTACGTTCAATGCCTTTTACAGTATCGATAGCCTTCTAATAAAAGTGTTGGTCATTCTGAAAATGACCAAATTGGGAACTAGACAATTCTTTCCCGATAGTTTTTGGGCGACGAAATGTAAATATTGAAGCGGTGAAATGAGTGTACTATCATTAATTAGTAATGATAACTCGACAGGTATCAAAAAATTAACTCTTCCTCAAAAATGATTTTGGAATACATACAAGTCTTTTCTCAATTCTTAGGTTGGAAGTTTACAGAAAAATGTAAATGAATTATTAAGAATTACGTTTTATTAGTTCTTCAACTCCAAAACTATCGAAAATTGATCGTTTCATCCGATAGACTGAAAAGTTGTGATGTAACAAGGACTGGAGTAGAGAGGGGGGAGTCCTCGACAGCACATAAACTATACAGGAATTTCAGTATACCTAACCTATCGAGACAGCAACCGAATCAAATGATCGAGTTTACGCCAGAAAAGCTCTCACATAGCCATAAACATAGACTAGATCGACACTTCAGGAAGTACACACGACTCTGATCTCGATCCTACCCGCCACGATAGGACCAGATTAGCTCAGTCAGCAGAACATGGATACTTTCCATCAGGGTCGAAAGGATAATCTAGGGATATGGTACTGGTTCACGAAGATTCACTTTTAGAGATCACCTAGGCTATAGGATACGTAAATACGAGAGGAGGTTCGCGTCGTCGTTAATGTAAAATCATATTCCATGTCTTTTATATTTTATCAGTCATCTTGAAATATTTCAGTCTAGGCTTCTACTAGGTCAAGTGTTCGTGAGATATTATTCGTTTACCCCTTTACCTATCTTGGCGTCGTATAAGTCTTCTATGAGAAATACGAGGTAGCGCGAACTCGCTGTTGTATTGGAATGGTATGTGACAATTCAAGTCTAAGGGACTTGGAAAAATTTCGACTATCCAGCCTTTATTTATTTAATTATTTAATTACCTATTCAATTATTTAATTATTTAACTATTTAATATTATTTATTTATTTATTTATTTATTTATTATTAATTCTTGTACTAGGTGAAGTGTTCGTGACATATTATTCGTTTACCCCTTTACCTATCTTGGGCGTCGTATAAGTCTTGTATGAGAAATATTTTGAGGTAATTGTGGGTGTTCTATATTTTGAGGTATCAACTTTCGTGGGGCGAACGAGCGATCTCGCTGTTGTAATGGAATGGTATGAGAAAATTCAAGTCTTCTATGAGAAATATGAGGTAGCGCGAAATCGCTCCGCTCGTTCGCCCCCTGTCTCGCTGTTGTATTGGAATGGTATGAGACAATTCAAGTCTAGGGGACTTGGAAAAATTTCGACTATCCAGCCATATATGATAGGAAGAGGGACTTAGAAAACTTTACCTATCTTGGCGTCGTATAAGTCTTCTATGAGAAATATGAGGTAGCGCGAACTCGCTCCGCTCGTTCGCCCCCTGTCTCGCTGTTGTATTGGAGTGGTATGAGACAATTCAAGTCTAGGGGACTTGGAAAAATTTCGACTATTCAGCCTTTATTTATTTAATTATTTAATTATTTAATTATTTTATTATTTAATTATTTAATATTATTTATTTATTTATTTATTTATTTATTTATTTATTTATTTATTTATTTATTTATTTATTTATTTATCTATTTATTTATTTATTTATTTATTTATTCATTTATTTATTTATTATTAATTCTTCTACTAGGTCAAGTATTCGTGAGATATTATTCGTTTACCCCTTTACCTATCTTGGCGTCGTATAAGTCTTGTATGAGAAATATTTTGAGGTAATTGTGGGTGTTCTATATTTTGAGGTATCAACTTTCGTGGGGCGAACGAGCGATCTCGCTGTTGTATTGGAATGGTATGAGACAATTCAAGTCTAGGGGACTTGGAAAAATTTCGACTATCCAGCCATATATGATAGGAAGAGGGACTTAGAAAATTTTCTAATAATTAATTATATTAATTATTTAATTATTTATTTCTTTAATTATTTATTTATTTAATTATTTAATTATTTAATTATTTAATTTTTAATTTTTAATTTTTATTTATTTATTTATTTATTTATTTATATTTATTTATTTATTATTAATTAGTATTATTACGCGGGGTGTACTCGCGAATTTCCGAATCACCCACGGGGTAGAGTTTTTCTAATTATTAATTATATTAATTATTTAATTATTTATTTATCTATTTATTTATTTATTTATTTATTTATTATTAATTATTATTATTACGCGGGGTGTACTCGCGAATTTCTGAATCACCCACGGGGTAGAGATTTCTCTTGACGGGGGGGGGGGAGGGGGGTGTACTCGCGAGTTTCAAAATCGGGGTCCGGCGAGAGAAAAGACATGGAAAAATTTTCCAATTATTAATTATATTAATTATTTAATTATTTATTTATTTAATTATTTAATTATTTAATTTTTTAATTATTTGATTATTTAATTATTTGATTATTTATTTAATTATTTAATTATTTATTTATTTATTTAAGTATTTAATTATTTATTTATTTATTTATTTATTTATCTATTTAATTATTTAATTATTTATTTATTTATTTAATTATTTATTTATTTATTTATTTATTTATTCATTTATTTATTTATTTATTTATTTATTTATTAATTATTAATTATTATTATTACGCGGGGTGTACTCGCGAATTTCTGAATCACCCACGGGGTAGAGATTTCTCTTGACGGGGGGGGGGGGGGTGTACTCGCGAGTTTCAAAATCGGGGTCCGGCGAGAAAAAAGACATGGAACATGTCAAAATCATCGTAGAGTAGAAAGGAAGGTTATTCGACGTATGAAAAATCTTCTTCGTTGTTCATTTCAAATTTAGAGTCTTACGAAGTCTTTACGACTTTTCCGAGGTGTGCAGAAAATTGATCAATTTGCCAAAATTCTCAAAAATTAAAAATCGTTCGAGCTTTTATATTTAACTTGATTCGACAATAAAATTTAACGCTGATTCCGAAAAAAATATCCGAATAATCCAATGAAGCTTAAAATTTGATGAATTTTCAATTTCTATTTTGGGAAATCCTCGCAAGTTGGTCAATTTTTGGCACATTTTGGTGTAGAAAGTTGGGTAGAGGCGGCGCAAACCAGAGTTAAAATCGAGATACAAATTTCCTACATCTAAACTATCGTATACATCTAACATTTCCCGTTTTTGAGCTACAAAAATTCAGTCCAAATCCCCATATTTAACTGTTGACATTATTTTGGCGCACCCGGTATTCATGTAAATGTGAACACTAGGCTTACTTTTCATCTATAGGTACGTCTATACGATAAATATTATACGGATTACTGCAGAATTTTGTCGATGGGAAAAATTCTTAGAACAATTTTAGAATTAAAAAATAAATGCGACGATTTTTGCCAACTCACTCTTTCGAGAAGATTGTTGAAGTAGGTAATCATTTCTTACACAAAGAAGATGATCATATTCAAATATCGTCAGTTTTGATCGGTTGGATGGTTTAAATAAGTTTGCAGTACTGGACCTGTAGCATCAATTTTCAATTAGGAAAATGCAATTTCCGGTGATAAAAATCAATCGGGATCCGCACTGCTTTGAGACGATTAACTGATGGAGGATAGTGAGCAAAAATAAGTGTTCGAAAAGAAAGACGTGGGTGATGTAGATATACAATTAGTTTGCTCTAGCTGAACTTAGTGGCAGTCCAAATCTTTCACGAGCTGATTCACATCATCGAAGAAAAATATTTGTAATTGAGCACGGTACAGTCTGACTTATGATTACAGGCTTTTACGAGGTGTGGCCGCAAACTTATTTTAAACTGTCAATCTCGATATTCTGAGCTGTTATTTTTTATTGTGAGGTGTTTGTACTCCTTTCAATGAGCAAGGAACTGCTTAAATGGTGCGCGTAGGTTGCAGGTTAATGTTCCTTACAGGGAGCAAAGATATGATATTTGACGAATACCTGTGTAAAGGAATTTAAAAATTCACAAGATTTCCCAGAGCCGACGAGAAGAGGGAATTTCCCCTCAGTTTCCCGAACGTTGTTGTTCGATAATTTGATCCAACATCAGGAGACTTGTTTGTTCTAGAGAGAATTTTTCTTGAAAAAATATTCACCGGCGTTTTCAAGGTATGTAAAAATTTTGATTTTGAATCTGGGACTTGAAGTTGAACGAGAAAAACAGGAAACCTGTTTTATGGTGCCTCAATGCGGTCGAATGGTTCTGCGACCGCTTCAGCAACGAGAGGTCTTAGGTTTAAATTCTCTCGGGAAACAGCATAAATTTGTGCGTTCTTCATGGTTTCATAATCCTCATCCCCTTCTTTAGGGATTCGAACGGGGTTCGAAAGTGGCCAGAAAAGTATCCAACGAGAGGCACCGATTTACTTCAGGTATTTGGAAAAATTTTCAGAGTTACCATCGCTATCCGAGAGAAAGATAGCTCCGACCTGGTTTGAAGACTCAGAAAACATCTACAATAATAGGTCCATAGAGATTCCCACTTTCCACCACAATTTGAAAAAAATCTCTTCTTCAGATGATTGAGTACGAGGAAGAAAAATTATTTCTTTTTTCAAACGATGAAAATTTTGACCCCTCCTAATAATCAATCCTAATTAATCACTGTCGTCAAAGTCGAAAATAATTATCGAAGTCGGTTATCAAACTCGATAATCGAAAAATTCACCATAAAATAGGAGAAAGAGCGAATTTTAAAAATTTTTTGGTTTTTTCTTTGCAGCCTATTTCGCAAAATTTTTCCAAGACCCCCTCCTATCACACACAGCTCGGAGGTCCAAATTTTTTCAAGTCCCACGTTTTACCGGACGGCGGCCGGCACTCGTCACTTTTCTTCGAATTACCTTCCTCCCCCTCCATAAAACAGGTTCACTGTTTGAAAAAAACTCGCAACTCTTCTATTACTATTCGGGGGTTTCTTTCATGATGTATGATGATTGAGACGAGTAGAAACCGGGGTCGGATTAGAGAGGGCCATTAGCCCCCGCAATTGTAGTTTAAGAACCATGAATGAATAATGAAAACTTATATACGTATTACAAAACACAGAGAGGGTTGAGGCGGCCACGCAGAATATAGAAAGACTTTTTCTTTAGGAGGGGGGGGGGTAGTTAGGGTTCGGATCCCGACGAGGTGACCAAAATTTTCGCTTGTATTCTCATCTACTAACTACCCCCCTCCTAATTTAATTTCCCGTAACGTAAAAAACAAAAAAAAAAAAAAAAAAAAAGTTGACTTTTTCTTTGTATGAGGTGGATTTCGATAAGGTGATTTTCTTGTTGAGACGAGGGCCATGAGACGGAGTATGAGTTTACAGAACTTGTTTTTGCTCATGGGCAATTCACTGGTTCGTCATTCGGAGTTGGATGTAGAAAGTGAGATCGCATACAGTGAGGACAATTTGAGGTTTAATGCGCGGTAGTCTGGTGACAGTTTCCACGGTCTGGTCGACTTTTTCGCCCCCACTGATTCCATTGTCGCTGGAGACCCAGATGGTGGTTACGGAATACGAGATGGATGTGAGGTTTATAAGGAGAGAAGATGAGTGCAGTAATCGTTGGACATTGCTGTTAAGGTGGATAGGAGACTGGAAACACTAAGAAAGGTATAGGTGATGAAGGAGGAGAGAGAGTTAGGATTGATTCTAAGCATTAGAGGATTGCTTATATATCGGTTGTTATGATTGTGACGGAGTTAGCATGAAGGTGAGAGGAAAATTTTGTTCTTAATGGAACCATCAATGAATTTTGAACAGACTACGAAGCAAAGGGCGACGATAGCGACGTTATGTAAACTCAGAATATTCATCAGGAAATGGGAGTGGTAAGCAGAAGTATTTGATTGATTTTTTGGATAATTCACAAAGTTAGAAAACTATTTTTGGCTAGCTGACGGAAGTAGGGAAGGTGAAATGGGGGAGGTGACAGTGGAACTTGATACTTTTCAATAGAGAATGGTTAAGAAGTAAGTAAGTTGATGCTAGCTGAAGTCACGGAGGATTTTTTTTTTCTTTTCGCGGGGAACCCGCTATCCCTTTTGTTGGGTAGTACTTTCAGGAAATTTTCGTCGACGAGCGGTCAAAGGTTGATGACGTCACGGAGAAGGGGGAGGGAGTTGGAAAAATTTTGTATCTTGAGCTATTTATGATAGGAGGGGGACTTGGAATAATTTCGACTCTAAGCTATATATGATAGGAGAGAGACTTCGAATAATTTCGACCTCTCAGATATGATAGGTGGGGGACTGACGAAATTTTCGTCCGCGATCGCGAGCGGTCCAAGGTTAATGACGTCACGGAGGGGGGGGGGGTCGGAAAAATTTCGACTCTTGAGCTATTTATGATAGGAGGGGGACTTGGAAAAATTTTTACTCTCAAACTATATATGACAGGAGAGAGACTTCGAGAGATATGATAGATGGGAGACTAATGAAATTTTCGTCCGCGATCGCGAGTGGTCCAAGGTTGATGACGTCACAGAGAGGGAGGAGTTAGAAAAATTTCGACTCTTGAGCTATTTACGATAGGAGGGGGACTTGATATAATTTCGACCTCCAAGCTACATAGGATAGGAGGGGGACTTGAAAAAATTTTGACTTTCCAGCTGTAGCGTATATGATAGGATTTTCTATGTGTTCTACTTTTTAAAAGACCTTCGGCAGTGGAATACGGGTCTTGCGGGTTCCCCGCTCGTCGTTGCAAAACTTGCAACGGCATCGTAATTGTTTTTTCTAATGATATAGTACTCTCACAAGAATTTGTCCCCGTGGCCCACAAAAGCTAAACCGGCCCTCTGTAGGAAACTCACTCTGCCTTGATAACTCAGAAGACTCAATTTTTTTTTGAAATTAAGATATTAATATCACTGAGAAGTTTTTAAGTAATGGTAATTCGTCTCCTTTTTTACAATTCCAGGACGTATCGATCTTCTGGAACAATTCACGCGCCTGAACATCTACAAAAAAATTGAAGATGAAATGATAATCTTCAGAGATTTGCTCTCAGGTGAAGCAAAAGTTGTAATCTTTGCTTTTTTGCTTGATATTGTCAAAACGCGTTGTTCATGAAATGAGTGATCGGCGAGTAAGTGGAATTAGACGTAGGTGCCTGGTGGACTTGAATTCATAATTCTTCCCGAAATAACGGATGATAATTTTTTATATTGAATTAAATTAAAATTTACAAACTACGCAAGGTCGCGCAATCGTTCTTCGTTGGTGATTGGCGAGCTTTTCAAATCTCCAACTTTTATTAATCCACGTGAATTGGGTGATCAGTAAACAGGGGGCAATACAAGACCGTAACTCCTAAATCTAGGAACACAGAATGCATTGTATAATTTTCAATTACTGTAAGTATTTTGCATTGAATTAACATAAAAGGAGAATGCATATTATGTAGATGTTTTAACGATATCGTATTTCTTGTATATCATTCGCGCATATTCAACACCGCGCTTTCCAAAAATGGTCTTCTGTCAACCTATATAAAGACACGCCGGTAGTTTTTCGCGTGTCTATTCAATTTTACATTTGAAAATTCTTTGCCGGATATTTATCGGATACGTACAAGACACGACCAGAATAAAAATTTGAATCCTGAAAAAACGGAAATTCCCACGATTTTCTCGACTTAAATTTTTCTAAATTGTTTTGTGTACGAAAATTAGCGCTATGCTGTATACTAAACAACAAAATTAATTTCTCGTGACTTATATTCTACTTCCGATATGAAGAATTTCGTTGGAAATATACATAACAAAATGGCAATATAAAGACAAGGCGATCCGACACTGTGAGCGAAGAAACCTAAATTTAAATTTACTGGGCGTAATATGAAATTTTTACCAAATACGGACGGAGTCGTCTTTCATTCGTATATCGAGAAAAAAAAGTTTTAAAAAATTTCAAGTAGGATGTACCACTACCAACCACTTACTTAGAGGAAGGTATCCAGGTATGAAGTATCGTGGGTTGTATTATGATTGAAACAACCTTCGTCGTTTTAAGTGCAAATTGTACGAACTGTGAACCTACGATTAAAAACATTGAAATCCATTTCTAGTTAGTTCACCAATACCGTCGGATGCGTAAATAACACGCGACTTACGTTTTCCTTTTGATAAGAATTAAAATAAGAAGGTTAAACAACACATAATAATGTTTGATATGTAAACTCGGACAACAATAAAAACGATATACTTGCAGAGTACACAATAGGTATTCCGTTGTATCCGAAATATTTTCTAGGTTATGAGACCTGAAAACTTCAGAACCGACAGCATACGAATTCAGGAAGAGAAGAGGAAGTTCAAAAATTCAACTTTTTTGAAATTTCAACAGTGATTGGAATCAATTGACTTCCTTTAGTCTACGTTACATTATGAAGTTATACCCTATTCTATACTTACTATACCAAGAGAATTTTATTTCATACAAGACTGGGCATGGTGAGAAACCGGTGGGACGGGTTGCCTTTTGTGGGACCGTTTGCGCTTCATCGCAAACGCCTCATTTCTGATTAGGGCCATTTGCGGGAGTATTTACGCTTCCACTTCAAATGAAACCACAAATGCCCCTTTTTAGGTTGAAGTCATTTGCGGGAATTTTTGCACCTGTACTATTTGCGCCTCTACCGCAAACGCCTCTTTTCAGAATCAATGCGGTTTCTCAATTTATGGACAGAAATACTAGACGAAGTCACACTCAAGCGAGTAATACAAGCGGAGTAATTTACAATTTTAGCCACAGAAATCAAACGACGCCGGAGCGCTTTCGATTAAACAATCATTGTCAACGGGGACTGGAAAGCGACTGAACCAACTCCGGCTGTAAACTAGAAACATACGAGGAAATCAGGATTGAACCAGCGAGTCATCACGACGTGAATCATACTCGTAAACTAGTTCAATCAACCCCTCATCAGGTATGTACCTGTTGAGCACATCAAGGTCGTCGTTATTTAAATGACAGATTATTTCGATGTGTTTTAACGCTTTCCGCTTCGAATACGCGTTTTCTCTATAGAGGCGTACTCCGGCCCCCTCTTTAATGCTATGGCTGCTAGTGATTAGATGGTCCGCAAACACCGATTCACCTATATTCTTCTTATCCCACGCCTTCCTATGTTCAGCGATTCTAATTTTCAACTGACGGCCTGTCTCGCCGATATAAATTCCGTTACAATCCTTACACTCAACTTTATACACACCACTCCTCTCGGCCAGTTGGATGGGGTCTTTTAGCCTAACCAATAAACTTTTTATGGTATTGGGGTTGTAATACACAGGCCGAAATCCGAAGGGGCGTAAGACACGACTCAATTGAGCTGAAAACTGCCCCAAGAACGGAAGCCTTATCCAACGCTCTCTACTGTTTAGGGCCGTATTGCGGGGGAGGGAGGTGGTGGAATGGAGGCATTTTCGAGCAACTTTCCTTTGGATCATAAGGTCAATGTCTAAGTTCACTTCATTCACTCTGGCCAAGTGCTTTATAGTTAATACATCTTTTTGGAAGGCTGACTGATTGAGAGGAATACTAGTCAGTCGATGGATTAAGCTGTTAAATCCAGCATATTTATGGGCTACAGGGCAAAAAGATTTTCCGTGGACAGTAATATCGGTCGCAGTATCTTTCCTGTATATGGCGAATTCATGGATACCGTCTCTATTACAGATCGTTAAATCCAAGTAATTAATAGATGCGCCACCGATTTCTAAAGTAAATTTTATAGAGGGATATTGATTATTTAGATACTGGAGAAACTCCAAAAGGAGCTCTCGGGGACCAGTCCATGTACACAACACATCGTCGACATACCTGTGCCAATAATAAATCTGATCTAAATACGCACTGCCAGAGGAGAACAAATCGAGCTCAAACTTAGACATAAAGACCTCCGAAATGAGAGAACCCAAAGGAGTACCAATGGGTATTCCAACCTCTTCAGGAAACTCAAAAAACTTGTTATCGAATTTGCAATAATTGGGAGACCAACAAGTATTGAGGAGATTGAAAAATTCACCCAATTCTTCTTGGCGAACATTTGTTTGAATCAAAAGGTCTCCCATATGTTGCATGGCGGTTGCTCTGGGGATATTGGGGAACAGGCTGACCGCACATCAAATGAACACAGGGTCGATCCCAGCGGAAGAATATTATCCTTAAGCCTATCAGCCAAGGAGACCGAATTTTTCACCGAGTAAGGTGACTCATGGTCAACTCTCGATTTAAACCATCGGTCCGAAAATTTCGCCAGAGCGTACGTGGGGGAGGACACAAAGGATACGACCGGACGCATCGGGTTATCTTTTTTATGGACTTTTGGTAGCCCGTACAAGAGGGGAGGCACAGGGTTGGGCTCCAGGAGAAATCTTTTTAGCGAGGGAGTTTTAATAATAAATTCACACTCGTTCATCACACGTCTAACTTCTTTTACGTGTTTAGGAAAATTGTGCTGGATTTAACAGCTTAATCCATCGACTGACTAGTATTCCTCTCAATCAGTCAGCCTTCCAAAAAGAGGTACTAACTATAAAGCACTTGGCCAGAGTGAATGAAGTGAACTTGGACATTGACCTTATGATCCAAAGGAAAGTTGCTCGAAAATGCCTCCATTCCACCACCTCCCTCCCCCGCAATACGGCCCTAAACAGTAGAGAGCGTTGGATAAGGCTTCCGTTCTTGGGGCAGTTTTCAGCTCAATTGAGTCGTGTCTTACGCCCCTTCGGATTTCGGCCTGTGTATTACAACCCCAATACCATAAAAAGTTTATTGGTTAGGCTAAAAGACCCCATCCAACTGGCCGAGAGGAGTGGTGTGTATAAAGTTGAGTGTAAGGATTGTAACGGAATTTATATCGGCGAGACAGGCCGTCAGTTGAAAATTAGAATCGCTGAACATAGGAAGGCGTGGGAAAAGAAGAATATAGGTGAATCGGTGTTTGCGGACCATCTAATCACTAGCGGCCGTAGCATTAAAGAGGGGGCCGAGGTCCTCCTCTATAGAGAAAACGCGTATTCGAAGCGGAAAGCGTTAAAACACATCGAAATAATCTGTCATTTAAATAACGACAACCTTGATGTGCTCAACAGGTACATACCTAATGAGGGGTTGATTGAACTAGTTTACGAGTATGATTCACGTCGTGATGACTCGCTGGTTCAATCCTGATTTCCTCGTATGTTTCTAGTTTACAGCCGGAGTTGGTTCAGTCGCTTTCCAGTCCCCGTTGACAATGATTGTTTAATCGAAAGCGCTCCAGCGTCGTTTGATTTCTGTGGCTAAAATTGTAAATTACTCCGTTTGTATTACTCGCTTGAGTACGACTTCGTCTAGCCTCTTTTCAGATTGGAGCCATTTGCGCTTTTACTGCAAATGATACCGGAAACGCCTCTCTTCTGATTTTGACCATTTGTGGGACTAAGTATTTTCACTTCCGCCGCAAATGATACCACAAACGCCTCTTCTTTGATTGGGACCATCTGCGGGACCAGTTGCGCTTCCAACGCAAATGACTTACTGCAAATGACGCCGCCAACAGCTCTCTTCTCTGCTGTACAAAGTTGAATACGATTAGAATGTTTTTCATATTGTGTGATCAAGGATAAAGGTATTTTATTCCACTGATAAGCGTTTTGAAGTTACGTCAATTCAACTTTGTACGGTATTTCAGATTGTGACCATTTGTGGGACTATTTCCACTTCCTCCGTAAATGATACCGCAAAAGTCTCTTCTTCGATTTGTACTATTTGCGCTTCCACTCCAAATGAAACCACAAATATCTCTTTTTAGATTGGAGTCATTTGCGGGACTTTTTGCAGCTCCAACGCAAATAAGACCGCTAATGCTTCGTGCTATTTGCGGCTCTACCGCAAACGCTTCTTCTCAGATGGGAGCCATTTGCAGGACCATATGCGTTTCCTCCGCAATTGACACCACCAATGCTTCTTTTTAGATTATACAGGGCTGTCCAACCTTTTTCCCTTTGCGGGCCACATCCATAACAATTGAAATCTTCGCGGGCCGCACCTCATTTGATGGTATTTGTAGGTATATTTGCATGCGTGATTATAACAATAAATTTACTACTTTTATTTTCATTTTATTTTTGTCCGCATTAAATTTCAATTTTCTTATTATTTTTCTTTTCATTTCAATTTTTCCCATGATTTTTACACATTTACAAATCCTTCCGCGGGCCGCGGGTTGGACAGGCCTGGATTATAGGACCAATTGCGCTTCCACCGCAAACGCCTTTTTTCTCAGGGTCGTTTGTGGGACTATTGGCGCTTCCACCGCACTTCTCTCAGGGTCACTTGCGGGACTATTTGCGCTTCCAACGCAAATGACGTCGTAAACAGCTCTCTTCTCTACTGTTCAAACTTGAATACGATTAGGAGAAGGTTTTTGATATTGTGTATTGAAGGATAAAAGAAATTTTACTCCACGGATGGTCGTTTTGCTGGTACGTCCAATCAACTTTGTACGGTATTTCTAATTAGGGCCATTTGCGAGGCTATTTACGCTCCTAGCACAACTGTGGTTTGTCATGGGAGAAAACTCTTAGTCGTCAATGTACGGTACCAATCAGTTGAATGGGTGTGCTAGCAGGAGGGCGGATAAGCTTTTTCCCACGATTGGTTCTTTGACGCCCAAAGCTTTGTTCTCGCGCCAAATTACAAATAACACCGCAAACGTAATTCTCTAATTGCAGTTTCCAGCTCATAAGCTATGTATAAGATAATAGGGGGGGGGGGGGAGGGATCTCATAGCAATTCAATCAATCAACTATACAAGTCAAAAAGAGAGGCTCGGAAGAGAAATTATCAAATTTTCATTGCATTCAACTCAAAATGGATTATGATTGCTCACGACATTGATCAAAACAAAGACTGCAGAATACCACCCCGCAAAAAATTTATATTTGAGCTACCGGTAGTGAAAAGGGATGATAATTAGCGATCTCTCATATCTCAAACGTGTTTTGTATCTTCGATTCTTTTGAGACGGACAGTGAACTCAGTCGATCGGGAAAATGAATAACGTAATTCCAATTCTCATCTTATTATTGCACTTCAACCGATTTTCCATTCGAGTCAATTCGATCCACTCTAAGCGAAATCCCTATGAGTTTTTATCAGAAAATAGAGCTAGGGAAAAGAAAGATAAGGTTTGTACGTTTTCTAATTAATAGGGATTACATCCCTTTATATTGTATGGTCACAAGATTTTTGAAACATTCATGTCATTCGTATCCATTGTAAGTTCTGAGTTTTAGAAAGAAAATATTCAGAGAAAATTATCCTCATGTTATGACTGAACTACAGTGCATGGAACTTTTCACTATTTTTTTTAGATCCTGAAAGATTATGTCTGGAATTTTATGAAATACGATCCTCACAATCAGAAGATACCGGTATAAATACGAGTTTAAGTCGTACAATATTCATAATTATCCACTAAATAAAGAATAACGAAAGATACATCGGTTGATGAGAAATTTGCCAAATTTTCTACGTTATTTTAACATTTCCCACCGAAAAGAAACAAATGAATTTCCTCGAGACTTCATGGTACGATCGTGAAAACTTACTAACCCACGATTGAAATGTGTTACAAAACATACAAATCCTATTGAGAAGCAGTTTCACAGATACTTCTGCCCTACTTATTATCAGAACCTAACCTAACCCAACTCTTGGAAGATTAATCGTAAATTAGAACAGAGTGGTTTGAACAAGTAATTTATAAATTACTGCAAAAATTTACGTTGAGTTAATGCACAAGATATGTGTATCAACAGTCTCTTTCAAAAATTACGGATATTGTTGTCAGAGATCTCCAATAACCTTCCGTCAGCAGATAATAATGAGTTGGTGCTCCATAAAGTGGTCAATATGAATACGGAAAACTCGACTCACGTATAAATCACGAAAAAGGAAAAGTTGATACAACGCATCCCGAAAACAACTACATAGACTGTCACTAAAATGAAAACAAACTTTATTTACAGTACGAATTCGATAACAGAGTTCCATCCATCAAGAAAAACTATGGATCAATTTGTGGGACAGAACTCTCGATAATATGTTGGTTGTACACGGATTCGTCTTGTAATTCGCGAATCTTTTTGGCTGATATCGCATCGGTGAACTTCATTTGACCCATCAGGTAATTATTGTAACGCATACGATCAGGAAGAATATAATAACCGGCGCTGATTTTCTCTTCCATGCGTTTGCCTTTGATAGCACTGAAAAGTTTAAAACAATACGTTCAGGTCAATGGGTTCAAGACGAGCAATCAGCGAATTCAGAAAGACGAAAAGCACGTACTCCATGATGAAATACGAAACTACAGTCAGGGCAGCTACCGCTAATCCGGCTCTACCCATAAAAGACTCAGCTGGTGTGCCTCTGCAACGTTTTGGTCTGAGAATTTGATGAGGCTCCATCGCCGAAATCCTACTCCAGAAACCGTGCCTGTACGACGATGCAGAAAACAAATTTGAAATTTTCTCCTTCTGAAAAAGTGACTGTTCTGAAATAATGATAAGATTGCAACTTTTTTGATAATAGAAAACAGCTGATAATATTAAAACGAAACGCTGATAATTTTCGTTAGTTCCACCCGTATTTCGTTTGAAGCGCTGTGAGATGATGTTTTAATGACGCTCCGGGACCCGGGTTGAATCGGGAGCAGAGGTTCAAAGGAAAGGAGACTTATTGTTGAGAAGGGTCGTCGGTCGTGAAAACATCCATTAAGAAACATATTGCCATATTTTCGTGTCATGAAAACGCACAATAATTATCGGATAGTGAAAAAAAATCCGCAACTTCTATTTGAAAGGTATCTTTTGGTTTTCGGGTGTGGCTGTGGTAAGAAAAAAGACGTTCACTACTCGCACAGATCACTACTTACAGAAGATAAAATTCTGATGATCAACTTCGATTCTCTTCTAAATTCTTATTGAACCCTTCTTCGCAATATAAATTGGATCGAAAGATATCCTGTCAATCTAATAAGTAAATATAAACTGAACCTATCGAGACAAGCCGCTACGTGCGGCAAGAAATCGTATCAATATTAAGTTGGAAAATTCAATGAAATCTGAATAAAATGTAAGGGTTTCTAGAAGAATTTCTGGAATATTAAACATCACGAAAGGAGGAATAGTACATTGTTGCGACGATAAGGCGTTCACAACAGACAAGTGATGAAATAAATGCTTATTTTATTATTGTCAATGACACGGCTTAGGACAAATTATTTTAGTTATTTCCACATTTTCGTAAATAAAACTTCGAACAACAACAGTTCAACAATATTTTCTTTGAATAAATCAATTCAAGTAATTCACACAGGTACAAAGATACATCATCCGACCGATAAATGACGGAAATTCTAGCCCCTTTCAATACAATTAAAAATGAATTAATAAATAATTTTGTCTCACTCAAAGTACTCTGATTATGACTATCTTTTCTTTCAATATAATAATACATTTCCGGTTTGTACCATAATTACATGCTTCCAGGGCACTATACGATTGTATGGCCCAAGAACTGAGTCGATGGTTTACTCATAACATAATTAAAGTATAAACGTTTATTATAGAACGCAAAATTTTTGATGTTTTGAACATTATTATCAGTAGTTTTCTCATTTCGCAACTTCATCATCGATGAGGATGAATACGAAGATAAAAAACTTGAATGAACTTTTCATTGTACAAAATAATCCGTATTTTTCGAGTCTTCCTTCTTGGACTCTTGGCACTGTTCTCACTAGTCGCAAATTAATCTTAGTACGAAAAAATGAACAAAGTACTAAAATAATGGAAAAATAAATAGGTACAAATTCACATTTAGAGAAATGACGTAAAAAATTTTAAAAAAGAAAGCAAGAACGAGAAAGTACAACGGTGACGATGGAGAGAGGAAACTTAGGAGTAAGTGAGGGCAACTTTTGCGTACGTAATAAATATATACGAGTTATAGATACATTAATTTCTCAAATCAATATCGTAATTGAGAGTAAAAAGAAAGACGAGCTCGAACAAAAAAAAAATCGAAAAGTGCAACAATTAATCGAATCAAGAAATTTTCATAGGAATTTGATTAACATAGAAAAAAAAAATCTAGTGATATTTCACTACGTAATCATCAAGTGAAATAAATAGTTCTCTTCTTCACTTGAAGAAATTTGCTATTCCAATATCATTCTCATTGCCGGATAGATTTAATAAATTTTCATTTCTATGTCGCGCAATCTCAATCTTTGGTAAATCACGAATCGTTTCTTTGCGCTTGAATAACTGACCAATATTTTTTCCGATTAGATTATTCACCAGTTTTTTAAACTGTTCGCGTAAACCTAAAACAAAAATAAAAATCATACAGCAATTGACAAGATTTTAATGAAAGACCTAAAATAGGAGGGTTAAAATTTTAGAAACTTGATGAGATTTTCTTGAATGAAGTTACAAATACGTTAGGAATTAAATATTACGCAGCAATCCTTTCATTTCCTTTCAACCACCACTTCCTTCCCGTAGATGAAATTTCGATTACTCGGGGCTAATTCACGGATGTTTTAAAGCTAAAAAGTAACTTTACACACTTTTTCTTTTATTATTCTAAATTTTTTTCTCCTGTCTTCGTCACTTCTTCCATAAATAGTCACATCCCTAATCGGTTCCTCAAAAAACGACGACACTATTCTAAACTTTTAGTATACAATTTCAGAATACCTTTGTCAATTTTAAGCGGCATCGTCATATTCACCACTTTATTGTCAAATTTTTGAAGGTCGTTTACGACAATACCAGGAACTATGTTCATCAGCTCAAACAATTGTGGATGAATCGGTCTTGACATCTGATAGACGGAAACGGCGCCGTTTAGTAAAGACCCCTGATTCGCATCGTGTTGCCCGTGAACCTGCAATCCTTGCAGTAAGCTTGTCAATATTTGTACTGACAACTCGGGTGTCATGAGCGAGTCGACAAGCAGTTGTTTCGCAATCAATGGGATCATGATGGATGACTTTAGGCTGTTTATGCTGTCCGTCCACGAAATAGAATTCAGTAAATGATTGACGATACCGTATCGAGCTTTCTCACAGCGCAGCAGCTTCACGCCCAAATCGGATAAGGACTCATTGTTGCTGGTTAAATTCAGATTATTTTGTGAACCCGATGGCGACGACAGTTCATCGTTTGAATTTCCTGTACACAAATACAATAAACTGAATTTTAGAAAAGGAAAGAAATTGCTAATTTTAAAAACAAAGTAGCATATTTACCATTCACTTGTTTTGTATCGGTGTTAATCGTTTTCCATAACATTGATCTAATAACATCCATATACTCTCTGCATAATTGAGTATTTAGATTGTGCTCTATGAGTTCCTTATTATCTTCTTCGCTGTCATTCTCGTTGTATAAACCGCTTTCCCGACATTCGTTTAGGTATTTCCATTTGTTGGCCAATCTCTCACTCATATACACGGAAAAGTAACTTAGTATGGGCAACAAAAGGAGATCGTATTTATCCTGAGGACAATAAAGGATAAACGATCTGAGGAACGTTTTGATTATAATTCGTAGTCGGTAGTCTGGAACCGCATCCAAATTTGAGAAGACGGAAGCGCCAAAGCTCGGTACAAAATTCGGAAGTTGATAAAAATCGTTGCCCAAATTACAACACGCTTTAGACAACACACTAAAGCACAAGTCATACAAGATTAGAAGAAATGCCTGCATTTTGTGAACATTTTCGCTTCCATCGATCGCTTCGCACAGGTCATCCGCGACCTCACTGTGAGGTATGTGAGAGCCAAACAGGGATTTCAGTTCATTATCGGTTATCTCGTGCACATTTTCGTAGCCCGGAGGTAGTTTACTTTTCACCTCATTCGTCCATAAGGAGTGCATTATTTTGATTAGTGAAAATATGCCTGGTAACGCAGGTAGGATGTGAGGAGTAGCCGGACTCCGGTAGACGGTTGTATGTTCATTGATACTGACGATAAAACCGCCATTCCTAGCGACTTCTTTCGAGGCGGGCCACGTCGAGCGTTTCACTATGGCAGATATCATATTAACACAATATAACAACTCACTGCGATTTTTATACGCAGTCGTGAATTCACACGGTTTCGCATCCAAACCAATAAACGAAATAAATTTCCAGTGGTCATTGAGGACATCATCTGTTCGTTTCATCCAGTAGTCGTTAACTTCGACAAAAATCTGCTTGAGAAATGAGCTTTGAATGTCATAATTCGAGTACCCATTACTTATTTGTAAAACAGACTCGAGAAAAATTATTAATTCTAATTTACTTAAACGATTTGGATCACTCTTCAAGTCGTTGAAAGCCTTTACTATATCTTCGAAGAAAGGTAAAAATAAAGTGGGATATTTACAACTTAATTTGATGAGAAGGCAAGTTGCATGTTTACGCAAAGCCCTGGTATCTTTGGATAATGTGGGCAAATCCTCTCCTGGCGACTGGAAAACTATATACGGGAATATTCGATCGAGAAGACGCCGCACATAAACATTGGTTACTTCGGTAGGAGCATTGTGCACGAAATACATGAGCGGCGAAATACAGGACAGAAGAAAGGAAGCGATGCACACATCTGCGAGCTCGAGATTGAAACATAAATCCAGAAGGTGAATACCCCGATCGAAAGAGATAGCCTGGATTGTTGGCAGATTATTGATAACTATTTCTAAAATATTGCTAAGCGCTTCCCATTCAAGATACTCTTGAGACTCGGGTGAAAAATGAGAACTTTTCAGCGCAGCGGTTCTCTGGATTAACAGGCTCAACCATTGCTCCATACAGTTGAATACGACTAGCGGTGCGATTCCAGTAAGGTGACGGAACGCTTCATGAAGTTCGACGCGGAATCGATAACAGAACGTGTTGAATGCGTCAATTGATTCAAAATCAAACATAAAGTAACTATAAGACTCTTGGAACAACGGTATAACACATTTCGGGTTGTAGGGAATTTTCACCAGCTTCGGTGTAATTTCTTCTACCCATTTAGGGATATAATTTGTCACATTTGTCTCCTTACTCATAACATTGTGCTTGAATAGACATGTCCAGCAGGTGTTAGCGTGAGATGCGACCACTAATGATGGATGCTTACAAAGGTTTAAAGCAATTTCTAGTAAAACAACGAACATTTCGGATTTGAAATACTCGTAGGGATTTTGGCAGTCGTCTTTAACAACCGCACAGAGTAAAGAGCACATAGACGATAGAAGTTCTGCTATTTTTTTAATAAACATATAGTTACGTTCGTTGAGAGCGCCATTCCGTAACGTTAGATTCAGTTGCGATAAGCTGTTCATCAATGTAGAGTTGAATAATAACTTACAAATGATCCGTTTATCTTCGTATTTTCCCTTCTTCGCGGCTATACGCTGAAAACATTCAGCAGCCTCTAACTGAAAATTCTCGTTCGCCAACAGATTACAAAGAACTGGAAGCAGGCGTGTTTCTTCGGCTGTGATTCGAATTACGAATGCAAACTCGATAATTTCGCTCAGCAATTTTAACGCCAAATTTATACATCTAACGCTTGCAGGAACATTCAACAAATAATGCTGGGCCATCAAGTTCAGCAAGAAAGTAAAAATTTCTTCCAATTGTAAGTTTAAATGCTGGTAGAGATCTCGACGTCGTTGAGCGTATTCCAGAGTTTGTAACACGACTATGTCTTCGACGAACCTCAACAATATAAGCAACACTATTTCGGCTTGATTACAACCCTCGGATGCGATCTGATAGAGTTCAGGCAATAACGTCGGCCAATGTTGCGGCCATTCTCGTTTCATCATTTCGACCGTTACGCGCGATAACGCAACTCGTAGATGTACATGTTGCGTCATATCACCTTCGGATGAACGTAAAAGAGACATGGTAACTTCTTTCATCGATATTTTCTGCGGCTGGTCGATTTCATACCACTTATACTTTACACAGTATTCCATCAATTGCAAACCATAATGACGAACTAGATGAGAACCGTGCAAAGCGAGGTAAACAGAACAGGGAATACTCAGAGGCGATTTTTCTTTAAATTCTTCGCACGCACTGTAAGCTTCATGCCGTTTTTCTTGCGGTATATCTGGATTCAATGCCGCTTCAACAGCTTGAGCTAGTTGGTTAGACAGGTTCACAATTTCTGGATTCGTATCCATAACTATAGCACAAGAGAAGATTAAACAACGTCATACGGACAGGACATAATCGGATCATTCATTTCATCATCTATTATACCGCTAATTTTATGCATGAATTTCTCTTACCTTTTGTCCTCGTTCAAAGACGTAAAGAGTGTGAGTGTCAACGACACAATACGAAAGTTTGATAAAGCGCCCTGTAAGCTTCACATGATACAGGAATCGGAATAAAAAGATGAATAAGGAAAGAAAATTAGATTGTACTTAAACGTTACCGCAGACAACACACAGACACAGAGTTTACTCTATTCAGTGTCATCAGAGTAAAATATCACATGGAAAACAAAAATTTGATGTGTGGAATAATGCATCGAAATGACACAAAGAATTTCCAACTGGACGCTTTAATCTTGAGACGTGTCGTGACGTGACTCACCCAGTGACGTCACTTATCATTGGTGCTTGACTGCACTGCAGTAGCGCTTGCTTCAAGCTTTTCACTTTGTGATTCAAAGTTTGTGATGCGACCGGAAGGCACGGAATGGCTTATCACCTATCAATCACTTAAGACGCTAGACGCACTCATTTGCGGCTAGAGATGCGTTTCATGCGTTTCTTTCAACGAAACGCTATGAACACGAACACCGCAATAAAGTGGAACATGTTCAACTTTTTACTTTCAGAGGCGTAGTTCAGCGTTTCCAGTCGCCAGTGAAGCGAAGAGATGCTTCTATTTTTATGTTGATAAGGTTTGAACTTTGGAGTTGATTACTCAACTACGGTACTGTCCAACTATAACTTAGTATGATTTCCATCATCACTTATCAGTGAAATTGGTTCTAGTTAAATGGTAATTAACTCGCAATATGTTCTCAAATTCTCAACTCAAATAACATAATGATATTTTAAAATAGTATATCGTTCACTTTCATAGATGAACATTATCTCCAATTCCGAACTATATCGAATTTAGTGGTTGCTTTTTATTTTTTCCGTAGATACATAAGATGACAACAGTGAAGCGTAGTGAAAGTTTAACCGTCGAACTAAATCGATTGGAATCAGAGTGGAAAATGCGTTTGGAGGAATTCACCGCGTACAAAGAACCCGACTCAATTCCTGATGCGACTGAATTTGACAGTTTCATGCTCCTGAACTCCATTATCTTTGATATAGTCAAGCTCTCATGCATCATCCAGAGGAAAACGATCGATCTGATTGAGCTACACAAAGAAGAGGTGCGCGAAATCGAGCGTAATATAGAACTTCATTCAAGAGAGATGAACACCAAACGGAGAGGTCGCAAAAAAGAACATAAACGAGGAAGAAAACACAGAAAACGGGTTCGTGAAACATTTTTTGGAGACGATGCAGAATTCCGTAGCTATAACGGTGCTCGAAGTTTGTATTTCAAATTGAAGTCTGACGCGTGCTTTCACGATAATGACGACTTGATGAGCATTCATCAATCAGGCTATAAATTTCTTAGTTGCCTCCATGTTCCCCGGGTATGGACCGAAAGCGAAAGCAATCGGCTCCTCGATGCTGTGCGTAACGAAGTTAAGTACAGCCATTTAGACGAATTGAAGGATTTGTACCTAAGATTACAATCCACGGACGAACCGGAAATCGTCAGTTCGTCTGTTCAACGAGCAAGTGAATTGATGAATCATTCCATTGACTTGAGTGAAACGATTTCTACTGTATTGCAATCCGAATTTGCGAAGCAGCTGGACTGGGACCGATTGAAGAATAGAAATTGTTTCGAACGTCACACCCCCGAAGAACTACAAGCGATATGGACATTGGTTGCCAACCCAAATGTACGGCGTTATAGGTGGACTGTCGAAGAGGATATTCTTCTGCGTCATCTAGCCACTGATTATAATTTTCAAAATTGGCAAGCCATTAATGAGCTAATGCCGAGACCTAGGAACGAATTCCTTTGTTTTTCTAGGTACGTTTCCGTCTTCAAACGTAAACCACGAATCACTCACCCGAGGATCGAGGAGAAAAATTCAATGTTCAGTCGAAAATTCGTCTTCGAAAAATCGATGGCCGCTTTCCATGATACTGACGCCAGAAAACGGGTCAAAGCTCGCCTTACACGCTCAAATATCATGGAAGGAAAGAAGAGAGGTCGATTCAGCAAACGAGAGAAGTTTGTTGCTAATGCCTACTTGAGACGAGGCTTCTCCTTTCAGACAGTGGCGAGTATCCTGAAAAACCGCTCGCCCGCACAATTGCGCGATCACTATTATCATCAAATCGGGCTGGGAAAAGTTGCAAACTGGAGTACGCAAGAAGATAGGGATTTACTTTCAGCTCTGAGACATTGGGGTAAGGAAGACTGGGGAAGAATTAGTGAGAGCGTGCATTCGAGGACAAGATATCAATGCCGTAGAAGATACTACCAATTATTGAGGAAGCGAAAAAGTTATGTTGAAGAAATGGTGAACAGGAAATTTGAGAGTACGTTAGATATGTTGAGAGATATACGGAACTTTATTCGTCGGGTGAAAAGGAAAAAGAGTAGGAAAGGCAGAGTTGACTTAGATAGAAAACTAGATTCGTATTTCTTGTTACAGTTGGACGGTGGAGTAAAAAAAAGTAATCAGACAGAGTTGTTGTCCGTGCATGTGATACGTTTGTTACAATCTTTGGATTTCAATGTATCATGTTCGACAGAGTATGCTGCTGAGCTAAACAATTGGTTGATTCAATACCCTTCATCTTCCAGTCAGTCAGCGCTAAATTGTGATAAGCTCTTAGTGTCTAATTTTCAAGAAGTCAAATCGGAAATGAAAAGACTGCCAATGAAAACTCTACCAAATATGTTTTCGTCTATGATCATTGCCCGTAATGTGGTAATGCCGCCTAATAAATGTACCTTTTATGGTCTACACCAGTTTATGAGAGAGTTCCAAAATTTTGCTAAGAGGAACGAGTCTCTGAATTTTGAAATGTTGTGGAAAGATCAAAATGTTAAAATGAGTCGGAAAAAGTACTTCGTCGAATCGAAAATACTCTGGTATCGTGTGTTGAAAATGATGTTTTTCTGGCCGCTGAAATTAAAATCGTTCATGCCCGAACAATTGTTATAATGTTTTTAACGTCTTGTTCTTCCTTTAGTTTTTAACGATTACGATGTTTACCTACGTCTGTGATATCGTAATTATTTTTAAAATGTATCTTATTTTTTTTTTTTTATTTTCCATTCAACTTTAAGATGAATTCTAGAATTTTGTAATTTGTAGTAGGGTGTATTTGATTGAAAGAAGTTTTCGTAATATTATAATTGTGAATATGTTTACGAAGATCGATTTGATCATATTTTTTAAAAAGAAGTCTGTTGTTATTATGTATTTTTATAATTATTACGATAATAAAAGGCCCGATTGTGGAAACAAACGGAATTTAGTTAGTAATTTCTTTGGGAAATGAAATTTACCAAGGGTATGTACGATGTCGAGAGTTTCCGATTTCATTTAGAAACAGTGGTTTCTGAGAAACTTTTTTTTTTAGGTTTCATAAATAATAATATACTTTGGAGAGTATTTAAATAATACTTTCAAGTGTTCACAAAAGAGCGTGTATTTCGAATGCAACTTTATATATCTCAGTCATAAATGTGCAATGTTTGTCTGCATAGTTAAATTTCCAACCACACTCCTCTCTATCAATCTTCGGGAGTAAAATTTCCCAGTAAAAAGTCTTGTTTTCTGAAGGAACTCTGGAGCAGGCAAAATGGATATTTATCTTGTTTTGTTTTGCCAAGTTTGGTTAGGAACTAGACGGATGTCCATTTTACCTATTCTCGACCTCCTTAGTTTGTTTTTTTACCGACTTTCCCAGTGGAAAAGTGAGGTATTACACCCGTTAGCTCAGGTTTCCCTGTAGGCCTATTTATTATCTATTTAGGTATTCATTTATTTATCATAAGATCTTTTTGTCCGCGCAACTCCTCCAGGACCTTTTATTTAACAGGTTTCATTTTTGGTTCATTCTTGACAAAGGGTTCATTGAATTTCATTTATTTCTCTTCCTACCTAGAAATTTGGTACCCTTGTACCTTGCTTCCCACAGCACCCCTAGAGCCTTGAATTTTGTTTTGTTAAATCTTGAGGGTTTTTTTTTATTATTATTTTACGAGCAATGCAGCTGCACCAAGGGCTATTTGCTCGGCAGATAGTTCTGCGTTTACATAAACTTAGTATTGAATGGTTGATTACAATTTTTTAGTCTTCATCAAGTGTGCTGCAAGCCTCCTGGTGACTTTATTCTTAAATTTATTATTGATTTATAAATCATTCTTTGGGTAGGTACACGTCACTGATAGTAATTTATAATTGGTTTGAGGTGTCTCAGGAGATGGGAATATTATTTTCAACTGCTTTTCGAATATAGGCCTAAATAATATTATCTTTGTTGAGAAAATTTCTCATTTTGGATAAAATAAAATAAAATTATTTAGGTTTTTTTTTAGATTATGGGTACTTTTACTGTGATAGGTAACAGTTTGATGAGACGTGATGGTGATAGACTTTACTAACTGAGTTTCTCTGTTCATTCCACAAATATTTAGCTTGAATGATAAGTGATTGGTATTTATTCTGAAGAGTGGGAATGACTCTTTTAAAGAGTGTTCTGAATGCGTGAGAAGAAAAGTCTGTAGGTACTACTCACGCTACTGCCTGTTTTTTTTTTTTTTTTTTCTAAAGCGACGTTGAACATTCTGAATTCCATAGATTAAATACCGTTGATAAATCCATTAGCCGACCCTTTCAACACCTCGTGTTACGAAGTCTTTGTTTCATAATACTCCTCTTTCATCATCTAGTTTAAAGATTTAGAAAAAAGTTTAAAACACCGTGAAAAAAGTTCAAAGATGACTTTAGGTATCTGGAGAAGACGGAAGCTCCGATCTGAAGGTGACTGTAGCTATCCGAGAGACGATTGCCGTGACCTACGTTAGGGGCTTAAGAAATAAAATTTTGAAGACGACTTTGACTTTTCAAGAGGATGGAAGCTTTGACCTAATTAAGGAACTTATAAAAGTTTAACTTCTCAATGATGATTTATACATGGAGAGAATCTCGAAAAATTTCATCTTCTGCTAACGTCTGTAATTGAACTGATTGTGGTTCTGAAGAGGGTGGGGCTCTGACCTTGTCAAGGATTGGAATTGGGGCGGCGGAGAGTTTTTTTTTTTTTTTTTTTTTTTTCATTATCGTAAAGGGTGTACTAATTATTGTCCGATTTATTTAATAAATAAATGCTATTTCGACTAATAAATCGAGTTAAAATTGGATCAAATACTGTTTTCACTTCAGGATTCCTCGAAAATTCCTTCGACAAAAATTATGAATTTTACATAAGAGAATAATAAACTCAGTAGGCACGCGTGTGAAGTTAGAACGCATTCATTTTATCCAAAAATAAAAAAGGCGCAGATAATTTGCAACAAAACTAATGAACGAAGCAAACTCCATATGGTGTTGATTATACGTGATTGTTCCTCATCGAATTTTATACCTGATGAATTGTTCACAATGCACCGGTAATAACCGCGAAAGAAGATGTTTCTCCGTTGAAAAGTTGTTACCCATGATATCAACACTTGCAGTAGATTTTACAAATTTGCGTTTCAACTTCTAACAAAATGTACACTTCATACGCAGTTTTGACCTATATCCTTCTAACCTCAGTACCAACGGTCACATCAAAAGCGAGTTCATTTAGGACTCGTAGTACTCACGATGTAGTTTTACAAATGGAAGATGGTGAGTACAGTTAGATAGATTTCCGGAATCGATTGTGAAGGGGAATTTAGTGCGTAGGTACTTATCACTTTTTTCTTACTTCCACTCAAAATAATATAAACCATATATTTTACCTTTGAACAGTATCAAATTACTCAGATAACTTTCTGAGCAACGATGTAAATACGTTACCAATTTTTAGAGAGGGAGATACAATCATTTATCGGCTCGAGATCGAGGAACCATCACCTTATGATGAAATAATGAACGCTGCTCGCAAACGTATTGGAGAAACTCCGGAAGCAATGGAAAACGCAAAAAAGCAGCTAATCGATTTGTTAAAAAGTAAAACCTAATTTTAGATTTTATCGTAGGTCTATCCACAGTCCGGGGAACAGTAGGATTGTCCTACAATTGTATGTCAAAAAGTATTAAACATAGAAAACAACAGTAAAATAATTTGAGTCCTGCCGATGGTACGGTCGAAAGTCGCCTGGAGTTTGACAATTGTAGGTTGCCTGACTGCGCTGTGAAAAGCGTGTCCAAGAAGCGTCGTTCCAGTATCTGTCTGCCACCCGAGTCTAGTGCTTTTAAATAGGAGGAATCAAAAAAGTGTCGAAGTCTTTTTTGACGGAAATTGTAACCTTTGCCAAAGTCTCATGAGACCCCAGAAAAATAGCAAAAGAGGGGTTGACATATTACCACATTTTTGCACGGCAGGAGAATGTTTACCGTCGAAACTGGAGTTTATTTAGAATTGAGACGCCGAGTAAGAATGAACGAAAATCATTAATTACAAATGATATGTTTTCTCGCTCGTCAATGGCTCACGCCGAAAGCGCTCGCGCACTTATATTTTATACGGGAAGTTTTTTTTTTTTTTAATTTTACTCCATCTCATTAATTACAATCTTCTGCGGCGAAGCTATACAACATAATCACATAATTTGGGCCAGATATGTGGACGATGTTATTTGTATATGGTGTGGTCCTGACTCTGACTTCGATAGTCTACTGCGTATATCACCCTTCCATCAAAGTAGTACATAAAAAGTGTGATATAGACACACATTTTTTTTTCGAAGAAAAAAACAATGTGTGGATATGTCACACTTTTTGTACTACTTTTCTTCTCTTTTCACTCTAAATTAACGCTTTTTCAACGTGCTCAATGAACTTCGACGAACTCAAAATCGATTCAAGAACCGATTTTCAATACACTAAATGAACTTTCAACAAACTCAAAATCGGTTTCAAGAATCAATAATCAGCATTGAGCAGCTGCGGAGCACCGTAGGTGCGACGCAGCTGCTTGTAAAAAATTTTGGCTCACATTTAATTTTACCATTATTCAACCGAAAAACCTGTCTCATATTTAGTTTACTAATAGGTACTCAACCGACATCACATTCTTTACGGTTTCAAGTCCGAAGATCCTGACTTACCTTTTTCGGTACGTTCACGGAGCTTCAATGGGGACTATTTCAGCAATTAAATCAGAGCAAGAACCGATAAAATAAATACGCTTATAAAACCGATGATCTCGATACGGTAACAAATCCGTAATTTTTCCAGGCTCACATTTTTTCTCAACAGGTTCAACGAATTTCAACGTCTATAATTTCGGTAATAAATGTGTAATTTTCCCAAGCTCACATTTTTCCGCGGTGGTCAAGGTGTAAATTTCATAAATTTTTCATCAATTTGGTGTGATTAGGACTCACCCTTTTTTTTTTCTCGTTGATTTTTCCACGCCTATATTAATTCTCTATGCAGTCGGAGTATTTTTTTTCGGGAACCCATACGGTAATAAATTCTTCTAATACACACAAGGACACTTTTTTTTGACGTGCTTAACGAACTTCAACACCTATTTTATAGGTTCAAAGTATAATGATAACGAATATGGCAATAAATCCTGTGATTTTTCTTCTTCATAAGGTCTCAATGCCACGCAGCTGAACTCTATTCAAATACTGATACCACAAGACACATTCTTCCACGCTGTACAAATTTGAATAAGAATATCTTGTTTTCTTTCATTCATTTGAAAAACTAAAACTCGTCGAAGCAAGAAAAGAAAAGAAAAATTAAAACCAAACTAAAGAAAAATTTAATCAAAAAAGAAAAGAAAAAATATTGCTACAGTTACTACAGCATGGACATACTTAATAGTAGATTACTGTACAGTGGCGGTAAGTTGACGATAAACGACCAGCGACTCGTGCAGTTGCTTCACTCGCTCCGCTCGTTCCGCAAACCTGCACTCGTAGCTGGTCGTTTATCGTTAACTTGCCAACACTGTGCAGTACGCTATTTTATTTTATAGGCACTCGGTAATTTCGTGGACCTTCATTATACAGTTACATATTCGGGATCCATTATGAAAACAAATAATAATAATAGGAATCGATGAAACAGAAGATCGCACAAGCAATACCGGTATACGATTATACGAATACCTGCCGCCGTACGAATACAAAACAAACGAACCAAATACAATCAATGCCCGTCTATACGATTCACAGTGATGAACACTGCCGTCTGAGTACAAAGATTCAAAGAAGAACAAAACACATCGTTCATTCGAGGAGCTGCAGTAGCCCAGTTGGTAGAGCGACGGACCGGTGAACCAAATGTCGTGGGTTCGAATCACGGTATAAGATGAAGAGGTAATGACACAACGCTAAAATCGTGTCCGCAGTTTTGAAGTTGTACGTACAAACTTCCGCTAGGTTTGCAGCGAACACTCGGGCTGTTTCCCTGTTCCTTCTACACCCCACTGGTTCGAATCTCAGCACAGCCACCTTCACAGAGCATGTAATATCTTCTAACTGCTCTAGTGAAGTAAGTAAAATTGTGAGCGACCAATCACAGCGACGTTACAACGCCACAACATGATTACCCGCGCCCCCGCGCCTATACATTAATCGGCCACTTACAGGACGCAAAAAAGTGGTGTTTTGGAGTAGTTACCGAGTGCCTATAAAATAAAATTAATGATTACCTAACAATTTCCAGTCCGATTTGGAAAGAACGTACCATTTGTGATTTCGTCATATGACCATAGACATTTCCCTTCTGGCATGTATTCCATGAATAAATTCTTTGCATTGACGGCGCCCCTGGTTTCATCATACAACTTCTGGGCATAGGTCTTCCCTTCTCGGTGCATGATCTTCTCACAAACTTTCTCCAGCTCTTTCTCTGCATCATTTTGAAGGAAAGGATGCTCGTTGATAAGTTCCGTGATAGCGCGCCGTTGTTCTTTTATTGTGTTATTCCAGCTTTTCGATGATTCGTAACTAGGTTGACATTTGTACTTGAGAAGATGAAGTAGCAGCTTTTCTAACCGGGAATCCAAACTTTGTCGTTCACTTTTTGCCATATCATAAACTTCATTGATCAGGTTGTCCAGGTCCAGTTTATCAAATTGCTTGGTCTCGAGAAACGATGCTTGCTGTTCCTTCCAGGTGTCAAAATCAACATCGTACAGAAACCTTTTTTCAGTTGAACATATTACATGAGCGGTACTGCTCCCGGCAATGCAGAGTATATAAAGTAATAACTCCATGATGAAATGGAATCGCCGTTTTAAATGAATAAAAATAGAAATCAATTTTTATTTGATTTATGGAGATGTCAAAAGGACAAACCACAATAACTTCTAAATCTCTGCTGTTGAATATTGAATCATTTATGTAATCTTGTTATTCAACTTTCTAATCTAGAGAAAATCCATTAGATCAAATTACCTATCACACTAGATGTTTTTTTTTTTTGATAGACTCATAGATATGAAATTTAATTATAAAATAGGCTACTGACTAATCAATCTCCGCATTCCCAATAATGAAAACGCGGGAACATCTTAATACAAACTACAAGCATAAGTGTGTGACTCCATACTGGGAATGCGTGTCTTCTATTATTTGTAGTTTCACCACTTCGAGCGCTAACATACTGTATACAGTATAATAATATACATATATTAGTCATTATTTTTTCTAAATTAGTGTGAAATTTTCAACAATCTTTTAGGTTTTTGTTTATAATTTTTAACAACAACTACATTTGTAGAGAACTCATTGTTAGGACTCACACATCTGTACACACTAGTATCATTCAAATTCAGATTTTTTATGGAGAGAACATTATTATTAAGGTTGAGATGGACTCGGTCACTAAATTTTATCATTTCATTTTCCTCTTTATACCACGTCTTATAATTTGGAAATTGTTGCTCATCATAAACACATTTAAGGATAATATTGGAGCCTTCCTCTGCTATCAAAGTTTTCACCCAATATTTCAAGACATATGGATCAGGGAAATACTTGATAATGGCTAAATCATCATTAGGAGGACATTTGTCCACATAGGTATATATTTCTATCAAGTTTTCTTGGAGTGTAATATCCTGTGTGAATCTCACATTTATACATTTTTCCTCCACATTCTTTGTCCTTTGGTAATTTTAAGAATGAGGCTACATCTATTCTTTTAGGTGTAAAAGAGTTCAAATATCCTACATGAGCAGGCTTAAATAAATAATTACTCTCAATCCATTGTACTTGTGTCACCAATTCTTGTTCATTGAATGACACATTACACCATAAAGTAACAGTCTGTTTCTCCACATTTTTATCAGTCTGTATGAATATACTATCTTGTTTTGAAAAGCTGAAGAAAACTAAAAGAAGATTTAATTTTAGAACCCACATTTATATAAAAAAAAAATTTAATGAACTACAACAGTATTCTTCAATGGGTTATATCTTGCTCTATCTGAGGTAATTACTAGACAATGAATAACTGAATCTACAGCAAACGAGTCCCACCATTGAAAATTAATTTTAATATACATATCGTTGTCAATTTCTAATTAGTAATTCATTCGGTCGTGTAACCATAAAGGGGGAGTGTTGAAGTAGGTACATAATTATTGTTACAGTATGTGTGTGTGTGTGTGTGTGTGTGTGCAAGAGTGTAGAGAGAGGAAGGGCTTTCTTGTTTCTATCTGTAATCGTTATCGTTATCTATACCAGTACAGTGTTCTATCAATCGTCGTTTTCACGCAGTTTCTAAATTTTTTCTCATAAACATGTTCAAGATCTGCGCTATACGTTTTCCATATTCCAGTCGCTCATCTACGGTTAGATATGTAAAGTGCCTTGTGATGTCGGCATACAATGCATCAGAAATACGTATTCGATCGTTATCACAAACGAATCCTATAACAATTTATTCACGTTAAATTATATTCAATATTGTACATACATTCATAACAAAAAGCTGGTTCATTTTACACTTACGTTCATCAATATCGGCTTCACTATACTACCACCACTTGAATTCCTATCTTCACCAGCGATTGCGACTAATACTTCTAGAGGACTTGCATCGCTTGCATGATCACGAGCTTCTGCGTGAAGATCAATTCTCTCCAATTGAGATACAACTTGGCCCGCATGTTCGAATCGTTTTCGTCTTGAAATGAAAATAGATAAAAAAAGTTATAATTGAAGTTGTGGTGCACATATGATTTTACACTGATTTTGCTAATTAAACGACTTATATTTTACCCACCTCTTCGGTTACATAAACAATTTGACCTATGGTCACCTGCCGCGCAACCGTGTGAATTGTTTAAGTTTGGTGACATATTTTTCTGTGTTGAAGGTTGGGGTTGCTATTTCTGCTGAGTATTCTAGCATAGATTACAAATGACTTAAAACATCAAAATAACATGGTATATAAACGACTAGTACCTAACTTAGATACTTACTTTTACGCAACAATTGTTTCCACAAGTTTAAACTCATTGAACTTCGTATATACCTACAATTCAAGTGTTCGAATTTAAAATGAAGTGAATGAATATTATATGAAATTACACTATGTTAGGGATGTCAAAAAAATTGAAAACGATCGTTTATTATCGATAAGAGCAACTCTTGGCGATTCTCGATCTCAAAATCAAATTCATCTTTATCAACTAAAGAATCTTTGTAGACCTCCATTTAAATAGAATAAATTTTCTAAAGTTGAACTTCTTAGGTGTACAATATGTGGACAAATTAAAAAGTAGTATTTTACATTATTTATTAAATTGAAAGAAGTATAACTAACTTCTGTAAGTATTCTTCTAATAAATAAGTGATGATATTTATCAAAACCTATATCATAATATCCTCTTAAATTTACATATTATTAAATTAATTTTTATGTTATTTTTATTACAATTCATATCTTTGATGAACAAAGTAAAATCTATTATTCCTGAAATTAAATTCATTTTTTATAACTTTTAATATAATATAATTCACATGTAATAATTTTTTTTTGTACTCATGTACCGAAAGTGCGTTTTTGCTGCACGGTTATTCGTAGCGAAAGTTCGATTTTGCAGTATCGATTCTGACGCATTGTTTTCGAGTACTGATAACGACAAACATGAATATTTCTGCCTAGTTTGAAGTATTACAGCAAAACTGACAGTGCCTCAGCAAAACGCACGTTCGATACATTCGTACAAAAAAATATCTTCCAACATAAGGAGCGAGAGTGAGTTTTTTCATGATTTGTAAATACTTGCTCCACTCGCTGCGCTCGTGTCGCAAACGTATTTTACTCATCATGAAAAAACTCACTTTCGCTCCTTATGGTGTAATATACTATTTTAGAAATGATATAGATGCATAAAAATTCTTAACTCATTGAATTTCTTCTAGAATGTATAAAAATTTATAACTCCTTAAATTTCTATTAGAATTGATATAAAATTTTATATAAAATGTATAAAAATTCTTGTCATCTCTAAATGTATGAAAATTTTTAATCTTCAACTATTTTATAAACTTCTGATGCTGATATTGGTTTAACAAAAGTAAAACTTTTATATAACTTTTTATAATCATTATAATTATTTAATTTTGGAATTATCATTACTTATTTCGGTTTAACGAATATTTTCATCAAAATTAGTTTCTTCTGTAACGTCTATGAGGAGACAATCTGTATAGCTATATAACATGTTTTATTGTCAATCATTTTAATTTCAAGTTTTACTTCATCATATTCTTTATATTTTCTTATATTATATAAATATTTTATTTTCATATCAATATTTTCTATGAAATTAAATTTTGTGTGAATCAAATCAACTACTTTTTTATCTAGAAAATGCATCTTCGTATAAGTATTTATATATTTAATTTATAATTTCATTTTTTTTAGAATTGATACAAAATGTATGAACTTCTTAAATTTCTTCTAAAATTAATACAAATGTATGAGAATTCCAACTCAAATTTCCTTAGATATTCGAAAATCTTCACACAGAAATTCAGGGATCGGTATCACGGACCATAGAAACTTCATGAGAAATCAGATGAATGTGATCCATTTTTCTGAACTAATTTATGAAGAGAAATACAATATGAATGAACGAAATTAAATCATGGCTACTAAAAGTGATCATGTTTTTTTCTTATCATGCATGGATCCGATGAAAAATATTACGAAAATAGAAAATTTATATTCAGTATATGTTTCATGGTGTATGGTTGTATATCCTGGAAAAAAATCAATGATTCTGATTGAAAATGGATGAAATTAAATCGTGGCTACTAAAAGTGAAATTTTACTCTGTGTGCTAGAATGATAAATTTAAATTTCTTACATTTTTTATGAGTATTAGAAAGTAGCTCTCAGGATAGAGATTTATTTTTAGTATAATGATAGAAAATTGATGTAGAAATGATACAAAAAACTCTGAAATTTTCGAACTAGCTTGGAAGAAAAAATAGGATGAATTTAGCTCAAAAACAGCTAAGAATTCAGTGTATAAAAGTAGAGGATTTTAGGATTTTCTGGTGTATGTGAAAAATGAGGTTGATGTATAGAAAAACATTAGTGGCGCATGACAAATTTATGAGTAGAGAGAGCTTTGAAAACTAGAGATCTTGAATGTTTACAAAATTCATTTGGGGTGAAGGTAAAAAATGATATACCTAGAATTAATATAGAAATGATATAAAAAGGTGAAAATTTTTCAAACTGAGTACGAAGAAAATAGGGTGAATTTAGTTCAAAAACAGTTGAAAAATCAGTGTATAAGGATCTTTAGTGTATGTGAAAAATGAGCTTGATGTATAAGAAAAACGGTTCTTGAACAGACTGGCGCAGTACATACATGTCTTATCTACTCGTACCGAGTTCGCCACCCATTGAAAATACTCTTTACCGGAACTTCTATCAATAATCGGTCACTCCACCCAACTATTCACAAGATGGCTGCTGTGAATTTCCATATTCCTCCTCTTTCAACTTCAGCTCAGGAGGTCGAGATCAGAAAGATCGAAAGTATCGCAAAAATCAATAAGCTAAAAATAAACATCCGACTCCTCATACGTAGAAAAAGACTTCGTTTCCTCTTATCTCAAACAGCTCTCTCTCTCCCTCTCGGAAGAAAAAATGGCTCAGCCTACATTTCTTGGACAAACCGTCAGAAGCCTTAGCTGCTGACTGATGCTGCTGGAGTTTACCACATCTCGTGTGGAGATCGCCCGGCTTTTTACATTGTTTATATACAGTATACTAGAATGAAACGCATGCGTTTCGGTAAAGTTTTAGCGGGGAACCTGCTATCCCTTTTGTTGGTGGTATTTCCAGGAAATTTTTGTCCGAGAGCGCGAGCGAGGTTGATGACGTCACGGAGAGGGGAGGGGGGCTTGGAAAAATTTCGACTTAAGAGCTATATATATGATAGGAGGGGGATATGGAAAAATTTCGACTCTCGAGCTATGTATGGTGGGAACGGGACTTGCAGAAATTTTGACTTTAGAGCTATGTATGATAGGAGGGGGACATGGAAAAATTTCGACTTTAGAGCTACTTATGATAGGAAGGGGACATGAAAAACGACGGCTTCCTTAACGAAGTTAAACGAGGAACGCAGGAAACCTGTTTCATGAGTCAAATGGGATTTGGTGTCTTTATACTGAGCCCCGACCCCGTATACAGTATACTAAACTAAGAGGAGGGTAAACCAAGAGCGAGTGAGTAAGCCAAAGGTAGTAGCTTTTGTAGGAGGCTTCTTACACTAGACCAAAAAGGGGGTAAACGAACAGAAGGAGAGAGTTTCTCCCCACACAGTTTATATGAGATCTATATCTGTTATACTAAGCTTTGGCTTCGAACACACCGTGAGTCACTCAGCTGAATATAAAGTATTGTATTGTATTGTAGGCGTTAGCCCCTCAAAGTCATGTGCACATTATACGTACATGAATACAAATATACTATAATGAAAATGAAGTGATAACCTCAGATATAATATCGCAGACATAAAACATGATCTATTTTTATTTTCTTCGAATAAATATCTATTAGTTACGTGCTTGTGGTTCAGAAGAATCCACCGGTCGTCGCGTAGCGCTACTGGTGAATAAATCACATTTCTTAATTGAGCTCTACTATGAAGACTTTTCCCCTTTATACAACTGTACCAATTAATTCTCTCATTTTTACATTTTATAATCAACATTAATATATAAGGTTAGCTTGCTTACAAACCTATGGAGAATGTTTTTAATTCCGTTATACTTCGATCGTTTTCTCACTATTCAGAGGATTCCAGACTTAAAGCCCCAGTGGATAACGACGCTTGGTTACTTCGATTCCTGAGGGTCAAGAAATACAACGCACCGATGACACATGATTTGGTGATATCCTTGTGTAAATATTACACGGAACTTTCCAGATTTGTCGTACGATTATTTTAACATATCATCACTTTTTTCGACTTTAGATCAAGGGATATTATCGATTCAAAATCAGAAACAGATCCGCCATTTTTAATGGTCTCCTTCCGAGTAGAACGTTGAAAGCTGCCGAATCAAATAAATTTACCATACTACCGCACAGAGACCAGTTAGGAAGACGTATCTTTCTGTTTCGAGCCGGTATACTTAGCTTTGTTTTATCTCCTCATTAAAATGAATGACACAGAGATGTAGCTGTAGGCCTCCCTGAATGTATGAAGTTTCATTCGAGGACGTGTATAACCTTTTATACTCGTAATGGGGGGGGGGGGGGGTTATGAAGCAACAAAAAACGCAAATACTAGTGTGATTTTGGTGACTGCTATGCGTGCGAAGTCTCAGGTTCAAACGTAGAAGTTTTCCGTCATTTCATAATCCTCCTTTCCCTTTATTTAGTACCTATTGCTGCAAAAGTGTCGCACTTCTGAATTTCATTTACCTGTTTCATTTCAAAGTCTGCTAAAAGCAATATATAAGAGACAAAGAAAAATTAGAGATTTGCAGTTCCTCACCAAGAGATTTTGTGGTATTAGAACTTCTTATTTGAGGCTTCTATATAATAACTACCTAAAAATTTTGGACAATACAGAATGATTTACCCTCCCATTTGAAGATCGACTGTTATCCTTTCAACACTAAAACTTATTAAAGATCTCTCCGTCCCCGCATATTACTACTGTCCTTGGCAAAGAGCTTCAAAAAATAGACTATTCCGGCTTATTAAATCAAATGACATCACTTCCCAATACCACCTCCAAGCCATACCTGTTATAAACCTCCGAATTGAGGAAGTCCTTCGCTAAAACTAAAAACTCTACACCACTTTTTTCGACCTCCATCACCTCCAAATTAGATGACATTGGCTTCGAGGCAATTTACTCCAACTCCTCCAATCATTCTTCCATAATATGTTTCTAACGGCTAAAAATCAATCCCAATACTCTTCTCACCGACCCATCCAAAACGGTGTCCCTCATAGAGAGGTATGAGTATTCGGTATAAATGACCTATACAAAAAGCGTTAGCATTCCCATTACCAAACGCCACTTTGCGGGTGACTTCAGTATTTTCCTACTAGCCTCGAGCCCCTAAGGAGCAGCAAGACTACTCCAATTAACCCTCGCTAAAATTTCCAAGTGGTCATCTGGCCGCGTATTTCGTTTTTCGAACAACAATATAGTCACGGTAGAGTTCCAAAAATGATACTCACGGCCTACCGCTCTTCCTTCTCTGCATCTACGTCATTACTTCACAATTACCATTCAATCCTCTGCCAAGTTCCTTCGTCTCAACTTCGAGCACAAAACCTCCAGGACATTCCCTATCAAAATTTTGAAAGCAAAATACTTGAGTTCCTCGAACGTTCTCAAATACCGCTCACTGCTAATTTTCTGATCTCAACAGTTACCATCTTTTCAAATGCTCTCTGCCCACGTAATTCTGTCGCTTCAATCACCTCAAACTTAGGCTCTTACTACCTATTTTTTCATCCACTCCCCCGTGATTAAGACCTATCCTCGACGACCACCTCGATCTTAATAAATGGTTGAGTTTATGCACAAACAACACGTCAACAAGATAATTTCTTCACAATTTTTCTCCCGCCCTCTCTGCTACGCACACCGCTATATTCATCTGCCTCTCCCTTCTCACTTGCTTCTCCCCTCACCGCAAATTCCTCAGACCATTTGATTTTCTCTCATCCCTACTTACTATCCAAGATCCTATCGTCTATCAAATCCTAATTCTTATCCACTCGTTAATTTTTTCCTCATCCTCCACCTCTTTTCTATGGATATACCGGAACACATCGACCTCTGCCGCAAAGCAGTCACTGGATCCCTCCTCCTCGTATGATTTGAAATGCTATTACTGCTCCTTCCTCTCTTTCTGGCATGATTTCTTCTGGTCCTCCTTGTCCTTCGATAGCTCGAATCTATTGAAAAAACTCCGATTCCTCGGTCCACTTCAAATCATCCTTCCCGACGAAAGTATCCTAATCCGTGTCTTTTCTCTTTTGACGCCTCTCGACATTTCCTTTATGCCTGTACTACAATGCTGATGATCTATCCGTTCAAAACTTCTTCTCTTGTCCAGCTTTCAAAAATATTCTGTTTCACCATCCTGCCTTTCCTCACATCACAAACACCCTCTCAAACAGTCATGAGAAAAACATTAGTACGATGAATTACCTTTGATTCAATTATTTCTAGAACATCATCCAATAAAAAAACGTGAAAGACGAATACTCCGACGTGGAGTAAAACATGCAAACCGCAGAAAAATAAAAGACGACGAGCGCTTTCGGTTAAATAACCATCTTCAAGCCTGAAATGAAAGCAACTGACAAACACAAGAGAAGAACGAGGTATTAAGATCGTCCAAACGAGAAATCACGGTGTGAGTCATAAACCAGTTCGATCAGGCCATCTTCTGGAATGTATGAATTGAGTACAGTGATACTGTTGAGATGACGAATTATCTCTATATTCTCGAGGGCGATACGCTTACGGTAAAAATTCTCCTTATGGAGGAACTTTTCGGATCCCTCGCGGAAGCTGTGGCCACTGTTTATTAAGTGATCGGCGAAAGCTGACTCCCCCAAGTATCCCTTCTTCCAAGACTTCAGGTGCTCAGCTACTCTAACTTTCATTTGGTGGCTGGTCTCGCCAATATAAAAACCTCCACAATCCTCACACTCCAACTTATATACACCACTCCTCTCATCAACAGGTATGGGGTCCTTCAGTCTCACAAACAACCTCTTGACTGTGGTAGGGTTGTAAAACGCGGGTCTGAAGCCAAACGGGCGAAGGGTCCGACCCAATTGCAGGGAGAACTTCCCCAGGAAAGGGAGACTGATCCAACGCAAACGGCGATCACGGATCGTGTCTCGGGGGAGGGAGGTGGTAGAATCCAGGAGGCTCCTCGTAACTTTCCTCCGATCCATCACGTCAACATCGACATTGACCCTATTCACTCTGGCCAGGTGTTTTATTGTGATTAACTCTTTCTTGAAGGCAGACTGACTCAAAGGAATACGAGTTAGTCTGTGAACTAGGCTATGAAAAGCAGCCATCTTGTGAGCAACAGGACCGAACGAACCACCGTGGACTAAAACATCGGTCGTAGTATCTTTCCTGTAAATTCCAAACTTATGGATACCGTCTATTATAGAGATCGATAAATCCAAAAAGTTAATGGAAAATACCCCTATTTCCAACGTAAATTTGATGGAAGGGTACCAGGAATTGAGATACCTCAGAAACTCACCAAGGAGATCTAGGTGACCAGTCCAGGTACATAGAACGTCATCAACGTACCTGTGCCAATAATGAATATGATTAAGTAACACCTGGTTCGAGGAAAGAAGTCAAGTTCAAACTTGAACATGAAAATTTCGGATATGAGAGAGCCTAGTGGTGATCCAATGGGGATCCCTACTTCGTCAGGGAACTCGAAAAATTTCCCTTCAAATTTACAGTAGTTGGGGGACCAGCAAGTATTTAGAAGATCGAAGAACTCGTGAAACTCATTATGAAAAATGTTGGCTTTGACGAGTAGCTCACCCATACGCTGGATAGTAGCAGCCTTAGGAATATTCGGGAACAAACCAACAACATCAAACGAGCAGATGGTCGTTCCCGGGGGAAGATTTACATCCTTGAGGACGCCAGTTAAAGAGGCCGAATTCAAGACCGAATGAGGGGATTCAAAATCAATTCGATTTTTGAACCAACGGTCAAGGAATTTGGCAAGGAGGTAGGTAGGAGAGGAGACGAAAGAAACAACGGGTCGCATCGGGGTATTGTTCTTATGCACTTTAGGCAGCCCGTAGAGGAGGGGGGGTGTGGGGTTAGGAACAAGGAGGGCTTTTTTCAAAGCAGGAGTTTTGATGACAGCCTCACTCCTGTTGATGACACTCCTAAATTCTTTGACGTGCTTGGGAAAGCTGAAATCCTCACTCTCTTTAGCACCCCACTGCTGTAGGACTTCATAGACCTTAGAAGAATAGGCCGATCTCTCCATCACTACAACAGCGTTGCCCTCGTCAGCCTTAGTGACGATCAAATCTCCCTCTTTCATCTTCCTCCTTAAACCCTGAATCACTCCTCCCAATTTATTACTCATGCGAGGGAGGGGGTTATTACGGACTAATTCGGCACAGACTTTCTGGGTATTAAAACCAGGACCAATCTTAACCGCAAGATCCGCAACGACATTCGCCAAGGTTTCATCATTCTTGAGGGGAGGCATACTGAACTTCAAACCTTTCTCAAGGAGGGATGTTTCGTCACTACTGAACACTACCTGACTATTATTTATGCGGGGGGGATGGAATTTATGAACGACAACACCGTCACTCACCCCCTCCCCCTCCTCAACCACATCCTCATTAACCGTCATTAGGGAGGACAGCTTCTTATTTTTCCTCTCCTTCAACTTCGCCTCAAACTTCCGACACTTTTCATTGACGTCCCGCATAAAGTAATCAAACTCAAGGGGGGGAGCATGCCGGAGAGTCTCGAATGGCGCCGTTTGCGTTGGATCAGTCTCCCTTTCCTGGGGAAGTTCTCCCTGCAATTGGGTCGGGCTCTTCGCCCGTTTGGCTTCAGACCCGCGTTTTACAACCCTACCACAGTCAAGAGGTTGTTTGTGAGACTGAAGGACCCCATACCTGTTGATGAGAGGAGTGGTGTGTATAAGTTGGAGTGTGAGGATTGTGGAGGTTTTTATATTGGCGAGACCTGCCGCCAAATTAAAGTTAGAGTAGCTGAGCACCTGAAGTCTTGGAAGAAGGGATACTTGGGGGAGTCAGCTTTCGCCGATCACTTAATAAACAGTGGCTACAGCTTCCGCGAGGGATCCGAAAAGCTCCTCCATAAGGAGAATTCCTACCGTAAGCGTATCGCCCTCGAGAATATAAAGATAATTCGTTATCTCAACACTGACGGTATCACTGTACTCAATTCATACATTCCAGAAGATGGCCTGATCGAACTGGTTTATGACTCACACCGTGATTTCTCGTTTGGACGATCTTAATACCTCGTTCTTCTCTTGTGTTCGTCAGTTGCTTTCATTTCAGGCTTGAAGATGGTTATTTAACCGAAAGCGTTCGTCGTCTTTTATTTTTCTGCGTTTGCATGTTTTACTCCACGTCGGAGTACCTATTCGTCTTTCACGTTTTATTATGGATAGCCGTAACTTGAAGGAACGGATTCGTTTAACATCATCCAACTCATGTCCATCCTTATTGCGCCTATCTGCCAACGACAAGCCTATAACCCTATGACGTGTAGTTGCAAGGCTCGTTAATTTAATAAGAGAAAAAAAAAATTTCGATCTTTTCTTTCGAAAATGTTGATGCATATTTTGTGCTTTTCCCCCACACTTGAATCCTTGCTACATCACTGAAATAATAATGAGTCTCACTTACGATCAAAGGTTAGAACTATTTTTCTGGTTTCTTAGCAAAATGGAAGCCGGAGATAAGTTCAATAATGGACGGCTGGAAGTTGGCGATCGTACTCACGGAAATGATAGCGTATGAGCCGGGCACCGAAATCGCCGGAAACGAACTTATTTTCGACCTGAGAGGGTTGAATTGGCAACATATTCGCCAATTCAATCCGTTCATCGCCAGAAAAGTGATGCAGTGGTACTCGGTAATCAGAATCCATTGCGAATAGTATAATGTAAAAGTAGGTACTTACCTGACTATTAATTTAACTGACGATGCGAATTTTATCAATTTAGAGCTTACCAATAAGAATTGAAGGAATTCATGTTGTAAATGAGCCACTCTCGCGCATGTTGGGTATTTTATTCGGAATGTTCAAACCGTTTTTGACCAAGGATCTGATGAACAAGGTCTGTATTTGCTTGATAAATGTTCGGTCTACTGTCCCACACACTCTCAATATTGAAGACTAGATCCTATAGAGTAGTTTTAGTTCTGTCTTCTTGAGTCGCATTTTCAGCATTTTACAAGAAAATGTCGAACACCGAGGGAGGGAGGAGGCGAATGAAGGTGGCCAAAATTTTCAACGTTTTGTTGACGTCATCAAGTAGGTGTAGCCTTGCCTTACTTTAAGAACTTGAGTAGAGATAATGGAGAGCAATACACCGTTTTCAGCGCAGTACCCTATACAAAAACAATAAGTCATTAATAGTCGCAGGATATCAACCCAATTTTAAATTTCATCATCCCAACTCTCATGTGGGGTAATTATTTCAACCTACGCTGAAAACGATACATTGCATACTTACCCGATAGATCGAATATCTCAGTCAATTTTGAGTAAATAATATTGACCGAAAATAGACTGAGCGATCGCTCTGATGAGTGACCAATAATAGAGCAACCTTTCCAGTCGATTTACTCCCGCTCTTCCTTATCATATTTAGACCACATTGAAGAAATTGGTCGATTTGTAGGTGATGTAGGTATGACAAATCCTCGGTCATTGGTCGTATTTCCTCAGCAATTGACTATATTTCGACCATTTTTGAACCAAAAAACAGTCGGTTTCTGGGGAAACTTGACGACATAAAATAGTCTCTTGTAATCAACAGACCAAAATAATTAAACCACTTCTGACAAAAAAGATTGATCAATTTCTGGGCTATAGAGACGCCATAAAATAGTTTGTAGTTAGGTAATATTAATAGACCACTACACTTAGACCACTTTTGACAGGAAAAATCAGTCTATATCTAAGTCTTCCATAAGTGACAGAAGAAAAGAATGAAGATGATATTCTCTTAAGCAAGGTTATATTGAGACGAGTACAATTTTAGTCTGCGGGTTTGCAGACAATATGACAGTTGATTCATTCCAAATATCTGCTCACAAACCGCCTGGAAATTTCGGTCAAAATTGAATGTCTGTGCGGCTCACCCAATAATGCTCATTTTAGACCAAAAAAGAGCAAACATTTTGGCAGGTAGATGTTAAGGACTAATTGTCTGAAAATGGACCAAGATGTGTCCTAGAGAAATCTGCCCAGAAATTGACTGGTCGAAATAGAGTGACTGTGCGGTTCGCACGAGAAGAGACCAAAAAAAATTAGGATGCCGTTGCAAGTTTTGCAACGGTGAGCGGGGAACCCGCAAGACCCTTATACCACTGTGGAAGGCCTAGCCCCTTCAATGAGCCTTAAATGCAACACCATAAGACTCGAAACGCCCTTTCAAAGTACTCATCAAAACAGGTTTTCTGCGTCCCCTCGGCCCTCCTATCATGTTAGCCTCGAGAGTCAAAATTTTAATAGGGAACCTGTTCTATGGAGGGTTTTCAGCGGGGAACTCGCTATCCCTTTTGTTGGAGGTACTTTCAGGAAATTTTCGTCCGCGAGCGCGAGCGAAGTTGATGACGTCACGAGGTTGATGACGTCACGGAGAAGGGAGGGGGACTTGGAAAAATTCCTACCTCCGAGCTATATATGATAGGAGGGGGACTTAAAAAGACGACGGCTTCCTTGAAATTGCAGCGGCGCGTTCAAATTGTCACGTCATGATTTTCGGGACTTGGAAAAACTTCAGGCTCTAAAGGACTCGGGACAGCGGGTTCCCCTCTGCCATTGCAGTCCTGCAATGGCATCTAATTTCTTGAGAAATTTGCCGTGCCCCGTCCGGCGAAAAACTTGGAAAAATTTCGACTCTCGAGCCATATATGATAGAAGGGGTACTAAGGAAAATGTGACCTCCGACCTATATTAGATAGGAAGGGGAAAAATTTCAATCATTATTGTATATAGGTAGAACTCATTGTATAAAACTATGAATCCCTCACAACAGGGGACGTAGATTCTATTCATCACGTATACTGACCCCAAATAATTTAATATCAATATCACAGAAGACCAATATGAACACCGCCCAAGTGGCCTAAATTTTTAATGTGAATATTTTGGTTAATTTTTGCAATTATACTTGATCGAACCATCCACTCATATCGTTCAAGCTGAATTGAAGTCAATATTTTGTATTTCAGGTATATTTTCACGGAAGTAATCTAAAGTCCCTTCATCGTCATATTTCTGCTGCGTTTTTACCGGATATATACGGGGGTACGTACAAGATACCCAATTTCAGTAGCTACGAATGGGACATCATTTTGAAATCTATGGACGAGGAATACAAAAGTAAATATTATGTGTACAATACCATATCATCTAACATCCTAAAAATGCCCATTTTATCATTTAACAAAGAAAAAGAAAACATAACTTATCTGGAAGGAAGAGGAACCCTAAGATGAATCGAGGACTCGAGAGTGAAAAAAGGTGAGGACTCACCCAAGTGTAGGAGACCCGTTTTGCATGTGGAATTCCGTGGACAGAGACTGAAACCCGTTGATTCGAAAGGTCCGTTTTTTCTTCACCCTCTATTTGAATCACTCTCTCTCTCTCTCTCTCTCTCTCTCTCTCTCTCTCTCTCTCCGACTTTTCTCATGTACCCCATATCGTTTCTCACTTTTACCTGAGAATTGAAAGTGAATCTCAGCAACTCAAGAGACTTTGTTACCTTCCCAATTTCACCACGATAAAAGTTTCATTAAAAACTCAAGAAGACTTTAGTTTGCTCCTTGGTGCCCTTTATGGAAAGAAGTTGACTCGGAAATTAGTTTGACAACCTAATACCAATTTTCTTTTTATTACATCGTGACGTCGTGCATTAGGAAGAAGAGAAACGATCTTTTCAAGTGAATAGACTGACATACAATAATGTTGATTTTTTTATAACAGAAATCGATTCGTACGGGTATAAAAGTAAACGCAAGACTTAACTGGAAGCAACATTACAAAGTTTCAGCAACTTCGTTCACGCGCTGCTTTGGAGTAAGAATAACGTCAAAAAGTTGGTATATTTGAACTATCCTAATCGCAAATTTAATCAGTCGGTCGAAAATGTCCCTTTTTTGTATTAATTAAATTTGCGACTCAAGTATTTTTGTTTTTTTGTGTTCTATATTCTATTTATGTGTCAAATTCAAAATTCCGACTATAAATTTTTTCAGCGACATAGGATCAGCAGACGATCCGAAGCCTAAAAAAAAAAAAAAAGTAAAATTTGCCGTGAAGTATCATAAAATTTTGTTTAAAACCCATTCAGAAAAGTTTTCATATCGAAGCCCTAGCAGTGAAATAAATTCCTCTGATGACAATAAGGGTAATTTAAGAACAAGGAAGATTTTTTTTTTTTTTTTACGAGCAATGCAGCTGCGCTAAGGGCTATTTGCTCGGCAGATAGTTCTGCTTTTACATAAACTTAGTATTTAATAAAGTAGAAAGGAAGGAAAGTTGAAAACAAAATACATGTAAAAGAATTGAGATGAAATAAAAATATAAAGGAAAACAAAAATTTTTTTTTTTTTTTTTTTTTGTTTTTGGCGTCATTGTTTGGAGTTAAACGTGGTTGTAAAAGTCAGTAGATCGTAAGTAAGTTAGAGTTGAGTCAATTGTTTCGGAGTTGTCATTGAGAGTTTGTTGTATATTAATAGAAATGTTGAGGGAAGATCGGAGAGGTTGTAAAGTCGGGCAAGAGAAAAAGTGTTCAACTGTTGAATTGTTTTCGAGACAGTGCGGACATGATGGTGGGCCAAGGTTTGCTAGAAGGTGAGTATGAGTAAGACGAGTGTGTCCTATTCTCAGTCGAGCTAAGATGACCTCCTCTCGTCTAGAATGTCTGTCGGATGAGGACCAAGAAGAGGGATTGGTTCTAATTTTTCTCAATTTGTTGTCAGTTAAATTTTTCCAAGAGGAAAGCCAAAGTTAGGAAATTAAGGAAGCGTAATATACTTTTAGGTCTTTTGCCGGTGAGAGAATAGGGTCCGTTATTTTAGGAAGAGATGTTGCTTGTTTGGCTGCTTTATCTACTGAGTCGTGAGGTGGAAAGTCAACGTGTCCAGGAATCCAAGCCAGAGTGATATGAGAGTTTATTAATTTCGTAGTGTGGAGAGCCAAAGATATACGTTGAATTAAGGGGTTAGTTGAGAAAGGATCCGCAATGGCTTGTAGAGACGAGAGGGAGTCAGTCAAAAGAAGGTATTTTTGTTCCGGTAGTAGTTGCGCAATTTGTGATATACAGGCAAGGATACCGTTAACGGGGAAGATTGTATTACAACAATGACAAAAAATCCAAGCCCCCGGAAAAATTTCCCGTTCAATCGTGAAGTATTTTAATGGGAGTAAACAGCTGGATGCAAAACCATAATTACTTATAAATATCTCACCTACTGGTATTGTGTCTGCATTTTCATTTCATAAAATAGGTGTGTATTTAGTTTGTCAGTCTAAGTATTGTCTTTTCAAAAATTCGATGAACGTGCTAGCATTTTCCTACGTTGTGATACAAATATATTTCTTGTTTTCAGTCGACAATTCGTTAAATATCATATTAATTTTCAGTACTGCTTCAGAAAATCCCAAAAACTATCCAAAGATAGACACTGCAGAAGAAAGGCGTGGGGAGTGAATTTACCCTCCTCCCAGTTACTGCGGAATTTTGAGTATGAAACTCACTCTGTTCTGTTTTCTCACAGGGAACTCGTAGTTTATGCGGACGGCGGGGTTGAGGAAACAGGGCCGGTTACGGGTGTCGTCCCTAAAAACGTGGGACTTGAGAAACATTTTGACCGAGCAGCTATATATGATAGAAGGGGGATTGAAAAAATTTCGACATTCAAGCTATAAATTATGGGCGAAGAGTCGTGAGGCTATTTTGATAAAGACGGTTGTTTTTCTTGAGGGGGGGGGAGAGGGAAGAATTCATGATTTTTTTAACAGGGAACCGGTTTTATGGCGGGGTAATTTGAAGAAAAATGACGGGTACCGACTTCCGGGCGATTTTGACCTCCGAACTGTACATGATAGGAGAGGGACTCAGAGAAACTCAAGAGTTCTTCAACAGAGTTGAACGAGGAGTTGGAGGAAACACGTTTTATGGGGCACCTGGGATCTGAAAAATGTGGATTATGACGTCATAGGCCTGGACTTTGTAGCTATATGTTATAGGAGAGGAGCTTGAAAAAAACTTATCTATGACATCATCAGATTTTGACGTCACAGACCCCGCCCGCACTCCCTAGCTATATATCATGGGAGGGGACCTATAAATAAACGACAGCTTCCTTAACAAAATTGAACAAGGAACACAAGAAACCTGTTCTATGAGTCAAATCGTATTTAGTATTGACAATTCAAGGAGGCTCAGACCTGATATAAAGCTAGTACCATGGAGGCCCAGACCTAGTGTAAGCCTAGCATAAAATAGGACATCATCAGTGGTCTTGATTTATTTTAGGAGCTTAGAAATATATGGATCGAGGTCAAAATTCTTCCAAGTCCCACTTCCATTAAACAAACTGCTTACCTAAACCTAAACCTCAACCTAAACCTAAACATAACCCTAAACCTAAACCTAAACCCAACCTAAACCTAAACCTAAACCTAAACCTAGACCTCAACCTAAACCTCAACCTAAACCTAAACCTAACCTGAACCTAAACCTAAACCCAAACCTAAAACCTAAACCTCAACCTCAACCTAACATAAACCTAAACCCAACCTAAACCTAAACCTGAACCTAAACCTAAACCTAACCTGACCCAAACCTCAACCCAAACCTAAACCTTAACCTGAATCCAAACCTAAACCAAACCTAAACCTGAACTTAAACCTAAACCTAAACCTTAACGTTAACCTAAACCTGAACGTAACCCTAAACCCAACGTAAACCTCAACCTAAACCTAAACCTCAACCTCAACCTACACCTAAACCTGACCTAAACCTAAACCCAAACCTAAAACATGAACCTCAACCTCAACCTAAACCTAAACCTAAACCTAAACCTAAACCCAACCTAAACCTGAACCTAAACCTAAACCTAAACCTAACCTAAACCTAAACCCAACCTAAACCTAAACCTTAACCAAACCTAAACCTAAACCTCAACCTAAACGTAACCCTAAACTTAAACCTAAACCTAAACCTAAACCCAACCTAAACCTCAACCTAAACCTAAACCTAAACCTAAACCCAAACCTAAAACCTAAACCTCAACCTAAACCTGAACCTAACCTAAACCTAACCCTAACCTAAACATAAACCCAACCTAAACCCAAACCTAAACCTTAATTAAACCTAAACCTAAACCTCAACCTAAACCTAAACGTAACCCTAACCTAACCTAACCTAAACCTAAACCCAACCTAAACCTCAACCTAAACCTAACCTAAACCTAAACCCAACCTAAACCTCAACCTAAACCTGAACCTAAACCTAAACCTAACCTAAACCTAAGCCTAAACCCAACCTAAACCCAAACCTAAACCTTAACCTAACCTAAACCTAAACCTAAACCCAACCTAAACCTTAACTTAAACCTAAACCTTAACCTAAACCTAAATCTTAACCTAAACCTAACCTAAACCTAAACCTAAACATGAACCTAAACCTAACCTAAACCTAAACCTAACCTAAACCCAAACCTAAACCTTAACCTAACCTAAACCTAAACCTAAACCAAACCTGAACCCAAACCTAAACCTTAACCTAAACCTTAACCTAAACCTAAACCTTAACCTAAACCTAAACCTTAACCTAAACCCAACCTAAACCCAAACCTAAACCTAAACCTCAACCTAAACCTAAACGTAACCCTAAACTTAAACCTAAACCTAAACCTAAACCCAACCTAAACCTCAACCTAAACCTAAACCCAACCAAAACCTCAACCTAAACCTGAACCTAAACCTAAACCTAACCTGAACCTAAGCCTAAACCCAACCTAAACCCAAACCTAAACCTTAACCTAACCTTAACCTAACCTAAACCTAAACCCAACCTAAACCCAAACCTAAACCTCAACTTAAACCTAAACCTTAACCTAAACCTAAACCTAAACCTAAACCCAACCTAAACCTAAACCTAAACCTGAACCTAAACCTAACCTAAACCTAAACCTAACCTAAACCCAAACCTAAACCCAAACCTAAACCTTAACCTAACCTAAACCTAAACCCAACCTAAACCTTAACCTAAACCTAAACCTTAACCTAAACCTTAACCTAAACCTAAACCTAACCTAAACCTAAACCTAAACCTAAACCTGAACCTGAACCTAAACCTAACCCCAACTGGGCCCATAACCCATTGAGTGGAAGTGAAGGAAAATGAATGAGAGAAAAAATATAATGTTAGATAGAAGGCGAAGAGAATCACCAATGACCAGGCGGGAGAAAAGGACAAGGAAAGCTTGATTGGAGTGTAAGAACTCAGTTGTGAGTAGTGCAAAGGTTGGGAGCAGGTCTACATCAGGAAGGAGCACAAAACATCGAAGGAGAAAGAAGATGGGAAGTCACTGTTTGGTATAAACAATGTTCCGAAGTTTTTTTTTTTGTTCTGGATGAATTACATAAAGCACCTTTTTAATTGTGAAAATTCAATCTTTTGCCGTACCCAAGTTGGTGTACAACAATATTACATGTTGTATAAGCCTACATTTTGTTGTGATTACATTCATTTGTCGTAATACATAAATTTCTGACGTACATTTATTTTTTTTGTCGTTACTCAATTTATGCTGGTGTACAACCTATTATTTTTGTCGTACTGACACTCTATTCTGCCGTAGCATTAAATGGCACCCTTTAGAAAATATCGTTTGGGAACTGTCTAAATTGCAGTTTGAAAAATTTTCTGGCAGAGCTAAATAAATAAAGATCATGTTTCATGTCTTTTCTCTCACTTGTCATCTTATTGCTTGGCTAAGCTGGAAGTTGGGTTCCAATTGCACTCCAGGTTCTTTTATGAGCTGCGCCCTCCGGCGTCTTCCACATATTCTTCCCGCCAGAGTTTCATGGCCTCCACGCCCATTGCATTCCATAGTTGGCTCATGGTATCAAACTTGTGCGGCTGTTTCAACAGGTAATTTTTCCCAGGTAATTTTGTCTTTTTCTTTACCAAATAAGCCACAGCGCGGGCAGTGATTTCATACTTGAGTGGCACCCAGTTGCATACTGCACTTGTAGTCATATATGTCACCGTTCTGTAGAGCTGACCATAGCAAAGTAGCATACATTGGTGTATCTTGTCAATGTAGACACTTACTCTTTTTACTGTGAGTCTATGTGCAAATGCTGCACTAGCATCACTTATATTTTCGCATTTTCTTGCCAATAGTCACAATTCTTGGATTTTCTAACCGAGAAAATTCTTTTTGTAGTTCAGAATTTTGATTTCCTTGGTGATGATGGAAATTGTAGTTCTGATTTCTATTTGTTGAAAACAAGCCATCAATTGCTTTAGCACGACCTAATACAACATATACCAGATTTTGCTCATGACTCTTGGAGTATTTGTATACTGTATGACTTGATCATAAGACAGAAGGGTCGTACGACATATGAGCGTCTGTTTTGTGAGAATATATGCAGTTTTTGAAAAAAACCTTTAGTTTAAAAGAAGCATAGATGTAGTATGAAGCTCGCTCGTTTGCCTCCTTCTTTGTCCAGTTTAAGTCTAGTTTAGAGCTAGTACAAAGCTAGTCTAGTATGAAGCAAGCCCAGTATACAATGTCAAGTAGTACAGCTCATCTAGTATATTAGGCTAGTATAATGTACATTAGGGCTAGTATAATGAAGCCTAGTCTAGTATACTAAGCTAGTACTAAGCTAGTATTGCACGCACGCACGCACGCGCATGCGCACCCAAATTTTGAAATTAGGGTAGGGATCAGAGAAAAAATCTCAAGTCCCAAAGTCATCTGCACGCACGCACGCATGCAAATTTTCAAAATTCAGGCCAGAGCAAAGACATGAAACATGTCAAAAAAAAAACAATGAATTTAGGAGGTAGGTACAAATAAATGATGGAAAAATGTTGGATAATCAATATTGACGCTAACACCAACACCAACCCTAACCCTAACCCTAACCCGAACAATGACGATGCCGATGACAATTATGACAATGACAATGAAAAGAGATAAGCTTAAACCTCCAGATGGGAAAACAATGGAAAAGCCATTTAAAGCTTGTCAGATTGTAACCACTCTACCAACAGACAGAAAAAATTGAAGAATTTACAATCAATCTCAGGTATGAAACCGACCGACAGGTTGAGGAAGTCGGTTAGAAAAGTTTTCTCAGGGACTGTATGGACCGCTCTATAGACAAAAGACATCTTACCTACTTGTTTATGTTTGCTAGAACATAAACGTTCTCCGCAATGATTAGCAATGGGAGACAGTCCGTGGTTTGTCTGCATAATTTTCATCAGCGTCATCTTTCGGATTCTATGCAAAATTAGGATCGTGTTTGCAAGGTGTTTATACCTGTTACCCATCTTCCGCACTTTATTTATTTATTTATTTATTTATTTATTTATTTATTTATTTATTTATTTATTTATTTATTTATTTATTTATTTATTTATTTATTTATTTATTTATTTATTCATTCATTCATTTATTTATTTATTTATTTATTTATTTATTTATTTATTTATTTATTTATTTATTTATTTATTTATTTATTTATTTATTTATTTATTTATTTATTTATTTATTCATTTATTTATTTATTTATTTATTTATTTATTTATTTATTTATTTATTTATTCCAACTCTTTTCAAAAATTTTGTAAATAGGTATAAGCTTTCATACTAAGGTTAAACCAATTCAGCTGAATGATCCAAACAAGTCGAAATCTTTGTGGAGTTGTGAAGGGGGTAGAAAAAATACATACATTATGGTTGAAAAAACTTTTTCAATAGCCCAGGTTTCTCTGACGTTAAACAGCAAATAACGATAAGCAAAACTACCCATCTCGTTGATCCAACTGACAACTGATAAGGTGACTCCTGTAAGAATAACATGGGGAGCAAAGATCATTATGTAAATAATTTGGAATAAGATTTAATTTAAAAATCAGATATATATATATATTTAGAATCTTTAAACTTCTCAGAATTTGATCATCAACCTCTAATTATTAAGAAATTCCTTATTCGATGATCTTAGCTCCATGTGTTATTCAAATGGGAGTCAACATGCCAGTTGGATCAACGTTGGGTAGTTTTGCTAGCGGTTATTTGCTGTTTGACGTCACAGAAACCTGGTCTATTTCCAGAGTGGATTCATGAATAATATTAGTGCTATTGTAGGTAGTTTCTCACCAAAATATTTTTCTATATTTTTTTTTTTTTTGCTCTAGTTGGTTAGTGAACGAGTTTAGGTTCATGTTTTTGACATGTAGGCAAAGACTTCTCCTGCCTTCTATCAACATTTTTACTCTCTTTTTTGGTTTAAAATAAGTACTATCGGGCGAGCCGCATAGTTACTCGATTGTGACCGAAATTTCCAATCAATTTCTAGACAGATATTCTTAGGACATATCTTGGTTCATTTTCAGTTGTTTAGTCCTAAACATCTATCAATGATTTTACGATGAACTTTTTAGAAGGCACACGAGCATGCTAATTTTCTCAAAAGAATTTAACCGAGTATATTGAAAGGCACACAAACGTGCTAATTTTTCAAATTCATTTATTTAATTGAACGCGTCTCCAGCAAAAGGGATTAACTTAAGTTATGCCTTTTTTCATTTTTTTGTTTTTTTTTACTCTTCATTCATTTCTCGATCACGCGGTAGAATGACATAGCGCACTCTATTGTAAAAGAGGAGTAATATATACATTATTTAAAGCTGCAACGTTGGTCTTGTTGTTGAAAAAAAAAGATGTTGTCCATCAATTGTTTTAATTCCCCATATTGTTGTAGGTTGTCTCAAAAAAGTTTTGTAAACAATTTTTTCACTCATCATTATTTTTTTCTTCATTTTTGTATACTTAAAAATAGCAAATTTATAAAAAATTTCACGTGAATAAGAGTTTTTGTCACTTCAGAGAGAGATTTTCACGCAAAAATAACCCCCCAAAAAAGTAATTTGAAAAAGGGCCCAACTTTGGCACTTTTCAGGTCCATATATACTGTCAATAATTTAATACAAAGTTCATGTTTTGTTTTAATCTCGAATTTAGAACGTACACACTTAGATTTCATTCATTAATCAATCCCCTAGGAGCCATAGTTTTTTGGGTGTAGCGTTTTAAATCTTTAAACGCGTTTTTCTCAAAACAGGTTTTTTCAAGTTAGGCCCTTCTTCCGTAGACGCGTTCAATTATCAATATTAAGATTCTAATAAATTTCGAATATTACAATTTCACATCATTTAATTATTTGCTGCGAAAGTTGTAAAAAAGAAAAGGAAAAAAGGCTCTAGCCGGGTAAGGGGGGGGGGAATGGCCTTGGTCGGAAAATTTTCCAAATGTCCGTCAAAATGATGTCCCCAATGAGAAAACTCGAAATCCAAAAAATTGGACCCGTCCGCTCACCCACATGGTCTGCAGAGCCATATTTAGGCCTAAAATCCAATGGCTATATCTCAGCCAATAATGATCGCACAGCGATGAAACTTGAGGACATTTTAGTATATGTGAACGTTCATCCATGGTATTTTTTTCAAACAAAACCATTCATATTTTCCCTAGTTTCTAGCTATAACAAAACTTCAAATTCGAATAAAAAAAAAATTGGGGGGGAGGCACCTGGGGAAAATCATTAATTTGACGCGCCATACCCTCTACTACAACATACATGAGTACCATAGTCCTCGGTGAGGTGCAACATTCCCAAAAAAATCAATATTTAATGAATTTCTGTGATTTTTCCATGGATAGCGGGGTGAACTATGATTGCTACCGCAATAGACCGCGAGAAATCAATGGTCAATGTTCGAGGTGAAAAATACGCACTCCTCCGTGAGATGAAATGAGAATGTTGATAGACCAAAAATATATTTTTAGTATTTCGTTCATCGATTTGGTTAATTCTTATGTAAACACGTCCAACGCTGAGGTGGAGTACGTTAGATTGAGTAAAATAGTTGAAAAATTCTCCAGTTGCTGGAACAGTCTGAAAATAGTAGAGAAGTGAGAAAATCCACTTTTTCAACCTGGAGAACTGCGATTTTTCATATATCCTTCATCAATTAGGTTCATTCTTAAGCAAACATGTCCGCCGAGTTTGGAAAAAATAGTCAAAAAATTCTCCAGTCGCTGGAACGTTCTGGAAGTGACAAATAATCGATCAAATCCACTTTTTCACCCTGGAGGACCGTGAGTTTTGGTATTTCATTCATCAATTAGGTCAGTTCTGACGAAAACATGTTCGACGAGTTTGAAAAAAATAGTCCAAAAATTCTCCAGCCGCTGGAGCCTTCTGGAAACGACCAATAAACGAGAAAAATTACGGCTTCCTTAACGAAGTTAAACGAGGAACGCAGGGAACCTGTTTTATGATTCGAATGAGATTTGGTATTGAAAATTCAAGGAAGCCTAGATTTGGAGAAAGGTAGTAAAAAGAAGGCCTAGACCAACTATTAGTGTTATATATAGTTGGATAAATCAGGTTCCTCGTTAAAATTTCCACTCTTGAGCCATATATGACAGGAGGAGGACTTGGAACAAAATTTTTCTAAGTCCCTCTCCTATCATATATGGCTCGAGAGTCGAAATTTTTTCAAGTCCCCCTCCTATCATATATAGCTCGAGAGTCGAAATTTTTCCAAGTCCCTCTCCTATCATCTACAGCTTGAGAGTCGAAATTTTTTCCAAGTCCCTCTCCTATCATATATGGCTCGAGAGTCGAAATTTTTCTAAGTCCCTCTCCTATCATATATGGCTCGAGGGTCTAAATTTTTCTAAGTTTTTCGCTGGACGGCGCACGGCGCACGGCAGATTTCTCAAATAGCCCCCCATAAAACAGGTTCCCTGTTAAAATTCACTTTTTCACCCTGGATGACCGTGAGTTTTGGTATTGTGTAATTCGCTTCCATGGGCATGACGTAACGAGAATTTTCATGAATTCCCCCACTCATTCAAATTCCGGGTCGTAGTTGTTCTCTCACCGCGGACTGACAACAGTAAAAATCTTTTTGGTATCATTTCCTTCGACTGGCATAACACAATAATCATTTTTGCATACTCCCCTGCTTCGACTGACCGCGTGGCTATCACCATTCTCTCACCACGGACTCACACCTGAAAAACTCTTATCGCTATCATTCCCTTCCATCCGCATAACAGAAGTAGATATCCTCGTTTTATCATTTCCAGACCGTTCCAGCGACTGGAGAATTTTTTGACCATTTTTTTTCAAACACGGCGAGCATGTGTACTTAAGAATTCACCTAATTGATGAACACAGTACCAAAACTCACAGTCTTCCAGGGTAAAAAAGTGGATTTTCTTGATTATTTGTCATTTCCAGAAGGTTCCAGCGGCTGGAGAATTTTTTGCCTATTTTTTTCGAACTCGGTGGATGTGTTTAAATGAGAATCGACCTAATTGATAAACACAATACCAAAACTCACGGTCCTCTAGGGTGAAAAAGTGGATTTTCTCGATTGTTTGTCATTTCCAGAAGGTTCCAGGGACTGGAGAATTTTTTGACCATTTTGTTCAAACACGGCGGATGCGGTTACATGTGAATCGACCTAATTGATGAACACAATACCAAAACTCACAGTCCTCCAGGGTGAAAAAGTGAATTTTCTCGATTATTTGTCATTTCCAGAAGGTTCCAGCGACTGGAGAATTTTTTGACTATTTTTTCCAAACTCGGCGGACATGTTTACTTAAGAATCAACCTATTTGATGAAGGATATATGAAAAATCGCTGTTCTCCAGGTTGAAAAAGTGGATTTTCTCACTTCTCTACTATTTTCAGACTGTTCCAGCAACTAAAGGATTTTTCAACTATTTTACTCAATCTAACGTACTCCACCTCAGCGGTAGACGTGTTTACATAAGAATTAACCAAATCGATAAACGAAATACTAAAGATATATTTTTGGTCTATCAACATTCCCATTTCATCTCACGGAGGAGTGCGTATTTTTCACCTCGAACCATTGACCATTGATTTCTCGCGGTCTATTGCGGTAGCAATCATAGTTCACCCCGCTATTCATGGAAAAATCACAGAAATTCATTAAATATTGATTTTTTTGGGAATGTTGCACCTCACCGAGGACTATGGTACTCATGTATGTTGTAGTAGAGGGTATGGCGCTTCAAATGAATGATTTTCCCCAGGTGCCCCTCCCCCAATTTTTTTTTAATTCGAGTTTGAAGTTTTGTTATAGCTAGAAACTAGGGAAAATATGAATGGTTTTTTTTGAAAAAAATACCATGGATGAACGTTCACATATACTAAAATATCCTCAAGTTTCATCGCTGTGCGATCATTATTGGCTGAGATATAGCCATTGGATTTTAGGCCTAAATATGGCTCTGCAGACCATGTGGGTGAGCGGACGGGTTCAATTTTTTGGATTTCGAGTTTTCTCATTGGGGACATCATTTTGACGGACATTTGGAAAATTTTCCGACCAAGGCTATTTTCCCCCCTTACCCGGCTAGAGCCTTTCAGATTGAATTCAATTTTTCGCCTCATGCAACAGTCAATGTAAAAAAGTTCGTTTACTTTTCTCAAGTATCATCAAATTCAAATATCGAAAATTTTTTATGACACCGTAAGCGAGGAGGATATCAAATTTTCTCAAATTTACTATCACGCCATGTTTTCAAAGTTCTACTGATCTACGATGAAAAGTTTCCCAACCCATCATTTCACATCCTATGTGGATTTTCTCTTTTCAATATTTCAAATAACGACTTTTCCCCCGTAATTTTCTGCCAGTAGAAAAAATTCAAAACATCAACACTTAAAATTCTCATAAGGACGTTCTATTGAACTGTTTTTTTATTATCGAATACAAAATAAGTTAACAGTTGCAAATTAGTAACTAGATGAAAGGATTACAAGTATTTCGAAGAATAATTTCATTCTCGACTTGAAAAGTGAATGGATTAAAGAATGATTCGCGTTAGTCTTCGATTATTTAGGAAAATCATCGTAATACGCAATTAAAAACTTGATTACTTCATAAAAATACGAATTATTGAACGTTAAACAGTACAAAACGCAAGAAAAAACTCGATCACGTTGATAATGATTTGTATGGAAATGAAAAAATTCAAAAAATTTCACCATCTCACATATTTTTTCGATTTATCGCAGATAATTTTCAAATAGTAAAAGACGATAGAGCGTACTACAAGAAAAAAGATAGAAAAAAAAAAAAAAAAAAATGTGTAGAAACATGGCACTCTGTGAACGTTCTCACTCAATAACACACAACGAGCAGGACAGAATATCATCGTAATCGAGGTAATTAGGAGTAGAAGAAAAAAAAAAAAAAAAAAAAAGAAGAAACACATAACTATCTTCTCGAAGTTATTTCTACAATATAATAATATACGATGTACAAACTTACCACTAATATCACGTTTCAGGGAGACTATATAAATAGTATGAATTCGTTCTGATTTCTTTCCTAATTTTACAAATTTTTGAAAAATTTCATTAGCAAAATTGAACAGAAAAAAAAAGAAAAAAGAAAAAAAAAAAACAGAAAAACAAAAACGTAATTTCATTATAGCAAGATCAAAAATTCGATTGCTAGTAACAATAAGGATCACACACGTTGAAAAAATTCGTATCAAAAAAACTAATACTAACACGAAAAGAAAATACTGAATAAATAAAAAGACGAAAAATGAGAAAAAAAAAGAGAAAAGAATATAAATAGGAGGGTTAATCGAAGTTAATGCTCTTATAATTTAAAGTTTGGTAAAGACGTCCGTCCGTATTGGATTTTATAAACGGAATGGAGCACGAAGATCAGTCGGCGTTGGTGTCTTCGAATTTTTTCTAGAACTATCGGATGCCGTGGATGATTTACGTTGTAATCGACTGCCAGATGCTGGAGTCGAGCTTCCGGACGGGGTCTTAAGTCTGTCGACGAGGAAAACAAAAATGCGTATTATAATCGAGTGACGAGTAATCAATATTAGACATAACAGAAACACAAAAGCAAACAATGAATGAATAATGACGAACAAAATGTGGGAATAGAACGCATATACTCAGGAACACTGGGCTTCGATTTCAAATATTATTTGGCAGAATTACCTTATTGAAAGAGGTATATGGCTGGAAGACGGAGTAGGAAGGTTTGAATTCTGACTGCAAGGTTAGCATGATGACAGAACACAAAAATATTTTAAATGTTAGTAATTTCCAACATCCACACGTAACATAGGTACATAGATCAGATTTGCCTCAAATCACACAAATAAGCTACAAATGGTCGGAATAAAAGCGCGCGAACACTACTTGAATTTTGGGAGACCTATATTTTATAGTATGTTGAGCGATCAATATTTGCGAAACGTCAAATTAAAAAGGAGAGGCTTTTTCAGTTCTCACCGCGATACAGAAAATTCGATGAATTGATAAAGAGTTGATTGAAAAATAAAAATTAAGAAAAAAAAATTATGTACGAGCAGTTATTTCTAAGACGTTTGAAAACGATAAACGTAAGATACGAGCAGTACTATTCTCCAGAATTGGTTAAATTGAACACTGTCCAGCATGAAGTTTTGGTGAGATACTGAGAAGCACTTCTCCCTTTCCGCGGAAAATATTCTCAACTATAATTAGAGATCCTTCATCAAAAATACATAAATCGAAAATGATAAAGAGAGATAGATAATGTGCATTTTTAAACGCGGAAAGGGCACTGAAATTTGTTTAAAACTACATAAAACGAAAATCAAAGAGAGTGGACTTGAATACGTGCTCGGAAGTCCACCATGCAGGGTTCACGTCTAAAATAATGTATAACGCAGGTCTACACGGTCACGTATTTAATCGAGGCACAAAGCTCACAAAACACGAAGCGCACACAACACAAACACGTAGGAAAAGTGTATAATATCTTTACCCAGAGGACGAAGAAGATATAGATAATTGTTGCGAAGTATCCGTAGAGGAATTTCCAACGTAAACCGGTATCCTTGAACTAATATAATAATAGGCAGGCATCAATATCTTGTAAAATTTTCCCCATTCAACTATCTACTGCAATTATTACACTAATATTCTCCAGGTATTAGAATTTCGGATTCCAACAAAGGAAAATTTCCTTAGTCTTCTCTTTGAGGATTATTATTATTTTTTTTTTTTAATTCTTAAATATCTGTTTCCAACTTGATTACGGTTATTCAATTTACTCCCATTTTAACAAAACAACCTTAAAATTGTTCTCTTGCCCAGCTCTCGAAAACATTCGGTTTCACCACTCTGTCTCTTCCTGGACTACAACTCCTTCTCAAACTATCATGAAAAAATCACCTCCAATTTTCCTATTTCTACAACACGACCTAATTCATATTCGTTCTTATTGTCTCTATCTGCCCACATCAAGCCCGGTAGTTTGCAAGGCTCGTTAATTGAAAAAAAAAAAAAAAAAAATTCCGGCAAACTTTTTGAGATATTTTGAAATTTCCGAAGGGAAAATAAAAAGTAGAAAAATGTGACACAAAGTCATAAGATCATTTACAATCTAGAATTTCAACTGAATAATGTCTTGTAACAATTTGAATAGAATATCTCACAGGGTGTCTACTAAATGTACAATTCAAAAATTCATGACTTTTTCATGACTTTCTAATGACGTTTTCATAGCAATTTTCATGATCTTTTTCCTTAATTTGTTGAACAACTTTCATTTGCTGTAATTTTTTTGCATTATTTAATGAATGATAAATAATTTTGCAAGAATCTCACGACCATAAACAAAAATTCATGACTTTTTCATGACTTTTATGACTTTCATGACCACTGGCTAAAATTCATGACTTTTTTATGACTTTCATGACTTGTAGACACCCTGATCTCATGATAGTTATGCTCTACTTATGAAACAACTTTCCAAACTGTTTGGGTAAAAGACAATAACTATTTGAGGCAGGTTGTTGAAGCCTTTTAGTAAAAATACTATGATGTGACCCACCCATCTACTCACCCACAATGATCAGTATTAATTAGCATAACTACAGTCAACAGTTACAAACAATTTGTTAGACAAATATCAAATAGTTACCTAGAATTAGTTGCGGATAATGTAGGTATACTGGATGCTCTATGCATGGCAGAACCAGACCTATGAAAAATGTTATCAGTAACAAATGGGCTGGGTTAGTAGGGTTAATTTAATCTCATAATATATTATAATCAAACTACAATACGACCAATACATATATGCGTCTTTTGTTATACTAAATTTCTACACATTGATTAAAATTCCCCATATTATCATCTAATTTCAGTTTGATTTTAAATCTGTATTAAACAACTCAACAATTGAATTTTTTTGTTTGATTATAAATTTAAAAATGTGATTTTACAAGTATTTCAAAAACTAAGATCCAATTTGTTTTCCTTTTTTTTTTTTTTTTTGCTACCAGGAGTAGTCAAATAAAATATAAAAAATGTTATACTTTCAGAACAATTGTATGGATGGCAGAGGTCAAAAAGCAATGAAGAGGTACATGTTGCAATAGCGTACTTCTTGTATATAAGATAAGGATACTCTTTTGTTGTTAGTTCAGATTATATCATTGTCACTTAGTCTGTTTTTGCATGTAGCTCAGGTTTCTGTGACATCAATTTTGTTCCAGATAGATTCCCATTGTTTGTCAAAATATAGGTAGTCAACTTGAAAGTAATATTTTGAAGTGATTTTGCAAAATTAATCAAAAGTACTTATTTACGCAAATGAATTGTACAGAATTTGTGGATTATGATGATATATATTTAATACATTGAAAAATATTGAAATCATCAAAGGATGTGAATATTTCACTTTCAAAAATGGCGTCAATGAAACACAAAATACTGCACTGTACAGTTTTGATAATGTTAATATTGTGACCATATAATTGCAAACTGTAAAAATTAAGCTTTCTTTTGATGTATGATATTAAGAATAACTTCAATAGATAATCAAAGGAAATACTGTCTATGAGCAATTAGTTGATGACTGTCAGGAATGTGTTTTTGTTTGTGTTGCCCATTTACAAAACGTGCCTTGTTGTTGCAAATAGCATTTGCAGACCTTGTGCGCCAACTGCCATCTAATCCTCTTTGTTCACGCCTACGTCACAGCATTGTTGTATTCAAAATAATTTCGAGATTTGTGATCGATGGTGCTTAGGGAAAGTAAACAAACTTTTTTTACACGGACTTTTTCATAAGAAGAAAAATTGAATTCGATCATTTGCTCATATTTGAATAGAAGAATAAAGTGAGAAACGAAAAATACATTCTCAAATACTTGAGATCTTCCAGATCTTGATTATCAACGTTGAATTCCTTATTTATTTCTCATTTTGAAATTAATACTAACACATGATCAAAATGTTCCCTATGTATTCTTATGGGAGTCGATAATGTTCTAAGCACCATCGCATGATACTATCGCAGAATATCGCGCACTATCGATCAAAATTGCTCGATGTTAGCAGTTAGTGACGTCACGTGAACAAAGAGGATTGATCAGACTGTAGGAACTTATTATCTTGGAAAAACATTTCTCAAGTACTGTTCTCCTGGTCTTGGTGATTATGAGATACTTAAACCTCAATTTTGTTAGAGGAATCAACCAAAGTGTAGCTCTTGAATTGTGGGCAACGTCACAGAAACCTAGGCTATTGCCGACTATATTATGTTAAAAACAAGTGATAACTAGATAAACTCAAACATAAACATCTAGCATGAACCTTTCTTCATCACAAGTCATAAGTTCATAATGATTCGATATTAGTTAAATGGATAATTTGTAATTGTGAGGAATATTGCGTTTGATTCATCATCATAGTTCCAGAAAATTGCAAATAAAATGTTTAAAGAATATCAAATCTATTAAACTTTTCATAGAAGGTGAACAAAGGAAAATTCAAGTTAGATTTTCACATTGAAATTTATCTAACAGTCATTTGGTTTCAACACAATAATTGCAATGGGCAAAAACCAAAAGAACAGTTCAAGAGTATTCTCAGAACATGTACAAGAAGTCTGACATTTTATTGCAGAACGTGTTACTATAGACCGAGTTATCGTGACGGCACACCGTGATTTTATGACGTGATCATAGGGCAAAGGTACCCAAAATTCATACGAATTCATCCAATCGCGAATTTGCTCCCCATAAGAAAAGCACAAGGAGCATTTGATCACATTGTATTAATCAAGAATGAGACAGGATTGAGGGGAGAAATGATTATTTTCAAAAGCCGACTATCTCACGCATTATAAATATCAACTTTTTTCTCCTCAATCCTTTCTAATTTTCATTTAATTCCATACTAATCTTGGCTCCCCGTGCTTTTCTTATGGGAGCAAAAAAGCGATTGGAACAATTCGACCTACTATCGATAAGTATTGTTGTTATCAGAAATAACTCGGTCTATTACTTGACTACTTTTTGCCATCTATATGATGTTCTGAAAATAAAATAATTGCTCACATTTTACGTGATTATTCAGAAACGGATGTAATAGCGGCAGTTTATAGGATAGCTGTCCAGTAAATGTTATTATTTAGTCAATCTTTGACTCTAGATTACAGTCACTACACTAATACCAGAAACTCCGCAAGAAAATAATATATAGAAATACATTGAGCGCTATCAGAGCATTGCAGCCGTATCATACAGCTTAGACTTTCAGCTCAAACTTAGAACCTTGAAAAATACAACTTTGGCTTTGGCTTTTGGCTTACCTAAATACCTAAAAAATACAGCTGACTTTCGGCTTTTGGCTCTAGCTTCCGGCTGTTTTGATTAAACACTCCGGCTTTTGACTTAAACTTACGACCTTGAAAAATATAGCTTCGGCTTTGGCTTTCAGCTTGAAAAAAACATGAATAATACAGCTGGCTTTCGGCTTTAGCTTTCGGCTGGCTGCAATGCTCTGACTCTCTGAGCGCTATTGCTCGTTGCGCTGTTTTCAATTTATTGGAAAGTAGTATTAATCTCAACCACCAGCGACACTATCAATTTAGGTAACACCCTGAGTTAGGGATAATCCCTGCCGATAGAGTACAAAAATTCATGAGAATTTCTGGTATTGGTCGCCAGAGCATTGCAGCCAGCCAAAAGCCGAAGCCGAAAGATAGCTGTGTTTTCTATCATGAAGCCGAAAGCTTCAGCCAATACGTGGGCAGCCGTATCTCTGAGAAAGCTGTAAAAAGCCGTATGCTTATGGCTGGCTTTTGGCTTTTTCCAAAAAGTAAAAATCCAAAAAACTAAGATAGCAAATAGGTCAACAAAGAAGAAACGTGGTTTCTGAGCTGACGTTTCTGCCGGATCTGGACTTATTTCAACTTTTTCGTGCAGATTTTATTCTTATCAGATCTGTACTAGCAAGGATGCACGGTAGCATCATTCTTTTCCATTTTTTTGTATTATTAAAAATTTATTTCGCGTCATTAATTTTGTGATTCTTGAACTTGAATTGAATATCCATGTTCAATTGTTCCATGCAAATAAAAATGTTCTTGGAATGTAACATTATGATTATGACAACTAGGGGCATAACCAGGAATGTAATACCGATACATAACAAATTGAAAAAAAAATTAACAAAATGAATTAAAAAATAAAAATAATGGCATAGGCGCATACCATAATAGTACGAGAAAATTGATTGTATTTCATGGTACCTCGAGGCTGTGCTTAGCATTAGTATCTCTTTTAAAAATCTCAGGTTCAGTGCTCGACAGGTTTTCAGCTCTTGCATGGATAAAGGGATAATAACTATAATATAACTATAAGAGTTTACTTGGAGATAACTGCCTTAGCAATTGAGGAGGTATCTGTAAAAAGGGCCTCCGCAAGGAAATTTTTGAAATTGAAAAATGAATTTAAAGTTTTGGATGAATATAACTTTGCAACAATAAGTTTAATCAAAAAAAGTGTAAGAAGAAAAATTGAAGAGCAACTCTTTTTCTATAAAATGCAATAATTAGATTGTCAATCTGTTGAATAGTAAATTCATAAAGAACGGAAGGAAAAAAGATGGCGGAGGCCCTTCTTGCAGAGAAAGGATAAAATCCCATATAAGCCCATACAAAAAAAAAAAAAAAAAAAATTGAAAAATATGGGCATTGAACTGAAACGTCCAAAAATCATGATTTCGGTAAAAAGGGCCTCCGCTCGACGAAGGCCCTGCGGAGGCCCTTTTTACAGATAACTCCTCAATTGCGACTTCAAATGGTGTAAATTTGTTAATTTGCCAACCAACCGTGTTGTCAAGAAATATTTAACAGCTGAAAGCCAGCTGTAAAACAGCCGAAAGCCAGCTCTATTTTGAAAAAAGCCAAAAGCTGGAAGCCAAAGTTGCATTTTTCAAGGTTCTAAGTTTAAGCTGAAAGTCTAAGCTGTATGATACGGCTGCAATTCTCTGTTGGTCGCTACAAATTAAAGAATAGGGCGTGTTTCTTCACTACCACTTATTCATGTCCAACCTCATCTTAACATGGGGCAAGAGGATTCTTCATAGTTCAAAACCATTCATTTAATCAACTGCACAACAAATTTTCATGGTAAAAGCTCAAGAGAGAGAGAGAGAAATTCTCAATTATTTATAAATACAATCTTCTAGTTTTTCATTGATTTTAAAATATATGTCAGGTTTTTTGAAGTTTTTTTTTTTTTTCAACTTATGGGAAATAATATTTGTTATGTTGTTATTAAGGGCGGGTGGCAGATTGTCGTTTTCACAGAGAATTATAAAATTTCTTTAGTCATCAGGCACATGCAATTTATTGAACATACTATCAATATCATCTGTACCATGCTCATGAACGTACCTGCTATCGGAAACGGGACTAGCAATACCGGATGGAGATCTTGTATTACTGCTCAAGGATCCATTCCAAGTAGGCTTTCTCGACGACATACTGCTACCAGCTTTAGATGTAGACGCACGTCTCGGAATTCTACTTGGCGTACCATCATCTAATCGATAGAAAAATGCACATTTGATAATAATTATTCTTTCACTCACAACTCATATACACAGGACTCAGGGCTCACCTGTACTATCGAGCGAAAGATTGGATCCATGTCTACTGGGAGGTTTGCTACCGTGTCTGCTCGCTGGTCGACTGTTGCCTCGACTACCGGGTAGACTACCACCTGAAATTGACCTTGGTTACAATTCTGGACTAAATAATACGAGTATTTCATACAAACACAATATAATTCACCTTTGAACAAGGTAGGCGTAGCCCTCCTCACAGGAGTACGCAGATACGGTGATGTTTCGGTATCGCTCAATGAATCTGGGGTGCCGATATTTCGATTGATAGTCTTTCCAAGTGGTACGCTACGAACAGTACGTTCTCGAATCTAATCGAAGGAACGAAAATATCATTATAGAAAATAAATTTTACGTTCCTTCATACGCCTACAGTGTTTGTACTCGTTAACCCACACACGCACACACGTTACGGCCACACGCTTACCATTTGCCCGAAGGGAAAATATCAGGAATATAGAAATGAATTGACTTTACCGAGAATGTGGTCTGCTGTCTGGGATTACCCATTGCTATCGGATAGCAACACGGTAGGTCTTCGTGCTGTCGCAAACTTTCGAAAATTGGCATCAACTGGCTCAGAAATTCTTCGGCTAATAAAAGGAAACGTAACATACGTATGACGATGAGAAAGCGCGCCAATCAAATAAGACAGCGGCTTTCTAGGGTTTTTGCCTCGTCACCCGCAGGACCAGTTCGAAGAGCAGACCAATTTCCTCATCCCATAAGGCACAATATAGAAGGAAGTCGAGGATGCGTACTTTTTACACGCTTTATTCCTAATTGAAAGCAAATTACAGCCCATCCAACACCTGCTGCTTACTCGCTCCACTTTATAACCCTTCAAAACTTTACAACTTAGTATACAACTCTCGTAACACTGTACAGAATTTCAATTCTCGTTCAACGCACATTTTTAGTAACCATCGAAAATACAAACCTTCGTTATCGGTCCTGTGTTCGAAGCGAACAATTTCTGTCTGTCAAGAGCGTTGTGCTTTGGCTTGAACGCGGACATACTTTGCGACACACCGTCAGCCAGTATGAACTGTTCCCTCAACTCGATATTTGTTCGACCTTTAGCTACGGATGTTTACGAATTCGATCGTGACCAGGCACAGCAATTATTGATCGAGAATTTGGCGCGTATATAGCACAGAGGAAGGAGTTCGGAGGATAATCATTATCGTCGCAAGAACGGGAGGAAAAATAGAAAGAAAAAGAAAAAAAAAAAAAAATAGCACACAAAACAAAAATTAAACGTGAAATAAAAATACAAAACAAAACGTGTTCGAAACGAGCGATAAAAATAAAAATGATCGTGTATAAATAAATAAAAAATAGTACAATACGATGAAAACCGAAGTAGAGTATGCTAAAATTACCGTGCAAATAAATACAAAAAGCGATACAAAATCAGATGAGTTAGATTTGAAAGTTAGAAAGGGAATAGTGTAGTGAAAAGAGTTCGTCATCGTGAGGGGATGAGGCACAGTTGGTGATGGAGAATGATAACGGACTGGCTTCACAAAAGGAATTTCCCAGAAAAGAACCCAGTATACGTGTAGTTTGATCATAGACAATTTTCTCAGGTATGTCTTTTTCCAAGAGTTCACTATCAAAATTTCTCCTTGAACTAGGTCAGAGATCTTACCTCCATCTTTCCAAAAGCGTGATTTAGGTCCGAGCCCTCCTTCCAGCCTCGGAAACATAATTTACCGGATGGATGGCACGTATGTACCAGCAGGGGGACCACTCGGAATTTGGAGAAGAATTTTTGCGCTTCTCAATTTTTACATATTTGTTTCAGATTTCTCTTTTTTTACGAGCTTATTAACTACTCGAAGGGTTATCGATTCGGGATAGGTAACTGCGAACAGTTTATGGAAATGGAGGGGGGAAGAAAGAAAGAATTAGAGAGTACAGTAGAGAGTAAAAGACAATTAAGAGAGGTAGGTTACAAAGGGCAGAAGGAAGACAGGAAGAGACAGACTAAGAGGCGGATATCCTGAAGAGCGAAACACGAAAAGAGCTGCGGAATAGATTATGTTGGCAGTAGCGACAATAGAATCTTTCAAGAATTAAGGAACGGAAGAAAATTACAAAATAATACACAAGAGGAGTGTACACCCGAAGGTGTATCAAATTATATTGAACCACAAGAAAATCAGCCGCTAAACGTTTTCGGTTAAACAACAATCATCGGAGCGTAAAGGAAAGCGACTGAATCCAACATCAACAAAGACAGAGGGAGTTAACCAGAAGATCATGATTTAACCAGCGAGTCATCGAAGTTTGAATCATTCTCATATACTAGCTCAATCAGACCCTCTTCAAGAATGAACCTGTTTAAAACCGTGAAGTCTTCGTTATTCCGGTGTTGTATGATTTCTATATTTTCTAAAGCCAACCGTTTAAAATATGAGTTCTCCCTATGGAGGAGGATACCAGAGCCTTCCTTGAATTTATGGCCATTCTCGAGTAGATGATCAGCAAAAGCCGACTCACCCAAATTACCCTTCTCCCACGCTTTTTTATGTTCCTCAATTCTTATTTGGAGCTGACGCCCAGTCATCCCTATATAAATACCTGGGCAATCGTTGCAGGCTATACTGTAAACCCCACTTCGCTCGACTGGAGGAATCGGGTCCTTCAATTTCAGAAATAAACTTTTTACAGTATTAATATTATAAAACGCCGACCGGAACCCAAAAGGACCGAGTACCCGGCCCAACTTCAACGAAAACCTGCCCAAGTAAGGGAGTTTAATCCAACGTTTTCTACTGTTATGCAAATCCCTAGGGAGGGAGGTGGTAGGATCGAGGCATTTTCTCGTAAGCCTCCTTCGGACCATTAAATCAATGTCCACTCGAACTTGGTTCACTCTGGCCAGGTACTTAATCGTCCCTAGTTTCTTCTGGAAAGCATCCTGACTCAAGGGAGTACTAGTCAGTCGATGTATCAAACTATTGAAGGTAGCGATCTTGTGTGTAGCGGGACAGAAAGATGACCCATGGATTGTTATATCAGTCGAAGTTTCTTTTCTATAAATACCAAATTCATGGACGCCATCTCTAATAAATATGGACAAATCCAAGAAATTTATTAATAATCCGCCAACTTCCAGAGTGAATTTTATGGAAGGATATCGGCCATTTAAGTGAGAAAAGAACTCACTAAGGAGTTCCACTGGGCCAGTCCACGCGCACAATATGTCGTCTACATACCTATGCCAGTAAAAGACGCAATTTAGAAGTACCTGGCCCGAAGAAAAAGTTTAATACTGAGTGAGGGGAGGTATAATCTACTAGCGATTTGAACCATCTATCAATAAATTTAGCTAACAAATAAGTTGGCGACGAGACAAATGACACGACCGGCCGCATTGGTACATCTTTTTTTATGTACTTTGGGTAATCCATATAGGAGGGGAGGAACCGGGTTAGGCTCCAAGAGAGCTTTCTTTGTCCGAGGACTCTTAATAATCACACTACAATTATTAATAGTGTTCCTCACCTCTTTGACAAAACTGGGGAAACAGAAGAGGCTATTCTCCTTAGCGCCACATTGTTCCAGCACTTCATGAACCCCGGATACATAAGAGGACTTCTCCATAATCACTACGGCGTTACTTTTATCCGCCTTGGTAAGGATTAAGCCCTCCTCCCTGACCTTCCTCTTTAATCCTTTAATCACCTCACTACAGGCATTACTTATGCGGGGAAGGGGAGTGTTGCAAACCATTTCGGCGCACTTTTTTTGGATATTCACTCCAGGTCCAATTTTGACTGTCAGGTCAGCTACTACGTTAGCCAGTGTCTAAGATGGATGGTATCCTCATAGGTACGAGCCATACTGATTTGAATGAAGAAGGTACTGAGGCACGTAACAATCATTTAATGAAACAAGTTCATACGCGACCGGTTTCGAAGCGTGTTCAAATTAGCCAGTGTCTCTTGGTTCTTAAGGGAAGGGAGACCAAATTTCAACCCTTTCTCCAACAGGTATAACTCATCCCTATCAAACTGAACTTTACTATAATTAATAATGCGTGGCTCCCCTCACTCAGTATTAATCTCAGGTTCGTTGACGGAGAGGTTGAAGGATATAAGACTCCCTGAGAAAACGATTTTATGTTCCTTTGATGTGGTGGGATTATTTCCTCACATCCCGAAGGCTGTCGCAATCCAACATATGGGCGAAATGCTTGTAAAAACTGGTGTCCCCCATGAGGAATTGGTACAATTCTTCGACCTTCTGAGAGTTTGTTGGACTCCCAATTTTTGTAAATTTGAGGGAAAATTTTTCGAATTCCCGGAAGAAGTGGGGATCCCTATTGGGTCCCCTTTGGGCTCATTAATATCGGAAGTTTTCATGTCCAGATTTGAAGTCGAATTGTTTTCTTCGGGTCAGGTACTTCTAAATTACGTCTTTTACTGGCATAGGTATGTAGACGACATATTGTGGCCCAGTGGAACTCCTTAGTGAGTTCCTTTCTCACTTAAATGGCCGATATCCTTCCATAAAATTCACTCTGGAAGTTGGCGGATTATTAATAAATTTCTTGGATTTGTCCATATTTATTAGAGATGGCGTCCATGAATTTGGTATTTATAGAAAAGAAACTTCGACTGATATAACAATCCATGGGTCATCTTTCTGTCCCGCTACACACAAGATCAGGATGCTTTCCATAAGGAACTAGGGACGATTAAGTACCTGGCCAGAGTGAACCAAGTTCGTGTGGACATTGATTTAATGGTCCGAAGGAGGCTTACGAGAAAATGCCTCGATTCTACCACCTCCCTCCCTAGGGATTTGCATAACAGTAGAAAACGTTGGATTAAACTCCCTTACTTGGGTAGATTTTCGTTGAAGTTGGGCAGGGTACTCGGTCCTTTTGGGTTCCGGCCGGCGTTTTATAATATTAATACTGTAAAAAGTTTATTTGTGAAATTGAAGGACCCGATTCCTCCAGTCGAGCGAAGTGGGGTTTACAGTATAGCCTGCAACGATTGCCCAGGTATTTATATAGGGATGACTGGGCGTCAGCTCCAAATAAGAATTGAGGAGCATAAAAAAGCGTGGGAGAAGGGTAATTTGGGTGAGTCGGCTTTTGCTGATCATCTACTCGAGAATGACCATAAATTCAAGGAAGGCTCTGGTATCCTCCTCCATAGGGAGAACTCATATTTTAAACGGTTGGCTTTAGAAAATATAGAAATCATACGACACCGGAATAACGAAGACTTCACGGTTTTAAACAGGTTCATTGCTGAAGAGGGTCTGATTGAGCTAGTATATGAAAATGATTCAAACTTCGATGACTCGCTGGTTAAATCATGATCTTCTGGTTAACTCGCTCTGTCTTTGTTGATGTTGGATTCAGTCGCTTTCCTTTACGCTCCGATGATTGTTGTTTAACCGAAAACGTTTAGCGGCTGATTTTCTTGTGGTTCAATATAATTTGCTACACCTTCGGGTGTACACTCCTCTTGTGTAATATGAATAACCATAAATTAGAACAACGTATCGATTCTACAAAATAATAGATGAAATTGCACGAGCAACGCTCTGTCGGAATAGGTCATTGATAAAACTCTGATTTCGTACGACCAAAAATAAAAAAATATAAGGAAACAAGGACGAGCAAAAGAGAATGGAAAGCAGTATAATCAACCCAGATGAAAAAAAAAAAAAAAAAAACGAAACAAGAAACATAAAAATACGATGACACAATTCACAAGTATAGCACGCAGGGAAGTCGAGTTTGAAGAAAGCTACAATATGTAACATGATTGAAATGAACTTCGGGATTATTGCTCTCTACAGTTTCAAATTTCATTTCCCTAATATCAGCTCGAGAAGGTCATTTTAAAGACATTTTTAGAGAAGTTTATCATCGACAAAACGTGTTCCGTTTCGTGAAGATTCACGGGAACAAGAAAAGCGATATTATGGATAAATTTTCAAAGCCGCGAATTTTACTTCACAGTTTTCGAAATATACAACCGATGAAATTTGAATCTATATTATAGAGAAATTAGCAATGTTCGAAAAACAGAAAAAATGGACAGATCATTTAAATCAGAATTTGATTTTGGATCTTATTTATGAGGCGAAAAAATAATCGATAGTAACTCCTACCCATCAGTTGTATTGAACTATAAGGGCACCACGCTTCGTGTTCCTCAGGTATGAAAGGGTTCGGCAGGGGAAGCATTTCGACTGCACGAAAAAGGATAGTGAACGGCGGACCGCACAATAAACAGCCAATGCGCATCGTCAATCACATTCGCGCAAAATTAAACGAACAAGCGTGACAATTTGGAAGAAATGATCGACGAAGAGACGAGATCAGGATGTAAAAGGAGAGAAGGAAGTCAAAACAGAGTAAAAAAGAAGAAAAGCACCGAATTAATAATACCGATAATGGTTAGTATACATACGATTTTAGAAAAGTGTTTCAAGAAACACCAAATACTACAACAAATAGATTATAAATATACCATACAATTGAGAAAAGTTTTAAAAACATGCATTATTACTTTCCTACAGTCAAGGATGCACGCGTACTTTGATTGAAAAAGTATAAAAACGAAGGGAGAAGAGAACACGGATTAGTAAGAAAATTTCTCCAAAAAATGCTTCACATGCTATGCGTCTCTTGATTTTAAACTTTTGTTTTGGAGCTTTAGAAAGGTTAAAGACGATCTAAAATACCCAAAGCTATAGCTATATCCATGATTATGTAATGCTACTGAGAATAGTAATGCAAATATCATCAAGCATTTTCAATCGAAAAAAAGTGAACACGGAATCGGGAAAAGATTTGATTTCGATTTAAGAAAAAAATTGTCAAGGACAGAGAATGTACAGGAAAAAATCGCACTTTATCTATCGTCTTTTAGGACTGTTAGATTTTATTAAATTATGGTAATATAAGCCCCATATTGAGTAGGTATAAAGAAATGATTAAATCTATAACGATCCCGTATTATTATGGTTAACGAGGCAAAAACCTTGTACCGCGTTATGTTAAAAAAAAAAGGCTGAAATTATGATTAGTAAAATGTTGATATAATTATAATTGATACGGGTAACCCGAGTGAAAGTATCATCATTACAATATACTTTACGACTTCGAATTCAATAATTTGTTACTCTATGACGATTCTAAACACGTACCTCGACACGGGTCGTTTTTAACCAAAAATTCGTCCAATGCGACCCAGCCACCTCCAACACGTACCATTACAGTCGATCTGAGAATCCGGACTAGACGTAGTTTTTGGCTGTCGCCAAACTGTAATTGCAATATATTCGTATAATATCCGTTTCGAAGACAATTTATTCACGAATGAGCGGAACGTACTCTGTATTTTCCTTCTCCAACTTGGAACACTCTAAATTTCTGACGGCAGGTACAAAGCATGACTAAACGTTTCACTTCATCGTGAATTTTTTCAGCTTCAGAGGGAGGACGTTTTTCTTCCCAATCAGGTCTCAAAGCAGCGATAAATTCTTTCCAATCGATCAACCCAGCTCCGTCGTGATCGAACATGTCAGCGACAGCGTTCATTTCTAATTTACTGGTATCGAATTCTAAGCAGACGGAATTGAATAGGCATCATTCTATGAGTGTGTTTTCACGTGAAGGTAGAACTAATTACTTACTTGTTTTCATAATTCCATCAATAAAATCTTCTCTAGGAACCAAACCGTCATTATTTTTATCCATTTTACGGAAGAGATCAGTTAGTCTGGATTTCTTATGGTTGATGAATTTTAGGAACTAGAAAAAAAAGTTTGCATGCGACAATACCATTCCTTCTTCACAATATCATTAAAAGATATTCGATTAGAATACTAACTCGTTTACGCCAATCGTCCCACGAGAAATTGCGGACCTTCTCCAATTCTTTTAGGTAACTCAGTCTTTCTTGAAGACGCCTTTGACGTTCCCACGCCAGAAGCCAAACAGTACGCCATTTGTCGTACAATTGTTTACCGCGGGGATTACGGAATGTTGGTTCGGTGCCTTTGGTTCCTTTGGGCGGGAAACGAGGTCCAATGTGAGGCAGATTTTCAGCTTTCTCTTTCAAATTCCATCGACTAGAAAATTAACGTCATTAGACATTGTACGAATCAATTCAAAAAACAAGATCTCTCGGACACGACTTACCTGCCGTGTTTTTCTTGCGTTAAATTGTCCCTCGATGATTTCAAGCTAGAAATTGAAACGAAATTTGTTGAAAAAGGTTTTTTAGGTAGGTACGTCTATAAAATAGTGCATAAACCTACCTCGTTTTCTTTCCAGCGAAGCCTCTCTTCTCTGTGACTAATGGAGCAGGTTTTGTTTTACAAACAGTATCGATATCATGTTGCCTCTCCGACATGTTCTCCATGAGACTGGTATGCTCCTCTATTAACTTCTCAATCTGTTCTATTTCCTCTGACAGAGGTTTACTTTCTGCGTCCAGTATTTGACTCTCACAGCGTTGTAACCAAGTTAATAATTCTTCTAGTAAAGCATCTAAATCTTCCAGAGATTTCATATGACCTTTCAGCTTGTCCTCCCTCTGAACAGTAAAATACGTGCATCCGTGAACAGTAAGTTCTCAGCAAAAGGAATATTTTTGAGAAACAACGGACGTTACCTGTTTGGCCCACGAAGATACCTCGTCCCACCTCGACTGGATAATAGTGATCCAATGTTTGATGACTGGAACAGCATCTGGATGCGCTTTTTCCAGTATTCGTTGGGCTAAACTGATGGTACAATCTTTATCACCTTCTTTCTCCAAAAGTTCGGACAAGAACCTGTAATACGCCAATGTTAGGACATGAGAAAAATAACCGTGAGGAATTCACTTTTATAAACAATCTACCAACTTTTCATGTTCTAAGAGTTGACCCTTGGTCTCTCTGTCATCTTCGGGTAATGTGGCGGCAAATCTCAACTTCATTTCCGCATCTGATAACCATTCCAGCAACATGTGAACAGATCTGTGTAATTCTTCCGCCTTTCAACAAAATTTAAAAAAATTATCTTCTAAGATTTATCAATTTAGATTGTGAGAAAGTTGAATCGTCAGAGTCTTACATCTTTCACAGCATCCAATAATTTATCATTTCTATGAGCTGATAGTTCATTTACTCGATCCCACAAAGTGTCAACTTCGCGAAGCTGAGTTTCAAGTAGGGTTGCGTCTTCAGCACTCGCTTTTTTGATCAATTCACTGGCGGTTTGTTTCACAGTTTCCAACTGAGAGGCGCGATTATAGAACTCTTGTTCGAATGACTTGGGGAAAAAAAATAATCGTTGTTACTGAATCCTCTTCTCGGACATAATATTTGTAGAACAATTTTATTATGCATATGTATACTTACTTTGTGTTGATCGATGAGAGCGCTGACAGTATCAAGATCACCATGGACAGGTCCATCTTCGGACAGTGCTTTTTCCGCTTTCTTCAGCCAATCTACGAGCGCTTCCAGGGCATCTTTGAACTGTCCGCAATATAGTAAGGCTTCCTCCAATTTTCGTTGTCTAAGCACAATAAAAAAGATCGTGAGTATTATCTCACGCAAACACGTTCAATACTCTTCTCATACAAACCTGTCCACTGATTTCGCACAAATAGCATTCCATTTTTCTTTCAATTCGAACATCATTTGTCTCAGCTGAGTTTCATCCATTTTCGGAGCCTTTTCTTTCAAAGCTTTTCCCATCCTCATGGTCGCGTCGTAAGTAGCTTGTTTACCGCTTAGCGCTCTTTGGAATTCTCGATGTTTCGCGAGCCGTTGTTTTATCTTTTCAGGCGCGTTTCCGATACTCGAAGCCTCAACAGCCAATTCGTCGAGTCCGGTTTCAGTTTCCGTGAGCCAATTCATCAAACCAGACCACGCGTCGTGGAATTCTCTGGCTTCTTTGTACCCGTGGTCCAGGGCTCGAGTTCTTTCCGCACTTTTAGCGACGACACGTTCCCACCGATGTTGTACACTGTGAATAACAAAATTGGAAAAATAAATTCACGAACCTACAGCTATAAACCTAGAGAAAATGTGCTTACCTAATCAACAGATTTTTAATTAGAATAACATCTTGCTTCTGGGAAAAATATTTCAGATGCGTTCCCTTCTTATCTAAATGTAACATCGCTTCACGATGGGCGCTGACGTCCTTTTGGAATGATTTATGTTCTTCTATCTGCGATAAAATGGTAGCGAGAACGCGCGAAACTGGTTTCAAATTGGTCAAGACTTTTTCAGCATTCGTTAACCAATCCACGAAATTTTGTAACGCCTCGTGGAATTCAGTCGCCTCTTTCAACGCGATTTCCAGCTTTATTTTCTTGTCATTGGCGCGCGCGGTAACGCTGTCCCAGCGCTGTTTCAAAGTTTTCAAATTCTGCTGCAGGTTACACGCATTTGTGTTCTGAGATTTCTTCAGGTACTCCTGACCTTGAGCTAGGACGGTTTCTACTTTGGGACGACTGTCTTCGAGTTCATTATAAACCTCCATAAAGCGTTCGAGTTGTTCGCTGGCAGTTTCTGGCAGACCACCAACTGGTTTTGAAGCAGCGATGATGCCATCAACTTCTCCGAGCCAGGATAACAAGTCTTGAATTTCGGCAGCGAACCTAAAATACCGAGGAAAAAAATCGTACATCATTTCTATGAACAAAGAAAACAATACCACGAGATAGAGGCCGAGATCGTACCTTTGTGCTTCTCGTAATGCCTCCTCCAATTCGAGTTGTCTGTCCGCGGCTTTCTGCAGTAATTCCCGCCATCGTCGATTCAGTGTTGACAGTTTGTCTTGTGTGGTTGACGCTTCATCTGTACCTTTGCCACTTTCGATAATCTGCCTGCCGGCATCGTTCAGCGTGTCTACACTGGACTGGTGAGCTTGAATGTCGTTTACTAGAACCTTTAATTTGGCCAGCTCCACTTCCAGTAATTGAGGATCTCCAGCGATTGGCTTCAGTTCAGTGTCCAACGTATTATCGGTTGCATCGATCCAAGTAAGAAGTTCTTGCAATGCATGCTGGAACTGACCCAGACGGAGCAAAGCATTTTCCAACTGACGTTGTCTCTCGACAATACCTCGAAGCAGATCATCCCATCGCCTATTGACACTAGCCAAAGGCTCTTTTAGAGCAGCTGCCTGTTCCACTGATGTTCTTTCAGTTAGCTCTTGAGCTTGCCTAAAAATATAAAGATACATAAATATATTTCCGTTCGAGGTGGGGAAACAATTTAGAAAGGTACGATGGGAAGTCTTCCTTCACTCTCACCTCATTGTCGTCCTACATTAATGCGTTAGCATGTGCAAGAAATCGATTGTAATGAAATGTAGTTAATAGCCTATTTCTTTATTAAAAAATTGCAGCTATACTCACCGATTCAAAGCTTCCACTTTAACCATATGTGGGTCGACTTCTTGCTTGAAGTGTTTAAGTTGTTGGATTTGTCGTTTAACAGCGTCAATATCGCTGCCCAGAGGACCCAATTTGGAAAATGTGTTCTCTGCTTGCTCAAGGAAATCCAAAATACACTAAAACGGAATTCGTCATTAGCACTGAAGGAGAAAAAACGGGTGCGTAATTTCAATTAATATCTCACTTGTAAGGTTTCGTGGAACTCCATAGCCTTTTCCATAGCATTAATGAGATTCTCCTCGCGCTTAGCGAACAAAGCTGTAATATTGTCCCAAGCGTTATCCAAATCTTCAATGTGCTTCTTGACCTCTGGTTTATCCGGCTCGCCACAGATTTTCATCAATTGCTGCCCGCTAACCCGACATTGTTCTACCTCAGGTTTAGTCTACAGGAATTGAAATCATTTTTCGAGTCTGTACGTCTTGACGCAGAATTAAAAAGTTTAAATATATTCTGAAGTACTCACCTGATCGATTTCAGCTCGAATTTCTTGTAAGGCCACTTGTTGTTGCTGTATAGCACCAGGCTGCACAGCCGGAGGCTCTTGATTATTCAGTGACTCTCGCAAATCTTTCAACGTAGTCATGATGACCTGCAGTTCATCCCAGAATTTTTCAGCTAGCGCTAATGCGTCCTCGAGACTGCGTCCCCTGTCGTTTGTGGCTTTCTGCACTTCATTCCACAGGCCGTTCAACTTTTCAAGCTTACGTTTCATATCTATACACAAAAAGACCATTGAATTTTATTCCTAGAATAAATAGATGGCAAAACCCAAGTAAAAGAGTCACACCTTTAACAGCAGGGTCAGCCGCATTCGGAGCTTTACTTATGACGTCGTCCGCTGCTTTTTTCACCGCCATGAACGCTTCTTCTCGTTTACTCAAATCTTCAACGAGCGCTTGATTTTCATCAATTTGATCACGAATTCTGGGTGGATGCGCCGAAATTGGATCGGCTCCGGTCACTTGTTCCGCCGTGTTTTGTAACGCTCTCAACATACCCTCCAGTTTGTCACTGAGCTTGCTCGTTTCTTGTAAAGCTTTCTCGAGAGCTTGTTGACGCTGACGCAATTCTAGACGTAATGCTGCGTAACGTGCACTATCCGAATCCAGTATATCTTGGACTTTTGCACCTTCCTCCGGATTAACCAATCTGATAAGAGTTTCTCCAGTCTTATTTAGTTTCTCTACCAAAGGTTTGTGTTCGTTGATTGATTGCACGAACATCTACGAAAAAACTTCTAAGGTCAAAAACTATTCGATAAACGAATACAGAACTTGAAAAAATAAAACTAACTTCGTTTCTATCTTGTTGCTGAGCGATAAGATCGGGTCGTAAAGCTGGCATAGCCAACATGGAAACTTGTCGTTCCATGTCATCCAACCAAGAACTTAGATCAATATGAGACGAATGGAAATGCTCTGCGAGGGCAAAGGCCTGTTCTAGAATACCCAATCTATCAGAACTCAGACGAGATACTACATCCATTATATCTTTCAGATCTTCCATTTTTTCTCGGATCGTTATAATTTCGTCATTGTGCACAGATTCTCTCAACACCTGCAGAAGAACAAAACTCAGTTCGGCGTGATTTGTCACAAACGTCGACATTGAAAATAGAGATCATACAAACCTTCTTAGCAGTCGATAAAACATCACGAACACGACTTTTTTGACTAGAAATATCGTCGTTAAGAGCTTTATGTTCTTTCAGTTGTAGTCTGATGATATCTGGCTCAGCGCTAGGTGGTTCAGCGTCGCGCAGTTGGTTTTCAACCTCTCGGAACCAATCGAGCAATTCATCGATATCGCCCATGACTTCCAGAGATCGCTGAAAACAAACAAGGTTGAAAAAGCTTTCCATAAGGCCTAAAAATTTGAAGATTTTTTGGATTGGGAGGAAGAAATGATAGAGGGGACAGAATGATAGAATTCGCGGAGAAGGAAAATATGGTAGTCTGCAATACTGTCTTCAAACAGCACCCCAGAAGGCTATACACGTGGCAAAGCCCCGGAGGCGGAATTAAAAATCAGATAGATTACATCCTAATTAACAAAAGATACAAGAATGCGATATTAAACTGTCACACCTTTCCATCCGCAAACTGTAATAGCGACCACAGATTATTGATAGCAAAATGCAGAATACGATTAAAACGGATAAGCGAAAAACCTCAGCGGATTGAAGGTAAGATAAGCCTAAGTCCACTCAAGAGAGAAAATGTGGCAAAAGAATTTAGAAGAAAGGCAGAAGAAGAGGTGAAGAAAATCGACCTTAATTTGGGCATAGAGGAAATGTGGAATCGGTGGAAAGAGACAATAAAGGAAACAACGAACGAGTTTGTGAAACCAGAGAAAACTAAAGTACCAAAGAAGAAGAACTGGATGACTAAAGGAATCTTCGAAATGATGGAAAAAAGAAGAGAAATAAAAGATAGAAACTCCGAAGAATACAAAAAAGCCCACGAGGAAATAATGAAGATGTGTAAAATGGAAAAAATCAGATGGTATGAAGGAAAGTGCAAATTAATATAAGAACTAGAAGAGAAAAATAGAATGAAAGAAATGCATAACGAAGTAAAATGGATGATGAAACAGCAGAAGAAAAGGAGCACAAAGCTGATGTGTATAGAAGATAAAAATGGGGAAACCCACAGTAACAAGGAAAAACTGGAAACCATATGGAAGGAATACATAGAAGAGCTGTACGGCGATGATAGAAGAACAGATGATACTCAAGACAAGGAAAACACAGACACAGCGCCAGACATTACCATGGAAGAGCTTCAATTCGCTATCGGGAAAGCAAAGCGAGGGAAAGCGGTAGGGCAAGACAATCTACCGGTAGAACTGCTAAAATACTTGACCGAAGACAGCACAAGAATACTTCTGCAAATAGTCAACAAAATATACAAAAGCGGATACATTCCCGAAGATTTCAAAGCCTCGACATTCATCCCGATCCCTAAAAAGGCAGCAGCGAAGAGATGCTCTGACTATAGAACAATCTGCATCATGAGTCATACACTCAAATTGTTACTCACTATTATCAATAAAAGAATAGAAGCAAAAATAAACAGATTCCTGAGTGACACCCAATATGGGTTTCGAGCACAACGAGGAACACGAGACGCCATAGCGATGCTAAAAATAATCATGCAGAAGGCAATAGATGTGAACAGGAATGTGTATTTATGTTACATCGATTATGAAAAGGCATTCGATAAAGTGAAATACGAGAAGATGATAGAGCTAATGAAAAAATATAGAATAGACAAAGAAGACATCAATTTCATTAGAAATCTCTACTGGCATCAGAAAGCAGGAATAAAACTAGGAAAGGAAAACAAGGAAGCAACTTGTAGAATTCAAAAAGGTGTAAGACAGGGATGTCCGCTGTCACCGAGACTTTTTAACTTGTATGCAGAAGAAGCAACAAAACATAGAATGTTTGAAAAGGCTGGCTTCAAAATAAACGGAGAAACGGTTAATAGCATTACCTATGCAGATGACCGAGTACTAATAGCAAAAACGCAGCAAGAACTGCAAAGAATGGTCGGAAAACTGAATTCAGAAAGTGAGAAACAAGATATGCGGTTAAATGTCTCCAAAACAAAAACGATGCAAGTGGGGAAGGAGCGGAAACCAATAAAAATACAAATTGGTAGTAGCATGCTGGAACAAGTGGAAAAATATAGGTACCTCGGAGCGGTAATCACCCAGGATGGCACAGACGAACATGAAATCAAGGCAAGGATAGGAGCAGCAAAAAACGCATTCAATAATATGGAAAGAGTCTTGAAAGACAGGAAAATAGCGTTGAACTTGCGACTAAGAATTCTAAAATGCTATGTATGGTCCACCTTTAGATATGGCGCGGAGACATGGACATTGACAAAAGCTACAGAGAAGAAAATCGAGAGCTTTGAGGTATGGTGCTACCAAAGGATTTTGCGAATCAAGTGGACAGACAGGATCAGGAATATGGAGGCTTTGAAGAAAGTCGGACTACAGGAGCGAATACTACCAAAAATGATAAAAGAAGGAAAGAAAAAATACCTCGCAGGCAGAATGGCTGTTGACGAAACTTTCAGGACAGTGGTGCAAGGAAGAATACCAGGAAAAGCATCTCGCGGCAGAAAAAGGAATTCAATGTTGAGTGAAATAATGGAGATACGACATCGCCCAAGGAAACACGTGTACGGAAAACATTTTTAAATAATATGTTATTTATTATGTTAACATCAATTTTGTAATAATTTTAAGGTGTACGAGTAGAGAATACCTATATGTACCTACTGTAGGAATGTCGAAGGCAACATTTGTACAAAATAAGCCAATAAATCAATCAATCAATCAATCAATACCTGTTTTGACAGATGGATCCGCTCTGCTTTACGTTGAATCTGTTCAACTATAACATCGAATCGTCGATTATCACGGGTCACTAAACCTTCGATTGTTGAGGCTCCTTCACCGGGTGAAATTTGACACAGTTGAGGTCCGATAAGATTTATGTTTTCCAACACAGGTCGGAATTCTGAAATTGACGACAGAGTGTAAAGTCCGAACTCGAGGTGTTTCAATAAAAGAAGGCTGTTAAACTTACCTTGGATATCGATCTCGAGGCGAGCAATCTCTTCTTCTCTAGGTTCAGCAACTTGCAACTGCGACTCAGCGTCCATCATCCAGTCAACCAATTTAGTATGTGAATTATGAAACTGTTGGACCAACGGTAATGTTTCTTGGGCCGATTTCAATAAATCGTTACCCCGAGAAACTAAATCGCGATAACGTCTCTGCAGAGAATCCAACTTATCCTTCAGTTGAATGGCCTCGTCGTTGGAAATATGTTTCATAAGTTCTAAACCACTGTCCACAGTACTGTCAATGTCGGATTGTCGATTCGAGATATCTTCAGTGACATCCTACAATCATTCGCTTGTTAAACACAATTGGATAACGCATAATTTTCAAAACACTCAAAATTACAAACTTACAGCGAGATCTTCCATATGGTGCAACAATTTCTCCGTGTGTACGGGCATTATTTTGTAATAATTCAGGCGGTTGTCCATGCTTTCCATCCACGCTTGTAAATCTTGATAGGTAAGCACCAGATGTCTCAAACCAGCGCGCGATGCTTGTAATAATTGACCTAGATTATCAGACGCGTCGAGTAAAGCTGTATAGCGGTCGGCTGTATCTTGTAATTTGTCCGCCACACTGGCCGCTTCGTCATCACCCACTAAAGTCATCAAATGACTGGCAACCTCTGTTAGTTCGGTGAAGGAAGGCTTTTTGCGTAAAATATCCTTGTGTAAAGTATCGTGCTCTTTGATACGTTGCTGTATTTTTTCTTCGTCGGTAGGAATCAATTCCATATCTTTAACTTTTCTTTCTGTGTTATCCAGCCAGTCCAAAAGTGGTACCAATTTATCCTAGAAAATTGAAAAATCACGTTTAAAGATATCGTCGAGACGTTTTAGAATAACTTTTTTGAGAGTGAACCAACCAAAAATTCTTTAGCCGCCACCATTGCCTGCTCTAAAGCGTCCATTCGTTGAGCTGCACCTTCGGTCAGATTGTCAAACCTTAGCATCAAATCTTCCAACTGGCGTTCAATCGTTTTACGTTCATTGGGATCAGCACCAGCGACAACTTCGTTTCCCATGGCGAAGAGGGAGGACATTGAGTTTTGACGGTCAAGCAGCATTTTGTTCAAGAACTGTAAAGGATTTGCAACTTGTAAACAAACATACAAGCAGGTAAGAAAAATACCTAAACGTACATACCTTTTGTTCCTGTAACTGAGCTTTTACAACCTTGTAATCGGCAGATGGAGGTTTCTGATTAGCGACCAGATCTTCGGTATCCGTGAGCCATTTAGCTAATCCGGCTAAAGCTTCTTGGAATTTTCCAGATTGCAATAGGCCGACGTCTAATTTACGGTCTCTTTCATTCAGCTAAAAAAGAAATATAGGTGAACAACCTCCGTATTAATGAGCTTAATTCGAACTTATAATAATACTACCTTATCTTTCAGCGAGTTCCATTTATCATTCATTTTCTCAAGATCTTTTTCGAGACCCGATGTATTCACTCCGCCCACGGCCGACTGTATCAATCCTTGACCCATTTTATTAACGCCATCAACAGATTGGGTGAGTGGTTCGATGGTTATTTTTCTGAAATTTTGGAATTCCTCTTGCTGTGACTTTATTATCTCGACCTCCGAACCAACTGGTTTCAGTCGGGAGAGCTCTTCATTTGCCTACAAACAAGACACTTCACAGTATTATCGGCTCAACGGGTAAAAGAAATACAACAGAACTTTGGAAATTTACCTGCACAATATCATCCACGACTGAATTATGGTTTTTGTTGAATTCTTGTAACTTTTCAAGCATCGCTTCCAAGTCGCCTTCTCGATTACGTGCCCTCTCGTCAAGCCGATTTAATTGGCGGATGAGGATTTCCGTCTGTTCGCGGGTCATCGCTGTATCTGCCGAGAATCCGGCGTCTACGAGATGCTCGCCCGCTTCCACCGCATTTTGGACATCGTCATTGACGCTGACAATCTAGAAAATCAAATGAACTAGTAACAGTGCCCAATAAAGATAGCCCATAACTCAACGAAAAGCATTTTCGACGTACCTTTTTAATGAATTTGATAATATCATCCAACTGGGAACGGACGGTTTTGGAATCACGACCAATGGGTTTCATAGAATCTAGTTCTTGATCCAGAGCAGTTAAATTTGCGCTCAGACCTTTAATCTTCTCCTGTTATTTGGAAAAAATTTTATATAAACAGTTGACTAAGAATCTGAAAACTTTGTGGAGAAATACTTACGTTATATTGTGCGACAGCTGTAGATGCCGACTGTAGCTGACTACAACGATCGTCCAATTTGGCGAGTAGATCATTCAATCTTTCCGTCACGTTGTCGACGTCGTCCAATAGATGTGAGGCGTTTACAACTCCTAGTTCCGCAGCTTCAGCCACTAAATCTTTAGCCGTTTGACGTAATGACTGGAGCGGTTTTTTCAACCCTACACCTTCTTCTCTCACATTCTACAGAATATTGATAAGAATTACTAATCCGAAGCACCGAACGCGCTGGCGCAACAAAAGATATCCGAAAATTACCTTAATTCTTTCCAGTATTTTAGGATCGCGAGATGCCCCACCGAGAGAATCGTGAGACGCTAGTTTATCCTCGCATCGTTGAACCGAGTGCGTCAGATCTCTGAGATTTTCGGAGAAATCTGCGAGTCTTCTAGCCGTATCCTCTAACCACTGTGTTCGCTCTAATAACTCTGTAAATTGAAATCAATCCGTACAATTAAAAGAAGCTAGCAAAAGTCGAGAAGATTACATTTAGAAATTTGCGAACCATTATTCAGTTTATCCCATCGAGATTTCATAGCCGCCAATTCTTGTTTCACCAATTCCTTGTCAACGTCGCATGCTGTCACGAAGGTTTCACACAAGGTTCGCAAGTTCTCGAATTCACCCGAATGCTTCCAAACATCATTCCGGAACAATGACAACTCTCGAAGCTGTTTCTCCACATCTTTTCGCTTGTACGTGTCTGGCTTCAACGAGTCCAGTTTATTCTCAGCTTGCGATAACCACGGTATGAACGTTTCCAGAGCTTTATAATACTTTTTACAGTGTTCCTGAAACGAGAATAAAATTGCAAGTATCTCCATTTTCGGAATACGACGGCAAAACGAAATACATACCCAACACGTCTGGAGGCGGGTCTGTCGATCGACGGCATCTTTGCGCAATTTATCCCATTGCTGTCGAATTTTGTCAAGATCCTTTTGCAAATTTCGAGTATTAGTTCTATTTTGTTGATTCGATCGCGCTAATAGATCCTCTCCTTTATTCAGTAGCATAATAATTTCATGTTCTTTGTTCATGACTTCTTTGTAGATCGGCTACGAAAAATCGAAATAAAAAAAAAAAAAAAAAAATGAATATGGGCGCGTGCATAATTCATAAATATGATAATTTGAAATATACCTCATGTTGTTCAAGTTGTTGTTGAAGTACTTCTCGATCAGCAGAAATGAGTAATCTCTCTGGAATAGAATCTAATGTATTCCTCAACCATCCTAGAGACTGCGCGCACGTTGATTCGAATTGACGACCATCGCGCAGCAAAGCCTCTATTTCGGCATTTCGATGATCGAGTTTTTTCTGAAGATTATTGTACTGCCTGTTGACGGCTGACAATTTCCCTTGAATTTCAGCACGCGACGTAGGATCGCTGAGTACCTCGCACAGCTGAACGCCAGAGGCTTCCAGATCAGCCAAGAGCGGTCTTTGGCCTTCCAGTTGGCGCTCTAGAGATTGTACTTTTCTCAGTTGGTCTTCTGGCTCCTTGTCCAAGGGAATGTCGTCCAACTGATCGGAAATATTTTGTAGGGCGTCCTTCAAACGCATGTAGCCAGCGTCAAATTCTCGAGACGAATCTGCAGCCGCTCCCAGACTTTCGGCCCGTTCATCGAGACGCTGCAGGAGGTCATTCCACTTCTTTTCTACATTGAGTAATTTGGTGGAGATTTTTTGCGCGTCTGCTGATTTACGGTCCGGAATATGGCCTAATATGTTCTCTCCCAAATTGATGAAGTGATCTAATTGAGGTTGTTGAGTACGGAATTCTTCGCGTAGAACTTGAACTTGCTGCACCTGACTCTGCACCATGCGCGAATCAGAGGAGATGGGGCCTAACACAGTCATCATTCTGTCTTTAGAATTCAACCAGGAGACCAAATTATCGTGAGAGTCGTGAAAATCTTTCAAATCTTCCAAAATTTGGATCCTGTGTCGAAATAAAAAACCACTTATAGAAAGAACGTAATACGGATGTGACAAATTATGAATGATTCTTACCTATTCTTGCACGCATCATGCAACAATTTCCATTTGTTGACAATATCTTGTAATTCATTTCCGAGTAAATCACATCCGTACGCATTCGGTTTTTTCACTAACAAATCGTTGATACCGCTTCGAGTGCTCTCTAGAAGAGCTTGTTTCTCGTAAATTTCTTCGAGTATACTCTGTAAAATACTTATGAATTAATTTCAAGCCAACACGTACCTCAAAAAATGAGAATATTTTTTTGTAACAATCGCATACCTTGATATTTTTCATCATTTTATCAGATTCAAGTTTGGTTTCAGGAATCGTTTCTTTCGGTAATATTCTTTGAATCTTCTCTAAGAACTGCGAAAGTAATTTCAGATGATCAAGATGTTTTTTCAATTCGTCTTTGATGGATTCCAACTCTGATTGCCTATCCACTAAACGAACACCCAATAAACTGTACCGATTGTTGATTTCATTAAGTTGTTGTTGTACTTCGGATAAGTCTAGGCAAATTAGAACGTGAACGCGGTTACACATGGTAGAAATTGTTTCACAGGGTACTCATAAGGACACAAAGTGAATACAAACCGTCAAGTAAGAACCCATCCTGAGAGGACCTCCTACTACCGAATCCACTAGAACCACCTGGACTCTGAGTAAGATAGCCCATACCGCGAGACGGCGAAGGAAGGCTGTCTTGAGAGCCACGACGTCCGTTAGTATAAGTTGGTCGTTTGGTCGGAGATCCTGCGTTGCGTCGTCTGGGCGGAGTTTCTGGCCGATTCAAAGAATCTAAAGCATTACCCAGATCATTAACTTTATCGATAGTAGTCGCGTACTCTCGATGATCTTTCATAGGAAGCTGGAACAAAATTACAAATCATTCAATTGAGTGATAATTGACCAAATCGTATGTCACCGCAGGAGAACATCACAATACCTTGATTTCTTCGATTTGTTTTTTTACGGTTTCCATTTCTACAGCAACCGGTTTTAAATGGTTCATTCTATTCTCCATATTGGTCAACCATAACAATACTTGGGTCTGCAATTTTTCGTACGCAGTCAGTTGTTCTCGACATAATTTCGAGTTTCGATGTTTTTCATCTAATAGAATATTCAATTCTTTCCACAACTGTTCCAAAGCCTGGAAGAAAAACAAAATCATAAGAAATCAAAAGTCGGCGAATTTTCTTTATGACTACAAATTGATTTCATTCTAACCTTGATTCGATCACGGAGATTAGCTGTGTCTGTCACGTCCTTGTTGTTAATTAACGTCTTTCCATTCGTCACAACTTGATCTAAAGTATTCTTCGAAGCTTCCTTCTGAGCTATGAGATCTTCAATTTTATTTGGCGACGCCTCTGGGATAATTTCCAAGGCTTCACCTAACCATCGTTCCAGTTGGGAGGCTTGGTCATTGAACAACGCCAGGTTCTGATGAATTTGAGCCAGTAGGTCACCACGTTTAATTGTCTTATCCACAATTTTGTCGTATCTAAAATATAAATTGATCTCACAGTGGGTCTTTTTATTCCACACACGACTTCAAGAACATCGTTTAGAGTAGAACTCACCTTGAAGTCATATCCCGTAGTTTAGTTTCGATTTTCTTGGCCAATCTCGGATTACTAGCTGTACTTATGAGATCTTTGGCCGATACAGTTACACTATCAACACTATTTTTATGCGAGTCAATGTCCGCTTGTAGAACACGGTACTCTCTCAATTGGTCTTCAAGCCGTTCGGTATGAAGACTAGCGGGTCGCGTTATGTTTCTAGAAATAATTTGATAAAAATTAAAGAAAACTATTTTCGAGACCATTAAAAAATGGTCCACGGGAGGTAACGTACTTCAATGAATTTTCGGCACTATTCAACCATGAAAGGAGATTGTCCAATGCATCTTGAACGCCTTGGGACTGGACCAAAGCTGTATCTAGAGCTACACACTTTTCAGCCAAAGCGTCACATAATGAACGATATTTGTCCTCAACACTAGTGACAGGGTTCTTAAGGTTCGCTATTTCAGTTGATGATAATTGATCACCGACAGATCTTAGTAAGACATCCAGCGCCTAAGAAAATACAGTTATTGATTTGAAACCCGAACTCGAGAATATTGCTGAATTACAGGGTGTCTACTTTTTTTCTGAAATGAAATTCCCTGACTTTTTCAGGTTTTTCCAGACCATAATCTCCACTAAGAAAAAAAAAAAAGAAAAAAAAGAAAAAAAAAGAAAAAAAAAAGAAAAAAAAAAGGAGTAAGACCAATGCGTTTAGACTATATTTGAATAAACATTATCCCAAAATGAAGAGAAAATTGATAAAAAAAATTTTCTGGCATAGCCAAATAAATGAAAATCATCTTCCATGTCTTTTATATTTTATCAGTCATCTTGAAATATTTCAGACTAGGCTTCTACTAGGTCAAGTGTTCGTGAGATATTATTCGTTTACCCCTTTACCTATCTTGGCGTCGTATAAGTCTTCTATGAGAAATACGAGGTAGCGCGAACTCGCTCCGCTCGTTCGCCCCCTGTCACGCTGTTGTATTGGAATGGTATGTGACAATTCAAGTCTAGGGGACTTGGAAAAATTTCGACTATCCAGCCTTTATTTATTTAATTATTCAATATTATTTATTTATTTATTTATTTATTATTAATTCTTGTACTAGGTCAAGTGTTCGTGAGATATTATTCGTTTACCCCTTTACCTATCTTGGCGTCGTATAAGTCTTATATGAGAAATATTTTGAGGTAATTGTGGGTGTTCTATATTTTGAGGTATCAACTTTTGGTGGGGCGAACGAGCGATCTCGCTGTTGTATTGGAATGGTATGAGACAATTCAAGTCTAGGGGACTTGGAAAAATTTCGACTATCCAGCCATATATGATAGGAAGAGGGACTTAGAAAACTTTACCTATCTTGGCGTCGTATAAGTCTTCTATGAGAAATATGAGGTAGCGCGAACTCGCTCCGCTCGTTCGCCCCCTGTCTCGCTGTTGTATTGGAATGGTATGAGACAATTCAAGTCTAGGGGACTTGGAAAAATTTCGACTATTCAGCCTTTATTTATTCAATTATTCTATTATTTAATTATTTATTCATTTAATTATTTAATTATTTTATTATTTAATTATTTAATATTATTTATTTATTTATTTATTGGGGCGAACGAGCGATCTCACTGTTGTATTGGAATGGTATGAGAAAATTCAAGTCTTCTATGAGAAATATGGGGTATACTCGCGAATTTCTGAATCACCCACGGGGTAGAGATTTTCTAATTATTAATTATATTAATTATTTAATGATTTATTTATTTAATGATTTATTTATTTAATTATTTATTTATTTATTTATCTATTTATTTATTTATTTATTTATTTATTTATCTATTTATTTATTTATTTATTTATTTATTTATTATTAATTATTATTATTACGCGGGGTGTACTCGCGAATTTCTGAATCACCCACGGGGTAGAGATTTTCTAATTATTAATTATATTAATTATTTAATGATTTATTTATTTAATGATTTATTTATTTAATTATTTATTTATTTATTTATCTATTTATTTATTTATTTATTTATTATTAATTATTATTATTACGCGGGGTGTACTCGCGAATTTCTGAATCACCCACGGGGTAGAGATTTTCTAATTATTAATTATATTAATTATTTATTGATTGATTTATTTATTTATTTATTTATTTATTTATTATTAATTACTATTATTACGCGGGGTGTACTCGCGAGTTTCAAAATCGGGGTCCGGCGAGAGAAAAGACATGGAACATGTCGAAAAAACTTCTTAGCTCGAACTTCTTTTGACGTGTCTCAAAAAATTCCCTGACTTTGGGTAAAATTCCCAAAATTTCCTGACTTTTCCACGTCTCACAAAATTCCCTGACTTTTCCCTGACTTCCAGATTTTCCAGACAAGCGGACACCCTGTGAATAAGTAATAATAAGGTATTCACCTGTTTCGTTGAATCGATTAACCGACTTCCTGACACCAATTCATTATTCAGAGCCCTTACACGACTCAACTGATCTTCTAGAGCTGTTGGATCAGCAGCTACTGATTCCACTAGGACCTACAAACATTTGGATCATGAAACATCATACTTTTATTTTCATATAAGATAGTACATGAAATAAAAAATCAAATTACTTTATGCGTTCGTGATTCTATGTCCCTTAACCAATTTTTAGCAGCATTTAAAGCGTCTCTGTACTCCTTCTGTTTGGATCCCAAACCGCTCAGCTTGTCTGATAGAGCGTTTACTCGATTCAAGAGATCGCGATATTTTGTCGTGACATTAGTGACGGTATTTCTAACGACGCTATCTTGAGCTAAAATTGGTTCTACGTGTGGGAGCCTAGATGGGAGACTTGCTCGGAAATCATTTAGATGAGTCAGATATTCTTTAGATTCGTCCACAAATTTTTGCGCAGCCAACGTAATGAACCGCAAATCAGCTTGATGCGCGATCACATCGGATACAAAGTCACGAATTGAATCCATAGAGCCATCGATACGATTCAAATTTGAGATAGATCTTTCTTTCTCGTCCGCGGTACGTTGAGCTTTTTCCATCCAAGCCGTGAATACGGTTAAATCATTTTTAAATTTGGTAAGCTCGTCTCTGGCGGCTAGAATACGTCGCAAAAGTTTGTCAACGCGTTCATTAACACGATCGAATCTTGTTCGTAGTTGTTTTCCTTTCTTTTCCAGATTATTAATTTCGTCGCGGGTGAGGTACTCGCTGCCCGTGGCTACTACTTGACGAACTTGATCTAAACAATTGGTAACTGCTCGGGCCTGAGAATCGATCTCTTCTTTCAATAGCTACAATATACAAGACGGGAACGTTAGTCTTTATAATTTTATAATAAAATTGTGAGAAGAATGATACTCCACGAACTTTGAAAATGTTGATTTGATTTCTTAGTTGGTTTAGGTCTTCTTGAACTAGATCTTGGTCGGCTACTCTGTTCTCAATTTCCTCGACCCAGATCAGTAAATCTCGAAGGTTGTCATCACACAAATGATAACGTTCTTCCATCGCTTGCTGTTGTGAAGAAAAAAGACCAAACATTAATTAGAGGGTGAAAAATTATGATAAGGGACGATTTTCTTGCTGTAAATTGTATAGATTTTGAATACCCTTAAAATGTTACTTTATTAAATAAAAAAAATAAATAAAAAAAAAAAAAGTAAAATTAAGTCGAAGCATGAATGTACGATTGACGAGCTTTTAAAACAAGAATGAGAAATTAAAAGAAAGCTCGAAGCCAATCGACTACATGCTCACAGTATTAAATAAAAGCGTTTAAAAGCAGTAACAAAAACGGAAATGATTAAAAGAAATCCTAAGTTATGTCCAAATGCTATCGTAGTAGTATATTTAATTAAGATATTATTTTACTTAGCATAAGAATAGGAAAGATGGAAAAAAAAAAAAAAAAATGTGTAGTAAGTGATGCTTTTTCGAAGTAATGAATATTAGTGCTGCCGATGGTCGGTTACAAAGCAGTTTGTTTTTTATACAGCCAGCCAATACTGAGGGTAAGCGAATAATGTGACCAGTATTGAGTGGGTCCATTCACGCCAACATGTTACCACGAACAAAGCTATGTAAATTCTGCCTGTTCCGCGAAGTAGATATTATAAGGAAACGTCATTAGGCGCGAAATATATGCAGATTGAGCGATGCGACGGTTTTTTAAGGATTATGAATCATGTTCATTAATTTTTTTTTTTTTTCTAATAAAATAAAGGTGCTTAAACATCAAACAAATAACAGCCATATGATGAATACCTGAAACATATTAAAATAAAAGCAAATTCTTCAACAAAAACGTACGTCACCATTAATGATATAGCGATGTAAGAAAAAAAAATTATTGATACACTTCATTTTCCTATTTCTGGTTTCCTGAATTCGATGACTTTGTTTCAACAAAAAACCCAAAAAAGAAAGCTCAAAAAACTTGAAAGCATGTCAACGCAATAGTTCTAAAATATAAAAATATTATACAGAAGCGATGGAAAAAAAAAAAAAAAAAAAGACACCCTAAAAATTAACTCTAGTGAACTAGAATCGGTAATTTTCTATTTCGCTCAAACAAATCAAACTTAGTGAAGGAAAAAAAAAATCGAAATGCGGAAACCAAACAATAAGAATACAAAAGCGAGCAAAAATAATTAAGCTTTTTTTCAAAAAAAAAAAAACATTTCTTACCCGTGCTGAAGGTGATAGAACAAAACGGCGGTTTTTTGCTTCCAGCAGATCGATAGATCTCCCGCTAATCGAGTGAAAGAATTTCCCAGAAACAGGATCAAGAATCAAGCTTCTAGTAGCTTCCTCGTAAGTCCAGATGTCACCCTCGGCGTCTCTTATAACGATTGTAGCCCGATTAATGATGTTTTCATTAATACATTGTTCCAAAGTCAATTCGCGTTTTTTCCTAATCTCAGCACATGTACCGCGTTCAAATGCAGCGTGAAACGGATCCGTAAATAATCCGTTATACACGTTATAAAGTCCGTACTCCAGCGCGCTCAATAGAGAGAGTCCTTCGTTTACGATCAATTCATTCTTCAGAGCTTCGGATAAACAGACAAGGCGAGAAGACTGAGTATCGATGATAGTATTTTTATCGCAGTCGAACAAACCTTTATCAAAAGATTCGGACAGCGACAAAAGACGTTTATTCGCATAATCTTTGAGCAATACGGTTTCACAATCAACGAAACCCAAAGTGATGGCATCTTTTAATGGCACCATTAGACCACTGGCTGTGTCCTTAAATCGACAGCTTTTAACGTTCAACAGGCCACTGTCAATTGCATCATTGAAAGTTTGAGGTCTTCGACAATATATCGCGCCTTTTTTGGACGATATAAGATTAGCACTCATGCAAGGATTGTTTGACTGCACAAATCGCACTTTCAAGTTCGGCCTCAGCATTCCACTGTCAAGCAGTGTATTTATCGTAACGTACTTCTTTGTTTGTACAGTTTTCATGACGGCAGTTTCGGGGTTAATGATCTGTTGACGGATGAAATCATCCAAAGTGTATTCCACATTCGGATTAGGCAGCCGTTTTGTCGAAAAAATAAGCTCCGCGTAAGACGATAGAAGAGGTAAATCCTCTGCATCGTCACTGACACTTTTTACATCATCAGGTATACTCAAATTCATTTTTCTCGACGATTTCAATTGAACGCAAATATCTCGAATGTACTTTCTTTGCAAAGCGCAAGCTATAGTCATTTCTTCAGGTTTCACTAATACACTCCTACTTGTATCGATAATATTGTCGCTGACCGCTTCGTTGAAGGTAAGGAACTTCTTTTTATTCACATCATAGACTTCGCAGCGTGAAATATCAAGCATTTGAGATTCAATAGCTTCTGAAAGAGTTTGAAAGTTACCAAGACAAGGATTGAACCATTTATTTAGGGTAGGGTTGAAGAGCTCTCGCTTAAGCGCTTCAGTAATGCTGATGTTGAATGCTGCATTGGAGATTAGATTCTGTTCAACTGCCAAATTCAATTTCATGAGTTTTCCAGAGACTGTTTGGGTTAATTGACCATCGTGGACGAGACCAATTTCAATAGCTCGTTTTAGAGACATGATTTCATCATTTTTCACATCCTTGCACAGCGTTAGTAAAGGATCAATAATGCGCCTTCTGACGCTCTCATCTAAAGTGACGTAATTAGCAACAGCATCATCGAGTATTTTATCGCTATCCTCATTGAAGTAGCCTTTTCTCACGGCTGCCGCAACCGACATCGGTATGCGACGAGGCAATAACACTCCTTCTCGAAATGCAGTCAATAGATCAATGGATTGACCAGAAATGTGTACAATTCCTGAGTCCAGATCAACTAGATCACTATGTACTGCATCAATCATGTCAACGATTTCTTCAGTTGCTGGATTGTAAAAGACAACTGAATCGGGGTTAATTACACCCGATTTTAATAAAGATAAAAAATTTGATGCTTGCGCTTCCTTACTGTCTTTTTGATCCACCACAAGAGTATCTCTACAAATGATCCCAGCATTCAACGCACTGATGAAATCCATGCTCTCAACTAGCGGTTCTTTAGATTCAATAATCCAACCCAATTTGACGGATTCGGAAAAAGGAACTTTTTTACCTGAACTGAGATCAGTGACGTAGCCGTCTTCATCAATTAATTTCAACACTCTAGCGCTTTTTAGCGATACATATGAATCAGGCTGGCTCAAATTCTTCACATATAAACAATCCTTAGAAAGGTTGGAATTAGAAATTATATTTATAAAGCTAGTCTTTAAGCCAGTCTCGACATCATACACCTCTTTATCAGCTAATTTCTCGCGAGTAAAATGTTCAGTGACTATATGTGTTTTATTCTGAACCTTTGGTTTTTTCAACGAATCAATCACAGCTTTACCTGCAAGAACAGGAGCTCCAACAGCTACCAGCAAACCTAGTTTGACCGAATCTTTCAACTCCTTCACAATATTACTTTCTTTTTCTGCGTCATTCTTTCTTTCATCTATTTGTATTTCCGATTTTGACGTTTTCATTTTTGAGGAATCTTTAGCAAAGAGGACAGTTTCAGCCGGCTGAAGACTTTCTTCACGCGACACAGATAGAATCAGCCCTTCTTTTACTGCTTGCGCGTAAGGAATCATTTCTCCAGTTATTGGCCTTTGAACAAGATTACTGGTGCTATCGTACAAACCTTTCTCTATGGCCACTTTAGAAGTCATTGCAAGAGGAGGTAAGAGTATACTTTCTTCATCCTCGACAAAAATATCACCCTGTTCCATAGCCACGCCCACATCGAGTTTATCATCTTTCCCCTTTATAAGCATATCTTCAACGATACCACTTGTGATGGCTTCAGTCAAAGTCAATATTTTACCAGTCTTTGGATCTTTGATTTTCGAATTCGGGTCGACAATATCACAAATTATTGCCTCAGGCAGAGATAAATTCTCGCCAGTTTCGGGGTGAATAATTGTATTGTTTTGAATCAATCCTTGTTTCAGAAGATTGGGCAAGGAAAGACTTTTAGCTACTGGAACGAGCACGCAAACAGCATCCGAGGACTGTTCAATCAGACCTTGACTGACGGCTTCTCTGATTGAAATCATATTACGAGTTTGAGGATCTTTAATAATTTTCGCATTGGAATTCATCTCGGTAAGGTCTAACGCTTCGATCAAAGACAACTGTTTACCAGACGAGTCTTTCACGTTGTTCAAACTTTCTAAGAAATCTGCGGTATTTTGGTCAATTATACCGGAAGACAAAGCTTCTTTAGGTTTAACTTTCTTCTTGCGTACTTTCTGTAGCAATACCGGATGACCTGCATCTACATTCGAAGTTATCGACTTGGCTTTACCTATTGAGACCATATATTTTGGCTCAGTAGTCACTCTTGTTCTGGTCAACTCGGCAAGTGATGGCCCATTGTATTCATCTTCATCGTCGAGTGATGGATCGATAGTCGTCACTTCTGGCGCATCATTTCTCAAAGTTTGTAGAGCATCGGACGTAATCTTGTTCGCAACTAATGGATCTCCGATAATGCTGACGTCACCCGATCTCAGTGCTTTCCCTAGGCCTATTTCTTTGCCATCATTGTCTAAGTACGCGTTATTTTTCACATCAATCCGTCCATTATGAATAGCATCATGTAAGGTGCACTCCACTCCGGAAAGCCTTATTTGGACCTCAGCGGGATCTATCTTTCCCGCATTGACCGCTTTACACAGATTATCAGACAAATTATCGTCGACAAATATAACTAACGCAGTTTGTGGATCAAAAATTACGTTCGAACAAATTCGAACAGGCTCCAAATTTATAATTTTCTCTAGCCTGGTTTTCTTTACCGACGGCACATCAGGTCTGAAGTTGGTTGTTTCAAATACAACGAGAGATTTTTCAATCGCTTCTTTCAAAGTCAACTTCTCATTTTCACTTTGATACTGTCCTATGCAGTCGAGAATTTGTTTTTCTAGTGCTTTTTTCAACGATATTTTCTTACCTTTAAGCGGTTCAACGACAACAGCTGACTTTGGATTAATTATTATCAACTGCACACATTCTTCGAACGATACTTGTCGGTCCGTTCCCGGTATAGTGAGCATACCATTGATCGGATCGATGTATTTGTTCTCTATGGCAGTTTTCAAGTCCCATCCTTCTGATGGGACGTCGGCATTTGAAATCAATTTATGACGTTCGTTCGTGTGCGTATCTTTCATTTCCAAAGGCTGTAACATTTTGATTATTTTCTCTTTGATAGGGACTTTTGCTTTATTCTTTCTCGTTACTTCGGGTGACTTGCTAGATGAGGGTGGGGAATCGCTGTGTTCGGTTATACTGCCTCGCAAACGCACCGTTTCCTCAGATTGGGACGATTCGCTAATATCAGCATCCTCCGTTCTCTGTTCCGTCGAAGGAAATCGAACGGTAGTAGAATAGGTAACTACGGTTTTCGTTATCGTTTGCGTGGAAACAGTAATGGCTAAAACACTTTTCAAAGTAGAAACACCTTGTTCGTTTATTAATCTTTCTTTCAAAGCGTTTGCATAGGGAATATCGACATTTTTCTCACGATCGATGAGGAGACCTGTTTTACCGTTTATGTAATTCAAGGCAGCAGCCTCTACTACAGTTAGCTCTCGCGAGTGTTCATAAATTCCTATTTTTTTGTTCAAAATATGAAACATATCCGGTTTCACTAAACCCTCGTTCAAAGCGGTAAACAATGATAATGAATTTCCACTCGAATGGCAATAACACACTTGGCCATTGTGAGTTTTTAAAATACCAGTTTCGATGGCATTATTATAACTCAAAAATTCTCCCGATACATTGGCCCGGAACGTTGGAATGTCAAAAATAGATCGCACTGCTACAGAAAATAGATACCCTTGCTCCGCGGCTTGCTGAATTGGTACAATTTCATCGTTATGTTTATCTATATAAAACAAATTGGTTGTTATGATGCCATCCTTCAGAGCATCGGATAAGGTAACTAACGATTCTGTTGATGTATTCAGAATGGTTTTACACGTCTTTAAATCCAGGACAGCGCGTTCGATCGCTTCGACCATGGGTAGATCGCGTCGATAAATCGGACTCTTAAACAAGCCGCTTTCATTCAACACCTCTAGATCTATACAGTCTTTCAGACTCAAAGGCCGAATGATGAGGCGTCTCTGTTTCGCCTCGTAGAAGGTTATTATCTCGTCGGATAATTTATGATGGTACTTTCCGCTCTTTAATATCCCGCGAGTTAAAGCCTCGTCTATTGTGATTTTCGTATCCTCCGCGGGATCGACAATTTCTCGTACTTCAGGATTCAAAATTCGCCTTTTGATCGCTTCTTCAACGCTGCATCGTTCTCCAGTATCCCTATCTAAAATTAACCCTGTTTGTCGGTCAACTAAATCTAAGCCCAAAAGATCGTACAACGTGAGAGATAAATTTAGAATCGTGATCTGTTCAACTCCGTCGACAGCACTAATAGTCGATTCTACTTCCTTATTCACCTTCAAGCGCTCCATAGGTCCTCGTTCGGCGTCCGTTAATTCACGTTGGATGGCTTCTAATAAAGACATCGGAGTTTTCCTGTCCTTTTGCACGATACCGCACGGACCGAGTAACTTTTCCGCCAATTCCGACGTGACTAGTTTACGTTGCACCGCTTCTTCGATGCTAATATACACGGATTTAGAACTCGGATCCACGGCGATTTTACCGGTGCGCACATCCAGAATTCTCAGTCTTATAGCTTCTTCGAGAGTGAGTATTTCTTTCGTTTCTGGATGCACGATACCTTTCATTTGTAGAACGTCGAAGCCATCCGTATCGATGCCCTCTTCGATGAGATTAATTCGTCGTAGGGAACGTATTTCGCAGAATTGGTTTACGTCGTCATCCTGACTCCCGTTCAGCGATTTATTATTACCCATAATGACTTTTGATTCGAAATTATTATTTAATGGAGTAGCCGTAAACGTGTCGACTGCATCGTAGGACGAAGAAGTAACATGATGTTCATTCACGGTTCCGACTCCGTTGGACAACCTGATGACACGACAGAAAAGAAGTAAAATTAAAAAATAAGATCTCACAATATTATCTAAATCAAATAACTCTGTCATCATTCAAAATATTCAGAAATTATTACAAGAATACCGTGATCACACAATTTGCTACTCGGATGCACCCAGGTCATCAAATAGGACTGCTTACGCATATTCCGTAGACGGTCACCTATCTTCTCACCGCATTCGTAACATAGCCTCAGTTTTCACGGTTAAATTAATGTCCATTTACTCCTGCCTCTCTCACCTCTCCCAACTCTTTCCAAACAATAAATACATTTTACTTACTGACTCTCTTTCCTCTCTTCATTCTCTTTTCGACATATACAATACTCATCCTCTTGTTCAACGCATTCACATCACTTTACACATTTCAGAATCAATAAATCCCGACATTCATTTTGATTCCCGGCCACATCAGTTTTCCCGATTATGATACGATCGACTTCGCAGCCAAAAACGTCACCTCCTACACCAAAATAACCGATAATTCCTGTACACCTGTTCCAGATTATAAAAGCTACTATCAATCCCTCATCATACAAAAATGGAAACTATTGATAAACTGTTCAAAATTAAACCCTTTCTCGATCCCTGGTCCACCTCTATCAGAACCACCAGGCGGGAGGAAGTTGTTCTTTCCCGTTTGAGAATTGGCCATACCAGATTAACCCATTCCTTCCTCATCGACTCTAATCTCCTACCACCCTCATCATGCTCTTATTGTAAAGAAAAACCTCTACTAGTAGAACATTTCTTCACCTGTCCAAATCTAGTTCCCCTCCGGTCTTCTCTCAATGTCCCATCCTCCCACACAGAAGCATTAAAACATAAGTCACTCTCCCTCCAATACACTCGAAACATCTACTTTTTTCAGTCATATAAAAAGAAAAGGAAAAAAAAAAAAAAAAAAAAAAAAAAAAGAAAGAAAGAAAGAAAAAAAAAAAATTTCTGGCATAGCCAAATAAATGAAAATCATGTTCCATGTCTTTTATATTTTATCAGTCATCTTGAAATATTTCAGTCTAGGCTTCTACTAGGTCAAGTGTTCGTGAGATATTATTCGTTTACCCCTTTACCTATCTTGGCGTCGTATAAGTCTTCTATGAGAAATATGAGGTAGCGCGAACTCGCTCCGCTCGTTCGCCCCCTGTCTCGCTATTGTATTGGAATGGTATGAGACTTTTCTAATTATTAATTATATTAATTATTTAATTATTTATTTATTCAATTATTTAATTATTAATTAATTAATTAATTAATTATTTATTATTATTACGCGGGGTGTACTCGCGAATTTCTGAATCACCCACGGGGTAGAGATTTTCTAATTATTAATTATATTAATTATTTAATTATTCAATTATTTAATCATTTAATTATTTATTTATTTATTTATTTATTATTTTATTTATTTATTTATTTATTTATTTATTTATTTATTTATTTATTAATAATTATTATTATTACGCGGGGTGTACTCGCGAATTTCTGAATCACCCACGGGGTAGAGATTTTCTAATTATTAATTATATTAATTATTTAATTATTAATTATATTAATTATTTATTTATTTAATTATTAATTATATCAATTATTTAATTATTTATTTATTTAATTATTTAATCATTTAATCATTTAATTATTTAATTATTAATTAATTAATTAATTAATATAATCATTTATTATCATTACGCGGGGTGTACTCGCGAATTTCTGAGTCACCTACGGGGTAGAGATTTCTCTTGACGGGGAGGGGGGGAGGGGGTGTACTCGCGAGTTTCAAAATCGAGGTCCGGCGAGAGAAAAGACATGGAACATGTCAAAAAAAATCTGATACAATAGCCAAAATTTTTCTTTTAATTATGAATTATGGTTAGGATAAAAATAGCCTGTTTTTACTTTAAATTCAAACATGAGTAATTAAATCTTCAATCTTGTAAAATTCGAGCGAATAGCCCTTTGACTTTAAGCAGCTAAAAGCTCGTTAAAAAAAAAAAAAAATTTTGCTGTTTTTTCTGGATGAAATAAATTATTGCGAAAGTTGTAGGTTGGTTCATTGTGGTACGTTTGGTGACCTTTAGGAATCTGTGACTTTTTAGGACCGGTAACGATACGTATTCTTCATTCAAAAAAACTCCATCTTTTTCAAAATATTATTCGGAAAAAAAAAAAAAATATATATATATATATATATATTTTATTTTTGTTGTCATTTCCTGAGATGATATTACGAAAAATACACAATGACTGAAGTCGATCAAAGCATAATCCGGAAGGCGTTCATTCAGGAGGATGATATTATTGTCCAAATGTGAAGAACAATTTCATTAATTTCGAGGGCCAACCGTCTCCGAGAGGAATTCTGGAGGAGTGAGAGGGGGGTTCCTTTCCTCGGGTACTTTTTCTAGGGCCCCCTTCCCTCTCTTCGCCAACTCCCTTTGTCACCTTTGCCGGACTTTTTCAGGTTTTTCCAGACCATAATCTCCACTAAAAAGCAAAGAAAAGAAAGAAAAAAAAAAAAAAGGAGGAGGAGGAGGAGGAGGAGGAGGAGGAGGAAAATTTCTTATCTCGAACTTGAAAATTCTCTGACTTTGAGTAAAATTTCTAAAATTGCCCGACTTTTCCCTGACTTCCAGATTTTCCAGACAAGTGGGCGCCCTGCACGACAACCCCCACTATCGTAGCACAGAAGTAATTTTTAGTCTTACGAAAACAGAAAAGTCCTTTTACTCTTCGTACTTCTGTGTAATACAGCCGACACACAAGGTGCTACAAGTGTTTCAGCTCTGCTAGAATTCTGTAAGTTAGACGGATACTTTCCAATTAGGAGTAGGCCCATCAATAAGGAATGTAATCCACTCTGACGATTGGGCAGCCTCACCCACCTTTCGCCAGCAAGGTGTGGAAATCAAGACCAAGAAGGAGATGAAGTAAAGCTGAACTTCAAGTACCATTTCCTAATGGTAGCGGAAAGGACGGGCAGGGTAATTTTATGTATCTAAGCTACTTGATGAGAAACCCAGGAGGGCCGAGACAAGCAAGAAGAAGGATTATAATGAGCACCGCCTCGTCGACCTTCTTACATGGTACTCCAGTATGGGCCGACTTGATGAAGATACCCTACAGAAAGAGAGAGATGGTAAAGATCCAATGAAGAGCTGCTCTGAGGTGTTCATGCCTATCGCACTGTCTCGACAGCGGCTTTTTGCGTATTAGCACGTTCCTTGTGGTGTTTTAAAACGAAAGAGAAGAAAACGACCGATCAAGAGGATTTACAGACCAAGTTGGAGGCCAAGCGCCCCTTGCTTAAGAAATGGATAACAAGAATTACTCAGAGTGAGCTGGGTAAATGAAAGATCGGTGGAATGGATAAACCGAGATGATGGTCAGCTGAACTTTTACCTGACACAGTTGTTGAGCGGCCATGGCTGCTTCAATGAGTACCTTCATGAGGAGTAGAGGAAAGTTGAGCAGGCAAGGTGTTCGCACTGCAACCAAGGGCGGGATTATGGACCACAGCAGACCTTATTTGCGTGTGAGGCGTGAGCGGGGCAAACTCAGTCGCCTCTTCGAGAGATTCGGGTAGAGTAGCCTGGTAGCCACCACGTTGGGTTCCGAAAAAGCATGGAACCAGGCGTTTGCACTTGCAGCCACAGTCAACGGGTACGAAATGAAATAAGCAAATGCCAAGCTACACTATGGCCCACTCAACTCCTATGTACCATTCACATACAGACGTGCAGGAAAAAGAGGAAGTGACTCCAACAGCGGTCTACTATAACTGATGTGCATGCCTGGGGCACTGCAGCTTGGCGGTTGTCAAGAAGTAGAGAAGTTTCGCCGAGGAGATTCTTCAAACATTGAAGTTATAGGCATACATTTAATCGCACGCCTCAAAAAATAAAATTGCCCGCCTATCGATAACACGCCAAGGAAACAAAATTGACACGCCTATGAAATGTATTACACGGATAAAAACGAAGTAAGTAGTGCACACATTATTATATAAGTTGTGCACTCGAGATCCAAAACACTAGAAATCCTATGAAACGGACAAGTACACAAAGTAAGTAGTGCACACATCTTGATACAAGTTGAGCATACAAAATCAAAACACTGAAAATCCATTGAAGAGAACAAATACACCACCATGTAAGTAGTGCACACATTCCCATATGCAGAACAATGGGCAATCCACATTTAATTCATTCAACTATAAGTAAGTAAACCTGATATAGGAAGAAGAAACAGGAAAGAAGACAATGGAATGCTTTGGTTACTGACAAGTCAGCATAAGCCTCAAGGCAGCATTCCAAGTGAAGATTTTTTTTTTTGCCATCACCATAAATATATTTTATAAAGACATTACAATATTGATACATATTAATGCAATCAACAAATATAAATTTTCAAATAATTTACAATGGCTAAACCCAACCGCTTCTTGAATAAATCTGAGTTCAAGACTACATGATACCTGCCTTCATAATAACGAATGCCGCGAGAAGAGTCGAAATTAACATCCGCCGATCACTTGACATGTGCAGCGTGAAAAACTTTCTGAAGATCAAAAGGAAGCTCCAAAGGGGCCTGAAGATTAGACTCGACTCCATGATGAACCTCGATTGCCAAAAAGGGCCTGCGAAAAGGAAGAGTGGAATTGGCAAATCACGGGAAGCATCAGAAGTGCGAATACTGTCAAAACGGCGGACTCTTGAATACAAGTCAATAATGAAACGTCCGCGGCTATGGTACTGATCCATATAACTACCGCACATCCCCTTGGCATCATACTTCTGCCGAATCATCTCATTTTGACGACGAACCTCAGTATTTGACCAACCAGTGAAGATCTCACGACAATGCTCGAAATCCAATGCATTAACGAACTGACTCGACTGACTCCTCCAGGGTGGAACAACTGGGAAAACACCTCCATCAATAGTCATACCTCACTCATAGGGAGTTTGAGGTTCACTATGGGGAGGCAGTCTCTACTGTCAAGCCCATTCTGGCTGGAGTTCCTCACAATAAATGCAGAAAAATTATCTCCTTTTGAAATACGGGTCGTGTGGCCAGTCCTGGCGTGTATTTATGGCGTTCGTCATGGTTTCAACGTCGTGTCAGTTTTTTTCCATGGCGGGAGGGGAACTGGCGGTCAATATAATTTTATGAGGCGTGCACTTATAATATTTCCGAAGTTATATCCAAAAGGGTCGATTCCGGTGTGAAAGGAAACAAAATTAATGCTTACACGACCCGCACCCACTACATTGGAGGAAGGTTGGTGCTGCACATGCGGCAAGAGCAAATAGGCAATCATTAGAAGCTACAGGCTACCAACACTCTGCAGTCGACCACAAGCATAATTACCAGAGACCGGATTCCTCGGCATTTAACACTTTTTCTCCTGAAGGGTGAAAACAATGAAAATCAAAATGAAGCTTGCATCATGATAGACAGGACGCAGGAAAAAAAATTATATTTTGCCGAAAAATGCCGAAACTAGAATAAATGCCGAAATTGATGAGAATGCCGAAAATGCCGAAATTACTACAAAATCATAGTTTGTAATAGAACTGAGAAATTTCATGCTAAATCGTGAATATTTTGTTAAAAATTACCAAATTTTGCGTAAGATCAGGTGGATTTTGTTTTTGTCAATAGATTCATAAATTTAGGCCTGAAGCTAAGTAATTTTGATTGGCAAAAATCAACAAAATTTGCTCCCAAGTGAGACAGTTTTAATTGAAAATTGATAAATTTTTTTCTTCCGAAATTGATAAGTTCTGGTGAAAAGTAAAGTAATTTTGGTTGGAAATTGAATAATTTCCATCAAGAGCGAGTAAATGTGCTGAAAAACGCGTATTTCCCCCTCTTTTTTTTTTTTTTTTAAATGCCAAATATTACCGAATTTTTGAGTTTCAGTGCCGAAATTCACAGGTTTTCTTGCCAAAAAATCCGGTCTCTGAAATTACATTGACCCTGACACAAACGCCAACACGCAAGGAATTGAAAGACCATGGGCAAATATGACAATTCTGAAGAAGAATCAAGGGGTTTTATCCCTCTCCTACAATGATCTCACCTTGACCATCACTGATGGCAGATGATATCTGGTATCTTTCCTTCCATCTGCCGAATGTGGGCAACTGGACCAATATTCCGCTTTCCTCAACAATGACAGAATGACATACGCATGACAAAAGTGCAAAAGTAGTGAATGTCCAAAAGAAACGATCAGGACAATAGACGTTCTAGCATCACTGAGAAAACTCCGTTTCTCCAGATTCTTTTTGGACATTCACCTCTTTCTTTCGCACTTTTCAGTTGTAGTTTGAAAGAAGCTACCATGCAGTTGAATTTCCTGACTAGAAATACGGACGAAACCCTTCACCACGTCGGCTTTTGGAAGACTATGTAATCTGGCCTGCTCGTGGGGTCTACTGGGCAACGATAAGCACGCTGCCTGTTGCTGCAGATTTCAGCATTTCGATACAGCGAAAACGCTAGTACCACCCATAACAAGTCTATATCAATTGGCATCCGTATACAAGGATGAAAGAGAAAGGGGGTGGTTGGAAGGGGTCAAACCTGTCCTTTGAATTGAAAAACTTACTTCAAAATACCATTAAAATTACAGAGAAGGGTAAAGTATTACATAAAATTTCGCTCATACCCCTTTCCCAAAAAGTTCAGCTACGTCACCGATATGAAAAAATTTTTTTTCTACTCTCACAGTATTGTTTGAAAGCAACTAAATATGCGATTCAAATTTCTGAAATAGAATTTGAAATTTAGTATAAATCGATTTTCCGTGACGTCACAGCACTGATATAATATATAGGCAAAAGTACCAAAGAAGAAGTCCATCACTTTCAGCAGCTTCACAAAGGGGAACATTTCGACCATTTATTCATGTTCAGAAAAAAGAATGAACTTGAGAATCAAAAATGAATTCTAATATAAAGGAAATTAGCTTGAAGATTGCGAACGTATCAACTTTTCATTCGAAGTACTGATGATGAATGATCGAAACGTCCCCGTAGTAATCATATAGAAGTCGATAAGCCGTCCGGTAGATACGACGTCACAAGAAAATCGGTCTATTGCGAATTTCGTGTTGATCGAAAAAGAAAGAATAAATTCAAAGACAAATTTATGGGAATTTGGCTACGCAAGATCTGATGAACTTTTGTCGCGCACGCCGATAAAGATGTGAAGAAACCTTCGGAGACCATAAATCAAAGTATCTAAAAATTATAACGTACTATTAGTGAAAGGATGATGTTCGACTCGAAATCAGATGACCTCATTTAAAATAACAAAGGGGTATTTCTCAATTCGAGGATATGGTCTACGCAACTGTATAAAATAGTACATTCAAAATTACAGGTGAAAAATCCTCGATCATCAATCATAGCGACCTTCAACAGAATTTTCATTGTCATCATTATTTGCATTCCAGAATATTCTATAATAAAGAATAATGTTCACCACTTCTTTCATACAATCATCATCGAAAATAAGGGACATGGAGTGTGCTGATGTCCAATAAGTATTCAAATTCTCATAATATATAAGTTTTCGCGCGCAAATAAAAGACTAGCGTACAGTTGTTACCATATTTCGCTCCCGCCGATTGAAGTTTCAACTCGCGAAATTCAATTTCACAAACACTAGTACGCGACAAAAAAAAATGAAATGAGCACTACTACTCAAAAACTAACCTCTTCGAAGACGAAATAGATATACTTCCTTCCGACTGTTCGTAAATACTGAATTCGGTTCTGAAAGTTTTCAAAGGTTTCGGTTCCATGTTGTTCACCAACTCCTACACGCATTAATAAGAAAAAAATAAAAATTAATAGTTCGGTAATTGAAACAAGAAAAAGAGGCGCGACCTTCCAATTAATTGACCGAAATATTTATTTTCAATTACAGATATTATCCACATCCAAAATTTCTCAGAAAAAAAAAACAATTTCACATCAATTTCGAAAATGTAGCGGCCAATATACTCGCTATACGTATTATTAGTGAGCGCCGGTACCTTCAGATCGAAATGGTGAAATAAACGAACTCATTGGAAGTGATCGCGACACAATTAACGTGTGCCGGTAGTTTTTCAAAAACGAAAAGAAAAAAAAAAACAAAAACAAAAAACTGTAAACGTTATTTGACGCGACCGAATTGCCAGTTGGAACACTACTGTTCTGACATGAACGGCGACGACATATTGCCCCAATCGCGGACGCTCTGGTCGAGCAGCCTCGAGTGGGAAGAACAAGAATACTGTTTTGTTTGTCGAGAGTACATTTGCATTCGAAGGAAATGCATTAAGAAAACACCGCGAACCGGGAGAAATTATTCAAAGAAATCTTGGCATTGGATCGTTCATTCATTTCGATCGCAAATGTTTTATCATTCGCTCATTTTTTTCAGATCAATAAGTCGATACAATTACTCTTGGCGCCGGAAACAAATTCGAACACCAGATGTAGAACTCTCGTCCAGTAATTATCGTGCTGAAAAAATGCTAATTTTTCATCCTTGAAGAACGTATTATTCTCGCACGTATCACGAGAAAAAGAAAAAGAAGAAGAAAAAAAAAAAAAAACTATGAAATTTAGACGCAACTGAAATATAGATGTACTCAACATGCGTCACTGGTAGTGTAAGTGAAAAAAAGGTGCGACGCCGTCGCCGTTATGGCAAGTGCAGCCGTGAATCAACTACGACTTCCTACACAGTTGTGAAAACTTCGAAGTAGAATGAAACGTCTTGCCAAATATGGATACACTCAACTACGTACCATAATTTATGAACCTAACATTTTACACTCACATAAACGTATATTTCATGTTTTTTCAAACTGGTTACCGAGCTTAAGACTATCCCATTGCATTCTGTCTATCTTTTTCTCATTTTACATAATCTATTCTCCCTTTCTTCGTTTCGTGAATGTAATCAACATTGTACGAATTAACCAACTTGTAATGGGCGTGAAAAAAAAAAAATCGATCTTGAAGACACAAAGTAATGCCATTGTAGCATAATTGCAAAAAGTGTAAGAATCTTTCTCAACATAGCAAACAACATTGTCCGTCAAAATTTGGTTACTAAGATGGGCACGCCGCTTTATGCAATCATCGTACAGAAATCGACACTCGAATGATAAAGACGAGTAATTTACCTTTAGTTCGGAGTCTTCGGGATATAAGATCATAAGCTGCTTCAGTCGATCGTAAAGGATGCTCACTAGAGCATTAAAACGATTATTCAGCACATCCAGTTCGTGGGATACAGCCGCTTCACCGCTACCCGAAATATGCTCTAGCTTCATCTTCTTTTTGATAGGAACCGAAGCTTCTAAGCTAGGGTGTATTTCGTCGATCAACCAATCACAATAATGTAGTAAACGCAGGTCATAAATCTATTCGAGAGAAGTTAGAAGCGCGCACACCGTAAATAGGGTTAATGTTGATGAGATTAAAAGATAGAAATTTATGTTATTACGAGAAAAAAATTAGTGATTTTAATAGAGTAAATTCATGAATGTTTCATTATTGACTTTAGAAGTCAATCTCGATGAGTTTCTTCAAGATTTTCCCCACAAAGAAATTATTCACCAATCGTTAAGCACAACGAATGAAGTTACCTTAGCCTCTCTGATGAATTTCCCTCCATCTATATTGACTTGTTCGACGGCGGGAACTCTTTGCATGACACTTTTGTACAACGTCTAGGAAGAGGAAAAAAAGCAATAAGATTTCTAATTTAAGAAATATTACGTAGACGTTTAATTTACAAATAGAAATTACTTTGGTAGGTTCGTTAGTTTCGATGACCTGCGATTTCACCGGAGGCGTTAGTGAATTAAGTTTATGGTAACTATCTTCCATAATATGAGCTTCATGCTGGTATGAATTCGTGAATCTCTCCAATTGAGCGTACGCAGCTTCACAACTCTTTAATCTAAAATTAAACGGTTAGAAATATGTATTGAACGTTAACGGAATTCTAAACGCGTCTTTACAAGAGATCAAAAGCAAGATCCTAAACTCATGTATGATGGCGATTCTCAGTAATGGAGCACGAACTGAAAGTCTACAGATAACAAACATAATGTTTGTTGGTGATATAAAAGCGGGTCAAGACCAGGAATTCGGTAATAAGAGAAATATCAGAGATCAGGAATGGACTCGTGGCGACCGGCTAACTAAAAATAGGATACGCAGGTCGCTTGGTTAGAATGAAAGAAGAATCATGGACAAAAAGAATGACCAAAAGGATTCCATATGGAAATAAGAGAAATAGAGGCAGACCAGTCATAAGACGGACGCAAGACGTAGAAGCAAAACTGGGAATATCGTTGAGAAGAACGCTAGAGGGACCCCTATGCCCAGGAATAGATTATACTCGTTAGCATACTTAAAAAGGTACAAAATCTTAACCAGAGTAAAGATTATTATCAGAGCTCAAATTTCTCAGCATTAGTCGAATCATTTAGCTAAGGGCGGGGTGCTTGAAAAGCAGGTAGAAATTGGTTCTAGCGGTAGTAGAGCCTCGGAAAGAAATCTCGTTATGCCAAAAAAATACCGAACATGAGATTAAAATGCCGAAGGTGACCAGTTTCTTGGGTATCGTGTGAAATTACGAAATTCTCACGAATTTGCTAATAATCGGGTGATTTTGGTAATAAAAATAATCCGAATAACTTTCGTTGAAGAGATCATGAATTTTGGTTCAAAATGGAATATCGTCGTTGGATCGGAAAAAACCTCCTATGTGCCATTTTTTGAGAAGTGCACTTTTTTATATGGTTGAACGCGGAATTTCAAGGCGCATCGACTGGAAAAATCCCCTATACGCTAAGTTCAAAATTACGCCGGTAGGAGCGGTTTTGAATACCTCCAATGTGCACCATCCAGAAAATGTGGTCTCGAACACCTCCTATGTGCAGAGCAAACCTCTTATGTGCAATATTTAGGGCCAGGAATTCCTCCTAGGTGCAGAAGCAAACCTCTTATGTGCCAGGAATTCCTCCTATGTGCATTTATCGCCCAATACCGCCGTATTTTAGAGAATTTTGAATATTTTTTGTTACTATCGTATCAAAGAAGCTTTTCCACATTTAATGGGACGTTTTCGAAGTATTTTGGCCCTCTTTTCACAAAATAATCAGTTTTTTGCTTCTCCTGTAAAATTTTATTTTTGCCACATAAGAGGTTTTTTCCGATCCAACGACGATATATAGAAAAACTGACAGGATCTGGTGTTGATAAATTTGGCTCTTTAAGTCTGTTAATTTGGTCGGAAATTAAATAATTTTGTTCGAGAATCAGCAGGTGAAAACACCGAAAAACTCGTATTTCCCATAATTCTTTTCAATTGCCAAATATGTAGTGCCGAAAATGCAACATCTAAGTGCCTTTAATGTCTATTTTTAGCGCAAGAAAATCCAGACTTCGGTTATTATTATTGTTGTCACGTATAAGATACCTCACCTATCAACTAACTGGCAACAAATATTGTTCCATCGAACAGTCACTTTATTCAAGTCTGAATCGAGACGATCCAGATCATGATGAACACTGCTATGGAAGTGGTGACGAGACTTCTCGACTAAACGTCTGGTATTATGGCCGTCCTCCATCACTTGATCGATATTTCCTTGGTTTTTCGTGACGTTACTTTGCAGGTTCAACAATTCTTTGTGAACCGATTTTAAAGCTTCCATTTCGGAGGGCATTTCCCCATACGACGCTAATTTAATCTCGAAGTCGGAAAGAATATGGTTAACTTCGGTCAGTCCATTTAAGGCGATTTCCACGCATTTCATTCTACAAACAAATTCGTATAAACTGGAGAAAAAAAAAAAAAAATACGTTTCCGCATATTATTCGGAGTACGACTTTTACCTCTCAACGTATAAATGTGACAAGTTCCACAAACTATTCCACTGATTGAGCACCCGCTCCAATTTAGACTGAAACGAGGGCGTTTTACGGGCAATCGATTTGAATGTTTCTTGAACAGCGTCCACATCCGGTGATAGCGCCTGAAATATTGGATGGAGGAATAGAATCTTGGAAAACTAGACGTATCTGTATTCACTTCTGAAAACTCACCCGTAATCTAGTTTCAAAATCTTTATGTTGGATCACAAGATGTTCTAAAGAGTCGACGTCTCGTGGTATGGACGAACTAAGCCTCGAACTCAGGGTATGTTCGGCATCTTCGAATGACGACTGAAGAGAGGATATCTGTTCACTGAATATCCTCGAGGCATTCTTGCTTTCCTCTACATAAATCAAAAACATACAATTAGAAAAACTTTTCCTTGAGGATAAATCAGTCAGAGTGCCTTTCATTCTTTCAGAAATTATGAAAATGTTCAAATTTTCCAGACAGAGGCGTTTGCAGACAAGATCGAGAATCATTTGAAAATTGAGAATTTTCGATATTCGGCACCCTGTTGATCAAATAATAAATTTAAAACCTTCTTCGAGGGCTTTTCTCTCAAATTCGTCGAATAAACGATTGACTTCATCCATTTCACGTCGTAGTCTACGAAGTTGCGGATCAGCCGGGTCACCTTCTTCCAACAATTTAGCCGCATCTTCATTCAGCGCTTTACGAATAGCATTACGCTGATCAGCACCCATTGCCAAGAACTGGACATAAATCAAAATTTATCATTCCGGCATCAAATACGATCACTGGTCCTATCCTCTCGTTCAACTCACTTGCGCCAAGTCCCAGCTTTTCACCACCTTGATGGTGGCGAAAATCATATTTTGCCTCATTCGTAATTGTTTTCGTTGCCATAAAGCTATCGTGCGTTCAAACTGTCGCTTCAAACGATCGATGGCTTCCAACGCTTCTTTGTCGGGAGGCGGAATCAGAAATACGGCGCCGGGAATGTTACAATCTGAACCACTAGCGCCGTTCGACACACGCCACTTGATCCTACCTGAGTTATCGTGCAACACCCACTGTTCACCTTTTTCGATCGTGATCTACGACAGAAATTTAGCCTTTTAATGCCTAATCGACTTACTCGGATTTCTTCACCCACGGAAATATACGTACCCCGTTTCTTTTGTAGTCGCTAACTGCCAAAATAGGAATCGGCCGGGTAACTGGTTGTCGACGTTGTTTCAAAGGGACGACATTTTGAACTCGTTCAGCTAAGGACTCGACAACCTCTCCGTACTGATTCAATTCTTCACGAAGTTCTTGCATACCTTTGAGCAACCGTTCGCCTTCGTCCAAAGTGAAATCGGATTGACTATAGACCGTATTGAGCAATTCATCTCGTCTGCAATGCAAAGTTTGTTTACTCGAGAAGAACGGGGAATTGATTTTCAGTTGACAAGGGATGACACTCACTTGTTCAACCATAGTTCGGCTTCTTTCATATCCTTGAAGAACTGTTGATAATACGAAGCGTGCTTAAGGTGAGTTTCTAAAGCTAGGGTTAGCTGCAAAGTCCACGACCACTGATTGTTCATCGTCGTCATGTAAGATTCTATAGTCTTAGAAGCGGAATGATTCTGTAAAAGTAATGATTCGCCTCGATCTTGAACTGCGCTGAATTGTATTTCTCGCTTTTCCAATTCGGTCATCAAAACCTGTAAGACAAAAATAGTAGTAACTTGAAAGTGAAATGAAGCGAGAGAAAATTTGAAAATGCAAAATGGACAACAGCAGTCCTATAACGGCAACTCATTTACATCGAATCCGGTATTAAAATACGATGTAAATATTGCAATTCATACAAATAAATAAACACACTCTAGCACGGTGCGAGCTTCCTCTCGTCCGATGATCGTGGGTAACTGTGTAGGAAAGAAATTTTCTTAACACGCTCGCGTAAGTTAATTTATGTAAAAAGAAACTTACGTGATAATATTGTTGAATATTAGCCAGATTAAGATCTCTGTCACTCCAGTCACGCGTCAACTCGATTTCCTCTTTTTCATTCAACCAAATCAGGTGATTCGACGCCGATTGCAAGAAATCTTGCAGAGTTTCCAAATCGGAAAGTCGTCTATTCGACGTCGATAATAGTTCGGTGTATAATTTCGTTAAATTATTCAACTTCTGAGTATATAAGGAAAGTTCATCGCCATGAAAATTACTCTTCGCGTTAATACATTGTTCGCATCTAGTATGAAACTGCTCGATGCTATTATGTTCACGTAAATGAGAATTGAGCTCGGCCTGAACGCTCGGTAAATCGGAGCCGAATTCGGTCTCTTTGATCTGCTTGAGCTTCTTCGCGCACCACTCGATGCACTCGTCGAGATTTTTGCAATACGGATTGCTCTCGAAAGCTCGAGCTTCCAAGGAGGTAACAGTCTGACGATTAACAGGAAGCTCTTCGGTGTATGGGAATTGTAAAGTGGATAAAGGTGTTACGAGACGTGTATTGAGTTGGGAGCGTAGATTCAGCCAACGTTGGTGTAGTTTTTCGATCCTAGAAAATTAAAATCCGTATATTTTACTTCCTATCGAAATTTTTAGAGGAATATTTGAAAGATTTTTTACGTACCTTTTTTGCAAGTCCGACGACTGAGGATAACGTCCATCACGCAACGTCTGCGCGTCTGAGAACAACGTTTGAATATTTTCTTCGATAACTCGAACTTCTTGTTCCAGTATATCGACGTTATGCTTAGCGTCGAGTGGATGCAGTCTTTCTAAACGTCTAGCTTCTTCTTTGATTTTCGGATCGAGGTCTTCGAGGCGCGTGTCAACCAGTTTTATTTCGCGGTGCGTCTTTTCAGCCAATCTTTGTAATCGTTCTAATCTAGAAGAGCCAAGACAAATAAAATCAGCGAGAACCGAATTTGCGGACTTCCAAAAATCTATGAACGTTCGAACCGACCTCTTAATTTCTTCGTGAATTAACTGATCACGTTCTTGGTGAGACATGATCAGTCGATTCCAGGTTCGGTCTACGACATCAATATGCAGCTCAGGTTCGATATCAACTTCGCCGATGGTCTCGAAGTATTTCTGCGAACAATTCAAGCATACGATGGAGACGTTAATATACCTCTTTTCAACTCAATTCAAACAAAGGTAGACGTTTGTGAACCGAGAATTTGTCAACACGATGAGATAAATAGCGAATAGGCGTCGTATAAACTGAATTGTAATTTCATCACCATTATGTAAAAATCAAAACAATTGAACCAGTTTTAATTACTATACGCCTCGTATAAAATAACTCGGTACGACAATACGCTAAGAACGACATTCTTTATATTATATTATCATTAATCCTGTTACTCTCGTATTCATTAAAAAGGAAATTGCGAATCAAATGTCGCAACAAATGTAACACTTTCACTTCTAATAAGAAACTTATTGATTACATATAATCGCCTGCTTCAGAAAAATCAGAGAGATTGCTTTTAAAAACAGACCAATAATTATGCTGCAAATTCTCGACGCTTTTCTAGATACAAAAGCAGCAGGATATAGACTATAGGGTTACCTGCAAATCTCTGTAGATATGCTGTAAACGCTGTTTGTCTCTATGTCTCGCTGGTACCTCTTCGGTTCTAAATCTATTCGATTCTTGAGCTATCTTTTTCATTTCGATTAATGTCGGAGGAAAATTTCGATCCGACATGTACGAAGTTCTTTCCCTCAGCCACAGATGAAGTGAGCTGGCTACATCTCTGTAGTCGGCGATTTTCAGCTGAGCTTCCTAAAAAAATACCGAAGGGAAAAAGGAAGTGAGAAATTCTATTTTCAACATAATGCATCGCGACAAAAAAAAGAAAAAGGTATACTTACGGAGTCGTAAAGCGGATGAGCAGGTGGTGGTTCGGGAAAAACGTCATATAAGGATGATATGTACGTGATTAAAGATTTCTCGTCAATTTCGTGAGTATCAACATCTGTAATCGAGAAATAAATACACAAAGTTTTGTAAAGAAATCTTTCGACATGAAAAGTTAATCCCTTCCAAAGAAAACATGATGAAACTTAAAGCGTCGTTAATGAAAATTCGCGTATGCTTCTCTACAACAAGTTGAAATAAAAGAATATTTTCCTCTTGGAGAAACGAATTATGATCTTGTTGGGTCTCGATTATTTGTGACAGCAGGTAGAGTAAAAATGTTTTTTCCCCAATCAAATTGACGAGCCTTGCAAGAACTTTGAGAGTCATGGGCTAGGAGAGAGCAAATGGGGACAGTAAGGATGAGATGTTGTAAAATTAGGTGGATTGGAAATAGTTCATTGTGCTGTGCTAATGATTTTTCCGTGAACGTTAAAGAGGGAGTTTGAAATGCAAGAAGAGACAGAATGGTGACGCTGGATGTTTTCGAGAGCTATGGACGATACGAGTAGGAATAGATTGTCAGTATTGCAACACAGACACGAAGGGTGTGAGAAGCGAAAAAAGAAGAAAGAGAGGGTAAGAAGATAGCTATTCTGAGTCTGGTTTCAGGATGACTTTTTCTTGTCGGTCACAGCAGTTTAAAGCAGAGCAAGGGATTGGAGATTTTTCTATAGATCGGAACTTATTGGAGGAGAAAAAAAGGATGAGGTGCGATTGTCCGCTCGATGCGTGCTGATATTCATTGAAAAGAGATGGAAAATGGAAAAAAATTCCACGAGTATATAAAAATGAGGATTGGTAAAATCAGGATTTTGGATAGCAAGTAAGCATGAGATATTTGCAAGGAGCGGGTGAGAAGGAAGGGACGGATGAATAGAGCGGTAAGAAGAATTCCTCATACGGAAGCATGGGATGTCACCCCAAATGAAGACTGCATAACCAATTCTTTCAGGGTTCAAATTTAGATTCCTTTGCATAGTCAAAAATGTGAAAGGGAAACTCCGAAGAAACAATGTTTGTGTACGTAAAGTTAGCTGTCTTGGGAATTTTAGTTAGGTTGTGGGGGATGTCAAGGAGTGGATTAAAAAATAGAAAGTAAGGGCCGAAATTTGGGATGAATGCCTACATGAGATTAAAGCGATACAAGACGTGAATTACGAAGGCTGAGAGCATTTGAAGAGATGGTAAGATTATAATTATTTCTATAAGTATAATAATCATTATAATAACATTTTAAATAATTTTTTTATTTAAACATTAAATTATTTTAATAATAATTTTATTAATTCAAATTTCAATAATAATTTTTATTAATTTAATATTTAAATTCAAATATAAAAAAATTAATTATATAATATTTTTTAAAAAATTTCTTCAAAAATATTTTTAAAAAAATTTATTATTATATTAATTTCATTATTAATATTAATATATATATTAAATATAAATTTTAATTCAAAAATTAAATTTAAAAAATTTTATAAAAATATTTTAAATTAAAACATCTACAAATTAAAATATTATATGAAATATTGGATCTTTAATTATATTAATTATATTTATTCAAATTTTTGGATTCTTTATTTCAATAAATTATTTTTCATATTCAATTGATATATTTATTAATTCATGTATAATTTTTTATAATTTAAATTACAGATGAATATTTCGTTTTTTCCATAGAAATTTGACATCAATAATTTTTATTTTAATTTTTTTACATATATTACGTAGATTAATTTATAAAAATTTCATAAATATTAAAATATGATATTCTGGATTATTAATAATAATTTTACTGATAATTATTTCTTTTTTAGGCTATTCTCTTGTTTGAAGGGAAATATCTTACTGAGCAAGAATAGTTATTACTAATTTTATTGCTGTTATCCCATTAATTGGTAATAAATTAATATATTTAATTTGAGGTAACTGATTTATTAGCAATATTTTAATTAATAGATTTTTTTCAATTCATTTTATTTTAGCTACTATAATTGTAATATTTTCAATTATCCATTTAATTATTTTACATATTAATAAATCATCAAATCCTTTAAATTTAAATAATAATTTAGATCAAATTAATTTAGGTAAATCCTTTATTTATTTTCAAAGACATAATAATTTTATTATTTTTTTTTTTATATTTTTTTAATTAATATATTGTACCATTAAAAATAAATAATCCAGATAATTTTAATCAAATAAAAATATTTAAAACTCCTAATCATATTGAACCAGAATGATATATTTTATTTTTTTATTCAATTTTACGTTCAATTAATAATAAATTATTAGCTTTATTAATAACATTTGAATCTATTATTATTTCATTTTTTTTTTACCAAATTTAAACAAATCAAAAATTTTTAATAATAAATTATTGGGCTATTAAGGCCTGGAAGTTAGCAGAGTGAAAGAGTGTGGTATCGGAGAGAAGAAACGCCTGCCTCAGCGCGGGTCAGCACGTAGCACGCCAAAAGCCCGTGAGACTGGATTGAGTGCAGCAATTTTAAGGTTGTTTTGTTGGAGTGGATGTAAATTGGAGAACAGTAATCAAGTTCGGAACGGATTAAAGTACTGTACAGTTGCAGAAGAAGTTTACGGTTACAGCCGTTACGGGGGGTTTGATGGGTATTTGAGAAAGTTTAAGGAATTTTGAGATCAAGGAACCTGTCAGAGGGTAGGACGGTAATTGTAAACTTCTGTGGACGCACAGAATAAAAAGGTGTAAGGCGTGAAAATGTTGGAACAATTACCATGACTGTTCTCTTGTCTGAAAATCCGAATTCAAATTCAGATGACCATTCGGAGATTTTGTCAAGAGTTGATTGGAGGAGTCTTGCTGCTCGTTGGGGATTGGTTGTCGTTTGATAAGGAAGAAGCTGGCACCGTTTGTTAGGCTATTCGTTCAGGAAAAGCGGAATACTTCATGCTTCTCCCTGGGGATACCGTTGATGGGAAGAGTATTAATTTAGAATTCTGACCGTTGGATATCTGTCATAGAGTAAGGATTGAAGGATCTACCTCGAAGCCAATGTCACATAATTTGGAGACGTAGTGGAGGCAACGCTTCCTGGAGGCCGATAAAAGTTATGTAGGGTTTTGAGTTTCAGCGGTCTCGGAAATTCAAGTCAGATATGGTTTGAAGGGTGCTGAAGCCTTCGCGGAAGCCGTATTGATATGGGGAAAGGATGTTCTTCGATTCAATGAAACAGACCAGTCTTTTTTTCAATATTTTTTGGAAGTCTGCCTCGGATAGAAGTCAGAACACGATAAGTCGGTAAGATAGGAGGAGGGCGGGATCTTCATACGGTTTTAATATTAAAAGGATGATAGACAATTTTTAGATGGAAAAGAAACGGCCATGTTGGAGAATAGCGTTGAATAAGGAGAGGAGGTAACAGGGTGTCCACGTTTTCTCTGAAATGAAATTCCCTGACTTTTCCATGACTTTTTCAGGTTTTTCCAGACCATAATGTCCACTGAAAAGCAAGAAAGAAAAAAAAAAAAAAAAAAAGAAGAGGAAAAACTTCATAGCTTGACCTTTTTTTGGCGAATCTCAAAAAATTTCTTGACTTTGGGTAAAATTCCCCGACTTCCAGATTTTCTAGACAAGTGGACACCCTGAGGTAATTAGAAAAGTTGAAGGGCGTTTTTTTTAGCGTTGTAGCAAGGATGTTGTTGGGCTTAAGGCCGTGTGTCTTGTGTGGAGATATTCTTCACTCAAAAGTGGGTCATCAAGATCAACCAATAAATTCAGACGTACTTCTATTGCAACACGATTAGGGTACCAAAGAAATTCATGGATTTTAAATTTTCCTATTTGAAACGAAGAATACGGTTTTAATTGGCTCGTTCTATTCAAGAAATGTTTTCCGAAAAAATATTAAAATTTAGCTAATCTTTCCACAGTCACAAAGATCTGTTTCAAAAATGTTGATATTTTCTGATCGTTTAGTACCAGTGTTCGGAAGAACTTTTAATATACTTCACTTAAAAATGGAGCGTGAAACCATAGATTGGAAAATCAAAATACATCATAGATCGATTTTTCATGATTCGACAACTCTCAAAAAGAGATCAACGTATATGACTGGTTTTGATTTCGTCCTGATTGTACTGTGCTGGAATAATAGGTTTCAGTACAGGGATCCTGTTTGAGATGGTGAAGGTGTTTAGTATGCTTTACTAAGAGGCCTTTCATTTGTTTCACAGAGAGCTTTCCACTTCCTTCGTTAAGAACACCAATTCAAAGGTGGCTTCTCGAATTCGACCCAGTAACTGTGAGTGCATCTTACGATAGAGAACTTTTAGTTTTTTTCGTTACTATTGGAATGATGGAGGAAAAAGCGAAGCAATCTTCGAATAATAGGCAGCGCATCTCTTCTTGATCACAATGTATGATATTCAACCAATTTTTCCCCACCCCCGGTCAAACAATCGAAAGGGCCATCTCGCTCGATCACTGATATCCGTTTGTAATAATTAATGAACGCGCGTTGCATTCATTGAGCATGCAACACAGGAAGACAAAAAACCATTGTTTGTACCCACCTTCTGGATCCAGGAGACGAGTGACGCCGTATTCTTTTTCGGCGATATGAAATGCATTTTCCAACCGTTCTCTCACTACCCGTTTGCGGACATTTCTCCAGTCGATTAAATCGGGCCTACAAATCGAGTAGAACGTAATTATTTTGTATACGTATTTAAATACTGCTTTATAATGTGTCCATGTCGCCCTAATCGCTTCACGAGAGTGATACGTACCTATTGCGATGAATAAGAGCATTAAATGCGAGACCGTCTTTCCACGACGTAGTGAAATCAGTCACTCGTACTCCAGGATATTTGGCAGTGGAACGTCGAGCCCATTTAAGTAAAGCGTCTCTGGCGGAAACATTAGTGTCTTCGCCGACTACGATATCTGATATCTGGAACAAGGAAGTGAAAAAACGCGCATAAATATAAACTATCGTATAACGCGCTACGCAAAATAAACAGCCATCTAAAGCTAGTCTCATCTTACGTTATTTTAAATCGTTCTTAGAATACTAAATACGTCTAAAAAATCTTAACAGTAAATTTTCAGCGATTATAAGTTTTATACTCTTGCGTGTATTCTGTTCCAACTTGATTCATGTACATGACATCTTAAACGTTACAAACTTTGAGGCCCTGCAAAGATTCCTCAGCAAGAGGGAGTCTTGCGAATTTGAAACATCTTCTCATGAACAGAATATAATTGACTACAAGCATTCGGGAAGAGGGTTGTACAAAATTAGAAAATTTCTCCAAGCCCGCCTCTCTCTAATCCCGCACATCTTTCACATGTAAGAACGAGACCCCAACAAACGACGGTTTGGTTCTCACCCGACTGCGAAATAATAGATGAAGTACGCAAAAATAGTGAAAGAGATCGTGAACCAGAACTACTGCCAATTGAATAGCTGTTTTTACAGCCAGGAAAAACGAAGGTATTAATGAATGTCAAGGAAAACACGATATTGAAAGGCAGCAAGTTTGGAAACTAAATTAAATACTAAGCTAGTTAATTGTATGGTCGGGGCACCTTCTGGAAAGGAATGTGATGAATGTGAGCATCAAATTCACATTGGAAAAAGGCAATGAGACTATCAACTTTTAGACCTAACATTCACACTGGAGAACAACAGGACAGCATATAAAACCTACAGGAAGCCAACGCACATTGATACCATCATCCCAAACGACTCCTACTACCACACCAGGTACAAGTTTGCGATACTTGAGAACTACTGCTACCAGCAATTTCCATCTTGAAGAACAATGAAGAGAAGAGGAAAGAATTTGAGATAGTAAAGTAGATCGCAGCAGCTAACGGAGGACACTGGAGGCATGGTTGAGGGAGCCCTTGGGAAAATAAAAGCAAAGAAGGGAAGTCAAGACAGCTCAGCGAGAAAACACTCCGGATTAGTGCCATACAAAGGACAGTACACAAACAAGGTGATAATGGTGTTTAGCGGTTATGATACGATAGTGAATATCCATAACGAGAGACCGGATTTTTTGGCAAGAAAACCTGTGAATTTGGCATTGAAATTCAAAAATTCGGTAATATTCGGCATTTTTTTTTTTTTTAAAGAGGGAAAATACGCGTTTTTTAGTACATTTACTCTCTCTTGATGGAAGTTATTCAATTTTCAACCAAAATTACTTTACTTTTCACCAGAACTCATCAATTTTGGAAGAAAAAAATTTATCAATTTTCAATTAAAACTGCCTCACTTGAGAGCAAATTTTGTTGATTTTTGCCAATCAAAATTACTTAGCTTCAGGCCTAAATTTATGAATCTATTGACAAAAACAAAATCCACCTGATCTTAGGCAAAATTTTGTAATTTTTAACAAAATATTCACGATTTAGCATGAACTTTCTCAGTTCTATTACAAACTAAGATTGTGTAGTAATTTCGGTATTTTTTGGCATTCTCATCAATTTCGGCAGTTATTCTAGTTTCGGCATTTTTCGGCAAAATAGAATTTTTTTCCTGCGTCTTGTCTATCATGATGCAAACTTCGTTTCAATTTTCATTGATTTCGCCTTTCAGGAGAAAAAGTGCCAAATGCCGAGGAATCCGGTCTCTGTCCATAACAATCCAAGCACTTTGCACCCAGACGAAGCATCAGAAACAATGGAGAACTGATTGAGCAACAGACAAGTTGAAAATCAAGAGTGAGGACAAGCTGATATCCTTTGATGTGGGAAACATGTTTGGTACCATACCGAAGGAGGAACTTCTCGCTCTGCTCAAAAGCAACAGATACCATGGGAACCCCGATGGGCCAAAGTACACTTTCTTGAACCAGAACTACTGCCGCTTCAATAACAGGTTCTACAGTCAGGAAAGGGGAATTGCAATGGGATCACCGCTGTCACCAATACTGGTGGAGATAATCATGAACAGAGACCGGATTTTTTGGCAAGAAAACCTGTGAATTTTGGGCACTGAAATTCAAAAATTCGGCAATATTCGGCATTTTTTTTTTTTTTTTAAAGAGGGAAAATACGCGTTTTTCAGTACATTTACTCACTCTTGATGGGAATTATTCAATTTTCAACAAAAATTACTTTACTTTTCACCAGAACTTATCAATTTTGGAAGAAAAAAATTTATCAATTTTCAATTAAGACTGCCTCACTTGAGAGCAAATTTTGTTGATTTTTGCCAATCAAAATTACTTGGCTTCAGGCCTGATTTTATGAATCTATTGACAAAAACAAAATCCACCTGATCTTAGGCCAAATTTGGTAATTTTCAACAAAATATTCACGATTTAGCATGAAATTTCTCAGTTCTATTGCAAACTAAGATTTTGTAGTAATTTCGGTATTTTTCGGCATTCTCATCAATCTCGGCACTTATTCTAGTTTCGGCATTTTTCGGCAAAATAGAATTTTTTTCCTGCGTCCTATCTATCATGATACAAACTTTATTTCGATTTTCATTTATTTCGCCCTTCAGTAGAAAAAGTGCCAAATGCCGAGGAATCCGGTCTCTGTTCATGAATGATATGGAAAACAAGCTATTGAAGGGCAGAAGTTCAGAAACTCGATCAAACACTGAGCCAGATATGTAGATGATATCTTAATTAGGTGGTCAGGCACTGATAGACAGGTGGACCTATTCCTTTCGGAAATGAAGGCGATGAATGTGAGCATCAAACTCACAGTGGAAAAAGGCAATGAGACCATCGACTATTTGGACCTTACTCTCACACTGGAGAACAACAGGATAGAATACAACATCTACAGTAAGCCGACGCATACAGACAACATCATCCCAAATGACTCCTCCCACCCCCCCGGCACAAGTTAGCGGCTATCCAGAACTACTGGTATCGAGCAATTCCTGTCCTCAAGAACAACGAAGAGAAGAGGAAAGAGATCGAGATCGAAAAGCAGATCGCAGAAGCCAATGGCTACTAGAGGTGTGGTGAATGGAGTCTTTGGGAAAATGGAAACAAAGAAGGGAACCGAGGATGGCATGGTGAGAAAGTACTCCGGGTCGATACCATACATAGGAAAGTACACAAACAAGGTGATACAGGCGTTCAATAGCTGCGATGTGAATGTGGGTATCCAGAATAAGCAACCCATGGTGAAGAGAATCAGCAATGACCAAACAGAAGAAAAGGACAAGGAGAGCTTGAGCGTAGTGTAAAAGCTCAGTTGTGAGCAGTGCGAAGGCATACACATCGGTGAGACTGGGAGAAAGTTTGAGATCAGGAAAAAGGAGCACAAAAAGTCGAGGGAGAAAGAAGATGGTAAGTCACTGTTTGGGAAACACTGTAACGAAGAACACCATAATGGAGAGGGAATATTTGAAGTCATACATGTACAGAATCGCACAAAGAGAAGAAAATTTGCAAAAGCAAACAGGAAGAAAGCCTGTCTGTTGAACAATGTAATCACCAGAGCCCGGATTCCTCGGCATTTGTCGAATCATTTTGCTAAGGGTGGAAAGCTTGAAAATCAGATAGAAGTTCATTTTATAGGTAATGGGGCCTGTAAAATAAATTTTATCTTGCCGAAAAATGCCGAAAATGGAATAAATACCGAGAACGGGGTTTAAGGCCGAATAAGGCCGAAAATGACCATTTTGTTAGATATCGTTCAAAATTATAAAATTTCGGACAAAATTAGCTGAATTTCGCTTAAATTTCAACAATCACGGTGAAAATTGACATTTTTTTTTGAAAATATTATTTTGATTGAAAGATTGCTAGGATGTGCAATCCCCAAAATGCGTTTATTTTGGTCAAAATCACGTAATTTTGGTTGTAACTTGGATAATTCTGGGCGGGCGTGAATTTGTAAAAGCATTAAAAACGAATGTTTTTTTCATTTTTTTCTTTTAAATGCCGAATAATACCGAGAATGCAACATAAAGTGCCGAAACTTTTCATTTTCAAAGCCGAAAAATCCGGGCTCTGGTAATCACATTCGATAGCAAAAAATTATTTGGCCTGGTGAATGGACGAGAGAAGAACAAAACCAACCAATAAGATGGTAGGAAACTAGGTAGCCAATAGAAACGCAGTATTAGGGCCAATACAGTGAACCAATCACAACACCGCATTGTTATAGCTAATAAGATCACAGTGTTACATTATAAAAACTCATGTTTAAAGCCTTGTTCTCCAGTTGCGACACAACTGATGATGAGATAACATTCGAAAGTACTTTTGTAAAAGCAATTGATAAAGTAGAATTGAAGCGCTGCTTGGAAAAGGGGCCTCCGTTTCATAGGAAATACATTAGACGGAGGCCCCTTTTCCACGCGGCGCATCAATTGTACATTTGGAAAACTTTTTCAATATTAGTGCTGCACATACACCTTACTCACTCAATACGAGTTCCCATAACAATTAATAATATTCTTATAAAAGTTTCGAAAAGGGTACGTGGTTCACAATTTCCGATTTTCTCACAGTCTTCATAAATTGGGCAACATTTTACGGAGAGCTGTTCGAAGCTGACTGACTCGTGGAACGCCCGATTTACATTCAAATCATTCTTTCTCACAAACCTACAAGTTCAAGGTGTACGAAAAATGTATTCTCAGCAAAATTGCTAATTACTGAAACTCGAGAACGGATTAGGTACGTATTTTATTGGCAATGAACTGTATTCGAAACCAAACTTCTACACGCTGTGTATTGCAGCAAGTTCATTATTTTCTTTAAAACGTCACTTTCCCACTGTTTTCTCCGCTTAAAAATATGTCAACATCGTTTCAACTTGAAAATGAGACAGAAACCATAATACGTGTTGTATTTATATAGTATTTCAATAACTTCAACAGGAACTTGATATTAAGCATAAAAACGCAGAACTTCCTACAGGTATTTGAAGCACGAAATTCTTTTTTTGAAAAAAAAAAAGATTTTTTACAATAAAATTATCACCTTAGAGACGAAGCTTGTTAACGGTCAATACTTCAACAAATTCTATCCTTGTATTCAAATTATAAATGAGACTTTTTAACAGTGCACATCTGCTCAAATTTAGATTTTTGGGATTCCTACCTATCAGTCATTTTTTCGAAGATCACAGAGTACGATGGACCGGTACAAATTTTCATGAGGAGCGAAGAGTAAGTGACCTCTTCCGGGTACAAATATGTCGTGGAATAGAGTATGTATGGATGCAGGTTTCAAGGTGGGTTCCTAATGAAGAGAGGAAAACGAATAAACGAATGCGTTGAACGTGATGAGAATTTGAATCCGATAATGTTCGACGTTCCAGACTTCTACGCGTTTCAAGACCTATTCAAGTTCGATTTCAATAATGGCGTCCAATTTTCGAATATGAAAAACAAACGAAATAAATGTACTCGCTTCAACGTTTGGCTTGAAAGTCATCTCACAAAGTTTCACTGCACAAAATGATTCTTGGTTCATGCACAAAATACGTGTAGTGCTCATCAAAAATAAAATTGGGTCCAATGAAGGACTGTCATTCACTAGTTTTGAGAATAGTCACTCCTCCAGGAGAGAAATAATACGAAAATTTCATAACAAAAGTTCGATGATGCACGTCGTCTACGTCAAAGTCAATGCACTGCACGGATTTATTTGAAGAGTATTATTATAAAGATTTTGGATTTTTCTTTTTTAGTGTAACATAATGAATTCGATATTTTTAGATGAGCAGGTGAGACATGAAATACCACAAGAATGAACAATTTTTGTCCAGAAATAAATATAAACATGATTTTTTTTTACTCCTAATTCTTATGAATGATTCAAAAAAATTAAAACTAGACCTAACTTTGAACATTTTCACTGTATGGAGTGACCTCAAAAAAGAAAAAAAACAAGCAAAACACTCAACATAAAGAATGTTGAGAATTATTCTGACCATCTGTAGAGAGCCAACAATGGAGAAGTGTTTTCTTTTCAAACGGGTTACGACATGATTAGGTATTCTGTTCACCTCAATGAGAAAAATTGATTCAAGGGAAAACATAAGAACTATAAATACAACGTTGACACAATTACAAAAAAGAGGAAATTAATTCAAACATTCAAAAGTTGAAAACTACACAAAATCAGCGAGGGAAGAGGAAGATAGACAAGAGAGGAAGTTCTGTTCTTCGTAGTAGGCGCAGACTTACGAGAGAAGGATATAGAAAATATTATTTCGAGGAAAATAGTAACGTGGAAAAATAAGACGACTAACAAAGACCACATGGATATGATCATAGTATAGCAATTGAATACAGCACTCGAAGAATAAGATTTGGTTGAAGAAAGAATGATTTTTGCTTGTCCGAATGAGATATTCCATGATTTCACAGCTACACTTTAAGAAGTAAAATTTGTAAAAAAGAAACTTTTCATGCTGAGATTTTTTGAAATGTTGTTCTCTGAACCTCTTTACCGAAGAGAATCGAAAAAGTTTCGCAAGCCGAAAAGCCGAAAAATCGAAGGTGAAGAATAAAATAAACGAACTGTAGAAGAAGATCACCAAGCTGATGGGTTTACTTCATGATTTCCATCTGAACAAACTCTGCTGCACCACCGAGAATTTGCCAAAACGGTATTCAACAAAGGGGACCTCACTGTTGTATTGGAATGGTATGAAAACTTCAAGTCTTCTATGAGAAATATTTTGAGGTATCGACTTTCGTGGGGCTCACTCGCTCCGCTCGTTCGCCCTCTTTCACGGTTCCTATCTCGGTTTAGCATAAGTCTGATATAAAATATTTTGAGCTTCCGCCTTTCGACCCCTTCCTTGCTGTAGATTTCGAAATTTTTCCAAGTCCCAAGGTCATTTGCACGGACGCACACACCTCGGACGCACGCAAATTATGAAATAAGGGTAGGGATCAGGATTTCGAAACTATCCCAAGGTCATTTGCACGGAAGCACGCAAATTTTGAATTCACCATGCGGGGTATACTCGAAAATTTCTGAATCACCCACGGGGTAGAGATGTGCACGGACGCATGCGCACGTTCGCACTGATTATTTTCAGTTGAACGAGTTACAAAATTTCTCATTCATTCCCCTTACCCCACCTCTTTGAAGGAAAGTGAAGGAGAAACTCAAAGAAAGTGAGATTATCTTCAGAATTGAAAAGGTCTGTGCGCCTCGCCAGGGGCCTACCTTTTTAGCTACCTAAAATCTGTCGTTCTTATCTGTCGCTCGATTATGCTCGATTTTTCAGAAATACCTCCGCGATATACAATACGGGTTCCACGTCAAAAATAAGGTATGGGCCAGCATTATCAATTTGTTTCCAAGTTCACGAGGACTGTCGTCACCTTGCTACCTAACATTTTTCTACTGTCAAAAAATATATCAATTGTGCGGTCTTCTTTAACAACACGGTTCAAGAGAGACAGGGCAAGAAGCAGTGGAGCAGAAGCAAACTGCTGTGTTCTGTGCTGAGGAATCTAAAAGATATCCCTACACCTACTCGTTCTGGATGGAGCGAGGAAATTTATCTTACTTAGTAAGAACGACGATTCAGTTTTTCCACACAGGATATCACTCACTATCATTATTAAACTAATTTCCCTTCTTACTTTTAGAGTAGTTAACTCGTAGCCCAGGACCAACTCCGAATAAGTAATTAAGGTATCGTAATATCCAAAATTTCTAAAATAGAGATATCTTGTGAACATTTTTTGAATACGTTCAATTTTTTTCAACTTCCTCTTACCTACTGGACCCCATATCACACTTGCACTATCCCGATGCGATCGTACAAGCACCAGATACAGCAAGCGGAGAACAGACATGTTGACAAAAGATTTGGTCTGTCTCATAATGACACCCAGATTGCGTTTTGCGCTATTCAGTACCTTGTGTAAGTGGCAATCAAAGTTTATTCTGGGATCGAAGAGGACACCTAGATCCCGAATTTCCTCAACTGATTGCCCATACCTTTTTTTTGTTCATTATTCATCTATTGACATGTTCCATGTCTTTTCTCTCGCCGGACCCCGATTTTGAAACTCGCGAGTACACCCCCCCCCCCCCTCCCGTCAAGAGAAATCTCTACCCCGTGGGTGATTCAGAAATTCGCGAGTGCACCCCGCGTAATAATAATAAATAATTAATTCAATAATAATTAAATAATTAAATAAATAAATAATTAAAATAATTAATAATTAGAAATAAATAAATAAATAATATTAAATAATAAAATAATTAAATAATTAAATAAATAAAGGCTGAATAGTCGAAATTTTTTCAAGTCCCCTAGACTTGAATTGTCTCATACCATGCCAATACAACAGCGAGATCGCTCGTTCGCCCCACGAAAGTTGATACCTCAAAATATAGAACACCCACAATTACCTCAAAATATTTCTCATACAAGACTTATACGACGCCAAGATAGGTAAAGGGGTAAACGAATAATATCTCACGAACACTTGACCTAGTAGAAGCCTAGACTGAAATATTTCAAGATGACTGATAAAATATAAAAGACATGGAACATGATTTTGCCAGAAAATTTTTGTCCGCAGAACTCCTCCGAAACTTTTTTTTTTTTTTTTCATATCATAAATCTTCTAGTCTGATCTTGTCCGCACCCCTATGATCAAATGGCCTCCATATATCTGTAATTATTATTAATTTATTATTATATCTATTTATTTATTTATTCACCATCTTCATTTTTTTGTTTATTCTTCGAAATGATTGGTTGGTGGAAGGGGTTGGGGGATGGGACCAGGGTTGGGTGGCTAGTGGTGGATATATTATCATTATCTTTTTTTTTTTCTTTTATTTCGAATTTTGAATTTTGTTTGTCTATTATCCGTATTTTTCTATTATCTTCATTTTCATTTTTGTTTTTTAAATTTTGAATTTTGTTTGTTTATTATCCGTATTTTTCTATTATTTTTATTTTTTTTATTTTTATTTTTTTTATTTTTATTTGTTTTTTTTCCCCCTCATCTTTTTTGTTTATAGTGCCCTCCTGTCATTGGCCGATCGGCTGTTGGAGGGCACTCCAACAATATAAATATAAATATCGAAAAGTCAACCTCATGGGTAGCGTCAGGGATGAGGGAGGGGGGGGGGGGAATTCCGCGATTGCAATTCCTTATCTTCATCGAGTTTCTTTTCCCATCTTTTCCCCCACTTTTTGAGGATATTCCGGCAGGAGGGGCAATTTACTCTCCCGTACCTCCCTATTCTACTACCCACGTTCAACCCGTAGAACAGGTTTCCCGCATTACTCGATCAACTTTGTCGACAAATTCTCGATTTTTTTCCTCTGTTATGTGAGTGAAAGTAGCTGGGATGAGAAAAATTGGATCGCACTAATTTATTCATGAACTGAAGAAATCATCGACCAAACGCGGAAAGAGGAAGAGGGAGAAATTTCGCACATTCGATACTGTTGTTCAACTAGGAATATAAATTGGTCAATCATTTGAACAAAATGAACGAACGCTACTGGGTACCCTATTCCAAAGTCGAATCATTCTCAAAGCACTTTCTAAAACAGCACACTACGAAACCTCAATTCATAATTTTTTGGGGATATATCTGGTTTTCGAGCTAGTTTTCACGCGCTCGCATTCGTGTCGCAGCTCGCGAACTCCTCAACTCCGACACTCGAACATTCCAGTGGGTTGTGGCGAATAATGTTCGTTCCATACTGGAAAGAAAAAGAGAAACCCTCGGACATTCTATTCTCGGTATAATTTTCATTATATAGGTAGATGATTTATTAATAAAGCAAGGAGCAACAAAACAATTCATTTAATTCCACGGAAACTCGTCTTTCCATTTTTGGTAACGTAGACGACCAAGCAATCCTTGATCGCAGCAACGTTGACGTTATACCCACAATATAAGATAAATTAAGATCTGGCGAAGATTTTGCCATGAACTAAAAGGTACGCGTCCCACATCCACTGCAACGAACGATCTGCGGTTAATATGAGTAATAATTATAACAATGAGACACGAATCTATAAATTCAAAAGTTTCTATACGACGAGTAACGCGCGTGTTATTAAATTTATTCAGATTTTTCTGGTAAGACTATAGCTATAGAGACACAACTTTTTAATATTTTTCGCTGGCCTAATTGGCATCACAGAATGTATACGAGAGAGGAGAGCCGCATTGAATGCATTTCTCGTTTTCTATTTTCGGTGCCTATACCGGATTTCAATTTTCTTTCCAATCTCGTTATCTATCTTCGGATGCATTGTATTAAAAAGCTCGATCATTTCATTATACAGCGAACGATCAGATTCAAGATCAAGACCAGAAACCACCTAACAGTAATACGCGTTTCCAGCATTCTGCTTCTTACACCTATAGTACGAGCATGGCAAAGAAACCGGCTCTATGCGAACAACCTATAACATTCCACATCTCACATCAATGAGTATATGATATTATCAACTATAGCACCGGAATCAATTTTTACAGCTATACCCGCTAGCGTAATAGAATTTTCGCACGGACCATACAAGTACATATTATAACGTATTTACGATCATTTAAATTTGATGCGAGAAAATCCTACGTCGACTACCAACTTGAGTTCTCGTCCACTCAAACGTGACTTTTTGGAATGTACGTATGATTTCTCGCGGGAGCGATAGAGCGAGAAAGAAGAGGACCAAAAAAACGTGGTACATACGTACTTCGACTACCTAATGTGAATAACCTATCAGGAGAAAGACAAAATAGCTTTGGAAAAAAAAAAACCTTTCACTTCGTGATATATTTGTTGAAATATACCGTGTACGGTGTTCGAGATGAGCGCGGTCCTCATAACATATACACGTTTATCTGTAATCATATACCGTAGCCAGAATACCCGAGTATTATTAAACATGAGTAATGCCGCGTATGTATTTTACAAAATAAACAATGAAGCGTATATTATGCATTGCCGTGAATTTTCTTCTATTTTTTTTTTTTTGCTCCTTTACCTTCGCTCGTTTTGCTCTAGACGTACGATAGGAACTATTCGCCGATTTTTCTTCAGCGTGATGCTTCAACTTCAGCATGGACGACTCGCCGCCACTTCTCGTTAGATTTTCTGAAACCGACTTCTCTTCTCCGCGGGTCAACGTGGTCGTCTTGCGAACAAGTCTGGTGGTGATATACTTCGTACCGGCATGCCTGAACTTCTTGCTCGACTCTTCGCTGGAGCCGTACACATCGGTCGACAAATGTCTTCGGGTATGCACAGCCTCCAGATCTTGCACATCGTTACCTATATCCCTGACGTTATCTTTGTCGTCACTTTCGCGAGTTCCCTGCACGAAGAGTCTACGTTGCGGATCCGAACGCGAATCGTACGTCGATGACGATTTCACGAAACGATACAGGGACATACTCTCGCACTTTTCAACGATCACGAGTCAGAGCGATTACGAGCAATCCTTCGGCCCTTCAAAATACGTACACGAAACTTACGCTCGCATAGTTGAATTTTGCAACAGGTAGTTCTTTGGAATATTGAACGGAAACTGAAAGCTATTTTTCACCAAATTATTGTAAATTACGTAGTATAACCTACACAATTTACATACAGCATATCAAAAGACCTTCAACAGTGAAGTCGAGGGACAATAAAAAAAAAAAAAAAAACATCTACTGCAAAATTCAACGTGCGCATTCGCATTACCGTGGCAGTACAATGAGTTCGGTACATACATACACGACCATGACTGTAAGAATAAGCACAATATAAACGAGGGCTTTCTTCCTCTTTTTCAATAGATCAAATATAGAGGTGTTACAGCTTGATCTCTTTTGAAATCATCAACACTCGCTTCTTTGTACACAGAGCTTAAGGACACACGTGATGAAGGTCCTTCAAACGACAATCGGCGAGCTCGCGCTATAATAAAACTTATATATCTTATCAACGGTGTTTTCGAGCAAACAAATTTCGAGATAAGAGGGGCCTCGTAAAAGTGAAACGAAATCATGTACTCGTAATTAAAAATACGACAACAGACGGGAGTGAAATGTACGCGAACTTTTTAGAGAAAAATCTCACGTCGAGGCGAAGCGATCGAACTCGTTGCACTGCCACCGGTTCCTAAATTCGGTCAACAAAATACATATGTACGCACCAAAGTTTACGATTCGTCGAAAAGAAAGCACACATTTGACACCGAGCACTCGGCGAACGATATAAACGGTTGACCTGAACTCTCTGTCGTTGAAAACTGAACTTCCAACGTTCGCTCGCGGTCGCTTAACCATGCAATAGAAAATCGCCGATTCTCGGCATTCAACCGTACATGGACACGACGAGTAATGATATAAGAGGGAGATATAACTGCACCATTAAAATCTTACGTCATTAATGAAACACAGGTACAATAAACATTAAGCGGAATGGGAAGGAAGGGTTATGGGACGTATACGGCTTCGGGAAGCGCTGATGGAGGGTATAGTTTGTGACAGACGCGCGTCGACACTAACACATATTCGCGCACAGGTGGGGCGTCGAATGAAAATACATAAGTACAGGTATTCTATATACCGAACAGGTACATGGAAGAGCCTGCAGAGACGTGTAAATGGAACGTAGACCGATATCAATTTTTTCGTTTTCAGCCACTAGGTTATCGGACTGGAGAACGTCTCGAGATGAAATTTTCTTGATATGCAGGGCGCGCCTACCGAATACGAATTTTCGAACTGGGTGACCTTTGAACGACTCGAATACACGAACTTATTTTGGATCATTTTCAAAAACACTAGATCGTTTGCCCCTTATTATGGAATTGTTGCAAAGACTGTTTCGAAAAACACATTAACCACTGCCTTGATTTTCAAGAATTATTTATGACTTCTACGACTAATAGACATCGATCTTATTATGGAAGAGATCGCGTTATTCTACAGCAGGTCAACTAAGAATTTTGAAAAGTCTACAAAAAATGTATTACTGCGCCATCTACAAATTTAATGGATGTCTTGGGATAATTGTGGGCAGGCGCGGATCCACAGGGGGGGAATTCCCCCCTCCCCCCCCCCCAAAAAAAAAAAAAAAAAAAGAATCTCCAAAAATAACAAAAAAACTGTAGTATCGAAGAAAATGTAAAAAAAAAAAAGAAAAAAGAAGTCCTTTAAACTTTTTTTGGATTGTTTCTGGATCCACGCCTGTTTGGGGAGTAATATTAAGCACGGAGGAAGAAGAGTGTTAGAACGGAGGAGTAGTACCGATGAAAAAATACAAATGGACGGTATTCTTAAGAGATGCGCGCACGGAGGATGAATCACACGAACTTAATTCTTCTGAACAAAGAATAAGGACCTCCTTGCAGTGAAAGCTGACAAAGGGAACTCACCCTAATTATTAAGAAAATTCATCACCTTTTGGATGACACAACTATTTTAAAGTTTCTAAAATATGATTCTACCTCTCGTTTAGGGACTAAAAGTAATGATACTATCGAAAATATATATAAAAAGAACCTTATTGATTTTAATTTCAAAAAATATCTAACTCAACACAACTTTCTTCCTCCTAAAATCTATGGCCTCCCTAAGATTCATACCTCTCTATTCCTTGTCCAGCTTCCTCGCCAATATTCTTAGTGCAATAAAAAATTACGATATTAATATTGATGAGATTCACTTGGATGTAGACGCGATGGTTCGTAGCAGGGTGGTTAGGAAGCACCTCGATAAACGCGAAAGACGAATACTCCGACGTGGAGTAAAGCATGCAGTGGATCAGAACAGAGTTGCGAAGATGGTATGGTAAATTTAATATTACGACTAGATTAAACCTTATGGTCCATTCGAGACTCTCCGGCATGCTCCCCCCCCCATAGTTTGATTGCTTTATGCGGGACGTCAATGAAAATTGCCGGAAGTTTGAGGTGAATTTGAAAGAAGAAGCTGTCCTCCCTAATGACGGTTAATGAGGATGTGGTTGAGGAGGGGGTGAGTGACGGTGTTGACGTTCATAAATTCCATCCCCCCTCATAAATAATAGTCAGGTAGTGTTCAATAGTGACGAAACAGCCTTCCTCGAGAAAGGTTTGAAATTCAGTCTGCCTCCCCTCAAGAATGATGAAACCTTGGCGAATGTGTTGCGGATCTTGCGGTTAAGATTGGTCCTGGTTTTAATACCCAGAAAGTCGGTGTCGAATTAATCCGTAATAACCCCCTCCCTCGCATGAGTAATAAATTGGGAGGAGTGACTCAGGGTTTAAGGAGGAAGATGAAAGAGGGAGATTTGATCGTCACTAAGGCTGACAAGGGCAACGCTGTTGTAGTGATGGAGAGATCGGCCTATTCTTCTAAGGTTCGTGAAGTCCTACAGCAGTGTGGTGCTAAAGAGAGTGAGGATTTCAGCTTTCCCAAGCACGTCAAAGAAGTTAGGAGTGTCATCAACAGGAGTGAGGCTGTTATCAAAACTCCAGCTTTGAAAAAAACCCCCCTTGTTCCTAACCCCACCCTTTCTCCTCTACGGGCTGCCTAAAGTGCATAAGAACAATACCCCTATGCGACCCGTTGTTTCTTCCGTCTCCTCTCCTACCTACCTCCTTGCCAAATTCCTTGACCGTTGGTTCAAAAATCGAATTGATTTTGAATCGCCTCATTCGGTCTTGAATTCGGCCTCTTTAAAAGACGTCCTCAAGGATGTAAGTCTCCCCCCGGGAACGACCATCTGCTCGTTTGATGTTGTTAGTTTGTTCCCGAATATTCCTAAGGTTGCTACTGTCCAGCGTATGGGTGAGCTACTCGTCAAAGCCAACATTCCTCATAATGAGCTTCATGAATTTTTAGATCTTCTGAATATTTGCTGGTCCCCCAACTACTGTAAATTTGAAGGGAAATTTTTCGAGTTCCCTGATGAAGTAGGGATCCCCATTGGATCACCACTAGGCTCTCTCATCTCCGAAATTTTCATGTCTATGTATGAACCTGACCTCTTTTCCTCGAACCAGGTGTTACTTAATCATATTCACTATTGGCACAGGTACGTTGATGACGTTCTATGTACCTGGACTGTGAGTTTCTGGGTATCTCAATTCCTGGTACCCTTCCATCAAATTTACGTTGGAAATAGGGGTATTTTCCATCAACTTTTTGGATTCATCGATCTCTATAATACACGGTATCCATAAGTTTGGAATTTACAGGAAAGATACTACGACCGACGTTTTAGTCCACGGTGGTTCATTCGGTCCTGTTGCTCACAAGATGGCTGCCTTTCATAGCCTAGTTCACAGACTGACTCGTATTCCTTTGCGTCAGTCTGCCTTCAAGAAAGAGTTATTCACAATAAAACACCTGGCCAGAGTGAATGGGGTCAACTTCGACGTTGACGTGTTGGTTCGGAGGAAAGTTACGAGGAGCGTCCTGGATTCCACCACCACCCTCCCCCGAGACACGATCCGTGATCGCCGTTTGCGTTGGATCAGTCTCCCTTTCCTGGGAAAGTTCTCCCTGCAATTGGGTCGGGCCCTTCGCCCGTTTGGCTTCAGACCCGCGTTTTACAACCCTACCACAGTCAAGAGGTTGTTTGTGAGACTGAAGGACCCCATACCTGTCGATGAGAGGAGTGGTGTTTATAAGTTGGAATGTGAGGATTGTGGAGGCTTTTATATTGGTGAGACCAGCCGCCAAATGAAAGAGTAGCTGAGCACCTGAAGTCTTGGAAGAAGGGACACTTAGGGGAGTCAGCTTAATAAACAGTGGCCACAGCTTCCGCGAGGGATCCGGAGAATTCCTACCATAAGCGCATCGCCCTCGAGAATATAGAGATAATGCGTCATCTCAACACTGACGGTATCACTGTACTCAACTCGTACATTCCGGAAGATGGCCTGATCGAACTGGTTTATGACTCACACCGTGATTTCTCGTTTGGACGATCTTAATACCTCGTTCTTCTCTTGTGTTCGTCAGTTGCTTTCATTTCAGGCTTGAAGATGGTTTATTAACCGAAAGCGCTCGACGTCTTTTATTTTTCTGCGGTTTGCATGCTTTACTCCACGTCGGAGTATTCGTCTTTCGCGTTTATTATGGATAGCCGTAACTTGAAGGAACGGATTCGTTTAAGCACCTCGACTCTACTACGTCCCTTCCCCGGTCCATGAGCCTCGAGAAATTTCTGTAGATTAGGCTCCCTTTGTTGGGAAAGTTCTCCCTTCGGTTTGGACGGGCCCTTCGGCCCTTCGAGTTTCGTACTTGGACAGGTTGAGGTACCACTTGCAGCCAAGGAAGTACCGCTGGCTCAAAAAGGGAAGCTCGCAACACGTGCTCTGCTCCGTGACTGATGATCAACACTGTGTGTATGTTTTTAATTGAAAACAAAAAATTGTTCACTTTTTTTTCCCCCCCGTTAAATGTTTTTTTTTACCCGTCAATAAATTTTTTTCACATGATTATTTTTTAGTCCTCCGTTTATTACATTTATTACGCGTTCAACATTTTTTCCTCCGTTTAATCACTTTTCTCTCCGAGATAATGACTCTTCCACCGTGATTTCACCTATTCCTTCCGTGCCGATAAATAGTGCCTTGATTTTTAAGAATTATTCATGACTTCCACGACTAATAGACATGGATCTTATTATGGAAAAAATCGCGTTATTCTACAGCAGGTCAACTAAGAATTTTAAAAAGTCTACAAAAGATTTATTACTGCGCCATCTAGAAATTTAGTGGATGTCTTGGGATAATTTGTAGGGTCTACGAATCTGGAAGCGCGGAAAATGTTTTGGATAAAAACAGAAGAAAATCGACTTTTGGTACTCTATAAAACTTGCAACATTGGCCACTCTGATTTCGATGATTTGACTTTAATCCTCCTAATCAAAGATCATTTTTTGAAGTCTTCCTAGGTGACGTCACATCTTTCACCAAGATTGCTAACTTGCCGTCTACACTATGTTAAATTTCGGTACCCTGGGATTGTTGAGATAATTTATCTCACCAGATGTCGCAGAGTCGCACTCAGTATTTTCTCATGAGGAAAAAAAATACCACAGACTCACTCGAAGTTAGACGCGTCTGAAAGGAAATTTTATGGGGAATGAATTTATACCTCTTCATTGTTTTGAAAAACTGAATATTTTACCGAGAAAAATGAGTATGAGTGTCAACTCTACATAAGAGCTTGTGTTAAAGTGCTGAAGATTGACTGCAGCGATTTCGTGTGTGCGGAAGAACTAACGAACTGTAGAAGTTAGCGATCTTGTGTTTTTTCACTACAGCCATAAAGATAGCAATGTTTCTCAGACCCATCCTCCCTAGGAGAAAGACAGACTTGGAAGAATGTCGAAATAAAAGCAGAGAAAGGAGAAGTGAATTGTTGGAAACGTCTATGTTAAATTTGCAATTCCCGTGGATTAATTTCGATGACATGAAAATGTCTATTAGGGGGAGAGATAAAGTTTTCTAACCAGAATTTCGAACTCTCTGGTGACGTCATAGGGTAGGCAAAGCCTCAATTCATTTCAGGGACTTGAAAAATTTCGAGTTCTGAGCCCATATAAAACAACGGCTATCTCAAACAAATTCGACGAGGAATTCAGACACCCTGTTATAGAGGATGAATTTGGGTTCAATATTGAGAATAGAATTCAAAATTAGAGTCCTGGGAAATCTACTTCATTCTCCTAAATCCATCTCCAGTCAGACACAACTCAACATTCAAAATCTTTTTAAGCCCAACTCGTTTGATGGCTAAAACTTTAAGGGGGAACCTAGTCAAGGTGTCTACAAAAATTAAAAAGTAAAAATGAAGCACTTTTGCAGGACTTTTTAGTCAGCCTAAATTAATATCGAAAATTTCAATTATAATTTTTATAACGAGAAACATTTCCTGAAGATAAAGATAAAGGACTTGCGAACAGTTTTTTTTTTTTTTTTTTTTTTTTTCTTCTCAGAAATCTCAGTACTTTTCAGAACTTTCAGGAACTACACATATTTTCAAAATTCATGACTTTTTATGACTTGAAGGACTTTTTAGCACCTATAGTCACCCTGCTAATCTATGGGGAGGTATTTTGGGAAATTTTGGCGTCCCGTCTCGTCGTTTGTTGACCTACCCTAATAAAAAACAAGGAAAGCAGGGAACCTGATCTAAGGGGCGAATCGGTTCTAACGTCAAGAATTAAATTCAAAATTGGAGTCCTAAAAAGTTGAACATCAAATTGTAGGAGTTACACTTGGAAAAATTTCGGTATCGAGCTATATACGTATGACAGAAGGGTGGATTGAAAAGTTTCGATTTTTGAGCTACATGTGATAGGAAAGAGAACTCGGAAAAATTCTCCAAGGTCGGAGTTCCTCTCCTATCACTTAAAGTTCATTAGTTGAAATTTTCAAGAGACAGAAGAGGACTCAGAAAAATTTAGACTTCTCGGGACTCGACTTTTGAACTAATTTTGAATATCAAAAGAAACTCACCCCACAGAACAGGTTCCCTACGTCTTTGGCGGGAAACCTACCATCTGTTTTGTTTGTTGAGGGCACACGTCCGCTTCCGACTTTGATGACGTACGTCATCAACCTAAGTTAGATGAGGTTATGTTTCATAGGAAGCGTCCGCGTCCGACTGTGATGACGTCATCGACTCAACTTAGGTTAGATTACGTTGTTTGAAAGAATTTGTCTAGGTTAAATTACAAAAATTTTTCTAGGCTAAATTATAATAAAACTCAAGTTTGCCAAAAGAGTGACCCATTTCTCATCTTCGAATATTTTTGTGTGCTCAGCATAGTTTCCGGGGAGAGAAGCAACATATGAGGTAGTCGAAGAGCTTGGAGAAAAAAGGTTTTCTTCATCCAAAAGAGAAAGCAACAATGGGTCTTCTTGAAGTCAAAAGTAGTATATTTTGGAATTCTAAAAACAGAACGTGCATAATTTTAGACTAGCTGTTTTTCAAGAGCCAGCGGAGCTTGCGGGTTCCCCACTGCCACTGAAGAGTTTACAATAGCTTGTAAATTTTTGAATTCTTCCTGCCACCATATATTGGATGCAGCGAATTGGGAACATCATTTTGTCTTGCCCAGTAATCGGAATTTTTTCAAGTTCAACTACCGATAATCTGATATAAAAAGAACGGGGGAAAAAGAAGATAAAATATTTTTTTTCGGTACTTAGTCAGATTAGGGGTCAAGTTTCGCCAGATGGCGGGACGTGAAATTTTTCAGGGGAAACCACCATGGCTTTGTCAAAACCTCGAGTCGTATACTGAAAACACTAAGGAGCCTGTATAAACCAAGAAGCTAAGCTAAGATGCAGGTGGCTGCGGATAAGATAAGCCAGCTCAATTATCTAAGTCCGACTACTACCGTATTGGGGTTTAAACCTCCACTACAGGGCGCTACTTAAAGGGTGAACAAGAGAACTCATGTATGTTTATACATTGATTTTTCAAACAGCCATTATTTTTTCAATATTACGTTTATTACTATAATTTTTTCTGTATCCAAAGTTGATGGTATGGATTACAGAATTTATACTTGCATTTGCTTCGAAAATGATATCCGATTAATTATGGCGATCGAAATTCCTTCATTTAAAAAGTATGGAACGAAAAAGTGAATTTCGTCAGGGGTACCAACCCCAATATACTAGACTACGGAGTATAATGTGTTCGATCTGATGACGTTGCAGGCTGGCCAAGTATTGGAGGGATTTAGAGTGAGCATTGGCGGAAGTAGGAGGTGAGGTGCTGCAGGCTTAGGCCATACATAGACACTGAACAGATGAGATAGACTAACTCAGAGAAGTAAATTGTACTAGGCTAACGGATATAGTCCATCTGATAATGTCGTAGAGTGGAAAATTTGTGATATCATCAGAGGGAATTTTGGCATAGAGATATACTTTGTCTGACAGTCGTGTGGGTACCACGTGTAGAAGAGAATTAAAAAATTTTTGATTTCGAGCCATATACATTTGTGACTGTAAGAGATAAGAAATAATCAAGAGGGAATCAGACGTTTTAGAGCTGGAAGCCCCTGAACTCTATGTTCCATTTTTTCAACACCGAAATGTAAAGGGCACCGAATTGAATAAATTTCAATTTTGCGAAGTTGCAGATAGTGATTGATCTCCAGAATATTAGGAAGGGTTCACAAGGCCATGAAGGATGACATTGGTCGCTTCATTGTGCGGTCTTCTAAAAAATGATTGCCCTCTAACTCGAGAGAAGAGGCTTTAAAGAAAAAAGCCGAATCAAATTTTAAAACACACAAGTCTTTATTGAAAAAGGTGGAGACAGAAATCGAACACAAGAACCGCTGGAACTTCTTTGCTGCGAGTGAATGTTTGAAGGCTCAACTTTCTTAAAGGTCGACAATATTTGGTACAGCCATTCCTGCTTGCTATACTTCCAACTAATAGGTCAAATGTGTATACATAGTAATCCAACAGGAAGCCGAAATTTATAGAAAAACTACATATTATTATTATGCTAACGAAAGAACCATATCTTGTCTCTCACTGCTACGGTCATGTATAGAGTTAGGATCTGCCGGTTTTTGTCAAATGATTTCCTTTGAGGACGAGTCAAAAATAATGAAAGATGAACACGATTTAGGGTGTAGGAAGGCCAGGAAAAAAATTTTATTTCACCGAAAAATACCGAAAACAGAATAAACACCGAAAATGGACTTCACCACCGAATAAAACCGAAAATTGACTTAAACGTCCAAAAATTCCCAAAAAACTGCTGGCAACGCGTGAAATAGCAAGATTTTGCAAAATAGTACGGAAATATTGTGAGTTACGAGAAAAATTGGTTGTTTTTGGAAAATCTACTAATTTCAAAAGAAATTGAACGTGAAGCTCACGTTGCGTTGGGTAGAGCACTCGTTTTGAGGTTTATTGAGATCTCTTAAAACTGAGCATGAATGTCTGCGAAAATCATAATTTTGGTTGTAATTATTGCGAAATACCCCCTTTTTTACCATTTTTTTTGGTAATTATTATTTTTACGTTCAAAAATTTGGAAAATACCGAATAATACCGAAAATGACATTTTAAAAAACCGAATTTTAATTTATCGGTACCGAAAAATCCTAACTCTAGTCATGTATATTCATTAATCCGCTGGACAATGCTTCAATCAACGTAAGTCGATATTTTATCAAATCCATTCGGAATCTATAGCGTCTGTCTACAATGACGAAGATTAATCTCATGACAATCGAATTACTGACAAGTAATACAATGATAAGCCTTAGGTATACATTTCCGCGCATAGATTCGACATTACCGCATCATCTCAGAACATCGAAATGGAATCGAAGCCTTGCGTGAGAGTTACATAAAATTCGAGTAAGATACCGATCGTTGCTGCGTAGAACAAAAGGAAGAATAGGATTACGAGAACGAAAATGATCTCAGTCGAGCTACATCAGACGGCCAAATGAATTTCCTCATTTTCGAGAGTCGCTTCATGATTTAACGTGTAGGTCGAAATCGTCGACGACTGCAGTAATTTTATTACCGAATGCAAACATTCTCCGAATTTCAAGGTCAACTCACTTGTAATTTTTACAAAACTACTTGATTTCCCACGAAATGCCATACTTACGATAAGAATGAATTCTCGACATAAACTCTTTCACACTCGCCTGGACAAATTTAAAATATTGAAAAATTCAAGGACTCGAGATTCTAATTCATTCGACCTACTCAATGAAGAGGATTTAAAATAAATATGTAAATAAAATATGACGAGGTTCATCACCATACTGCATTTAATGAGAATAAAAACAACACTCGTTTCCTTCTCCGAATAATTGAGGAGGGTAACACAAAATTGTTATTATCTTATCGAACAAAAAAGAAGCAAAATCGAAATTGGAGATGACAGGTGGCTGAATGAGTCATTCTCATTTTAAATTCACGATTCCTAAGTTCGTAATTCGAGACGATTTTTGCAATATCCTTCACCGGTTGGACATGGATATAAACCAAAGATTACGCTGGAAAATATTTTAGGAAACTACATGGAAACACTTATCAACAATTCATAAAGCCATTGACTAGAAATATTTTGTATCATCTCGTTCAAAAAATTATTGGAAAAATAGGATGAAATTATTGAATGTGAAATCTGGCTCTTTCAACTGCCACTAAAAAGGAAAAGAAGAAAGGAGCTTCTTCAAACGACGAAATTCAATGTTATTTCATAGTATTAAACATTTCATCACTCCAATTATACGAGTATATGAAATAGCGACTCATTATGATCCATTTACATACTAGCATAACTCGCTTAGTAAATTGTACCACACAAAAATTTAGAACTACAATTTTAATGCTTTATATTGCATAAAAGAGTAAAAGTATAAGGTATAATAAATTTTCAGACGAGCCGTGTAGAAAGTTAATCATTCGATGATCATTGCTCGTATGAAATCCCGAATTATTCGTCAAAATCGAGGACGACTTATGCTGTCCCACGCTCCGGAATTCAATTAACTGTCGCAAGTAATTTTTTCCTAGCATTCCAAAAATTGAGATAATTATCCTTTTAGAGTATTCGGTTCTTGAATCAATCATGATAATAAGTATCCTAGACGAACAGAGAACTTTTCAAAAACGTCCGACCATACTTTACTAGAGAAATATTATTCACGGAAGCTGGACTGAGAGGAAAGTTCTGGAGGGATTCTGTACCCATTCCACAAGATATGAAAAGAGATAATAAAACTAGCAGCTTATTTCGTTCGTTACTCGTGGGGTTTTGCCTTCTACCACATTCATGAAGTGCGCAGGGAAACCACTTAAATGGATTGATTATTCGGCGAAAATTTCCCGAATCACTTTTCTTGCCTGATATAGTTTGAAAGTTGAAATTCCTAACCCACATCCTTCATACACATAGCTACATGATCAGAATTTCATCAATGCCCCCATTCCTCGCCCCATCTATCAAATACTGCTCAATGGTCGAAATTTAAAGCACGAAGGTCAAGATTTTTCCTCGTCTCTAAAATCGTTCGGGTCTCTCCCCATTCTGGACTATGATTCACCACCTCCCTCTTCATATACTCCTCAGTGATCGAAGTCGAAATTTTCAACAGGGATGAATCTGTTTTATGGGGGAACATATGGTATACTGAATTTGGAGAAGTGAGATTACTCTTCAAAAAACCATCACAGCTTTTTGCCACGTCAATGACCTCGATATACTTCGGTGATTTGGAAAATTTTGACCTTTGCCACATTGGCACATATCCATGGCCTTCATTCTACCAGGCCATACAATTGAATACAATTAGGGGCTTAATATACGGTATGTTGGGTAACTAGCTCACCCTGCTCTGTCTATTTATTATACAGGCTTCCGTCAAGGTTTTATTGCTATAGTGTGATCAAAAATTTTGACGTACTATATTAGGCTAAGACTCATCTAGGTCTAACACTTTAGGAATTTATGAAAAAAAATCGAACGAGGATTGCAGAGAACCTGTTCTACAGGTCGAATTGCTTTTGATTTTGAGAGTCGAACTCGAAATTGGAATCTGAAGAGTCTAAATTTTTCTGAGTCCCCTCCAGTCATAAATTGTAGTTCGATGTTCGAAATTTCTTTGATTCCAACTCCTTTGATATTTTCTAAATCTCCTTCTTATTATAGCTCGAAAGTCGAAATTTTTCCAAGTCGAACTCCTCTGATTGTGAAAAATTTCAAGTTGTCCAGTCCCTAATTGAATTGTGGTTGGTCACTTTTCGCCGGACATGAAAATTTTTATTCAGGGTGTCTACCAAATTTGAAAATTAAAAATATTGGACTTTTATTGGACCTTTTGTTGCGAATCTCATGATTTAACAAGCAAAAAAAAAAAAAAAAAACTTCTTGATTATTGGTTTTGTTGAATAATATGTATTAAAATTAGAACTTTTATTCTCGATTATTGATTTTTATTGGACTTGCATCAAAATTAATGGTCTTTTATTGGACTTATTGACTGGTAGACACCCTGTGATTTCGTTAGCCTAAAAATACATCAGTGTATTGTATACTAGGCTATACCGCGACTTGGACCCAGAATAATGAAAGGTTAAGGATACATGTCTCAAATTAGCAACCCTTAAGTAGATCAAGGTCACTGATGACGTCATCGAGCGTGACACAAAACTGTGAGGGGTTTTCCAGAAGTAGTCCCGATCAAAAAACCAAAACAGTTTTTCCAAGAGATGTCCCAGTCTCATGAGCACACAAGTTGGACCCTCTTTTATCGAAGGTTATTCGCATATAAAGTGAACTGTAGACAGCACGTTAATAAAATCGACTGTACCCTCTCAAAATATTATATTTTCTGAAAAATATATGGAACAAAAATTACAGTCCTCTTAATTTCCTGTCGAGTGAATATAATTTCAAATATCTCAGATGAATTTTTCAAGATCATCACCTTTTTGCCAAGCTTCCGCAAATGACCGTCATGGAAAATGTAGAGAGCGCCTTCTTTGATTTTATTCGCGAATTTCGGGGAAAAATGTCCCATGTCCGCCGGCCAGCAACTTGACCCAACTTGATAATTCGAGGACTTGGAAAAATAAAATTTCGACATTCGAACTATACAATTTCAACCATTTTTTGAGCTTAATGCACTTCGACAGATGATAGAAATTGGAGACTCTCGTGTATAGCTCGAAAATCGAGATTTCCAAGGCCCTCCCTATCATACATAGCGGGGTATTTTCGGAAAGTAAATTCTGAAAATAACGGACTTCTATTTGACCTTTTTTCAAAGTAAGTGAGCCAACAAGTAGGACAAAAAATTAAATTGGCTAAAAGTACCTACTGTTTCTTTATTTGCTTTTTTGTCATTTACCGTTAATGAAAATACTTGACTTCTATTTGATTTACTTGACTCACTTGATCGGTAGACACCCTAACAGTTCGAGAGTCTCAATTTTTTCACACACAGTAAAACTTATCGAGAATAGATCCTGCTAATCATGGAAAAGGGACTGCCTGCAACAGATAAAGTCAGTCTCAAAGCCTGAAGACCTTTGACTAAGTATACTGTACATTACCACGTACTGAACTCAATATCATCACATAATATGGACTGGCAGCACTCCATAAGAACCGTTAAAAATTTTTGTCCATAAGACGGAGGAGCTAAGATAGGCTACTTTGATTACATTATGGTCGCAGTTACCCCTAACGCGTTGCAAATATCACACAAAGAAGAATGCTCGATAACCGGCGGGGAAAAGGCAGTAGTCATTCAATAGCATTACGTTGGAAAAAAGCAGTAAGTACGTCTAATTGACTAAACGTAGTTCCTTCATGTCATGCCATTTTCCGACGACACGCTGCTAATTCGAAGACTGTTTTTCCATGTAAAAAACTCTGTGTAAGGCGAATACGGAAAAGAGAATGTACCGAGGGCTGAGCGGTAAAGTGTGGTATATCACCTTGACCTCGACAGGAGAATCAGCTGTTCGAAAATTTGAAAAAATCCACCGAACTGACATATAAGAAATGAACCTTTGTATGAGGGCATCATCATTCAAAGCTAGCCTGTCAAGGTCAAGTGGACTTACCACATACTTACCCGCTTAAGCTGGATACAACCTTCGACTTACTACTGTTTTAATCGGAATAAGAATTTCCCACAATAAGGGTTACGATTTTTTTCTTCCGACTTCATGCGTCCATATGGTTCTCATTTTTTGCCCTTTTCATACGAGTTCTCAGTAATTTTCTCGTTCTCGGTAAGAAAGGTGAGATTGAGCAATCATCCATTTGATGAAACTAAGGAGTTCAAATATTTTCTCGATCTACTTTTCAATAAAATAACCTACATCTTGACTAAACTATAAACAATTTCAGTTGACATCAATCCATGTATATTTTGTAAAATTACCTATTGTTTTTCCTTCTTCTTAAACGGCTGGTCGTGACAATAACGTCATTTATCGAATATAAATTCGAGAACTAGAAAATACGTGCACCTCAGTCGAAGTGCACACAATAATAGCCTGTCCATTTAAACAACAACGTTGTGACGTACACAAACAGATTGTTCGGTTTGTTATGACCTCAAGAATGAGCGGAACACAATATCAATTTCGTATCATTCACCATTAAAAAATGATGGTTTAATAACCGCTCCGCAAAACATGAAAGCCACAGTTTAAGCGTGCGCCAGCGATCACATCATCTACACCTAGAGGTTATACGCTTTCGTCAGTGCCTAAAGGCGTGTCACCATCAACCTTGAATTCAACGACTACGTAATTTAGCAATAATGTTCGATTGAAAAGAAAGAAAAAAAGAAAAAAGAAACATATTAAACTATTGAGCGTTCTATTTTCTATATCGGCGCAGACTGCAACAAAAGACGCAAGTTTAAGGGTGGTGCCACAAAGAGTGCCATCCTTGTTTACAAAAATCTAATTGAAGAAGAAAGATACTTCAAAAATTTAACTTCACTAATAAAAAGATAACGGTCCAGTTCTAACTCACATTTTAAAGTACGCTATGCAGGTCACACCTATTTCCAACTGGAAAGCGATCTTGATACTATAGAGCGAGTTTAACGAAGGTTAAATTCTTATCACATCACAACCTACAATTCTGCATATATACATTTGGTATTCTACGTCAGATGTTCATTCTATTCGAAAAAATTATAACGGCTACCTATTCGAATAAAAACATAAACTGATCTCCCTACAGCAGTATTCCATTCGACAATACAAGTCAAGCGGTATTGATATCATATTTTTATGCTTATATTATTGTTTACGGGACTCTACCTGGAATAACATGCATGCTGTAATTGATGGTGTCGATTACACTCATCATAAACAATTTTCAACTCTTCAAGGTGTTAACCAAATCTGAACGTTCCAATTTTATGGCATTTTCACAATCCATTCAAGCGACTTGGAAAACTTTTGATGCATTATAACATAAGTGATCGAGATCCTTATGATGGTATTTACTATAGGTAACACCGACATTAGAAATTCAATTGTTGAATCAGATCGTGTCATATTGAGTAGAAGCTCGTCGAATCAAGAGCGAATTCTCTATTAAAGAAGGCGATAAGCGACTCAACCGTGCATTTTTTAGTAATCTTTATAGTGAAATTCGATCAGGAGACACGCTCGTGGACCCCCAAAAGGAAAACTTATGAATAGATTGGAAAAATTTGAGATCCTGTCGGCGCTTCAACAGGATGATATCATTCTAGTAAACAATACAACCCAGCTTCAATTCATTCCACCCTTCGCCTGATGATGGTTGCCGCGTTTACGTTTCTGATAAAACTATAACGTATCTGTTTACGAGTACCTAAAAATAAATTTATAACGATGGCTCGTGACTAAGAAGAAACTCTCTCTTTCAGGGGTTTCCTAATTCGACTTTTTTGATTTTCAACACTTTCTTGACGAAATTATCTGAATTTTGTGGTTTTTAATAGATTATTCCTCGCCAAAGTCCTTGAATTTCTTCACGTGAAGAATACCTTTAAGAATCACCTTATTTTGCTCGCGTGCTTTTAGAAAGCTAAGAAGTGCCATGGTGCAATTAGAAAAGAGTGTATAGAATCGAAATATTAGCGGATAAAAAAAAATTTGCGGTACTTACTTTCAGTCCCTATAGTCCAAAATGTGGAGCATAGGACAAAAAATCACTTCAAAGTAAGTACAGATAATTCTATGACATTTGAAAAATTGATGATTATAAATAAGCGAATTCTAACGAAAGAGAAACAGGATTAAAAAGCGAGTATACTGCGTACAATGACAAAGGATTGGTTCTAAAATAATAATGATGTACAATTAGAGCTTGATGTTAATGCACGGCATACAAAAGAATGATTGATAACTCCACAGCATCGTGAATATTCAAAAGAGGACACAATTATACTTGAACTTGTAAATTTAAGAGCAGTACGAAGTCGCGTAATTTCAGCTGCTAGAGAAATAAAATACTTGAGACTCATTCGCACATCAGCCAGCAAAGACAAAGGATGAAATATAGGGTCCGATTTCATGCTGCTATTAAATTTATGACTTCTATAGTACCTACGGAACTGTTAAGCACCGATCTTATGATTGCATCAACATTCGAACACGAAATTTGCGCGTGGAAAAAGAATAAAATAGCAAAGTAGTTTATTGCAAAAACTTCATTTTTGAAGAGAGTACAAGAATACATACGTCTGACGGAAAGAGTGGTAAGTACGCGGTTGTCAAGAAATTCAAAATTTGACTTTCTAAAATTATTGGTCCCGAAATAAAAATTGAAAATTCTTCGATGCAATGAATATTACTTTCGAAATGGACTCCCTAAAATAATTTCTTTCCGTTAGAATTGAAGCACAATTATTCATTTCCGATAATTTTTCAGCTTTCAAAAAGCAACGAATAGAGAGCAATGCAATCGTTTTTTACATTAAGCGATCTACGCGGATTTTGAATTGCTAGCTCATCCTATAATACGTATGTATCATCTCATAGTCGTGAAAATTAATGATAAAAACGGTAGTATCCGAATCTGAATGAATAATGCATGAGTTTCCCACGCGATACTATTCTGGAAGAACAAGGAGCTACAATATATGCTTACGCGAGTATTTTTGCCTAAATTCAATTTTTAAGGGGTTAAGAAGATGACTAAGAAATTTTCGTAAACGAAAACGTAAAAATATGGATGGAGAAAAATACTACCTACCATTCTCGATGAGTACGGATTACATAAAAAATCCAGTACTTATTTTGGAACACGAAGGTATTTTCGTTTTTTTAAATACGAGTACAGGTGTGTTTCAAACTGTGAGGAGAGATACGCATTGGAACTGAATAGTACCTAATTTATTGTGAACGAGAAAACAGAATTTGTCGTAAATTCGTAGTCGGCAGTGTATAAAGTGATTCAGGACCGAATTCAGATAGAAATGCACATAACTTGAAACGATTGTCGGAGAAATTCTTGCACATAATCTCTCTAATTTTCTCGGGAAACCCAAGATTGAGTTTGTTTTTTTTTCAAATTCATTTTTAATTAAATTCTATATTTTTCTCCAAGAGTCAGTTTTATCAAGAAATGTGGCACATATTGATTGCCAATTCAACCAATTAACTGGTCGAATTTCCTCAATAAAGGCTCTAGCCGGGGAAGGGGGGGAAAATGGCATTGGTCGGAAAATGTTCCAAATGTCCGTCAAAATGTTGTCCCCAATGAGAAAACTCGAAATCCAAAAAATTGGACCTATCCGCTCACCCACATGGGGTGCAGAGTGATTTTTAGGCCTAAAATCCAAATGGCTATATCTCAGCCAATAATGATCGCACAGCAATGAAACTTGAGGACATTTTAGTATATGTGAATGTTCATTTATGGTATTTTTTTCAAAAAAAAACCATTCATATTTTCCCTAGTTTATAGCTATAACAAAACTTCAAACTCGAATAAAAAAGAAATCGGGGGGAGAGGCACCTAGGGAAAATCATTCATTTGAAGCGCCATACCCTCTACTACAACATACATGAGTACCATAGTCCTCGGTGAGGTGCAGCATTCCCACAAAAATCAATATTTAATGAATTTCTGTGATTTTTCCATGAATAGCGGGGTGAACTATGACTGCTACCGCAATAGACCGCGAGAAATCAATGGTCAATGCTCGAGGTGAAAAATACGCACTCCTCCATGAGATGAAATGGGAATGTTGATAGATCAAAAATATATTTTTAGTATTTCGTTTATCGATTTGGTCAATTCTTATGTAAACACGTCCACCGCTGAGGTGGAGTACGTTACATTGAGTTGAAAAATTCTCCAGTTGCTGGAACAGTCTGAAAATAGTAGAGAAGTGAGAAAATCCACTTTTTCAACCTGGAGAACTTCGATTTTTCATATATCCTTCATCAATTAGGTCAATTCTTCGGTAAACATGTCCGCCGAGTTTGAAAAAAATGGTCAAAAAATTCTCCAGCCACTGGAACCTTCTGGAAATGACAAATAATCAAGAAAATCCACTTTTTCACCCTGGAGGACCGTGAGTTTTGGTATTTCATTCATCAAATAGGTCAGTTCTCACGTAAACATGTTCGTCGAGTTTGAAAAAAATGGTCCAAAAACTCTCCAGTCGCTGGAACGTTCTGGAAATGACAAAAATTAGAGAAAACCCACTTTTTCACCCTGGAGGACGGTGAGTTTTGGTATTTCATTCATCAATCCGTTCAATTTTTAAGTAAACATGTACGCCAAGTTTGAAAAAAAAAGTCAAAAAATTCTCCAGCCGCTGTAATGGTCTGGAAATGGCAATAAATCGGGGAAATCCACTTTTTCACCCTGGAGAATTGTGAGTTTTGGTATTTCATTCAATTTCTTATGTAAACATGTCCGCTGAGTTTGAAAAAAATGGTCAAAAAATTCTCCAATTTCTGGGATGCCCTGGAAATAGTAAAAACTCTAGGTAATCCACTTTTCCAACATGGAAAACCGTGAATTTTCATATTCTGTTTATCAACAAGGTCAATTCTTATCCGGAACGGTCTAAAAATACCAAGTTCAGAAAATCCACTTTTCCAACATGGAGAGCCCTGATTTTTGGTATGTTCTTCATCAATTAGGTCAAATCTTATGTTAATAAGTCTTACAAGTTAGAAAAAAATAGTCCATAAATTCTCCAGTTGCAAGGACGCTCTGGAAATAGTGAAAACCCGATACAAACCCACCCCTAAGAATTATTTCCTTTACTTTAAAGTGTTGAATGTTTATTTTTGTTCCCCTGGAGACGTAGAGGTACAAACTGTGCTACTGGGAGCCGTGCATTTCCATGAAGTGCAGGAATGTCCTCTCGAGTTGAGGTGACAATGCTTTAAATATTGGAATTCATGAGCATGACAATACAGAGGATTCCTCCACATCATGCGAGTGCACGGCTATCAGTAACACAATTTGTACCGCTGCGACTCGAGGGGGAAAAGTAACACAAGAATCATTGTGGCGGGTGTGTATCTTCGATTTTTCAATATTTTCAGAGCGTCCCAACGACTGGAGAATTTCTTTCAATTTTTTTAAAATTCGGCGTCAGTGTTCTCAGAAGAATCATCCCGCTAATTATGGAAAAATCACAGAAATTCATTAAAATTAATATTGATTTTTTTGGGAATGTTGCACCTCATCGAGGACTATGTTATTCATGTATGTTGTAGTAGAGGGTATGGCGCTTCAAATGAATGATTTTCCCCAGGTGCCTCCCCCCGATTTTTTTTTATTCGAGTTTGAAGTTTTGTTATAGCTAGAAACTGGGGAAAATATGAATGTTTTTCTTTGAAAAAAATACCATGGATTAATGTTCACATATATTAAAATGTCCTCAAGTTTCATTGCTGTGCGATTATCATTGGCTGAGATATAGCCATTTGGATTTTAGGCCTAAAAATCACTCTGCAGCCCATGTGGGTGAGCGGATAGGTCCAATTTTTTGGATTTCGAGTTTTCTCATTGGGGACAACATTTTGACGGACATTTGAAACATTTCCCGACCAAGGCCACCCCCCCCCCCCCATCCGACTAGAACCTCTATAAGTCAACGATTACTGGTCGATTCTAGTCCTGAGAAAGAGAGACTAGTTTTGTCAAAGAATAAATTATGAATGTGTTGATGTTAAGATTCTATTCATCTAACGATGGGATCAAGACGCCCGTTGATTTGAAGAAAATATTCGTAACCTACGCAGTAAAGGAACCCAATTTCATCAAATATTGTAGATGATACGTGAGAAAATCTTCAGAGCCATAGTTCTTGGTAGAAAGTCTGTGTTTAGAGGATTTTGGCCAAACCGGAGATTTGAAAATTTGGAGTCAGACGACCTGTTCAAAGGGTTTAAAGAGGTCTCGACTCAAAAGCAGGAAGGGCTAATACCCGACTTATTTGATAGGCTATGCAGAGGAGGATAAGAGAGTTCCTAAATTTCGATGATTACATGTACCATACTTTGTAGAAGCTAGCGGGTTCCTACATCGTCTACGCACAAAGAGAAGCTTGTGGATATTAGCAGGCCTTCCGAGGACTCTATTTTCACCGAGCTCCAGGCGATTGTCAGTTAGACTCTCGAGCTAGTCCGACGCTGCTACCCGAATTTTTAATTAGAAATTTGGGCCATCGTCCGCAAGGAACGTTAGCAACAAGCGTGGTTTGTCCACGAGCAATAGAACTTTCACGCCATATAATATGACACAGAGGGGCTACGCTAGCACACGCAAAGAAATGGAATTACTGTAGGATAACAAAAGAAAATTAATTTTCGAGATGATAACATAGGAAAATTGCGAAGGAAGGAGCGCGAGGATGCTCTTATTCAGCAATCTCCAAAAAAGGCACAAGAGGATACTAGATTTCTAATATTGGCACTCCAAGCTATCGTTTGATCTTAAAATGACCTTTCGATTTTCCTGGTGAATGCCACCGAATCCTAGTTAGTCTTACACATTTTTCAAGATCACGATCCATGAATAAATAAGAAAAAAGAGTTCTATCGAGCCTAATTTTCCTTTCCCTTCTTCGACTGTAACTATATCTCTATTCGATTTTTCCGCCAATCATCAATCATGGTTTCCTCTTCAACTTTTTTTACAATTTATAGGTGAAGAGTGATTTCCGATAAGAACCGAGAACGGGTTAAGCCTCGCGTGTACGAACGCGAGACTCAACAGAGGCTGAACGTTCCCAACTCGAGAGTGTACTTCTCGATAGGATGCGGACTGCGAACACACTGAGATGTGACGAGAGTGCGACGAGTACTCATAACTCAGGGACAACTCAGCAAGCTGAGGTAACTCTGACACTGTACACCTTGACTATTTAAGAAGTGACCGTTTTGCTCGAGAAAGGAAATGTGGTCAAATCGCATAATTTGAGCCTCTTCTTGAGGGACGAGGAGGAGAAGAAGACATATTCTACACCCTTGCCTTCCTTCCCGTAGATCAGCGCTTATATTCCAATAATATAATTTCCTTCTGCAACTCTTAGTCCGCAATAGTTGACTTCAGCTACCTTAATACTAAAATTTGCTCCAACAATTTGATTTTTTTTCTACATTCTTACACGTGATTGGTCCTTAAATCCGGTGTCACAATGGATAAGGAAAATTATAAATACGTCCGATGAATCGTTCACAGATTTTCACAGTAAATTATACGACATATGAATTTAAAAGAATAGAGGAACTCAAGTTCAACAACAAATTCATTCAGAGAGAGAAAACGAAGTAAATATCGAAAAATCTCGAACTTGTTTCGAATCCGTTAGTTTGTTACGAGGAATTATTACGGCCATAACAATAGTAATTCACCAGAATGGAAAAAATAAACGGAGTAGCCTATTGTAATTTCAAATCTTACCTGGAAATGTAGTATAACTGTCCATATTAAGCCTAATGTCAATTTCGGATTTCCATCAACAATATCTTCTGCCCTAATGTTCACCAGTTTTATCTAGAAAATAAAAACGAAGGCAACGTAAATTCATACATTCTCAAAGAAAATGACTTCATTGTTTCATATTTTGTATTTATCAAGTGGAATTGTGAGAGAAGTTTAAATACGAACAGAAGATTTGAATTAAAATTTGAAGTGATTTCAACAGATTTTTTCCCAATTTATTTTTCCAAGAATTATACAGATTACTAATTCTCAAACAATGGTTCAATGCATTGCATCCCAAGCAAACTCGATCGATTTTTCCAAGGGAACATACATCATTGTCCTACTCGACGACACCGAACCTATACATTATTCTCTCATGGAAAGTTAGCGTACCTTTTTGAATCGTAGGAAATCGAGTGCCATTTGTACATTTTGAAGCATGTGAAATCGAAGACGTCCTTTTTCTCGAGGCTGTAACAGAAACAATGAACGTGAATTAGATCATATTGCACACCAAAACTACCAAAACTTCATAGGGGTTTTCAACGCTGAAATAATTAAGCTACAGTGAGATATCTAGGGCCCGAGAGCATGAGTCTGCGGAAGAAAAAAACTTCAAGACCAAAGGAACAAAATCGTAGGGTGTCTACTACGAGTATAAAATATGAGAAATGAAAAATCATACTATTTTCATGTCACTCTTCATGCCCGCAGAAAATTTTCTTAAAGCTCTTACCCCAACTCCAACATGGGTGTCATTTTTTATGGGAAATGAAATTATCAAAAATCATGCTATTTTTATGCTTTCATGCCATCTTTAGTCAGATTCATCATTTTCCATGACTTTCATGCTAGTAGACATCCTGTAAAAACATTTTCTTCAATTAGAGAAAACTGTTACCAAACCTGATCCTCTTTTTCTATAATTTACTAATTACACAACGATCATTAAACTTTTTAGGCCGAGCTCAATGTTTTGAAAACAGCAATAAAACACTTCTATATGATAATTGTTCGTCAAAAAATAATAGCGACAAATCATTCAGATTGGGTAATTTTATTTGTCAATTACATTACAAAAGCTAAAATATTCATATGAGTAGTAAGATAATTATTTTGTCCATATTTTAGACATAATCAGAACACAAAAGAAGTGTGATGAATCAAGCTAACTTTCAACCCCGCCTCCCTCTTTTAATTTATTAGAACAAAATAGATTGGAATTCCTACTCCTCTTCCTTCCACAGAGAATTTTCTTTTCTGAATCTGTCTAAGTCTTTTATTTTTTTTCCAGGCGCGGTATAGAAATGCCACCGAACACAACGACCCGAGTTAAGTTAATAATGAATCCTTAATTGTTTCTCAACACTCGTAGACGGACGCACGTTTCCGAGTTCTCTACTAATGCAAAGACATCGATACAGCTTCAATTAGCGGTTTCTTTCATGTATACGAGTTCGACAAATTTGCCATTGAGACAACGATTTTTAACAGAGCAATACTCGTCAAAATTTTAGAAGCTCGGTGCTAAAACAATGTCTCCGCACGATTGCTTTAAAAATCGTCTTCCAGATGAGAGAGAAAAAAAGAACCATAATGCGATATAACCTTCAATAATTCCAATTTTGCTGATAAATCTTTTAAAATTTTGCGCCTTTGGTAAGACGCAAAGACAAGGTAAAAAATGAAAGATTTCATTCCCTTATTTCTTTCTTTTGAAAAAATATATTTCTAAGTAACTTCTTATCTCGTTTAATACTTCGGAAATTCCCAAAGGAGTAACAATGACTCGAAGAGAGAGAGAGAAAAGAAAAAGTTTAAATAAATAATGGAAAAAAATACATACCAATTGTTCTCCGGACAGTACTTCTAACAGGGAGATCAAATTTAAACCATCCTGAAGGTCGATGAATAAGTCGTTCACATGTCGATTCGCCTGCGGACACAAGAGGTAACATTAATCAACACGATAGTTCGTCACATCTAGATACAGATATTTCTCTGCTCTCGATCAATTAATTTAGAAATTTTCTTTACAACAATTAGTTTCAAATTCTTCCGTTTGATGAAAGTATTTAGCTATACGATACAAATTGAAACTCGTTAGTTGCCGACTAAAGAAAAGAACTAAAATTTAATATTAAATGTAGTAAGCAAGATGATGTGTAAAAAAAATAAATGAAAATAATAAACTCTAGCCTCAACTTACGTCGGGAAGTGCTACAAAAAATAACCACGACTGCATGAAAAAGCAACAGCAGTTTGACTGAATAGTGCAATATAAAGGCTCAAATAAACATAAGACAGTGATGATGAGTTGAAAGTCATTTTAGATTCAAATCTAAATAATAGTGAACTGCTTCCAAAATTTAGAAAACTTAATTTTTCCAAGAAAAAATTCTCTCTTAATTGCCATCTCTATTAGTTGGAGTTCTGGTATCTTTGTCAAATATACTCTTACTAGGAAATACGACCGGAATACAATCTTCTAACCATAACATCAGACGACAAATCACAATAGCTACATTTTCTGGTGATATTTATTAATCACGACGAAGAAAGTATCACGCGTACGAAGACTTAAACGCAGACAAAACTCACTAATCCAGTCAAACTAGGCAAAAAAAAAGGATCCTACCAGGATATGATTGCGACGGAAGCCTTTCTTCTTGAATGTTGTCAGAGAACACAAATGAGTTTACAGCGCTCTGCCCCCCCCCCCCGAAAAGCTTTAATCCAACTACTGATATCTTGGAAAAATTGAATGGGGAAAAAAACTTGATAGTGAGTGCGGCCAGTCATAAACTTTTTCACGTAATCCTTTCTATCTGAGAAACACTTTCAATGAAATTGACAATTTACCAAAGAGGATGCAGCTGGCCGAAGAGAATATTGACACCGCCCTCGAAATACAAGAGGAAAATTTGAATCAAAGCCTGACATTGCGACAAATTTGCGAAATTTTGAACGATAACATTGAATGTACTCGTAGCTAGACAACAAACATCTTACATTCAGTTTTAACAAAGAACCTGTTTTATCGGAAGGTTTTTTGGGAAAAACGTCCTCCGTCCGTCAGATCTTGGAGTTTGACAATTTTTCAAGTCCGTCTCATATCATATATAGTTTGGAGGCGGAGCTTGTGACGTCACAGGTCAACTTTGTAACGTCTCAATCCGATGACGTCATAGATCCCTCTGTTCAGATCCCATGTACCTCGTGGAACAGGTTTCCTGCCACCCTTCGTTGAACTCCGTTGAAGAACCCGCGATCTTTTTCAGGGGAGGCGTTGCTGTCAGTAGATAATAAATCTTGCTTGTTTAGTGTCAAGCAAATCTCTTCGATGACGTCATCTTGAAAGGATCAGGAACAATTTTTGTTCGAAACATTTTTATCTAATTGCGCGGTTTTCGAGAAAATTACAAAAAACTATAGAAGGAGGATTACGATTCTTTTCCTTCTTTATAGATCAACTCGCTTCCTGGTGTGCCTCCTGGAGCTGTTTCTTTTTTAAAAGGCATTTAGTTGTAAAAACAATTCATCATAGGTCGAATCATTCTTACGTGGACAATTTGCGGTGCCACAGAAATATTAGCAGTCGTCGAAATTTATAGAGAAGCAAAATAAATTAGTTTTAGAGGGACAACTTTTCTTCGAAACTTATTTCTTCGAAAGGCGTAGTTTTCAAGAAAATTGCACAAAATTAGGAAAAAAATGTTTCGCAATATAAAATACGAGGCTTAAACAGTAGCTTTTTTTCGGAAATGCGTTGTTTCCAAGAAACTTTCAAAAAAAAAAAAAAAAAAAAAAGGCAATGGTGCCATACGGGAGTTTTTCGGCGGGCCAAGCGTCGTGGATCCTTTTGTATTCTAATCAGGTGGCTTTCTTGAGTCCACACTCAGGAAAAATGAAAGTTTCTGTCGCATTCATATCCGGCTAGAAGTCTAATAAAACTGGTTAAACAGACTTTCCATAATGCAGTGTATTTATTGAAAGAAAAAGCGTCCTTGATACACGGACTTGGAAAACGTCTACCTAGCTCTATTTCTTCAAATAATTATTAGCAATAAAGAAAAAAAAAAAAATAAGTACAATAACGTCAAAAATGAAAGAAAGAAAAACAAACGAAAACCAAATAAACAAGAAAAAAAAAAAAAAACAGCGAACGAAATAAGTTTGAAAAGCTCATCAATCAATCAGAAATTTCATCTACCAAGACGAACTTACTATGTAGCAATCTGTAGGTGAACACACGTGCAAACATGTGTATGCCTGAAAAATAAACCACTTTTTAAGTAATGGAAATAAGACTAGTAACCAGATTGGTGCCCTAACAATTGGTCAGCCTTACAACTTGAAACGGTATTCTTAATTGAGTCGAAGTTATAAATCCTACAGGTTTGATAGGGGATAAAAAAAGATATGAGATTAAATGATCATTTGTTGGAATACCCTGAGGAAAGAGACCCTCTCTCAGCTTGAGCGTTTTTTTCGGAAAGACGCGGAGATATGCCAGAAGCCAGCGAGGATTATCTCTAACTTCCATTTTTTCATATGAAAAATTTTGTAACGCAAAAAGAAGAAAATTCACCCCTTCCCACCCTAAAATCCTGACTACGCCACTGAAAGATGGAGGATGGTAAGCTAGAGCTAGATATGAGCTACGGTACGAGGAAGAGTTCTGGTTGAAACTTTGGAGATTTGCAATACCTTTTCTCCACACCACATATAGTTTGAATTCCAAAGTAGAAGTTTTTCGAAATCCCTAATGTAGATTAAATTCATTCGGGACCAGCATGACGGCGTATCAGGGAACAAGACGAGGTCTGCAGGCTTGATGAAGAACTGGGGCATACCACCTACGCTAGAAAATATTCGAATTTCCAAATGGACCTTACGTTACCGTAAAAAATAATTGACGTATGCCTAGGGTAACGATTAGGGAAATGGGATGATGGACTCAATAAAGGCTCTAGCCGGGTAAGGGGGGGGGGAATGGCTTTGGTCGGAAAATGTTTCAAATGTCCGTCAAAATGTTGTCCCCAATGTGAAAACTCGAAATCCAAAAAATTGGACCTATCCGCTCACCCACATGAACTGCAGGGTGATTTTTAGGCCTAAAATCCAAATGGCTATATCTCAGCCAATAATGATCGTACAGCAATGAAACTTGAGGACATTTTAGCATATGTGAACGTTCATCCATGGTATTTTTTTCAAAAAAAAACCATTCATATTTTCCCTAGTTTCTAGCTATAACAAAACTTCAAACTCGAATAAAAAAAATTGGGGGAGGGGGAGGCACCTGGGGAAAATCATTCATTTGAAGCGCCATACCCTCTACTACAACATACATGAATACCATAGTCCTCGGTGAGGTGCAACATTCCCAAAAAAATCAATACTGAATGAATTTCTGTGATTTTTCCATGAATAGCGGGGCGAACTATGACTGCTACCGCAATAGACCGCGAGAAATCAATGGTCAATGTTCGAGGTGAAAAATAAGCACTCCTCCGTGAGATGAAATGGGAATGTTGATAGATCAAAAATATATTTTTAGTATTTCGTTTATCGATTTGGTCAATTCTTATGTAAACACGTCCACCGCTGAGGTGGAGTACGTTAGATTGAGTAAAATAGTTGAAAAATTCTCCAGTTGCTGGAACAGTCTGAAAATAGAAGAGCAGTGAGAAAATCCACTTTTTCAACCTGGAGAACTGCGATTTTTCATATATCCTTCATCAATTAGGTTAATTCTTAGGTAAACATGTCCGCCGAGTTTGAAAAAAAATGGTCAAAAAATTCTCCAGCAACTCGAACCTTCTGGAAATGACAAATAATCGAGAAAATTCACTTTTTCACCCTGGAGGACCGTGAGTATTTGTATTCTGTTCATCAATTAGGTCGATTCACATGTGAACACATCCGCCGTGTTTGAACAAAATGGTCAAAAAATCCTCCAGTCGCTGGAACGTTCTGGAAGTGACAAATAATCGATCAAATCCACTTTTTCACCCTGAAGAACCGTGAGTTTTGGTACTGTGTTATCAATTAGGTGAATTCATACGTAAAAATGTTCGCCGAGTTTGAAAAAAATGGTCCAAAAATTCTCCAGCCGCTGGAGCCTTCTGGAAATGACAAATAATCGAGAAGATCCAATTTTTCACCCTGGAGGACTGTGAGTTTTGGTATTGTGTTCATCAATTAGGTCGATTTACATGAAAACACATCCGCCGAGTGCGGAAATGATGGTCAAAAAATTCTCCAGTCCCTGGAACCTTCTGGAAATGACAAAAAATCGAGGAAATCAACTTTTGCACCCTGAAGAACCGTGAGTTTTGGTACTGTGTTTATCAATTAGGTGAATTCTCAAGTACACATGTTCGCCGTGTTTGAAAAAATTGGTCAAAAAATTCTCCAGTCGCTGGAACGGTCTGGAAATGATGAAAAATCGAGGATATCTACTTCTGTTATGCGGATGGAAGGAAATAATAGCGATAAGAGTTTTTCAGGTGTGAGTCTGCGGTGAGAGAATGGTGATAGCCGCACCGTCAGTCGAAGCAGGGGAGTATGCAAAAATGATTATTGTGTTATGCCAATCAAAGGAAATGATACCAAAAAGATTTTTTCTGTTGTCAGTCCGCGATGAGAGAACAACTACGACCCGGAATTTGAATGAGCGGGGGAATTCATGAAAATCCTCGTTACGTCATGCTCATGGAAGCGAATTACACAATACCAAAACTCACGGTCCTCCAGGGTGAAGAAGTGGATTTGATCGATTGTTTGTCACTTCCAGAACGTTCCAGCGACTGGAGAATTTTTTGACCATCTTGTTCAAACACGGCGGATGTGTTTACATGTGAATCGACCTAATTGATGAACAAAATACCAAAACTCACGGTCCTCCAGGGTGAAGAAGTGGATTTTCTCGATTATTCGTCATTTCCAGAAGGTTCCAGTTGCTGGAGAATTTTTTGACCATTTTTTTCAAACTCGGCGGACATGTTTACCTAAGAATTAACCTAATTGATGAAGGATATATGAAAAATCGCAGTTCTCCAGGTTGAAAAAGTGGATTTTCTCACTTCTCTACTATTTTCAGACTTTTCCAGCACTGGAGAATTTTTCAACTATTTTACTCAATCTAACGTACTCCACCTCAGCGGTGGACGTGTTTACATAAGAATTGACCAAATCGATAAACAAAATACTAAAAATATATTTTTGGTCTATCAACATTCCCATTTCGTCTCATGGAGGAGTGCGTATTTTTCACATCGAACATTGACCATTGATTTCTCGCGGTCTATTGCGGTAGCAGTTATAGTTCACCCCGCTATTCCTGGAAAAATCACAGAAATTCATTAAATATTGATTTTTTTGGGAATGTTGCACCTCACCGAGGACTATGGTATTCATGTATGTTGTAGTAGAGGGTATGGCGCTTCAAAGGAATGATTTTCCCCAGGTGCCTCCCCCCCGATTTTTTTTTTATTCGAGTTTGAAGTTTTGTTATAGCTAAAAACTAGGGAAAATATGAATGTTTTTTTTTTGACAAAAATACCATGGATGAACGTTCACATATACTAAAATGTCCTCAAGTTTCATCGCTGTGCATTTTTATTATTGGCTGAGATATAGCCATTTGGCGTTTGGCCTAAAAATGGCTCTGCAGACCATGTGGGTGAGCGGACGGGTCCAATTTTTTGGATTTCGAGTTTTCTCATTGGGGACAACATTTTGACGGACATTTGGAAAATTTTCCGACCAAGGCAATTCCCCCCCCCCCCCCACCCGGCTACAGCCTTTGATTCTGCCATAACATTTTTCTTTCAAAGGAAAAAGATTCCAAGGTACTTTAAAAATGGATACACGCCAATTATTTTTTGTACCGCAGTACGGTCATCAGGCCTAGATTGTCGAAAAAGATAATGCGTCTTCAATCTCAAGCGCACAATTTAGGAACTCACAAGTTTGAAAAATCAAAATCGGTGGAGACAACAATGCAGCCAGTCAATGTACTGGGTAGAAAATATGCATGTTCCTTTTTGATTCTCATAACCTTTTTTGTGAGAGCGGGGATTTCGAAAGGCGCAAATGGACCTGATGACGAATAGGCACACTTGAGCTCATTTTGTCAAACGTAACTCAGATAATTTTTTCATAATAAAGTATCATCACTAACCTGAGCGTAATTCCAATGCTTCAGAAAGCATGAAAAATTGAAAAAAAAAAAAAAAGTTATTAATTTTTGTAAACGCTACTTCATCAATAAAAGAAGTAATATTTTATTTCTTGCATATTATGCTGAAAGAAATCGCGTTTTCCGAAATAGGAGTTGAAGAGGTAGTGAGTATCTTAATCGAAAAAGAGAGCAGTGCAGTGTATGTACGATGAGATGATTCACAGAGGTAGAATTTTCTCCTATTATAGATATATGCAGACGCAACAATCTTTGAAAATAAATATGATGATATCGAACTACCTTTTGTTCTTTCTCAAAACGTGTGAATCTCTCTAATATCCCGATAGTAAATACGTGCTTTCAACCACTCCATATAATTGATGTTCGGTAAACAATATTATTTAGAATTGAATGTCAATAAACCACTCATACACATTACACACGTTGTACATAAATGGATTTTTTCACTCTTGAAATCGTCGGTGTTATGCGAAACCACTGCGTTAGTCATAGAGTAGTATAGTGAGACGTTAAACGAAAATTCACTGTCTTCTAAAGTTCACTCACAGTATACTCCGTACAAATATGATCCTAGGTATGGATATGAAATGAAAATTCATCAATCAAAAATAAATTTTCGAGAAAAGAAGAAATGAAGAAAAATTTTGCAAATTAATATCAATCTCCATCTCGCTATATTCTTCCACACAACACGTGTAAGATAAATTGTATATTCGTGTTCTTAAAAAAAATGACCTTTTAAAAACTACATCCCTTCACACAACGGTTGGTTTCTGGTTGATGAGACTTTATTACAATCTGAATAAATGTAGATGTACCAGTTTGGGGATATTTTTGTTGGAAAATATACTGACTTTCGAAAATCTTTCATTTTTCTCTTCTCTATTTTCGTTACATCATTTTTGCAGCAAAGCTTATGTAGAAAATTTAGAAGCAGATTTATCTAAATTTAAAAGACAGTCAAACTTGGAATTTTAACCCTCTAACACAAGGAACATGACAAAAACGCGATTCATTTTTCACGTGTTTAAACTAGAAAATTGAAAAGATCTCAAGGGTATCTATTTTAGTAATTAGCTTACAAGAGTACTTTTGGGTGTTACCCCATCATCAGTTGTACCGCTGCTAAAGAACGAGGCCTTAAACATTAGTTTTTATTGTCTAACATTGTGATCTAATTGGCTACAACAATACTGCGTCGTGATTGGTTCATTTGCCTACATGTACTACGTTTCTATTGGCTACCCGGGTTTGTTGTCATTCTTGTTCTTCTTGTCTCGTCCTATCACCAAGCCGAAAAATTTTTCATCGTCAGACAAGATCACAATATTCAAGAAGCTAGTTTTTCCCTCTTTGCCTTTGCAATCTTCATCTGTTTCCAACGTTTCCTTCTCTTCACACGATTTTCATTTCACAAAGGTGTTGTGATCTCCTTTGTTCAATGAAGAAACACCCCTCAAACTTGGATTTCTTGTGACTAAAAAAAACAAAAACAAAAACAAAAAAACACATGGTTCCTTCGGAAGTGCTTGCGGTTACGTTTGAGACCGAATTTTGTTAAGTTCAAATTTTATTCGGATTGTCCATACACTACTCGGAAATTAGATAATTGCATTACCAATAAATGGATCAGGTCTGAACGCAACGTCACGACCAGACTGAACCTGCTGGTAACACTCGAGGTAGTCCAGTTTGCTACACCCATGTGAGTTGGAATTATTTATTCAGTCTATTAATGATGATTGTCGTGAGTTTGAGGCTAACCTTAAAGCTAGAAAAAATAAAAAGATCTCCTCCCTATTGGATTTGAAAGCCCAAGCCCTCGGGGATGACCATGATGAGGTTGGGTTAGTCCAAGAATTTCACCCCCGTGTTATAAGTAACAGTCAGACGAAATTCAGTAACGATGAGCTGAATCTGTTGGAGAAGGGTTTGAAGTTCAGTTTACCCCCTCTTGATAATGCCGACACCCTGGCTAATGTGGTCGCTGATTTGGTCCCGGTATCGATACCCAAAAAACCTGCGCCGATTTAGTCAGCAACACGCCCCCTTCCGCGCATTAATAACACTGCGAAAGGGTTGATTACAGGGTTGAGGAGGAAGCTGAGGAAGGAGGAGACTATACTTACAAAGGCCGACAAAGGGAATTCCATCGTTGCGATGGATAAGGCTACTTACCACTTTAAGGTGGAACAGGTTTTAAACCAGTACGGGGCCACCGAAAACCCCTCTTCAATTTCCCTCACTATGTCAAAGAGGTTCGGAATGCTATTAATAAAAGTTCCGTTATCATTACAAAACCCTCAGTGAAAAAAAGGTTGCTCGAACTTAACCCAGTACTTCCTTTATTGTACGGGTTGCCCAAAGTTCATAAGGCCATACTCCCATGCGGCCTGTTGTATCCTACATCTCCTCCCCCGCCTACTCGCTCGCTAAATACCTGGACCGTTGGTTTAAATATCATACTGAATATGAGCCTCCTTGGTCCGTCAAAAATTCAGTCTCCTTGGCCAATAGGCTCAAAGATGAAGTACTCCCTCCTGCTACTATTTTATGCTTCTTTGATGTGGTCGGTCTGTTTCCGAACATCCTGAAAGCGGCCACTTTCCAATATTGAGGCGACCTTCTTGTTAAATTTAATACTCCCCATGAAGAGTTGCAGGAGTTCTTCGATTTACTCAACGTCTGCTGGTCCCCTAATTTTTGTAAATTTAATGATAAATATTTTGAATTTCCTAAGGAAGTGGACATTCCCATTGGATCCCCGTTGGGTTCCCTTATTTCGAAGGTCTGTATGTCGAAATTTGAGGCTGACCACTTTTCCTCGGGCCAGTCATTCTTAAATCATGTTCACTAGTGGCACAGATGTGTGGATGACGTGCTGCAGATCCCCAAGAACTCCTTGGTGAGTTTCTTAAGGATCTACATGATCAGTTCCCCTCCATAAAATTTACTTTGGAGGTCAGTAATTCTACTATCAACTTCTTGGACCTCACCATCTCCGAAAGAGACGGGGTCCGTGAGTTCACGATATACAGAAAAGATACTTCGAACGATATTGTTGTCCACAGCGCGTCATTCTGCCCTGTCACCTACAAAATAGCTGCTTTTAATAGTTTCATACATCGACACACTAACATCCCTTTGAGTAAACCAGCCTTCCAGAAAGAACTACGTACTATAAAGTACTTGGCTCGGGTATACGAGGTCAACTTGGACATTGACCTGATGGTCCGTAGGAACATCACGCGGCAATGCCTTGATTCTACTACCTCCCTCCCTCCCTCGGGAGGAAAGTCGTGAAGGCAGAAAGCGTTGGATTAAGCTAAGTTTTCGGCAGATTCGAGTCGCGTCCTTCGGCCCTTTGGTTTCCGGCCCGTTTTCTATAATTTTAATACATTAAACGGACTGTTCGTTAGATTGAAGACCATTACAGAGGAGTGGGGTTCATAGTATAAGATGTAATGACTGTGACGGAATCTACATAGGCGAGACCGGTCGCCAGCTCCAAATAAGAGTGGCTGAGAACTTGAAAGCCTGGAAAAAGGGCAACTTTGGGAATCGGCCTTCGCGGAACATTTATTCACCTGTGGCCACAGTTTCAGAGAGGGGTCAGAAACCCTCCTCCACGAATGGCGCTGGAAAACATCGAGATCATTCGCCACCTGAACAGCGATAACGTAACCGTACTCAACAGGTGTATTCCGGATAAGGGATCGATTGAACTAATTTATGGATGTGACTCACATCGCGAGGAGTCGTTAGTTCAATCACGATCTCACCGTTGTTTTCTGTCGTCGACTGTTTCTCTGCCAGTCACTTTCCAATCTCCGCCCGTTGATGGCTTCTTAGCCGAAAGTGCTTGCGGTACTTTGTATTGTTTTGTTTCAGCGGCTTTTGCACCTTTCTTCATTCATTTACTCATTCTGTAGTATTTGCCGTTCTAAAACAAAATCATATAAATGTCCCCCCCAAACGACTAATATGAAGAATTGTCTTCATCAAAATGGCTTCACAACACTCCTTTTCTACAAGTGTGACTTCGGATATACCTTCGCTTCGTCCTTGTGCTGATATTCATTGCAGTGTTTGCCAAACAGTGACTCGCTACTTCTATCTCCTTCGATGTTTTGTGCTGTGCTCCTGTAAATTTAATGCTCCCATTCATCGCATCGCCGCGACCATCTTTACAGGCGGAGATATTCATGAATGTCACAGAAAAAGTTACGGCTTCCTATCAACGAAATTAAACGAGAAACGCAAGGAACCTGTTTCATGAGTAGAATTTGTGAAAATATTCAGAATTGAATTAAAAATTGGAGTCCCGAGAAGTCAAATTGTTTCTGAGTCCCTTTCTATGATATACAGTTCAAAAGACGAAATTTTCCAAACGCGGGAAAAGTGCCTGGTGTCTGGTCAGCAACTCAACATAATTTGACAGGAGGATGAAACCTGAATAATCCAACCTGACCTGACAATAGGAAGAGGACTTACAAGTGTTTAGGAAGTTGAAATTTTTCAAGTTCAGATGTTGCACTTCCACCTCAGGCACAAGCTAGCGGCGATTCCGAACTACTCCTGCCGAGAAATATCTTTTCTGGAGAACAATGAAGAGATGATGAAAAAAATCGGGCAGATCGCGACAGCCAACGGCCACTCTAGAGGCATAATTGAGGGAAACCTTGGGAAAATGGAAGCAATGAAGGGAACCTATGACAGCACAGTAAGAAAGTACGCTGGATCAGTACCATACATAGACAAAGAAGGTATGACGTGAATGTGGGTATCCATAACAATCCACCCATTGTGAAGAGAATAAGCAATGACGAGATGGAGGAAAAGGACAAGGGAAGCTTGAGCGGAGGGTACAAGCTCATTTGCGAACAGAGCGAAGAGGTGAGACTGGAAGTACATCCGACAATAGGAGAATGGAGCACAAAATACCAAGGGAGAAAGAGGATAGCAAGTCACTGTTTGGCAAACACTGCAATGAAGTGTGAAGGAACATTTCAAGTTATATACAAAAGAAGGCCACTTGAAGAAAAGAAAACTCTGGGAACACATCGATATTGTAAAGTCAAATAAGAGAGAAGCACAATGTTATCACATTTGACAGTGAAAGATTATTCGATTTGATGAGTAGACGAGACAGGAAGAACCGAACCGACAAATAAGATGACAGCAAATCTGGTAGCCAATAGAAACGAAGCTTATAGGCGAATGAACTAATCGCGGCGCAGTATAGTGGTAGCCAATCAGATCACATGGTTAGACTATAAAAACAAACGTTCAAGGCTTTCATCCTCAGTCATGATACAACTGATGATGGGCTAGCACCCGAAAGTACTCTTGTACACTAACTAATAAAGTAAAATGATAAACTGGAGATTTCTTAATTTGTAGTGCTCCACTTACACCTCATCACACTTGATACGACTTCTGATGATTTAAACTAGAACCCCGTGTGTTCTAGCCCTAAAGCTCTCACCGACTCGCAAAATATTATCCTCACCGTTCTCTCACCAAATACTATTCTCAAAGTGTTATGTTTCTCTGGGAAACAAATATTTCACAATTCCTCCTCCAATTGGACCACTTCGTAAGCAGCGACAAGGTCGTTTAAATAAAAATACAATCCTTTACAAGTATAGTAAACTATTTCACGTATCGAGAATGAATGTGAGGCAAGGAATTCGATTTTCTTCATCGACTAATATCGTAAACGTTTGAAATCGTTGGCGGAATTCTCATTTTACACTCCTTGGTATGTGACAATACGTTACCGATAAAATTGGGTGGATTCGAGTTCAATAATCGGTGGGAGTCTGTAATTACGTGGCCAAAGTGTATAAAGGACGTAATCGAGTTTTATGATTCCTCTAAACCCGTAATTTCTGACATCAACTATATTCCTTCAAGGGTACCTTTAATATGAACCTCTCTATCAAAAATTTTACAGCACTCGCGCGATAAACCTTCTTCGCCCACACAAAGGAAACGTTTTGGATACATATATTTTTTTAAGATCAACAACTTTCTCATGAAATATTTCAAGTTAGAGTACATCTCAGCATTCTAATATGACTCTAGTTTCATATCCAAGTTCAATTCTGCGTCTTTTCTTCACCGTAGCTGATGACAACTAGCTAAAATTAGGAACGATGCGATAACAGACACACCTAATGATCGTCGGCCACGTCTGTCATACTCTATCGAGTACAAAACGAAATGAGACGAGACTTAAGAGACTATATTTATGCATTCTAATCTTTTGAGGGCGTTAACTTACGATATTTACTCGTAATATCTAATTAGTTAACTCGACTTACTTTTTTCAAGTGCTTGTTCACCCATTTTGTGAATGTTTTCTTCTGTATCGCGTCTCGTTCATCTGCACAGAAAAACAAAGAGAAAAATTATCTCCACTGATCTCAACATTAATACCAGATAAGAAATGAAAAAATAGACGCGATGTAGACTGTAGAGAATACGAATGAATCGAGAAGGTTAGGTAAATATTCAGGAGAAATGGAATTATTAGCCCCACTTCGAGAAGAAAAACTCTAGTGATAGAATATGAATAGCGCATCTTCGCAGCATTAGCATACAGACAGCCTTCAAGACGAGTAGTCGAAGTGAGTTTCGTAAAATTGGTTGCATTGTTTCCGTTTTCAGGCACAGAAATGACCACAAACACACATACATTTTACGATTGATCAGAATAAAATTTAATATTATCATGTATTAGGATCAAGACTAAAGTCTTAATTTCAAATCGGAAATAGATTATGATGTTTCTCGCTTCGTTTTGCATGGATTGATACGAGGAGAATTCATCCAACTGTGACTCGATACAGAATGCATGAACCGGCATTCGAGACATGTTGAACTCGCGAGTCATACATGACCTATTATTTATTCACGATATCAATAATACATGCCTGCAGCCGTAAGAAAATACGAAGAAAAATATGTGCTTTCCAAAATTTATGTCTGCAGTTAGATAAACAAATTCCAATACACGTTAATTAGCACTCGATCCATCTTCGTCGCATTTCCCTTCACTCATTCAATTTTTCAGTACATGCATACTTTATTTTATTCAACCATGCGGAAAATACATACGTCAAAAGGACTCAGGTGTTTGGCACTAATCCGAAAAAATATTTTTTGACGATTGACGAAAAGAATGATGTAATTTTGTGTACTTAGTTCTTAGAATTTGTACATATTTTAAAGTTCCAAAACAGAGTGTCCTGATGGATATGTAACTGAAGGATAAACCCCGGATTTTCGACTCATCATCGCGAATTGACAAACTATGTAGTAATTATAGGTAAAATCAAGACCAGAGAGAAAGAAATCGCGTGTCGCAACAATAATTTACAAACTATCGAGCGAAAGCGTGACTCAGCAGATACCAAAAACTCGTGTCGAAAGATATTCCGATCTCTGAGTGATCGAGTGACAACCATCTTCTTAGTGATCGTGCAGTTATTTTATTTATTTAAATTTAGGGCTCTTGGTAGGCTACACTTTCAAAAAATTTTCCCCTCGCTCATCCCCAACAGATATTCTTGGTTCGATCAGACTCGAGTGAACCTCATTTTCGATCTGAAATCCGTTGGTTCTTCAAATATAAGTTAGCTCTAGATCGACAAGCTCGGACAGAAAACTTGGAACCTTTTCAATATAAATTACTTTTTTTTTCTTTCTTTCTTTTTTTTTTAATAAACCGTTTATTAGAAAAAAAAAAAAAAAAAAACATGAAGAAAATACGGTTTATGAATAGGGCTTCGACCGAAGAGTCATTTCGCCCGATGATGTAACATAATTGTGAGGTAGAAGACAGGGAGAAGCAAGTGGATTAGATAAAGAGGGTAGGAGAGAGAATTTATGAATGAGTAAAGAGCAGGAAAGACAGAGAGGTTGGTGATATGGAGACAATTGAGTGCAGCGAAAGGGCGTTGAATATTAGAGTTGATAAGTGAAGAGTGGAGTGTTTTTTGTTGAGTGGTAAGATGTGGACATTGAAAAAAGAATATGGTTTAAGTCGGCCGCTATCTTGTCTTGCGGATGAAAAGGACAATCAGAAGATATGTTTGGTAAAAATTTTGCTAAATTGTACGGGAGCCTGTTGTGATTGAATCGAAGTCTGCAAATTGAGAGAGTGAATTTTTGGTTGGTGTAGTTTGACAATATGTACCAGGGGTGAGTGGGAATTGAGTTTTCTAGATGGAAGTATTGGGATGAGTGGGAAATGTTTTCCAAGTAGTGTCTTTGCCATTTTTCTTCGTTTTCTTCTCGGGCTATGCCTAAGAGGAAATTTGCACTAATGAATGAGTATTTAGCGGCAGACTGCGAGAAGCATGCCGCTTTAGCTGCCGAATCAACTCGTTCATTGCCCTCAATTTCCTTCTAGCTGGGGATCCACATAAAAGAAGTGCTGATGTTCTTAGAGTGAAGTAGATGTTGGAGGAGGAAGCGAGTGTTAATGGTAGTGGGGCTGATATTGTGACTGTAGGGTGATTCTATGATTGTATGAAGGGCCGAGAAAGAATCTGAAGCGATACGGATTTGGTTATGCGGAGAAGAAGAAGGATTAGATTGAGATATGAAGTTAAGAGCCATGAAAATAGCAGCAACTTCGCAGTCATAGGACGAGGATCCGGGGAAAATTTGGAAGTTCCTTACAACTCCCGAAAAGGAGTCATAGAAGGCCGCACCGCAACCAGAAGTCATCTTTGAGCCATCGGTGTTTATGATACGGTAATCACTGAATTGAGTTTCAATTAGTTCGGCAAATTGTAGCGGTATGGCAACCTTGTGTTTCCGTGTCAAAATTTCTAACGGCCAACGATGAAAAATTTCGAAATAGGTGAGGTATTGGTAAGGATAGCCATCTATCGATGGGAGCGAGTGTAGGAGTTTGGAATATTTTTTTATAATGCGAGATAACAAAGGTTTTTTGGAGGGGATGAAGCGCCAATTACGAGAAATATTCGAAAAGGAGAGAATGAGCTTTCTATTTGTCCAGGAGGCCAAGCGAGTACAATATTTTTGTGTAAGATATATTCTACGGAATTGTAAGGGAGGAATTATTTCTTCAGCTTCCGCAGCAACAACTGGTGTCGTTTTTATGGCTCCTACAATGTAGCGAAGGGCCTGATTTTGAAGTACGTCGAGTTTTTTCAGACGAGAGGGAGCTGCGGAACCGAAGAGGAAGGCCCCGTATTCCATTTTACTACGAATAATGGCTTTGTATAGCATCGACAGGATGATGGGATCACCACCCCATTCGGTGCTAGACAAGGCTTGAAGGATGTACATGGCCTGAGAACATTTGGTACGAAGGAAGGAAATATGAATGTTCCATGTAAGAGGACTAACCAGGTTGATGCCTCAGTACTTGAAGAAGGAACAATTTGGGATTTGTTCGCCCTTGAGGAAGATACACGCATCTGCAAGGTTGTAGGCTCTTAGGGAAAACAGAACAGAAACGCATTTTGGAATGGATAAACTCAGGAGTAGTTGGTCTAGTTTGTTTTGGAGGACGGATAAGGTGTTAGTGACGTGTAGAGTGGCGGTGGCAACTTGAGAATGAGCGTGGTAGATAACCAGGTCATCAGCAAAGGAAAGTATGGTAGCTGGTGAACGTATGTTTAAAACAGTGAGGATATATAAATTAAATAAGATAGGGCTCAGGGACGAGCCTTGGGGAAGACCTAAGTAATTTATCCTAGTTATTGAAGGATAGTTAGCGTAAGTGGATGTAAATGTTTGAGGAGACATCAATTTGAGAATAAAAGTAGAGAAATGAGGGGGAATATTCAGATTTTGTAAAGTTTGACGCAAAATTGGTAAGCTGACACTGGGAAAAGCGCAGTGGATGTCTATGAAAAGGGCGTTCAGGTGTTGCTTGTCTATAAAAGCCTGATATATGTCACTGACGAGGCAGGTGACACAGTCGATAGCACTGCGTTTATTTCGAAAGCCGTAGCAGTTGTGTGGAATAATACCTTTTTGTTCCGACCAGTGTCTGAGTGGGGCATTTAGCATAGATTCAACAAGTTTTCGGATGCATGAGGATAGGACAATAGGACGTAGCTTTGAATCTTTTTTTGCGATAGGGATAATCTGGAAATGAGTCCATGTAGAAGGGATGACGCTATTTCGCCACAGACGGTTGATAATTACTAGAAGAGACTTTAGGCTAGGTTCGGGTATTGACTGAAGGCAGCTGTAAGAGATTCCGTCAAGGCCAGGGGCTGTAGATTTCCTTGAACAAAGAATTGAGTAGAATTCTTCCCAAGTGAATTGACTGTCTAATAGGTTATTTTGAGGAAAAGGGGATTGTAAATATTGAATATTGACCTCTGAGAAATTTGGAGCCCTTGGTGGGACGACTGTGTCAGCAAAGGAAAGTAAGTCATCCTGAGAGATTTTGTGTTTAAAGGGATTGCGACTGGATCTAAATGCTTTGGAGCACCGCCATATTGTGCCGAGTTTCGTGTCTCTCTGAGAGATTTTGTGTTTAAAGGGATTGCGACTGGATCTAAATGCTTTGGAGCACCGCCATATTGTGCCGAGTTTCGTGTCTCTGTTAAATGACGAACTGAATTTTCTGAAGGATTCCCTTTTTATACGTTTCAGTTCCCTTCTAACTGTAGCGTTACGATGTTGGTAAGAAAGGTAGTCCTCGGGAGTGAGAGAGAGTTTCCACTTTCTGAAGGCCTTTTTGCGTTCATTAATAAGTTGCGTGCATTCGGGGGTCCACCAAATCGGGGAAGACTTGCGAACGGATGAAGTGTTTTGTGACTGTGGACGGGGTGTGGAGTAGTTTATTGCTGGATGAATAAGATGAACAAATGAGAGGTCATCTGTTAATGGATCGTTAATTGAATTGTGAAAGGTAGGAGTGTTTTTGAGAATTAATTTTTTGAATTTTGCGATGTTAGTTTTTCCTACGAGAAAATGAGTCTTAGACTCAGTTTGAGGAATGTTTGGAGGTGGAGAAGTATGTTGGATCGTGGTGAAGGTTGCGAAATAGTCACTGCCGTAAGTGTCTGTGTCCATTAGGCATTCAGTGAAACAAATGACAAGTCCAAGGCGTTTCCATCTATGTGAGTATGATAGTTAGGGTTAAGAAGGACATGAGTGATGTGAACAAGAGCTGATTCCAAGTTTGTACCTAAGTGGTTGCTTAGCCATGAGTGGGATTTTGCGTTGAAGTCGCCGATTACCAACCAATTGTTTGTGAGGCTGTTAAAGAAACTCTCATAACTTCCTATCAATTGAGAGAGAGTTTTCTACCTCTCTTTTATCCTTCTCTTTTTTTTTCATTTTTATTGTCTTTACCGCGACATCTCACGGACCCCATTCCCATTCCATCAATGGAAATCCGCGAGGCCGTGTTACCTCCTTCCCCCCCAGGTGATGGACTTAGTCGACCCAATCCAGAAATCTACGAGGTCGAGTTTGAAACTAGATCCACTATGACTTGGCATGTAGTATATTAGGCCTAAATCAAATCTGCCATACCAAAATATTAGGCTATACTAGTTGACCTAGCATATAGATTAGCTTTATACTAGACTTACTATGGCTTAGCATAAAGTATCTTAGGCTCAAACTATATCTACCATAGAGTAGGACTACAGTCCAGTAAAATTAGCCATTTCAAAGGTCAGAGAAAACAACAAAAGCGAAATACGGGAAAATCGTTAGGAACCCTCTTGTGAAACGTTCTTGAGTTTCATTTTTACGGTTGTACATGTTTAGAGGGGCTATTCTACTCAAAAGAGTAGCAAAGTACGAAAACCACTTAAAACACAGCCGCCGAGCACTTCCAGTTAAACAACCATCTTCAAAGCATGGAGAAGAGAAAATGACTGAACCCTTCACCAACGAAAACAGAAGAAATCAATGAAGATCATGATTGAACCAGTGAGTCATCGAAACATGAATCATTCTTATAGAGTTAAACCCTTGTCAGGAATATACCTGTTTGAAACGGTGATGTCTTCGTTACTCCAATGTCGAATAATTTTAATATTTTCGAGGGCCATACGTTTAAAATACGAATTCTTCCTAGAGAGATGGCCTCAGACCACTCTTTGAACCTGTGGCTACTTTCAATTGAATGGTCGTGAAAGGCCGACTCACTCAAGTTACCCTTCTCCCACGTTTTTTTATGCTCAGCCACTCTAATCTGACGCTGACGGTCAGTCATCCTTATATAGACTCTGGGGCAATCATTATAGGCTATGCTGTATACACCATTCTTCTCGGTCATGAAGATGGGGTCCTTTAATTAAACGAATAGACTTTTTTGTATTTGGATGATAAAGGCCGGCCGGAAACCAAAAGGCCAGAGGGCACGGTCCAACTGCAAGGAAATCTTGCCTAAGAAAGGAAGTTTAATCCAACGTTATTTACTATGTAGGTGTGAATCCCTAGGGAGGAAGTGGTAAAGTCGAGGCCCTATGTCCAACCAGACCTGATTCACTCTGGACAAATGCTTCATTGTCACCAATTCCTTCTGAAAATCAGTCTGATTCGAGGAAATATGAGTCAGCTGATGAATTAAGCTACTGAAAGTTGCAATCTTGTGGGCAGCAGGACAAAAAGACGACCCACGGATTACAATATCGGTCGAAGTTTCTTTCCTGTAAATTCCAAACTCATGGATGCCGTCTCTAAAAGCGATTGACAAATCCAAGAAGTTCATTAATGAGCCACTCACTTCCAGAGTGAATTTTTTGGAAGGGTATTGGCTACTTAAATAAGTAGGAAACTCACTCAAGAGATTTGCTGGACCGACCGATCCACGCACACAAAACTTTTCTTCCATTTATGCTTCGAAGATGGTTGCTGAACCGGAAGCGCTCCGCGGCTGTGTTTCATGTGGTTTTTGTATTTTGCTATTCTCACTATCCCTTTTAAACCCTCTTGAGGATCTCTTCCCAAATTTCTCCAATATTCTGAGCAGAGCTTTTCTCCCGGAAGGGAGAGAGAGCGAGGAGGTGATTTTTTTGTATTCTTGCTCTAACTTATACTTTAGAGGAAAAATGTTCAAATAAAAATTGTTCCTCATGGAATTTCCTTTAGAAAAGTTCTTAACATATGCACTGCTACGTCACTACAGTGCGTGACGTCCGCTGTTTCTCTAGAAAATAGTCGTGAGGGTACACCATGTAAGGTAAGCCACCCGCAGATGATATTGTAAGTGACGTCGCAAATGACCTTGCAGACGATCCCTCATACCATCCATATTTTCTATTATTTTCCGCATTGACTTGTCTCGCGCTGCAGCGGCGTAACAGTGCATTTATAGAAAAAATATGTAGAGATCTTTTTTTTTAGGAAATTTTACAAGGAACAATTTTCCTCGAAATATTTTTTCTCTAAAATCATTTCTCCATAAGTTAGAGTCGGAAAACAAAAAAAAATTACTCTATTGCACCCTACAGGGGAAAAAAGTTCCACTCAGAATATTAGGGAAAGACTCACGAAGGGGTTCTTGACAATTTTTCCAAGTTTCTCTTCTGTACCATTTGTTATTTATCACAATGGCCAATTTTACTAGACTACTAGCCCTATACTCGGTTTATACTACACTATACCAACGTTAGGCTGAGTTCGAATTTCCCAGTTTTAGCATACAGTATATTAGATACCAGCTTCCAGCTATACTACACTGAACTAGGTTCAGCATACAATGTACTAGATTGCCAAGCTTTGTCCCTACGACTTTACCCAGAAATCTGCAAATTCGAGTTTGAGTTCCAGCTGTCCAAAAATATAGTATATTAAACTACACTAGCTTCAAACTAGGCTACTATTGGAAATCCGCAAGGTCGAGCTTCCCTCCATACTAGGTTATACTAGGGCAACTGAATTCAAAAACCTGCAAGTCCAAAAGGGAAAAATGTTGACGACGTCACAGGAAAATTCAAGCTGATGACGTTGCAAACTAATACCGTCACGGCAGATTCGATGATGATCTCACAAGGAGGTTTAAACTGGTTAATGTCTTTACTGTGCCTTTATCCGCTACCGAAAATTTGCAAGTTTGGGACTGGATGTCTTTACCGGTATCGGCACCCGAACCGTCTATCGGAGATCGCAGGTACAACCTTATTGGAAATCTGCGAGTCCAAGTCTGAGTTGATCTTTCATCCCAGAAAATTTGCAAGAAAGATCCGTCAGAACTTCCAACATTTTTGTATTCTTGGATTAGTATTGCAATTACATATTGAACACCTTATAAGCAGACCATTACCAGGACTACTCACCGAACTCGCTTTTTCCAAAAATTCATAGATCGCCCTTGCTCTACATCCATACAAGGTTTATATATGAGCACAATTCCATATTGGAAGATGTTTTCAAAAAAAAAAAACCTTATCACACAATTTATGGCGCATGCAAAACGCCCCTTCTATTTGAGACCACGAAAGACTCGATAAAAAAAACTGGAAAACTGGAGGTAACTCTTCATTATAACAATTTATATTTATTATATTAACTTTCTTCTCTGTGAGAATAATATCCTCACGAATTAGCGCGAATAAAAAACCGTGCTGAATTAAAAGTTACATAAAACTTTGCAGCCGTCGTATAATATTTATTTGTATAGGAAATGATAATGTTTCTTTCTCCCGTATTACCATTGCAAATTGGAAGCCGAGCGACATATTTTCTATTCGAAATTAGTCGCACAAAATGCAAATTTCTTCTACAAGGGTTGGGGTACCTTGTTCTTTAGTGACATAAGGCTTTGTGGCAAAAATTATGTTCGAATAATTTACAAAATTTCTTGGCATGAAAATATCACGCGCGAAGCGGACACATGAATATTGCTCATTGATCTCGGGAGTACGATTTCCGGATTCTAGAGGTTTTTCTGCGCTTTGAATTATCCGAGTGGGTAGAAAACTGATAGACGTACTTTGCATAGGAATTACGTTTGATTCGAGATAGCTCGTTATTACATATTATCATTAGTTGTTTCCGTTAAGATATTTATAATGTGGTTAAAAAATTGACATTCGACACCGATAATGGAATTTGTATGTGAATTTAAGATCGTCTTTTCCTTCGTCTTCCAGTGATTTTGCAAAATGTAATGATTTCGAAGCACGCTTGAAAGCTGGACTTCTTCTTTTAGTAATTTCCATCGCGTATCGTGAATGACTAAATCTTTCAATTCTTGTGTATAGAGCGTGATATGAACCAGCATTCATCCAATGCATGTGTATAAGGGCGTAGCCCGGCTATATCGTATCTTAAGGACCCCTACCCGCCTCCCCTTCGAAAAGTTTTGATCACGTCCCTGCATGTACACATATTGATTAAAATTCTCTTGTGGAACCTTGATTTTATTTGTACATTCAAGCCCAGAGTATAGATGATTGAAAACTGAGCGAAGGAACTTTGCAATACTTATGTTGAACATAAATTTTCGGAGAAGACGAGAAGAAGAAAAGACTCCGCCTTATGCGTGTTTCTATAATAAAACTGCCCTGAGCGTTTATGTAAATTGTAAAAATAATTTTATTAGAATTTATTGGTAAATATTTTTTGTAATTTTTCGTTTCATTTGTATAGGCATTGATATTTCTCGAGCTTACGAGTATTCGTCAAAATATTAGTACGTTTTTCAATTACGGTATCGTAATTATAATTCGAAATCACTATGGTTTCTGAACTAGCTTATGTACAAATCAAAAGTTGTATGACCCTAAACTAAAAAGACTATTTATTAAGTTGTTGGTAACCTACAAAAGGGGCAAATCGGCCAATAGAATCAACGATTTTTCTGAAAGATATTCAACTCGTTTAATTGAACTGAGTCTCATAATTTTTAGATCAGAAATCGCTAATCTTTGTTCTACTTTCGAATTTTTGTGAATTATCCTCACCGAAGTGTAAATTACGTCTACTCTAGTGAAAATTGGCAACAATAAAAATGCTGGTTGGAATTCAGTAGCTCCGGCGTGTTCCGTACAGGTTCCGCGAAGTTACTTTCGACAGCATTAATAAACTATTTTAAAATCGAGTTTTGTCGTAAAATTGCTCTAAATTTGTTTCGCCGTGACTGGTTTGAATCAGAGCTCTGCTCGGTGGAATGAAATCAGCATGCTATTTTAGTAAAATATATGTACGATGGTGAATGAACTTGTTTATTCTACCTCCACCGGCATCATTTAAGGAGAACTAATCAAAATGTTTGTTGTTTACATTCATGAACTTTCTTAAACTTTTACCTCTATCTCTTTTCACTCCGAGTGGCACTCCTGTTGAAATCTTCTCACGCTGGAACAAATAATTGTGTTTGAAAAGGGATGTGAAATTCAAGGCGCCAGAAAACGTGGGAAATTCAGGAATTTTGTATCGCTTTTTAAAAGGATCACTTAGCCTTGAATGACTATCTAAGATGAAGTATTAATAAAAGCTGGAAACAGAAAAGTCATGTATGTATTTCTATATTCCAAGCATACCATAGAGAACAAGCTTCTTTATGATATTCCTTCTACAGCTTATGATAAAGAGAAATCCTGTACATTCATCCGCTCTGACCAGACAGAGGACCTCAAACAATCTCAAACCGAGAGTCTACAACATACAGCGATGACGGGGTTGTTAATGGCAGGAATTATGGCTCACAAATCAAGCCTGAAACTAAGGACCAACTACAGGAATTTTTGAGTGTATTGGCGAGAAAAGCAACGCTCGTACCGATTACTCAACGTGAATGCACTCCTCATTCAGTCATTCATTTGAACGAATGATCGACACGTAAATGCCTCACGCCTCTGGGATTTGAATACAACAATGTAAACCACCAGACCAATTCCGTTGATCTGGGTCAAGCAGTCAAAAGGTCTTGGCCTCGATGCCATTTTTGTTGGTTGGTGACAGCTTCGCCAGAATGAACCAAGATCCAGAATTCACAGATATATAAAGTTACCAGAGTCGTACAATTATTGATTAAAGTAGAAGAGGATCAGCGACTTTAGGTCCTTACGATTTATTTCCGTTGGGTAGACCGTACACTATTCTGGAAATCCTGTTCTCAGGCCGGGTAATCAGCTCGTCGAGCCCCCTACCCCCGAATTCTCATGGTCAAACTTTCAAGAATTTTCTCGAAAACCCGGTAAAACCTTCGCGGGCCTTTCCTGGCCGAGTATCCCCGGCCGCCCGGCCGGGTCAGCACAACACCGCTATTTGCGGGACTATTTGCAATCCAGTGGCAAATGACACCACAAACACCTCTCTTCTGATTTGGACTATTTGCGAAACTTTTTGTAATTTTATGGCAAATCACACCGTAAACGCCTTTTTTCTCATTGGCAAGTGACATGGCAAACGCTTCTTTCCAATCAGGACCATTTCCCAGAGCCATGTCGGGTCACATCTTTTAGCCCGGATAACCAGCTTGTCGGGCGTCCCCGACTCTCGTGATCAAACTTTCAAGAATTTTCTCCCCCATTGCTGGCCTTTTCTTTCCGGGGATTCTCGCCTGGCTAGACCAGTGCGACACCCATCCTGGGTACACCGCACATTATTGTGAAATCACAATTTCTTGAGTTATACCACACACTATAGTAGTACCAAAGACGAAGATTGGAGCCAAAGATTAAAGGGAAAAGGGACCAGCACAATAGAAAAACTCAACAGCATACGAGTAATACAGTAAAACGACGGCTTCCTTTACGAAGTTGAGCGAGGACCGCAGGAAACCTGTTCTACGGGTTGAATTGGTTTTGGTATTGAGAATTCAAACAGAAATCTTAAAGAGTTCTAAGTTTTTCTGAGTCCCTCATGGTGAATATAGCTCGGAAGTCGAAATTTTCCCAACTCCCTCCCATCATATATTATGGCTCAAGAGTCGACATTTTCTCAAGCCCCTCTCATATTATAAATTATGGCTCGAGAGACGAAATTTTTCCAAATCCAATCTGACCTACATACGTACGACGGGAGGAGGACATGAACCATTTTGCCAATAATGTTGGACTTGGGCCATTTTTGTTTTGGTAGGACATCACACGACGTACGATAAATTTTTCGAAATAACCCTCTTACAGAACAGGTTCCCTGTTAAAAACGTAGCACACACGATTTGGCTCGTTTTTAGGTCGAACACTGAATTGGAGGGAGGGGAGGAAGAAACGCTCGTCAACGAAAAAGACTAGTACAAATATTGCTCCACAGGCCTCGTCACCCTCCAAACGAGGGGGGGAATACCAGCTTATCTTGCTCGATTGTGATGACGCAGAAATTCGAGAGCACCAATGTGGAATGCAGCCAAAGTTCATTGATTCTTTCGACGGCCATGAGCTTTGAAATTCCATTCTCACGTGGTTCGATATTCTCAGCTTTCCAAATTTTATAATAATTCTCGTCACCTTGACTAAATCGAAAGCATAATCCTCCCACTATCCGCTTATTAGCTATTAGCGCTACCCACCGACGGAGTACGAGTAGGTAATCGAACTTAATGTAATTCTAGTGCATTTCTATCTGCCTGTAGCCGCGCATTCACAAATACGACATCATGACAGAACATCAATATGGGAGAGAAATACGACGGCAATTCACTAATACGAATATCATAATTCACACGTTTCAGTTTTTAGAAAACAATCGATAAATCATTGCAGAAGTTGAAGAAAGTGAAACGGTTAATTTGTAAGAGTCGCTTTGTCGTATATTCAAATTTGTTGAGAAATACCAATCACATGCTATAATGGGGAACGGAACGAGAAACTCCTACGTACACTTATTACATTTAATATGATTTCTCCTCTCTACGATACAAATTATCTAAGGCTCAAAAAAAAAAAAAAAAATACAATCATGTGTTACTGGCTCAAGGACTCGAGATTTGCCGGTGCATAATCTGATATCGGTAACGCGATTTCATCTCAATGACGTAGTGTGCTACCGAGCTGAACAAACTACCTACCTAATTATAAAATAACCTACCTAATTATAAAATAACGTGTTACGTAGAAATTTTGGTATTCATCATACGAACTCGACTATGTAGCAAAAACGTTTCTTCTTTTTGAACAAATAGCGATTGTTCGAACCAAACAGAATGCAAGTTCGCAAAATTCATTAACTGTACAAGAACATTTGCGAAACATATTAGCATATTCGATTTTTAGCACTGTTTCGTTACGCAGAAATAATTCACTCAATGCCGAAGAACAAAGAGAAAATTAGGACATTGGTGATCGAAAAGAAAATCCCAAATTCTTCCGAAATTAAGGGACCCACTTCATGTCTTCTTCATTTCTCGTTCTCGCTGTCGTACACAATGATGAAGGGATAATTCGTCGAAATATTGTATTTACAGTTCTCTGGGTTCCTTTTCTCAAAAAGTCTTCAACTATACCCTATTACCAATCTACCTCGAAATAATTTACGCGCAAACATCAAACATAAGGGATTTTATACAAGAGGAAGATCGAATTTAAACTATTATTCTTACAGGATAGCACCCAAACCCTTGCAGTATTAGATTTATATTACGTCAAATATTTGGGTACAAGAAGGGAGGAAAGAAATCAAAATAAAGCCTGTAGAAATTTTGAAATAGGGTTGCGATCAAGGAAGTAAAAATTCTATGGATTAACTAGAGCTGAATGGCTCTTGAAAAAATTTTCAAGCCCTCTTTACTAAATTTCAATCATATAACGATGTAAAATACTATGAAAAAACTAAAGAGAGTTCTAGAGCCTCCAAATCAAAATTTTTGAGAATGTTTTTATAGCGTAAATTACTAGGTTATGCAATGACACAGAACTCGAAATTTTTTGCACGTTCCGTAAGTAGGGCTATGACGTCATCAGAAGGTTGAAATTATAGCTCAGTTTGTGAGCTTATAAACGCTCCTTAGCGGAGTATAATGAAACTCGGCTATTTGGCTTGGCTCTATAAGCTAGTAAGGTAAAGTAGGTTATTTATATTATTGGCTCAGAACTTGAAATTCCTAAAGTGGGTCAAGGCCACACGTATCAGAAGATTGAAATTCTTAGTTTTTGTGCAAATCGAAGCTCCCTAACATAGTATATATCTGTTCCCTAGACTATTTTGCTCTATGGGCTAGTAAAGTAAGCCAACTTGTCCATCGGTTAGAGCTCAAAATTTTTCCAAGTCCCTGAAGAGTCAGTAGTGGGTCAAGGCCTAGTACATTAAATGTTGGGCTAACTAGCTAGCAAACTCGCTCGCTGCACCAGTATTTCATAGCCTAGTATAAGGCCACGATACTGGATGTTACGCCAAGAAGGAGAGGGCGATCGATTGGACTAACCTGAAGGGGGTCAGCGTTCCTCTTTTGTAGGCTATGGACGTAGCCTTGTTAGACTAACTAGCTTCTTCATTAGTATTCCTTAGCCTAGAATACTGTACGTTGGAGAATGCCAGTTCTAAAAGTATACCGGGCTCAAACTTTTCAAATTTTCTGTGACGTCATCAGACTTTCAAAATTCAAACCTCTTTCAAGTCCCCAATACGTCATCAGGGGGTGGAAAATTTTAGCCATACTAGTCCTTTCTTTACGACCCTAGCTCATGGGCATTTCCATATCAACAACTAACAATTACAGGTTGCTTTGAGTTAGGATAGAGTAACTCCAAAAATATAGACCTATAGATCTGAAATTTTTAGACTCTTTTTTCTTTAACGATTATGGATTCAATATCATCTCTGTTTTTTGCTGGTCAGTCTTTAGATTCTCTCCTGGGCAAAAACCCACTTACGACGAGGCAAAGCTTTGACTTTTTGCCTAGCACTCAGCTCTGAACTTGCCTCCACTTATCTCTGCATCTGCCATTTTGAACTCACGAACTATTCTACTCGGAACAACAACTAAGACTCTCAACAGAGTGTGTCGTTCTGAGCTTAACGGAATTTAACGACACTTGGTAAATGTATTCCAAGGATATTATTACGCAAATTATTTGTGGTCTCGAGGGACGTACTTTATTCTGCGGCTGCATTAGTTCGAAAAAATTTCTACTTATTTGTCGGGAAAGTAAGGATCGAAAAAACTGTACCTCGGAAAAATTGGTGTCGTCCATATCTCCTTTCGTCCAGGCGGTTCGGCAGAGTGGCTGTCGAAAAAATAGCATATTGGCAAAGTAGGTTGTCGGAGAAATGGCGTCGGAAATTTCTCCGGTGGCGGGTAAAACGTCGTATTCGGGCACGAATATTTCGGCGCTCCAAAGAAAAGTTATTCTGATAAAGAATTTCGGAAAAATTCCTAGTCTAGGCATCAGATATCGTAACAGGAGGGAACCCCGATATCTGATCTTATCAAGTCGGCGGCTACCAATTGCGCTCTCTCTCTCTCTCTCTCTCTCTCTCTCTCTCTCTCTCTCTCTCTCTCTCTCTCTCTCTCTCTCTCTCTCTCTCTCTCTCTCTCTCTCTCTCTCTCTCTCTCTCTCTCTCTCTCTCTCTCTCTCTCTCTCTCTCTCTCTCTCTCTCTCTCTCTCTCTCTCTCTCTCTCTCTCTCTCTCTCTCTCTCTCTCTCTCTCTCTCTCTCTCTCTCTCTCTCTCTCTCTGTCTCTCTCTCTCTCTCTCTCATTTTAAAATTCTTAGAAATTCCTCAACAAGCTGACTATTACTCTCTCTTCCGCTCCTGGGCCGAGATTTTCCAAGTTCCCATTCTCCTCAGAGTACGATATTTGAAAAACTGAAAAAGGTCGACCATTTTCCCTCTCAGCTCTTCAGTGAAAAGTTTTCTGGATCCTTTGATGATTTCATGGTCTCATAGCGGTGGCTACCTTACTCAACAAAATTGGCTTGGATTCTTATAAAGGAAGAACTCTAGTAAGAATACTGAGCTCGGACTGAGACGTCCTTAATAGACTTGAGAAATAGTTAATGGCTTGAACCTTCGACGAGGAGAGACTATTAGGGAAGGCCAGGAGGTACAAAGCAATGGGAAAGTTTGGACTCGATCATGTACCCAAAATGAGCCGATCGTCTCGAAGTCATTTATAAAATTACGTAAGGGCCTCAAGGAGGTTCCTTACCCCGTACGGGGAGAGGGGTGTGGACAGCCATTCTTACGTAAGTTTTTTTACGAGTTCAAATTAGCGAAATTCGTCGGTAGAGCGGAGAAAAATCGTGTGTTGCCAATTACGAATTTGTGGCAAAATCTTACATAAGAAGGGGGAAGGGAGAGGTCAAAAAATCTTATGTACACTTGCACGGGGGGGTCAAAAATAGGCAAAATCGTCCTTACGTAATTTATGAATGGCCCCGTGGTACTGAAATAAATGATATCCAAGTAGACTGCGTCGAAAAGTCCTTGACAAAATGAATAATCCCCTTTAGATAGAAAATGCTTGTCCTCGTGGAGACCCATTTTTTGATTTTCGGTCACGAAGAAAAAAGATAAAGGATGGGGCTCATTACACAAGAGGAGTGTACACCCGAAGGTGTAGCAAATTATATTGAACCACAAGAAAATCAGCCGCTAAATGTTTTCGGTTAAACAACCATCATCGGAGCGTAAACGAAAGCGACTGAATCCAACATCAACAAAGACAGAGGGAGTTAACCAGAAGATCACGATTTAACCAGCGAGTCATCGAAGTTTGAATCATTCTCATATACTAGCTCGATCAGACCCTCTTCAGGAATGAACCTGTTTAAAACCGTGAAGTCTTCGTTATTCGTGTGTCGTATGATTTCTATATTTTCTAAAGCCAGCCGTTTTAAAATATGAGTTCTCCCTATGGAGGAGGATACCAGAGCCTTCCTTGAATATATGGCCATTCTCGAGTAGATGATCAGCAAAAGCCGAATCACCATATTACCCTTCTCCACGCTTTTTTATGCTCCTCAATTCTTATTGGAGCTGACGCCCAGTCATCCCTATATAAATACCTGGGCAATCGTTGCAGGCTATACTGTATACCCCACTTCGCTCGACTGAGGAATCGGGTCCTTTAATTTTACAAATCAACTTTTTACAGTAATAATATTATAAAACGCCGGCCGGAACCCAAAAGGACCGAGTACCCTGCCCAACTTCAACGAAAACCTGCCCAAGTAAGGGAGTCTAATCCAACGTTTTCTACTGTTATGCAAATCCCTAGGGAGGGAGGTGATAGAATCGAGGCATTTTCTCGTAAGCCTCCTTCGGACCATTAAATCAATGTCCACTCGAACTTGGTTCACTCTGGCCAGGTACTTAATCGTCCCTAGTTCCTTCTGGAAAGCATCCTGACTCAAGGGAATACTAGTCAGTCGATGTATCAGACTATTAAAAGTAGCGATCTTGTGTGCAGCGGGACAGAAAGATGACCCATGGATTGTTATATCAGTCGAAGTTTCTTTTCTATAAATACCAAATTCATGGACGCCATCTCTAATAAATATGGACAAATCCAAGAAATTTATTAATAATCCGCCACCTTCCAGAGTGAATTTATTAGCTCATGGGCATTTCCATATCAACAACTAACAATTACAGGTTGCTTTGAGTTAGGATAGAGTAACTCCAAAAATATAGACCTATAGATCTGAAATTTTTAGACTCTTTTTTCTTTAACGATTATGGATTCAATATCATCTCTGTTTTTTGCTGGTCAGTCTTTAGATTCTCTCCTGGGCAAAAACCCACTTACGACGAGGCAAAGCTTTGACTTTTTGCCTAGCACTCAGCTCTGAACTTGCCTCCACTTATCTCTGCATCTGCCATTTTGAACTCACGAACTATTCTACTCGGAACAACAACTAAGACTCTCAACAGAGTGTGTCGTTCTGAGCTTAACGGAATTTAACGACACTTGGTAAATGTATTCCAAGGATATTATTACGCAAATTATTTGTGGTCTCGAGGGACGTACTTTATTCTGCGGCTGCATTAGTTCGAAAAAATTTCTACTTATTTGTCGGGAAAGTAAGGATCGAAAAAACTGTACCTCGGAAAAATTGGTGTCGTCCATATCTCCTTTCGTCCAGGCGGTTCGGCAGAGTGGCTGTCGAAAAAATAGCATATTGGCAAAGTAGGTTGTCGGAGAAATGGCGTCGGAAATTTCTCCGGTGGCGGGTAAAACGTCGTATTCGGGCACGAATATTTCGGCGCTCCAAAGAAAAGTTATTCTGATAAAGAATTTCGGAAAATTCCTAGTCTAGGCATCAGATATCGTAACAGGAGGGAACCCCGATATCTGATCTTATCAAGTCGGCGGCTACCAATTGCGCTCTCTCTCTCTCTCTCTCTCTCTCTCTCTCTCTCTCTCTCTCTCTCTCTCTCTCTCTCTCCTCTCTCTCTCTCTCTCTCTCTCTCTCTCTCTCTCTCTCTCTCCTCTCTCTCTCTCTCTCTCTCTCTCTCTCTCTCTCTCTCTCTCTCTCTCTCTCTCTCTCTCTCTCTCTCTCTCTCTCTCTCTCTCTCTCTCTCTCTGTCTCTCTCTCTCTCTCTCTCATTTTAAAATTCTTAGAAATTCCTCAACAAGCTGACTATTACTCTCTCTTCCGCTCCTGGGCCGAGATTTTCCAAGTTCCCATTCTCCTCAGAGTACGATATTTGAAAAACTGAAAAAGGTCGACCATTTTCCCTCTCAGCTCTTCAGTGAAAAGTTTTCTGGATCCTTTGATGATTTCATGGTCTCATAGCGGTGGCTACCTTACTCAACAAAATTGGCTTGGATTCTTATAAAGGAAGAACTCTAGTAAGAATACTGAGCTCGGACTGAGACGTCCTTAATAGACTTGAGAAATAGTTAATGGCTTGAACCTTCGACGAGGAGAGACTATTAGGGAAGGCCAGGAGGTACAAAGCAATGGGAAAGTTTGGACTCGATCATGTACCCAAAATGAGCCGATCGTCTCGAAGTCATTTATAAAATTACGTAAGGGCCTCAAGGAGGTTCCTTACCCGTACGGGGAGAGGGGTGTGGACAGCCATTCTTACGTAAGTTTTTTTACGAGTTCAAATTAGCGAAATTCGTCGGTAGAGCGGAGAAAAATCGTGTGTTGCCAATTACGAATTTGTGGCAAAATCTTACATAAGAAGGGGGAAGGGAGAGGTCAAAAAATCTTATGTACACTTGCACGGGGGGGTCAAAAATAGGCAAAATCGTCCTTACGTAATTTATGAATGGCCCCGTGGTACTGAAATAAATGATATCCAAGTAGACTGCGTCGAAAAGTCCTTGACAAAATGAATAATCCCCTTTAGATAGAAAATGCTTGTCCTCGTGGAGACCCATTTTTTGATTTTCGGTCACGAAGAAAAAAGATAAAGGATGGGGCTCATTACACAAGAGGAGTGTACACCCGAAGGTGTAGCAAATTATATTGAACCACAAGAAAATCAGCCGCTAAATGTTTTCGGTTAAACAACCATCATCGGAGCGTAAACGAAAGCGACTGAATCCAACATCAACAAAGACAGAGGGAGTTAACCAGAAGATCACGATTTAACCAGCGAGTCATCGAAGTTTGAATCATTCTCATATACTAGCTCGATCAGACCCTCTTCAGGAATGAACCTGTTTAAAACCGTGAAGTCTTCGTTATTCGTGTGTCGTATGATTTCTATATTTTCTAAAGCCAGCCGTTTAAAATATGAGTTCTCCCTATGGAGGAGGATACCAGAGCCTTCCTTGAATATATGGCCATTCTCGAGTAGATGATCAGCAAAAGCCGAATCACCCATATTACCCTTCTCCACGCTTTTTTATGCTCCTCAATTCTTATTTGGAGCTGACGCCCAGTCATCCCTATATAAATACCTGGGCAATCGTTGCAGGCTATACTGTATACCCCACTTCGCTCGACTGGAGGAATCGGGTCCTTTAATTTTACAAATCAACTTTTTACAGTAATAATATTATAAAACGCCGGCCGGAACCCAAAAGGACCGAGTACCCTGCCCAACTTCAACGAAAACCTGCCCAAGTAAGGGAGTCTAATCCAACGTTTTCTACTGTTATGCAAATCCCTAGGGAGGGAGGTGATAGAATCGAGGCATTTTCTCGTAAGCCTCCTTCGGACCATTAAATCAATGTCCACTCGAACTTGGTTCACTCTGGCCAGGTACTTAATCGTCCCTAGTTCCTTCTGGAAAGCATCCTGACTCAAGGGAATACTAGTCAGTCGATGTATCAGACTATTAAAAGTAGCGATCTTGTGTGCAGCGGGACAGAAAGATGACCCATGGATTGTTATATCAGTCGAAGTTTCTTTTCTATAAATACCAAATTCATGGACGCCATCTCTAATAAATATGGACAAATCCAAGAAATTTATTAATAATCCGCCACCTTCCAGAGTGAATTTTATGGAAGGATATCGGCCATTTAAGTGAGAAAGGAACTCACTAAGAAGTTCCACTGGGCCAGTCCACGCGCACAATATATCGTCTACATACCTATGCCAGTAAAAGTAAATTAGAACAACGTATCGATTAGATGGGGCTCATCCTATCCTCCAACATCGCTACTGGGGAAAACCCACTCACTGCTCTGAAAAAAGCTAGAGAAACGTCGGTGTCTCACCATCACAAGAGGGATAGTTTTCAATTTCTCCTCCCCTCCGTATTTCTAAAATGACGAGTACATCGCACACATTCCTCAAAATAAAATATGCGTATGAAATGCACTTCTGGTGTTATTCTCTCAAGTTTTACCGTCTTGACCAATTCAAACATTACATACTTCAGTCCGCCTCCATATCATCGACCACGTGGTATGCGTGATAAGAAACTTTTTACGTACTTGTAAGCTCTAAATAAAACATAAAAAAGGCTAATCAAAATAACCTTGGACGAATATAATGTAATTAATCGATTGTGCGTCGTTGTTAACTTCACCAATGTTCCCCTGTCAAATGAAGATCGACTCACGATATTTTTTTTTGTTCGTCAATATTAGAGATTAGGATTGCTTCCATATATACACTGAGTTGAGATAAACATCGTTCGTTGACGACTTTGTTCCGAAAAAATATGCGTTCGTATGAGTAACACGTTCGTGTCGAGGATAAAAATTTAGAAAAAAACCGGTGAAGTTACATTTTTTCAAGACAAGATCATTTACGACAAATCGCATAAGACAGCATTCGTGAATGAGTTCATGACTCACTCTCACCACCTACACAAAATGACTATCACATGTCCTGTAAAGTACAGCACCACATGTACCCATAATAGTCAATTTAGATAATCAGATAATATTTTCTTCGAATTTTCTAACCTGTCGAGGCTATTCGAAACTTCAGCAAAACCCATAAAAATTTAATAGTTAAGCAGAAAACGTTTACCTTTAAATTTGGACAAGTTCTCTTCGTATCCTTGTTGTTGATCTGCATCTCCGTTCATCGATTCATTAGGATCGAAACCCAAACGATCTTTGTAGTAAGATTGCGTCGACATAGCGCGCGTCAATTACATTTGAATTTTTTCATTCACAAACGTTAAATACTATATTATCCGATTGAAAGTGGAAAGAAGAAAAAAAAAAAAATGAAAATAATAAAAATTGAGAAATATCAATTTTCAACATCTAGACGCACTTTTAAAGATAGGATACACGTGAAATTAAAGATCTGAAATTGATGATAAGAATTTCACAAAATCGTCGAACTAGTTCACGCTACAGCAACCCGGTATCACGAAGAATAGGACACAAGAGACACGCGAGTGAGGGACATACGCTCACATGTGCACAACCTCTACTGAAATACGTAAGTCAAAAGAAAACGAAGGCGAAGAGTGGTGGTAAACAATAACAATGTATACGTGAGTAAGCTTTTGTTATAGGTTAAGACTTCGCGAAGAATGTTTTCGGTTTGTACACCACGACCGAGTCTGTATCCACTCAAATAGAACTCACTCTATGAATAATTCGCGATCGCTCAACGTGAAAATTACGAGAATGATAAATGAAATATGAGACAAAATCCGACACAAAACTCCCCTCGACGAAGCCAGAAGAGTCTCGTAAAAATGAAACCTATCATTTGTAGCGTGTCATAAAATTCAACCTGAAATAGGTCTACTGTTCGAACAGTATGCGATCGAGACAGTCGTCATACAAGGTCGCAGTAAAAGATACAACAATTTCGAAGAAGAACAAAAATTTTATTATTGATGGAGCCACGTAATTTCGTTTGGAAGATATAAACTGTTTCTGTATTAGGATATCTACACCACATTGCTCTTAAAAGATGGTAACATGTGGATATTACTGACAGCCATCACTTGATAAAAAACATGTACCCATCGACACAGCGGAGGTCGTATTTCATAAAATCTGGTATAGATATTTGGTTTGTCGGCTCATCTTAGTAAAAACTTGCAGGATTTTTTGCTTTCGTAAGCAACAACTGATTATGGCCAAAAAGAGTATCATTTTTTGCAGACGAACACCGCTTTAAAAGATGAGAATTTTACACATTTCAACATCCAGCTTTTACTAGGACCGTAATCACACCCTTCTGAAAGCAATCAGTCGGAATAACACAAAAGAGTATGGCCTAAGTAAGATCTACAATTTAAATGATCAGAAAAATTTGCATTTCAGAATGCCTGCTCCATAACCTGGAGTTTCGTATTCAACTTCCTCTTTATCCACCGTAGTTAAAAATTTGTAGCTTTCATTCTGTTCCTCTTGACCGCATTTCTCATTTGTCTCTTTCTTTTTTGAATTCCCTTCCCTCCATTTCCTTTCTTAGGGTGGACCAGTTTCTTCCCGAAAATATTACCTGACTTTTCCAGACTATAATTTCCATCCTCTATCCTCTCTTACACTTCCTCCAAATTGTTTCAAAGCTACTCAACCCTCTCCCTCCTCCAATCCTTTCTTCATTTGTATCCGTATCATAAGTTTAATCTGTTTATTTACGTTACGGCACGACGCACTGAAAGAGATAATCTTCACTTCAAATACTATTATGACGCATTTCAGCGCACAGCCATTCTCATACAAGTATAAAATTATACTGACTCATGAAATCGTAAAAGAAAAAAATAGAACACAAAACTAAAAATAAACAAAACGAATCAGTCATTACTCATCATTCACAACATCAATCCATAACCTACAGCTTATTGTAAAAGGCATCAGCGAGACTTGAAGAGGGAACCCTCTTGTTCACTATGGGTAAGAAATTATTTAGAGCTTCAATGATTTCTAACGTTTCCAATGCGATACGTTTTCTCACATTACTCTCCTCATGTAAGAAGTGGACATTCTCAGGTCTTTGAAGTGAATGTCCTGACGCTAAAAGATTGGCAGCTAAATCAGGATGATTCTTATTGACTTGAATCAGGTATTTGTCGGCCGACGTCGTCTGAGGACGGTCACGCGCCGAAACGCGTCATAATAATATTTGAATACACGGTGAAGAGTAAAGATTATCTCTTTCAAGATGTATACCCTCTAGTTATTACTCCACTCCATCCAAAATGCCTGAACTCACTGAATGTCCGTAAATACTTGCACTGGAATTCCAGTCACTCGCTTTTCCTTCAGCTATACAATTTTCTAATTTGCTCTCAACTGGACTACGGGTTCCTAATCTACAGACAAGCTAATAAATCTTCTCACTGAATGCAATAAAATCTGCTGGCCAACATTTTGTTCAACCCTCGTGCTCTGCCTATGCGCTAAGGCTGGTATTCCTCCCTTACAATTCCGATCCTCATCACCGCCAACCTTTTTGCGTCCCGGTTCCAGTTTCCCCAACTTCCCATCTTTCTTCAGCCTCACTACGTCTTTCATCACAACCCCATGTAGACAATCATCTCAAATTTGAACCCCTTTCCCTATCTACTCATCTACCTTCAGCCTTATATTCGCCACAACCTGGTTGAATTACCAAAACTTCTCAACCTAATTTACTTAAAATACATCAAAACCGTCATTCATAATGACCTCCCCCCCCCCCAACTTATGCTCTACAAGTGATTCCGGATCGGGTTCCAAAACTGGCTACTTTCGTTTGAAAAACTCGTCCTCCATACACTCTGCTGAACCATTGAATCTGCCATTCACTCCTGGTTTACCCACTTTTCTCTTCTCCCCTCTCTCAATAAATTCACCGTCCTTCCTCACTATTTTTCCTTCCTTCAAGCTATACGAGATCCCTTTATCTTTCTAACTTTATCTTTCAGTCCTGTCTCAACCTCCTTCATTCCCTATCTTCAATTGGCTTCCTCTGGAAACCTGGTCACATCGGTTCTCTCGGAACATGACGCAGGGGACCTACTTGCCGAGCATCTCAATGAGTGACCCTACGCCTTCTCCGGCCTAGGACTTTAAAATCTCATCATCGTTCTGTGATCATTGCATCATGGAACAAGCTTTGGTCCTCTCAATCTCACAATAAATTTCTGTCGATTAAAAAATACCCGATCTCCTGTCATCTTCAATTCGTTTCTCAAATCGTAAACAAATGGTTACGAAGAGTTGGGCACACCCGTCTAACCTATTCCTTCTCCCGGGCTCTTCGCTCCCTCCTCATAGCAATATTGCCTAGCTGACGAATTATCCGTCTCCCATGTTCTTTTACTTTCCATACCTCCTGAACCTCAGGAAATAATCTTCTGTCCCCTCCTAAGTCTCTTCTACCCTCTCCAACAACTCGGTATCCATTACTAATAGCCCAAACTTCCTCCGGTTCAGATCCTATTCACACACTTCCTTCCGAGCTGATAACCCATAGTTAAACAGCTCGTAAAGAAGAAGATTTTGTTGCTGAATTGTTTCATATTCACGAATGCGGCAAGTCTCAGAAAAATACCTGGCCTAGGCAAAGTTCCTCGACTTCTCCACGAACACTGAGTACTCAAATTTCCTGACTTTTCCCAGTTTTCTAGAAAGTGATCACCCTGTTTCAAGATGCTCTCATAACTTCGCTTTCATAATCTTCCTCTTCGTTCAATTTTCAATGATATCCGGAAGGAAAGTTGGGAAAATTCGTTGAATATCTATTGAACTGAAAGATCTTGTAACTTTTTGCTCCGAAAAAGAAGATAATCTGAAAAGCTTATAATCAGAGACCGGATTTCTCGGCAAAATGCCGAAAAAGTAAAAAATAAATGCCGAAATCGTCACTTTTGCCGAATTTTAGAAGGAAAATGTATAATTTTTAGCATTAAATGACTTAAAAAATGCAAAAAAATGGTACTTTTTTTGGTTATTGCCGAATAATGCCGAAAACTGAATTTTTAGTGCCGAAAATCTCCATCAAAAATGCCGAAAAATCCGGTCTCTGCTTATAATGATCAGATGATCTCACTTCATTTATTCAGAGACATGAAAGGACTAGAGTTCGCCTTCAAACCACGTAATTCTTACTGAAACTTGATGCGTCCTAAGGCACCAATAATACGTAAGAAAATCGTAAAAAATGACTCCTTAAAATGGAGCTAGCTCACAACTTGAGGACGACTTTTTAATTTTTCAAACTGAGACCGGAAGTTGACTTCTCGGCGCACAACTTACGGGAACAATCTATTCGATCAAGTTTTGGGTGCGAGACACTATCGCAGCTTCAACGAGACACATTACACGGTACATAAACCTGCGTGATCAATTGCTCTACTGAATTATTTTCAAATGAGACGCTGCCTATAATAAACTACAAGTTCGCTTCACACCGTTATCGAGATGCAGTATAATTAACAACATAATAAGTGGGAGTTCAAGTAGACGATATATGTAATACGACACGCCTTCGATAAGCCTACATCAAAAAGACAAATATAAATAAATAAATACCACTTCATTCGACCGATGACTGGAATACTTTAAACTACATGTTTTAACGCCATAAAAGGTCGGGTGAGTATTGTTGAAATAATTTGCAACGGCCTTCTGGTTACTGACCGTTGAGAGTTTTTTTTTTACTGCATTATAGATAGCAATAACTCTGAACAAGAATTTATATTTACATGAATTACGCACCCTAAGTGAATTCGCGATCAGCACAATATGATGCGACATTGCGAACAGACAACTTTTATTAGGTATATGAACGAGAAACGTCATAATACGCGGAGACAAGTACGTAATATTCGCTCAACTTCTGGCACATGACCTGGTAAGGAGATGCGAACATTTTTTCTATGTGTATTTCAAAACGGCCACACTTGGAAGGAAAAAATTGAAAATCTTAAAAAATACATTGAATGAAAAATTCTTCTCACGTATCAAATGAGATCGATAAATAAATACAATAAAAAGGAAACAGATACGAAGGGTTGGAGCATAAGAAATTGAAAAGATCTTTTGTAAATACTTCGTATGAAGATACTTTACATGCACAAATTTATAACCCCGATAATTTGTTGATATAAGACAAAAGTGCACTTCGAAATCTCCCACTTCCTCATACATATCTCAAGAGGCTACAAGAACTGGGTGCAAAGAACTGATCAGGTCTCTTGTGCTTCAGGGACCAATACCAGGAAATTGAAAAAGATGCGGTCACATAATTCGGATTTTATCGAAAGAGCAATTGTCTCAAAAAGTCGGATACCCCTCCATTCCCGATTCTTACCGTCCTATTGCATTAACTAGCGTCCTCGGAAAATTATTCCAGAAGATATTAAACAAAAGACTTTTATGGCTCCTCGAATCAAACAATGTACTCTCTCACCTCCAATACGGCTTCCGAAAGGGTCGAAATACTCTTCAACCTTTGGCAGACCTCCAACAACAAATTACCGACGCAAAAAACGAAAATTCTGCACTCTACACTATTTTCTTTGACCTTCAACAGGCTTTTCCCAGAGTATGGCGCCATTACATTTGTCAAAAATTCCACTCCATAGGCCTCAGAGGCAATCTCCCAAAACTTCTACAGAGTTTCCTATACGACAGATCCATAACCGTTAGGATCGAAAATCACCTTTCTTCTCACCACACCATCCAAAACGGCGTCCCACAAGGTGAAGTCTGGAGTGTCCCACTTTTTTGATAGCTATAAATGACATCACTAATTGTTCATCCTTTCCACTTACACAACGCCTTTTCGCCAATGACTACAGTATTTCTCTTGAATCTTCAAACCCTCATCGAGCATCACGACTCCTCCAAGAAACTTTGGATAAAATATCCACGTGGGCCTCAGACCGTGGTTTTCGCTTCTCATCGAGCAAAACTGGCCTCGTTATATTCCGAAAAATCCGCCGTCCAAAAATTTCAATACCTCCTCTATTCCTTCAAGGCTTTCCAATCAAAATTCTTGACTCTTATAAATTCTTGGGGCTCACCTTCAACCACAACCTTTCTTGGATCTCTCATATAAAACTTCTCAAAGCCAAATGTCTAAATGCCACTAGTATTCTCAAATATCTGTCTCACCCCCGTCTGGGATGCAACCGAAAATTACTTCTTCAACTATACAAAAGTCTCATCCGTTCCCAATTAGACTACGGCTCCCCGATCTACTCCCAGTCAAACAAGTCATCCCTTAAATTATTAAACACTGTTCAATCAACAGCTCTCAGAATCTCCCTTGGAGCATTCCGCACTAGTCCAAATCTCAGCATCTGTGCTGAAGCAGCCGAACTTCCTCTTCACTTTCGTACACTAGTATCAACTGCCAACTTCCTCGCATCCTCAGCTCAATTTCCCGAACTTCTTACTGACGCCGCTTCCTCCTTCCCTCCAAATACCTTAGTAAACTCTCTGAAACCGTATCTCGACTTTAATCCAAAATTCAATCCCCTCCTTCCTATTAAATCATCCATTCCTCCATGGCTATTCACCCCTCCAACTATCAGATTCGATCTCACAAATATTCCAAACTCGAGCAACACTGCCTACCGAAAACTTGTCTCAGAAATTATAGCAGAATTCCCCGACCATATAATATGTTACACTGATGGCTCCAAAACAAAAAATAAAACAGGCTACGCGTACTCCATCCAAGACAAAACTACGGCCTATCGCTTAAGGAACACTGCCTCTGTTTTTACAGCTGAGCTGAGTGCTATTCGTTCTTGTCTCTCGACCCTTACTCAACGCCCTCCCAGACTCAACTATATCTTACTGTCCGACTCACTTTCCTCCCTCATGTCTCTACAAGATCCTCATTCGAACAACCCCATCACTCAACGCATTCACGTCATTCTCCACACGCTAACCTCTATCAAATCATCAGTCACCTTCATCTGGATTCCGGGTCACATCGATCACCCCCAAGATGAAAACGTTGACCGTGCGGCCAAGAACTCCACCCTCTTACCAAAAATTACTGACCCAGCTCATTCACCAGTATACGACCTTCAAAAATATTACCGTTCTAAAATACTAACTTCTTGGCATAACCTTTGGGAAAAACAATACCATAACAAACTAAGATCAATCAAAAGCCTCTCCCTATTCCATGGTCCTCTTCAAATAGAAACTGCCGTCATGAAGAGGTCATCCTCGCTCGTCTTAGGATTGGCCATACCCGACTCACCCACTCTCACCTCCTCTTACGACTTCACGCTCCGCCGTCATGTAACTACTGCCAATTAGATAACCTCACCGTTCAACATCTCTTCTCATGTCCCGTCCTCCAAAATCAACGATCCGCCTACAACGTTCCCTTATCTATCACCTCCGCTCTATCCAACGACTCTGAAACCATCGAAAATTCCCTCAATTACCTCCGCTCCACTTACTTCTACAAATTACTGTAATAACCTTAAGCCATCTAATAACAACTTTGTACAATTAAAGATTAAATGGAGCTGATGACCCGTATGCGTAGTCGCATAGCTCCCTAATAAAAAAAAAAAAAAAGAAAGAAAAATATATTCAAAGAGGAAGAGAGTTCGGCTCTGAGCAGAGCTGAACTCATTTATCTTGAACTTTTCCGGATTCCCGTCCTCAATCTTTCAACTCGAAATTCGTTTGTTTTTTAGAGATGCACTGAAATAATGATAAAAATCCGTTCATTGTTCGTCGATTTAGGTGATTTGTCTAATTAGTTAATATTATTACACTCTTCAAGAAAAACTCTTCGCTTAAAGATGAATACACGATCACTGGCTTTAAACGTAATTTTGGTAAAATGACGCGCAATTCGCTTCAACTGCAAACTGAGTAACAGGTGAAGAATGCAAGAACTCATTTCATGCTTGAGAATCGAAGAAATACTGCATAATGTGAACAAGATTGCTCATTAGAAGTAATTTTGAATGGAATTGAAATCGCGATTGAAAGAGAGAAGGGACTGCGAAATCTTAAAAAGTACTCAAAATATGTTCTGGCAGTTCTCTGCCAGCCTTCACTTCTAGGGGCCTCCTACAATGGACGAATATTGACAACAAGCGAGAGGCAACCAGGTGAAATTGCCACGTTTCACTTGCGTGATTCGGAAGTGTCCCATGATGACTGCGAAATTTTAACAACGCTGCTATGATAACACGCAGATCGATTCGGGCAACGAAAGCAATTTTTTGAGGGGAACCCGATAGCTGTTTTGTAGCGGGGATAGCGATATCTAACCTATGTGACGTCATCAATGACCTTGATCTACTTAGAGCCGACCTCTGCTACTTTGGGACCTGTATCTTCAAATACAGTACACGCAAGACTCAACTTTTAAGTCTTCATTGTAAAGGAAAATTTTGCCCGGGATGGGTTATGACGTCATCGGTGGGGTTTCACGCGATTCGTAAAATTTCGCCGTTGGCAGATTATAAACTGCCGGTAATACGAGAAAATTAGTACAAAAATTTAGCCCTGTTAGGCTCTTCGTCATAGCTTTTTACAACAAGCGACCTAAACAGGCTAAAACAAATTTCATTTTTTTAGTTAAGAGTGCGAAGAATTTCAATATCAACGACGATGTGAATCCTTCTAATGAAGGCACTGCCAAAAAAGCAATAAGTATAAAAAATAGGGTGTCCACTTTTTCTCTGAAATGAAATTCCCTGACTTTTCCCTAACTTTTTCAGGTTTTTCCAGACCATAATCTCCTTTGAAAAGCAAAAAAAAAAAAAAAGAAAAACAGGAAAAACTTTTTAGCTTGAACTTTTTTTGACGTACCTCAAAAAATTACCTGACTTTGGGTAAAATTCCTTCCAAAATTTCCCTGACTTTTGCCTGACTTCCAGATTTGCCGAACAAGTGGACACCCTGGTATTCGTCGAAATGGTCGTTTTTGCCAAATTTCAGCTCGACTATTTATGTTTTTTAAATCAATTACACAATTTTTAGCGTTAAATGTACTCAAAAATGCAAAAATTTGAGACTGTTTTCATCAATAATTTTTAGTGCCAAAGATTTTCCTCATAACTGTCAAAAAATCCGAGTTTTACGATCATTAGTGAAAGTGGGTACGCAAATTGTTCACAAAGTGGACGGTGGAATGTTTACACGTGCCAAACCAACCCTCGGGGATGTATTGAAAAATTCTTCCACAATCGTACAAACCCGCAACCTTTGCCCAGTCCATCCAGGCTTTCAGCATAATATTTTCGATATCCTGTAGCATCGTTCCATACTGCCCAGTGATTGTGAGTGACCCAAATATCGATATCTTTTGAAGTAATAATCAAATGACAAGCCACTTACGCAGCTGAGCCTTCTTTGCAACTCAACTAAACATGGTACTGTTTTAGTCTGCCTACGTAACGCGGGTTTTTCACAGTTGTGACAAAAAGTAAGCTACCTAAAAACAATCAGGCAAACTGTATATTTTTTCACCAATTTTTTCACACTCCCGATATTTTACACAACCTAAGGCAGATTGTAAACGGCGAAATTTTACAAAATTCACATAGGCTATAAATATTATACTCATAAACCTCGTTTAGAAAATGAACTGACGAAAATCAGAGCGTAGTGTCGCAAAAAACTCCTAAGGTCACATCGTGAAAGGAGATTTTCAAGACTTTCAAAAATTTCAACCATCTAGAAAGAGAAAAGAAGTAATTTATGACAGATGGAAATAGACGAAGTTGTGGCCGCTGAATTTTCGTTAAGTCGTTTAAATACCAGATTGTCTGCCAAACGTTGCTCCTTACAAACTTTAGTTCACTCTATGAGACTGATCTCAAGCGTTCACAGTTCATATTATCGAGGAGACGAAGTTTCTACTCTCTCAAAAGAATTCGTGAACTTCCTTACAATACATTTCACGATCAGGACTGTTCGAAGTCTTCTTATTCGCAGAATATTCCAATATAAACTTTCCAACTTTCGACTGTTCATTCATAAATTCGCTCCATCTCCTCGAACACCATCCAATAGAAAATAATTATTCAGTACAGGTCTGTTTCACCTCTAATAAAAATGATAGTCGTCAATTTCCGTCTAAGTGATTGGTAAACGTCCTCGTTCATTTAATTATCGATTTTGATAGCGGGAGAGATCAAAAAAAATATTTTTCTTATCACCAAATCTCGAATAGCTTACATCATTCGCTTTACGCGTAATGAGTTTTCTTACTCTCATTGACACTAACTAACCAAATAAGACCGATTCGTCATTGACAATAAAGGTATACGAAAAAAAAAAAAAAAACAGAATTTACGACCGCGAATCATTAGTTTTTAGCTCCTTAATAAGGAAAAAAGTAATTTTTATACGCATGCAGAGCCTGAAAAATTTTTCTTCATAAACTTGTACTTCTCCTTCTTATGTTCAAGTTTTTTGTCTTTGGCCTTTCACATCCTTCTAGGTTTTCAATCACTAATAAGCAATGAACTGGATTCATATTTTCACATTGATTTATTGATAAGAGACGGAGTCTTTCCAATTTGCAAATCTTAAATCCCTTATTTCACCCACTCGTGACAAAACGACTTGCACTCTTTACGAAACGTTATCCTCCACCTTTTCGTTCAATTTTCCTTCCTTTTTCATAATATGATCACAGATCACCATGATTGTCCCGAATTTCAACTTCAATTTTCGTCTGCTTACCCAAAAACGGATTTAGAATACGCGACTTTTCATTGCGTAAGAAACAAAAGAAAAAAAAGTTAGCTTATTTTTTCTCTCGTTCTCTTTTTTCTACATGTGTAAGTCTTTGGTTGGGCAAGACCGGAAATGCGAAGAACGAGACGCTCTATGACGTCATCATTGACCCTGACCTACTTTAGAGACTTGCGATCTTGGAACGTATATTTTTCCTCGGCTTTCATTATACTCGGCTCTGTAGGTGCCTTTGAACACATAAGAGCGATGAAAGACTCGCATTGCATTGCCAATATGTACGATATACCATCTCTAGTTGTTGACTGCTCTGCCAGTAACAAGATTTGAACCACGCACCTCTCTGAATAATCAGGAGTCCGCGACTCAACCACTTGGTCACCGGCGGCTCTGCAACTTGAAATAAACGGAAATCCGGGACTCCTACGGAACCCATCGAAGACTTTTCCGGGACCTCTGAAGGAAATTCAGTGCGCTCTTTTCTCAAATCACAAATGTTTTCCTCGTCAAATTTTCTTCCTCAATTCATAAAAAAATTGCGATTTTTGATATAGTTTTCCAGGATCATTGAGACCAATTCCAGGGTATTCGGGGTCTCCGAACCCATTCTCAAAAATCCATGACTTTTTAGAACTGCCAGACAATTTTCTATATCTTCTTCCTCCCATCTGAAGTTATTCCTCAAAACTGTACCCCACAGTGACTCCATAAACCACATCATATGGCTCCAGAACTTTCATTTGCGAGATCGAGTATGTTTCAAGGCTCAGTCTCCCTCTTCCTTTACATGAATGAAACTAGATGTTAGTTCTCTCTCTCTTCCTCACGAAATTATTTTTCGGAAACACGCCTATTTTCCCAACAGCGTCTCTTCGCTATAGATAAATTTCTTCCGTATTCAAAATCTGTATTGACAATATTGTGGTCTTACGTTTTCTTGGAGTCGCTCCTCTTTCTCTCTGTACAGCAGTAGGACTTGAATTCCGATATAACGGTGAAGTTCCTTAGCATTGACATCATTTACAGTATGTGAATTCATGATACGAGGGAAGCTGATTTTCTAAAGATACAACGAACTCAAAACAGATAGCAAATCAATGTGTCCTATCGCTAAAATTGTCGTTTATTAAATTAAGAATAAAATGCAATTACGCGTAATGCCGGCATCGAATGCTGGTGCGTATTGCAGACGCTCGAAGTTGGAATACAAGATGAACGTTATACAATCTCAATACACCGAATTAAGACACTAATTAGGCAGGGAGCGATAAACTCAACTCGCCGATACTTTCGCGCGCTGACGGAGAGAAGAAAAGATTGCATATTTTCGACAACCCGATACATAAGTTATACCGAAGTAATTTACCAACTTAATGACGCCATATCGATCGTATTCATTTCATTTAATAATAACTTCTTTCATTGTCGTTTTGCACGACCTCGCTTTCGATTTCGAAGTTTCATACGACATCGCATCGACACATAGGTATAGGCCTGTGTTTTACATGGCTGCGTTCTTCGCTTTTGTTTCGTTTTCGCCGAAAGTAACTAACACGAATGATAAAGATTCGGAGCCCACTTCAAACAAAAATAAAATAAACAAGACTTCTATACTAAACATCCATCGCTATAGACACGCCTGAAAATATCAATTTCATTACGCCAAAATTCTCGCAGACATTGTTGACCTCAAATAACAGTTCGTACAATACAGTCCGTCCGATACTCGTAATAAAGAAGCACCTTTCGGCGATTATTACGTTTTGGAAATTCATACTTCTTTATAATAATGATTCGCCACGAAATGTAAACCTAAATCAAAGCACACGAAGTAGGCGCCATAATAATCTGTAATAAGTGATCCTCGCCGGTCTTTCAAAACTTGAGAGTTTAAAAATAAAATTTAGGATGCGATAACATCGTGACACAAGAATACCATGCGATATTGACCGACGAAAACTAAATTATTTTTTGACAATTAACACTCACCCATTATCAACACGAAGTTGCGAAGAGACTCGATGATAAATATTTAGTTTACGTATTTGAACCTAGCAGTTGGGTTGAATTGAACGAAATAAATTATCGAGAAGTTTTTCTACGATTCAAGTACTTACGACGCATTCGAAAGACGAGTCCTAGATTAGGAAAGCCTTCATTTGGAATGTTTGACCTCGAAGTCTACAGAAAATTGATAAATTACGATAAAACGTCGCTCTTTCTACCATGCATACTTTCTGAACGAAGAAGCGTTCTGCAGCTTTCAATTTATGTTCACTCTTTCTAGTTTTCACTCCCGAAAATTGAAATTTTTACAGGCCTTACGAATGTCTGTGCTTATAGATTTGAATGTTGACTACAGAGTGATGTATAGAAACGCGTTTACTGCCTTTTCTTTCGATCAACCACTTGAGCCTTAACACAAGCTCTCGGAGAAAGGGTTAATTTTTGAAAACGAAAATCACTGAACAGTCGTAGACTTCAATTTCATGAAGATCTCCAGAAAATGGCTAATCTAGGAAACAGACAGCCTATAGTCGAAGATTGTGATGAATGGAGAGAGATCGTATCACAAGTGAGCTGGATGCAAACAAATGAGACGGCCAAGTTTTCTCTAACAAAACAGGATTTCAAATGAGACAGTAATTTTGACCATCTCACGCGCAATTTCAAAAACCCCAGAGTGGACGAATGAAAAATCTCTTTTGGTACATGCGACCTCTTCTTATCTTTACCAACTTCTTCTCATGCCTGTTATTTTATGAGCATGATAGCTCTACTGATGTGTTCTCTCTACCTGTATAGGTCAGTTCTCTCTTGCGATTTCTAAACGGGACGTTTTTTCTCGAGTTACACCGAGGTCAAAGATGTGTTCCACGTCAAAACTTGATTTTCCTTCTCATTTTCTTCCATTTTTCAATTCGACAAAACTAATTTTATCTAAAATTGAGTATGGTCTTCCCGCCTACTCTTCTGCTACCAAAACACTTCTCTCTACCCTCGATACCATTCAGAATACTGCTCTTCGTCTCTCCACTGGAGCCTTTCCAACCTCGCCCATCGAGTCCCTTCACGTTGAAACTGGTGTTCTCCCTCTCCCCCTCCATCGCAAAACATCTCTTTTCAAATAAAATCTTCCTCTAACATCTCACATTTGTCCCGTTTCCATATTACCGTATTATAACCTTCATCTGTGCCGCCGAATCACACATATTCTTCGATCAGTTGACTTTCCTAATATCCAACCAATGCATAATCACATCCCTCTTCCTAAATCTCCATGGTCTCCTCCACAGCTCACAATCAATACCCCTTTCCTTGAATCAACTTTTCCTGACAAAAAGGACAACTCCGGTAACCTATACGGGAAACTTCTGGAAAAATACGAATCTTATCCTCAATACTATACAAATGGTTCAAAATTTTCCCTGTTTACTGGTTGCTTCGTAATACATCCCGATAACACCATCGTTCGTTTCTCTCTTCCCTCTTCTTTCTCTATCCTGTCTGCCGAACTGTACGCTATCTTTCTGGCAATTGAATCGGTAATTCAATCCCTCACTAACAATAATATCTGTATCTTCTTTGACTCGCTTTCAGCCATACATAGCTTTCTGAATCCAAAACATACCATATCTCAAATAATTCTCCACACCCTTTCTAAAAAGCCATCCTTTAAAGTCAATCTTATCTGGATTCCAGCCCATTCAAAAATTCCTCTTAATGAAACTGCCGATAAAGGTTCCAAGGAAGCGGCCATACAGCTCCCACATCCTCTTATTCGGACCCCTCCAACTGACATCCTTCCACTCTTTAAAAAGTCTATACTCGACCTATGGCAAAAACAATGGGATCTCTCTCTCTCTCACCCTTCCGTGCGATCCAACCCTGTATTCTTCCTTCTTATAAGTCTTTCCCAACATATTTATCCCGTCCTCAACAAGTTATTTCATTTCGTCTCCGAATAGGACATACCTTCCTCACGCACTCTTATCTTCTTCCGAAAACTCCTCCCCCGATCTACTCTCTCCCTTGCGCACAAACGACTACAGTTCGTTCACCATGTTCTCCTTGAATGTCCCCTCTATCATTCGGCCAGAACTATTGTTGGATTGGCATCCACTTTATCAGAAATACTAACCGATAGTCCTTCCTCTATCCACAATCTCTTCTCATTCCTACAACAAGTGCCTCTCTTAAACCTCAAAACGTACAAAAGAGTAATGATTAATTAATATTATATTATATATCCTGTCTTGGCCATAGTAGCATGAATATGACAGTGTTAAAAATAAATAAAATAAATTCGACAAAAGGCTATTGTGGATGATTCAAGTCACTTCTTGATTTCGGACCTAGTATGGACCCAGTCAGCACCTCTTCTATCAAAGACAATATATTATATTCCGCTTCGAAAGAGAAGAAAGTTGGAGGAGAGGGTAACTTCTGGGAGATCTAAAATATCGGTAACAAAATAAACAATGGAGTTTGAATTTTCTTTTAGCAAAGGATCAGCTATTCCTTCTGTTGGGGGTGCATTTCGGAACACGTAGACGGCCTTGACTCAAGGGGAAACCTTGAAAAATCTCTTATTACAAAATCATATATGAGGATTGGGAAAAATCAGAGGCAGAGAGAGAGAGGGAGAAAAAGTGATTTAGCGCATCATATATGATAATTTGTGATTTTTGAGTGAAATCGTCGAAAAATTGACAACAAAGTGACATTAGTGGGAAAAGTGGCGATAATTTAGTGGCAAATTCCGAGGTATCCAGGGTTTTTGGGCTACTCTGTAAAATCCAGGACTTTTCTGGCGATTTGGGATTTCCTAGGACCGATCAGAGTGTCTACCAGAATCAGAAAATGAAAGAGGATTTGATCGGAAGTTTTTTCGAGATCTTTTCAAGATATTTTCAACGGGGAACCAGTTCTGTGGGGGGGGGGGGGGGTCTTCCGAAAAATTTGCCGTGCGATGTCCGGCGAAATAAACTGACCTGGCAAGTAGAGGATTTGAACTTGGAACAATTTTGACTTTCAAGCCATAATATGTGATAGGAGGGGACTTGGAAAATTGTGAGCCTCAGGCCACAATTCACGGTAGGAAGGATACTAGGAAAATTTTGACCTTCAAGGCATAATATATGACAGGAAAGAAACTTGGAAAAATTTTGACTTTTGAGCCATAGGGACTTTGAACCTTGACAGCCTGCATCGGAGCAAGAATTCTCATTTTTGGCATTTGATTGGTCACTGTATAACGTTCAAGGATGAGCCCAATTTCTCTGGAGCGCGACTTACGATATTCGAATACTCAGCAGTATCAAACCTCGAAATTCAAGTGAAATGCTCATGTAGCTGCATTTGCCAAAGACCTGCAGCCACAGCCATTATTGGCTTGGAGCTTAAACTTGAGTCCTGATGAATTCGACGATTCCCAAGAGAGCAAAAGCATATGCCAAAAGCTTCCCTTCAACCTTCCTCATAGGCTTTAATTTAGTGATTTAGCCAATATCATCAGGTAAATGACGATGTGGTGTACTGAAAAAAATCTCCACACTAAATATAGTCCTAGAAGCTCCTCTCGCAAAAAAAGGGCAATTTTACTATGACAAATAGTAAATGTTACTAAATTTTATCAATATTCACAACTTAAACTATTTTTTCAGTAAATTATACAATTTTTTGCTGAGCGGAGCGCCGGTTGTATAATCAGTAGTCATTTGAACTATATTTTTTCTTCTCAGTGTGATCGAAATTGAAAGATCGAGAATCTTTCCTTGTCTCTTTGAAAAAAGTATCGAGTCAGTCAATGTAAAATCGATCCCCAGTTAGTTACATTTCGATATTGAACTCGAGGTCGGGGAGAGAGGAGGACAAATCATCGCTGACTAACGCCAGAGTAGGTTTAAATTCTAAGAGACATTTGATAAGGTCCAAGGTTTTTGACTTGACAAATGACTGACTCAAAAGTATGCGAAAAAGAGACCTTAGCAGGGATGAGGATTGTGGTGTAATTTGGTAACTTTTTTCCTGGGCCGAGGTTCTGAAGGGAGCCCGTACTTTTTTCCTCCTTTGAAAAAAGATAAAACAGGAAGGTTAATCGTGAGCGAAACAAGTGAAAAATTTTGGAGGACCCGCAGTTCCATTTCTCCTGAGTTCAGAAATCCTCTCGATGGCCCTAGATTTTAGCTCAATACTCGACTCGAAGATTTTTCCAGAAAACCGCCAATCTCTAGCTCTAGCACTACATTCTTATTTTGCAACGATCCTTCATCTTTCTTCATCTTAACGAACTTACATTCTTATTCATCTGACTCATATAAAATCATTATCAACACTGCATCGAAAGTTTTAACTTCGCTATCTATTCCTTCAATTATTTCGTCATCAGAGTTCACTCTCTTGATTCACTCGTTCATTCTTCCCCTTCGTTCGTCGATCGCTCGCCATTCGTCCGTCCATAACCATTAAAATTTGTTGACCAAATAGATCAACCTCATAGAATAAAAGAAATCGGTAAAAATCAAATATCTGTATCAAGATAGAGAATCCCATGCAGTAGACTTCATAATATTAAAACGGACTGAAAAAGAGACAGGCACGCAAGTTGGAACGATCTGAGGTAAACATCGACAGCAATCATCTAGACGAGGGAAGCTAATTCTCAAACACGAATTAAACGAGCAATTTCAAAGTTGAATAACTTATAAATGACTTCATAAGTAGTAGCGATGGAGGGTATTTTCGGTATAGGTAATCAACTAGGCGTAGTTCCGCGAACGTTCTCAAAAAGTTCTCAAGCTGCACAATGCAAAATATTCGCTCGTATCTAGTTTTGCATTTGAATAGGCTCGTTTCCGACGCCAGAAATTTTACACAATCCTTTATTCATGCAGCTACCATCACATAACAACAAAGCTATGATACGTAAGTCGGCTCAAATAAATGCGGTATTCTTAATAACATGTTCGATCACATTCCAAAGTCTCACAAGAGCAGCAGCCGGTGTCATGTGAGACGACTCGCGCTGCTCAAATACAGCGTTCAGTACGTTCATGTTTCTTCGATATTATGTTATGGGTAAAGGTGAGGTTTTTGTTTTCGATACAGTAGCTTATCAATATTGTCGATGGCTTCACGTCCATTAGCGATAAACTTTATAGACGAAAGCTCGACTAACGACGAATGACACAAGTCTCATTAATGGAGCACGAGTACGATTCTCCGAATATCAAAGAAAAACACTTGTTGGTCGTTGCGAAACCAATGATGTAAACAACATTCAGAAAGAGTGATAACCGTTCAGTTGCTGATAACGCGACGTATTTAGCCACGCATGAAATGAATCGAAACCAAAAGTAAGGACAAAATACTCGTAACCGAAGACGCGCGACAGCTAGTTCGACGATTTGAATGCATCAGAAAGCGATTGTGAAGCTTAAATTGGATAATTTTGAACATAAAAACCAACCATTTTCATATTTCATTCTAAAACTTACAAGTTAAGTGTGCGAACGAGTCACATTACAGCACGTACAATCGAACTCGCAAAACGAAAACTTTTCACTGAACCAATTGCATGATTATCCGAGTTATAACTCTATCAAAATTTTATTACTATTGTCAGATATCCACACATGCTTACGTGTTTTTATTTTTTATAAACGAATTCCTCGTTAACGGAAACCAAACCAAACACATACGTACGCGACTCCCACTATTACAAACTAAGTATCTGTGTGTAACACACGGTGTCGGTGCAACCGTATGGAAACATCTGTTAAGTTGAAGTCGATGTTATGCGTGTGAGTTTCCCCCACTATTGGAACCGGTATTCGAAATGCTCGGAGCTCAAAAATAAAATAATTTTTTCGCTCTAATTTAAAGAATAAGGCGAAAACGTACATACACTGCAGGTGCAAAATGATAAATTGTAAGTCCGGTAGAACCTTAAAAAATTCAGATGATAAATGAAATTTCGTACATGTATGATTAACCGAAAATTTCAGTAACGAATACTTTACGGTCTCGGACTTCACGTGTCGTAGAACAGGTAACCCTCTAAGCAGCACTGTACTTAAATAATTTACGACTGCATCGCACGCGATGTTACAATTTCAGTGCGAGCTCTTCAATGAAAAAGTGGTGAGTCATCGAAGTAAAAAGAAAGACCCAGTTCGAAATAGTATAGTAACAAGTGGCCGCGGCAGGGGTTCCCAAAAATGATACACAGGGTTACGTTTGTCGCGTGATATTCTTTGGGGAAAGGAAGAGTTAGCCAATGTTGAAGAATTTAATCGCAATTTCGGATATGGATGATTAAATACGTACATTAGAATGACGAAAGTTTGAAACTGGGATTACATTTAGAGTGTGTTATCATTCCGAAAATCACCTTTCCACCCACAGAAAAAAGAATATCGTCTAGAAGTCCTCGTACGACAGATCCCATCGATATCATTCACAACTTAGACCCAGATTCTGAGTGAATTTCTCTTAAAACAATACAGGAGACGAAAAATATCATTGACAAAGGTTACCTCGCCTCGGGGAGAGAAAATAAAAATGACTATTCCTCGCTGGATTCTCAGAATAAATCTCCTATTACCGTTCGAAAACTTTTGGACAGTGAAGAAATTTTGACTTCTCGGCCAAATAAATACGCATGAGAAGTCCATTTGAAGCAAAACTCGACAAGGTATGGAGAACCCTACAAGTCATGCGATGAGAGGCGTTGAGAGCACAGTATCGATTTGTCAAACATTAGTCGCTAGATCCACTCACTGTCCCTCGTTAGGTGGGATTTTTGGTCGGCAGGATAAATTTTTCTACCTAATTTTCATTTGAAGCTCTAAGGTAAATTCGAATCTTCGGAATTTTTCGAAGTTGCAAAATTAATATTATACGTGTGATAGTATTTTCTTCCTACTACACCTACTTTATAGCTATGTTTTTAGTGCACTCTACAGGTGCTCTTATGAGCGAAGAATTTTTTTCACTTTTAAACTATTATAATATCTACCATAAAATTAGTGAAACTTGGAAAAGGTAAATGGCAGCGAAGCTTGGGAGGGTATCAACAAATACATAATTCAACTGAACGTACATATGCTCATAAATCTAAGTAATAATTCTGTTCTGCCACACTGAAAAAATTTCATCATCCATATAAAATTCTTAATAGAACACGATGTCTGGTTCCTGCAACACAAATTTACATCGAAATTTGGGGGCCTGATTTTTTTTTTTTTTTTTTCTTCTCCTTCTTCAGACAAATTTAAAAATAACGGAGTAAAATCATACCAATTTTCAAAATATTGAGGGGGGTAATCTGTATAACTACCTATTTTACCTACATGAAACATAATTTAGAAGAACAATATATGATTATTTAATTTTTAAACTCAAAATTTACTACAGAAATAATTTTGAAATAATATGAAACTAGTTTAATGTAATTATTTACAAAATTATTTATTATTCATTCAATATTTCTATATTTTTTCACGTAGTGGGTTTGATTATATTATTTAATTTTTCCGTACAATAATACAAATTTTAATTAAGATTTAATCCAAAATAATTTACATCGATCTATATTCAAATCATGTAATAAAATTTTGCTAACAGATCAATTCAACGTTTTTTTCATTAAATCTTACGTTTGATTCATAGAAAATTATTATTATGATCTTTAGTAACAATAGAAACCTATTTCACTTTTTTTTTTCTTTCTTCTTCATCAATTTATGCAAATTTAATTTTTAGTAATTAAAAAAGAAATTTTCATTTCTTCAGACATTAAATTTTTTTAAAAACCAGTGAAATGAAAAATAATAAAATATACATTAAAGATGAAGAAACCTTGACAATTCTATTTATACATGATTATTAATCCATTTGGAAAACAATTTTTGCAATAGATATTATTATTAAATTTAGAATGAAATTTATATGAATAAAGTTTTCCAAGAATAATTAAATTCAATATTAAAAAAATATTACAAGGAAATGAAAGTAATTTTTTTTAAATTTTAATTAATATTGATTGTTTTTTATTTTATATTTATCAGAAGAAACCTCGACAATTCTTTTTATAAACAATTATTAATTTTCAATAGATATTATTATTAACTTTAAAATGAATTTATATAAATAAAATTTTTTAAAAATGATCAAATTCAATATTTAAAAAATATTACAAAGAAATAAAAGTAATTTTTCCTCATTTTAATCAATATTAATTGTTTTATATTATAGAAATTCATCAATTTTACATTCATTTTTTTCTAAATATTTTTATAATATTCAATTTTGTTTTTTTAATATCATTTTAAAGTAATTACTTTTTTCTATTATAACTTGAATTTTGACATATTGGAACAGTACAACAAAATTACTGTCAAGTGTTATTTATTAACATCATTTTTGTACAACAGCACTTCAAATATACATGAAATAGACTGAGCAGCAATGACTTTTTTTTATTATCCCACTAAAATTTAACCAAATTGTTAATCATACGTGAATAAAATTTGCAATATCTTCTTGTGTTCAATAAATATTGAATTATCTTCAATTTAACAATAATTTTAGAAAATAAAATATCAAGTTTGAAACAATTATTACAATTTTTAATTTTAATATAATTTAATTAAAAGTTTTGAATTCAGATTGATGTTAATTAGGTTGGGTTCAATCTTCATTAAAACTCATATTATTCAACAAAAAAAAAATTAAATACAATTATATCTAAAAAAAGTACAGAACTATTAAATGATTATTAAATCCATAACAACGTCACGGCTGTGATATTTTACCTACATGAAACATAATTTACCCATATAATTATACAATCTTCAAATTTAAAATTTAATATGAAAATTACTTTAAAAAAAACAATATTAAATGAGTTAAATATAATTATTCACAAAATGATTTATTAATCATTTATTATTTTTATATTTTTTATTCAATTCTTCCGTGCACTAATATGAATTTTAATTCAGAATGAATACGACCGATTCATATCAATGTATTTCCTTCTTACCTCCTTTCAAGTTCTTCAGTAGTGCAAAAGAATAGCTTAGGCCTTGAGCTGAGGATAAGGCACACAAAAGTCTGAGACTCAAAGAAACACTGGAGACCATCAAGAAACACTCAAGACGTGCCTTTACACATTGTTGCAAGATGAACCGTCTATTAACAGGGTGTCTGCTGAAGCACATTCTGAAAATACTCGACTTTTGCTTGACTTATACTTGATCTTTTCTCAAGTAAGTGAGTTAACAAGCAAAAAAGTAAAAAAAAAAATGTCAAATTGGGTAAAAATACAATGATTTTTTTTGTCTTTTTTTTTTTCAAAATTTTTCGTAATTTCCATCATTTTTGCTTGACCGTCAATGAAAATATGTACTTGACTTTTACTTGTTCACTTGACCTTTTATCAAATAGTTGACTTTTACTTGATTTACTTAACCCACTTGACCGGTAGACACTCTCAATTTAAACTAATGCACATCATTCCTGATTTTACTTGTGCAAGTAAATTTGTTGTCTTTACCTCCATATGATCGACGTCATTTCCTTCTTCTTTGGATCTAACACCAAATAAAGTAACTAGGTAAAGTATAGTATTTTTTCGACCCTTTTAACAATAGTGGTTCGGTTTTAAGGACAGACAAATTGTGAAAATTATGTTTACTCGCGTAATAGTTAATTATACACGTAATCTCATGATTTCAACTTCAATATCTCTCCAATATAATTCAACTTGATTCCATTTTTTCATAATTAGGTAAAGGATAAGGAATAATTCTCGATTAAAATGGCAGGACTAGTTTGATTCAATTGAAAAATATTGAGAAAATTTTCAAGCGAAAAAGAAGTGAACGAGACGCATTGTAATATCCTCGTAGACGAGTCTCACTATGAAATTAATGAATCCATCTTAAGTGAAATGAAATACTATTTCAACACATGAATAAATTAGAGGTACGAAAATTAACACGTGTACATAGGCAGTATTGTTCTATAAAATGTACATAGAATCTCATTTTTCAGTATTATTGATTTTATAAACTCCTCATTATACGCATGAAATCGAAATTGATGTACAAAAACACGTATCATTTTTACGTATCAAATATCCTGAAAAATATCGCAGAAAAGTAACGAGGGTAAGTACTTCGTATTCCAGCACATACAACCGATTCAACAACAAAGTATTGTATTCTGCATAATCAATGCCTGTGCGTTCGTCAGGAATTACTGGTCACGTTTTTCTGGAACGTGATTTCGATAATTATGAGAGGAAGTAAGTAAGAACAACGACAATAATTGACTCAGAAGCTAGGAACAATTCTTTCATCTCTCCTCCTTCTTTTTCGTCCTTGTTTGGTGACCATCACACATTCGTTCAACCAAAATTACCATAACGTCGAATTATTCAAATTAATGCAACACGAGATGTCATTGAATTACAAAAAATTGAGGAAATGTACTCTACGTATACGATGCAAAAATATTATATACATTGATAAACCGCCGAGATTACTTGAAAAGGTTTAACACGCGAGATAGAATGTAAAAACTAATATTTTTCGAGTATCCTCTCAACCTATCAGCGAAATTTACTCGAGTTCCACCTCTCTTCACGTTCTCACACCATTGGAAAATTTTTCCAAGTTCTCTCTTAGTATATTCAACCCATTAGCGAAAGTTTTGAAGTTTAACACTGCGTAGGTATACTGTAACTGAGAAATCAAAATTCTAAAAGTTCTCTCTCATTGAACTCAGAGGCGTATGATCCGAAAGAGGGAGGAGGAGGAAAAGAGCATCCTTCAATATTTCCAGTGGGTTTTATATTACAAAATTATTCCGAAAAAACGGAGTCTGGTGCGGCGCGGATTTATCGTCGTAATTTTATTATTTTTTATTTCTTTTAATAATCATTTTCTGTTGGCAATTCACTAAGGTGCGCGCGTTTAAAACACTTCTAAGGATTCAGGATCAGACAATCCACCGAATAAATTTTTCAATTGTTCGTTTTTAAGCACTTGAAACCTAAAATCACTAGTAAATCTCGTGAAGATGACAGTATGAAAAATTGAAACCTTGAAATCTTATCAGAACGTACAAAATGAACTCCGAGGTTTTGAGAAAAAAGTGCAAGCACTTCGGTTTTTCGAGGCAATTTCAACCACTTTTTACTCGAAGGGCTTTCAGAGGTTTGAATCTTCAGGACTCGGGAATATCTTCATTTCCTTTCACGTTTCGGTCAAAATTACCCAAAACTGAACTCTCCAACTAATTTGTTTCGAGTGTTCAACGATGTTCGACAGAAAGGAATCAGATGATGCCACGTACAACCTACAGATCGGCCTAATTGATAAGATACAAGTTTTCAAACAATCAATTTTCGTGTCGTGTCCTACAAGTACTCTAATTATGAATTTTCCCGTCGTAATTTCCTTTGCCGATTAATTTTCGCTTTCAAATTTTCTTCCGACCAATTTTTCTGTCACCGAAACGACGAACGAAGAAGGACGAGTAAATATTTACTCGACTTATGTATACGGGAAATGAATAATCTAGTTACGAAACTAAAATCACTGAGACTTGAAATCGGTATAAAAATGGTATTTACGGCCAAAGTCACATTATCAATCACAGCGAGACCCTCGGAAACACTTTTATAGCTCAATTCAAACGTACCTTGAAGAATATCACGCAGATACTAAAGAAGTGAACGAATCGTATACATGCACAAATTAATCTAGCGGCACTAATGAAAACCTATACATCATAACCATTCTGGTAATATCTTTTTATGATATTGTCCGGATTCACGGTGAAGAATAAACTCGAAATAAGAAACGTCAACGCAATATTTTCGTATAAACTCAACAACAGAGGAACACAAAACCAACTAAAAAAAATATATACCTGAATGATCCTCTCTGACACACAATGCAGTGATGCTTTACGAGTTGCCTAACCATAAGAGAAACCGGGGAAAAAAAGTGACTGAAAACATCACGAAGTAACAACGGAGGCTGAAATGGCGAAGGCGAAACACACTGCAATCCCCGACCTTCAGAAAAGAATGAATTTATTCCGGTAGATTCTCACCGAATGTTGGAAATTTATGTAATTAATATGCAAACCAAACATGAATGAATCTGTTTATCATTATGATTTTGGTAAAGGCGGATGTAACTTTGCACCGATGGGAACATTGATTGTACGGAATTTTGCGAACAACAGAAATTCTCATTGACAGACTTTTGACAAGAGAACTGCACTCTCGTTACAATTCCAAATAGACTGAGTTCCCATCGTATAACACGAGCATGGGTGGCATTGAGTTTCAAATTGAGTACACTAACGTAATCTTGGTAGACTAAGCGTATTTCGTATGACTAATGGTTTTTATGGCTAAATTTCCGTTCGGTTGTATTCGTTCGAGCTCAAAAACAAATAAACTGAATTTTTTGGAATATCTTTGTCACGGCTACGAAAGAAGAAAAGTGCGAGCTGCACAACATCTTGGGAAGAACAAAAACGCTCATCAGGAATGCGCTCAAAACTAGAGGATGTTCTTACATACTCTCGTACGTGTAATATAATTAATTATTGTAAACTTGGTGCGGAAAAATCAGATCGACCTTGAAAACACATTGTTCAGAACACACGAATGAGAAACGTGAAATTGGTCTTTATAGGTCGATCAACTGTATGCTATTACTTAATCTAAACATACCATGTCTTTCATGAGCTGCACCTTGATTGCGAAACTTTGTGAAAAAATAATGTATATTTTTGCGGCACAACGTTCGGTACAAAAGGAAAGAGAAAAAAAAATGATTGTCAGCGTCCACCTCTGAAACCAATGTCCGGCATGAGCGCGGTGACGGTTCATTTAAATGATTTTTTACGCCCATAGTTCCGACACTCACCAGCGGGAAATGAATCGATCAAATTATAAATAATTGAATTATCCTCATGGATTATCTATTTTGACGCAGAATACTTTGTAAAAATATTACAAAATTTTCATCTATTGTCAGGAGGAAGAACAGAAAAATGGAAACTCATATAATAGGAGACCTCGTTTTCGGTGTGTAGGACAAAACCACTGGACAAAATCTGAAGGTCAGCAAGATATTATTTGCGATACAAACGATCAATTAATTGATTGAGACCTTATCGTGCTTCAATTCATTCACCCAGTTGATCGGAAAGTATCTCAGAGTTCGAATATTTCAAGACTCAAGAACGATCGTGAACTCGTAGTTAACGGATTTATAAATATTCTGAGTCGACGATTCGACCAGAGAACAAAATCTACATTGAAACAAAAACGAAATAATATGAAATTGAATACGAAGATTAACGTTGCAAGAGTCGACTGCGTCGAGATCGACCTGAAGCGGACTGCACCCAGAGGTACCGCGCGGTATCGGTGATCAAAAAGAAGATGCGTGTATTTTTAGTTTGGACTGACTGCAAGGTTTAATTAGTAAATCTCTTTCAAACTTTCACTGGTCGAAATCAGAGAGTATGATCTGAAATAACGCGAAGGACGGAGAAAAGGAGGTCAAACTGAAACAACGTAGACTCCGAGAGAGAGAGGAAAAGGGATTCACTGAAATAGCGTGGACTTAGAGGTAAGTCAGAGTTCCCGCCGAAAAAGCGTGGAAATAGAAAGGAAGGGAGGAGATCCTGTCTATAAGTAAGAGGAAAACGTAGAGAAAAGTCGGAGTCTTCCACCGGAACAGCGGGAGAAGGAGAAAAAGAGATCCCACTGAAACAAGGTGGACGTCGGTGCAAGCCGCAGCATTCTGCCAAACAAGCCTGGAGATGATCCTACCCAATAATTAGTGTGGATGGCATTATCTCCAAGTACGCGACTATCGGGCTACCAGAAAGCAGGGCGCGCCAAGGTGTAAGTCGAAAAGTCAAGAGTATTATTAAGAACGAAATGAACGAACTGTACAAGGAGATCACTATGGTTTACTGTACGACCAATATTTCTACCTAAACAAATTGCTGAACCACCGAGAATTTGAAGGAATGGTATTCAACAGAGAACAGGAACACGTGAAACTCGAGGGGAAGCCCAAACGAAACGGATCAGTAAGAAACTTTTCGAACTGACCCGAAATAAAGGAGAAAGAAAAGAAAAGACAGCTTTGCTCCTGGAACCGAAAACCTATCAAGAGTCATTTTCACAGAAGAAGAAAAAGAAGAAGAAGAAGAAGAAAAAATTTTCTGGCATAGCCAAATAAATGAAAATCATGTTCCATGTCTTTTATATTTTATCAGTCATCTTGAAATATTTCAGTCTAGGCTTCTACTAGGTCAAGTGTTCGTGAGATATTATTCGTTTACCCCTTTACCTATCTTGTTGTCGTATAAGTCTTCTATGAGAAATATAAGGTAGCGCGAACTCGATCCGATCGTTCGCCCCCTGTCTCGCTGTTGTATTGGAATGGTATGAGACAATTCAAGTCTAGGGGACTTGAAAAAATTTCGACTATCCAGCCATATATGATAGGAAGAGGGACATAGAAAATTTTCTAATTATTAATTATATTAATTATTTAATTATTTATTCATTTAATTATTTAATTATTTAATAATTAATTAATTAATTAATTATTTATTATTATTACGCGGGGTGTACTCGCGAATTTCTGAATCATCCACGGGGTAGAGATTTTCTAATTATTAATTATATTAATTATTTAATTATTTATTTATTTAATCATTTAATTATTTAATTATTAATTAATTAATTAATTAATGTAATTATTTATTATCATTAAGCGGGGTGCACTCGCGAATTTCTGAATCACCCACGGGGTAGAGATTTTTCTTGGGGGGGGGGGGGAGGTGTACTCGCGAGTTTCAAAATCGGGGTCCGGCGAGAGAAAAGACATGGAACATGTCAAAACTGCCAGAAAAACGCGGTAAGTACAACCAATCAGAGCAATTTACACGGTGTAAGCTCGGAAACATGACTTATCAGCTGCGAACAAGTAATAGCCCAAACCAGACAAACCAGACCTGGAAAGTACTGATGGACATCAAGCAGAATACGTGCCGAACCAATGACAGAACGCAAGTAATGCAGAGGAAAGGCACGAATTCCTTAAACAAATATCCGACAGAACAGCCCGATCCTGACAAATGTAACACGGTTGTGATAATGGAGAAGGACGACTACACACAGAACGAGGAATCGTAGATTGGAGAGAATGAAAACGAAGAGCTGAGGAAGGGACCCGACCCAGAAGTACCGGAAGAGACCGAAAGCCGTGTTAAAAGAGAACAATGTCCCTAGCAACTTCAAAAAGCTTTGTAAAACTTCACAAAGCGAATCTTCTGATGAGACAGCTAGTTGACAGCATTCAATCATCACGTTACACGATAGCGAAGATCGCCGCCAGATTCTTGGAAGAAAACTACCAGTTCGCACCTAAACAAATCATCAGAAACAACAAGGAGCTGACGGAGAGATTAGACAAGGTGGAAATCAAGAGCAACAATAAAGTGGTATCCTTGGGTAAGACAAACATTATGTACCTAGTACCACACCAAAAGACGAACGTATCACCCTTCTGCGAAACAACAGATACCATGCGAACGCTGACGGGCTGAAGAGCGCAAGAATAGTGGAAGAGATCCCGCGAATCAGAACTACTACCGAAAGCCAGAAAAGAGGACTAGCGATGGGGTTACCACTGTCACCGATACTGGCAGATATATAAATTAAAGACATGGAAAATAAGACATTGAAAGGCAGAACGTGCAGACTGGGCTATGTAGGTAGCCGATATCTTAACTTTGTAGTCAGACAATGGGCCAGTTCTTTCTGGAAACGAATGCGATGACTGAGAGTATCAAATTCACAATGAAAAAGGGCGATGAGACCTTGAACTATTGGGAGAGCAGCAGAACAGAATACAAAATCTACAGGAGGCAAACGCACACCGACGCCATCCTTCCAAACGACCCCTATTATCACTCCCAAGGTACAAGTTGGCGGCAATTTCGAACTACTGCTATCGAGAAATGTATCTTCTCTGGAGAGCAATGAAGAGAAGATGAAAACAATCGAGATAGTCAAGCAAATCGCAAAAGCCAACAGCAGCCATTCTAAAGGTGTAATTGAGGAAGTCCTTGGGAAAATGGAAGCAATGAAGGGAACCCATGACATCACAGTGAGGAAGTACTCGCGATCAGTACCATATATAAGAAAGACCACATTAGTACAGGCAGTAAAGCAAGAATTGTGCATTTTGTCATAAAAGCATGAAATTTGGCGTTGAGGTGGATGAAGGTGTAATAAATGATATTAACAAGAGTATCATGCAGAAATTCCATTTTTGTGCCCTTAGGGGTCCACTTCTGGGGGAGAGGGTTCATTTTGGAGATTATTGTTGCAGACATTTGAAAAAAAACATGAAAAATATATTAATCATGTGATTTGTAGAAAAAATGTATTACAAAATTTTCCTCCTACACGCACCCTTCCATTAGGGGCCTTGGGCCCAAAATTTCACAAAATTGTAAATGTAATCAGAAAAACTTGAAATTTGGTATACAGGTGAAGGAAGACGTAATGAATAATATTAACAAGAATTCCACCCAGTAAGTTCATTTGTTCGCCCCCGGGGGCCCATTTTTGGGGGGGAGTTGCTTATTTTGAACACTATTCTTGCAAAAATTGGAAAAAAATTATACAAAATATATGCATTGGGTGAGTTGTTCGGAGAAATGCTGCGAGGAATTTTTCTCTACACATAGACCCTTTCATTAGGGGCCTTGGGGCCCAAAATTTCACGAAACCAGAAATTTCATCAGGAAAACTTGAAATTTAATACACAGGTGAAGGAAGGTGTAATGAATAATATTAACAAGAATATGCCACCGAATAAGTTCATTTTTGTGCCCCCATGGGCCCATTTTTGGGGGGGGGGCGGCAAAGGCTTCATTATTTCAAGACTTATTGTTGCAAAACTTGGGGGAAAAAATTATACATACTAGATAACACTTCTTTTTCTCAGGGATTACGAGTTAATTGTTGTGAATATGAACAGAATAATAGAGAATGGTTATCGTTATACCGTGATAATTCAAATTTAGATGATTTTGATGAAAGAGTACGAGATCTATATCGATCGAATCGAGATGCTACGTACATTGAGATTTATTCTATGTCTATAATCTATCAAGCTGACACCATTATATACGAAGAAATTTCTTCGTCCAGTATTAGAGTATTCACTGAAATAAGAAGGACTACTCTCGTTGGAACAATACGTCTATTGTACATAAACGGTAACCATTATATGCCGCTGATTGATAAAATTGCTAATATGCATTATAGATTGACATACGCCGAAAATCATACTCCAAATATCTTATTGGAGCATTCGTATGCCAGTAATTACTCTAATATTGATGATCTAGGTGTTGACACATGTAGCGACAATTTGAATGACGATGAAAATATGAACGTAGTTGACTCCTTTTCGGATCATTCATATGCCAGGAAAGAGATTTTGGTTGATAATTAATGAATCACAAAATATTTCACACTTACCAGACAATACATTTACTTTTGAAAATTATATCCAGGCTCAATCACTTCGAATTCTGGTTTAATATTTATTGGGAGAAGAAAATATTGTGAAATCAATATCGTACCAAATTACTTGGGTGCCATAAACCTAAAGTGTAAATTTTGTGGAGCTTTTCATATCAAAAATGAAGTAACCGAAAAGCAGAAAATACTCATCAAGTGTTGCATGGGAGAAAAATATATTTTTGATCTTGATTTTGAAGTGCCTCCGTTAATCGAGGAATTGTTGTGTAGTATTCATATTGAAAGTAAGCAATTTTGAGAAAATATTAGACAATATAATTCGGCACTAGCTTTTGCATCTCTTGGTGCCTCACTTTCAATAGGTAGTCTCAAGATTTGGGCCTCACCGTTTTAAGATACAGGGTATTCTTTCACATTCAAGTAGTAATTTGAAAGAAGAAGATGCTTAAAAAATTAAATATTCACAACTTTTCTTTATAGACTCAAGTTTGGCAAATCATGTTCGAAAAAAACGGAATCCATAATTTGTCTCTCTACATCACGGCACATGATAATAATTTCATTAAATAAATCTTAACGAAGTGCGTTTTCTTTCGTCTCATAATTTGTGTAAATTAGGACTAAGGTAATGAGGGCTAAAAACTTACATACGCATCTGATGAAATTTAGAATGTTGTGAAATTTGGAGCCCATCCGCCCGTAATGGCAGAGTTTATACATACAAAAATCCTTGCACCATTTTTTTCACACAAATCACCCAATGAATAGTATATTTTTTTTTCCAAGTTTTGCAACAATAAGCCTTGAAATAATGAAGCCTCTGCCGCCCCCCCTCCAAAAAAATGGTCCATGGGGGTACAAAAATGAACTTATTCGGTGGCATATTCTTGTTAATATTATTCATTACACCTTCCTTCACCTGTGTATTAAATTTCAAGTTTTCCTGAGGAAATTTCTGGTTTCGTGAGATTTTGGGCCTCAAGGCCCCTAATGAGAGGGTCTTGTGTAGAAAAAAATTCCTCGCAGCATCTCTCCTAACAACTCACCCAATTCATATATTTTGTATAATTTTTTCCCAATTTTTGTATGAATTGTGTTCGAAATAAGCATCTCCCCCCCAAAAATGGGCCCCCGGGGGCGAACAAATGAACTTACTGGGTAGAATTCTTGTTAATATTATTCATTATTAGGGCAAGTAAAAATATTTTTTTATCCGTCTGAAATATTTTTTTTAAATCTCAAAATATGTGGAAATATGTGCTAATAAATTTTTTTAAAGAAAACGTCAATTTGAGTACAAAAAATTCTAAAAATCAATTGAATAAAAGAAATATTAAAAATATACGTCATTTTGAGTACAGAAAATTCGAAAAATCAATTTTATAAAAGAAATATTAAAAAAGACTTTGATTGCAGTTGATGAACACATGCATGTGCAGGTTGTTGAACAAAAAACTTTGCCTATTACCTCTAAAAATGTCCAAAATTTCACAATGAGTTGCGAGAAATCGAGTTGAAATTAGCTTTTAGGGAAAAAATGGAAAATATGTGATAATATTTTTTTTCACTAAATATGTAAAAATATGTGCTATCAAATTTCAATGGGGTACCCAAGGTATGCTGAAACGGATGATTTTCGAACTATTTACGTCATAACTAGTAGCGAAAAAAATATGTGAAAAATATTTTTACTTGCCCTATTCATTACCTCTTCCTTCACCTGTATACCAAATTTCAAGTTTTTCTGATGACATTTACAATTTTGTGAAATTTTGGGCCCAAGGCCCCTAGTGGAAGGGTGCGTGTAGGAAAAAAATTTTGTATTACATTTTTTCTACAAATCACATGATTAATATATTTTTCATAATTTTTTTCTAATTTCTGCAACAATAATCTCCAAAATGAACCCTCTCCCCCAAAAGTGGACCCTTGGGGGCACAAAAATGGATTTTCTGCGTGGCACTCTTGTTAATATCATTAATTATACCTTCATACACTTCAACGCCAAATTTCATGCTTTTATGACAAAATGCACAATTCTCTAGAATTTTGGATTAACAGCCCGTACTACATAGAATGTGATAAAGGCGTTCCGCGGTTGTGATGTGAATGTGGGCACCCCTAACAGTCCACCCATGGTGAAGAAAATAAGCAAAGACCAGACTGAGGAAAAGGACAACGTAATCTTGAGCTGAGTGTACAAGCTCAAAGCGAAGGCATCTACTTCCGTTGGACATTTGGAGAAAGGAGCACGAAAAAAAGAAAGATGGCCAATCATTGTTCGGCAAACATTACAATGAGGAACAGCACAATATCATACATGTAAAAAAACCGCAAGATGGAAATTGGAACGGCAAAGAGAAGGAACACTATCCTCTTGAACAATGTAATCACGTTTGGCAGTAAAAGATTATTCAGCTCAGCCCCGTGTTTACCTGCAGGCACAAAAGGCACGGTTTGGAGCGGCCGAATTTTAAGACTGATAGCTTTAAAAATCTTATCATTTGACACCCATATTATGCCGGTAATTTGCGCCAACTGTAGGGCAGCTCAGACCTGAGTGCCTGTAGGCGGCCCAAGTCTTAATCCGGGGCTGATTCAGCTTGGTGACTGGACAAGACGAAGAGAACAGAACCGACCAATTGGGTGACATCTAACCTGGTAGCTAATAGAAATCCAGTACATAAGTGAATCGCAGCATTGTTGTACCGAATCAGATTACAGTGTTCAAACTATAAGGACCAATGTTCACGGCCTTGTTCCTCAGTAGCGCTACAGTTGATGATGGGGTAGCACCCGAAAGTACTCTTGTAAGTTGACTAATAAAGTAGCATTATACACTTGACATATTTTCCATAGGTATCGAAATTTGACTCTTCAAACCCAAAATCATCTTTCGAACTCGCTGTCGATTCGTCCCCAAGAATCGAAATTACGAATACGGAAGATAAACTTGCGTGAATTTTTATTTTCAACGTTTTACGACCTGGTGACACCTTGTAAGAAAATCCACGACCTCAATATAATCACATTTAAAAAGAATTACTTTACAAATAATACAATTCACGCAGACCTCAACACATACTTTGTTTATTTTTCCTTCAAGGGCGTTTCATTTAATTTTTAGCGCATTTCTTAAGATGGGATTAATCTTGTAAACAGTAATTTTTTTTTGAATTGAAAGACAGCCAAAGAAATGCATAATACTATTACATGAAGAGACAACAGTGTATAAAATTACATAACGAGAAAACTTGTCCTATGCATGCGAAATTTGGTACTACGCAAAAATTAATTCACCCACTCGTTCTATCGCGTCTTCATCAAGATTTCAGATCATCGTATCTTATACTACGATAGGAGATATCTAACGCAAAAAATTCATCTTGAGTTCGAAGGTGCAAGCGGCGAAAAGGGGTCCTTGAACTCAAACGGTAGTAAGAAAATTCGCACACTAGTTTTTTCCACACATGTTCATAAAATAACTTTTCATTCGATGGTGAAAGATAATATGTGACATGTCGCTTGCATATACTCGCCTTAATGGGGAGAATGATACGATGTAGTCTGGAGACTGAGACCTAAATCTGAAAGTGCATCGCGGACCACGAAGAAGATGTTTGAGGATGAATAAAATCATGTTTTCACGTTCTCTTTTCGATCAATGAAAAAGAAAATACAGACGCGATTCCTCGTTCATGCATGCATTCACACCAGCGATAACGATAGATCACTTGTGTACATATGATGTACAGTTTTGGTACACGTAGATTATCCGAGATACAATTACAGGTCACACGAATACGACCTGGTCTCATCCATTCTTTCGTAATCAGGTCTCTGCTACGAATGCACAATATATATCGCACGAAGACCAAAAATGTCTTTTTAAAACGGTGTCAAATACGATTGAAAACAAACATATTATTACGATTTCATTTAATGTTCGCTGTTTTTCATTCGGTGAGGGTGACGTCCTCGACGTACGACGTTGCCAAACTGATTCGTAAATATATGAGGTCTACTCACAAAATCTTGATACTCTTTACTTTAGTGAGTCTCTAGAAATACGTGTAGAGTGACCGTCGCTAATTGGATCTATTGTCGACAACGCAGTCGTAAAGAGCAGATACTACTTTGGACGCTAATACTTCAATGAATATTACTTTCGAAGAAAAAGTGAAGACATTAAGATCGAAATTTACCATCTGCGAAATAATTGAAAATGTTTACAGCAGCACAACTTTTTCCTTTGGTTCTGAAAATCTCTCTCTTATTCTATAATTTTGGGGGTTTTCTATAACACTTTTTTCCGAAAGGTCCTTACCCCCCCCCCCCCGTCCATAAAGACTTCAACCGATTTTCTTTTCGTCATAAATAAGTTTCTTCTGAATGGGGTACCGCCAAAATTTTTTCATATAAAATATGTGGCGCAGTGAAACGCACAATAGTGTATGGTCCCATGATTAGGTGTGTTGACGTCACAAAGTTTTTTCATGCGAAAAATGTAACGTTCATGATATTGTTGGAGGAGGGGCTAAACTATGCCGACTTACAGTATTTGATAATATACCAGTATAGAAATGACATTGAAGAAGGGCCAAACGTTTTTTGATATGTTCACGGCTTTGGGCTGGGGGTCAGTTGGAAATCTGCGTGGCGTGACGCTTCATGACGTACCTACTTTGGGGACTTCAAAAAAGTTTGTCGTTCTATACAGTATACTAGGCCAATAATACTCCTTAGGCTGCTATAGTAGGTTTAGTTTTTTTGACACTGGGCCTCATATACAGTATACTCGGCCTAGGCTGCTACAATAGGTTCAGCCTTCATACAGTACACTGACTCGTTTGCCTCAAAAGCTATAGTTAATTTAACATACTGTATACTAGACATATTGAGCCTTCATTTGACTAGGCCCGGTATATTGTCATTATACTAAGCCTATCAATGACCAATTGACCAGCATAAAAAGAGACACTTTATGACGTCATCAATGACCTTGATCTACTTTAAGAACTTGGAAAATGTTGACCTTTAGCCTTCCTAATACAAGACCTAATAGACTGTGTACCACGCCTATAATAACTAAGCTGCTATAGTAAGCCACTCAAAAGCTAATTAGCTTGACATAGCCCATACTATACAATATACTAGACTAAGAAAGGAGGCCAACTAGCAGAGTTAGCGAGCCTCCGAAAGCTAGCTAACCTATAGTGTTGTAAGTATTGTACACTAAACTTGAATAAATATCGACCTTTGCAGGGTGTCTACTGAAAGGAAATTCTGAAAATACTTGACATTTACTTGTCTGAAAATACTTGATATTTACTTGACTTTTTTTGAAAGTAAACGAGTTAAGGAGCAAGAAAAAAAAAGCCTTATGAGTTAACAAAGTTAAACAAGAAGTGGCAGGGAATCTGTTTTACGGCGCATGTGAGATCTGAAAAATGTAGATTGTGACGTCACAAGGTTGACGTATGAAGTCATCAAATTGTGACGTCATAAACCCGGACTTTGTAGTTATACATAGTAGGAGAGGAACTTGAACAAAACTGATGACCTCATCAGATTGTGACGTCATTGTGACGTCATTGTGACGTATGAAGTCATCAAATTGTGACGTCACAGTCCCGGACTTTGAAACTGTATATAATAGGCAGGCGCGGATCCACGGAGGGGGTGGGGGAAATTCCCCCCTCCCAAAAAAAAAAGGTTCTTTGGACTTTTTTTGGATTATTTCCCGTCCCAAAGTATCCGCGCCTGAATAGGAAGGGAACTTGAAAAAAATTGATATATGACGACAGTATGAAGTCATCACATTGTGACGTCATAAACCCGGACTTTGTAGCTATATAGGAGAGGAACTTGAACAAAACTGATGACGTCATCAACTTGTGATGTCACAAGGCTGACCTACGACGTTATCAAACAGTGACGGTCACAGGCCGCGCCTACAAGCTATATATGATAGGAGAGGGACTTAGAGATGCGCTTAGAACATTTTTGAGCTCCAAGCTTTGCCGGCTGGCCGACCGGCAGGAAAGCAGACGTTTTTTCCGAAAAACACCCGATAAAACAGGTTCTCCGCAAAAAAAAGAAAGTCAAATATGCTAAAAATACTGTTTCAACAGGCAATTTGTTTTATCGCGGAGGGGGGGGGGGGGGTCACAAAAAACGTCCGCCATCCGGCAAAGCTCGGAGCTCGACAATTTTCCAAGTCCTTCTCCATGTCCCTCTTATAATATATAGCTTTGGGGCGGGGCCTGTGACGTCACAATCTACATTTTTCAGATCCCCACGTACCCCAAAAAACAGGTTCCCTGTCACTCCTCGTTTAACTCCGTTAGAGAACCTAAGAGTTTTTTTTTTGCTTTTTTCAAAAGTTTTTGTCATTTTTCCCATTTTTACTTGCCCGTTAATAAAGATACTTGACTTTTACTTGATTTAAGTGACTCACTTGATCGATAGATACCCTGCTTTGGCGCACATTAAAAAGGTCTAATATACAATTTATACTAAACTTATATTAAGTTTTAATATACATAATGTAAAACAGTATACATAACTAAGTTTTTTACACGCGTATACTTCAATGAAAGCTGAGCTTACGAGAGCATCCGAAAGCGGAATCGATAGTTTTACACAATCGAGATCAACAAATCGATAAAATCTAAATTAATAAATTGAGATGATTGAGATTGATATATTGACCGTCTGAAATCTGCGTCATGCGACGCCACGCTTTATGACTTCATCAATGACCTTGACCTGCTTTAGGGAATTAGAAAAATGTTGACCTTCAGCCTTCACTATGATTCAATGTTTTTCCACGAAGTGGAGAAACCTACTTAAAACTTTCTATACTTTGTATTTTTTCGCAAACGTCTTTCATCCTGCCCCCTATACTAGACTTTCTTTATAACCAGAGACCGGATTTTTCGGCATTTTTGATGGAGATTTTCGGCACTAAAAATTCAGTTTTCGGCATTATCCGGCAATAACGAAAAAAGTACCATTTTTTTGCATTTTTTGAGTCATTTAATGCTAAAAATTATACATTTTCCTTCTAAAATTTGGCAAAAACGACGATTTCGGCATTCATTTTTTACTTTTTCGGCATTTTGCCGAGAAATCCGGTCTCTGTTTATAACATTACAATATACTAGGCTAATCTAGGCGCAGCTACTTAGCTTGAACAGCCCCTCCCCCGTCACCACGCTGAATAGACAAAAATCTGACTGTAGAGTGAACTTGGTAGAAGAAAACGAAGCAGACAAAGGATAATGTCTGGCACATCATTAGATTTAAGGAAAAATTTTCACGTTCATGACTGGAAATAAGATGTAAGACTTTAAATTCGCAACGACTCCACTACATGGCTCACGTAACCCTTAGTTGGTCTTAATAATGCCCTTTATTACGTCCGAGTATACACTGAATTTTTCTTTCCTCAAATTAAACGTCATCAACTGATGAAAATGCATCCATTATCGAATGTTTTCAAATAATTTAATTCAGCTTATAGAAGTCGATTCGAAGTGAATCTTTCGTATCTGTAATCCGAAACAGACATCAAGATTCTTTTTTGAAAACAATTTCGCACTATAGTATAATATTTTTCCCGCATAAAACGAACGATCGCCGCGACTCGAGGAAAGGTGGTTTTATTTCTTCATTATCGGAATTGAAAATCATTTTTACAGAAAAATGAAATTTCGACATATAAATATTAGGAAGTAATGATGGAATGCGTTTCAGCGTACGAACCAAGCATTCATCACTCGTTGCCATCTCTTTCAAACCGTTATACTCGAATTTTCTAACAATAAAAGGAGACATTGTTTAGGAGAAAGTATTGTACACAAGTATAATCTATGTGAAAACATAAAAGTAAGATACGTCGCGCAAATTGATGTACGAACGGAAAAAAGTTTCCATAAATTCGTCAACAGAATCCACGATAGAGTTTCTTAAAAACGTATCGACAATTTTTCGGCGAAGAAGACAAAACATCACTGTTTATTCTATACTTTATTTATCTTATTAACTCAAAATTGCAAATAGCCCGTTCAAACATTCGGGATTACTTTTTTGTTTACTCAAACGCGGTATTATGTGATACGAGCGTTTTGAAACGAGACGCATGAAAGTTCAAAACGAAATTGCCGGGTACGTTATAAAACCTAGGCATCGAAGATGACTTACGATTACGGAACTCCCAAAAATAGGTAAGAAAATATAGCGATGAACAAACTACAAATTGAGTATTTACGAATTTTCAAGAATTGTAGAAACTTGAAAAGGTCTTTCAGTCATCTGGCGTCTCAGAGATTCGTCAGAGATAAGATAAAGAATACCAGCTAGTACTAACATGATTTAGAGGGGATTTCGTAGAATATTCCGGTTCGACAACTGAAAATAACATTTTTGTAACCTTGAAGAAATTTTGTTTGAGCTGTATAAAGAAAGCTGAGAAAAACTTCTTTTCCTCTACTTGAACTTTTTTTTTCTCTTTCTCTTTCTATCAAATTGACAAGTATTGCAACTACACTTACGGTAATGGGCAGGGCTAGAGAGAGGGGGGGCCACAGGCCTCGCTTCTTTTCTTCTTCTTCTTTGAAGAAAAAAAAAAAGGGATGTTAATCGTGAACGAAACATCAAGCAAAAAATTTTGGGAGGCCCGCAATTCTATTTCTTTCGGACCCGGAAATCCTCTCGACGGTCCTGATTATGGGCTCAGAATGGACGAATGAAAAGAATAAGAGTGAGTATGAATCAGACGATATTGTTGAAAAAGGTGGATCATCGCGCTAATGATTTTCCCATGATTGTTTGAGAGGGAGTTTGTGATGTAGGGGGAGACAGAAAGATAGCGCCGGATGTTTTTGAGAACTGGGCAAGAGAAGAAAAGTTGAACGGCTAGATCGTCAGCATTACAGTGTAGATATGAAGGTGGTGAGAGTCTTAGAGAGGAAGAAAAGTCGGTGACACGGGTATGGTCCATTTTGAGGTGGATTAAGATGACTTCTTTCTCGGGGAAGGGTGGTTTGATTGGAGATTTTCTAATAGATCGGAGCGTATTGGAGAGAAGACCAGAAATCATGCCAGGAGGAGAAAATGAGGAAGCAACGATAAGATGAGAGATCATACGAGAAGAAGGAAAACGCAGTGACTGCCTTGCGGCAAGGTCCACGGCGTCATGTTTCTCAAGGTCTATGTGTCTCGGTATCTACAGAAAAGGGATGCACCACGAGGAAGAAAAGGATCGATAGAATGAGGGTCTTAATGGATAGCAAGTGAAGATAAGAAAGAGTCAGTATATAAGGAATTTATGAGAAACAGAAGCGGGAGAATTGGGAGAGGGAGGTGAATACAGAGCCGGCCCGTAACTGGCGATTATTCTAAGTAGGGAAAGATGGGGGCAAGGATGAAATGATGTACGATGAATCATCATCGGCTAAAGTCATCGAATAATTTATTCCTTGAGCCAAACGGTTAAATTGGCTTCACGATTAAAAAGTATACTTTCCCGATATTTTCTAGGAGGTCAAAAAAAGTTTCAGGGAAGTACTACCCCCATTTACCCTCACCCCGTAGTATTACGGGCCCGATACAGCGGGAGTTTTTTATACGTAAGGATGGGTTTTTTCCCCTAATTGGAGACTGTATATCCGGTTCTGAGTCGCGATTTGGACTCGTCTGTGTAGCAGAGAAGGTGGAAGGGAAATTCTGAAGAAAGGATTTCGTTGATATGTTGTTTGTAGGAAAGCTCACGTTAGTTATGACAAAGAGTTGATCGTGCGGTTTTTTGTAATCTGTTACTCATTTGAGTACAACCCTTTGTCATAATTTCTAACCATAAAATTGAAGAACGAATTAACTCTCAAGTTAGTTGTTCTGGGAATTTCGGTAAGATCGAAACGGACCAAGTGATAGTGGATGAAAAAGTGGGGAGTGAGAGGCTGAGTTTCAGATGAGCGCCTATGTGCGATTGAAGCGACAGAAGGGGTGAATTATGTGGGCTCAGAGAATGTGAAAAAATTTGGTTATTGAACTGTTAAGACCTGGAAATCAGCAATGAGTGAAAAAACGCGATAACGGAGTGTAGGAAAACAACTTAAGGGCTGGGCAGTAGAGCTCGAAGGGGTAGTCGGAGCATGAGAGACTGAATGAAGTCCAGCAATTTTGAGGTTGATTTATTGGAGTGCGTGTAAATTAGAGAACTGTAATTTAGTTGGGAACGGATTAGAGTATTGCGGAGTTGTACAAGGAGTTTGCAGTTACATGCGGTCGAGGGTGTGATAAATATTTGAGAACGCTCAAGGAACGAAGGAATTTCGATCTTCTTAAGCTTTTCGAACGGGAAATCCGGGCGGTTTTGGAGTCGAAGGTGAGACCAATGAACTTGGTACAGGATTGGGTGATAATTTTCCAAGTTCTTCAGACGCACAGAGGGAAGAGACGCAAGGCATTTGTTTTCTGGAACACTACCATGACTGTTCTCCGGTTTGAAGAGGACGAGTGATCATTTGGAGATTTAGTCGAGGCTTAATTTGAGCAGTCTTGCTGCTCGTTGGGGTTTGAGGTCAGTAGAAAGATACTGAGAAAGACTCCATACTTCTCCTTCGGGGACATCGTTTTGGATGGGTTGGCGGTAAGAGTATTGGTCTTGAATTGTAACCGTTAGAGACTTGTCATGAAGGAGGGATTAGATGAGTTTGAGTCAATAGAATTTGGAGGTTCAGGAACTCCACTCACGAAGAAACGCTTCCTAGAGCTCGAAGAACTAAACAACGGGTGACAGGGAAACTGTTTTATGCGACACGTGGGATGAAGTGGGGAGCTACATATAATAGGAGGGGACTTGAAAAAACTGACCTATGACGTCATCAAATTGTGACATCACACTTTGGAGCTATATATGATAGGAGGAGGACTCGGAAAATTTCGACTTCCAAGCTACATACGATAGGAGGGGGACTCAAAAAATTCGATAGCCCAGCCATGTATGATGAGACCAGCCGGGCGGCGGAACCTCCGATAAAACAGGTTCCCTGTGAAAATGGTGTAGAGTTTCGTGTCTGAGCGGAGGGCGGTTCAATTTAGAGGTTCAAGTAAGATATGGCTCGAAGGGTATTATGGTATTTGCGGACTTGGCAGAAGCGTTATTTGATTTGATGAACCATTCGAGCCTTTTTTTCAATATTTTTCGGAATGGTTTGCTAATTAAGGACAGACGTCAGGGTGATAAAAATCATTCAAACATTTTTTCGATCTGCCATAAATGAAAATCTCTCCCCCTTAGACAATTAGAAATTCATCTCCTCAATTTCATTTCCTCGAAAAACCGTCACCGAATTTCGACTGGGAAAAAAAACTAGGATATTAACCGTCGATTCAATAATTAGAGCCCAATCGATAAATAGGATCATTATCATTTTCAAAAAACCCACCGTACGATAATTTTTCAGTCAATTATTTTCATTCTGTACTACATTATTTTTAAAGTTTCTAAAATAAAAGAAACAATATCGCAATCAACACACGTTTGTGGCGCTCCACGTGCGCTGAGAGTAATGAATACCATCTGACCAGAAACTGTACGTCAAGTCATTTCAAACTCAGGTATTAATTCGCATAGCCTCTCGATTTTCACGGATGAATGAGACAACATTAATTTCAAAATCGAATTTGATTTTCTCAGAGTCGCACAGAAGTGAGCGTCAAAACACAATATTTCATAAAACTTCGTCTAAAATTATAATGTTATACTTCTATGAATTGATTTCTTATATCCAGCGTCTTTCATCGGAATCGAAAATTTAAATACAATACAAATAATGTACCAATAACCGTGAAACGATACAAGAATAAAAGTATAATTTGCTGACTTCAACGACGAACACAATGGAGTCGTCAGTCTCTTTAGCACGACTTTTGTCACGACCAACAATTTTCGAGTATCTAAATCACGTACAAGTTAACAAATTTTTGAAAACGATCAAATTCCGTTACTTTCATCACAATCTCCACGACCGTATGAAGAAAGAAAATAAGACTATAGTAGGCAGGAAATTCCCTACTTAGATAAAGAAAAAAGAACGCCTAAACTTCGTCCCAGCCTCTTAAACCAAAATACATAATATACAGTACTTAATTCGTTATTCCATATCAAAGAGTAAATAATTATGTTTTATCAGACTAAAAAGTTTTAAAAATAATAATAAATGCAGCAATAAAACTTTACGATAGAAATTACTTTCAAAATACTCCTATATCTGGGTTGTAATTCCTATAAAAGAAAAACCTGACAATAAACTGATAGTTGAGACACACTTGAATGAAGTTAGAAAAATACGCAATTTCAGAGCAAAAGTGGCCGACAAACACTTTTGTTATCAAGTTTCTATCAGAAATTTTCTATAAATAAACCATTTTTCCAAACTTGAAAAGTTGGAAATTTTCAGAATAGTGGAGGCTTTTACGATGAGAAGACTTATTTTCCAGTCCATAGTTTATCCATCTGACTCATTTTGAGTCTAAGATACTAAACATGAAACCTGGTAACACCTTTTTAGCACTTTGAAGTATGACATCGAATAATTTTTTGTCGTTGAACTTCGTTAATACAACGTACAAACACAAACTTACAAGTGAATGTTGTGAAAGATCAAATGTAATATTAATGTTTGTTTAATACGCATACTGAAAAAACAATATAAGGAAAGCCATTTAGCCTATGTTTCTCAATTTAGAAATGATTGATAAAAATCTCATCTTGATGTGTACCTTCAGTGTGCACAGAAATATACAGAGTTCGTACTGCATTACAATTTTACGGTCAATTCACGAGTACCACATTTACTGGGTCATAGCGTGATTCTTCCAGCTCCTCCTATTTTCTCTTATGCTCACAAAAAAATAAACCGAGAAATAGCAGACAGGTAACGGAACAAAAACGAGGAATTTTTTAAATCTTAACCTTCCTCATCATTCGCTATTTTCATTTTCAGTCGCTCGGTCCGAACACTTAGTTTATAGAAACAATACAGACGAAGCAGTATTAGTAAACACATAAGTTATGTTTCATATGTTAATTTTCCGACGTAGAATCGACGATCGTCTAAACACGTCCAAGTTGGATTAACGGAAGTGCAAGTTACGAGAAACGCCTGGACCGTGTAGCAGCAACAATGTGCATTTCACGTACCCATCACCGGTATTTATGGCAGAGTAGCGGCTTCATGCCGCCGAGTCTATGGTGCAAAGTACCTCTTACACACGATCACGACTGTTATCTGATTATTCGTGAAAAGTATACTTTCTTGTTGAATGGATGCGGGAACTGATCCACAGGAAATAATTCCGCGACTAAATTAAAACACTATCAGGAATGATTACTTAGCATAGTAACCCATAACTAACTACACCACTTTGTTCTTTCCGGCAAATGGAGGTAGGATCGAGACTCTCCAAATTATACTGGAAGTTGGAAACAGTGACGCTTAATGAAGGGAAGTTATGTCCGTTCAGAAAACTCAATTTACCTATATCAAATAGTGATCGTTACAATAGATTGAGATATCGACGACTCATGTTTGTTTTTAGCACTATCCCATCATTTCTTCCTAAACTTGAACGTTTTTCAATCAGCAATCGAATGTCAACGTTTATGGATGAATTATTGAGTTTTTGACCGATGGGCTAGTGAAAAGAAGAAATATGTAGTTCTATCATACTTGAAGCGCGAAATCAAGAGACAATAGAGTTTAATTCGTTAAGAATGCAAGTATCAGTTTGACGAGCGACTGCGAAAAACTTTAGAAAATGCACCTTCGTACTTCACCCATTTGTCAATTCTTATAAACACAATGTTGACATTTCAAACGTATCGAAACAAAATCGCGCGACGGCAATTCGTTGCATTCTGAAATCCTCGGCTGTTTAACACTACTAGAGGAATTGATGATTACGAACTGACTGCGCAGAAAGTTTCCACCCATGATCTTTTACGAATTCGAGATCTCTCATTTACTGCGGACCAATAAAAGGGACAATATAGACTTTAATTCTTTAGACGATTTTCAAAAAATAATCCAATTAAAATTACATACGTACGAGTATGTCAGCCAATCGTCGTTTTGAGACTTGAAAGTTAGAATTCATTCACGTCTTACGTTTTCAGCAAGGCTTTCTGAATAGTTTTCCAGATTTTATCATTTTCTTCGAAAAGTTCAACGATTAAAATTATTAGAGGATATGTGCCGAACCTATGATAGAACGCAAGTAATGCAGAGGAAGGTCACAAATCTACAAAAGAAAATCCGACAGAACAACTCCATTTTGACAAAGGCGGACAAGGGCAGCACGGTAGTGGTAATGGAGAAGGAGGACTACACCCAAAAAGTGGAGTCGTACATCGCAGTTAATGGATACCAAGAGCAAGGGACCCAACACGGAAATACCAAGATGACCTGAAAGCTGTGTTGAAACGGAACAATGCACCCGGTAATGGAAGGATGCTTGAGATGAACCCGGTTGCACCAAAACTCAAGGGGCTTGTAAAACTCCACAAAGCGACCCCATGAGACCCCTGGTCAACAGCATTCAATCACCATGCTACAAGATAGCAAAGATCGTAGCCACATTCCTGAAAGAAAACTACCAGTTTGCACCCAGACGAAGTATCAGAAACAACGGAGAGCTGATTGAGCAACTGGACAAGTTGGAAATCAGGAGTAACGACAAGCTGATATCCTTTGATGTGACTAATATGTTTGGTACCATACCGAAGGAGGAACTTTTCACTCTGCTCAAAACAACAGATACCATGGGAACCCCGATGGGTCGAAGTACGCCAACATAGTGGAGGAGATCTTGAGCCAGAACTACTGCCGCTTCAATAACAGGTTCTACAGTCAGGAAAGGGGACTTGCGATGGGATCACCGCTGTCACCAATACTGGCGGAGATATTCATGAATGATATTATGGCAAACAAGATATTGAAGGGCAGCAAGTTCAGAAACTCGATAAAACACTGGGCCAGATATGTAGACGATATCCTAATTGTGTGGTCAGGCACTGATAGACAGGTGGATCTATTCCTTTCAGAAATGAACGCAATGAATGAGAGCATCAAATTCACAGTGGAAAAAGGCAATGAGACCATCAACTATTTGGACCTTACACTGACAATGGAGAACAATAGGATAGAATACAAAATCTACATGAAGCCGACGCATACTGACACCATCATCCCAAATGACTCCTACCACCACCCCAGGCACAAGTTAGCGACAATCCAGAACTACTGCTATCGGGCAATTTTTATCCTCAAGAACAACGAAGAGAAGAGGAAAGAGATCGAGATAGTAAAGCAGATCGCAGAAGCCAATGGCTACCGCAGATGTGTGGGGGAGGGAGTCTTTGGGAAAATGGAAACAAAGAAAGGAACCCATGATGGCATAGTGAGAAAGTACTCCGGATCGATACCATATATAGGAAAGTACACAAACAAAGTGATAAAGGCGTTCAATGGCTACGATCTGAATGTGGGTATCCAGAATAACCAACCCATGGTGAAGAGAATCAGCAATGACCAGAAGGAACAAAAGGACAAGGAAAGCTTGAGCGGAGTGTACAAGCTCAGTTGTGAACAGTGGGAGGGGATCTATATCGGTGAGACTGGGAGAAAGTTTGAGATCAGGAGAAAGGAGCACAAAACGTCGAGGAAGAAAGAAGATGGCAAGTCACTGTTTGGGAAACACTGTAACGAGGAAAACCACGATGGAGAGGGAATATTTGAAGTCATACACGTAGAGAATCGCACAACGAGAAGAAAACTCTGAGAACAAATGGAGATTGTAAAAGCCAAGAGGAAGAAAGCCTGCCTCTTGAACAATGTAATCACATTTGACAGCGAAAAATTATTCGGCCTGGTTATTGGACGAGAGAAGAAGAACGGAACCAACCAATGAGACGGTAGGAATCCAGGTAGCCAATAGAAACGCAGCATTCAGGACAATAGATTGAACCAATCACAAAGCAGTATGTTTTAGCCAATAAGAACACAATGTCGTATTATTGTAAGAATAAGTTTCTAAGAAGTGAACTAATCACAACACAGCATTGTTATAGCCAATAAGATCACAGTGTTATAATATAAAAACTCATGGTTAAGGCCTTGTTCTCCAGTTGCGACACAACTGATGATGGGATAACACCCGAAAGTGCTCTTGTATAAGCAACTAATAAAGTAGATTTGTACAATTGAAAAACCCTTTTTCAATATTAGTGCTCTACTTACACCTCACTCACTCATTATGAGTTCCGATATCAGCGGACTATGTATCATAATTTCGATTTTTTTTGTTTCATGTCTTACCCTAACCAAATTTGAAAATCTGCGAGTTCACCCCCCCCCCCAATCAACGGACTCAGAATATTTTCGAGGAAAATTTTTCCTTATATCATGTAGGTGATTCAGAAATCTGCGGGTACACCACTCACCTTCCACCAAATTAAATAGCAAATTAGCTGCGTGTGCATTTAATTTTGTTTCCTCCAACACCGGCCTACCAGGCTACTCGAAGCCCACGCTACATCGACCCCAATCTCTTGCAAGACTGAACAAGCTTGCCCTGCTGAAGCCTACACGCCTCCCTTTAAAATGAGGCGCGCTGTGGTCCCTCATCCCGTCCTTGATCGCAATTCGAACACGATGCCTGCTCAACTTTTCTCATGCTGGTGCTTGTGGAAGCAACCGTGGCCGCTTAAACCTTTCGTCAGGTAAGAGTTCAGCTAACTAAGGTCTCGATTTATCCACTCCTCGAGGTCGCGTACACGGGTCGTCCATTCCCTTAGCTCATTCTGAGCATTGCTGGCTCTCTATTTCCAAAGCAAGGAGCGCTTGGCCTCTCGCTTGACTCGTGAAGCTTCTTCATCGTTGAACATCACCGCTCTCTCCTCGGCAAGGAGCTCTATTGGTTGCTAATACACAAAGAGCCTCTGTCGAAGACACTAACAAACCTCAGCGCAACTCTTCGTTGTATTTTTTCAATCTCTTTCATTCTGTAGGCTCTCTTGACTGAATTCTGTTCCAATATACTTGCTCGTAGTCTGTTTTTTGCTGCGTCCACCTCGGTACCCAGGAAGGTTATACCATTCTCTTCTACTATTGGTAGCGTTACCACTGGTGGCGACTGCTGTGGAAACAGGCCACCAATGACTCGTTCCATGGCATCCGGCTTCATTCGGCTTATTGCTGAGACGCCTTTCGGCTTTTTCAGCACTAATTTCTACGGCTCGCCAAACGAGTTTACAGAGCTCTTTCCACATAACACTCTTGCCGTCTTCCATAGCTTTCTTCAACCTCTTAAGAGCCAGCTAGCCTCTACTACGCTGATATATCGGGCATGGACAGTTTCATTCTTTTCAGCAATATTGTCGGTCCACCAGTAAACGGCTCTCATCGTCCTCGGTAGAAAGTTTGATTTATCAAGGGGGGGGGGGGAGAAGAGTGACACAATGAGATCTCTTGGTTTGTCAACTCGGAAAACCGTGCTTGAAAATTTCGATATTTTAGAGGGGAGGGCAAGTATAGTGCGTTCACAAAGCTAGGAATGTGAGCCCGTCTGTTGTCAGCTAGCTAGCATAAGCGTTAGGATGACTTGGACAAATTCCGTTTCCTGCCTATACATGATAGGCGAAGGCTTTTACGTAATTATGTCCGCTGTAGTACAGCACCATTGTATACTACCTTGGAACGGGCGAGAGGGCGAACGAGCATACAAACGTGCATAGTGAGAGGGGCTCACCTCGGATACCCGTCTGTAACCCGTCACCAACACAACTCAAGGTACACATGGTAGAGTAGACTAAGAGACTGGTGGAGAATAGGGCCCACCAAATAGTGAGTCTAAGACACAATAATTATACCAGAACTTACTTTGGTAACTTAGTATAGAGCAAAATACACAAGCTGGACTAGAATTTCAACCCTTTTGATGACATCATACGCGTCACTAGGCCACTGTAGTCCTGCTGACCAACTTTAGCGACAACATGTATTCAATACCAGACATAGAACATGATTTTCAGAGAACATTTTTCCGAATTCCAAATGTACGTCCGAGTTTTTATATAATCCGAGAGGTAGTCAGTCACCTTGACTTTACGCATTTTGTGTAAGAAGCATGAAACTTAGGACGAATTCTCAGGATAACTGAATAAACAATTCGAGCCAAGGCCTGAACCCTGTAAGAGGATACCAATTGCAAGTTGCTCAACTGAAAGCAGTTGATTCGCGAAATAGAGAGCAGTTGCGCTTTAGGTGGCAATTTACAGAAATTGAACGAGAAAGTTATCGCGTATCTTTCCCCATAAGAAGATATACACATAAAATCAGCTCCATCTTTTTCAATATGAATTTCTATTAAAAAGTACAGAGAACGAAAGTTGTAGCTGTCAATGTCTTCTTTCCAGTGAACCGAATTTTTAAATTTTTGCAAAACTTCTAGCGAAAGAATCAAAAATTGAAAAAATAAAAAAATTGTCGGATATTTGGGAGGCGCAGAGGGATTGATAACACCCAAAAGAGGCGTAAAATTGAAATGAAATATTTGAATAATTATTCTCATAAATTCTTCCGCAAAATTTACCGTAAATTCCGATAAAAATACTAAAAAATTCCTACGACTCTCTCTAGACGCTCCGGGGGTAAGAAACCCCAGAAATTAAGAGGAAAAAATTTGATCGATTCCTGGGTATAGAATTTAGCCCGAATCCGGGAAAAATACATTTCTGAAAAAATTTTTCGCAACCTCAAAAGAGGCCTCCCCACAATTGGAGTTCAAAAATTGGTATTTTAAAAATAACTCCCAGGCCTGCTCTGAGGGTCGAAGGATTTTTTCACTATTTTTCTCGGATTCTGAGCTGAGTTCTACTCAGAAATCCACTGAAACTTTTTCAAAAGAAATTAATTTTTTCCCCCGATTCCGGGGTTCTAATCCGCAGGGTCTCAAGAATCAAGTTACGATTACTTATCTTTCAAGTGTTATCAACCTCTTTGAGGTCTCCATATGTCCGACAAATTTTTAGAGCATTTTTTCTTGGATTCGGCGGTTAGGTAGAATGATACAGGAGTCCTTGGATATTGTGAACCTAAAGAAATTTTTCTGGGAAATTATGTAAATCAGCTCCTTTTAGTCGGGTACATTGTATTTGTGGAGCTCTTACTGGGTTCCGACTTGTTTGTTCGAGTGTCCTGAACATCCGTATCAAATTTCATACTTTTTACACAAAATGTAAGGCTGACTTCATGATTTTTACTGAGCTACTGGTTTAGAAGGTCAGATCGTTAGGCTCACTGAGCCTTTTTCCCCCTCCGCCACTTACAAGTAAAGTTTCAAGGTAGAAATTAGTCGGAGTTCCAAATGTAGGTCAATGTCATTCGTCATCAGGATCGCGAGATCAGAGTCGTTTGCGTTCAGGTCACCACTCTCCGGGAGGAAGGTTACGTCTCTTTCTTTTATTATATATAGGTCAAGTTCCACATTGGAGGGAGGCTTTGCCCATAAACGAATAAAACAAGAAACAAAAAAAATCAATTTTTCCAAAGCATTTCTAATACGTTGCAGGCTTTTAAGCTGATAATACATCATCTTAATTCATCGTCATCATCATAGAATTCTACTTGTGTTTTCTTTCAAAATTTGGTCCACTGATTCTTACATTCTGAAACGACCATGGTTGAAAATGAATCTTGTTAAGATACCTTCAAGACGCAACGCGCGAATATCTGAATACGAGATACAGAGAATGGGTTGTCTAAGACTGAAAAATGAATAATCTTTAGCTCTGAACACGACATATAGTTCTTTTCAAAGCGGACAAGGGAACATGGATATTGGAGCTGCCCTTTCGATTGAGTTGATGTGACCTAATTCTAATGTGATCGAAATAAGCGGGCTTCGCTCTTAGAAATTTAAATCGATATGCGAGATAAATATTGTAATGAGTAGAAAAAAAACACGTGCTGTAAATTATTGTGATCACGCACGTACAGTAGTGTTATGATAAGCGTTTATATTTCAATTGTTTTTTTCATTCAAGACTGAAGATAGGAAAAACGGGTTCGAAAAAAAAGTCACTCTATTCTCACCCGCACTTCATCAACAGGTAAATCCAATCTTTTTTTTCTCTCTATTATTTACAGCATTTACTTATTTATCGTTTTTCTTTTTTTCTTCCTTTATCAAAATCGTGCACGCATGCATTCTCCTACATTCAAACTATTCGAACGGTATTTAATTTCAATCCGAGAATACGGTGGTAAACATAACGGCAAGGAGGAACACCCATGCGGTACGGTTACCGTTCCATTTGCTACCTGGTCTACCAATCGTAACTAATGACGACTTCCAATTGACGGGGCAAGAGTCTAAGTACGTTATGAATGTATTCAACTATCATCACCAGTATTCTACTTCGTATGATTATATGGGATCTCGCGTCTTCAAAGCACATGTTTATCGGCCAGCGGAATATCGTTGAAGGCAAACCGCATATCACACGGGAAGTAAATCGCGTTCGTTATCGTATACTCAACCAGTTTGGACCCGTACGAACATGTGATTTTCGAAATCGTACGTAAAATTCTGATGACCACGTGGTTATATTGGTGAATATTTTCGGAAAATTTGAACTCACATTTATTCGGAAGATTGTATTCGGTTCTCTGAAAATCATTGAGAACCATTAAAAAGATGCGTACTTCATAATTCGTACACCGTATCAACCTTTCTTTCCTCCTCATAAACTGTACGAGCACAACAATTTTACACGGCTAATGCATGGGAAAAATCGATATTTTAGCCGTGTCATCGAATCGATTACCATCCACATAACAACAATGTCGACTTCGTCACATCAGCTGTTACACACGAGCTTCTGCGCCAGTTTGGATGACTCATTCTCGTAACCCGATTTTGTAAAAAAAAATATAATTCGTTTTCAGCGGACAACTAGAGCTTTCTTCCTCCTGGTCATTCATATTTTAGAAAGGTACTTCACTGTAAGGGCGTTTCGTTCAATAGGTCGTATTATTAATACATCGTGAGATAACACTGTATTATGTTTTCCCTGAGCACAATAACGTGCGGTTTGAGCTTGGGCGAATTCACATCAGAGAGCCTTCGCACACTAATCGCAGGAAATGAATTGACAATGTAAAGAAGTCGACGATACAGACACTTTGAATGAAAATACTAAAAGCGGCTAACAATTCGTTAATTTAATGAAGGACGAAATAACACAACGGATGAATACCAACATAATGCTGCGCATCATGCAGTTTCCCTTCATACGGAAGAACTTTTTGTCTGCTATCACTCCGAGCTAATGAAGTCTTCGTTTGTTTCACTAAAAGTTTCACTGATAACATACCAAACATACCAGGTAGCTGATCTAAAATTAACGCGATCTGTAGAAAGAGAATTCTACAAGTTACGTATGTTTTGACTTGGATCAACTGAGAGCCGGTATCCTTCGAAGGTAGCACAACACTGAGCCGGTACGAGGAAAAGAACTGATGGATATTTTGGAAGAAGTTACATATCTCAAGACTCATACATACAGATAACAATTCTTTAACCCTGACCGAGCTCTGCAAAGATGTGAATTTCGGTTTCAACTTATGCGGAACAGAAAAGAGTAACAGTTTCGAAATTACCCTCGTAAGATATAAATCGATACTTTCGATAAAAGAAAAAATAAAGTTTTTGAGTCTACGAAAGTTGGGTAGAATAACCAGAACGAGGAGGAATCTGCGAGTTCAACTAAAAACATGATGTAAACAAAACGTATAGGTACAACAGAATCGAATTTTCTGCTCGTGATAACGTGCACATAATGAATCAAATTAATCCTCTACTTAAACGTAGCTCGCGGCTGATATTTAGATATTGAAATCTTTTCATTTTCTTACCTGCAATTCGTAAAACAGCACGATCGGCTGGATCCAATTGTAATATACTGAGCGGTTTGTCTTTGGCCCATTCCTTTAAGCTTTGATCCGAATCGAAATCCATGTTCACATAACCATAATTCTATTTCCAGAAAATTAGGTAAATAAATACCTAGGTTATTTCTGAAAATCGACGATCCACGAAGTATTCACTTTCATTATCACTTATTAACGATATAGCTTTGACGAAAACTGCGAAAAACTAATAACATTGTAAGTCTACGCGTACATTACGGAAAGCGAAGGATTTGCGTGCAGGTAACACAGAAGAAAGAACTCACAAAGAACCGTAAATTGACATTAGGAAAAGGACGAAAAAAAAAAAGATTCTAATAATAATTACGATCGGTGCACTATGTGCAGTATTTATAAGAGAAAGACTTCGTGAACTCGCGAGAACGAGTACTTCGCCTATGTCCGTTGTTCCGAAAGAGGAGTGAGAGAGAGAAAGAACTTCCTTAGTTCAATTGAACATGTACAACATACACACAACACAACCATTTCAGCGGCCGCGCGGCTGTTCTCGTAAACACTCGCAGTGTTGCCAACTGAGAAATGGTCATACGTGAATTATAACCGGAAACACTCCAATCATCTCCGACGCTCGCAGTGTTGCCAACTGCGAAATAATCGTATGTGAACTCTAAAAGCGGAAACACTTTTTCATCGTGATTGAAATTTACCTTCCTTAAATCGTCACGGCGTAGACCAATATGATTGTGGTTAAAAGATGAATCCCGAAGAGGAGTAGGCTTTACTCAGAAGAAACACACAGCTTCCTAGGCGAGTACCTAATTAAGTTACTAGGTACCTACCCACTAAATGAACCAATTGTCATAAAATTTTTTTCAAAGTGTTAAGTCGTGGTTAGGAGTGTTTGATTCAGGTCTAAAACTAATTCAGAACTCGTAAAATCATTTAGAGAGCTCTCGTCGTCGACGATCGAAAATGCTTGAATTGTACCGCCACTTTTTGATCGTTGATCACGAAAGTTCTAAATATAATATTACGAGTAGATTAAGACCTGTAACACTTTGAAAAATTTCATGACAATTGGTTCATTTTGTGGACAGTAATTAGGTAGCTAGTCGCCTCGGAAGCTATACGCCTGTTTTTTCTGGGTGAAGCGTACCGGTACCCTGAAAGTATGGAATTCCTCACTGTAAATCATCTCCCAAATGAATGATCTTAATTGTAACACATAATTTGCCTCATTAGGTATTTGTTGTACGAAGACACTCGACATTTTAAACATGGGCGATTCTTTACGAAGAATTCATAACGGGATGGAAACCGTATCCAGACAGAAGTTTGAGTTGATAATCTATAAGATTATTGTAGTACGTCGCGTCACCGGGATAAATGATGGACAATCAATATTCAATCTCCCTGACATTCTTTCTGGACCAATTTACCAGCTCTCCTTCTTCCCGAGACTCATCGGTTGAGGTAGTATATAAGTACGTTATCAATTTTAAAATAAAATATGATTGATTTGTTTGGGGAATCTTTTTCAACGCTACGTGAATCGCCGTCTGCGACTGTTTATTTCAACGGTTATGAAAAAAAAAAAAAAAAACGCCAACTGGTCATAATGTATATTCTTGTATTGAAATGACGTAATGCAGCGCTAATATAATTCTCATAATCGTACCATAACAGTAAAAAGTATAAAATTATTGGTCAAGAAATAAAGTCAAGAGAGTAGCTTGGATAAATCGTTTTAAACTTTCTTTTCATCTTCACGGTCATCAGGACATCAGGAATAAATGTGAGAAGTAATTAACTGTATTAGATATATTCTCATCATGTTGATCAGATTCTTTTGAGGGAAAAATAAAACAAAATGAAACTATAAAAATAATGATAATGTAGGTGGTAAGTAGTCTTATATTGGCTGAAAAAAAAAAAAAAAAAAAAAGGAGGGAAAGGAGGGAAAGGATTGCTATTGGAGACAAAGTACGACTTTGCTTTACGGAATGAATGTTCCTCGTCTAGAGTAACGTTCATTTTCTGTCTATGTATGAACTACATTCTGATTGTATTTTCACCTTTAAAACAATGCTCCCTATTTCTATTTTTTGTTTTTTTTTTTTTGTCCAGAATGTAATATTGTTGTGTCGATTGCTGACCTTGGATTCTCCAGAATTCCTGAAAAAAAAGATTATTGAATTATTTTTCTTTTTGAAGACATGAGCATCTTTTTTTAATGTATGGTTATTTTCAAATTAGTTGGGCACTTTTCGATGAACATTCAAAAAGGTATACAGTACTGCATTTGAATGTTTCCTAGTCCTACGCCTATCTCACAAAGAAATCTTGTTCATCTCCCAGCAATAAATTCAAGTTTAAATTCCGAGATAATTGCTAATAATAATGTCGGCAATATTAACGAGACGGCAAGAGGAGATTACACAGACCTTTTTTTTAGAGAGTTTACTATTAAGTATTGTTTTTTTTTTTTTTTTTTTTTTTTTTTTCCAAGTATTCATTAATCGTTTTTTATGATTGCGAATATTACTAATTTCTTTTGAATATTTACTTAGGTATTCTCTATATCCGATCATTTGAGGTCATGTATTCCATTTTATTAGCATTTTTCCTCTAATATTGTATTAAAAACTACATTTTCTCTACTGAACTCATCCCTAGTAATTATAAAAATGGATATGATTGATGTTGACCCTCCGCTCCCGAGCCATAGTGACAATTCTAAATTCTAAGATATCGCCAACCAGGTCTGAGGAGAGGCTAGGAGAAAGGGTATTTTCGCACCGGCCTCAAATTCATGAAAGAGTCATAAATTCATAACTATTACCTTCAAGTTGTAAAAGACAATGGACCGAGTTCCCAGTGACGTTACATAACACTGCGGACTTGCATTTGCTGCAATTTCCATTTCCCCTCGCTCCAGGCCGAGTGAACAAGCAAAATGTAAACAACAGATTTTACATGCGAATTCCCATAAGAAGAAAATTAGGTTGTTCAGACTATCAATAGTTGGAAAATTGTAGATTTCCAAAGTTTTATGCAATTAGGTTCATTCACTAAAAGCTTTTATCGACCTTTTAAACGAGAACACTTTTGTTACTTTTCTACCGCTCAGCAATAACAATACTTAGAAGACAATCAAACGTTCTCACTGTAATAATTGAGTAGGGCAAAAGTTGTTTACATTTTTGTTGTTAATTCAGACCGAGATGCTTGTGATATCACAGGAAATCGATTTGTGACCTATCACAATGAAATTGACCTTATGAGATTCACACCGCAGCAACATTTCTGCAGTATAAGTAATTCATTACTGCAGAAATGCAGCTCTACTGCGTAAATCTTGAAACGTCGATTTCTTCGTGACAGGTCATAGTTATTTTAGTAGCAGATTTTCCCCCTGCCCCTGGCCCTGTCTGGCTCTTGGCATCCTGTCATTAAAGACGCCGTCGTAATGTACTGACGCAGGCATTGCAGGATAATAAGAAGATACCTCTTTGCTGGTCTGAAATACCCCTTTTCTTGAGAGAAACTAAAACAAGTCTTTCATCTCCTCATCGACATTGAAAATTTTCATTTCAAAACAGTTTAAAAGGCTTCTGTTGCCGTAATATTCGTCATGACATTACAGGACAAATAATTAAATCGTTTATCAAAATTCCGACATACTAGCTGTCTTCTAATGGATATGATAATTTTTATTTTCAGGAGAAGCGTTCCATATAGAGACGCCGTTCTCAAAGCTAGAAGTGCATTTCATAGAAAATTGAAACTTTTTTTCACCGTATTAAGAAACAAGAATATATTTTTTTCAGGCATGCTTCCCAAAAGATTGACAGTTGACAAGTTTCCTACACGCCCTCTAGCTCTACGCAGGTCACGACGATCGACAGCAATTTCCACCTACATATTTCAATACAAGAAGAACATATAAACCACAAAATCTTTAAATTATACCTGCCACAAATGTTCGAGATATGGTTTTCATTATTCATATAATCTATCAACCACTACGACTCTACGAGATCTGTTAAGTGCAATTACAAAAATGAAACAAGAAATTCATGTTTAATTCAACATTCAATAAAAATTTGGTTCTCAATGTTACAGAATAGAATTATGACGGTTAAAAACATAAAGAAATAGAAATTAGAACAATCAAGTTTCAATTGACAATGAATGACTGTTAAAGCATAAGGGAAAGAAAAAAAATAAAAAATAGAGTGTACGGGACAAACATATAATATCCCTTAAAAGTAATATCAGCGATAAATAGTCAATTTCCTTTTCTGAGTATCATTTTTAATACCCCCCTTTCTAGGCAATTAAATATGGTAAAAAAAAAAAAAAAAAACATTTTAAATGCTGGAAAGAAAAAAAAACACTTTTTAAATATTACACATTAGCATTAGGCAGAATAAAGATGAAATTCAAGACAATCGTTTGGGGAAAAAATGACTATGTCTCTTCAAAATGTTTGTATCAAGAATTATACACAGCCCTTATTTTAAGCTATTCGTACAACAAATTTATCCATAATTTGAAAAGGGAAAAAATAAAATAAAAAACACTTTTAGCGTATTCTTATTTGTACCGACGTAAAATATCAACAAAGATGAACGCGTACGCTGTTTATACGGTGTAACAAAAATTCATCTTATATTGAAGGTGATATGATTACGAATGCGTAATTCACAACCAAAGATTTGAAAAATGATCCAAAAGTATACCAAATAAAATAATAATATTAATGCTAGGACTAGTACACAACATTCACGTTCCACGACGAACACAAATAATTAAAATTAAGACAAGGCGTAAAAAAAAGTGTTTCGGGTACAGACACGTACTCTTTATCATACATCATTATATTTTATTGCACGAATTTTTTTTAAAGTCATCAATATTTCAACTCTCTATCATATCGATTAAAACGAGAAATAGTTTCGAAAATCGTTATTTTCGAAAGAATATCATCTCAGACATATGGCAGTCGATCGTTTCATTAAAGATATGAATAATAAGGTTAGGCGGCTGTTAGTTTATTTGGTAATCCATATCCATAACGCGATGAAGCTTCTGAGGTTGATGGAGATGCGAGCTCTTCATGAGTGGCACTCGCAGCGTTACCCTTAGGAACTTCCTTTCCTTGATGACTTTCTCTTATCAAATGATCTACTTGAGGATATCGTATACGCACTGAATCCACAACGTCTAATAAATTTTTAGCGTCCATAGCTAAGATATGAGCAGCACTCAACATTCCCCTAAACATAAGCAATGAACAATTGATAGACTCTGCAGCAGCATTTCTGCTTACGGTAATAATTACAATGGACATCCGTGTCGTCTTGTGCTTAAATCATACTATTATAACTAGAAACGTACTTGCGGTAAGCAGAGTCCGCTCCCGTATGACAATGACTTTGGGCTAGTTTCATCGCTCCGACTAATTCTTTCATATCTTTACTGAGCACTTTGTGAGCCATTTCAATCTAAAATTGGGAAAAATAAGATACCCAAATGAATATTCATTACTGATTGTTCAAATCACCATTCTACCGTATGGAAAGTTGCCTTACTTCTCGGTAAGCACATTCAGGGAACACAGGAACGAGACTGTCTACACTACATAATAATTCTTTCAATTCGAGTCCAACTTTTCTGACTAGATCCAAGTATTCGGAAACCAAATTTTGCTGAACACCTTCGAGGTAATTAGAAAATTAACAAATTGTTTATTCACTTCAACATGAATAAAGTACTGTACTTGAAAAATGTATCTAATTAATACCTTGAGATAGTACCATCACAGCTTTCACAACTTTTGTCGTGCACTCGTACACAGCATCGTTAGTACGATCTAAATTTGCAGTGGGAACGGGTTCCATTTTCTGTGAACGCAACCGAACATTAATTCTATACATTTTACGAGTATACACAGACCATAGATAAAACAATATTCAGCTGAATTTTTCCCAAATACAATGAATTTCATTTTTATTCAAATTCTTGGAGTAGAAAAATTCCATTATTAGATAATTATATTATCTCAATTTTTGATGAAAACGTATTCGTACAATCTAGAATACATAAAGAATACTCACTTTAGCAATCATTACTCGCTCCTCGGAGTTTTGAGTGCGCGATCGATCCGAGGAATCCGAGTATTTCCATGGAGGAGTATGCGAACTACGTCCGTCAGCAGAATCACTGTCCGATAGGCTGGTAGCAATTGATAAACGTTTTTTCTGCAATAAATTTCAAAAAACGATAAGATTACGCTTTTGAAAAAGACTGTAGCCAAAATTCGATCAACGATGACGATACGAACGAGATTAGTTTCCTCTTCAGCCAACCATCGGCTATCTTGTTCCGACTGAATTTGTTGTTGCTTCAATCTACGCTCTAATGTCTCGATTTGATAATCTTGATTCAACGGCGATCCACCGTCAATCAGCAAGCTGTCACCGTACAACACCTCATCGCTCTGTAAATGTTTACGAAAATAAAAACAATTAACATTACACGACGGGTGACATTGTAATTCAGATAAAGAAGGAAGAGATATCCCAAATCAAACTCCTTGATTCGAAGAAGAACTTAACCTAGATTCCAACGAAGCTTTCTACATCAAAATAGCGAGGAAAAAAAGCAAGTGCCTATGAAAATAATTAAAAGCTTATAATCTCTTCACCAAAATAAATTAAAGCGGTACATTTAAAACAATGACTAAGTCTACCGATCTACCATTCAATAAATAAAAATATTCAACGACTACATATTGCTGTAAATCAAGAGATGCATACTACACTTACGAAACAGAAAATAAATCTTGAGACGGAATAAAGAAACTACAAGAACTTACTTCCCACTTTTTCAAATGGATTTTCAAAAAAAGAACGATTTTCCACGCGGAAAAACTTGAGAGATGCACAGACGAATAGTTTCACGATGACGCAGAATTGAGCTACTCACTCTAAAGCACACTCAACTCATGCACATGCATCATGATAAAAGAAAAAGAATCAATTCATCACAACGAAACTACAGAATGAGAAACAACAAAATCCTAACCTCGACCTTTTCCTCGGCGAAGGACTCTTGAATTGATGTGGAGTCGACAGATCTACTCATTCTTTGCGGAATTTCTCCTACAAAATTACTCGAACAATCGTCTGCCTCATTAATCATACTAGATGAAACGGAAAACGACTTTCGAACCGTGGCATCGTTGCCATTTATCCCTCTATAAGTACTCAATTTAACATTATTACCGCCACCGAACCCAAAATTTCTCGGTAAAGATTTATTAGTAACAGTCGAAGATCCAGCGACACCCGCACACGGCGCCGGTATCGAGTACTTCATCGCTGGTTCAAGGCGGACGCTTATAGGTGCGACGAAAAAATCGCTACTTATAGAATTTAAGCTTTGCAAGGAGTTGCCGACAGAAATAGTTTTATCCGTGTTAGAGGACTCGCTACAACCAGAACCAGTATTTTCTTTGAAATCTACCGCTATCGTATTAAAAGCGGACGCCGGAGTGGTGTAGACGGACGGATTTATACCACGAGACTCGGTTTCCTTCAAAAGGTGGACAAGTACCTCAGGATTCTGAGCAACAATGTAGGATGAAACCGGAGGCGGATTCCGATCCAGCGACGCGAGAGAAGTATTAGATTCTTCGATCTCCGATCCTGGATATCGAGAAGGTTTTGGCGGAGGTAGAATTTCATCAGAACCTTGAGAGCCTGAAAGTATAACGTCTCAACCTGAGTACAGCCGTCCCTTTTTATTAGAATTTGAATTGAAACAAGAATTACACGTACTCCAGGATAAACCACGGCCTCGTCTGTTCTCTCTTCGTACAATTTCTTGTTGCTGATGTCGTTCGTCTAGTAATATTTCGCTGAAATTTTCAAAATTCGATAGTAAAATTTGAAATCAGAGCAGACAGGGTAGATTGAAATCATTTCAACTTACTTCAACACTTCTTTGATATCCTTAAAAGTAGGTCTTTTACTTGGTTCGTAGGCCCAACACTGACTCATCAAACTGTACAGGCGAGGTGGACACAACGGAGGCAAGGGCAACCGTTCGCCATTTTCTATTTTGCCAATCACATCATTATTTTTGATACCTTGAAATGGTTTTACTCCAAGCATCAAAATCTCCCAAATACAGACTCCTATAAATCATTAAATAGGATCATCAAAATATAGATCGAGAAAATGACATCGAAGATTGAAAATATTTACCGAACATCCAGACATCACTAGCTGTGGTAAATCTACGGAAGTTGATCGACTCTGGAGACATCCACTTTATTGGCAATTTCCCTTTGGACGCTTTATAGTAACTCTGATCTTGGACCCAACGTGATAAACCGAAATCGGCCAATTTTACGCAACGGTGACTTGAAACTAAAACGTTTCTTGCGGCAATGTCCCTAAACATATACCATGTAAAGTTTTCTATACTACGAATCGGTACTTAGAAGATTCTCAATTATTCGCTCGTTGATAATTGCACTATAAATCCCCTCTCCCAAATGAATGAATTAAATTTTGTGATAAACCGTGGAGACGAATTGTGGTAGGTAAGCAAAAATCAGCGAATGAAAAAAACAATTTAACTTCGTGTAATAATGGTGAAATACTAATTTTGGACAATAATTAATTATAACACATTATTGCTACGTACCTATGAACGAATTTCTTTGATTCGAGGTAAGATAAAGCAGTGGAAAGTTGGAATGTGTACAGCACCAATGTTGCGAGATCTAAAATGGTTTTATTGTTTTGCAGATACGCTCTCAACTCTCCTAATTTGGCCATTTCCATAACGATCCATATGGGATTCGAACAACAAACGCCGATCAATTTTATGATATGAGGATGATCGAACTGCTGCATGATATCTGTAAAATGCGTCGTAGGTAATCACGAAAGAACTGGAAATGTCAAATGACGTTCTCAAGTACTCACAAGCTTCTTCCAAAAACTTCTCGGCCATAGCTAAATCTGCATCGGCTTTGCAAGTTTTTACAGCAACGGGTATTATAAACTCCTTGAGGTTGGATTTTACTTTATGTTTAAGCTTACAAATACCCGCGTGTACATCTCCGAACTGGCCTTCGCCAATTATTTCCTTGAGTTCTATCTGATTACGAGCGAGTTCGTAATCTCTACCTGGAAACATACAGAGAATTCCATCAAAAACGTGTATTTCTATCAATCTCAAGAGAACTAAAGCAATCTTTTTAGAAACAAAATTTTCAAAAAAAAAATAAGAGAATCGTATTGCAGATTCTTTATATCCTTTAAAAATCAAAAAACGCACTAAGCATATTCTATAAAAGAGGCTACTAACTTGTTGGTGTTGAATAATCTCCTTCCTCGTCGACTATTTCAGCATAATCTTCAGGAACTAAATTACCATTTTTCTTCGTGCTCGTTCTACTGGACCCTTTACCGAGAAACGAGATAATTAATTTTCAAATTATCGAACATTTCATTATATTAAAACATAGATGAAGCATTTTCAAGCAATTACATCAATATTATTCCAACACCCACGAAAAGTGAAAATGAGTGGCGTAAACTAACCTGCAGTTCCACACGGGCAAGGAAACCTATTCCACACAGCGGCTTGCGAAACAAATTTTATTTTAGTTACACGGCAACAGATGAAATATTAATCATAAAGATTTCGAAGAGTGTACATAAAATCAAAGGTTAGAGATGAAAGATAACATTCGTTCGTTAGTAAAACACAAATTCAAGCAACCAACGGAAAAAATTATCGTCTCGCAGTTGACACATACTTTTTCTGTTCCATAACGAAGACGAGCTATCGGTGAACAATCTGCAATAACCGTCAATTAGATCGGCCAGACTTTCCATATCGTTTTCAGACGGACAGGTGATAGTCAACGTTTCCGTGGCTCCAAATACTCTCAACTGAAGCACCGCTTTACGGTGAACTTCGCAATCCGATAGAGACGTTTGAATGGTTTCGATATTTTTGAAGTCCGCCATTTTAATTGGCTGCGAAAATCGAAAAATTGATTGACGTACCCTTTACAGAAATGTTATCGAAATCGAATACAATATGGTCACTCACCGAAGATGATTGATGAGACAAATACGAAATTCCAAGATCCGGACCGATGACTAGTTCGATTGGAATAGACCAACCAGACTGCGTAATGAAATTAAATAATAAAAATTAAACGTTGCTTCAGATTCGTCAAACAGTTTTCTAACACTAAGCACTTAAGGAGATAATCACACGAAATGAATGTATTTGAACTAGTAAGATCAATCGCAGGTGGGCGAACCTGATTCGCAACTAATATTCAGCACAAACCATTACCCCGATGTGATCTCGCCTTCGTGAATTCCGTTCAAAAGATATAATTTACAGGAGCATTATTCTATTGTAACGGAGACGATTTAAATGATATTGTATATGAACGCTATAAGTAATAATAATCTGTACGTTATTTTTACTTTGACAAACTTGTAGAACGGACCGATACGATTTTTGAACAGAATTCATTTTGGAAAGATTTTTTCCCTAATTTATCTCGATGTTGTGGTCGGTTAAAGATGTTATTATACGAAATTTAGAAGAATCAATGAACAAGGTGACATATTGGAGACTTTCAAAAATGAGTTTTTTATCAGTAGGAGTAAACGAGACTTGATAACTGCTCAAAACATGTTATGCACAATAGGGTTCATATCGTGGTTTACAAATTCGTGCTGTAACGATAATTTTTTCCGAGTACTATTTTTATCAAATCAGAAACCACGAATGTAATCGATTACTATCTCAAGTTTTCCAGAATTATTTCAACTATTTCCATGTCAAGAATAATGTCATATATTTATGTACGTACATCATCGAAATGTTGATTATTATTATTTTTTTAAACTTTGAATTAACACTACAACCACCAAAATTTATCGCAGGAAGAGGAAATATTCTTCGTTATTCCTTAAAAGGTTATAAATAAGAACTAAATCATTACTCTACTTCATATTTGTTGATCTTTAAGAAGCCTTCCTTCGGGTATCCTTACAAACTTTATAATTACGGTCTTCGAAGCTACCTCTCTTCTATTTTACAACGTTTTTTCAAAAATAGAACATCATTAGCCTATAGTACAAATCCAAAATATCACCTCCACCTCCCTTTAAGTCGAAAACGATGTCCCTCAAGGGAGGATTTCCAGTGTCCTCCTTCTGAAAATAGCCATCAACGATATCACTAAATGCATTCATTTCCATTTCACTGAACGTCTCTTCGCAGAAGACTTCAACATTTCCATCCGGTCAACCAGGCCGCTTAGAGCCTCTTAATGTCATTACTACACGGACAACCACAAACGATTTCCGTTTCTCATCATCTGAGACCTTCTTCGTCATTTTCAAAAAAAGAAATTCCATTTTTACCCTTCCAAGTCTTTCCTTATCAACAAAATTTTCAAATCACTTCCCGCAACTCCACCAAAATCTTTGGTATACATTCTGATTGAAAACTCACCTGGGCCACCCACATCAAAATTTTTAAAACTAAACGTACTCGAGCTTTGAATATATTGAAAATCTCTCACCACACTAAAGGTTGAAACAAGAAACTTCTTCTCCATCTTCACGAGAGCCTTATTTGCTCGCGGTTAGATTATGGAGCTCTGACAATAACGGAGCCAATAAATCGGTTCTCTTTTTGCTAAACACCATTTAAACATCCTCTCTCAGGATGGCCGTATAGGAGCCTTTTGAACAAGTCCCAAACTTGGTTTATGCGCCGAAGCTGCTGAACCTCCTCTCCATTATTGTAGACTCATTCTAACCTCCAACTTCTCATCAACAGTCTCTCACGCCCTCCCCCCCATTTTAACAGGGAACCTGTTTTATCAAGTATCTTGGGAGTCGAGAATTTTCCAAGTCCTCCACCTATCATATATACAGAGACCGGATTTCTCGCAGGGTGTCTACTGAAAATAAATTCTGAAAATACTTGACATTTAATTGACCTTTTTTAAAAGTAAATGAGTAAAGTTGAACGAGGGGTGGCAGGAACTTGTTTTATGGCGCACGTGGGATCTGAAAAATGTAGATTGTGACGTCACAAGGCTGACCTGTGAAGTCATCAAATGGTGACGTCACAGTCCCGAACTTTGTAGCTATACATAATAGGAGAGGAACTTGAAAAAAGCTGATGACGTCTTAAGGTTGACGTATGAAGTCATCAAATTGTGACGTCGCAGTCCCGGACTCTAAAACTGTATAACAGGGGGGGGGGGGGGGGGGGAAGATTGAAAAAAAATTGATCTATGACGTCATCAGATTGTGCCGTCACAGGCCCCGCCCACAAGCTATATATGGTAGGAGAGGGACATAGAGGTGTGCTTAGAACATTTTCGAGCTCCAAGCTTTACCGGCCGGTCGGAAAGCGGTCGTTTTTCCGAAAAACTTCCGATAAAACAGGTTGTCCGCTAAAAAAGTCAAATTGGCTAAAAATACTGTTTCAACAGGCAATCTGTTTTATCATGGGGGGTCACAAAAAACGCCCGCCATCCGGCAAACCTCGGAGCTCGGCAATTTTCCAAGTCCTTCTTCAAGTCCCCTCCTATTATATATAGCTCGGGGGCGGGGCCTGCGACGTCATATTATACACTTTTCAGATCCCACGTACCCCAAAAAACAAGTTTCCTGCCACACCTCGTTCAATTACGTTAGAGAACCTATGAGTTTTTTTTTTTGTTTTTTTTTTTCAAAGTTTTTGTCATTTTTCCCATTTTTACGTGATAGTTAATGAAGATACTTGACTTTTACTTGTTTACTTGACCTTTTATCAAATACTTGACTTTTACTTGATTTACTTGACTTACTTGACCGATAGACACCCTGTCTCGGCAAAATGCCGAAAAAGTAGAAAATAAATGCCGAAATCGTCGTTTTTGCCGAAAATGTATAATTTTTAGTATTAAATGACTCAAAAAATGCAAAAAAATGGTACTTTTTTCGTTATTGCCGAATAATGCCGAAAACTGAATTTTTAGTGCCGAAAACCTCCATCAAAAATGCCGAAAAATCCGATCTCTGCATACATGTAACTCAGAGGTCGGTGTGTATACAGCCTGATTAAAATAGCCCCTTCAGAAAACTCGATATGCAATGCTTTATACACGAATTGGTGTAGCCCCCACAATGAGCCAGATCTACAACGCTTCAAACACCGCCCCTTCAATGAGCCAGTAATGCAACGCTTCGAACATCATAAAATTCAGAACGCCCTTCCAAGGTACCTCATAACAGTTTCTCTGCCTCCCTCCGTTCAACTCCGTTAAAGAACCCGTAAGTTTTTTCCAAGTCCCCCTCCTATCATATCTAGCTCCAAAGTCTGGGTCTGTGAAGCCATAATTCGATGATGTCCTAGGTCAGCCTTGTTTAATTCCATTTTCAACCCAAACATAATTTTTCCTCCAGGCCTAGAAACGAACATATCCTACTCAAATTGAAACACTCTCTCAATTCGCCCAATGAACCTCTCATTGCTAACCCCTTTCTACCACCTTGAACCCTCACCCAGCTTACCATCCCTTTAAATTTCACAGAAATCCTCAAATCTAACAATAGCACATATATCCTGACCACACCCTCTGTCCAACTGATGTTTCAAAAACTAGAAGAAGAAAGGCCTACGCATAATCCATCCTCTCTTATAGCATCTGTAATATATTATCCATAATTACTGCCTAATTGATGGCAATATTCGTCTGTCTTTTCATTTCTCTCACGTCCTCACTGACCCATATTTTACAAACCCTCTCACACGAAGAATCCTTTCCACGCTCCAATTAACATCCACGTCATATTCATTTGCATGCCCAGCCACATTGGGCTACCCAAACCTTACGTGGTAGACCGAGCAGCAAAACAAGCAACAACCTTCGCTACTATCACTGATCGCACTCTCCTCCTTGTCACAAACTACAAAAATCATTACAGCTCACCTATCTTAAATATTTGGACCGGACTTTGGAAAACCCAACCTTCAAAGAAACTCCTGCGTATTAAAAAGGCTCCCACCTTCTGTCCACCTCCTTCAGAAACTCTAAACGTGAATACACCGTCATCACCTGCCTCATGCTGTCTAATTTCATCTCATCTTCACATGCTATCCAAGACCCTCATTCTCGTCCAATAAATCTTCGTTCTTATCCACTCTTCAAGTTTTCTCTTACACGCCATCTCTTGTACATAGATATCAAGACACATTGATCTCAAGGAACATGACGTAGTGGACCTTACCGCAAGGCAATCACTGCGTCCACCTTCCATATCCCCTTCTAATCCTCTCTTCCTGGGCTTATCCCCCGATAGGCTCCTGTCTATTAAGAAAGCTGCAATTCCTTGGTCTAATCGAACCGCCCCTCCCAAAGCAAAGAAGTCATCCTAACTCGTCCCAGAATAGGTCATACCGGTGTTACGCCCCCCTTCATACCTACACTGCAATGTTGATGATCTATCCGTTCAACACTTCTTCTCTTGCCCAGCTCTCAAGAACAATCCGACGTCACCACTCTGTCTTACTCTGCATCCCAAATTCTCAACGAGAAGCCTCCGATCCGCCTATTTCTACAACTTCATTTGATCTGCCCACTCCAGCCAATAACCTTAAATGTAGTTGCAAGGTTCTTCAATTTAATAGAAAAAAAAAAAAAGTTATACTTACTCCAAGAGAGCATTTAAAGGTTTCATGATCAAATCGACAAACTGATTGTAACAATTCCAAGAATTTGAACATACATTCCTTTTCTGACAACTGAGAAACTTTTTTGAATTGCTGTTGTATCAACTTTCGCAATGTTTTGGTTTTAACGCTATCTAAAATATTTCTAGGTAGGAACTTATGTAAACCAATCTGAAATAACGAATTAAATATTGAAATTACGAATACGAAAAAATAGCCCTCGATAAAGAATGGATTACCACGCCTACACGTACTTCTTTCTCGAGGTATTCCAAATTAGACTTCTTATCTAAGGCTATCTGAGGCATATCCTTGAAGAAGAATCGTATTTCTAAACAACATAATTGAACCGCTAGCTCTAGATCGACTTTGGCTCCAACATTGGTCAGATACTCGTTGCGAACCTATAAAGAAGCATTGAAAGAGGGTAAACAAACTCGTTCGCATGATGGACACCCGAATATTACGAATTAATCTTTACACAGGAATAATGCATCTTTACTTATTGAAATGGGTGGAGAAAATAATCGCATATCTAACTCTGTAGGTGCGTTAGAGAAAAAAAAAAAAACAACGCACTGACACACGAATGTTCGAAGGGGTCGCCTACGTTGTCCATGTAAACATTATTTTATGCGATGGCATTATAGGATAGTTCACACGAAGTGTGCGCGGTTTATGCTGGGATATTTACTACGTATATACGTTGATCAGGAAATAATAATGACGATAACAATATTGCTTGTTCAATTGTGGAATAGAAATGCGGTGTTCGTGGAGTCAGAGATATATATAAAAAATGAGATAAATTTTCTCGCGAACACAGGTTTTTACTACGTAATACTCTTAAACAGTTTAGAGAAAACTTAGTACACGTCAATGAACGTACAACCTTCATTTTAGATATTAATAATTACGGTGCACTCATTTTGAGTACAGCAAAAATTTTTATACTAAAAGGACATGATTGAATTTTTTATTTTAATTTCCCGCAGGAAAGACCTTCTTCCTAATTGCAGTATTAAAAAAAAAAAAGTCTCATTAAAATTTTGCAATGAGATTTTTTCGATACCTAATAAAATAAATGTGTAAGAAAAATTTTCGTTTACCTGGTCGTAGTAATAATAAAATGAAACCCTATCTTTTTCGTACAGGTCGTGCAAATTTTCAGGTAGGTAACGAACTTTTAGTTCGTACCTCCACTCCTGCATCGGATGAATTTGATCATATTTTTCGTGAACCTGAAAAAAAAAAGAAAAATCATTATAAATCACTTGATTAAATGTTACATTCCCCGTCTTAAAGTTTGTATTAATTTAAATTCTTTCAATTTTAAAAAAATTAATTTATAAATTTCTTCTAATTATTTTTGACGAACATCAACATCTTTCCTTAATATTTAGACGGTATTTTACCGGCCATAATTTAACCAATAAAATTTGTCAAATATAATGCTCGAAAGTACGAATTAATGAAATCCATAGACAAGCTCTTCCTCGTGTATTAGAATCGATCTTAGGAATGAAACCTCAACTGAGGATTTCTTGACAATGATTTTTTCCACAATTTTCTGCCTATCACCCTTGCTTCAAAGGAAAATCTTAATCGGGATCCAAAACGACTCAATCACTGTCGAAGAAATTCCGCCTTCATCTTCACCTCGCAGTTGAATATCCGTACTATCTACTCTCGTCTTCTTCAACTTCCTCTCGAATTTTTACTTCAAATCAAATTTAATTTCCTAAGCCATGTAGGCCCCTCACCCAGCTACTAATCTGTATGGTGTACTACTCCTACTAGGAATACAAACTGACAAAACTGAATTGTAAGTAGTGCACTACACTGCTTCGTAAATATTCATGTTTACCATTCGCTACATTCTTTGATAAGTGTTCGCCGTTGAGCTGAATACCATGTACTCTTGTCTCTTTCATCTTACTCTTCTTCTCAAATTCCTTCCTGCAACAATTTCCTATAATTCTCTTTTAGCCATGTAAGTCCCTTAGGCAGCTAAAATCCATACAGTCTATTCACGTTAAGAACGTCATAATAATTATATAATAAATAGTGCTCTTGTATTGGTGCGTTCTTGAAATCGATCTCTAGCATTCCTTTTAATCCCCGTTTTAATTAACAATAGCGTATTTCTGGGGAGGTTGAGGACAACGCCTCAAAAGCAGACGCGGATCCAGACGATCACTTTGGGTAGATATAATCCAAAAAAAGTCTGCCTTTTTTTTTTCTTCTTTTTTCCTACATTTTCTTCAAAACTGCATTTTTTTTTTTTTTTTTTTTTTTTTTTTCTTTAGAGAGAGAGAGAGAGAGAGAGTGGGGCATGTCGCCTATGTCCCCCCCATAGATCCGCGCCTGCAGAGGACCTTCAAAAACTTGTAGAACCATCAATTTTCAACAAACCAATAAGGGTTTTTTGTTCCTTTTTTTTTTGCGTAATAGAAATTTTATCCTTGAAAATTTTTGGACCCCATCCCCAAGAAAAATTTGAAACTATATATTATGTCGCGATTTTTTTTTTTCGAATTTTGATTGTTTTTCTTTGAGGAGTTAATCAACTTCTAGACATAAAAAAAATGGTAGGTCGCTACGATAAAAGTTTGCTGCAGTACGAGCATTTGAAGTTGCAAGAAACGGGGAAAATTTTTTGTATTTTTTTTGTTTTTTGGCTGCTATGAAAAATTTTATTTTGCGACATTAAGTATTTAAATACGCCACTGTTCATCAAGTGTTAATTTTCGTTCATATTCCTGAAATGAACAGACTTCAGTTTGACGCATCTCCTTACTACTATTCACTCTACCATCTACTTTGATATCACTTAACACAATGTGGTTGCCTTCCCCGCCAAAGATTCTTTTTCCTGTCATACAATTTCTCACCCCATACACTTTACAACCTAAAAACGTAAAAACTATTGATGCCCTCTACTCCTCGCCGCCTGGCATTAGCCCCTCTGATACGAGTTCTGGACGACACAGTCCTCAAACAAATTCAAAGTAATCAAAAATAAACCGGTTTTCTCTGATTGAAGTTCTCGTCATAAAGAAATGATCCTCTCCTACCTCGTAATTGATCGCGCTCACCTCACCCACAACTATTGGCATGAGTTCTGGACAACACCGTCCTCAAACAAATAAAGAACGATCAAAGACAATCCGGTTCCTCTGGTTCATCTTTCCACCATGAAGTAACCATTTTCTCTCACGTCAGAATCGATCACACTTACCTCACCCATCACTACCTCCATGAGTTCTAGACGACGCAGTCCTCAAACAAATAAAGAGCGATCAAAAACAAACTGGTTTCTTTTGATCAATCCTCGCGTCATGAAGGAACCATTCTCACTTCATCCATCACTATTGGTATGAATTCTAGACAACAGAGTCCAAAAACAAATTCGGATTAAACGAATCCGTTCCTTCAAGTTACGGCTATCCATCATAAACGCGAAAGACGAATACTCCGACGTGGAGTACAGCAAGGGACGGTGTTGTCGTTCATAAATTCCCCCCCCCCCCTCATAAATAATAGTCAGGTAGTGTTCAATAGTGATGAAACAGCCCTCCTTGAGAAAGGTTTGAAATTTAGTCTGCCTCCCCTCAAGAATGATGAAACCTTGGCGAATGTTGTTGCGGATCTTGCGGTCAAGATTGGTCCTGGTTTTAATACCCAGAAAGTCTGTGCCGAATAAGTCCGGAATAACCCCCTCCCTCGCATGAGTAATAAATTGGGAGGAGTGATTCAGGGTTTAAGGAGGAAGATGAAAGAGGGAGATTTGATCGTCACGAAGGCGGACAAGGGTAACGCTGTTGTAGTGATGGAGAGATCGGCCTATTCTTCTAAGGTCCATGAAGTCCTACAACAGTGTGGTGCTAAAGAGAGTGAGTATTTCAGCTTTCCTGAGCACGTCAAAGAAGTTAGGAGTGTCATCAACAGGAGTGAGGCTGTTATCAAAACTCCTGCTTTGAAAAAAGCCCTCCTTGTTCCTAACCCCACACCCCCCCCCCCTCCTCTACGGGCTGCCTAAAGTGCATAAGAACAACACTCCGATGCGACCCGTTGTTTCTTTCGTCTCCTCTCCTACCTACCTCCTTGTCAAATTCCTTGACCGTTGGTTTAAAAATCGAATTGATTTTGAATCCCCCCATTCGGTCTTGAATTCGGCCTCTTTAACTGACGTCCTCAAGGATGTAAGTCTTCCCCCGGGAACTACCATCCGCTCGTTTGATGTTGTTGGTTTGTTCCCGAATATTCCTAAGGCTGCTACTATCCAGAGTATGGGTGAGCTACTCGTCAAAGCCAACATTCCTCATAATGAGCTTCATGATTTTTTCGATCTTCTGAATACTTGCTGGTCCCCTAACTACTGTAAATTTGAAGGGAAATTTTTCGAGTTCCCTGATGAAGTAGGGATCCCCATTGGATCACCGCTAGGCTCTCCCATCTCCGACATTTGAATGTCTAAGTTTGAACTTGACCTCTTTTCCTCGAACCAGGTGTTACTTAATCATATTCACATTGGCATAGGTACGTTGATGACGTTCTATGTACCTGGACTGGTCCCCCAGGTCTCCTTGGTGAGTTTCTGAGGTATCTCAATTCCTGGTACCCTTCCATCAAATTTGGGGTATTTTCCATTAACTTTTTGGATTTATCGATCTCTATAATAGAAGGTATCCATAGGTTTGGAATTTACAGGAAAGATACTAAGACTGATGTTTTAGTCCACGGTGGTTCGTTTGGTCCTGTTGCTCACAAGATGGCTGCCTTTCATAGCCTAGTTCACAGACTGACTCGTATTCCTTTAAGTCAGTCTGCCTTCAAGAAAGAGTTATTCACAATAAAACACCTGGCCAGAGTGAATGAGGTCAATGTCGACGTTGACGTGATGGTTCGGAGGAAAGTTACGAGGAGCCTCCTGGATTCCACCACCTCCCTCCCCCGAGACACGATCCGTGATCGCCGGTTGCGTTGGATCAGTCTCCCTTTCCTGGGGAAGTTCTCCCTGCAATTGGGTCGGGCCCTTCGCCCGTTTGGCTTCAGACCCGCGTTTTACAACCCTACCAGAGTCAAGAGGTTGTTTGTGAGACTGAAGGACCCCATACCTGTCGATGAGAGGAGTGGTGTTTATAAGTTGGAATGTGAGGATTGTGGAGGCTTTTATATTGGTGAGACCAGCCGCCAAATGAAAGTTAGAGTAGCTGAGCACCTGAAGTCTTGGAAGAAGGGACACTGAGGGGAGTCAGCTTTCGCCGATCACTTAATAAACAGTGGCCACAGCTTCCGCGAGGGATCCGAAAAGCTCCTCCATAAGGAGAATTCCTACCGTAAGCCCATCGCCCTCGAGAATATAGAGATAATGCGTCATCTCAACACTGACGGTATCACTGTACTCAACTCGTACATTCCGGAAGATGGCCTGATCGAACTGGTTTATGACTCACATCGTGATTTCTCGTTTGGACGATCTTAATACCTCCTTCTTCTCTTTTGTTCGTCAGTTGCTTTCATTTCAGGCTTGAAGATGGTTTATTAACCGAAAACGCTCGTCGTCTTTTATTTTTCTGCGGTTTGCATGCTTTACTCCACGTCGGAGTATTAGTCTTTCGCTTCGCGTTTTTAACAAATTCGGACTTGACAGAGCTATCGCACACTAGCATCGCTACACTTATAACGTGTGTAGTAGTTGTAATTGGCAGGTTAGTAGTTATGCACCAAGAAGGTGAAAATGCGATTCGGCTACATATAAGTTCTGAAAAAACTTGGGGATTGTTATTCTTTGTAGCTGAAGGTTACCAGAAGATATCCTAATGATTTTTGGCACCATACTTAGTATCGCGATCTTGAATTTCTTATGAGTTTGAAAATTTCGTTTTCGCTATGAGAAAGTATTGCGATTCAATATCACGATCACCTTCTTAGGCTAAGTTTCCATACATTGCCACCTGCAGCGACTCTTTTGCTGCCAAGTCCGAATTAAGGACGATCAAAAACAAACCGGTTCGCTCTGGCACAGCCTACTTCATATTTAGCCGGAATGTAGCGATGTAACAACGGATACAGATTCACATACGTAGATGCTCAGGGGAAAAAACGAAAAAACCCGAGTATTTTGTTTCTTAGATTCTTAGACAGATAGGAAGGAATTTTTGAAGAAAATGGAGAGAAAATAATTTGAAGACCACACAATTTTCTATTTTTGAGTTTAATTTCAGTAAAATCGGCGCAGAACGAGACGAATTATCATCGATTGAAAATTGAAAATCCGATCGGGGACAAAGTGCGGTACAACCTTTTACCCCCAGAACGTCCATTGCAAACGAATACACTGTGGCGTTGTCTATTTTCTACATTCCGGCCTCATATTAAGTAGGCCGTGCCTCTGGTCGATCTCCCCTATAAACGAATCGTCCTATCTCTTATTCTAGAATCTGTCACACTCACCTCATTCCTTCCATTAATTTTTATATGAACTTATATTCTCTCTCCTCACCTCGTGCCAACATACCAGATCAATACATTCTATTTTGTCTCCTGCTCTTCCAATATCGCTACAACAACTCCGATAGAAGCATCAACTTCCTGTATTATTTGCGTTCCACTCATTTCTGCCGTTCACTGTAATCTCTGAACCATATTTTTTATCCTCATTTTGTCAAACAAGCCACAATGACCTTGTCGAGTTGATAACGCTTTATAAAGTTGTACAGCTCGTAAACAAATACATTATTTATACAATGAATAAATGAAATGAAATATTGGATTTCAACAATTTATTTCACGATTTTACTTGAAAAAAAATTTCTTATCGCATGTACATTCTTGTTCTTTATTTGTCGAGAAAAACGAGTCTGACGAATATACGATAAGAAATTCTCGATATCGTTTGATTGAAATATTTTTCCTAGTTCGTACATCAGCGTAGCAAGCAGTATACAGTAGAGATGAGAGAGAGAGAGAGAGAGAGAGAGAGAGAGAGAGAGAGAGAGAGAGAGAGAGAGAGAGAGAGAGAGAGAGAGAGAGAGAGAGAGAGAGAGAGAGAGAGAGAAAAAAAAAAAAACAACAACAAAGAACTAAGAGAATACTGATCCACACGTAGATAACGTATGGGATATTTTACATCCTGAATTTAAACTCGAAATAACGTGATAGAATATGATCGTGAAAACTTTTCTGATTCATACGTATAAACCATAAGAAGCTCAAAATTAGCTATTATAAGCCAAAAGCTCAATTAGAACGCAACTAAAATTTTTAGTTATTTATACCGAATGGAAGACATATTTAAGAATGAAACGATAAAGATGAGAACAGTTTTTGTACTATTTAGGCTCTGTATCGCACCACTCAGTCCTAAATTTTGCACAAGACGTCAGAATTATCTTTGAAATGAAATACATTTAAAAACTCTCACCTCGCACATGGTGCTGGCCTGATGTAACCAATGCATTTCACCGGTGAGCAAATGATGTAATCGTATAGCGTAAACATTCTGGTATATCCTCGGATTTGTTGCTAATCGACTGGTAACTAAGGAAATGATTTCCTGAAATTGTAAAGCGAAATTATACACATAAACTTCTTGACAGATTTGCGTTTCTTCCTCATTTTCAACAATTCGAAAGATTTTATCAGTATGACTGATAATCATAGAACTTATTTCAGTAACTTTTAAGGAAAAAGCTCCAGGTGTTATCGAAGTCATTAGTCCATGGGCCATATAAAAATGCGGTACCATTCGGTGTGACAAAACGATACTTTGAGATATGTTAGTAGGGGTGATACTTGATATAAAAAACGATGATAGACATCTGAGAAGAGCAGCTTTCCAAAATGGCGGCCACTTTCAAAATGGCGGATCGGTCTTCTGGTAAAAGGTGAATAACTCATATTGTATGGGTCAAATTTTTTAATTTTCTTTTTCAATAAAAGAAAATAAGGCCCCGAATAACATATCCAACTTCCCGTCCCTCAAATCCTATTAAATTTTCTGTGGCACGTTCTAGCTCCCTAAAATCAATGTTTTGCAAATATCTTGGGAAGATGGGCATCAATCACGAAAAGTTTGAGATAAAACATGTTCCTCGTGAAATTTGTTATAGAAAATACCATTCAAACTTCGCTATGCGTCCAATTAGCAGCTTAAAAAGTTCGTCAAAAGTTGAGAACTTTGGGAAAAAGTCAATTTTTCAGCAATAAATATCTAGAAAATCGAACACAAATGAAATAAAATTTCAAACAAACACTTTTTATTGAAAAATTTTAACTGCAAAATAGATTGCCCAAACTTTCTTCCGAAGTTCGTCGAAAGTTCTGAACTTTTGGAAGGAAATCGATTGTTGTCAAATATTACAAAAAAATAAGCTAGGCTTATTCTAATACAAATAAGAAGGAGTTCCAAACAAAAAATATTTTTCATGAATTTTACTTCATCACGGACCATCTGAACTTCATTGTCAGTCTAGTTATAATCATGAAAAGTTTCTAAAAGTTGTGAGCATCCGAAAAAATCGATTCATAGTAAATAGTTTGGAGAACTGAGATTCAATAAGAAGAACTTTCAAACAAAAAATGTTCCTTTTGCTATTGTCTGTAAAATAGAGTACTCAAACTTCCTTTTAAAAATTGTCGGAAGTTCTGAGCGTTTGGAAGGAAAGTGATTGTTTCCAAATATCCTCCAAACTAGAGCTTTAATGAGGAAAAGTTTTAACCCAAAAGTGATTCTCACAAAATTCACTACATCTTTATTGTCGTCATAAAAAGTCTATTGTGAGCTTCAACATTGAAAAAAAATCTGTAGGAATCACATTGAATACTTTTATTCATTTTTTTAAGTATTCTTATTGGTAAGTGATGCCGATAACAGTTCAGGGGCCTAGTTGCAGTCAGAAGAATAAAATCTTGATGAGGAATATTGTACCTAATTTACCGTTTGCCGACATGCGCGTTGATGTTGCTGTACTTCGAACAACATTAAAATAATATTCAAGCTGTTCATCCGCACATGGCGCTGCAATCTCTTAAAACCATACAAAATAGGTTTTTTGAATATCTGCTAATTATTTATCAATTATTTAATGCAATGAAATGATTGATTGCAAATTATTTTGAATTATTTATTGTCGAACACAATGTAAAATATAAAATATTTAAAAAAAGAAACCGGTGTTGCTCATAAAGTTGATTGAATTGAGTTTATCATAACTGAACTGAAAAGAAAAAAACAAGAGTTTGAATTGAAAAAACTCTGTTTACTAAATAAAATATTAAATAATTTTATAATTAAACATTCATATGTAAAATCTTACAGCAACATCCCCGTATCCTACAAACTCTTATAACCATACGCTTTCTCATGAGTCATGAGTGATACACTCATTTAGTTATTCGGTTTTCCATTATATTAGGAACAAACAGCCTCTACTATTGCCTTCTATGTAAGTGAATACACATACTATATTGCTGCTGTAAGATTTTACATATGAGTGTTTGATTACAAAATGATTTAATATTTTGTTTGGTACAAACTATAGAGTTTTTTTGATTCAAACTCTTGTTTTTTCTTTTTAGTTCACTTATGATGAAGTCAATTCAATCAACTTCATGAGCAACAGCTGAGTGTGTTTTTTTTTTAAATATTTAATTTGAATTATTTTCAGTTAAAAATATGTATGATGCAAACGGTGTGTCCAAAAACATTTTTTTGTTAATAAATTATAATAATTGGACTGATAAAAAGAAGGAAACGCTCAATTGGTCCAAAAAGTAACTGCATTATCAAAAAAAAAAAAAAAAAAAAAAAGGCTCCAAGTGGTATGGGAAAGGGTACCAGATAGAAAAAAGAAAGAAAGAAAGATCCGCAGTCAAACACATACCAAGTGATGTCAACACCGGAAAAACTTGTGATTTTCAAGTATGGATGAAAAAGTGACAAAAGTGACTATTTTCTTTAAAACGGGCCTAAAAATGACTGAAGCCTAAAAAAGTGACCAAGTCACTCAAAAGTGACAAACTGGACACCCTAGAATAATCTATTTCCTTCCAAAAACTCGGAACTTTGGACAAAGTTTGGATGATAGTTTAGTCAATCTATTTTGCAGTTAGAATTTTTTAATAATAGTTTTTGTTTGAAATTTTATTTCATTCGTGTTTGATTTTTTAGATATTTATTGCTGAAAAATTGACTTTTTCCCAAAGTTCCCAAATTTCGACGAACTTTTTAAGCTGCTAATTGGACGCATAGCGAAGTTTGAATGGTATTTTCTATAACAAATTTCACGAGGAACATGTTTTATCTCAAACTTTTCATGATTGATGCCCAATTTTTCAAGATATTTGCAAAATATTGATTTTTGGGAGCTAGGAAATTGGATGTATTATTCGGGGCCTTATTTTCTTTTATTTAAAAAAAGAAAAGTAAAAAATTTGACCCACACAATATGAGTTATTCGCGTTTTACCAGAAGACCGATCCGCCATTTTGAAATTGGCTGCCATTTTGGAAAGCTGCTCTTCTCAGATGTCTATCATCGTTTTTTATGTCAACTAACATAACCCAAAGTGACGTTTTGTCCCCCCACGTGGTACCAAAAACCACTATTTTCTATTATGGCCCATGGACTACATATCTAGAGGCTGATTACGGCACGAAAAAGAACTTGATGCATTGGAAACCTTTTCTGAAGCCTCTAAGGATAGACCTATTATCACATACTACACTGAGAGGAGAGAATAGTCTTGGTGACTAGAAAAAAAGTGTTGACTGAAGACAGCCGCCTTTTTTTTGTCAGTTTTTCCTTTTATTTTAACCGTAAAATCTAGTTATAGTGAATAAAAATATGTAACATGTCTTAAGATAACACTTTTTTTCTAGTCACCAAGACTATTTCCTTCTCTCAGTGTAGGGAAATTGGCTCTCATCTCGGGAAAAGATTGTTGTACATTGAATAAAACGTGATATTGCAAGATTAAGAAAAGTAGCCAGCAAAGATAATTTGGATCGATTCTTTACAGGTTTGTGGAAGATTTTGAGACACAAATGAGAGAAAAAAAAAAACTCGTAGCCTACTTTGTCAGCCGCTCATGGTGAGGCAAAGAGGGAACCTGTTTTATGGGAGTCTCTTCGTTTATACTTTTTCTAAAAAAAGATCAGACATAGCTCGATATGCAAGATTGTTCCAAGTCCTAGCTTGAAAGTTGAAATGTTTCCAATTCTCACTTTTTTTTTGACGGCTCCCACAGTTTTTTCCCATGAATTACCCCCCTCCCCCCCCTTCATAAGACAGGTTTCATATTTAAAAAAAAAAACTAAAGACGTTTACCAACGATTTATTCGAAAGAAAAGTTCATTAAATCGAAAGTGAAATGAGGCGAGAGTATTCCAAGATTTAAAACCGTACACCTCCCAAATGACTGACACGAGTGGGAATCCACTGTCACCTTGCGGAAACATCAGACTTGCCATAGGGTATTTCGTTCCGACCCTTATCGAAAGGCAAGTCTCGAAAAATCTAATTATTTAGAACAACCACCGAAGAACGGAATGCCTCTGATCGTTTTTGAGACTATCGTATATCAATATATTAATTCGCGCATTACCTTTATGCTGATATTTTCGCTGAATTTGACTATGTTGAAACCACCATTGGGTAAAAATACTTTCAAAGTGGTCGACGAACGTTCCGGCGTGACATTCGCGCAGGCACGTCTCTCATTTGCCGGCGAATGTTTTCTGTCCGTTATCACATCATTAAGAACAGGAACTGCGCTCGTGGAATCTTTGTTCATCCTTCTCGGCTCATGACTGTCAACAAAAGAATATGAAAACAGAAATAATTATTCGAATTATTGCACAACATTCATTTCTCGATACAAAAATTATAAGAATAGGAGACGCCTGATGCTTCATTAGAGTCGTTTCCGATATATACTCTAAATAAGAATAACCATTTTTGAGGTACGTTCGAGATCTATCTGCCGGTCAATGATGATTTTAGATTGAAAGCGTGAACTCTCAAGGAGCACCACCTACTTTCCTTACTGAACTATATTATTTACAATTGGTACGGCAGCTCTGGCACCAGATGACTGCCTATAGCAGCAAACGCCTTTGGATAGCACTAATAGGATACGGGAACTCGAAAAAGTTAATTGACAGAAAGAGGCAATTTTCGACCAGAGTGTTATTCGTCATTCTGAGCACTTGTCGAAAGCACTGAAAACACAGCTAATAAGATTCGAAGAAAATTCTTCGTTATAAGTGACAATGCGATTTTATCAATTTGCAACTTCAAAAAATTCTAAAAAAATGAATTTCGCTTGTTTTGAATGCATGAAAGCTTCAAATGAAAGGTAATTCTTTGTTCTGAGGAAGAAAAAATTCTCTTGATGTCCAGGTACCCTGGTAAGAGTGATGTTGAATGGATTTAGAGACCGATGTTCAAGAATTTTACACCACTTAAACAAGTTTTGCTACAAATGAAAAAATGAAGCCCATTTGCAGGACTTTCTAGTTTGCCTATTGATATTGAAAATTCCAATTATATTGTTTATACGACTGATTTGTGGAAGGGAAGCATCGCGCCTAGAGATAAAAATGAAAGACTTGAACGTTTCTTTTCAGGAAATTTCAGTACTTTTCAGGACTCTTAGCTTCTACTTCTCAAATTAATTTTTCATGACTTGAAGGATGTTTCAGCACCGATAGACACCCTGCGTTTGAGGTCGCACCGGAACTGCTTCTTCCTCTCACAGCCCAATTAACTTTTCATCGGGGAAAGTCAAGTAATTAACGCAGATATCAGAGAACGCACGCAGCTAACTGATATGGACTATGAGATGAGACCGCGAAGGTCATACCAAACGAAAGATCGTATACAGATCACAGCTTTCGCACAAAAAAATCAACACGTGTAGTATCTATGGCGTGGCGTAAAAAAAAATTCTGACCAGTCGAGATTGGGAATGAATTGAAAAATGACGACGAAAATAGGAGACGAAAAAAATCTTACAATTAATGTACCTCGCGACTATATAAAAATATATCCTCGAAGTCATTCTCATTAGTTTTGAGCAAAAAATATAATGAACGAATATTTCATTGTATATTATTACGAAGAAATAAAATCATCACAAAGTTTCCTGCGCAATTATAGATCAAAGAAAATAGGTGAGAAAGAGAAAATTGGAAGACTTCCCGGAAACTACGTTTCTAAGAACGGAGACAAAAGAACATACAAATTCATAGGGAGATCAAATTAAACCGATGGACATTCAACATAAAGATCCAATTTTGCCGTCGTTAAAGTAGTGTTTCAGAAAATAACTGAAGACTGATAAAATCAAGGTCGACCGACAATTCAGTAGTACTTCGATTTGGTCAAGAAAAGTTTTCTTCGAAAAATTATGCACTTCACAAGTTTATATGCAATTAGGGAGTTACGTCTCCAGGTAGGACAATTTACAATAATTGACACTGACGTTTATCTAGACAATTTTATCAAAAACTGATAAAATTATCACCAAAAAAAAAACCTTCCTGTAGCCTCACAGAAAAATATTACACGCCATTGCAAAAGTACAATGGCTGCAGAGAACCCGCTGTCACCTAATTAATTTGCTGTTGCCTGCCTTATCAAGCCTAAACAAATTTCTCTATGCAAGGTAACATAAGAATCAAGATTGAACGCAGATCAAGAAAATTCTAGGCCCTAAACGATTGCCAGAAAATGATGACGTCACAAATGAACGGACGTGGACACGGACGTTTTCCGAAAATGACCTCCCAATGAAACGAAAGTCCCAATAACCAGACATGGATTTACTGTTATTATCTAGCCTAGACAAATTGTCCTATACAGCGTTACCTAAGATAACGATTGATGACGTCATCCAATTCGATTGCGAAAATTCTAATCCCTCGACATTTTCTCGAAAATGATAACTCCACAGTCACAGACGTTTCCTGAAAATGACCCCCAACAAAATATATAACGAGTTCCATTGCTTTATCTAGCCTAGACAAATTTTTCTATGCAAGGTAACATAGCAATCAAGGAACGTAGATCAAGAAAATTCTAGGCCCTAGACAATTCCCCGAAAATGATGACGTCACAAATGAGCGGACGTTTTCTGAAAATGACCGCCCAACAAAAGAAATAGCGGACTCCCCTCTAACAAACATATCCTGCTTCAGTTCGAACACTCTTTCAATGAGCCTTCTAAAGATAGCCCAGCCCCATCTATCTATTTACAATATGTCGTCTCCACCGTGGACCCTTATTCAGCCTACCATCCGCTTGAATCTCACAGAAATCCCCGGTTCTAACAACAGCACCTTTCCCACCCACGTAAGAAACCTGATACAAGAGTATCCTGATCACACCCTTGGACTCACTCATGGCTCAAAAAGTAAAAACGAAACGGCCCGCGCATGCCATACATCGATCCATCGTCTCCCATCGCATTTGTAACCTAGCCTCCATATTTACTGCCGAATTGATAGCAATATTCGCCAGTCTTTCTTATATCTCCCAACTTTCCTCACATGCCAAGTTTCTCCTCCTCAAACTTGTAAAATTTTTCATTTTCAATAATATTTTCAACTTTTGGACTTGGAATTATTTTTCAATTGTTAGACTTTGAAATATTTTCAACTGTTGGACTTGAAATTATTTTTCAATGGTTGGACTTTGAAATATTTTCAAGTGTTGGACTTAGAATTATTTCAACTGTTGGACTTGGCATTATTTTTCAATTGTTGGACTTTGAAATATTTTCATACTTCTTGGACTTGAAAAATTTTTCATTTTCAATTCTTGGACTTTGTAATATTTTCAACTGTGGGAGACAATCAAAAATGAAAAATTTAACAAGTCCAAGAAGTATGGAAATATTTCAATGTTCAACAATTGAAAATTAATTCCAAAAAATATTTCAAAGTCCCAGAATTCGAAAATAATTCCAAGTTCAACACTTGAAAATATTTCAATGTCCAACAAATATTTCCAAGTCCAAGAATTGAAAATAAAAAATTTTACAAGTCCAAGAAGTATGAAAATATGTCAAAGTCCAACAGTTGAAAATATTATTGAACATGAAAAATTTTTCAAGTCCAACAGTTGAAATAATTACAAGTCCAACACTTGAAAATATCTCAAAGTCCAACAGTTGAAAATATTTCCAAGCCCAAGAATTGAAAATGAAAAATTTTTACAAGTCCAAGAAGTACAAAAATATTTTGAAGTCCCGCGGCATCACTCTTACTCCGAGTATCCGCCACGCGTTTGGAGGATTATGATTGTGAACAAAATCGATACGCGGTGAATAATCGCTGGTAGATCAGGCAGCAAAACAAGCCACCACCTTCGCTGCTATCACTGATCGCACTCCCCTTCCCGTCACAGACTACAAAATATTAATTACCGCTCACTCATCTTAAATATTTGGGGCAAACTTTAAAAGACCCAACCTTCAAACAAACTCCTCCATATTGTAAAGACTCTCACCTCCTGGTCACCCTCTTTCAGACATTCTACATGAGAAGACAGCCTGTCATCAGGGCTATGAGCTCGGCTGTGTTATGGAATTTAGAGGTGGAGGGGCAATTTGATTGTTGGAGGAATTAGAAGATATTGAGAACAGAATGATGGAGAGTCATCTGATAGTGTGGAATGAGTAAAGAGTCGCGGAGGGCGACGATGGGAGGGAGGGGGGGGGATCCAGACGGCAATATTAGCTTGAAAGAGGCGTAAGATAAGTGATTAGATGGGTGTGTGTGAGTCTAGGACCGTTTTTTTTTTTTTTTTTTTCTCAATACATCTAACCGGCACAGTCACAAAAAAAATAAATACTAAGAGGGGGAAAAAAATAAATAAAAAGCAAAACAAGAAAACAAAAACAAAGAACAAATGGGGGGGAAAAAAGGATAATGGTGAAAACAATTAAGGACTGCGACTGTTGCCGAGTTTGAATTCAGTAATTCGGGATAACTATGATTTAGACGTTCTTTAAAGTTTGTAGGGAGTAAAATGAAAAAAAAAAAAAAAAAAATGAATAAATGAAAAAGGGTTGGAAAGAGGATGGCCACTAAGCTGAAAAATTGAATTTAAGTGTTGAGGGAAGGAGGTAGGTTTGAAGTAAATGTGAAAATGTGTGGGTAAACTGAAAGTTTTCCGGATGAAAGGAGGTCGGCGGCTCTGAGAGGAGTAGAGAATTGTAGGTTGATGGCTTGCGAGTATAATAATTGTCTAATGATCGATAAATCTGTACATTAGAAAAGGTAAATGATTGACGTCGTCTTCTGATGGATTGTCCGGATGAAGGGGACGTAGGTTAGAATCGGAAAGATTTAAACGTTTTAGGTAAACGGGGAGTCGATTGCGCCCTTCAACTACGAGGGAACTGTGAGTGTCGCTAAAAAGTTTATACCAAGGAAATACCGCAAGTAGAGGTTGAACAAGGAAGTCGTGAAATTTCAGCATCGAATGAGAGAAAATAATTCTGACATAGGAGGCAGATTTGATGAGACTGGTGATGAGCGGGCTGATTTAGCTGATACGTCTGCAATTTCGTTGTTGAATACTCCTTCAGGACCGGGAATCCAGAAAAAATTAATCTTGATGGGGGCCAGAGAACTAATAAAGCTAAGGACGAATTAACGTGTGAGGAGATGGAAGAAATGGATTGGAGAGCGGAGAGAAATATGCTGTTTGGAAGTTCTGCTATGGCCATCTGTTCCACACTGGCAGAGATAGAGAGCGATGAAGCTTGGTTGAGGAGATCCAAAAGGCCATATTCACTTCCTGATGATTCACCATCAGATTAAGAATAGGCCACCCTCGAATCACCCACTCACATCTAGTCGACCGAAACTACCGAGCACTCCCGTCCCGTCCTCATTATCACGAAGTCAGTCTAAATGTCGACCACATCTTCTTAGGTCCCTTCAAAACCTAAGTTCCTTCTTTCTTCCCCCAAGCTTTCAAAAACAACTCAGACACTATATCCCTCACACTTCAATACCTCCGTCTCATTCACTTCATTTCATCCATATTATTCTTCATCTTCCTCTCCTTTAAGCATTCTGAGTCTATCATCATGCGTCTAAATCGTTCACCATTCTATAATAATTTCTGTTTTCTTTTTTTTTTCTCTTCAAGTATATTTTATAATCAAAAGCTTATGTAAGTACCTTACATGTCGAGCCCATAACCCTCAAAGTTGTTTTATATTTTATAACAACAAAATAAGAGTATTTAATGATTTTGGTCTGTGTAGAAAGCAATTCTCGTACTATACGGGGTTTTCTAATATTTTAAAAATCCAAGTAGTGTCGCTGGATTTGAGAAATCATGTGAGATGGAGACGTATTATTAGGTTAATTTTTGAAATTTCGGAGATTGGCTTCATCGCGAGAAAATAAGAAAATCGTCCAAGACCTTAGACAGAAATTAAGAAAGCAAAAACTTGGTTCCGAAAATAGAAGTTTTATGATGGAACCGCAAGATTCAATATTGGAAGAAAATTAAAGTCCAAAAAATATCTCCGATTTTGAGAATCGAATGTAATTTCATTATCTCGCTTTTTTCATTCTCATATTTCAAGAGCCCGCTTTTCAATTTTGAAAATTCTTTCGATTTGATTTACGACCTCCACTCCAACAGAAAGAGAACAATTTCATAAATGACAGCGGTTATTATTGAAAAGGAACTTCGTGTGATGTTCGATTAATACAATTATATCACGTGTATTCAGCTTCATCAAACGGCCTCCTCGAAGCTCAACGGTGTTGCTCGAATTTATAGTGAAGAGAGTTCAACATTTGACCCTCATATTATGCATAGTATTTTTCAGTGAGTGTAGAATCATTCTACTTCTTTTTCATTCCTTGTGAATCACCTATATAATTAATCTCGCGATGCAGTTGATGAATTTTCAAATATAAGATTCCAAACCATTTTTTTTTTTTTCTGTTATTTCTCTTCGAGCTCTTAATACACCTAGGCACTTATATAAAATTCCTCCGTCTTCATTGAGTATTTTAAACGTATACATAGAATAATTTCAAAGTTCTTTGTCTCTATCGGTCAGTTAGTCAGTAAATTCATTGAAGTTTTTTAAAGTTTCTGCGAAAAAAAATTATAAAAGTGTTCCGAAATAGTCAGAAATCCTATACGTGATGTTGAACCGAATTGTAAATATTAATGTTAAACATAAATTGTATGTAAACTCACGCTCCTTTTGGCTCTTATTTTGTTGATTATCACACATCGGAGAGAAATACTATTCGATCCAACACGACGATTTGATAATCCATAACAAATCTATTCTTAAATTCCTTCTTCGCGTGAGATTAGCGACCTTATCAAAAGATGCTGTATTTTTTATAGATCATTGTTCTTTCCTGTTGAATAGGGTCAATATTCACGGCAGAATTGATAGCTATATTTGTACGTTTTTCCCACTTTTCTGAAATGATGAATTCTTTTTCCTCACCAACTCATTCTCTCCTCTCTGCTTCTTTATAAAGGAACTCATACTTTTTTATACGGCGCATTTACCTCACGTTACTCAATCAACACCCGACTAACATATCGATCAAGTTACCAAACAAGCTGTCACCCGAGACCTGTTTACCTGCTCTAGATTTCAAATTCTTCAATCATAGAAAATATTCAGGAAAAATAAAACTCCCACGCCTTGGTCAACCACCATTACGAACTGAAAACGAGGAGAAGTGATCGTTACTCGACTGAGAATTTGTTATACTCTACACTTGACCAATCCTCAAATCCTACCTCCCTATTCTGCTCTCGGTGCCAAAGAGCTCGACAGTCGACTACTTCTTTTCCTGTCCAAAATTCACACCTCTTCACTCTTCTACAAACGTTTTCTCCTACTCCAATAACTCTAAGCATGTTTTCGTCACTTCACAAATAGTTTTCTTTACTTTTTTCAACAAAAAATTCATTTTCAATGATCCTTGCAGGGACTAATATAGATACTCTAAATGCTTACTTCAAAGTTGTCGCCGATTCATGTTTTACGAAAAAATTCCAAATATTTATAACGCAAAATATTAAACAATACTTCTCAACTAGTTGGTAGCACACATCTTCGTTCTTGAAAAATTTACCTCGTCGGCAACAGTAAACTACGAACTACACCTTCATCCGCGATTCAACTAGAATATTCGTTACCTAATTTTGAATGGATGAAATTTCCACGTTTGAGAGACATCCGTGAAACCACCTCCGTAACCAAATTCGACCATCGGATCCACGTTTTTCACGCGATAAAACGTAGGAAGCACATCTGTCCGAGCACAATTCAACGAAGCTAATAGCTTGTTTTTTATTAGACGACTCGGAGATTTCTGTACGGCAACATTATCGTACTTCTCTGACTTCCTGCAGGCTTCATGAGCGCTTTTTAAATTAGACTGATTACCATGATAACTGTGCGGTCGGCCACCGCGAAGTGATTTCCGCTTTTCCGCGTACTTTCGTTCCTTAGCTTTTTCGACGTCGAGTTGCTTCGCGTGCGGCAACCAGGCCGACTTTCTCCACGACAACAAGTCCAGCATCATCATTTCACCCCTTCAGAATTCGTTTAAAAATGCGAAAAACGATTACCGCACGAGGATAAAAGAAATCGCACGTTAGCAATTAATTGAACTTGAAACACTCGTAAGAGACCATTTTTTTTTTTTTGTTGTAAAATATCGAACTTCCATACAAACATCACCCGCGATCACTTCTTTTTTCAAAACTCTCATTAAATACACCAAAATGTCTGAATAAAAACGCACGGAAAATATCAGTCTATCTATCAACTTCACGATAAGCGAGCAGCTTAGAATTTATAGAAAGCACTGAGCAAGCATATCGCACGAACGATAATTTGAACAAGAAACGAATACGGTACGGTCTCCCGATCCCCGGCTACAGTAATCGTATTTTGCTAAGGCGTGAGACTGTATGACGCGATTCCCTATAACTAACCGACGATGACGCCTAAATACCGAGTTGAACATTATGAGGAGAAAATAAGCGAAGATGCAATCGCGTAATAGTACTTTGATCGTTACTCTCCGAGAGCAGCGATAGAAGGACAACTATAAACCGAGACTGAATCTCCTACGCACAGTTTCGACTAAAAACGTGACAGAACATTATTATCCAGCATAATTCTGTAATAAATTGTTATCTTCAAAGTATGCTTCGGGTACAGATGAGAAGTATTGCACTTCCTGGTCTAGAGACAAGGAGTTAAAATTAAATACAGTACAAATATTGAGACTAGATAAAAGTTTGAAGAACGAGAAAAAGAAATGGAGACGTCAGACTCGTATCATCGTATCCGTATAGACCATCAAGTGAGCCATCAACTCGACGAATACTATTTAAGGCAGTATTTTAAATTTCTGAGTTCATTAAAACAATGTAGACCGGAGCTCACTGAAAATTTTTCAATTGGAGGGATCTAAAATTACTGTAGACTTATTTTTCGAGCATTTAGTATGAGAAATGACGTCCTTGAAGTCTGACAGCGCTCAGTGGCCGGAGACAAAAATAGCGTTTGCAGCAAATGGCCAAAAATTATTTTTTGGCCCCACTTTTAGAATAATTACAATATCGAAGGAATATGATTTTCTTCTTTCAAGTTTTGAGCAGTGTAGCTGCATTCTTGTCCTTCAATCTCATCATCGTGGAAAATTAAAAACTGTCTAGGTAACCCTGACGAACTGTATAGATCCATTTTCATATTTATTAGTTAGTTTTTCGTCACTCGTTTCCGAATTCTTTGCGCGATTAAAAATGTATGACTTGAGAAGTACACCGGTATTACTGGTTGAGGGGAGCACCGAAGACGGGGTTCGAGATCTATAGCAGCACTTCGATCGTTTGACTCAATCGCAGGTTTCGTTTTGATTTGACTCTTTAGAGTTGAATCTGTATTCTTAAATTTAAGATCACGTCTCACTTTCAAAACGTCCAAACACTTTTGAAACGTTTTGTTGCGGTGAAGTTGAGAATTTTTCTCGTTTCACTTCCACAACGAAACTAATCGTAATTAACGTTAGCGAAATGATTCGAGTCAAAGTAACAAAAAATAATAAATAGGTATTATGGAAAATAAGACGACACCTCATTCGCAAAATGATACGACCGAAATTATCAAACTCACATTAATCAGACTTCATTGCAAACTGAATTACCAGATAAAATATGCACAATTGCACATAATATAGAATAATATGAAAATTGGAAATCCATAAGGCAGAAGGAAAAGTTAATTTTGGTTATTGTATTGATGGATCAGTTTTTTTTTTGTTTTTTTTTCTTCGCGATAATCATTTGCCGCTACATTGCAGATTTTTTTTATTCAATAAGAAAGCTATTTCAAAAGGAAGGCTTCTGAACGAATGCGCATTCCCGGAGGGTAGGAGGTGTAGGACATGTATACCCCCCCCTCCCCTCGGAAGTCGAAAAACCTTTTGTATTAAACAATTTTAACTATTTTCTAAGCAAAGCGAGGACAAGAATTTTCGGCAAACGGAGAGAAAAATCATTTTTCATACTACCTTAATGACCGCTTCCTCAACGATGTTAAACAAGGAACCTGCAAGGAACGCAGGGAATCTGTTGTATGGAATACATTATACTACTTACATTTGGATAGCCCCTTCAAGTAACTAGACATGCAATACTGTGTACACAATTGGCTTAGCCCCTTCCATGAGCCAGATATGCAATACTTCAAACACCATAAATCCCCCTTCTATCAGACATTACAGGTCGCGAGTCGAAATTTTTTCAAGTGCCCCACCTATCATATATAGCTCGAGAGTGGAAATTTTTTCACGTTTTACGCCGGACGGCGCATGCAAATTTATCAAGAAAAAAAAAAAAACAAAAAAAAAAAACAGGTCCTTTGTTGAATTGCAAAATACGAAATGAGAAAAACTCACGGGTTCTTTAACGAAGTTAAATAAGAGTAGGGAACCTGTTCTTTGGGGCATACGGGATCTGAAAAATGTATGACATCATCAAATTGTCTCGCTATAGGCCCGGACATTGGAACTTTATATAATAGCAGGGGAACTTGAAAAAAAATGATCTATGATGTCATCAGATTGAGACGTCACAAGGCTGACCTATGACATCATCATACTGTGACGTCACAGACCTGAACTTTGAAACTATAAATAAAATGGTAGGGCAACTTGAAAAAAAAACTGATCTATGACGTCATCAGATTGTAACATCATAAGGCTGACCTATGACGTTATCACACTGTGACGTCACAGGCCTGGACTTTGAAACTATATATAAAATGGCAGGGCAACTGGAAAAAAAACTGATCTATGACGTCATCAGATTGTAACATCATAAGGCTGACCTATGACTTTATCACACTGTGACGTCACAGGCCTGGACTTTGAAACTATATATAAAATGGCAGGGCAACTGGAAAAAAAACTGATCTATGACGTCATCAGATTGTAACATCATAAGGCTGACCTATGACGTCATCACACCGTGACGTCACAGGTCCGGGCTTTGGAACTATAAAACATAGCGAGGGTGTTGGAGGCTGGAGGCACTTTGCCTATGGAGGTAACTTGCCCCCGCCTCCAGTGAGGCGGAGGCTAGCTGAAATTTTGAAGGCTCACTGAGGGCTTGGAGGCATCTGGAGCTACCTCCAAAGTGCCTCCGGAGTGCTATAGTGAGTATTTGAACCTTGGTGTTGGAGGCTGGAGATCTTTGCCTCCGGAAGTACCTTGTTTCCACCTAGAGGCTTGTAGGTGCTTCCAAAGACCCTATAAGAGACATTTTTTTCAACAGTATTCTATTCCTTGAAACCTCATTCAGCCACTTTCATGCTAGCGCTGCTTGGTTCGAATAAAAGCCAAAGTTTTAAATATACCCTCTAAGTATCATCTGTCTATACTGATAGGCCAATATGCTACATCTGGACACACTGATCAACGTTACAAGTGCCTCCGGAGGCATAATCTTTAATTTCAGTAACTGCGCTGGATGCATTTGGAGGTACCTCCAGAGACATACTTTGGAGGTCAGGAGGCGCCTCCAAACATGTCCACTAGAGGCAATCGGAGTCGGAGGGTCATTTTCTGCATTCGTTCCGGAGGTTGAAAAAAAAATTATGCCACCAAAACCCTTGAAAAATAGCAACGGACCTGGAAAAAAAAACTGACCTATGACGTCATCATACTGTGACGTCACAGGTCTGGATTTTGAAACTAAATGGCAGGGAAACTTTAAAAAACTGATCTATGACGTCATCACAATGTGACGTCACAGGCCTGGACTTTGGAACTATAAAAAGTAGCAAGAGAACTTGAAACTGACCTATGACATCATCAGACTGTGACGTCACAGGGCTGGACTTTGAAACTATACATACAATAATACAGCAACTTTAAAAAAACTTATCTATGACTTCAACACACTGTTACGTCACAAGCCCGGACTTTGGAACTATTAAAAAAAACTGACCTATGACGCCATCAATATGTGACATCACAGGCCTGGACTTTGAAACTACATATAATAGTAGGGGTACTTGAACAAAACAAAACTGATCTATGATGTCATCAGATTGGGATGTCACAAGGCTAACCTACGACGTCATCATACTGTGACGTCACAAACCTAGACTTTAAAACTACATATAAAATGGCAGGGCAACTTGAAAAAAAATGAACTGACCTATAACGTCATCAGATTGGGACATCTTGAAGAAAAAAACTGATCCGTGACGTCATCAGATTGGGACGTCACAAGGCTGACCTATGACGTCATCATACTGCGACGTCACAGGCCCGGACTTTGAAGCTACATCATATAAAATAGCAGGGGAACTTGAAAAAAAAACTGATCTATGACGTCATCATACTGTGACGTCACAGGCCTGGACTTTGAAACTAAATGGCAGGGCAACTTTAAAAAACTGATCTATGACGTCATCACACTGTGACGTCACAGGCCCGGACTTTGGAACTATAAAAAGTAGGAAGAGAACTTGAAAAAAACTGACCTATGAAATCATCAGACTGTGACGTGACAGGGCTGGACTTTGAAACTATACATAAGATAGCACGGCAACTTTAAAAAAATTTATCTATGACGTCAACACACTGTGACGTCACAAGCCCGGCCTTTGAAACTATAAAAAATTGCAAGGAACTTGAAAAAAAAACTGGCCATGACGTCATCAATATGTGACATCACAAGCCCGGACTTTGAAGCTATATATAATAGAAGGGGAACTTGAACAATGTTCTATGATGTCATCAGATTGGGATGTCACAAAGCTGACCTATGACGTCATCATACTGTGACGTCACAAGCCTGGACTTGGAAACTACATATAAAATGGCAGGGCAACTTGAAAAAAAAAATGAACTGATCTATAACGTCATCAGATTGGGACATCTTGAAGAAAAAAACTGATCCATGACGTCATCAGATTGGGACGTCACAAGGCTGACCTATGACGTCATCATACTGCGACGTCATAGGCCCAGACTTTGAAGCTACACATGATATAAAAATAGCAGGGGAACTTGAAAAAAAAACTGATCTATGACGTCATGAGACTGTGACGTCACAAGTCCGACCTACGACGTCTTTAAACGGTGACGTCACAGGTCCCACTGTGGTATTTGAAATGGCGTGAAATTAGCGAAAAACTGAATTGAACAATTGTATGAAATTGCGTAGGTATTCAAAATAACTGAGCTACAAGCGACTGGTAAGCACGAGCCCAGATTAGCGTCACAACGGCTAGTTATAAATATATAATTCAACGATCAGGCCGACTAACATAGTAAACATCCAACTAAAAATCTAGTCCGGTAGAGTCTGCAGAGCAGCGGATGCGAGAGTGCTAATTGTGCTAACAAACTTTTCTCCGGTAAATCTTTACCAGCGCAAGGTCACAGCTGACCTGGGTATGTGACGTCATCAGGGAGTCTCCACGTAGGTGAAGTCAATCGAGATTAAGGGTGTGATTTCAAAGTTCTCCTCTTTCTATGTGAGTCTAGTACGCTTAGACCGGTGGTTCTCAAACTCTTTTGTCTTTGGGCTAGGGGTCAGTCAGAAATTTACGTCACGTGTGATGCTGGACTGCAAAAAATTTCGATCTGCAGCCTCTATTATAAGGCCCAGGACCAATAAGAAAATCAAAACTACTAATCAAGTCGCGTGCCATCTCTGTAAAAAAATTACTCTTACATTCCCACTTAAGGCTTTTGGTTAGTTACGCCTACCTAAGAGACAGTGAAAATCAGGAAATAAGAGAAATTCTTTATTCAATACCTATCGCATGTATAGAAACTACAATAGGAAACTACCGATGTGACTCCTAAACGCCATAAAACAGCGCTCGCTTACAACAAATGTAATTATACAAAGATTTAATGATACAGCATTTACCTTCACTCCAGATTTTTCAGCCATAACAGTGGAATGTCAAGGGAATGAAAGCGCGAACTCGCGTTCAACCTTCCATTCTTCAACTAGTATGCAAAGCAAAGTCTGATCACGCTACTAAGAGCATTCAATATTATTTCATATATTTCACACAAAATCAAGAATAAAGTCGAATGAAAGCAAAATTTCTACAGAATGATGAGAAAACTAATAAAAATATTTGGAATTTGATCTAAGAGTGCACAATATACATTCAGAGTTTCGAGCACGATTTGAAGTAAAAATCCAGATAACGTGGTATTCATATGTAACAGTGCTCTTCTAGTTTTTGGGCCAAGAAGAAACTGAAAAACTTAATTGTATGTTCTGCGTAGAATTTTTTACGATACATTTTTTTCACAACACATGCGTTTAACCTTCAGCTAGTTTTCTTTCAGATACTACGCATATGTGCCTTTTTTCATAATCCGCGAATAAAGGAATCACACTTCATTCCTAACGTACGAGTATGAAGCAAACGCTGGCATGAAAATAAGAAATTATGGATTCATCAGATATTTTGAGAATTACATTAGTACTCTCACGTCACTACAGCATTGTAAAGCTATCATTTCATTTTCGATAATGTAACATCTGCCTGTAACGTAATAATCATTCTTGACGAACAATTTTTCTTTCTCTTCCATCTTCCGATGACTTGACACTTATCGTAAGACCTATATCGTCAAATCCATCAATTAGGTCAACAGTTGTGCTCTCGAACATGGTCCACGTTAACACGATGGATCACGTTGAAGACAAGCCAATTAATTTCATGTTTTACAAGTTTATTCTAAAATCTTATGTTTTTTTCTACGTATATGAATTCGCGAATAATTGAAAATCATCAGATCAATTAGCCTGAATTTGTTTCAAAATGCAAGTTTACCACAAAGAATTCCACAACGACAGATATAATACGATATGAAAATTGTATAGACTCATATTTGAAGAGTTAGTAGCTAAATATTACAAAACTGAATTATTAATTAAACCGTTAATTTCATCTATTCAATAATCTGCTGAAGCTCGGATTATGAATGATTTTCGTATTATGACGCAGAGGCGTTGCGTATGGCACCCACATGTCTTCGTATTTTTATCTCATTCACAACGACAGAGAGAAATTGTACGCGCGAACTTTGCTATTAGCCGTCTCTCGAGAGAAAGACTAATAAACTGGATCTGGACGTTCATAATTCATAAGACTACGACTTGTCTTCGCGACAAAGGATATTGTTGTACATCTTTTTAGACGCAAATAATCAACATTTCAGATTTCTATATGACTTTTATTTAGGAGAAAGGGCCACCAACATTTAGACATTTTTTCTTATCGAGCAATTTAAACAGACACCTGAGAGGAAATCAACATTTTTCATTCGAACCATCAAATTAGTTTTCAATACTCGTTGTTAGAACTGAAAACACAAGTTAACGAACAATTATTAGGTACTGCATACCTCATTAATATCCGAGTATGATTTTTGATAAATTCTAAAAACTTCTAGCCAGGAATAATATGCTCTTTTCACTTCAAGAACTACCCTGATGGGCGCTTGTATTACGAGGGGAAAGGAAACTTTTATGCATTCAATACAATTTCTCCTTCCCTTTTGTGATTCAAGTGTCCATCACTTCGCGTATTTCTCAATGTGAATAGATAGTCCATGGGCCATATGAAAATGCGGTACCAATCGGGGAGACAAAGCGATACTTCGAGATATGTCAGTAGGGGTGATACTTGATATAAAAAACGATGATAGACATCTGAGAAGAGCAGCTTTCCAAAATGGCGGATCGGTCTTCTGGTAAAAGGCGAGTAACTCATATTGTATGGGTCAAATTTTTACTTTTCTTTTTCAATAAAAGAAAATAAAGCCCCAAATATCATATCAAACTTCCCGTCGCTCACTTCCTAATAAATTTTCTGTGGTACGTTCTAGCTCCCTAAAATCAATGTTCTGCAAATATCTTGAAAAATTGGGCATCAATCATGAAAAGTTTCAGATAAACAATGTGCCTTGTGAAATTTTTTTATAGAAAATACCATCCAACCTAACTATGCGTCCAATTATTAGCTTAAAAAGTTCGTCAAAACTTGGGAAGTTTGGAAAAAAGTCAATTTTTCAGCAATAAATATCTAAAAAATCAAACACAAATAAAATAAAATTTCAAACAAAAACTATGATTGAAAAATTTTAACTGCGAAATAAATTGCCTAAACTTTCTTCCAAAGTTTGTCGAAAGTTCTGAGCTTTTGGAAGGAAATCGATTGTTCTTGAATATTACAAAAAAATAAGCTATTATAAGGAGTTCCAAACAAAAATATTTTTCATGAAATTCACTACATCACGGACCATCTGAACTTTATTGTCAATCTAGTTTTAATCTTGAAAAGCTTCCAAAAGTTGTGAGCTTCTAGAAAAAATCGATTCATAGTAAATATTTTGAAGAATTGAGTTTCAATAAGAAAAACTTTCAAACAAAAAATGTTTCTTTTGAAATTGTCTGTAAAATAGACTACCTACTTAAACTTCCTTTTAAAAATTGTCGGAAGTTCTGAGCGTTTGGAAGGGAAGTGATTGTTTCCAAATATCCTCCAAACTAGAGCTTTAATGAGGAAAAGTTTTAACCCAAAAGTGATTCTCACAAAATTCACTACATCTTTATTGTAAAGCTAATGGTCATCATAGAAAGTCTATAGTGAGCTTCAACATTGGAAAAAAGATCTGTAGGAATCACATTAAATACTTTTGTTTATTTATTAAAGTATTTTTATTGGTAAGTGATGCCGATAACAGTTCAGTGGCTTAGTTGCAGTCAGAGGAACAAAATCTTGATGAGGAATTGTACCTAATTTGCCGTTTGCCGCCATACGCGTTGATCTTGCTATACTTTGGACAAAATTAAATAATATTTAAGCTGTTCATCCGAACATGGCGATACAATCTCTTAAAATCGCACAAAATAGGTTCTTTGAATATCTGCTAAATAATTTTCTTGATTGTGAATTATTTCGAATTATTTATTCTAGAATACAATGTAAAATATAAAATATTTAAAAAAGAATCCGGTACTGCTCATGAAGTTGATTGAATTGAGTTCATCATAACTGAACTAAAAAGAAAAAGACAAGAGTTTGAATCGAGAAAACTCTAATGAAATATTAAATAATTTTGTAATCAAACATTCATATGTAAAATCTTATCCTACTAACCATATTATAATCTTACGCTTCCTATGAATGATACAATCATTTAGTTATTCAGTTTTCCATTATATTAGGAACAAACAGCCTCTAGATTGGATGACTGTATTATTCGGGGCCTCATTTTCTTTTATTGAAAAAGAAAAGTAGAAAATTTGACCATACAATATGAGTTATTCGCCTTTTATCAGAAGACTGATTCGCCATTTTGAAATTGGCCGACATTTTGAAAAGCTGCTCTTCTCAGATGTCTATCATCGTTTTTTTGTCAAGTATCACCCCTACTAACATCTCCCAATGTGACGCTTTGTCCCCCCGCGTGGTACCAAGAACCACTATTTTCTAATATAACCCATGGACTAAGAGTAAAGACATACTGGTGCTTTCTTTCACTGATAACATACTATTTGATGAACTTCCGAAAAATCCTCAAAAGAGAAAGAAGAGTGACTGTCGTATAATAAGAGAGCAAAATCATGAAAATTCTCTCACATTGATATGCAACAAGATGTACTGAGGTTAGCTTAAGAGTAAGTAAAAAAAAAAAAAAAAAATGATAAAAGCAACTTTATAATGTATCGGTCTGTCAAAAAAAAGTTCCCGGACGATTATTTGTATGTGCCAACTGGCAACACTAGCAAGCCAACCTAATTCAATTTTGTTTTGTGTTACTATCGATTATCAACATTCAAATTTTCACATTGGTTCATGGTAAGGTTCGTCTAAATTATTTTTTGGGGGAAATGTCCTGAAGAATCCGTGATAATTCTCACTTCATACCCGCTGTATTCACCAAATTCTCCCACCCCGTGATTAGGAAGAAGTCCCTACGAGCCAAATCAGACAAATACAAGTGGTGGTTAAACACTGGTGTTTGATTTTGGGCAAAAAAACCCTCGATAACAAAGGCTGTACAGTAGTCCCACAAACAGAGAAACCTTCATGTTAAATTCCTAATTTAAAATTGGTCGAACGCTCTTGTGACTGCAACCGATACTACAAGCAACATTTCTCAACAATATCTGGCGAGTCTCTGCTACACACTGTTGACAAAAGATGGCGCGCGCGCATAAACTGGTTCATCAGCACGTGCAGCAGCTGTTACCCACTCTCGCCCCTCCCTCTAAGGACGGAACACGTCATACAACGCAGCACGCTTTGCAGTAGACACAGCACACGACATATGTGACCTGTCACGAAAAAACATGACTCTCTAATCCGATCAGCGGAAGGGCGTTGGCGTTGCGCAATACGTCAACGCCCTTCCGCTGATCGGATTAGAGAGTTGACGTTTTCTTGTCACATATTTTTCAATTGGGTGTTTGTTTTTCCTGGTTTCATGAGGAATTTGATGACAATTTGGGGCTCAACAATTTTTTTATGCAAACAAATTGGCCGAAAATAATCAAGGATCCTTCAGGATATTCCCCCACCTAAAAAAAAATTAGACGACCCATACCATGAATCAATGTAAAAATTTGAATATTGATAGTCGATAGTACTAGAGCCCTATAAATACGAGTGAGGACATGGACCGCCATATTTAGTCGTTACGTCATTATTATTTTCACAGTCTCCTATTCCAATGACTGATAACGGTTTATCATGATTTGAAAATGGTAAGAGAACATACTAGACTAAGTGCCAAAGCAAAAGGCAGGACTCAACACTATTGAGAAATGCAAAATAGCTTCACTAATCACACAAATTCCTTATCTGAATAGGGAGCTATGGAGATAAATAAATGATGACTAACGACTAAATATACAATATGGATTTTGCAAAGGCAGAGGCTGTGAAGAATGTATCCTAGCTTCTGTCAAGACCATGGAGAAAATGAGGGCCTCGAGCAAATTGGTGGCAGTAATTTCATTGGATATTAAGGGGGCCTTCGACCATCTTTTATGGTCACATATCCTCAAAGAATTACATAGGTACAATGTGCCAGCCAACCTGGATGTACCAAAGCTACCTAAGTGAAAGAAAAGTAACTTTTGGCGGTAGTGTGAAATTTCTTGGAAGAGGCTGCCCGCAGGGGAGCGTTGTTAGGCCCCTTCTCTGGAATTTAGGGTATAATACAGTCTTGGAGAAACTGCAGAAAAAATGGGTCAGATGCTTCTGCTATGCTGATGACACTCATTTACTACAGAGTGGTGCTAACCGTCAGGAATTAACTGCTGCCATAGAACGAGTGATTATAAAAATCCAAGAAGATATGCTACCAGCTGGACTGCTGCTCAGCTACAATAAAACAAAAATCATGATACTGACTCGCAAAGGTGGCACAAAGCCTCTCCCGCTAACAATCGTGTTGGAGGGGGCAGTAACAAGTACTGTTATGTCTTTCAAGTATCTTGGAGTCATATTAGACGACGGACTTGATTGGCTGACTCATCTTAAAGAAGTATATAGGAAAGCAGCCAGTACAATGGCAAAAATAAGTGCCATAGCGCGTAATACGTATCGCTACAGCAGCGAGGCACGCAGGATAATGATTAATGGCACTGTTGGTGCACTACTCACCCATGCAAGTGCCTGCTGGGCTCATAGACTTCGAATTCAATATATTTGTAAAAAGGTTGATCAAATACATCGGATCATGATACTTTGCTATGACCGTCTCTACCAGACCGTCTCATATCTACCTGCATCTGTAATTACAGGGTGGCTTCCAATTAAATTTGAGATCGCAAGGCGCAGCGTCTAGTGGTCAATGAAAAAGAAATTAAGCCTAGTGAGTGGCACTATTCTCAAAAGATCTCCAAACGGAGAAGATACGTACACTTGGCTTACCAAGGCCGCGATAAGAGCCTGGAATGAGGAGTGGTCTAATTGCGAAAAGGGCAGATAGACCCAAGAAATTCTACCTGTGGCAAGGGAACATCGGGTGCCCATTGGTTTTATGTTGGCACAGGCACTGTCAGGCCACGGCACATTTGCTGCCTATAGATTTAGGATCAAAAAGACAGCTTCGGCTGAGTGCGAGTGTGGAGACAAAAGTCAGACCGCACAACATATTTTCAAAATATGCCCATTGTATGCAAAAAATCGGCCAACACAGTGGGACACTGAAAAAGGAGCAGTAAGAGAATATCTTACTCAAGTTACCAACGCCTTATGGGATAAGGAAATTGCTTGCCGTAAGATGAATGCCGGCCCAGCTGAGGCATAACCTGTTATGGAACATAGCGGACAAGCCACGAAAGCAGTAATTAGTTACCATTTAGCCATCCATAGCCTTCAGCATAAGAGTTTCCACTAGCCTTACGCATAAGTTTCTGCAATAGCTCACATTATCTCACAATAGCAACCCATTTCATCCAAACAATAGACATTCACAAGTAGCCTTAAGCATAAGAAGAACCCTCAACCCTCTGCTCTCTTTGATAAACCTTAGGTACATAGGAGAGTAGAGGCCAGTTATAATAGTCTTTCCTACCCGTTGATGAGCACTGTTCATGTAACTCAGCAGCGGGGTATAGGGAATAAACTTACCCCACCGGAAACGTCCGGAATGGGTGGCAAAAAAAAAAAAAAAAACGACTAAATCTGGCGGACAATGTCCTCACTCGTATTTATAGGGCTCTAATAGTACAACAAAACAAAATTGAATTAGGTTGGCTTGCCTGTGTTGCCAGTAGGCGCATACAAATAATCATCCGGGAACTTTTTTGATAGACCTCGTAATGTATTATCAAGAATTCTTTGTTCAATGTTAGGAAACATTTATTCACAATTCACAAACACATAAATATATATTTTATGACTCTATTAACTTCATATGTTTGTGAATTGGAGGCTGAATTTTTCAAAATAAAAATGTATAGCGCATTGTATCAAACTTTTGTGCATTAGCAGATTGAGTAAAACGCAGTAAACACATACTAACAAAAAACTGTATACTTCTTAGAATCATAGCATTAATGAAAAATGTCTTGATGACTACTCGCAAATGAAATCAAAGGAGGCGCTCTTTACATTCACTGTGACGGTCATCTGTGGAAACTGGACCAAAGAAGTAACAAAGTAAAAAAAAGTCATCCAAAGAATCAGAAATTACACTCCCTCGAAAAGAAATTGAAAGGGCTACAATTTTTGATCTCTGCATTTTCCACAAAAAATAGTACTTCAGAAAGCAAAATTGATTCTATTAGTATGCTGTGTTTTGATAAAAAACACTATAATCCCTTCTCAACATCAACTATAGTGCTCCTAAAGATAATTCTAGATACGAGATACTTGGCCTTGTTCTTATGACGTCATTAACTGGAGTGGTCAATTGATCATAGCAAAAGCACCTGTATTTGTGATTGATAATAGTTATTTGTACCGCAACGGTGCTGAGAACATCATTTATCTCAATAAAAATACACCAGGGACATTTTGGTCATTAGTAGACATTTGAAATTGATAAAAAATAAGGAACCAAACGTTTTCCAGTACTTGAAAATGTTTTTTTGGTTTCTTGCTTATATTCTCCTGACCAAATATTCAAAAAAATGATCAAATTCATATCTTTTCTTCATATTAAAAAAGCTTGTTTACTTTCTGAAGTCATATCAAATACAAAAATATAAAAACCTACTTTGTTTTGGATGTCAGCCTGGAAGAGGAGGATTGGCAGATGACACTGAAGAGTGCGCCCTGTGGGGACAACATGAAACAGGGCTTACTAATGGGCCAGACAGCGCTAGTATCGGGCGGCACATCAGGAATGGGAAAACTGATGGGCAAAGTGGGGGACGGGTGGAAGGTTTCAGCAAATCAATCTGAATCAATTTTTGTGAAAGGAGGTGACTTGTAGAAAACATTAAGCTCTACAAATTTTAATCTCTTGATTTTTCTACTAAATCGCTTTGTTTCCAAGTTATTTTGAGATTACTCACCAAACATTTGAATGATAAAATCATCCAGCTGCCATTTTAAATTTTGCCCCTTATAACGCTCCTAGCGAATTGCTGGTCCAAAATGAAAACATCTAGTCGAAAAGTTGATCGTGGGTCAAAAGTGATGCAAATATTTTCCAGACAAACCAAAATTTGAAATATTGGAACTAAAATTACAAGACAAACACTACTGTTCTCCGCAGTTTTTCATAGAAAATGAGATGTAAGGTAGTTAAAGTAAAGTTGATTTATTCATATTAGGCCAAAAAATATAATAATCACCTTCTCGACGACATGCGTACCTGTGCTCCTACAAATAGAAAAAGAGGCAACTACTATTGAGTGTCTATGATTTTCAGTAATATGTTCCTGTCATCAATTTAGTGAGCCGGTCAACCGTTAGGATCGCTGCAATAGTTTTCAATAGAATTCAAAAGGAAATCAAAGAAATTGAATGTGTTCCATGTGAAACCGAAGCGGATTACAAAGCGCCTAAACTTCAACTGAGGTTTAGAAGTTCTTCCAAAAATTTCATCCGCTTAGCTCTGACTTTTTGCTCTCATCATTAGCTTTTGAGCGTTGGGTTATCGGCTTGGCTCTAAAGCATGATAAAAATGGTATGAACCAGGTCCAAAACAAATACAATAAATCCAAAGTGCTTGTTCTTTGACTGAGTTTGATTCGCTCAAAATCCATTCAAAAATGAGCTCAAGTTTCCACTTAACCGATTATCGGCTGAAACCTTGAAGCTCTGGTAAAATTGGCTTGTGTGTAAAATTAGTTCCTTTGAATGTGCGATTCAAGCGCCGGCAGATATTTCAATACTCGCACATTGCATTATCCAACATCCTCCCTTTCACAGAAAGTAAGTATTCATCATTCAGTGACCCCTTGTACCTTGAAGATACACAGCAATAAAATCGTATGAAGAACAGAGAAGTAAACTTTAGTGTGCGGTCAACAAGGCCCCTAGAAAACTTTTCCTCATTCCATGAACTCCAGTATCACATTTTCAAGAGACAAAAAAAAAAAGAAAAATGTTTCAAAAGGAAAAATTTATTCAGTGTTCAGTTACCACTCGAAGGTTCATCTCCTTACCGATTTGCCAATAATTTCGCAATGCAATGGTCGCTCTTTTTAAAACATTGTCACAGAAACAAATGAATTAGCTAAGACACACTGATGAATGGGTTTAGTGAGATATTTATTTAACCCGCTGTCATTTCAACATTTCTCAATACACAGACGTCGTACATTACGGAGAAGTAGTCGTCGTCTGTGAATATTTAATTCACCCACAGACTCGTGAGCCACACAATTCGAACACACAACAATAATATTCCATTCCCGTCTTCCGATTTCGTCCTCTAGTGAAAATCGTAGTGCGAAAAAACCTAACCGTCTTTAAAATATCTCCTTAAGCACGCATTATTAGACGTCGTTACATTTAGTCGAACATTCTACATCAAATGAGTCACACGATAACAAAGCAGTAAAAGTAACCATACGACGAACTAGGAAAGAAGAGGTTTTCAGAGTATTATGATAAATCCACCTACGAGCAAAGAACAGCGAAGTACTGTACCACCTAGGGAAATAAACAGCCGATATGATAATTAAAGAAGCAATTCAGACACCTTTCTCGGGTAAATTGTGAGGCAGTGGCGTATCTAGAAATTCTCTCTGGGTAGGGTCCAAAAATTTTTGAGGACAAAATTTCCATTCAGAAAGAGAAAAAAAAAAGCTTATAGGCTAGTTAAAATTTAATAATTTTACAGGTTTTTGGAGGTCCTCTGGGGAGTTCTGCCCCCCCCCCCTCCGTAAATATGGCACTGTTGTGGAGTAGATTCAATTAAGATAGCACAAATGTAATGCTGAGAATAATAGTGGGCGAGACCAAATAGTGGTATCATTTTCTCATTGGTTCATGCGGAAGGAAAAGTCTCCCTTAGTTTATAAATTGCAATTTTTATTTTGCTGTATAATTCAGAAATGTAACGATAGAATCTTTCGCAAAAACGAACTCTCCAAGCCCAAAACTGAAATTCAAACGTTTACTATCTACCAAAGTTTTTATAATTTGTAATGGAAGAATAGAAATATACCCAGCAAATTACATAGATTTAAAAAAGAAGGAACTCCGAAGGTGATACTCTACATATTTTACAAACGTGAAAAATGACTACGCGTTCTTACAACCATTTAGTGACGGCGGTGGCACATTAAACTCGCAGACAATCTTTGGAGCTGCGAGCAGTACATAAGCAGCCGGTGTTTATCAATTTAGCGTTCTTGTTGTCATGTAAAGTTGTAAACGAGTGTCTGTTGGCGAATAAAGGCAAAAGAGGCGCGCTCTAGTTTTATTGTAGCTAAGAAGGTTACTATCTGATAAAAGTAACACTCATATCAAATTAGAATTGAGAAGACTACTACTTTTGTTCTCTACATTATTACACAGCACAACATTTGAGATGGTAAAATTGACTTTCATCAGTACAAATAGGCCTATATTGTGTTATAAAAGAAAACATAATGATAATTTTTTCACAATATTTTTAACGCTCCCACAATGTTTTTTTTTTTTCGCTAATAGGTCATCGTTGAGTCACTAGAGCGGCATAAGAGCAAATTTATACGTCGATCCTCTGAATCTTACGTACAGAGAGCGTCTTCTATTTTTACAGGTTCTGGTAAATTGAGCAATACGGCCAGGGTTGCCTTCATTAACTGAGTTATTTGAGGCAAACAGGGAACCTGTTTTATGGGGGTCGTTTTGTTCAAACTTTTTCTGCATGAAGTTTAAATTTTTTTCCCCATCACTTTGGGAGTTTAGGCTCGAAAGTCCAATATTTTCCAAGTATTAGATGTAGCTCGATATTCGAAATATTTTCAAGATGTAGCTATTATTATGTCGGATAGTTAGCCAATCAGAATAAATAAAACGGAAGACACATTTTAGCGTTGAACTAGTAACTTTTAGGTACCATAGGGGGAATTTTTAGGCAGATTGAGCGGCAGGTGTGACTTGAGACACTTACGGATTACTTATGAGAAGTATTGCAGTCACATCAAAGGATCATAGCTACACACATATTGTGACAGTAAAATTTTGGTTTGTGACCATGGAGTGACATATCTGTGACCGTCTTGGGACAACTGTTTTTTCCCTAGTACACATTTTCCTTATCATCTTCATCCCATGACGCCGCCTCCTCCATAGCTCGCTGAACGAGGTGAAGTTAGCAATGAAGATGGGCTCTTAATTTGTTATTAAACTGAAGCAGAGCATGATGTACGCCAAGGTTCCGCATTTCTCCAGCAAGTGGAAGGTCACGTAAGATACAAAAGAGTGACCATATAGCGACCTTGTGTTGCTTTTTGAGGTCATACAAGTAACACATCTGAGAAACTGAGTTCCTGAGATGTGACCATATTGTGCCCAGGGCTGGCAGAACGGGAACGTAACCGAGAACGGAAATGGAAGATAACCAGTATTTTTCAGACTCCGGAACCGTAACGGAAACGAAACTTTATTTTCTGATTCATCGGGAACCGTTCCCGGGAACGGAACGGAACGTGAAAACTCAGAGAACGGATAATTGACGGAAACCGCTCTCTCGTTCAAAGTGAGAATTCTTTGTTCTTTCTTGACCATAATTTTTGATTTTCGCCATTTGCCATTTTTTTTCTTTCTTTTGGGGTTTTGGCCAAATCCGGCCGGTATGTAAGATCGTAATCGTAAAACTAAAACCAAATGAAAGCGATGAAAGCGACTTGAATTGAAAGCAGGTGTGAAAAATAAGGTGGGGATTTGTCGCACGCCTGCCCAGGCAATTTTCTCCTCTCACTCTGTTTGCGGACAGAGCATCTCTTGTATTTATATGGAGGGCTCACAGTTGCATTTTTCAGAGGATATTCGAAGGAGTCTTGTTGAGCTGGTGCTTCACTTTTAGGTGATATAATATTGGTTACAACCTTTCGCTTGAGTTCCTTCTCATCCTTTTCTTCTTTATTGAACCTCTCTGTCTCTCCATTTGGTTCATATTTTGAGAATAAAATACGTCGACTGCAAAACGACTGCTTTTTTACATCTTGATGCAATTCTCGGTCACGCCAACTTGGAACTAATTCTGGCGGTGTGGCTGGTATAATGTCAGGAGAAGATCCCAATTCGGACATTGTAGCCAGGGAATACTAAATTACTGGATCAACTAACTAAGTGTAGTCTATTTTTTTAGACAATTACAGAATCAGTCTGATACAGAAATCGGAATACTATAATAAAAACTTGATTATTATTTTTATTTCCATGGGTATTATTGTATGGACCACACTAGGTGCCTCAATCTTGGGCATGGTTATTCTTTGTTAATTTTTAATTAATCCAATTATCAACGAGCTTTGGATCAACGCCCAATCAAATACAAATACCAATTATGTTGAGTTTCTTTCTTGTCTTATATTAGGTCCAGCATGTTTCCTATGTGAATAATCGAACATTTCAACACTGTAATGCATTCTACTATTTTATTCAGGGTTGAAATGGAAAAAAAATCTGAATTCTGAATATTAGCGCTTCTGGTGGCTTGGGAACGGAAACGGAACGGGAACAGAACGAGAACATTATTTTTAACCTGAGAACGGGAACGTATCGGGAACGGTATTCACAATTTCAGAAAGTGGGAACGGAACAAAAACCGGGAACGGTTCTCTACTGCAAATTTGAGAACGGTTTGAAACGGGAACCGTATAGATTGCTGGGAACGGGAACATAACCCGAACACTTGTCAAAAAGTACCGTTCTGCCAGCCCGGATTGTGCCACCGACTCTATCCAGCAACAGTTGAGCTTCATAAAAAGGGGGCGTGGTTGACTGGAATGTGTCCTGTCATCTGCCTTTACGTGGCACGTTGTGTCTGAGTCTTCATAATGTGTTAGGGATCACGGCACATATTTTGCCAGTCGGATGTATGGAGTTCACTAAGATAGTTCTAATAGAATGACCTCTCGCATCACGTATTATGTAGCTCAAAAATTCAAAATTCTCAAAGTTTCTCCCCTTTGAGATACAGCTCAATGTTCGAAAATTTTCATTGTTCCTATCCCATCATACATACGTAGTTCAATATTCTTCGAGTTCCCCTCCTATCATACATATATAGCTCGAGTTATTAGAACTCATATTGAGTGAGTAAGGTGTAAGTAGAGCATTATTATGGAAAAAATTTTCCAAGTGTACAATTCTAGTTTATTAGTTGCTTTACAAGAGTACTTTCGGGTGTCATCCCATCATCAGTTGAGTCGCAACTGGAGAACAAGGCCTTAAACATGAGTTTTCAATAGTACAACGCTGTGATTTCATTGGCTATAACAAAGCTGTGTTATGATTGGTTCACTCTTGCGTTTCTATTGGAGTATGGGCTACGTGATTCACTGCCATCTTATTGATTGGTTCTGTTCTTCTTCTCTCGTCCAATCACCAGACCGAATAATTTTTCGCTATCAATCGTGATTACATTGTTCAAGAGGCTGGCTTTCTCCCTCCTTGCTTTTGCAATCTCCATTTGTTACCAGAGTTTTCTTCTTTTTGCGCGGTTCTCTACATGTATTATATCAAATATTCCCACTGATGATGGGATGAAACCCGAAAGTACTCTGGTAAAAGCAACTAATAAAGTAGAATTGTAGTACACTTGAAAAACTTTTTTAATACATAGCTCGAGCTCGAAGGTCGACATTTTTCCAAGTCTCACGTTTTTCCGGACGGAACTCGGGCCTGTTTCTTTCCCCCTAATCCCCCCTCCATACAACAGGTTTCCCGAATCGATACGTTGTTCTAATTTAGAACGGAACTGAGGAAGTGGTATGGGCAGCTTAACATCACAACACGACTTAATCTGTTGGTTCACTCAAGGCTTTCATGCCTCCTTCACCCTGGTGAGTTAGATTCATTTATAGTATCCGTTAATGGTGACTGTCGCGACTTTGAACGAAATTTAAGAGAAAAGAAAACTCGTAAACTTGTCTCCCTCCAGAGTTTAAAGGCTACGGCTGAGAAAAAAGACCGTCCTGGAGATAATTTGACCCAGCAATTCCAGCCACGCATTATTAATTATAGTAAAGTTCAGTTTGATAGTGATGAGTTATACCTGTTGGAGAAAGGGTTGAAATTTGGTCTCCCTCCTCTTAAGAACCAAGAGACACTGGCTAACGTAATAGCTGACCTGACAGTCAAAATTGGACCGGGAGTGAATATCCAAAAAAAGTGCGCCGAAACGGTTTGCAACACTCCCTTCCCCCGCATAAGTAATGCCTGTAGTGAGGTGATTAAACGATTAAAGAGGAAGGTCAGGGAGGAGGGCTTAATCCTTACCAAGGCGGATAAAAGTAACGCCGTAGTGATTATGGAGAAGTCCTCTTATGTATCTGGGGTTCATGAAGTGCTGGAACAATGTGGCGCTAAGGAGAATAGCCTCTTTTGTTTCCCCAGTTTTGTCAAAGAGGTGAGGAACACTATTAATAATTGTAGTGTGATTATTAAGAGTCCTCGGACAAAGAAAGCTCTCTTGGAGCCTAACCCGGTTCCTCCCCTCCTATATGGATTACCCAAAGTACATAAAAAAGATGTACCAATGCGGCCGGTCGTGTCATTTGTCTCGTCGCCAACTTATTTGTTAGCTAAATTTATTGATAGATGGTTCAAATCGCGAGTAGATTATACCTCCCCTCACTCAGTATTAAACTCAGGTTCGTTGATGTAGAGGTTGAAAAATATAAGCCTCCCTGAGGAAACGATTTTATATTCCTTTGATGTGGTGGGATTATTTCCTCACATCCCGAAGGCTGTCGCAATCCAACATATGGGCGAATTGCTTGTAAAAACTGGTGTCCCCCATGAGGAATTGGTAGAATTCTTCGACCTTCTGAGAGTTTGTTGGACTCCCAATTTTTGTAAATTTGAGGGAAAATTTTTCGAATTCCCGCCCTATTGGGTCCCCTTTGGGCTCATTAATATCGGAGGTTTTCATGTCCAGATTTGAAGTCGAATTGTTTTCTTCGGGCCAGGTACTTCTAAATTACGTCTTTTACTGGCATAGGTATGTAGACGACATATTGTGCGCGTGGACTGGCCCAGTGGAACTCCTTAGTGAGTTCCTTTCTCACTTAAATGGCCGATATCCTTCCATAAAATTCACTCTGGAAGTTGGCGGATTATTAATAAATTTCTTGGATTTGTCCATATTTATTAGAGATGGCGTCCATGAATTTGGTATTTATAGAAAAAAAACTTCGACTGATATAACAATCCTTGGGTCATCTTTCTGTCCCGCTGCACACAAGATCGCTACCTTCAATAGTTTGATACATCGACTGACTAGTATTCCCGAGTCAGGATGCTTTCCAGAAGGAACTAGGGACGATTAAGTACCTGGCCAGAGTGAACCAAGTTCGAGTGGACATTGATTTAATAGTCCGAAGGAGGCTTACGAGAAAGTGCCTCGATTCTACCACCTCCCTCCCTAGGGATCGGCATAACAGTAGAAAACGTTGGATTAAACTCCCTTACTTGGGCAGGTTTTCGTTGAAGTTGGGCAGGGTACTCGGTCTTTTTGGGTTCCGGCCGGCGTTTTATAATATTAATACTGTAAAAAATTTATTTGTGAAATTGAAGGACCCGATTCCTCCAGTCCAGCGTAGTGGGGTATACAGTATAGCCTGCAACGTTTGCCCAGGTATTTATATAGGGATGACTGGGCGTCAGCTCCAAATAAGAATTGATGAGCATACAAAAGCGTGGAGAAGGGTAATTTGAGTGAGTCGGCTTTTGCTGATCATCTACTCGAGAATGGCCATAAATTCAAGGAAGACTCTGGTATCCTCCTCCATAGGGAGAACTCATATTTTACTCGTAAACGGTTGGCTTTAGAAAATATAGAAATCATACGACACCGGAATAACGAAGACTTCACGGTTTTCAACAGGTTCATTCCTGAAGAGGGTCTGATTGAGCTAGTATATGAGAATGATTCAAACTTCGATGACTCGCTGGTTAAATCATGATCTTCTGGTTAACTCCCTCTGTCTTTGTTGATGTTGGATTCAGTCGCTTTCTACATCTTCGGGTGTACACTCCTCTTGTGTAACAGGTTTCCCGTTGAAAAAGTTCGCAACCGACACTTAAACTGTGCTAAAATTATTACTTAACATGCTCAGAACATATTACGGTAATAATATTGATGTTGGACTAGAAACTTTACAAGATTGCAGGGAATCACTCACTATACTAGACTGCTCTACTGTCTCGATTTTTATATTTTTGGAAATAGTCCTTTTTAGCATGTCACTCTTCCTACGATGTAGGAGCAAGATGGACCATGAAAAGTTGGCTGGCCGCATACGCGATTTCATTAGAAGCCAACCCAAACGTCAATAAATTGCGGTAGGGGGTGTCTTCAAGAAGTTTGATTCAAAGTGAAGTTTCTGGAATTTGTTAAATATCATCAAAAATTACACATCTGCATGATGACGGGCTAAGACTGCAAGTGGCATGATACATACATCGAGCAACAAGTCGAAACGAAAGCCTACATTACACACATGTACACAGAAATTGCGAACCAACCATATGTATTATTATAGTGTTTCTCAGACTCAGATGCCAACCATGAATGTTGAAGAACTATCAAACGCGTACGGTAATATAAGTGTAATTCTCGTTTTCTTTAACGTAATAATATAAATGAACAGACCTATAATTAATCCAGTATTCATTTCGTGCTGTCGAACGGTTTTCTTCTACCCTGGCCAATTATCCAATTAAAACTACGAGGAAGATTATTATTACTTTTCACTTTCAATAGATATTTTCCAAATTCGCTGATGAACCAGGCGCCGAAGTAGTGTATGAGCATATCTTATCAGAGGATTCTTCGACTGGCGTTTTTTCATTCAACAGTTTATCCGATGGAGAATCACTTTCATCCTCGATCTGCCCGTTATCATTCACGATGACATTTACCCTCAGATCATACCTTAATAAAGAATGAAAATTGTTTTGCAAAAAACTGGTTCGAAAATTAAACAGCATCATACTGAGTACGACTGCACCAAGACTCAAATAATACAACGTGTCGATTAACATCGTAACCGAATATAATACTGATATTGCGCATCGAAGTCCACGAATAAAAAGAAGGCTCCAAGAAATTGTAAAAAGAAAAAGAATACGACCAGAGAAAATTTCCATAGAAATTACAAGCAACCCGTTCGAGTAAAATCAACTCTGCACAGAAAAGAAGGTAATCTTAGTGAACAAAAAGGAAGAACGATGTCGTAGGGCAAAATGAAAATCAATATCAATACCAAAATTGGTAATCGCACCCCTTTACGCAATGCTTCGCGCAAAGTTCTTCATATGCCTTGTCTAAATGTGTTTCTGATGGTCAACTTGATATGTACGGCTAACAACTTGTAAATAAAAATTTGAACTCAAGTATTTAAAACGATCGCGTACTGTCCCAAATTTATAATTTTATGTATACGACGAACTATTCTTGGCGACTACACCACCCAATGACGTTTGATTTGCACTACCGTGATTTGCATACAATTTTAAAAAATGAAGAATTGGGAGATCACTGTGGAAGGTCTGCAAGTTGTGTTTGATCGTGTTGCATGACGACCAATGGACCCTAGCACTTCCAAAACTTTCAAATGTTGAAGTTTCATTATGATTAAATCGACGATTCGCATACAATAAAGAGGGAACATAATAAATATCTGCAATTAATTGTCGAAGTCGAAAGACAAGAATTTGATAGGTACTTTTTTTTTCTAGTTTGATGTCCTCTAGAATAATTCCCACTCAAGCCTTTGAAGAGGTCCCACGAAAGTACAAAAAATTGAAAAACGATTCGCAATCTTGAAAGTGATTTGAGAGGACAAAGAATTTGGTCACCCCTGTTCTACATGATCATTACCGAACTGCCGGAGCTGATTGACACAAGACGATGTACAGAATTCATAATCAGATGTTGCGGCCAGCCTTCTTAAGGATTTTCTGACCGTTAAAACAATCACACAACGCATTTTGATTAATAAGTGCAATGAATAATAATACGTCAGCAATTTGTTATTACCGAACGGATGTGGTTACTAGGACTGCCTAATCCGGTATAACAACTTCAAAAATAAAAATCGCGCGAAAGAAGCCCCCAAAGATCGTCGATGACACGCTAACGGATATAAATTTCTATGGTATTCCATTTATAGAAGAATATATAGAACCGATCAAACTCTTCGAAAAGCTTTTTTCTCTCGTATCATTCGACTTAGGAGGTTATGAAACACAATTTCGCACCCCTCCATCATGACGATATTCAACATTCTGTACTTGCTGTGTCTCGGTGGTGTCGTATTTTCGTTCTCCAACATTGGTATATCGTATTTGTCTAATTATTTACACAGCAATTTAACGCACGATTTTCGATTCAATTTTAAGGTCAACGATGACGACGACAAGACAGACGACGATTCGCTGATGCGCCCAAGTTTCGAAAGGATAAGCGTCAACAGTGAGAACAAATCTCGACAACCGCTGAGCTTCAGTGACAACGTGAGTAATGAAAATCTACCGAGCTTAATTCAGGGCATGAGAGAGCATCTAAAAAATCCAGAAGAACTTCAGAGTATAGGAAACGCGCTAGAGGAGACGGTAACGAACATCTTGTCGAACGACCTGCTGCGGAAGGCATTTGTCGAAGATTTGAGAGGTATCAGCGTAGAAGCGTTACAAGATTTACTCAAAAGTAAGAAAACGCCTCGACAAAATTCGGATGTCACGGGCAGCTCCAACTCCGACTAGTGAGAAACGCAGTGAAACATGATCATGGATTTTTTTATTACGTTTCTGAAATAAACTCCGAACGACTCTTTTTCTTTTGTCTCACAAATCGCAATCTCTGACGATACATTCTATTTTCAAATTCTAAATATGACGATCAATTTTTACAAAAAGGTTATTTTCTGTTTCAAAAGGATTTCTCAATATCGACGTGAATAATGTACAGTAAAACTAAAATATTGCAACATATTAATGGAAGTATGAGCATCATAAAATAATCTTTGAACTCTTCTTCCCACAATTCATTACTATACATTAATTTCACTGTTCGTCATTGCCATATACATCAGTACATCAGGCGACCTCCATCATAAACCTAGTGTTTTCGTTGGATACAAGATACAGCTAAATAAAAACATGCATGTGACCTAAGATCAAGAAAATCCGAGATGAAAAATTCGCAGAAGTAAGCATCTTCAAAATCTACGTCATAATTCCGCTTGGAGATCAATGTTTCCTCAGTCTATTTCCAATAGTCTGCAGTCTCCCTTTTCATCCCACTGATAAGGAGTACTGGGTCAGCCTTAACAACTACGGGGACGTTAATTTATGAGTTTGGACAGCTTACAGCAGGCATGCCAAACCTACAGCCCGCGAATGCTCCCTATCCGGCCTGCGAAGACTCCGTTGAAAAAGTCGACAAATTAAAAAAGAACTACAGATTAAAAATTGGGAAAATTGGCCCGCCTTACTTCTTACCCAACTCAAGTTGGGCATGCCTGGCTTACAGGGACAGCTAATTAAAAGGACGATCAAGCGATATCACTCGAAAACAAAGCAAGTACAATGCGCGCGGAGTAAAGCTTTCGGCGAGATAATAAAAACAACTTACTTCAGGTCGACGCATTGAAAAGTCAAATACGACGGTCTGTGATACAAAAACATTATTTTATCTACACGTTCAACCATAATTACACGATTTACGCATTATTGTAACTTCGAAAAATCTAAAACACACGACCTTTTCGTCACGAATCATTCAGCGAGTCCGAGATTAGTTTGAAAAACTTCGACTACCCACACCGACCACGAGTTTCACGCAGTATTCGAATTTGCTTCTGATGGGATGGTCATTAGAATGCAGAATAAATACTCGTGTGACGTTACCAACGAGCTCTAAGAGACAATTTCGATCATTTCCAACGAGATTATGGACGAATACAGAAATATACACCTGAAATCGCGTGTGCATTCAATTTTCCATTTTGCCTTCCCAAATACACATAATAAAATGAATGGAAAAAAATTTCATTATCATACCGGGAATTTGGCTCTAGATAAAAAGTAAAACTCGCACGTGCATCCGTATTGAAAGCGGGGATTTCAAAATAACGGAAATGGGAGCACAAAATTTTTTGTCAACAAAAATTTGTTGATTTTTTTTTTCAAAATAAAACGAGAAACTTTTCAAATAAATTAAATACTTGAAATATAATTATACGAACATACGTTGAATTTCTTTCGTATATTATTCTTGCGGTATATATGAAGTGAGAAATCTTAACAACAGAAAAAGTGAGTCTTCTACATCTAGGTCACGTTCAATGTACTCGCACCTTAAATACGCGACATGATGTTCAGATGATTCTTACTAATGTCTCTCCCTCTTCTCAAAAATGTATAATTAAGCTGCCAATCGTCGTAGTCCCTTACTAATGCGTACTTTGCGTGAACTCGCATTTTTCTCCTACGAACTCGCGTGAACATGATGAGACTATGACAAATTACTGTTATTTTGGTGTTTCTGAAACACGTTTTGATATAACTTTACACTTCCAATATTTTTCATATTTTCTTAAGAAATGAGTACGTTTTTTTCTTTCCTGCGTTGTTGGGTCACGTAGAATCTTGATTAATAAACTACCAAATTCCGAGTATTGTCGCCCACATCGATAAACACTCACCTAAAGAGAAAATTCAAAATAATTTTTACGTGATTTGAGGGCAAGCTCTACACGATGCTACCCGGAATTTTGAAGCGTAAATCAATTCTTTTCCTATAGTTGTTAGAATGTAAATGATGAGTTCTCACTTCTAGCTTACGAGGAAAAAAAAAAAACAAAAAGAATTGAAAAATGCAATTACTTCTAAAATCATGACAATCCAGCCAATTCAAATATCTTATGATACAGTGTTGTTCAGTAGATAACAATAATTATCCTATATCACAAGATGAGTGAGAATGAATTTTTGGAGGAAGATCTTACAAATGAAGAATGAAAAAGTGAGAACTGAGAGACTCAGTTTTAAAACATCTAAGAAAAACAATTTTTTTCTAATGAATTTTATGAATGTACTGGTAGGTGGTCCATGTTTTTCGATCGAAAACAGGAAGAGAAAATTCACTAACGTCACAGGTATTCGAAGTTTAGGAGAAACAATTAAATTCAATTATTTGACATTCAGTCGTATAAAAATAAGAAAGCAGTGCACAGCCCGAACGCGAGAAAAAGTTCAATCAACAAGTTTTTTTCTTTTCAAAGAATACACACTCATCACGCAGTGACAGTAATGACCTTTCCTTCGAACAGAATCGCACACATTGTGAAAATAAAGTTGACATTAGAAGAGTAACAAGAAACAATGATGAAAACCTTTCCACAATATTGACGACCAATGAAAGATCATAAATTACGATAACGGTTCTGCTGTCAGTATAAGGCAAACTAATCAAAAAAGTGTTATCACTCATTATCGGAAGATCAGAAATTGTACACACAAGAGAATAATGAAAATTTCGGTAAATTAATCTACCAAGCTCAAGAATTATTCAGACAGCACATAGGTCCATACACGTTCACGTGAATTCTTTTTTTTTAATGTATCAAATCTAAATGAAAAGAATTCAGTGAATGAATACACATATTTAAAGAGCAGACTACGTCATTCAGTTCAACGATGAAGAAGAATTGTATTTCAATTCAGGCTGTCTAACCAAAAGGTATTCACTTAGTTAGACCTCGATAAAATACTTCATTTTTCAAATTCGTTCATAAATGGAAGCCTACGTACTACGCCAAAAGGTGGAAGAAAGTCTTGAACCAGATTGAACTACTTTTTTTCAACGGTATGTATTTTCGCGAAATCGTTCTTGATAAATTCGCGAATACGATAATTGCAGAGAAGTACATACGAAATATACCAAAAATATAATACAGAGTCATCGAAGCGATATGCAAATCTAAGAAACTAGAAAATAAAAGCTGGTGTAGCTGATCACTCTTCACAAATGATGAAAATTGAATTCAAAAAATAATTTCAAAGTGCCATCGATATTCTCGAACAAACAAAACAATTTCAAGTTCACTTAAAAAACCAAAAACACAATTACTGTATTTTTTTCTTTTTTTTTCTTTTTTTTTGTACTTCTTGGAACTCTTAAGTGTACCTATTAGAAAATAAGTTCGTTCTTCGAGAATACGGGTTTCAATTTTCTTGCCCTTTAGTGAAAATAGTCGCAAAACGGAATACGAATATTGTAAACTTTGTCCTACGATATCTTAATCAGATAATTTGGGAACATTAAAAGTATACATTAATTTTACAAATTATTACAGAAATTGAAATTCCTTCATATCTTCTCCTAGTTTGTGGAAAATTTTGAAAATCTATTCGACGTTGCGTTGATTTCATAGGTCGATGAACGCAACTTGGTTTTGTAAAGTGATGAAATAATGAAAAAAAATTATTATTTTAAAATATCGTAAGAAGCGAAAAGTCCATCTTTCCTTCATAAACTCTCGGACTGTAGATCACAAATATTATTTTCCGTCAACGGAACGACGAATACCATAGTCGTAGTTCAACATCCAGAATTTAGAGATAATACTGGTTCTACAATAACACTGAGAAAATAATCATATCGATGGAACGATTCGTAGGAGGAATAAGATTTAGATAATGTTCGTTGCGATTCCTTCCAAATAATTAGAAAAACTTTACCAAGACGCATATATTTTTTTATGCGTTTCGGTAAAGTTTTTCTATTCATTCGGAGGAGGAATGACAAAATTTAACTGCACGAAAGATAGGCCAATTCTTAATGCGGGATGTATTTATCAACGGTTAAGCGCAGTAAATTAAATTAATTCAAACTTACAATACTTCAAAACGGAATGAAATCCATATTTTCCCAACTTATACCGCCGCACACTTCGGTTTCATTAATATATCTGAATATTACAAAATGAAGAATAAATCAATGAATGAAATGAATATTTATAATATAATTAATAGTTTGTAAGTACTATTGGAAGTAAAATTAGTGAGAAAACCGAGCGAGAGAAACGAATCCTCCTTCAGTATCATTCTCGATTTCATAATGTCACGAAACGATGAGAAAACACGGTTTACTTCGAACCACAGAAATCTGTTGCAGACTTTGAACCTGACCAACTTGCAAGATCGCTTGACCATGATAAATGCAGTTCCTTATAGATGAACCATAGGCTCATTTGTCGTTTATGTCAACTCATGTAGATCATACTGTTCAAGAATACTGAATGAATCCTAGTAAATCGATAATTTTCATGGGATGCAAATAAAAAAGAAAAAAAAAAAGAAGTAAAAATAAGGCGACTTCATAGAAAGAAGTGAGGGAAAGACCATTGAAATTGATATGATTTGAAGGCTCAGTCTCTACCATTGATCAATCTTACGGTTATCTCAATCCAGTTATGATGAGCGACGAGTGTTAGGCCTAAGAACGGGTGAGCGAAGAAATACCTATGTGATTTCTAAAATTCTAATTTATAATTGTTCTTACCGAATAGATCCTTCACAAATTCTTATTATTATTCAAAAAACAGAGAAGCACTTGAGTATTAACTCATCGTAGGTACTGATACATGATTTCAGCAACTTCATAAAAAGAGTAAGAGGAAAAAACATCAGCCGTAAGTCAACTTTTGGAATTGTTCTACCGAGCTATTTTGCAAGAGAATTAAATAATAGAGTAGCACTACACTAATAATATTATTGAAGAAAAAAGTCGATAAGAACCACGATTCGTTATTGAATATAGATAGAACATTAATCAAATGAATCGAGTTTTATAAAAGCTGGGCACGCGACAAGTCAACAATCCATAGAATAAGTCCTATCAAATGAGGTATAAGAGGTCCTTTTCTCCAAACTGTCGGCTCGTTGCTTGGTCAGCTTTTACAGCACTCGGTTCTAAAATTTGAGAACTGTGTTTCATGCCAATTATCGAGTGGGGCGTTAGTATCGATGAGTAAAAAAATTTAGTAGTTTCTATACACAATTATTGAAAGTTATTCCAAAATTAAAAGTAATTAGAAGTATACAACTACATACTCGATGATTGAGGCTGGAATAATACCGTTAAAAAATGAAAATGTAGGAAAAAAAGTTAGAGCTCGGAGATACTTGACATGAGAGGAGAGGAACTTATAGATTTTGTTAGAAAAGGTCGATAGCATTTTAGCATCATAGGCAAAACTTTTTCGAATTCCAGACAAAAAACTGGAACTTGAAAGTTAAAGGAGTGTTGAACTATCCATCACATTTCTCGGCCAGAGCGCTTGGTCATTCGAGAATTTACAATTTTTGATTTTCGTTGTGATTTGATCACTAAATTTGACGGAGGGTAGACGCTGGAACGAGAAAAGTTGAAGTAGGAGATAGCGGAGGTTTCTTCAAAGCCAAATATCACGAGGACTTCGACATTTCAAAGCGTCTTCATACTGTATACCTGAAAGAAGTTAGTTTGATGTTCTAAGGAACGAAGGAAAGCCAGAGATTACTAACTTATCAGTACACGTTCTTCAACTAGAGCTTAGTTTCATCCGTCTTCATTTGGACATTCTTGGAGACAGAACTCATTCAATCTCAAATGGTAGACTTTTTTTCATCATTATACAGAAACAATGAACTTGTAACTGATATTATTTAAAACTATGAGTACCTACGTACATTTGTTAACTGAAAAGAAAGGGGTCGAAATCAGAAAAAAGGTAACAGAGAAAAAGAATCCGTTTCAGTCTCCCATACGAATTCGTCACATCCACTTGGTTGGGAGGGATTGATCGTACGGATCAAAAATGCTACGATATAAACGTTTTAGGCGTTATGAGGATTATAATATTTATTAATTTCTCCCGCTGGATCAAAAAGTGATGCTGAGTCACACATTGTAAGATTCATATTTCTCTAAAACGTGTACTTCTGCAGCAGATAAACATATGATAATTTCAAGTGAACTCCAATTTATAAAATACGACTTCGATGCGATATCTCACCTAAAAATGAAGCGCCATCATTGAACCAGTCGATTAAGATACGATCACCTATTTTAGAGGAAATATCATTTTTATTACGGTTTTTAAAATATCATTCAATTACGCTACTTTACACCATATCACAATACAACTCCGACGAATTTTTTCCGAACATCACGGAGCGAAGAACGGGCGGCGAAAGTAGTTGAAAATTGAAATAACAAATAATATCACAAACACAAGATAAACAAGAGACAGAAAAATTGTATAACAAAATTACAACGGACTAAACAACCACCTTCTACTTTCGTTTTCTTTTATTTTTCTTCTTTTTTTTCTTCATTCCTTCACTCTTCAGTGGTTGTGTCGTACGAGAGGAACGTGTCAAACCGACGGATATAATATTTTTTCCTTCCGGAATATTGCTCTTTCCCAATCCATTATTGCCGATTCTCCTAGCCCTTCTAAATGGAAACCGCCCAGATGGCTTTTCAGGCACGATAAAAGCACACCACTTCGCATACATCATTTTCTTGTTCATTATTTCGTTCAACTGAGACATCACTTCGGAACTAAACTTCTTATCAGGAGACTTCCAGGACGACAGCAATTCAGCACACTGCGGAAACCTACGGGAACTCAATTCACAGATCGCCAGGTAAACAGATTCTTTGAGCGCTCGAGAGCCTGAAAAACAAACAATTTCCGATAAGATTTTCAAGATTGGTCCGACAAGTCACCTGAGAGACGAATACTCACTCATTTCTTCGTTGAATAAAATATCAGACAGAACTTTCACGATTGCGTCAAAATTGTAGAACTTCAATTCCTCTTTATCGTAAGGACAACTCAACATGATTTGACCTGAAAAACACGAACAGTTTGAGTAACCAATGTTCAACAAAAGCACTCGTTGAGAAAACTGAAGCATTAAAACTTACGTAATGCTTGCGCAGTTTTTAGGAGAACAACTTCCGAGACGGAATCCGTTTTCCATACACGTAACAATGGCATAAGGTACTTCATGATTACATTCTTGTAAGTCCAAGAAAACATTTGCCTCTTACAAAGTAAAACAATCGCATCTACCCAACCTGAAACGATGTAATAAGGTTCATATTTTTTAAATAAATTCAACATCAGCAAGTAGGAATAAAATATTGTTGGTCAGATTTTTACCATCTTGATCAATTTTCATCATAGTTTCTTTTGCGTGCTCCTCGGCCGTTTTCTCGCCTAATTTGACACCATACGTTTGACGGATTAATTCTTGCACTTCTGATACTCTATAAAGCTCTCCATTATAAACCATCTTGTGATGGACGAAACAGAACAATATTATGTCGATACAGGGCAATTTATGTTTAAAGAATTGGTATTTCATCAAAATATCCCGCCATTGAATGAAAACACCGTACGCAACAGGATGAGCCCGATTTTTCATGGAGATCAAACTTTCGTAGAGCAAATTGACAGCATCATCAACATTTTTTGTAGCTTTGCACAAAAGAGTATAGAAACAACTGTGTACGATCGTACTTGAAATCTGAAAAAAGTGAAAAATTGACAAAATTTAATTTCTTTTCAAAAGCGATTCCGAGGATTTAACAATTTTGAATACTTACCATATTGAGATTAGTTGAATTATTATCCACTGTGAAAGTTTTGGAAAACATTTTCTCCTTCAGGAGCGCTTTCATTGCAGTTATAAAACCTTCGAATACATTCTTATTGATTTCCAAACATACAAAAATTAAATCGTTGAATACAGTAGAATTCAAATGCATGAGTAATGAATTGTTTAGAATGTTCGCGTTCTTCGCAATTTTATCCCTCGAAGAATGCAATAATATAGTTTCGATAACGCTGTAAAAAAATGAAAATCATTAAAACGTACGAAGAAATTAAAAAAAAAAAAAAAAAAAAAAGGTCAAACTTTCAAACAACAAACGTACCAACAAACAGTAGTCTGGTTCGTGAATTTGACATTCGCCAGAAGGTTAATTATTGCTCTTCTAGGGGAATGTTTTTTCTCTTTCAGATACTCTTCGAGATGATTTTTCACCCTGGTGAAATTGAATATTCTCTCTTTAGATGCCCTCGATTCGCGCCCTGTACGCACAGCAAAAATGAAAGAAAAAAATTAAACTTATTAGGTGGATTATAGTACAATGCAGATCAAATAAAATAGAAATATTTTACCGGTCATCGAGTTAAATTCTAACGCTGTTCGAAGTATGGAGTCGCCGCAGCATACCAAAGATGATTCCTGTGGTCTGGTACTCTCGGACTCTTCAAAGGTCAAATTCTTAATTACTTGAAATACTGATTCAAAATGAGTTGTTTCAGAAACCGCATGTGATTTTCGCTTTTCGGCACGATTCTCGACGTAAAACTTGGGCAGACACAGATTACGTTCATTCGTTCCATCATTACTAAGGCCATTAACATCACTATTCAACGATACGGAAATATTTTTTTTTCCAATTGAAGATGAAACCGCAGGACGAGGGGAGTTTGACTTGAACATTTTCTTAACTGGTGGACTATCTGGATTGCTGAGAGTCCTTTTTCGACACGTCGAACCTTTAACGACAGACGCATAATCCAATGTTGCTTTCCTCCTCAGATTATAACGGGCTGGTTCGTTATTAGTAGACTCTACGAAACCTATTAAACATAAATATTTTTTAAATTAGATACTCAATGATTTGAAAAGTAAGATTAAAATATCAGAGGGCTTTCACAAAAATACGGGGAAAAAATTCCCGTTCCAAAAAGTTTACGTTTCTCCAGAAAATATAGGTGCTCAAATTAGAATTCAATTCTGAAGAGCCATTAAATTTGAAAGGACTGTAGTACGGTCCTCAACATCAATACTTTCTTCTCTCTAAATTGTTCAACACACGATCCCATATCACGTTTGAATAGCAATCACTTCGAGAGGAAAATATGAAGCCTCATCGGAAATTATAATTCTACTTCAAAGAATTTTTGGAAGAAACTACTACTTCGAGCTCTTCTTCTTTTTGTCAAAAATTTTAAAAAATTTGGTTTTGACTATTAAACACACAAGAAAAGCTACGAATGTGATTGAAAATTATGAATCTGATACATTTTCCTACGATCAATTCCACAATAATCAACATACCCTCGAATTTCTCGATAGAAAACTAATCTAACCTTCAATCATTCCGTATCTTTCATTCTTTACAAAAATATCTGCGTCGGCATTCAAGATCATTATTTCATCGCTACTCGTAACCACTTCACAACTTGAACAATCGAACTAAGAATGAGTGTTTCGCAAATTTTCAGAAGAATTTACTAATAAATCTCTATTATTAGTTGAATTTCATTCTGAATTCTGTTCCGTTTATCATGAGACAACAGGGGAAAAAATGGATAAAAATATGAGCACGTACCAGATCCTTTAGCATGAAAAATATAAATTAGGTAATAACCTCTAGAAAATTTGAAATTAGAAAAGTGATATAAAATAGTCTGGTGAATCGAAATTTAAATTACGAACGACAGACCATAGTAAGGAATCCGGCCCTTCGATGTGAGCAAAATAAGTTTTTTTTGAAATGATGTTTCGTTCTTGAATTCAAAAATAATACTCGAAAATTCATGGCCAACGTCAGATTCACGAGATTATCCTACATTCTTCAAGATTATAGACGTTCAATTTAACATAAAAAATCAGGAGCGGATTTCGAATATAATTTTGGGAGGGAAAATTAACGACTTCTTCGATATTTGACAAGCAAAAAGAAAAAATAATAATAATAATAATTTTAAAAGGGAGAGGAATCTCTTTTGCTTTCCCCTGAATTTACTTTTTTCTCCTTTCATTCTAGTGTTTTTTTTACTAAAGGGGATGTCCCTGAGTTCCTCCCATTCCCGTAAATCCGCGACTGAGAAATATTTTCACCTCTCCAGTTTCCTTATCTTCACTCTTTTTCTTAATCTTATCTTCACAAAATTTAACGCACTTTTCCTTCTCTTTCCCTTATTGATTCCTCCAAATTCATTCTCACAAAATATTCTTCTCATCTACGACGTGTTAACTTCCTCGAATCCTAATGACCATGGAACATCTCATATTACGAACCAATTACGTATCAACTGTCGAAATTATGAAGACTTGGTCAAAATTCAATTATTATCAATATACAGCAACAAATTGTGGTGCTTACAGACCTTATTATTCCGGTAACCAGGTTATTTATTACCTGACCACAAGCTCCGTATTTATGGTTGGCTGTCAGGTGCAAGGCCAACAAATTAATACGTCCTACTGAAAATAAATCAGCGTAAATTAATAAAGGGCGTATCTTTTAAATAGCCTATAGAAGCGCCGTTTAGATTTCCGTGGATTTTTCGCAGTTCAATTGATACTGCAGTTCGTACGCAATTATCTTTCGCCTTTTACTGGTATTTTTTTTTTTTTTTTTTTTTTTTCATTCCCTCAATAACGTTTTGGGAAAGAAATAAGAAATATCGGAATAAGTATTATCAGTAACTTACCAATGCTGCTGTAAATATTTTTATTCTTTCCTATGTAACCAACGTCTTCAAACGACTCTTCATTCTCTAATTCTTGTTCGACCTTTCCATCTTCGGATTTCAATTCATGATCTAATGATTCCGGCACCATTACCTCATCCTCTACAATAACTAGTTTCGAGTCTTCGTCATCTTTTTCGAGGTCATCATCCTCGGCGATAGTAAGACAAATATCATCGGAATCGGATTCTTCTTGTTTGCCGCCCTCATCCTCGGTCACAACGATTTTTCGCACACTGGATCCTTGTTTTGCAGTTTCTTTCGATCGTTTAATAGGTTCCGAATTCTTGATTTCTTCTTCGAAGTTTTTGCGGTCAGGTTCCAAAGATGCTGGTTTCACTAATTCTTTCTCGAGTTGGATCGTTCGTTTTTTATTTTCAAGCGCGTCATCTTCATCCATCCAACAAAACACGTCATCAACACGTTCGTCCTGTACCTCCAAATATATTCTTTCCGTGGAATTCGGTAAACGAAATACATCATCACCTGGGGGCGATTTGGACGTAAATTCTAATATGTGAGAATCTTGAAGTTCAACTTCTTCCCTCCTGAGATCGATTTCGTTTAGACTATCGGTTACGATCCAGTCGTTAATAATGTCATCACGCACATCAATCGAACGTTCACTAGGACAATCAGAATCTCTTGTCTGGATCACAACAACATATTCGGATGCGTCACTGACCACAGTTTCGTTTTCATCTTGCGATTCGGACATCAACTTCTGGGCAAATTGGTCTAATTCTGCTTGCTCTTGACGCAAAATTTCGTATCTTTTAGATAATTTATTGAGAACGGAAAATATATCACTATCCGGCGTATCAGATTTTGGTTCAGCTGAAATAAGAATACCGCGGGTAAATGCAAAGGAATGAGTATAAATGAAAAACAGACAAGAATGGTTTTTTTTACTACCGTGAGTCTTGTTATCAGCCAGGATCTTCTCTGTCGGATTCTGTTGCAACGACGAGAGATATTCTTCCTCCTTTTCGGATACTTTAAAAACACTAACAGGCTCATCTGCAACTTCGTTTCCGCAAGAAACTTCATTTGAGTCGGTGACGAATCCAGTTGTCTGAGATACGTCAAGATTCAACTCGTCTTAACAGAAAATGTCTCGGATTAAAACTGAACGTACAAATATTGATCGAGAGAAGAAAATCCCAATATTCCAAATTACTTACTCGGTGGAGAGTCATGAGAATTGGAAACATTTACTAAAGGATTCTGCGATAACGGTGGTTTAACAGCACTAATTTCTTTTTCTTCTCCTATGAGCAAATTTGATGACACTTGCGATTCAGATGTTTCGTACACGATATCACCTCGCGTCTCAAATTCCATTTTACTGGGTTTCCCAACCAAAATAGTAACAGAATCTTCGTTCTTTTTCGTAGTTCTAATTACCGACCCATCTAGAAGATAAATTTCCAGTCAAGACAAATAATAATATACGAACTCTACTGAAGTGAAGGGAAAAATCGATGTTCAATAATACAACTATACTTACTCGCACGAGATTCAACATCATTCGATGAATTGTTTTCTTTAAACATCTGTGGCAAAGAGGAAGGTTTACAAATGGGACTTTCAAAGTTTTTCTTGAGAATCAGTTTGGTCGACTTGGACATTTCTCGGTTCATTGCTTTACCGTGAGTCCTACTCGATAATTTATTCGAAGAAGAAATGACCTCATGTTTCTTCGGTTCACAAATTGATTTTGATTTGCCTGAAACAGAAATGTAACGCATTTATTAGAGGCTAATGAAGAAAAGATATTCGAAGTCTTAACGAATTCGAGTTTACTCACTCATGTTTGAATCGAACTTCTTCATGAGGGGCAATGAATTGATCAATTCGTTTCGTTTCTCGGGCACTTCAGGCTCCTCACTAAGGAGTTTCAGATAAAACTCCTCCAAACTATCGGCTTCCTCTTTGGACGAGAAAGGCACGCTCATTTCTTGAAGTATAACTTCAACAGGATCATCTAGAGGTCGCACATCAATGAATAATCTGTCCGTTTTCGAAAGTTTACACGGGGATATTTCATCAGTTGTCGTCGGCTTTGATTTTACGTTCTTAGATTCTTCGTATTCAACAAGAGTTGAAGATCCAATGACTGTTTCAGATTTTAACGGAATTAGAAGTCCCTTCATCGGTTCAGCATTTGAAAACTCATTTCCATCTATAACGATATCTTCACACGATTTATGACTAGAATCTTTTTCGACTAATTTCCTATCAAGTAAAAGACGCGAAAATTCCGACTTATGTTCAGTTCCATCGATGTGATCTCGATCTTCGAATACTGGTTCAAAAATGGACACTTTATTTTCAGCTATAGACTCACACTCAATATCACAGTCTATGCTCGGTAGCGAATTTCGGATAGTTTCTTCTTCGATCAAGGGTTCAAAAATAGAGTTTCCTTTTATCGATTCCGACTTCAATGTTTCATCACCAATCATTGGCATTGTTGAAGAAGCTATGGTTGGTTCATTCTTACAAAACTCAATATCACAGTCTATGATCGGAAGCGAATTATGGATCGTTTCTTCTTCGATCAAAGGTTCAAAAATAGATTTTATTTTCATTGGTTTTGAGTCTAGCGTTTCGTCATCAATCATTGGCATCGTAGAATGAACTATGATTGATTCATGATGTAAATTTGAATGTTCTTTGAATTTACCGGCTTTGGATTCAGGCGTTTTATCACAAATTTCTTTGGAAACTGAAGATTGTCCTTCAATAATGAAACTCTCGTGTACTTTGAGTTCTTTACTAGGACCTTCATCGTGTTTTCCGTTAGCTTCATATTCAATTTTGAAATCAATCTGTTCGTTCTTTTTTCGTAAATTTTCAATGGGCGAAGTCTGTTCATCGAAGTCTACTGTAGTATATCCAGAATCTGACGGTGACCTATTCGCTTCCATTCCTTCAGACACATCACTTAACGAGGATGCAGCCGGTGATTTTTCTGATAAAGATTGTATCGAAGAAGGAGTGGGTGAAGGTAGAGATTGAATTTTAATTTCGATATCATCCACTTTGATAATACTGTTGAATTGAGAGAAATCACAGACGTTTGAAACGGGGCATGATTTCAATGAGGATTTGTTGGACTTGGGGCATTGATCTGAGATAACATTAGCCACATCTTGCAATACTTTGGAATCTGGAAAAGAAAATTATGTTCTGATTAGATAAAAACATCAAAAATCTCAATTTTGAACATCACAAAAAGTCAGTCGCTTGATTCAATAAAAATAATGGGGCCGTATCGAAAAAATGTGCAACCGTATAAAATTCGCACTTCTATCCTTATCTTACTTGCGATAATGAGAATAGAAGCTGAAAATGATTTTCGAGAAACTCACGCTGACGAACATTCTCCTAAAATGTGCTGTTGCGCTGGAAGATCACGGAAAACAAAGTAACAGGATGATTGAGAAAATTTCAAGTGTCCCTAATGTATCATCACCGGTTTACATCGACCGGCCAGATCATTTCTGAGACTGCGTACAAAAAGTAGGAGAAACCGAACGGTTTTTGTACAGAACGCGACAGAGGTGAATCGAAATGATGAGAAAAATTAGTAATCTCTAAAATCGTGAGATAACTTTCAAGACTAATTCTGCTCACGCTCAACTCATAGATTTGATGACTGATTTTACGGCATCGTCGAGAACTTTATTACGGCAAGGGAAATCGAAAAAGAGAAAGTTTTGAAATTACCATCATAGTTGTGTCGATTTCTGAGAATAGTTTTCAGTTTCCTCTTCAGAGCTCCATACTTCACATGATTTTCTTCTTTTTGCGATACCTTAGTTAATTTCAAATCTGTAAATATTATTCAGCATTCGTTATTTTTCAAATTAGAATAATCTAAATTATAAGGAAAATTACAAGATCTAATTACTTTCGTTTTTAAGTGATTCAATTTCTTTCACTTTTTCTTCGGAAAATGCACGCATTTGCGTCACTTGAAAATTCAAATTCACATTTTTGTCTTGCAAGTCTCGAACCTCTCTCTTCAAAGTTTCAATCTCGGACTTTTTTGTTTGTAAGGTCTAGAATAAAACCAAAACGCGATAAAACGCGTATAAAGAAATGAGAAAAACAGAAAAAGCTCAACATTGTTAGCATAATTGAGTGCTCTACATCAGTCAACTTACTTCGTGATGAGTTAACGTCATATTGCCGATTTTGGTTTTATAATCCATGCATCTGATGATATATTTGTACAGCTTATCTTTCAGCACTCGAAGTTCACGACTAGAAAATAAGGATTAATAATTTATAAGAAAAGTTTAGCAGCTCTTGATTCTTAGCTGATAGAAAAATTTTAAATACTTACTCTGCCTCCGTTAGACCATGTTTCAAGCCCAAGATCAAGTGATGATTGAAATTCGCTCGATTGATATCCATTCTACTCCCTTGAAAATTTACAGAATCGAAATGAGACTCGGAGAAATCGATCAGTTCGCAAAAATATACACGTAACTCACCGGTAGTATTAGAAGACGAGGTAAAAATGCACGGTGATATTTGAAAGTTAACGAGCTTCCTAAGTTGGAAACATAGTGATAATAAGAGAACGTACTTTCAAGCAATGTAGTAGTTATTTATATTGCTACAATCGGGACGAAAACACCGAAAATAATGCGAATAATGAAAATATACCGCATGTTCCGGTGAACATGATGCAATACACTGATAATTAAACTTCAAGAAACACATGACCAACATTGATCAAAGAAATCAAAGTTATAAACAATATTTTTCAAGTCTGAAATTTGCTTAGATCTTTGAGTCACGCACGAAATTGTATATAAGGCTATTCCCAGTGAATCATGACCACGTTGCTGGCTAGAAAAGGATAACAGCAGGAATTCAGGATAACGGTAAGAAGAGAAAGCTTTTTCCGTAGTAAATAATAAATCCGGCGAAAAAACTCACGTTCTTCTTCAACCGCGTTCAAGCCATGGACAAACCTCGAACCATTTTTCTGGACGATTCACTGTACTAGCGAGTCATCAGTGACGGAACTTCTTACACTGGTGGCGCGCTAAGGTCGCCACGACGAAGGAAAGGTGAAGTGTTGAAGAAAAAATGAAAAATGTTCCATCTTCTTTGTAGTCTGTTCACGTTAAGAAAAAATCAAAGGTCCCTGCCTCCAAATATGTGCTTTTTGGAAAAGTTCTTAAGGGTATGTTCTACCTAGTCACTCACACGTAGACACATACATATGTATCACCATTGGGATTTAAACTTGGAGTTTCATAAGTTGGTAGCCCTGCGAAAAATTTGAGTGATCGCGTAGCGGCAACCATAAGAAGACAGCAAAATGTAAACGTTTTTTACAAGAATTAAAGAGTGTTTTATGAAAATATACGTCCTACAATTTATTCTAATATCATTAGAAAATTAATTTTTCTCCAAATCAACTTGATAAATAGATTTTTTACTTTCTCGCGACGAATCAAAGCTTGCCGTTTTCCCGTATAAAAATGTACGTGATCACTCATATATTTGCCTGCGCGCAGAAAGAGAGGAGTGATTTTGTAGCGCGCTCTAGTGCAGGTTTAAATCCCAATACATACTTTGTAAGCGAAGTATGTATAGTCAATGGTATCACATGTTGCGATTTTTGCCCCGAGATAACTGATTGAATAAAGCATGAAATATCTTGAACCTTCGTATTTATATGTATACAAAACTTGGAAAAATACGGCTAATTGGTTCACACGAACTAATTTTGTTCATTAATTGGAATTCAACGATTCAAAGATGGCCCCTTCAGACGTAAGTTTAAACGTTTCCTGAAGATCATTCAGAATATTTGAATTAGCCGTATTTTCCTCAACTTCAAGAATAAATTACACCACGTTCCTAATCACTTTGTGAATTATTTGATAAGTGTGACCGTCGATGAGAAAAAGGAACTCATTGCCCACTGGCAAGAACACCCTTTCTCTGCGGAATAAACCCAACGACGGGTTCTCTCGGCGATGGGCAATGAGTTCCCTTTTCTCATCGACGGTCACAAGTTATCTGTGAGCAAAAATCACTACCCGCAACACAACATTTAGGTAATACACGTGTATTTTCTGTGTGTGAGTGACTAGGTAGAGCATACGCTTGAGATTTGAAAGACAAATTTTCTTATCAATTAAGTAAATTTCAATTATATCTGCATTAATTTGATCTGTAGATATATTTTTGTAGGATACAGCGGTTGTAAGATACATTATTTTTCGATCTTTCTTTCTTCATACCTACAATTTAAATTTACCTTCCTTGTCTCTTTCTCAAAAGTACTCTTCATACAATTTTTGATTTTTTTTAACGTGAACAAACTACATGTAATCATGTCATTGTGGGTACACCAGTGTACAGAGAATGTTAGAAACACCCAGACCCAACCAACGATTCTTTTGCGGAAAATTCCACAATATTGCCAAAAATGGTGAATTTTCATCACTTTTTTTATTCTTTCTCTAGCTCTCTCTCTCTCTCTTTTTGTTTTTGCTTTCATTTTTTTTTTTTTTTTCTTTCTTCGAAATTCTGTTTTATAAGAAAGAAACATAGACTCGACTATTGTCAAAGTGTGAGAAGAAAAATAACATGAGCAAGAAATTAAAAATACATTTCCCCAAGTACTTGAAAACTTTAATATAGAAAGGGTATATTTGTCTATACAATCATTCATTCTCACCATTGACTGATATGTTACAAGAACATGGATCGTAAAAAGTTGACAAAAATAAAAAAATGAAATTTGAAAGAAGAAAAAAATTAAGACGGGAAAATGCCCACTGCGTCTACTGGACGTCGAGCAATGAAATGAGAGCTCAAAACCCTTCAAGGGAACCTATTCTATGAGTCGAATCGGTTTTTGATGTTGAGAATTGAACCCCCGAATTGGAACCCCGCAAAGTCCAACCATCAAAAGAAGTTGGAAATAGAAAAATTTCGAATATCAAGCTATACAAGGCAGGAAGACATGGAAAATAAGGTGATCGAAATTTTTCTAAATCTCCCTTTTAGCAGAATTATACAGCTCGAAATGCGAAATTTTTCCAAGTCCAACTCCTTTATCAAGGTAGGTCAGTTCTTGCCGGACGGTGGACGGCATACAGCGGGAAGCCGAATTTTCGAAAAGAATGCCCAGGGTGTTCCCTGTATCGACTGGGGAGAGGTGGTTGACCTTGAGAGTTGGTTGAAACTCGGATTCCTGTAGAGGGTGAGGTGTGACGTCATCAACAGTTTTCAAAAAATTTTGAGAGTACCTAAATCAAAAGAGATGGGACACCGTTTGACCATATTTAGTTGAAATTACCACAAAACTTTTTTTCGGTCAGGTCACATAAAATTATGGATTTGCACTTTCTTTTTTTAGATGCTTTATAATGATTTTTCATCATTGTACATATTATATTCCTCATTTATGATAGTATACTTTACATTCAACTTTACTTTTTGATTCGCTACGACTTTCGTTCTTCTTCTGTATGAAAAGTCGGTGTCTTAAAGAGCATCAAATACCCGGGGTAAAAGCCACTCTAATAACCTTTATAATTTTCATGATCACACATATAGCAAAATAATAGAAATACATTTACCCTTCTTTTGACGCGTTTAAATTCTGTCGTAAAAGGAGACTATTTCAATTTCCTCTCTTCTCGTGAAATTTCTTTCTAACGGTTACGAAGAATTTTCCTCTTATGCAAGAATTTCTACGGTGATATAATTTTGGCTTAAGGTGAAAATATGTATTTTTTGTGAACCTCGTCACATATCCTCACGCCAGTATACCGCTTAGCATTGAAATACTTATTTCTTCTCTGGATGCAATATTATCAACGTAAAACTCATTATATTGCAGTATGTACTACCTAATGGAGGTTGTTGAAACCGTTGAAGTATCATCGAGATAGAAACTTCACAAATTACGACACGAGCACACACATACATTTCCGCCCGTTTTATTGATTTCATTTCTCTAGAAAAAATTTCTCCATCGTATTCGTTTAAAGATTTTCCTGGAAATATTTTCATTTTAATTTTATGATTTGCAAATGGAAAAAAAAGTGAATCCTACACGATGTGGAACAGAGGGTCTGGAAAATATGTCTGAATATTTCTAACAGTAGGTAATTGAAGAAAAAATGAGAAAAAACGAGTTTATTCTCAAAAAATTATAGAATACGTATGCGTAAATATTATTGAATACAAACGAAAATATAATTCTCTTGCAGTCGGAAAGAGTCAGAAGTGCATTTTCTCACTAGGCCTACATAACTTATAGGTAATTAATGAGTGATTGTCCTTGTAAGTATATAAATACTGATTAAATAAACGTCCAGTTTTTTTTTCTATCCTCACTATTAAAAGGTCCAAAATGTAATCTTATCCACGATTCTCACTTTACTTTGTTTCTTTTATTTGCATAAACGTAATTAACAGAACCGTCAACGTTCAGAAGAACTTTTAATAAATTAAACTCGTTCGCAGTCGACATTAATCGTATCGCCTCGCCGTCGTTTCGTCAATCGGATACTTCGAAGGCGCAACAACCCACAAGTATAAACCCTTAAGCATTTACAGTAACGGTATAGACGATCTAAGTCACGTGAATTTTATTGCTTTCACAGCTATTGTATCTCGAAATCCCATAAATACCACTTCATCTTGTCCATCAGTTTTGAAGGGTTGCGTTTTCCGCTCGTAAGAATTGTTATCAGTTACACGTGCACGTGGCGGATGTTGTTTCTTTTTTTTTTTCTCAATTTGTCGTGAATCGCGTTCGAAAACACGGAAAATAAAATAAATGTGAAGTGGGTATTTTGATGATAGATTTTTTTTTTTTTTTCCGTGAGGTAAACCGGCGAATTTCATTTCAGGGTTCGAAATACGTAAGTATAAACTTGAACAACGTCTAGAAGAGTAAGCCGTCGAAAACCATTACTTAAGTTATTTAATTTTTTTTTATTTTTACTGAATGTAAGTCTATAATAGACCGATATTATTATTTTCCAAGCAGATATTTGTTATCATACGGTAGTCTCGTGAAAGCTATTGCGACTCGAATAATTCTGTTTGCATAATACAACTGAGGAAAAAAAGGAGATAAAAAATTAGTTAATCTTGATTACTTTTAAAATTTTCTTCCTTCTTTTTCATAAATATATGGAGCTTTTCAAAAGTTTTATTCATAGGGGGTTAGAAATGACGAATTGCATTTCTTGAAGCGGAAATATTATTATTTCTTCAGAAGATGAAGAATAGCCTTGTATACAAGTACCTATCGGTGTGTGAAAGATGATATACATAATTAGAGCCAATCAAACCTGGATACAAATCAACTCGAACTTTCTTAGCTCTTGTTAAGAAGTAATACCGATTAATTATCTGGCTTTTAGAATACCTAATATATTCTTTCATCATTCGTGGCTATGGGTGCTGTAAACTGAAACACGCAGTAAAACGAACGGTCAACAACGACGAACCTTTATGCAAAGTGGATGATTTAAATGAAGAATCATTAAATGCAAACGGGGGTGAAAAGAAAGCGATAATGAAGTCGCTTCTATTTTATAAAATAGCAACTCAGATGAATGGGAAATATAATTCCTTTTTTTTTTTTTTTGCTCAAACAGAGAGTCGTTATATGAACGCGGTAAAAGGTGGATAGACGATTTTATAATGATCTGGTAGTTTAGTGTGCAGAGAATTTCTTTTTAAAAAAATGGAAAATGATTTTATACAGAAGCAAAATTGTGACAATCCTTTCTCTTTTTTAAAAACTAAATTCGAATAACAGAAGGAAAAGAAGTAATTTTTTCCCCTAATTTGTTCGATAAACTGTTTGAAAAAAGAAAGTAAAAACGACAAAAAGCACAATTTTTTTTTATTATTTACGCTCTTATATTCCCACATTGCAAGCACCAGTAACAAGGCTACTACTTCTATCAATGGATAACAATTATATTAAAATAGCGACAGTGAAAGTCATACTCACAACTTACTTAATTATTATTTTTAAATCGAAAATCAAAGGCGATAAAGTAGGCCAAATTTAATAAAGGAAAGGGAAAAATTAGTCTCCATAAGTTTTGAATTGAAGCTCATCAAACGGGAGTAGGCCTTCTTCGGGAGAAAAAAGTATGATTCAAAACTCCTTTTTCTCTAGCTATGCCAATGACGATACTTAGTAACAGTTTCTATATATTGAAAATGACGAGGCTGATAAATTAATTAAACCGAGCGAAATTGAAAAAGCGAGCCCGGGTATGAGGAAAAATTTCGTATTATTTGATAAACGTAACCTGTCAATAAGGCCTTCCGAAACAAACAGACCGAGCTATTCAGAATGTAAGGCGGACTAACTTCAACTTGTCCGTAGGTGTTGTAATAATAGGTACATTATACTGGTATTTGAAGATTTATCTGTAAAACGGGCGGGTGTCTACCCATCGGACGCCCTTTTTGCGGGACCTCTTTTTCCGTGCGTTTCAGATCATGAACTATATTTTATAATTTTTTTTCTTAAGCCATGATTTTTTTCGTTTCAGCAAAAAGGGCGTCCGCTGTCATATTTTCAAGGATCTCTGCTTTGCTTGTTACTGAATGTATTCAAAATATGATTGTTGTAGGTATCTTATAGCAGAAGAGTCGCTGTTTAATTTTTTTTCTATAATTCTTTGATTTTTTTTTTTAAATTAATTTACGAGCTGCTAGCAGCCTGCCTTCGGGGCTATGAGCTCAGCGAAATTGTGTTTAGATGCGTGAGAGGAAGTTTATTTGTTGTAGAAAGTCGAATATGTTGGAGATGGAGGGGAAGTGATCTGATGATGCCTCTGTATGGTCGTGACGGATGGATAAGGAATTGCGGAGTTGGGTTACATTGGGGCAAGAGAAGATGTATTGAACGGATAGCGGGGGGGGGGGGTGGTCAGATTCGCGATGAGGGCATGAGAGAGGTAAAAGATGAGGGACGAGATAGGTGTGTGTGAGTCTGTGTGGCCGATTCTGAGACGGGTGATGACTATTTCTTCTCTGCGTGTCAACAGATTTGAAGAGTCCCACGGGATGAGAATATTTTTGATTTGGGCTAGCTTGTTTGGTGTGATTTGAGATCAGACCAATGTTCATCTTAGTTTGAGTGATGAATTTCTTGATATATTTGGAGATTCCTGAGCGTTTTAATTCAGTGGCGAAGACTCATGCGGTGTTGTGGTGTCGGTGAGATACTGTGATTTGACCTATCCCGATAAACATTCAACCTGGAATTTAGGTAGTTTAGCCACCACTGGGAGCTCACTAGGAGCTCCGCATTCTGGCTTCTCAGGTGTGGGTTTCTTCCTCTTCCTCTTCTTTTGTTTGGAGTCTTTTGTTTTTTTCTTGCCCTTCATTTTGTTTGCGCTCCCTCCTGAGCGCCCTATGTTTGGTTGGGGTGATGTTAGTGGTAGCAGCAGCAACAGAATGGGGGATGGCACACGTAGATGTGAGATGCTATAACGTGACTCTACGTCTTCCACGCCCATGATTCGTTTATTTTTTTCTTCATTACCTTAGCGGTAAAGGCAGATACATGGTTCCATACCTGTGTTGTTCTGAGCATGGATGGAACAGCTTACTTGAAGTAAGTTCTTCATCTTCCCGATCTCGAGGAGGGACCACTTCAGCTCACCCCGCTCACGTCTCCACGCCTCTCACTCAGAGAAGATGTGCTGTGGTCCACCATTCCGCTCCTGATCACAGTGTGAACACGACTGTTGCTTAACTTTCACCATTTTGTGTAGACTGTACTTATTGTGGAAACACCCATGGCCGCTCAATTCAGCTGGCCATGGTCTCGGTCCATTAAGTACTAGCACGTGGGTCTGTACGCCCTTACTCAATCTCAACTTTTTCCCCCGTAGGAGTATTTAAAGAGGAAAGGAATGGACAATAATTTTCTATTGACTGCCCTTTTTCATAATTGGATTCAATTAGATTAGGTACATACGTATTCGAATTGCCTTTACAGGAAGAATATCAACTACCGGTGTCGAGTCTGAATGACCAATCGTATTTTTCTTTATAAGTAATTTTTTTTGTAGCTAAATTGCAGGAAACATCCTAGTAACTTTCTTGAGGTGAAATCTTCTTCTTTTTTTTTTTTCGTTTGCTTACGTGGTACTTTAATTTTGCGACTTGTCTCCTGTCTCATTTACAGTGAATTTAGCCTACCTCTATAGACATTTTGGATGAATTCCAAGTTCTACTGTACAAGAAAAGTATTACATTGTTTCAGTCGTTTGTAGGTACGTAGAATATTCCCGGTAAGTTATAAGTATAACGGTAATGTTACATCGTCGGCCACTGATTTAAAATTATTAATTTCCACCCTTTTACGATCTCTTTTTCCCCATATCACTCTTTTCTGAGGAAACTAAAAACATTATAGAGTTGAGAGTCTAAGTATTTATACTTACTTAGAATAAATAACGTCAAGATGAGGACTTGCAATTAATTTATAATGAGAAACAAAATAAAATAGGTAGGTACTTAAAATTACATATTTAATTTCAATTTGATTTTTCTGATTTCCCTTAAAAGTGTAAACGATTCGAGTTGCGCTTGAACTGCTTTCCTCATTAAACTCGCGGAATCTGAGCGGTACTTCGTCGTTTTGTCGATGAAGACACCTCTGTACGTATATTTGTCCAAATCGCGATACTCCTCTTTAGATTTCTGAACAAATGTTTTTAGATCTTCGATGGAAGTAGATGAATTTATGAGCGCGATACATTTTTCTTTCGCATCCGATGGAGATTTCTCATCGCCATCAAACGATTTCTGACATTCTTGAAGATAAACTTTTGCGTTAGCGTTATGAGTTTCCAACTGATTGACATATGAGCTCAATTCTTCTTTTAAGCACGACACCTTCAGTGTCTCCGTCGTGTTACCCATTTGATCACGTAATCTAGAAAATATGAGAAATTGCTGTTCGATAAAACGAGAGTACTTGATACGAGTAAGTTACTTACGTACGGGTACCTATACAGTCCACTCTTGATTATCAACTTATAATCATGTCCTTATGTTGTGAATAAAAGGAAACATAGTTTACACGTATTCTCGCACAGCACGTATGAATATTACCTCTTCATTATAGCGTGTATTCCTTCGAGGAAATTCTACTCAAACTTCTACGAGATAGTATATTCGCCTAAATGATATATGTGAATTGATACAAAATCCTTCACACAAGATTGAGAAAGTGATGATAATTACCTGTACTTCTTTTGACGAATTGGTTGGTATCTCAAGTGGATAAGTACCTATTTAATGGCGAAACGATACACATGCAGTATCCCCGCAAAGAGTTTCTTGATCATTTGCTGTATGTCTTACCACCAGTTTCGGAGGCTGATGCAATTATTGTTTGGATTTCAAAAGAGTTTCAACGTACGCACAGCTTCAGTCAATTCGGAATACCAAAACCTACCTAATTTAAACCTGTAGTTTCACATTGGTGGCTTTCAATTAAATGTAGGTACTCGTCACAGAGTGAAACTCGTACTCATTACACGGTATTTACTTACAATACAATAATTTCCTTGCGCTCATTCGTTATCGACTGTGTGATAATACTATCTCTGATTCCAGCTGTTACGACTAGTCCAGTTCTTCACTTTCGTTTACCACCCTCGATACAAACCAGCATCCAGTGACTATATTCACATTTTTATAGAACCGGTTTGCGCTTGCACTACCCTCTCAAGACTGTGTTATTCATCGTAGCGTGTGTAGGCCTAGTCGTGACCTTTGTAAATGAGTAATGTTATGTCGAAGTGGCAACACTGATACATACCTACATTATATTTTTTCTGCCTATATTCTGCTCACGTTAGAGCCCTATGCCTTTGAATATACAAAAGCCTACTGCCGTATAGGATAGGGCTTAGGATAGGGCTCTTATGGGTGTTGCTGGATTGCATACTCATTTTCATTGTGGAGTAGTTTACCATAAGAGCAATGTTAGAAATACTACCATTTCGATAACACGTAGGAGAATACGTACGCAATGCGCCGACATGGAAAAGCCCTATAAAGTGAGACGGACGTATATCCAAAACAACGATTCGGAGAATGATATATTGCTTTTAAAAAGAACGAAAAAATTATTCTACAATCGTGCAAATTTCACGGTTTCTAATATTTTTACCTAAGAATCCGATGGTCGTTTTAGATTTTTGTTAACGGAATTAGTTTTAAAGATATTTACTAATATTCACGTAAGTGGATATACGTCCCGTTTGCCGACAAAGAAATAGGACGTATATCCACTTTCCAATGATTTCACAGACGGAGTACACACGCACACACTTGTAGGTAAATCCGCCAGAAGATCCATTTTTCTAGATTCGTATTACCGATATACGTCAATCTCACTTTGTAGAGCTCTGCCATGCTAAGTTAAATTGACGTATATGCGAAAACAACGATCACCGAGACGAGGCGTTCGGATCAATGGGCTGTATGTGTGTTGGCAACGAAGCTTTGTATTCACACACCACTACTATCACAGTCGATTGCATATCAGTGCATATACGTCCCTTTTTTGGACGTATATGCATCGCGAGGTGAAAAATGTACCGTATCTGAAGGTTGAGCACTTATTGAAGAAAATTATTATAATCATCGAATTCTGCGTTGAAATTTGCTATGAGTGAGCAACTTATGCGATCTTAATATCATCTTTCGAATACATTTTTATATTCTTTTTGATACTTTTCCGTGATCGTTGTTTTCGCATATACGTCATATTCAACTTTGTACGGCAGAGCTGTAACTGCCGTCCAATATTTGATTGACATACGTCACAAATCGCATTTTGGAGAAAGATATCTTTCTTCCATGGATAGAACGCCTATTTCTGCAAATTGCGATTCGTGACGTATGTCAATTAAATATTGGACGGCAGTGTATAATAATGAGTGAGGACATGGATCGCCATATTTATAGTCTTTACATCATCATTGATCCTTGCAGTTCCCTAATAGGGTGAGAAATTAATACAATTGATGGAATTATTTTGTATCACTTGAAAGCAGTATGTTTTGCATTTTACTTCGGCACTGATACCTGTATTATAAAACAAATTCTAGTATAGTTACCCTATCATTTTCAAATTGTGGTAAACTGTTATTAGTCATTGAAATAGGGAAGTCTGAAGATAAAATAATAATGACGTAACGACTAAATAAGGCGGCCCATGTCCTCATTCATTATTATAGGGCTCTACTCACGTAAGGCTCATGCTAAGGAAGGATAGAAAGTACTGGTATTATAAATCACGGGGAACCCGCATTCCATTCGCATTCCGTAACATAAAATAAGCGTGAGTGACGTGGGTTGCCTATCCTCTATAATACCAAACTCTGGAACAGACTGTAGTACAAAGTACGTACCTCGTACTACTTTCTATCCCTTCTTAACGTGAACGGAGAATAGTCATTCACTTGTCCATTTTAGTTTGTATCAATACGATTTATTTATTTATTTATTTATTTATTTATTTATTTATTTATTTATTTATTTATTTATTTATTTATTTACTTATTTATTTATTTATTTATTTATTTATTTTATAGTTTACATGTTTGTAAATTTATACACTCTTTTTATTGATGTTCATCATACAACAACATAATAAGTAAGTAGATTAATTAGTATCTAGAGACTTTGAATGAATGAAGGAGAGAAAAATCGAATTGAAGAGGTAGAATTTTACTAAGTTGAAAAGAACTTACATAATTTTCTTGGACAATGTATGAAAATCCTTCTTTTTGCTCCTTTTAGGGGCTCTTGAGTCTTGCATGCCTCGGCAAGCCAAGAGCTCAACCTATGCAACTGCAAAAAAAAAATAAAAATAAAAAAAATAAGATTGAGTCGATATGACATGCGCCTCAGTATCCAGGTCTCTTGGGTTTTTTTTTCCTCCTTGACTATACAAGATGATGAACATCTATCTTTCCATTTTTTTTTAGAGAGAAAGAGAGAATTCTGGAGCTTTTTCTTTCTACCGAGACTTGAAGCTTAGAGATTTAGATTTTTCTATACTTTGAAAACTAAAAGATCCGCATCTTCTTGTTCCGATGCGCTCAGGTGGTCACACTGCAGTGCACTGTAAGTTATGATATACCTAGGCCTAGATAAGAATATGGTTTGTATCATGTTATTCATGTACACTTGTACAGATTCAGTGTTTATTCGGACCGGGTATATTGTAGGATCGCTAGCGTCGCCTATGTAAAATACCTAGAAAGTACTGATAAGCGAACGGTGATCGTGACTTGAAACCAAAGGTGATTTTTTAGTTTTTCTTAAATTTCTCCAAAAATAATGAATTTAGGCGTGTACTCGTAAGGAACGAAACTGAAGAGTGGAAAATTTTTTTTCAGATGATCATATTTTTGAGAAATTTTAAAAACTTCAAAAATTTTGCGCGATGCTAGCACTGCCCGGTCCAAATAAGGATATATGTTTTGCACTTGTACGCTTGTGTCGTGATTCAGCTTATTCGTTACACCACTAATAAGATCTGGATCCTGAGAGATTTGGACTCTTTTTGTTTTTCAAGATCCAAAAAGCAAAAGTTTCCCAACAAATAATCATAATATAAATGTTCTCTGCCAAAATAATGACAGCAAGCCGAAGAAGTTGAAATGTATTTGATCAGAATAATATATTTTGCAACTAGTGCAAGAAGTGCAAAATTTTGCGGCACGGGCGAATTGAGCAACGAAAAAATTGCACAAGCAAATCTCGCACTTCTTGCAACGCCTAAAGAGTGTGCAAAAATAATACATTACTAATAGTGCAAAAATGAAGGCCGTAAATGGTGTAGATAGATAGAAAGTGCATTCAATGGGGCATGCTTTTGTGACGTCATATTCTTGAAATTTTTTTAACCCCACCTTACCGTACAAGGTGAACTAGGGCACAATCTGTAGAAAGATATCTTTTATATGAGGTTCAGAGATTCTTGCTATTTATTCAATCAATAATATTTAACAAATTTCGATGGTAAAAGCTTATAAGAAGAGAGAAGCTTCTACATTATAAATATACATATCCCATTTAAATGCTGCGGGATATATTGTGCTGCCTTAGATATCTCAACTAAAGCACACGACAGAATCTGTCTTGTGGGTGCTATAGGTATACGTTCGAAAAGAATATTGTTGAGGAAAAAAAGTAAACTGTGAATTAATTAATTCTTCCTTGGGTTCTTCATGAAGATGTGTTTCATTGAGAAATTTATAAGCACTCGACATCAAGGTTTTGGATAGAAAATATGTGATTAATTCCTATTCATTGTTTTCACAATTATAAGGCAGATTAGGTACTCTTTTGCGCCCACATATTATACTCTGAGCGCAAGAATGGTGAGGATTAATGCAGTAGGATGCTGAATATTCCCTCGTCTAGGTAGTACTAAGTATAAATATGCAAAATATTTGACTAACCAACGAAGAATTTCTAGAAAAACAATTTATTTAGTACAGGAGACCCATCTTATTGAACTCATCTTACTCGTGTAAAAATAGCACCGTCCAATAATATATCCTGAAAAAGCTTACGGATGTAATTGAATGACAGTCTCCCATATCTGAACGTGGAAAAATAATTTGGTTTCATTTTCTATAAATTTGTCTGTTCAAACTCGAAAAAATAAGTTATTCGTATTTTCCATTTTGAAATGAAATCTGAGAAACTTCAATTCCATCGGGAATTTTACGCGCGAGTTATTTCTAATAAAATACATCAGACTAACGATGACCGTCTATAGCTTTTACACACGAGTATAACATACGAAATAGTGTACAGTAAATCTTTTCGATGGGTTTCATTTTATTATATGTTCACACGCGTAGCCCAATATACCCGTAATTTACGTCGGCAATTATTTTATTTGAAAATTTTCAAAAAGAACTTTGCTTAATTCGAAATTATTTTTCACTACCTTACATTATTTAGGATTGAAGAAGGGGAAAAAAACACGTTTCATTGATCTGTTCCCGAATGTTTATAGAGGAACTTTCAATTTTTCTTCTCGTGTAATATAAACAATCATAATCGTTTTAGACTATGTATACAAGAGAGAAATGAAAGCTTTCCAACTTTAATGTAACCGTCGGATTTTCTTTTAGAAATGTTGATTTATTTTTACATCCCATTACCAGATACAACGCGACAAATGAAAATAAAACCATTTAGCGTTTTGTACAGGAATTGAAAAATTTTTCACTGGTTATTATTATTACACGGTTAAGCGGAAGATATTTTAAATTGAGACATTTAGATTCGGATTAATTTCTTTTCAATGAAAATGAAAAATACCACGTATATTTTTGAATCCCAGACTTCTCAATAATGATTGTGTAATACAATTGATGGTATTATATAACGTATGAAAAATATAAGGAGAGGTCCCTTACTGTAATTTATTTATTTATTTAACGAGCATTTCGGCGGCTCTAGGGCTATTAGCTGAAAGTATAGAATACGAAAAAAAAAGACTTATTTTTCAACAAAAAATAAAAATAAAATAATGAAAATAGGCCTAGTAATGTACCCATCATTCTTGAACAAAAAATGAAAATTCATCGATATGTATATCAAGAAAACTAAATGAGAAGGCGGAATGTGAGAATGACTAAATAGGAAGGTGAAAGATTATAGGGAAGAGATTTTATGGTGGGTGTTGAAATATAGAGAGTAGAATTGAGTGTTACGTAGGTATTGGATGAAAAGAGCGATAATATCGGATTCGGCATGCACTATTTTCAATTAAAGTCTCGAGAGATCGAAGTGGGGAAATGGAGAGAGGAGCGAACAGATTGGAGGTGAGGATATGAGAAAATATGTTCAACTACGAGTATGAGGTTTTCTCCCGGGCTGTACAGGCCACCGGTGTTTAAAAAAATATAATTATGATAAGCCTTACATTCTAAAATAATTGAGTTTTACGTTATATTAATTTTAATTGCAGAATTTTGTCGTCAAGAAGAAGGCTTCTCTAGACGTAATATGGACACGAAAGATGATTAAATCAAACGCTAATTAAAGCAAAGCAGTTAACACTCCGTACATCAGAATGGAAAAATTAGACACAGTAGAAGAAGGGAAATCTGATTCGGAATCGACGGTTAAAGGTCCAGTGGCCGTGGCTAATGCTGCTCCAGAATGCGAAATGGACGCCTTACTCCTAGGTCGAATTGGGGTAAGCGTAGAATATAATTTTGCGCGCGGTTATTCTTCATTAACGTTTACTTGTTGGTAGTCCTAAGGAGGATGTTGAAAATTAATTCGTACCATCACGTTGAATTTCGTTGATTGAATAGTCCACTCCTTTCGACTTATTCTAAGGCTATTGTGATTTGTGATTGAAGTGATCAACTGGACTTTCAATCACATTCTTCAATCTGTTTGGAATACACGAGAAAAGTGTGACGCGCTATTTTCACAGGGAAAAAAGTTTCATAGATGGGTTCTTTGTGCTGATTTTCGCCATCTTACCGCACATAAATCGAACCTAACTTTAAACTAGTTTAGAAACTTGTAAAAATGTCTTCCTCTGAGCGATAGATGGGGAAGAGTCTGGGAAAATATCACGTTTTGAACCTTTATAAGTGTATGATCCTAGCTCGGGCCTTTGAGACATTTTCTTGAAAAATGTTGAATGACAAGACTTGGAAAATTTTCCTTTTTTTAACCAAGATAATTATTGACATGTATATGTTACAGGGAATGTCTACAATTAGGTTTTGTTCGCAATAACTATAGTGATTGTGAACAATATCTGCGAGAAGCAGGGAAACTAGAGAATTTAGCTTTATAATTGTCGATTTCCCTCGGAGATTGTAGACAATCGCGATGAGCGTTTAGGAAAAGTGCCGAGTACCTAATCATAAATACGTAGGTATAGGTACGATTAATAATGAATGAACCAACAGGCCTGAAGAATTAGACGTTTTGTGGTCACCTGAATTCGTCACGAAAACTTTGCGGACCGAGGAAGAACTGGAAGACGAGTGACTCCTTATCGACTCTAAAACCAATTCTCCCACATAGCTCCCCCATTTCTGACTTGGACGATACATTGCCAGCTCCTCGTCTACACAAAACGCTTGCGTGTCATGCAGATTTGATGTGTCCTGTTTACAAATACCTTTGTGTGCTCTCTGTTTGTGGAAGGAAAACATTAACAAGGAGGGAAGAATCGAAAGAAAATCTGGAGACGCAGGCAAACAGGATGAAACTGCAATCGGATCGAAATTTTCCCGATCCTTAAGTAGAGATACGGTACGAGTCCAAGTACCGCATGTCGACCAAGATGCGTGCTGAAAGTGACGCCAGATAATTTTTTGGTACTCTGAAGAAGCTGTACCTGCGATCTCAGTTTCAATTGTGGCAAAAACGTTTTTAAGATTGGAGGATGTACCGACTGAAGAGCCGTCCATACGTTTGGTAGCTTCAGCGGCAGCAGCAAGAATCGATCACGGATTTGTCCGATGCTTGTGTACGAAGAAATGCGACGCAAAACACTGTTTGTGTATAAAAAGTGCAATACTATTTAATTCAAAATGTAATAATTAGGAGCACAAAACGTCGAGGGAGAAAGAAGATGGCAAGTCACTGTTTGGGAAACACTGTAACGAAGAAAACCCCGATGGAGAGGGAATATTTGAAGTCATACATGTAGAGAATCGCACAAAGAGAAGAAAACTTGGAGATTGCTAAAGCCAAGAGGAAGAAAGCCTGCCTCTTGAACAATGTAATCACATTTGACAGCGAACAATTATTCGGTCTGGTGATTGAACGAGAGAAGAAGAACAGAACCAACCAATGAGACGGCAGGATTCCAGGTAGCCAATAGAAACGCAGTATTTGGGACAAGAGATTGAACCTATCACAAAGCAGTATATTTTAGGCAATAAGAGCACAATGTCATATTTTTGTAAGAATAAGTTTCTAAGAAGTGAACCACTCACAACACAGCATTGTTATAACCAATAAGATCACAGTGTTATACTATAAAAACTCATGCTTAAGGCCTTGTTCTCCAGTTGCGACACAACTGATGATGGAATAACACGCGAAAGTACTCTTGTATAAGCAACTAATAAAGTAGATTTGTACAATTGGAAAATCCTTTAAATGAGACAGTTCGCTTTTGTTGCCACCTTTATTATTAAAAAACAACTCGACGTTTCGACGCACCTCGTCGTCATCATCAGGGTTCAATATTAGTGCTCTACTTACACCTCACTCCCTCATTATGAGTTCCGAGTATGTAATTGTTTACAATTCCTAGTTCCTGTTTACATTGCCTCAATTGTATACTTTTCCTGTAACATAATATGTTTTTGGGCCAGAGGTCAAGCAGAAATCTGTAGGACGCTTCATATGAGACGCCCAATGACGTCATAAAATGACCTTGGCCTTCTATAAACTAGACCCAATATAGAGTATACTAGGCTTAACTTCAGCCACTGGAAAAATATCGTCCCAAACCTGTATTCTTAGCCTTCATCATACTAGGTCTAATATGCAGTATTCGCGAGTGGTTGCGCTCCGGGTGGCAATGTACGGAAACTGGATGCGTATTTTCCACCATAAGAACATACACTCATAAAATCAAATATATCTTTTTTAATACATGAATTTTTATTAAAAAGTAGGCTACACAGAACAGAAGTTGTAGCAGTTGTAATCTGCTTTCCGGTAAGCCCAATTTTGAATTTTTGAAGAACTTTTTTTATCCCATCAATTTTATGTCACAATCCACCAATCGAAGTGCACACCATCAGATATGGTATATTTCTCAATGTATTTCGCGAATAGAAGCTTTCCATTAGGGACTTGGAAAAATTTTGCCCGTACGTCGCTACTTTGGGACCTGTTTCCTTATTTGTAAAATAATTATGTTCAACAAATGAAGACGTTCGTGCACATTTGAAAAAAGAAAAAACAAAATACTACTCATGTGAAATTGTAAATTGTATTGTTTCTGGTCTGGATGTCTCTAAAAAATTTATGAATTTGCACAAAACTAGGCTATCATTCTTTAATTAGAGGAGCGAGTGGAATAAATGGAGTAAACATACTCCGTATGCTCCGTATTTCCCATACAATTTTTTTTTCGTGACTCATGAAACAATCATAAAAGTTGTAGAAAAATTTGCACGCCAAATACGCCGTCATTCAAATATTTCAAATCAGAAGTACTCGCACTTCTGAAATCATGCAAAGTAATTCGCGATATCTCATTGAAATCCAATTTTGAAATAAAGTGGCTCCTTTCAAATAGTAAGAATTGTAGGACTCGTGGGATAGACACCTATATTTTTATGCTTTCAATCCAAAAAAGCTGAATCATATTTGCCGCAGGTTTTCGAGCCGCGCGGACTATATTTGTATTTGCCGTTAAATTGAAAATCCAAGATTTGATTGAATCGCCAGGGATTCCGATACCCGGTTACTTTGAACTTTCGCGAAGAAGAAGTAGAAGAATAGCGAACGTATTCATAAATTATCGGAAAATTTTATCCTTATCCCACGTATTGTTGGCCGGCAGGCAGAATTGAAACGTTAATGAAATTCATCCGTTCTTTGTTTGAAAACGTGATCATTTTTATTTCACTTGACTACGTTTTTAGCATCTTGTTATATAGCAAACATCGGATTCCACGTAATAAAAGTACTACGTTTCTGGATAAAAGGAAAAAAGTTATTTACAATGTAACTCGATACTATGATCAAATGCTGGCATAGCATAATGGATGTGGAGCAAGGGGTCGGAGGTAGAGAGAACGGACGACTTATTGTTTTCAAAACCTTTATTATGATTTTTTTTTTTTTCGTTACCTACATTGTCGCGAGATGAATAATGAAATATACATCGTTTGCACAGACAATTTTTCTCTTGCGTTCCAGAAACAGATTTCAATGTAAAATAATATTTTTTTTTTTTTCCTGATAAAGATACATCGTTTTAAATTCTTTGCTTACTAGATTCTACCTTTGGGCTATCCCTCGTGTAGATACGTACTTACTTCTGTATTAAGAGAAAGAAGTAGACTAAAAATTCGTTCACTATGTCTCTATCATTAAAAAATTGATAGTAGTGTTTTGTAAAAATTATAAATTAGAAGTAAAAATCCGAACACTTTTACCCTTTTTTTTCTGTTAACTACTCTCTGGGTCATTAGCTCGCGAGCTTATGGTACTGGAAGGTGCTAGAGCAATGGGAAAAACTCTCCCACACAGTCACTGCGGCAGAAGACCGACTTTTAGGGAAAAAAATTTATTTTGGCGAAAATTGCCTAAAATGAAATAAATGCCGAAAACGGGGTTTAAAGCCAAATAATGCCGAAAATGACAATTTTATTAAATATCGTCTAAAATTATAACATTTTGGACAAAATTTGCTTAGTTTTGCTTGAAGTTCAGCAATTTTGATGAAAATTAGGCAGCTTTTTTTTGAAAATATTATTTTTAGTTCGAAGTTGAAAAATTAAAAATTTTGATTGAAAAGTTACAAGGATTTTTTATTGATCAGTTTAATTCCCAGAAATCGTTTATTTTGGTCAAAACCACGTAGTTTTGGTCATAAATTTGCAAAAGCACTGAAAACGCATGTTTCCTTTTGACATGTTCCATGTCTTTTCTCTCGCCGGACCCCGATTTTGAAACTCGCGAGTACAACCCCCCTCCCCCCCCCCCGTCAAGAGAAATCTCTACCCCGTGGGTGATTCAGAAATTCGCGAGTACACCCCGCGTAATAATAATAAATAATTAATTAATTAATTAATAATTAAATAATTAAATAATTATTATAATTAAATAATTAATATAATTAATAATTAGAAAATCTCTACCCCGTTGGTGATCCAGAAATTCGCGAGTACACCCCGCGTAATAATAATAAATAATTAATTCAATAATAATTAAATAATTAAATAATTAAATAAATAAATAATCAAATAATTAATATAATTAATAATTAGAAAATTTTCTAAGTCCCTCTTCCTATCATATATGGCTGGATAGTCGAAGTTTTTCCAAGTCCCCTAGACTTGAATTGTCTCATACCATTCCAATACAACAGTGAGACAGGGGGCGAACGAGCGGAGCGAGTTCGCGCTACCTCATATTTCTCATAGAAGACTTGAATTTTCTCATACCATTCCAATACAACAGCGAGATCGCTCGTTCGCCCCACGAAAGTTGATACCTCAAAATATAGAACGCCCACAATTACCTCAAGATATTTCTCATACAAGACTTATACGACGCCAAGATAGGTAAAGGGGTAAACGAATAATATCTCACGAACACTTGACCTAGTAGAAGAATTAATAATAAATAAATAAATAAATAAATAAATAAATAAATAAATAAATAAATAAATAAATAAATAAATAAATCATATTAAATAATTAAATAATAAAATAATTAAATAAATAAAGGCTGAATAGTCGAAATTTTTCCAAGTCCCCTAGACTTGAATTGTCTCATACCATTCCAATACAACAGCGAGACAGGGGGCGAACGAGCGGAGCGAGTTCGCGCTACCTCATATTTCTCAAAAAAGACTTGAATTTTCTCATACCATTCCAATAAAACAGCGAGATCGCTCGTTCGCCCCACGAAAGTTCATACCTTAAAATATAGAACACCTACAATTACCTCAAAATATTTCTCATACAAGACTTATACGACGCCAAGATAGGTAAAGGGGTAAACGAATAATATCTCACGAACACTTGACCTAGTAGAAGCCTAGACTGAAATATTTCAAGATGACTGATAAAATATAAAAGACATGGAACATGATTTTCATTTATTTGGCTATGCCAGAAATTTTTTTTTTTTTTTTTTTTTTTTTTTTTTAATGCCGAATGATGCCAAAAGTGCAACATTAAATGCCGAAAAATCCGGGCTCTGCTTATGAAATTGTTTTTCAGGTGGTGTGGAAAGATTCTAGGTGTGTTTTTAGCTGTGTACGAGGACGTATAGCAATTCCGAAAACGAATTAGGAATGGTGTTTCACCTTCAACACCCTATTTTACTCGGTAACCAAGGACAATCGTCAATTTACCAAGCTTCTAGCTCATAACCAATGAAACAAGATGTTATGCAGGCAGTGTTCTGGGCTACCATCAAAGATCCGTTCGTTACGCTGATTTACACGCGTATCTTGAACTTGTATATTCAACTGAAACACTTACACACTGACGACTATTCAACTCCCTCGACAGTTTCTCTATCTTTCCTCCAAGTTTCTTATTGGAGCTTTTCAATGTAGTCACTCAATTTTTTGCTTCTTCGACGCCATCTTTGAAGGCAAGATTGTCTTCCCATCAGGAAAAATTGATATGCCATATGGCTGACATTTTGCCAAATTCTGGACAGAACAACTGACCACCCACTTTTTGAAATGTGACCAAGCAGAACACTTGAAAAATGGCAATATTGTGCCATTTGTTGCAAAAATGGCATTGCCATGGCATTGACAAAATTTTTCCCGGCGGGTTTCTGAATATTCAAAACAATCGAATTTAATTTTGTCACTTCAGTCTAAATAGACACGATCGAGTAGGTCGAGTTCACTGTCTATCTTTGCGATGAATTGTAGCTTGTCTGATTGACTTACGCAGTCTTTATTTTTGTAACTTCAGGTCTCAACTTTTGCGTTCTTTCTACATTTGCTGTATTAGGTTTTTCCCCATCACTTACTGATTACACTAAAGAGCAGGAACGTGAGGACTTCAGAAGTCCTGTCTGATCTCTACATTCCTTACACAGTGTTGCCAGTTTAATTAGCCAATTCTTTCCAAGTAGCCCAAAAATGCAGCCTCTGTAAACCTGAGAAACAAATCAGTGTGCTGACATGTAGCTCGCGAACCTTCAGTGTTACCAGCGTTTTCAAATCTTAATCTAGTGATCATATTCTAACAATTCAATCGAATTACTTGGAATTCTTTAAAAGTAAGCATTTGCCATTCACATTCAAGGATATTTGTCGTATAATTCTGACAAGGATTCGTAGAAAAGGTTCAATTGAACGGGAGTGAGAGATCCTTTTCTGCAAATCTTCTGTTTGTCGATAGCTCCATTCTATGGGTACTCGTATATTGTACGGCAGTGTGCGGCAAAAGTAGCCCAATGATAGCGGTGATACTGTCATCAATAGCCTATTAGCTGAATGTAGTTGGGGTAGGTTTTCCTAAGGAGCTCGAGAGCAGGTAGGGAACCTGTTTTATGGGGGGCTATTTGAGAAATCTGCCGTGCGCCGTCCAGCGAAAAACTTAGAAAAATTTCGACCCTCGAGTCATATATGATAGGAGAGGGACTTAGAAAAATTTCGACTCTCGAGCTATATATGATAGAAGGGGGACTTGGAAAAATTTCGACTCTCGAGCTATATATGATAGGAGGGGGACTTGGAAAAATTTCGACTCTCGAGTCATATATGATAGGAGGGGGACTTAGAAAAATTTCGACTCTCGAGCCATACATGATAGAAGGGGGACTTGGAAAAATTTCGACTCTCGAGCTATATATGATAGGAGGGGGACTTAGAAAAATTTCGACTCTCGAGTCATATATGATAGGAGGGGGACTTAGAAAAATTTCGACTCTCGAGCCATACATGATAGAAGGGGGACTTAGAAAAATTTCGACTCTCGAGCTATATATGATAGGAGGGGGACTTGGAAAAATTTTGACTCTCGAGCTATATATGATAGGAGGGGGACTTGGAAAAATTTCGACTCTCGAGCTATATATGATAGGAGGGGGACTTGGAAAAATTTCGACTCTCGAGTCATATATGATAGGAGGGGGACTTGGAAAAATTTCGACTCTCGAGCCATACATGTTAGAAGGGGGACTTAGAAAAATTTCGACTCTCGAGCTATATATGATAGGAGGGGGACTTGGAAAAATTTCGACTCTCGAGCTATATATGATAGGAGGGGGACTTGGAAAAATTTCGACTCTCGAGTCATATATGATAGGAGGGGGACTTGGAAAAATTTCGACTCTCGAGCCATACATGTTAGAAGGGGGACTTAGAAAAATTTCGACTCTCGAGCTATATATGATAGGAGGGGGACTTAGAAAAATTTCGACTCTCGAGTCATATATGATAGGAGGGGGACTTGGAAAAATTTCGACTCTCGAGCCATACATGATAGAAGGGGGACTTAGAAAAATTTCGACTCTCGAGCTATATACGAGTATGATAGAAAAAGAACTTAGAATAATTTCGACTCTCGAGCTATATATGATAGGAGGGGGACTTGGAAAAATTTTTACTCTCGAGCTATCATATATAGCTGGAGATTGGAGAAAAATTTAGAGACTCTCAAACTACATTGTACTAGGCTTACAGTAGATCTAGGTAGACCTTCTTAATAGTAGCTTTCTCTAGGTGTAGGTTTCCTTGAATTTTCGATACTAAATCCCAATTGATTCATAAAACAGGTTCCCTGCGTTCCTCGTTTAACTTCGTTAAGGAAGCCGTCGTTTTTTAAGAGAACTTAGCTTACGGGGTTCCTGCGAAGGTACGACGGGACATCCATCTTGTTTTCTAATAAACTAAATGTTTACCAAAGGGGTGTAAGGTTCACTTAAACAACAGAACGGATGTCCATTTTACCTACTCTTGAGCTCCTTAGTTTTCTTAAAGCAAACTACAAAATCAAGAGCCAATTCGGCTACGCATAGCCCAATCTTGGTTGCTCGTGCTCTTTCCGCTCCATTTTTGAGGTCTTACACTAGGGTACACCTTTGACTAATACTATAGTAAGACAAATAGGTAGATCATTGTGAGAAATACATTGATTGTGAGGACTGATGGATATGAGAAGAAAATAATGCTGCGCTGTTAGGTTATCAGTTAGGCAATAGAGACGTGTTAGGGGCAGGAGAGCCAGAAGGAGGTATGAATGAGTTAATCGAGTGTGGCCAATCTTGAGACGGGAGAGGACGATTTCTTCATATATCGAGAGTTTCTACTAGAATAGGACTAAGAAATAGGTGAGTTTTTTATCACACGAAGTTCGTTGTGCGGTTGGTTGGTCCACAAATTGTGTCACGCAGTAAAAATTAAGGTGTGTTCGTAATTTTTGAGGGATACATGGAGAAGCAGAGGGGCCTGCAAATTTAGGTGGAGGGTTGATTTTTTGGCCGCATGGTCGACCTCATTATGATCATGATACGCCGATATAACAAAATCCTTGCATTTGGATTGTTCTATATCTTGATCAACACGAATAATAGTGGAAAAGGGGTTTTCGATTGCTTTCACGGGTTGTACTTCGTGATGGTTCACTGTTTGAAATTCTATCTCTTGAAGCTACAAAAGTTTTCAAATTTTCGGTTCCTAATACTGATGGATAGCAAACAATTCTGTTCCAAAATCGTGGCCATAGAATAAATAAAATGTATAGCATGATTTTTTTTTCTGTCCTTCAAGAGAGCTACTAATCAGTGAGCATCACTTTTTCTCATAATTAAAATTTTCTCTCATGTGCCAACTTTTGCTCTCTTTTCCCCGTTGGAGCATACTCTATCTGGTATATAGGATATGACCACGCCTTGCCTGTCGTTTAAGAAATCTAAAATTAATTATCGACTTCGAATGTTGCGTACCGAAATTATGCTAATGATTGCGAAAAGTTCGTTTCACATTTTTAGAAAAATGATCGAGTATTGGATGTAAAATCGAAGTAGCGTACGCCGATGACAAACTTTAATTTATATTCATAATTTAATAATGGTATATACCTACGGTCGTATCACATTTATTACGGCGCCTGACCGTCGTTATATTTTACGACGAGTCTAAAACCGAATTAACTTTTATTCATACTTTCTGGAGGAAAATTAGCTCATACGTATTTGAGCGTAGGTATCAAAATGAAACTTTAATGCCTAGAGTACTTACAATGTAGTCAGTTCGTTTTCATCCAAATCCTGCGAACACTTCTTAATGAAGGAGCTTTTATGTAATGAATAACGAATTTATCGAGGAAATTGTGATACGTGACTAAGATAGATGTAAAATCAACTCAAAATGGTACCTAATCGATTTCATAAAATTTGATGAATAGCGTACAAGTATGTCGAGTACCGGTATAACATCTTAACGACAATAATGATATTGCCTATTAAGCTTATATTGTGTCATCGTGCACTCGAAGTACTGCATAAGACGCTCTTGTCGCAATAATAGGTGTTCAATGCTCAAATTTTTTGAGATCGTATCACTTGAGAAAATTTAAAGGGGCCAAACGTAAAATAGCTTTCCTTTCCACCAATTAACGGTATGGTTCGCGTACACATACACATCCTCAGTAGAATGGTGTGAGCCAATCGTATGGCCTCATGTTACAGACAAATTGCTAGATCCACCAGATACTGATCGCATTCTTTCAAATTGGAATTTAAATTTCAATAACGAGTTCAGTTTTTCAAATATGAAATACGAGTTGGGAAAAAGATTACCTATACTCAAAATATTTTTGTATTGTATCAGCGTAGAACACTATCCGACAATGCGTCATACAAGAAAAACATCAAATCAACTCGGCCATTGACTTATGAGCTTTGATTATTAAGAAGTTGCAGAAAAAATAAATTAATGTCACGTAAGGGATGAAAAATTTTTTGATAGAAAAATTTTTTCATAGACGCACAACACATGTTCCATGACGACTTAGCGGCACATCATCAAGTGAATGACGAAATAATTATACAATACATGTAAAAAGAAACGGGGGACAAGAGTGCGAAAAAGGAAGAGAAAAGAAAGCGAAAGATTAGGAGAAGGGATGAGATAATTTTAGTTGGAAACATGATTGTACACATGAGCAATGAAAGGATTGACAAGTGTAAAAGGCGTGTCGTTAAGGGGAGAATCGTCTGAAAGGAAAGCAGCGGCAATTATTTCGACCTCTTCGAGTCTGTTCAGAAGATGGCCTTTAGTAGCTTTATGATTAGGCTCAAACTGTACAAGATCAAAGAAATGGATATTTGGCGATAAAAATAACGTCGGAAAGCAGAGCGGTTTTCGTAGGAATATTCGCGCAAGATGCGACCAATTTGGCTAATGTACACAGCAGAACAGTTGGAGCTGTGCAGCTGGCACGATCAACTCCACTGCACTCTTCAGGAGGAAGTTTGTTCTTAAGGGAGGATAAGTGCCTCTGTAACTTGAAATTTCCACCAAAGTCGCCCAAATATACAACGCCAACTACAACAAACTAGTTCGACTACACTGGTTTCAGTACATTGAGAGCGGAACATAATCTACCCTAATAAACAGCGTGTAACTTCGTCAAGTATATCCCCAGACACCATAAGCCTTTCTCCACATTCCAATGACAGTTTTTGACGTGGAACACGTCTTGTATATCGAGGAGGTATTTCTGAAAAATCGAGCATAATCGAGCGACAAATAAAAACGACAGATTTTCCATAGCATCCCATGTTAGGTAGCAACAGATTTCAGGTAGCAACAGATTTTAGGTAGCTAAAAAGGTAGGCCCCCTGGCGAGGCGCATAGGCCTTTTCAATTCTAAAGATAATCTCACTTTCTTTGAGTTTCTCCTTCACCTTCCTTCAAAGAGGTGGGGTAAGGGGAATAAATGAGAAATTTTGTAACTCGTTCAACAGAAAATAATCAGTGCGAACGTGCGCGTGCGTCCGTGCACATCTCTACCCCGTGGGTGATTCAGAAATTTGCGAGTACACCCCGCATGGTGAATTCTAAATTTGCGTGCGTCCGTGCAAATGACCTTGGGATAATTTCGAAATCCTGATCCCTACCCTGATTTCATAATTTGCGTGCGTCCGAGGTGTGTGCGTCCATGCAAATGACCTTGGGACTTGGAAAAATTTCGAAATCTACAGCAAGGAAGGGGTCGAAAGGCGGAAGCCCAAAATATTTTGTATCAGACTTATGCTAAACCGAGATAGGGACCGAGAAAGAGGGCGAACGAGCAGAGCGAGTGAGCCCCACGAAAGTCGACACCTCAAAATATTTCTCATAGAAGACTTAAATTTTCTCATACCATTCCAATACAACAGGAAGACAGTGAGCCCCACGAAAGTCGATACCTCAAAATATTTCTCATAAAAACGAGACCTCACATTTCTCATAGGAGACTTGAATTTTCTCATACCATTGAATACAATAGGTGATACCTCAAAATATTTCTCATACAAGACTTATACGACGCCAAGGTAGGTAACTGGGTAAACGAGTAATATCTCACGAACACTTGACCTAGTAGAAGCCTAGACTAAAATATTTCAAGATCACTGATAACATATAAAAGACATGAAACATGATCTTCATTTATTTGGCTATGCCAGAAATTTTTTTGGACTCAGTTTTACCAGGGTACTTATACTCAACAATCATAGTTTCTAGATCTAAATCCATAAGCGCAATTAGAGAAGTAAAATTATAATATGAAACTCGAGGAATAGATAATCTCACTTTCTTTAAGCTTCTCCTTCTCCTTCCTCTAAGAAAGTGGAGTAGGTGGAATAAATAAGAAATTCAACCGCAAAATAGTCTTATATACTGAGAAAGACATGAAATATGATCTTTATTTATTTGCCTATGCCAGAAAATTTCGAAACAAAGAACGTGTTCTACGCCTTATCTATTCAGTTTGACTGAAAGTAAATCAATTGAGGGGGTCCAGGGGGGCGGAGCCCCCCCTGGCGAGACGCGGAGCGCCGAGTTTTTCTGCATTTAGCTGTACAGTGACACAGGCAACACAGATTTCAATGGTAAACGTCGGAAGTGCAGCCAACTCGCGTATACCTAGACTCATGTGTTTTTCATAACCTTCCTTCCTGTTTTTTTTTTTTTCAAGGCCAACTAAGGAAGTAGAATTGTATCGACAGCGCTCCGTGATATCTCTCGACCGTCACTTCGAGTGTTCTCACATTTTTTCTCTCTAATATACACGTTACCGTATGATACCACAGACTTCTATATATACCAAAATATGGGGTACTCACACCTCACAGTAAGAAGAGGATAAAATGCGCTGCGGAACTCATGGGATTCAATCTACTGGCCATTTTGTGGAAGCTGGTTTGCAAAGACTGCATGCCAAAAACTAAAAACGCAGTTCAAAGCTGGTACACTGATTTTGAAGCTACTTTTTACGCAGTCTACTCACATATCGGCTTTCAAACGTGATGAATAATTACCAAAAGAGGCGAATTAAGAGCAAAAAATTGCGGGAGAGTCACCAACCATGAAGAAAAAAACGATGGCTTCCTTAAGGAAGTTAAGTGAGGAACGTAGGGAACCCGTCTTATGGGGCGAGGGAAATATTCAGACGATCTTAGCGTTAGAAAAATAAATCAACGTCGAAAATAGATTCATTCTTCCTAACCCAACTTATACTGCTCAAGTCTTTGTTAGCGATCTAGGTCTCACTTACTCATACCCTCCTCCTCTCTCAGGTTCGTCGAGGACTGTATCAAAAGACTCAAAAAAAGGATCTTGGGGAACATATTATTTGTTTTTCCTAATTTCTTTGAGCGTGAACAATTTCTGGGAGTCATACTCGTAATGATTTCGGAGGGCTTAACCAGAAAAAATATAATAAAATCGTGAATTTTTGGGGATTTCTCGCAGACTTATCGGAGGCTCCCACGAAGCCACCGAGGAGAATTTGTTCCTCTCATCTTTTCTTCAGCCAACGTCTCATCACATCGATTTTTTTAGTCGCAATTTGAATACAGTTTTCTATGTTCATTGGAATAAATTTTGGAATATTTTGGGTTTCCGGGCCCATTCTATGAAATGGGACTTTTTCGGGATTTTTCGGGACCGGTTGAGATTTTACTCAATCAAAATTGTTCATTAACAACAATTCTTCTCCATTTGAATTGTTCATCAATGGACAATTTTTTAAACTTTAAATTGGTAATCACTGGACAATTTTCCTCAATTTGAATTGTCCATCAATAAAGATTTTTTGATAATCTAAATTATCAATGGACAACTTCTCTCAATTCCAATTGTCCATCAATGGACAATTTTCATTAATTTAACGCGTCGATAAATGGACAACTTTTTTTCAATTCAAGTTGACCATCAATGGACAATTTTCATTAATTTAACGAGTCGATCAATGGACAAATTTTTTTCAATTCAAGTTGACCATCAATGGACGATTTTTTTTTAGAAAATTATCGAATTTACTATACGATAAAATTTGAAAATATCAATTCTGTGTCCTTCGATGGAGCAAGTTCATTTCATTTTATTTCAACGAATCGAATAACTTACTTCAAAATTTTGCCTTAGGTACAAATTATGTTTAAAATCTAAAAGACGACGTACCCGATAAAATATGATCGTAAGTACGCGATAACTGTCTGCTAAAAATTTTCTCACCCTTAATCTAGAACCAAGCGATGTACTTTCTTCAACTCTTATGGAATTAGTTGCGAAAACTTCCACAAGGGTACTACAACGAATATTTCTGGTCTTCAACGCGCTCACAAACGTTGTCTCGAAAGCTCTAATACATTTTGATAAGTTGGCTCGCTGTTAGAGTTCGCTCTGATAACTTCGGTGCAGTGCTTTCACCTATTTTATTGATTTCCCAGACTTTATCCGCTTACTAGAGACAGAACTAATTTTACTTCCTTTTATTTATTTAGTCATTTTTCCATAATATTTAGGTACGCTTAATTTCTGAGCTTTTTACCCGAAGGCATTTTTACATTGTTCTTCTATCCAAAATTTTACTCAAGATCCTAGTTCATATTTTTTTTTTTTTTTTTTTTTTTTTTCTTATAGGTACATCGATAGCATTTTCTTAATCTTGCATTTTTCCTTGAAATTATTTACCCATATTATTGCGTTGATTTAAATCATTTTGAAAAATTTATGGTAAGAAATTGTACTAGGCGACCAGCGTTGCAGGGCAAAAGTTGTATGGGTATTGAATTGGTATTTGTAGTATCATCAATCAGGGAAGGGCGACAGAAGCGACTTGATCAAAAAAGAGGATTAAGGTACTTGCATACCAGTTCAGATCATCTGCGATACATTTGAATACTCCAATAGAATGGAAAAATTATTTTTAGTCAAAATGTATGAATGTCAGATATTAGTGGAATGATATAATATGCCGGAGCCAACGTATGTCGATTTTTTTGACGTTACTTTCTAAACAAATTGGTTGAAAAAATAATGAATTCGGACATGTTATTCTTCATAATATTATAATATAATATTCTGAAAAAAATGATCAACTGTATGAAAAAACTCGATCGAAAAAATAATGAATTTGCGTATGTTGTTTTTCATTCTGCAAAAAGTAATCAACTTTCAAAAAACATTGATAATTTAAAAAAATAATAAATTCGAACATTTTGAAGTAGGGACCATGAAAATAAGGAGAAAAAATTAATAAAATTCTTCATTCCTCTATTTTTGAAGAAGTTTATAAAATTTTGCGTTTCATTTCGCATTTCCCCATCGACATGTACGTCGTGGTTTTATTGGAATTAAATAGTGCGAACGAGAACCGAATTTCAGCATCTAACAATAATTCTTATCTTTTTTTCATACAGCTCAAATTATGTTATTACTTGATTTCCTCTCTTTTCTCTCGTTCAATAAGGATTATGTAATAATTATTCGTTATAACTGCACCACATATTATTTCATTTGGTTTAGTAATAGCATCTTCATTTTAAATATCCATTATTTTATATTATGATTTTTTTTTTAAATGTCAAAAAATCAATAGAAAAATTTATTTATTTCTTCCCCCTTATTTTCGTGTAACTGAACAATGCGCGAAATTATTATTTTTTCAATAAAGTTTTTTCAAACAGTCGATCATTTTTTTTCAGAATGTTATGTACCTATGAAAAATACCAAGTTCGAATTTATTATTTTTTCAATCAATTTTTTCAGAAAGTTATATGTCAAAACAGCACTTTTTCTCTAAACTGCTCAAACTGTAATTCCTTTTCCCTCAATAAAAGAGTTGAAGTTAAATTTCCTGATAACGTCAAGATTTACGTTCGTAGTATTTGCAAGTCCCTTTTCTACAAGTAGGAATTAAGCTTGCAATTTTTTCGAGTTTAAAATTTTTCCAAGTTTCTCCTTTATGGAATTTTCCAAGTCTCTGCAGTTCCCCTCTAGAAATTTACAGCCCGAGAGTCAAAATTTATCCAGTCCAACTTCTTATTTTGTTGCTCGGAATTGTTGATATGTTTTTCAGTTGCCTTCCCTAATAATCAAAATACTCTAGAATACTATGTATTACATGGTGTGGCTCGAAAATGTGTGTTTTTTAGCAAGTACAAGTTTGCGGAGCGAGCTGAGGGTGAGCGAGGCAAAATATCTACGACACGTAAGCATATATCGAGTTATGCCTTGTAAACTATTTTTCGCAATACATATGACGACGACGTTGTGAAACTGACTCGTTCGCACCTTGCTGCAAATTTTTACAAACGAGATAAGACCCGTTGGAGGAAGAGCAGCACGTCTCCTGGTTACGCATCTACTGAATGATTCAGTTTTTATAAATTTATCACGAAGAAACTTTTTCTAGCCGGACGTAGACGTTTTTGAGGATACACCGCTCCAACAAATGTTATGGCGATGTCCTTAATGAGAAATTTCAGCTTCAAAATCAAACAAAAGTGTTTTTTCAAGATATTTCCTCCTAGAGAGGGAGGGAGAGAAGAAAAAAGGCACGGTATAGAATCGATTCCTAAAATATAATATTTTCATGTATATTATGTACTAAGTGAACACGCCCAATAAATGCGATAAAAATCTTCTTACGATGATAAAGTATTGTAGGTAGGTGCTGAAGCTCGTCGTGAATCATTATTTCGGTATTTACTCACGAATAGGTACCTACAATAAAATTGTAAAAAGAAATTTAAGACTACACGTGCGAGGCTTACCGCTCGCTGATATCGTTAACGCTGAGGTAGAACTAATTATATCCACACATTGATGTGTAACGATCTGTAATACAGTGATAATATTCAGAAAATATATAAAAGGATGATAAACAGACGCCTCGACAATTCAATTCAAAGGCTTTTCTAAAGCGTAAGTTCGGAGTCACAAAAGAGAGTAATGGTTATTCCTGAAAAATACAAAGACGTTGTAAATTATAAATGTTTTTCTGTACCGGCAGGCAATGTTTGAAAAGAATGAAACTTGGGCCTATTTTGTAATGACGTTGAAAACACGATGTACTCGAGGAGGCTTAGCTCTATAAAATGAATGAATGAATTCCCCGTACGCGAGTAAACTGTTCTTCCTTTTCGCATTACTGTCGCTCTATGAACCTCGATTCTTGGCTTATTTGTTCTCGTTAGTTCCGAACAATCATTTGAAACTCGCGGAAAACACAAAATATATTCCGATATTAATCTCAATAGTACTCGAAATCCATGACTGTATATCTACTTACCTCTAGAAAACAACTCCCTCATATTCCCCCCCCCCCCCCCCAAAAAAAAAGGATAGAAAACTTATATCCGAGAAAATTAAGTACAAATTGCGCATGCACCTATAACGAGCTTTTCACAATAATATGGGTACCTATCCTTTTTCCAAAAAATTATGCAAAAAGAATTTCAAACTGGCAATAGAGCTCATCTTCAATTTTTTTGTACGTAAGTTACGAATAAGAGCATTCTTTTTCAACTTTCAGCCTCTAGAGCATTATTAAAAGCCTAACTTTTGCTGTCTAGTTCGTGGTTTTAGGGTGAGATGCAAATTCTGCGTAAGTAAATTACGGCCAGGGAAATTATACAGATTTTTTTTCTTGTCAGCTTCACATTTTGTGCTTACGATGGCATCTATTAATTGCAGATATCTTGAATTAAAACAATGAAAACAAATCAAGGACGCAAAGAGAGCAAACAATGAAGTACTCTAGCTTTGTAAAAGTAAATACCATATAATTTACAGGAAAGAAATTTCTACACTCAAGCCTCCAAATTCAAGTCAATCAAATTAAATCCGTAACGTAATATTGTTGAAGAAATACTGGCATTGGTGAAAAGGATTCGTATGAATTCTCGGTTGGCTTATTAAGACGTATACCCTCGTGAACGCAGAAAATCAAAACATGCTGCACGACACTTGTGAAGATAAAAAGATGAAGAAACAGACAAAAATATTAAAAATTAACCAGAAAAAGTCTTCAGGACAGGCAATGGCGTATGAACCAGAAAATTCGGAACAAAATTCTATGCAATACTTTATATTTTTCTGTATTTTTATTTGAAAGCATATTTTCTAGATCAGGAAGAGTTTCACCCCTCCCCTCCGATTACGCCACTGAGGACAGGAATGCTTAGCTTTTCGGAAGGACTGAGAACTCAACTAAAAATAATATTATGTAGATGAAGGGCGAGACGTCATCCATATACTTGCGTGATTTGATGGACTCGAAAAAATTGTGAGCACGAGGGCACGATATCATCAGGGTTGGATACGGTTTTTTTTGAAATCCGTGAAGATAAGGTAAGGTGAGCAGGAAGATATGCGAGGGATTGATTTTTGGGTTAAATCCTTGTAGAGGAGGGACTAACAATGATGTCAAGATATATTTAACCAATAGTATGTGTAATTAGCAGATTTTATACTGGAATTTTACTAAAAGACTTTTCCTTTTTTGTGACGTCATCACCCAAGACCTTGCGACCTATACATTTTTGTGACATCGTCAAACTGTAATGTCTTAGACATATTTCTATTGGTACAGTTGTGAAGTCTCAGGTAAATTAGTTACTCACAATACCATGAAGCCAAATGTCTCCAATGGTACTATTTCGTAGCCTTTCGTTGGGCTACGCATTTAGCCTAGTATAGTCTAATAACCCATACTTAACTTCTACTATCTGGCTATCAGTAGAGTATTCATGTAAGTTCTGGCACACTTGACTTTTCTCAGTTGCATAACCTACTTTTTCAACATTTCTGACCTTGCATATTTCACATATTCATATAAGAGAATTATTCATCATCATTACCTGTGGAATTTGTCGCAATATCAACTTTGATACCATTGTAGCTGTTCCACTATTATAATTACTATTATATTATAAGCACTATATATATCATAAGGCAATCAAGCAGTTATCAACTTACTTATTTACATAATTACATCAAAAGCGAGTAAATCAGTCCAAAAAGCTATAACAAAACTAGAGAATTGAGCGGAAGAAGAGAAAATATTGAACTATGGTAGTATCATACAAAATATTAGTTTTCTTTAGTTTGTAGTATTACTTTTACTCTCATATTTGTTTCAAACACCATTAATATCCTTTTTTCAGTTAAAAAGTTAACATTGTTTTGTACAGCACCACAAATAAATAAAGGAAGATATAAAGGAGATAGTTCCGCATACTGTACAAATTCCTATGGTATGCAGAACTATCTCCTTTATTTCTTTATCTTTTTCCAGTAATGGGCATTGCGCCACAAATTCTAAAAGAATTATCACAAAGAAATTGCATAAAGAAATTAGAGAAGAAAGCAGTGGTGAGGATGATCACTCATAAATTTTTTTGAAGTCAATAGTTCTTCTTTTTATCTTTAGGTAAATGTTGAATTTTATTAAAAAGATGATCCATTAATGTTCCATACATTTCGATTTTATTCAGTGAAAAGAATTGTAGGATTTTTAGGATTCTAGAAGTGTTGAAAGAAACCTCTGGTGCATTGAAAAAACATAAGTGGCGCACTACAAATATACAAATAGAAAGAGCTTTAAAAACTAGAGACCTGGAGTAAGATAAAGATTAATTTTGTGAGCTTATCAAAATTTATCTACAACAAGGGTAGAAAAAAGAGAAAAACAATATAAATTTGATATAATGTTCTAATATTTTTGAACCATCAAAGAAGAAAAAATAGAACAAAACAGTAAAATGACCCACAATTTGCTTTAAAAATAGCTAAATAATATTCAGTATAGAGGATTTTTAGAATTTGTTGTGTTAGTCAGAAATGTTGAAAAAGTAGGTTATACAATAGAGAAAAGTTAAGTGCGCAAGAACATACATGAGTACCCTACTGCTATATCCATCTCAACCTACTTTGTTTAGTTTAGCCCTCTCCAGCAGTATTATAGCACCAGCTCAGTTTAACCATTTTGATAGTATTTCTATACTGATATAATGTAAGCCAGCCTATTTGCGGATAGGGTTCCACTAGGAGCGCTGCTTGTTCTGTGAAAAAAGTGATCATGGTGTTTTCTACTGTAATATACCATTTTTGTGAGGCTGCTACTCTGCTGGCGCGCATAGTGCTTGTTTACATAGGATTTTGCAGACTTTGATAAATTTAATATTGGAAGAACCCTTCGAATGTTAAGCTTTTGAAATATTTTTAACAAAAGTAGAACTAATGATGAACATTTTTTGTATGAAACATCTGGAGATTCAATGAACAGCAGGGTACGTATACTCAAATTCATTCAAATAGTATCTACAGTCATATTTAATGTAGGTACCTTTTTCATAAACGAGATGAGAATTATGACGTCATACAAAAATGGTCTATACAACATGCTAATAAAATTGTTATTTCACCATTTTAAATTGTTTTTTTTTTTAATGAAAAATGCAGAGAAGAAAATTTTCAATGAAGAGAAAAGTTTACACGTGGTACCTATAAGTAATTAAAAACAAAAGAACGGCACTTAATACCACTAAATTTTTAAATTTTTATTCAAAATAAAAATGCCGTTCTTTTGTTTTTAATTAAAAATTTTCAATCTTCTTTTCAGATAAAATGTAAAATATTTTAGATTTTTTGGATGACTTTTTTCACTTCATCACTTTTCTTTGCAATCTTCCTCGGGTGAGTCTAGAGGGCGCCTCCTTCGCCTTTATTCACAAATTTTAGCGCTTTTACCCTAATTTAGCTCTATCTTGTGCACTGGATATTAGGCTGAGCGTTAAATTTTAAATAAGAAAAACTTGATGACGTCATCACACCTACACTTAAGACGCATATAATTCTGTACTTACTCACGGCGTCACCGGCGTCAACCCGTAACGTCATCACCTCTCACCTCACTGACGTCATCAGTCCGTGGGTCTATCACTCCTAACCTTAAGAATATCGTGACGTCATCAATTTTGGCGCTTACCTGTCTCCTAAAAAGGACTTATTCATATCAGACAGTTGACAAAGACAAAATTATGGAATCAACAAACGACTATGGCTTATGCGAATTGAGTGGTTGGCTGACATATCATTTCAATAGATATATGACCTGTATGATTTTTTTTTTTTTTTTTTCCGAGAAATTTGACATCCCGTGATCTATTGTCTGATCGGGCAATAGAAAAAAATGTTCCTTTTTTTCTCTTTTCCTATTTTTTTGGTATCTGAAGTGGGACTTACGAAATTTCAGACCATCGAGTTACACAGAAGTGGGGATTTGGACAAATTTCGATTTCCGAGCCATATACGATGGAAAGGGGATTTCAAAAAATTACAACCATCAAAGGAGTAGAACGTGGATTGAGCTACATATGACAGGGAAAAATTTCTACTGTTAGGGACTCTTAGTTTTAGATAATTCGGCCCATGGAACAGGTCTCCCGAATTCCTCGTTCAACTTTGTTAAGGAAGCTGTCAATTTCGAGAACATTGAAAAAGAGGATTATGTTTCATGTCGTTCTCTTCCCACTTCCCTTACTTCATAGTCTGGTTTACTCCATCTTCGGCCAACTAGATGACGGGCTCCCCCCTCCACAGTATTTGTTAGCCTAGTATAAGCCTGATTTACCGTGTCCATGTTGGGCTGACTATAGCTGACGGGTTGCGCTCGTATTTCATAGCCTAGTACAGGCATAGTATAAATCTAGTAAACTGTAAGTACGCACACACGCAAGCACATTTTGGAAGTTCTATTCCTCAAAAAGATTCTTCGTCGTTGGGTTTCACCAGCATTTCTTAGCAAAGAAAAAGCCTAGCTTGGTACAAATTCAAACAATATGGAAACAACCAAGGTAAGAAGTAGGTCCAATTTTCTGAAAGTAGAACGATTTTTTCAGAATTCTTGACGTATTTAAGTACAAATGCAACGCATGAACTTCTCATTTGCGAGAATTCATCGTTTCCTCTTTTTCTCTTCTGACACTTGTATTCAAGAACGCTCCTTATTCTGCTAGGCCTTATTATAAGTGCACTACGAGCCAGTCCAAATTTTCTTAAGATACCTCGTGACCCATCTTAAGGACTCCTTGAACATAGAAGGACGTTTGAGAGTACATCTCCGAGTCTGAAACAGTCATTTGTTTTCTTCACTTTTTTTTGCAAATGCTAGAAGTAGGTATTTGTATTTTTTATTATAAAAAAGTAAAGAAGGTCGTATGACTAATTTTATGGAAAAATTTGCAATTTACTTATCGTATAAAATATTGAGTAACAGTAGTAGGAATGCAACAAACATTTTATCGAAATTTTACAGTTTGTGGCGCCGGCGATTCATCCTCCCCGCACCCGAACGACGACGAAATCTGTTCGCGTTCACCTTGCAAGCTATTCGTTGAGCATGGTTTCGTAGATGCACGTTTTGGAGACCTTTTTTTAGCAGTGTATTTTCTAACTCAGTGCGGAAACTCTCGAAACATTAATCGCTCGTCTCGTCCGCGTGCTGGCTCATTGAAAACTATCCTTTACGAGTTCGCGATTTCCGGTACAATAATATTTTCGAATTCGTTTATTTATTTATCTTGAATTCTCTTTCAATTTCAATTTCAATTTCTTCTTTTTTTTTTTTTTTTTTTGTAGCTTTTTAAAATAGGTACTCAATTGCAAAATTATTCCATCGGAGCTTCGCTTTATGCCGATTCTAAACGTGCGGTGTCAAAAAGTGCAGAGTGCCCAAATTTTCGCCAATAAAGGGAAAAAATACAATGGCCTAGGCCTATTGAATCGAAATTTGAGATTCTCGAGTATATGAAAGAAATTTTTAAATAAAAAATTTCCGTCCTAAAATTTCAAAAAAAATTTTTCTCGAAAAACTGGTTACTCTTGAACAATTTCTTCACTTGTGTTTTGCCTTACGACAGGTATTCGAGTGCTGAAATTTTTTTAAAAATAATTCACAATCATGGTACTTATACTTACCGGTACTTTAAAATAGCAATGATAAACTTGTACAATGAGTAATCAGTTGTGGTTTAACTTCGGAGGACTTTACCTACATTGAGTAGGTAAACCTACCTAAATTTTAATTAGGCGAATTTCACCATATTCTCATGATTCGTAAGTTCCGTATCCAATTTAATTCTTGTTTACTTCATCATCATCCATTTAAAATTTTTTGCGAGTCAACTTAATGACTTACGTTCTTTTTTTTTTCTAATTAAGTTAGGTAGCTGCTTAAAATGATTTTCTTCCTTCTTTTTCATCATCATCATTATAATTTTTACGATGGAAAACATACTACAGGCATCAAAATAAAGTTTTCCTCAATACAGTTCTGGGACTTCATATCCTCCAATGAGCTCCGATCTATTAAACATGCTCCAATTCCTTAGACCGGCCGTCCTAACGTGAAGAAGGTATTCCTACCCACCTCAGAATAGGCCATAGTACAGGCGATAAAGATATTAAATTTTAGGCGGTATCGGGGAGTTTTCTGTAGAATGCGAGGTTAGGTCCCAAGAATAAAGTATCAAAAATCTCAGGCCCTACTCCCTGTGGAAAATTATTCCGTTTTTTAGATACATCTCGGGAAATAAGGGCTGTGAAGAGAAGAGTCACGAGACAAAAAATATTCTTCGTTTTATTTCCTGCCGCCCTATTTATTAACCTAGCTCTACAAGTTAGCCTAAAAATGCCACTTGAAGTGTACATATTCTGTAATTTTTGTAATTACTGCAATCTTCCTGTGTTTTCATTGTAAAATTGCGTAACAAACTAGTGTTCGAGCGCAGACCTTTTGTACTTTGTCTTCCACGCATATTTAAATGAAAAAGAGAAAAGAAATCGTTCCGAAAATTTTCTGTGATATGAATATGTACCTTAAATTAGGTGCTTACCCTACGGTTTTTGTTATAAAACTTTGAATACCGGTAGGTTTCAAATTATAAAAGATATGAAGCGTGTGTACGTGCATTCAAGAAACACATGAATCTGTTTCAAGGTGTGTGCGTATATGCGGCGAAAACCAGTTCCGTTGTTTGGTTACCAGTGTGGTACTTCTTCATTTTCTTGTAAGGCTAGCTGGTCTTTGAAATTTCACTTGCTATCCGAGCGAGTGAGACCCTGAGAGCAAGTTTGCTTAGCATACAGTATACTCTGAAAACTAATTAGCTTAGCTTACAATATTCTAGACTTATGGGTTCGAAGAGCGGAGTCTGAGCCCCAAAGAGCTGTAGTTGGCTTAGCAAGCAGTAATCAGAATTACTATGAGGATCCGAAAGCTATAGTTAGCTTGACATAAGTACAGTATACTAGACGTGAATAATGAAAGTAGTAACCAATGAAGAACTAACAGAGGATATGATAGACATGACGATGTTTATTCATTTGGCTACGCCAGAGCACTTTTTTTTCGCAAGTCTAGGATAGTTGGAGCGCGCGAATAAATAGAGAAATGAGGAGAAGGAAGGGATATAGAAAACAATTTCAATAAGGGGCTCGCTGATAGCAGATTTTTCCTTGGGCTCAGTTTGTCTCTTGGCGGCCCTGAAGATTAGCAATTAATTCACCGGATTCGCAGACAGAAGAAGGCGGACGGTTTCCAAACAATGATTTTGGCCAAGTTGTAAGTAGAAAGGATTACAAATGATGCTTCTCTACAGTCATCTAGGAAAAGCGTTTGTGATCAAAATTATCTTTTCAAACGATGGCTGCTTAAATTATGGTTCTATATAGGTAGTCATTGTAAGCCAGCCGCTACCCGACAGGGAGTTGTTTTCCATTGCAGTCATCTAGGGAAAACGTTGGAGATCATAATTACCTTCTCAAAGGTGGCTGCCTAAAGTATAGTCACTGTTGGCTCTTGCTGCTACTTGCCATCTTTTTTCGATCGTCTTCACACCTCTTACCTTTTTTCGTTCAATGCGGTAGTTGATTTCAAAATAAAGATTGTATTTCTGGCTATAGTGAGCTCATGAGATTAGAAGACAGGCTCCGCCCCCTCCCTCATGCCTTCTCGATTACGGGCCTAATTGCAAGGTAGAGTACAAGAGAAATATCAGTCATTTTGGAGAGAAGAACACGAGAAGAATAGTGATGGCATCAAGAGGGGATGGAAAAAAGCCAAAGCGGAAGATAGATAATTTATGACCTAATCTGATGCACCAGAAAATAATTTCATCATGTTGGGGACATTTTAATGGAGGGAATCCAAGAGATTAGTTTCTGTTTAATTCAATTGATTTTATTCGAAGTCTGTTCTGTTCAAAGGTCGTGCCCAAAACCGTAACAAAGAAATTTTGAGAGAAATGGAAGACTGCGATACTAAAACTCCTTTGTAACAGAGCCTTTAACAACTCAAAAATTTCGAAATTTTGACTCAGTACTTTTGTAAATAATTTGGGTTTTCTAATTCATAGTTCCGAAATTTTCTGTTCTATTCATTTTATTAAATATGAGTGAACAAAAAATAATAATGGAATTGCAGTAATGACAAAAAGCTACGAAATGTACACTTTAAAAGCCAGTTTTAGGCTAATAAACAGAGAGATGATTGATTTGGTAGGAAGTTTATCGAGGAATACTTTTTGTCTCTTGACATTTTTCTCCTTAGCCCGTATTTCCTGAGATATATCCAGAAAACCGAATTTGGGAGGCTGAAATGTGGCGCAAGAAATTTCCTTCAGGAGACAGGATTACTCGGACCCAACTTCGCCTTTTCAGCAAATTCCCGCCGTTACCCAAAATGTTCCAAGGGATTTTGTCTCCCGTACTGATACCCGTCTCCCCACCGTTTTCTCCTATACTGCGACAATTTTTCCTCTTGTACAGAGCTGAAAAATACCTGGTATCATCCTGGGTCTTCCTGCATCACGAACTCCTCAAACAATCATAAAAAAATCATTAGCACGATGAACTACCTCCTATCTTCTCATTCCTACAACATCATCTAATTCATATATTCATGTTCCCATCCGCCCTTTCTGAGCCTTTAACCTCAAGTATAATTGCAAGGCTTGTTAATTTAATTAATAATAAAATGAAAAAATAGATAAAGTTCTGGCTTACAGGAGAGAACACAATTATTGTTAACGGTGATACGCTTTTAGAAAATACAAATGTGTATAATTTGACAACTTGATTTTTATCATTTTTTCGAAGAACCTTTGCACGGTAACTAGTGTTACTCTATTAACAAAAACCCATCATTCTCATGATATATTTGTAGTCTCAATAGAATTTTGAATACCTGATATTATTGGTACCAAAGCACTATTTTATCTATATACTTATTCGTTGACTAAAATTCTCTTCAGTTTGAAAAAATTAGCAGAGAAAAAATTTTTGACAATAAAATATTATTGAAGTTATCGTCAGGAGAAACTTTTCGTTTCATGTTTTTACCGTACCCCCGCGAAGATCGTTTTTAGTCATTGCGAGAGATTTTAATGAGTTAATGAAGAACTTTTTCTTCCTTTCGTTGTGTTTTCCTGTTTTTGTCACCTTTTCTTTTTTTTTCATTTTTTCACCGTATCCGTTTTATCTGGTCGCAACTTCTTTTCGCCGGTTATTTAATTGTGATGCTGAAGTTTAGAATACGAGTTTTTGATGAATTACTTGTTTTACTTTGCCCCGCACAATTTTTATATTTATAAGTTACGGTATATTATAACTTTTTACAAGCATTTACAAAATTATATTGTTGAATAATGTAGAGGTTGAAGGTGAGGTAAAATGGGGAACTTGAGATTTTAATATAGGGGTGGTGTATCATGAAGATGAGGGATAAAAGCAAAACGTAAAATGAAGAACCGAATAGCTTTGAATTATTTTCAACTTCTCTTCAGCTAAATTCATCTAAGATCGATTCAACCTGTGGCTAACTTTTTTCATGGACTACTTTCCGAATATTAGGCACCGACTAGCTGAACGCATCATACGTAGCTGAAGGCCCTGTTCCCTTTGGAACCACGAGCTTCCAGAAGGACAACAGAGGGTAAACGGTGTCTTCAATTAACCCCCATAAAATACTTTTTTTGTGGGAAAAACTTATTAACTCGAACTTATCAAAGAAAAATTTAGACGGAAGTGCTCATTCGAATTTCTGGGACTTCTTCGACGCCCGTAGTAGGGCTTAATGTATTTTCAAGTTAATGTAATTTAAAATACATTCACATAAAACTTGTAAATTAGCCCCAGTGCCATGAAACTGCTAGGGGCGGAAATTTTTAAAATATTACCAAAACTATTTGGCCTATCGTCTTTGGGAAAGGGCGGTAAAACGACAAAGAACCTCACGCTTAGGCTGGTGTAAATTTTTAACGGAGATCTAGGCTAAATGATACCGGAGTATCAAATGGAAATAAAACATACAATGAGAAAACATCTTTGACGTGTTCAAAAAATCTGCTACTATATGATTTTCACCACAACTTTTTATGTAGGCCTACTTACTAGATTATTTTGTTTGCTTTACTCATGCATTTTTTTGTGAACACTTTGTATCTGATTTATAATTCTGCGTGTTCATATCGTAAAAATTTCTAGCTCTATACATTATGACGTAATAATTTTTTTCTTTAAAATGTTTGCTCAAGTTGACGAGCTCATGAATTGATTTGTCTCCATCTGCGAACAGCAAATGAAACGAAATGACAGTATTTAAACATACACGGTATTTACCTACTCTACAAAACACGTTTCCAAATACGATTGCGTATAACGAAATTCGAAAATGAAAAAGCGTGAATACGGTTCAGCTTAAAAGATTTATATTTAGGGGAAAATAAAGTTTCACCATAGACGTCTTCGTCTGCTGCTTATTTGGTCGTTTCATCTCGAAAAATAGGATACGATGGACGAGAGTAACGTGTCATCTTCTTCTCTCTTGCTGTCTCGCAAGGTTTTCAAACGCATTTCTTAAGTTTATTCCCTTAAAGTTAACAATGAAATAAAACGTCAAATCAGTTTTAAAAAGAAGGTTTCAATATATGAGGACCTGTCAAAACGTTTTTATTTCATATAAAAGGAGACGACACATCGATATTGAATTTTGCGGATTTATATTTGCTCCCTGTGCTCCATACGCTTGTTGTAGGAGTTCCAAGAGCTAAACCTCATGCTTGATTGATAAAATATCGTGTTTCACCCCTTAATTTATTTCCGGTAACTGCGGTCATCAACGCGAGATAGAAAATTTTCGGAGTCGAAGACCAGAGTTGGTGGGAGCATTATTTTTATCAATACATAACAGAGAAAAAATCTCGCAGCTCGTAGATTCTCTTTAATTACCTACTTTCATTGGGACGAGCAGGGAACCTATTTTCATGAAGTAATGTAAGTTTGTATTTATTCGAGAATTTTTCGCAAGAAGTCAGCAGTAGCATTTTTTTTTGTACGAGCTATTCGACTACACAGGGGCGGTATTGAAGAATATGTAATAAGATATGTGTGGAGGAAGTTTGGGGTATTTCGTGTAGTAATGTATTCCAAGTGGTTGGAGAGGGCAGAAAAAACTTGAGAAGTGGCAGGAAATTATTTTCTGAGGTTTAAGAGGTGTGGGCAGGAGCAAAAATGGGATACGGATAATTTGGTACGAGGGAAAGAGCGGAGAGCTCAAGAAGAAGGAAGGAATTATTACTATTTCTTGATGGCGTGAGAAATGAATTGAAGACGACCACGGGATCGGGGATTTTCTAATCGAAAGTAATTTGTAGTCCAATCGAGAGAACGAAAGCTTGGGCCATGGTGCGATGATTAGAGAATGATGACAACATTTCAAGTCATAGGCCGGAGAAAGGGTATAGGGTCAGTGATTGACGAGGAGAGCAGGGCTTGCTTGGCAGTTAGATCCATAGCGTGACCAAAAATCCAGAGGAAGGCAATTGAGGTTGGAGAAGAGGGTGAAGGACGATGAGAATGTAAGAGTAAGGGTCTTGTATGGCTTGGAGAGAGGGAAGAGAGTTGGGAAGGAGGAGATATTTACTGGAAGAGGTGAGAAGAGGGAGGTGAGTAGGGCAGGAATAGATGGCATGTACAAAGAAATTTCAAAGTTGTATGACTGTGTGCCACAGCATCCCCACTATCAAAAATGGCAGATAGCTCAGCAGAGCACATGGAAGCAAAGAAGAGGCAAAGCTATTCTACCCCGATTTGGATCCATCTGTGAAGAACGAATTAAGCGAGGGAAGATCATTATGAATGATGGCTTTGATGTGTTTTAAGTAAATTAAGTTGCAAAGGTTAGGCTTTTCGTTTTGGAGAGATCGATAAATATTCGATAAAAATTGAGGCTCTGCTCGCACAGTAAGCAAAATAAAGATGAACTCTGAAACAATTTTTATTTAAGTTTCGACGCAACAAAGGCGTCTTCTTCAGATTGAGCCTCAACTTAAGTGTTGGTTAATTTTGGTATATCAGCCAGGTCGAGGCTAATGTGAAGGGTTGTGGATATCCAGGAAGGAATGGGGAGTAAATGAGAAAGAAGGACTTACTTCTTATTTTGAGAACGAAGGAATTGTTGAACTTTGTTCCCCACTACCTTGAAAGTAAATTCTCCAGTAAGTCAATTCCCTCCTCGCGTATACATAACTTGAGATTTAGGCATTTTTCAACCTCCTCTCGGATATTCCGCTTCAACTAGACCTAAAAAAATGCACCATAATAGACGTACCAGACTAACAATGGGAGAGTCAACATTTTTCCAAGTCCCACAGTCATACATAGAACTCAAAGTCGAAATTGTTTTCAAGCCCCTAAAATAGGTCGGCCTGAATCCCTACAGTTTTGATTCTTAGCGCGTTTCCTGGAGCCTGTATCTCCTGACAAAGATGTTCGATGTATTCGAGGATCACTCATATCACGAAAGGAAGATTGATTTCCTACTTTTGATTGTTCAATTTAAATCCTCATGGTTTAAACATTTGGAAAAAAAAACCTCAATATATTTTGGACTGCAAGCCCTACTGAGACATAGAAATAAAATTATCATATCCAAGCCGCTCAAATGTTATGAGGTAAAATTTGGGAAAATTTTGACCGCCTTTTCTTAGAATTTAGACAATTTTAGAAGAATATTGACGTTACAGCGGTAATTCTCCCCTATTTTAGGATTCCCCCCAGAAGTTCCAAAAAAAGTTATCCAATCCGAAAGTTCCAAGAAATAAGTTCCAAAACTGAAATGTTCAAAAACTTACAATTTCAAAAAAAAAAATCCAAAACATCAAAAAAAATTTTCAGTTTGAAAATGTACTCACATTATAATCCACAGCCTTCAAATATTGCATTTCATTCCCTTCTGTAAGGTAATCCTTGTAGCGCGACACTAAATTTAGAATGCACTTTTCTTCCCGGCGTCAAGAAATTCCTTTCTTGATAGGCTGACCTAGCGCAATTTGTTGAAACATGGTCTCCGTGTCACCCTTTTCTTCTTGCAATTCTATCAAGAAAGCATAAAATTTGAGTTTATGACGATCCACGAGTGTCTGGAAACGGTTACGCTGACCTTCGGAGGCATTATTCGTTCTAGCCTGACGTACAAGGACCGTGGTTCGTACCGCACCTTCACTGCTTTCCGTCTCCCTTGGGCACGCTTCCCTCGAACGTAAGTCGCTACTTTGGAACTTTTAATACTTGGAATTTTCTGGTTTGATAAATTTGGACATAGAAACTTTCGAAAGTCATGACTTTGGAATTTTCGGATTGGATATTTTTTTGTGGAACTTCTAGATGCTTCTCTCACTTTGATTGGTCATTTATTGACACACTATCGCACCATCGAACCGTTTTAAGGTTAAAAGGAATTCTCACATTCCGCCATTATGACGATGGAAAGCAAGTATGGAGCGGTGTAAGATAGAAATGTGACCGCGCTTTGTACATGGTAAAGGATCTGCAGGAGTTTCGATGTCCAGGCATAAAATGTGTGAAACTAGGAAGATTTTTTCCCGGTATCAGGTAAAGATCAAAAGACAAAGTAAAAGAAAAGTAGATCTGCTCAAAATGTCTTCCTTGATCATTAGAAAATCCTATAATGGTGTTTTAGTTATGAATTAAACAATTCCAAAGGTTACCGAAACCAGTCCCTACGCTTTGAGTCTGACAGTTCTTACGTGAGGTTGTAAAATATTCGCCGAGCTTTCCAGCTTCCTCCACAATGAAGTGAGTTAAAAATCGAGTCCTCAACCCATTTTACAAATTTGATTCTCGCTGATAAAATTCTCACTTTGCCAGTTCGTCCTACTCGTGTGATAAAGTCCTTGCATTTTTCATTATTCTGATTTTCAGCCTTTCTTTCTGAAATATGCTTTAAATTCATCATATTTTCTACATCTAGAAAGCTTGTTAATATTCTCACATTTCACTTCAATATTTTGTAGGCGACAAAAGGAAACAAACTTCAATTTCTGTTATGGTCATTTAATTGTTATTCATCATTGCAATAAGAATATTTTTCCAGTACGATTCAAAAAAAAAAGAATGAAAAAAAAAAAATGGTCCAACCGGGACGCATTCTCTGATGACAACGCTATCATTACAAGCATAACTCGTCTGTAAGTTACTCCGCAAAATGAACAGAATTTAAACCTAATGCGGTCAACGTATTTCCGAGAACTTAATGTAACAAGAGCCAGGAACCACTCGAGTCCCGTAAATGCCAGCCCGCTACAAATGCTTAAGTCGCGTATAGAAGCAAAATTTATTGACGGTTGAGTATACCTACAATGTTTATCTTCAGAACCCTTTGCACAAAATCTGACGAACTTCTTCGCATTCAAAATCACACCACACCAAAAAGCAATCTGAAATTGAAATTATTAGCCAAAGTTCGAGGACACAGCGGACCGACCGTTTCAGGGATTTATTTAACTGTAGAGACTAATTCCGAAGAACACCTGGTATTCGTAGCGTATATTTATACTTTGATCATATTATTTTGTAATCTCAACTTTGGAGCATTTCGGAGAAAAAGCGAAAGTGAAAATTCGTATACAAGTAGTAGAAGCTGAACGAGTAAAATCCGGATTAATCCAGATTTTTTGTATAAGAATTCTGGGCTCGATATATTTTGTAACAGAAACTAGCGAAATCTATCCCCTTCTGCTGACTTTAAAGTATTATAAAATTTATCTACCGCAAAAAAAAAAAACAATACAACTTTACACTACGGTACGCAATTTTCACTTGTGTCAGCACCTGTTGAGCGATTCTTGAGTTTTTTTTTGCGTAATATCTGTGGAGAATAGCTTCAAAATTGTAATGAGAAATGCACTTTCAGAGGTCTAGGCTTGCGTTTTCTCTTCTTGGAGATGAGCCAATCCGTCATTTTCTCTGTTCATTGGTCATTTTTTATTTCCGTTACAAGTCCCCACCTATACCATTTTGCTCATTTTATCGTTTCTGTAAATTTTCTTGAATTCTCTCGGACTATTTTGAGCTTTTACTAAATTACAGTACACTTTACGTGATGTTCGTATTTCACTTCCTATCCTAGGACAAAAGATACGCAGTTGTTTGGAAAGATACTTTGCAATAATATCTTCTACTAAGTTTACTTTCAAGTTTGATACTTTTTCTCTAAAGTAGGTGGTGTAATTTTTCGATTTCCCACTTTCACTAATTGTTTCTTCATTGATATTGATGTCAGTTGGCAGTATAACATTTTTCCTCTTTATATTTCTTCACAATTCGCCGTCATTTCGTTTACTCCTAAATTTTCATTTATAGTTGGACAAGCTCTTTCTCCGCATTTATTTAATTAATTTCGTGGTTCCTGAAAATTATATCTATTCATTTAGTTCTACGAGCCTTAGGGGTTTCTGACTCGGTATTAGGCTTTTCTATACTAGGCTTCAATTCAGGGACTTGAAAACTCTTGACAGTTGCTACTTCATAATTTGGTCTACTCAGCTACGTAGCCTAACATACCCCTAAGGACCCAAGAAAAAAAGAAATATCGGATTCCTCAACGAAACTTTAAAAAGAGAGATTTTTCGGCACCTCACATATGAGTGAGTGTTAAGGCATCACGCTTCGAAATACAAAGACTGCATCCTGTCCAACGATTCCTTTCCGTTCTCAGTTTCCTCCTATAATTTACACCATCATCTCAGGAAGACAATTTTCATCCAGAGTCTCCAATCGGTTCCATATCGCTCCGGACGTGTTCGTAATATACGTTAGTGATGATAATAAGCTTCCACTCGGTCGTATAGAGTACTTTGTAAATAGCTCACTAACTTGGAGTTACAGATACTAAATATATTTAAAAAATAACGATACTTCTGGAGACTTGAGCGCCTGGAGATTAGAAGTAGGTCAGTTTTTGCTCAACGGCGCAGGGTTGACGGCGAAAAACGAAGTTAAACGGGGCGTGGCAGGGAACCTGTTATATGGGTGATCTATGACGTTATCAGATTGTGACGTCACAATGGCTGACCTGTGACGTCATCAAATTGTAACGTCACAGACCCGGACTTTAGAGCTAGAGGGGGACTTGTAAAAATGTCGACTTCCAAACTATATATGATAGCAGGGGGCTGAAAAAAATTTTTACTTCCAAGCTATGTATCATACGACTTTCAAGCTATATATGATAGGAAGTCGACCTTTAAACCTTCAGATTGCCGGTCGGACGGCGGGCATATTTTCCAAAAAAACATTAAAAAAACGACGTCTTCCTTAACGAAGTTAAACGAGGAACGCAGGGAACCTGTTTTATGAGTCACATGGGATATGGTATTGAAAATTCGAGGAAGCCTAGACCTAGATAAAGCTAGTAAAAAGAAGGCCTAGACCTACTATAAGCCTAGTATAATACAGTTTGAGAGTCTAAATTTTTCTCGAATCTCCGAGTCCCCCTCCAATCATATATAGTTCGAGAGTCGAAACTTTTCCAAGTCCCCCTCCTGTCATATATAGCTCGAAAGTGGAAATTTTTTCTAAGTCCCCCTCCTATCATGTATAGCTCGAGAGTCGAAATTTTTCTCAGTCCCCCTCCTATCATATATAGCTAAAGTGGAAATTTATTCCAAGTCCCCCTCCTATCATGTATAGCTCGAGAGTCAAAATTTTTTCCAAGTCTCCCTCCTATCATATACAAGCCGTAAGCCCGCTAAATATTATAAAATTTCAAATTATTTTCAAAATTCTTGATATTTATTTATCATTAATATTCTTTTAGTTCAATTTCTAATCTAATTCTTTTAATTTCCAATTTTTCAATTTCATTTTGTTTATTGTTGATATTTTGTTTTACACTTTCAATCTCGTTGTTAATATCTTCTCTGATAGTTGGATGCCGTATTTTTAGAAGATCCTTTCACATTCTTCTTTCTGGGCGTATGCTGAAAAATTTGTCATTTTTTGTGGATTGTTGGAGGAGGTAGATAACTTCCTATATAATGATACAATTGTCCAAAAATTTTGAAAGTTGTAAATATGTTTAGAATTTCATTACACCCTAAAGAAGTCATTGAAAGCGCATTGTTGTATTTACGCAAATTATTAAGAAAATGAGAAGATCTATTATCCCTTCCGTCTAATAGTTTTTGAAGAAGATCTGGCATTGAGGGTAAATCAGGTAAGTTAATCTTACCACTCCCGCAACAGAAATTTTGATTTTCAGTTTCAAATAATTTTCCATCACAAAATGTGCACGTAATTGCCAGATTCCCAAGTGAACTTATACTGGTATATTCTTTCTCAATAATGTACCTAATGAATAAACTATTATCATTCTGACAATCATTTTCCACATTATTTTCTGATGTCAAAATTTCGGAATTAACACGAGCCCTCTTCCCTTTGTTCGTCAACCGCCCTAGATTTGCTTTCTTGCGCTTTGGCATTCCAATTAGATTGCAATAAAGTGAGACATCCGTGACTTCGATATTGAATTTTCGAAATTGACGTGAATTGTTTTTCTTTTCTTAGTCCTCACGTTAAATTTGAAATAATGAAAGACAACCACCATTCCTTCAGATAATTGCTAAGCAAAATCTTTATCGTAACCCTAAACTATTCGATTACTCATAGTATGGGTATTCAAAACTTCTCCGGTTGAAAAGAACCATTTTCCAAAAATGATTGCCTAGCACATATTAATTTTCGATGAAAGTTTACAAAAATGATTGCTTAGCATTTTCAATCAATAAATTAATGGATAATATAGATTTTTCATCTCTTGAATCATTGATGACCCCACCCCCCTCCCCCCGCCGAGCACAAAGATATATTCTACACGCCATTCGCCTGATTTCGTAACTTCAAATTTATTACGCATAAACCTTCTCCTAGGCAAGCTAAAGCAATGGAAACAAATTCCAAGTTTGTAGGTGAAATAGGAATGAAGTTAAATGGATTTGCGATTTTGCAACTTCTCTTTATATAATAGATAGCTCGAGAGTCGAAATTTTTCTTAGTCCCCCTCCTATCATATATAGCTCGAGAGTCGAAATTTTTCTCAGTCCCCCTCCTATCATATATAGCTCGAGAGAAGAAATTTTTCCAAGTCCCCCTCCTATCATATATAGCTGAAGAGTCAAAATTTTTTCCAAGTCCCCCTCCTATCATATATAGCTCGAGAGTCGAAATTTTTCCAAGTCCCCCTCCTATCATATATAGCTCGAGAGTCAAAATTTTTCTCAGTCCCCCTCCTATCATATATGGCTGGAGAATCGAAATTTTTTCAAGTTTTTCGCTGGACGGCGCACGGCAAATTTCTCAAAAAGCCCCCCATAAAACAGGTTCCCTGTTAACAGGTTTCCTGTTAAAAGAAAGTGGGATTTAATATGAAGTCTTTGGCCTATTCTAGGTCGTTGAGGCAAACGAGAGCTGCCTAACATCTAGGTAGCGTAACATACAGAGTGCTCGGTTTATAATAAGCTATACGAAATACTGGTGGAGGGAAACGTTACTATGACGTCATCATGACCGAGATAGAGGTATCAATAGTCCATAATATAATTAGTAGAATTGATTCAATATGACGATAAAATTATATAGATTCTATAAAAATGAGTTCGCATAAACGTCGTGATTTGTCTTTGACTGAGAAAATAACCCCTTTGAAAATGTACGACAACCTTCCAAAAATTGTTCCTCCCCTCCTTTACGGGCTGCCTAAAATTCATAAGTAAGGGGTACTTATACGGCCGGTGGTCTCGTTATTGTCTCCTCCCCGACGTACTCCCTTGCAAAATTTTTTGATCGCTGGTTCAAATCTTAAGTGGGTTCGAGTTGATCTCTATCGTGTGGCAGTTTACGGCTCATATTACACACTTGAACATGAACTATCAAAGATATTTTCAGAAGTATTTTCGACGCTAAATACAATGCAATTTGCCGTCTCTCGATATTACTTGTCATTATTGTGTAATACTCATGTTTAGTTCCCGCGCTTCATTGCGACAAGCAAGTGTAGCTTCTCGCGCATTGACGCGTCGCAACAAACCACGGTAAACTAAACATGACTATTGCACCCTAATGAGAGAAGGTGTAGAAAATGGTAAAAGGCACCATTTTTGACGTCAGAAATACCTTCGATACTTCATGTTTATTTGAAACACGTCCAATTAGTAGGTCTAGATTTTTTTTTAAATTTATTTTACAAGCTTTGAAGCTGCTCTAGGGCTATTAGCTTGACAAAGGTTTATTGAAGACGGATACTATCATATGGTTAAATGAGGGGGGAGATGTCGGATGCGGTAAGGTATTGTATTAGTTGATCTGTAAGTGTAGTGTCGTTATTTGTTAATGCCTCTTTTCTGGAATGAGGAATATTGTGAGTGTTTCGTAAGGTTGTTAGTTCGGGGCATGTAAATGAGTAGGTGAGTCGTGTATGTCCAATTCTGAGGCGTATAAGGACGGAAGTTTCTTTTCTTGATGGTCTGTTGGGAGTGTTTTGTAGGGGATCGATTTTGATGGGGAGAAGTTTGTTAATGGTTTGTTTAGATCAGGAATGGGACCATTTTTTGAGTATATGGACGCGATAGTTATTTTTAATATCGGATGATGGAATTTGCCATTTGAGTGTTATTTTGTTGAACTGTGTTGACTGTTTTGCTGTGTTGTCTACTCTATCACTTTGCGATAGTCCAATGTGCGCAGGGATCCAGATTAGTGTGACAGATGATAAGGTTTGCGTTATTGTGTGAATGATGGTGTGGATTCGTTGAATAATTGGATTGTTCAAAAAAATGTTTTGTATACCCAAAAAGGACGACAGTGAATCAGTGACTATAAGGTATACGTAGATTGTTCTGAGTGAGAGTAGATATTTCTTGTAGACATCTGAGGATAGCGAAGAGTTCGGCTGTGAAGACAGATGCACTGTCACAAATACGGAATTTGAATATTGAACGGTCGATCGAAAAGGCAAAGCTGGTCTTGTTGTTGAGTCGTGAGCCGTCAGTGAAGCAGTGGGCGTGTGATTGGTAATTGTTTAAGAGGTTTTGTGTTTCTTGTTTGAGTGTATTTTTGGGGGTATATGAGGGAAATTTAGTAAGTTCGTCGTTGAAATGGGGTGAATTTAGTGCCCATGGTGGAGTAGAGTTGAAGATGGGAAGTAAGAGGGTTAAATACAAATTTTCGTTCGTGTACGCGTTGTAAGTTAAGTTTGATATGTTTAGTAGAGTTATGGGAGAATTTTTGATAGTTGGTAGGAAGAAAAAAGTGGTCAAATTTGGGAGAATTTTTATTATCAGATATATTAGCTAAAAATGAGTTTGTTAGGATCTGTCGGCGGTATTCCAGAGGGGGTTCGCCTGCCTCAGCACATAGGCTGAGGCTAGGGCTAGTTCTGAAAGCGCCTAGGACTAGGCGAAGTGACGCGTTTTGAATTGAATTGAATGTAGAAAGGATAGATTTCTTGGCTAGTCCATAGATTGGGGCTCCATAATCCAGCTGTGATCGGATGAGGCTTCGGTATAGTTGCAAAAGAATTTTGTTATTGCATCCTGTGCTGGGATGTGTGAGGTATTTGAGGACGTCGAGTGTACGATTGCATTTGCCTTTGAGGTATTTTATGTGTGGTGTCCATGTCTGAGTCTGGTCGAAATTTACGCCAAGGAATTTAGTACTGTTTTTGGTTAGGATTGTGTTCCCGTTTAATTTGAGTGGGGGGATAGTTGGTATAGGTTTTCTGTGTCGGAATATGATTAGGTGTGTCTTATTCACCGAGAAACGGAAGCCGTTTTTGGATGTCCATTGAGTTAGGTTATCGAGGTTTTCCTGAAGTAGGCGGTGTGCTCGGCTGGGTAAGTCAGACTTGATAGATATGCTGTAGTCGTCTGCGTAGAGTCTTTGGGTTAAGGGGAATTGTATGCTTTTAGTTATATCATTTAAGGCGACCATGAAGAGGAAGACGCTGAATACTGATCCTTGCGGGACACCGTTTTGTATAGTGTGGGGGGATGAGGTCTTATCTTGGATTCTTACTGTTATGAATCTGTTTTCGAGGAATGTTTTGAGGATGTTAGGGAGGTTGCCACGTAGACCGTGGTCGAATAATTTTTTATAGTAGCTCTATATAATTTCTTTATAAAATTGTTATTTTGTAGTCTCATAAACTTCTCTAATAAAGGTTCTCGATATCTTAGCTCGACGATAAGTAGATTTTTTGAGTATTTACCCGTCTAGAAGATCTAATTTCTTCTGTAAGCGAAATTGGTACGTGTCAACATCATGAAGGCGCGCATCCCTCTTATTTAGCATTCTCTCTGAGTTCATCTTTCTCTAAACACAACACTGACGGAGCACGTCAAGACTGACTTTGATGAGATTCTCGTTAGGCCTTTTCACACATTTGGATGAATATCACAAGTAACAAGTTTAGACATTACCTTCCCAGCTAAGTCGTACCAATAGTGGCTGTCAATTTTGCAGAGGCCGCTTTTCGACTTAGACCACTTTTCGTCCGTCGCATAATCATTATAACGAGACCGCACTTTCTTCCTGAACTAAGCCGCTACCTATATTTAAGTAAGCCTTCTTTGCTGTCTGAGCTGCGAACTGGCTTTAACCATTTTCTTTCTATTTTGTTCTTCTCTCGTCATTCACATTATTTCCAATGATGCCTCTCTGTAAGTGCGATAACCATCTTTTAGTTTGGTCGAACGACGTTCTTTTTCTTTTGCTCTATAATCGGTTCTATCAAACGTGACAATGTGTTATTTCACTTCTCTGTTAGAACTCTTCACTCACTTTCTAGAAAAGAGTTACACTAAACTATCTCGAACAATAATAAAAAATATTTCCAGCTGATATCGTATTTGATTACTTTGCTAATTTTTTGCAAACCTAACTCCATTTCTTTTTTTTCAATCTTATTCATTTTCGTATTTTTTTGTTTCACAAAATTTATGTGGTCTAAACAAAAATGATTTGTTTTCGTTGCTGTTTTTTTCCCTTCTTCCATTCCTCAATTTAACCATACTAATACAAATATAAACATCACAAAGTAATTTGAAATGAAATTGTGGGTCCAAGTAAAAACTATTCGCAGAATTCATTAGCCCTAGATTAATTTTGAAAGAGTAAAATAGCCTACGCGGTATTGGTAGTCGGTAGACTATTTTGATCTTTTCTGCTAATTTAATTTATTTCGGAGGGAAGACAAATCAAACGATGAAAGCCTATGTATATATTTTGATAACTGCGACGTATCAACTAAACAAGTAAAATCTAGATTCGTCATCGAATTTCTGACTGCGATTAATTTGTAATAACATAAAAATTAACAGAAAATATCCGAGGCGAGCGCGTCTGCTTACTTCAAAGTAATTTGAAAGGGGTTTACAAACTAAAAATGACGGCCAATTTGAAATATTTAAGGAAGTTCGTACCTCTCTCTCTCTGCAGCACGCAACTTTCATTAATGTCAGCACCTGTTACGTACGAGTAAGCCGTACTTTCCTCGTGCGTAATATCTGTACAAAATTATTACAAAATTATGACGAAGTGCGTCTAATTGAGTACCTTTCAAAGGTAGACCTTCGTTGAAACACCTAAACTGAATATTAAAATCGTTTTCCATCTCCATTTTCCGCGTCGTATTATGCACTACCTACCTATAGGCTTCATAAATATTCGCGGTTAAAATTATAGCGATATGTACTCTCGAGTACGTTATGAAAATGAATTCATCATTATTTTACCATAGGAAAATCGAACTTTTAACATGATGATCCTTTTCTTTTTTGCCTCCGAAAGTATGCAATTTACGTTCGATCCCGGTCGAAAAATGCCGAGAATGTCCATACCTATCTTCATGCTTTTAGTATTCAAATTGATAATGTGGTAGTTTCACCCCATCCACATCTATAATAGTATGGAAATATGATAATAAATATTTATTTTGCTACCGCAGAGAAAAACAAATACCTAAATGCGGTGGCATTTTTTACTAAACTGTTTGTAGAATGAGCGAGGACGTTCTTATTTACAAGTCACCAGAATTTACAATTATTATTCGCTGAACGCCACAATAATATTACCGCAATAGATTAATTCTGAAGTTATTTTGGAAGATAGGCCTATTTGAGAAAATAAAGGGACACTCGGACTGAATGAAAATTCACGTTTCGGGTCGTTCGAAAAAACCTTAATAAGAAATTCTGGGACTTGACGTTTATATGGAGACGATATAATTGTAGACGAGTCTGAACTTGAGCCCTCTCGTTAACGAAAGAATCTTGCGTTTTCGGTCATCAAAAAAAAAGTCTAAATTCATTATGTTTGAATAGGCAGTAGCAACAGGTATGTTTGTTGTTGGTAGCAAAACCGTATTGTTGCTTCTTTTTGTAGAAAGACTCGAAAAAGCAGAGGAGATTACGACCAATTTTGTGAAATAGGATAAAACGAATGAAAGAAATCTAGTTTAAAGCATTTGAGACAACAAAGAGAGAGAGAGGCAAATTCTGATTTCAATTATTATAAGTACGAGGATCATTAGACAGATGAGTTTTCTAGAAAAACGTGGTCAGTGGAAAGAATTTGGGGTCATCTTTTCTCCTTCCTTTTGGCTCTTCTTCTTTTTAGTAGTTTTATCTGATGAGACAGAGTGGTCAAGCTGGATACTTCCTAGCGCTGGACAAGGGAGGAAGTGTGATCGGATAGAGATCATCAGCATTGTAGAATAGGTATGAAGAGAGTGAGACGAGTATGTTCTCTTCTGAGACAAGTTAAGATAAGTTCTTCGCGTCGGGAAGAGCGGTTCTATGTAGACCAAGAAATTAGAACTTTTTGAACAGACTGGAGTTTGTTGGAGGATGAGAAGGACTGGGGCAGAAATATGGTTTGGTTTCATACGAAGGGGAAAGAGATCAGTTAAGGAAGGTGAACGCAGTGACTGCTTTGCAACAAAGTCCACTGCAGCGTGTTCTTTGAGGTCAATGGGTGCTGGTATCCGTAGAAAATAGATGGAGAATGAGACAGAATTTGACGTGGGTGCATGAATAAGGATTCAATGGTGGATAGGACTGGTCGATATTGAGGGTCGTAGACAGCAAGTAAGGATGAGAATCCGATAGTACAAGGAGTTTGTAGCGATAAGAAAATCCCGTGAGAAGGAAAAGGAAGGTGAATTTTGCGTCAAGTTCAACAGTCATTTCTTATACGGAAGAATAAGATGTTACCCTGAATGGAGTTTGCATATCCGGTTCTGGGTGTCCGAATAGTAGCAAGGTTGGGAGAGAAATTCGGGAGAAATTCGGTTCGTTGATGTGTTGTTTGTATTACTTATAAAGTTAGATGTTTTGGAAATTTCAGTACGATCGAGATAGATGTCAGAATCGAGCTTAATCTAGGGACACTGGATGAAAAAAGAAGTTGGCGTGCAAGGTTGGGGACTGAAGCGACAGAAAGGGGAATTACGTAAGCCGAATGCATTAGAAATGTAAGAAGAGTTGGGTATTGGGTTATTGAGGCTGAAAAGTTGGTGAAAGAGCACACTAACGACGAGGACAAACACCCATCACGCGTAGGCTCTGTGAAGGGCTCGTGCGTAGCGCGCCAAATGCTGGTCGAAGCCCGGAAGATTGAATAGAGTCCACTCATTTTATAAAATTACGTTTTCTGATCGAGATATGAATATTTCAAATTACGTAAATTTCCGACTTGGATACTTCCAGTATCGATTCCTGTGGATGGTCCCGTGATATATTTTTAATTTCTACTTTCAAAGCACGTGGAACTACCCATGCCAAACAATAGGAATGGAATTAATCGTCTCATACGAAATTCCGTAAGTCCGCAGAGGATGGATAGCATACATAAAATATCATAATACTTTCTGCTACACTTGGTAAACATTATTTATAAGCCCGAATTTAAAATTCCCTCCCCCCAAATCTCCTCCTATCATATAATATTATGTATAGCTTAGAAGTCGAAATTTTTCCAAGTCCCACATTTTGCTGGACGGCGGCCGGCATGTTTCTTCAAATTACCCACCCATAAAACAGGTTCCTTGATAAAAATAATATATTTACACGTAAGCGGTCAAAGGCTATAATTATTTAGTTAGGATACATGAATATTGTTTTAGTAGTGAAGCGAGTATTTCGACAAAGTAGATACTCTTATTCACCTGAGCTCTGGGGAGATGAAGTATTATTTTCCTTTGCACGACTGAGAATACCTAGTTGTTGGACATAGTTTTACCCAATTCGATTCACAAAACTATAGTTTCTCGCTGCATGCAAAACTCGGCATGCGAAAATTTTATCTTCTGCTCTCTGTCTCTTTTTATCTCATCCCAAAAAACATACTGGCGACACGTACAATATTATAATATAATTCGTTAATAAATTTTGAGAACATTTTTTTAACTGGCGAACTAGTATTCAAATATTACAAATTATTTCCTAATAGACGTGAACTATGAAAATACGATCGCTTGTGAGTCGCATGTGCAGCACCGCCCGTCATCCATGATGGAGTAGGTGCGGGTTGCGTATGCATTTAATATTGTTTCCTCCAACACCGGAATCGACCCTTTCGGGTATAACTTCGCAGTGGAGGAGGAATCTCCTATGCGAACCCCCTCTTCTACACGGCAACTGCCAAGTTGCTTTGGCAACCACCAAGCTGCAGTGCCCCTCCTGGCACGCACAAAAACATAGGAACACTCACAACAACAAACACCACCACAATACACAACATAGTAGGTCACTGTTGGAGTCTCTTCATCTACTTCTTTCTTCAGGGAAGATCTTGGTTCTCTTCTTCCTGCAGGTCTGGATGTTGATGGTACACAGGTGTTGAGTAGGCCATAGCGTGGTTCTGCATTTGCCTATTCCATTCCTGGTCCATCTTCCTCTTCATGATGGTGGCCGCAAATGCAGACACCTGGTTCCATGCTTCTTCGGAACCTAGCATGGTGGGTGCCAGGCTACTCGGGTCGAGCGCTTCATCTACCCCGATCTCTTGAAGAGACCGACTAAGCTCGTCCCGCTCACGCCTCCACGCTTCACACTCCAATAAGGTGTGTTGTGGTCCATCATCCCACCCTTGGTTACAGTGCGAACACGTTGCCTGCTCAACTTTCCTCAACTTCTCGTGACGGTACTTGTTGAAGCAGCCATGGCCGCTCAACACCTGCGTCAGGTGAAAGTTCAGCTGACCATCCAGTGGTTTATCCTTCTTATCGATCAACGCTAGCCTGGCTTTCTTCCATCGCACAGGGAACAGTCCCAACAATTGCCGCATTGAATGTATCAACAAGCAGTGCTGGGTCAACTGACTGGATTTGGAATCTCATCCGGGCCTGGAGCCTTCCTATACTTACCCCGCAGTCTGTTGACTGCTGCATCCACCTCCTCGGTACCTAGGAGGGATATACCATACCCTTCTACTATTGGTAGCGTTACCATGGGGGGTGGCTGCTGTGGGAACAAGTCATCAATGATTTGACCCACAACATCCGGCTCCATTCGGCTCATTGTTGAGAGACCCTTTAGCTTCTTCAGCACTATCTTATAAGGCTTTCCAAATGGGTCGTCATCTGCCATCTCACATAGCTCTCTCTTGCTGTCCTTGATGGCCTTCTTCGGCCTTTTACGAGCCAGCTGGTATTCAGGTGCAACCGCCCGCGCCCCTTCGAGGCCACTACTACGCTCGTATATCCGGCGCTGACGGTTGCACTCTTTTCTTAACTCGGCAATCTTGTTGGTCCACCAGTAAACGGCTCTCCTCTTCTTTGGTGGACCTTGCCTGGGCATGGCTACATCGCAAGCTTTGGTGACAGTCTTGATCATCCTCTCTGCTGCCATCTCCGCATTACCTTCTTGCTCTTCTTCTTGATCCCATGTGAGAGCAAGATAGCTAGCCTTCAAACGGTCGCTATTCGGCTTCCTGACGGCCCTTTTTCTTACCAGCTTTTGTGGAGCAGCGACCTCAACTTCTCGGTGGATGGCCTATATTATGAGACGGGTTAGGATGATTTCTTCGCCTCGGAGAAAGGCGGTTTTAAGTAGACCAAAGAATTTGATTTTCCTGATACATCGGAGCTTATTGGAGGATACGGAGAAAAAGAAATAATACTAGTAGAAAAGGATATAAGAGAGCAGTAACAGGATTCTAGATCATACGCGGGGAAGGGCAGTGCCACTGCATCTCCTTGGTAGCAAGATTCACTGCATCATGTTCGTTAAGGTCGATATGTCCCGGTATCCATAGAAGAGAGTTGGACGATGAGGAAGCGCATAAGCGTGCGGATTCGTTGAACGATAGGACTGGTAGAATGAGGGACTTGGAAAGTCAGTAAGGGCGAGAGAGAATTGAATGATATAAAAAATGTTCGAAGAGGAGAAAGGTGGGTGAAAAACGAGAGGCATGTGGATAAAACGGTAAGTTTGGTGGTGAATATGGACGCGGAGTTTCTCATGCGTAATGATAAAATGTTACCCTGAAAGGAGACTGCATACCCTGGTTTTAAGTTCCAATTTGTAGAGAAGAAGGGACGAAAATTCTGGAGAAATAAGTTTCGTTTGTGTATAAAGCTATGGAAATTTCAGTAAGATCGAGGCGGATATCAAAGATAGAAGGTTCACCAAGGGGGAGTGAATGAAAAAAAGGCCTGAACTAGAGATACGTAAGAGGTGAATTACGTGGCCCGAGAGCATGTGAAAAGACGGGTAAATTTGCGTACTTGGCTGTTTGGGCCGGACAGTCAACAAGGAGCGAAAGAGCGTGGTAAGGGAGAGGAAGAACGCTTGCCTCATCGCATAGAGGGCGTCAAGGAGCAGTCGAGGCACAGAATGTTGAATGGAGTCCAGCAATTTTAAGGTTGTTTTCTTGCATTAAAGGTAAATTGTAGAATCGTAATCAAGGTGGAAACGGATCAAATTATACAATTGTAGAGTTGGAAGAGGAGTTTTTGATTACAACCGTCACGGAGACCCATTTAAGGAACTAAGGCATTTCGCTCTTAAAATTTGGATACGGAGTGTGTAGGAGGTTTCAAAGTTGAAGATGAGATCGAGAAACTTGACAGAGGATTGGATAGTAAGCAGAGAAGCAAATACCGTATAAGGCATGAGAGTATCTTTTTTGGAACTCTAGTATGATTGTTTTCTTGTTTGAAAATCGAAATCCCCGATCAGATTAACGTATTTGGAAATATTATTAAGGGTTAATAGGAGTAGTTTTGCTGCTCTTGGGAGTTGGAGGCTAGTAGGAAAATATTGGAGTCATTTGCGAAGAGTCTTTTAGTGAGAGGAAAGCTAACACAGTTTTTTGGTCGTTTATAACGATTAGGTATATGGTTGAAATAAAAGCCAACAACTTGGTTTTGTAGTTTCATTACCAGAATGACAAATCTGAGCCAATGACACTGTCTCTGTATACGTAGATATCTGAATACCGGCTGAAAAAATGCGACTCAGTCATTACCTATCAACCTAAACAGTGACCACTTGTGCCATCATATTCTGATATTGTTTATTTCGTAAAGCTCCGTCGTATCAAAAGACAAGATGCGGTTGTTGATGAAGTAACTAGTCAAGATTCATTTTATAAAGAGTCTCATACTGCGTATATCCCTATCAAAAACGTTAGAAGTCATAATCTGTATACTGAATAATTCTGTATCGTTCAGCCTCTCAAAAGGTAGGTGTACGTTTACAGTGTACGCCTATGCGGTGTTATCGCGGTTTTCTGTCCTTATATTTTATGTTACACACGTTCGAATTACGGGGTTTTCTTTTCTTCTTTACCAGCTGAAAATGCTCGTATCATCGACGCATTGCGACGTAATGTCCTAATACAGTTTCTTATATGTATCCATTCTCTCATCATGATTTAAAATAATTCTCGACGGGATATTCGAACAAGAACAAATGTAAAGTACGTGACACACGAGCATTTTTTGCCCTCTTCTTTTGAAGGCACGCACAAAATGAATAACATTTGATAGTGTACGTCATTAGACGAATGAATGAAAAAAAAAAACTCTAGTTACAACCTAGTTCTCGAAACTCCATGAAATGAATTTACGCTGCCGAATCATATCGCAAAACCAAGTAGAGACGCTGGCGGCATGCTCTATTCGTCGTGAAAGAATATTATATCTAGAACTAGAGACATTGGCGCCATACAAAAGTTCAACTCAGACGTACCTTTTTAGAAAAAAAAAAAAAAAATTATATGTATAAATTTCGGAAACTTTGTACCGTGAGCCATTTTCATGAGCGTCATTTATAATTTTGCGAATTGTAAACTCGAATTCAAATTTAAAAGGAGAAAAGACATGTTATATTTTAAAACATTATCGTAAGTGTAGAGAAAAGTTTGAAAAACGAATCATCTCTTCCGGTAAATAAAATTTATTTCCAGAAACTGAAATACAAATATATCAAAAAGTATCTGGGAAAGATAAAAACTGTGACACTATTGCTACACAGTTACGACTGCGAAAACATAAATGTACCTAATGACCCTCCACAAAAAAAAAATTAGGTAGCAGATATTTTAGTTTAAGAGGCTTTTTCCTAAGAAATACTACCGCTATGTCAGTACGAATACACTCATGAATTAAAGGCTCTAGCCGGGTGAGGGAGGAAAAATGGCCTTGGTCGGAAAATGTTTCAAATGTCCGTCAAAATGTTGTCCCCAATGAGAAAACTCGAAATCCAAAAAATTGGACCCATCCGCTCACCCACATGGGCTGCAGAGTGATTTTTGGGCCTAAAATCCAAATGGCTATATCTCAGCCAATAATGACCGCGCAGGGATGAAACTTGAGGACATTTTAGTATATGTGAACATTCATCCATGGTATTTTTTTCAAAAAAAAAAATTCATATCCCCAGTTTCTAGCTATAACGAAACTTCAAACTCGAATAAAAAAAAAATCGGGGGGGGGAGGCACCTGGGGAAAATCATTCATTTGAAGCGCCATACCCTCTACTACAACATACATGAGTACCATAGTCCTCGGTGAGGTGCAACATTCCCAAAAAAATCAATATTTAATGGATTTCTGTGATTTTTCCATGAATAGCGGGGTGAACTATGACTGCTACCGCAATAGACCGCGAGAAATCAATGGTCAATGTTCGAGGTGAAAAATTCGCACTCCTCCATGAAATGAAATGGGAATGTTGATAGACCAAAAATATATTTTTAGTATTTCGTTTATCGATTTGGTCAATTCTTATGTAAACACGTCCACCGATTAGGTAATTCTCCAGTCGCTGGAACAGCCTGAAAATAGAAGAGAGGTGAGAAAATACACACCCGGGAGGACCGTGAGTTTTGGTATTTCATTCATCAATTCGTTCAATTTCCAAGTAAACATGTACGCAAAGTTTGAAAAAAATAGTCAAAAAATTCTCCAGCCGATGTAATGGTCTAGAAAGGACAAATAATTCAGAACATCCAATTTTTTACCCTAGAGGACCGTGAGTTTTGGCATTGCGTTCATCAATTAGGTCAATTCTTATGTAAACACATCCGCCGAATCCGAAAAAAATAGTCAAAAAATTCTCCAGCCGCTGTAATGATCTGGAAATGACAATAAATCGGGGAAATCCACTTTTTCACCCTGGAGGATCGTGAGTTTTCGTATTTCATTCCACAATTCGTTCAATTCTTATGTAAACATGTCCGCTGAGTTTGAAAAAAATAGTCAAAAAATTCTCCAGTTTCTGGGATGCCCTGGAAATAGTAAAAACTCCAGGTAATCCACTTTTCCAACATGGAATACCATGATTTTTCATATTCTGTTTATCAACAAGGTCAATTATTATGTAAATACATCCGCCGAGTTAGTCAATAAATTCTCCAGTTGCCGGAACGGTCTAGAAATATCAAGTTCAGAAAATCAACTTTTTCAACATGGAGAGCCCTGATTTTTGGTATGTTGTTCATCAAAAAGGTCAAATCTTATGTTAATAAGTCTTACAACCTGGAAAAAAATAGTCAATAAATTCTCCAGTCGCTAGGACGCTCTGGAAATAGTAAAAAACCGATACACACCCACCCCTAAGATTCATTACCTTTATTTAAAGTGTTGAATGTTTATTTTAAGTCGCAGAGGTACAAACTGTGTTACTGGGAGCCGTGCACTTCCATGAAGTGCAGGAATCTCCTCTCGAGTTGAGGTGACAATGCTTCAAATATTGGAATTCATGAGCACGACAATACAAAGGAGATGATTGTCTTCTTGTGTCTCGGAAAAGGATTCCTCCACATCATGCGAGTGCACGGCTATCAGTAACACAATTTGTACCGCTGCGACTCGAGGGGGGAAAAGTAACACATGAATCATTGTGGCGGGTGTATATCTTTGATTTTTTAATATTTTCAGAGCGTCCCAACGACTGGAGAATTTTTTTCAATTTTTTTAAAACTCGGCGTAAGTGTTCTTAGAAGAATCGACCATACCAATGAGCGTTTGGAGAATTTATTGAATATTTTTTTCGAAATAGGAATGTATTTACTCAAAAATTGACCTTATAGATAAATAGAATATAAAAATCACGATTCTACAAGTTCAAATAGCAGATGTTTTCAATTTTTCATTTTCAGACTATTCCAGCGACTGAAGAATTTCTGGACTATTTTTTTCAAACTCGGCGGAGGTATTAACATAAGATTTGACCTTTTTGAAGAACAACATACCAAAAATCAGGGCTCTCCATGTTGAAAAAGTTGATTTTCTGGATTTGGTACTATTTCTAGATCCTTCCAGCGACTGGAGAATTTATTGACTATTTTTTTGGGATTCGGCGGATGTATTTACATAAGAATTGACCTTGTTGATAAACAGAATATGAAAAATCACGGTTTTCCGTGTTGGAAAAGTGGATTACCTGGAGTTTTTACTATTTCCAGGGCATCCCAGAAACTGGAGAATTTTTTGACTATTTCTTTCAAACTCAGCAGACATGTTTATATGAGAATTGAACGAATTGTGGAATGAAATACGAAAACTCACGGTCCTCCAGGGTGTGTACTTTCTCACTTCTCTTCTATTTTCAGACTGTTCCAGCGACTGGAGAATTACCTAATCGGTGGACGTGTTTACATAAGAATTGACCAAATCGATAAACGAAATACTAAAAATATATTTTTGGTCTATCAACATTCCCATTTCATCTCATGGAGGAGTGCGTATTTTTCACCTCGAACATTGACCATTGATTTCTCGCGGTCTATTGCGGTAGCAGTCATAGTTCACCCCGCTATTCATGGAAAAATCACAGAAATCCATTAAATATTGATTTTTTTGGGAATGTTGCACCTCACCGAGGACTATGGTACTCATGTATGTTGTAGTAGAGGGTATGGCGCTTCAAATGAATGATTTTCCCCAGGTGCCTCCCCCCCCGATTTTTTTTTTATTCGATTTTGAAGTTTTGTTATAGCTAGAAACTAGGGAAAATATGAAAAATACCATGGATGAATGTTCACATATACTAAAATGTCCTCAAGTTTCATCGCTGTGCGATCATTATTGGCTGAGATATAGCCATTTGGATTTTAGGCCCAAAAATCACTCTGCAGCCCATGTGGGTGAGCGGATGGGTCCGATTTTTGGGATTTCGAGTTTTTTCATTGGGGACAACATTTTGATGGACATTTGAAAAATTACGGCTTCCTTAACGAAGTTAAACGAGGAACGCAGGGAACCTGTTTTATGATTCGAATGAGATTTGGTATTGAAAATTCAAGGAAGCCTAGATCATATATAGCTCGACAGTCGAAATTTTTCCAAGTCCCCCTTCTATCATATATAGCTCGAGAGTCGAAATTTTTCTAAGTCCCCCTTCTATCATATATAGCTCGAGAGTCGAAATTTTTCTAAGTTCCCCTCCTATCATATATAGCTCGAGAGTCGAAATTTTTCTAAGTCCCTCTCCTATCATATATGGCTCGAGAGTCGAAATTTTTCCAAGTCCCCCTTCTATCATATATGGCTCGAGAGTCGAAATTTTTCTAAGTCTCTCTTCTATCATATATAGCTCGAGAGTCGAAATTTTTCCAAGTTCCCCTCCTATCATATATAGCTCGAGAGTCGAAATTTTTTCTAAGTCCCCCTCCTATCATATATAGCTTGAGAGTCGAAATTTTTCTAAGTCCCTCTCCTATCATATATGGCTCGAGGGTTGAAATTTTAACAGGGAACCTGTTTTATGGGGGGCTATTTGAGAAATCTGCCGTGCGCCGTCCGCCGTCCGCCGTCCGCCGTCCGCCGTGCGCCGTCCAGCGAAAAACTTAGAAAAATTTCGACCCTCGAGCCATATATGATAGGAGAGGGACTTGGAAAAATTTCGACTCTCGAGCTATATATGATAGAAGGGGGACTTAGAAAAATTTCGACTCTCGAGCTATAGATGATAGGAGGGGAACTTAGAAAAATTTCGACTCTCGAGCTATATATGATAGAAGGGGGACTTAGAAAAATTCCGAATCTCGAGCTATAGATGATAGGAGGGGAACTTAGAAAAATTTCGACTCTCGAGCTATATATGATAGAAGGGGGACTTAGAAAAATTTCGACTCTCGAGCCATATATGATAGGAGAGGGACTTAGAAAAATTTCGACTCTCGAGCTATATATGATAGAAGGGGGACTTAGAAAAAATTTCGAATCTCGAGCTATAGATGATAGGAGGGGAACTTAGAAAAATTTCGACTCTCGAGCTATATATGATAGAAGGGGGACTTAGAAAAATTTCGACTCTCGAGCCATATATGATAGGAGAGGGACTTAGAAAGATTTCGACTCTCGAGCTATATATGATAGAAGGGGGACTTGGAAAAAATTTCGAATCTCGAGCTATAGATGATAGGAGGGGAACTTAGAAAAATTTCGACTCTCGAGCTATATATGATAGGAGGGGGACTTGAAAAAATTTCGACTCTCGAGCTATATATGATAGAAGGGGGACTTAGAAAAATTTCGACTCTCGAGCTATAGATGATAGGAGGGGAACTTAGAAAAATTTCGACTCTCGAGCTATATATGATAGAAGGGGGACTTAGAAAAATGTCGACTCTCGAGCCATATATGATAGGAGAGGGACTTAGAAAAATTTCGACTCTCGAGCTATATATGATAGAAGGGGGACTTAGAAAAAATTTCGAATCTCGAGCTATAGATGATAGGAGGGGAACTTAGAAAAATTTCGACTGTCGAGCTATATATGATCTAGGCTTCCTTGAATTTTCAATACCAAATCTCATTCGAATCATAAAACAGGTTCCCTGCGTTCCTCGTTTAACTTCGTTAAGGAAGCCGTCATTTTTCTAAGTTTTTCGCTGGACGGCGCACGGCGGGCGGCGGACGGCGGACGCCAGATTTCTCAAATAGCCCCCCATAAAACAGGTTCCCTGTTAACATTTTCTGACCAAGGCCATTTTCCCCCCTTACCCGGCTAGAGCCTTCAATATTATAAAATCGCTCTCGTTTTAATCGTATATTCACCGCCTTTGTAGCATAATATACTCTCACTTCTTCAGTCAACATCATCAAAAGATAAAATTACCCAACTCCTCCCCCAGATGTCCAATTCGATCTAGCTGTAATATTACCGCTATAATACACCGACAACTTATCAGAAATATTATCTTGACCGAATTTCTAATTAACCGGCTCTGCTTCACCGACGGGTCTGAATCTGGAGTCAAAATAGGATACGCGCATTCGATCTAGGTCGTCATAACCAATCACCGATTAAGAAATTCTGGCTACATTTCTTATTTTTCACTCACTCGACTAATCGCTATTTTCGACGCATTCATTTACTATCGTCCACCACAACCCCAGTCTCTTCCTCTGGATTCTGGGCCACATCAATTTCCCAGAACATGACGCGTGCCATCAAAGATTCAATTTCTAACCCTGTACTTACTTCAAAAACTACATATAACCTACCCCTAATATTCGACTCTCAGCATTACTTCTGCAAAGCTCAGTATTCAAACAAACTTAGAGCAATCAAAAAGAAGCCGGCCGCCTTCTGAACTTCCTTCAATCAGAATATACCCGTCATGAAGAAATCATTCCCACCTGCCTCGCGGCATCGGTTACACTCGTCTCACACATTTCTATCCTGTTCTAGGTCTGTTTTATCACCCCTCTTGCCAATACTGCAAACTTAATAATATATCTGTTCAACACTTTTTTTGCTTCCCGCTCTTGAAAAGGTAACAACTTCTCCTAGTGTGACCGACTCTCTTAACCATCAAATTCCACTTACTTCTACCCCCGTACTTAGGTCTCTGATTTTTTTATATTTCCTGCCTCAATTTTACTCTGAGCTGATAACTCTTAAAATAGTTAAGAAGCTCACATGATTCAAAAAAGTGGGCCCATTTTTTATTGCATCCGTGGAGTTATTAATGGTATTTTTTCTTTAAAGATCAAAGGTCAAACTACTTGTTCAACTTAGCGTCGTAAATATTGGGTAGCCAAAGGTGCAAACTGGAAAAATTTTGCTTCTAAGAAAAAAGCATGTTATAAAATCACAGTCTGCATTGCACACATTGAGGAGAATATTTACTTGGTTTTTACTCGTTTTCTCTGTGTAAATAATCTGAAAAACCTTTTTCTCCGGCGTTGATATGTAGCCTACGATACATGTTTTGTTTACCAGCCCGAGTGAACTCTAAATTGCGGAAACTGCACCATTTATCCATCTTGAGATGAAAAATGATACATGTCGGGAAGAGAAAATTCATCATATTTTAATAATATTATCCTTATATTCGTTTTTTAAAAAAATTTGACATTCTTGTTTGTTTTTTTTGCATTATGCTGTAAGATAAAAATCGTGCATCGTAGAGTCTTTGTTTCGAATTTTACAAGCTTTAAGAAATTAGGATATGATATTGTAAGCCTGGTTGTTTTTTATATTATCTGCGAGAGAGTTTTCGTTATGAGACCTGAAGACAAGTATATAATATGCTCGTGCTCTAAAGCGTATTTTATAAACCTTTGGGAATGGAAAAAGATCCATTCACATAATGTTCCTGAAGTAGAAGTGCTACGATAACTATAGATTATTCTCTAACACTTTTCAAACGAAACGTTATCGCAATATCGTAAAATAAGTCTCCGCAACGAAAGCACAAGCGTCAAAGGTTTGCTGGTAGGAATTCCTATAACAAAATATTATAAAGGGCGCGCGAGAATATCGTTTTCCGACTTCAATCGTACCCGGGCTATACAATAATCTCGAATTTTTTATTTTCGGCTGAACATGATCGATTTATACTTTGTGAAATGAAAATTATTTACGAAGGTTTCGAGAATAAAGCGACAAAATCAACTACCTAGCTAAGTTTCAATTGCTAAAATGATCTTCCTGTGAAAACCGAAATACAAATTATACAGCATTTTCTTCAACCTTCTTTCCTCCCATTGTTGCCATTGCCCAGATGGAAATCTCAAACTCAATATCCCATATTCACCTAGATCCAAAAACTGTCTACTTCAGCGCAACTCTTCTTGATGACATTCTCTAATAATTGTGCATAAGACTTCTTCCTACATCCACCAAATTAAACTCTTCTGCCTCATCTAAAATTTTTTTTACCCCATTTTCTCCTTCTCTTTCCTACACATCTCCTATTCTTCTGGTCAAATATTTTTTGTATGCATTTGTACCGGGAAGCGCTAGTGTTGTGCTGCAGCAAGGAGAGATCAAAATAGGAATCTAAATTACTTGAAATGAAGCATATTTTGCTTTCTGACATCCCATAAAAGATGTCTGCAAACACACATTAAATTTTACAAATTAGATGGGATGATAAAATCTTCAATTCAGCTTCAAATTTTCCATTTTTTGCTCATAAACCACCGTAGTTTTAATACCTCTTCTGTATTCGGTAAAAGTACCATTACTGTTGAACACGACAGGTGCGATCCTGGACGATGACCGGTTCAAGTAGTACTTCACGCACATATCGTGATGTCACAAGTTCCACATCCTTTTACCCCAATGTACCCTATAGTCCGCTTAAAATTGTCAATCTTACCCTATATCACCAATTCGGATTGTAAACAAAAAAAAATGCTCAACAAGAATACCTCAATAACCGCTTCACCTATCGAAACGAAATTTTTGCCACTATTTGTGTCATATTTAGGGACAACATTAAGGCATAAAAGATCATTTTAGCTCCCACAGAAAAAAGGTGTCCTTGCTGTACACAAGACTCAATATGTGAGGGAAGGTGAAGAAGAACATCAGAATAAAGAATCATCTGAGGCATTTGTATCTTCCTCCTATCCACCGCATGCATACTAATACCAGAACAAGTGCAGGTAAGGCATTATACGATAGGCATGCTGGACTGATGAGAGGGAGACAACTTTTTGGTAATGAGGTACAAACATGTTCCGCGTAGCATCGCGCGACAGCGAGCGTAACCGATGTGTACCGACATGACTCGCTGTTTCCGCGACGCTGCGTGAAACGTTCTCCTACCTTACAGCCAAAAACTTGTCTCGCTGTTATCAGTTCAGCGTACCTATCGTAATTTGGTGCCTTAGTGCAGGGTAGAGTCGTCTGTCCTTCTTTCGTAGTTGTCTTTGTCCTATTGTCCCGTCAGTATTTGGGATTTTCGGCCCACTTTGCTATCACGAAGTACACAATTTTTGGAAACTACACAAACGCACAAGCGATACGTTTTATGCTGGTTTCATCCTCTGTTCCTCTATTATTTCGGTTTGAAATCCGAATTAAGAATATGACCTGTCACTAGGAAACTCCCGTAAGCCTTCGGAAAATTGATTAGAAGAAGGGATATTTTTCGATACACCAAAGTCACCTGAAAAAATAAGAGTATCTTGGAATATTTCTTGGTTTTTCGAGGAGGTTTTCTTGTGATAAGTGTCGACAATCTGTTATGGGAAACCCCCTACAAAAGTCCAAGAAAGATCATTTTAATCACGGTACATTATAGAGGTATTGACACAACGTAAAATTTCTGTCGCACGAACCGTGTTCATTCATACGGAATTCCGCTACGCTCGCAGCGATCGTTTGAATACCTTCCACACCCCACCTGTGTCGGAACCACGGTACATTATAGAGGTATTGACACTCGCATATCTTCACCATAAAAACAACTGTCCGTCGCATTCCGTCGTTATCTGGTTGTTCCGCAACGTATTTGTAGAGCGCGTTGTCAGTCTGGTTTCGATAGTATACAGAGTCTTATGGCAACTCACTGCTTTTCAAAAAATTGTAAAAAAATCAGGAACTAACGTAGAGAGCTCGGACTTGGCCGAAAAATTAAATTTTATTAAACTCTATAATATTCAAAAATATTCATTTTTCTAGGTACATTTCTCGATGTTCTATAATCTTTGAAAAATTCAGCAATACATACTAGGGTACCTACGGTAAAGCCGTGCTACTAGCGGGGTGAGGAAGGATGCGCTAACCGGAGACCAAGATCGTTGCAAACCTAGCGGAATTCCTTGTTCACTACCAGATTTTGTGAGACACAATTTTTGCATTGTGTCAATACCTCTATAATATACCCTGGTCGGAACTTTACCGGAGGTACTCTAATATTGACGAAATTTTCGAAGGTCGTAAAAGATAAAGAAATTCACCTAAGAAGACATTTTTTTTTTTTTAATAAGTAGAGCATAGTAAGTTGTCTATTCGTACCCAGTTTCAGATTTTTAGGTTAATACTTGATTCCTCTACGAATTTTGAAAAATTGATGAATCTACATTACGTAGTATTCATGTAGTTTTCCTGCTTAGTTATACCTTGCAACGCTCCTAGCGTAGATTATGTCAACTGACACAACTATGCGACAATAACAAAGACGTCTAATATGTACCGTGATTTTAATGAATTTATATAAGTAAATAATCGTTTTTCTAGACGTTTGGAAATACCCGATAATATTGGTAAAATTCTTGATCTCATCTATAGCTCCGTCTTTTTGTGGATTGTAAAATTTGGAATGAAGTGGAATTAGGGGAAAGCTGAAATGAAAGATTCCATGAGAATACGTATACCAAACAAACGCTTTTGCCAGCTCCCAAATACGCTGAGCGCGGCCACCCTAAGCTGTCCTTCACATTTTACGAGTTGGCAACCTCTCAAGAGACAAGTCCCCCACAACACTGCAGAGTACGAGCCTGTGGTAGGGCCGCACGTCTAACCGCCAAGTGCGCCGCAGCGGCTAATGCTATTTTATAAAAAGAAGTTACAAAATTTCAAATCCAGTTGACTACCGTCCTAGAATTTTTCTCTGTCCCTGTAGGTTTTTTTTTTTGTTAGAATATCATTTAAACCAGACTAAGAATATTAATCGTAAAATTTTTTCTTGATACCAATTTCTAAATAAAAATATTCTTCTTTACTGACATTCATACGTGACCGTCGTAAGAAAATTTTAGTATCTAGATATCCGTATTTGTTTCCTTTTTTTTTTTTTTTTTCGTTCCTACCAATCTTGATACACCTCCACTCGTAAGGTATCTACTGCACGATATTATAAATAAACCATAATTTTATCCTGCGGCACTGCGGTGATTTCCAATTTTTTCAGAACTACGTTGAAGAATATGGTGTCATTTAAGCGATGAAATATTTCCTCAAACCTAATTCTGTCTACCTTATCAAGGGCCAGCTACCTTCATTGTATAATAATACGCCGTCCGATGTGAAAAGTCAACCCGAGGATTGATTTTGCAATATTTTCCGCCACCGTAGTTACTTTATTAAATTGCGGCTCCCTCTCGAATATCACTTTAAATTGATGCCCAATGTCAGATACAATTTAGTTAAGCTTTCGTTTTATGCTCTACAGAATGTAAATGCGATTCAAAAATGAAATTTCGCGATTTGTGAAGATAAAGAATACCGAGTGTATTTTAGAGTGTTTGTTCTCGTTTCAATTATGAATACATTGCAGAGTTCCCACGCGCAAGGAGGCGGAAAACTGAAATCCGACAATGCTATGGAGGTAAGATTAATACTTCGTTAATTTATTTGAATTTTATGGGACTAATTCTTCGAAAATATTGATACGGAAGATTCGTTCGCGTGGAATAAGACAAATAACCTGACAAGAATGATAAAAAGAGAAATTAATATTTTATTCTTCTCGCAATAAACGTCGAACTGTGTCTCATAATTTCAAACTTTTGTATTCTAAATGAAACGTACAAATAAGCGTAATATAATTTCGATTTGTTTTTCTTTTTATTTGATTGTTTTCGCTGTTAAACACAATAAAAATTGGGTAGAAAAGGCGATTACTCGTAATTGCTTTTAAACTATTTATTTTTCGTTTTTTTTTTTTTCTCCAAAGATGAAAAGTGAAATATTAACATAATGAAAGGGAAAAACAGAAGAAATCGCTGAGCAATAAAGGTGACGTGAATAAGTCATCTTATTTCATGGAAATACAGCTGGAGACTTATATTAAAAAAAAAAAACACTGAAACTACCTAGCGTCTTATTTTTCGCAAGTTTCACCTCCTTCTCGTTTCGGATACATTATTTTAATGTAAATGATGTTTCCGCGAGAGAAGATGAAATTGAAAAGCGACCCTTTACGCAACCCAATAGTATTTAAAAATCGAAAATGACGACGCTACTCTTGAAACACATTTTCGCGCAAGCATTTTGCTGAAATTACGTACATCTAAATAGTTGAGAAACGGATTTTTTTTTTAAAGTCACTTCTTAAAAAAACGTCGCAATTGGCGTATTTATTTATTGCTTCATTGAAAGTAATGGATTTTTAAGAACAAGAACTTACTTGGGGAAAAAATTATCAAGTTTTGGAAAATAGGAATAAATCAATTTTAATCTTAAATTTAAAAAAAAAAAAAATCCAAAAATTTTGATGAATGTAAAGAAGTAGGTATTTCATCTTTTGCTCATTATACGCCCTTGGCAGAGAAAGGGGATGAAAGAAAGACAAGATGCGAAGCATGAAAGTACGAAGAAGAGCTAGCAGAACTTTGTGGAGGTTGAAAGATAAATGGAACATCAGAACGACAACGACAAACCAAAATTACTGAGAGAAGAAAAAAAAGAAGAGATTAAGGGGAAGAAGTATAAATGAGACACGGAAGACGACGAAGAGGTATCACATGTAGAGATATACGGAAAAATACGCAGGTAGTCGGAAAAAAATGGTCAAGAACGCATTGCTTCAGAAAGAGTCTACTAAACTTGAATGAGGAGTGCAGTGTAAATTTTATTGATTTAAAGAAATAGCTAATTACATCTAACTAAGAATTTGTTTGGGGTTCAGAAACAATTTACGTTCTGCTCTCATCTCCAACTTTTGATGATATAAGGTTCGAGAAAACTCGGTAAAGAGTAAAAAATATCAATCATATCGATTTTTAATTTAGTTGTCGATTCTTTTATAAACATTTTTTTCCATCCTAAAAAATTTTATGGGATCAGTGAGGTGTCTTTTTTGTGAACTCGAACAATGACTACCACTCTCATAAAAATCTTTCAAATACGCGACATTCTTGTCAAATTTTCAGAGTTACCGGTAGCGACAATACAAAAATTTCGTGGGAGAAGACTCTTTTTTTTTTTTTGTTTTTTGTTTTTAATATCTTCAATATTTTTTACTAATTTTTCAACAACTTCCGAGGGTCACGGATAGCTTTGGAGAATTTGTAAAAATTGAGGTGGGAAATATGAAAGGATTAGAGACTACAGTACAGGATAAAAGTAAGTAGGGCCCAGATAGTTGAGAGAGTTAGGTAGTTAAGACGTGAAGAAACAGGATGAGAGAGGCGGATATTTTCAATAGCAGAACACGGAAAGAGGTGTTCAACATTATGTTCGCAGTACGAGCGAGTATTGGCAGAAGGTGAAAGAGAGTGGATCTAAAAAGTGTGCGACAGATTCTGAGACGGATGATTTCTGCATGGTGGGTACTTGATCGATTACAGTAAGTCTAAAGGACCTACCTATACACTTTTGGTTGTTTGTATACCGAGTTTTCTAGAAGTCACGGCCAGAAGTCGAATGTCAAAGATTGGTAATAGTTCTTGAAGGTATAAGCAGGGTCAGAAATTTCTTCGGAGAGATAAGAGATTTTTATTGACAAGGTCAACCGCGTTATGCGTGGAACTGAAGGATTAGTTTTGTAGGCATCCTGCATAGCCAGGAATGATGACAGTGAATCAGTTGACAGGAGGAATTTCAACTAAGACAAGCGGTGATTGGTTATGACGAGTATGCGTATTCAATTTTGGATCATGAAGCAAAGCTGGTGGGTCGGACATTTGGAAGAGATGATATTTCTATAATGAGTTATTGGTATATGGTGTTAGCAAGATCGAGTCGGATATCTGGGGGACGGGTGAATGATAAGATTAAGGGTAAAGAGTCCAAAGTGAATCGTTTACACAGTTGAGATTCGAGAGGGAGGAAGAAAAAATTATGTTGGCAGAGTGGGGGTGCATAAATTGGAAGCTGAGAGAATTGGGCCTTGGATACAAGAAAATTAACAGTGAGGGTTAAATTCAGCGCAGAAGTGGAGAGTAGGACTAGAAAGTAGTGTACCGTGAGACGATCTTAATGCTGACGAAATTGTGTCTAATTATCAGTTGCTGAAGAAGTTTACGATTACAGTCATCCAGGGCGGGGGTGAGCTACGTATTTGAGGATGTTCATAGTAACTTGATGTGAGGAATTCAAGAAGTTTCATGGTTGAGAGCAAGTGCAGAGATTCATTTTTGAAGTTTTGAAAGAGTAGGGCAGAAAATATATAGGACGTGAAAATTTTTTCTGAAATATAACAAGAATCGTTTTAACTCCTGAAAAACGAAAGCCTTGTACAGAGGCCCATGAAGAAACTCTATTGAGATTTTTCTGCAGGAGTCTCTCGGCTCTTTACCAATTTGAGGTCTACAGAATGAAAAATGATCAATACATTTCGATACATCGAATTGATTGCAACCAAAAATACAAGAACACTTCAAACTTCTGCTTGAGGGTTTGTAATATGATTATTCTACAGAGTTTCATCTCTAAACGAAAGTTTTATTTATTTATTTTTTATTTTATTTTATTTTATTTTTACGAGCACTAGAGCTGCACGAGGGCTATTGGCTCGGCGTTACAAAAGTTATGAAAGTAATATTATAAATAACACATAAGAAAGGGAGGTTTTAAGGAAGTTGGTAGAGTAAGGAAAAGTGAGGAAGAATAAGGATGGAATATAATGTCGAGTGTAACTGCTTCAGGTAATGGTGTGTAAAAGTTTACAATGTGTGTATGTAGAAGGTTGTAGAGGTATAGTCGATGTATGTGTTCAGATGTGAGCGTAAAAGTCAGTTTGTCTTAGGTAATGTAGGGTATTCGAAATGATGTCCTGGTTGTTTTTGAGTGTTTGGGAGAGTGAAGAGGGGGTATCAGAAGAAGAGCGAAGGGGTAAAAGTCTGGAGCATGAAAAAAAGTGTTCCACTGTTAATTTGTCTTTTTGACAGTGGGGACATGAGGGAGGGGTTAGGATGTAGGGACTGATGAGGTGGGTGCGAGTAATTTTTGTGTGACCAATTCTGAGACGAGAGAGAATTACTTCTTCTCTTCTTGTGTTTTGAATGGAGGATACCCAAGGAACCGGGGTTTTTTTGATACTGAGAAGTTGTTTGATTTTCCCAAAGAGTGTTCCATGATTGTGTGATGAGAGAACGATAGTAATTTTTGTAATCTAGGGTTGGTAGGGGAGAATTATCAGTTATTTGACTGAGGGAGGTAGCTTGTTTAGCGGCTTGATCGACTGCGTCGTGGTCGGAGAAATTGGTGTGTCCAGGGATCCATTTGAAGATAATTTGAGTGTTGATTGTTTCCAAAGTGTGTAGTGTGAGAAAGATGCGTTGGATTATAGGGTTAGAGTTGTATGCGTCTGTAAGCGAGTGGAGTGATGAAAGTGAGTCAGTGAGAATAATGAATTTACCGTTTGGGGGTAGTTGAGAGAGGTGGGAAAGGCAGGAAAAAATGGCCATCAGTTCGGCTGTAAAAATAGAAGCTATATTTCGGATGCGATGAGAAGATATTTCCCCGTCGATGGAATATGCGTAAGCTGCTTTAGTAGATGTTTTCGACCCATCGGTGAGGCAAAGTGAATGGTCAGGGTATTCTTGAAGTAGTTTGTTGATATGTTGGGTAAAACCAGGTTTGTCAGATTTTGGGATTTCTGTGAGATCTAGGCGTATTTTAGGTTGAGGGAAGGTCCAAGGGGGGAACGTTGTGAATATGGGTTCTAGGGGATGTGCTATGAACGGTTTGTTGATCAGGTAATTGAATTGAAGGCGAATATGTTTGGTGGAGGATTGGTTGTGATTGTGGTGAAAGATTCGGTTAAAGATTGGAAGTTGTGGGAATTGTGCTACAGAGGATAAAAAGTTGGAGGTTAGGATGAGCCTTCGAAAGTGAAGGGGAGGATCTGGGGCTTCTGCACTTAGGCTAAGTTTGGGGCTGGTGCGATAAGCTCCCAGGGCAATCCTGAGAGAAGATGTCTGGATGGGGTCGAGTAAGGCAAGGGCGGTTTTTTTCGCTGTGTTGTAGATCGGGGAACCATAATCTAATTTTGAGCGAATAAGACTTTTGTATAGAAGAAGGAGTAACTTTCTGTTGCAGCCTTTAGATGGATGAGATATGTATTTTATTATATTTAGAGCGCGTGTGCATTTGGCTTTGAGGGTTTTAATGTGGGGGGCCCAGGTAAGTTTTTGGTCAAAATGTAAGCCGAGAAGTTTGCCGTAGTTACGAGATGGGATTTGGAAGTTTTGTAGAATTAGAGGAGGTAAGGAAGGGATAGGATTTCTTTTTTTGAAAATAACTGAGTAGGTTTTCAAGGAAGAAAATCTGAATCCTCTCTTTGATGTCCATGTAGTGATTGAGTTAAGGGTATCCTGTAGGAGTCTGTGGGCTCTTTGCGGATTTGCCGAACGGATAGTGATGTTATAGTCATCAGCGAAAAGACGCTGGGTGAGGGGGGGGGGGTTACACATTTGGTGATATCATTTATTGCTATTAGAAAAAGTAAGACACTGAAGACTTCTCCTTGAGGTACTCCATTTTGGACCGAAAGGGGAGGAGAGTTATGTTATTGATTCTTATTAGAAGGGTTCTGTCGTTGAGAAAAGTTTGTAGGATGTTAGGGAGGTGGCCTCGGTTCGGTAGAGATGAAGTGTCTCCATACCCGGGGAAAGGCCTCTTGGAGATCAAAGAAGATAGAGTATAGGGAGGATTTGTTATTGGTGACATCGTTGATTTGAGATTGGAGATCATAAAAGGGTTGTATAGTGTTCCGTCCTTTTCTGAAGCCATATTGGAAGGGAGAGAGGATGTTATTGGATTCTAGATACCACAAGAGTCTTTTGTTCAGAATTTTTTGAAATAATTTGCCAAGAACGCTAAAAAGGGCTATGGGGCGATATGAGGCAGGGAGGAGAGGGTCCGAGCCAGGTTTCAATATGGGGAGAATGATGACTGTTTTCCAGAAGATAGGATAGGTGTTTCGTGAAAAAATAGAGTTGAATAAAGTCTAAACGAAAGTGGATGAGCAAAGAAAGACAATTTACAGAATACGGAGTTAACAACCCTAATGAATATAACCTCAATTATCCTGAAGAGACGATGTTTTACAACAAAAAACTTTCATATCTTGTGAATACGATTTTTGGTAAAATTTTTTTTACTGAGTATTGTCATTCGCATCTTACAAACAACTTACTAAAAGGGTAGCAAGTTTGATATTCAATGAAGAGAATTAACAACTAAATTAATATGTAAGATACCCTTTGTTGCGGTTTATTATCGATTTTCGTTCTCAAAACTTCTCTCCCTGTTTTGCTATCTAGACTGCTATTCATGTCTTGGAAGTTCATTCCGGAATCATTTAATTATTCTAAGTCATTTTGATTTACATACCTACCCTACGTACCGGTTCTTCTTCCTTCTTTAAAGTATCTCCGACATTTTCATTTCTTCTCATTCTTGTCTAAGATTGTACGACCGAAATTCGACGCTAGACTCGGTACGCGAGCTTCCTAAATGAAATAATTACCGGTATTCATAAATTTACATGGAGACCATTACTTTTAGAATGTATAAAGATTAGTTTGTCAACAATGAGCACTGGCGGAGGTCAAACATAGTTGTGACGAAAATTTCGGAATAAAATGCCTCTGTAGTTTCGGTTGGAAACGATTTTACAACCATCATATTATGAAATTAGACCTGGAAATTAAAAAGTTTTTTTATGGGTCACGAGAAGACGTTAAAGCAAAAGGCGTATTTTGAAACAAAATAATACAAATTGTACCGCAAATTATGACTTGCTCTACTAAACAGCATTTTTCAAATGAATAGTTAATTGTAAATTTGTGAAACTCGTTGCGTTACCTAATTGAGAGTGCACCGATTTATGAGACAGAAGCTACGTATTTATTTTGCAAATATTTTCTGTATCACTAAAATACTCGTGCATGGCGAAAAGAGGCAATGCAAAAATTGTGATACAATTATATCGAATCCCACTGTACTATTTTGGTCTGAGTTTGGAAAATACATAGTTGAATTGTCGATGAACAGCGCTTTTGATTAGTTCGATGTTCGTGGATGAATTCCATGAGTCAAAGTTGGGAGATCTTAATTCGAAGTACGATCTACCTAAGATTTTCAGTCTGGGGCGAAGGCTGTTCAGGAAATTCCACCAGAACTGAAACATTTAGTTTGAAGTATCATAAAATCTTGTTCAAAACCTCCTACAGAAAATACTTTTTAGGCTCAAAATCCTCCCTCCCCAGGAAAATTCCTTTGTTCGAAATCCTCTTCGAAAAATTTCCTGGGTACGCCGCTGGAGAGTATCGTGATGAGCGACAGTCCACAAGTTGAGATCCAAAAACGAATTTGTGATTGGGTTTTTGAAAATCCAGAAACTGGGATCCAAAACTGAATTCGTAATCAAGTTCTCAAACGTCCAGAAACCTCTTTCTGCTAGAATATTGCTTTAGAAAACCCACGTAGGGGGAGGGGTGCAACTCGGATCGTGGTCTTCTATTAGTGGAATTAGTGGTGGGTGCCGTTAATGATTGCGGACGTTCACAAAGAAATTTATATACATATGTAAGACTGTACTGTGGTACAGCTCACGAAATACAACAATACTTCTGAGATTGCAGTGATAAACACTGAATCAACAAAATGTTCACAGTTCCGATTGTGTGCTAACGACATGTCGTAGCTCGGAAGATGATAACATCAACCGTCCTACTACCTAATATACCTACGCCTGCCAAACCTCTCTGCGAGTAGCGCAGTTACCGAGATGGCGGCGTGACGGAATCTTACACATATATGAGGAGGGAAGTTCTAATGGGCGCAATACTGATTAGCCTTTAGCCTCACTCGCTTGACTCGTTCTGCCCCTTTCTTGGTGTAGTAAGAGTCTATGATTCAATAGAATTCGTGATTGGGTTTTCAAAAATTCGCAAGTTGTGATCCAAAAACGAATTCGTGATTGGGTTCTCGAAAATACACTAATTAACACCAAAAAACGAGTTCGTGATTCGCGAGCGGACACAAAAGAGTCGCCCTCTACAGTCACTATACCGGCCATTTGTGAAAGCTGCACCAAAAGGTGATGTTTCAGATAATTGGTGAAATTTTCATTTTCATGAGTTTCATATTATTCTACTAGTCAAGAGAGACAGAAAAGGTCATTACAAGTCGTATTCTTTTTTTAGTATTAAGAGAGATACAGCGAGTTGAAATAACATACGCTCTTATGTAAATTTTCATGTGATCACCTTCTAGTGTAACACCTCTAGCGCTCCTTGCGGAACGTCCTTTTGCCAATTGAGTTCACGAAAATCCGCACATTGAGATCCAGAGGCGAATTCGTGATTGAGTTCTTAAAAATTTAGACGTTGAGATCCAAAAGCGAATTCGTGATTGGGTTTTCAAAAATTCGCAAATTGTGATCCAAAAACGAATTCGTGATTGGGTTCTCGAAAATCTACAAGTTGAGATCCAAAAACGAATTCCTGATAGGGTTCTCAAACATCCAGAAACCTCTTCGTGCAACATCATTAGGTAGCTTTATGAAATCCACAAGATCACAGAAAAGTAATTTTATGGCAAATTTGAACGTTGTTTAGGCCTAGCCTCCAACCAATACATATTACCATTTAGGCTAAGACTAAGAACTAGATCTTGGGCTCGCATATTTCTGGATCGCATCCACGGGCAGTTAAAGGAGGGATGCAACTCGGATCGCGGATTTCTATTAGTGGAATTAGGGGTAAAAATGTTTGTATTCATAAATCTTAGGTAGATTGCATATTGAAATAGCACCCATAATTTGTTCCGATTGATTTGATACTTATTGTCACTGTACTTAGGAATAAGAACAAACTAATTGTGTGTCAACAGAAATCAGGAGAGTAGGGCTATTTTCATTGAACTGGGGAGTAGGGAAGTTAGAGCGAGCCTACGATGACAATTTCTACAGCGGAAAATCACTCTCGTACGTGTATTGTTCTTATTCTAAGAGAACTACCGCAACAAAGGAACCAACAAAACTGGTATTTTTCATAAAAGTGTAATTTTCCAGTAATCGTTTGAACATTCTACTTATGACTGACAAAAAGCCAACACTGCAGTTGTTCCATGACTTCAATCCAGGCAGGACTCAATATCCACAAGAATCGATGAGAACACTCTAATATTTTTTTCAACAGGTTGTCCTTGAATTGATACAAATATTTGATTCACTCGATGGTAGGTTGAATCGGTTGCATATAAGTCCTGTAAGCCCGCCAATATTTTCGCGGTACAGTGTCTCGAACTGCACTCGAGACGGTTAAATTCACTTTCTTGTAATGCTCGGGGGCATGTTTTGTACCATAAATTCGTAATTTCATATTTATGACTTTTCCCGTGATTCGATTTCCGCGGCTCTGTAATAACCCTCAACCCCTTCAAAAAACAAGATTCAAAACCCATATTACCGGTCCAGGTCGATACTTTAAGGTGTTTACCGAATTGAAAACTGTGATGATCCAGCTTCCTCTAGGTGATTCACCCCAAGTCATCACGGAATCGAAAATCCATTCACGAATTTCGTTTTGGAATCGATTTATGAGAAGAAAGGTGGAAGCGTGTAAAATGACTACCTTACTGTAACGTTTATTTAGACACACTGATTAAAGCACATACTCGTACGAAGACTGATAAAGCACGATAACTCAACACTCCCCCCGTGATTTACAGGCTTTCATAAAATTTACATCAAATTAAAATTTACATGGTTATATACAATAAAAAACAACCTCTTAAAAGAAACACTCACGAAACACAAAACAAACACGCACACTTACGCTACCATGGCCATGGTTTACAATCAGACATTTGGATCACAACAAGAAACATCACAATTTAATCACACAAGAGAAAAAAAAACAATACAATACACATAGACAAAGGTGCTTAAAACAAAACTTACGGGAGTTCGAACTAGTAGGCCTACATTTATAACATAAGATAACGAACAAGAGCAAACAAGGTAAAAAATTTCATCCTAGATGATAAAACATGCAAACGATTTCAAACAAAAAAATATTATTATTCATTATTGATAAGTATACGATTTTTTTTTCAGCTTTCCAACATTAGTACAAACGAAACGATTTACATAACGAAGATATTCTAGCTGCTGACAAGTTTTTAGTTAAAATATCGGCTTTCTGGAGCTCTGAGCTAATGTGCTGCATTTCTATTTTTCCTTTCGAAATCAGATCTTTCACATGATGATATCTGATATCAATGTGCTTACTTCTTTTCGTGTTGCACGAATTTTGACATAAGTATATGGCACTGCGATTGTCCTCGAAGATCGTAAAGGACTCTTCTATCTGTCGACCGATCATTTCTGACACTAGCGCAAATAGCCACAATCCCTGGCTTGCCGCTAAGGACAACGAAACGTACTCAGCTTCTGCTGTTGAGAGGGCGACAGTCCTCTGTTTTTTGACGGACCAATCTACGAGACATTGACCGACTTCGAATAGGTAACCGGAAAACGATTTACGATCCGCAGGGTCAGATGCGTAATCAGCATCAGCATAGCCAACTAAAGTTATACGAGTGTTATCATTCTTCCTATAATGTAGGCTAAGATATCTGGTGCCTTTCAGGTATCGTACAATACGCTTAGCTGCTTGCCAACACGAATTATTCGGATTATTTACTTTTCGACTAAGATAATTCACACAATATGCGATATCGGGACGAGTAAGATTACTTAAGTATAAAAGGCTTCCTATGAGTTCTCGGTATGGTCTATTAACAAGCTTTGATTCATCATTATTTAATTTTTCCAAAAAATTGGTTGCCGCAGGCATAGGCTCACTATTACAATTATACATATTAAATTTTATCAAGAGATTTTTGATGAACTCAGACTGATTTAGGATTAGATCGTTACCATTACGTTGGATATTTAACCCGACAAACTTAGTCGGAAAACCAAAATTTTTCAAATTAAATCTTTGAGATAGAGCCTTTGAAATTTTACTCAACAAAACAGGCGAAGGTGCGGCGATACAAATATCATCTACATAGACGATTAACAAGGTACGTTGATCATTATTTTCTGTTCTAACATATAAACAGGAGTCCGACTTACATTTTTCAAACCCTAACTGACCAATGACGAAATTGTCAAATACTGAGTTCCAAATCTTAGGGGAACGTTTTAATCCATAAATAGATCTTTTTAATTTTAACGTTACGTTATTATTCGAAGTTTTATAGCCATCCGGAACTTTCATATAAATTTCGGCATCAATTTCGCCGTAAAGAAACGCTGAACATATATCTAAATGCATAATTTCTAAACCAAGTGAGTGAGCTAGAGCAAAAAAGGTTCTTATAGTAGTAGCACTAGCAACAGGTGAATAGTGAATCTCATTCTCACTTGCTTCCATATAACCTAACGCCACCAAGCGTCCCTTATAACGTTCATTCTCTTTTCCTGGATTCTTAATCTTAAACACCCACTTACTTCCAACATTCACTTTGTTCAGAGCTTCTTTACGATCCACCTCAATCCACGCGTCATTCGCTTTCAACGCTTTAAACTCTTCTTCTATCGCTGTTCTCCACTTCTCTGCGTCCGGCCTCGACATGGCCTCCTCATACGTTAACGGCATCTTCTCTTCAAGTCCGCACTCTTCAGGCTCTGTTCCTCCCTCAGCATTCGTCATGAACGCCACTATCTCATTCACCTCGTCTATCCCTAGTCTTACTGGAGGGCGACTTACTCTTCCGCTCCTAGTTCTCACATTTCCTGAGGCATCTCTCCTACTCTCTCTAGTGCTCGATTCTTCTTGCTCTTCTCGCACTACTTCCTCTTCACTGTTCTCTTCCTCATCTTCGAAGCGAACTCGTATCACTTTCCTCAATTCGTTCTTATAAATCCTACTTTCATCGATAATAACATTCCTTTCTACCGTCGATTTCTTCCTTTCATCATCCCAAACAATGTAGCTTCCTTCTGATACACCTATGAAAAATTTCTTCTCACTACGATCCGACATCTTATCGCACGGCTCTTTATCGTGACAGAAAGCTACACTTCCAAACAACTTCAATCTCTTTAAACTTGCTTCACCATACGCTAACATCGCTGGTGTCCAACCTCTCAATCCGTATGTTTCACATCTATTTAAAATATAAGCAGCGTAACGAACTGCATAATTCCACAAATATTTAGGTAGGCCAGATTCGATTAAAATTGACCTAGATTTTTCACAAAGAGTACGATTAAGGCGTTCTGCGACGCCGAGAAGCTGTGATTCTTTCCTAGGAGTATAACTTAAACGAATACCATTATATTTACAGTACTGAACTAATCTGTTATCTCTATTTTCGCCACCACGATCAAGTCGCAGGGCTCTAATTTTATAGGTGCGCTCAAACAATGTTGACGCGTAACTTTCAAATTCGAGAAATTTATAGTAAACTTCGGATTTCTTAGTGATAGGATAAACAGCTTTGAATTTAGAAAAATCGTCTACAAACGTTACAAAATACTTCGATTTATCGAAAGCAGTTGTTTTAATTTCACACACATCAGTGTGGACTAGCTCTAGAGGCCTACGAGAATAAAAACGAGTAGCTTTAGGATAAGGATCACGATGGTGTTTTGCTTTGACACAAACTTCGCACACATTGTACGAATTAAAATCTATCTCATTTATTTTCACGTTTTCATCGGCAAAAATTCCATTCTTAATCATTCTTTTCAAACTTCCATAATTTAAGTGACCTAACTTTCGATGCAAAAATTCTAAAGTTTTATCATTTTTTTCCGATGGATAAGGATTTACGTTAAACGAACTAGGTGCTTCGAAATTTTTCATCTCATCTACGTTAATACGAATGTTCACATAATATAATCTACCGCGTCGATTTCCTTCGATATAAACACGATCATTTTTAACTATTCTTATCTTGCCTGATTCTTTTATTATTGTAAAGCCCTTGCTTTCCGTATCTCCTTCAGACAACAATGTACGACGTAACTTAGGTACAAATAAAACTGGTCCTAACTTTACCTTTATGTTATCATTACAAATAATGTGTATATAGCCTTCACCAACGGCTTCTAACGGATAGGCATTTACGTCGGCTGTACCAACAGGCTTTGATTCAGCATACTTGCGATATTCGACCAATAGGGAACGATCAGGTGTCATGTGATGACTGCATCCGCCGTCAACCAAACATTCGAACGAATTTCCATTTGTAACTTGCGCGTTGTTGCTGACTGCTTGACCAACTTCTGCCCTGAGCACAGCTATCATACTTTCAGCTTCTTCATAATTTCCATTGCTATAATTACTTTGATATCGGCCTCGATAGCCGCCAAAACGTTGATTACGAAAACCACGGTACCTTTGACCACCAAAATTATCGAATCTTTGACCACGACCATAACTGAATCCTTGACCGTTAAAATTTCCTCGATGATTGAAACGATTTCCGCGCGAAAAACTTCGACCTCTTCCATTTGTTCGCCAATTTTGACTCGATCCACGATTTTCGAAAAAATTTTGATTTCCTTGCGAACGAGATCTTCGACTACGATTTCGATTTGCATGGAACACTGTTGCATCGCTCGTTTCTTCCTCCTTTCTCAAATCTTTCGTCTCTGTTGAATTTGGTTGGATCAACTTTTGGAGGTAGAAATCAATTATTTTTCCTTTGATTTTTTCGTAATCTTCGGAATCCTCTCCAGCTCGTATTGCAACTTTCAGCATTTCATAGCTGTGGGGAAGAGCTCTCACCAAATGTAATGCCGCCTCTTCGTCCGCGAAATTTTCATCAGTTTCACGTAGCTCATCTACCATTGTATCGTAGTTTGAAATAAATTTTTCAGCATCCTCTTCTTCCTTCATTCTTATTGTGGTTATTTTCAACCGAAGAGTTGCGCGTTGCGTAGCATTTTTCTTCGCGTACTTTTCACAAAGTGCTGTCCACATGAGATAGGCCGATTTCTTGGTTCGTATAATTGAGATGTGCGATTCATCGATGCTCGCTGCTAACAAGGCTTTCGCTTTAGATTCCACTTCAGGATCAACTTTACGCAGGTCAGGTTCGGTAATTGCTTCGTCACATTTCCTTTGCTTCATGAGAATTTCCATCAAAAATTTCCATGATAGAAAATTTTTCCCGTCGAACTGACGTGAGAGCAACTTATCGGTGAGGGTTGCTGCCATCGGAATTTCTTCACCATTCACTCATTAAAAAATTTAACACGACGTAACAAACAAAAGAAATTGTACGAGGACCAGAACAATATGGAAAAAAAAAAACAAACTTTACAGCCGAAAAAAAACGATTCGAGGATGAGAATATCAAACAAGCATTACCGCGAAAAAAAAAACCACGATTCGGTTTCATGCACGAAATGACAGGAACCAGCTCTGCTGCCATGAGAAGAAAGGTGGAAGCGTGTAAAATGACTACCTTACTGTAACGTTTATTTAGACACACTGATTAAAGCACATACTCGTACGAAGACTGATAAAGCACGATAACTCAACAATTTACTTTTATCGAAGCAATTAAAAATCTTAATCCTTCGCATGGCGAGGGTGAAAAACAGATCGCGGACGTTATATAAGAAGTAAAATTTATTCTACAATATAACTTTTTAATAATCTTACTCACCAGAAGGCGAATTTACTTGTATTCTCGTGTAACTTGTGACGCTCGTATTTTGTAACGTGACTATCAATTGAATGTGCTCAGAGTAATTGACGTCGCAATGATCGATAAAAACGAAAAAATTCTCGGGAGCGCCGGAAAACGTGGGTTTTTCTGACATACCGACGCTGTACATAAAAATTTCCACGGATCAGCGTGGCGATTCACTTACCATCACTAAGAATTGAAAATCTAAGATATTGTATGTTATATTCCTTTCAATAAGCAAGGCTTACTCGTTTATTTCTGGGAATTCTTCCTCGCATATCCGTAGTGGCGGAACTCCTTGGAACGTTCTCGCCATTTGGTTAAGATTGTATGCGTTAATCATTCCAAAACCAAAATAAGGATTTACATAGAATCGAGATTCATTCTTCTTCCAAGAAGAATATCTTTCACGTTGGAGGGGTGCCACCTCACTGGTCCATACAATCATGTGTTGAATATCTCGCCACGTTAAATTTGGGCTGTAAGCGGAAATGCACTAAAATTATGTCTTTCAAAAAGCTCCGGCGAAATACATACTCTGAAGCGCTATTCAATTTACTTTGTACGAAGCACTATGGCTAAAACACCGACCACGATACTAGTAGCTGCTTCTGTTCCTCCATAGGCGTTACTACATTTACCGTTCACATCTGTAGTATTCTGTCAATACATCAATTTGCAAAAAAATACCAATTTACGCGAGTATTATTGTTCAAGTAAAATGATATGAGGTACTTACGAGTCTCGGTTTATCGGCTGAATTTTCATTTTGCTCCAATTCTTGTGTTGTTGAGTATGCGGTCACCAATACTGCGGAGCAATATAGGGTAGATTCGTACATTCCACCATCGTAGTTTGAAGCAGCGACTGCTATGGTGTAAATGCTGTTCACATGAACGTTCCTCGAGCACGTGTTGTCAGAAGTTTCAATTTCACTTTGACTAGACGCATATTTTAGAGTGTCTTTACCTCCAACAGGGACAACATGTACGATTCCTCTACCTTGACGACCCTATTGAAGTGAATAGAGAAAACATTTTTCAAGAGAACATAAAAAAAAAACCCACCTGCAAAGTCGGAGTTTTTCATATAAAGATCATCGGTCTGCCTCTTTCCTCTCCTTCCTCCACATTCAGATCGCGTTCCAAGGCAGTCCCTAATGCAATTCGTTGAATCTGTATCAGAGAGGCGAGGCCAGAGCTCTTGGGACAAAGATCTGACCGACATCACGTTCGTGGTAGTCCCTGATTTTGATCAAGTTTCATTAGAGTCGGGCGCGTGAATTCAGATTGAAGTTGTTGGGTTAAAAGAGGGGAAATCTCCCTTCTGTTTGTCTCCGAGTAAGAAAAAGTTATAGGAGGAAATTTTTCTCACGTGGAAGACGAATACGCGGTTAGTAGAATGGGGCTTCGATTCAGATTTTTTTCAATTCGAAATCGTTGACGTAACGTATAACGACATGCGGACGCTGGGGAGTAGGACAACGAATATGTGGTTGAAAGGTAAATATACGTAAATCAAATCCAGCACAAAGGTATGAAACATGTCAAGATCAACTAAAGTTTACCACTGTAACTGATTCTTCGTAGGCATTCAACATATCTCGTTGCAATGCGCCCAGTTCCGTCTGTTGACGTAGTTGTTGCCACATTAAAAAAGTTACATCTATTTCACTTTTTTTATAAAGGAGTGCATTTATCAATTTCCTTGGTTCGACCGTAGTATTCTGTGAATCTATCAACCTGATAGCTGAAAAAATAAAGAATAACGATAAAGAACGAACAAATGTTTACTCCTTTCCAGCAAGCGTTTTGGGCGGTCACAAAACTATTCCCCTCCTGATTCGTTCCATGATCTTCCCTTGGGAAGTGTCCACAACCATAAATTAATAATGGACCGCTCTTGTGGGTGCAATACTTAATTATCATAGTACTATAATCCGTTACTATCCACTGCGCCTATACCTCCGAGCTCTACCTCAGGAGCCACTCCTATACCGCAAGAGGTATCGCTTAAATCCATAGCAATAAGTCCAGCCGCTCGTGTACCGTGAAAGTCTTCGGGAGATTGTGGATTTGGATTGCTGTCGTTATCGATAAAATCGTACCCATAATCAGAATTCTATAGAAACACACGATTTGTAGGCCCTCTGTACATACAAGATACTATGAAGAACAATTCACTTATAGGTACCTACTTACATAATTATCTTTCAAGTCTGGATGACTTGTATCCAAGCCATCACCAATAATCATCACCTTAATACCAGCTCCATAGTTCTCATCTTCATTCCAAACAGGGAGAACGTTTATATCGAAGGGTGGAGTTTGATCATGCGTCTTTGGGTACGGAAACTATAGGAAAAAAACTTCTCCTATAATGTCTTTTCAGCACCAGCAAAAGACATTAACGAATCAATTGTGGCTTTGCTAACCAAGTAGAACTGTCCGGAAAACTTTTTGGCCAGCGATTTCCTAATAGGATTGCTTTTCATTGTTGCTCGCTTGAATTCTCTCAAGGAATTGTAAGATTTCTTCAACAACAATTTGTGTTTTAGGAATAGGCTTCCGATATGACATCCAAACTTTTCCTGTAGACAACGAAATTAAAATATTTACAATAATTTGAAAAACTAGATACGTTTGAGTTGATCATTCCTTCTGCAAGGGAGAAAAGACAGATGGACGTTAAAAAAAACAGCTCCTCTCTCTTAAAGCACAAGCGTAGTTTAGTATAGTATGGAGACGCAGATTCAAGTTTATTTCCCTAATCTTCCTCTTAATCACTCTTCTAATATATACCTGACTGGAGTGATTGGAAGAACCAACTCTATTTAATACCCTGCCTTTACTGTAACTTAATATTGAAAAAACGAAGCACAGCAAGAATAACAAACGCAAAATCTCCATCGACAATGAATAAAATTCCGTCTCATACATGAGTAACGTTTCTTCCCATTAGGAAAAAATAAGGTGTTTTCTTTCAAATATCAAATAAAAACAAGGTGGGGAGAAAGACATGTTAGTATATGTTCAATATGATCTAGATTCGTACGATCGTTATTTCAAGTAGATACTTTCATCATATACCCTGGACCAGCTGTATAGACAATCGAAGGTGTTTCTGTGGTCTGCACTGCAGTCACGTTGTGCAGTATTTGGACAGATTCAATCTTTCACAAGTACTTTTTTCTCAATCATTCTTGCCAAAGAAATTGCGGCCGCGTATTCGCGCTCTGTAAGCGTCCACTGCGGAACAGGAAGTACCTGAGATTCCTCGATTTTAACAGGAAACCTATTTTATCGGGGGATATCCTCCGTCCAGGTGGCCGGCAAAGCTCGGAGCTTGAAAATTTTTCAAGTCCCTTCCTATCATAATATACAGCTCGGTGGTCGGTCCATACAGCCTGAAAGATAGCTCCTTCGAATAGGTAGGTAAGCAATGCTTCATACACCAATTGATTCAGCCCCTTCAATGAGTCAGGTATACAATGCTTCATCACCATAAGACTCGAAACGTTCTTGTAAGGTATTCCAAGTCCCCCTCGTATCATATCATACATAGCTAGACTGAAAGATAGACCCTTCAAGTAACTAGGTATGCAAGGCTACATACAAAAATCGGCTTAGTCCCTTCAATGAACCAGATATGCAACACTTCAAACACCATAAGACTCAGAAAGTACTCGTACTTCTAAAGAATGCTAAGTCCTCCTTGTACCAAATACGTGCCCCATAAAACAGGTTCTCTCCCTTGTTTAAGTCCGCTAAGAACCCGGGAGTTTTATTTTTTCAAGATATTCTATGATCTTCTTTAAATTTTATCAATTTTCATATACTTATGTAAGACTGGGACTGTTTTTGGAAAAACCACCGCGGTTTTGTTTAGGGTCAGAATGATATCACCAATTTTTAATTAGCTCTTATGAGAAAGTGGTAACATAATTCTGAACCACTTTGCATACATAGATGAGGTGGTCATTAAGTGAGATAGTCTAGAGTGAAAGAGTCTGCCAGTAATCTAGCCCGACTAAGACAGGATAATGGGAGATATATACGGAATTCACCTTGTATAGGATTAAGCCTGCAGCTGATGGCTGCATTCACATCATTTTTTCTGTATTTTGATGACGTCAATGTAGTTTAACGATGGGTGCCAAAAACGTAGAATTTGAATGTAAGTGCAGTCATCAGCTGGAGACTTGGTCATAATTATACATGATAGAGTCCCATTATATTTATCTCTCGTTATAGTGTCTTAGTCTAACATACAGGCTAATTTCTATTATACTGAATTAGCTTAGATATACTCAAGGATGGGAAGCGAGTGAACCAGTCAGTATAATATACAGAATACCAGGCCTATTACACTTAGCTAAAATTTACTGAAGGAGACACGTTACCATATGACGTCATCATGACCGAGATAGATATATCAAAAGTCGACATGATTGGTAAAATTGATTCAATAAGATCGATATAATCGATATAATTATAACATTGATTTCCGATATAACAATATTATCGATTTATCCGGGCTAATAGGCAAACGAGTTTTAAGCAAGCGAGCACTTAAATTGTTCAGCCTTCGAGAAGGAGCACACATTAGAGATGGGAAATATTTAAATGCACATGATACGGATGGAAAGTGCACAGGAAAGAGGTACGCAGGAGAAAAAGTAAGTGAAACATAATTTCAAACCAAAATCGCATGATATCTAATGCACGAGAATGAAGTGAATAAAAACATCATTTTTAGTCACTGAAAACGAGAAAGTAATTGGTACGTAATCTCTCTCTCTCTCTCTCTCTCTCTCTCTCTCTCTCTCTCTCTCTCTCTCTCTCTACACTGGAGCACAAATAACGACTTAGAGGCCACAAACTCGTGGTTGAAGAGAGGACATACTCTCAGGGAGAGGCCTTCTGTGGGCCAATTTGTGAACAGTGTTACCAACCTTGTCCGCCAGTGGTCAGAGCGGCGTGATCCGACTTCACCTAACTGTATGCAATTCGCTGAAACTGCTTCCATTCCACTAAAACTTTGGACATCAGCATACCAGTGGGCCAGTGAGAATCGGGTTGTGCTTCAGAGGCCACTACCAGTCCAAGTTGTACTGAGTACCTTGTGGCTTCGTCAACTGCAAAGAAGAAGTTGTCAACAACATTTTTGCGCAGAATTGAGCAGAAAAACCTTAAGTGGAATTACGAGTTCAAGGAAAGTTATTACGGAATATGGCTTGTTGTAGTCAATCCTGCTAGTCTACAAGAATGTTCGTGCACCTGTCCTAGCTTCATGAAGCATGCTCATTGCAAACACGACACTGGTATGCAGACCCGCCTGCACCTTTTCCAAGTTCTTAAAATATACAAATAATGTGCAAGAGGAAACGTGGACGCCTTACACTCGCGAAGCGAGCTTCACTTTTGCAATAAGTATTTCTTCAAAATTTATTTATTCAAATTTTTTTCCATTTTCCATTTCTTTTAGTTGCATGACGCGCAAAATTTAATGTGCATTATGTTTATTAAGTAGTTCAATGTTTCATTTCTCGTTTGATACATTCATATTATTGTCGATTAATGTATTTTACTGTCCTTTTATTTATATTCTCGGGAAAAGTTTATTATACCTTTTGAGTCATCAATTTCCTGTGCTGAGCACTTATTTTCCCTGTGATTTTTTCTTACCTTCTCGATGCCATTAGAAATACAGCACTATGAGATATGTTAGCGTCTGCCATAAGTTTTTAAACATTATTTAATATGTACAAAGTATTAGAATCTGCAGAGATAATAAGAAGTGACTTTTATTAAATTTATCTGACGTTGAACTCTCTCAGAATGAAAAAATTATCCTAATTTCTAAGAGGGAAACAAACGATGATCTTCAGGAAAAGAAGTAAAGGAGGCTTACCAAATATGTTTCACATCTACGGATATACTGCAGACTATCCTGCAAATTTAACGAGTCGATTACTCACTCTTCTTCGTGAACTGTAGCCAGGTGTGTGGTACAAGCTCCCTCTTTATCGGATTGAGGGAGAGAGGTCCAGATGTGATTCCGAGACCAGCTTCCTGTCTGCGTTCGATCTACGCACTATACTCGGTAGGGATTCACTACTCGGTACTTTGTTCTCTATTCTTAGAAAGGATTTCACAGACTTGAATATCTAAAAACAAGAAAAATGCTCCTGTGGAGCCAAACTTCGTGGATATTGATGACATAAATGCAAGCGTCTCAAACTTCTCTATAATTATTCCCTTGCTGTATACTGCTTCGCTTGTTCACTCCCCCAGTCTCTCTCTATATAATATTTAGAATTCTATAAATATCTCCCATTAAAATTGGGTTAAATGACCTCCAGTCGAAGTCTTTATCATAAAAAGAAAAAAAACTCATTAGAGTGGATGACAGATTCAAGGGTGGTGTAAGAACATGGATTTTGTCTTCTTGTCTGACTCGAAAGTACCTCGAGTCTTCGTCTTGTTTCAGGTCCTTCGAATCTTATCTTGTTAAATTTCGCTTAATTCCTTTACTACTTCGTATGATTCAACGACGCTTATTTTACATTTATAAATCTTAGTTAGACCGCATGGTTATTGAAATAGCACCCATAATTTGTTCATATTGATCCAGTCCATATTTTCAATGTTTTCAGGAATCGGGACAAACACATTGTGCTTCAAGAGTCAGCAGGGCCGGAGAGTCAGGAGAGAGGGGTAATTTTATATGAGGGGTCGGAAAAGAAGTTGGAATGACTCTTGTATTGCTGTTATTAAAAAAAAAGTACCGCGAAGATGAAACTAACAAAACTGGTACTTTTTATGACAGTGTATTTTTCCAGTGGACGTTTGAACAATCTGCTAAAGACTACAACAAAAAAGCCAACGCTCAAGTTGCTCAAAAACAAATTCTCTCCGGTTGCATTCATAATTGTCATCAATATCCACAAGAATAGATGTGAACACCCAATTCCTCCGAATTACGAGATAATTTCTCTCAACTAGTTATATGAATTCTTATTTGAATCACAAGATGGTAGGTTGAATCGGTTGCATGTATGTCCTGTAAGCCCGCCAATATTTTCGCGGTACAGTGTCTCGAACTGCACTCGAGACGGTCAGATTTACCTTCTTGTAATGCTCGGGCGCATGTTTTGTACCATAGATTCGCAATTTCATATTTATCACTTTTCCCGTTATTCGATTTCCGCGGCTCTGTAATAACCCTCAAACCCTTCAAAAAGCAAGATTCAAAATCTATATTACCCGTCCAGGTCGATACTTTAAGGTGTTTACCGAATTGAAAAGTGTGATGATCCAGCTTCCTCTAGGTGATTCACCCCAAGTCATAACAGAATCAAAAATCCACTCGCGAATTTCGTTTTGAAATCGATTAACTTTTATCGAAGCTATCAAAAACCTTAATCCTACGCATGGCGAGGGTAAAAAACAGACCGCGGACGTTATAAAAGAAGTACAATTCATTTCATCATACAATTTCTTAATAATCTTATACTCACCAGAAGGCGAAGTAATGTTTATTTTTGTATAACTGGTGACGCTCGTATTTTGTAATGAGACTATCAGTTGAATGTGCTCAGTGTAATTGACGTCGCAATTCTCGACGAAAACGAAAAAATTTTCGACAGGACTGCCGGAAAACGTGGGTTTTTCTGACATACCGACGCTGTACATAAAAATTTCCACCTATCATTAGATACCCAATTAGCGTGACGATTCACTTAACAGCACTAAGCATTGGAAACCCAAGTTATTGTATGTTATTCCTTTCAATAAGCAAGGCTGAGTGATAGCCAATCGTTTGGAGAGCTATCTGAAGGAAAGAGATATAATCTCTGATAGCCAGTACGGTTTTCAAACTGGACGCTGCACATCAGATGCTGGGATCCGGCTGAAGAGGATAGCCGAGTCAGCGATTGCTATGCGTCAGTTTTGCGCAGCCGTCAGCCTCGACATAAGAAATGCGTTCAATTCAATTCCATGGAAGATGAAATTGGAAGCTCTTGTGGACGCAGGAGTGCCCGCATACCTGCTCAGGATGATCAGCAGCTATCTTAGTTGCCGTGAAATCCAAGTAGAGACGTCTGCTGGTACAGTAAAGCGCCCTGTTACTTGTGGGGTGCAGCAGGGGTCCGTCCTTGGGCCGCTTTTGTGGTGAGTCGCATTTAACGGAATCTTTAAGGCGAAGCTCCCACCGGGGGTTAAGCTTATCTGCTATGCGGATGACACCCTGGTGGTATGCACTGCCGAAACAACTGTAGCGGTAAAGAGCACGGTAAACCGGGCCCTAGAGGATGTGACGCGTTGGATCGAGTCGGCTAGACTTGAACTTGCAGCAAGCAAGACGGAGGCTATTTTATTCACGATCCGTCGGAAGTTCAAGCCACCCACCTTTCGCCTGCAAGGTGTGAAAATTGAAACCAAGAAGCAAATGAAATACCTGGGCATCTGGTTTGACTTAACTCTGAGCTTCAGGTACCATTTCCTGATGGCAGCGGAGAAGGCGGGCTGGGTAATTGGATACCTAAGCCGCCTGATGAGGAACCTAGGAGGACCGAGAGAAGCAAGGAGAAGGATCATAATGAACACCGCCTTGTCGATCCTCCTATATGGTGCGCCAGTGTGGGCCGACTCCATGAAGATACCATACCGAAGGAGAGAGATGCGGTAAAGATCCAACGAAGAGCTGCGCTAAGGTGTGTTAGTGCCTACCGCACTGTCTCGACGAAGGCTCTTTGTGTATTAGCACGTTCACCACCAATCGAGCTTCTTGCTGAGGAGAGAGCGGTGGTGTTCAAAGCAAAGAAGAAGACAATGACCAACCAAGAAGCTTTACGGGTCAAGCAGGAGGCCAGGCGCTCCTTGCTTGTAAAATGGAAAGTAAAAATTGCCCAGAGTGAGCAGGGTACAGGGACAACCCGTGTGCTAATACGCGACCTTGATGAGTGGATGAACCGACACCATGGTCAGCTGAACTTTCACCTGACGCAGGTGTTAAGCGGCCATGGCTGCGTCAACAAGTACCTTCACGAGAAGTTAAGGAAAGTTGAGCAGGCAACGTGTTCGCACTGTAACCAAGGGCGGGATGATGGACCACAACACACCTTATTTGAGTGTGAGGCGTGGAGGCGTGAGTGGGACGAGCTTAGTCGGTCCCTTCAAGAGATTGGGGTAGATGAAGCGCCCGACCCGAGTAGCCTGATACCCACCATGCTAGGTTCCAAAGAAGCATGGAACCAGGTGTCTGCATTTGCAGCCACTATCATGAAGACGGAGATGGGCTAGGAATGGAATAGGGAAATGCAGAACCACGCTATGGCCTACTCAACACCTGTGTACCATCAACATCCTGATCTGCAGGAAGAACAGGACCAAGATCTTCCCTGAAAAAAGAAGTACATGAAGAAACTCCAACAGTGACCTACTATATTGTGTATTGTGGTGGTGTTTGTTGTTGTGAGTGTTCCTAAGTTTTGTGCGTGCCAGGGGCGGGGCATTGCAGCTGGGCGGCTGCCAAAGCAACTTGGCAGTTGCCGTGTGTTACAAATATTACTGGCCACCAAGTAGATGCAGTAGCTTAAGATGATATTATGAATATTTGTTATATATCACTGGCCATCAAATACCTAAGATGTAAGACTTTACTGGCCACCAAATCAAAACTGTAAAGTTGGAATTGGCTCTACCCTACTACAGAAACAAGCAGATGGAAAACTTAGACCTATCGCTTATTTTAGTCAGAATACCACTTGTGATGAAAAAAGATATCACTCATATGAACTTGAAACATTAGCTATTGTAAGGTCATTACAAAGATTTCGAGTATATTTATTTGGAAAAGACTTCAAAATTATTACAGACTGCACTGCTCTACGTTATACTTTAACAAAAAAGGATATGGTACCGCGAATTGCTAGATGGTGGCTTGTAATACAAGAATTTGATTTTGAAATAGAATATAGACCAAGCCATAAGATGAAACATGTAGATGCATTAAGTAGAAATCCTATATCTGAAGTAGTACCAGACAGTTATACAGATACAGTAGCAGATAAAGGTGATATTATTAAAGTAAGAAAAATAGGAAGTCGAGATTGGGTAAAATATCTCCAGTCACAAGATACTAAGTGCCAACACCTTTATGAAGTCTTGAAAAGGCAAACTATTGAAGAGCCTTGTGATAAAGAAATTCTTGAAAATTATCTATTAATAAATGACCGAATATTCAGAAAAACTGATAGTGGAAATAAGTGGGTGGTACCAATAGCTGCTAGAAAACAAGTCCTTTCTATGCAACATGATGAAATAGGACATCCAGGTACCACACAAACAACAGATCTTGTAAGAAAGAAATTCTGGTTTCCAAAACTGCGCCAATATGTCAAGGACTATGTCAGCTCGTGTATCCGATGTACCTTAGCTAAACCCAATAGGGGAATTTCCAAAGGGCCATTATACCCAATTGAGAAGAAGAAAGAACCATTTGATACATTGCATTTGGACCATGTAGGCCCTTTTGTCAAGAGTGCTCGAGGATATAAATATTTATTAGTTGCTGTAGATGCTTTCACAAAATATACTTGGCTTTTTCCAGTAACTACTACAACCACAAGAGGTGTAACCACCAACTTAGATAAATTATTCTCTACTTATGGCGTTCCAAGAAGACTAATTTGCGACAGAGGAAGTGCTTTCTCAAGTACAAACTTCAAAGAGTACTGCAGGAATCTGGGTATAAGATTAATTCTCACTGCAGTCGCCACACCTAGAGCCAATGGACAGTGTGAAAGAGTAAATGCGACAGTAGTAGAACGCCTAACAGCTCTTGTGAATGATAAACCAACTTGGGATTGTTATTTAGCGGTAGTAATGACAAGTATAAACAATTGCACAAATGAGACAACACGTAAATCTCCTCATGAATTATTTCATGGATATCAAATGAGAACTCGCTATGAAGCGCCTCTAGTTCACGAGGTGGAATGTGCTCAAGCAGATCAAGAAATTGAACATGAAGAACATCTTGCTCAACTTCGCAATGAAGCTACAAAAAATATTCAAGTTGTAAATGATAAAATTAAAAAAAAAGAATGAAAACAAAAAACCAGCTAGGCAATTCAAAATAAATGATCTTGTTAATATACCTAATATTGAAGCTCCATCTGGAGAAAGTAAAAAACTAAATGATTTATGGAAAGGCCCATACCGAGTAGTTGAAACACTTCCAAATAACCGTTATAGAATTAAAGAATTTGGTCAAGGTCATCGTAAATATAATAGTGTACATGCGTCAGAAAATCTAAGACCCTATAATGTAAGACTTGAAAATGAAGATGATATTACTAATAAAGATTATTGAAAAAAAAAAATAATAATAATAAAATAAAAAAAAAATAAAATTTTTTTTTTCTCTTTTCAACTTAAAAAAATAGTTTAGAAGTATTTTTGAAATAAATGCATATTATTATTTTTGACAAAAATCCTCACTTATTTCTTATTTTGGACAAAAATCGCCACCATATTTCTTATTTGGACAAAAATTGTTATCTAATTTTATTTTGGACGAAAATCGCCACCTTAATTTTGACGAAAATCGTCTCTTTCCTTTTCAGCACATCTCAAATGGATTTTGATACCAAGAATCTGGATTTCAACACCAAAAAAATTTGCTTCCTTTACGGCCAAAATAACAGAAGCCTTAGTCAATCGAATCGATAAGCTGACACTGGAAAATGTCTTCATGAGGAAAGGATTGGGGATGGGCAACCTGGAAACTTCGGTAATCAGCATGGAAGACCAAAAGTTTTACACAGAGTTAGGGATCAACCCAAATTATATCAACCTCAAAGATCTTGCTCACATTCTCATGAAATTCTGCAAAATTGCCTTGACCGAATTACAACCGCAGTCTATGGAGGAAGATACAGTCAATGGTGAAGAAGCCAAAGAAACGAATGAAACTATTGTAAAGGAACAAGAGATCGAAGAGAAAGAACCACTGAACCTCTCAACAGCCTCGACAATAGAAGCAAATACAATGCCTGAAGACTTCAACCCTCTCAACATTTCATCTTCGAGTGTGCTATCGATAATGATTGATGAAAAAGAGGAAGAACTTGAGCATATTCAGGTAAAGGTGAGAAAGATCTTGGATGATTTTGAGAAGCTAAAACCAATATCCCCTATTCCAAATTCACCACCAATGGAAAACCAATACACGCTGCACAAAATCGATTTTACGGAGATGCCCATTCGAAAACGTTCCAAAAGCACATCTTTAGAAGACGAAGGTAGGATGCCAGAAAAGACCCGTCGCATAAAGAACCTCCCTCGTTGTTTCAACTGCAGGCAAAGAGGACACACAGTTGAATCCTGTTTACAACCAATCATCAAGTGCGAAAATTGTAACAAAATTGGTCACAATGCCAAATTCTGTACAAAAAATAACTGATTATCATTTTTGTTTACCTTTTTCTATTTCAAGATGTCTAAATATTTTTTATTTTATATATGTCCGTTTCCTTTAATGTAAATTGTGTAAATTGTCTTTTTCTATTTCAAGATGTCTAAATATTTTTTATTTTTATATATGTCCGTTTCTTTTGATGTAAATTGTGTAAATTGTTCGAGGACGAACTTTTTGTAGGATGGCCGAGATGTTACAAATATTACTGGCCACCAAGTAGATGCAGTAGCTTAAGATGATATTATGAATATTTGTTATATATCACTGGCCATCAAATACCTAAGATGTAAGACTTTACTGGCCACCAAATCAAAACTGTAAAGTTTAGCCTATAAAAGCAGGTGCACGGCATACTGCAAGTCACTTCTCTCTTTACGAAAATCGTTTACGGTTGAAGTTGCCTCTCTGCGAAAATCGCTCTCTCTCCCTCTGCGAAAATCGCTCTTTCTCTTTCTGCGCGAAAATCGCTGCTTCCCTTTTGCGAAAGTCGCCCGGACGAAAATCGTTTGGCCCCAACAGCGAAAATCGCTGTTCCCTCCGTGCAAGATAGGTTTCCTTCTTCAGAGGCTTCCGCCGTCGCACTGTTATTCATTGTATCGTAATTGTCGTTATTCGTCGTATTCGTAATTAAAAGGTACCGATTTTGACTTTTCTTGCTTTTGTTTTCTTCGCGTTCAAAACACGTGTAGAAGAGGGGGTTCGCATAGGAGATTCCTCCTTCACTGCGAAGTTATACCCGAAAGGGTCGATTCCGGTGTTGGAGGAAACAATATTAAATGCATACGCAGAAAAAAATAAAAAAAATAAAAAAATAAGCGAGGCTTACTCGTTTATTTCTGGGAATTCTTCCTCGCATATCCGTAGTGGCGGAACTCCTTGGAACGTTTTCGCCATTTGATTAAGATTGTACGCGTTTATCATTCCAAAACCAAAATAGGGGTTTACATAGAATCGAGATTCATTCTTCTTCCAGGAAGAATATCTTTCACGTTGGAGGGGTGCCACCTCACTGGTCCATGCAATCATGTGTTGAATATCTCGCCACGTTAAATTTGGGCTGTAAGCGGAAATACACTAAAATTACGGCTTTTAGGAAGGTCCGACGAGATACTTTAAAGCGCTATTCAATTTACTTCGTGCGAAGCACAATGGCTATGACACCAACCACGATACTTGCAGCTGCTTCTGTTCCACCGTAGGCGTCACTACATTTAGCATTCACATCTGTAGTATTCTATCCATACACCAATTTGCAAAAAAATACTAGTTTGCGAGTGCATCCGATTAAACCGAAATATGAGGGAGATACTTACGACTCTCAGCTTTTCGGTCAAATTTTCACTTTGCTCCAACTCTTGTGTTGTTGAGTATGCGGTCACCATTACTGCGGAGCAATATGGGGTAGATTCGTACATTCCACCATCGTAGTTTGAAGCAGCGACTGCTATGGTGTAAATGCTATTAACATTGACGTTCCTCGAGCACGTGTTGTCAGAATTTCTAATTTCACTTTGATTGGAAGCATCTAGAGTGTCTTTACCTCCAACAGGAACAACATGTACAATTCCTCTACCTTGGCGACCCTGTTAGAGTGAATAGAACAATAGAAACATTTTTCAAGAGAACATTGTTTAAAATAAATCCATCTGTAAAGTCAAAATCTTCTATGTAAAGATCATTGGGCTGCTTCATACCCCTTTAATCGCGTTCCAAGGCAGTCCCTAACGTTATAATCGAGGTAAATCTGTATCAGAGTAGTGAGGCCAAATCTCTTCAGACAAACATCATTTGACTCCTCTCTTCTCTCACTGACGTAGCGTTCAAGGTATTCCCAAATGTAGGTCAAGTTCGATCAGAATCGGGAACTTGAATTCAGGTCGAGGTTATTGAGTTTACCAAAGGTACTTGCCCCTTTTTTTGTATTTTAATACGAAGGTTGGAAAGGACGGAATTTTTTCAAGTACCACTGTCACGCGGGACGACGAATGCATGGATAGTAAAATAGGGTTCCGGTTCAAATTTTTTCCAATTTAACATCTATGACGTGACGCACAACCCACTACTGATGCTGGAGGTAGGACAATTAATCACAAATGTATGAAATATGTCAAGATCAACTGAAGTGTACCATTGCGACTGATCCTTCGTAAGCATCTAACATATCTCTTTGCAATGCTCCCTCTTCCGTCTGTTCACGTAATTGTTGCCACATTAAAAAGGATACATCTATTTCATTCCTTTTATAAAGGAGTGCATTGATTAATGTTCTTGGTTCCACCGTAGTATTCTCGGAATCTACCAACCTGATGGCTGAAAGAAAAAAATGAAGACAATGCGAAAAAACGCCCAAATTTTTGCTCAAGTCCCAAGACCTCTCGGCACGTTAGGCGCGGTTGCAGAACTACCTTTGACTGCGAGAACAGTCCTCAACCATAAATTATTATTAATTGACTGCTCTTGTAGGTGACATACATACAAATAATTACAATAAAACTATAGTCCGTTACTATACTCTGCGCCTATACCTCCGAGCTCTACCTCAGGAGCCACTCCTATACCGCAAGAGGTATCGCTTAAATCCATAGCAATAAGTCCAGCCGCTCGTGTACCGTGAAAATCTTCGGGAGATTGTGGATTCGGATCGCTGTCGTTATCGATAAAATCGTACCCATAATCAGAATTCTATAGAAACACACGCGATTTGTAAGCCCTCTATATAAAAAGTACTATGAAGAACAATTGATTTATACTTACGTAATTATCTTTCAAGTCTGGATGACTTGTATCCAAGCCATCACCAATAATCATCACCTTAATACCAGCTCCATAGTTCTCATCTTCATTCCAAACAGAGAGAACGTTTATATCAAAGGGTGGAGTTTGATCATGCGTCTTTGGGTACGGAAACTATAGGAAAAAATTTGTCCTATAATGTGTTTTCAGCACTAGCAAAAGACATTAACGAATCAATTAGTGGCTTTGCTAACCAAATAAAACTGCCCGGAGAACTTTTTGGTCAGCAATTTCCTAATAGGATTGCTTATTATGGTTGCTCGCTTGAATTCTCTCAGTGAATTGTAAGATTTCTTCAACGATAATTTGTGTTTTAGGAATAGGCTTCCGATATGACATCCAAACTTTTCCTGTAGATAACAAAATTTTAATATTTGCAATAATTTGAAAAACCAGATATACTTTTGAGTAGATCATTTCTTCTGCAAGGGTGGAGAGACAGATGGAGATTAAGAAATTGTGAAAGTGGCACCTCTTTCTTAAGTTAGCGAAAGCGTAGGTACATAGTTTATAGTATAGTATGAGTTTCAGAAGGTCGTAAATGCAGATTTAACATCATTTAGCCTACTAGTGGACGGTGTTGACTCCTGACCCATAGTGTCCTGTACGTTGAGGTAACTTGTAACAGGCTAACTTAGGTACTAGAGGAAAACCACTAGGTTATGACGTCATCAGTTTGTGAAGCAAAGTTTGTCATACTACTCTAAGAGTTGACCTTGTGCTTCGGATAGGAAGAGGGAGGAGAGTTATATAGTGGTATGAACGTCTGCACAATAAAAAATTTTCATGGGTGTGGGTAGTTCACCACGGATATTAACGATGGTACAATAAGAAAAGCGTCGAATTATTTGCCTTTCCAGAGAGGTTTGTAGAAAAGAGCTCTCGTGTGCGAAACGGTCGCCGAAATCATGATGTCCCCAAGGTAATTCGGGCTTTTCTACATAACCAATTTACATCCTTCTTTCGAGGAGCGTCTAAAGACCATTATTAAAGCACTTGCAAATGCGCACTAAAATTCAAATCCCATTGGGAGATGAGAGAACAAATTTGTGCGTTATTAATTAATCCCTAATCGGCCTCTTAATTACTCTTCTAATTTATACCTGATTCGAGTGACTGGAAGAACCAACTCTGGTTAATACCCTGCCTTTACTGTAATTTAATATTGAAGAAACGAAGCACAGCAAGAATAACTTACGGAACATCTTCATCTAGAATGAATAAAATTCTGGTTTATACACGAGGAAATTTACTTCACATTCGGAAATTTGTTTTCTTTCGGATATCAAATAAACACAAGGTGGGAACAAAGATACATTAGTATGTTCAATGTGACCTACATTTATAATACCGTCAATTTAAGCAGGTATTTTCAAGATGTACGCTAAAACAGCTGTTGAGACAATCAAGATTGTTTCTATGGCATGCACTGCAGTTACGAGTATGTTATGCAGTATTTGGACTGATTTGATCCTTCACAAGAATCTTGAATTTTATAATTCTTGTCCAAAGAATTACGGCCGCGTATTCGAACTCCGTATTCGTCCACTGTGGAATAGAAAGTATCAGAGATTCCACAATTTGAAAGATTTTTCATATCTTCCGAACATTTTAGTATTTTATATGTTCATAAGACTGGGACTGTACTAAGAAAAACCGTCACCGTATATCTTGTAACTACGACGTCCTCAAATTTGTCATCAATTTAAAAAAAAAGTAATAAATGACTTTAACCTAATTAAGGAACTCGGAAAAATTTTACCCAGGGTGTGTAGAGTGACCTTGACAGAGACATTGACCTGATGGAGCCTATATGTATATGGAGAGGGCGTGGGACGAGCTACTTACCCTAATACGGAGCTCCTAGTATACTATACTATTTGGATTTCTTTATAATCACGTCACCAATATCTTTGACCTAATTAAGGGACTTTGAAAAATTTTACCCGGAGTGTAATAGCTAAAAATACTAATGAACCCTATTTACGTAGAGAAAAATAAGATAGTCTAATATACAATGTGGAGTGAGTGAGGACGTCAGCTAGCTAGCCTGACTGAGACACACTAATAGGAGATATAATGAACTCCGTCTTATATTGAATAGAGTCTGCAGTTGATGGCTGCGCTTGCATAATTTTTCTGTAATATAATGACGTCACTGTAAGTTGATAACGTCATTTGCGCCAAGAGCACAGAATATGAATACAAGTGCAGCAATCAGCTGGAGACTCAATCTTGTACGAGATGGAGTCTCATTATGTCTTCTCTCAACGAGCTTAGATGTACTCCGAACCAAGTGAGTGAACCCGTGAGCTAGTTAGTCTAACATACAGAATGTCGGTACCAGGGGTGTGAACCGGAATTGCTATCCAAAATGGTATCCGGAATCCGGACCTGAATTTTCGGGTTTTGGAAGTGGAATCGAAAGGAAGCGGATCCGCAAATTGCTGCTTGGAAGCGGAACCAAAAGGAAGCGGATCCGGCAATTGCTTCTCGGAAGCGGAACCGAAAGGAAGCGGATCCGGAGAATGGTCCTTAGAAGCGGAACCAAAAGGAAGCGAATCTTGAAATCTGGCCAAAGAACTGTAACCAATATTTCACATGTGAAAAATAGCGGATATACCCTAAAAAATAGAAGATAACCGATATTCTGTGCCTTTTTTTAAAGGATAACCGTAATTTTTTAGCGCAATTTCTGAAAGATTCTTTTATCAAGATACAAAACCAAAAGGAAGCGGATCCAGCTATTGCTCTCTGGAAGCGGAACCGAAAGGAAGCGGATCCGGCTAAAGCTTCTCAGAAGCGGAACCGAAAAGAAGCGGATCCGGCAATTGCTCCTCGGAAGCGGATCCGGCGATTCAGTTGAAGAACGAGTGGAAGCGGAATCCTAAAAAAAAATAATAACGGTTCACACCCCTGGTCGGTACCAGGCTTATTACAATAGACTAAGAATTATTAGTGGAGGAACATCATAGCCGAGACATACATCAAAAGTCGATATAATTGGTCAATCTGATTCAGTATGTACTTGTATATCATGTTTTTGAACTGAGAGTCAGTCAGAAATCTACGTGACATGACGCTTTATGACGTCATCAATGACCTTGACCTACTTGAGGTACTTGAAAAAATGTTGACCTTTAGCCTTCATTATACTAGCCCTAATATGCGGTATACGAGTACTAGGCTTTGATTATGCTAGCCGCTTTTTTGTCTCGCTAGACAATAGTTCGTCAACGAAGTTGAATGAGGAGCGCAGGGAACCTGTTTTATGCCTGTTTTATGAGTCGAATTGGTTTTGGTATTAAGAATCCAAATTGAAATCTTGAAGAGTCGTAAGTTTTTCTGAGTCCCTGTGTATATAGCCTGAAAGTAAAACTTTTTACAAATTCTTTTCCTATCGTTCAGTCCCTCTTCTATCATACATTATGACTCGAAAGTCAAAATTTTCCCAAGTCCAACTTTTGAGCTATGTATAATAGGAGAAAGACGTAAAAATTTCGATCTTTATTATATGATAGAAATTGGACTTAGACCATTTTTGCCAATGATATTGGACTTGGACCATTTTTGTTCTGGTCATACATCATACGGCGCGCGGATCAAAACAGGTTCCGTGTTAAAATTTCTACTCGACGTGTCATCAACTCAAATTTGCCTGTGACGTTATCAACATCTATGACGTTATTAGTTCGTGACGTCATCAATAGGCTCCTCTTTTTCTCTTTTGGGCTGACAGATTTCTGGAATAGGTTGCATAGCATAATTTAGTCTATGTGTCTCGGTACAAGTAGGTAAGCGCGTCTTTAGCCACGCTTGTTTGACGCGTGAGTGTTGCTAACCACATGTTTTTGATATAATGCAAAGTTTTGTCATTTGAAGCCTGATTCGAGCTCCGTTGAAACTAGTTTTTGTGAAAAATTTTTTTTGTTCGTTTTACATCTTTTTCTTATTATAATTATTTTTCTACAATAATTGTAAATTTATCTGGGTCACCTCACCCAGCGTCTTTTCGCTGATGACTATAACATCACTATCCGTTCAGCAAATCCGCAAAGAGCCCACAGACTCCTACAGGATACCCTTAACTCAATCACTACATGGACATCTAAAAGAGGATTCAGATTTTCTTCCTCGAAAACCTACTCAGTCATTTTCAAAAAAAGAAATCCTATCCCCTCCTTACCTCCTCTAATTCTACAAAACTTCCAAATCCCATCTCGTAACTACGGCAAACTTCTCGGCTTACATTTTGACCAAAAACTAACCTGGGCCCCCCACATCAAAACCCTCAAAGCCAAATGCACACGCGCTCTAAACATAATAAAATACATATCTCATCCATCTAAAGGCTGCAACAGAAAGTTACTCCTTCTTCTATACAAAAGTCTTATTCGCTCAAAATTAGATTATGGTTCCCCGATCTACAACACAGCGAAAAAAACCGTCCTTGCCTTACTCGACCCCATCCAGACATCTTCTCTCAGGATTGCCCTGGGAGCTTATCGCACCAGCCCCAAACTTAGCCAATGTACAGAAGCCCCAGATCCTCCCCTTCACTTTCGAAGGCTCATCCTAACCTCCAACTTTTTGTCCTCTGTAGCAAAATTCCCACAACTTCCAATCTTTAACCGAATCTTTCACCACAATCACAACCAATCCTCCACCAAACATATTCGCCTTCAATTGAATCACCTGATCAACAAACCGTTCATAGCACATCCCCTAGAACCCATATTCACAACCTTCCCCCTTTGGACCTTCCCTCAACCTAAAATACGCCTAGATCTCACAGAAATCCCAAAATCTGACAAACCTGGTTTTACCCAACATATCAACAAACTACTTCAAGAATACCCTGACCATTCACTTTGCCTCACCGATGGGTCGAAAACATCTACTAAAGCAGCTTACGCATACTCCATCGACGGGGAAATATCTTCTCATCGCATCCGAAATATAGCCTCTATTTTTACAGCCGAACTGATGGCCATTTTTTCCTGCCTTTCCCACCTCTCTCAACTACCCCCAAACGGTAAATTCATTATTCTCACTGACTCACTTTCATCACTCCACTCGCTTACAGACGCATACAACTCTAACCCTATAATCCAACGCATCTTTCTCACACTACACACTTTGGAAACAATCAACACTCAAATTATCTTCATATGGATCCCTGGACACACCGATTTCCCCGACCACGACGCAGTCGATCAAGCCGCTAAACAAGCTACCTCCCTCAGTCAAATAACTGATAATTCACCCCTACCAACCCTAGATTACAAAAATTACTATCGTTCTCTCATCACACAATCATGGAACACTCTTTGGGAAAATCAAACAAATAATAAACTTCTCAGTATCAAAAAAAAACCGGTTCCTTGGGTATCCTCCATTCAAAACACAAGAAGAGAAGAAGTAATTCTCTCTCGTCTCAGAATTGGTCACACAAAAATTACTCACGCCCACCTCATCAGTCCCTACATCCTAACCCCTCCCTCATGTCCCCACTGTCAAAAAGACAAATTAACAGTGGAACACTTTTTTTCATGCCCCAGACTTTTACCCCTTCGCTCTTCTTCGGATACCCCCTCTTCTCTCACCCAAGCACTCAAAAACAACCAGGACATCATTTCGAATACCCTACATTACCTAAGACAAACTGACTTTTACGCTCACATCTGAACACATACATCGACTATACCTCTACAAACTTCTACATACACACAATGTAAACTTTTACACACCATTACCTGAAGCAGTTACACTCGACATTATATTCCATCCTCTTATCCTTCCTCACTTTCCGTTACTCTACCAACTTCCTTAAAACCTCCCTTTCTCAAGTGTTATTTATAATATTCATAACTTTTGTAACGCCGAGCCAATAGCCCTCGTGAAGCTCTAGTGCTCGTAAAAATAAAAAAAAAAAATAAAAAAAAATAAGAAAAAAAAATAAAAATAAAAAAAAATAATAACACAAAAACGCGATGTTTTGAGAGTTTACGAAAAAAAGGGGCCTTAATGGCAAAATCTTTCCTTCCTCAAGAAAGAAAAAACATTTGAAAAAAAAAAGAAAAGAAAAACGCATTTGAAAATAATGTATTTTTTATTTTCCTTCATTCATATTAATTTTTCTTCAATACTTCTACATTTATCTGTATGAGTAATATGATGTAATTTATGAGGAATTTATGACATATCTCCGTCGCAGAAAATATCGTCGCGGAAAAGATCGCCTACAAAAGTTATATTTTCAAATTCCTGTGAAAATACATCGTCCGCATTTGACGTTTCATTAGGTAGTCCCTACAAACGTTCCAAGGGAGAAACCATAAAAAATTGATGGAATCAACATTTAAATTGGACTCTCGGAGCAACCATAAATAGATTGATAGATTCAATTAATTAACTATTCAAGAGGACGCTTTTTTATATATTAAAATTGACCAACTTTAAGGCACTGACGTCCAATTATCTTATTATACGAGATTACATCACCGACGTTTCGACGACACCGTCGTCTTCATCGGGGTGAAAACAATACTACAAAAAGTAAAGAACTATTTAATACTCCTTTTTTTTTTTTTTTTTTTTTTTTTTTTTTTTTTTTTTTTGATGTAATCTCGTATAATAAAATGATTGGACGTCAGTGCCTTAAAGTTGATCAATTGATCAATTTTAAGATAGAATCAATATTTGAGTTAGACAAAGGAAGAAAGCATGAAAAATTGATAGATTCAAAATTTGAATTAGACTAAGAAAGAAACCATAAAAAATTGATGGAATCAACATTAGACTCTCGGAGAAATCATAAATAGATTGATAGAATCAACAAACATATTGATTCCATCAATTTTTTAATGGTTTCTTCTTTGGTCTAACTCAAATGTTGATTCTATCAATCTATTTATGGTTTCTCCCTGAGTCTAATTTAAATGCTGATTCCATCAATTTTTTATGGTTTCTTCCTTAGTCTAATTCAAATTTTGAATCTATCAATTTTTCATGGTTTCTTCCTTAGTCTAATTGAAACATATTGATTCCATTAATTGTTTTTTGGATTTTTCCTTGGTCTAACTCAAATGTTGATTCTATTAATTTATTTATGATTTCTCCTCGAGTCTAATTCAAATTTTGATTCTATCAATTTTTCATGGTTTCTTTCTTAGTCTAATTGAAACATATTGATTTTATAAATTTTTTTCTGGTTACTTTTTTGATCTAGAAGTTCGTTTTTTCTTTCTCGAGGAAGGAAGCATTTTGCCATTAAGGCCCGTCTTTTCCTAAACTCACAAAACACCGCGTTTTTGTGTTATTATTGATCCAGATAAATTTACAATTATTGTAGAAAGATACTTATAATAAAAAAAAAAAAGGTTTAAGCCTTGTGCCTATAGCCTAACAAAGCCATAGTGAGCCTAGGACAGAGCTAATACAGCATAGTATAAGGTTGTATAGGCTAGGCCTAGTCTAAGTTTAGCTTCTTATATTCTACGCTATAACTGAGAAACTCGAACTCGGTTCCGTAGTTTTCTGGATTCGGTCGAGGGTTCAAGATTCTAAGTCCATCGCGCAACGGGGGGCAACTTGGCCTCGCGGATTTCCAATGGTGGAGTGGGAGTGGGGTACCGGTAAAAACATTTAAAATGTTGGAAAGTCAACACAATAGGAAAATGACTCAGCCCATCTTCGACCCAAAAATTTATAAAAATGAGCTCGCATTCCTCCAGCATACTTAACGGATTTCAAGGAATTAGGATATTATAGACAAAGAGAGGTTGGCACAATCCACTGCAAATGTCAACTTTTTTGAAAAAAGGACGGTCTGTGGATATTTAACCCAAAAATTAAGGAGGGTAACTTATAGACTAAGAAATGTCACTTGACAAAAACGAGGAAAGTCACGACAACGAATGGAGCGAAGAATTTGAGGAACTCGAATTAAAAAATTACGTTTAATAAATGAAGGAATATTGGGTTGAAACGGTGATGTAGACACTTGCAAATTAAAGAATTGCATCACTCGTTAAATGCTAAATGAAATATTCTTGGTGAACTCCTCTTGTCCTTCATTTATTCGTGCTTTGAGACATCGTGTCAAGTTCCATCAGGTCTAAGTAAATTCAGTTTTCATAAACAACGAGTCGAAATGTATTTTTGGATTTAATTGAAAACATAAATTACAATTTAAATTCATGGCAGGATGTATTTTGTTTTTGTAGTTACAAAGGGAGATTGCGATATCGTATTATGAGAAAAAAAGTGGCGAAAAAAAGGAACGAAACGTAAATTTATAACGAAATAATATTTACTATAGGGCTCCTCCTATTCTCGTAATATTGTCTGATATGATTAAAAATTCCGTAGTTACTGATTTTAACCTCTTTTTACAACGTTGCACGTGAATAACGTTGGTGTTATTCGAAACTATAACGTTCATTTTCTCCTGTGTACAAAATTACAATAATTATTATTAAAATTTTCTCGCTTCAAATGGGATATTCCGCGAACGAAAGAGACGATTTCGTATATGTGTAGAACGAGAGGAATGAACTGGGAAACTTTCTCTTCCTTTATCAACTTTCTATATTTATTTGTATAAAGTTTCCAGTAATGTCATTTTGAACTTCTTACATTTGTAGAGCTTTCAATAATATGAGCAACTATACTTAGAAGTATAAAACTTTTCTTTCTTAACTTTTTGAAAATTTCCTGCCAAATCGATCGCTCTCTCCATTTTTCCCTCTTATTTCGGCTTTCTGCAATACTTGCCGTTTTAACGTCCTTTGATTCGTAAACGACAATAAGTAAGCTGAGAGACACCTGCTGAAATACCGAGTCAGTCTGCTCTGTTTGCTGTAAAAGTCTTGGTCGCGGTTAACACGAATTCTTACCAGTTTTATTCCGCAAATATAAATTGGGTCTTTTCCGGTAAAGGTTTCGCGGTTTTCTAAGTATTTTTACCCAGGGTCATACTTTGCAGATCAAATCAACGATCTATGCGCTTTACACGTTCTAATTTGTGGAACATGTGCCTTGAAAAAAAATTTTTCGGACGTTTTACTGAATAATTGAAGAAAAACTTTAATATCAAAATCTCCATACTAAAATACTAACTTCTATATAATTGTTATGTTCGATAAGAAGCAAATTGCTGTTGAAACCGAATCAATTATCTAGTATGAGGCTTGATATATTTTTCGTAAAATTCAAGTAACTTAAATTGACAACACAACATCTCCACCTCTTATTATACTCCACAAATTGGGACTTGCGACAGTTTTTTCAGGAGATACTAGAGTAGAATATGGAGAGGTGTTTCTGTATTCTGATTAACTGTTAATAATTTTGGTATTTTTTCTATTTTGATTTAGTAGTTCATCATTTTATTCTTTTCCCCATCTTGTATTCTATTTTGTTTTATTTCCTACATATTTTGCTTGATTTTGTATTTATATTTGTTTTCACTTATCATAATTAGAGCTCGGATTTTTCGGTTGTAAAAACATTGAAAATCGGTTTAAGAAATCTCATTTTCGGTTTTATTCGGTAAAATAGAAAAAAAATTAAAAATGATACAAATTTTTCTGAAATTTTGACATTTTTACAAAAACTGCTTATTGAAGAGCACGACAATGTGCTTTTCGAGGTTATTTTGTGTGAAAGAGTGTCTTCTGTCCATAAGAATATATTTACAATCGGAGAACGAACGTTCTACGTCGACCGGAGTAGATGAGTAACACAGTTTTTTTCATCTTTTGCATCGTTTCTGTACTTTCATTTCTCAAAATTGTTCGCTATGTACTGTTTTTTTCTACTGTTTTGATAAATTTCACCATTTCGGTCATTTTCGGTTTTATGCCTGTTTTCGGTACTTAAAAAGGTTTTCGGTTTTTTTCGGTTAAATAAAATTTTTTTGATGGGTCCCTACCACTATGAAACGTACTCCTATTTCATTTCTAGTGATCTGCCCGTTAGCAAACTCATTCGACAAAAACCGAGGAATCCTAGCTCTAATCATAATATTACCTATGTTTTATTTGTGTTTTTTGTTTTTATTTCAATTTATTTATTCATTAATTTTTTAATTTTTTTTGTTTTACTTTTATTTATCTATTATTTAAAAAAAAAAAAAAACATGTAAGGGTATACTAAATAATAGGACCATGTGTCTGTTTGCGGCACTCTTCCGAATAAACAGCCACAAAATTAAATTAAAATTTAATAAAATTAGTGCTTTTTACCCATAGGAAAATATTTCAGCCAATTGTTCAATAAAATAATGCTTCAAAAACTGGCCACTGCCCTGCGTACGCATTCCATAAAAACGCAGAAAATTCAAATAGTGTGTTATACTCTTTAATTAAAGAAGAAAAGTTGTTCCAACCGAACGATATTAATTCATAAAACCTACCGCAGAATATCTGAAATATTCGAGAGAAAAGTTTTTAATCTCCACCCACGAAAAAGTAAAGAAACTTTATTAAAGTGCGTATGCTGTACATAGTGAATTTTTAAGAGATTGATAGTAAAATATTCTTCGGTGTTATATCGCTATATATTTTTTCCAAGTTTAGATATGCAAGTATGATAAGACAACGTTGTGGAGTGGAAAGTAATAGGAAATTCCTAAACTAAAGAGAAAAATGTGTTGGAAGACACGTCGTAACGTAACATAGGCTGTATTTTAGAAAGTGCTGAATCGTATATAAGTTCTTGTATTCTCGCAACAAGGAATTTAAGTGTGAACTGCGAACATTATCAAAAAAGGCTTATTCTAACTTATTCTCATTGACGTCGTCCTTCCTTCGTTCGAAAAGATAAAATATCATCTCTATAATGATGCTCTTCTTCTTTGTAAGTACATCACGTGCTACCCAAGTTTTGACGAATTTAATAAAATATTCTAGTTAAAAGGGAAAATCCTTAGATTTTAATATCTTAATGAAGGAAATGTAAGTGGATTTTGTTAACAGAGTTTGTGTTACAAAATTGTCGCATTCATCAGCGAGCGAGTATTTGGATGTACAAAATATTGCATAAGTAATTGCCGTCTGAGAGACAGCGTGTTCCGTACTAAGTGTGAATAGCTATTAGGTAGATAGTTCCGTCATTGCTTATTTATTACATTTCAGAAAAAGTCATTTTTAGTAAGAAATAAACGAAAAAGGTTCAATTTATACATTTTCTCGCCAAGTTTTTTGACTTACATTGGTGCGTAAATGAAATGAAATAGGGTGTATTGTTCACGTATCGATGGTTTGAATATTATTGGCATGTTTTCTACGTTTGGCACGTCGACAATGAACGAGAATACTAATACATAATACCTAGAAATACTGTTTTTGATGTAGGATATGCATTTGGCATTTGGCGTATCTTCGTGGACTTCTTCCACAATCAGGTTGTTTATAGACCTACGTTCAAAATGGTATGCAAATTGTTTTCATCAAGATGAGGAAGAACCTAAAGTGATGAGTTTAAATATTTCGCTAGTATTTTCATTAGAAATAAATGTCAATACTAATAAGGTAATATGGTAGACGTCATTATCGATCGTCCTATCAGGTGTGCTAATGTGGGCCGTCTCCATGAAGATAACGTGTAGATAGAGAAGATCCGATGAATAGTTGCGCTGAGATTTGTTAGTGCCTCTCGCACTGTCTTGACGGAGGCTCTTTGCGTATTAGCACGCTCACTACAAATCGAGCTCTTTGCTGAGGACAGAGCAATGGTGTTTACAGCAAAGAAAAGGAAAACGACTGACACAGAGGCTTCATGGGTAATGAAGAAGGTCAGGCGCTCCTTGTGAGAATTGCCAGTATGATGAATTAGGAAAATTGACGACCCGTTTGTTAATATACGCGACCTTGATGAGTGGTCGAACCGAGATCATGACCAGCTGAACTTTCACCGGACGCAGGTGGAACAAGTACCTTCACGAAGAATTAGGAAAACTTCAGCGGGTAACGGGTTCGCATGCACCTCAGCGCACCTTATTTGAGTGTGAGTCGTGGAGTCGAGCTTAAGAGCGGGGTCGATGAAGTGCTTACTCTGAGTAGCCTGGTAGCCACCATGCTACGTTCCGAAAAAGCATGAAACTAGGTATCTGCATTTGTTAGACAGGCACTTAATAAAATAGGCAAATGCAGAGCCACGCTATTACCTACTCAACACCTGTGTACCATTCACATACAGATGACAATCTGCAGGAAGAGGATAAAGTATACGGATATGAAGAATGAAGAAGAAGAGACTTCAACGACGGCTTAGTCCGAAGTTGTACCTGGCATGTGCGAAAGTTTGCATGTCTGGAAGCGATGCAGCTTGGCAATCGCCAGGAAGAAAGGGTTTCGCCCAGGAGATTTTTCGAATATTGAAGTTCCCAAAGTTGGAACAAAAGCAACTCGCATCCCCTCCACCATGGAGGACGAGTGGCTGCACATACGGCAGAAGCGATTATAATACATAGCCTTATGAAAATAAACAGGGATAGTTTCTAAAAGTTCACTTACGTTTTATACCTCCTCATTTATGTTTCATCATATTCCTTCATTTGCTCTGGATGGTGTGTGAAAGTGTTCTGTCCCAAGATATATTGAAAAGGGTTTTTTCAATTGTACAAATCTACTTTATTAGTTGCTTATACAAGAGTACTTTCGGGTGTTATCCCATCATCAGGTGTGTCGCAACTTGAGAACAAGGCCTTAACCATGAGTTTTTATAGTATAACACTGTGATCTTATTGGCTATAACAATGCTGTGTTGTGATTGGTTCACTTCTTAGAAACTTATTCTTACAATAATTGACATTGTGTTCTTATTGGCTAAAACATACTGCTTTGTGATTGGTTCAATCTATTGTCCTAAATGCTGCGTTTCTATTGGCTACCTGGATTCCTGCCGTCTCATTGGTTGGTTCCGTTCTTCCTCTCTCGTCCAATCACCAGGCCGAATAATTTTTCGCTGTCAAATGTGATTACTAGAGACCGGATTTCTCGGCACTAAATAAGGCATTTTTGGCTTTATTCGGCAAAAACGTTTGAAAATCAGAAAATTAAGTCACGAAAATTGAAAAAATAAAATTAGGTCGCGAAAATTTGAAAAATACAAATTTGTCCTTTTCTACAGAAACTTCTTATTATGTAACACAAGAAGGTGCTTCTCAAGGTTACTTTGAGTGAAGTTGTGTCAACGATCATTGAGGACGTATTTATATTCCGAGAACGACCTGTCAACGACAACAGACACTATTGGGGTATACGTGTACGAACTCATGACCAGAGAATCCCTAGGAACAGATGCATCCATGATTCTGTCGGTCATTGCAGCGTCAATTGCCCCCATGAATTCCAGGCCGGGATTCCTTCTGAACACATCTTCAGTCTTCTTTTTAAGGATTTTACCTCGAGCACCTGGAATCATGCTCATTTTTTGACGAATGTTGTGGATCTTGATTTGAGCATGTAGAGTCAAACCTCGTTTCTCCGAATTTTGAATAGCGTCAGGTAGGTTCGCCAAATCCGGATTATCGAGGTTCTTTTGTAGACTGCTTCCCGATTTTGCGTTGTGTATGCATAGATGAAGCTTTCTTTTTCTGAAATGACAAAGTCGGTATTTTCCGGCGTTTACCCCCCATTTCGGCATTCATTTCGATTTCGGTATTTTTCGGCAAAATAAAATTTTTTTCCTGAGCCCCTACTACCCCAAAACATACTTCTATTTCATTTTTACTCATCTGCCTTCACAGGAACTCATTCGGCAAATGCCGAGGAATCCGGTCTCTAGTGATTACATTGTTCAAGAGGCAGGCTTTCTTCCTCTTGGCTTTTGCAATCTCCATTTGTTCCCAGAGTTTTCTTCTCTTTATGCGATTCTCTACGTGTATGACTTCAAATATTCCCTCTCCATCGTGGTTTTCCTCGTTACAGTGTTTCCCAAACAGTGACTTGCCATCTTCTATTCTCCCTCGACGTTTTGTGCTTCTTTCTCCTGATCTCAAACTTTCTCCCAGTCTCACCAATATAGATCCCCTCGCACTGTTCACAACTGAGCTTGTACACTCCGCTCAAGCTTTCCTTGTCCTTTTGTTCCGTCTGGTCATTGCTGATTCTCTTCACCATGGGTTGGTTATTCTGGATAATTCACATCGTAGCCATTGAACGCCTTTATCACCTTGTTTGTGTACTTTCCTATGTATGGTATCGACCCAGAGTACTTTCTACTATGCTATCATGGGTTCCTTTCTTTGTTTCCATTTTCCCAAAGACTCCTCCACCACACGTCTGCGGTAGCCATTGGCTTCTCCGATCTGTTTTACTATCTCGATCTCTTTCCTCTTCTCTTCGTTGTTCTTGAGGATAGAAATTGCCCAATAGCAGTAGTTCTGGATTGCCTCTAACTTGTGCCTGGGGTAGTGGTAGGAGTCATTTGGGATGATGGTGTCAGTATGCATCGGCTTCCTGTAGATTTTGTATTCTATCCTATTGTTCTCCATTGTGAGTGTAAGGTCCAAATAGTTTATGGTCTCATTGCCTTTTTCCACTGTGAATTTGATGCTCTCATTCATCGCGTTCATTTCTGAAAGGAATAGATCCACCTGTCTATCAGTGCCTGACCACACAATTAGGATATCATCTACATATCTGGCCCAGTGTTTGATCGAGTTTCTGAACTTGCTGCCCTTTATGAGTTCCGATAATCCCAAGATATAGTTCTCCATCCGTGATCTGAAATGCCAAATCTAAAGATGTTGATGTTGTATTCTTCACAAACCTATCGACACATTTGAAACGATGGTATAGTAAAAAAAAAGAAAAAACAAGAGACTCTCAGTAATATGAAATAAAGCGTACTCACATTGTTATGGCTGGTAATCCCTCAGTCCACCGCATTTCTTTACTTCTTCAAAGACTACCTTCAACACCAGTCTTCTTCCTCGGGACTCCAAATGACACGGTTGACCTAGCCGTTAAAGATTACCCTGTGCTTACTCCGACTATGACCTCAAAAACTGTTAAAAATGACGTATTCTGAAAAATTCAGTGTTTGAACAAACTCTCCAAATTTCGAAGAATCAAAATTAAGTCAGTGTCTAAGACTTCCTCTAATCGAACTACCCGTCATGAAGAAACTACTCTCACTCGCCTCAGAATCAATCACACATATCTCAGCCATTTCTTTTTCTTTCTAGATCCATTCTCCCCTCCCCCCTCTCATGCCAGTACTGCCAACATGACAACATATTTGTTTAATTCCTTTTTTCGCGTCTCGTTTTCGAAAATATTCGCCTTTACCACTGTGTTTCCTCTTGTTTTTCCCACCCTTTGTAACGATCCTGAAACGGTTACGTTAACTCTTTATAAGCAATACTGACCTGACTATTCGATGCCAAAGCGTAAAAAACGACACTAGTATACAATCACAAGATTTGAATAGCAATAGAAATCTACGACACGAATCACATGAATTGACGCGTGACTCCATCACAAACAAGATGACAGTAATGCGTCACTAGAGTTATGACTTTCACCCTCCAACTAGTTTACCTTCAGCGGAATAGAAACTTACTCCCTTCACAACTCAGGGTTAGCTTTGATGACGACAATCTGTAATATGTACGCCTTTGTAAGCTATATGTTACCTAATAGGTGCACGTACGGACATATTTTCTCCAAATGGACAACAGTGCCAGAATTTTGATGTCGTAAATTTAACTTGTAGTTATTTTAATCAAAATAGATTTAATTTTCAACTAAGAACACAGTGGTGGTTTTCGGTAATGCGCCGCTGTAGGCCCGGTCAACTTTTGTCGCCGCGCACCCTGTCTCGCGCTTCAAAATATTCAAAATTTGCCTTTCTTCAAAAATGCCGCTATAGGTCCGGGCCTACCGGCCCTATAGGGCAAAATGCTACTATAGGAACCTCTTTTCTAGAGTTGAAAGAATTTATTCGTGCAGCTTACCCGCAGTTTCCCTACAGCCGCACCCTTTCAAAAAGTTATTATTTTAAGGGGGTGAAAGCTCGCACTTCTTGAAGAGGTGACTTTGAGGCGATATGGATTAAGTGAGGGACTTTAAAAAATGTTGACTGTCCTGCTATAAGTATAAGGAAAGGGATGGAAAAAATTAGATGCGATTGCAGGACTGCAATGGCAATGGGGAACCCGCTGTCTCAAGTCCCCTGGAGCCTGAAGTTTTTCCAAGTCCTAAAAATCATGACGTGACAACTTGAACGCGCTGCAATTTCAAGGAAGCCGTCGTCTTTCCAAGTCCCCCTCCTATCATATTTAGCTCGGAGGTAGGAAAGTCCCGCTCCCCTCCGTGACATCATCAACCTCGCTCGCGCTCGCGGATGAAAATTTCCTGGAAGTACCCCCAACAAAAGGGATAGCGGGTTGCCCGCTAAAAAATCCAACTTTCGGGCTATGAATAAGAGGGGGGACTATGGAATAATTCGAATACATATCATACAAGCAGTTTTAGAAAAGTAAGAGAAAACTTGGAAAATCTTAAAATTTTGAGTTTTATCTAAGGGAGGTAAGGGACTTGAAAGTGTAATTTTGCAGGTGGCTGGGCTTCTTACTTTGAAAAAAAAAACACTAAATTATAAAATTTAAAGATTTGAAAAAAATAATTCAAGTTACAAAATACTGAAATGAGCAAACAAAATGAATAGAGGGCTGAAATTATTACCAGAGACAGCAATCCTCGGCATTTATAACTTTTTTCGAGAAGCAGTTAGGAGAAATGCTGGTAACAAATGAGTACGAATCGGAGGAGAGAGGGAGAGACTGTTGTTAAATTATTATTTTGCCGAAAAGTGCTGAGGGTGGTTATAAGAGCCGAAAGTGGCTTCAACAGCCAAAAGTACGAATAAGTGCTGAAAATGATTCAAACGGTTAAACTTTGAGATCAGGAGAAAGGTGGCACAATTTTGAAGGAAAAGTCACGAGATGTTCATAGGAAACGAAATAGCGCTCATTCCAGAAAAAAAAAGCGCAATGAGATCGTCGTCATAATCGTGATTTTAAGCAAGATAACGTTGAGAAACACCTCATTGTTATGCACAACTCAAAATTTTTGTAAACAGTCGTAATTTTACACGGAATAAACCATTTTTCTGTGAGTTTCTCTATAAATGCTGAACATCTGATTTTCGCAACCGAAAAGAATACCTTTCAGTATCGGAAATTACTGTCTCTAGTTATTACCAAAGACGTTGGAAAATATATTTTGGAGTGATTTTAATCTGTGAACCGTTCTCATACTACAAAATTATAAAGAACGTTTCTTAAAAAAAAAAAAAAAAGGTTCATTTCATTTAAAAAAATACATTGAACGGACGCCCTTTTCCCAGATACGTCCTTAGATAAGGCTCTCGTGCTCCATATTTTCATCAGAAGCCGGTACGCGTTTCAGCGTCCTCTTTTGAGAGTGTTGTTCAACTATTGAGTCAACTATCATCGATTGAAAATTTTCATACCCTACAAGAGATAGCGTTGTATACCTCGTACGTTTTTTTCACAAAAATAATCGAGTGTCTTTTGTAGCGCATTGTGAGGAATAAATAAGTTTGAAATTGGGTGATCTTTCGACATTTTGAGATAATTTTTTCTTCAATTTTACTCGTAACCAAATTTAAAAGTTGTAATTTTATAAAATTTTTGGTAGAAAAGAGTTTCCAATACCGCTTTGTCACTTATTTCAGAAACTCTTCTCCAGCTTATGGACTGTAGCTCGATTCTCATCTACATCATTCAGTTTTTCTTCCTTCGATCCGATTCAAAATTCCAAATGCAGTGCTAGCGGAAAACTCGCGGTCTCGGGTCTACCTAAGAATTTTTTTTAAAATTTAACGTCTTATGGATATACGCAACTCCTGAGTTGGGATTTTCTACATCATGCCTAACTTGAATTTTTTCCATGGCTCAATGGGTCTGTCAACTCCTCCCTCTGTTCTTAAAACGAGAGATTTATTGAAGTTATGAGTGTGGCTAATGAAGTAGATATACCGGGTCTTTGACCCAATATACCTACCAGCCCCTCTTTGTCCAGAAATTAGTATCATTTACCGTATTATGAAAAACGACTAATTGTTCAACTAGTATTTTTTAGAACGCATAACCGTTCAGGAAATGTTCAGACAAAAATAAAGTGATTATTCACTCGTATTCCAGGTCTTTTTTTAGAGAAATCACCCGTATCTCAAGAACGCACCCTTCCATACAACGGCTCATAAATAGGGCAAGTAAAAATATTTTTTTATCCGTCTGAAATATTTTTTTTAAATCTCAAAATATGTGGAAATATGTGCTAATAAATTTTTTTAAAGAAAACGTCAATTTGAGTACAAAAAATTCTAAAAATCAATTGAATAAAAGAAATATTAAAAATATACGTCATTTTGAGTACAGAAAATTCGAAAAATCAATTTTATAAAAGAAATATTAAAAAAGACTTCGATTGCAGTTGATGAACACATGCATGTGCAGGTTGTTGAACAAAAAACTTTGCCTATTACCTCTAAAAATGTCCAAAATTTCACAATGAGTTGCGAGAAATCGAGTTAAAATTAGCTTTTAGGGAAAAAATGGAAAATATGTGAAAATATTTTTTTTTCACTAAATATGTAAAAATATGTGCTATCAAATTTCAATGGGGTACCCAAGGTATGATTTTCGAACTATTTACGTCATAACTAGTAGCGAAAAAAATATGTGAAAAATATTTTTACTTGCCCTACTCATAAAATTTGAAAATAAGATTTATTCATTTATGATTACCGTATGAAAAAATTAAAAAAAAAAATCAAATCAAATCAATTTAACACGCTGAGCGCTTTTGGTTTACAAACCATTAAAGCAAGATAAAAGCAACAGAGCATGAATGACGTTGTGAGCTAGCACGAAAAATTATGTCAACATCAATCACAAAAAAGGATCAAACCGCGTGAAGTAATTGCAGCCAGTAAAGCTTAAATAAACGAGGGAGGGGAACAAAACACGAAAAGTTCAGATTGGAAAAATCATAAAATCAAAAGATTAAAATAAAGGTAAAAAATAACAATAAAAAAAAAAATGAAAATCATTGGGGTAACATCATAAATAAAAATAAATAATCACAATCGGCATCGAACGCGTGGAGGCAGAGAAATAGAGAAAATCACAAAACAATCAAGGGACGCCTAGAAACTAAAAGTCAGAAAAGCAAACCAAGACTTTTCCTTAATGTGGTAGAAGTTTTGTCGTGGATTTGTCTTGAGATAAGTCATGGTGAGTAGGTCTCGAGTTAGTTAATGAGTTGGCTTAACGTACAAAATAGTACATTACACTAAATGACCCTAAGGTTGATCACACAAGCTGCATCTATGTCTTAATTAAACGCCTTACTCTGTAGCATACAATCCATGATTTAATGTTTTCCCCAGAAGGAAAAATCCTCAGAAGGTTTTCTTTTATTTTTTTGTTTCCTTGTGCAGTAATTTTGACGTTCGGTGACGCTCCTTTCGGGTGGGAATTGAAAAATATAATATGTGTGTTGGCTTATGTACGACTCAGTACGAGTATAAAGTGTAGAGCATGCCAAACAAGTTCATTCTTCCTATTTCATACAGTAAGATTTAATATAACGTCCCAAATGTACTACTGAACTCTTCGACCGTATCTCGTATTAAATGTGAATCAACTCTCTTTTTGCCTGCATTTCTGTAGTCACAGACGGTTCATTTTACAAGTCTCGCGATAAAAACTCCTCGCTCGATTTAAAATACCCTACAACTAATGTTGTATTGTGGACCAATTTTCTACGTGATTCTATTTCAATAACCAGACGATGCACTGCATGCTAGAACGACTGCTGTTTGCTTCTGGTGATCCGTGGAGAAATACGACGCGCATTTTCTTGTATATTGAATCACTACTAGTTCACAGATTTTGAAAAATTGAAAATGTCATTACTACGTAAAAAGATAAATCTAATAATGGAGTGCTTGCTATCGAAACCCGAACGTTTCTACTTCGTTGCGCAGAATTCGAACTTCAAAAGGATATAAATTTTCCGAGAATATAATGAAAATTTCTGAGCTTTATTATACACTACATCGTAAGTAAGCTTGCATCAACTACGTTTGGGCCGACTTATTTTTTTCTTTAGTACTTTTAAACTAAGGAGTTTTGAATTTTCTTTTCACAGAAGGCGGTACAGTCGTACCCAAATTTGTGAAATAAGACAAATTGGATATCGTCATCTGAATTTGCGCCATCATGAAATGTGTGCGTCGACAAAGTTTTGCGAGCAACAAATGAGGCGTTCAAACCCATAGGCAAAAAAGAAAAACTCGTATTCTACATTATTATTCAGTGGATTTGTCTTTATTCATATTTTCATTGTGTAAAGTTGAAAAATGAATGTTTAAATGAGTCGCGAAACAGAGTCTTATCATCTTCTTCAAAATTAACCTGAGGAACAAAAGAAAATAAATTTTCCATTTTGATTGGGACAAGAGATTAAAAGTAAATAACTTCCAGTAAATACCTCAACATTTGGTCGAATTATTTGACATCATTTCTTTTACCAGCTTAACAAAATTAGTTGACGCAGTTCTATTTATCAGGATGGTCAAGCTCCCATCTCTCTTTTCATCGTATTTTGGACACTTTCCATCACCAGGAAAGTGACACCAGGCTCATTTTGGACGGTCTCTCGCTTTTTTGATTTTTGGAATAATTTTTACGCTGTATGTACAGCCCCAATATCCTAACAAATAAATTCAGTAGTTTTGTTGTACATTTTCTAGTAGTGTCTCCCTTTCAGTACACCTTGTGACTTGGTACACTTGGTACCAAGTCAATTGGTGGTCAATTTTGGTTGAAGTTGGTCAAAATTGGTCGTTTTTGGTTGAAATTGGTTGATTTGCAAAGTGTACCAAAAGGGGGACATTACTACTTTCTCTCTCTGTTTAAGACTTGATGCACTTTGTCTTGATTGGGAACTGGAGTCAAAATGGTCCTCTGATTCCACCCTTCATTTTTTTCCTTCAAAATCTTCTTTTTCTGTCAAAAGTTGGTTCTGGATTTTGTAGAATTTTTTTTAGACAATCCAAGAATGAGGATACTCTACAAAACGATTTAAGATAAGGTACCTCTTAAAAAATAGCAGATATCCCTGCAAAAAAGTGAAAAATGAAAAATAATATTTGTTTTAGAGTGTGTCTGAAAGATCCTGAATTTTGTCAGATCAAAAAATATCATCTTGTGGGGAATCCTTATTCATTCTAGCATTTAATTTTACCCTTTATTCCTTATTGTATTTTAGCATTTAATTTCTAGTATTCAATTGTTTTGTATCCTAACAATTAATCTTTATTATTCTAGCATTTAATTTTAGAATTTTATCCTTATTATATTTACTAGTATTTGATTTGTACCCTTTAATATTCTCATTATATTGGCATTTCATTTTACCTTTCAATTTTTATTATTCTTGCATTCAATTTTTAACATTTAATCCTCACTATTGTAACATTCAATTTTAGCGTTCAACCCTAAATATTCTAACATATATTTAATCTTAGCATTTAATCTTTATTATTCTAGCATTTGATTTTTAGCATTTAATCCTCATTATTCTGGCATTTAATTTTTAAGATATTGATATACATCCCATTGTACGGGTGAACACCAAGGTAACACTCGCGTTAGCGCCGCGCGCGGCAAGTAGAGCGTCATTTACAGAATTGCCTTGCAGATGTTCTTTCTTCAAGAATTTGTAGGCCAAGTATCACGTTCGGGCTTAAAAATACATTATCCGATAGTAAATTTTACGAGGAATAATTTTTGACAAACGACTTTTTTCTCTAAAATGTGTTTTAAGCGAGATATTTACAAAAAACTGATTTTGAGGGGGTTAACCTTCATAAAAAAAATCTCCAGGGGAAAAACGCGCAGAAGTTAGTATGTTATTTTGGACATCACTGTTGACTATTTCCAACAATCAGATCTCTACTATGTCGAAATAATTGCTGCTTGCCCTTGTTTGTCCCCATTCTTAGTCTATTAAAAGTCTAGTATACTGCATATGTATTAAGCAACAAGGTTTTGCGTATTCACTTGCTCCGCTCATTCGCCTTCATTCTTGGTCTAGTGTGATAAGCCAAGTATTCTGAATCAAGTCAAGGATTCCTCACAAAATTTCGGAGGCGGAGGAAAGAGGAGGATCAATTTAGACTTGGACTGAAACAATAGATTGCTACGGTGCCGAAAAAGACACCAAAAGGAGGAAACCCAGTCCGAAACTTGCAAATTTTCGGTAGCGGATAAAGACACATTAAAAATATGAACCAGTTTAAACCTCCTTGTGACGTCATCAGCCTAGTATAGAGTTAATAATATAGTCTAGTATACTGCATTTCAGGCTTAGTTTAAGGAAAACTCTTGGATTTTTGGATGGTTGGCGGGGGAACTCGGCATCGGACTTGCAGATTTCCGATCATGGGCTTGGAGAGGGGGGGGGGGGGCGTTACCGGTAAAGATAGTAAAACTGTCAAAAGAGTCTTTTGGGGGATGCTAAAAGAGCCAATTTAGATTTTTTGTGATACAGTAACACGTTGGTCCCAAGTTGCAGTTTTGACTGAAAATTGGGTGTCCAAAGTATCTGAAGGGGTTGTTACTCCTTTGCCATCGCGTTTGGTGATACCATTGATTGTTATCAAAAAGAAGGGGACAATCTTCTCTGTTTTCCTTGTTTTCTTGTGTTTTAAGGATTCAGTGCACATTTTCACATTAAATGTACGCTAAGGTCAACTATTAAAGTTATTAGACGAGAGAAATCGCTCGAATCAATTGACTGTTTGATATTTTGGAAAAATAAGACGAATAAAGAACCCTTATTTTCGAAACCTAAATTGCAAAAATGTGATTTATACGCTCATCAATCTAAAACATGCACTCAATTCCGAGATATAGCGGTGGGCTAATGGAGCTGCTTTCCATACTCGGTCGGTCTATTCAATTCCACTCGCGATAATTCGATTTGCCGCATAAAAAATCGCGCCAATTTCATCGATGAGCGAAGTATAAAAAAATTGGGTTGAGAAGCACGCGGTGGCAAGAGAGAGAGAGAGAGAGAGAGAGAGAGAGAGAGAGAGAGAGAGAGAGAGAGAGAGAGAGAGAGAGAGAGAGAGAGAGAGAGAGAGAGAGAGAGAGAGAGAGAGAGAGAGAGAGAGAGAGAGAGAGAGAGAGAGAGAGAGAGAGAGAGAGAGAGAGAGAGAGAGAGAGAGAGAGAGAGAGAGAGAGAGAGAGAGAGAGAGAAAGAGACAGATAGAGCGTAGGAAAAGGCAAATTCCAACTTGCTAGCGCTCCGCATGACCCTCGCGACTGGAAAAAAATACCCCCAATTCCCTGTTTAGCTGAAGTAAATAACATCTCCCTGAAACCAGCGCGAACGATTTTCACTTTCGTTCGCAACGAACAGACGCAGACGTGTGAATGTGCGTACAGTCTCAACGCGTTCCATCACGACGTTTTTCTTGTTTTCTCGATGAGTAAATAAAATATCGATGGAAAATTTCAGTAAAATCTTACGTCGCGTAGTTTAGTTTTAAATGTGAGTTCATCTTATCATTCGGTACGTAGGTAGAGGTTTTTCTTATCAGAATTATTGGCAAATTTCTGACAGGTAAATCGAGTGGAATCATTTTATCGAAAATTTTCCTCGAAATGGACGTCTCTACTGCATCAGTGGTGTGTGTTCGTATATACGTCGATGGAAATACATTCGATTACAGAAATGAGTTTTGAACGACAGGAGAAAATTATAACCAGGCAGCAATTTAAATTCCTGAGTGCATTCAAATTTTGAAAGTACTTCGTACGTATCTCAGTCGGTTTCTAGTTCTAAAACCTAATCGCGAAGCTGGAGCATGGATTGTAATATGTTAACTTTCGGAATCTTCACGGAATGATACTATAGGATGAAATTCTTTTTTCAAATCAGCGAAGTTTATTAAGAAAAATTCTGCCAGGTGCAATACGATTATTAAGTATTAATAAAGTTGTGGGTAAAATTAATTATCTAAGGATTAGTGTGAGCGGTCATTGACTGTATTTTGTGATTGAAAAAAGAATTGATCAACTGACGGGATGACCAACATTATCTTCTTTTGAAACTATCTTAAAAAGAGTGTTTCCTCTTTTACTTTGAATAGCTCGAGAAATTCTCCCTTGGCACGCAAGCAAATGAAGCAAATCGTACTTTTACGTAATCCTTTTCTTCGCATTTATAGTTTTTTTCTTTTTTGAAATATTATCTGGTCACCTTGAGTTGATGAGAAGGTCTAATAAATAAAACCGGAAGCTTCTACCGTCTTGAATATTATTTTCGAGCGTTGGCTCTAACCTAAAACAAAGGTCACTGAACGTGCAGGTATTGACATCGATTCCTAAAATTCAAACCCAATTCTATCAAGTTGTTGACTTTATTCTCTTTTTCTCACTCAATTCATCACATCAATTATGGGGTGATGTCCACTGGGCACGCGATGAGCCTTTCACGTTAAATTGTCCTTAGTTATAAAACGGCCTTACTGAAACCGCGAGGAATGAAGCTTATCACGTACTTTTTGACTTAATGTATGGTCCTCAGAGAGCGGAACAGTTGTGAATAAAATTTCTAAGCGAAATGAAAATGTTGAAAAAGTTATCACTCAAAGGAAAGAAACGAAGGATAGGAGAAGTAAAATGCTAGCAATTAAATACGTTCGAAAATGTCTTCGTTGCCTCGAAAATGTGATTATAGTGACCTTTTCAAAAAATGGTCATGAAGCAGTGGAATTTGACGAATTTTATCACACTATATAAACCAAAAACGTGGCTATCTTTGATGAGTAGAAGTGAGTTCTATTCTCCTGAAATGTGAAAGTGGAAGATGAAACTAATTTGTAAATTTGATATTCTCCAGCGTTACTACAGGCCAGGGTGAGGAATAAAGTACCTAACTCGAGAGCTTTCTTTGTAAGACCTATTCGATGAAAAAATATAGATTCATAATGTATGAACCAAAGCTGGTGAGTCTAGAGGACTAGAAAGTTGTTTCGAGAAAGATTTTGTCTTCCTTATTTGTTGAGGGAAGTTTTGAACTCCAGATGACCTACGACAATAATTACCTAATTTCCATTCAGGAGAATGTAACAGGAATAGGTACCTATGTGAAATCAAAGACTAGACGACTTGTAATGGTTTCCATAGGGGAAATCATTACATTCTTAATTTGAGCATGTCAACGGTAACAATTTACGACTGAAAAAAACTGATATGAAACAAAAATCTGAAATGGATAGTCAACACTGAGAAAAGGTTTAGTCAAGATAGATGGAGGTAGGAAGTGAAGTGGAGAGGGCATCGGAGCCCGGAGATGGCTTTGGAAACGTGGGGTGGAAGCTGAAGCTAAAGAAGGAGCGCGAAGAGGACTGCTCACTAACGCCAGACAAAAGAAGAGAGAGCCAATTTCCGGTTCATTCCTTCAAAAAATTGGAACGAAACTCCTGCTTCGGCTCTCTTAGAAGCCGGCTTCTTGTTTCTTCTGAAGGACAAGAAAACAGTTCTTAGAATGAGCCAAGATCTAAAAAAAATGCCGGGGGTGTAAGCCGAAACCTATCTCCAGCTGTTCGTTTCGGAAAATTTGAGGTGAAGCCGCACTTTCAACGTTTTAAAAGCTGGCTCTAACACTCAAGTTATAGGGCTTTTCCATGTCGGCGCATTGCATACGTATTCTCCTACGTGTTATCGAAATGGTAGTATTTCTAACATTTCGATAACACGTAGGAGAATACGTATGCAATGCGCCAACATGGAAAAGCCCTATAAAAAGTGAAAATTAGGCCGTAAGAAGTTTAAATAATTTTTGATGATTGGTTTTTCAAGTCACTCACGGCGGTTTTTTTCTTTTTCTTAGCGAAGAGGGCACATCCTCAGGAAAATTTTGCGTCTGCGTCCGTTTCTGATGATGTCATCAACTTGTAATGCCAGCGATTGGATGATGTCGTATAGAAGGAGGGAATCAACTCGTGACGTCATCGACCTAAGTTATTGGCTAGGTCATCTTTTTTTTTTTCATGAAATTTTACAAAATTCCGACATTCCATTTGCGTTTCTTTTTTTGCTGTCTCGAAGGAAGGTCTGCGAGCAAACTTACGTCATCTGGATTGGTCTGCGCTACTCCTCATCTTCCCTCTGCCATAGGAGACATACTGTATTCGAAGGGTGCTGCTGCGTTTTGGTCTTGCCAATGTCCATTTCTGGGACCTCTGTCACCACATGTTTTGCTGGTTCCGCATTGTCCTTCTGCTCGTCTTCCTCTCGAATACTCTTCCAAGACACCATATCCTGTGACTGCCTGTATCATCCAAAAATTTATCATCATGCTGTGCATATCTAACCGAGAGATAGGCTGTTTTGTCCATCTTCGTTTTTCACACATATCCTATTCATCTTGCCAGGCATTTTTAGCTGCTTTTTCGAGGTCTGTCTAACGTTCTTATATTAGAAGAATTTGTCTTGGCTAAGGGTAATAAGATTGTGTCTAGGTTAAATTTTCGGAATTTTTCTAGGATAGATTATAAGAAAACGTAGGTTTTCCGAAGGTGCAACCTATTTCAGCCTTTAGAATATTTTTGTAAGTTCAGCATACGTTTCTACAGAGAGAGACAAATTTTGAAAGATAAAGCAGATGAAGAGCTTGAAGAAAAAGTTTTTTTTTTTAAATCTGGAAAAATAATAAAGTGGAATGTAGTTTGGGATTTCAAAAACGTACATCATTTTAGTTTTAGACTTGCTGTTTTTCAGGTGGCAGTGGATCTTGCAAGTTCCTCGCTGCTATTTTTTCTTTTTTTTTCATAAGACGAGCTTTTGAACTACTCTAAGGGTTATCACCGGAGTAGATGGCTGTGCAGAGTTTGTGGAAATTGGGGTTTTGGGGTTGAAAATATGAAGGATTAGAGACGACAGAAGAGAATCCAAATAAATGGAACGCAGATAGTCAAGAAAGTCGACCGTATCGGAAGAAGTGAAGAAACAGAGAGAAAGAGGTGGATATTTTCAAAAGCGGGACACGAGAAGGTTGAACAGATTGTTGGTTGTATTGACAAGAAGGGGAAGAGAATGGACTTATAGAAAAAGATGTGTGACCGATTCTGAAACGGGTGAGAATGATCTCACTATGACGGGTAGTTCGACTAGAGGGCTTCTGTGTTCCAAATTTGAACACTGAATTTTCCAGAGGTCATGCCATGAGTCGATTATTAGGGATCGGTTACAGTTTCCGAAGTTGTAAGTCAGAAATTTTATGGGTGGGAAAGGAGTCTATGGGTGACACGATCAACCACGTCATATTCAGGGAATTTCAGGTGACCCGGAATCCAAGGAAAGGAGACTGGTGTTTGCAGAAGTTGATGAATGTGTTGAACTATGGGATTAGTTGAGTGCTGGTCTTACACAGACAGGAGGATAAGAGTGAATCAGTGAACTGTAAGAATCCGTGAGAATTCGTGCTGAGGGGTGAGGAGAATGTGATGAGAAACACAAGAGTATAAAGTATTTTAGTTTGGCAGTGGGGATGGAAGCAGAGATGACTCTGATAGAAAAAACAATTCCTTTATAGACAGCATCACATCACAATTTTTAGAAAGCCCCCCTTCCCATAGAACAGGTTCCCAGTTGAAACTTGTTGAATGTTCTGCTCGCTGCTCGTAGATGGAACTAGTTTTGTTCGCTAGATTTTGTATCTCAGAGATGGAATGTTCAAGATTTAGACTCTCTCTCTCTGCATTTGGTCACTTCTACAGAGGTTTGTAACAAAACAATGTCTACAAATTCATCTATTTTAAGAAAGGGTGTCTGTAACGTTCAGAATATATTTGTTGAGCAGAGTTCAATAAAATTGAATTTTGCTATGTCATCGCGTTACTCTGCGGATTCGTCCACTAAATTTATCAAGGTAGACTTGAGACCCTGAAATGATTTCAAAGTCAATTCTAATCCCGTTGAGAGAGATTGGGACACCGACGATGAATTTTTCAGTAAGATAGCTGCACAGTCGTATGTAGAAGATCAAGAGACGCATCATGGTGATATCTGGGCGGACACTCACCCTCGCACCTAGGAGTCTCTCTATTTAAATAATACTGTAGGACAGAATGGTATAGAGGGCAGAGTTTTGCAACTACCTTAATATGATTTCTCTCCAGTTCATTTTAGGTTCAAAAGACAGTCGCATGCATTTGATTGTTTCAGGCCTAGTCTTTCCTAATAAAATTAAAATATGTTTTTGATTAATAGACGAGTGCCAGAATAACTTTCAAAACGTCGACAACAACGATATAAATTTCGGCGGTCCTTACTTCTACTCGTCGAGGTAAAGGTTCTTTGGTCTAAAAATCTTCAATCCACTCGTCTCAGATTACCAAAGGATGAGGTTGAAGCCGTATTCTTCACTCATTATAAATCGTAGCCAGAAATTACAGTTTTACTTCGAACCTATCATCATCTTTTAAGATAGGTTTTAATTTTAGTCTCTTAGCGTTTCGCCGAGGACTAACTTTCTTTCAACCTTCACTTCATGTAGTTCCGTATTGAATTTTTTATTACGTTACGTAACGTGCGAATGAAGTTTTCTCAATCTTTTGGTGAAAGAAATTAATATTGTTTGAGACTTTCGTCATCTCAAGAGCTAACGCTTTTTCCACGTAATTATATTTCTGAAGGGTTTTCGAAAGAAAATGCTTCTATTTTTCATAAAACTAAAGGCATGAAAGTTAATATCCTTCTAAAATTACGAAGGACTACTCATTTCTTCATTTTTTTTCTTGTTATCTTCAGAGGTACCTATACTTCTCTAGAGAAGGATATTTCACTACAAACTCTCGTCATTAGCTTTTAATAGCTTATCAGGACATGAGCACCGAAAATGTTCCTCAAAACAGTTCTCGAGATTCACTCAAAACTTACGACTACTGCTAAACCAAATTATCAACGGAGAAACCCGAAAGAGAATACCATTAAGATTGTTACGTTTTAGGGAGGTGTATACTTTTTTCCCCATTATTAAATAATAATCCTCAATTTAATCTGAAGCGGTTATTTCGCTGTGCAGGACACGATGCACTCTACTGTACGAGATTTCAAAAGAGGGTATGAATTCGGAATACTAATCCGACAATCTCGACGAATGTACATGAGCCAACGGATTTTATATAGCCGGACTCATGAAAGTGATACAACGTGCGCTTATTTTCATGTCACTAGACGTATAAAACCGTACTTCTGGTAATGAAGTTAGTAATTGAATTGAACGAATTGAATACAAATTATACGTATGGGATACAATCCTCGATTTATTCTCAGAGTTGTACCCAATTATTTCCGGGAAAAAGGAATCAGATTCAGTCCACAGACTCGGTTCGTCTGTTTCACAATAAGTACGGTCATGGTCTAATCTATTTCTGAAAAAACTTCTGCGATAGAAAGCATATTGTACTATCGAATGAAGTTGAGCAATCCTGTACCTAAGGACTGCTCCTATACTTCTCGTCAAGCGAAGTAATTTGAGAACCATCGCGGTGTGATGCAGGTATGAAAGAAGAGCGACTTGTACTGATCTCTGGAACATGCTTATACCCTTTTGCAGGCAGCGTAGGAGTTCAGAAAGTCCAGATTTATATTTCTAATTTATAGCTAACCGACCCCCCCCTCTGGTACGCCTCATGAATGCAACAGGTCAACTGTAAAATTCATTCAACTTTCATACAACGACAATTAAAAGCTCATCTCAGACATATTTCATTTCATCGTTTCGTTATAGCTTATGATCGACGGAGATAGCTGTCTAAATTCAATTTTCGACATAAAGCACGTTAAAAAGTTGGCGTGGTAAGGGAAGTACGAACATAATTGTAGTCTATGGAAAACATTCATATTATTATAATGCAGTACTATTCTAGTCACGTTGATGGAATTTTCCCGACAAACGAAGCACATCCAACTAGGAGATGAAATCGTTCGTGTCTCTCATATATGCGTGCAGCTGGCGTAAAACCCGTCACATCTAAAACAATGAAATATTCACAGAATAATTTATATCGTATCTCGTATTTTATTGAGCATGACTAGCATCTATAAACTAGATGTTTCGACAAATTTGAACAACATTGAAGATTCGAAACAATTGAAGCGCTGCGGTACACGTACATTTTAAGCGAGAATTTTGAAGAAATTGACATTGGGTACATATTTTTTTCACAAGAGAGAGATTTTGGTTGAAGTCTTCGAACAGAAATCGCAGCTAGCTCATTGGTATTACGAATAAAAGTGACGTCCATTTCGAGAAGGAAAAATACTTTTATCGGTTGCACTTAAATTTTATATTTCTACTGGGATTTTAATGACAGAGATGAATACAAATCGGGATTTAAATGGACACAGACCACTGAAATCATCTCCGGGTTCAGGCAAGAAAATTGTTACCATAGTTACTCCAAAAGAAGCCAATCCGGATGTAAGTACCTATGTTTTATAGACTAGTCAATAAAAATAAAACGTATATTGTAAATTTTCATGTATGCGATTGTGTCGTCACTTTGCAGACTTGAAGTTGTCAAAAATGAGGAATAACAATATCGTGACTTTTCATCTTCACTTAGTTAGGGGAGTGTTCAGTATGATCAACATTCTTGATTGGTCTGCTTGGTTTTTTGATTTATACCGAGAAACACACGGGACACAAGTTTCGAAAGGAACTCGTAAACAGGATACGACGGAGTTTCATTTTCAAAATCCCTAAAACAAATAATAACTCCCATAGCTGATTTGTATATGACAAACTTGACACCATATTTCTCCGCGGAGATTCTTTACTCTTTCTTTTTAAATAAAACAACTCTTTCCTTTGAGACGGTTCCTTATTACTACGAACCCTGGGAAGCAATCTGTTGAGGGCCTTTTTCATGCTGTCTGATTTTTCAAGCCAAAGTCTCGAGATTATCGGTCGAAAAAAAAATGAGAACGATGAGCAGGTCATCAACAGATTTATGTCTTAAAAGGGAGCCTCTTCTAAGGGGGATTTTTCGGAAAATTTGCCGTGCGCCGTGTCATATCCGACCAAAACAAAATTGGTCCAAGTCGAGTTTGTTGGCCTAATTGGTATCATATTTTTCTCGGATTGGACTTGGAAGAATTCCGACACTTCATCTGTATAATGATGAGGGAGGAACTTTGAAAATTGTCGATCTTCAAGTAATATATGATATTTTTTACTTTTGAGCTATTTCAACCTCCAAGCCATAAAATATGATAGGAGTGATACAAAAATTACATACAATATGATAGCGTTAGATAAATTAGGATGTCGTTGCAAGTTTTGCGACGGCGTGCGGGGAACCTGCAAGACCCTTAGACCACCGCGGAAGGCCTAGCCGCTTCAATGAGCCTATATATGCAACACCATAAGACTCAAAACGCCCTTTCAAGGTACTCCATAAAACAGGTTCTCTGCGCCCCCTCGTTCCTCCTATCATATTATCCTCGAGAGTCGAAATTTCTCCAAGTCCCCCTCCTTTCATATCCGTATATAGCTTGAGAGTCGAAATTTTTATAAGCCCCCTCTCTGTGCCTCATCAACCTCGGGCCGCGAGCGCAAGTCAAAATTTTTTCACGTCCTCCTCTTATCATAAATAGCTCAATACCTCTCACTGACGTCATCAACCTTGTGACGTCATCAACTGCGGACCGCAAGTCGAAATTTTCCCAAGTTTCCTCTTATCATAAATAGTTCAAGAGTCGACATTTTTCCAAGTCTCCCCATCTATCATAATACAGCTCAAGAGTCGAAATTTACTAAGTTCCCCCCCTCCCCACTCTCCGTGACGTCATCAACCTCGGACCGCTCGCACGAAAATTTTATGAAAGGACCCCTAGCAAATGGGATAGCGGGTCCCCCGCTAAAAAATTAGATAACCAGTAAATACCGTATATCAATGAAACCCAACACCACACATTTTCTTAGTATGAAAAAAAAACGAGGAACGCAGGGAACCTGTTCTATGAGTCAAATTGGTCGTATTGATAATTCAAGCAAGCCTAGACCTACTATAAAGCTAGTATGAAGGAGGTCCAGACGTACTATAAACTTAGTATAAAATAGGACGTCATCGGTGACCTGAACTTATTTCAGGGACTTCGAAATTATAATGCAGGTCGAAAGTCGAAATTTTTTAAAGTCCCCTTCCTATCAGACGAAGTCATACTCAAGCGAGTAATAAAAAAAAAAAAAGTTAGACGTGTGATAAACGAGTGTGAATTTATTATTAAAACTCCCTCGCTAAAAAGATTGCTCCTGGAGCCCAACCCTGTGCCTCCCCTCTTGTACGGGCTACCAAAAGTCCATAAAAAAGATAACCCGATGCGTCCGGTCGTATCCTTTATGTCCTCCCCCACGTACGCTCTGGCGAAATTTTTGGACCGATGGTTTAAATCGAGAGTTGACCATGAGTCACCTTACTCGGTGAAAAATTCGGTCTCCTTGGCTGATAGGCTTAAGGATAATAGTCTTCCGCTGGGATCGACCCTGTGTTCATTTGATGTGGTCGGCCTGTTCCCCAATATCCCCAGAGCAACCGCCATGCAACATATGGGAGACCTTTTGATTCAAACAAAAATGTTCGCCAAGAAAAATTGGGTGAATTTTTCAATCTCCTCAATATTTGTGGGTCTCCCAATTATTGCAAATTCGATAACAAGTTTTTTGAGTTTCCTGAAGAGGTTGGAATACCCATCGGTTCTCCTTTGGGTTCTCTCATTTCGGAGGTCTTTATGTCTAAGTTTGAGCTCGATTTGTTCTCCTCTGGCAGTGCGTATTTAGATCAGATTTATTATTGGTACAGGTATGTCGACGATGAGTTGTGTACGTGGACTGGTCCCCGAAAGCTCCTTTTGGAGTTTCTCCAGTATCTAAATAATCAATATCCTTCTATAAAATTTACTTTAGAAATCGGTGGCGCATCTATTAATTACTTGGATTTGACGATCTGTAATAGAGATGGTATCCATGAATTCGCCATATACAGGAAAGATACTGCGACCGATATTACTGTCCACGGCAAATCTTTCTGCTTTGTAGCCCATAAATATGCTGGATTTAACAGCCTAATCCATCGACTGACTAGTATTCCTCTCAATCAGTCAGCCTTCCAAAAAGAGGTACTAACTATAAAGCACTTGGCCAGAGTGAATGAAGTGAACTTAGACATAGACCTTATGATCCAAAGGAAAGTTACTCGAAAATGCCTCGATTCCACCACCTCCCTCCCTCGCAATACGGCCCTGAACAGTAGAGAGCGTTGGATAAGGCTTCCGTTCTTGGGGCAGTTTTCATCTCAATTGAGTCGTGTCCTACGCCCCGTCGGATTTCGGCCTGTGTATTACAATCCCAGTACCATAAAAAGTTTATTGGTTAGGCTAAAAGACCCCATTCAACTGGCCGAGAGGAGTGGTGTGTATAAAGTTGAGTGTAAGGATTGTAACGGAATTTATATCGGCGAGACAGGCCGTCAGTTGAAAATTAGAATCGCTCAACATAGGAAGGCGTGGGAAAAGAAGAATATAGGTGAATCGGCGTTTGCGGACCATCTAATCACTAGCGGCCATAGCATTAAAGAGGGGTCCGAGGTCCTCCTCTATAGAGAAAACGCGTATTCGAAGCGAAAAGCGTTAGAACACATCGAAATAATCCGTCATTTAAATAACGACGACCTTAATGTGCTCAACAGGTACATACCTGATGAGGGGTTGATTGAACTAGTTTACGAGTATGATTCACGTCGTGATGACTCGCTGGTTCAATCCTGATTTCCTCGTATGTTTCTAGTTCACAGCCGGAGTTGGTTCAGTCGCTTTCCAGTCCCCGTTGACAATGATTGTTTAATCGAAAGCGCTCCGGCATCGTTAAAATTCTGTGGCTAAATTTTGTAAATTACTCCGATTGAATTACTCGCTTGAGTATGACTTCGTCTGGTATATCTGGTCATAAATTGAGAAACCGCATTGATTCCCCTTCCTATCATATATAGCTCGGAGGTTGAAATTTTTCCAAGTTTTTTGCCGGTTTCCAAGTCCCTCTCCTATCATATATAGCTCAAGAGTAGAAATCTCAACAGGGAACCTGTTCTATGGGTTTTTTTTGAAAATTTTGGTATGCGCCGTACGCCGTGCGTTGTCCGACGAAAATCTTGGAAAAATTCCGACTCTCGAGCCATATATGATAGGAGGGAGACTTGGAAAAATTTCAACCTCCGAGCTATATATGATAGGCCCGATGATAGGTCCAAGGCACTGATGACGTCCTATTTTATACTAGGTTTATAGTAGGTCTAGGCCTCCTTCATACTAGCTATATACCAGGTCTAGGCTTGCTTGAATTCTCAATTCCAAAACCAATTTGACTCATAGAACAGGTTCCCTGCGTTCCTCATTTAACTGCTTTAAAAAAGCCGTCGCTTCTTTCAAGTCCCCCTCCTATCATGTATGGCTCGAGAGTTGAAATTTTTCCAAGTTTTTTGTCGGACGGTGCACGTAAAATTTCTCAAAAAAAAAAACCATAGAACAGGTTCCTCGTTCTGAAACCAATCTTCATAGTATGCGCATATCCCTAACAAATTTCGACTTCGAAGCCATAAAGGATAAAAAACGATTCAGTATCGTTGAAAAATTTCAATTAGGAGACCAATTTGACTCACAGATTAGGTTCCCTGCGTTCTTCGTCCAACCTTGTTAAGGAAGCTGTCGTTTTTGTTTACTCAACGTTCTTGCCTCTCAACGGCGCATAGATCAATTTATCTGACATACATTATGTACGTAGCTGAAGTCCCAAAAGTCTGAGTCATGTATAAAATCATAATAATCAGTAGGTAGGTTGGTCAAAGCTCGAAATTTGTCGAAAGCTCAAATGTGTGGATAGACAAATTCACAGCTTGCGTTATGTTTTCGGTCACGGGAGGAAGGGAATTCGAAGTTCTGTGATTAATCTGAAGTTCCAAGTCTTGGATCAGGATCGTAGCACATAGACACTACGTGTATCAGTCTCGAGAACTTTTGTAAGCGGTAGATCTCACATTTTTTTGTGTCTCAAGTAGGTCTAGATCTTTTGATATGTTTCATATCTTCGTGCCAGGTCGGAGCCTGATATTGCAATACCGTTTGCGTGACCTTGGGACTTGAAACAATTTTGACTATAGAGCTATGAGCATAGCATATGTAAGAATCGAACATTGTTATACCTCAACACCAGGTCTCTGGTGATCCGAAGACCTTCGTTATACCCTGATAGCGGGTCCTAATGAACGATCTTAACTTACACTGACACTCGCTATACCTATTCTTTATATAATAATAACTACGTTTACCTATTCTGTCTGCGAGTGCCAGCGTGCAAGAATATGTAAGATTATTCTTACATGTATATAATATGGAAGTATGCGACTAAGTAAGTACTAAACTACACTAGGCTGATGTCCATTTTATGAGATAAAACTATGAAAGAAAGAATTACGTTTTTGCAGACCATAATATAGAACAAGATTGTTAAGTTCGCCTCCTTCTTGACTTGAAATCAATACCATTGATGGTTTAAATGAAAAATATCGATCAAGAGAAAAGTACCTATGCTACACATAGGATAGGTACCTTTCTCCCGATCGTTATTTTTATATCAGTGTGTCAAGGAATGTATCTCAGTGTTACCAGATGATGGACGCGACTAGAAAAATTATGAAAACGTGGTGTCGTGCCCATTGCACAATTGGTACCACCTAACTAATCTTAATTCATTTGAACAGGCGCACTTTTTCAAATTTCACTCATGATTTTGCACCAATTTCGTAATTTTGATAAGAAAAAGAAAACTTTTCCAACTATCGACGATACTATCGTCGTTTTTTTTTCAGACAAAACTGCCTTTAGTCCCGATAGTTTTTACTGAAAACTGTAGTCTACCTATGTAGTTCCCAACACTAATGCTTGCTACTTACACTTCGACGTAATATATCGATTATTTCGATTTTATCAATCATATTGAATCGATTCTATCTATTACATCTACTCTCGTTTCGTCCATCTCGGTCATGATGATATCATAGTAAGGTTCCCATTCACCAATATTTCTTAGCTCAATATAAACCGTTTTGTATGTTAGGCTAAGTGGTTTACGGGCGTACTCGCTCTGTTTGTTTGCCTCTGTTCTTGGCCTAGCATATGTCTAAAGTAGGTCTCGGAAAATCTCCTCGACGAAGAAGAAGGAAGACAATTTTTAGTTAGTAGTGTTGGGATAATTTTTAATAAAAAATTAGAAGCCATTGCAGACGTTGCAATGGCAGCGGGGAACCCGCAATTCCTTAACTCGACCTCTCAGGTGGTGTGGAACTGAGTTGATAATCTTGTCATATAATTCAAATCGAAATTATCATTCTACATTCCCTCCTATCATATATAGCTTGAGAAACGAAATTCTTCCAAGTCCCCCTTCTATCATATATAGCTCGGAAGTCACAATTCTTCCAAGTCCCCCTCCTATCATATATATCTCAAGACTTGAAATTCTTCCAAGTTCCCCTCCTTTCATATGTATATAGCTCGAGACTCGAAATTTTTCTAAGTCCCCCTCCTTTCATATATAGCTCGAGACTCGAAATTCTTCCAAGTCCCGTAACCTAACCTAACCTGAGGACGCGGACGTTTTCTGAGGATGTAATCTCCTAACAAAATAATAGATAGCGGGTTCCCCGCTAAAAAAAAAGAAAGATGTACTAGATACAATGTAGACTAGTAATGTTCTGATAGAGCAATTGTATGTATTAATATTCGATAGCCACATCTAGTGATAGATGGCTCAATAAATCAATCAATCAGGTGAAGGTCACTGATGACGTCTCAAAAGTGACAAAAAACTATGACGATTTTTTGTGACAATTTTCGCAGGAGTGTATGTTAAGCCTGGTATAATGAATGTAGAGAAGTCCCATTGTAGCCTTATAGACTGTGTGTTAGGTCTAGTATGGCCTAGTGTATTGTATGAAAGTAGTCAAGGTCGATGTTATAGCCTAGTATGGACCCAGTATACTACAGTAGGGGAGGTCAAAATTTTTCCAAGTCCCTAAAGTTGGTCAAGGTGACTACTGATGTCATCAAGTGTGAAAAAAAAACGTTTTTTCGAGACGATTTTCGCAGGAGCGGCCCCAGCCAAAAAACTTTTGGAAAACCACCGAACAGTGACGGTTTTTCCAAAAATAACCTTAATTCTAAAAGTCTACAAAATCCTAAAAACTTGATAAATTTCATTTCGGGATATATGAGTGTTATGCACCAATCAGGTATCAAATGTCCCTTTCATTGTATCACTTAATTTACACACAGTCAAAAAAAATATGCGATCGTTGCATGTACAGTATAATCCCGTCGTCCCTAAATTGCATCACAATAGAGAAAGATTACTTCTTTCTATCCTTGTGATGTCAACAAATGACCAGTCAGAGTATGTGAAATGGGTATGGTTTACAACTGTGACGTTAAAATTCCTTTTAAAATGGCTGAAGGTGGCTGGTTTCTTTTTGACACATAATTGTGCCAACGTTACCGCAGAACTTTTGCACGTTCGATACGAGAAGTAGTAGCGAAAAGTATTATTTGGTTTCTACGAGCAAGAGTTGAATACCTTCCAATGGTTTTTCCTACCTCAAATTCATCTGTAGAATATTGGGGTTATTTTTCACACTTCGAGAAATCCAAAATATCTGACGCGATTTATGAAAAGGGACCACTTTGCGCAAAATCAAATTTGACAGGAGAGGCCAAAATAGGTCAAAAGAACTTGATCTCGTGAAATTTGAAAAATTGATGGAAAATGTTTGTATACTAACATTTTCCATCAATTTTTCAAATTTCGCGAGATAATATTTTTTCACCTACTTTGGCCGCCAAAATAAATGAAAAACATGTTTTTTTTTTGCGCAAAGCGGTCCTTTTTCATAAATCGCGTCACATAATTATACAATATTTAGCTAAATTCAATATTAGATGTATGTATTATGTAATTACCATGTTCATATATCATGTATAGGTCAATAATTTCACTGCTTACGGATAAAAAAGAGCCCAGAGCACATTACGGGACAGTTTTCTGATTTCCGTCGCAATTTTCTGTCACTCTGCAAAGAAGGAAATGAAACAAAAAATTAGCACGGGTCACTGCTCAAGCAAAAGACATCCTTGTTGCTCTATTTCACCAAAAATAATATCATGACGCTCTAATCGTTTCGAAATTTTTCCTCTTTCAAGATCAACCGCCTTCATAATTTTATGTTTAGTTCGGGGCTTTTGAACGGAAATGTGAAAGAAATTAAACGGTCTAGTTTTGTTCTCAAAAACTCGTACCTATACTTACGTATCATTACGCATTCGATTATTGAATTGTTTTCTTTCTTCATATTTACAGGAATTGGTTTCAATTACTCCAAATGAACGAAACTGGAGAGGAATTTGTATCGCATTGCTTGTTATCGTCGCCGTACTAGCTTTGATACTATTTTTCATAATTTTACTGTCACCTCCCTACGAAGGACCGTTTAATCCCGGAATAAAGTTCACGATTGATAATGTCGTCGGTACCGATTTCCAAAACTATCCGTTCAATGGAAGCTGGATTTCAAGTAAGAAAATTTAACTTTTCTAATGATGAGAATATTGTTAGGGTACATGTACACAACGAGGGGTCACGTTTACTCTCGCTTTGATGGAAAGAGAGGGAAGGGGTTCTACTACATTCTCCTTTGCACGATGAAAGTACATAAATTCTTTCATACAAAATTCGACTACAATATTTTCGTAGGTACCGTTGTATTTTTCCACCCTATTTTCAAATATTCTCAATATATTTTCACATTCTCCTTCCGACCTAGGCTATAAGATGAATATTTTTGTGACACGCCCCCGTAATGTATTTTCAAAGTTCATAACTGCTACCGTGCTAAGATTGATTGCTACCCATTCCAATAATTTTCGTTTGTAACTATCGGTACCTGCAAAACACGTTTGGTACCTAGAGCAAAATTGAAAATTTCGATTAAAAATAAAACAATAAAAACGTACAGCTTATTCCGAAAGTGTGGAAAAAAAAAGTTGTGTCACAATGAAACACTCGAAATATAACAGCGTTTACGTCAACAGCACATTGCTAATTATGAGAATGATACTTTAAAAGTGAGTACGTGATACTTAAAAATCATTTTTCTCGGTCATAAATTTCCGTAATTTTTATTTTTCCAGGTTGTAGTACTCTCTGTATTAGCTTAAGTGGTGAGATTTTTGTAAACGGAACATATGTTTCTTCAATAGTCGCGTTTTTAAGCATCACATGCACGATTCTCTTACCCTTGACAGCTTTATTCGCCGAAAGGAAGGAATTTACCGTAACTTTCTGAAACGCCACAACATTTTACGAGGACTTTCTTTCGCTCCGTAATTAATCCGTTGCACGCTGTCAGACAACTTGATAATAGATCCGCTCAGTATGTTGAAGTACCGGTAGGGAAACAACGTTTTAAACAGGAATTTCCTTTCTTATATTATGTACACAACTTATCGTTTTTATGTATTATCATTATTTTTTTACCCATTCAGAAGAAAAGCCATTATTACCCATTTTTAGTTGGTAAACAAAAAGATGAGAAATGAAAAAACAGGCAATATAAATCTCTTCTGTTTCGGTACCAGTGCGGAATCGAGAATAATGAGGTTTATTTCTTTCAGTATGGAAAGCAGAATTAAAAACTCGCGGGTTTTTTAACGGAGTTGAACGAGCGGTGGCAGAGAACCTGTTTTATGGGGTACTTAGGGTCTGAAAAATGTTGGCATACCAGATCTATGACGTCATCAAATTGTGACAGCACAGGCCCGGACTTTGGAGCTATATATAATAGGAGGGGGACTTGGAATACCTTAGATGGCTCACGGTATTGAAACGGTGCATATGTGGCTCATTGAAGGGGCTAAGGCAATTGGTGTATGAAGCATTGCATATCTAGTTACTCGAAGGAGCTATCTTTCAGGCTGTATACACGGACCACCGAGCTATGTATGATAGGAGGGGGGGACTTAGTGAATTTTCGAGCACGGAGCTTTGCCGGCTGGCAGGAGGCCAACGTTTTTCCCGAAAATCTTCCCTGATAAAACAGATTTCCTGTTAAAAACATGACGTCATCAAATTATGACGTCACAGGCCGGATTTTGGAGTTATATATAATAGGAGGGGAACTTGAGAAAAACTGATCTATGACGTCATCAGATTGTGAAGTCACGAGGCTGACCAATCACGTCATCAAACGGTGACGTCACAAGCCCCGCCCTCTCAAGGGGGGATTTGAGAAGTTTTTGAGTTCGGAGCTTTGCCGGCCGGCCGACCTTTTTCTCCAAAAAACCTCCTGATAAAGCAGGTTCCCTCTTAAAACTATATTTCAAAATATTCCATTCAAGAGAAAATTACGGTCTATCGTTTAAAGATCTCAGCCGCCAGCCTTCGTTTTTACTGCAGAGTTGAATGCTTTTCTCTCCTGTCTTTCAAATTTTAGTGAGCGTTCTCCCGGACTCAGCTAATTTCTACTATCTGACTCACTTTCCTCCCTCATATTTTCACAGAATCTCTATTCGAATAACCCCATCATTTAACGCATTCACGTCATCTGTATTGCAGGACACATTGGTCACCAAATCGTTGACTCTCTCTCTTACCGAAAGTTACCGACTTCACCCACTCATCAGTGTATGGCCTTACGGGTGTGCTTTACTTGTGAAAATATGCTCGTAAAACGTGGTACCAAAAATCACATTTTACTGCTCGAATTTTCAACGGATCTTTCTGAATAATTGAAATGTTTTCTAGAAAGGTTCAACCAGGGGCGCTATCGAAGCAGAATTTTAAAATTGTTTCTAATACTTCCTCAATTAAACGTTGAAATAGGTAAAAATTCGTCCATTTTCTGACGAGATTCAAATTCTTCCGGGGCCAAAATTCAGGATTCTGTTCCGATAGCGCCTTTCGTTGAACCCTTCTGTACATCATTCCCAAAGATCCAGAAAATTCTTCGGAAAATGGAGCCCCAAGATGTGACCTTGCAAAATCATTCCTCGTGATTTGTTACAAGGACTACCCACGCACGCCCGACAAGCGTCGCGTAGTGACCGCTGGCTTCCCGAACCTTGCAGGGTTTTTGGGGATGTTTATGCAACTTATCGTACACCGTTTCGGAGTTTCTGAACAAGTAAAGCACACCCTTAAAAACTATTTCCGTTCGCTTCTTGGTACGACCTCTCGAAAAATAAACCTTACAACAAACTAAGATCGATGAGAAACCTCCCTGTCCCTCAGTCATCTTCAAATAAAAACTGCCGTCATAAAGAAATAATCCTCTCCCGTCTTATAGAATTGGCCAGACTCGGCTCACCCTTTCTCACGTCCTCCTAAGTTTTCTCGCTCCTCCGTCGTACAACTACTGCCAGTGAAATGATCTTACATAGTTCAAAATCTCTTCTCATGTGCTTTCATTCCACCAATTATGTTTCCTCATCTACAATCTTCGCATAATGTGAGAACTCTGAAACCTTTTCCAACTTCCTCAACTACTCGCAGTAATTTTAATAGTCTAGGGATGGTACAGGGTAATTATCAGTTGTTTGGTCGAGGGAGGTAGTTTGTTTAGCGGCTTGATCAATGGAGTAATATTGAGGGAGGCCAATGTGTCCGCGATCCATGTGAAGGTCATTTGGGTGTTGATTGAATTTAGAGTATGACGTGTGAGGAGGAAGCGTTTGTGAGGGAGTGAAGTGAAGAGAGGGAGTCAGTGAGGAAAAGGAGTTTGCCGTTTGGGGGAAGTTAGGAGATGTGGGAGAGGCAGGTAAATATGCCCATAGATTTCGCTGTAAATATGGAAGTTATGTTGCGGATGCGTTCTGACAATATTTCCCCGTCAATAGAATGTTTTAGACCCAACAGAGAGGCAGAATGTGTAGTGAGGGTATATTCTTGAAGTAATTCTGTGACGTGTTGGGCACAAGCAGTTTTGTCGGATTTGGAAATTTCTGTGAGATCGAGACGTAATTTGCCTTTGGACTTCAATGGATGAAGCATACGAGTATATCAAATTTCTTTGTTTAAGAAAAACTTGAGATCATGAATATGTCTCGCTTCCCTTTATCCAGCATTAATTCATGTTGATATTATCACGTATCACTCAATTTCTATTACCTGAAAATGTTACATTAATCACGAGTAACTTCAGACTACAATTTCACGTCTATAATAAATATGGAGAATGGATTTTCGGCTCCAAAAACCCAAAATTTGGCATTTAAAAAATAAATGACGTTATGTAACAAAAAAATTGGTTTTATGAACTTGGCAAATTTTTGGTATTTATCCCATTTTCGGCATTATTCGGCAAAATAAAATTTTACTCCCAGACCCCCTTCCCCTAAGACGTGCTCATTCATACCTTACCAACACTTGAATACCTATTAAGAAAATGATTCGGTAATAGCCAAGGGATCAGTTCTCTACATTTTTGTGACGTCATCAACCCTAATCTTAGAAAATATCTTCATTGTCATCGACGTGCATTACTGAAGTCAATCAGTTCAAAATACACCTCCAGCTTTATTCCTCAGCCTTACGTTGGGCTATACGCATTGAGCCTAGTTTATCCTCATATAAAGGCCTAATCCACACCACTAGTATCCGGCTATCCGCCTCAACACATTTTGTTCAGTTTAACGTTACAGAAGTATCCTAGTTGAACGTTCTCCAAACAGTTACTTCAGTTGTGCTTTTAGCCTAGTTTAGACCCTCCTCCAGTAGTACCTCTGTAGTATGTATATTAGGCTAAGCGTTACTTTTTTGTATGAAAAACTTGGATGACATCATCACCTCTAACCTCAAGACGTGTACACTTTTCGCATTTTTCTCGCGTCACCAATCAACCTTAGTGACGTTATGAAGCCGTGACGTCACCACCGCGTTACATAATATTTTATATAAAAATATTGAGAATTATATTCAAGATTGAAGTCCTGAAGGGTGTAAATCTTTCTGAGTCACCTTCTATCATATAACAATTGTAGTTTAAGAGTCGAAATCCCAACATCTATGAGGGGTTATATTGAAAAATTTGCCGTGCACCACTAACCTACCCTATAATAAGGGAGTTGGACTTGGAAAAAACGACGGCTTTCTTAACGAAGTTGAACGAGGAACACAACGAACCTGTTCTATGAGTCAAATTGGTTTTGGCATTGAGAATTCAAGGAAGCCTAGACATAGTCTACAACTAGATTTAGTATGAAGAAGACCTAGACCTAGTATGAGCCTATTATAAAATAGGACGTCATCAGTGACCTTAATTTACTCGTATTTTAGGGACTAGGAAATATATAGGTCAAGAGTGGAAATTTTTGTGAATCCCCCTCCCCCTCCTATCATGTAAAATCAATTTACTTGATTCGTAAATTTTTCTTTATTAATATAACGATGTACAAAATAACATGCGTGTGAATCGTTAAATTAAGGATTAATATCACCGAGTCTAAAAACGAATAATTTGTTGTAATATAAACGAACTTGTTCATCAGAGAGTACAGCTATTCGACTGATTAGAAAAGGTTCCTTCAATGTACGAGACCAGCCGAATAGACAGATAAGAGAGTGAACAATCGTACACACGATTGTTCGTGAAATTAGGTGGTGTAAGTACCTAAATTTTACATCCCCCCACCAAGGGACAAAGAAAAATTTAAATGCAATAGGACGACAAGATCCATGTTTTTAAAGGCTATTTACTGGTATAAATTTGGATACATGGAAAAGCCTTTTTTCGCGCTCAGATGAGCCGCATGCTAACCTGTACACAGATTTTGATAGACATTCAATTATTGGGAATGGACCAATTCGGATGGGATCCAATTTTTGCCTATTTAGTTTATTGCCATTTTCAACGTAGACAAGATCGCCCAACTTGAATTCGTGGTCGATTTTGTTAAGATCATACCTACTTTTATTTTTTTGATGATGTTTTAGTGTGTTGTGGTAGGCTTTTAATCGATCCGTGTCTAGATCTGAAAAAGGTTCGAGTGTAGGAGGCAATATTGGAAATTTTGTCCCTTTTAATAGATATTCAGGAGCAAATTTGGTTACTGAATGCACTGTTTTATTGTATTCTTCTGCGCATTGTTTAGCGACCGTAGTCCAAGCTCTATCATTATTTTCCTCATTTATTCGGCATCTTATCCTATTCACCAAGGTTTGGTTGAGGCGTTCATTAAGACCGAGTGAAAATGCCGCATCAACTGCTGTAAATATGTGATTTATCTGGTTATCTTTTAGATATTGATCAAAATTATCAGACGTCAAACCACCGTATTGATCAGTGAGAAGAATATCTATTTTGTTATTAGCCTGAACCGAATGAATTATTTTTATAAAATCTTCTGTGCTTTGAGTTTTTGACGTAAGTATGTAGGCGAAACGAGTGAAGTGGTCCACTAAGAGATGTAGATACTTCTTAGTTGACCTTCTTCCCCCAAAACCTCCTATAGTGTCCAGTGACATTATTTGGAAGGGTTTGGTTGGTGGGCCTAAGTGGCCTAAAAAACCGAAACTCTTGCCTTTTCGAGTTTTATTTTTTATGCATATCTCGCAGTTTTTAGTTATCTGTTTTATTGTTTTATAAATATTTTTAGCACAGTAAAGCGGCGTTATCATTCTTATCAGACAATCAGTTCCTACATGTCCTAACTGATTATGTATTCTGGTTATTAATACTCTTGCACCCTCTTCCGAAAGGATGATTTGTTTTTTATTATTACTTTTTTTGTAAACTATCCCATTTTCTACAAAGTGGTCTTTATTTTTTATTACTTGCTTTTGATCACTTAAGATCTCATTTATGGTGAACAGATTCACCGTACACAAAATATCATCGCCAGTAACTTCCCCCGAGTCAAAAAACGGATTTCTGGAAAGACAGTCTGCTTCCTCATTTGATTTACCAGGGTTATAAATTATATTGAAATCAAATTGTGAAAGAAAATTCATCATATCCCCCAACTCCTCATCTGTTCTAACATTCACTCCCAGGTTTTCCAGGGGTTTGTGGTCTGAATAGACAGTGAAATGATTGCCCAGCAGCCAATACTGCCAAAATTTCACGGCTTCTTTGATGGCTAGACACTCTAGAAATACGGCTTTTTTCTTTTTCTGCCCCTCCGTAAGTTTTTTTGAAAAATACGCGACAGGTTTTATTGACCCGTCTTTTTGTATTTGTTTTAGAACGGCACCGATACCCTCTATACTAGCGTCAGTGTATATCAGAATTGGTTTTAATCGATCAAAGATCGCCAATATCGGTTGGGATGTTAGATACTTTTTTATTTTTATAAATGAGTTTTCACATTCTTGACTCCATTTAAAATCTACATTCTTGCGAAGGAGATTATGGAAAGGCTCCAATATCTTAGCAGCATCTTTTATATATTTGTGATAAAAATTAATTTTACCTAACAGCTGCCGAATGTTTTTTTTATTTTTAGGTGTTGGAAAATTTTGTATGGAAATAACATTATCATACATAGGTTTTATGGTATTTTTGGACAATTCGTGTCCCAGGTATTTTACTTTCTTTACAGCAAATGAGCATTTAGTAAATTTTATTTTGAATCCCTCATTTTGTATTGCCTTAAAGACCTGTTCAATGTGCTGTACATGCTCATCGAATGATTTAGAAAAAATGAGTATATCATCGATATAATTGGTACAAAACTTTGATAAGTTGTTCCTACGTATGATACCAGAAAGAATTCTTTGATAAGTAGGTGATGCGATTTTTATACCGAAGGGTAAACAAGTCCATTGGTAATGACCCTCTTGGGTCACGAAACCCGTTTTATACCTATCTTTTGTTCTTACTGGAATTGACCAAAAGGCCGAATTCATATCAATGACACTAAACCATTCGCATTCAGCTGTTTGTACAATTACGTCGTCGATTGTAGGGAAAGGAAAAGTCTCAGGAACAATCAACTTGTTCAGTGCACGGAAATCGCAGCACATCCTATTCTTTTTTCCCTCTGCCTTTCGAAAGGCCATGGTCACAGGGGCCGCAAAAGGGGAGCAGGATTCCTCTATCAGACCGGCTTTTAGAAGTTCAGCTACCTGCTGTTGAATCTCAAGCTGATCTTCTAGTGAACAACGATAAGGCTTCCTTGCAATAAATTTATTTTCAAAAAGTTTTATATGAGCTTCCTGCTCTGAAAAGTTGCCTACGTCGTAGCGATTTCGAGCAAATAGGGTTTCGTATTTATCAATTAAACCTTCTATTTTATTTTTTTTAATAGGATCTAAATGTTCAGTTTCAGCTTGGAACTGCTCGATTGGCATAAATTCATTCCAATTGACTGTGATTATTGGGGTGTTTATTATTTCTTTGGGTTTATTTGTATTATTTTTGAATTCATCCTCGTCTATAGTCTGCGTAATATTTAATTTATAGTCCTGATTTAGACGGAATATTTGGATGCAATCTAATCCGAGGAGAACATCATAATGAAAATCTTCATCTTGTATAACAAAAAACCAAATTTCTTTTTCTATATTCATTATTTTTGTTTTTAGTTTTATTACTCCAGTTAGGAGTCGTACTCCACCCAGCGTTCTACAGGAATAGGGTTTTAGAGGAATTATATATTTTTTTAGTTCGTTTACGAACTTAGAATTTATCATTGATACGTTTGCACCGCCGTCATAGAGAGCTTGAGCGGGGCAGTCCTCTGCTAATATCTGTAGAACGATGAGAGGAGTCAAAGTTAGTTTTTTTGATTAGGGATAGAATTTAATACGTCCTGCAGTTCTGCATTGTTTGCAACACGTATGGGTTTTTCAAGATCCCGGTGTGCCTTTTTAAATGGCTCTAATTTATTTTCTGGGTTATTAGGGTTGCTCCAGCATTTAGCTTCCGGATGAAAACGATTACGCTGACCTAATTTTTCACAAATAGAGCAAGGTTTGTAATTTACTTTATTTTGTTTCTTATTAACTGTTGACTTACCCGTCTTTTCCTTATCAGAGACTGTTGTCACCATATTTTCAAGACTACCTAGAGCGGCCATTAGGTCACCCTGATTTTGGATATCGGCTCTATCCAGCCGGTCACGTACATTGCTAGGAAGACCTACGATTACAAGATTAATTCTAGCGATCTCTGGGAGAGACGGCTCTACATCTAGGAGTAATTTAATTTTTTTAAGGGCGTAATCGGTAAAGGCGCCCGCGAGATATGAAAACGAATACGCGTATACAATGTCCGACCACCCTTTATTTTCAAAATAGTGATTTTTTCCGGAAATTTGTCACCACAAAATCGACCTCGTTCCGCCGAATAGCCATGAGCCCCATCACGGACTTCTAAATGGTCGTACCGGCAATTCTCGCTCGGTTCGCTCGGTTCCATATCAAAACGATCACGAAAATCCACGACAACTCTTTCGTCCTTAGAATCGGCTGAAATGAAGAGAAAAATAAATATATGTAAAATCAATTTACTTGATTCGTAAATTTTTCTTTATCAATATAACGATGTACAAAATAACATGCGTGTGAATCGTTAAATTAAGGATTAATATCACCGAGTCTAAAAACGAATAATTTGTTGTAATATAAACGAACTTGTTCATCAGAGAGTACAGCTATTCGACTGATTAGAAAAGGTTCCTTCAATGTACGAGACCAGCCGAATAGACAGATAAGAGAGTGAACAATCGTACACACGATTGTTCGTGAAATTAGGTGGTGTAAGTACCTAAATTTTACATATATAATTCAAGAATGGAAATTTTCCCAAGTTTTTCACCGGCGGACGACGCGCGACTCTCGGCGAATTTCTCAAAAAAAAAAAAAAAAATGTAGAACAGATTCCCTATTAAAATTTTGACTTTCGAGCAATAATATAATTATTATGGTGACAAGGGAGAAATATTTCGACTTTCAAGCTATGATATATGATGGGAAAGTCAATTCCTAACACCAAAACCGATTTGACCTATAGAACAGGTTCCGAAGCCGTCATTTTTCGATGTTTTTCTCCCATCCTATAACATAGCGCAGAAGTTGATATTTTACGAACTCTCCAAGCTTCATGGGCTTGAACAGCCTTTTTTCGGTTTGGTGATATAAGCCTCATAGATTCAGAATTTAGTAGATATCAAAACTCAACAACGTCAGTAATCGTCTCTCTTGTGGTATCAACAATGAGTTGATAGAACAAATTTAACGGTTAATTTTAGGGCGAATTCGATACACTACAAACAAATTCGTCTCGGTACTATAACTGGGCGCGAATTTCGATTTGAAAATTAATCACCCACCTCCACCTACGAATAAACGTAGACCTACCGGCAGCGGAATATTGTGAGACAAATAACCTGTGATTAAATCGCATATAGAAACTTAGTGGAGAGAATTTATCATAGGGTAGGCTTAAAAGCATCTCAAAAATTAGGATAAAATTAAGGTAGAAACAAAGGAAATACGAATAATTACTTTGAAAAAAATGAGGGATAACTCGAAAAAAGAAAAGCTATTAATTAATGTTCGTATTGGAATGCGTTTCTCTCGTAGCTATCACCAGGAGTTTGATACGACACGAGGAAAGAGGGAATCTTCGCTGGGAAGGTTAAGTGCGTCGTTTTCCAGTCACGATGATGTGGATCGATGGTTCGGTTGCTAAGGGTGATGTAGTGAACTAAGTGTCTGTCCCTTCCTTTTCCAAACGCGTATGTCAACTTATCGCGCTTATTTTTAAATTTTACTTATTTACCAAAATTGATAAAAAAAAAAAGACAAACAACAAAAAAATTCAGAATTAAAGTACCTAACGGAAATGACTCCTCTTGGCTGCTATACAATTCTGAGGCTTGCAGGATCGAATTGTAGGATGAGAAAAAATGAGCTAGAGGTGCAGTACGACAACAGTTGAAATTTTGGAAGGTATTGTGGGAGATTTTATTCATTAAAAATCTTGTAACAAATTTTTAAATTATAAGTGTATAATTTGAACGAAAAATTATATCGCGGAAAATCTCTAATCCTTCTCTCTTTCTCGCGAACGTCCCAACAATCTTATTTGTCGTGCCTAGTACTATGTCAGTTTTCATCAATCCTTACTTTTTGACTTATCACGTGTTCTAAATACGTTTCGTGGGAAATATTTTCGCTAGAAACCATTTATTAATATAAAATGTAGGTAATTCTGTTCAAAAAACAATACACCTAGTGTGATAAACCCGAGTCCCAGAGAAAACGTATGATGGTGGATGGTTGTAAATTTTATGTAGTACACATAGAAGTTCCAATTTTAGAGCACTGTTGTATTATAGCAATCTCTCATTCCTAAGAATTCCATAAGTTTTTTTTTATGTTCATTTTATTAGTATCGTTCAAACGATAGTATTTTTCATAACTGAAGCTTCTCTGCACTTTCGTTTGTACCCAGGGGGAAGAAACTAAATATAATAGGTATAGTATTGCGATAGTAAAATACTATATTTTATATTCATCTATTTTTCTTCATAGCGTTATGAAATTTGATAAAGAAGGCGTCCAAAGGGAAGAATAAAGATGAATTGGAGAACAAAAGAAAAATGGCCGTCTGGTTATCCTCCCGCACCAACAAATTGGACAACATGAGTTCTCGGCCCTTCTATCTTTTAGTGTCTCTCCACACAATTAAGGTATCGCTTACAAATCTAGCCCAGTAGTTTCTGAACTTGCTGCCTTTCAATAATCTTGTTTTTCATACCATTCATGAATATCGCCGCCAGTATCGTTGTGATCTCATCGCTAAAAGTCTTCTTTCCTGGCTGTAGAACTCGTTATTGAGTCGGCAATAGTTCTGGCTCGCGATCTCTTCCACTATTTTTGTGTTCTTCAGCCCACCAGTATTCTCATGGTATTTGTTAAGAATTCCCTCTTCTGGTACGATTGAAAAGGGGTTTTTCAATTGTACAAATCTACTTCAATAGTTGCTTATACAAGAGTACTTTCGGGTGTTATCCCATCATCAGTTGTGTCGCAACTGGAGAACAAGGCCTTATAACCAAGAGTTTTTATAGTATAACACTGTGATCTCATTGGCTATAACAATGCTGTGTTGTGATTGGTTCACTTCTTAGAAACTTATTCTTACAATAATATGACATTGTGTTCTTATTGGCTAAAACATGCTGCTTTGTGATTGGTTCAATTTATTGTTCTAAATGCTGCGTTTTTATTGGCTACCTGGATTTCTGCCGTCTCATTGGTTGGTTCCGTTCTTCTTCTCTCGTCCAATCACCAGGCCGAATCATTTTTCGCTGTCAAATGTGATTACTAGAGACCGGATTTCTCGGCACTAAAAAATCAAAATTCGGCACTAAATAAGGCATTTTTGGCTTTATTCGGCAAAAACGTTTGAAAATCAGAAAATTAAGTCACGAAAATTGAAAAAATAAAATTAGGTCGCGGAAATATTTGTCCTTTTCTACAGAAACTTCTTATTATGTAACACAAGAAGGTGCTTCTCAAATTACTTTGAGTGAAGTTGTGTCAACGATCATTGAGGAAGTATTTATATTCCGAGAACGACCTGTCAACGACAACAGACACTATCGGGGCATACGTGTACGAACTCATGACCAGAGAATCCCTAGGAACAGATGCATCCATGATTCTGTCGGTCATTGCAGCGTCAATTGCCCCCATGAATTCCAGGCCGGGATTCCATCTGAACACATCTTCAGTCTTCTTTTTAAGGATTTTACCTCGAGTACCTGGAATCATGCTCATTTTTTGACGATGTTGTCGATCTTGATTTGAGCATGTAGAGTCAAACCTCGTTTCTCCGAATTTTGAATAGCGTCAGGTAGATTCGCCAAATCCGGATTATCGAGGTTCTTTTATGGACTGCTTCCCGATTTTGCGTTGTGTATGCATAGATGAAGTTTTCTTTTTCTGAAATGACAAATTCGGCATTTTCCGGCGTTTACCCCCCATTTCGGCATTTATTTCGATTTCGGTATTTTTCGGCAAAATAAAATTTTTTCCTGAGCCCCTACTACCCCAAAACATACTTCTATTTCATTTTTACTCATCTGCCTTCACAGGAACTCATTCGGCAAATACCGAGGAATCCGGTCTCTAGTGATTACATTGTTCAAGAGGCAGGCTTTCTTCCTCTTGGCTTTTGCAATCTCCATTTGTTCCTAGAGTTTTCTTCTCTTTGTGCGATTCTCTCCGTGTATGACTTCAAATATTCCCTCTCCATCGTGGTTTTCCTCGTTACAGTGTTTCCCAAACAGTGACTTGCCATCTTCTTTCTCCCTCGACGTTTTGTGCTCCTTTCTCCTGATCCCAAACTTTCTCGCAGTCTCACCAATATAGATCCCCTCGCACTGTTCACAACTGAGCTTGTACACTCCGCTCAAGTTTTCCTTGTCCTTTTGTTCCGTCTGGTCATTGCTGATTCTCTCTTCACCATGGGTTGGTTATTCTGGATAATTCACATCGTAGCCATTGAACGCCTTTATCACCTTGTTTGTGTACTTTTCTATGTATGGTATCGATCCGGAGTACTTTCTCACTATGCTATCATGGGTTCCTTTCTTTGTTTCCATTTTCCCAAAGACTCCCTCCACCACACAACTGCGGTAGCCATTGGCTTCTGCGATCTACTTTACTATCTCGATCTCTTTCCTCTTCTCTTCGTTGTTCTTAAGGATAGAAATTGCCCGATAGCAGTAGTTCAGGATTGCCGCTAACTTGTGCCTGGGGTGGTGGTAGGAGTCATTTGGGATGATGGTGTCAGTATGCGTTGGCTTCCTGTAGATTTTGTATTCTATCCTATTGTTCTCCATTGTGAGTGTAAGGTCCAAATAGTTGATGGTCTCATTGCCTTTTTCCACTGGGAATTGGATGCTCTTATTCATCGCGTTCATTTCTGAAAGGAATAGATCCACCCGTCTATCAGTGCCTGTCCACACAATTAGGATATCATCTACATATCTAGCCCAGTGTTTGATCGAGTTTCTGAACTTGCTGCCCTTCAATATCTTGTTTTCCATGTCATTCATGAATATCTCCGCCAGTATTGGTGACAGCTGTGATCCCATCGCAAGTCTCTTTCCTGACTGTAGAACCTGTTATTGAAGCGGCAGTAATTCTGGCTCAAGATCTTCTCCACTATGTTGGCGTACTTCGACCCATCGGGGTTCCCATGGTATCTGTTGTTTTTGAGCAGAGTGAGAAGTTCCTCCTTCGGTATGGTACCAAACATATTAGTCACATCAGAGGATATCAGCTTATCGTTACTCTTGATTTCCAACTTGTCCAGTTGCTCAATCAGCTCTCCGTTGTTTCTGATACTTCGTCTGGGTGCAAACTGGTAGTTTTCTTTCAGGAATGTGGCTACGATCTTTGCTATCTTGTAGCATGGTGATTGAATGCTGTTGACCAGGGGTCTCATCGGACGGTTCGCTTTGTGGAGTTTTACAAGCCCCTTGAGTTTTGGCGCAACCGGGTTCATCTCAAGCGTCCTTCCATTGCCGGGTACATTGTTACGTTTCAGCACAGCTTTCAGGTCATATTTCCGCGTTGGGTCCCTTGCCAGCTCTTGGTATTCATTAACTGCGATGTACGACTCCACTTTTTGGGTGTAGTCCTCCTTCTCCATTACCACTACCGTGCTGCCCTTGTCCGCCTTTGTCAAAATCAGGTTGTTCTGTCGGATCGTCTTTTGTATATTTGTGACCTTCCTCTGCATTACTTGCGTTCTGTCATAGGTTCGGCACATATGCTCTTTGATGTCCAACAGCACTTTCCCAATTTTAGTCCGGGCTTCTGGTCTCACGTCGTGTTCCATGGTTTGGATTACTTGTTCGCAGCTAATGGCCATGCTTTCAAGCCTACACTGGTTCAGCCTCTCTGGCTGCACGTACTTGATGCCTTTGTCCAGCAGTCTTCTTTCTTCTTCTGTGAAGGTGACGCTTGATAGGTTCTCGGTCCTGGGAGCAAATTTGTGCTCAACTCTCGCTGTCTCTTCCTTTCTTTCTTCTTTCTTCCGGGTCAGTTCGGCAAGCTTCTTCTTGATCTGTTTTGTTTGGGCTTCCACTCGTTTTTCCACATAGTCTACTCCGTTCTTCCCCTCTCCTCCTTTTTCAAACATCATTTCTTTGACTTCTTGCGGGTGGAGTAACCTGGACAGATGGAAATATTGATCGTACAGTAGACCATTCAGCCTGGTGACTTTCTTGTAGAGTTCCCCAATTTCGTTCTTCACTCTCAATCTTTCGGCTTTAATTATGAGTTCCGATTCTGGTACGATACCGAATATGTTTGTCATGTCCAAGGATACCAGTTCGTCGTTGCTTCGTCCAATCCCTTGTTGTTCCGGATACTTTGTTTACGTACGAACTCGTAGTTTTCTTTCAAGAATCTGGCGGCGACCTCCGCTATCGTATGCACATAACATGGTAATTGAATGCCAATAAACCAGTGGTCTCATCAGAAGATATTTGCTTCGTGGAATTTTACTAGCCTCTCGAATTTTTGTGCTATCGGGTTCACCTCACACGTCCTTTTACAGGTCGGGGTATTGTATTGTTCTCCGTCTACACAGTTTTCAGCCTGTTCTGGTATTTCCAAGTCGGGTTCTTCTTCAGCTCTTGGTATCTATTCTCTACAATATAGAACTCCACTTTTTGTGTATAGTCGTCCTTCTCCAGCGTTTATTGACACTTACCCGACGGCGAAAAACCCGACAGCCTAACGCCTAACGCCTGACAAACTGTTTGTCTGACAACAAAGTACCTGACGGACATTTACCTGAAACTTTTGGACTGACAGCACATTTACCTGACGAAAAAAAAAAAGAGTATCGGTAGGAATGGAACGTCTACGTGAAATGCCGAACGCGCAACAAAGAGAAGAGGAAAGAGATCGAGATAGTAAAGCAGATCGCAGAAGCCAATGGCTACCATAGCGGTGGTGAATGGAGTCTTTGGGAAAATGGAAACAAAGAACGAAACCAATGATGGCATAGTGAGAAAGTACTCCGGGTCGATACCATACATAGGAAAGTACACAAACAAGGTGATAAAGGTGTTCAATGGCTGCGATGTGAATGTGGGTATCCAGAATAACCAACCCATGGTGAAGAGAATCAGCAATGACCAGACGGAACAAAAGGACAAAGAAAGCTTGAGCGGAGTATACAAGCTCACTTGTGAGCCGTGCGAGGGCATCTACATCGGTGAGACTGGAAGAAAGTTTGAGATCAGGAAAGAGGAGCACAAAAAGTCGAGGGAGAAAGAAGATGGTAAGTAACTGTTTGGTAAACACAGTAACGAAGAACACCACAATGGAGAGGGAATATTTGAAGTCATACATGTAGAGAATCGCACAAAGAGAAGAAAATTCTGGGAACAAATGGAGATTGCAAAAGCTAAGAGGAAGAAAGCCCGCCTCTTGAACGTTCCTCGCTCCATTTATTTTGCTGTTTCAGATTTACTCGTAATCACGCTTGAAAAAGCTACCCAGGCTGGTAGCGAAACGTAGTGCTTTCTTATTGTTTAATTTCAATACTGTGGTAATAAAGCCTTTTTGAAAAATATCAGTTATTAGTGTTACCACGTATAAAAATAAATTCTTTCAATGTAATCACGTTTGATAGCAAAAAATTATTCGGTCTGGTAATTGGACGAGAGAAGAACAGAATTAACCAATAAGATGGCAAGAAACCAGGTAGCCAATAGAAACGCAGTATTTAGGCCAATAGAGTGAACCAATCACTAATCAGTATGTTTTGGCCAATAAGAACACAATGTCATATTATTGTAAGAATAAGTTTCTGAGTGAACCAATCACAACACAGCATCGTTATAGCCAAGAAGATTGCATTGTTATACTATAAAAACTAATGTTTAAGGCCTTGTTCTCCAGTTGCGACACAACTGATGGTGGGATAACACCCGAAAGTACTCTTGTATAAGCAACTAATAAAAAAGAATTGTACATTTGGGAAACTTTTTCAATATTAGTGCTCTACTTACACTTTACTCACTCAATATGAGTTCCAATAATGCCCAATTCTGGTTCTGGCTTCTGGTCTCGAAGCATATTCCATGGTTTGGATTACTTCTTCGCAGCTAATGGCCATGTTTTCGAGTACACTGCGTCAATTTGTCTAGCTGGTTGTGCTTGATGGCATTTTCTAGCTATCTTTCTTCTTCTTCCGTAAAAGTAACGCTTCATGGGTTCTCGGTTCTGGAACCAAGGTTGTGCTTTGGTGTCGCTGTCTCTTCTTTTCTCTCTCCTTTTGTCTCGAGTCAGTTCGGCAAGTTTCTTGTTGACCCGTTTCGTTCGGATTTCCATTCGGTTTCTCCCGTATTCCTTTTTTCTGTTGAATACCATTTCTTCAAATTCTCGGCGGTCGAGCCACTAGTTCAGATGGTAATATTGGTCATACATCAAACCCTTCAGCTTGGGGATCTTCTCGTACGTTTCGTCTTTCATTTCGTTCTTTACTCCCAATCTTTTGGCTTGCATCTACACTGCGTCCAGGTAGCCTGATAGTCGCGTGCTCGGTGATAATGCCTCGCGTGACTCTCAATTTGGCCTTGGTCTTCAGAAACTGATTGCACCATTTCCGCGAGTTTTGTCAGTCTCGCAAAAATATGTGTCAAGTTAAATTTGATATGCTAGCTTACTTTTGACTAATTTCAAATGGAGGATCGAACACAGTAGAAAGCTTATGGTACCAAACCAAAAATACGTGTCAAGTTAAATTTAATATGCTAGTTTACTTTTGACCAATTTCAAATGGAGGATCGAACACAGTAGAAAGCTTATGGTACCAAACCAACGTTTTCCACCTTATTCTCCTCAATATCTTTATACAGAATTTCCCGAATTCTCTAAAATAACGATGGGCATAGTGAATTTTTGAAAATTATCCTCTGAGCGATGCAATTTTCAATCGAGAATTTTAAATCGTATTTTTACAGGTACAGAATTCGTATTCCGAGATCCGAGCGGGGGCGTCAGCATTTTCAATACCGATAAAAATTCCGCCCGAATTCTTCTCAATAATTCCACCTTTGTAAGTACTAGTATACCGATATTATTATTAGGTAATTATTGATTTTTATTCCTTCAAAATGTTGGACAATAATTTCTTTGAACACTCGAGGGATTGTCACATGTACGAGAATGACCTTCTTCTTCAATAAAATATTGTAACATTTATAAAGGGCAGTAGTCACGTTTAGAACTGTCCTATAATTACGGTGGTTGCACTTAGTTAGACGCTGGGTACGATAATTATAATTTTTTTTGGTATGATCGTCTAGTTCATATTATGTACCGTGAACGATACACTCTGAATGATAATTTTTATTTTATATAGCGAATGTCAAATGGAGTTGATTTTGCTGTATCTACTGATTTGAAGTACGTTCTTATAACTACAGATGTGAAAAAGGTAAGTGAAAATGACTTTAATTTTAATTTCAATAATTATAAGTAGAACATTCCATTCATCATTCCGACGAAACTCAATTAGTGAGGGTTCTTAGCTGTACACACTTCCTGGAATTATCCTGATGAATATCCTTCTTTTGAGGTGAACTACAACGAATATTTTTGTATTATGAACAGATTTACACCAACACCAAGAAGGCGAAGTATCGAGTTCAAGAAGTTAACTCTCCGTACGTACTAGCTCACCGGTATTATTTTTCTGAGAAATTAATGATCATTAATTTTTAATGAAGAGCCTTTCCAAAAGATGGACTACGCTCTTTTTTTTTTGTATCTTCGTTAATTTTAGGTGTCTCGTAAATCGCTTTTTTACTCGTTAAAAAATCTATAATTGTATTCCTCAATAATTGTTTTTATCCATTTCCAGAGATTACTTTCCTTTGACGCCGTACCTTACCAAAAATTTGCACAGTCAAGAACCCACATTTATTCAAGAAGTTATATGGTCCCCCCGGGGGAATGCGATCATCTTCGTCCATGAAAATGATATATTTTACAAGCGCGACGTTACGTCTACTTCCGAAATCTATCAGATTACCTTTACCGGATCCGATATGGTATATAATGGAGTTCCAGATTGGCTTTATCAACGTAAGTTCGATAACTTAACGAGGAAAATTAATTAATTATTAATTTGATCTTCACAACAACTTCTACCTAAACATTCATTTACTTCCTCTATAAAATTGTTGAGCTCGTACACAAATTCTTTCGGAGGTGAATGGTTAATCAATGAATTTCTTATCACCTTTTTTTTTCCTTCATCGAGAATACGATAGAGGAACAAAGAGTTTTAGGGCATCCTCTCATCTCCTCTTCTTCTTCCATTTATGTAGCTCGGGTCAGAATTCGAAATTTTTCGAAGTCGCTGAAGTTAGTCAAGGTCTCCCCAAGCTGCCTACTTTATAGAGTTGCTAGAATACCATCTAATCCTGTCACGAACGGCTTCCAATGACATTATCAAATGGCCTACATCCTTTATTCTAGGAGCCTGTCTGATTCCGAACTCGCAAATTACCATATAGTGGGCCGAGGCCACACCTACCTCATGACGTCATCAGAGAATTGAATATTTCAGCCATTCAAGTCCTTATTTCACCTCCCTCCCTTTAGCTAATAGATATTTCCCTGTCTGCGAGTCTAGGACCTAAAAATTGATCATTATCGTCCTTTCTGAAGATCTTCCATACATTGAGGTGGTACATCTATATTATCATGTACTTATGCAACAATATCGCAATTTGAAAATGATATCAGCAAGAGGCATCGCATAATTGTTGTGAAATGACGGTCAGTTGGGACAAGAATTTCGGGGGTAGATGCCATTTCAGGACTGCAATGGAGTCCCCTACAGCTTGAAGTTTTTCCAAGTCCTGAAAATCATGACGTGATAACTTGAACGCGCTGCAATTTCGAGGAAGCCGTCGTCTTGCCAAGTCCCCCTCCTATCATATATAGCTCGGAAGTCGGAATTTTTCTAGGTCCCCCCCCCCATATATATAGCTCGGAGATAGAAATTTCTCCAAGTCCCCCTCCCCTCTCCGTGACATTTCCTGGAAGCACCCCCAACAAAAAAGATAGCGGATTCCCCGCTAAAAACGACGGAGTCTCGTCAATTTCAAATTTTATCAACTCTCAATCTCCGTGTTGTTCATCAAGATCTTCTCAGTGGGTAGGAAGAACAGAGAGGAGCTTAGAACTTTTAATCCCCGCTCGTATAATTATGAGAGAACTGGTTAGGATATGGTTAGATGGTATATTAATACACTGTAAACACAAATGAAGAATATAACTGATAAATCTTTTGTATCGTTATTTTCAGAGGAGATAACGAAATCAAGAAAAGGCATGTGGGTATCACCCGATGGAAAATATCTTGCCTTCGCTACGTTTAATGATACTTTAGTAGGCAAATTCAAGTATCCTATATTCAAAACCGGCAACCAGTACCCTGAAATAATGTCTTTATCTTATCCCAAGGTATGATATTTCATTTATTACGTCATTGTATGGAATCCAATATTCAAATTATTGTAAGTTAAGAATTATCCTATGATATTTATTGAAAAAAAAAAAAAAAATTCGCAGAAATTCGATATAAAATTTTATGGCCCTCAAACAGTTAGAATCTATTCGTTGCCAGTAGCCAGTAGTCCTTCTTGACACTAGGCTATGTGATCTTCTTTTACATTTCGCCACATTACACTACGAATGGTTTGCAGTTTCAAACCAGGCAGCTACCGGCGCGCCATTATGGCGTCCTGGTTTTGTTACATAAACGATACACTACTGACTGCATTTGTTGCTCACGTAAGAAAACCAGAACGCGGGTGGCTGCCCGGTCTAAATTGACCATTTGGGCTCTTCATAGAGATCGACCAATGATATCAGAATTCAAATCAAATCGAGTTCTCTAGTACCTATTCTGTTTTGTTCATCTCAGGTTGGCACAGTAAATCCGGAAGTGACAATATCCGTCAGTGATTTACAAAATCCCAAAAACGGATCGTATGTTAGCATTAAAAAACCAGACATATTCTTGAACAAGTAAGTACTTGATGAAGATAATAGGCGCATATTTTTCACTATCCACCCCATACTTTGCTGAAGAATTGTCCTCCTGGTTAACCGTCCTCCTCTTAAAATGATCTCATCTTTCGGAGTGCTTATAATCGATTTTTTATTGTTTTTTCCAAATAGCGAGACTTACTTCGTCAATTTAATTTGGAACCGAAACGAACAGTTCGCTGTTATTTGGATGAACAGGGAGCATTCCTTGTCAGTGATATCGATTTGCTCAAAGCCACACAACTGGCGCTGTGACGATGTGAGTAATACTCCAATTATTTTTGTTGATTTCGCCAACTCTTGGTGAAGGTGAAATCATGGACATGGAATGCTTGCTTTGTACAACAGGGATTGTTAAGCAATGCCTGCTCTTCACTCACTCATCGTCACTCCATTAAATATTGAACTTAAATCAGTTTTACTCTAAAAATGAATAATTATCCCAAAGTAAGTGATCGGTAATTAAAATAAAAGTGCTGAGAAACCAGAGAAAAATCACCCTAAGAAACCAAAAACTATAGTTTGTGTCACGTGCCGCATGTGCAGTGCCACCCGTCCGCCATAGTAAAGTGGGTGCTGGTTGCGTATGCATTAATTTTGTGTCTTCCAATGTCGGAAACGACCCTTTCCGATATCACTTCAGTGTTGGAAGAATCTCCTTTGCGAACCTCTTCTTCTACTCGCGCAGTTCCCCAAGCACGCAAAACATTAGAACACACAACAACAACACGACCTTGGATATAGTAGATCGCTGCTGGAATCTCTGCTTCTTCTCGCTTCAAGGGTGATCTTCCTCGCCTTCCTGCAGATCTGGATGTGGATATTGCACAAGTGTCGAGTAGACCATAGCATGGTTCTGCATTTGCCTATTCCAATCCTGGTCCATCTTCTTCTTCATGACGCTGGTCGCAAATTCAGACACCTGGTTCCATGCTTCTTTGGAACCTAGTGTGGTGGATAACAGACTACTTGGAGCAAGCGCTTTATCTACCCCGATCTCTTGAAGAGACCAACTCATTAAGCTTGTCCCGCTCACGACTCCACGCCTCACACTCAAATAAGGAGTGCTGTGGCTCATCACCCCGCCCTTGGTTGCAGTGCGAAGACGTTGCCTCCTCAACTTTTCTTAAATTTTCGTAAAGGTAAACATTGAAGCACCCATGGCCGCTTAACACCGTGCTGACTATGGTCTCGGTTCATCCATTCATCAAGGTCGCTCATTAACACACGGGTTGCTCATTTACTCAGTTCGCTTTGTATTTTACAAGCAAGGAGCGCTTGGCTTCCTGCCTGACCCGTAAAACCTCAGTGGTGGTCGTCGTCCTCTTTTTTGCTTTGAACACCACCACTCTCTCCTCAGCTGAAGGAGCTCGATTGATGGTAAACGTGCTAATATGCAAAGCGCCTTCGTCAAGACAGTGCGGTATGCATTGACACACCTCAGCGCAGCTCTTTGTTGGACCTTCATCATCTCTTTTTCTTTCTGTATGGTATCTTTATTGAGGCGCCCCATACTGGGGTACCATATAAGAGGATCGACAATGCGGTGCTCATCATGATCCTTCTTCTTGTTTCTTTCGGTTCTTTTAGGTTAGTCATAAGGCGGCTTAGGTATGCAACTACCCTGCCTGCCTTTTCCGCTGCCATCAGAAAATGATACCTGAGGCTGAGCGTTGAGTCAAACCAGCATTCACTTCTTGGTCTCAATTTCTACACCCTGCAGGTAAAAAAGGTTCGACGGGGGTTGTGAATAAAATGGCCTCCGTCTTACCTACTTCAAGTTCTAGCCAAGCCGACTCGATCCGACGCATCATTACCTCTAGGACCCGGTTTACTCCACTCTCCACCGCTGTCGAAACCAACAACTTTAAAAACTGAAGGTTTTCGATTTTATGAGTTATTGAATCGCATGATTCGTTTTCCTAAACTACAGTGGCGAGGTCTCAAATACAGCTAGGGAAGCGACGATGTACCAATTAAAATCAGGTAGAAATGATTTTTATGATTTTTCAGTTCAGATCTTCACTTTATTTACACTGTTGCCTAGGGTTGAACATTTTGTAGCACATTCAAAATTAGTCGAATTTTGGTGGCACACTTCTCAAATTTTCACTTGAAAGCCAGTTCAGAATCGTCTGTCCCTCTTTGGAGGCGGTTTACTCTGCTCTATCTATACTGGCAAATGTAGCACATCCAATGTTTAAAATGTGGTGCCTTATCTACACTTTTTTTTGGCAACAATGAGAGATAGAACATCGCACTACACTGCCCTTCCCTGGTCGTCCTCGAACGCGTTATTGCGCATGCGCTCAACCAATCCGGTTTCCCAGCCTAGTATACGACACTATAAAAAGCAATTGTGGCACTCTTTTCGAATTTATTGTAACTTATTTTTTGCATTGTAATCTCTTACTCTTGTATTACTGCAAACACTTCCTTAATAATAATCAAAAAGAGGAGAAAAAATTACATACGCACCAACAGTCCTTCAGACCTCTCTTGAAGAAGAATATTAATAGTTATACCTACATCAATGAAAATTCGCCACTGCTATAGACCATTATTTGACAATGAGTATCTTTTTTTTTATCAATTAATAGTCTGCAAGTTTATTTTACTTACACTCTTTTCAATTTCATTTTCAGATTTATACAGTAGATACAGCCGGTGATAGTGAGGGTTGGGTCGAACCCAGTCCAGATATTATATTTTCGAACACCGGTAAGGGTTTTATAACCATTTCTTCAGTTCTAGACGGCGTGGAAAGATATCCGCAAGTATGCTACATTGATTACTCGGGCAAAAGAAGTCCGATCACTCATGGAAAAATTGTGGTGACTAATCTTCGAGCATGGGATCAAATGAACAAAATTATGTACGTTATATACGCGCAATAATCGAGTTCATTAGGATCATTTGAATGTATAGAACGACGAACAGTTATTTAATTGAAATTGATTTACTCCTTCTAGTTACTTTGAAGCAGTGCCTGAAGATAAACCATCTCAGAGGCATGTTTATAACGTATCGGACGGTTTGAGTCGCTCGAATAAGTGGCACTGTCTCACTTGCCCGATTGAAGTTCTGAATAATAGAACCAATTTAACGGCGACAAACAACCGGTATGTTGTGATGGATATTTTTAGATATCATTAGTATTAACTATGTGGGAAAAATTTTGAAATTCATCATCAGCCCTGACACGAAGGCATCGGCCGTCCAAAGTTATGAATAAAAAATTTACTTCCTTTCAGGTTTTCTGTCACCTTTCATGTTTTCTCGTCTTATTAACATCCTTTTCAACATTAATGCCTCCCAGGACAAAAATATTAATGTAAACCGAAACTTGAAAAATTACCAGTATTCCCGAAAAATCAAAAAATTGTAGATACACCTTTGAATTTGAGGAAAAATAAAAAGAAAAAAAGAGAAAAACTCGCAGTCGACCTGGTGAGCAGCTCGGAGGTGCCTTCATTATGGAGACCTTGTTATTCGAGGCAAACGGGGAACCTGTTTTATTGGTGCAGTATTAACTTTTGTTAAATTTTTATTCCTCACCACCCAAGTTCCCCTCTTATCATTTTGAAATTTTTCTAAGTCTGCCTTCTATCATATAAAAAAAAAAAAAAAAAAAAAAATGCAAATTCTAAAAACACTTTACTTTGCTTTGGTAAGATCGAATCTAGAATATGGTGCATTAGTTTGGAATCCCCATTCGAGTAATAATATAAACAAAATAGAGTCAATACAGAAAAGATTCCTGAAATACCTTTACTACAAGACATTTGAATACTAGCCAACTGACATAGGATACCATGAACTGCTGAAAGGATTTCAGGTTGTCTCACTTAATAATAGAAGAATGATAGGATCAGTTTTATTTCTCCATGATATTCTTCATGGCAGAATATATGAGCCCTATCTTCTATCGAAAATATCCCTGAGCGTTCCCAGAGCTAATAGTCGCTCGAGATTCGTATTTCGCCCAATGAATGTGCGAACAAACGCCTTGGAATACAGTATGCTTAATAGGGCCGTAAATTTTTGGAATAAATTGACTGATAGGCATCCTGACTTGGATATATTTGATTTAAAACGAGAGGAACTGAAGAGAAGGCTTCATAGTATGCTGGGGTAGGGCCTGGGTGGTGGTGGCGATGACTTTTTTTTTTTTTTTTTTTTTTTTGTTCTATTGGTATCATTATTACATTTTTCTTTTTTTTCCGTTTGTTTTTATTTTTTATTTTTATTATTTTATTATTTTTTATTTATTTATTTTTATTTATTTTTATTTTTTATTTTTATTATTTATTGATTTGTTTATTATTTTGTTATTATCTCATTCTATTTTTTTTTTTTTTTTTTTTTTTTTTTTGTTTTATCTTATTATGTCATTTTTTACGGGGTGTTGCAAGTAATTGGACTACGCGTCTGTTTGCAGCACCCTCCCAAATAAACTGAAATAAATAAATAAATATACTTATAGCTCGGAGGTTGAAATCTTTCAAAGGTCCCCTCCTATCATATATAGCTCAGAGGTCAAAATTTAACAGGGAACATTATTCTATAGTTGTTTTTTTTTTTTGAAAAATTTACTTTCTGGCGTCCGTCCGACATTCGACCAAAATGGATTTGGAAAAATTTTTGCTTTTATTTATTTTATTTCTATTTATTTCTATTTATTTATTTATTTATTTATTTATTTATTTATTTATTTATTTATTTATATCTATTTATTTATTTATTTATTTTATTTTATTTACTTATTTATTTATTTAGTTTCTTTTTTTTCCTTCATTTATAGGTATATTAAATTTCTCTGGACGGAAAAAAATTCCCTCTACTTCTTTTTTTTTCCTTTCTCTGATAGTTATGCAAGTCCTTTATCATATAATTATATCTCGGAGGTCAAAATTTTAACAGGAAACGTGTAAAAGGACTTGAAAAATGTCGAATTTTTCTCATAATATATGATAGAAGGGAATTTTGGAAAATTGGTATTCTCTCGATTCAGTTCCACACTATCCTAGAGGTTGAATTATTGATAGTGTCTTTTTTTTTTAACAGTGCGGTTTCTCCAATAGGTCTATAAACAGAACAGGTCCAGTGCGTTCCTCGTTTAATATAGTTAAGGAAGCCTCAATTTTCAAAGTCCACCTTCTATCATATACAGCTTGGAGGCGGGGCCTGTGACCTCTTAGTTTGATGACATCCTAGATCAGGCTTGTGGCGTCACAATCTGATGATGTCCTAGATCAGTTTTTTTCCAAGTCCTTCGCCTATGATACATGGCTCCAAAGTCCGGGCGTGCGAAGTCACACAATTTGATGGCGTCATAGATCAGTCTTGAGACGTCACAATCTACATTCTCCAGATCCCACGTGCCCCGTAAAACAGGTTTCCTGTCATCCCTCGTTTGACTTCCGTTTATCATATACATATATAGTTTGAGGTCAAAATTTTTCCAAGTCCCACATTTTGCCGGACGGCGCCCGGCGATAGGTCTATAGACCTGCGTATCTCTAGTTTTATCAAGACATTATAATATTCATATTAAGGGATCATAATAATTATTAGCAAAATTAATAATTATAATAATTAAAACACTAATTTTCTTGATTCATAGATCCACGGTTTTTGAAATGATCCACCTCTTTAAAAATAGAACCAAAGAAAATAATACGGCAGATTGGCCTGTCCGAAGTGATTCATGCCGTTTTGTGAAATCACATTTCCATCAGTTTCACGATACGATAAAGCATTACATTTTAGAATGTCTAGGTAAGTAACTATAAAAATTGTCAGATAGCGAGTTCAAGTTCTATATTGAAGGCAGAATTGATTCCCGCACCAAAATAATCTTTCCCATCTCTATCAGAGCTTGTTCGTAAGTAATTTTTTGGGGTTTGGAATAGCCTTCCAGAGTTGAGTCGCCTCTTTGGAGGTATTAGAAGTACCCACCCTCCGGAACATTCTTGTCGAGACTTTTTCAAGAATTTTAAATCCTGTTTTTTCTTGTCTGTATTTGGGTCTCTCAATTCTTGTGGGTCCTCGGGAGTATATAAGACTACCTACTATATTTCAAGATTACGCTTGTGTCGCGTGGCAATCGCCCGTCCTCCATTGTGGAGTGGGTGCGTTTGTACATGCATTCATTTTGACCCTTTCAATGTTAGAGAATTATAACTTCAATGTTGGGAGAATCTCCTCGGTAAAACCCATCGTCTTGGCAATTCCGCCAGGTTGCAGTGCCCTCATGCACGCAAACTTGAATATACTCACCAGACACAAATTAGAACTATATTGCAGTTGGTACCTTCATGCCCTTATGCTTGGTCGTCTGTATGTAGATGGTGCACAGGTGTGGTTCTGAATTTGCCTATTCCATTCTGTGTCCATCTTCTTCTTCATGACTGTGGCTGCAAATTCAGACACCTGGTCCCAGGAATGGTGACTACTAGGCTACTATGAGCAAGCACTTCATCAGCCCCATCTCTTGAAGAGACCGACCAAGCGTTCCCCGCTCTCACTCAAAGAAGATATCTTGTGATTTCAATGTAGCACAACTTTCCTCAACTTCTCAAGGAGGTACTCGTTGAAGCAGCCATGGCCGTTCAACACCTGCGTCAAATGAATGTTCAGCTGGCCCCGGTCATGGTGCATCCACTCATCAAGGTCACGTATTAGCACATGAGCCGTCCGTTTCAGCTCACTCTGAGCAGCGCCAGGCCTCCTGCTTGACCTACAAAGCCTCTTGATCATTCGTCATCCTCTTCTTTACTTTGAACACCACCACTCCCTCCTCAGCAACGATTTTATTTCTGGATTACTTAGTTCAAGTTCTCATAAATATATTTTCGGTTATTAAAAAAAGGAAAGACAAACGCTTCCTTCTAAACGGGTCCTTATTACTTTTAGATACTCATTTATTCTGATTTAATCACAATTAGGTCCAGATGTGCCGAAGGTTTTGATAATGCGGATCGCAAATAATACTCCTTCGTATTTGCTGAGTAACAATACCGAACTAGCAGCGAAGTATGCAAAAATGGCAAAACCACAAATTCGGATTTTACCAGTAAGTTTTCCTTTCTTTTAGTATTATCCTCACAGTTTTCAAAAGGACTTTTTTCGGGAATCACTCACGAAGAAAATTCTTTTAGAAACACCAAAATCTCCAAAGGCCATCAATTTCAGTCTGCAAAAAAAATTTTTCAAGTTTACACCTATTTTCCCCCTCTCTTTCATAACTTGTTCTCGAAGCCCTCTTAGTGGACCAAATCTTTGAACAACTATTTTTTGATCAAGCTTATCTTCAAGAATGTGTTTCATTACTAAATACTTTTGTTCATTACTTATACTTTTTACTGTTCCATTTACTCATTGGAAAAATTATTCCAAGAAGACAAAATTCAGAAATAGTGATGCCTGATGACATATTTTTTCTAGGTCGATATGGATTCCGGTTACCAAGCGCAGGTTAAACTTTTGTTGCCACCAATTTACAGGGAACGTGTCGACATGGAATTTCCATTTATTTTATACATGTGAGTTATATGTTCATCACCTCTTTTGACATTATTGATATCGCCACAAGCGCTCCTACTGGATTCCAAATGTGCGAATTGATGGACGATGCTGGTGACAGATTTTTTAAGAGAAGATAACTCGAGAAAATTCTACACTCTACAAATTTTATGCTCTTAATTTTTCACCTATAATTTCTTCGTTCTCAAGTCGTTTTGAGGTTACTTAATTAACATTCAGATGGCAAAATCGTCCTGATCCCGTTTTTAAAACGCTCGCAGCGTATGGCCGGACGGAATGGCAGGCGCGGATCCATGGGGGGGGGGAATGGAGGAAATTTTCCCCAAAATCCCCCCAAAAAACAACAAAAAATCTGTAGTATCGAAGAAAATGTAAAAAAAAAAAAAAAAAAGGTCCTTTAAACTTTTTTTGGATTGTTTCCCCTCCCAAAGTGATCGTCTGGATCCGCGCCTGGAATGGTTTTTAGGTCCTCTAAAATAGCTATTACCACAGTATGGTCTTACGTGACATTACAAATTGCAAATCTGACCAAGTTTTAGGACAGTCACACACCACCAATAACAAAGCGCTACTTGATTTTTGTTGATCTGAAAAATTAAATCTTGTTTTGTTTTCCTTTTTTACAGAGGAGGCACCCCAGGAGGTCGAGGAGTGACAGATGAATGGACCGTCGACTGGAATACTTATCTAGTTAGTAATCTCAACTTCGTCGTTGGTATTCTCGATGCCCGTGGAGCCGGTGGCCAATGCGATGAAATGAAATTTGAAATCCATAAGAAAATTGGTGTAGTCGACATTGAGGATCAATTAGCCATTCTTCCGTAAGTTAACGAGAAAGAAATAATTGAAATTATTTGCATTAGTATGGATTTTGACTTTTATACCGAGAATGTGTATCTTACATTTTCTTCAGATATTTGAGAGAAAATCTCAATTTTATCGATCGGACCCGTACTGGAGTATGGGGTCGAGGGTACGGTGGTTACGTGACAGGTCGCCTCTTTGAACAAGATAACGGCACTTTTCAATGCGGTATCGCAGTAGCCCCAATAACCAGCTGGGCTCATCACGGTAATTTGTGCCTTATTTTTTTTACCCGCGGTATCTCTACTCAGAGAATCAGCCCTTCTCCTATTGCTAATTTTTAAATGGAAGTGATTTTAAGAAACTAGGCCTAAATTGATGTGCTCGACTCTCGTACCCACCGTGTAGCTTATTGAAATCCAAAACCAAACTCCTTCCCATCAAGGTTTCAAGCGGTCTCAATTGTGCTAAATTCTACAAGCACCTCCTTTCTACTGCACAAGTTCTGTTTAATTTGAGCCAATCAGCACGGTCAGCCATTCAAAGGATGGGGGTGAGCCACGAACCTTGAAACTGACGTCATAAGTTCGCACAGATTAGATCAAAATCTCATTGGGGACAGAAGGGGAGCATAAGGAAGACTTAAGAACCTAATAATGTTTTTTAGTACATTTATGAATCGTGATATATATGATCAATCAAGTTTTTAAAGTATCGGTGCACAACTTTCGGAACTTCTGCTTGGACAACGAAATTTTTCGTATTTTTTTTTTATCAAATTGAATCAGTTTGTGAATATTACTTTGCGTTCTATTTCGCAGTATCGTACTGGACTGAACGTCTCATGGGGACTTCCAACGTCACTGATAATTATCGAGGCTACGAAGAGGCCGATCTCACCAAACGAGCGTCAAATTTCAAAGATAAAAAGTTATTATTAATTCACGGAACCGCTGATAAATTGGTGCACTACCAGCATACCATGTTACTCATACACGCGTTTGCTAAAAGCGGGGTTCTGTTTCATCATTTGGTTCGTAATCCCCGGTTAAATTAGCTAATATGCTTTCTCCGAAAAGAGAAGGATCTAAAATTTACGAACGTTGATGTTTCCAGACATATCCTGACGAGGATCATGATTTCGCTGATTCAAGTCATCATGTGATAAAAACCATGGAGAACTTTTGGACGAATTGCTTTGGTCCTATTGAATACGAAAATTACGACGAGGGTCTGAGTTTTCTAACATTCGCCCGATAGCAATTAGAGGTAAGAGTTTTCAAATTATTTTGACGAGTAACGGCTGCTGCTTTTTCTTGTAATCAGAACCTCTATGAAGTTACACAGAATGGCGACACGTATCCGGTTCTGGGTCCCGATTCGGATCCGTCCGTGTAGTAAAAAATGTGGGAGGGAAATTCTCAATGTGTTGTTTGTGTGTAAAGTTAGCTGTTTTGGGAATTTATGTGAAATCGAGACGCACGTCAGGAATAGGGGTTAACCAAACAGGAGAGGATGAAAAAATAAGAAGCAAAGGCCTAAGTTTGAGATGAGTGCTCCAGATTCGATTGAAATGACAGATAAGGGGAATTAGATGGCCTGAGGCAATTCGAACAGATACGAAGATTTGGGTATTGGGCTATTGAGGGCAGAGAGGTAGCAGTGCATGAAAGAGTGCGGAAACGGAAACAGAGAGGAGGAACTCCTGCCTCTGCATATATAGGCTGAGTGTACGTCTGGTGCGTGGTACGCCGAGGGTCAGTCGTAGTCTGGAAGATTGAATGGAGTCCAACAAGTAGGGGTCAACTGATAATCAATTAGAAAGAAGGGAAAAAAGTCGACTACTCGACCGCAATATTTTTTATTATACAAAGTACTTTCGGTGCAGTGGCTATCATCAGCGAACGATAAAATATAAGTGACCGAAAAGAATGCTATATATACAGACAATTAGGAATGAAAACGAGATACCGATGAAACTCTGGTAGACAAGAGACGTCGATGAATCATCAATCGACGCTTTCCAACTAAGCCAGATCAACAATAACGGTTTATTATTTTTCGTTAGCCTCGCAGGCGTTGTCAATGCTTGGAGGGGGAGAGGAGGAGGTCTTGTATGGTCTGCGGTACCATGGCTTCTTCTTCTTCTTGAAGTTCCACCCTTTCCTCGTACGACAGAGTAGGAAGCAGCCCAAAATAAGTAGGGATGAGTCCATACTCAGGGAGCACTTTATTGAGGACCATAGGCGTAGGAAGGTCTTAGTCTTGGGGGGGGGGGGTTAAACAAGAATGAGCGGTATCTGCTCAACGTCTTCTTCCCTCTGGCTAGGGTTTTCAACCTTGTTGCCTGTTCGATCTTATTACATCAAGAATAGCAGTGCTAGCCGTGAATTACTGAGTAGGTCCTTGTCCTTCTTTGTCAAAAATTGTTTCCTTACATCATAGAGTAGCAGAATCTACCCTATATTATAAAATGGTAAGCGGATTGAAGCGTGACCGAATTAGAAAATATGATTAGTGTAGATTTAGGCTAGAAATTAGAGTTTTCCCGGATTTCTGGGGGGTAACCTCCAACCCCCCCCCCCCTCCTACGCCAGTGTTGAGGACGTGATCTACATGCTTGGAATGGCGGAAAATTTCGAAGTCCTCAATTGCTTTCCGACGGCGGAACCTTGGTTCATACCAAATTGGGTGGCATTTATTGCGGTCAAACTGATGACCAACCTTTCAGTTTGGTGTCAAACACCTTCTTATGCTCATCGAAACAGATGGAAAAGCTTCGTTCAGTCTCCCCTATATAGAGCGCTGTGCAGTCGGAACAAGATAATTAATAAACTTCACACTTACCTAAGGCAGGGGTGGAATCTTTAGGCAAGCCCAAATTAGCACCTAAAGTACGGAGTTTATAATAGCCGGGTTTAAGACAATGAGACTTGACAATCTCGGCCAAGCCTTCGAAAATTTGCTCAGATAGGGAAGGTGAATCCACTTGAACTTTTTGAGGGGGAGGGTGGACTGCCTCGACAAAGACGTCAACTGGCTGAGGCTTTTAGCAACAAGCTTCTTTCTGACCATAAGGTCGATATAAAGGGTGATACCATTTCGCCGGACCAAAGTCTTCATCAAGCACAATTCAGTTCGGAAAATGTCGGACCACGAGGCGGTGAATCACAGAAACATAAAAGAGATTCTTTATGTCTCGGATGAAAGTAGGAGCTGGAATCGATGTAAACGTCAGTGGATGTGGGCCTTTTTGTAAACGCTATACTCGTGTCCGTCGGGAGTGAGTGAGATGCCAAAATCAAGAAAATTAATAGTTGACTCCCTTATCCTCAAGATGAACTGGGTGCTGGGGTAACGGACATGGAGGTACAAGAGAACTCATGCAAGGCGTTCTCAAGGCCGTCCCGGCACAATAATCCATCGACATATCGATATCAATAAGTGACATGCCTCCTGAGGGAAAGCCCAACATCGAGGACTAGAAGATCCATGAAAAGTTCAACCATTAGGGAGCCCAGTAGGGAGCCAATCGGAACTCCACGATCCTCAGGGAACTTGAAAAGTTCACCGTTGAAGATACAGAAATCGGAGGAGAGACATACCCTCAAGAGAGATTCAAATTTTTTTATGAAACAAGGGTGAACATTTATCTCAGAAATTTGTAGGAGAGCGTATTGAATAGTCGGCTCAAGAGGGATATTAGGAAAGAGGCCCACGTAAGAAGAAGGGGGGCTTTTCACTCTCCAGTTTTCGAATGAGGTCCACGGAACTAGAAACCGGTTTAAACTGAGTAGTGCCCTCAAACCACTCGTCCAAGTGCCCAGCTAACAAATAAGTCGGAGCCGAAACAGTAGAAATAATCGACCTGATCGGTTTCCAAGGCTTATGGAGTTTGGGGAGGCCATAAAGCTTCGATGGAGCAGGTTTTGGGACAAGGACCGACTTCTTCTCCCTGCTTTCCCGCAAGATGTATGGGGGCTCCAAGAGATTCTGGAGTCGAAGATGAGGCCAAGGCAGAAGATAGGATGGTAATTGAAGGGTACAGGAGGAAAAGGGTGACTGTCCAAAAGAAACGAAATTGGATTTTTTGCATCACCGAGAAAAAAACGTTTTTCCATGTAGTTTTTCTTGGACTTCCTTCCTTCAATTATGAAATTCTATAGACACACAGAAGGAAGAGGCGCGAGGCGTGAGTATCTTTTTTGGAACACTAAACTTGTGACTACCATAACTGTTCGAAATCCACGGTCAGATGACCGCATTTGGAGCTTTTTTCAAGGATTAATAAGAGAAGTCTTCCTGCTCGTTGGGGGTTGCAGATTAAAGAGGCGTTCGGTAAGGAGAAAACTCTTCGTTAGGTCATTTACAGTGATTAGGAAGAAGGTAACACTCCATACTTCCCCATCGAGGATACCAATTTAGATGTGTTGATGGAAAGAATATCGATCTTCAATTCTAATTATTAGAAGAATAGATGGGAAACACTTCCTGGTGGTCGACGGAGTTTGAGTGGAGGGCTTCGCCAATTTAGAGTCTCCAGTCAGATAAGGCGTGGAGGGTTTTACGGTCTTTGCGGAGGCCGCGCCGTGATTCTGTTTCTACGCGGTAAATATTCTTACAAATCATCAAATCTTGAATTCTAACGTTTTTTTTTTTTTTTTTTTTTTTTTCTGTTCAAACAGTGTTGCGATTCTGAAGACGTCACTAAAAAGAAAACAGTCAACGTAAAGAAACCCATATTGTAAGTTTCTTTCAGCTACACAGGAGATTAGTGTCAGTCGCAGTTTCGCAATACGTTAAAAATTCAGTCAAAGACATAATACTTTTTTCGCGGATCTACTATAATATCCGTCCAAATCGAATTAAAATGATGAACAATTTAGGTAATACAGTTACGACAGTCGTGAAAGAAATTAGCCTATTTTGTTTTCGTCGATATTTTCATTTTATTCTAGTCACATATAGGCCTATGTGAAATGAAATGTAAAGGCGTGCGTGTGTTTACTTTTTTTTTTTTTTACTAAATTTTTACTTATTTGTTGTTTTAGTATAAGTTTCTCACTTTTAAATAGGTACCTGTAATAAAAAAAATATAAAGTTCGATAACTTATTTCGTCTTGGACGAATTGACGATATTTTAAGGGGCGCCTCACTTAGTTCTTAATTGTTTAAATGGAGAAAGCCGGTTCGAGTGTCTTTTATTAAATATTATGTGAGTACGTCCTTATACCTATTTAAACCTACCCTTTTTTCTTTTATTCTTCTATCAGAATAAATTGTACGATGTGATGTAAATATTACCAAGTACTCAAATATTTGGGTGATTTTTATAAGAAAAATTTTTATTTCTATCTTAATATCTGCAGTCGAATGGATGGCAGACTGTTACTTTTACGTATTATTGGCCTACAATGAAATACTTTATGATCGATGTGATTTATTAAAAATAACGGTACCGGCGAACGGGGAATACGCCGGTCATTTTGGTTGTTGATTTCGTAGATTTAGACGTCATTACCGGTATTTTATCAATAAAAAAATAATATTATAAGTACCTACTTACTATTTTAATTTGTAATTATGTTACCGTGATTCATTATCATTTCTCGATTTGCCAAGTTTTATCTATTAGGTATATTAAATACATTCTCTTTTATCAAAAGAGAGAGAGAGAAAAAAAAACATACTCAATAAGTTGGTAACTAGATCCTTTTAATTTGATCTCGAATTGTGTTTATAGATTATTGAGCCTTTTATGGCTATGATACCTATTAAAATACGATGACACACAGTGTCATGTAAATGTAAGTAAAATGATTTTCAGTTGTTTATTGAACAATAGTTTTGGTAGTGTAATATTGCTGTACTTACGTAAATGTTGAGTGTGTGCCTGTATTAGTGTAGTATATGTATTTATTCTTATAAGTATGAGTTGAACTTACGATAGGCGTAAAGACTCTTGAAAAATTGTGAATCGTTCACAGTGTCATAGATATTTAAATTTTTTTGTACACCAGCATAAAGTCGTATCCATTCCAAGAATGGAATTTCGTGATTAATTCTAATCACCCGCTGCTCCTATAGTACGTCTTCAATCAAAGTTACTTTACATGCATATTTGAAGTTCAACGAAATACAAAAAAAAGTTTCAGTTTTTCTTTTGAACAAGTTGTTGAGAAAATGAATATTACAGTAAGAGAACAAAGGAAAGTGATTTCAGTAGTTTCGGAGAATCTGGTAGGCTACTCTTAAAAAGTAAAATCATGTACGAAAACGAAGGAATAAGGGGTTGATAGATATTTGGAGAGTCAGATGGTTAAAAAATTTTTTATTATTATTTTAAAATTTGAAGGAGAAAAGAGAATTGAAGTTTTGAGCAGTCAAGAATTACAAGCCAATGTTCGTTTATTTTAAAATCAGGCAGATCGTTGAATTTTGAGAATATTTCTACTTTTTCAAATTCGATTCTACTTTTTGAAGTTGATGACTGTCCAAAGAAAGAGTTTTGATGAAGTCTCGCGAATTTGGAAGCAAAGAAGTGGGTACCCTGTAAAATCTTACAATTTTCCTGCTTCTATGATATGCTTATAACATGTTATAAACCTACTTATATTTCACAGCTCGACCTTTGGTTCCTATACATAAATTTAGGAACGTTCCTAAAAATATACTTCTATTGGTTGCTATCTCCAGTTTTAATTAATATCACATCCAATATCTATAATATATTTTGATCATTTATTGTTCTATTTTGTATAATGTACCTAACCTATAAATTTTCTATTAAAACAAGAAAATGACGAGCCAATTACAGTACACATTCCTCTTCTATCTCTCAATAGGACCATACTCAAGGTTTCAACACTCTACAATACCTACTTGTTTAAAAAGCATTATTCTTGCATAGGGGAGGTGGGGGGTTAATTTTAAAGAGCACAGGAAAAATCTTTAGAATCTGAAAAAGAGAAAACTTGAGAAAAAAGGAATGAAAAATTAATACAATTGGAAAGTACAGTTGTAATGCATTAAGATATCTTGATGCGTTTATTTCGCCAAGAGCCTCTTTCCACATGCTATAAAGTCCGTCCTGAAAAGAATAGAAACCTGAGAAAAATTCCTTATATCTTACCATAATATACGTACTTATCTGCCATCAATAATCGAGTATCATATCAAACTTCAAATAAAAGTAATTCTATACAACAAAATTTAATAAATAGTAAAAAATATGCCCTACGGTAGGCTAATGAACCATAAAAAATATCGGTCTATTTGTCTTCATGTCATTTAAAGTATCTGTGTTACGGTAGCTAACTCGTGTCTCCATTTATAAATATATTTATACAATAAGTAATATTCTATTTTTAAATGTTGGTTTTAAAAGATAATTATGCGCGTGACTGTTATTAAATTAATAAAATTGTGTGTTGACATTTTCTGTCTCCTTCTTTTTACTACATCTAAAAATTATGAATTGATTTTCACTCACTAGTTGTGTAGAAAAGATTCGAAGAAATACTCACATTACTGCTCTTTTTCCTCATAATTTTTCAATGAATATCACATCGGGAACTCACTATAATGAAAAAAAACACAAAAGAATTACCTTAAGGGATACAACTTTGATAGACCACCAACAGTTGACATAGTTTTTTTTTTTTTTAATGACTGTTCTACAGTTCACTTTCATGAAATCAAAGTTGGTTTTGAAATCCATTATAGCTGAGCAATTTTATTCAAGTAATCTTACTAATGTATAATCGCCATTGAAAAGACGAGAGGCGAATGAGCGTGCCCGCAGCTCTGGCACCGGTATTCACCCTTTAAGGCATTGCGTCGGTAGTCCAGAGGGCTTGAATCGAGAGTGGCTTGGCTACACTTCTCCTTGAGTTCCACGCGCTGTGCAATGTCCGTCAATGAGGCCACTACAGGGCTCTAGCCTACTGACCGAGGAAGTACTCAGCACTCAACCTGGAATTCAGGTAATCCTAGAGCATGGACACACGCGTATCTACTCCTCCACCAGAGCTTTCAGTCACCACTGGAAGCTCACCAGCAGTGCTTTACAACTCCAGCTTCTCAAGTTGGGTTTCTTCTTCCTCCTCTTCTTCTTATTTTGCATATTTTTTCCCTTCCATTGATGCTCCCTCCTGAGCGCCCCTTGTGTGGCGGTGCTGGTGATGGTCCTGATAAAAGATGCAGCAGTATGGGGAATGGTACACATAGATGTGAGTGACCATAAGGTGACTCTACATCGCCGCTCCCAGGCAAATGTAGCTACATGATTTCATGCCTGCATTGTTCTGAGCACGCATAGAACCAGATTATTTCGGGTGGGTTCTTAATCTTTCCCGATCTCAAGGAGAGACTGTTTTAGCTCATCCCGCTCACGTCTCCACGCCTCACACTCGAATATGGTGTGTTGTGGTCCATCATCCTGATCACAGTGTGAACACGACTAATGTTCAACTTCCCCCATTTTGTGTAGGTACCTGTTGAAGCATCCATGGCCGCTCATCATTTGTGCTAGATGAAAGTTCAGCTGGCCATAACAGGTCATAGCCTGTAGAGCCTGGTCCACCTTGGTCGCCACCTCGGCAACAGTGTCGGCCGAGACTAATATGTAATGTCCAAAACGATTTAATTTTGTCTAATATTGCAATAGAATTGAAAATGCGAACAAATGGTTATAAAATGATGTGTATTTAACAATTATTTAGGTAAAACATGTAAATTATTACGACAGGTAACTTTTAAAATTTATAAAAATGCTTGGTTTTCCCTTAAGTAACAATATTTTTACAAAAGTGAACTTCTATATTATTTATATCACATTAAAAGAAAGTGAATTCTCTCATAAGAATCTCTCATCAGATAATTGATACCTGTTTCCCCATAAACAATGGGGTATTTTTGAAGAGTAATAGGAAAATGAACGGATGGTTGACTGTGAAGTGATAAAGTTTTTCACGGAATGCACCAGCAGCGCATCCAAAACCCATGAAAACAGCTGCGAACAGAAGAATTACGTAGGTATAAAGAATATGTCCAAGTATTTTAATTCTTCACTAGATAAGTTTTATCACATTTATTTCGTACACTTCGCAAAATTGACAATCACATATCTTAGTGGTCACGAAAAAAAAATTAACAGTCACCTGTAGCCGCAGCAGCTTCGGTTCCTTCTTCGTTAACTTCGATGAATGCTTTCTGTAACACATGGGTGACGACGAGAGGACTCGTGGTAGGTTCGTGGACTCCGGTGAGGTCGGCTTTCCTTTCATCAAACATAGCTTCAATTCCCATCTACGATTGAAATAAAAAATAGAAAATCAAGAATTAGGAAAGCGTTACCGGTAAAATAAGCGAGCATATTACAGAACTCACCGTCTGAAGAGCTCCACTCAAATTAATAAAATTTTCCAGTTTAAATTTAGGAAAGGTAACTTTAACTTTTTCTTGAAACATTCTAGAGAGAATAGCAAGAATATCCAAGGACGGCAAAGCCTGTTCTAATACAGGCAAACCATCAATTTCATTGGGTAGAAAAATTACCATTTTGAAACCTGTATTCTGAAAAAACAGAAAAGATAAACGGCAAAATATTGTACTATTGAAAAATTTTTCTAATCAATTCAAGATATACTACTCGTATTTTTGATAACCATTAAGAAATGCAAGAGAGACAAAAATACATAATATTTTCAATTAAATAAAGTCTAGAATATGCTTTTAAAGGAGTCAGAATGAGAGAAAAAAAAAAAATTTGATCTCACGAGAGACTGTTAATGCCAAGTCAGAAGGACATTCATGACATGGACGATCGAGGAAGGTACGGAAGAATATACTTATCACACGCAGCTGGTAACTCTTTAATTAAAAAAATACTCGAAAAGAAAAAGGTTTTTTGTAAAATTTAGCAAAACGTCGATCGAATTTTCTTTAGCATAAATAGGTACTTACGTTATTTGTAGAGACAGAAATTTATTAAAAGATGAAAGCATATCGAACCCACAATAGCCAGCTTGTTCAGGGAATTTGCTCTTCGAAATCATTGGGTATTTGAGAAAGAGCTTTCTCCACCCCGAAGATCTCTATGAGTAAATTTATTCTCAACTATACAGAACATTCCAATCTGACTCCGATCTAGATGAGAAATTAACATTTGATAAGTAACCAGAAGCTTATGAAAGAAGAAAAAAAAATTTTATAGGATAGGTACTTCGAAGAACAGAGGCAGAATCCTTAAGTGACGGCATATTTGTTCCTGAGTCGTTTTTCCAAGAAATAATCTAGCCTTGTATCTCTTTTTTTTTTCTCGCAAATTCCATCTCATCATTTAGATAAGTATATAAAATCGTACATATTCTTTTTCCGACCAAAATCGACCGATTTAAAGAATAGAGTCACATACAGTGAAGATCAAATTGATTAAAAAATTATTTCTAGTTTCAAGCTCGAATGATGAAAACTAATTCAATTTCATGCACATACCTTATATGGTAATTCTAAAACTTGAAACGATTCTTCCTGAGCGTAACGGAAATGTTTAGTCAGATGCATCATATCTACGTCGTCAAAATTATTTTCAGTCTTGAAAAATTTTTCCTTGTAGGTATCGTTCTTCTCAAATTGATGAAACCAATTATCCTTGAAATGAATCGCGTTTACCAGTACAAGTCTAGTTGTTTCGTCCAAACTACCTATCGAAAAAATCACAATATTTTATGTACCTAGACGTGTATTATCATGATGTTGATCGTTGAAAACAAAGAAAGTATGTACACATAATTACCCGCAGGAATTAGATCGTTTATCTTGTTATTTGTTTGCGATGAAACCCAAGAATTAATCAAGTTTTCGGCGGTTCGAGCAGCCGTTTTAAAATCCACAAGTCGAGCTTTTGAGCAAACAAATTTCTTAGCGTCATCTTCGTATTTCGTTCGCAATTTGTACGATTTTTCGACAAAAATTTCCGTAGCGATATTCAATTCTGGATGCTAAATAATAGACACGTAGCAGAAAATATTAAAGAGATTCATATCATTCGACACACGATTGATATCCAGATGCTCTGGAAAAAAATTCTGCCCGGTAATCAAAATCGTAATTGTCTTTAACCTCGAGCAAAGAAAAACATCTAATATAGCCAAATGACAACTGTTCTTACTTTCAAATCATTCAGTAGTTTCTGCACACATTCCAACTCATATTCTTCGTTTTCACTGGCGAAAAGACTTTTTCGCAATTCGTTAGCTGTATCACCTTTCGAGCCAAGGTACACGAGGATGAGAGCGACGTAGACACTAAACGGAGAGAAAAATAGATTTTCATCTTCTGTCGCTAGGACCTTGAAACAGAATAACCCAAATTTTTTAATTTTAGTACAATCATTCAAATTATTGATGATAGAAAAAAGAATACGGGGTCTGTTTCTCTAAGTGGATGGAATGACTGATTATGTCTACATGAGAACACTGGAATATTTACCCGGTATAAATTGACCATGAACTTATGATTTGATAATGCGACAGTGTTTAGAAATTTCAAGTCGGTAATCCATGACATAGTGAATTCCTACTCAGTAATAAGTATCTTAGGCAGGAAATGGATACTTCGTCGGCCTATATCTACTGAAGAAAAGAGAAATGACAATTTTTTATCAATACGGTCGGTACACAGATGATAACTAAACGTATCGTTATTCGGTACTCCATCACCAAATTGAACAACAAGCAACTCAGTTTAGAAAGTTGTGATAACTTATCTAAGCTGTATCGAAAAATTACGTAAGTCAAGGGCATAATAATGATGTGTCGTATATCTACCGGTACCTATTATTTCATTTCCAATTTAATGATGTGGCACGCTGGTTGGATTCATGATGTTTTCCCGGTGGCGATATAATAATACGTGGATTCTTTCAAAATCCTAGTCCAAGTTTCCGTTTCATAGAAAATGTTCAAAGTTCCAACAACTTATAAGTTGAAATCACATTAATTTTTTCACCAATGCAATTTTTAACTTTTGTACAAGGTACAACTTTTCGATTGCAACGCTGCCTATCGTCCGTAGGGTATGAACATGTCGACTACAACGCAGTCTTCATCGAAACTGAAGAATCGCAAATGAAACTGAATCCTGTAAAAGCCGGCCAAGCAACAAACCAATAATTTGAAGAAAAGGATTCATTGTATCCGTGCGATAGACCCTATTCTATAGATAGATGGCTTGACGCTTGAACTTCAACGGATTTCAGCTCAAACGTAACGTATTCGAATTTTCGAGTCTAGTTCTATTCGAGGATCGAGGAGTCTTCACCTCCACTCCGATAATATTTTTCACTGTTTCTTGTTTACCACAATTCTGTCTTCTGTCCGAATGAATAACCGTATCAAACACATGAACCGAAATAAAGTCAAGATTTCGAATTTCGGTGAGAGGGAGTTTGTCGTTTTCCTTTGATCTGTAATCCAGTTCAGTTTCTATCATAAACGTTATCATTAATCAGTTTGTTGAAACTCGAAAAGGTTTGCGAAATTTCTCCAATTCGCCCTTTCATCAATCGTCGTTAGAATGGGTTCGAATAAGCACAAGCATAAGTCAAAGAAGAGGAAACATCATCATAGCTCAGATTCATCGGAGAGAGAAGAACGTAGAGATCATGAACGCGAGAAACATCGTCAGCATTCTCACAAAAAACGCAAAGATCGCAAAGAGAAGGAAGCCCCGTCTTCTTCTAGAACAATTCTCGTCGACGATTACATCAGTTCGAGTAAGTCACATATGAATATACGTAATATCGGAACGATACGAGTAAGATCACGTTCGAAGTATCGAACGTAGAATAACTGCCTCATTTTTGTCTGTCGATAATGTTCAATTTTTTTCTCACAGGTAGTGACGATGATGTAATCATAATAACAGCGCCACCTCCGCCTAAAATTTCTCGACAAAGTAGTCCGCCGACGAAAGCATCCCCGTTGAAGAGAACCTCTAAAACCATTGCAGCGTCTCCACCTCCGCCTCCGAAAATCAGTCGTCGCAGATCGATCACACCGCCTCCGCCTAAGATTAGCCGACACAGATCACCCTCGCCCCTATCGCCTCCACTTGAAAATAAAACATCTTCGGATGCCTCTTTATCTATCGAACAGACGAATAAGTTGCGACTGAAACTAGGTCTTAAACCTTTATCTGTTGGCTATGAAAATCAAGAGAACCATGAGAAGAAAGAGACCTTCGGTGGCGTGGACATGGGAGAATTTGTGCATAAACCACCTGGTAAGTTTGTCTCATACTGATTTCGAAAGTTTTAGTATCAAAACTCATTTTATCATGCCTTTCAGAGAATATTGCTACTAAAACGACCGCTGAAAAACTAAAGGAGAAAATACGATTGAATCGTGAGCGGCGGGCCCTAGAGGAGAAATTACGAAGCGTGAAGAAACTGACCGAGGACGATGATGATGATGATGTAACAAAATGGGTCGAGAAAAATCGTAAGGTCGTGTCTGAAAAGGAACAAGCAGAAAAACGAGTAAGTCAAGTTTGTCTTTTTATGATGATTATGAGAGTAATGATTTCTACGATCGACTGACATCACGAACCACTGCTTTTAACCTCAATTCGTCTGAAATACAATTAGTAACTACACGATTGATGGGGATCCTCATCGATCCGATAGCTTTTTATGGTAATGAAATCGTTTTAATGGTGGCGTGATGGGCGTTCAGGTCTTTTGGACCGTGGGCATGCGTTTGAATTTACCTGACAGGACTTTTTCGAAAGTCTCTCGAAGCATGTCCTGGTAGTTCTTGGCAGCTTTTCTTCATTAGTACTTCTAGAATTTGTATTTGGCGCCCTGCGGGAGATTATTTGTGATATAAACGGTAGCTACTGCCAACATTTGCTAGAGATCGGGTGACCGCCTCGTCTATTCCATGGTTGTATTCAGTGTTCAAATTTTTTCAGGCCAAAGAACTCGACGCCATGGACGAAGTTTTTGGTATTGGCGAACTGATAGAAGAGAATATTCGTGCTACCAAACAAGTCGCATACACTGCAAAAGACCTCAGAGGAATGAAAGTGGAACATGATATGGTAATCAGATCCATCGTCTTTCCTAATTCGGTATAAATTAAATTAGTAATACTTATTTAGATTTTTGTATCTTATTCTAGGAAAATTTCAAAGAAGGTCGAGATGTCGTTCTAACTCTAAAGGATAAGAACGTGCTTGATGAAGAAGATGATAAACTAGTGAATGTTAATATGTTAGATGATGAACGTTACAAAAAGGTAACTAAGATGATTCTCATAACAATCGAAAAGTACTTGAATTTTTCTAAATTTCAGTTTTAAATTTCGCAGAACATAGATAGAAGACGTCAAAAGGTTGGAAGCAATGCATACGTTGATGACCTGACAGAGATGGAATCGGCGTTAGATAATAAAATCTTGTCCAAGTACGACGAAGAAATAGATGGAGAAAAGCGATCATCATTCGCTTTGGGTAAATACATGGGGTATAGAAAAATTAAAGCTATCGAGTGCTACGTTGGATTTAATTTTTTTTTCAATTTTTTCGAAATAGGTGTTAGTGCGCAAGTCGCCGAAGAAGCGAGGAGAGAATGTATCCGTAATAGATTACAAGAATTATGCGCTGGAAAAAGACTGGAAAATTTATCGTTTGCTTTACAACCTGCTTCCGAATACTATACCGATCAAGAGTTGGCGGTGAAATTTAAGAAACCTAAGAAACGAGTAAGAACTTTTTTACGATTTACAGCAGCTAAGATATAATCTATCTTCTCATCAGTCATATTATTAAACCTCATTTTGAAAGTACGAGTTTTTATGTTTGAAAGATCATGAAGAATATGGTAGATGGACTAACTTTTCTTCAATTTTATATGTTGTGCTGCGGTACTCGTAATTCATATTCGAAATATTTTTAGGAATGACATAGACGAAAGTATTCACAAAATCGTTGATTTTATTAATCTGAAAAATCCTAAACATTCGTGTTTCAAAACAGACCACCAAAGCACTACGTAAGATATTTTAAAAGAACTATTCGAAGATTTATGGCCACTCGTTGTTGCACTTTATACGATGATACCGCATTAATCGATATCCCATTATTGATTTGAAGCGGGTATACGCTTTGCGTTTTCAATTTCGCCAGAATTTTGAGTTTATCGGTCATTCAGCAGAATTTTGAGTTAATCGTTTTCCATAAAGATCTTATCGAAGACTTGAGAATATCTTAAGCCTTAGTATTAAATTTACGTGTGCAGACGTTCACTGCTAATTCAAGTCTATTCAATCATACGTTTTCCACTATTTTAGGTGCGGAAGATACGCAAAGTGCGACCTCTCAGAGCGGACGATTTACTGGCGGAACCCACCTTGCCTCCTGTACCATCACCAGTAAAACGAGAATCGAGAAACGATTCGAAGAGTCGTTCTACAGCGTTCACAAACGGTGATCGTGTGAGTTCCCGAATTAAGAAAGAAATAAAAGACGAACCTTACGATGATTACACACTAGACACGGATGATTTACCGCGTGAGTGCCTCTCAGGAATAATTTTCTTTAAAAATTATCAGAATCAAATTTCATAAAAATATTCGTTCAAATTTCTTCGTAGCTCCTCCAGTCATCGATACGAGTACTATAAAGCTCGAAGATGACGAAGATGACATGGATCTACAGTTAGCTCTTTCCAGAAGTCGGAAACTTCAACAAGCTGAAGCATTGAAACCGTCTAGAGATCAAGCGGTTTGTAAAAAGTTTATTCATTTTGAAAATTATTTTTAAAATTTTCCTTTTTTTCTACTATTCGAGTACTAACGATGTTATAGGTCGATAAAGAAGTGGAGGACGACGATATGGGTGAATCGAAACTTGGAGGGTCAATTGTACTGAATGCTACTGCCGAATTCTGTCGCACCTTGGGTGATATTCCAACTTATGGTCAGGCTGGTAATCGAGACGAAGATGAGCAAGAATTATTTGTGAGTATCGATTTCAGTTCCGAGATACTCGAGCTCGTATTAACCATGTTTCGTTCTTTTAATTCGACTTTATTTTCGTAAATTCAATAAGGATCTCGAGCAAGAAATGAAAGCAGAACGAACCAAACGAGAAGATGTTGACGCGTTAATGAATAATTGGAATGAAGTAGATATGGGTATGTGTATCGAAGAGATTATGTATATCTGTCACGATGGTAGTACTTGAATTCTTTCCTCTTTTTGTTTAGATCGAACGCAAATCGATATTACCCCTACCGAAGCTCCTATATTAGACGCTGAACCGGATATATCTTCTGGAGTCGCTGGTGCTTTGAAAATGGCCCTCACCAAAGGTTATATTCAAACGGAAAACGAGAAAAAACCGTCCGCATCCAGATTCGCTCATTTACAAGCGCAAAATTATTCGATCGAAGATAAAACTTTCGCTATGTAAGTTCATATTATGCAGAGTTATGTAAAATTTATTTTATAAAATTGTACGTTAATGTTTGCTTTCTGTTATATTTAGGGAAGACGATAAACATTCGAGAAGAGAACGATATTGCGGTTCAACGACTGAATTCAAAGAGAAAGAAGGTTACAAGCCAAATGTGAAATTGGAATATATTGACGATGATGGTCATTTACTTTCTTCTAAAGAAGCATTCAGGTTAATTTCGAGTTTCAAATATGAGATTTTGATACCTACGTTCGATATTAAAAATGAGCTTTTCTTTGGTTCAGGTATTTGTCGCACAAGTTCCACGGTAAAGGACCTGGTAAGAATAAACAGGAGAAGCGTATGAAGAAGAATGAACAAGAAGCAGTAAGTTAGAATAAAGTTAATACTTTTCTATTATCTAAAGTACATAGTTTTGACAAACAGTATACCATTTTTTTTTTCAACAGTTGATGAAGCAGATGAGTTCGACGGATACGCCTCTAGGAACTACGAATATGTTGAGACAAAAGCAAAAAGAAACTCAGTCAGCGTATGTTATCTTGAGTGGAAGTAAACATGGCCAGTCGTAAGTATTCAACGCTAGTTAATTTATTGCAAATCGATTTTGGTCCTAATCTTTTTTTATTGTATCTTCATTTGTTTATAGGACGAATATAGCAAAAATGAAACTGTGATATGCTTTTAAGTCTGTCGATGATTCGAGACTAGTTATTCGTGAATATAATTCCAACATTTATCGAGCGATAAATAGTTGATGCCTGTCTATTACTTTTTGTACTATGAATACGTTATTCTATTTTAGCGGTATGGCAGTTCTCTTATTCATTTGATCTGCAGAATGCCTAATAAACGTTATGATCGTGTTCATTTTCTTTATTATTGGAGCAGAGGTGTACATGGTAAAAGTCACACTTTTCTTGAACCAATTTGTTCATAACACTTATGATGAGAAAACCGTGACCTAATACAAAGGTCTCTGATAGAATCGCGAGAAAACCTTTAGGGAGCGTCGTATTACTTGGAGGATGACTCGTACTCACCAGAGTATGCCAGCCTTTACGAAAAATTTTACCATCATTTCGCTAATAAGTAATAAAATAATTAACAGCAAATCTTTTCATCATTCCTTAATATTGATGAGGACGCTGGTAATCCATCATGTAATTTCTTCATGCGGTTCTTCTTGGAAATTCATCATCAAATTTTCCTGGGTGGGGCCAGTTTTATGATGATTACATCAGTAGAAAGGATGAAGTCACAAATTTTAGGTTACGGAAGATGCATTTTCGAAGCCTATCTATGCACTCGAACCTTTCTTCTATTCGGTGACGCATTCATGTTCTTTGCAATGGAAAGCATCGATAACTGTCCATATTCCTTCTCCAATGAACGTTTAATCCCGCTCGATCGTAATGAAGTCTAATTTGCACTTGAAATGAAAAAAAAAAAACAAATATCAATTTTCTTGAATCAAAACGTAAAAACAAAATTGACATAAAAGCTATCGTACATAACTCTTGCCTTGTCGTTTGTAGTCGTGTGTTTTTTAGATCAATCTCCCTCGAAAGACTTGTAATTCGAATTAGCATGGAAGATGAGAACATTGTTCCTTGTAAATGTAAACATGGGTTGACTTACATTTTCCGACGATCCCCGATCACTCACAACCACTGGATTATCTTTTTCAACCTGCCAGAAAATAAAAATAGAATTATGAAGAGGCGAAATGGGGAAAAAAATAATTGATCAGCATCGAGTCGATTTTATTGAGGGTGGGGGAGGATAGTGAAGAAAATGCCCTTCTTATTGCAGTATTAACAAAATGAAAGCGGGTACTAACGTGCACTAACAATTAGGGATATTTTGAAGTATAAAAATCACCACCCCCAGTCCTTCTTGCTCCCGAGAGGGGAAAACACAGTGACTATGCAACAATCTTTGCGTACGTTTTGAAACCTCAGGGAAGAAGCTACCTTTTCTCCAACTTCGCCAACAACCTCATAATTTTCTGGATAAAAGGTGCTCTAACCTAGGGTCACATTCCGAGCCATAAATTGGGTCAAGAAGGACTAACGTTTCTCCGAACTCTTTGTAGCATTTTATACGCTTATAAAAGTGGGACTACTCCTGGTAAAACCGTCGCGGTTTTTTGTCACACCTGGTGAGGTTATTAGTCACCTTCATCTACTTTGGCGACAAAATATGGAACACAAAATCATATAAATGATCACAATTATAATTTTTTATTTCATATCACATATTATTGACTATATAATTATTACTTTGTAAAGTAATATAGAGTCAATGCACATATGACATATCCATAGATTGAGTTATTGTGAAGTCACAAGCTTTACATCCGTTTACCCCAACGTACCCTATAGCCCGCTTAAAATTGTCAATCTTACCCTACATTACCAACTTGATTTGTAAACAAAAAAAATGCTCCATAAGAAACAGAGGCGGATTCCCCTACACACCAACTACGCCATGGCGTGTAGCTGCAAAAATCTGGGGCGTCATTTCTTGAGAGGAAAAAGGAGAAAAAATTTTTTACACTTTTTTCCTAGAACACATCTGATCAGCCTAAGCTTAGAGGCAGCATGTAACCGTCGGCATGTAGACGGCGCGAGCCTTAATCAGCCTCTGAAAAGAAATGCACACGTTTAGATTTGAAAACCAGAAATAAATATAGAACCGCAGATACATTTTCAAATACTTGAGAACTTCATAACTGCAAATATTTGCATTTGCAAGCAAAGGGTGCGCCCTTAGGATTTACTGTAGTGGCAATTTGTGGAAGCTGGACTGAGATAGGGCTTCACAGATACCAATAAAATCTTCATTTTTTCAAGTTTCATGTTATTCTTCTAGTCAAATAAGTCTGAAACAGTTAGGTATTACAGTAATTGCTGTTTTCTCAATATTAACAAAGATATAGCTGGTTGAAGTAACTTGTGGTATATGCATTTGTGGTATTTTATGTACCATCCTATCATGCCCCTACTACCTTTCGCTTAACTTCGTTAAAAAACCCATGAGTTTTTTTCAAGTCCCCCTCCTATCATACTTAGCTCTAGGAGCAGCCCCGGTCATGTCACAGTTTGATGACGTCACAGGTCAGCTTTGAGACGTCACAATCTTCATTTTTCAGATCCCACGTGCCTCATATAACAGGTTACCTGCCACCTTACGTTCAACTCCATTCAAGAACCCGTGAGATTTTTTCAAGTCCCCCTCCTATCATATATAGATCTAGGGGCGGGACCGGTGACGTCACAGTTTGAAGACGTCACAGATCAGCCTTGTGACGTCACAATCTGATGACGTCATAGATCAGTTTTTTTTTCAAGTTCCCCTCCTATCATATATGTAAGAACGCTTTACCGTTCTCACAAATTTTTGTGTTGGTAGCGTTGCATCGATACTCGCAGCCAGGTTTGGTAGCTGCATCTGTTATAAGGTAGTTAAGAATAGTAGATAGTTGTCAATTGATTTCACGTTTTGAACGTGTGTTGAGGTATCGGGAAAATGGAATGCCGGAAAAACTTGGAGCACCGGTAAACGATCAGCCGATATTTTTACATATTAAAATTATAGCTCCAAATTCGGGCATGTGACGTCACAATATGATGAAGTCATAGGTCGGCCTTGTGACATCACAATCTACATTTTTCAGATCCCACGTGCCTCATATAACAGGTTACCTGCCACCTTACGTTCAACTCCATTCAAGAACCCGTGAGATTTTTTCAAGTCCCCCTCCTATCATATATAGATCTAGGGGCGGGACCGGTGACGTCACAGTTTGAAGACGTCACAGATCAGCCTTGTGACGTCACAATCTGATGACGTCATAGATCAGTTTTTTTTCAAGTTTCCCTCCTATCATATATGTAAGAACGCTTTACCGTTCTCACAAATTTTTGTGTTGGTAGCGGTGCATCGATACTCGCAGCCAGGTTTGGTAGCTGCATCTGTTATAAGGTAGATAAGAATAGTAGATAGTTGTCAATTGATTTCACGTTTTAAACGTGTGTTGAGGTATCGGGAAAATGGAATGCCGGAAAGACTTGGCGGTAAACGATCAGCCGACATTCTTACTAATCAGTTGACCTCACGCCGATTGGAGTTTGGTGTCGGGGAAAACGGAATACCGGATAGAAAACCGGTAAACGATCAGCGCGACACTCTTTCCTGTGGCGGCCCTCCTAAGGGGGGAGATGTAAGAACGCTTTACCGTTCTCACAAATTTTTGTGTTGGTAGCGTTGCATCGATACTCGCAGCCAGGTTTGGTAGCTGCATCTGTTATAAGGTAGTTAAGAATAGTAGACAGTTGTCAATTGATTTCACGTTTTGAACGTGTGTTGAGGTATCGGGAAAACGGAATGCCGGAAAAACTTGGAGCACCGGTAAACGATCAGCCGATATTTTTACATATTAAAATTATAGCTCCAAATTCGGGCATGTGACGTCACAATATGATGAAGTCATAGGTCGGCCTTGTGACATCACAATCTACATTTTTCAGGTCCCACGTGCCTCATAAAACAGGTTCCTTGCCACCACTCGTTTAATTCCGTTAAAGAACCTGTGAATTTTTGGTCCATAACTCGACTCAAAAAAAGTCGTAGAAAGTTGAGTAGGGGTGCGAATTGAAGATAAAATTAAGATACAAATTTTTTAGTTTTGAAGAACCTTCCGCGTTTCTACGCTAGAACAGATTCAGTGCGAACTTCCATTCAACTCGCTACATCATTTTGGTCCACCCAATACTCATGATGATATAGGAAGCTATAAATGTGACCTGTCACAAGAAAACCCCCCTTAGCGTCTCAAAAATCGTTTTTGAGGTTTTTAGTGATTTTCATCAATTGAAAACGCAGCTTTTTCACTCTGTGGTATTGTAACATTTCAAAAATGTGGACTCCAAGGGGGGTTTTCTTGTGACAGGTCGACACATATGATAAAAGAGGGACTTGGAAAAATTTCAACTGTCTTGCTATATATGTTACAGTTAAAACCCGAAATCAGTAAATTCTAAAATTCACTAGTCAAAACTAGTTGCCACAAATGATTTTAGTCAGAACTAGTTTCGACTAGTTAACTCTAGAATTTACCGTGACCCTCAGCGTTGGAGCTAGTTTTAACTCAAATAATTTCAGGTAAAACTAGTTTTTACTAGTGAAAACTAGAATTGACTAGTAAAAAGTGAAATAGAGAAGAAATTATGATTGTCGGGGAACACTAGTTTTAACTAGTGAAAACAAGAAGGGTGAATCCAATCAGTAAAATGAATTTCTTCCCTAGTACAAATGTAATTGCATTTTTATCAAGGGTGTTGGAGCAATTTTTTTTAGAGGCCTGCGGGACGAATACAGAAAATGACTCTCCGACTCCGGTTGCCTCCAGTGGATACGTTTGGAGGCGTCTTCTGACCTCCAAAGTATGTCTCTGGAAGTACCTCAAAATGCCTCCAGTGCAATTACTGAGATTGGAGAAAATGCCTCCGGAGGCACTGTCGAAGAAACCGAAGACGTCTTTGGAGACGCCTCCGAAGGCACTTGTAACGTTGATCAGTGTGACCAGATGTAGCATATTGGCCTACCAGTGTTGCCAGATGACAGATGATACTCACAAGGTGTATTTAAAACTTTGGCTTTTCTTCGAACCGAGCAGCGCTAGCATCAAAGTGGCTGAATGAGGGTTCGAGGAATAGAATACTGTTGAAAAAAGTGCCTCCTAAAGGATCTTTGGAAGCACCTCCAAGCCTCTAGGTGGAAGCAAGGTACCTCCGGAGGCAAAATGCTCCAGCCTCCAACATCATAGATTAAATCCTCACCATCTTCGCCTCATTGGAGGCGGAGGCAAGGTACCTCCAGAGACAAAATGCCTCCAGCCTCCAACACCCTTGAATTTTTATTTTTCACAAAGCTTGTTTGTACTTGAATGGTGTGCGATAATTAGTCACTGTTAAGTTTGCTCTTGTAACGTTTATAGACCGACGAATTCGTATGATGTACGGTTTAATGTGTGAATTAAGGAAGAAAAATTTAGAACTTTTTCGTATATTTTATTCCAGTGTGAGCTACTTATCCTCAAAGTTGAACAGAACTACCAAATATCTATCAATTTGGCCGAAGTATGTCTGGAAATACCATCACCTTTTGAACTCGAACAATTTCAATTCATTTCAGTTATAACTAGAATTTACTGATGAATTCAAACAATTTTTTTATTCTAGAATTAACTATATAGTCAAAACTAGTTCTGAGTAAAGTCATTTGTGGCAACTAGTTTTGACTAGTGAATTTTAGAATTTACTGATTTCGGGTTTTAACTGTAACATATATATGATGATTAGGAGCCATATATATGATAGAGACGGAAATGGAAAATTTTTAACTCACGATTAGACCTAATAAGACTAGCGTTTCCCACAGAACTGCGAAACTTGCGGGTTCCCCGCTGCCGCCTTTGCAGACTTTGCAATAGCACCTAAATTTTTTAGGACTCTTGACAAATGAAGCGTGATGGCCTTAATATCTGTCGAGAGTCCTAAGCTTAGTATAAACCTAGTAGCTGAAGAGCTCCACCAGTATGACGGACACGCATGCTGTGAGCTCCATAATTATTATGAAAGGAACATTTAACCGAATGATATGAATTTTTCAACTCACAAGGCCATATTATGCGAACGTTCACGGTTTCGCGCACGCAAATTTCGGAAATTACATAGCTCCAGCAAAGAAATGAAGTATGCCGAAAGTATGTTGTATTTACGAACCCTTAACTTTGTCCACTCACGCACCCGTAATTCAAAAATTCGCTTAATATGACCAAATTTTGGAATTTCCATGAAAAATGTAATAATTTGCTGACCTCCAAATAGTCTGTGCAGAATGTGAGCGATTATTTGTTCCCTCTTATATTACGAGAGCGGATCGGGCCTGACAAGTGCACGAACGAAAAACGCGAACGAACCCCCACTGGCGAGTTTATTTTATGTAACCGAGATTGGGGCGACCGCCTCGGTTTACTGCCATACTGCGAGTAAGAGTGATGCCGCGGGACTTTGAAATATTTTCGTACTTCTTGGACTTGTAAAATTTTTCATTTTCAATTCTCGGACTTTGAAATAATTTTCATACTTGTTGGACTTAGAATTATTTTTCAATTCTTGGACTTAGAATTATTTTCAACTGTTGGACTTGTAAAAGAATTATTTTTCAATTCTTGGACTTGGAAATATTTTCATCTGTTGGACTTGTAAAATATTTCATTTTCAATTCTCGAACTTTGAAATATTATCAACTGTTGGACTTGTAATTATTTTTAAATTGTGGGACTTTGAAATATTTTCAACTGTTGGACTTGGAATTATTTTCAACTGTTGGACTTCGAAATATTTTCATACTTCTTGGACTTGATGTAAAATTTTTCATTTTTGATTGTCTCCCACAGTTGAAAATATTACGAAGTCCAAGAATTAAAAATGATAAATTTTATAAGTCCAAGAAGTATGAAAATATTTCAAAGTCCAACAATCAAAAAATCTCAAGTCCAACAATTGAAAATATTTCCAAGTCCCACAATCTAAAAATAATTACAAGTCAAACAGTTGAAAATATTTCAAAGTCCAAGAATTGAAAAATAATTCTTAGTCCAACAAGTATTATTTCAAAGTCCGAGAATTGAAAATGAAAAATTTTACAAGTCCAACAGTTGAAAATATTTCTAAGTCCAAGAATTGAAAAATAATTCTTTTACAAGTCCAAGAATTGAAAAATAATTCCAAGTCCAACAAGTATGAAAATTATTTCAAAGTCCGAGAATTGAAAATGAAAAATTTTACAAGTCCAACAGTTGAAAATATTTCTAAGTCCAAGAATTGAAAAATAATTCTTTTACAAGTCCAACAGTTGAAAATATTTCGAAGTCCGAGGAATCAAAATGAAAAATTTTACAAGTCCAAGAAGTACGAAAATATTTCGAAGTCCCGCGGCATCACTCTTACTCGCAATATGGCAGTAAACCGACGCGGTCGCCCCATCTCGGTTACATAAAAATAAACTCGCCAGTGGGGGTTCGTTCGCGTTTTTTGTTCGTGCACTTGTCAGGCCCGATCCGCTCTCTATATTACAGTCTGTCGCAGTCTTCAGTCAAGGGGCTCAGAAAGGGTTTAAGAAAGGAGATGGGTAAGATTCCCCTCGTTAAGTCCTTTCTTAATGTGGACCGACTTTCATACATTTTTTTTACCATCCATTTGTTTACCATTCACAAAGATTGTGATAGAGAAAAGTATACATTATGAGCACGAGTGGGCTCTGATTACGAGAGATCAAGGGATCATTCACACACTCTCAAGCGTAGCTGGTGGTCCGCAACAGTGATCAATTTTAATTGTGAAATTCACGCTGAACTTGACAAGTTCTTGCGCCATTAAATTTCCATGACGTCGTCCGTTGTCGTTGCTGATAAAATAATATTTACTATAGCTACTTGCTTCCGGTAAAATGAACGCATCTTATTGCTCAAATCTCGTGCAGTTATACATAGGTAAATAGGAAGAAATTACACTAATGTGCGAATCATTATAAAAACTCGAAACTGGTTCGTGCTCGTACATTCACACGGCATTGAATGTATACCTTCGGACATCGTCTTCTTGCCGTCTCATTCTGATTAGTAATATGTGCCACCTGAGCGAGGAACAAATAATGATACACATATTATACTACCGGTACTAAATTTGTTCCTAATGAGTGCAGGGAATTCCAAAAATTTTGTTTGTTGTACAGAAGCCCATCGCGTTTTTCGCATCCATTATTAAAATATTCGGTTTTCACAATGCGATAACTTTTTCGTACGTGACTCAGTTATATAAAATGAAATTCTATCGTGTTGACGGATATACTATGCTGTTCGTGTATTTTTTCGTCGCCTTCGAAGTGGTCGTCAGAATTATCGATTATAAATTCTTGTGTCATTCGGTGGTCATTTTTAATAAAACTATAAAATCTTATTCGAATGAATCTCGCGCATCGTCAAATGCATCTTCGATACCGGTACGCCTATCTGGACAATTGCTAACCGAGCCTTTGTCTAAACGACGTTTTGGAATTGAAGACGCACGTAATATACTGGACTACGAGCGGAAAATCAATTTGACAAACGATTCTCATCATCATCAGGTAACGACGGCAAGCGTCGATGAAATCAATCCGGCTTTAGAAATTAAGTCGATTTTCAGTTCAACCGTTATAAAGGAAATTCCGCGAACAATTGAGGAAAATCGAACGGAGCGCGAAAGTGCGGATAAGTTTCCTGAACCTTGCCCTCCACCGCTCAAGAGGACCAAGAGAGGTTGTAGACGCATCGTTTCCAACTAATTACATACGCCTGTCATCTTCCCCTCTTTCCTCGCGAACAGTCGACAGAAATTTTGTGGATGGTTGACGTAAGCTGGATTACGCACAGTGCTAATGATTCTATTCGATTTATTCAACGAGCTATTGTTTGAAACGAAAATGTATGACCTCCGTAATGGCTACTGTATTTTATTCAGAGAAAATATTGTCTATACTCCAGCGTTATTTCTTGTAATAAAATTGGTCAAATTAGACGAGAAAATAACTTGTGATAGAAAGAAACGAGTCCGTAGGGAAGTTGTAGGTGGAATTTTGTTAGATAATGATAATAAAACCACCGCAAATACCCTCACTCCGACATTGTGGTTTTTGGAGAGCGAATCCCACAATGACTTGTGACGAAATATGGGTTTTAGTAGGTATACAATAATTTGAAAGAGAATACCTCACTTCTCAAAATGTCGGGCTAAAATCTAGTCTAATAAATCGTGAAAGTGATAATTAACAGGAAATTCAAGATTGTAACATACATTGCTGTAAAATAGTTTCACAACAAATTCTTGATTTGTGCTACAAATTTTGGATTTTATACTCTCATTCTTTCTTCGCAATAACGGTGAGTTTGTAAAACAACCGCGCCGCCCAATTTTTAAAATTCTTAATTTTCACTACACTTGATGAATTGCGCGCGCTGCAAATTTTAATTTCAGTACTCTCCTGTTTCTCGAGATATTCACTGTCTTGCGAGGAGGAAAATATATAGTGTATTCGAATAACTAAATTTGAAGAGAAGAGTTTTTCTTTTTCAGGATCTCGCTCCCCTCAGGACATAATTCAGACAGCACAAAATGCGAACTTCGGATCACAATTCAGCGTGAATTGAACATATTTTATTGAGCCCGGTGAAAACTTGAAATTTGAAAAAGGGGGCTATGTAAATATCTTGAAAAAGAGGAAATTAAAAACGTACGAGTAATACGTACAGTACAAATTCAGCTTGGCAAGTAATGACTGTATCGACTTTGGTAACGGACTTCACATTCACTGTTGTTGCGAAGTACATCTTGTTTGGGGAGTTAGCCACTCCTTATCGTTTGATAGTCGGTATGCCATTCATTGCCTTCCAGCGTATTCAGCTTCGCCTTCATCGCGTTACTTCATACCTCGTACAACAATATTATGCCCATCCATTACAGATACCGCGTGCTTTTTGAACTGCACTCATTGAGGAGATATCTAATATATAAAGCGGAAAGTTTGTCTGTCTGTCTGTTTGTTTGTCCTTTTATAACTCGAGAACCGCTGTACCTATCGACTTGAAATCTTCGCCACATATTTGTATTATTCTAGAACAAATTTTAAACCATAAATGAAAATTTCAGCTCCCATAGAAAAAAAGTTCTTATTAAAAATTGTGTGCCCTCGCTGTACGCGTCACTTGACGTGATTCGATTCACCCCAAGAAGGGTAACTACACGCAACTGTGTACTGTATTTCTATCCTACCCTCACATCCTGTATTCTTGAGAACCGGATTTTGGTGCTACCTTCTAAATTGCAGCACGTTAGAGGTGTATTCTTTTTATTTTCTTAACGTTACCGGAGGTAGGGAAATCTTAGAATGTTTGTCTCACTGTCTATAGAAACACGAGTGTGACAACGATGATATGTTTGTATGCCTGTTATTTGAACGCTTTTACCTATTGACGTGCAGTATTTTTTGAAAGTCACATTTTTATTCGGGACAAGTTATAGATAAATTTCAACGTTCTGACTCCTTCTGGATGGAGAAATGAGCGAAAAACTAAAATGGTAAAAAACGATAAATTCCGACGTAGTAAAACTGCTTCTCACTGTACAGGTTGTTCCAAATGTTTAAACGCGTTAAGCCTCACAGTTCTAAAAATTCAATTATTGTATACCTGACACGAATTCTACTCATTTATATGAAAAATTGAAGAGAACAAAAATTGTAGCCCCTGTAATTTCCTTTCAAATGAGTCTAATTTCAGATTCACATGAGAGAGAGAGAGAGAGAGAGAGAGAGAGAGAGAGAGAGAGAGAGAGAGAGAGAGAGAGAGAGAGAGAGAGAGAGAGAGAGAGAGAGAGAGAGAGAGAGAGAGAGAGAGAGAGAGAGAGAGAGAGAGAGAGAGAGAGAGAGAGAGAGAGAGGGAATTTCCTTAATCTTTGCGACTGGTAAAATATTGAATCAGTCCGTTTTTTGCTGCAATACAGCCTTTACCTGTCAAGTTAGCTCTTACCGTTGAAATCCAAATATTTACAAAACACAGATATTTACTCAACACACAGCTGGCGGTCAGGCGCGCCGCCAACCGCGCTAGTACACATATATTTATACAAGCCGAAATCCCGTACCAATTTTATTTTAAACTCATACCATAAATTTATTTTCAAATACATTAATACCATGTACCACTTGTACCGCGTACATTGAAAAAAAAATTATCACATCAAAGAAAGAAGACATTATTCCAATCCGTATGGAAATCAGTCTCATCCATTTTACTCACTATCATGAATAAGGCATCTTACACCTTTACTGCCTGTTTCGCACCGCACAAATTTCACCCGTAGACCCGCTCATCTTATACGTCCAATTTTTAAATTTCGGTACTCACATTATATAATCACTAATCGATGCCTCGCCGTATGAAAAAGCATAGTATGTAGAAGTTTTCCCCTTCTATCTCTTCCGGAGAAAACGCTTCAAATGTTCAGCTCATTTCATACGATGAAAAGAACGCGACACTTTCTAAATTCGAGTTGAAACATCATAATATTGAAAAAATTTTCTGGCATAGCCCAATAAATGAAAATCATGTTCCATGTCTTTTATATTTTATCAGTCATCTTGAAATATTTCAGTCTAGGCTTCTACTAGGTCAAGTGTTCGTGAGATATTATTCGATTACCCCTTTACCTATCTTGGCGTCGTATAAGTCTTCTATGAGAAATATGAGGTAGCCCGAACTCGCTCTGCTCGTTCGCCCCCTGTCTCGCTGTTGTATTGGAATGGTATGAGACAATTCAAGTCTAGGGAACTTGGAAAAATTTCGACTATCCAGCCTTTAATTATTTAATTATTTAATATTATTTATTTATTTATTTATTTATTTATTTATTTATTTATTTATTATTAATTATTACGAGTTCGCCCTCTGTCTCGCTGTTGTATTGGAATGGTATGAGACAATTCAAGTCTAGGGGACTCGGAAAAATTTCGACTATCCAGCCATATATGATAGGAAGAGGGACTTGGAAAATTTTCTAATTATTAATTATATTAATTATTTAATTATTTATTTATTTAATTATTTAATTATTTATTTATTTAATTATTTAATTATTTAATTGTTTAATATTATTTATTTATTTATTTATTTATTTATTTATTTATTTATTTATTTATTTATTTATTTATTTATTTATTTATTATTTATTTATTTATTTATTTATTTATTATTAATTCTTCTACTAGGTCAAGTGTTCCTGAGATATTATTCGTTTACCCCTTTACCTATCTTGGCGTCGTATAAGTCTTGTATGAGAAATATTAACAGGGAACCTGTTTTATGGGGGGCTACTTGAGAAATCTGCCGCCCGCCGTCCGCCGTGCGCCGTCCAGCGAAAAACTTAGAAAAATTTCGACCCTCGAGCCATATATGATAGGAGAGGGACTTAGAAAAATTTCGACTCTCGAGCTATATATGATAGGAGGGGGACTTAGAAAAAATTTCGACTCTCGAGCTATAGATGATAGGAGGGGAACTTAGAAAAATGACGGCTTCCTTAACGAAGTTAAACGAGGAACGCAGGGAACCTGTTTTATGATTCGAATGAGATTTGGTATTGAAAATTCAAGGAAGCCTAGATCATATATAGCTCGACAGTCGAAATTTTTCTAAGTCCCTCTCCTATCATATATGGCTCGAGATTCGAAATTTTTTTTAAGTCCCCCTCCTATCATATATAGCTCGAGAGTCGAAATTTTTCCAAGTTCCCCTCCTATCATCTATAGCTCGAGATTCGAAATTTTTTCTAAGTCCCCCTTCTATCATATATAGCTCGAGAGTCGAAATTTTTCTAAGTCCCTCTCCTATCATATATGGCTCGAGAGTCGAAATTTTTCTAAGTCCCCCTTCTATCATATATAGCTCGAGAGTCGAAATTTTTCTAAGTTCCCCTCCTATCATCTATAGCTCGAGAGTCGAAATTTTTCTAAGTCCCCCTCCTATCATATATAGCTCGAGAGTCGAAATTTTTCCAAGTTCCCCTCCTATCATCTATAGCTCGAGATTCGAAATTTTTTCTAAGTCACCCTTCTATCATATATAGCTCGAGAGTCGAAATTTTTCTAAGTCCCTCTCCTATCATATATGGCTCGAGAGTCGAAATTTTTCTAAGTCCCCCTTCTATCATATATAGCTCGGGATTCGAAATTTTTTCTAAGTCCCCCTTCTATCATATATAGCTCGAGAGTCGAAATTTTTCTAAGTCCCTCTCCTAACATATATGGCTCGAGGGTCGAAATTTTAACAGGGAACCTGTTTTATGGGGGGCTATTTGAGAAATCTGGCGTCCGCCGTGCGCCGTCCGCCGTCCGCCGTGCGCCGTCCAGCGAAAAACTTAGAAAAATTTCGACTCTCGAGCCATATATGATAGAAGGGGGACTTAGAAAAATTTCGACTCTCGAGCTATATATGATAGAAGAGGGACTTAGAAAAATTTCGACTCTCGAGCTATATATGATAGGAGGGGGACTTAGAAAAATTTCGACTCTCGAGCTATAGATGATAGGAGGGGAACTTAGAAAAATTTCGACTCTCGAGCTATATATGATAGAAGGGGGACTTAGAAAAATTTCGACTCTCGAGCCATATATGATAGGAGAGGGACTTAGAAAAATTTCGACTCTCGAGCTATATATGATAGAAGGGGGACTTAGAAAAAATTTCGAATCTCGAGCTATAGATGATAGGAGGGGAACTTGGAAAAATTTCGACTCTCGAGCTATATATGATAGGAGGGGGACTTAAAAAAAATTTCGAATCTCGAGCCATATATGATAGGAGAGGGACTTAGAAAAATTTCGACTGTCGAGCTATATATGATAGAAGGGGGACTTAGAAAAATTTCGACTCTCGAGCCATATATGATAGAAGGGGGACTTAGAAAAATTTCGACTCTGGAGCCATATATGATAGGAGAGGGACTTAGAAAAATTTCGACTCTGGAGCCATATATGATAGGAGAGGGACTTAGAAAAATTTCGACTCTCGAGCTATATATGATAGAAGGGGGACTTAGAAAAATTTCGACTCTCGAGCCATATATGATAGAAGGGGGACTTAGAAAAATTTCGACTCTGGAGCCATATATGATAGGAGAGGGACTTAGAAAAATTTCGACTCTCGAGCTATATATGATAGAAGGGGGACTTGGAAAAATTTCGACTCTCGAGCTATATATGATCTAGGGTTCCTTGAATTTTCAATACCAAATCTCATTCGAATCATAAAACAGGTTCCCTGCGTTCCTCGTTTAACTTCGTTTTTCTAAGTCCCTCTCCTATCATATATGGCTCGAGAGTCGAAATTTTTCTAAGTCCCCCTCCTATCATATATAGCTCGAGAGTCGAAATTTTTCTAAGTCCCTCTCCTAACATATATGGCTCGAGGGTCGAAATTTTAACAGGGAACCTGTTTTATGGGGGGCTATTTGAGAAATCTGGCGTCCGCCGTGCGCCGTCCGCCGTCCGCCGTGCGCCGTCCAGCGAAAAACTTAGAAAAATTTCGACCCTCGAGCCATATATGATAGGGGAGGGACTTAGAAAAATTTCGACTCTTAAGCTATATATGATAGGAGGGGGACTTGGAAAAAATTTCGACTCTCGAGCTATAGATGATAGGAGGGGAACTTAGAAAAATTTCGACTCTCGAGCTATATATGATAGGAGGGGGACTTGGAAAAATTTCGACTCTCGAGCTATATATGATAGGAGAGGGACTTGGAAAAATTTCGACTCTCGAGCTATATATGATAGGTGGGGGACTTAGAAAAAATTTCGACTCTCGAGCTATAGATGATAGAAGAGGGACTTAGAAAAACTTCGACTCTCGAGCCATATATGATAGGAGAGGGACTTAGAAAAATTTCGACTCTCGAGGTATATATGATAGAAGGGGGACTTAGAAAATTTTCGACTCTCGAGCCATATATGATAGGAGAGGGACTTGGAAAAATTTCGACTGTCGAGCTATATATGATCTAGGCTTCCTTGAATTTTCAATACCAAATCTCATTCGAATCATAAAACAGGTTCCCTGCGTTCCTCGTTTAACTTCGTTAAGGAAGCCGTAATTTTTTCGAAGTTTTTCGCTGGACGGCGCACGGCGGACGGCGGACGGCGGACGGCAGATTTCTCAAATAGCCCCCCATAAAACAGGTTCCCTGTTGAAATTTCGACTCTCGAGCCATATATGATAGAAGGGGGACTTAGAAAAATTTCGACTCTCGAGCCATATATGATAGAAGGGGGACTTAAAAAAATTTCGACTCTCGAGCCATATATGATAGAAGGGGGACTTAGAAAAATTTCGACTCTCGAGCCATATATGATAGAAGGGGGACTTAGAAAAATTTCGACTCTGGAGCCATATATGATAGGAGAGGGACTTAGAAAAATTTCGACTCTCGAGCTATATATGATAGAAGGGGGACTTGGAAAAATTTCGACTCTCGAGCTATATATGATAGAAGAGGGACTTAGAAAAATTTCGACTCTCGAGCCATATATGATAGAAGGGGGACTTAGAAAAATTTCGACTCTCGAGCCATATATGATAGAAGGGGGACTTAGAAAAATTTCGACTCTGGAGCCATATATGATAGGAGAGGGACTTAGAAAAATTTCGACTCTCGAGCTATATATGATAGAAGGGGGACTTAGAAAAATTTCGACTCTCGAGCCATATATGATAGAAGGGGGACTTAGAAAAATTTCGACTCTGGAGCCATATATGATAGGAGAGGGACTTAGAAAAATTTCGACTCTCGAGCTATATATGATAGAAGGGGGACTTGGAAAAATTTCGACTCTCGAGCTATATATGATCTAGGGTTCCTTGAATTTTCAATACCAAATCTCATTCGAATCATAAAACAGGTTCCCTGCGTTCCTCGTTTAACTTCGTTTTTCTAAGTCCCTCTCCTATCATATATGGCTCGAGAGTCGAAATTTTTCTAAGTCCCCCTCCTATCATATATAGCTCGAGAGTCGAAATTTTTCTAAGTCCCTCTCCTAACATATATGGCTCGAGGGTCGAAATTTTAACAGGGAACCTGTTTTATGGGGGGCTATTTGAGAAATCTGGCGTCCGCCGTGCGCCGTCCGCCGTGCGCCGTCCGCCGTCCGCCGTGCGCCGTCCAGCGAAAAACTTAGAAAAATTTCGACCCTCGAGCCATATATGATAGGGGAGGGACTTAGAAAAATTTCGACTCTTAAGCTATATATGATAGGAGGGGGACTTGGAAAAAATTTCGACTCTCGAGCTATAGATGATAGGAGGGGAACTTAGAAAAATTTCGACTCTCGAGCTATATATGATAGGAGGGGGACTTGGAAAAATTTCGACTCTCGAGCTATATATGATAGGAGAGGGACTTGGAAAAATTTCGACTCTCGAGCTATATATGATAGGTGGGGGACTTAGAAAAAATTTCGACTCTCGAGCTATAGATGATAGAAGAGGGACTTAGAAAAACTTCGACTCTCGAGCCATATATGATAGGGGAGGGACTTAGAAAAATTTCGACTCTTAAGCTATATATGATAGGAGGGGGACTTGGAAAAAATTTCGACTCTCGAGCTATAGATGATAGGAGGGGAACTTAGAAAAATTTCGACTCTCGAGCTATATATGATAGGAGGGGGACTTGGAAAAATTTCGACTCTCGAGCTATATATGATAGGAGAGGGACTTGGAAAAATTTCGACTCTCGAGCTATATATGATAGGTGGGGGACTTAGAAAAAATTTCGACTCTCGAGCTATAGATGATAGAAGAGGGACTTAGAAAAACTTCGACTCTCGAGCCATATATGATAGGAGAGGGACTTAGAAAAATTTCGACTCTCGAGCTATATATGATAGAAGGGGGACTTAGAAAAATTTCGACTCTCGAGCCATATATGATAGGAGAGGGACTTGGAAAAATTTCGACTGTCGAGCTATATATGATCTAGGCTTCCTTGAATTTTCAATACCAAATCTCATTCGAATCATAAAACAGGTTCCCTGCGTTCCTCGTTTAACTTCGTTAAGGAAGCCGTAATTTTTTCTAAGTTTTTCGCTGGACGGCGCACGGCGGACGGCGGACGGCAGATTTCTCAAATAGCCCCCCATAAAACAGGTTCCCTGTTGAAATTGCGACTCTCGAGCTATATATGATAGAAGAGGGACTTAGAAAAATTTCGACTCTGGAGCCATATATGATAGGAGAGGGACTTAGAAAAATTTCGACTCTCGAGCTATATATGATAGAAGGGGGACTTGGAAAAATCTCGACTCTCGAGCTATATATGATAGAAGGGGGACTTAGAAAAATTTCGACTCTGGAGCCATATATGATAGGAGAGGGACTTAGAAAAATTTCGACTCTCGAGCTATATATGATAGAAGGGGGACTTAGAAAAATTTCGACTCTCGAGCCATATATGATAGAAGGGGGACTTAGAAAAATTTCGACTCTCGAGCCATATATGATAGAAGGGGGACTTAGAAAAATTTCGACTCTGGAGCCATATATGATAGGAGAGGGACTTAGAAAAATTTCGACCCTCGAGCCATATATGATAGGGGAGGGACTTAGAAAAATTTCGACTCTTAAGCTATATATGATAGGAGGGGGACTTGGAAAAAATTTCGACTCTCGAGCTATAGATGATAGGAGGGGAACTTAGAAAAATTTCGACTCTCGAGCTATATATGATAGGAGGGGGACTTGGAAAAATTTCGACTCTCGAGCTATATATGATAGGAGAGGGACTTGGAAAAATTTCGACTCTCGAGCTATATATGATAGGTGGGGGACTTAGAAAAAATTTCGACTCTCGAGCTATAGATGATAGAAGAGGGACTTAGAAAAACTTCGACTCTCGAGCCATATATGATAGGAGAGGGACTTAGAAAAATTTCGACTCTCGAGCTATATATGATAGAAGGGGGACTTAGAAAAATTTCGACTCTCGAGCCATATATGATAGAAGGGGGACTTAGAAAAATTTCGACTCTCGAGCCATATATGATAGAAGGGGGACTTAGAAAAATTTCGACTCTCGAGCCATATATGATAGAAGGGGGACTTGGAAAAATTTCGACTCTGGAGCCATATATGATAGGAGAGGGACTTAGAAAAATTTCGACTCTCGAGCTATATATGATAGAAGGGGGACTTGGAAAAATTTCGACTCTCGAGCTATATATAGGAAAATTTCGACTCTGGAGCCATATATGATAGGAGAGGGACTTAGAAAAATTTCGACTCTCGAGCTATATATGATAGAAGGGGGACTTAGAAAAATTTCGACTCTCGAGCTATATATGATCTAGGCTTCCTGAAGAATCTTTCTTTCCTCCACCAAGTTGGTTTTTCACCTCTTCAGTAAATTCTACTGCAAAAATTGGTGTCATACCTCAATTATTGGTCGAAATTGGTCATTTTTGTGGTTGATTTTGGTCGTTACAGTTCTCAAGAGGCCCACCAACTACTCATACTACTCTGGTCCTCTGAAGGCATTGGATCTTTACGAATCGAAAGAAGACGTTTCATGGTATCTACAAAAAAAATCTGGGTCTTTGTAAACGAAATAGTTTATGAGGCACACTGCCGAGGTAGGGAAGCCGGAGCCATTTTGACATGTTTTATGTCTTTTGTCTCGCCATACCCCGATTTTGAAATTCGCGAGTACACCCCCGTCAAGAGAGACCGTGCGCGTGCACATCTCTACCCCATGGGTGATTCAGAAATTTGCGAGTACTCCCCGCGTGCGCGTGCACATCTCTACCCAGTGGGTGATTCAAAAATATGCGAGTATATGATATATCCTCGTGCGCGTGCGCATCCCCTAATTGTTTACGTCCGGGCTACGTATGATAGGAGGGGGACTTGGAAAAATGTCTTCCTCCGAGCTATATAATATGATAGAAGAGCCTAGTTAGTATAGACCTAGTATATATGATGTATATTAGGCCTAGTTAGTATAAAGCTGGTTGGTATAGGCCTAGTATAGTATATTAAGCCCATTATAATGAAGGCTGGAGTTTGAAATTGTTTAGGCTACATATTATAGGCCTAGTATGGTACTTTTACCTCTATGCTACAAATGATAGGAATTTTTAGGGTACTTATTATAGACTTAGTATTGTATATTGAGCTCAGTCTAGTCGGAATGGGTCGAAAACTCCTAGCCACACTGGAAGAAATCGTTCGTTTACGGGACGGTCGCGAATGTGCTGCAGATTCCGAAGGATTCAAGACTTTGAATTGGGAATGGAGGCATTACGACTGCACCCAATTCAAACGAAAGGAAACGCAAATGCTACTTCTGTGGCGACAATGCGCAAACTTTGTATTGCTGTTGAAAATTCCTCACCCTATCGACCAAAGCCAGAAACCAATTTGTAAGAAAACAACGTTTGTATCCAGAATACTTCAAAGCCATCCAATTCTCTCACATTTTCACAAATGGACATTTTCGGCAAGAATCATCGGCAATAAATTGAGCCTCGATGACTTCCTTTGGCAAAAATCATCGGCAATCAATTGAACCTCGATGGATTCCTGTACCACCGATCACGACGGTTTAAAAGCAGAACGTATTGAGATTGCAAGAGAATGCGCAACGGTGAATGCTGTCAATGAAGGATCCACGGAGTTGTTTAATCTGCGCGAGAGTCTCATCACTTATGAAGACCTTACCCCATCCAAGGCGACCACAATTACATGATGCCAGGCCGCCAATCTTAATAAACGCAAAAAATCCCCAGTAGGAGAAGAAAAGATCACCAAATTAAAGTTTCGCCTAATATAAGGTAGTGAACCTTAACCTTCCGTAAGTCTCATCACCGAAGTGGGACAGAAAACGCTAACGTGGGGCACAAAGTCAACCTTGAACTGAGTTTAGAAATATGATAATTGTCAAGAGATTTTTCAAGTTTTGAACGATACGCAGTGAAGGTGTTCGAAAAATATCGAATCGTGCGATCATTAAAATAGGTAGTTATTAGAATAAAATTGAAAAATCCTCGCCTCAACGTACAACCAATGGAAGAGACAGTGCGAAGAGTGAACAAAGGGTGCAACAAGTTTTTTTTCCCCCGAAAAATTGAGAAACAAAAATTCTCGTCTCGAGTAAATTGTGCTTGAAACGTTATTTAACGAATTATCATAAGCTGAAGCATTCGGGATATCAATTTCTAGAGAAGCAACAAGAGGATTGATGATGGTGATATTTTCTGCAATAAGCATAATAATACGTCGTACCTCAGTCTTCCGATATTTTTTCCCATCGCGAATGCTAATATGACTAACGTAGACCACATCCTCAAATCACATTATACGGAAAGAACCGATCTTGTATACATTTAAAAATGATTGGTAAATTTAAAAAAATTCGGAAGCAATGTACGTAAGTAATCAATAGTCATAAAATAGTAATAAAGTACGATTGTAGGGCAGGTCAAAGAGAGAAAAAAGTCGCATTAAATCACTTTGTCAAACTTTGACCCCCTATATATGTATTACAGAAACGTATTATGACAAAATACATGTGCACTATGCTCAATCGCTAGGAGCGGGATATCAAGATTTTCCATCATGGGATTTCACATCGTTAATTATCAACGGAGTGAGACTTGTTATTTAGGCAGTATGCTTGTTGACATGTTACGACGTAAACGCGATTAGCTCTGTAATTTACTTCGCCTTCAAAGCGCTGACGTACTAACAATGTTTTCCCATTTTTGTGCGCCCTTTTTTTTCTTTGTCATTGTTCTAATCGGAGCTGCAACGGCCGGATTTGCGACCAAAAACGTACCAAACTCGGAGTACGGGTTTCGCTCTTCGTCATACACAAAGAATAGTAAGTTGTCAACCTGCTGACAATAATTTTGTAGAGTATCGTTCTCGTGTACATGTCGTTGGCGTATTTGCTGATAAGCCTTTTCGTAAAATGCGCTGTCACACTGTAATCCGTCGTACGAATCGTAGAATATTCCTAGCTAAGTTTTTTCGAGCTCTTTCAGTTTTGGATTTTCAAATACGTAATAATACGGGAATTATTCGAACCGGTGACATGCGTCAGGATCGCTAACAACGCGTGTGTTTCGATCAACAATTCTGGTACTCTTGCCGAATACGAAAGGGGTGTCAAAAGTCCAAACTATGGTGGTCAATGGGAAAAAAAAGAATAATTTGGGATAAACTCTTGAATAGAACCGAATTAGAGGTTTATCTCGTTGGTAGAAGGTATGTTTGTGGACATCTTTCATGTCAGGAAGGCAAATTTGCATTATTTCATTTTTCTCCCATATAGCGCCATAGTTTACGCTGCAGCGCATCGCTAGCCTGCCCAATTCGAATATATCTAGTGAAGCGGGAAGGGGGAGTTGAAGGTTTGCTGTCAAAAGTTTCAGTCTTCTTCCCTTGGATCCGAATAAAGCTCACTCTCCTATTCCTCCGATAGAGGTAAAAAAATGACGTTATAGCTATTTTCATCTTTCTTTTTTTAAATAGCTCAGCTCCAGCAAGTCAAAAAACTTTGGAGATGTCTCCAACAATACAGCGCGGACCTTTGTACAATTTTGAGCTCTGTATTTTTGAAGAAGGATGAAATTAGGCTATCTATTAGCTAGAAACAGGGTAAGTTCTCTCAATCGATTAATCAAGGACTAAAACTGAGTTCCTTATATCGATACGTTTCATGTCTTTGCTTTTGTTCAACCCCTAATTTTCAAATTTCGGTCCTCCTCTACAGCCGGACAAACCTTAGGTTAGGACCGGAAGAAGACATACTCAAACGTCGTCGTTTGAGTACGTCTTCTTCCGGTATATCTGGCCATAAATTGAGAAACCGCATTGATTCTTAGGTTAGGACTTGAAAAATTGTATCTTGGGGAGAGAGAGAGAGAGAGAGAGAGAGAGAGAGAGAGAGAGAGAGAGAGAGAGAGAGAGAGAGAGAGAGAGAGAGAGAGAGAGAGAGAGAGATTCTGAATAGATGAAGATCAAGTTTCAAAAGTGTATAAAATTTACAAGATCTCATCTTGGGGTACCAAGATTATTCTGGATGATGAATTCTCAGTTATTTGTTTTGTTGGGGGAGGATCTTCAGAACCGGCCGCGAACGCGTCCGTGCCCAACTTTTTTGTTTCACCATCATTTTCGAAAAAATATCCTTGATTATGATAATGGGAGAAGTTTTGATCAGCAGGATATGTATGATAAGAGAGGGACTTGGAAGAATTGAGACCTATCTTGGACGACTTGGGTTATTTTAATTTCGATCTGTTCCACAGTGGTTCAATATAGAATATAGAACACATAAAAATCACCTTATTCCATCAAAAATTCTCCAGAGCTTATGGACAAACTAAAATATCGCACACGCCTCCTCAATAGGCTATTCTTGTATCAAAAAACTGAATGACTAACTCTACCCCCCCCCCGCCCCCCCCCCCCCCCGCTCATCGTCAAACATTCAGGATATTGTCCTGAAATCGCAATTGATTGCTCTCTCGTAAACTGGAACTAGCCCAATTCCTTCAATCTCAAGACATCGATATAGCTCTATTGTCTGAAACCCATCTAATTGCCAAAATCCAAGGTTACCAACTCCATCTGTGTAATCACCCAAGCGACTTTTCATACTGGGGAACCGCGATTTACAACGAACAGAACATCACTCACCATGTTCCACCTAGCTCACTGTACCCCAGCAATCCAGCTGGCTTGCAAATCAGCGCGACTGCATTGTGGAACTGCCATCAACATAGGGGGCCATCTACTGTCCATCACGGCATAACATACACAACAACCTATTCAATGATGCATTTCAGAGTATTGGTACCAAATGGATTGTTGGTGGTGACTACAACTCCAAGTGGTTCTGGACTAACCAACAGCAGAGGGAGGAACTGTTCCGCACTATTTCCAGCAATGGAGCAGGCTGCATCTCAGCCAGAGAACCAACCAACTGATTTTAAAAAAGCTTCTCGACTGCATCGACTTTTTCATTACCAAAGGCATTTCTATCAATTACACGAAAAATATATAGAACGAAATACACAAGCTGGGTCATGATTTCAACTGTCGATGATGAGGTTCAAAGACGGGTACGTAACGCAGTGGGAACGCGACCAATGTTAGGGTGAAGGTCAGAGATCAGCCGGAGAACTTCGGTCTCAGTGAAGTTCACCACTCGAGAAGTAAATGAAGAACACTGGTTAGTGGTGCGGAGAGGTCGGTTTGATTGCGAGATTTCTGAGCAGTGAGTAGTTCCAACTTACGTAACTTTGTTTCATGATAGTCTGAATGGACTATTGTCCGTCTACAGTGAGCAGATGCTAATTGCAGAGTCTGAAACTGCGTACAAGAGAGTGTTTTTGATAGGCTTTCTTGCAGAGTCCCTTTGAACCTAAACTACGTCAGGTACCTGTATCTAAACCTCATAATTGACATTAATATGGGTCATATCCACAAGGAAAATATCCATTTCATAATTTTAACTTGTTGATGACGTGACGTACAAAGCAGACATAGCCTTAAGTCATTCATCAGAAGACATGAAAGGTGATATTTATATTATTCGACTCCACCAGAACACTTCTTTATAACGGACTCACGCCACGATGAACTTTGCAGATTCTCATCCCCGAAAATTTTCCAGATATTTCAGATTTCTAATATTTCCTTCATGATTGAATCGCCGCGTTGGTCCATCCATAAATGAAAACAATAAAAAGGCGTTGTACATTTACACCGTCTACGTTTCAATTAATAAGCTCATATCTGACCTTCCAACGGACTAGGGCCCTTAGGGTTAAAACATTACTGTTATTTTTAAAAATTCCTGTAAATAAAGGCTCTAGCCGGGTAAGGTGGGGGGGGGGGGATGACCTTGGTTGGAAAATGTTTCAAATGTCCGTCAAAATGTTGTCCCCAATGAGAAAACTCGAAATCCAAAAAATTGGACCCATCCGCTCACCCACATGGGCTACAGAGTGGTTTTTAGGCCTAAAATCCAAATGGCTATATCTCAGCCAATAATGATCGTACAGCAATGAAACTTGAGGACATTTTAGCATATGTGAATGTTCATCCATGGTATTCTTTAAAAAAAAAAACATTCATATTTTCCCTAGTTTCTAGCTATAACAAAACTCAAACTCGAATAAAAAGAAATCGGGGGGGGAGGCACCTGGGGAAAATCATTCATTTGAAGCGCCATACCCTCTACTACAACATACATGAGTACCATAGTCCTCGGTGAAGTGCAACATTCCCCAAAAAATCAATATTTAATGAATTTCTGTGATTTTTCCATGAATAGCGGGGTGAACTATGACTGCTACCGCAATAGACCGCGAGAAATCAATGGTCAATGTTCGAGGTGAAAAATACACACTCCTCCATGAGATGAAATGGGAATGTTGATAGACCAAAAATATATTTTTAGTATTTCGTTTATCGATTTGGTCAATTCTTATGTAAACACGTCCACCGATTACGTGGAGTACGTTAGATTGAGAAAAATAGTTGAAAAATTCTCCAGTCGCTGGAACAGTCTGAAAATAGAAGAGAAGTGAGAAAATCCACTTTTTCACCCTGGAGGACCGTGAGTTTTGGTATTTCATTCATCAAATAGGTCAGTTCTCACGTAAACATGTACGCCAAGTTTGAAAAAAATAGTCAAAAAATTCTCCAGTCGTTTTAATGGTCTGGAAATGACAATAAATCGGGGAAATCCACTTTTTCACCCTGGAGAATCGTGAGTTTTGGTATTTTATTCCACAATTCGTTCAATTTTTATGTAAACATGTCCGCTGAGTTTGAAAAAAATAGTCAAAAAATTCTCCAGTTTCTGGGATGCCCTGAAAATAGTAAATACTCCAGGTAATCCAATTTTCCAACATGGAAAACCGTGATTTTTCATATTCTGTTTATCAACAAGGTCAATTCTTATGTAAATACATCCGCCGAGTTAGTGAATAAATTCTCCAGTCGCTGGAACGATCTAGAAATAGTAACAAATCCAGAAAATCAACTTTTTCAACATGGAGAGCCCTAATTTTTGGTATGTTGTTCATCAAAAAGGTCAAATCTTATGTTAATACCTCCGCCGAGTTTGAAAAAAAATAGTCCAGAAATTCTTCAGTCGCTTGAATAGTGTGAAAATTTAAAATTGAAAATATCTGGTATTTGAACTTGGAGAATCGTGATTTTTTTAAGGTCAATTTTTGAGTACATACATCCCTATTCGAAAAAAAATTCAATAAATTCTCCAGACGCTCATTAGTATGGTCGATTCTTCTAAGAACACTTACGCCGAGTTTTAAAAAAATTAAAAAAAATTCTCCAGTCGTTGGGACGCTTTGAAAATATTAAAAAATCAAAGATACACACCCGCCACAATGATTCATGTGTTACTTTTCGCCCCTCGAGTCGCAGCGGTACAAATTGTGTTACTGATAGCCGTGCACTCGCATGATGTGGAGGAATCCTTTTCCGAGACACAAGAAGACAATCATCTCCTTTGTATTGTCGTGCTCATGAATTCCAATATTTGAATAATTGTCACCTCAACTCGAGAGGAGATTCCAGCACTTCATGAGAGTACACGGCTCCCAGTAACACAGTTCGTACCTCTACGACTTTAGGAGAACAAAAATAAACATTCAACACTTCAGAGTAAAGGAAATGAATCTTAGGGGTGGGTGTGTATCGGTTTTTTACTATTTCCAGAGCGTCCTAGCGACTGGAGAATTTATTGACTAACTCGGCGGATGTATTTACATAAGAATTGACCTTGTTGATAAACAGAATATGAAAAATCACGGTTTTCCATGTTGGAAAATTGGATTACCTGGAGTATTTACTATTTTCAGGGCATCCCAGAAACTGGAGAATTTTTTGACTATTTTTTTCAAACTCAGCGGACATGTTTACATAAAAATTGAACGAATTGTGGAATAAAATACCAAAACTCACGATTCTCCAGAGTGAAAAAGTGGATTTCCCCGATTTATTGTCATTTCCAGACCATTACAGCGGCTGGAGAATTTTTTGAATATTTTTTTCAAACTTGGCGTACATGTTTACTTAGGAATTGAACGCATTGATGAATGAAATACCAAAACTCACGGTCCTCCAGGGTGAAAAAGTGGATATTCTCTAATTTTTGTCATTTCCAGAACGTTCCAGCGACTGGAGAATTTTTTGACTATTTTTTTCAAACTCGGCGAACATGTTTACGTGAGAACTGACCTATTTGATGAATGAAATACCAAAACTCACGGTCCTCCAGGGTGAAAAAGTGGATTTTCTCACTTCTCTTCTATTTTCAGACTGTTCCAGCGACTGGAGAATTTTTCAACTATTTTTCTCAATCTAACGTACTCCACCTAATCGGTGGACGTGTTTACATAAGAATTGATCAAATCGATAAACGAAATACTAAAAATATATTTTTGGTCTATCAACATTCCCATTTCATCTCATGGAGGAGTGTGTATTTTTCACCTCGAACATTGACCATTGATCTCTCGCGATCTATTGCGGTAGCAGTCATAGTTCACCCCGCTATTCATGGAAAAATCACAGAAATTCATTAAATATTGATTTTTTGGGGAATGTTGCACTTCACCGAGGACTATGGTACTCATGTATGTTGTAGTAGAGGGTATGGCGCTTCAAATGAATAATTTTCCCCAGGTGCCTCCCCCCCGATTTTTTTTTATTCGACTTTGAAGTTTTGTTATAGCTAGAAACTAGGGAAAATAGGAATGGTTTTTTTTTAAAAGAATACCATGGATGAACATTCACATATACTAAAATGTCCTCAAGTTTCATTGCTGTACGATCATTATTGGCTGAGATATAGCCATTTGGATTTTAGGCCTAAAAACCACTCTGCAGCCCATGTGGGTGAGCGGATGGGTCCAATTTTTTGGATTTCGAGTTTTCTCATTGGGGACAACATTTCGACGGACTTTGATACATTTATACTTTACTTCCTGAATTCACAAGTGAAAGTACAAGTTCTGACGTTGGAAAAACAAGCCGAGAATACAAGATCAGATTTTTCCGGGGCAAAGCGACTGGGAGACTGATTTACCTGGTTTCTTGAAGAATCGCTCATGCCTGGTTCAGATAAAGTAGATGAGGTTTATAAGGAGATCCCGAACTACCGTTTAGTTCCCGCGTTTCATTGCAATAGGCAAGTGTAGGCTTCCTTCTCGCGCATCAGAATTTTGTATAGCTCGATAAGACGCGCAGTAACGGAATGGAGGTATAGCACAATTATGAGAGGTGATATCGAAAAACGGCAATTGGAATTGTATTTAGTATCAAAAATACTGACCTAGAAATATTTTTAATACCTAGTTCATATCCATTCCAAAAGATTGAAATTTGATCGCATGTGTCATCGAAAAAGTGTAATTAACATGGCGAGTCATTTTTATTTTCACTTTTAGAGTGTATTACTTGATGTATTTGTTTTTGAGCACTTTATACACATAAACAAAGTTTCTTGATTCTTATTTATATGTATTAAATATCATTAATACGCCCACAGGAACGGTATATAAGTACAATAATTCTTCCATTATTGAAACGATTTCCAATTTTTTCACAGAATCATCAAAGAACTGCCCAGAAGGTATGATTTTGATAAACGATAAATGTAAATATGTGCTGCCAAGTGACTCAAATGTGATACAAACACCTGCGAGTTCACACTTATCAAAAGACAATACTGCCGTACCTCCGGAAGAAATGTCCACTTTTCCGAACTTCAAAAAATCTAAGGAAGGGTCACTTTCAATACAAAATAACAGTGCGTATCCGTAACTTTTGAATTCAAACTACAGTGGAAACTCTATATAACGAACCCCTGTATAACGAATTCCTCTATATTACGAATTTTTCCTCGGTCCCTCCCCCTTCAATGAATTTTACATGTTAAAAAATCTCTTTATAACGAATAATTCACTCTATATAACGAATTTTCTACAGAAATCTTGTCATTTTTTCCAAAAAAAATGTCGATTTCTGGCCTGAACTCAAACTTTTTTCTGAAAATTCTGATTCTTTGGTAAACATTTGAATATTTTCTCCAGAAAATTTGAATTTTGACGAATGTTTCAACATTTCCTTCTAAGAATGTCAACTTTCAGGTGAAATTTGAAAATTTTTATCATTCAAAATGTGGAACTTCGCAAAAATAAGACAAAAAAATGAATTTCTTTTTAACGAATTTTCTATATAACGAATTTTTTTTGTGGTCCCTTCAGATTCGTTATATAGAGTTTCCACTGTACGTACACACAAGATGTTATTACTTACATGACGACTAAGTTATCAGTTTTTATATAGAATACGGTTTTCATTCTTCCATTATTGAAACAATTTGCAATTTTTCAACAGAATTATCCATGAACTGCCCAAAAGGTACGATTTTGATAAATAATAAGTGTAAATCAAGTAACTCAAATGTGATACAAGCACCCAAGAGTTCACACTCAAAAGATGATGCTGGTGTACCTCTGAAAGAAAGGCCGACTTTTCCAAACCTCAAAAATTCTACACAAGAATTAGTTTCAAAACAAAATGACAGTGCCGAAGCGGTTGATTTCAAGAGCATTTTTCAATTAATTACTCGACCAGTCGAGGACAATTCCAACAACAAGGCGACTTTGTGTCCACCGGGAACAAAGTGGATCAGAAACAGTTGCCGTCTAATCGTGGCGTGAAGTTTGTTCTTTATAGCCATTAAACTAGAACTAATTACAGCCAAAAATGTTTTTATGAAGTAAGGAATATCCTGCATCATGTTTATAAGTATCATTAAATTTTTTTTACATTATTAGCAATATTGATCACGATAGGAGCGAACGGCCTTCTGAGATAAGAAAATAGCACATTTACTAGATCAGAAGTTCCATCATACAGCCTTCAATGTCATGAGTCAAGATTACAAAGCCACGCGCTTCTGAGAGTAATATTGTTGATAAATTCGTACCTATTTTAATACTATATATAAAGTAGGTCTAAGTATCAAGATTTGGTTTGTTCGTACATACATAATTAATTTACAACTGACCCTGAATCGCGGACAAAGTTTACGTATGTGATTTCCTTTTTCCATTCTCTATTGAAACACACTCAATAATTTTCATTCAAAGTCATCTCGTACAATCATAATGACCTCAAATACAATGGCTGCTCAAAGGTTGGGATTCTCTCTTTCAATTTTGGACTGAATAAAAACGTTTGTTATTAGTTTAGTCATTTATAAACTCACTTTTTCGTCGTTAGTCCAGGTACACTGAAGCCAGAAAGAAGGTCTTAGATAAACATGTTTCCTCTATCGGTACGACCGTACGCTTAGGACAGCATTTGCCACGTTTTCACTAGCAAATTGAATTCCACTTAGGACCATAATTCTCTACACGCACCTCGAGAAATACCAAATAGTCCTTTTCTTGTACCTGCACAAGCTTCTACATATGCACTTCGGCTCGTGGTTTTTCTAAAATTTTTGCACGCATTTCAAATGTGACAAACTTCAGCGCACTCCAGTGGCGTCACGATGCATTGTGACGGAAAAAGTTACCAAACCTCTTTGGTAGAGAACTAAACGTAGAGTATTTTTGGCAAGTCACCGCTCGAAACCCAAATTTCGCCTCTTTTAAATCCCCTCTGCAGGTGAAGCTCTACGTTATTCAGTAAGACGCGGGAAAGTGTCCTGAACAATCACAAAAAGAAAAAACGACGGCTTTTAAACGAGGGACGCAGAAAATTTGTTCTATAGAGTGAATTCTTTTTGACATTGAGACTGGAATGATTTGATGATGACGTCATACAGTGAACCACCTGCCCAACACACATAGTTACTCCCGTGAGAATAACACAGAGCGCAAGGATCAGTGAGTTTCGAATTGAGAATACGTACGTAATTTCTTAGTTGCCAGAAGTTTGTAGCATATTCTTGGATCCTTCAAAATTATAAATGCATGCCTTTGATTTGTAACATATTCCTCATTTTAGATTATTTACGTAATGATCCTCGCAGCCTATAGGAGTAAATATGTACGTTGACTAATATTTAAACGTTGGGTAGATTCACTCACAATGATTCATGGGTGACTTCAAATCAAATCATTTTATGGAATTCAAAATTAGAGTGCCGAAAAGTTTTTTTTTTTTTAGTTCTTTTCTGCATGTTAGAGCCATTCGAAATTTTTTTAAGTCCAACTCGTAGTCTTTCAGATTTTTTCAAGTCCCCGTCAAATAGCGATAGTTCCAAAGTCAAATTCCTCTTCTGTCATGTTGAAATTTTTCAGTGTCCCGATTTTCTAGATTACCGTACGTACTGAATAATATGATAGTTCCTAAACCATGTTTATTCATTCATCAAGTATTTCCGACGCTGAATACAAGGCCAATTCCCGTTTTTCAATAATGCCTCTCATTATTGGGCAATACTCGTGTTCAGTTAATGCGGTTTGTTATTGCGACGCGTAACGTATCTCATCGAGCTACAGAATTTCAGTGCGCTGGAAGGTACACTTGCCTGTCGCAATGAAGCGTGGGAACTAAACGTCAGTATTGCATATCCAATAACGAAAAGTAATCTTGAACAACGGTAGGGTCAATAATATTTCGATGAATGGCTCATGTTCATCCCAAAAGTTTAAAATTTGTTCATATTATGTGTAGTTTATCTTGATATTCCAAATTTTGTGAAGTCAAACTCCTTCATCAGAGTGGGTCGGTTTTTGCCGGGTGGCTGACCGTGGGACGCCAAAATTTTCAAAAAGACCATCCATAGAACAGGTCTCCTGTTAAAAAATTCTGCAGCTTTCAGATACTGTCTGGTCTAAGAAGTCATCCTTTATCGCATATTATAACGTTAACGTTCGGTGAGAATTAGCAGTACCTATTCACCTGCATCCCGACGTCGCACCAAAATGATGGGCAGACACCCAATTGTTATGATAATATGTGTATTATGATTATTAGGTAGGTACTCACGTACACTATGATGAATGGAGCGTTCTGTTAACCAAGGAAAATTCGTAAGTATGACAGGACCGTCATATCAAGATAACGGTCTTGTGATAAATTGAAATTTCCATCGGAAAACATTATGTTGTCTTCCGTCTCGTATGGCGAACGGTTTCCATGTTCAATTACGTAATCAAGAATAAGCTTCCAAGAGAAGTGAATAAGGACGATTATCATGCTATGAACGACGAGAGTGAAATATTGTACGCTGGTAAGAGCGTGAAATAGAATTGAGGTATGACGTCTTCAGCGAGAATTTTGATCTTTCATGTTACTATATAGAAGGAGGAGGGATGTTACTTGTAGAAATTTCTTTGATAACTTGGAGAAATTATACGGTAAAAATATTATGGTATTTACAAAATTACGAAAAGAAAGATTCGGAGTGAATCGATCATCGAAATAAAAATTTATTTTAAAGACAGGGCTCGTACTCGCCTCAAAAGAAATCACGGAAATTTCCGTTCTCTTCAAGTCATTCTATTTTCCATTGAGTATACAAATATTTTTGTTTATCGAAATTGTCGAGCAGGATACACCTACAGTCAAAGTTTTTGAATTCATCGCAAGAGGATGAATTATTTCATTCAGTTTGTCAGCACCAGTGCCTATTTGTAGGAGACGGGAAGCTATACGTTGCGGCATTTATCAAATGAAGAAGATCAATCATAATTATGTAATTTACTACCGCACAAGAAATTTTTATTCGTACAAATCGAAAGAACGACAAAGTCGTAAGATATCGGAAATAGGTAAAATTCGTAAAAATTCGAAAAATATACAAAGTCGAACTTTCCACTCACATCTCTTTCAACAAAAAGTGTCTACGGGATCGTTTACGGCCCAATTATGCGAACTTTCGATTATACTCCGGTAGTGCTTACACTTTTTGGAATACGGTCAACCGAGAAATGAATCTGCAAGGAACTTCAGCGATGGTATGGAAAGAAAAATGTTTCCGCCCGTCTAACGATGGTAAATTGATCGAAGACCTGACTCCACTCGAGTTTGATTTCTTCGTGCGTGAGGTTGACCGAAAATGTATATCACATGCAGCCACTTAAGACCGCAAGATTACCCTATTGAAGAAGAAAGTTAATCTCAAATTCCAACGCTTCAATGTTGTCTCCAAGGTGGTTTTCCATCCTCCTCGACTAAATTTTTCTCAGGTCAACCTTTCTCTTCCTGTGTAAGCTCTACTGCGAAAAAGTCTGAAACACAACCTTCCTCTGCCCGATGAATCACAAGCAACCACCAACCTAACAGTCGATCTTTGAAAAAACGACGACTTCCTTAACGAAGTTAAACGAGGAACGCAGGGAACCTGTTTTATGAGTCAGATGGGATTTTGTATAGGAAATTCAAGGAAGCCTAGACCTAGATAAAGCTAGTATAAAGAAGGCCTAGACCTACTGTAAGCCTAGTATGATATAGTTTGAGAGTCTAAATTTTTCTCAAATCTCCAGCTATATATGACAGCTCAAGAATCGAAATTTTTCCAAGTCCCCCTCCTATCATATTTAGTTCGAGAGTCGAAATTTTTCCAAGTCCCCCTCCTATCATATTTAGCTCGAGAGTTGAAATTTTTCCAAGTTCCCCTCCTATCATGTATATAGCTTGAAAGTCGAAATTTTTCCGAGTCCCCCGCCAATCATATATAGCTTGAGAGTCGAAATTTTTCCAAGTCCCCCTCCTATCATATTTAGTTCGAGAGTCGAAATTTTTCCAAGTCCCCCTCCTATCATATTTAGCTCGAGAGTTGAAATTTTTCCAAGTTCCCCTCCTATCATGTATATAGCTTGAAAGTCGAAATTTTTCCGAGTCCCCCGCCAATCATATATAGCTTGAGAGTCGAAATTTTTCCAAGTCCCCCTCCTATCATATTTAGTTCGAGAGTCGAAATTTTTCCAAGTCCCCCTCCTATCATATTTAGTTCGAGAGTCGAAATTTTTCCAAGTCCCCCTCCTATCATATTTAGTTCGAGAGTCGAAATTTTTCCAAGTCCCCCTCCTATCATATTTAGCTCGAGAGTTGAAATTTTTCCAAGTTCCCCTCCTATCATGTATATAGCTTGAAAGTCGAAATTTTTCCGAGTCCCCCGCCAATCATATATAGCTTGAGAGTCGACATTTTTCCAAGTCCCCCTCCTATCATATTTAGTTCGAGAGTCGAAATTTTTCCAAGTCCCCCTCCTATCATATTTAGCTCGAGAGATGAAATTTTTCCAAGTTCCCCTCCTATTGTATATATAGCTTGAAAGTCGAAATTTTTCCAAGTCCCCCTCCTATCATATTTAGCTCGACAGTTGAAATTTTTCCAAGTTCCCCTCCTATCATATATATAGCTTGAAAGTCGAAATTTTTCCGAGTCGCCCGCCAATCATATATAGCTTGAGAGTCGAAATTTTTCCAAGTCCCCCTCCTATCATATTTAGTTCGAGAGTCGAAATTTTTCCAAGTCCCCCTCCTATCATATTTAGCTCGAGAGATGAAATTTTTCCAAGTTCCCCTCCTATCGTATATATAGCTTGAAAGTCGAAATTTTTCCCAGTCCCCCGCCTATCATATATAGCTTGAGAGTCGAAATTTTTCCAAGTCCCCCTCCTATCATATTTAGTTCGAGAGTCGAAATTTTTCCAAGTCCCCCTCCTATCATATTTAGCTCGAGAGATGAAATTTTTCCAAGTTCCCCTCCTATCGTATATATAGCTTGAAAGTCGAAATTTTTCCCAGTCCCCCGCCTATCATATATAGCTTGAGAGTCGAAATTTTTCCAAGTCCCCCTCCTATCATATATACAGCTTGAAAGTCGAAATTTTTCCGAGTCCCCCTCCTATCATATATAGCTCGAGAGTCGAAATTTTTCTAAGTTCCCCTCCTATCATCTATAGCTCGAGAGTCGAAATTTTTCTAAGTCCCCCTCCTATCATATATAGCTCGAGAGTCGAAATTTTTCCAAGTTCCCCTCCTATCATCTATAGCTCGAGATTCGAAATTTTTTCTAAGTCACCCTTCTATCATATATAGCTCGAGAGTCGAAATTTTTCTAAGTCCCTCTCCTATCATCTATAGCTCGAGAGTCGAAATTTTTCTAAGTCCCCCTCCTATCATATATGGCTCGAGAGTCGATATTTTTCTAAGTCCCCCTTCTATCACATATAGCTCGAGAGTCGAAATTTTTCTAAGTCCCTCTCCTATCATATATGGCTCGAGGGTCGAAATTTTTCTAAGTTTTTCGCTGGACGACGCACGGCGGACGGCGCACGGAGGACGGCGCACGGCAGATTTCTCAAATAGCCCCCCATAAAACAGGTTCCCTGTTAAAATTTCGACTCTCGAGCCATATATGATAGGAGGAAGACTTAGAAAAATTTCGACTCTCGAGCTATATATGATAGCAGGGGGACTTGGAAAAATTTCGTCTCTCGAGCGAGAAAAATTTAGATTCTCAAACTATATTATGATAGGCTTATAGTAGGTCTAGGCCTTCTTTATACTATCTTTATCTAGGTCTAGGCTTCCTTGAATTTTCAATACCAAATCCCATTCGACTCATAAAACAGGTTCCCTGCGTTCCTCGTTTAACTTCGTTAAGGAAGCATTCGTTTTTTCAAAGTCGCCCTCCTATCATATATTCTCGAGAGTCGAAATTTTTCTAAGTTTTTCGCTGGACGGCGCACGGCGCACGCCAGATTTCTCAAATAGCCCCCCATAAAACAGGTTCCCTGTTAAAATTTCGACCTTCGAGCCATATATGATAGGAGAGGGACTTAGAAAAAAAATTACGGCTTCCTTAACGAAGTTAAACGAGGAACGCAGGGAACCTGTTTTATGATTCGAATGAGATTTGGTATTGAAAATTCAAGGAAGCCTAGATCATATATAGCTCGACAGTCGAAATTTTTCCAAGTCCCCCTTCTATCATATATAGCTCGAGAGTCGAAATTTTTCTAAGTCCCTCTCCTATCATATATGGCTCGAGAGTCGTAATTTTTCTAAGTCCCCCTTCTATCATATATAGCTCGAGAGTCGAAATTTTTCTAAGTTCCCCTTCTATCATATATAGCTCGAGAGTCGAAATTTTTCTAAGTCCCTCTCCTATCATATATGGGTCGAGAGTCGAAATTTTTCTAAGTCCCCCTTCTATCATATATGGCTCGAGAGTCGAAATTTTTTCAAGTCCCCCTTCTATCATATATGGCTCGAGAGTCGAAATTTTTCTAAGTCCCTCTTCTATCATATATGGGTCGAGAGTCGAAATTTTTCCAAGTCCCCCTCCTATCATATATAGCTCGAGAGTCGACATTTTCTCCAAGTCCCCCTCCTATCATATATAGCTCGAGACTCGAAATTTTCCCAAGTCTCTCTGCTATCATATATGGCTCGAGAGTCGAAATTTTTCTAAGTTCCCCTTCTATCATATATAGCTCGAGAGTCGAAATTTTTCTAAGTCCCTCTCCTATCATATATGGGTCGAGAGTCGAAATTTTTCTAAGTCCCCCTTCTATCATATATGGCTCGAGAGTCGAAATTTTTTCAAGTCCCCCTTCTATCATATATGGCTCGAGAGTCGAAATTTTTCTAAGTCCCTCTTCTATCATATATAGCTCGAGAGTCGAAATTTTTCCAAGTCCCCCTTCTATCATATATGGCTCGAGAGTCCAAATTTTTTCAAGTCCCCCTTCTATCATATATGGCTCGAGAGTCGAAATTTTTCTAAGTCCCTCTTCTATCATATATAGCTCGAGAGTCGAAATTTTTCCAAGTCCCCCTCCTATCATATATAGCTCGAGAGTCGAAATTTTCTCTAAGTCCCCCTCCTATCATATATAGCTCGAGACTCGAAATTTTTCCAAGTCTCTCTCCTATCATATATGGCTCGAGAGTCGAAATTTTTCTAAGTTCCCCTCCTATCATCTATAGCTCGAGAGTCGAAATTTTTTCTAAGTCCCCCTCCTATCATATATAGCTTGAGAGTCGAAATTTTTCTAAGTCCCTCTCCTATCATATATGGCTCGAGGGTCGAAATTTTTCCAAGTTTTTCGCTGGACGGCGCACGGCGGACGGCAGATTTCTCAAATAGCCCCCCATAAAACAGGTTCCCTGTTAAAATTTCGACTCTCGAGCTATATATGATGGGAGGGGGACTTAGAAAAATTTCGACTCTCGAGCTATATATGACAGGAAGGGGACCTTAGAAAAATTTCGAATCTGAAGCTATATATGACAGAAGAGGGACTTGGAAAACTTTTGACTCTCGAGCTATATATGATAGGGGACAAATTTTCCCAAGTCTCCCTCCTATCATAAATAGCTCGAGATTTGAGAAAAATTTGGACTTTCAAACCACATTATACTAGGCTTATTTTACGTCTAGGCCTTCTTTATACTAGCTTTATCTAGGTCTAGGCTTCCTTGAATTTTCAATACCAAATCCTATTTGACTCATGGTTCCCTGCGTTCCTCGTTTAACTTCGTTAAGGAAGCCGTCGTTTTTACTGTAGTTCATTTAATGCATTTGTATATAATACATTTCAGGTCGTAATGATACTTTCAAGAGGATAGTTGAAACTCACCCGGCATATGATCCTCTTCAGTATCCATTATTTTCTAAGTCCCCCTCTTATCATAATATAGTTCGAGAGTCGAAATTTTTCCAAGGTCCCCTTCCTGTCATATATAGCTCGAGAGTCGAAATTTTTCCAAGTTTTTCGCTGGACGGCGCGCAGCGGGCGGCGCAAGGCAAATTTATCAAAAAGCCCCCCCCCCCCCATAAAACAGGTTCCCCGTTAATAACCAAAGCCGACAAAGGTAATTCTGTGATGATTTTGGTTGAGGAGAAGTACGATAATAAAGTCCATGACTTTTTGAAGGGCAGTGGACGCACTGCCAGCGGTATTAATTCTACTTTTAATTTTTCCAGTTATGTCCGTGATGTTGGATCGAATGTTAACAAGTGCATATCCACTTTGAGGAATCCTAGATCCATCCTCATCCCTAACCCTGTACCTCCTCGGCTTTATGATCTTCCTAAACTCCGTAATTGGAGAATGTCCCTATTAGACCAGTGGTTTTTTTCATATCTTCTCCGACGTATAAGCTTTCTAAATTACCCGATCAATGCTTCAAGGTGAGTTATCACTTACGCGGTTCGCTGTCATCAATTCTCCTGAATTAGTAGAGAGGATAATAAATGGTGTTCTCCCTTGTTTTATTCTTGTCTTCTTCGATGTGAAGAGTATATTTCTGCGCGTCTCCTTCCTGCTCTTGATTACTTCAAAGTCCAGCTCCTTGAAAATGCGCATATCCCGTTAACGTTCACTTGACACTCCTTAAAATGTGTCTTACCCCCAATTTCTGTCAATTTCAACATCTCATCTATGAGTTTCCCCCTAATATCGGTGTCCCTATCGGCTCCCTCTCGGATCTTTGGTCTCTGAGGTCTTTCTCAAACGTTTTAAAAACGAAGTCTTTCATTCTGGTTTCCATCTCCTCCCCTACATCGCACCGACATGTGGATGATATCTTATGTCTCTGGAGTGACTCCCTGTCCAATCTTCACTCTTTTCTCACCTTCCTCAATAGTCGGTATCCTACCATTGAATTTACTATTGAGGTAGGAGGAGCCTCCATCAACTTTCTAGACCTGGTATGTATCGTTTGGGGATTTTCCGTAAAATTACCTGCACGATATCCGTGCCTCTTCCTTTTGGCCTCCATTTCATAAGCTCGCCGCCTTCAATAGCTTCATCCACCGCCTCGTTTTTATCCCTCTTTCCCCTCAGACTTTCTCTGACTAGGTTGAGGTCATCAAGTATCTTGCCCATTCTAACGGCTTGGAACTTGATGTCGATTGTAGGGTCCGGAAGAAACTTATTTCTAAAGCTTTAGACTCTAGCACTTCTCTCCCTCGAAGTATCACTCCCTCTAGAAGAAAATTCAGGGAAGCTTTCCTCGGAGATCACTCATCTCCTTAAACCCTTCAATCTTCGTCCTGCTTTCTATAACCCCAACCCTGTTTGTAGCCACTTTTGTAGGCAAAAGGATCCTGTCCTTATTTTAGAGAGAAGCGGAGTCTATATAAGCTTCAATGTTCCGCCTGTCCGGCTGTCTAAATAGGGGAGACAAGCCGACGGCTTTGTACTCGAGTTCAAGAATATCTTGACGAAGTCAATACTGTCCACCTCCGAAAAAGATCGGCTTCTGCTGGACACCTTTCGGATTCCGATCATAAATTTGATCTCCAACAAACCGTCTTGCTCTATTGTGAGAATTCCTTCCGTTGACGGTTGGCCCTCGAACACATATTGAAATTGTTCGTCACTTTTGAATCGTTTTTTACCTGAGAAAGAACTCATAAAAAAATTCTACACTCTCCCTTCTTCTTGAATCATATTTTAATTTTCCTGCCACCACTGGCCTTTTCCATTTCTTTCGATTTAGCTTAGTTTTAATTTAGTGTTCGTCAGTAGATGACTGTTTGGTCGAAAATATATCTATATTTATATATTCATGATCTGTAATTTTTAAGATTTTTTTTTTTTACTTTCAACGTTTTACGACCTAGTCGTTTGTTCGATTTTTGTATATTTTTCAAATTTTTACGAACTTCAACGATTTTCAATATTTTACGACTTTGTCGTTCTTTCGATTTGTACGACAAATTAAAATTTCTTGTGCGATAGTAAATCACATTGACTGATTTCGATCTTTCCTTCTTCACCAGTGTCTATTTCTTAGGTATAGATAACTACAGTAGGCTTCGTAAGTTGTGAAGCTCTTCTCACGAAACTACCCTCATCGAGCAATGGCAGGCGGAGGAGAGGTAGGATATTACGGATTTCATTTGTTTCTCTTGTAGCGACATAACGTGAATTCCTTTAGCCACACATAAAATTTTTATGATCGCGATTGAAACATACACGCGCGCGTGTATTTTCACTTTTTAACTAGCGCCAAGAATTTATCTACGAACTGCGCAGATTAGCGTCTCTCGAGGTTTTTAAACGAGCTTCGTCGTTCGTATTTGTAATCTCTATGAATATTATTTCAATATTCATTGAAATATACGTTATTACATTCTTCCTCAGACAGTCAACTCTCATCGTGCTCAATTGCAAGTGTTTTATGAGGAGCCGATAGGTCGAATTTTATCGTTGACGGGAATAAAAGCTCGATAGGCGAAGTAAAAATATGAAGTTTTTCACGTTCTTAGGTAAAAATATCGTGATACTCGTACTCTTCGTGTTATTGACATATTCCGTAATTATGGGTGCGAAAATCAACGGTACTAAAAAAGAAAATCGTGATTCCAAGGGTTTGCACACCATGGTCGCGTACAATGCGTCAACGGATAATGCGATCAAACTTTCAGAAGCCAGTTTGTTTGGCGGATCGTCTGTCATCAAAAAAAGAGTTCGAGAGACAACCGATTGTCCCTTTGGAAAGAGTTACAAGAAAGGTAAATGCCGAACTTTGATATCTAAAAACATAACGATCAATTGGTGAACTTTTTACGACGCGCATTCAACTTTTAGGCCTATCCGTTTATTATTGTTATTATGCACTGACTTTTATTATTTTTCAACCACTATGTGTATACGAATAAAGTCTACCTAACGATAAATTTGCGTATCAGTAATTGAAACACTCGTACTCGAGAACGCACATTTCATTTTTGTGACCACGAATTGAAACTGTTTCATGTACGCGTACCTCATTGTAATTGTTAATCATTTGGGAATTCGTAATTGATAATCATAAATTATCGTTCATAGAGCACACCGGGGGCGTTCAGCTGATATTTTTTCAATTGAGACAGTGACCTTACAATATGTAGTAGGCGCACGAAAGATTTGAAGTGCCCAGGAAATTAATAATTTACACACATTTTCAATCTTGTGTCACAAATGTTAGCAGTCACAACTATGAAAGTCGTTCACCCTACCAAAAAAAAAACATATATATATTGTTTTATCTGCTTTTCTCATTCCTGTACTACATCTTTATACGCTGTTACACTAGTGTAGGCGAATTAGAAACAAGATGACGTGACAACTTGAAAGCGCTGCAATTTCAAGGAATCCGTCGTTTTTCTAAGTCTCCTGTCATATATAGCTCAACAGTGGAAATTTTAACAGCGAACCTGTTTTATGTTTTTTTTTTTTTGAGAAGTTTGCCGTGTGCCGTACGCTGTAGCCATATATGATAAGAGGGGGACTTGGAAAAATTTGGATCCGCTGGCCATATATTTTTTCCACGTCCCCCTCCTATCATATACAACTCGCGAGTCGAATTTTTTCCATGTCCCCTTCCTATCATATAGCTCGAGGGTCGGAATTTTTCCAATTCCCGCTCCTATCATATATAGCTCGAGAGTCGAAAATTTTTAAAGTCTCCCTTCCCCCTCCGTGACGTCATCAACCTCGCTCGCGCCCGCGCTCGCGGACGAAAATTTCTTGAAGGTACTCCCAACAAAAGGGATAGCGGGTTCCCCGCAAAAAAATAAACTTTGGTGAATTTTATTGCAGTCAATTTTCTTCCGCGGCGAATTCTTTACGGTGAATTATCTTGCGGCGAATTTTCATGGAATCGGCAGAAGTCACTAAACTAGGTTGTAATCCCCGCTGCCTTTGGTTATCCCCCTCTCCCTCAAAAGCCAACTGTAACCTTCTCAAATCTCTAAACTAGGTCGAGGTCATTCGTATGGTGAGACAAGCACGATTTTCCGAAGATCCCCTATAAGAATTTCTGTGTAGTGTATGCGAATAAGGAAAAATAAAAACATTTTGGGCCATAAAAGCTTTGATGACTGAAAATGATAGAGAATGACGTCTAGAATGACCCCCTAAAAATCCCACGAAATCCCGCAGGAGCCTTTTTTATGGGGGGTTTGTATCACCCAAAAATCAGTTTTTTGCAAATCCGCCGCCCCCTGACAACGGAGAACGAGGATTTTTTCGCGCTAAATAATATTTTCAGTACTACTGCAGAATTGCCTTGTACATGACCAAGTTTATTCGTGAAAGGTACCACCCCCCTCTCCCCATTATTTATTCACTGAAAATATTTTTCATACATCATACCACATTTTTACACGTTGTTAAGCCCGTGAAAAGCCATTACTCTACTTTATAGAGCGCTATTTACACAGGTTTTCAAAACTGGGGGTACTTCCATTGACTTTGTTGATCGAGGGGGAGGGCTAGGCTTACGATAAAATACACTATCTTATTGAAAATTTTATGAGGAACAATTTTGAACTGAGGTACTTTTTACATAACCCGCATATTTCGCGAAATATTTGCAAAAAACTGATTTTTGGGGGATTCAAACCACCATAAGAAAAAGGCGCCTGGGGGATTTCGTGGGATTTTTAAGGGGTCATTCTAGACGTCATTCTCTATCATTTTAGTCAACAAAGCTTTTATGGCCCAAAATGTCTTCATTTTTTCTTATTCGCCTACACAGAAAGAGTCAAAATTCTTAGAGGGGATCCTCGAAAAATCGTGCTTGTCTCACTATAGGAATGACCTCGACCTAGTTTGGAGATTCGAGAAGGTTACAGTTGGCTCTTGAGGGAGAGGGGAGTAACCAAATGCAGCGGGGATTACAACCTAGTTTAGTGACTTCTGCCGATTCCATGAAAATTCGCCGCACGATAATTCACCACAAATAATTCACGGCGGAGGGAAATTGATCGCAAGAAAATTCATCAAATCTTATTTTTTTTTTAGCGGGGAACCCGCCATTTCTTTTGTTGGGGGTACTTTCAGGAAATTTTCGTCCGCGAGCGCGGTTGATGACGTCACGGAGGGGGGACTTCAAAAATTTTCGATCCTCGAGCTATATGATAGGAAGGGGACTTAGAAAAAGTTCGACTCTCGAGTTGTATATGATGGGAAGGGAACGTGGAAAAAATATTTGTCTCATCATATATGGCTACAGCGTACGGCGCACGGCAAACTTCTCAAAAAAAAACCATAAAACAGGTTCGCTGTTAAAATTTCCACTGTTGAGCTATATATGACATCAGGAAACAGACTTAGAAAACGACGGATTCCTTGAAATTGCAGCTCGTTCAAGTTGTCACGTCATCATTTTCGGAACTCAGAAGAACATCAGGCTTCAAGATTTATATGATAGAAGGGGGACTCGGGACAGCGAGTTCCCCGCTGCCATTGCAGTCCTGCAATGGCATCTAATTTTTTTTTCTAGAACGTGATATTGTATTATTTTGATCAGTGTAAGTCTATTAGCGTTACAGAAGCCACATCAGTCTAGGGCGACGTCATTATTTGTAGCAGCAATCTGCTACTTAAGTTGTAAATAAAACAATGAAATTGCGTTTCGGTTAGGCGGGTGCGCATGCTTGGAAGTAGTTGGCCCAGTAAGCACTGCGATGGGATCGAGAGGCCAATCCGTTCGCACCTTCACAGCTCTGGCAGAACATTGCCAAGGTCGAACTTTTTGGCCGTCCCAGTACAGCCTATTCTTTCGTTGTTGGTCCTTGATGTACGTAAGTCCGTTCATAATTAACCTGTCCCTACTAATTTCGCCATTTTCATTCAACTGAAGTGCAGTTAGCAAGCCACATGTTGAAGTATACTGCTCAGTTACAGTTGTTATGGAAAATTTAATTCTCGTGTATATTACTTACTTCCTTACAGATGTACCAGAAGTACGTATACGCCAGGAAGGTCGGGTTAAGTTCGGTAATTTTTTGCAAAAATTTTCCGAGGAAAATCATGTCGGGTGGAAAATGCCGGGTGGCGCAGAAATCACTTACCACTTTTGCATCGATTAAAAAAGTATGTCCACCGTTGGCAAACGACGAATTTATTTGAAAAAAAAAATGAATTAAATAACAAATTCAAAGAGAGACGCAGAAAACTCCACGGGTGTAACTGACAATTGACCCACCAACGAGTGTACCAAAACGCGTACTCGAAACAATTGTCTAGACAGCTGTAAAGACGCGCATGCGTAATTTTTGTGATCGGTAAGTGACTTCTGGCGCAACGTGAGATTGGTAAGCAACTTCTGCGGGTATGTCGGGAAAAGTACATGTAGGAATTAAAATTTTGGGAAAATAATTGTCGGGCAAGAAATTTGTCGGATAAAAAACTGTCGATGTCGGGTCTTTTTTTTTGGGGTCCTTTACAGCTCAACTTATAATTGAAGCGCTGCGTGGAAAAGGGGCCTCCGTCTAATGTATTTCTTATGGAACGGAGGCCCCTTTTCCACGCAGCGCTTCAATTTGTGGTTCACAATCAATACTATGTCAGCTTCAAGCTTAAAACTTGAAGCTGCTATTTAACAGCGTATATGGTTTCAAAATTAAGGCTCGAAATCATGAATCCTCTGTTCCATCTTACAACACATAAATAACAAAATTCACAAAAACATAAAGATTACCAGAGTCGTAATTTAAAAACTTTATTAAGCGAGCGCTTTATTCTTGCCCGTCGATGAATATTTATCCGAAAGCGCTCTCTTAATAATATTTTAAATTTATGCTCGAAGCTTAAATTTTCATTTTCAATTCTTCATCATCTCTTTGCCGAGCAAACCTGAGAATGAACAGAAATTGATTAGTGTAAAAAAACTGAAAATAAAAAGCGTAACTTGAAACTTGTGACTAAGCTCAAGTTCAAGCCTTGAAGCTAAAAACTAATATTTTACAGCTTAAAGCTCACGGCTCTTTGGACCTCCAGCTCATCCGCAAGGAGCGCTTGCAGACAGATTGGTTGTATTTGTAATAGGCCGATTTCACAGTGACGACGAAGAAGATTATATGTCTACTTCAGAACAACTTAAAAGTAGTAAGGGCGGGTCTTTGGTACACTTTCCCTATGATAAAAATTCATTAAATTAACAAAAAATACACTCCAAAAAAAAATTAACGCACAAACGTTTCCGAAAAACATTCAGACATTATTTTACTCGTTTCTCATACTTTTTCAAAGAAAATCACCGATCTGGTATAAGAAAATAGACTTTTTAAAATTAGAGTGCATATTCATTCTGACTTGTATTTCTTCAGAGAAAATCACTGATCTGGTATAAGAAAATAGACTTTTTTAAAATATAATTTTCTAGACCGTTCCGAAAATATTCAGACATTATTTTACTCGTTTCAATCAAAATATTCAACCTTTCTCTCTGTGTTTCTCATGTAGGAGTTGAGACCTACCTTTTTAAATCTTGATAGAAATGATGTTATTGAAAAGAAAGTATAAAACTTATAAGTAAATCTAGTCTACAAATGTTTATTGACTTAGAAAAATATGGATACTTGTGAGAGTAGCTACCAAGAAAATGTATTTGAAGTTCATTTTGAAGAAAATCCTGAAGAGTATATGGAAGTTATAAGAGCAATCAAAAATGCAGAAATGTTATTCCTTGGTGGTAGTCCACTTTTTGATGATATTCGATTCTATGATCCACAACCTCAAGCTGATCTGGGATATGAATCAGAAAATGAATCAGATATAGATGAACCAAATACAGACATAATCAATGAACCAAATATAGATGTAATAAATGAACCAGATATAGAGATAATCAATGAACCAGATAATAGCTTACTATCAGCTAGCACATCTTGTGATAACTTGAGAAATCAGGGAACAGAAAATAAATAAATGAATAAATAGTAGACCTACCTAATTATTTTTTAAAACAGTTATTTCAATCAACCTTTTTATAGCTTTTCTACTTATATAAATAATAATCAAATGGAAAATCAAAACAGCCTGCAAGATAATTATAATGACTATGAAGAAGAATATGAAAAATTTACTCAAAAAAGTAAGGATAGGGCAAGAGAGAGAATGAGAGAAATAGATAGAATGAAGATAGATAGACCTATTGATAACTATGATAAATCACCTATAAGAGAGGATGATTTTGAATCAGATATTGACTCAGAGGAGGGTTTATAATAATCTTTGGTATATTTATTTCATTTTCAATACCTAATTCTAAAGAATCTTCATAGTTATATTGAATAAGGTAACAAGAGAGCTCTATGTTTATAACATTATATTTACTTGCCAAATCATACTATATATAGTAATAGTTTATATTATTATTTCACTTTTTGTGCATATTCAATACAATTTGAAGAGCATCATATAGGTTTTTATTGTGAAAATTGCAGATAATTTAATTTGTACCAACAACTCAGTACCCATATGGTATAGTTAGGTAAGATTACTCTCTTATCATACTCAAATTTGAACTTTTTAGTCTCCACTTTATTCACTAAATTTTTAGTTTTAGTTATTCTATTGTAAGTCAAGTCTATAGAAGTCTGTTTAAGTTCGTTCATAAATTGTGCTAGTTTCATTCAGGCTCAAAAAATCTTGGTTTAGTAGACGAACTTTTTAAATGACATAAATTGTGCTAATTTCATTCAGGCTCAAAAAATCTTGGTTAAGTTGTTGAACTTTGTAAAAGGCGGCTGTTCACCCCACTTACTCATTTAGCTGAAAAATTTCTCAAAATATTTTAAAAGTACTAAATATGCTAACTTTTCCCAAGTGAAGATTTATCTTTGCTCATTTTTATTTTAGTCAAAATTGTGCTAACTTTTATTTTTCAAAAAAGTTAAAAAACTGAAATTATAAATTAAATAAGTATATAAAGATGCATTCTTTAGATAAAAAAGTAGTTGATTTGATTCACACAAAATTCAACTTCTTGGAAAATATTGATATGAAAATAAAATATTTGTATAATATAAGAAAATATAAAGAACATGATGAATTAAAACTTGGAATTAAAATGATTGATAATAAAACATGTTATGTAGCTACAGATTGTCTCCTTATAGATGATACAGAAGAATCTAATTTTGATGAAATATTTGTTAAACATAAAGAAGGAATGATAATTCCAAAATTAAATAATTATGATGATTATAAAAAGTTATATAAAAGTTTTACTTTTGTTAAACCGATATCATCATCAGAAGTTTATAAAATAGTTGAAGATTTTAATAGAAATTTGAAAGATTAAAAATTTTTATACCTTCTAGAAGAAATTCAAGGAGTCAAGAATTTTTATACATTTTCTAAAAGAAATTATTATATGTGAATTAGATTATATTAAAAAAATTAATAAATATATTAAAAGTTATAATTAATTTGATAATATGTAAAGATGAAAGGTTATTATGATATAGGTTTTGATAAATATCATCACTAAAAAATGAAATATTTATTAGACAGAAGTTAGTTACGGTACACTTCTTCCAATTTAATAAATATTACTTTTTGATTCATCCACATATTGTACACCAATGAAATTCATCAAAAATAGCTTCAAAATTTCTTATGCTTTGTCTCTATATATACTACCATAAAAATTAATTTCTTGAACATTCTCCATTTTTATAAATTTGATCTTTAATATTTTGAACAGAAACTTATTAAGTACCTACTTATATTTAATTTTCATTTTTAGTACCCATATGGTATAGTATCATAATTAGGTAAGATTACTCTTTTATCAAACTCAAATTTAAACTTTTTGGTCTCTACTATATTTACTAAATTTTTAGTTTTTATGTCTCTATCTATTCTATTGTAAGTCAAGTCTACAGAAGTCTGTTCAAGCTCATTCATATTTTCCTTAATTAGTTTTATCATTGTATTACCATTCAATTTTTCTAAATTTTGATAGTTCAATGTAAAACCTTTTATTTTAGTCACATTTTTACCTAAATTAGTTTTATAATAATAACTTTTAGGACCTGTTGACGCCCACAACTTGATATATTCATCTTTTTTGAGCTCATCTGTCCATTCTCCTAGCATATCACCAGTTTTGATAGTATTTAAACCATTATCAAAATAAACTATAGAATCTGTATCACAATAAATCACAGCTTCACCTAATTCATTTAATTTTTCATACAGTCTTAATCTAGCATTTGCTGTTGTAAGCTATATAAATATTAGTACTAGTATTATTTTGAACATAATAATCCTTAAATTTTTAACTCATTTGTACTGTCTCTTCTGTTAGATAATCTACATTTATATCAATTAATCTATCATCTAGTAAAACTTCATAAAACCTTTGCACACTAGTCACATACTCTGTTTGACTCATATTTTGTCTCTGACCAAACTTTCCCCACAAACTATTTAAACATATTTTTGCTACAGCTCTTCTACCAGGATTTACTTCAATTTTTTGAGGATCCAAGTCAATACCCATTTTTTCCTTTATATCCTGTATATATTCCTCATTTGAATTATAATTATGAGGACTAGATTCTAGTTTAATCTTCATAAAATTTTTTACATATTTTTTAAATAAATTTTTTCTTTTCTTTTCAAAATGCCAGACTTCATAAATTTGTTGAATTTTATATCCTTTTTTGATTGCTTTATTAACTTCAATTGTTGACCATGTTCCTGTTATCATTCTTTCATTCACAGTATGAGGGCATTTCCTTATTTTCTTTTCAGCACATTTGAAGCACAATGGGAATAATAATTTTTCATTTTTATCCATTTTAACCTTAACAGGTAATACAGGATGATACAAGTTCTTTGGAGGTAGAATTTTACATTTTATTATTCCAAACCAGTTCTTATCATGACGCTCTGGTTCAATAAGTTTTTCAGGATGACCAATAGGATAATAGTCATAATATTGAACAGTTGGGTACAGACTACAAACATCTATATATTTAATTTTCCTATTCTTTGTAGATTTTGTCCACAATTTAAATGTATTAGTTCTTCCTCCAAAGAATGCATCTCTTGGATTCAAAGGTTCAATTATCTCTGGTTTTATACTAGTTTTATACTCGGATGATTTAGTCCATTTACATTCCCACATCTCTACTAAATTATGTCCAGCTTCCTTTATTCTGTTACTTCTCTCCTTTGTTTTTTCATACAAATCACCCATTTCTTCCTGATTAACATTATTTATTCTATCCTCACTATAACACTTTTGACATCCATGCCAGAAACATCGGTGATATTGGTATACAGTGTTGGTTTTCTTATCAAAACCATCAACTTTTGCTCCACAGATCATTTGCTCACCACCATTCAAAGCATGTTTTATATTAGGATTTTCAAGACTATTTAACCAACTTATAGACTGTCTCGAATATTTTTCTTCTATCGGCTCATTCACAACAGCTATAGTATCTTTCCATATATATTTAGATCTATAGATAGCCATACAGACACTAGCAATTGTCAAATATTGGAAAGGATCTATATTAGCTATTTCTAAAAATTCTTCCCTAAATTTTAAACAACCTTTTCTTAAAATATCAACATCTGATCTACAATATTCTATAATTTCTTTCTTCATATCAAAAATATAATTTTCTTGAACTCTTTGTAAATACCATTCTAAGAATTTTTTCCTACTTTCAGGTTTCATCTGATTATAACAATAGTACTCTTTTGCAGGGATTGGTCCAACATAATTTTCATTTTCTTTAGTATTAAATAAATGTGGAAAGTACCCTTTTTTCAATTCAGTTAAACCAAATGTTTTTGGAAAATCACTTAGGGGTCCATTAATGAAATTACTACTGTCAATGATTTTCAAATTTATTCTTGATAGTTCTAAAAGCATAAGTTTTGTTCCATTATAAATTGTATAAGGCTTAAGAGTATTTTCAACACAATATTTCAAAATGAACTGAGAATCATAACCTTTTGCATAATGAGCTATACACGTATAATCTCTATGTTCTTTTGATATCAACCATTTACAAAATTCGTCGTTTGTTTTAAATTTATATTCATTACCTTTAAAATCATGAGCAATCACTAAATTAGGTATATGAGTTCCTGTCTCCTGTTGGGCTTCATAATCAAAGAATATATAATTTTCAGTATAAGTACAGTCAGGCAATTTTTTCTCTTCTTCTTCTCCAAAAATTTCATTTGCAAAAGGAAATGGATTTAGTCTATTTTGTAATTCTTGTTTATTCATTTTATTAAAACCTTTTATATTTTCTGCTTCGGCTTTATTTCTCAATTCAATCAAATCATAGTCTTTTATAGGTTTAACAAACTGTTCAAGATTACCTTTACAGAGGCAAACTTCTCTTTTACATTTACCACCTTTTTGTCTTTTCCACTGCATATAACATTTATGAGTTTTTGTTTCAACTACTTTCCAACAATTTCTACATTCTTCAAAACCACATTTATGGGGTTCAGTAGCAAACAATCTCGAGGTACTATTATAGTTGATCTTATCTTCAAATATTTTATCACTTAAACAGATTTTATTACACTCTAAACACTTGAATATAGTATTACAAACAGTTTCCAGACCATCAAAACTATTTTTGTGATTTTCAAGACACTCTTGATTAAAACAATATCTATTACAATCTTTGCAGAAGATTTTCTTCTTTGAGTCAACTACATGCTCTTTCTGAAGACATAATCTACAATTTATTACCCTGTCAATGCATCTATGTTTATCTTTGTGTTCATAAGGTTTATTGCATTTATGACAATAATAACTAGATCCAAGAAAACCAGCCATTTTAGAAATTACATCATAATGATTACCATTTTTATACAAGTATATTTTTATCCCTTTTTCAGGTCCTTTGTATATGATTGAATTAAAATTTTCTGCACAAACAACATTTATCTGAATATTTATTAGTTTCTCCAAATTTGCTATATCATCTAATGTAAAACCTTCCTGGTTATAATCACTAAGTTGATTACATAATTGAGTAGTAAGATCTGTTTGTAATTTTCTCCCAATACGAATATATTTAATTTCACTTTTAGAAAATTCTTTACTAAATACAGTATTAATAGGGGGGTTCTCTTCAGGGTAGGTTAATGCTACAACAACAGCTCGAGGGCAACATACATTATCTTTATTTCTTATTTCAAAAATAGATTTTTTAGTTTGTTTGGCTAGGGCTAAATTTAAAATTTTGGTATTACGACCTCCTCGAGGCATTGCAATTACATTTATATTGAAAGTAGAAGTTGTAAGATCAAGTTCTTCATTTGAAGTCAAAATTTGTGAAATTCTTTCCAACAATAATTCTACATACTCTTGAACTGAATCCCCTCTTTGATAGCCTGTTGAAATAGGATTAAAAAGTACAGGGTTTCTCACAATAATATTTATTCTGTCGCCTGTTCTAAAGTTATTACGTTTTTTAACTACTTTAATCATTTCATTGAGAGCTCTTGTTATTAAATCTGTTTGCGCATCCTTTGAGGAGTCTTCTATTAATACATCATTTTTAATAGAAATAGTATAATCAGATGAATAAGCGTTATATTTTTTAATATATCTAGATGCAATTTCTTTGATTTGAATAAGCTCCTCAATTTGCGGTTTTTCCAGTTCAGGTTCATAGAACGAATCCTCAAATGGAAATATATGTGTTAGCGGAACAGTCTTGTGTGTCAACAAAGCAGATTTGTCCTGATCCTTTGAATTTGTAGAACTTAATACATTGATAAGATCTGTTTTATTCATTTTACAGTGTCCTTTTATATTTTTATCCTTTGCAATTTTTCTGAGCTCTTTCACTGTTGGGGGTGGTTCAAGATTCAATACTCTGAATAAATCAGCTTTACTCATTTTACTGTAGCCTTTTATGTTTCTACCTTTTGCAAGGATTTTCAATTCTCTTACAGATGTCATTTTAATATTAATGTTTTTCTTAATGAAGTTTCCCTTTTTATTTATTAAGAAAAAAATTTTTAAAAGAAAAAATTATTTTTTAAACTGTTGTTTTATTTCTAACATATCTTTGTGTATTTGAGTTGTCTTATGAGCTTTGAGTGAAACTAACAAAACAGATCTTCCACATTCACAAGCAGTTTTCACTTGTTTACTTTTATAATGTTTTAGAACTACTGTTTTATGATCATTTCTATTCTTCTCATAATATTCTTTCATTAATTTACTCTTGCATTCTTTACAATAATCTTGTTTATTACTGAAATCCTTTTGATCTTTTACAGACTTACAACCTGTACAATATTTTTCATTTTGAGATAAATCTATTGTCATTTTAGTTTTAGGTGGAGTAGCACATTCCTTACACATTGTTGGAGTGGTATTTTCAATCGATCTAAGGACTTTATTTGAATGTGATTGTTCAAATTCATTTACATTCTTCACCTTTTTACACTTAGAGCAATATCTTTCATTTTGTGCTAACTTGATGATCAGAGATTTGTGTCCCATCTTTTCTTAAATAATTCTCAAGTATTTACATAGGAAAATTTTTAAGAAGAAATTTATTTACACAATGACCTTCTCAAAATACGTTCAAAATAAGATATGAAACCTTCCTAAAACCTTCCCAAAACCTTCCCAAACCTTCTCAAACCCTTCCAAGTTATAAAACCAACATATTATACCTTGAACTCTGTAACATAACTTATTATAACGCACCCTCATATACTCTTTAACCTTTGTACTTTGTAATGTACCTATAATGTATCCATCAACTTCACTATTTAGACCATCAATACTGTATAAATCTCATCTTCTACTTTGTCCTGTAAACTATGAACCCTCTCTTGAACTTTGATAAACCCAAGCCTGTACTATTCTATAAGCCTAGAACTACCCTATATAAGCTATAAGATTTCATGTACAAAATCAGTCTTAATTCTTGGAGTATTCATTCTCCTACAGTCAAACGTTGTTCCTGTAGTGCTAAACCCACTTTGCTGTCGAACGGTTTGACTAGAGACTCATAGACCTAAAGTGTCAAATAATAATTTAATATACGTGTAAAAATCGAATCTATTATTTCTATCTTCTTAAAATTGATCAGACAGTCAACTCGGTCATAACAGTACGCACAAAGTTTGTCCAGACTATTATTCAACGCAATAATCGCTTCTGCAATGTTCGTTTCAAGACCCATCGACTTGGCCGCTGTAAGTATTAACTGAAATGCTAACAGAGCATATGATTGGAATTCTCTTATAATTTAGTCTGAATGATTTTAAGGAATACGCGAAAGTTGATGATGAACTCAAAGAGATCAAGGATCCTTTAATGCAAGTGAGTGCACTGACACACAAGCTTGTAGCTGAGCGTCAGGACCACCAACGAACCAAAGACGAACGTCAAATAGAACGTCAAATAGCGGAAGCAAAAATTTCGAAAAAGGATACTGAATTGGGAAAACTTGAATTCCAGAAAGTAAGTCATAATTTTTCTCATCATTTCGTCAATCTGCGGTCTAAAAGGGTTAGGGAAGAATTTTGGCGGGTAGAATCATTTCAGTAGATAAGTTATTCGAAATTCCTTCAAATTTTTTCGTTCGTAAAACTTCATGACGTGTTTTTTCACCGATGAGTCGAGATAAATTTTTGAGGGCATTAAGTGTTCACGTGATAGAACTATGAGCCTATTTTCTGTTCATCCTCTCTTCGACGAATTTTAATAATCTGATTTTCTTTCTTTTGTATTTGTATTTTACGTTTAATTATATCAGTCTAATTTTGATTTCATCATTTCTCAACAGTTGTCTCATTTCATCAGACCGCAGTCTGAAAGGGTTAAGGAAAAATTCAGTTGGGTAGAATCATTTCAGGAAATGAGTTATTCAAAATTCGTCATGACGAGTTAAGTTACGTATTTCGTCTTTGAAGACAATGGTTGGGCGTTTCTTACGTGATAGCTGTGAGCCTATTTTTCTCGGATTTTTCTTTTTCTATTCGTCAAAACGTTCAGTACCTACCTTAAAATGGAGTGAGAAAATTAATCAAACTGCAGTAGGTAAGTTAGTGACGAGTTGAAATTTGAGTTTTTTCTATATGAAAGAAAGCTATTTACGAGTGTATTACGTGTCTTTTTGATGAATTTTTGGGTGTGGTTAGGCCTATTTTTTGTTCGTCGAATGTTTTCGTCATTCTCTCTCATTTCATCGAACCACAGTCTGAAAGGGTTATAGGGAAAAATTCAGTTGGGTAGAATCATTTCAGAAGGAGACAAGTTATTCGAACGAGTTGAAATTCGAGTTTTTTCCATATGAAAGAAAGCTATTTACGAGTGTATTATGTGTTTTTTCGATGGGTTGAGATTAATTTTAGCATTAGATGTTCACGTGATAGCTGTAAGCCTATTTTTCTTTCTCGGATTTTCGTCTTTCCCAGATAGTAGACGTTTCAAGTTCCTAACTCACCCAGTAAAGGAAAAGAATGAAACGGTTGTGCTCAACCAGAAAATAGAAAACTTGGAAAGTGATAAGATAACTTTGAAAAATGAATTATAATGTTTTTTTTCTTTTTTAACAGGATAATGAACGCGCGGAAAGAATGAAAGATATAGTCTGTCCGGCGATTCGAACTGAATTTGAGGAGTTCGAACAGTTGCACCTACCAGCGATCAAATTATCCAAGAAGGACATGATTCAGGATATACAGAAAAGCAACCCAAATTTCGTAATTCCGAGCTCTATCGCTAAAGTGGAAGAATTGTCGTTACATTACGTTTCAATGCGTTACATCCTCAAAAACTGCCAAGACGCGAAAGTCCTTGCCTTCAAAAACCATTTATATTCAAAAGGTTATAATGACGATCTCATTGCTCGTGTAGCGGGGATATTTTATGAAAAAACTTCGAGTGCGACCCACAATATTTTGGTAGACATGACAGTAAAGGATGTTGAGTTGGCTTTAAGAAAATACGGTATAAATGACAATGGTACTATCACTATCGCGACAGCTCTTTATGCTGTTAGACGTGATAAAATTAATGAATTTAACTAATAAAGATATCTCAAAAATATCAACTACGTACCAGTTACATTTCAACAATGTTTTTTTCTTTTTGATTTCATCATATCTAAAATCAAATAATTATATGGCAGTAGAAAATAGAGAAATTAAAATGGTGCGTACCAGCAAAAACTAAAAATGTGTACCAAATAGAGAATTTGTTCCTAAATCGTTGAAAATTATTTTCACTGATTTTGAGTTAATTTTTGAAAATTTGATGAAAAATGGTGAAATTCGTCTTTAATGTGATAGAAAAAAACACGATTTTTCTACAAAAAAATTCTCTTGTTGACCTCGTGAAGTGAACGGTAAGATGAGGTAATATTTTTTGATGTGCAGGCGACTACCTAATTTACTGTCATCTTTATTAAAGTTCAATTATGTCACCTCCCTACTCGCAGACAAAATTCCGAGACGAGATTGTTCGTGTATATATACGAACATAGAATTTTAAAAAATGATGCTGAAAAAGTTTGAAATACGGGTCAGAACAAATATGCAGTCTAATTTTAAAAAGTCTATTTTCTTATACCAGATCGGTGATTTTCTTTGAAAAAGTATGAGAAACGAGTAAAATAATGTCTGAATGTTTTTCGGAAACGTTTGTGCGTTAATTTTTTTTTGGAGTGTATTTTTTGTTAATTTAATGAATTTTTATCATAGGGAAAGTGTACCAAAGACCCGCCCTTACTACTCTTAAATGCTCTAGTCAATTGGAGTCGATTGAATAACATCCCCCTAAATGTGAAAAAGTGTAGTATAGTGAGTATGGGTCGGAACAGGAACCTCATTCACAACAATTACACGATTGAAGGCGAGGTACTGAAGAGGGTGGACGATTTAAGAGATTTGGGAGTACAAATTCAAAGTGACCTCCGTTACAATAAGCACATACAAAATAGAGTGTCAATAGCAAATCGCAACATGGGGGTTATAATGAGACAATCGAAGTTTTTTAGATGTTCTACAACGCTGAAGGCCCTACACTTCGCCCTTGTCAGACCACATTTGGACTTTGCTAATGTTATTTGGCATCCAACAACTGCTTGGCAGAGTGGAATGCTGGAACGGGTGCAAAAGCGGTTTCTAAAATTTTTATACTATAAAGACTTTCATTACTTCGACATAACAATACCCTATACCGAGTTGCTCCTGGGTTACGAAACAACCACATTGCAAGTTCGACGAGACCTCAATCTGGTAATGATGCTCCGCGACCTACTCTGTACGCGATTGGATTCACCTTCTCTTCTGGAAAAGATAAACTTTTACGCCCCTCCTAGAAGATATCGTACGCAAACCCTCTTTCAGATCTCCCGATGCCGCACGCTACATTGCCAACTTTCTCCCTTAAATCATGCCATGACCCTTTATAACACAATAACAAACATAGATCCAACTATAGATATTTTTTTCGACAGTAAAACACACCTTACAGGGAAAATAATAGGGGCATTTACAGAATTATACAACAAAAGCGGCTAGGTAGTATTCATACCTGAACAATAAAAGAAGAGCGAAGAAGGGGTTCATGAAGGGTTAGTACACGGGTTGGTGGGGGTACAGCAAGGCAGGATTATTGTTGCATCCAATTGTTATTATTATTATTATTATTATTATTATTATTATTACTATTATTATTAATACATTTTTTTTTTCTTTTTTTTAACTATCATTAATATCAATATTATATTCTCTCTCTCTCTCTCTCTCTCTCTCTCTCTCTCTCTCTCTCTCTCTCTCTCTCTCTCTTCTTTTTTTTTTTTTTGAATTATTGCTATTATTATTATTATTATTATTATTATTATTATTTTTATTTTAATAGTGTCGTCCTATTATTGGCATCATGCTGTTGGACGGCACTTTAAATCCATACTTAAAATAAATAAATAAATAACACTGCTGACATGCTGTATTGCTGCAGTTTGCATTTCCCATAAGCCCAAGCCAATAGGGTTTGCGAAATAACAGTTTTTCAACTGTTATTGACCGACAACCGAAATGAAAAAGTTTGTTGACCGTTTGACCGATAAATGTTTCGATCAAAACGGTCATAACAGTTAGGTTGACAGTTATTTTTCGATGTTTCTTCTTCCAAAAAAATGTTTTGACCGTTATGAACCGTTATGACCGAATCATTTTTCAATGGTCCTGACCGTTATGACCGTTTGACCGTTTTAATTTTGAAGTTGACCGGACCGATAACCGTTATCCACTTATAATTATTTCGGTCGAAAACCCTACAAGTCAAGTAAACAAGTGAAATGTAAGCAACGGATTTTATATGTGAATTCCCATGAGAAGAAAATCGGGTTGTTTAGACTATCAAATTTGGAAAAAATCGTACATTCTTAAAGATCGTTGTAATTAGATTCATGAACTAGAGGCTTTTCCATTTTTTAAGCCACAACACTTCCGTTATTTTTTCACCTCTTAGAAGACGTAAGAATACTTAGAAAAAAACAAAACGTTATCACTGTATAAATTAAATGAAGAAAAAGTTGTTTACACAGACCGCAGATACAGCCGTAAGGCATGACTTGTGACATCACAAATCGGCCAATATAAATTTAGTACCGCTAGTGTTGTGTCAAAAAGATGAGTGTTGGGCACATGAGAAAATGAACCAGGATCGAATATGACTGTGCACTATGGAAATTTTCAATATGTATTCCTCTAAATGATGCAAAAACAAACGCGATTTGTTTTTCTCTTAAGAATAGTATTGCTCCCTGTTTTCTCGTCAATAATCTATCTACTGACCGATTCCAATACGATGAATATTCGATAGGGTTTGCGTTAACCATTCAAGGCTCGACACACGATGCTACGAGTAATAAGCAAGCATGAAATGCATTAACCGATCAAAACATACTAGCATAGTTAAGGCAAAGAAAAAATTTGAAAATTATCAATTTGCTAGTATTCTCTGATTGGTCAACACTTAGTAGCACGTTTGCAAACGGCAGATTTTACTTTTGACGTCAGAGGACAGTCAGCGCTGTGGGTAGAATAGTGAATTATGAGGTCAAACACAAATTTCTCATAAGATCTATACGTGCTTACAAAACAATTTGATCTTTGATAATATATTCGTGAGACCTTCAAAATTAACCCTAGATAGATAGACAAACACCTTTCTTTCACTGCAATAAGAAAAAAAATTCACTCTTCTTTGTTTTTTTGCCTACTTGGATTTTTAATAACATTGTCTCAGAAGTAAACTTGCGGTTTGTTTGTCCTCTCAGTTACATTTCTAACCGTGTGCTCTATTATCGATCTTTAAAAGTAAAATCCTCCATCATTTGTTGTTGCAAATAGTATATGCGGACCCCGTGCGCCAACCGCCAACATCAGCTAATCGCTCACGGACCGTACTCTAGCTCATTATTTCCGATTCTAGCGCTGCCAGTGAATGCACGGCCCAAATAAGAAGTCGTAGTACGCATTACAGCGAATTACCAGGGCCACCTTAATATTTTTATAAGGGTATTCATGTCCAGGGTATTGAACCATTGTGGCTCGAAGCCAAGGAGAAGTTAATGAAGATACGAGTAATGCGGAGTTCAGACGCCAGTAAAAAATTTTCAATCACAATATTAGTAAAAACAAACCATATCTCAAGCATGTTAGGCGCGATGAAAGCTCAAGTTATCACAAGTGATGATGAAGGAGCGGGGGATTCCTGTAGAAAACATTAGAACTTTATCAGCGTTGGTGCGCCTACAAATGATCATCTGCGGTGAACTAATTGTGAAGCCGCTTCAAGGACTCAATTCTCACTTGGAGCCGATTTTCTATATAGGGAAAACATAAGAAGAGAAAAATATTCTAAAGAGAAATAGGAAGAAACACAAATAGATGAATAGTTGTAGTGTCTCAGCTCAGTTCAAACGGCAATACAGAAATGACTAGAAAATAAGAAATTCTCTCATATCTCTTCCAATGAATACGATAATTACTCACTCATTACTTATCTTACCGTTCTTTTTCCAACGACCACTCTATCTCGATCGTACATCTCGGCTCTTCATTTATAAACTCATCCTCAACTCGGAGAAACGTTTCCGGTATATTTCTCTTCCATCGACTCCTAATTCCATTTGAAAATTGAGGAAACGACTAGCTTCAAGGGATACAAATTAAGTCAGAGAAGAAACATGGGATTGCGCTTCCATATTACTTACGTAATTAGAAAATATACAGCAGAAGTTACTAAGAATAATGGTCGTAAAATTATAAAATAGGAAGAAGGATGAACACGTCGACTCGTGAAGCAAACACCGTCTGAAAAAGTCTACATTGATAGACTTCATTTAGAAAACTAAAACGGAGTTGTCCATCCAGCTTCCTGAAAGTAATCTATTTAAAAAATTTCAAACTCTTAAATTATTAAAGATGCTCATATATTTATTGTTCGTACACTGGTTTGCATTTTTCTCGAGAAATTCGTTACGCGAGAGCGCGAGTAAACCCTTCTTAAAAAACATTTTTCACGCTGAATTTACATGTTTGAAAATTACGTAGGTCGCGCTGCTTTGCGCGAGAAGTCTCGAGATATTATTTTAGAAAATTATGATGAATTAGAGGATGGCGGAGAGAAATGGTAAACGGATTTGAATCTGTTCAAACAATGTACCAACGCTTTTATATCTTTTGTGTAGTAAAAATCGAAAGAAAACCAGGTGCTATCAGCGCTGCAGCTTTCATCTTTTTCTAAAACCCTAGAAAGTATGACGTCACAAGAAATGATGGATGATTAGAGAGAAAGAAATTCTGAAGAAATTACCAACGTAAATACGAAGGGGAAAATTCTTCGAAATATAGTTTGCAGACATTGTACAAAATATAGAAATATCTATTACCCTAACTGTTTGAAAGAAAATATCGAGTATGATCGGATCTTACGTATACGTACGCACAAATATTCTCCACTCAAAGCATACGTGTGGGTATTGTGAGAAAGTAAGAAATTAATGTTACATTAATCGATTGGGTAGTATCTTTTTTTCAAGAAAAGATTACGAAAGGAAGATGGAAAACTAAGAGGCAATATCAGACTGAAACTGATTTGAGGATTTTGTTTTATGTAACTATAATAGAATTACAATAAATAGTTTCTAGAATTTGTAAGTCATTCACATACACATTTGTACGCATCGATCACATCAACTTCTCGCGAATCGTCGCGATGCGAAACGTACCTTCTCGCGCTCGCAAATCTGCCTCAATCAGGTGCCCAGCAGAAGTGAACTTCCTCTTTTCTCACTTGGGGTCGAGGATAACTTGTTGTTTCTCAAACTGTACGTGTGGAAAAGCACCAACCAGTCCCCCCAATGTGAAGTGTCAGACAATTAGGACAGGGCAGCTCGTATAGACTCCACATTTCCCCGAAAGAGTGGCTCAGTGGCGGAGCGCTACGAACACGGCCTTGTAACCTAAAGGTCCGCGGTTCGATACCAGCTTCGAGCGAGCGTTAACAGTAGCAGGTTATTTCTCGAACAATCACTTCCAACATCGTGCTATCTGTTAACGTCACTGAGCCGATCAACCTGTATCAGCAACGAGTCGGATAATCTAGAAGTGGGGATTACCGGCGGTATCTAAACGCTCGAACAGGCCTGTGCGATAGACGGGAAGTTGTGGATCTGGTTCAGCGTCGTGAAGACGCGGTTAACCGGCTAAACCAGCAACCCCTATCTCACGCACATGCGAGGTAAATAAATAATAAGATAAAGAGTGTGTAATAATAACGCAGCATTTCGTCACCTTCCCAAGCCGGACTAGGGCACCGTGGGAAGCGTAGTCCTAATACACCGCACCACAGAAATTCATAGATTGTGGTGCGAGGCCGTTGGCCAAAATTGGCGTAAGTGAGGCTGTTATTATTATTCCCCGAAAGAATGATGTGGTTATGATCCCATAGTACGGAGTTCGTAGAAATCGGCCTTGAATGTATACGGCTTCAGGATTTTAGCCAATTCACCAGTGATTCCATTTGGTTCTATCAGAGAAAGAGGAAGTAGATGCATGAAGAGAATTCAGTCGATTCAGCTTCTTGGACACAATTTTATTCAGGATAAGCCTTTCGATATCAAGACTTATTCCTACAAATTTACAAAGAAAGGATGCACGCTCGACAGAGAGGGTCACCAGGCCGTGCTTGTATCATGGCAATATACGAAACACCTTTGCGCCAAGGTTGACAGGAGAAGAAGGAGCCAACATATAAATCCAAGAAGTGTGCACTAAAGGAGTGGTTCTGCGGCGTGAGTGAAATACGAAGGTCTAGGAAATTTATCTCAGTCGTCCGCCGTATCTCCAACGTAAACTTTACTGTGGGGTAATAGGAAATTGAGGAGTAAAAGAAACTCGTGCTAAGTAGTCTCCGGACCGTGCCAGAGGCAAAGGAGATCATCGACGTGGGGACGTTTCCAACGAGAGGATGCGCCGCATTAAGGATCTCAGCCTCCGTAAGGTTCAGAGGTAGGTCACCCAAGAGGGAGCCTAAAGGTAACCCAATAAGGACTCTCACTTTTTCTAGAACTTTGAGGAGCCTACGCTTCAGAGTGCAGAAATTGAGCCGAGGGAGATTCTAAGGAGTACTCTTTCCTGAGGTCAAAATGGACATTCACCTCGGTAATCTTACACAGCGCTTACTGAATAGTGGTCTCGAGAGGAATATTTATAAAATAATCCAACAACACTAGAAGAGATGAGCTTAACACACGTCGACTCGCTTCTAAGCCTAGTTTTCGGCGACCTTGATACAGATCGTTTGGGTTGGAATAGGGGGGTTCTTTTAAACCAATCATTGTACTTCGGACTGCAACCTCATCGGAATCTGTATGACAGGCGTAAGCCCCACTCCTCTCGACAATGATTGTCTAAAGTCATCTGACATACCATTACGCATCATCTGGAATTATCAAGTTTTTTCGTTCCCACGTTTGATATAAAGAGCTACAACGGCTGAAGAGGATCGACCGACTGGCTGCTGAACCATCGATCTTTCTTCACGGTTTTTTCTTCATTTTTTGTTGTACTTCCTCAGTTTGTTTAGATACGTTCATAATGGTCGTGGTGTCGAAAGCGCTCAGAAAATACTTTTTAAATTAAATCGTGGTCGAGTCCCTGTCTTTTTTTTTGTTTTCCACAACGTAGTGAATCGCAATGAAAAGAGGACTGTCAAGTCTGTCTTACAGTTACAAGGACTCAAATTTTGACGAACGATACCTTAGCTTGAAGTGCATATTACAATAAACGAAATACGAAATAACAAAAGTGGCAAGAAACCTACTACTCGTACATACCGAGTACAGTTTTGAACAATACATACCAGAGAAAAAAAAAATAATAATTGAAAATGTATTTCAATTTCGTGGAAGATTTTCATATTAAAAAATAGGAAGTAAAAGGGGTCGGTCGTGCCATAAATTACGTGGAATACTAATGGAGAGAAGTTAATTAATTTCGTTGAATTAAAAAACTTGAAAAGTGCTAAGACTTCTTGAAAAAGAAAATAAGGTAAGTTAACTTGACGACTTTTCAACCAGATAAGAAAACAGAATCGATTATTTTTCAGTAAACGATACGAGTGTAATAAAATGACTTGTCCTTTGAATTTATTACAATTAAACGTTCTTAAAAAGCAGCAAAAGTACGAAATATTTATTACTGAACTGCGAGAGAAAGGGAAAAACACTTTATGCAGCGACCAGTGAGTAGGACAGAAGTGGCAAAATATTCCTCGCAGTCTTCTCGAAGTATTAAAAATGACGCTCTCTAATTAATCGGAGCACTTCGTTCGAATAAATCTCGTCAGTTCAACCGTTCCTCTTCTTCTTTATAAAATATGAAACATTATACTCGTACCAGTTCTATCTATAAAGAAAAGCGAAAATATATTTACTTTTACATTTTGAAGTAGGTGAATAGATACGGATCAAATAACTTCATTTCAGATTTCTATATAAATAATATTGACATTTTTTTGCTGACCCTATTCTTTCTGTAACTTCTGAGTGCACTACTTAAAGAGGGAGTCAGAATGCATCTGAATTCCCGGTGGCATCCATTTGTCAAAGTTTCCGAGGAGTCCTAAATCAAAGTTTCCAAGACACTACCCACTTTACTTTTGTTGAGCGTACATTCCTTAGGGCGCAAAAATCAACAATCGCATGCTCCAAAGTAGCATTTTTTTTCTTTTAGGTTTTTGGCAGAAGAGATGGTTTCTGTAGTGGCACTGCGATGAGACCACCGAGGTAAAAACACATGAAGACGGAGAAGACAATTGATTAAACTGGCCTAAAGGGTTCTTAAGGGCGACGAGAAAGAAACCTGTTGAAAACCACGTCCGCCATCCGCCGTCCGTCCGGCCGGCCGGCAAAACTCGGTACTCGAAAATTTTCCAAGTCCTCCACCTATCATATGCAATGCTTCATACACAAATTGACTTAGCCCCTTTAATGAGCCTGATATGCAATACTTCAAGGTATCCCCCTCATAATTATTGTATTATACATAGCTCGGGGATTGGTGTATATAGCCTGAAAGATAGCCCTTTCAAGTAACTAGATATGCAATCCTTCATAGACCAATTAGCGTTCTCCGAGTCCTTCTCCCATTATATATAGCTTTGAAATCCAAACCTGTGACGTCACAATTTAATGACTTATACATTTTTCAGATCCCACGTATGAAGTTCGGATTTTCTATCCACAAGTTGAGATTTTCTTCAAAAATAGCCAGACTTTAGCGGAAAATTGGCTACACACAGTGTTTTGTTCCACATACAGAGATATTTTAATGTATAGAATTTGTTAAAAAAGGAAGGACGAAGGAAAAATAGAATAGGAAGTTTTACTATTCTGGGATATATTCCCAATATAGTGATAGCATAATATAAAAAATCTCTTTATAATATCATCGACATGAGATCTCCGAAGACGTCATCAATATCATGGGCCGAATAAGGTCATCGCTATTCGAGTCAATACTCGTGAAATAAATTTCCTTTTTTCGTCGGTGAATATTGCCACAACACCTACGAGTACATGGAGAATCCAAAAATAGGGCTTCCTTATACACACTGGTCCATCTAAAGGTAGGTATTTAGAAATTACGTGCAAATCGATGGAACGCGCGTAAGACGCGTCGCTTCGTTGGAATTACGATGAACATTCTATCGTTTTGTGGCTTACGAGGTATCGGTAACAAGGCTGGAATTACAATAAAATTATTTCTAACACAGGCTCAATTATCGACATCGGCGGTGAGCAGTAAGATCGATGCATTAAATGGAAAAATTAACTTTCGTGACTTGATTTCAACGCCCACGAAAATGATATTGCTAAACTTAGCACAACTCTTTGTAAACCATACAGTGAAACAATGGGCTTTAGCCTCGTAAAACGGTATAAAACGCTTTTTCAGAATGATTCGAATTACCCACAAAAATAATTTACACAACGTTAATGAGTTTATATACATATATTCCGGGCAATTTGATCCAACTTTTAGACACTCGTTGAATAAGTATTGTACAACTAAATAAGGTATTGAGGTGGGAAGCTGCTTGTGAGTTTGTTTTTGATGGTATGACCCTTTCTATTCGCCAACACTATGTGTAAGTCCCTAAATTAGATCAAAGTCATTGATGATGTCATCAATGACGTGTCTTTGCAACTTGTGAAGTCACAAGAGCTTCACGGTTTTTCAAACGGGTTTTTCGTGATTATTATTATTACTATTTATTAATTAATTAATTAATTTATTTATTTATTTATTCATTTATTTATTCATTTATTTATTTAGTTTCTTTCAGTTCCTTATCATATATATCTCGGAGGTCAAAATTTTAATGGGGATTGTGTTCTATTGGGCTTTTTTTGAAAAATAAGCCGTCTGTCATCCTTCGAGGTACATAATAATTATATGACAGGAAGAACTTGAAACAATTTTGCTCTTCAAGTCGTGAATAATAAAGAAGGAACTTGAAAAATTTTGAATTCTTGTCATAATATTATTTATTTATTTATTTTATTTATTTATTTATTCATCCACTTATTATTTTATTTATTTATTTATTTATTTATTTATTTATTCATTTATTTATTTATTCATTTATTTATTTATTCATTTATTTATTTATTTATTTATTCATTTATTTATTTAGTTTCTTTCTTTCTTTTTTATATGATAGGTAGGTAAGCTCCTTATCATATATATCTTGGAGGTTAAAATTTTAATGGGGATCGTGTTCTATTGGGCTTTTTTTGGAAAATAAGCCGTCTGTCATCCTTCGAGGTACATAATAATTATATGACAGGAAGAACTTGAAACAATTTTGCTCTTCAAGTCGTGAATAATAAAGAAGGGACTTGAAAAATTTTGAATTCTTGTCATAATATTATTTATTTATTTATTTATTTATTTATTTATTCATCTATTTATTATTTTATTTATTTATTTATTTATTTATTTATTTATTTATTTATTTATTTATTTATTTATTTATTTATTTATTTATTTATTTATTTATTTATTCATTCATTCATTTATTTAATCATTTATTTATTCATTTATTTAGTTTCTTTCTTTCTTTTTTATATGATAGGTAAGTTCCTTATCATATATATCTTGGAGGTTAAAATTTTAATGGGGATCGTGTTCTATTGGGCTTTTTTTGGAAAATAAGCCGTCTGTCATCCTTCGAGGTACATAATAATTATATGACAGGAAGAACTTGAAACAATTTTGTTCTTCAAGTCGTGAGTATTAAAGAAGGGACTTGAAAAATTTTGAATTCTTGTCATAATATAGTAAAAGGAGATTTTGGAAAATTGATGTTTTCTTAATTCAGTTCCACCCTACCCTAGAGATCAAATTGATAGAGCGTTTTTTTAATAGTGGTTAAACCTCCTTACTCAAACAAAATCGACCCATAGAACACGTTCCCTGCGTTCCTCGTTTAACATTGTTAAGGAAGCCCCAATTTTTTTCAATTTTTCAGTTTAATTTTATTCTTGTTTTAGTACTATCAATTAAGCCTACACTAGAGTGCGCTACTGAAAGGGTAAATCAGAGAATTTATGTACATTCATACACTGATTTCACTCCAAAAAAAAAAAAAAAAATTTGCATCAGTAACATGGTAAAGTCGAGTTGATCCTTAAAGTATTTTCAACGCTGAACACGATGCCGTGAGTCGTTTTTCTCCAGCACGTCTAGTTTTTCTGTAATACCTGTTGAAGTGTTCAAAAATGTTGTGAAATTGACAATTTCAATCAATCATTTTGCTGCGTTCTAAAGAAAAATTTTTGAAGTAATATACACTAATGAAAAATTTGAACCTTCTTCAATGAAAATAAAATCTCAATTTAATTGGATGAGTACTTACAGAGAAACAATAATTTTTTGAAAAGATGTTCTGCAAGAAAACCAGCTAACATATTCATCATAAATCAGTGTGGCAATAAAGCGAGCGAGAAACAATGATATCATTGTTTTCTTGGAACATCATAACTAAAAGGTGGAATAAATCTTCATTTTTTATTTTTATTCTAATCATTTTTCCATCTTATAGACGTGTGTTGGTACTCAAATAGCAGAAATAATGAACTTTGAATGTTAGGGGAATTATTGGAAACGAGAATTGAAAATTTGAATGATTGATTTTCAAAAACTTGAATAAAACCCTCCCTACTGTTTGGATTGACTCAATTTTTTTCTGATACAATCTCCTAGGTATGGAGCGCGTCACTACGTTGAAAGGAGGTTCTAATTTTGAATCGGAGCTTTTATTTTCCCCATTGAAGTTGGTCAATTTGGGCATTTTTCACAACTTTAACTCAGAATTGAGGACAACTGAGACGTGCTAGCAAAAAATGGGCAACGGAATCGTTTTCAGCGCGAAAATCTACTTCAGAATCAACTTTTGTTTTCAATGTTCCCAAAACACTGTTGGACAGTGTTTTCAATCAACTGATATTTTTTCAATATATCATTTATTGCTACAATTTTTTTTGTATTTAATGTTGATAATACAGACTACAGAATTTATGCTTGTATTTGCTTCAAGAAACGATATCCTATTAATTATCGTGTGTGAAATTTCTTCATTTAAAAAGCATTGAACGAAAGGGTGAATATCGTCAGTGCTACCAACTCCCCAACTCTTAAGTTTAAATCCCAATGCCAGTATTTCTTGGCCTAGCATAAACCTAGTATGCTGTACGTTAGGCTACGTCTCTGGCCTAGTTTGGGATTCAGTATTTGTATACTGCAGCTATGTATCATGTTGGGGCAGTGGTTTTCAACCTTTTTGAGGTGGGGACAAAAATTTTCCGCGGCACACCAATTAAAAATATATACCTATTTAAAAATTTTTTAAATTTATATCGAGGCGATATGAGACTATAATTAGCCTAAGAAAATTCCGTTACTCCATAGTAGTATACAGTATTATTATATGTACTAAGCTTGTAATCTCAAGCCTGATTTTTTTGACATTTTAATCAGGTGCGGATCCACCTTCGAGGAATTGGGGAAATGCCCACCCCCCTCAAAAGAAAGGGGAAAATCTCTAATATAAAAAAAATTAAATTTCATACAAGGAAACTAATTCTCGATCGGCGGGAAAGAAGATTGTACGCCAATCGAAAGCGTGGCCCTGGTTGTAGTGGTTTACAGTTTACTAGAATAAAATTATTACATTGATTATTTTCATAGTGCATATTGCCACCGGTCCTCCTTAGTGGAGTGGCTGTGGGTTCTGTACGTTTAATTTTGTTCCGATTGGGGTATAACTTCAGTGTTAGAAAAATATCCTCGGCGAAGCTACCCTTCTTGGCAACTGCCAAGCTGCATTGCTCCGAGGAATGCAAACTTTTGCATACCAGGAAACAGGAGTGTACATAGACAATTTATAGACAACAATCAAGTGATAACAAGCCGAAGAATTTTATGTCTATAATGTACACTCCTGTTTCCTGATTCTATGGCTCATACTTTTGAGGATAATATCGAACATAACTTTTGCACACACCAGACAACTTCACACTAAACCGTTGTTGAAGTTTCTTTTTTTTCATTCTTCATATCCCTATATATAAATCATTCTCTTCCCGCAGAGTGTCGTCTGCGTGTAAATGGTACACAAGTGTTGGTAGGCCACGGCGCGGCGTGGCTCTGTATTTGCCTATTCTATTCCATGCCCATGTTCTTCTTCTGGTTTGCGGCTGCGAATGCAAACACCGGGTTCCACGCTTCTTCGGAATTGAGCATGGTGGACACCAGGATACTCGCGAAGAAGCGTTTCATCGACCCCAAACTCTTGGAATAAGCGATTAAGCTTGCCTCGCTCATGCCTGCATGCCTCACACTGAAATAAGATGCTCAACTTTCCTCAAATTCTCAAATCAAGGAGGCACTCGTGAAAGCAGTCGTGGCCGCTTAACACCTGCGTCGAAAGAAATTTCAGCTAACCATGGTCTCGGTTCATCCTCTCATCAAGGTTGTTTTCTAGTGCACAGGTCGTCCACTTTACTCTATGCAATTCTTGCTTTTCATTTTTCAAGCAAGGAGCGCTTGACCTTCTGCTTAATAGGTAAAGCCTCTTGATCAGTCGTTGTCCTTTTCCTTGCTTTTAACACCGTCGTTTTCTTCTCAGAAAGGAGCTCAGTTGGTGGTGACAATGCTAATACGCAAAGAGCCTCCGTCAAGACAATTCAGCACAGCTCTCCGTTGGATCTTTATCATCTCTCTCCTTCTTTGTGGTATCTTCATTGAGTTGGCCCATATTGTGACACCATGTAGGAGATCGACAACGCGGTGCTCTATCATGATCCTCCTCCTTGTTTCTCCATTTATATATTTTATGCAAACTTGCAAATTTTTCCTATGACTTCGTCATTACTATATTAAATTTACAGAAGGGAGGGGCGTTTACCATAAATTCTAATCGAGGGGGAGAAGAGTTATGAAACGTCGATGAAAAACGTGTCAATGGTTTCAGTTCAAAACGATTTGAATTCTTATCATTGAATTACGTATACAATAGAAGAAATGTATTTAAAAAGAAAGAATGGTGCTCTTTGTACATGCACTTTGCGCCTCCGCTATCATTATTACCTTGTGTGTCAAATACGAGTACACTTAGCTCGAAATTCATGATTTTCACGAAAACGTACATATGAACTCCCTAGGAAAAAAATTTAATTTTATCAAGATGATTCGATAGTCAAGCTTTTCAAAGACCCGTTTACGCTCTTATTTTATTTCGATAAAAATACCATTTAATGAACGTCTATTTCGCACAAAACCATTAAATATTTATTGCTACTATTTTCGTATTTATATATTTACTAGAGAGCTTTTTGAGTACCTAGTCCGCACAATTTGAAAATGTTGTTATCGAATATTCGCTAGAATTATTTTGTACTCTTGACTCCATTGATGCGAATTTAAATAACGCTATTGCGGTGTTTCACCCTCTTGAGATTTCTCCAGCTTTTGGTAACTAATCGTCAATTATCATATTTTCCTTTGTTATAAAATGTCAAACGAGATTTATATTTTGTTTTGTGAAAATATTCACTTGACTATGGAGGAACAGAATAGAGAACGAGTATCTTTTGCGGCAACTACACGAAGAAAGAAAGGAAGAAAAAAAAAATACGAGACTATACCTAATGAAGATAAACTAATCGTTTTCGTTTGATTTACTCTTTAAGAGGAAGAAAAAATTTTCAAACTTCAAGATAGTGAAAATAAAATGGAAAGAAAACTAAAAGGGAATTTTTGAAAATCTTTTTGCTCTTACAAAATTTACACTTTAAAATTTATTCTGAACGAGCCTGAATGATATAATTCTCATAAATATTGAGTTACAATACCGTTTCAGGTTATAGGCGGAGAGAACAAACGCTGTGAAATTCGGATTTACCTATACGTAAAGCCACTAACGCCTGTATCGATTAATTTTTTAATTGCTACGAGGCGTCAACGAAATTATACAGTATGCGAAGAAGAACAAACAACTTTTCGAGATAGGTTATTTCATTATTTTTTCTAATGCGCGAAGGATCGAATTATCCTTCTTTTGAGGGAGATTGATAAATGAAATTAGAAGTTTCCAGCCGATTTCTCGTTAAAATCCTTAGCAATAAAGTTGTAAAGTGTAGCTTTTCAAGATAAGTAGATTAGTTGGTATCGAACGAAAAACCTAGACGAGAACAAGTTTAATATTTGTTCAGATGCTTCTTTCTATAGTAATTACTTTGGGTTTCCCAAAAAGGTTCTGAGACATTGATCGAAAAACCTAATTTTTTTCCTCTTCATCTTTCTCTTTTTTTTCGGGCTACAAGCCTACGAATAACACGATGAATTTTGCATGCCTAATTTAGTCTTAGCGGTTGGTAAATGACATGCCGAAGTTCGAACGCACTTCATTATCAGGTTATAGTGCGGTTTTAACTTTACGGCAACAAAGAAAACCAATATCGAGAATTAGTCTTTTACATCTGAGACGTGAATATTAAAACAGGAAACGTTTCACGTCTGATACAAGAAGATGACCAGTAAGGTATGTTGAGGTAGAATAGGTAACTCGGTTTTCACATCGAACGTGGGACGACGATGAATTAAAAAAAAAAGAATTAATTCCTAAAAAATAATATAAGACACTCAAAAAATCGAACGATGAAACTGAAAAAAATTTGTTTGCCCTCTCCCGCCCTCCCCCTTCCCTTTGACAGGTTGAAATTTCTTCAAGATCCCCTCCTAATGTAGCTCGATGGTCGAAACTTTTTTAAGTCCTTGAAGTAGCTTATAGCACTGGTGGACATGCTGCTTTTGAGATTAGGCTACTCTTGGAAAATTATCCCGAAATTTGTCCCATCACTTTGGGAGGGGAAAAGGTCTGAAGGACTTTTGACATGTTCATGTCTTTTCTCTACCCCTACCCTAATCTCAAGATGTGCGTCCGAGCATCCGGGCGCATTGCGACTTGGGAGTTTTTCAACGTCGAACCTCAGCCCTACCCCTGATTCCGGAATTTACGTCCGGGCGTCTGGGCATCTGTACAGTATACTGGACTTGAACTAAGCCTGGCCTTTCCTTGTATTTTACTAGTGTTATACTAGTATATAACATTTATATGTCTTCTACATATAGTATAGCCTTAGGAGCCCGTATCAATTCATACTATCTCTATTATACGACTACTAGGCCCCTTTATAACCTCTATGCAGTAATATATTACCTCTCTTCTCCCCCCTATTCGGTCCCCCAAAAGCTAATATCTTAATATATACTACAAGCAGAAATTCCCGTTCTTGCGGACGGAACACTTATACGTTCCTGACAGAAGCCTGTCATTTCTTAAAGTTCGACGATCCCTCTTCACCTGTCCAACTACTCATTCTGAACTGTTACCCTATCTATTCTCTGATCCCTGCCCCTCCTTGAGAGGCCCTCTCCATCTTTTAACAGGGAACCTGTTTTATGGGGGGCTATTTGAGAAATCTGGCGTCCGCCGTGCGCCGTCCGCCGTCCGCCGTGCGCCGTCCAGCGAAAAACTTAGAAAAATTTCGACCCTCGAGCCATATATGATAGGAGAGGGACTTAGAAAAATTTCGACTCTCGAGCTATATATGACAGAAGGGGGACTTAGAAAAATTTCGACTCTCGAGCTATAGATGATAGAAGGGGGACTTAGAAAAATTTCGACTCGAGCCATATATGGTAGGAGGGGGACTTGGAAAAATTTCGACCCTCGAGCCATATATGATAGGAGAGGAACTTAGAAAAATTTCGACTCTCGAGCTATATATGATAGAAGGGGGACTTAGAAAAATTTCGACTCTCGAGCTATATATGACAGAAGGGGGACTTGGAAAAATTTCGACTCTCGAGCCATGATAGGAGAGGGACTTAGAAAAATTTCGTCTCTCGAGCGAGAAAAATTTAGATTCTCAAACTATATTATGATAGGCTTATAGTAGGTCTAGGCCTTCTTTATACTATCTTTATCTAGGTCTAGGCTTCCTTGAATTTTCAATACCAAATCCCATTCGACTCATAAAACAGGTTCCCTGCGTTCCTCGTTTAACTTCGTTAAGGAAGCCGTCGTTTTTTTAACAGGGAACCTGTTTTATCGGGGGGTAAACTGAAGGAAAATGACGGGCGCCGTCCGGCAAGAAAAAGGGACTTAGAAAAATTTTGATGAAGTGATAGGAGGGGGACTTATCCTCTCTGCTTCATGCAGTATATTATACTAGGTTTATACTACGTATTATACTAGGCGTATACTAGGTCCAAGCCTCCTTTATACTAGGTCTAGGCATCCTTCATACCATAAGCTTACAAGATCTTTATCAATAGCTTATACTAGCAGTTTGTCCTAGCTCTGTACTAGGTCTTAGGCTTCCTTTATACTATAGGTCTAGGAGGTCTGTATTAGTGGTTTTACTAGCTCTGTGACGTCATCAGATAGTGATGGCACGATGATCGTGACGTCACAGATCTCCATCGTGACGTCACCAGATCGTAACGTCATTAGATCGTGTGACGTCATCAGATTATGACGTCATCAGATCTCCGAACTGATAACAGGATAGGCCTACCGGGGGTACCACACAGGCTGTAAAAATAAATAGCAGGAAACCTGTTTCATGGGGGCAAGCTGTAACATTTAGTAAATTATAATTGGAGAATTTTAAGCTATAAAAGGGGGAATTTTAAAAATTTTGTATATCAAGCTACAATATTATGATGGGAAAAGCACGTTCAAAATATATATGATAGAAGGGAGACATGTAATGACCTTCAAGCGATTGATAGTGGGGGGGGGGGGGGTACTTGAAAGATGTCAGGTTTAAAGCTATTTAAGATGGGATAGGTATACGTAAGAAAATTTCAAAGTAATAGGAGGTTGGAAAATGTGACCCCGTCTACAGAAACCCACCTTAGCGTTGAATATCGATCAGGAGAAAAGGATAAAGATTCCTTTTCTCCTGATCTTAACTGAACACTAAGGCGGGTTTCTGTAGACGATGTCACAAATAAATATTCAACATCTTTGTTCCTGATTGGCTACTTACCTGTTACCTAATGTCAAGGTCACTCATCTATACACATTATGCATAAATAGGGTACTTTTTCATAATATAGAAATTTTGAAGTGGATTAGGCCTACAGGGGAAACCACTAAAAAAAAAACGGGCCTAGAACTTGAACTAATGAGAAGAGATCTCAAGGTGGTGAGGAACAAAGTTCACTACTTGAGACGACAAAAAGCAAAAAATGACACTCACAGGATTACTCCCATAAAACAGGTTCCCTGTTTGCCTCAATTAACAGAGTTAATGAAGGCAATTCCGAGCAGCTAACTGTGTGGGCTGCGAGTTTTTAATATTTTCTTTCATCCTCAATGCTTATCCGGAATGTTCTCTGATTGATACCAAACCCTGAGAAATTTTATCAATTCGCTGGATCTATAAAAATCAAACATTTCCACACCTGCACACATTTACTCTCACCTGACTTGTGACCCTTTTGTCTGCAATGTAATACAGAACTATATTTATCAACCAATTGTTAAGTGTGAACTCATTGTCCTATTATTGGCTTCCCGCTGTTAAACGGCACTTCAAGTCTTTAAATAAATAAATAAATTAATTAATTAATTAAATAATTAATTAATAATCGTCAACACCCGACTTATCCCTGTGACACCCCATTCACCAAAAAAGAGATAATCTACAGAAGGTCACATCCCGTTACTGATCATATTCCCACCTGATATTAGGCAGTAACCACCCACTTAACACTTTCTTACCCATCCGACTGTCTTCTCTTCGATCCACTATCCAGTATGCTAGGCAAAAACTCTACAAAATCATCTGTTCTTCTTTCATTATAAACCATGCTACTCTTTTCTGTTTGTCAATGTATTCCCTTTTGAAGTATCTAGCCCTACTCTCGGAATCTTTGTTGAAGCTGGTCCCCCCCCACCCCTCAATGCCGCTTCCCAACTCTCACTGCCAATCTTCTTGTATCCGCAGTTTAATTCACTCACCTTCCAATCTATGCTCCCGCACTCTGCCGACATAATTCTCTCATCTTGAACCTGAATTATTCAATCACCTCAAGTTGAACCATCTACTCCCTACCAACCATCCATTTCTCCATACCTAAACTTTCCCGTAAATATCTGGCTCGATCTAGCTGATCATCTCCAAACTCACTACACTATATACCGACAACTCATTAGAAACATTATCCCTAAACCAATTTTCCGACGCATCAGCCCTACTTTACCAACGGATCTAAATTTGGACCCAAAACAGGGTACGCGTACTCGATCCAAGGAGTCATAATTAGTCGTTGATTGAAAAATTCTGCCTTCATTTTCACTACCAAACAAAACGCCATATACTCGAGTCTTTATCTCCATTTTCTCACCCCAGCTCAAATATCCATTGTTAACTGACTCTTTTTCATCTCTTCTGGTTATACAGGACTCTTGGACTCTTATACAACTAATTCCCCAAATACTTACTCGCATTCATTTACTCCTGCAATCACCATTATCAATTTCTACATCTGTATCCTTCCTGTGGATTTCGAGTCACGTCAACTTCCCGGAACATGACGCCATTGTTTTTGCGACCAAAGTTAACAATAAACCTACAACTCTTCTCTGTCAGTCAATGTATTCGCTTCTGAAGTGAATCAAGCCCTAATTAACAACGATCTAGCCCAACTCTTAGCCTCTGCGTTGAAGCTAGTAACTCCTCCTCCCCTCAAATGCCGCTTCCGAACTCTCATTGTCAATTTTCTTGTATCCACAGCTCAATTCACTCAGCTTCCATTATATGCATCCGCACTCTGCCGACATGATTCTCTTATTCTTTTTCTTAAGACTGAATTATTCAATCACCTCACCCCCTATCATATCATCCACTTCTCTGTAGGTAAACCCTCTCCCAAGTATCCGACTCGGTCGAAACTATATACCGACAACTCATTTGGAACATTATCTCAGAACCAATTTTTTCCGAACCACCAAACTTTTTTAAATCTGGACCTAAATTGGGATACGCGTACTCGATCCAAGGAGTCAAAATCAGTCGTTCATTGAAAAATTTTGTCTCCATTTCCTCCAAACTAAACTCCATACACCCTTGTCTTCCTCATCTCCATCTCTCCTCATCCCAGCTCAAATTTCTAGTGTTAACTAACTCACTTTCATTTTTCCGGGATATACAGGTCTCTTATTCAACTAATTCCCTAAATCAGCGCTTTCATTTACTCCTGCAATCACCATCATCCACTTCTACATCTGTCTCTTTCATGTGGATTCCGGGAAACTATTCAAACACCTCAAATTGAACCATCTACCCCCTGCATATCATCCACTTCTCCATAGTTAACCCCTTTCCCAGATATCCAAATCGATCTAGCTGATAATCTCTGAACTAACAACACTATAATACACCAACAACTTATTAGGAACATTATCTCTATAAAAAAATTAATTTTGATGAAATTTTCCTTGCACGAAAAAATTGTTTTTGGATTTTAATTATCTCTATACCAATTTTACAACCCACCAGCCCCACTGTACCAAACGGATCTTATATCTGGATCCAAAATAGAATACATAAACTCGATCCAAGGAGTCATAATCAGTCGTTGATTGAAAAATTCTGCCTCCATTTTCATTATACCAAACAAAACTCTATAGTATACAGATCTCCATCTCCTCACCCCCTGCTGAAATTTCTACTGCTAACTGACTCACTTACATCTCTCCTGGCTATATTGAACTCACGTTCAACTAATTCTCAAATCATTCCATTCATTTATTCCTGCAATAACTATCACTCACTTCTATATCTGTCTCCTGGAGTTCCGGGACACATCAACGTCTTGAAATATGACGCAATTGTTTTCGCAAAAATTCCTTTCTATCCAAAAAATTTCTGTCCCTGTACTTACCGCTGCTACTGACCTTAGAAACTATTACCGATCCCTGATATTTGACTCCCGCCATGACTTTTGTAAAACTCGAGTGGGAAGGAGCTGAGAACATCGATTACCAAAAAATCGCGTTACGTCTATCACAAACTCTCTCGTGAACACATACGCGGGTAATTTTCAAACGCCTTCTTTAATCAATTAAAACTATATTTTAATTTTACGAGCACATCAAAGCTACCATTGAAAAATCAACTGGCCTCTAAACTCTGAAACATCTACAACCTTAGCGATTACACACACTAATTTACGATTACACGAACAAAATGTGTCTACCATTCATCCCCTATGGGGTTTTTCGCGGTGAAAAAAAGTCTTAAACCTTCCCACTCGACATATGAAGCTATTTTCGCGGAGTTTGAGATGAGTCGAGGCGGTAGGAGCTGAGAACATCGATTACCTAAAATCGCGCTACGTCTAGTACTTTTCTATGGAAATTCACCAATCCGATTTTCAAAATTATTTTTGGTTGCCTAGTATGAAAAAACGGAAATTTTTTTTGGTACCAAGAATACACGTACAAAAGCAGTAGCCAATATACGATTAATTTTCAAGCTTTATTTCAACTTTTTGGGTGAACTTTATTCAATTTTGGATAGGAAAGAACAATCCTCGACATAATTCCCGTATAATGTCAAATTTTCATAGAATTTCAATGGATGGGGGTAGAGATTACTCGTTACATGCGATTCCATTTTTCAGCTTTATAATATAAAAAAGTAGTGTCATCTCATCATTATTCCTTCGAGATGTAAATAAAAATATTATTCCATGGCAAAAAGGGAGGGAGTACATATATATGGTTATTTGTCAATACTTCGTACATATTTCGTCCATTAACACGATGAAAGGAAAAATTTATTTTTGTATCAAGAATACACGCGTTGAAGTAGCAACCAATATAGACCTAACTTAAAAGCTTAATTTCAGCTTTAAAACTTCATTTTTCCAAAATTTTTCAAATTATTCTTCTTCTCTGGAACAATAAACGTGTATCAGGAAAATTTCGGGGAAAAGTATTCGGTAGGAGTGGAGATTACCGGCGCCGAAATATACGTTTTGTGTCTTATAATATAGAGATACTAGCCCTATACTAAGTAAGGCTCAATACACAGTATATTAGACCTATTCTAGGCTAAGCCCTGATTATACTAGACCTGAAGTGGCAGTATCAATCATATTGATGTTTGAAGACTATCTTGGTCACTCTTGACGAAGACTGTCCGAGAAATAAAATTTGCCAGGCAAAAATAAAATCTCAAGAGACAGAGAATGTATATCTTGAGTAACCTGAAATTTCGAAATTGCTATGCAAAGATAAAATCTCGAGTAACAGAGAATGTATGTATTACTTGAGTGACGTCACAACACATTTTTCCGGTTAGAACTTTTTTTTTTTTTTTTTTTTTTTCGCAATTGCATAGGGGCTTTTGCCTTGCCGGAGGCAAGAGCAGTACAGTGTACATCACCTCAGAACCGCGTATGTGTTCGGCTAAAATAATGATAAAGTAAGTAAGTATTTTCATGTTCATATTATATTTGCGCTCTCCTCTCTGGCAACATTGACGCGCTAGCCTAGAATGTAAGAGTCTTATCTGATAGGAAATTTTGTGTGGAATATTTTTTTACCGAGGTATTTTTCCCCTCAAACGCATACTTTCTGCAGAAACTGGGAAAAATTGCATTTTTGACCCCTTTCCCCCCTTTTCAGGTCCTTCCGGGGATCAATTCAAAAAGTAACAACAATTTTTGTATTCGGCGGGTCCAAAACATTCATGAACCAGCATTTACTCCATTGTTACACAAAATGCTTCTAGCAAGGCGTTTTTCTAAAAAATTTACCAGTCTACAACGCAACGTAAACATCGTCAATAAAGGTGATTTGATTTAATTTAATCATATATGAGGAGGGTTCTGGCAGAAGGGCGTCCGTCCCATAAGAAATACATTGTGCGGACGCCCTTTTGCCAGATACGTCCTCATATGTAATAAACTTTCAATGTATAATATGTATGTACTCGTTTAAGTTTTGTGAATATAACACTTTCGTCGCTAGTCAAATCAGTGAAGTCGTCTTTGTCGGAGTCAGTCAACGTATGATCGTTCACGTCATAACTAAATAAGTTATTTACTGTATTATCGTTTTCTCCCCTCCCCCTTGTTTGTTCTTTATTTTACAGAAATAGTGACCAATAGTGAATATTTTGCTAACCAAGAAAGAAAAGGTGTTCAAGTCATTAAAATAACAACCCGTTGGCAGGCTTTTGCTATGGTATGGATTTATCGGCCCGATAAAAAAGCGGGAATGAAAATTAAAAAAGATGGTATGCACAGTAGTTAATCATGTTCAGCAATATTATATAAGAAGCACAGTAAATTGAGATGTTACACATTAAGAAACTTATTCAAACTGTAAGAAAACATAATGAACGATAGTAAAATAAATACCCGATAAATAATCGTATCTCGCAATAAAAGATTTAAGGTACACAATATATTATCAGCGATAAAAAAAGCGGAATAAACTTTAAAACGTAATATTGCAAAAAAAAAAAAAAAAAAACAAAAGGCGAACAAATGAATGATTTTACAAAATAGTTAATGGAAAACGAAAAAAAAAAGAATTGAAGAAAAATAATTTTACAAAAATCTTGACAGAAGATGAAAAAAAAAACGAGTCGAAGAAATTAATGATTAAACAAAAAAGTCATTATTGAGTATGAAGAGCCCGTTTCGCCCTCGCCGGACGTCCCTTCTTATTTTTTTTACCAAGAGGAATCCCCTTGGCTTCCTCCAGCATGGTTACCGCTTTTTGGCGAATCCTCATGCCGAGGATGTGTTTACAGAGGAGGGGGGTTGTTGGTAAATGAAAAACTCGAGCGAAAAATTTGATCACCTCGTCGGGATCCGAACCCGAGACCTTTCGCTTGCCGGGCGACTGCTCTAACCGCTGAGCTACGAGGGCGATCAAATCTTCCACGAATTTTTCCAATTACCAACGACGAGAACTAGTACGTCACTACCCGCAACGACGACGAACACTCACCGAGTGTATATTAGAGGGAGCAAGCACAGCTTGCATCAGACCTCAACAGAACTACCTGACTAAGGAACACAACGAAAGACACAATACTTACGTGCGACCCCCGCACGTAAGTATTGTGTCTTTCGTTGTGTTTACAGAGATTCCTCTTGGAGATAGCAGGATACGTACATGAAGACTTCTCTGGAATGTCGTCAGGCACTGTGATAACCCATGCACTCCTGTAACATTCCAGGGAGGTAACGTAGGCCTACTATCTACCCCCAGAATAATTCACGCCGGAACTTCTTGCAGAATGCGTACATGTTCGCACAATGCATAAGAAGATTCATGAATCATGAACATAGGAACATGTTAGGAGTAATGAACGGCTGATGGGAAAAAATTTATCAGATTTCGATCGGGTGAAATAATGATTCATTATCGTGCATTCAAAATAAATTATTGTCCTTAAATTATCGTTAATTTTTTTCCCAACTTACTGCTTATCATTGCTAATCAACTGTTCATAATTTTATCAGTCAAACAATCAATTTTATTGCTTATACATGCTATTTGCATGTTCCATTACCTATCGTTTGAACCACCTTTTTTATCAGGCCAATAAATTATCCCCTTTTGCTATTGCTACATGGTAGCTTCTAAATTTCCATTAGATTACAAGCGTAATTACGTTCACAACATCACAATTCAAAATATTTTTTTTCTTGATTGCTTGTGAACATTCATCTCAATTCTTTTACATGTACATATTTCGTTTTCAACTTTCCTTCCTTTCTACTTTATTAAATACTAAGTTTATGTAAAAGCAGAACTATCTGCCGAGCAAATAGCCCATAGCGCAGCTGCATTGCTCGTAAAAAAAAAAAAAAAAAAAAAAAAACTCTGAAATAAGATCCTCAAAATTGAGGTTTTCAGTTACATTATGTTCTTAATCAAGTACTCCTAATAGACTTTAAATAGGTTTTTATGCATTCCAACACAGAAAATGATCACTCAAGGAAGCAATTTTTGTTCCTACATTATTTATTTTTTTCTTTCTCCTCTAAAATTGTCGCTGTCTGAATTGACAAGCACGGCTTTTGCCTGAGTATTATACCGCTGAATGGAGAATAAAACGAATGAATACGAGGAACTGGCAAAAAATATACCGCGGATTTGGAAGACAAAGACGAGAATCTTACCAATAGTTGCGAGGCTGTGATACCAAGGAAGACAGTCGAGAGCTAACCCGAGCTTGAAAGTACAAAAACGAACAATAGATCGGTGCAGAAGGCGGTGATATACTTTACATAAGCAAGGATCGTGTGAAAGATTATCGGCGAGGAAAAACAGTACAGATTATTTAGACTCTTACCCTCTATGAATTCTTACACCGGCAAAGGAGGAATAATAATTACAAATATTAAAACTGATTCACAACTCGAAGGAACAAATTCAAATTTAAATTTTCGAGAACTTTATCGTCCTATTGATATTCTTCACATTTTAATTCTAATTTAAAATTCGTAAAAGTCATCGAGAAAATTCTTTCAAACAAAAGTCAATTGAGAGAAACCTGACATATCCCACTTTTCTTTCGAGTACGAAATACAGCTACACGGAGCAGTTTAAACAATACTCGTATTTTACCTTCTCCGAAGTTAGCAATAGGCTCTCTCGGCTCACAGCACTGGACATACTATACTCTGTACATTAATTCGTTTCCCGGTAAATGTGTGCCGTTCGTACATCCCATACGTATATTACCGAAATTCCAGTTTGATCCTACACTAACGCTAATCGTATAGCCGAACGTTAAGCCCTTTCCCACTGTATACCAAACCACGTGCATTTCTTTGTTGCGTTCACTTGCCATTTTCAAGGAACGAAGTTTTGTCCTGTAGTTCATGACCCCATTTCACAAAAGAATACTCGACTATTTCTCCCCATTATCAAGCACTGCAATATACGGGCGGTACAAATTTCAGATGCTATTTTCAGAAGCGGGTGCGAGAGATACGACCGAGCGAGAAATCTCGCACAACTGAAAAACTAAAATTTAAATAAATAAAATATAAAAAAAGTTTGTTAAATTTTCGATATGTTTTCCTCTCGAAGAAAGGTGTTAATTTTCGTACGCTAATTTTTTTTTTTTTTTATTTCCTTCGCTAAATGCGCCGCCGAATCGCATACAGTCAAGATGATGAAAAAGAAAGCATTTAAGCGCAAAGTCGCCAAAGCGCATGTCTCGCAAATTTCCTCGATTACTAAATAACGTTACTCGTAAAAGGAGAGAACACATAACGTTTATTCACAGTCAAGTATGACTTGAACTTTCGGTCCGGTGGTGCGCGTTCGTCGAATAAGTGAAAAATGCCTCTATCGTCGTTTGCCGCTTTTAATCGTAAATTCACTTTTTCGCGCCGGTAGCACCATTCGGCTTGGAAATCGTCCACGTACGAAAACTTTACAAATGTAAATAAATATTCCGGATCGTCGTCAGTTTTATACTTTAATTTTCGTCGAACACGCTGTACCAATTTTCTGCACAAAAATTACCATCGCGTTTCTGAATTTGCGTTCCGAAGTGTCGTTCCTTTTTTGGCTGATTTCCACATTTCGATACCCGAGTATTGAAGAAATCGCCGATGCCTGCAAATAACCATGAGTGAGTAGATCTAATGGACGTTTCAGACAGTATTCTAGGCTAAAATATATCCACGCACGTTACTCCATCGTAAACACGTGGCCGCGGAGCTGCCAAATTCGCTCCCTCGTCTAGGAGGGTGATTTTCTAACATTCACGTGGGTCGACCCCTCCGAGAGCCCGACGTGAATTTCGACTCTCGCGCCAATTAATCAGCAGTTTAAAGGAAAAATTTTGACAGACTTCTCTTTCTTTCGCCGAAAGTTATTTTTACTTTCGAGTCTAATTATTCACGCCAACTTCAGTCGCACGAATTTGTGAATTTTCTTGTTGACTTACAATATAAATTAATTTCGCTATTAGTAAAACGCCTACCAGATCTCGACGTGAAGATAAATTATGCGCGATTTTACTAAATTAGCGAGCTAAAAAGAATGGATTCGAAGTCCTAATTATAATAGTTACATCAAGAGCTGAAGTTGTTTTTATTTTTCGTAAATAATGAGTAAGTCGAATCCTAAAAATTCAGGTATACTGTGTTCTCGAAAGCGCGAATGAATCTACCTTTCCTACCCTCGAAAAATGGCTCAGAATACAGCCTTCGAGCGATTAGTTGGTGGTTAAAGTATGGCGATTTATTTATGCTACCCCGACTAACACCACGTCGCATATATTCTTGCGGAAGCTGTCATAGAAGTAGTATAAACAAATCGCCGTACTCCTGCCGCCTGTTAATCGTTTGCGAGCTGTACCTACCACGATTTAAGTTTAAAGTTTCACCGCAGCCGGCTGCGGTAACGGAAGAATACGCGATAATACCTTCCTCGTCCCGATATTCCAAATTGTAATTTTGTAAACTAAAAAGGATTTTTCATGTCTGCATGATGGTTGAGAAATTTCGAGAATTATGCTGTGGTACATGAATGATTGTACACCAGATTGTGTTGCGCCAACCAAAAATAGATATTTCGTTTCAGTCGATAAAAGTTTTGTTCAGTGCGAAAGCTTTTATAATATCCGCTCACCATATATACCTGTGCAAACGCTTTGGATCATTTGCACCCATCAGTATACTAGAAGACGTGTATCATTGTTCACACTACACGTGCATCATTATACTGTACGTGCAATTTACGTCGCGAAAAAGCGTGCTCGATGAAAACAGAAAAGTTATATCTTTTATTGATTTTCCCGACAGTTTTCGTACAGGGAGTATCGTTGTCGAACGAAATGACTATGACGGATAAATTTGAATATTTTGTGGTATTTAGCTAGTAGAAGAAAAAACAAAAACAGTATCGGGCGGTCAGTCGCGTCGCGTTCGAAAGTTTGGCGCATCATCAAGAAAAACCGTACGCTGTAAAGCGTGAGGAACAACGACTTTTCAAAACGTTCTCGAGACCATCGAAAACGAAGAAGCAAAAAAAACGAAATGAAGCGTAGCGATACTATAATAATAAGAATGAAAATAGACTAGAGCCGCTTGTACCAAAAAACGTGACGCCCGTCACGGATCTTAAACCAGGTTTAACTGGCCAAAATTGGGCACTTAAAACTTCGTTTAAATTTAAATTAGACTCTCATCATCTATTCAAACAACGAGTGACCGCGTAGTGACTCAATTTTCTGCTGGGAATTCGAATTTAAAATTTCTCAAACCAGAGTTTAAACTTAGATTAATCCCTCAAGTTGGTACGGATGTCAAGGACCACAATTTTTTTTACTACTCACTGAAAAACGTACACGCATTAGAAATTCTAAATTGTTTCATTTCTTTTTTTCAACCACAAACTTGTATTAACTCAAGTAACTCAAAAAAAACATTAGAAGCCATTGCAGACGTTGCAATGGCAGCGGGGAACCCGCAATTCCTTAACTCGACCTCTCAGGTGGTGTGGAACTGAGTTGATAATCTTGTCATATAATTCAAATCGAAATTATCATTGTACATTCCCTCCTATCATATATAGCTCGAGAGTCGAAATTCTTCTAAGTCCCCCTTCTATCATATATAGCTCGGAAGTCACAATTCTTCCAAGACCCCCTCCTATCATGTATAGTTCGAGGCTCGAAATTCTTCTAAGTCCCCCTCCTATCATATATAGCTCGAAAGTCACGATTCTTCCAAGTCTCCCTCCTATCATATATATCTCAAGACTTGAAATTCTTCTAAGTCCCCCTTCTATCATATATAGCTCAAGACTCGAAATTCTTCCAAGTCCCCCTCCTATCATATATAGCTCGAGTCTCAAAATTTTTCTAAGTTTTTGGTTGGACGGCGGACGGTAGCTCGAAAGTCAAAATTCTTCCAAGTCCCCCCCCCCCCTATTATATATAGCTCGAGACTTGAAATTCTTCTAAGTCCCCCTCCTATCATATATAGCTCGAGACTCGAAATTCTTCTAAGTCCCCCTCCTATCATATATAGCTCGAGACTCGAAATTCTTCTAAGTCCCCCTCCTATCATGTATAGCTCGAGACTCGAAATTCTTCCAAGTCCCGTAACCTAACCTAACCTTAGGTTACTAACTTCGCGGACGCGGACGTTTCTGAGGATGTAATCTCCTAACAAAATGGATAGCGGGTTCCCCGCTAAAAATGGGAAATCAGGGAATATGATTTGCTTTTCAAGACCTTGACAATTGGATAAAAATTTTGGCCGATCTCTGTTTCTTATCCCGTCGAGTCGATCCAATCAATGTGATTTTTCAGCAGCTCTTAGCCTTCGTTTGGTATTTGTTGAATAAGTTGAATAGAAAGCCAGATAAGATGGTCAGAAGTGCCTCCAAAGGAATTGAATTCAGGCTCAGTATCGGCTAGGGCTTCTCAATCTTTAAATTTTCTGCAGACTCCCTCAATTTTGTAAACAATATTCAGATACGACCGTTTTCATACAGCTGGTTCATGCTCTTATAATGATAGGTGTATTGACAAAAAATCGTAATTTCTAACTTTTTGCGGACTGGCTACAGCGGACTCACGGAGAGCTTTGCCTAGAACACCAAAATTGAGTTTCTAGATCAGAGCTCCTCCCAGTGGCTCTGTAATACAAAAAGATTCATCTCCTGGTACAGTAAAAAATTCGATAATTTCTTCACTCTATCAAAAATCGCTCTCGTCATCTCAAGATGTAAAATTTTGATGTTCGAAATCAGGCAACAAAATTAAGAATATTAAAGCACAGGAGAGACAATATGGATTACAGTAGAAGGATTCAAAATTTTCAAGTCTGCCTGAAAACTTCAATCTATAGCCTAATCGAGGGATTTGGGAAGTGTTTGTCCTGAATTTGTATGCTATAGGGGCGTGACGTAATCAAGGACGGGAGGGGAACTTGAAATAATTTCGACGGAAGAGTAAAGGAAAGAGATGGCTAACCTGAAATAGTGCGTCACATTATCAGAGCATGGCGTCATCCGGAGAACTTCGTTAAATTTTGCTTGAAGAGCTGAGAGAGAGACAACGAACTCGGAAGAGGGCGTGATGTCGATAATTTTTTCAATTTTGAGAATCATGGCGCCACATAGAATAAAGCCGAAAGTGGCGTTACACAATATCCATCCCCTCGCCAAAAGTAATCCTTTGTTTTCGTGGCGCATGATACATAAAATTTGCTTCCTCTCGACATTCCTAATCGTATTCTTCTCATGTTGTCTCTTTCGGTTTAAGTGAACTTCATTTTCAAAACATGTGCTGAAGGCACATCAACTGATCGAGAAATGCAATCGGACAACTTTTACGGACGTGCACGACATAAGTTGCAGCATGTCAGACAGTCATCAATTTTTCTCTTCCTCCTTCGCATTCGTACAGATTATTTTTATCGTAACAATCGAAAGGAGACGACTGGAACGATTGAGATGAACTTTACGTTATTGAGATTAATTTGACCAAAGGCATTCTTTGGGGGAGATTAAATGCTCAAGATGAATTGTCTGGGAATTCGGAAAGGAAGATTTGAACTAGACTGGTGGTGTTCAACCCAAAGAACAATTCAAAATTGAAAATCTCCATGACTAAACTTAAGAATGAGAAGAAGAAAAAAATAGAACTTTGGCCCGTGAACCCTCCGAGAAATCATATGTTGGCTCGCCAGAGAAAAAAAGTTGAACACCACTGAATTGAACGTTAAAATTCAGTTAATGTATGAATTAACTAGCTATTACACATAATAACGAGGCATTTTAGTTATAATATTAGAAAATTTATAAAACCATTAGGTACTTCATACATTACCGGAGGCATTCAGTTAAAGTACTTATAAAGGAAATACATAGATGTCTCGAATTATATCAAATAAAATGACATTACCCTATTTGAAATCGCACAAAATGGCAATTAAGAGCACCATCAACTGTACCGAGTCGACATGAGTTATTCTCTGTCTCCTTCATTACACAAGCGAAAATAGAACGGGTATCAGTTTTTCCACGGTCGACTTTAGGTACTGGAATCCAAACTGTATCACCAACCGAAGGTTTGGAAAATTTGTATCTCAACGTTGTCGCATTCGTTTTTCTTGATCTTGATTAAGCCTTCCATCGATTCCTTGCGTTCAAGTTTTATATATTGTGACCTTTCACATAGTTTACAAAAAGTCCTCCCTGCCAAATACCGATTACAGGATAAATATGAATGTAAGACTGAGCGTACCCAGGTTATGCTCTTGATTATATGCGGGGGTGGAATGTGATCCATATACCTTGTCTTATATTCAAAAATGGGGTTCCCGCCATAATCAACTAACGCTCGTTCTCTTCCATTAGACGTCCTAATAAGTAAGATACCAGCTTGCGCACCGTACCTACAAGTGGCGAAGTTACCTATCAGTCTTTGGTTTCTTCCTAATACGGCGTCCCGCATATGCTATCTTTATTGCATAACAAGAATACGATCGTGGTCTTAAGGGTGTGCTTTACTTGTTCGGAAACTCCGAAACGATGTACAATAAGTTGCATATATAAACTTCCCCAAAAACCCTGCAAGGTTCGGTAAGCCAACGGTCACTGCGCGACGCTTGTCGGGCGTGCGTGGGTAGTCCTTGCAACAATTGACAAGGAAAGATTTTGCAAGACCACTTCTCAGGGCTCCATTTTCCGATGAATGTTTTCGATCTTTGAAAATGTTGTACAGAAGGGTTCAATGGAAGGCGCTATCTGAACAGAATCTTGAATTTTGGCTCCAGAAGAATTTCACTTTTGTCTGAAAGTAGACAAATTTTTACCAATTTCAACGTTTAATTGAGAAAGTATGAGGACAAATTTTACAATTCTGCTCCGATAGCGCTCCTGGTAGGACCTTTCTGGAAAATATTTCAATTATTCGGAAAAATCTGTCGAAAATTTGTGCAGTAAAATGTGATATTTTACGAGCATATTTTCACAAGTAAAGCACACCCTTAAAAGCGACCGTATTCTTACATCTCGCTCCTCATCAGTACAGCGTTCCACGGCACTTGCCAAATCTTTGCGACATCACAATTCTTATTGCATACTTCAACTAGCCTTTGCTAGTTGATACATGAATTAGCCAGTTAAAGCATATAACATTTCAATGTAATGGCTGATCAATTCATCCATTGACTGGTTTCACATTCATATAAGAACCCAACGTCATGAACCTTCAATTTACTCTTTTGTTGCGTTAAAACTCGCAGATACTTAGCATCATGTTCGATGATAGAGATCAGCCTGATTTTTAGAGTAATCGCTTCCATCTTTGATTAAGCTAGAATATGCCATATCAATTCGAGTAGACCTCGTCAAGACCTGTTGAGACCCGATCTCATAGGTATGCACCTTTTTCAATGGTCAAATTGATATGCCTTCTTCTCAAGGCATAAGTGACCCGTATTTTATTTTAGTGATGAAGAGAAGAGATAAAGAATCAAATCCTTCAAGCATTCAAGAATTCATATAAATGAGGATTAAAGTGACTTGTTTGCTAAGGGGGTGGGGGCGCAAAGAAGAGGAATGTCTAAAGTACACTTATACAAGTGCAAACCTTTCTGATTTCCTGGTTGAGATCTGAATACACTCAAGATGGGCTTTGCAGTGACCTCTTATTGGTGGATATTGTGGAAGTACGAGTCAACTTCATCATGGAAGGAAAGAAAACCAGGTTATCTCAATCTCTCCCCGTTGGCCACTGATACAATACTGAAGAGAGCCGCACAATTCCATCCTTTTGCCTACCCTAAAATAGGAACACAATTTTTTTCTTTTTGCAAGTCAAACAGTATATGAATTACTTCTGGATAGTCTTGAAGCCCAAAAAATTTGTTGGTTTGAACAACCGCCAAGTCCATCTCACTCTGTAAGACACGGGAATTTTGACTCTTGAGCATACAAGGAGCACTTGTGGTGTTTGAAGCATTGCATATCTGGTTCATTGTAGGGGCCAAGTCAATTGATGTACGAGGCATTGCATGTCTAGTTACTTGAAGGGGTTATCCTAATGCGGGTCATATCATGTATTACATTTGTCAGCCCACAGAACAGGTTCCCTGCGTTCCTCGTTTAATAGATCGATTCCCCGTGACGTCACAATTTTCGATTTTTATTGAATGCTTCTTCTCTGCTGCTGGCTTTGGGGTAGCCATTACAGAATCCCATAAGAATACACAGGGAACGTTTCGATCATTCACTAGTATCTAGTATTCAAAACCAAGAAGTACGTTAGCAATCAAAGCTATATATTTGAATTCCAGAGAACTTTTAGATTGTAGATAGAGATCTCTAATACATAAGGCACATCTTGTTTTTGAATAGCTCTATGTGATCGAATAGTTCCCTGTGTATGCTTATGGAAATCAATATCATGATTGGCCCAATAATCGTAATATCGATTACAACAATGGGTACTTTGACTCACTATCGCTGTTATCAACACTGTGATGTCACCAGGGAATCGGTCTATATTGTTAAGGAAGCCGTCATTTTTTGATATTAATGAAAACGTATTTGACCCCTTGAACTGGATAGTTGAGGTAAACTTCAATTACGTTACATTGATAAAGCAGAGACGAGAAGCTTTGAAGTAGCAAAGTCTGACTGGAGGGCCATTAGGTTCATTTGACAATGACATGACGTGAATTGTTTTTAACGGAGTGCACAGTTGTAAGTAGGTGTGAATTTAAAAAGTTTCATATGATTGGCGCGCAAAGCTCCTACTTAAACATTGAGAGTTGGAGCTTTTTAAATAATGCCTTGGAAACAAGCAAGCAGAGGAAAATGAATCGGGAGTGCGGGCAGAAAGATCTATGTAACTTCTCTCTTGAGTATTGAAGTGAAGTTGACTTGAATCCATCTTAGTATAATTTACTCTACTGGATGACAGAATACTCAAAGAGTAGAGTAAACGAAAAACCAATTACAAAGACCGCAGATATAAAGGAGAAGATGCGAGATCTTTCGGTTAACAAACCATCATCGGGCAAAGTTAGAACGCCACTGACCCAGATACGACTCATAAAACAGAATACCAACGAGATCAGGATTGAACGAGTGAGCCCTCGCGAGGTGACTCAAACTCGTAGACCAATTCAACTAAACCTTCGTCAGGAAAATACCTGTTGAGTACGGTAATATCGTCACTGTTCAGATGACGCACTATTTCGATATTTTCCAACGCAACGCGCTTGAAGTAAGAATTCTCCTTGTGGAGAAGGGTAGCCGAATCATTCTTGAAACTATGACCAAGGTGGTCCGCAAAGGCCGAATAACCCAAATTACCTTTCTTCCAGGCCTTAAGGTGCTTCTCTACTCGAATTCCAAGCTGGCGACACGTCTCGCCTATGTATACGCCGTTACAATCCCTGCACTCCAATTTGTACACCCCGCTCCTCTCCCCCCGCGGGATGGGGTCCTTTAGCCTAACAAACAAACCCTTCACAGTAGTGAGGTTATAAAAAGCAGGCGTGAAGCCAAAGGGGCGGAGGACACGAGTCAGCTTGGATGAAAAATCACCCAAAAACGGGAGCTTGATCCAACGTAATCTCTTATTATTATTACCACTCAGATCGCGGGGGAGGGAAGTAGTAAAATCGAGGCCCTTCCTCGTAAGTTTTTTACGGACCATACGGTCAATGTCCAAGTTGACCTCATTCACAGCGGCCAAGTGCTTAATGGTCACCAGCTCCTTTTGGAAAGCTGGTTGACTTAGCGGAATGCTAGTCAGTCGATGAATATAACTATTGAAGGCAGCGGTCTTATGAGAAAATGGACAGAAGGACGATCCGTGGACAACTGTATCGGTCGAAGTATCCTTCCTGAATATCGCAAATTCATGGTCCCCATCTCTATCAGAGATAGTGAGATCCAGAAAGTTTATGGAAGAACCTCCAATTTCTGTAGTAAATTTTATGGAGGGATACATTTTATTCAGATACTGAAGAAACTCACCAAGGAGCTCTTGAGGACCGGTCCACGCACATAATATATCGTCCACATATGGGTGCCAGTAATGGATGTGACTCAGTAGCACTTGGCCAGAGGAAAACAAGTCAACCTCAAATCTGGACATAAATATCTCCGAAACGAGAGAGCTCAAAGGAGAGCCGGTGGGGATTCCTACCTCCTCAGGAAACTCGTAAAATTTCCCATTGAACTTACAGAAGTTAGGGGACCAGCACGCATTAAGGAGGCCAAAAAATTCCTGTATCTCATTATGAGGAATGTTGAACTTTACAAGTAGGTCACCCATATACTGCATAGTATGGGCGTTTGGTATGTTGGGAAAGAGGCCGACGAAGGTTTAGTTGAATTGGTCTACGAGTTTGAGTCACCTCGCGAGGGCTCGCTCGTTCAATCCTGATCTCGTTGGTATTCTGTTTTATGAGTCGTATCTGGGTCAGTGGCGTTCTAACTTTGCCCGATGATGGTTTGTTAACCGAAAGATCTCGCATCTTCTCCTTTATAATCTGCGGTCTTTGTAATTGGTTTTTCGTTTACTCTACTCTTTGAGTATTCTGTCATTATGTCGAGCCGTAACGTTTCGGACCGTGTCAATTCTATTACTCTACTGGATTTACTGGGCTGGATCAAAGTCCGAGTACCTACGTATGAGCAATATGAAGTGCTCCAATAGAGGAAATCAACCCCCATGGCCCTGGAAGAAGCTTTCTTTAGCGATTCTATGAATTTGTGATCTTATTTGATTCAGTCGGTAACACGCAAATTTTCTTCAACTTATCAATTACCATAATTATTCTCATAATTCTGATGTTTTGTTGACAAAGTTTATTTTGTAGTCAATAGCGTTTATTTGAATTCCTGTTTTTATTTTTATTTGACGTTTCAGAATTTCGTTTTTTTTTCTTCTTCATCCTTTACTTTCCATCTTGGCTTCCGAGATGCACGTAGACCCTTTCATAGATTGCTATTATAGATTTTTTCTCGTTATAGGTTTGCTCTAAAACGGCTTTAGTTATATCGAAAGCATTAAAAAAGTCGTTGTACGAGAGCACGTGTAAAACGAATTAAAAACGAATGGCCAATGCCCAATTTTGTGAAGGCTTTAAAACCTGCAAAATTTTACAAGCGTACTATTAGACGAATTCCACTGATATTATTAGGGTGAACTTTTTTTTTTTTTACGTTGACCATCATTGATGTAATAGGAGGAGAATACATACAGTAGCCTAACTATTCGTGAGTGCGCTTTTTGATGTAATGCAATTATGGAATTTGACCTTTATCCAAGTTTTAGTTCTACATTTTTTAGTAATTTGGCTTAACGTATTGTTAACGTATCATATGCAATATTATTTATGTTATAATGAAAGTATTTTTCGAGGTATGCATCATGCAGCGAATGAATGAGCATAATAATCTATTCTCGTGTAAAACTAACGTAGAGCAAAACGATGCGATAATTTGGTGGTGCAATACAAATAATAATTTGTCATCGTATAGCCTCATCAAAAATTGATTCGAACATAATGCCTCCGTAGTTACCATTCTTTAAAAAAAAAGAAAAAAAGTTTAAAGTTCGTGAGAAGTCACGCACTAGGCACGATATGTTTCTTAATAGTATTTTGTAGTAGGAGTTACATTCAGTAGTATCACCACATATCTTGGGTAGATTGATGATATTGTGGTGTACGTGTCTAGTGTACTAACGAAAATATAACAATACCTCCGCGTTTTCCAAAGACGGGCTTCTTCATACAAAACTATAACAAGGTAGAGTAGACATCGCCAATATTCTTGAGTAATAAAAGTTACGTGTAATATTGCACGCGCATGATACGCTCAGATAAGTTCTCATTTTTTTAAAAGTCAAAATCCAAAGGCACTTTGCACAGCGTTGTACATAAGTTTACTCTTCTAACTCATGATTTGATAGGTATAAGACACAGACGTTTTAGGGAACCTTTTATGCGAATATCCGACGAAATCGAGCTTCTCCAACTTTTTCGCGCTAAACTTTTCTCCTTTCATTCCAGCTTATCATTTTTGATTTTGTTCAATTTGTACAAAAATTGGAAAAGATTTCTTTTCGAGTAAATTATCTAACGCGATTTTGTTCGTTAAAATATAAAACGTGCAAATGGAGACTCGAGTTGAAGGCGGAAAATCTTACACAAATGATGGATGAGTGCGAAAGTTCAATGAACGCGTTTGTTCTATTTTTCCTGCACTTTACCTTCCAAAACATATCGTTCTCTTCACTGTCGAAAGTATATAGCTAGGTACTAAAATGAATCTATATTGTTGAAGTAATGATACTATTCGACTATATTTAACCGCTAAAATTCGTACTTTAGATGAGATAAATATCGTATATCAGTGTTATAATACTTTTTTTTTATGGGTATGGAAGAATAAGGAAGAAGAAGGAATTTACTACAAATGCGTTATTTTATTCATATAACGCGCAAATGTAGACTGCATTTATGAGATGTAGGTACTGCAGTATATTTGTATAGCTGAATGGAATCATCTCACCGAACATCCACTTGCACTCATAATATTATTCTTGTGTGATTTTGAGTATGAAATATTCACCTAATCGGTGATTTATATATTGGAAAATTTTCGTATATATTTTTGGAAAAACCGAGCCGGACCCAAAAGATTGAAAAAATTACTATTTATGCAGTTTAAATAATATTTTGAATTCATTAATCTACAGCATTTTCAAGTTTCGATATATAGTATTTTTTCCTTCTCATTTTCCGAATTAATTGCTTTAATAATTAAATTCAGGAAAAACCTTCGTCTCAACTCTGCTCGCTACCCCTCCCGTATTGGTGTTCATGCGTAAATTCCATAATGTTCAATTAATATTGTTTTTAACGTTTTATCATTATTTTAAATTTTCTCGAGTGAAATTATGATTTCTCCCGACTTCGATAATGCATTTCCTCGTGTACCCAATAACCGAATAAAATTTGGTACGAAAGGCTGACCCATTCGCTACTTCTTGAATTTTTGTTTCCCATTTCTGCTTCAGGGCCTTACCATTATTTTACCCTTTAATTATGCTCGCTTCCTCTTTGTCCAAAATCTTTGACAATCTTTCTTTTCTCATAATATTTTGACGCTCTTCCGCGTTGCTCCTCCTTCCTTTTCATTTTCCATCAATATTACCAAGACGCTTTTTGAATAAATTTCTTTTACACGCATAATTATTGTAGATTCATTTTTTTCTAAAATTCTTATAATCTTTCGAGTTTTGAAGTCCCTTCTGGTACATTTTTTTCCACAGTGTTTGTTTTAATTATTTTTTTCAGCCCTTTTGTTTACTGTTCTATTTATACACCTTTAATTTTTTTTTTTTTCTTGTGTAAGTTGATACAATACTTAAGAATTTTAATAGAGTACTAGCGGTTGGCGGCGCGCCTGACTGCCAGCTGTGTGTTGAGTAGAAATTTAACAGTACCTAAGAGCTAACTTGACAGGTAAAGGCTGTATTTCAGATTCATCAATATTTTACCAGTCACAATGATTAGAGAAGTGGATGGACAGTAAGTAAAAAGGCTGCCATGCCCCTGAAGCATTACATCAGTCAGTATAGAGTCATGAGACGCACTCAGTCGTTTCCTATATGAGAAACCGAATGTAATTTCCACAATTCTTCCTCGAACCCAGTACTTGTTCTTAGGTAGTTTCAAACTCTCCTGACGATAACAGATAACTCGCAGCTTATTTCGTCAACTGCTCGGGATATTGCCTTCATTAGCTGTTTAATCGAGGCCAGCAGTGAACCTGTTTTATGGGGGTTTCTTTGTTTATACTTTTTCTAAATAAAGATTGAACTTTGTTTCTCACTACCTTGGGAGTTTGAACTCGAAAGTTTATATTTCTCCAAGTCTATCCATCCCCTCCTACATTAGATACAGCTCAATATTCGAAATTTTTCCAAATCCCACTCCTATCTCCTATAGCTCCGGGGTGAAACTCAATATTTGAAATTTAATCACATGTAGCTCGGAGGTCGACATTTTTCCAAATCTCACGTTTTTCCGGGGCGGCCAGCGTCCGTCATTTTTCTTCAGTTTACCCCCTCCCCTCCATTAAATAGGTTCCCTGTTGAAAACCAGCCATACTATTAACGCATTACATCAGTCTGCATAGACGTATGAGACGCACTCAGTTGTTTTTGTATGACAAACAGATGTACTTTTCACATTTCTCTCTCAAACTCGGTACCTTTTTTTAGGTGGTTTGAAAGTCTGACGACAATATTCACGTATCACAAAAGAGGAGGAAATTTTCAAGAAATTATTTTACATAAATGTCTCCTTTTAAAATCAAAAATTAGATTCATTGCGAAGGAAACTATAATATAAAAATATGTAAAACTTGATCAGTAGTCTCTATAGATTCATCCAGAGCAACCGGTTTAAATACTTTCTCTGTGTGAACACAATGATGTTGAAAACAGTCAAAATACCAATACTTCCCGAATTTCCTCCTGTAAATCTGAAATTAGACTCATTCGAAAGGGAATTACAGGGGCTACAATTTTTGTTCTCTTCAATTTTTCACAAAAATGAGTAAAATTCGAGTTAGGTATTACAATACATAATTGAATTAAACACTTGGAACAACGTGTACAATGAAAAGCAGTTTTAAGACGCGACGTCCAAATTCCTCATTTTTTCCCATTTTTTTCGCTCATAAAGAGTCAGAACGTTGAAATTCATCTAAAACTTTACCCGAATAAAGATGAGTAAGACTTTCAAAAAATACTCCACGTCAATAGCTAAAAGCGTTCAAATAACAGGCATACAAACGTATCATCGTCGTTGCAGTCGCGTTTTTATGGACAAACACTCTTAAGATTTCCGTACTTCCGGTAACGATAAGAAAATAAAGAACACACCTCTTACGTGCTGCAATTTAGAAGGTAGCTCAAAAATCCGGTTCTCAAGGATACAGGATGTGAGGGTAGGAGAGAAATACAGTAGACAGTTGCGTATAGGTACCCTTCTTCAGCGAATCGAATCACGTCAAGTGACGCGTACAGCGAGGGCACACAATTTTTAATAAGAACTTTTTTCTATGGGAGCTAAAATTTTTATTTGTGGCTTAAAATTTGATCTGGAATAATACCAATATGTAGCGAAGATTTCAAGTCGATAGGTACAGCGGTTCTTGAGTTATAAAAGGACAGGCAAACTTTCCGCTTCATATATTAGATTCGATACAATATCAGGGATTTTTCGGAGATCATTGAAACAATAAATTACGTCGGAAGTTATTAATTTTCTGGCTAACCAGAAGTGTACAACAAATCAGACAAAACGGGTTGATTGGATGTGTGGGTAGGGTCAATGTTTGAGTGTGCTGCCACACATTCCCATGAAATAAAATAAATTAATGAAAAAACAAGTCGCAATTCTGACTCCTACAATACAGCAGGAAGCATAAATGTTTTTTCGATCTACGTAATATTATCAGTTTTTCACCTAAATCTTTCATCGACTGCTATAAGAGATCTGTAATTTGAACCTTGATCGGATTGACATTATTGCGCTCCATAAGAGGTACTGATCCTCTTCTTTCTTCTGCAATAGATCTGTAAACGAAAAAACACCAACAATTAGATACTGTGAAGACTGAGAATTTTTCAAAATTGGAAACGTAAGGGTCACTTTTATTTATGATCTTGTCAATAATTTAAACTGCCCGTCTCCCCCCTCCCGTCCCCTAAGAAGAGTTCACTACTAAAACGGAATATCGGCGAGATCATTTAACAATTCCCTGTATTTTCTTAATATCTTTCCAGAATTTTGTTTTGCCCAACACCAAACTTCGTTGATCAGTGTGATGGTTAGTCGATTTTTAAGTTTTAGGTGATTTTTACTCCTATCAGGCATTCCATTTTGCCGACCTTAATAAAAGATCCTGGTTTAAATCTCGTGTCGAGTTTGATTCTTTCTACTCAGTAAAGAATTCGGGTTCCCTGACGGATGGCTGAAGAACGTAAGTCTTCTTCCGGGCTCATAAGGTTCATAAGAAGGACACCCCTATGCGGCCGGTCGTTTCCTTTGTGTCTTCCCCCTTCCGTACTTCTCGACAAAATTTTTGCACCGTTGGTTCAAATCTAGAGTGGAATTTGAGTCATCCTACTCTGTGAAGAATTCGGTCTCCCTGGCTAATGAGCTTAAAGATGACATCCTTCCGCCTGATTGAACCCTATGCTCTTTTGACGTAGTCGGCTTATTTCCGAGTATCCCTAGAGCTACTACCATGCAACATATGGGAGACCTCTTGGTCCAATCTCAAAATCTCTCGCGAAGAATTGGCAGAATTTTTCAATTTACTTAATATTTATTGGTCTCCCAACTTTTGTGAATTTGAAGGCAAATTTTTCGAATTTCCTGAGGAGGTAGGTATCTGTGAAGCTAATCTTAGCCTCGAAGAATTAGTGACCGAATGGTTAAACCGAGCGTGTTGATAAATTAAATAAAGCGTGTGTTCTTCAATTACTTCTTATTATTTCTCAAAGCGAAACACGAAATATTATTTACATAAAAATGACTAAGTTCATGAAACGGGTAAAGATTGAAAATATAAAAACGGATCTGGTTCTACACTGTAGTTACTAATCGCATTCTTCTTCTTGATGGATTGATTTTCGAGTTACATTTCACTCTCGAAGTCACTTTGTTCGAGGGCTGGTCTAAACTCTAGTTTTGGGGAGAATTCACATTATTGGGTGATTTGATTGAAATTGGTAAACATTATAAAGAGAGGGTATTGTACATCAGATAATTGGCTTAGCGCCACATGACGTTTTATACGTCATCTCCGATACGACTCGCGCTTCGTGAATTCGTGTGATTTACGTATGAACAATAACAATGTAGCCTAACGGTAATTTTTCCGTATGTACGAAATATGTCTTCGATTAATATTTACATTATGAATTCAACTTAGTGAAACCTCGAGAATTTCTACGATCTTGTGGCGCCACGTAAATAAAGCCAAAAGTGGCGTCACAGTATCCTTATTGGCTCATCTCTGGGTTCCCTCATTTCGGAGGTTTTCATGTCTAAATTTGAGCTTGATCTCTTTTCCTCCCTGGTCAGAGGTTTTTGGGTCATATATATTATTGGCACTGGTACGTCGACGATGTGTTGTGCACGTGGACCGGTCACCGAGATCTCTTTTTGGAGTTTTTCAGGTATTTCAACAATTTGTATCCTTCCATCAAATTCACGTTGGAAGTAAGCGGTTCATCTATAAATTTTTTGGACCTTACTATCTCCAATAGAGAAGGTGTCCATGAATTCGCCATATATAGAAAAGATACCTCGACCGATATTACTGTCCACGGCAAATCTTCCTGCCCTGTTGCTCACAAATATGCCGGTTTTAATAGTTATATCCACCGGTTGACCAGTATTCCATTGGGTCAGCTCGCTTCAACAGGAGCTTTTGACTATAAAGCACTGGGCCAGAGTGAACGAGGTCAGCTTAGATATTGACTTAATGGTCCATAGGAAATCGACTCGGAAAAGCCTTGATTCCACTACCTCCCTCCACCGTAATCCGGCGTCAAATAGTAGAAAACGTTGGATTGGACTCCCGTTTTTGGGAAAATTCTCTTCCCAGTCAGGTCGTGTCTTCCGACCATTTGGGTTTCGCCCAGTGTATTACAATCTCAACCCTGTAAAAAGTCTGTTCGTCAAGTTAAAGGACCTCATCCCACTGGTCGAAAGAAACGGGGTTTACAAAATGGAGTGTAATAACTGTAATGGACTCTATACAAGTGACACTGGACGTCAGCTCAAAATTAGAATAGATGAGCATAGGAAGGCGTGGGAAAAGAAGAAATTGAGTGATTCGGCATTGGCGGATCATCTTATTACCACTGGCCATGGTTTCAAAGAGGGATCTGAGTCCCTCCTCCATAGAGAGTCCTCGTTTTTCAGACATATCGCGCTAGAATACATTGAGATTATTCGCCATCTGAATAACGACAACTTCATTGTGCTCAACAGGTACATACCTGATGAGGGGTTGATTGAACTAGTTTAGGAGTATGATTGACATTGTGATGACTCGCTAGTTCAGTCATGTTCTCTTCGGTAGTTCTTTGTTGCCGGCCGGAATTGGTTCAGTTGCTTTCACGTCCCCGTTGACGATGGTTTATTAATCGAAAGCGTTCCGGTGTATTTGCATGTCTGTGGCTTTATTTAAATTACTCAGTTCGTTTTACTCTTTCGAGTATGTCGTCGTTAGATGTCTTTGGCCATAACTTGGAGAACCAAATTAATTCTATTGAAGGTTCCCCTGATGTCGTTAGATTATTCCCTCGCACTCCCAATGCTGTCGCTGTCCAACGTATGGGCGAATTGCTGTTTAAATCTGATGTCCCCCATGAGGAATTGGAGAAATTTTTTGATCTTCTAAATGTATGTTGGTCCCCTGTAACTTTCGTAAATGTGATGGGAAATTTTTCGAGTTCCCCGAGGAAGGGGGGATCCTTATTGGTTCTCCTTCGGGCTCCCTTATAAATTTGAGGTTGATCTGTTCTTCTCGGGTCGGGTATTTTCGACTCACGTTTACTCTAAGCACAGTTACCTACATTGACGACAGAATCGGTCCCGCAAAACTCTTTAATGAGTTTCTGGCACATTCAAATAGTCAATACCCTTCCATAAAATTCACTTTGGGAGTTGGTGGTTCCTCAATAAACTCCTTGGAATTGCCCATCTCTGCTAAAGATGGCGTCCACGAGTTTGGTACTTATGGAAAAAAAAAAGAAATTGACCGATATTGTAATCCACGGGTCGTCTTTCTGTCATGTTCCCCTCAAGTTTGCTACGTTCAACAGCTAAATTCATCGACTAGGCTGCTTGGTGACGATCGAACACCTGAATCAAGTCAAGTTGGAATTGACCTGATAGTCCGGAGGAGGCTTACCAGGAAATACCTCGACTCTACTCCCTCCCTCCCCGGGATTTGCACCTTGATAGTAGGAAACGTTAGATTAGACTCCCTTTTCTGGGCAAGTTTTCCTCGCAGTTGGGTCGCGTCTTCAGCCCACACCACCACAGTTAAAACTTTATTTGTTAAATTAAAGGACCTCATTTCTATGGCCGAGAGGAGTGGCGCATACAATGTAGCCTCCAATGATTGCTCCGGACCCTATGTAAGGATGACAGGCCGCCAACTCCAAATTAGAGTGACCGAGAATAAAAAGTCTTGGGAGAAAAGGAACTTAGGAAAGTCGGATTTTGCCGATCATCTAGTCGGGAGTGGTTACAGGTTTGAAGAGGGATAGGAAGCCTTCCTCAATAGGGAAGGTTCGTACTTCAAACGCATGGTTCTCGAAAATATTGAAATTATTCGACATCGAAATAGCAAAGACGTCACAGTTTAAAATAAGTACATTCCTGATGAGGGATTAATTGAATTAGCTACGAGAATGATTCACTTTTTGATGACTCACTGGTTCAATCATGATCTCGTTGTGATTTCCTCGGTTTTTGTTGCTGGGTTCAGTCGCTTTCTTTTGTTCGTTCACGCTTTAAAGATGGTTGTGCGCTCGGCGGTTATGACTGTGACTTCCTTGCGTTTTACCTACTTCAGGAGGTATTGCAGTCTTGCACGCGATGGAATTTTTGGTGCATGATATGTTTTCTCGGCGTTCCAGAGGGTAGGGGTCACGATTTTGACATTGGCTAAAATTAATACATCTTTTTTTAGCGGGGAACCCGCTACCTCTTTTGTTGAGGGGGCAGAGGTACCGGAACATAATTTGCTATGGGGGGCAACGAAAATTTTTTTTTTGTGAAATGGTAACATTCTTGCGAAAAGGCGAAAAATGTGGGGGGCTTCCCCTATCACCCCCCGGTTCCGGCGCCACTGTAAGGGGGAATCAACAGACAAGAAGTGCGAGCGCGATCGTATTTAAATTGTGACGTCATTATATTCGGGACTTGGAAAAATTTCAGCTCCCGAACTTTATATGATAGGAGGGAGACTTGGAATAATTTTGACTCTCGAGCACTATACAATAGGTGGGCTACTTAGAAAAATTTCGACTCTTGAGCTATATATTATATTTCTATAATGTTCTACTTTTTGAAAGACTTTCCGCAGTGGACTAGGGGTCTTGCGGGTTCCTCGCGCCCAATTTTTTATATATGTACGTATGTACCATTGATATTTCTGTGCAAAAGTGTTCTCTGTTGGTATTGGGTCGATTTATATGAAATTGAAAATGTATGAAGTTTCGTACGTGTACTAGAATATAGAGTCATTTTTTTGAAAATCGGGTCAGTAGTTTTTGAGATTTTTCTGTTTTAATTTAGAAAAATTTGTAGCGCGGTAAGTCGAACGTCAGTTCGTTAAGCATCCCGCGCTGAAAAGAATGAATGTTACTATGAAAAATGGAAAGTGTTTTTTTTTTCTTTAGTGTGAGTGATAGTTCTTTCATCTTCGATAAATGAAAATTTTGACGGATATTTCATTCATTGAAGCGGGAGGGGGAGGAGGGGGCGGAGGCGGTATTCGGGTGTGGTTTAGTGATACAGAAGAGTGAATAAAAATAATGCTTAGCAAGCTTTGAAAATGTACTCCTTTTAGAAAACGAAGTTATTTTACTCTTGGAAACGAAAGCGAATTAAGTGTTATGACGTAGTCAATAATGAACAAAACGGAAAAGAAGAAGTAGAGCAGTAGGAAAATAAGAAAGGGAAAGTCGGTTTTTTCCGCTCTGCGAAAGCTTTTTTTTTTTTTTTTTTCGTACTCATTTCAGTATACTCCCCTTAAATACCTGATGAAAACCTACCCTAATTTTCAATACAGAAACGGAAAAATCTTCTAAAATGCAAAACTGGAGGTAGATACTTTTTTTCGACGGAAAAAAAAAAAAAAAAAAGAAAAATTTTAGAACGTCAATCAGTACCGCCTAATGAACATGTCAACTTTCTAAGAATTAAATCCTCTTTTCAAGTTTCAATTCGACCGTAATAACTGTACGAGTATAAGAATTCATTGAACTTTGGATGAGAACCCGTCAAATTCTAAAATTTTGTGCACAATTTTAATCCGCAAGTCGTTTGCTTATTTTTTCTCTCTCTCCTCAGAAGATCACTTTTTCGAAGCGTTAAAACGTTATTCGAGTCCATGGCTTTTTTACGTATAGAGTAAATACTCGTACGTAGGAAAATATTCTAAGATGTCGATAACTACGCAGAAGAGACTTAGCGTCAAGTAACGTTTTCAGCACCCCTCTCATGATTTTCTCAAGTTGGTGTTTTTGTAATCCTCGTATGTTTTGAGAAACGATTTCAACCCTTTTTTCCACCACAACTCGCAAATCAATACCTTGATGACTATGTTTGTAACGTTTTCTTCACTTTTGTGAGATATCCGTAATTTGTACACTTCTCTCAATGTGCATGGGTGACAATACTACATTTACACGTAATCGTTCGCTGGCGCGCGTCAAAATAAGGCGTCCTGGAATAAGTGTGATGAAAATAAAACTAATTAAATAATTATGTTTCCTACGCGCTACAAACACACAGCCTGTATAAGCTAGAGGTTAACATACTCAAATAATTAAGTTACCCAACTGTTGTTTTAACTCGCCTTCAAACCGTAAAATTACTTTATACGCGTAATTTTAGGAACACGTTTGTGCACTATTTGAAGTACCGAGCTTTCGCGACGTAGGTATTCACTAAAACTAGTTTACTTTTTGTAAAGAGTCGTAGGTACAAATTTCATATTCCTATCTCGGCGTACAGTTTTACGCTATTTAAGTAGACCGTGCTCCGTTTATTGCGACTTGTACCATAGACGTAGGTAGAAATAGAAACAAAGACGCGCGAAGGAAACTTTACTCGGTAGTTTTCAAATGAAACGCGGGTTATTGGGAAAGTTTAACTCGAGTAAGAGACAAATTTTGTAGTAAGATAGGTACAAGCTTTCCTACCGTGACAAACTATTTGAAAGCGTCACCGTATTTTTGGACCTGTCCAAAAATCTAGATTTCGTATTCGGCGTATATATATATATAATATAACCCACCTTAAACTTAGATCGTAGGTTTTCCCCTCCCCCCACACACAAAATCAGACAAGCTCCGGGAAGTTGACGGGATTTATTTTTTTAATCTATTTAAAGCGCGCTTGCAATATTGAACGAAATAGACGGAACCATTGAGGACGATAAGTTATTACCGTAATACCTGTTCTAAAGCGCGCCATAACGAACGTCAGGCGAGCCCTGTCCAGCTTTCATTCCTAAGCCGCAGTTCGCGAGTTTCAGCGCACGTGTTCAGGATGATGAGTCGAAATAACATACGGAACGAGCGAAATACGTAATTTAAAACTGCGCTATAATTTTTTACAATAATGGGGATTAATTTTGACGCGGGAAGTTTAATTGATCATTATATGCTTACTTTTACGAGTAAAGATTTCATATATTTTTGGAATACGTTCATACAAATTCCCTTCTCGCATGAATATAAATTAAAAATTTTAATCACTATATCGAGAATATAAATTATTACTTTCCCAATTTACGGGCTATTTTTCTCTTTTTATCAACTTTTAAAGAGGGGGGAAATCAATATTATCATTATCATCACCACCTACTGTAGCAGACGTGCGTCTATAGCAGCACGGAGCGTCTCGGTCGTCGCAGTTGATAGACGAATTTCCTATGACGTCACACAGGGTGTAATCATAGTTTGTCCTAAATAAAAATGATATTTTTAGTAAACGTCTCTCACACTAAAAAGTAAACATGCTAAAACGCATGAAAAAGATGAACTAAAAATACACCGATCGATTGGACCAAAACCATCTCCAAGTAGTATCAATACAATAAGGGGCTCACAGTGGCTATTATCCGGACAATGCTGAGGCATACAGAGCTGGCCCACATACATCTTCTACTTCGTCAACCCCCGCCAACCTGCGAAGCATGTGAAACGGAAGACCCACTAAGTGATATGTCAGATTGAATGACCATCCTCTATCCCTAGATATTAAATATGTGCATCAACTTGCTAAATTTTTACAAAAAAATTAATCTTGTGCAATATCGTGTACTGATAATACACAACTTACAACCCCCTTGTCTTCTGAGAAAGAAACACTTTTCGCGCACAAGTCGGTAACACTCTTCATTTCCCCATAGCAACATTCATTCTTTTTAACGCGGGCTAGTTAACGAACTCACGTTCAACTTAACGCGCTCCGAATTTTCTAAATTAAAATAAAAAAAATCTCAAAAACTACCAATCCAATTTTCAAAAAAATACCTATTCTCTAGTGCAAATATAAAACTTCAATAATTCTCAATTTCATACGAATCGACCCAATACCAACCGTGAACATCAGCACACCAATAAAAGCTTACATACATAAGTATAATATGCCAATGTTGAAATTGTGATCCACACACTCTGAAACGCCGAGAAAATGTGACCCCACACCAAAAGTTCCACAGTGCGCGAGAGTGCAATACCTCCAGAGAATCGCACAAAGAGAAGAAAACTCTGGGAACAAATGAAGATTGCAAAAGCCAAGAGGATGAAAGGCTGCCTCTTGAACAATGTAATCACGTTTGACAGCGAAAAATTATTCGACCTGGTGATTAGACGAGAGAAGAAGAACAGAACCAACCAATGAGACAGCAGGAAAGCAGGTAGCCAATAGAAACGTAGCATTTGGGCCGATAGATTCAACCAATTACTAAGCACTATGTTTTAGCCAATAAGAACATGGGCCCATATTATTGTAAGAATAAGTTTTTAAGAAGTGGACCAATCACAACACAGCATTGTTATAGCCAATAAGATCACAGTGTTATACTATAAAAACTCATGGTTAAGGCCTTGTTCTCCAGTTGCGACACAACTGATGATGGGAAAACACCCAAAAGTACTCTTGTAAAATAAAGTAGATTTGTACATTTGGAAAACCCTTTTTCAATATTAGTGCTCTATTTACACCTTACTCACTCATTATGAGTTCCAATGACTCCTAAAGTCGGTAAAAAAAATGAGAAAAAATGTACATTTTGGTCTAGTATGAATGCCTTCATTCTATTTTTCCCCTGTGGCTGCCAAAGACTAATCTCCTGTGATGTCACAAGTCATGCATTTTTGCTGGAGTTGCAGTTTGAGTGAACAATGAAAATGTGAACAATTGTTGCCATTTAATTTCAGCACAATGATAACGTTTGGTTGTTTTCTAAGTATTATTACTTCCAAGAGAGGGTTTTAGTTTGAATGATTAAAAGAAGCCTCTTGTTGATTAAACTAATCATCAAGGTCCTTGTACATGAACTACTTTTCATAATCATTTGTTGTTCAAAAAACCCAATTTTTTTCTCATAAGAATTGACATATAAAATTAAGTGTTTACATTTAGCTTATTTACAATGTGCAGAGCCGAGGAAAAGGGGAGCTGCAGCAACAGCAAGTATTAGTGTTATGTGACTTTAATGGGAAATTGATCCATAAGAACAGACTATAAGTGTTCCAAATGAATACTGGGAATGGATACCTACTAAGGCTACTACTACCTTAGTTCCTCATTCATCTCTGATTATAAATTATTTTCCACAATTATATTTGCTCTATTCCATCCTGCAAATTTGCCAAACTTCTTGGTCTCCATTTTGATCAGCAACTTTCCTGGACTCTCCATATCAAAATTCTCAAGGCCAATTGCACTCGCGCCCTAAACACAGGCGCGGATCCAGACGATCACTTTGGGAGGGGAAACAATCCAAAAAAGTTTAAAGGACTTTTTTTTTTTTTTTTTTTTACATTTTTTTTTTGTTTTTTTTGGGGATTTCTTATTAATTAATTAATTTATTTTTTTGGTGAGGGAAGGGAGAATTCCCCCCACCCCCCCTCCCCCCGTGGATCCGCGCCGCCTGCCTAAACATTATTAAAATAATTTCTCACCCTACAAAAGGATGCTCAAGAAAATTATTATTACAACTCTACAAGAGTCTTATCTGTTCTAAATTAGATTGTGGAGCTCCCATATGTAATATAGTCAACAACTCCCTCCTCTCACAACTCGATACTATCCAAACCTCCTCCCTTAGAATGGCATTGGGAGCCTTCTGTAAAAGCCCCAAAATCAGCCTACGCGCAGAAGCTGCCAGACCTCCTCTCTCTTTCTATATAGACTTATTCTAACCACTAATTTCTTATCCTCTGTTTGACAATCCCCTGACCTCCCAATATAAAATTTAATCTTTTGTACAAAACCTTCTCCCACTTTGTCTACTAACAAACACATCCTTTCCCAGTTTAATCTCTTCTTTGGTAGCTCATTCCAAGCTAATCCGCTTTTTCCTGTATACAGTATCCCCCTTTCTGGATTTTTGCCATTCCAAATATATGTTTTGATCTTACAATATCATTTAAAACGAATAACTCTGTCATCATTCAAAATATCCAGAAATTATTACAAGAATACCCTGATCACACAATTTGCTACTTGGATGCATCCAGATCATCAAATTGGACTGCTTATGCATATTCTATAGACAGTCACCTATGTTCTCACTGCATTTATAACATAGCCTCAGTTTACACGGCTGAATTATGGCCATTTACTCCTGACACTCTCACCTCTCTCAACTCTCTCCAAACAATAAATACATTTTACTTACTGACTCTTTCTCCTCTCTTTACTCTCTTCTAGATATATACAATACTCATTTTCTTGTTCAATGCATTCATATCACTTTACACATCTTAGAACCAATAAATTCTGACATTATATTCATTTGGATTTTTGGCCACATTGGCTTTCCCAATCATGATATGGTCAACTTTGCAGCCAAAAACGCCACCTTAGTAGTAAAGTCCCCTATTTAGTACACCTTGTGACTCGGCACACCTGGTACTACAGTTTGTTTTTGGTTGATTTTGGTAAATTTTGGTTATATTTGGTCAAAACTGGTCGTTTTTGGTTGAAATTAGTGATCATTTTTTGGTCAAATAACAAAAATTGACCCCAAAAATGACTGAAAATTGACCAAAATTGATGAAAAAAGACCAAAATTGACTAAAAACCACCAGTTTTGACCAAATATAACCAAAATTCACCAAAATCAACCAAAAACAAACTGTAGTACCAGGTGTGCCAAGTCATAAGGTGTACCAAGTGGGGGATTTTTCTACTCACCTCCTACACCAAAATAACCAATAATTCCTATTTACCTGTCCAATACCGATCCCTCATCATACAAAAATGGAAATCCCTCTGGAAAAATTATACTACTAATAAACTCTTCAAAATTAAACCCTCTCCTAATCCCTAGTCCACCTCTATTTGAGAATTGGCCATACCAGATTAACCTATTCCTTCCTCATGAACTCTAATCTCCTATCACCCCCATCATGCTTTTATTGTAAAGAGGAACATCTACTAGTAGAACATTTCTTCACCTGTCCAAATCTAGCCCCCCTCTGGTCTTCCCTAAATGTCCCATCTTCTCACATAGAAGGACTAAAAAATAACTCAGACATAATATCCCTCTCCCTCCAATACATTCAAAATACCTACTATTTTTCAGTCATCATATACACATATGTATAAAAAAAAAAAAAATTTCTTTTAATTATATTGAACTAGCCGCTTGCGGCACGCCTTCGGCGCGCCTGGCGGCTAGGCCTGCGGCGCCAGATAGGCTCGCGCTTCGCGCTCGCTGTTTCATGATTACGGGCTCGCGCTTTGCGCTCGCTGGTTTGTTTATTAGTTTTGTCATGACAGACTCGCGCTTCGCGCTCGCTGGTTAGGCGTAACGGGCTCGCGCTTTGCACTCGCAAAGAGCACGCCGCCGACGGACTATCACTTGCTGAAAGATACCTACTACAGATTTTTATATTTCATGAGAGCTCATAACGTTTGATCTTTCAATAGTCAAATATGTATTCCCACTTGCCATCTAGTTCACTGTTCCCACCAGTACACACACACGCACACGCACACGCACGCGCGCACACACACACACACACACACACACACACACACACACACACACACACACACACACACACACACACACACACACACACGCGCACGCACGCACATACGCAATTCCAAACTCAACCAACAAACAGCCCGCTGGCATGGGTAAAGGCTAATTTTGTCCTAGCTCTGTCAAGACCGAGTGGGATTTGGTATTGAGAATTCAAGGGAGCCTAGACCTAGATAAAGTAGTATAAAGATGGCCTAGATCTATTATAAGCCTATAGTTTGAGAGTCAACATTTTTCTCGTATCTCAAACTATGTATGATAGGTGTGGGACTTGAAAAAATTCCTAGGTATCACATACAGCTCGAGAGTCGAAATTTTTCCATGTCCCTCTCCTATCATATATGGCGCAATAGTCGAAATTTTTTCGAATCCCCTTCCTATCATATATGACTCGATAGTCGAAATTTTTTCAAAGTCTCCCTCCTATCATATTTAGCTCGAGAGTCGAAATTTTTCCAAGTCCCTCTCCTATCATATATAGCTCGATAGTGAAAACTTTTCCAAGTTTTTTGTTGGACGGCGGAAGGCAAATTTCTCAAAAAGCCACTCATAGAACAGGATCCCTGTTAAAATTTTGACTCTTGAGCTATATATGATAGAAGGGGGACTTGAAAAAATTCCTATCATATATGGCTCGAGAGTCAAAAGTTTTCTAAGTCCCTCTCGTATCATATATGGCTCGATAGTCCAAATTTTTCCAAATTTTTTGTTGGACAGCGGACGGCACGATTCTCAAAAAGCCCCCTATAGAACAGGTTGCCTGTTAAAACATCACTAAATATCGTCACGACAGCCACATCTAACCACTTTCTCTGATAATAAAATCCTACTGGAACTGGATACATCGATTGATATTGATAAGTAAATTAATTAAGCGTAGATATCATTTCAAACAATCAAAGATCACGTTCTGTATTCATAATTCGAATCACGATTCTACATGTTGTATTTACGCAATTGATCAAAAACTCATGGCAATTGATCAAAAACACATCAAACTACTCCTACTATTCAGATGATATTTTTCTATTTACTTTCGGGATTTGTAGATTAAATCTCATTGCGCTTCTCTTTTGATTTAGAGCATTCGAGTTCCTGAGAACCAAAACGTAAGAACCTACAAAATAATTTGAAATTTCATAATTCACAAAAAGCAGTTGCTATACTGTATGCGATCAAGTATCATCAGTACTGTTGATTAAAATATCTACCTCTTACGACATTATCAAACATTTTCTAATGTTGTTCCGCGATTTGTGAAATAAATCTCACAGGCTAGTTTTTCCTTCGATTTCGAGAATTCAAGTACTTGCGGACTAAAACATAGGACCTACAAAATAGTCTAACGATAAGGAAAATTCATCTACCAGTATCGGATACTTGGATTGATAAATAAGTAAGAGCAGTATCACTTCATGCGATCGAGAATCACGTTCTGTATTCAAAATTCGAATCACGATTCTATTTCTACAATCGATCAAGAGCACATCAACCTACCGTACTTACTATTTTCAACCTCTTTCTCCTGTTAATGAGTAATAGTTCACTTGCGCTTATTGATCTTTTCATCCGATAGACTTCATCCACAACAGAAAACACAAAACCTGGCCGTTCATTTCGTAATTGGTTTTCTTAGGAAATTAGAATTTCAACTTCTCGCTGATCCTAATTCGTTCCAAATTTCATATAATACCAATACACAAAAAACCGAAGCTAGATGCGATCATAAATCAATGATACCCATTTATGTTTTCCAACACTATCCTACCGAACAATTTTTAATTTTGTTTTGTTATTCTGGCTGAAAAATGAATATCAATTGTTTCTCAGTGGTTCAGTTCAGTCTTCTTTCAATTTCAAAATTTCGAACACAAAATAGCAGAATGATAATAATGACATTTTGATAATAATAAAAATTATCTGAAAATAATATTCAACCTTCAATGTATGGATGTTGTGCTGAATGATAGCCGATAGCACCCTTGCTGTCGACACGCAGGCGGCAGGACCGAGTGAGCGCACCCCGGTGGCCACTGATCGACAGACACCACGTTCGACGGTTTGTAAACAAAGTGTGTTTTATTATATAGGATTATGATTAGAATAACAATAGCCCGTTTTTACTTTACTTTGAATTCAAACATATGTAATTAAATCTACAATCTTGTAAAATTTGAGCAAACAGCCCTTTGAGCAGCTAAAAGCTTGTTAAATGAAATTATAATAATAAAAAAAAAATATATATTTGCTCCCAATATGACTTATCCTTATGAAAGTTGATGAGTATGCAAGTCAAACTTTCCAATGTTTATGAAGTCATGGAAAATTTGTCTGTGTTTGTCACTTTGGTTTCATGAATTGGGCTGGTCACAAAAATAACATTCTGCTGATGTTGAAGAGTCTCACCAAAGACACCAATGTAAAGCTTCAATATATGTAAATTGTAAAGCAAGTTAATAAACAGACAAATAACTACTGGTATTCAAAATGATATATTATGGGTCAGGCACCAACAAAATTCATAAAACAAGTAGGTAGTATAAAATATAACGCTTCTCCTCGATATTTTCTATAATTGCTTGCTATTGAAATTGAAGCTGATATGAGTGCTGCTAATATGTATGCATGATCCAAAAGTACAATGCAAACCATCTCAATGATGGCAGCTGTAATTGAATGAGACAAGACAAAATTTTGTTAAATTAATAAATAGTACAAGATAGGGCCTAGATATTTTTCATCATAACACTGAAATTTTGCCTCATAAGTATGACGAGTATCATTATTGGCAATATTAGACTACCCGATTAGCTCTTAACAAATCATAAATTCTTGGAAGATTTGTATTTTCTTGACGAACTTGATACCAAATACTCTTTAATGATTTAAAAGTTGACCGCTCACAATGTGAATCTACAGGAGCTTTCCGGAACCTCTCACAAAAGTGTGCTTCTCCTCAAGTAGATATCTGGCAAAACATGAATCTTTAAGACGTTTCTTCTTTTCATACGTGTCTCGTTAAGGCTCCTTCTAAATTGGCGCCATATCTCCCCAATGTAGACCGCATCACAATCATTAAAGGGCATGCAATAAACTCCACTCTCTCCTCAAATGGTACCAGGTCTTTACAATATTGATTTGGTATTCTTGATGGCGGTGTGATATGCAGGACTTTTAGAATTTTGTTCAGTTCTGAAGATATTTTTTCCATAATATTGCAATGTAATATATTATTTTTTCTTTGTATTCTCTTTTGGTTAAATTCAGTGCCTTCTTAAAAAGCTTTCTTCTTATTAGACCGTCCATGTTCAAATTTCCTCGTTCATTTTCTTGCGCAAAGTAACGATTAGCAGAAACTTCAGCGTTGAATTCCTTTAGAGTAAGCGGAATGGAAACCAACCTACGAATGAAATTGTGGAACACGGTGCGGCGTCTTTATCAGCGGTAGGAGGAGCAAACCATTTACGCAAATACTTTTTTTGCCCGTAGTACTTTCTCGATTCTAGGCTGGGGGCAGCTATGAATTACCCATCCACAAACAATAATTTCGAAACAAGTCGTACATTATGTGAGAGACTGCCTTTAGGTTAATTTGTCATGACGTTGTCAGAGTCATGGTTTAAGCTTCGTGACCCATCTTCAAAAAACCACAAAGGGTTTGCTGACACTCACATGTACATTAGAACAGTGGACCGCAGCATACCACTGGATCCTCGAAACGTTGTAGCAACCACTCAGACCGACAGGTTGGACACAGTATTATGTTTCTTCACGCGCCCTCCAAAAGGCACTTACAGCTAAAATACTGAAACAGCACCTCAAAATGGAAGGGAAGTGAAAGTTCTTTGATATATTATTCAAAACCAGTCGTTACTTCATCTGGCACAAAATGGTGAACACAGAGGTGTGAATGGCAAACATAGTTTGGGCGTGCTCATTCGTCTGAAAATGGTTCAGATTCCACACACAGCCGAGAACGTGTCTCTTGAACGCGGGAGACCGTCTTTGGTTGAGAAAGCGCTGGTGACACAATAATACACTGCATGTTTTTTTTTCTCAATATTGTACGTTTCAATTTCGCGAGCATTATAATTTTACTTAATTTTACGTGCATTGTGCGTTTTAAATTTTCGTATCTAGTAATTTTGCGTGCACTTCTCTTTCATTTCCGTAAATTTTCCTCTTTTTGTTTGTACCATCAAATATTTCCCATTTCCGAACCCAAGAAAAACAAGATTTAACTAAAAACAGCTATGGAGCTTACAACTACAGTCGACAGCCAAGGTATCTACTGACGAGTTATCGTGCTAAGTAGCACGCGCTTCAAGCATTCTCGGTTTAAAGTTTTCATACCGAGTGGAATGAGCTCAAAACTATTTTCGGGAAGTGTAATTCATTTTCCACTTCATCAGCAAACATAAAACGCAAGTCTCTCGGCAAGATTCGGTTCTGAATTACTCTGCAACCGTTATTCAATAAGGTTCTCAGCAGTAACTTTCATCTTAATATATATTAAAGCGTGTTAGTGTACACTCACTGTACTGTGTAGGGTACTTTTTATCTTTTAATCGAGTTTCAATAATGTTGAAAATTTATAAACAAAATTTGTGGAAGTGGGAGATTAAATGCTAATTCCAATTTCCATCGTGAATAGTTGTATTTCTTTTCAAATGCTATACAGGGAAGTGAACTTATCTCGTCCTGGTTTCGAAATAATACAATTATTATGTATCATTTGTAGATGAGCGAATTTCTACTAGCCTTTTCGAAAAATAAAAAGTACGGAAATCTATTGGCATCACCAATTTACAGAAGAGTACCTACATTCTAAAAAACTTCGCGCATTAGGGGAAAATAATCCGTCTGCAATTCACATCGGGGACATCAATTAAGTATTTCTCATTAAAGTCGGTGAGGTCGAAAAAAAAAGCCCACTTTCCCTGAGGTTTTGCGTTGAAAGAGGGAAACTTATTTCGTTGATTTCCACCGAATCGATGACTTATCTACTGAAAGCGCGCATTTATTAATCACGTGCGATGGCGATAGGGAAAGCTTGTATATAAAACGAATAGTATAAACAAACTTTTACAGAGATGTCGTAGGGACTTTTCCTCGACGAAAGTTAATTTCACTATACGTAAATTAGTGACTTTCGCTCGACGTTCGGGGCACGCATATTTATTATTCATAGACTTCGTCCGATAATTTCCACGAGGTAGTACTTTCGGTATGCAGGTTTCAAAAGTTACGTTAGAAATATGCCATCTTCGCTCTATTTATTTATTCATAATAAACCAGTGCTAAAAATTTCTCATTTTTGGCGACCGCACTTTTTTGTTGCGAAAACTTTGTAAAGTCTTTTAATCGCTAACGATTAACTTCCGCAAAGAACCTGATGAGGTATTCTATAGTGTTCCGAGTCTCGAAAATATTGATGTGGCCGGAAAAAAAATTTTTTCTCAATTTTTGCTCCTGTTAAACAAGAACAAGGGAGAGGGATTGGAGGAAATTTACCCCCAACAATTCGAGAAAAATAGCGAACAATGGCGAATTCTACAAAAAAAAAAAAGGCATTCAGCGATTCGCCATCCAAAAAATGGAAAAAAGTTCGTACTAAAATAATCAAAATTTTTCCAAAGTTTGAAAGAAAGTTCTTGCTAAAAATTTTGTCCTTAATTGCTGTACACATTATGCTAAGGACGGCAAAGAGCAAAGAAGAACAGGATAGAGGATGACCTGAAATAAACGCGATGTCATTTGTGTCATCCTGTTCAGCGGATGCGCAGCGACGCGAGATTCGGAGTACAGTTTGGAAACGACTGTCTTTCTTCCGTCTATCGTCCTAATTCGGGTATTTTCGGTCCTGAAGGGGGATCCGACCAGTTCACTGAAAGATTTTTCACCGAGTAAGTCTTTTTGAAGGAATGTACACATCACCAACAGGAAAGTTCACCTGTCAGTTTTTTTTTCACTGTCAGGAAAGTTCATCTTCCTTTTTTGAGTTCACCAAATTCACCTTTTTCAATCAGCTGTTCAACTTTTATGATATACCAAATTTTATTTATAAAATTATTTAGACAAATGATAATTTGATAAAGAAAATTTATTTAATTAAATTATTAATATTTATAAATCAAATAAATTAAATTATAACAATAAATTATATTTTATTATTTATAATCATAATTTTTAATTTACTAAATCAATTTATTTATTTAAAATTTGGAAAAATAATTTATTATTTCAATAAATGATTATTTAAAAATTATATTAATTTAAATTATTCTATTTTATTTATTTCTTTTTCAAATTTAAATTCAATTGAAATATAAAAATAATTATAATACTTGAAAATATAAAAAATAATATAAAAATTTTTTGGCATAGCCAAATAAATGAAAATCATGTTCCATGTCTTTTATATTTTATCAGTCATCTTGAAATATTTCATTCTAGGCTTCTACTAGGTCAAGTGTTTGTGAGATATTATTCGTTTACCCCTTTACCTATCTTGGCGTCGTATAAGTCTTCTATGAGAAATATGAGGTAGCGCGAACTCGCTGTTGTATTGGAATGGTATGAGACAATTCAAGTCTAGGGGACTTGGAAAAATTTCGACTATCCAGCCTTTATTTATTTAATTATTTAATATTATTTATTTATTATTAATTATTACGAGTTCGCCCCCTGTCTCGCTGGAATGGTATGAGACAATTCAAGTCTAGGGGACTTGGAAAAATTTCGACTATCCAGCCATACCGGTATATGATAGGAAGAGGGACTTGGAAAATTTTCTAATTATTAATTATATTAATTATTTAATTATTTATTTTTATTTAATTATTTAATTATTTATTATTTAATTATTTAATTATTAATTAATTAATTATTTATTATTATTACGCGGGGTGTACTCGCGAATTTCTGAATCACCCACGGGGTAGAGATTTTCTAATTAATAATTATATTAATTATTTAGATATTTATTTATTCAATTATTTAATTATTTAATTATTTATTTATTTATTTATTTATTTATTTATTCATTCATTTATTTATTATTATTATTACGCGGGGTGTACTCGCGAATATCACCCACGGGGTAGAGATTTCTCTTGACGGGGGGGGGGGGGGGGGGTGTACTCGCGAGTTTCAAAATCGGGGTCCGGCGAGAGAAAAGACATGGAACATGTCAAATTTAATTTTATTAAATAAAATATCAAAAATAAAATTATTACAATGATTTTTTATAATTATTAAACTTGAATTGAACTTTTCAATTAACTTCATTAATAAAATTAATATAATCAAATTTTGTCGGTGAACTTTCGTCACGATGAACTCACCCTGGTGAACAACTACTTCTATCAGGTGAATTATCTGTAGGTGAACTTTCTGTACGTGAATCTTAAGCAGTGAATGTTTTTAGGTGAAAAATCTTTCAGTGAAACACTTTAGTTCCCGCTGAACGATTAAGAACAAAATCTTTGAAGACTGAGTACGCGAACGTACAAGTAAGATATTTCATCTCCCTCAGAGAAGAGACAGCTAAGTCCAATTTGGACTGGGCATAATTATTGTAGGTGTCGCTACCGTCGACAATCTCTTCAATATAATTCTTATGCGAAATGAAAAATTGCTTTGATTTAAATGAAAATTAGGTCATCTTATTGGACATTTTACGCTCTTTTAATTTGGTTCTTTGTTCTTTGTTTTTTGTTTATTTCTGTTTTTTTTTTCTTTTCAGAATTGCTCCGTTTTGATTAATTTGAAAGAAACTTGAAAATCCCCAGTAAAGCACAAGTTAAAGATATTTTTTTCGCAATATTATACTCTTTTTTAATTTACTTCAATAAACGGAGGCTCTAGCATTCGCCGCTCATTAAGAGCGCTTCATCACCACTAGAAAAAATGTACTGCTTTCTCCTGTCGTTGCGCAGGCGTACCGTTGCGCATCCAGACTTTTTACCCGTGCAATTTTAACAGAGATTGTGGCGCTTTAGGTGAGCGGCAAAAGCAACTCAAAACTAATTCCACAATAGGAGTTAAATATCTATTCCCTAGTTTTAATTTAAACTCTGAAGCATGACTATAAAATGAGATTCATTTCACAAAATGAACCGTTAGAATTCTTTATCTCATTCAGCTTTAGATTTTAGTGAATTGTGAAATTCGGAACGGAGTGAAAAACTGAATTGAAAAATTTCAAGAGAATGCGTATACAAAACAAATGTATTTGGCTACTAACTGCACTGAAGGCAAGTGCCAAGCACAAGCATGCGTGCCCTCAGCTGCCCTCGTTATTCAACTAACAACATTTTGCGAGTGTTCTTGAGCTTGTGTCAGTGCCACACGCGCGCCGCAGCGGCTGGTGTGGTTATATTTTCAACAAAGGACTTGATGGAGAGACCATATCAGAATTATTATTACACTGTGCACTGATGGTTTAAAGTGAAGGTCTAAAAGGATTAAGGCACTACAATGGGAGATATAAGCGGACATCTTGTGTACTATAAAGTCTGTAGCTGATGGCTGCATCACTTTTCCGTACTTTGAAGACGTCATTCTAGACTAAAATTGCAGAACTTGAAAGCAACTGTTCTGTAATTTTTTCCAATATTTGCAATAATTTTTCCAGATGTGTTCTGTAATTTCTACTGATATATTTACAGTTTCTACTGTTATATTTGCAGTAATAATCCAAGTTCTGGGCGGAGTAATCTCTCCAGTTCTGTATCAAGAGATTTTCCTGGTGGTCTTTCTCTTTCTTGTCATGCGAGGCTTTCTTTTTTGCGGATGGAATGGCGGGACTTTGAGTGGTTTTTGTTCTTTCAAATTGATGCACATCGAAGAAGCAATTACGAAATTTTAAATTTGTATAGGTATATAATAATTATGTAAGATTCCGTCACGCCGCAATCTCGGGAACTGCGCTACTCGCAGAGACGTTTGGGAGACGCACTTATATTAGGTAATAGAACGGTTCATGTTATCATCTTCCGAGTTACGACATGTCGTTAGCACACAATCGGAACTGCGAACTTTTTGTTGATTCAGTGTTTATCACTGAAATCTTAGAAGTATTGTTGCATTTCGTGAGCTGTATTACGCTACCGACTTACATATACCTATTACAATGTGAGTGGTGGAAGCATTTATAAATCGTGAACGATACCACATACTCACAGATAGAGGGTTTAGCTATGGGAAACCCCCTTTTCTCAGTTATAGCGGAACTGGTGCTCGACAAACTGTTCTCCTCGTTAGATAATGCTTTTGGTTCCAGTATCAGTTTCAGGACTAAGTACGTGGACGACAGCCTATTTTTCATCGACGAAAACATTTGCGATGATCTCCTGGAATGCTTCAACAATTTTGATAGCAGAATTAGATGTACTGGGGAAAAATAAGAAAACCGATCGATCAATTTTTTAGATCTTACGATTTCTAGCCACCCCCATTTTTAATTGATATCAGAAACCTACCCACACGGGTACAATAATTAACTATATCTATCGAATCAGCCCTTCATGTTAAGTCTAAAATTGTTAAAAATCTAAGAAACCGTTACCTTTCAAATTTTGATGACAATATTAAAACTGAATTTTGTGACATGTTACGTGAAAATCGCTATCCCTCTAATTTTATTAGGAATTTTGTGTATCGTGACCCTAATTCTACTATTAATAATAATTCATGTTTACCTAAAAAGAAATATTTTTCTATCCCGTTTACAGGCCCAAGCAGTGCAAATATTCGTCCCTCAGAAATTAGATGACCAAATTTATGTATCTTTTGGCAGTGACAACAACTTGAGGGAAAAATTCTTTTCGAAAACCAAAGATAAGACCCCCATTTTGCAAAATTCTGACGTTGTATACAAAATTCTCTGTTCGGCGTGCCCTGATTCATTCTATATAGGGGGGAGACTTCTCAACTGTAGAAGAAGAAGGTTGACCAACATAAGAATGACGTCCAAAATTGGAGTAATCGCACTGCTTTAGTTTCTCATTCTTGTGACACAGGGCACAGTTTCAATTTTGACCATAATTAAAATAGTTGGTCGCGAGAATAATGATAAGAGGAAGATGTTGGAAGTAATTCATTATTTTAAGATGTACCATCGTGAATTTCAGAACCGATAGGCCCACTTCTAATCTTGCCAACACATACGCGTCACTCATTCAAGAATTGTAGATTTATCTCCTGTCATGAATTTGTTTTGTATCTTTATTTCAGTACGTTTTCCTAATGACGACGTCTAGCTTTCATCGAAACGTCGAATAAACTTTCGTGTAATACATTAGGGTGGCAACAAAAGCAGGTATTTATTGAAAAATGTTGATAAGTGAGGATGTTCACAAGGAATCACATCAATAAGGATAGAAGAGGAATTTTTCGTCATATTTCCTCTTATATCCTTATCAACAGGTATTAATTCTTTATATTATTAAAAATAATTCGAAGAAAATATTTAAGAAAAGAAAATCTGGTGGTGCTGATGGAATCCCAACAAAAAAGAGTAAAACAAGAGTCATAAACATCCCAGTAAATAAGTGAGAAATACCTAAATAGTTCAGCTGGAAACAAATCATGCACTTGACTGAAAACTAAATTTGGCGGCATCATTGAATAATCTTTCCATTCTCCACAAATTTTTATCGAGAAGAGGTCGGCACAAGAACTACATAATTATGCGGTAGGAGCCGACTTTTACATAGACTTGATCAACTCTCCCTTTTTGATACAAAAAAATACTCAAGCTCATTAGGAATCCCGTCAAATTCTTCAAATCTTATTAGTCAGTAATATTTCCAAGTCATTATGAATTAATTTTCGATCACCGAGGCAGTAGAAATATCTCAAAAATTAATCTCCTCCAAATATTTCCGCAATGAACCGACAAAAATATCTTAACCACCTTCGTAACAGATTTTTCTGACGCGGTCCCGACATTATCACTTTCTTGTTTTCAACTTCTCCAGTTCTTCAGGGATGAATCATTAAACAAGTACTTTTCTCTGCCTAGTCTTGCTGAAATAAACTTCATTTCAAACAATGCTATCAAATTATGGCCGCTTACCAGGCCGGTTTTTTTCCTTTGTATTCATACAGATGAGCTTCCACTAACGAAGTCGTTCTTCTCGAGAATCAATGCGACAATGAACAAAAGCGATAGGTACGGTATTCAATCGTCTGAACGTATCTTATTTCTTTTCACCATTTTTCACGAGACAAACAATTTTCTTTCTCTCTGCATTAGTTAAAAAGACCAATAAATTCTCGAATTCGATACCTCTGCACAAATAAACTTCATTCCAATTCCTGCAACACGCACTTCTATGACGTACAGTAGAGATTTTACAACCTGCAAGAAAAACAATTATTAATTATGCTGTTGAACGCATATCAGTCAAAGAACGAAATTTACGACAAAAGCGTAGGTGCGGAATGAGATGACTAATAATGAAATGGAAGATGATAGGATTCTGGTGCCAGAAGTCATTTATATTACATACCTTTTAAAAATCTCTCATTATTTATAATTAGGTTCGCCAACTCAATGCAAAGTTCTACTTCTATTGTCAACACAGAGCCGCATCAGTCTACACCACCAAATACAAGTCATCTTCAATTGTCTCGAATATATCCTCACCATTCCACCTACTCTGTATCTCGAACCCTTCCTCAATAATTTCTAATTCTCTTGCATTTCAATTTCCAGTCCCGCTCCCTCCTCGATCCAAGTTCTTCTTGCTACGTGTTCTATTGTCTTCCTTCGAGTCTCTGGCTATAACAGCATCTTGGTTGAGAAACGAAAAAATCGATAACGCGGTTAAATGTTTGTTTTGTTTTTTTTAAACCATCATTATAATTATTATTAATTTCAAGGACGAGTGAAGCCAAAATAGCAGAGGAACATTTTACTCGAAGGAAAGAAAGCATTACTTTTTTTTAGTCACGTTCGTGGTTTCCTTTGGTCTTGACTCCAAGTTTAAGGTCACATAATGTGATGAAAAGTTAATTCAAGAGAACTTTTGAAAGCGGAAAATCACTGCATTCGCGCGAGAGAAACTTTCTTCTTTTTCTGGAATCGATTGAAGAGCTAACAATAATTTCAACGACCATGAATAATATTACATGGAATAATGGAAGAAATTGTCCAGTCGTTTTGTGCGTGCGCTGGTATAAGTCGCAAACGAAATTAAGGACCAAAAATAACAAATCTTGTGGCACGCTACATTCCTCTCGAGTATTATTCGATTTTTTGATATTTTGACGAATCGACTTTTAAATACTTGCAGTCTAATTGTGGCTCCAAGTTGTCGCGCAATTCGGCGACAGCCTAAACAGAAGCAGGCAAGAGCGAAAAAACGTTAAACTCTGCATTGACTCGAATCGATGCGAACTGCGCATAATTTTATTATATTTGTAAAGTAAGAACAAAAATTTTCTTCATCATCGAAGAAGAATAGGGTGTATAAACATGCTATTTTCATAAAACCGAACAACAATCGCGAATCGCATAAGCTGACCTTTCGCGTAAGCCCGCATGCCAGTAGAGCGTTCCACATATCAAATTACTGGATTCTTTCAAGTAGAACTGAAGTATTCTTCAGACAGAATAAACGCTCTGGAATAGGCTTCTAAAATTCATTTCATTTCACAAATACCGACAGTAAAAGCGCCCTCCCTCTCTTACTCCCTTGTGAATAAAATATTGGTCATGACTTGTTTTCGCGAATATTGATCATCCTAATATTAAACGATGACAGAGCCGCACTATATAATTCAAAAGGTCCTTTCGCGTTCTATCTAAATGCGAATAATCAGACATAGGTACCTATTTTTTGAAGAAGCAATATGATATAATGAATTCTTATTTTCAAAAATTTTCAATAATTGTCTTCTCGCACGCATCTTCTTCATATCTTAACACCATCAACATTAAATAATAATATTCTCTCTATTTTCATACATTCGCCGCTTTCTCTATCAGTATCATTTCAATTTCTCAACTTGATCATTCGCAAATTGCTTTTATGGGTATTCCCTCGAGGATAATTCTATAACCCACAATAAGGTATGATCTCGCAAACCTATAAAAGCGAAACGTAGACGACCGAGAGGATAGATGAGAATGTTAAGAGATTATCGTGTTCACGATTTCTCATTTTGAAAGCTTCATATATAGGAGACTTCCAGCCGCCAACATGCTGTCGCTTTTTGTGGCGCGCTTCCATCTGCGCTATCCTTTGGTAGAAATAGAAACGTGTACATCAGAAGTGCTACGCTTTTTGCTTCTCTTTATGCTAACAGTGGTACTGCTAGTGCTATTTTTTGCCCTTTTCTTAATGCTGATGAGATTGAATTTTTTTAGCATTGATAGCAGCGCTAGGCCAATGCTAATTGATAGTAGTTATAGCAGAAGTGCAACAGTGTTCGCTTCTTTTTATGCTGCTAGTATTGCTACACTTATGATGCTGATGAAATTGAATTTGTTTAAGCATTGATGGTAGCAGTACTGCACCACTTGGGAACACCCTCCCCCACAACTGAAAATTGAGCATCAATTGACCAACAATCATCTAAAATTGACTATAAATGGTCCAACACCTGGAACCAAAATTTGTTGAAATCCTATAAACTTTGTGGAAAAACAATCAATTTTGGTCAATTTATGTCCATTTCTGATCATTTTATGGGTCAAAGTACTCCCATAAAATACTGGTAGCGCTTTAAATAGCGCTATTTCTCATGTTGATGGTTATTGGAAGTAGTTATTGCAGTAGTGCTAATCCTTATATTAATGTTTGACAGTAGTTTCAACGATGGTACTACTCTTGACGTTGATAATTTACACACAGTAGTGCACTATACTCTTTATGCTGATATTCATTTACAGTGGCGCCTACAATAGTGCTACTCTTATACTGTTTTTTTTTTTTTTTTTTCTTATGCATTTAATTTTGTTTTCTCCAACACCAGAATCGACCCTTTCTGGTATAACTTCAATGAAGGAAGAATCCCCCCTCTTCTACTCGGCAACCGCCAAGCTGCAACGCCCCCTGGTACGCAAAAAAAAACATAAGAACACACACAACAACAACACCACCACACACAATATAGTAGATCGCTGTTGGAGTTTCTTCATCTTCTTCTCTCTTCAGGGATGGTCTTGGTCCTCTTCTTCCAGCAAATCTGGATGTTGATGGTACACAGGTGTCGAGTAGGCCATAGCGTGGTTCTGCATTCGCCTATTCCATTCCCGCTCCACTTTCCTCTTCATGACGGTGGATGCTTCTACGGAATCAAGCATGGTGGACAACAAGCTACTCGGGGCAAGTGCTTCATCTACCCCGATCTCTTGGAGAGACCGACTAAGCTCGTCCCGCTCAAGCCTCCACGCCTCACACGTTATTTAATGATATTAGTGAAGAAGATAAGAAAATAAGAAAACATTTTCTGGCGTAGCCAAATAAACAAAGATCATAGCGAAAAATATAAGTATAGTATACTATACCAAAAAATTTGGTGCTATGTGAGAGGGGTGATATATATACTGAGCAGAAGGTGATTGGAAAGATTGCAGTTGTGGGCTGGAAACTAGAGCAGGCTAGAATTAGCTACAGATACATTATACTCAACTTCCTAGACTCATCCTAAACTAATTAGCTCGTTCCTCGAAAAACTAGTTAGTTTCACATCTAGTATTACTAGACTTATATTGAGCCTTCATTTTATTATCGCCTAATATACAGTACACTACCAAAAGTAAGGAAGGGGGATGTAGCGGCAAATTTCTGAACCCTGAAAGGGTAGGGACTCATACTCGTGAACTAAGCTTATACTAAAAATTCGCGAGGTTTTTCAAGAAGTTAAACGAAGGGTGGCAGGGAGCCTGTTCTATGGGGCGCTACGAGAGGGACTTAGAACACCTTAGAAGGACGTTCTGAGTCTTATAGTGTTTGAAGGGTTGAATACCTGGCTTATTGAAGAGTCTAAATCAATTGCTGTATGAAGCAATGCATATCTAATTACTCGAAGGGGCTATCTTTCAAGCTATATACACCGACCCAGCACCAAGCTATAGGTATAGCATAGAAGGGGGACACAAAAACTCATGGCACGCAACCTCTTTTATGGGACACGTGGGATCTGAAAAATGTTGACGTAAGAGATCTATGACGTCATCAGATTGCGACATCACAAGGTTGATCCCGTGGAAATGAAGCTATATATAATAGGAAAGACTTGAAAAAATCAAGAAACTTGGTCATATTGTAGTATTATTAAATTTTCTGGCATAGCCAAATAAATGAAAATCATGTTCCATGTCTTTTATATTTTATCAGTCATCATGAAATATTTCAGTCTAGGCTTCTACTAGGTCAAGTGTTCGTGAGATATTATTCGTTTACCCCTTTACCTATCTTGGCGTCGTATAAGTCTTGTATGAGAAATATTTTGAGGTAATTGTGGGTGTTCTATATTTTGAGGTATCAACTTTCGGTGGGGCGAACGAGCGATCTCGCTGTTGTATTGGAATGGTATGAGAAAATTCAAGTCTTTTTTGAGAAATATGAGGTAGCGCGAACTCGCTCCGCTCGTTCGCCCCCTGTCTCGCTGTTGTATTGGAATGGTATGAGACAATTCAAGTCTAGGGGACTTGAAAAAATTTCGACTATCCAGCCATAAATGATAGGAAGAGGGACTTAAAAAACTTTATCTATCTTGGCGTCGTATAAGTCTTCTATGAGAAATATGAGATAGCGCGAACTCGCTCCGCTCGTTCGCCCCCTGTCTCGCTGTTGTATTGGAATGGTATCTGACAATTCAAGTCTAGGGGACTTGGAAACATTTCGACTATCCAGCCTTTATTTATTTAATTGTTTAATTATTCAATTATTTAATTATTTAATATTATTTATTTATTTATTTATTTACTTATTTATTATTAATTCTTGCACTAGGTCAAGTGTTCGTGAGATATTATTCGTTTACCCCTTTACCTATCTTGGCGTCGTATAAGTCTTGTATGAGAAATATTTTGAGGTAATTGTGGGTGTTCTATATTTTGAGGTATCAACTTTCGGTGGGGCGAACGAGCGATCTCGCTGTTGTATTGGAATGGTATGAGAAAATTCAAGTCTTTTTTGAGAAATATGAGGTAGCGCGAACTCGCTCCGCTCGTTCGCCCCCTGTCTCGCTGTTGTATTGGAATGGTATGAGACAATTCAAGTCTAGGGGACTTGAAAAAATTTCGACTATCCAGCCATAAATGATAGGAAGAGGGACTTAAAAAACTTTATCTATCTTGGCGTCGTATAAGTCTTCTATGAGAAATATGAGATAGCGCGAACTCGCTCCGCTCGTTCGCCCCCTGTCTCGCTGTTGTATTGGAATGGTATCTGACAATTCAAGTCTAGGGGACTTGGAAACATTTCGACTATCCAGCCTTTATTTATTTAATTGTTTAATTATTCAATTATTTAATTATTTAATATTATTTATTTATTTATTTATTTACTTATTTATTATTAATTCTTGCACTAGGTCAAGTGTTCGTGAGATATTATTCGTTTACCCCTTTACCTATCTTGGCGTCGTATAAGTCTTGTATGAGAAATATTGTGAGGTAATTGTGAGTGTTCTATATTTTGAGGTATCAACTTTCGGTGGGGCGAACGAGCGATCTCGCTGTTGTATTGGAATGGTATGAGAAAATTCAAGTCTTTTTTGAGAAATATGAGGTAGCGCGAACTCGCTCCGCTCGTTCACCCCCTGTCTCGCTGTTGTATTGGAATGGTATGAGACAATTCAAGTCTAGGGGACTTGGAAAAATTTCGACTATTCAGCCTTTATTTATTTAATTATTTAATTATTTAATTATTCAATTATTCAATTATTTAATTATATTAATTATTTAATTATTTATTTATTTAATTATATTAATTATTTATTTATTCAATTATTTAATTATTTAATTATTTAATTTTTAATTAATTAATTAATTAATTATTTATTATTATTACGCGGGTGTACTCGCGAATTTCTGAATCACCCACGGGGTAGAGATTTTCTAATTATTAATTATATTAATTATTTAATCATTTATTTATTTAATTATTTAATTATTTATTTATTTAATTATTTAATTATTTATTTATTTAATTATTTAATTAAATAATTATTTAATTATTTATTTAATTATTTAATTATTTATTTAAATATTTAATTATTTATTATTATTACGCGGGTGTACTCGCGAATTTCTGAATCACCCACGGGGTAGAGATTTCTCTTGACGGGGGGGGGAGGGGGGGTGTACTCGCGAGTTTCAAAATCGGGGTCTGGCGAGAGAAAAGACATGGAACATGTCAAAAAACCTGATCTGTGACGTCATCTAATTGTGACGTCACGGACCCAGACTTTGAAGTTAGATATGATAGGAGAGGGAATTCTCCAAGCTACGTATGATACGTCCTTACAGCTGCCGGACCTCCAAGATGATAGGAGGGGGACTTAGAATACCTTATAAAGACATTCTGAGTCTTGCAGTGTTGGAAGCGTTGCATATTTGACTCATTGAAGGGGCTAAGTCAATTGGTGTATGAAGCATTGCATATCTAGTTACGCAAAGGGTCCATCTTTTAGCCCAGTGGTTCTCAAACTTTTGGAGGCTACGGCCTCCTCCAAGGGCTTCTTCCTTTTCCGCGGCCCCCTAAAAAAAATTATTGTTAAATGTCAAAAGACCGGAAAATAAAAATGGTGCAAACGCCGGAAATTCAAGCCGAAAGCACAAGTTTTAGGGATCTGATTACGTAAACTTCTTTACAGGTAGATGGGACTTGAAAAATTCTTTATTTTACTGTCCATCATACCAATTTTAAAAGTCTACCAGAAAAAAAGAATGAATTATTATTCTTTTTTGTCAGAAAATTTTCTCGGTATTGTGGCTCCAATATAGGTTAGGCATACATATATAATAAAAAAGTCATTAAACCTTGGCAGACTTGCAGAGTGATAAAAATGGGAAAACATTGATATTAGAGACAAAAAAAAAAAAAAAGGAGCGAAACTGTTCAAACACTTGGATTTGCTGTAGAGAAGGAAAAATGAATAGCTGAAGATTAAAAAGAATAAGTATTGAGAGAAATGTTTTTCGCTATATTGTATGTTCGCATTCTTCATCAGTTCTTTACATTCTCCATTTCTACTCGATTGGACCACTATTTTCTAAGAATTAATTCAACCCTTCGCGGCCCCTAATTTGAGAACCACTGTTTTGGCTTATGTACTGGAGCTCCGAATTTTGCCGGCCGGCCGAACGACGGACGCTTTTCCTGCAAACCCTCTGATAAAACAGGTTCCCTATTAATAAGCTGCAGGCTTAGCATTATACTAGGCATAATAATACAGTATACTACCCATAATAGACATAATTCTAGTACACTGTATGTTAGGCTTAGTACAAGGGAAACTAAGTCCTAGTGCTACTATAATGAAGGCCCAGAACTGAAGCCAGGCTAGACTTATTCTAAAATAATTCGCTTGTCCCTCCGAAAGTACAAATAGTTATTTTGTATATGTACTAGACTATTGAGCCTTCATTTTACTATACCTGATATATACAGTAGTGTATGTACTAGGCTTATACTAAACTTTAGGCTTAGCTTACACTATAATAGGACTAATACAGTATACTACCCATAATAGGAGGGGGGAGGTGTACTCGGAGATTTCTGAATCACCAACGGGGTGACGAGGATGAAAGGGAGGCCACTCGCAGAATTTAAAATTAGGGGTAGGGCCTCAGTAAAGATGTGAAATATGTCAAAATTTAAACCTAGTCTACGGTAAAAAAAAAGTGGTAGTCCCATCCGCCCGGCTAGTTCGACAGATAAAAATTTCCACTTATAATAATACCCAACGCGAGAAGTTTCCCTTTTCTACTTTTCGGCAGCGTCATTGCTTCAGTCACTGCATACATTTTAACATTCTCTTTCTAGCGAGGACTGTTTACCTGCTTACGTGAAGAGGCAAGAGTTATGAAATAATGAAAACGTTTTACCGAAAAGACTTGAGCCTACGATCCTCTGCGAAAGAAGCGGCCACAAAACGGCTTCTTCGCCAATTTAATTACTAAATTTTTTGGGAATATTCCGAAAAACTCGGTGACAACTTCCCCGTCATTGTTTTGTACCATTCAATTTCAACACAGTGCAACTGAAGCTAGACTAAGTGTCAGATCTTGACTACTGGCTTAGATGTGCATTACATTTCATAATAATCATGTGATGAGATCATAGTTTAGAGAGGTATCATACCATTCTCCTTTTTACGCATTAACAGAAGTACTTGCTTTGCAGATGTATCATGTGCGATTACTACTCGAGAGGTAACACTAGTCGACTGATGACATCGAACACAGGGACCGATAATTGACAAAAATGCGCAAAAAATTCGCCAGGTAAAATTTCCTGTCTGGTATATTCTGACGGCGTGACGGAGGGATTCAAGAGTGTATTGGGTCGGCTGAAGACCCGCGCCGGGGGCTCTAATCAACCGTCGTCCAACGAAAGAACTTCGGAAAACGGACCGGTAAGTCAACTCAACAATTTGTTCTCTTTTTTTAGGGTCGACCGACGTTGCGAAAGCCAACATTATTGAAATCAAAGAGAAACCTCCCTCGGTTTTTTTTTTTGGTTTGTAAATATCTTATTTTCTCTTCTTTTGTGGAAGAGAATTTCTTTAACCTCACTATTGAAATCGCTTTCTTCTTATTCTTCGTCATACTTCAGAGGCCGACGCTGACGTCACGGTCGAGTGAGTTGTACATGCAGTGCAGTGGCGCACTTTGCATTTTGCCGCCTTGAAGCTATCCTCAAATCCGCGCCCCTATCTTTGTCTTTACGTTTTTCATTTATAATTTTTTTTTTTTTTTTTTAAATTTGCCGCCCCTAAATTTTGCCGTCTGTAGCTCCAGCTTCCTAAGACTGTCGGTAAGTACGTCACTGATGCAGTGCAGTGTAGTCCCGCGTCTTCGTGATAAAACAAACGTCCGTCTTTGACGTTCTTAGGATTATCGGAACTCAAGATGAGTGAGTGAGGTGTAAGTAGAGAACTAATATTGAAAAAGGGTTTTTCAATTGTACAAATCTACTTTATTAGTTGCTTATACAAGAGTACTTTCGGGTGTTATCCCATCATCAGTTGTGTCGCAACTGGAGAACAAGGCCTTAACCATGAGTTTTTATAGTATAACACTGTGATCTTATTGGCTATAACAATGCCGTGTTGTGATTGGTTCACTTCTTAGAAACTTATTCTTACAATAATATGACATTGTGTTCTCATTGGCTAAAACATACTGCTTTGTGATTGGTTCAATCTATTGTCCTAAATGCTGCGTTTCTATTGGCTACCTGGATTCCTGCCGTCTCATTGGTTGGTTCTTTTCTTCTTCTCTCGTCCAATCACCAGGCCGAATAATTTTTTGCTGTGAAATGTGATTACATTGTTCAAGAGGCAGGCTTTTTTCCTCTTGGCTTTTGCAACCTCTCCATTTGTTCCCAAAGTTTTCTTCTCTTTGTGCGATTCTCTACCTGTATGACTTCAAATATTCCCTCTCCATCGTGGTTTTTCTCGTTACAGTGTTTCCCAAACAGTGACTTGCCATCTTCTTTCTCCCTCGACGTTTTGTGCTCCTTTCTCCTTATCTCAAACTTTCTCTCAGTCTCACCGATATAGATCCCCTCGCACTGTTCACAACTGAGCTTGTACACTCCGCTCAAGCTTTCCTTGTCCTTTTGTTCCGTCTGGTCATTGCTGATTCTCTTCACCATGGGTTGGTTATTCTGGATACCCACATTCACATCATAGCCATTGAACGCCTTTATCACCTTGTTTGTGTACTTTCCTATATATGGTATCGATCCGGAGTACTTTCTCACTGTGCTATCATGGGTTCCTTTTGTGATGTAACAAGGAGGGGGAGAAGTAGAGTCTCCTTCCTGATACCAACATAAACTATAGCATTTTAAACGAATGTGTAAAACCTATCGAGACAGCAGGCTAGATCAAATGATCTTGCTTATTCCGGTGAAGCTTACATCATAGACATAGCCAACAGGCTACCACCGACCACTCCAGAGAATACTCAAGACTCTGATCCCCAGCCTATCCGACCAGGATAGGACCGCAGAGCCAGCTCAGTCGGAAAGCGCGAGTACTCATCTGAAGGGTGGGTTAACCCGAGGCTAGACCACAGATCCAGTTTTGGTATCACTTTTTGATATCACTCAGGCTATGAGAAACTTTTCTACGTGAGGAGGCTAATGTTGTACGCTGATTGAAAACTCTACCTCTTTCCAGACTCAAGGAATAGTCTGTCGTTATCATTATTCATCCTTCCTACTTCGTGTAGAAGACAGTACGCTCTTTGGTAGCGTAATAAGGTAAGATTGCGATAGCTTGACTCCGTACACACACGATAAGAATCGTATGTGTGCAACAAAACAAAACAAAACTACGAGGATTGGAAATCCAATCATACGGGCCTAAAAGGGACGAGACTATGGGACTGCTATAAATTTAGAAAAGAAAGAAAGATCGAAAAGGAGGGATACGTACATCTTGTTTAGGAATCGTTTGACGACGTTCGATATACTACGAAACGCTAGTAAGTCTTAGCTAGACCAAAGATCGAATAACTGCTCAACGAGCGAGAAAGAAGAAAATACAAGAGACATTTTACACATAAACACAAAATTTTATTCGATAACTCAACGATACGTAATTCGAAAGAAAAGTAACGATTCGCTTTTCAGTCGATGTACCGTCAACCAGTGATCTGAAAAATAAAATTAAAGTGCAAGATAGCTACTTATTTCGATGGTACACGCTATCATCTCGTCTATTCGTCTCGATTCACAGCTTTCTGGCAGTTGTCGATATTTAAGCAGTGCAGAACGTGCATTACGCTCAGGGATACTCGATTTCATCTAATTTGTTGACCCACGATGATCTGAGCGCTGCTGGATCAAGATGTGTTTTTCTTGAAGCCGATGAAAATTTATACTGAACGCGGTCACGACTCGCGAACAGTCTCAAATACATTCATTAAGAAGGCCGGATCGACGGCAGTTTAATTGAATGAACACTATTCGACATATCCGATAGCTATGTGCACTTATCGAAATTACCGGCACGTCGATCACAATAAAATAAACGAAAATTTGAATAAACGAAAATTTTATGTGCCTTTCGATAAAATTCTAGCTGTCGACTTTTGAGGGCATATTCGATGCCGTCTTTTCGAAGACCACGTTTTCGTGTCCCGGAATTCCACACCCCAACGCGACCGCGATGTCGACGGGCGAACTTGCCACTCACGAACCGCCAACACGGGCCGAAAGAGAACAGCCAAGATTCCCCCTCTAACGATACGATGTTCCGCTTTATCGATAAGGATTACACGAAAAACGTAAGGAGAAATTGAAAGAGAGAGAAACGGAGTGATTAGGAAAAGGTAGGAAAGTAGATATCGAGATAAAGCGTTCCATACGAATCGTCGAAGTCGACATGCGGACGAACGCGGTGCAGACACACACACCTTATCGTCTGAAAAACGGTCGTTATTTCACATTGCCCCCTCGAGGATCCTCGGACAAAGTCAGGGGACTCCTCGAAAAGAACAACCCGGGAAAGTCGGATCGTTTGACAGACGATAACCTAACGGAAACCCTCCCCCCAAACCGGAGATCGACAGACGAGAATGACAGCGTGCACAACGAAGAAGAAAAACGACTGCTGGTTGACAGAACCTCGGCTGAAACAATAATGCAACATAATAATACAATCAATACGAAAAAACAAAAGAAAACTTAGTATTACAGACGGAAAATAAAGCGAGATCTCAGAATATAATTGAAACAATATCTTTATCCCCAAAAGGGGGAATACATCTTATCTTAGTTTAAGGAAAAGGAAAAACAAAGAAATTATGCATAAAAAAAAGAAAAACTGTAAGAGAACCAGTGAGATAGTCTATATATAATAATAATTTTTTCTTTTTTTTTTTTTTTTTTTTTTTTTTTTCGATATTGCTAATGCAGTTCCTCGATATTACGATTGAAATTTCCGATATTACGATACTATAGGTGAAGATTCGATAATTGATATTTGATATTCGATTTTTAGTCGGACGATATCGCTTCCTTAGCTAATTTGTCTGTCTCATGATTGCTATTGTCAAGATGATGACTTTTAATCTTAGTGTACATTATTTCTTTTAGCATCGACATTGAAGATAGACATAATCGTTTGACCTACGGACGATAGATTGATGAGTTGATTTTTCAAGGCGACTTATCCTACTACTCTTGCAGTAATCGATGAGGACCTTACTGTCAGTTCGAATTTCGACTTTGTAAAAACCTAGTTGTAGTGTTAATGACAATGCTCGATAAGCGGCGAATATTTCCGCATCATTGTTAGTGTGGTTTCGGAAGAGTGTTGGAATGATTTCAGATTTGTTCCAACAACAATTTGGGCCAAAATAGATACCTATCCCGGCTAAACTGTTTCCTTCAATATCCTCATTACCTTTACAAGCCCCATCGATATATATATTACTAAGCGTTTATTATAAATTCGTAGGCCGTCTGTAAGTATCTTATCGATTTGAGAAGACGCATCCTCCTCCTCCCTCGAGAGAATGATAATTTTCGATTCTTTCCACAGCGAATAGAGTTGTTTGCCTATTTCTATCTGAAATTCCTCCTCACTATTAAATTGCAGTATCTTAGAATGTACTTGATCGGCATGATCGATGTTAGATGCCCCCTTCGAACCCTCTAGATGTTGAAGTTCTTGTAGCCTAGGGCTACGACGATAACCGGCATCTTTCTCGATATGCTTGTAGGCGTCTTCGATAATTTTTCGATTTGTCTTGGTCTCGATTTTCGTCTTCCTACCTCTCTTAGGCGGGTCTAAAATTCGGTGGATTCGACGATTTTCTTCTGGATCTTTGAACCTGACAATAGGCAAATCGCTCGTTATTTCCTTTCGATATTGTTTATCAATCTGTATTTGTGCTAGATCATACTTTTCTTTAGGGTGGGACCACTCCTTACTAAAGACAGTAAATTTTGATTCAGGGAGTTTCAAATCTAGCCTAATATCTGATACCCGAAACTTTCCAGTTTTTTTTTTTTTTTCAGACCATAACTTGGGAAAAAGGGTTTTGAATTTCCTCGATACGTTTCTTATCATATTCAACTTTTTTCAGGGGGAGGTCCCTTGACATTGAGTATCTCGAATTGTGTTGTTATCTCGAAACAGCTGGCGTATTTTCGATAGACATCATCCTCAATCGTCTGTGCCACAACTTAATTCACACTTGCTTCGATTTCACACGCTAACATCTCGCTAAATGTATGTTCTTTCGCGACTTGTGCGATATAATTACGAATACTATACGCGATATTATCGGACATCTCGTGTGACCAAGTGCTCGATTGTTTTTCCGACAAGATACGGAATGTATTTGTCCGAAACATGATTGTTTCTTTCGATAAATGATGAACGTCTTCGTGTCGACGACAGTTCACCAGAAAATGGTGTAAGATACTAATATACCTCGTGTTCGATTTATTCTCGTTTCTATACACGCTATCTCGTATCCCTAGATTTATGTTACGGATGTTTTCGATTGTTTGTTCGTCTGGTTGAGGGCCAGACATGGGCGATATGAATATTACTAATTTTGTTCTGAACTCGGTTACTAAAAGCTTGATGATCTCATCGACTTCTTCTTTGATTTTCTTGCGACTAAATTTGAATTTCCCCTCAGCTTGGTCGGAACCGATGAGTATCATGACAAATGGCATCGCCCGATCATCTTCATTCCTGAGACGAGCTTTCCTCAGACGAATTAAAAGATCGTGTATTGATAGATTCTTCTCGAGAAATGGCCTCGACCCCTTCAGCTCGTATACAAAATTTGTAACATGTCCTAATAACTGGGCACACATAGAATCGCCGATCATGTCAAATTTCATCCATTTTATAGAGCTCAATTCAGTTGATAGGAGAGGGTCGATAGCCAGACGATACTGCTAATCTATTTTCTTATTTATTTTCGATTTACTTTTCTCACTCGACTTCTCATCGAGGGATTGATTCGATTTCTTTATTTTCGCTAGGACTTTTTGAACGATTACATTACTGATTCGCGATTCAAAGTCTTCCTCGCTTTCATCGGAGATCTTCCCTTCCGATTTTGATTTCGACAGTGAATCCTTCATCTTTTTTTGAGGACTCTTTCATTTCAGACGACCTATTTATTGTCTTCTCGCGAGTCCGTTCAACAAAATTCAATTCTTCGATACCTGATTGATACTCACGAATTTGTCTCATGAGCATCTTGAAATTCTTGGGAGGAACTTTTTCTACATAGTTGTAAAATTCTTTTGGCATTCGTGTATGAATTTTCAAAGCAAGGCGTCTTTCGCCTTCATTCTCCCCGTATGCAGTATAACGTAATAAGTTGAACCAACGTTGCGCGTATGTCGCGCAATCACCATCCAATTCGACGTTCCGATAACTCCCCCTCAGAAACAAGGTTCGATATCTCTCTTGTGTCGTCGTCGGCCAGATTTGTTCTATTACGTGCACACTCGCTTCATTCAGATTCCTGTATTGCGACACGTCTCTTCGAATCTCGGCACCGATATTTGCCGTGTATTCATTCAGTTGTAAGAGTTGACCGAACACTCGTATCTTTTCTCTTTGCCCTGATACGCGACTACAAATCATCTCTTTCACTTCGCGGATGTATTCCCAAGGATCGCGTGTCTCTTTCGGGTCAGTTAGCGTCCATTTGCAAATTGCGTCAGACATCTTCTTGATATCTGGACCTTTCGATATCACGTGACCATAATCGACATCTCTGCCGATCCTCCTAATCGATTGTTCATGCAATTTCTCACTTTGACGACTATAATAGTCATCATCTTCGTCAGAACTTCGATTATTTCTTCCATAATTTCGACGATCGTCACCATAATTTCCATTATTTCTATGGAAATCCTGATCACGATCACCCTCATCGTCATCGTCACTTGGGTCGGGGTCGGAAGGATCACCTCCGTTCCCATAATATGACGATGCACGGGCACCCAGTTGTCCAGAGTTCACGTCATGCGTCCAGCTCGTCTGGTTCGATCTTGGAGGTCTCGATTGATGATCTCGATTATTATTATTCGATAGTTCATTTGTTCTAAAGTCCTCCACCCTGGGTTGATCACTCACTAGCCTCTTTTCAAAAATCCCTGGAGAATACCCTATGTTTTCTGAGTCTACAACTGTTGGGAAATTTGTTGATTCAGCGACAGGATCTTTCCTAATACTGAACTCTACTGACCTTTGATCATATTTCTTTGTCGGTATCGTTCCCTGTTGTGTTACCCCTATCTGTCTGAGGGCACTTTCTACCGCTCGCGCAGTTATTTCACGACTTTCTTTCTGGAACTGGACAAACTGAACGTACAACTTTCGATTTTCCTTTTCGAGTTTCTTGTTATTTGCAACTATTACTTTGATAAGATCGTCTTTTCCACTACTTTTATACGTTAAGAATCTCTGATATTCAATCGAATCAATTTCACCTATTGGGATATTCCCTTGAGGTCGAATAGTCTTATTCAAAATCCCCTCCCCCTCTTCACTAGGGAGAAAATCACGATTGCTTGTTTTCGTTGAACTAAGAGAAGGGTTGGTTAATTTATCCGCTTTTACATTTGGGTCAATCATGTCAACACTCTCGACTTCTACCTTGTCGTTCTCTACGTTCGGATCAACGTCGAAGATCGTTACAATGTCAGTACTTTCGGTGTTATTATCTTTTTCTTTATGATTTCTCAATACTCTATCTGACTCCCCTACATTTTTATCGGTTCGTTTAACTCCCGTCATTGTTGTACTAATTTACGCGAAGTGCGATAAAATGGTATCTCGATAAGCAAGTTTTGTAGTCTCGCGATTACCTAGTTGATACGATGGATTAGGTGTGGGAGTATAAGGTAGATCAACGCGCAAAAATATAGTTCCGATTCAATCAAGAATAGACAGAAAAAATCACGATAATGCTCATCTATTCGATTCGATTAGGTATGACGATTCGATTAGTGTCGATATCCCTATTCTTTATAGAAGAGTGTTCGATAGACTTTAAATTCCCTATTTATGAAGCAAAGATAACGACCACACAAAATATACAGTGCAATAAAATATTCATACGATAACATCGATAAGAACCATCCGCACTTCAAGGTGAATAAAGCTTACGATTTTGTCCGGCGAATATTTCATCTGTTTCTTTACAGGAGTAACTTTTCGTTTTTCCTCCGCATAAGCTTCGGAGTCGCAATTCGCTCTTTTTCGCTTCAGTTTTACTAATTATGTTCTGCGTCGTATGACAAACGGTTATGCTACACGACAGTACGCCAAATTCTTCGATAGTACCTAGGGAAGCGCAATTCGATATTAATATTTCGATAGTGTAAATCTACCGAATCAATTTAACGCAAGGGTTCCTGATTCTTCTTCGGATGTTCTTCTCTTCGCAGTAGAACGTCGGATTTTAACAGCGTTATGATTCTACTTATGCTTGCACTTTATTCGCTTAATGCGAAGACTTTTTCGAATACGTGCTGAAACTTACGCATAAGAGGCGAAGCGTTACGATTAAATTAAGAACAGGTAGATACTTACAGCTAAACTCGATAATTGAAACGAAAATATTCAAAACTCGATAAAACAGATGCCCGAAGGCGAATTCTCGATAGCCACTTGACTATAAATAGTCACGATTTCACGATAATCGCTATAAAGAAACCAAGGACCAGAACAGTTAGAAACTCACCTCATTTGAGTAAAACTACATTAATATAATATAATAGGGTGAATTCAATGAGTTCCTTTCGTTTAAGTCGTCTGTACGTTTTCACTCTTTTTACGAAATGGAACGATACGGCTCATCCTCACAGGAACATAGGACCACCTGTCCGTAACGATCTCCGGAACGAAACCTCGATTCCACTCCACAGCAGTGAAGACACCAGGACGAAAAATCTCCGACGGAGCCAACTAGATGAAAAGCGAAACGTACAGACGATGCGACTTTCTCCATCTAAATGCTATACCGACAAGGAAGAACTACGTTACGATACGTTAAAAAGAGTTAAATCGACATATTACCTCAAAAAAAAAAAGTCTTTAAAGGACCACCGGAAACAACGACAGTGTAATATTTAGTAAAAACAAACAATTTGTACAAAAATAAATGCAATAATACTTGAGAGTCAAACTCAAAAATCAGAAAAATCTTCGGAAAAACAACGTGCTCGCTGCTCAAGAACCTTCATATGCACAGCAGGAATCGGAAGTGGAAGTGTAAATGCGCACATCGATTAGCGTTAGCATGCGGTCGCAATCGGTTTCCTGCATTTGTGTGTTGGTGTTCGTAGAACGTTCCGTCTCTCGCTCGACCCATCCACCATCTTTGTTTTACGGCTTGGTCGACGCGTCAACGCCTGTATGTTGTAGGGTATTCAGGATATGCATTTTACCACTTCGGCCAGGTCGCGTATCAGTGTGCGTAAATCGAGTGCAATCGGTGAATTACGTTTGGACTTCTTCTCGACAATGTGCTGTTGTCGTACAACGATGGCATTTCAGGGTGTTCTAACACACACATACTTATAATTACGCATACATCGATAACATAGACATATAAGTGGTAGTCCGGTGGTCGCTCGTTTTTTTCTCTCGTACGAACGAGGTTATGAGGAATATTCGATGAATACGAGTAAAAAGGAGAGAAGTCGCTCGGAAGAAAAATGAAAAGCAACTACGTTAATTTGAGAATATCTGTTGATTTGATTTTATTTTATTTCCTTTTTGTTTCTAATGTTACTGGTCTCGGATTCTCGTTTACTCGATAAAACAGACATCAGAAGGACTTACGTTATTCGAAAATTTGAATTACGTACGGATACCTTACTATAACGTTGGGAAAAAAAATAAATAAATAAAAAAAATAAGGCAAGACGAAAAGACGTCGAAGAAAGTCCCTATAGTTCCTTGAGCTTTACTTCGGCTAGGAAGGCGACCGAAGGTTCCTCCTTTTGCTTAAGAGCGGACGACGGAGTGCGCCCTTCCACACAGGTGCTTTACTTCGTAGCAGGATCGAAGGTTCCTCAACTCGGGGTAGACGGAAGCCACGCGGAGAGTCCGCAAACGTGTCAAAGGAGCCGACCAGCATAGGCCAATCGAACACGTTCATCGCCATCTCAGGCGGGGAAACGAAATTTAGTTTTACTTCGGAGTCGCTACATCCGAAGTGGTCTAGACGTGGGAAAAATAAACAGTAAAAAAAACAAAATCTAAGGGTCAAACTAGGGCTGCACCCGGAGAGACGGAAGCCGTGCATGCAGCCGATCGATACGATAGCAAACGATACTCGCAGAGGAGAAGCACATCAGTACAAAACGATCTCTTGTCGAACAGTCAGGATACACCCGGACCTATTTGGTCAACTTTGACGCAGCGCTCTCTTCGGTTACAAACTCCTCGACACATCGGCCGAAGAGAAAGTCTCCCCGGACATCGCCGGTCAAGAGGGAAGTCGGCAACTGCGCCCAGGAAGCAGCGTGAAAACTCCCTGTTGGATCCAGAGCAACTCCATATAGAAATTGGGTAGACCCGGACGGATCCCCGTCACTGGGCGGTGGATTTTCCCTAGGCTGTCATTCCACAGTGCTAAGGTGTTGGGCGCCAGGTGCAGAAGCACCACACGATCGATTACCCACTCGCCTAATCAGACCGTGCTTTGGATGTATCGGACTGAACGACCAAGAAGTACGTAAGAATAGGAGTCCAATAGTTCGAGTGAAAATTTGGGGAAATCTTCAATAAAAGAATTTGGGTACTCCGGTTCATCCGAAAGGGAAGGGATCGGAGCCGGAGTTAGACAAATAAGATAACGAGCAGCGACAACACCTCAAACAGTCACACCCGAGGGCATGCCCCCTTGTGCTCCTGTCTCACGTATACTAAGATTCTTGTGAACTTCTATCTGGACAGTGTTGATAAAGCTGCCGTCCCGACATTTCACAAACCCCAAAACACGTATGCAACCCGAAGGCTACTTACATGCCTCAGAGCCCCACGTTGCGGGTGCCAAAATTAAAATGTATATGTTTATGTGATGTAACAAGGAGGGGGAGAAGTAGAGTCTCCTTCCTGATACCAACATAAACTATAGCATTTTAAACGAATGTGTAAAACCTATCGAGACAGCAGGCTAGATCAAATGATCTTGCTTATTCCGGTGAAGCTTACATCATAGACATAGCCAACAGGCTACCACCGACCACTCCAGAGAATACTCAAGACTCTGATCCCCAGCCTATCCGACCAGGATAGGACCGCAGAGCCAGCTCAGTCGGAAAGCGCGAGTACTCATCTGAAGGGTGGGTTAACCCGAGGCTAGACCACAGATCCAGTTTTGGTATCACTTTTTGATATCACTCAGGCTATGAGAAACTTTTCTACGTGAGGAGGCTAATGTTGTACGCTGATTGAAAACTCTACCTCTTTCCAGACTCAAGGAATAGTCTGTCGTTATCATTATTCATCCTTCCTACTTCGTGTAGAAGACAGTACGCTCTTTGGTAGCGTAATAAGGTAAGATTGCGATAGCTTGACTCCGTACACACACGATAAGAATCGTATGTGTGCAACAAAACAAAACAAAACTACGAGGATTGGAAATCCAATCATACGGGCCTAAAAGGGACGAGACTATGGGACTGCTATAAATTTAGAAAAGAAAGAAAGATCGAAAAGGAGGGATACGTACATCTTGTTTAGGAATCGTTTGACGACGTTCGATATACTACGAAACGCTAGTAAGTCTTAGCTAGACCAAAGATCGAATAACTGCTCAACGAGCGAGAAAGAAGAAAATACAAGAGACATTTTACACATAAACACAAAATTTTATTCGATAACTCAACGATACGTAATTCGAAAGAAAAGTAACGATTCGCTTTTCAGTCGATGTACCGTCAACCAGTGATCTGAAAAATAAAATTAAAGTGCAAGATAGCTACTTATTTCGATGGTACACGCTATCATCTCGTCTATTCGTCTCGATTCACAGCTTTCTGGCAGTTGTCGATATTTAAGCAGTGCAGAACGTGCATTACGCTCAGGGATACTCGATTTCATCTAATTTGTTGACCCACGATGATCTGAGCGCTGCTGGATCAAGATGTGTTTTTCTTGAAGCCGATGAAAATTTATACTGAACGCGGTCACGACTCGCGAACAGTCTCAAATACATTCATTAAGAAGGCCGGATCGACGGCAGTTTAATTGAATGAACACTATTCGACATATCCGATAGCTATGTGCACTTATCGAAATTACCGGCACGTCGATCACAATAAAATAAACGAAAATTTGAATAAACGAAAATTTTATGTGCCTTTCGATAAAATTCTAGCTGTCGACTTTTGAGGGCATATTCGATGCCGTCTTTTCGAAGACCACGTTTTCGTGTCCCGGAATTCCACACCCCAACGCGACCGCGATGTCGACGGGCGAACTTGCCACTCACGAACCGCCAACACGGGCCGAAAGAGAACAGCCAAGATTCCCCCTCTAACGATACGATGTTCCGCTTTATCGATAAGGATTACACGAAAAACGTAAGGAGAAATTGAAAGAGAGAGAAACGGAGTGATTAGGAAAAGGTAGGAAAGTAGATATCGAGATAAAGCGTTCCATACGAATCGTCGAAGTCGACATGCGGACGAACGCGGTGCAGACACACACACCTTATCGTCTGAAAAACGGTCGTTATTTCACACTTTCTTTGTTTCCATTTTCCCAAAGACTCCCTCCACCACACATCTGCGGTAGCCATTAACTTCTGCGATCTGCTTTACTATCTCGATCTCTTTCCTCTTCTCTTCGTTGTTCTTGAGGATAGAAATTGCCCGATAGCAGTAGTTCTGGATTGGCGCTAGCTTGTGTCTGGGGTGGTGGTAGGAGTCATTTGGGATGATGGTTTCAGTATGCGTCGGCTTCCTGTAGATTTTGTATTCTATCCTACTGATCTCCATAGGTCCGAATAGTCGATGGTCTAATTGCCTTTTTCGACTGTGAATTTGATGCTCTCATTCATCGCGTTCATTTATAGATCCACCTGTCTATCAGTGCCTGACCACACAATTGGGATATCATCTACATATCTGGTCCAGTGTTTGATCGAGTTTCCGAACTTGCTGCCCTTCAATATCTTGTTTTCCATATCATTCATGAATATCTCCGTCAGTGTTGGTGACAGCGGTGATCCCATCGCAAGTCCCCTTTCCTGACTGTAGAACCTGTTATTGAAGCGGCAGTAATTCTGGCTCAAGATCTCCTCCACTATGTTGGCGTACTTCGACCCATCGGGGTTCTCATGGTATCTGTTGTTTTCGAGCAGAGTGAGAAATTCCTCCTTTGGTATGTTACCAAACATATTAGTCACATCAAAGGATATCAGCTTGTCGTTACTCTTGATTTCCAACTTGTCCAGTTGCTCAATCAGCTCTCCGTTGTTTCTGATACTTCGTCTGGGTGCAAACTGGTAGTTTTCTTTCAGGAATGTGACTACGATCCCTTGTAGCATGGTGATTGAATGCTGCTGACCAGGGGTCTCATCGGACGGTTCGCTTTGTGGAGTTTTACAAGCCCCTTGAGTTTTGGTGCAACCAGGTTCATCTCAAGCGTCCTTCCATTGCCGGGTACATTGTTCCGTTTCAACACAGCTTTCAGGCCATCTTGGTATTTCCGTGTTGGGTCCCTTGCCAGCTCTTGGTATCCATTAACTGCGATGTATGACTCCACTTTTTGGGTGTATTCCTCCTTCTCCATTACCATTATCGTGCTGCCCTTGTTTGCCTTTGTCAAAATCAGTTTGTTCTGTCGGATCTTCTTTTGTAGATTTGTGACCTTCCTCTGCATTACTTGCGTTCTGTCATAGGTTCGGCACATATCCTCTTTGATGTCCAACAGCACTCTCCCAATTTTAGTCCGGGCTTCTGGTCTCACGTCGTGTTCCATGGTCTGGATTACTTGTTCGCAGCTAATGACCATGCTTTCAAGCCTACACTGGTTCAGCCTCTCTGGCTGCATATACTTGATGCCTTTGTCCAGCAGTCTTCTTTCTTCTTCTGTGAAGGTGACGCTTGATAGGTTCTCGGTTCTGGGAGCAAATTTGTGCTCAACTCTCGCTGTCTCTTCCTTTCTTTCTTCTGGGTCAGTTCGGCAAGCTTCTTCTTGATCTGTTTTGTTTGGGCTTCCACTCGTTTTTCCACATAGTCTTCTCCTTTCTTCCCCTCTCCTCCTTTTTCGAACATCATTTCTTTAACTTCCTGTGGGTGGAGTAATCTGGACAGATGGAAATATTGATCATACAGTAGACCATTTGATGGGATAACAACTGAATGTACTCTTGTATAAGCAACTAATAAAGTAGATTTTACAATTGAAAAACCCTTTTTCAACGTATTCTCAGAATGTTATGTCGTATTTTGCATTGGGTTTTGTTTTTTATTTCCATTTTGTTTTTTTTCGTTAGCTGTCGCGGTCTTGTTACATTGTGGTTTTTTGAATTGAATGTTGTAATGTTGTTTGAGGCTGTCGTAATTGCACTGATTTTTCTGTTATGTATGCGTCCACATCCGCAGTATCAGATTGATCTACTTTAAGGGAATTAAAGATTTACTTCGGAAGAGAAAATAAATGTTGCTATTGTATTCTGCTTCCATTGGATCGTTACTGTTACGTACTACGGATAGCTGCTGCCATAAATTAGAATGAAAACGATAGCGATGATAGTTTCAACGCTTGTCGATCCAAATTGTGGTTCGTGGATCACAAATATTAATTTGCGAACTGATACCAATACAATCTGATACAAGGTGAAGGCTAATCAATAATATTACAAAAATATTGGTACTTCTCTTTTGAGTGAAACAAAATGGTTCTTGCTGGAGCTATGATACATCCAAACAAACATGATATGTAACCTGCAAAGACGGCAACATTAATCCTCAAAATAATATTCAATGATAATAAATGAATGGCAATAAAAATAAATTGACACATCGAAGATAAAATAAAAATAATAGAATACAAATGAAAAGAGAACACTGCACTATTGAATGTTTTGAAGACGTCTTTGTATCTGATAATCAAGGAAACGCACTTCAGTCTCGTGGTTGTACCCAAAAAAGTGACTAATTCTTTAACAATATGGGTATTTTCCTGGTAGGGGAATAATCAATGATTGATACCTGTCTCAAATTCGGCAAATGTATCATTATTGTTGAACGAGCTACGCACGTCGTTAGCGATCCTGGTGGGTATCCGGTTCAAATTGGTACATAATAACTACATTAGTCGACTCTTTTAATACCTTGTGCAACAGGGTGCATAATATGTGACCTGCGATGAGAAAAGGATGCTCATTGCCCATTGCCCATTGGTGCAGGAACACAATTTCTCTCTGATTGGACGAGTTATCGGAGAGAAATGTCTTCCTGTCAGTGGGCAATGAGCATCCTTTTCTCATCGCAGGTCACATATTTTTCTTTAGTATCGATCTTTCTACTTGATCGGATTACTTTCTTTTTTTTTTTTGTATGACGTCAAGGTGCTAATTTCTATTACCTCTCTTATTTAATGAGTCACATTCTGGTAATGCTGTCTTCTGTCTACCCACGATTCTCAGACCAAATAGAAATTTGTTCTTGCTTTTGTCATTACAGGAATACAAAAATTCCGAAACATACGTCTTGTTTGATTATTTCCATCATTGAACTGATATTATATATTTTTCTATTTTTCGAGACTTAGGAGTATTGTTACCTCTGACACAGCAAAATGAAGAAGGTAACAGTAAGACGTAAATCTTCAAATTGAAAATGTTCCGAGTGTCCATAATAAGAAAATTGAACTGTAACGAAAAAAAACATGATGAAACTAAATGTGCTTTTTGATTACTTTCATTAAATTCCTTGCCTTTTTTTTTTTGTTTTTTTTGTTACAATCAAAACCGTATAATATAGTGTACGTTTTGAAGAATGAAGGGTATCACGCGATGAAGAAGAAAACAAACAAAGAATATGGGGGAATATTGTGCAGAATTTATAGCAGCCCAGATAGAATTCATATAACGAGACGAATAACTGGTTACGACTGCTTTTAATTCAAACCCTGGAATATACGAGTTGTGGAAAAGAACACGTGTACATCCGTTTTCCACCGCGAGTATAAATAAAAAAATGTTCAAGGTGTGTTTCATCAATGCTGACGGAAAATTAAAATGAATTCCGAATGAAAATTTCTTCAGAATAAAGTAATTGCGAAGCACTCGTTTATACTGAAAAACGACGCCCTCATTATTATCTCAAGACAGAGTAAATCAATTTTCGTACGTGTTCTCGGTGAAATACGGAATAAATCGGTGAAAGCGAGAAAGAAATTGAGAGCTGACTGATGAAACGTTGACTTTTCTGTACAATTTTCAAAAAAGGAACAATATAAGGAAACAAAAAAAAGCAATACACTTTCACCGCGCATCGAAAGGAAAAAAACAATTTTTTAACCACAGAGTAGATATTTTGTACGATTATGAATGACACATTCTAGACATCGGTACAATTCTACAATGAAAATATGTTGTCCTGCGGAATCTATAAACAAGAATACAACTTCGCAATTTCATTCTCTCGCGAGATATAAAATTTCTGTTCGCAGAGACAAGAAATATGACAAAACGTTGTTTTTTACGCCTTGCATAATTCAGGTACCGAAGAAAACACGTCAATAAGGGATGGAACTCACGAATTCAATATTTGAAAAATGTACATCTTCTCCATGATAAAAACTCGACTCTTATAGATGTAGCAGTTTTTGATTTTTCTTTTTCCTCCTCCCCGCTCTATTCTGATATCAATTCTTTCACTTTACTTTGATTATAATCATTCTGGTCGAAAATTCACACGGTACTTACCCATCAGTATCAAATTTAGCCGCGGAGAGAGAGATGCCTCTCGAAAATTTTTATTAGGAATTTCTTCGTCTGCATCTATAAAATTACCAAAGTATTTATAGACTTGTATTCATTTTGATCAGATATCGCGCACCGGTAGGTCTGTAGGTAGGTTTGTGTAAGAACTTTTTCATACATAACTCGCAGTCGACGTACCTATCTATAGCCCTTATACAAGGGCGGGCCGTTGTACTTTAGCAAAATAAAAGCCAAATACTTTTTTAATACCGAGTGATTCATCTTCTTGGTTGACGTATGGAATATCTTTGAAAAATATATGGATACTAAGCTGAGACGTTTAAAATCCATCAATTCGTTTCTGCGACAAAACTTCGATAGCTACTGAACCAAACTTCCCGTTGAACTTTCCAACAGACTTCTCTGGACAGTACAGCTGGAATCCCAAATGCTTTGTAAACACAATGAAATATGTATACATAGCTCGGATAAAGAAATACAAAATTTTCCATTTTTTTACAGCAAAGGGGCGAGATGAGAAAATGTATGAGCATTTGTTAATGATTAAAATTCTGATGTTGAAAAACACTAATTCAGTAAAGGTGCGTGAACTTGAAAAAACTTTCGAGGCTATGATGTACAATATGGAGTCATTAGAGATATGACCACACAGCTTCATTTTAATGTGAAGTAGACACTCCTAATATTGCTGAGGGCATTTTTCAAGTTCCTGAGTTGGTCGTTGGAAATTCTTCCCCGGTCCGTTATTTATGTTCGCGGTGTTTTACCGACTTTTTTTCACATAAATTTGCCAGTCGTTATGGTTGGAAAGTTGGAAACGAAAAAAGAACGAGGAACCCATTTTACGAGAGGATTTTCGGAAGAATGTCGGCTGTGCACCGTCCCTCCGGAAAATTCCGGTTCCCAACTGGGCGGGGGGTGTGACCTACTTCAGAGACTTCAAAAAAGATTGTCAAAAGTTGTATTAGTAGAAATGGAAACCATATCATTAAAACCGTCACATTTTAATTATAAGTAGGGACAAGTTTACAAAGGTCGTACATATATTTTTAATACAATTTTGTACAAGCGCTTTTGGTTGGTAAACTATCGATGGGCGAACATGATTGTCTCTACTTTTAATGGAAACCATATTTTTTTCTATACTCGTACACGGTGTCAAAATGACGTTTTGACCGCATCTATAGGTGCTGTAAAAGTTTAATTTTACCCCCAGCTAGATTAGCGTGAAAGAAAAAATAAAAGTGTAAAAGAAAAATGAATCAGCCAATGGCGTTCGAATATTCGTTGATTGAAGTTCGTTCTAACATCATTTATAGAAAAAACGACGCGGCTTCCTTAACGAAGTTAAACGAGGAACGCAGGGAACCGGTTTTATAAGTCATATGAGATTTGGTATTGAGAATTCGAGGAAGCCTACACCTAGATCAAGCTAGTATAAACAAGGCCTAGACCTACTATAAGCCTAGTATAATATAGTTTGAGAGTATAAATTTTTCAGGAATCTGGAGCTATATACGATAGGAGGGGGACTTGGAAAATTTTGACTCTCGAGCTATATAATCATAATAGAAGGGGGACTTTAAAAAATTCCTATCATATATGGCTCGGGAGTCGGAATTTTTAGCGGGGAACCCGCTATCCCTTTTGTTGGGGGTACTTCCAGGAAATTTTCGTCCGCCAGAGCGAGCGCGATTGATGACGTCACGGAGAGGGGAGAGGACTTGGAAAAATTTCGACCCTCTTGTTGGTAATATCATTTAAGATAACCATGGAAATTATAATATAAGAGTAACGACGATGTTAATTTGAGAAGAGATTGATACGAGACGTACGACAGAGACTACGTGTTCTTATTTAATACTTGAAGACTCCGTGGATCTACCTCAAGAACCATCTTTGTCCATACCTCTAGCCATATATGATAGGAAAGGGATTTGGAAAAATGTCGACCCCCTAGCCATATAATTATGATAGGAAGGGGACTTGGAAAAATTCCTACCCCCGCGCTATTTATGATAAGAGGGGGACTTGGGAACATTTTGACTGTCGAGCTTATATGATAGGAGGAGGACTTGGAAAGACGACGGCTTCCTTGAAATTTCAGCGCGTTCAAGTTGTCACGTCATGATTTTTAGGACTTGGAAAAACTTCAGTCTCCAGAGGACTCGGAACAGCGGGTTCTCCACTGCCATTGCAATCCTACAATGGCATCTAATTTTTTCTAAGTCCCCCTCCTATCATATACAGCACGATAGTCGAAATTTTTTCCAGGTCCCCCGCCTATCATATATGGCTAGAGTCGAAATTTCTGTAAGTCCCCCTCCTATCATATAATAGCTCGAGAGTCGAAATTTTTCCAAGTTTTTGGCTGGATTGCGGACGGCGCACGGCAAATTTCTCAAAAAGCCCCCCATAGAACAGGTTCCCCGTTAAAACTCGCAGCTCACATGTTGAGCTACTCGAGCTTGCTTTCATTAACTTCTTTAATTGAGGCAAACAGGGAACCTGTTTTATGGGAGTCACTAGTGTGCATTGTCATTCCTGTACAGCTTCAACTTTGTTCTTCACCATTTTGATGGTTTTTCCTCATCATAAATAAATAAATGGAATGAAAAATTAATTCATTTAATAAAAATTAAATAAATGAACAAGTCTAGTATGCCGTATATTAGGGCTAGTATAATGAAGGCTTTTCGAGATGTCACTCGCTCCACTTGTTCACCCCCTTCTTGGTCTAGTATACAATATTTCAAGCTAACAACGAAATAGAACGTCCTACCACATATATACGTTACGCTCAATTCACGTAAGTTCTTATTACGCGTATTGTGCAAAATTGGTGCCCATTACTGTAACACGTAATCAGCAAAATTTTTCTGCCAATTACGCGTACCTATTGAGTATCCTTATGAACCAATCCGAATTGGTTCGGCTTGGTTCAGTGGGGACTGGAAGAGATATCGGCGGTGGGTCAAGGCAATCGATAAACAAGCGTAAAGAATGACATAGTATGCAATTCTGCGTGCCATGCAGGCCAAATAGGCAGGTGGACTTTTTCTTGAAATGCATCTCTATTCTTGAGATATGTTGGCAACCATCGGTTGAAAAAGTAAAAGCATTCGCTGAATCTGAATTGCATGGCTGCTAAGTTGAATTTTGCCCCCTTATAGTCCAAATCCAAGATGGCGGCCAAACTTATTTCATTTCTGTTTCAAGGTAAAATAGGAGGTTGTAATTTTTTTATTGGGAAGGGGGGGGGGGGTTGCTGGTGTACAGAATTGGATCTTCAAACTCTACTTGAGATATTGGGATCACATACAGCCAAGATGAGGACCCAAATCTGGGTCAAATTAAGGTCAAATTTATTGGCAATATAATGCTAGAGTGTGGGATATCGTTTCTATGGTTTTTTGACCCGGAAAAATCAAAAACGACCACCATGAGCTTGCCTGGGAATCAAAAGTCGAGATACTTGGGTGCTGTGATTATGTTCTCACAAACATTTTTGTCTGTTATTAGTTCTTTTTCCTTTTTTCCTTTAAGAAATATGATTCTTTATCAATAAAGTTATTTAAGCTACAATTTTAAATAGTCCTCCTTAACTTACAGTTCATCTTATTTCTACGTACTAATTTTGAGGTACATATGCTTTGTTTTGATAGTGTATAATGCAGTTGAGAGAAAGCTCTGTCCCCCTCTCAAAAAACAAAATTACAACCTTCTGTTTTATCTTGAAACAGAAATGAAATGAGTTTGTCCGCCATCTTGGATTTGGGCCATAAGGAGGAAAAATTCGACTTGGCAACCATGAAATTCGGATTCAGCGAGTGTTTTTACCTTCATAACGGATGGTTGCCCAAATGTCTCAAGAAATAATGCTGGAATGAAAAAATAAGCCATTTTCATGATTTTTGTCCACCAGTCTAGAAGTTGTGACAATCACGATAAATAATAGAATAAGATTTTCTCCTTGAGTGATAATAGAAAGTAATTTAGATTATAATTATTTTTTGAAGTATTCCAAGTAAAATGAAAATACCATTATTTTACAATCAAATCAGCTTCTCATTGGTAAATTCCACATGATCATTACGCGTAATGGGCAGCAACTTTGCACAATACGTGCAATGAGCAGCACGTCTGTTTATTACGCGTATTGAGCAATTACGTGAATTGAGCGTAACATAGATAATTCGAAAGTGGAAATTATTCCAAGTTTCTGACCACGACTAAGGAAAATAGACCTGATATACAGAATAACTAGGCTTTTACTAACTAGGCTTAATATACAGTATACTAGGCCTATACTAACAAGCCTGAAACGCATGGGACTTGGAAAAATTTCGATCTTCAGCTTTCATTATAATAGACTTGATACACTATACTTCTAGGCCTATAATAAGTAGCCTGGAAAATGTCAAACCTTAGTCTTCATTATACTAAGCCCAATATATCATCTTAAACCTATAATAACTAGCCTAAAAAATTTCAATCTGTAGCCTACGTTATACTGGGCCTGGTATACTTTTATCGGAACTCATAATGAGTGAGTGAGGTGTAAGTAGAGCACTGATATTAAAAAAACCCCTTTTTCAATACTAGTATACTATACTAGGCCTATAATAAGTATAGCCTAAAAATTTCAAACTTTAGCCTTCGTTAGGCTTGATATACAGTATAGCTAGGCTTAATATACAATATTCTAGGCCTATACAAACTAGCCTGAGACACCTATCATATAGAGCTCGGAGATACAAATTTTTCCAAGTCCCACGTTTTGCCTCCCGGCGCGACGCCTGGTGCTCAAATTACCCTCCGATAAAACAGGTTCTGTGTTAAAGAAATCTTACAAAACATACGGGTATCGTGAACGTTTACTCAACTCGGCAAATTGCTCTACTCGCCTTTGGCTCAGATCGCAATTCTTGCCTCGTTGGGTAAACGCTCACTTTACTCACATGACGTATAGTACATATACTATTTCTATCAGTTGACATTCGGTATCCGAAGACTAGAAGAAAAAAAATTATGAGAGGAGGAAATTGGAATGGACTTTCGAGCTATGGAGAAGGAATGGGAAAATTAAAAAGGCAAGGTCAAGGTACCAGGGAAATTTCGTGGGGACGAGGACTCTGACCGGCTTTCCGGATTTGGAAAAATTGCCAAAGGGGTCAAGTATTCGAGGACTGAGAGAAGAAATAAATGAAAAATTTTCAAGGTCGTATATAGGAAGGTCCCCTGCTTGTTTCAATTGATACAATTAATGAAATATCAACTCCCGTACAACGAAAGAAGTGAGCTGCAAGTTTTTTCCTCAATTCAAATTTGAAAGGGGCGTAATCTAATCAGGTTCCAATATTACAATCGTACGTGAAATGTACCGAGCACCAAAAATTCCATCAAAATAACACCACCTCATGAGAAGCTCGTTCAGAGATCGTACGACTGAAAACCTGAGCTAGTGCAGATTTAATCCATTTTTTGGTTCAGTTATATCAATACGAGATGAATATTTCCAAAAAGGAACCGTAAGAAAGTTTCGCACATCACAATCATGAATCAAATCATCCAAAAGAGAAATTTCTTATTCGAGTAGTATAACATAATGGATGTTTCATATGTTTAGATTACGTCATAAAATCTGAAAAAGGTGTACAACAAAAATTTATCATTTTGAAAACTTATTTATGGAACGACCTGTAACACAGTACACTCGTCATTAAACCTTGAGAACATCAGAGATTTTGATTCATTTTCAGAGTCCAGAAGGTGTACTTAGGCTAACGATATCTATCCTCGAAAACTTTCTTCTCGGTCTCTTCATGATGCTGAGTTTCGATTTGTATCTTGAAAAAAGTTTTCCCGTACATTTTTATCTCCGTTTCCTAACGAATTATATATTTATTGAAAAGTTTTCAACAATCACAGGTTATTGGCCAAATAACTCGAGTGTCGTACTACCGCTGCTTTTTTCAAAATAATCCATCATTCGGTTTTCCACGTACTCTAGCACGAGTTGCGACTTCGGACTAGAGATTCTATCACTCGAAAGTATTTGATGAAAACATTTTTACATTCAGTAAATTGTAAAAAAGTTTCATTGCAACGGAATTTATTTCTATAAGCTTCGCACCGTTACGTCCCAAGTCACTCCTCAGTCAATGCATGTAGCTATATTCTTTCCCCCCAAAAAAATTAGATGCCATTGCAGGACTTTAATGACAGAGTCCCCAGAGCCTGAAGTTTTTCCAAGTCCGGAAAATCATGACGTGACAACTTGAACGCGCTGCAATTTCAAGAAAGCCGTCGTTTTTCCAAGTCCCCTTCTTATCATATGTGGCTAGAGGCTCGAAATTATTCCAAGTAACCCTCCTATCATAATTATATAGCTCGGAGGTCGGAATTGTTCCAAGTCCCCCTCCCTCTCCTCCCTCTCCGTGACGTCATCAACCTCGCTCGGGCCCGCGGGTCGGAATTTTTCTAAATCCCCCTCCTATCACAATAGCTCGGAGGTAGGAATTTTTACAAGTCACCTTCCCATCATATACGGCTAGACGGTCGAAATTTTTTCAAGTTCCCCTCCCTCTCCCTGGCGTCATCAACATCGTGACGTCATAAACCTCGCTCTCACCCACGGGTCGAAATTTTAACAGGGAACCTGTTTTATGGTGCCGTGCGCCGTGCACGTCCAGCAAAAAACAGAAAACATTCGACTCTCGAGCCATATATGATAGGAGGGGGACTACGAAAAATTTCGACTCTCGAGCTATATATGATTAGAGGGGGACTTAGAAAAAACGAAGGCTTCCTTAACGAAGTTAAACGAGGAACGCTGGGAACCTGTTTTATGAGTCAAATGGGATTTGGTATTGAAAATTCAAGGAAACCTAGACCTAGATAAAGCTAGTATAAAGAAGGCCTAGACCTCGAATCTCCACCTATATATGATAGCTCGAGAGTTGAAATTTTTCCAAGTCCCTTTCATATCATATATAGCTCGAGAGTCGAAGTTTTTCCAAGTCCCCCTCTTATCATGTATAGCTGGAGAGTCGAAATTTTTCTAAGTAGCTCGAGAATCGAAATGTTTTCTAAGCCCCCCTCTTAGGGGTCGTCCATAAATTACGTGAAGCGATTTTTGTGATTTTTCGACCCCTCTTCCCCCCTTGGTGAGATATTGTGAGATTTGCCTTGACCCCCTCCCCCCCCTCTTATCACGCGTGAGATTTTCTGAAATGTGTATTATGCTTTAAATACGTTTATCTGTGCTTAATCGCGTTTATCTATTAAAAAAACGTAATTTTCTCGATCACATTTTATACCTATTCAAAAAAAAACTAGTTTTTATTAAATTTAACCCAGTTCAGCAGTATTTTAGAATGTATTTGTGTGAGAAAAAAAATACGTGAGATTTGTCGGTCTTTCCCCCCTCCCTCACGTGAGTTTTGGTGAGACGTGGCTGGACCCCCTCCCCCCCAAAAATGCCTCACGTAATTTATGGACGCCCCTTTACCATATATAGCTCGAGAGTCGAAGTCCCCCCTTACCATATATAGCTCGAGAATCGAAATTTTTCTAAGTCTCTCTCCTATCATATATGGCTCGAGAGTCGAAATTTTTCCAAGTTTTTTGCTGGACGGCGCACGGAAGCCCCCCCTTAAAACAGGTTCCCTGCTAAAATTTCGACTCTCGAGCTACCATATATAGCTGGAGATTCGAGAAAATTTTAGACTCTCAAACTATATTATACTAGGCCTACAGTAGGTCTAGGCCTTCTTTATACCAGCTTTATCTAGGTCTAGGCTTCCTTTTCAATACCAAATCCCATTTGACTCATAAAACAGGTTCCCTGCGTTCCTCGCTCAACTTCGTAAGGAAGCCGTCGTTTTTCCAAGTCCACCTCTTATTATATATAGATCGAGAGTCAAAATTTTTCCAAGTCCCCCTCCCTCTCTGTGACGTCATCAACCTCGCTCGCGGACGAAAATTTCCTGGAAGTACCCCCAACAAAAGAGACAGCGGGTTCCCCGCTAAAAACATTTTCAACAGCCCTTAAAAATTCAGAAAACGTCGAATATTGTGAGCTTTTACGCTGAGTAGGAACAAGCCCTCAAAACCACTATTATAGCAACTTGTATAAGTAGTACTAATAAGTTAACGAGAATAGTCTTTATACGTACTTTCGTGAATGAAATTGGAAAAAAGTTTCGCTCGTAATAATTTACAACAAAATACTTTGACCGGAGTTGGATTCGTTAATTTATGTCACCTTTCTGAAGGAGTGCGTAGGTACGTGTTAAGGCCTTTCTCCGTTACTCGTGTAACGCACACGTGTACTGCATACACATTAGTCAAATAGTCCGATTCTTTAGAAAACAACCTTTCAGCGTTTCGGAAACGAGTGAGAAAATGACCGAATTTAATGTTGCTACACAACGTTTGAATCTCTGAAAATGTTTGATGGTATCGGCTATTCCCATGTTCAATGTTCGCGAAAAACTGAAGTACAGCACTAACAGTTTTTATGATATGCCCATACTGTTGTAGACTACTACGAGCTGTACCTATAGACTGGAACTTACGTTTTACGTGGATGAACAACGTTTACGTACTTTCTGATAAAGTATTTCAGTATAGTTTTCTGAAGAAAAGTTTTAGCTACTTTACCGTCTAACCATTAATTCTGTACCATTTTTCTGAAGAGCGAAACGGCATTTTCCTGAAATATAGAACTTCGAATTTTCGTGCGAGATACGTGTTCGAAAAATCTCGTCAAAAAGCATTAGGTTCATCGTTAGCGTCCCAGAGCTTCGTTTCCAATCACTTATACATGTCATTCTAGCAGGAAGTAATTTTGCACGAGAAGAGTAATAGACAAGCAATATTTAACGCGTAAGATACAGCTGACAGGAAAATCTCCAATTTGAATTCTCATCTTTAAACTCGTATTCGAGCATTTCTGAATGGACTCGTTCCCTGCTCTTCATAACGAATGTAGAACACTGTATTTCATGCACAGCATTTAGATGGCCCAGCTGTTGAAATGAAATTCTATTCAATGGAAAATGTCAAAGGGATTGTGAAAGAAACTCAACATATTCTAAATGAGCGAATCGCAGTACTTTTAATTAAAACTTTAGGTATCTCAAATTTCTAACCAATGCATCCCAAAACGAAAATCAATGGTTTCGGTAGTACTTGACGTCGAATGAGCGTCAATATCTGTTGTGAAAAAGGAGAGAAAAAAAAAAGTTCAAGTATGTAATTGGCATTTTACCCCGCGTGAAAACAGTCAAATCAGCTCATTCAGATTCAAATTTTTCCCGAGTACACGTAAAACACAATTTTTTCTTCCAGACGTGTCTTCTATCAAAAATAAAAAGCACTTTCCTAGAGAGCGAAGAGAAAAAAAAGACATTAGCATCGTGTTTCATAGAGGGAGTGTAAATGATTAAAATCGAGTTAAATTAAAGCATTCCCAGCTGACAATCTTGTATTAAAGAGTAAGTGTATGAGTCACTTGTGGAGTAGTTTCGCGGTCATCTTCTGTGCAGGAGGTCGTCGTCTCAGACCACCACTAAAAAGGTAGTAGAAATTTGGGCGTTTTTAGACGTACTTCGAACATCCTTCAGGCGCAACACATTCGAGTAAAACAAAATTACTATCACGTAATAAATAATCATGACGTCTCGTAATATTCGTGATAACCAATAAACTAGTTGCTGACGAAACACGGCACGAGTTAAGCTTTGTCTTGAAACATACACGAAATCGGTAACCAGCTGAGACAATAAGTGAATGAATGAATAATGTATCGCCTAAGTAAGGTATTTTTCGAAGTTCGCGACGTTCCATTTGTCTTCCGGCACTAATTTATGTACTAGAGAACAATTGGACATTTTGTTGGAGAAGATTTTAATTGTTCTCGCGACTTTTGAGTACATTGGAGTGATTGATTTTCGAACAATGGCAAATGCAATCAACGCACATATTATAGGCAACTTCTGCACACTCCATTTCAATCTATGACGTGAAAAAATATTGATAAACCCATTCGAGGTCCATGTCCCTACAACCCCCACCCGTTTTGAATCTTGTTAGTACTCTACAGGGCCACCATTTAATTTGTTTGTACTCCCTCTCTATGACTCGTGTGGGGGAGGGGCTATTGTTGTGTATGACTAAATTCAGAGTGCTAGGTTTGTTTTGAGACCCTTGCCCTGCAATCGCAGTCTTCTGGTGTAATTGAAAACGGGATTTCCAATTGTACAAATCTACTTCATCAGTTGCTTTTACAAGAGTACTTTCGGGTATTTTCCCATCATCAGTTGTGTCGCAACTGGAGAACAAGCCCTTAACCATGAGTTTTTGTAGTATAACACTGTGATCTCATGGGCTATAACAATACTGTGTTGTGATTGGTTCCCTTCTTAGAAACTTATTCTTACAATAATATGGCAATGTGTTCTTATTGGCTAAAACATACTGCTTTGTGATTGGTTCAATATCTTGTCCCAAATGCTGCGTTTCTTTTGGCTACCTGGATTCCTGCCGTCTCACTGGTTGGTTCTGTTCTTCTTCTCTCGTCCAATCACCAGGCCGAATAATTTTTCGCTGTCAAATGTGATTACATTGTTCAAGAGGCAGCCTTTCATCCTCTTGGCTTTTGCAATCTCCATTTGTTCCCAGAGTTTTCTTCTCTTTGTGCGATTTTCTACATGTATGTCTTCAAATAATCCCTCTTCTTCGTGGTTTTCTTTGTTACAGTGTTTCCCAAACAGTGACTTGCCATCTTCTTTCTCCCTCGACGTTTTGTGCTCCTTTTTCCTGATCGCAAACTTTCTCTCAGTCTCACCAATGTAGATACCCTCGAACAGTTCACAACTGAGCTTGTACACTCCGCTCAAGCTTTCCTTGTCCTTTTGTTCCGTCTAGTCATTGCTGATTCTCTTCACCATGGGTTGGTTAGTTTGGATACCCACATTCACATCATAGCCATTGAACGCCTTTATCACCTTGTTTGTGTACTTTCCTATATATGGTATTGATCCGGAGTACATTCTTACTATGCCATCATGAGTTCCTTTCTTTGTTTCCATTTTCCCAAAGACTCCATCCACCACGCCTCTATGGTAGCCATTGGCTTCTGCGATCTGCTTTACTATCTGAATCTCTTTCCTTTTCTCTTCATTGTTCTTGAGGACAGAAATTGCCCGATAGCAGTAGTTCTGGATTGCCGCTAACTTGTGCCTGGGGTGGTAGGAGGAATCATTTGGGATGATGGTGTCAGTATGCGTCGGTTTCCTGTAGATTTTGTATTCTATCCTACTGATCTCCATAGGTCCGAATAGTCGATGGTCTCATTGCCTTTTTCGACTGTGAATTTGATGCTCTCATTCATCGCGTTCATTTCTGAAAGGAATAGATCCACCTGTCTATCAGTGCCTGACCACACAATTAGGATATCATCTACATATCTGGCCCAGTGTTTGATCGAGTTTCTGAACTTGCTGCCCTTCAATATCTTGTTTTCTTATTCATAAATATCTCCGCCAGTATTGGTGACAGCGGTGATCCCATCGCAAGTCCCCTTTACTGACTGTAGAACCTGTTATTAAAGTGGCGCAGTAGTTCTGGCTCGAGATCTCTTCCACTATGCCCCATCAGGGTTCCAATGGTATCTGTTGTTTTTGAGCAGAGTGAGAAGTTCCTCCTTCGGTATGGTACCCAAGATATTTGCCACATCAAAGGATATCAGCTTGTCGTTACTCTTGATTTCCAACTTGTCCAGTTGCTCAATCAGCTCTCCGTTGTTTCTGATACTTCGTCTGAGTGCAACATGGTAGTTTTCTTTCAGGAATGTGGCTATGATCTTCGCTATCTTGTAGCATGGGGATTGAATGCTGTTGACCAGGGGTCTCATCGGACGGTTCGCTTTGTGGAGTTTCGGTGCAACCGGGTTCATCTTAAGCGACTTTTCATTGCCGGGTACATTTTTCCGTTTCAACACAGCTTTTAGGTCATCTTGGTATTTCCGTGTTGGGTCCTTTGTTAGCTCTTGGTATCCATTAACTGCGATGTACGATTCCACTTTTTGGGTGTAGTCCTCCACTACCGTGTTGCCTTTGTCAAAATCAGGTTATTCTGTCGGATCTTCTTCTGTAAATTTGTGACCTTCCTCTGCATTACTTGTGTTCTGTCATAGGTTCGGCACATATATTCTCTTTGATGTCCAACAGCACTTTCCCAATTTTGGTCCGGGCTTCTGGTCTCACGTCGCGTTCCATGGTTTGGATTACTTGTTCCCAGCTAATGGCCATACTTTCAAGCTTCCAGTGGTTCAGCCTCTCTGGCTGCACGTACCTGACGCCTTTGTCCAGCAGTTTTCTTTCTTCTTCTGTGAAGGTGACGCTTGATAGGTTCTCGGTTCTGGGAGCAAAAGTGTGCTCAACTCTCGCTGTCTCTTCCTTTCTTTCTTCTTTCTTCCGAGTCAGTTCGGCAAGCTTCTCCTTGATCTGTTTGGGAAACACTGTAACGAAGAAAACCACGATGGAGTGGGAATATTTGAAGATCGCACAAAGAGAAGAAAACTCTGGGAATAAATGGAGATTGCAAAAGCCAAGAGGAAGAAAGCCTGCCTCTTGAACAATGTAATCACATTTGACAGCGAAAAATTATTTGGCATGGTGATTGGACGAGAGAAGAAGAACGAAACCAACCAATGAGACGGCAAGAATCCAGGTAGCCAATAGAAACGCAGCATTTAGAACAATAGATTGAACCAATCACAAAGCAGTATGTTTTAGCCAATGAGAACACAATGTCATATTATTGTAAGAATAAGTTTCTAAGAAGTGAACCAATCACAACACAGCATTGTTATAGCCAATAAGATTACAGTGTTATACTATAAAATTTCATGGTCAAGGCCTTGTTCTCCAGTTGCGACACAATTGATGATGGGATAACACCCGAAAGTACGCTTGTAAAAGCAACTAATAAAGTAGGTGTAGAGCATTTGCGGAGAGAGACCGACTACAGCCCCGCGTCTGATTGAAGTGGCCTACCGTGCACAAATTCTTGTTTTACCAGACGTTTGAAAAAATATCACCAAGAAGCTCGTTTTCTGTCGGGTGTTTGCAGTGAGAGATCGACTACAGTTCCATATCTAATTGAAGCAGACAAAGTCTCCCTAGATATAGTTTTGCCTAGAAGAACAAGAATTTTCGTAAACTGTCCCTCCTTGATTTGAACCAGAGATTCGCAAAGTTAATTTCTCACCACGGGTTCAAAATGGAGGAACAACCTTTGTAAACTCACAACGAAAATTTCCGGACGTTCGGCCGCTTCAACTAAACAGAGGGCTGTAATCGAGCGCTCACCGGGAGCTCACAACACGATAACATTGCCTCCAACACCAGAAAAAACAAAAATGTCCACTTGCTTTCCCGCCTGACCAGATATGAGACCTCAGCTTATCTCTCACCGTAAGTTTACAAAAGAAGACCATGCTTGGAGAGTAACGGTGACAGAACAAACGTAGCATTCATCGTAAGAATCCACTAACTGTCTAAATTGGGTTCTGCAAGTCCGCAGTCCCCTCCTTCTGAGTTACGGGGAAGAGAGTTGGTACAGGTGAAACTATCAGATACTAACGATGCACAAACGATTCAGACATAGACCTGATTGTCAAGTTATAGGTACTGCACGTCCGATGCATTCAACAGAAAACCTGTTTTATGGTGTTCTTTGAGTCCACTTTCGAGCTATATGTTCGAAGGGAGGCATTAAAATTACGACTCCAGAACTATAGTACATGTACATAGAAGGGGACTTGAAAGGATTTCGCACTCCAAAAGAATCGATTATTTGATAGCTATCGATATCGGAAAATCGACCATAGAACAGGTTCCTTGCATTCCGCGATTGGCCACATTATACAGGCCATCAATTTTTTCTAATCTCTTTTCTCGACATCTCCAGATTAAAACTTTTTCGAAGTCTTTCAAATAGGTCAACTATCTCCTCCTGTCTCATCTACTCTTACTTACAAAATGTCCCTGATGATATCACGCCTCAGTCAGTATGCGATTTTTCGAAATCCTCAAATTAAGCCAAGGTCACACAGACGAACCTAGTTAGAGAATCTTCTGCGGATGCACCTTCAATTAAAGTTGTGTCCGCTCAATTTGGCGCGGATGATTTGAAGTAGCATTCATTTTGGCGCGGAAAAAATTTACCTACTAGTCTGCTTCTGTCAAGTTCAGTATAAGCTTCAATTCTTATGATCTTCGAAGGAAAATGAAAGTGTCGTCAGGATGAGTAACATTAACTTAGCATTTGCTAGATTTAACTTGACATCAGGTTCCATCAATTCTTCGCCGATAGGCGCATAAAGCTGAGCAACATCAAAATATCGATTCAGTATAGAACTATAGAGGTTCTGAGAGGAAACGCGATTAGGTCCAAGCTGCTGTAGGGGGTGCCAATCATGGGTACTCAAGTAATTGTGCATCTTGTTTGAAAATTTAAGGGCTCCTCAGAAGACCGACTTCTTCTGTACGAAGATGATGAGTCAGTGGGAGAATTAAAAAATGGAGGGTGTGGTACAGTTATGACGGTTTAGGCGGTAAACTTGTGAAACAGGTTCTATCTGTTAACGTCTGACAGTTTATGCCAAACTTATGGGTTGAATTCTTAGAAAAGTATGATACAAAACCAAAGTTCACTGCCACTTACAACCTTCAAAAAAATCCTATCGGGAGAGCAATGAGAAATCTCGGTGAGAAAGTTTGAATCAATTTTAATGCCAATGACCATTCAAACAGCAACCACTCAAGATTCCTATTCTATTTTCATTTGTGTGACGTTTTTGGCGATAAAATGGGCTGCGCCAAATCGATAGGGAACCCATTCATACAACTTCAGATACATGACTAGTTCGTGATTTTGCAAACGAAGAAGTGGACCCGCGGCGGCGTTGTGATTTTTCTTAAAAATTTTCACAAAAATGAATTTATACTTCACAAAATACTTCATTTGATATCACGGGCTTTCACTCGAACCACTTGGTGGCGTTTTAATGTAATTAAATACGAGCATTTCGGAGCAGTTTAATCCTCCGATTACAACAACACAGTACGAGATATGCTAAATTTTAAATGAGGTGCTCCCTCTCTTTCTACATTCGAGAATTTTAAAAGCGTTCAACAAAAGAATACCTACCTATGAAGTAGTAGGCTTCAGTGATCATGAATGAAAAACAGCGATTGGAAACCGAGAGAAAACGAAATTTATGATAGTGAAAAAGAGGAAGTCGTTTTTTTTTCTCTCTCTCGTAGTCTTTTTCTCCCACTAGAAATGAAGGAAGAATGAGATTTGAAAGCCAATACTGTAAAGTTCAAATCTGCTTCCACTTTTTCCACTTTCTACGACAGAATACTCTCAGATGCGATTTATTCTTTTTAGTATGTTTGTTTGTCATTTTTTTTTCTCTCTTTCTTTCTTTTCTTTCTTTTTTCTTTTTACTTTCTTTTCTCTCCTTTTCTCCAAACCGCAAAACTAAGCAGAATAAGGAAGAGTGTGAAGAAAGATAATATTTTTAAAGTCATAACAGGCTTACGACACTTCACTTCGTTGATATTAATTTTGTGGTAAATCGTATTTAGAGACCAGGCACAAATTTCCACCCCCTCTTAACTAATCCGCCTGAAAATTTTGTTTTCGTTCTTTTCATTTAATATTTTTTCCACATTTCTCGCGTTTTATAGTTTTCGGAAAATACGGAGAAAACGCTCGCTGGAATAAAACTAGTACGAATGACTTAAAACTGATAAAAATTCGTTTCATTTATACGATAATGCGTGTTTTCCGGGTTTATCGTAAAAAATGAAAAGAGATACGAAAAGTTTCCGACAATATTCTGTCTCATTGTCGCAGTGTTTTCTTTTCTTTCAAATCCCATTCTGTTTAATTTTTCAATTTTATACAGTCATCCGAAACCGCACGCACTTTATGACTCAAGTCGTTTATTTCCACAACATGAGACGTCCATTATACAAAAAAGTCGTTTCTTAACGGGTCTCTTGTGTATCAATTTATGGAATATTAGATGCCTAAAGCGACTAAGTCCGTCCCTCTATTAGTGAGTGAAATATTTGTTTACATTGAAAAGCAACCATATTCACCGTGCAATGTCGATGAAGTACTTTGACCGCGATTCTAAAGACAACTCCGGGGAAAAGATTGATGTTCAGAATGGTACCTATTACAGGCTACATTCTCACAATTTATTGTCAGGCCAGCCAACACGGAGCATTGAAAAAAATAGTGAAATAGTGACTCAGAAAAAAAAAGAAGTGACCAAACAGTGACTTCAAAACATGACTGAAAGTGATTTAGTTAATACTATCATACCTATCCTGAACATCAGCATTATTAGTAATTGAATACAACTACTGAAAAAAAAGAAGATAGCTGAACGCAATGGCGATCGTTATCCAATTTCAGATTGACTGACAAACGGTAAATTTCTGGACAGCAGTTCTCTGGTAATTGACCTATATTGAATAATAATGGAGACAGCGGTTGAACATAACAAGAGGTACAAGGGATGTGTTCAGCAAAGAAGCAAAACTAAATATGGTGCAGCTAGAAGTGTTGAAGGAGCGGAGTTTTCAACGTCCGTATGTTTTCGGTAGGAGTTTTTAAAAACCGGATGTGAAAATTAGACTCCGGAACTCTGGAAGGAGCTCTGTTATCGGTATACAAAACGGAGCTCCGTCGGAGATCCGGAGCTCTGCTCAAAGCTTTGTACATTCGAATTGCAGTCACGTGGCAAATATATGCGTTTTTTGTCCTCAATTTTCGCATTGCAGTTAGCCAATAACCTTCTCTTCTCTGAGTTGCCGTTTGAAGACGTAGCTCCGGCTCAAGATCCGGAGCTTCGTCGGTAGGAGTTTTCAATATCCGGATGTGGATTTACAGTGAAAAACTCTGGAGTTTCTCCGGAGCGTCGCTACCGTTTAACACCTCTCAGGTACAGCAGAGCACTCGTGAGCTCATTAAAATGCACACCAATCATCAGTTCGATCATGTACCTGTCATCTTCCTTAGCCGATAATCATCTAATCAAAAGACTTACTGAAAAAAAGAGCACAAACAGCCTCGCATATTGGAGATCACTACCACGTCATGGAAATTGAGGTAGATCGTAAAAAGAAAGGGACAATCTGATTTTGAGCTCACCAAGTGCTTCAAAACCACATACAGGCCAATGATTATGAATTTTGAACCGGAAGAGGCACGGATCATTTTTGACACTTTATTGTGACACAAATGGGGCCTTCTTACGACCCAAGTGCCTCCACCGCTCTGTACTTCCATAACATTTTTTCTGTAATTTTTGTAATTCTGGAGATTTCGTTGTTTGTTCTGAAAATTATCACGATAAAACACACATACAATAACGCCGTTTATCCTACTCGATTTACGGGAACAAAGCGCTTCGTTTTATAGGCGAGACGACACTCCGTGAATGCGCGTCGTTGTAGCGTCAAAATCAGTACTGCGCATGTGCAAAGAGTAGATATGAATTTTCATATCTACCCTTGGTGAGAAATGAATATAGGCGGGTAACAAAACTACTAGGCTTTTTCATCGCTTTTTCATCGCGTAAAGAAAAACGTTATGTGCAACACGGTCGAAAAAGCATTTCTCAACTCTGTGCAAATATCAACCTTTGCCTTCGGCTCGGGTTGCTAACTTTGCACTCGATGAGAAATGGCTCATTTTTCTCCCTTGTTGCACAAATAACTATTTCTATCAGTCTTTTTGGACTTACATTGGTCACGATCGACACCTTATTATTTCAACTCATCGATTTGCTCTTTTATCGACTTTTTTTCAGAATATGACAGTCGATAAAAGTGATGTACTACGGGCTCAGAATCAATCATCTGAACCAAAGACTTGACTTGTTCTAGTTGCAAAACGATTACGGTACTCAAATAAATTCCTACGAAATTCCTTCCAAGAAATATGTGTCTTTTTTCTCTTGCAAATGCCTTACACTGATCCACGGAATAAGAAGTGTCCTTCTTCGTCTTCTCCCTCCTGAACCAAAGTGGGAGGAGTTTGAGACGCAGTTTCTCAGAATGGGGAGTACGTTGAACCCCATGGGAAAAAAGACGGTTCGTTATTAATCACGGGCCACCGCGGGCTCAAACGTACCTCAGAAGCGTAACGATGAATCTGTTCCCGCGTGTCCTGGTGACAAAAAATATTTCTTTGGGCGAGCAACAAAACTCAAGTTCGCAGGGAAGAAAAATTCGTTTTCAACAGTTATGATTCTTTGGACATGGAAAAAATTACTCCGGAGGAAAGGAGGTCTCGCTTTACCTCAAGAAGAAACGCAGTATCAGACTCGAAAATATTTTTATTAGTGCGACGGTCATTTACTGTATTATTGCTTTCTCCCCCCCCCCTTTTATTCTTAATTTCACAGAAATAGTGACTATTTTGGGTCGATAGTGACAAATAGCGACCAAGAAAGAAAAGAGCGATCAAGTCATTAAAATGGTGGCCCGTTGGTAGGCCTGCATTGTACGTGAGTAGAGGCGAGATTTGATATTGGAGGGGTAGGGGGAATAATTCCTACCCTCCTCATCATACTCATCATACGTAAGGTTCAGAAGGAAAACTTCTCTTAGTCCCATTTCTACAGAAGCTAGAAATTCTTCCAAAGACCCATTCTTATATGGCCGAGGGGTAGGAATTTTCCCTAGTCTCATCTTGTTAAGGCTCCAAACCTCAAAGATTCTCCCAGTTCTTCCTCTATAGAGTTTCAAGTCCTTTCTATCAAGCGTGGCTCGGGGGTAGAGATAAAAAAGGCCAAAAACCAAAAGTTTTTCGCCGAGAGGGACTTTTTCTCAAGAGCAACTTTTTATATATACATAATCCGAAGATGGAAAGTTTCTAATGCTCAAATTTTTATACAAGGCTCAAAAATTGAAATACGAAGATTACAAGATCACGGGACACCAGACATTCTTTACAACTCACACCCGAAAAAAAATCCATAAGTGTCACATAAAAAGGCAATACTATAGGAATACGGTTGAATTCACATCACATATAACATTCCGATCTGGAAATTACTTCCATGTGACTTCGATAAATTCAGAGACAAAGAGTGAATAAAGTCATACTTGTTTACTTCTCGAATATGATTCTTTTTTTTTTCCGCGGTGAAATCATTTTTGAAATATGACATGTCTACGATTCTTCGGCGGTAACGGAGCTAACGTATGCTTGACGAAAAAATCGATATCATAAATACGACTGAAAGTACCATCACACCAATTAACATCCGATATCATGAACTCACAAGCGTACGAACTTCAGGAAAATTGTTTTTCGCGTTTTAAAAAACGAAATTCTTCAGGACGGGGACGTATTGTCGTCGTTTTGAAAAATAATAAATAAACGACAACGAGCAATACATTCAAAAAGTCATTTCACTTCAAGTATTTTCTCATCCTCCAGTTTCACAAGCACAAGTACGAGAAAATACAAAATCAAATTCAGAATGTACTCTGTTGTGAACTACGCTTTCATCTGGTTTACGGCGTCCTCATTAGGCAGTCTTAATTACGCTAATTTCATATTCGGTGGGCGGAAAACAAATAAGCAACCAAATGCACCTCACCCGTCAGCGTCATAATAATTATGTGAGTACACGAATTGCAGGTTTTGTCATGCTAATTTATTCAGTTTATGTGGATAAATTCATTCCATACTGCGCTGAGGAGAGTGCTCAGCTTTTGTGTGGACTAATATAGGGTATGAATTGCTAACTTTTGCTCGAAAACTGTGAAATTTAGAAATAATCACGCGATAGATCGTAGACCGTGTGGATAGAAATGATGATTGTGAAGTCGTACAGGAATAGTTAGAACTTTTAATATAGAATCGCGAGAATGACACCAGGATATGTTTTATTTTTGCTTTTATGATTTGAAAAATACAAATATTGTAAGTTGGTATTGAAAAACTGAATGATGGACGTATATATAAATCAAAAATAAAACGTGAGTCGAAAGCGCAAATCTTTTCCATCACACGTGGATAGACGGTGTTTTGATCTTACGGTACGTGTATTTACTTATTCTTTCCCTCCTATAGCAAAAAAGTGTGCACGTATTACTATTTTACGAAAACACTTAAATCATAGAAAAGTCTTGTTTCCGTTAGCTGTCTTCTTGCGAGCAACCCTAAAAAGATTTCAACTTCTCTAAACCCTTTATTGACTCGAGGTTGATTTACTTCATACAAAATGAAAGATTCTTTTGAGTAGTTTCTTGCCATTGCATTGTTCTTTCCTGATTTTTTCCTTCGATATTCTATTTACTTGTTAGCGAAGAACAATTACTCGCCAGTAAACGCTTTCTACTCGATTGGAATGGAAGTCACAAAAGTATACGTTTCTTTCTGCGTACCGCAAGTCAATAAAATAATAGTCTTAGCTTCTCTTTTCTCCTACTCGTCATGCGTGCTGCGCATTATTGAAGTGACGTTCAAACCTCCCGCTAAACACAGTGCATGTGCAAAAAGGTTAAATAGTTTTGATTGATAGCGTCTCCACCAAAAAATGGTTTCGATCCGTGTCTGTGTGCACAAAAGTACCCAAGAAGTAATTAGTATTTTGTTCAAAATTAGTTGCGGCGTCATAAATGACATTGGTCTACCGCATCGATTTACAAAAATTTTCATATTCGACCTATAAATAATGAAATAACGCACGCTGCTCTCATGACCATTAGGTCGGTAGTGTTGCACTAAAACTCGCAGATGAAATTAACATTCGCTTGTGTGTCGCATGTGCAGCACCGCCCGTCATCCATTATGGAGTAGGTGCGGGTTGCGTATGCATTTAATATTGTTTCCTCCAACACCGGAATCGACCCTTTCAGGTATAACTTCAGTGAAGGAGGAATCTCCTGGGCGAACCCCCTCTTCTACTCGGCAAATGCCAAGTTGCTTTGGCAACCGCCAAGCTGCAGTGCCCCCCTGGCACGCACAAAAACATAAGAACACTCAAAACAACAAACACCACCACAATACACAATACAGTAGGTCACTGTTGGAGGTTCTTCATCTTCTTCTCCCTTCAGGGAAGATCTTGGTCCTCTTCTTCCTGCAGATCTGGATGTTGATGGTACACAGGTGTTGAGTAGGCCATAGCGTGGTTCTGCATTTGCCTATTCCATTCCTGGTCCATCTTCCTCTTCATGATGCTGGCCGCAAATGCAGACACCTGGTTCCATGCTTCTTCGGAACCTAGCATGGTGGGTACCAGGCTACTCGGGTCGAGCGCTTCATCTACCCCGATCTCTTGAAGAGACCGACTAAGCTCGTCCCGCTCACGCCTCCATGCCTCACACTGAAATAAGGTGTGTTGTGGTCCATCATCCCGCCCTTGGTTACAGTGCGAACACGTTGCCTGCTCAACTTTCCTTAACTTTTCGTGAAGGTACTTGTTGAAGCAGGCATGCCGCTTAACACCTGCGTCAGGTGAAAGTTCAGCTGACCATGGTGTCGGTTCATCCACTCATCAAGGTCGCGTATTAGCACACGGGTTGTCCATGTACCCAGCTCACTCTGGGTAATTCTTGCTTTCCACTTTACAAGCAAGGAGCGCCTGGCCTCCTGCTTGACCCGTAAAGCTTCTCGGTTGGTCGTCGTTCTCTTCTTTGCTTCGAACACCACCGCTCTCTCCTCAGCAAGGAGCTCGATTGGTGGTGAACGTGCTAATATACAAAGAGCCTCCGTCGAGACAGTGCGGTAGGCACTAACACACCTTAGCGCAGCTCTTCGTTGGATCTTTACCATTTCTCTCCTTCGGTATGGTATCTTCATGCAGTCGGCCCATACTGGCGCACCATATAGGAGGATCGACAAGGCGGTGCTCATCATGATCCTTCTCCTTGCTTCTCTCGGTCCTCCTAGGTTCCTCATCAGGCGGCTTAGGTATCCAACTACCCGGCCCACCTTTTCCGCTGCCATCAGGAAATGGTGCCTGAAGCTCAGCGTTGAGTCGAACCAGATGCCCAGGTATTTCATTTGCTTCTTGATTTCAATTTCCACACCTCGCAGGCGAAAGGTGGGTGGCTTGAACTTCCGACGGGTCGTGAATAAAATGGCCTCCGTCTTACTTGCTGCTAGTTCAAGTCCAGCCGACTCGATCCAACGCGTCACATCCTCTAGGGCCCGGTTTACCCTGCTCTCCACCGCTACAGTTGTTTCGGCGGTGCATACCACCAGGGTGTCATCCGCATAGCAGATAAGCTTAACCCCGGTGGCAGCTTCACCTTAAAGATTCCGTTAAATGCGACGCAAGATGAAATTAACATTGGCAGGTATCTTAAGCATGTAACCTAAAATTTGTCATCAAGACACCAGAGTACGCCCAACAGTACAAGAATGCCACCCCAGTCACACTTGGTGTCCTCTTGACTCGATGATTCATCAAACCAATCATATTCCATGAATGATTATACCTTGTCAGAATTCAACCGATGCTAATTTTCTGTAGGATGACCAGCTGGACCATATTCTGAATTACCTGTGAACTGTTTTAAAATCTCGTTTGAGCATACCTGAAATATACTCCTACTGTAACCTACCTAACCACTGAGCACAAACTTCATCAGAGAACAGAGTGTCATCAAGCGCCAGACTCCAACTCCAAACCGGGTACCGCCGACCCTCGGGACCACTGCCCGAACTAGTTAGATACCTGTCTGACCGCTTAACCTTCCTATCTGGAACAACTGCAATAACGGATCCCCGCCAACACTGCTGTACGCACAATGCCACGAGTTCCTGGAATCTTGCCCCGCAGGGCTCATCTCCCTCGCAGTGCCCCTCGGACAGAGCAGCCTCTCGGGGTTGCGCATTCCCCCGTTTTGGATTTGTGAGACAAACTCCAGGCATTCCCCGACCGGTGTCGCCGCACCTGAAGGAGTCCACCAACCATTGAGACACCGGACCCCAAAGTGGGTTGGGTACCACAGCTGAGCCCAGTTCTCCCTGGCGTCCTATCTTCCTCCCTAAGTTGTAGCCCCGCGAGACTCACAACTCTGCCTGGCTCAGCCAGCCTAAGGGCGCTACCCTCAGCAACTCGGGCCCCTAACGTCCCCGGGGGTTGTCACATCCCCGCTTAGACATGAACAAGATCCGCACTGCTAAGACATCCACAATGCCACTTAAATACATCTCACCATACATGAGATATTCACCACTAAAGGCCTACATGCAGCCCACACTGGCTGACTGCCTTCCAGACCCAAGATATTTTCGATGTCTACCAAGTACGCCTCACCACATGTGAGATATCCATCTCTGAAGACCTACGTACAACCCACATTGGCTGACTGCCTTCTGGATAACCAAATGTACTTCACGATATAACCATCGTCACCTAGACACCGACAATAGGGCTCCAGTCACAAACGGACCCTTCATTATAATTCCAATTCATCAACAAACACCCTATCCTGTGTGCCCAGTATCGCTCACTTAAAATTAATGCCTACATTAGTATAAAATAAAGAACCCTATCTATCGAGCAGACAAACTCAGTGAACCAACTCACCAATACAGCATCAATACTCATGACAGTAACTTTAACCGGTTCAACCACTCCTACCTACACTAAAATATAGGCGTTTACAAGCATCTATGACCGTCATGGCGCCAGTGTCTATCGATTTAGCGTACAGTTGCCGCATAACAAGTGGTTTTGTGCCTGAGTCTTACAAATTGATAGGCTATTACGCCATCATGAGTTAGGTATTAAGAAAAACGGACTGCCTGTGCGAGTCCAGTTGTCAAACCTTGTAACTCAGGCAAAACAATCAGCCTGGCGTTATTCTCTTTGGTGAGCTTCCAAAGGAGGGGGGGCGTAAGATCGCACACGCTGTTCTGATGACTATTTTGCATAGGTAGTGCTGCACTAAAAACTAATACAATTCGGATAAGCATCGTAGCCCCAGTGTCTACATCGATTTAATGTATAATTATGGGCACTTGCCGAGTAAACAAGTGATTTTGTGTCACCTCCGAGTTACTAAATAGCAGCGTAGTAACAAATTTACTCCGCAAATCTCTGAGTCTTATCTAGATAAAAACTAGGTCAACAAAATAGACTCAAGAGGCGTTGGCTGGAAGGAAGAGTTTCAGCTAAACTTGTGGAGGATGAGGGCTCCGATCGCCAAGATCTTATGCTACAGACTGATACTTTGAAAGCATAGTCGATCGCTCTACAAGCACCCTAGGCTGAAGATGAAGAATAATACAGAAGTTGAAAAAAAAAGTATTTCAAACCGAAGCAAATATCTTAAATGCTACACAAATGTTGTCCCAGGTTGTGACTTTTCGGTCAGACCAGTCTGGCCGATGAATGTTGTAAGCAAAATAATGCTCCAGACAGATCAATGCAGTTGATTTTAATTTTCTGGCGGAGTTTGGTATGTTTTCAAATAGAATCCTGAAAAAGTCGTAGTATACTCAATTTTATTGTTTTTACTACCTTGATCTTTATCGTAGTAATTTAAAAAAGAAAGAAAAAAAAAACTGTTGACAATCTACTACTTCACCTCCAAAAAGGGAACATCAATAGAAACTCTACAGGTTCTGCAGTCATCTCACGTATTTCCGATTATTGGAATTTTCGCCAAGTATTTAGAATTCCATTCGTATCCAAAACTATCATCAATAATCAGTTTTGAGGATAGATTTTTTTCATAATTCTTCCTCTCTCTCTATATTTATTTTTTTTTTTTATCAAGCAAAGTTCTCATTCAAAATAAAGTACATTCTCTTATCACCCAGGATTATTTTTGCGAAATCATACAACAAATTATTTTAGAGCCGTCTGGGTGTCGGTTCGAATATAAAATTCGAAAAAATGCGAGATCGAAGCGAAACTGACAGAATAAACATTTAAAAATATTGGTATTGCGGCAAATAAAACCGGAAAAGGTGATAAAAAACGGAGTAGGAAATTGTAATCGTCGACTGGAAATTTTCTCGACCGTTTCTGTAGTAATTGAATTTTTGAAATTATACGAAAATAAGGTGGAAATCGGAACGTTTTGTAAATTTTCTCGAACGCATTGTTTGCCTTTCTACCTGATTAAAATTGCTTAACGTTTCAAAGTTAATTCAAAGTATACGAGGCAGGAACGAGAACGAACCGAATGTTGTATTTATTATTACGAAAATCCTAAAAGTTCCTGATAGGATTTTAAAATTGTTGATAACGAATGGAAACTGCTCGAAATGCTGGAATAGTTTTTCTCGCAATAAGCCTTGAATCTTGTCTGATTTATTCCGCGGTGAATGATTCAATATTTCTTGCGTATACGAATGACTCGAGCATATGCGAGAAATAGAGGCCGGTCGAATTTCATATTATCATGTAAAAGGGCCCAACGTTCTGTAATTTCCGGTTTATTGAATATAATTTTCATGAAATACCTCAGGTAAATTATGAAACACCAGTGAAGCACAAACAGCGTTTTCACGCGTCAACATACTGTGAGCTCACCCTGGCCCTATTCATATTTTACAAAATCAGAATGGTGTAAAAATTGGTAAAAGCAAGTGTTCATTCGAAAAGAACGTTTGCCTGTCAAAAGCAAAACTTAGTTCTGGAAAAGGCCCAGTTTTGTTGAATTTCAAGTTGGTAACAACTGATGTGACAGTTCACGCGAGTAAAATGAAAAAAATCGTGAGGGAAACGAAATTCGAGAGAGAGAGAGAGAGAAAGACGAAAACGAAGAAAGGAAAAAATGAAAGTAAGGAAAAAAATATGAGGGCAGTTCAATTAAGTAATTGTAATCCAGTAAGGCCAAAATATTACATCATAAGTTTCGAATGACCACCATCGTATACATGCTACTCGTATATTCTCTAGGTCCTACACTAAAAGCTAAGGATATGAATGTATGTAGGACCACGTCGTTCCTTTGTCTAGAGCCACATTGAAAAAAAAAAAAGAAAAACATTTTGCTGGAGCAAACGTTTCTTTGATGAAAATGGTTCAGGATGTGGTCCTGAACAACATACTAAAAATACTGCGTTTTCTTTTTGGAGCTTCTTCTTTTGGGGGTTTGAACCCCCGAAAAATTAGCTTTTCGCCTACATCGCGTGAAATTGAAATTTTATTAAAAAATGTTTCAAACAAAAATTGTTCCTCGTTAAATTTCCTACCAAATAACGTATTTAAGGTTCAGCCTAGGTCAATTAGTGCCCCATCAGAGCCTTAAAAGGCCGTTCAAAAGAGGACCAAAATCAGTTTTTCCATATATCTCACAAAATTGACATTTTATTAAAAAATGTTTCAAACAAAAGTTGTTCCTCGTTGAATTTTCTATCAAATAACGTATTCAATTTTCAGTCTATGCCAATCAGTGCCTTTGCTAAGGGCATTCAAATAGTCACAAAATCAGTTTTTCCATATATCTCACAAAATTGAAATTTTATGAAAAAATGTTCCAAAAAAAAGTTGTTCCTCGTTGAATTTCCTATCAAATGAGCTATTCATCCTTTAAGAAGACTCTGTTTTAATAGGGGTTGCAACCCCCACAAGATTTAGTCTTTTGCTTATATCTTGTCTAATAGAAATTTCACGAAAAAATGTTTCAAACAAAAGTTGTTCCTCGTTAAATTTCCTACCAAATAACGTATTCAAGGTTCAGCCTAGGTCAATTAGTGCCCCGTCAGAGCCTTAAAAGACCGTTCAAAAGAGGACCAAAATCAGTTTCTTCATAATCTCCCAAAATTGAAATTTTATGAAAAAATGTTCCAAATAAAAGTTGTTCCTTGTTGAATTTCCTATCAAATGAGTTATTCAATTTTCAGAATACAGTAATTTGTCTATAAAAAAAGTGTGTTAGGAACATTTTCCCCGTAGGTTCCTCAATTGAGTCTTACTCCATGAGGCTAGTATATTTCAGGTAATATATACAAATAATTTCATAACATAGCCCGAGGAGGGAGGTCGTTCTTCGCACATCACTTGAGCTCCGCCATTTGTCCTATGCTCTGCCTACCAATTCTCTACGCTTTCTAATAGGGGCAGTGAACGTTAGCCTGCCAACTTACAGTAGTCTTATATTTGGGATGGAGGACTTGATATTATTTGCTCTCGTCATACTCTTCGCCTATGATTACTGAGGAATTGTCACCAGTACTGGACTCATGGTCAGCTTCCTCGTGATACTTCCTGCAAGTCGTCCTCAATTTCGTTTACTACCTCTAATACTCCATCAGCATTGAGGCAAATCTGCCCAAGACACATTGAGGAACATTTTAATCCTAGGAAGAAAAAAAAACAACCATTTTCAATAAAAATTCAAACAATAGGCTACTTATGGTTGAGCCATGATTATGTTATTTGAGAAGTATAGGGTAGACGTTTCTTTATCATCGAGGTAGGAATGACTAAAATACACGTTTTTTTCTTCGATGAAAGTGCCAAATTACCCTCTTTTATCTATGGAATATACTTTTCGGCAGCTACAAGCATTCCTACAACCTTTAGCGCCACTAAAATAAGTCGTAGGAGATGACCTGGCGCGGCGCTGGGACTTTATTGTTATAGGTTCCAATATTCCATCGATTCGCTTCCATCTTTTGATCTTTTTCATGACCGAGCCACAAATGTACTCGATGGTACACTTGGTATAAATGAAAGCGTGCAGCGTCTTCAGTGGGAGGTAGAGAGGTCTAGTACTTTCGAACGGCCTTTTTTCGCGAAAGCTTGAAACCGAAGTTTGTTCAATGGCTTGTCTCTTGTACTACCGTAGATCAGAGAGTATTAAAGCTGCCTTAGAGTCTTTAATACAACGCGACTTCAATAGTTTTTATTTCAATATCTAAATATCATGTGAGTCTTGAATATGAGAAAAATATTTATTTAATTTCCATCTTTTCAATATTTCTATCACTGGTAAAAAAATAGTCTTTACGATCTGTAATGATGCAAGACTTCCATAAATCAGCACCAAAACTATCTGAATATTATATATAGCACATTCTTTTATCTTTAATATCGAAACCCCTTTCTTACGACTAGTTGCTCTATCCTGAAAGCTAAATAGCTCATTTGATAGGAAATTCAACGAAAAACAACTTTTATTTGAAATATTTTTTCATAAAATTTCTATTAGACAAGATACAAGCAAAAGACTAAATCTTGTGGGGTTGAAACTCCTATTAAAACAGAACGTCTTAAAGGATGAATAGCTCATTTTACAGCAAATTTAACGAGGAACAACTTTTGTTTGAAACATTTTTTAATAAAATTCCAATTTTGTAAGATATATGGAAAAACTGATTTTGGGACTCTTTTGAACGCCCTTTGCAAAGGCACCAATTGGCACAGGCTGGAAATTGAATACGTTATTTGGTAGGAAATTCAACGAGGAACAACTTTTGTTTGAAACATTTTTTAATAAAATTTCAATTTTACGCTATATAGGCGAGAAGCTGATTTTTGGGGGGTTCAAATCCCCATAAAAGAAGAAGCTCCGGGAGGAAAACGCAGGATTTTTAGTATGTTGTTCAGGACCACGTCCTGAACCATTTTCAGGAAAGAAACGTTTGCTCTAGCAAGATGTTGTTTTTTTTCCTTATTTGCCTTCACTCGAGCGAGCACTGGTATAAGAAAGAAGGATTTTCATTGCCATTCGCCAATTCTCAACCAATCAGAATACGAAAGAACTCCTCCCCATAAATCGTAGAAGTTGCTTGAGTAAAAAGGGATTTGGAAAATTTTGGAGTAAGAAAAACGAGAATCAAGCAATAAAACGTAACACAAATCAAGTCTCAATGATTCTAACTGCACCCTTTTATTTTATCATCTATCAGTTTCGAGCTTCCGCAGTAAACTTGCCCGGGTTCTCTTCGGGAGAATTCAGATACCCTCTGATCAAAAGTTTACATGTGTGGAATAGACAGAAGCACCTAGAGCTGTATTTCGTAAAGGAACTAGAAGAATTCGGAGAAGTTTTAGCCTTGAAACCTCGAGACAAAAATTTTCAAACTGAACCCCACAGAAATATTTGTAGAATGCAAAAATTTTACGAGATTAAACATAGGAACTAGAAGAACTTTGAATCCTGTAGAAAGTAGCTTCAAGCTGCATTTAGGAAAGTTATTGTCCTTCTTGGTACTTTGTATTTCTCAGGGAATTGAGCCTGGAGGAATTACAAACTGTGAACCTAATAAACGAGAAGATACTCCGATATGGTTATTGGCTAGCAGAAAGAAGGTCTTAACCTTATCTTCTTCTTCTTCTTGTAACGCCTTCTCCATTTAGAGGTTGGCTATCCAATTGGCTATTTGTACTTTGGAGACTGCTTTTCGGAACAATTCCGTTGACGAGCATCCGATCCACCGACGTAGGTCCTTCAACCACGAATTCTGACGTCTCCCGATCGAATCAAGGAAGGATTTTGGACTGACAATTTTCCAGAAGAGAATCTTGGAAAAATTATGAACGAGATGTGTGGAGTCATCGCTGATCTTGGCTATTTAGGGATTTTGAAAACTTCAAGGTTTCAGGGCTTTACCTCAAAAAACGACGTCATAGGAGGATGATTCTCGGTTCAAGTCATGGGGATATAGAAGCCAACAAGGTAGAATTTCCGTTAGAAGCTCGGGGAAACTTTTTCAGACATCCAACGAGTATTTATTGCGAAGTCTGTTTCAGTTCTTCAGATCTCATTTCTAAGAATCTTGACCCGATAGAGAATCTTTCTTTTTTTACAAGATTTTTGTTAGAGCTAACGTCCCTAGTGATATTATCCTACTGCCTCTTCCACGTTCTCAAAATTACTTCCTGGATCAGAATCTTAGTTTTTTAGAGATGGTTTATCTAGATTGACTTTTAGTGGTGTAGAGTCGACGCGCTTCAGAAATCACGGAAGATCCTGAAGATATTTAGGAATTGCCAAGAATTTGAGACACATAATGGAATGGGTGAGAGTTGGGAGAAAACTTTAACAGCTTTTCACTCATTTCAGTGAATGATTTTGCCTCATGTTCCTCACATGAAAAATCAATCTGCTAATTTTTTAATTGTTCTCGCTCTTTGACAAACAATGTAACTTCCTCATCGACGATTTTCACCATCAGTCACCACAATCTCGCATCACCTCGAACTCGAAGTATGTAAAATTATTGGTAAAACATATACGAAAAAAAATCACCTTTTTATAAATCCACATTTTCACTCACGGTAGCGATTGCGCACTCTTTTTTTCCCTTTTCTTTCTTTCTTTCAAAAACGATAGGATTTTTCTTTTTCACGTTTTCAACACGTACGAGTCTCGTACTTTCCCTGCAAACCGCGAAGTGTATCACCGCGGAAAAGTTTTTCGAAGGATAAAGAAACGAAAATCCACTATATAGTACGTACAAAACATATTACTCGTATTTTAACGAGGTGAAAGTTTCGCAGTCTGATTATTTTCTTGTCAACAATAAAGAAGTACCCACAATGTATATAAGACTTTTTCAAACTATTATTACTGACGTATTGATTTATTCCGTTTTTGACTTTTTGACTACTTATTTTTCACGTCACGCAGTGTTCTAGTTGGGAAAACAACCCTTACCTGTAATGATTTATACAGGGTGATGTCTTTTTACAATTCACCTTTCGTACTTTCAATTTTTCCTTGATTTTCAAATTACCACATTTCGATGCTTTTATTCGTTTATAATACAGTATGATACACGCGGTGTTGCTTTATGACACTTTTGTTGGAACAGTTTTTCAAAAATGTAAATAATACGAGGTATTATATTTATAGCCGCACTGACAAGGATGAAAAAAAATCCGAAAAAAAAAATAGAAAATATAGTCAGCAAGACAACTGTTAAGGTGATGATTTCAGCTTAACAATACGTATAATATGTAAATGAGTAGCTTTTTCGACACAGATAAAAATCTTTCCATTTCTATTTTTCATGCCTCTATACACAATGTTGAAGAAAGTTTATTGCATGTCCCCTGATCAAAGATAGGGTAGCTTTTTCTGCTATTCGATATGAATTTCGAATAGATAGATTTTTTTCTTGGTTAAAAATATGTAATACAAAGTATAAGACTGGCACTATTAACCACTGTTTATTTATGTATATAGAAAATTAAAACTGCAAACGTTTCGGTAGACTAGCTACCATCATCAGTGCAGAAAACCCTAAAACGAAAGAAAAAAAAACAGAGTTGTACGGCCTCCAACTGTAAATCTAAGATCATGGAAATAATTAAGGCCACATCCTTCTCAAGCTACCTCTGCCATCGTCTCCTATCTATAGATTGAACAAAATTTTCGAAGTCTATTGTTCCTCATGTATCTAGCTCCAGATTCGAAATTCGTCCGAGTGTCCTCTTCAAGCAGACAGAACTTGATAGTGCTCCTGCTACTTGCAGAAGGATTTTTTGGGCCGAAAATCTCTTTAATGAAGTCCTGAAATACCCTTCCGAGACGTCATCAGATGATTCTCTGTAAATTAATTTATATGATTCGCAACTAACACTTTATGAATTTTATCCTTTATGTCACAGTCCAGTATTCTACTAATACTAGAACTAGCTATTTTTATCTGCCTTTGAATGATTATTTGAGCCTGCACAATCATCCTCACTCGACTGGTATCCTGTTAATGGCAATATTCACCACCTATCACGTCATCAAATGGATTGTACCCTAAAGACTAGTACCAGCCTATCTTATCTACCATACACGTACCCGGTGAATAAAATGTCCTCATTATGTCCTCACAATGAGGATATAATACAACAAAATTAGTTTGAAGACCACGCCCTCCTTTGAAAAATAGTTTCATTACCCTCATTATGGTTCAATGTGTCCTCATATCGAGGACATTTAAAAAGTGAAATGAGGAAGCAAATTATAAGTTTGACAAATCCTCTTTATATACTCATTTCACCTTGAAAGTATCCTCAATGGTGAGGACATAATGAGGGTATCATGAGGAAACATATTAGAGACTGTGACATCCGCATTGTGTCCTCACTACACCCGTTGATTGTCCGCGCTGTTGAGGGACATAAAGAGGACGACTTTGATACCTCCTTTATATCCTAATTTCACCCTGAAAGTATCCTCAATGGTGAGGACATTATGAGGGTATAATGAGGAAACATGTTAGAGACTGTGACATCTGCATTGTGTCCTCACTACACCCGTTAAGTGTCCTCACCAGAGAGGATATTATGAGGACATAAAGAGGATACCATGACACCTTCAAAATGTTTGTTGATAGTGTTGCAGTAGCACTCGCAGAGAAAGATACCATCTATATAAGATGAAGTAGGTGTGAAGATGATAATTCCTGGAGAGTAGTCAGCCGAACTGCATTTCTACAGGACCCTCGACTTTTTATGTCGACTCACTGTCTTCACTGCAATGTGACTGCAATGAAGAGGATTTATTTCCACGTGATTAATACAAAAGTCTGAGTGGTTATGTAGAAGAGGTACGACCTTAAAGTGGAAGGTGACAGACCATAAAGGCCTCCGAATTTCTTATGGGACGGAGATCTTTCTGCCAAAACCCGCCTCATATGAGGATACAATGAGAGTTCTTCCATGATGACGGGATGAGGATATAATGAGGATACAATAAGGATTCTTCTACGAGGATGTTATGAGGACTTAATGAGGATAGAATAAGGGGTTCTTCTATGAGGATGTGATAAGGATACAATGGGGGTTCTTCCATGAGGATATTATGAGGACATTATGAGGACATCAATCACGGAATTGAACACTCTGAATCTCTGGGCGCTGATTGGTCGAGAAGCTCTCATGAAACTTTCAATTGGGATAAATGAGGATACTTTGAGTACCTACTTAAAATGGGTGATTAGTCTCACGGGTTTTTGAGGGATTCACTGGGTATAGCGCGCCCAAATTTGCAGAATCTCAGACCAGTCTGTGCTCATCTAGGATCAACCTCTAAAGAATCTTGGCCCAACTTTTGTTCCTTCGCTCAGATGTTACGCCGCATTCGCGCAATTGCTTAATTTGTAAAATTGGCAAAGACTTTGCCAAATTCGTGTGCTGAACTTGTTTTCAAGTCTCCTGAAGAGGGAGAAGCTTCAGAGAGAAGTTGAAAATTAAGTCAAAGTATTTGTTCGAGAACCGTTTTACCTAATATGTTCTTGGTCATTAAAATCGTTTCAAAAGGTTCTGAATCCATGGGAAGTGTCCTGTACTGACTCGAAAAGGAATTTAGTGGGAGTTAAAACTCTCAAACTAAGAACTACTTTTGATAATTTGATCAGATATGACGAATGAAATTCTTCCGAAAACAATTGAAAGAGGTTAAAATTCGATCAGGAAAGCTACGATGGTTGACAAATTCGGTAAAAAGGCTTCCAATTTCACAAACTATACGCAATTACACAAATTCCGCACAACCAGCTTCCAATCTACTCCAAAAGACCATTTTGGCTCCGAGTTCAGAATCATTTTGAGTCCTCAAAGAAGGCCAGTAACGCCATCAAAAAATTAACTTTCTTTATTCAAAATCTCAAATCCACCGTGTTCAAACTAACCAGCTGAAATACGTAAGTTTAGCTATCTCTGCTTAACTGCCATAAAATTTTTGTTGAGAACTATTCTAGTTTTCGATTGGAACTTCGAGACCAATTTTGGAACGAAATAAACACACGCAGGAATACGTGCAAGATAAAATATTGAGTAGTTTTGTCACCTAATTTCGTCATTTAGCTATAATCATATGCAGTAAACTAAAATTCTGACGATTTTACTATGCTGGATTAGATAAAAAATATCTATTAGGTATAGTCGAGACATAGAATTTTTTCTATTTGTAGATCGAAAAAACCGTAGTCTCATCCTCTGCTGCAATGGACAGACCAAGAATTTCAATTTGAAAAAATTTGTTTCGTTCGATACGGTCTCGGAAAAAAAAAAAAAAAAAAAAAAACTCGAATTGGAACATTGAAAATCGAACCGAAATGTACCATCAATATCAGAGGAATAAGCTTTAAAAAACTTTATTATCTCGAAAGGTCAACCGCGACGATGAATTTGTAATAGAGCCATTCATTTGAAAAAGGTGAAGGCCAACAAACCGCGTATTGTTTTTCACTCAAAACTTGAATCAATTATTATTTATACTGAATTACAGGTTCTGAACACCAATTAAAAAAACTTTTTTGCGCTTCACGAAAATGTTCAAATTTTAAGATGAGATTGGCTGGCCAGTGTTACACGCATAATCCTTCTTGAACTCAACCTGAAATTCGAACGATTTCCGAAAATCAGAAAAACGAATTTTGAAAGAAATTATCCCTATGTAATACTCCCGAACCGACGGGCACGGTCGATCTTTCAGTTGATGATCAAGTCTTCTCATTTGGAAATCTTGGAAACCAGAATCATGATGTCCTTCGTCTCACTATACTGCAGGGGATTTTGAAGTTATTTTTATCTCATTTTAAACAATAATTCGATAGAAATTTAACGAGAGGGAAGGATTACGCCTGAATCTTAAGAAGTGGAGGTTCGCTAAACATTTTATTTTACGTCATTCTGATGATATGACAAAGAAACCTCATGGACGAAGGTGGATAAGTAAACAGTGACATATGAATGTACGAACTCCAACTGTGATGGGTGCATACCAAGAAGGAGGGACTGTAAGAGAGTCGCGAAAGAGTTCTTTGTTACGATAAACTATATCATAGCTAGATAAGGCTTACAAATTTTGAAAATTACTTCCAAAATATACAGGTTTTGAATCACATTCCGACGTTTTTTTTGCAGATGGTGGATTGAAAAAAGATACTTTGATTTCTTTTGTTTCTGGTTTCTTCCAATCGCTCGAAATTTGTTCGGGCGCGGGTTTATCGTCAACAGGACTTGACAGTTTATTTGCCGTTCGAATTGGTTTATCATCCTCATCTTTCATCAATTTGGTCACGTACTCCAGCGAACAGCTTCTTAAAAAATCTGGATAACTAGAATTACGAGCATCTTGTGGATTTGTCGGATTCGTGTGAATAGCATTCAACCTGTTATTACAATCGTAATCTTCTTCGGCGATGGCATAGCTTGCCTGCGAATCCTTCAACTTCGAAATCGTAGGTCTAATCTTCGGTCCAGAGTCGAGTTTTGACCCTCCGCCAAACAGATCGTTTCTTCTGGCCGAAAGCTTCTCGAAGTCGAAGTGATCGTTCAGATGGTTTTCATTCGGTTTATTCATGAGTTGAATAGCCGATGAGTAGATCATTTGATTGGCACATTTTTCATTGTTCTTGAGTTCTTCGCATATTGGTGGACCTTTTGTGGTCATCGCCGCTGATTTGTTTTCATCGCAACCTTCGGGCAGTCTCGGATCACAGTCATCGGGATAGTATTTACTAGTGAATCGAGGACGATAATCTTCTTCATTGCCATTCTGGTTTGGAGGGGTTTTGTGTTTGTCGCACTGAGTATCATTCCCAGCATTAGAGTCGTCCAGAGCGGCGCTACGGGTGATACTGGTCGGTACCGACGATGGATTGGAAATAGAGTTCCCGTCCATATCGTTCCATAGTTTGAGAAACACTTCGGATTGCATATTTACGGTTATATGCGGAAACAAGCCGGATATTATGGCGACACTTAGCTGTATCATGTCAGTTATGTGACTCGGTATGCAGCTCATAATATAGGGCAGAATATGCGGCACAACGAATACTTCGATTATACCGCCATAGGTAAATATTTTTATGAGATTCATTCTGTCACCGGATTATTCACGTCTGCATGAGAGGTGGCTGGCGAAAAAAGGTGGAGAAAGATACGGCGCGGATATTGGATAAATATTTTTTCCATGGAAAAATTTAACTTGTCACGCAACCTTGGTCCAATTTCATTAATAACGCTTTCGTTCCATTCGTTTCTGTTTGTTTTCATCAATACGTACATTCCTGGATGAATAAAATGTACCCGACTTCAACAACTTGTTGGATTTTCATTTAAAAATGAGAAAAATTGTTCGAAATCCATTGATGTAGCGCGGGTTATGTAAGCAAATGGAAGTCTTACATCTTGAAGAACAAATTTTCGTGTCCTCGACAAATTCAATAAAAAGTTATTAAGATTGTACGTCGTTGTAGGTAGGGTGCAGAGGAAAAAAATCGCGTTCCGCTAGTTTTTCGTTTTCGAGAAAAAAATATACATTTCCCCTACGTTTATCGTATTTACGTTCCGAAGCCTGCTTTTTGAAACTCGAGATCGCTTCAAACTTTTTTCAGCATTCTCTTACATCATATATCGGACAAAATTTGAAAAGTTCCAGTCTGTCGTGAGAACGAACGCACAAAATAAAAATAACAAGTTTCGTTCCGGACAAATTAACATTTTGCAAATAGTCTTCTCGCACCGTGTATTAGATTAATGTTCTCAATTGCGAACTACTCAAGTTCAAGTCATGCAGTCGTTACGAAGGGAAAAAAAATAATACCTATAACAAAACAATTTAGTAAACATCCTTCTTATCGAAATTATCAACCCTCTTTCAATACAGAAAAACTATACAACGCTCGCCTCGGCTACGATGAGGAAGTATATCGTTACTCGTAATAAAATTTTTTTCCACTGCGGAAGGGATTACTGTCTATTCGACAAAAAATTTTTTCCTACAGAAAAAAATCAAATCGTCCAATTTCTTTAATTTACTTTTTCTTCTTCAATAAAGGGTATAGACGACCCCTCTCCAGAGCTCGCTGTATCAAACTTTTACATATCTAAGCTCGAGATATGAAAGTATCCTCCTCACTATTTTCTCTCGGTAAACTTCGATCTGTTTTCCCGAGCGTTTCAATTCCTTAATCTTTATCCATAAAAACTAGAGCGTTCGTTCCAAGCTTTCCCCGCATCTCTTCCGAACATTTCATTTTAAAATAAGAAGTACGGTTATTGAAAATCGAATTTGAATTCGTCGTGGGTATTTCAGTACAGGGGAGAATTGGCAATACGAACGGCCGGAACGTCTTTTGGAAGTCGAAGATAATGACAAACTTTTGTAACTCTTTACAATGATACCTATAAACATCGATTAGGCTAAAAATATATGTTACTATTGGTACGGACATTCTGCACTGTTGATACAAAGAAGGAGTAGCAAATTATATAAACCACACTAAATGCTGAGAAAAAAATTTTCTGGCATAGCCAAATAAATGAAAATCATGTTCCATGTCTTTTATATTTTATCAGTCATCTTGAAATATTTCAGTCTAGGCTTCTACTAGGTCAAGTGTTCGTGAGGTATTATTCGTTTACCCCTTTACCTCTCTTGGCGTCGTATAAGTCTTCTATGAGAAATACGAGGTGGCGCGAACTCGCTTCGCTCGTTCGCCCCCTGCCTCGCTGTTGTATTGGAATGGTATGTGACAATTCAAGTCTAGGGGACTTGGAAAAATTTCGATTATCCGGCCTTCATTTATTTAATTATTTAATTATTCAATTATTTAATTATTTAATTATTTGATTATTTAATATTATTTATTTATTTATTTATTTATTTATTATTTATTTATTTATTCATTTATTTATTATTTATTTATTATCAATTCTTGTACTAGGTCAAGTGTTCGTGAGATATTATTCGTTTACCCCTTTACCTATCTTGGCGTCGTATAAGTCTTGTATGAGAAATATTTTGAGGTAATTGTGGGTGTTCTATATTTTGAGGTATCAACTTTCGTGGGGCGAACGAGCGATCTCGCTGTTGTATTGGAATGGTATGAGAAAATTCAAGTCTTTTTTGAGAAATATGAGGTAGCGCGAACTCGCTCCGCTCGTTCGCCCCCTGTCTCGCTGTTGTATTGGAATGGTATGAGACAATTCAAGTCTAGGGGACTTGGAAAAATTTCGAGTATTCAGCCTTTATTTATTTAATTATTTAATTATTCAATTATTCAATTATTTAATTATTTAATTATTTAATTATTTAATTATTTAATTATTGTATTATTTTATTATTTATTTATTTATTTATTTATTTATCTATCTATTTATTTATTTATTTATTTATCTATTTATTTATTTATTTATTTATTTATTTATTTATTTATTTATTTATTTATTTATTTATTTATTTATTTATATATTCATTTATTTATTCATTTATTCATTTATTTATTTATTATTAATTCTTCTACTAGGTCAAGTGTTCGTGAGATATTATTTATTTACCCCTTTACCTATCTTGGCGTCGTATAAGTCTTGTATGAGAAATATTTTGAGGTACCTAATTGTGGGCGTTCTATATTTTGAGGTATCAACTTTCGTGGGGTGAACGAGCGATCTCGCTGTTGTATTGGAATGGTATGAGAAAATTCAAGTCTTCTATGAGAAATATGAGGTAGCAGCCATATGATAGGAAGAGGGACTTAGAAAATTTTCTAATTATTAATTATATTAATTATTTAATTATTTATTTATTTAATTATTTAATTATTATTGAATTAATTATTTATTATTATTACGCGGGGTGTACTCGCGAATTTCTGAATCACCCAAGGTAGAGATTTTCTAATTAATAATTATATTAATTATTTAATCATTTATTTATTTATTTATTTAATTATTTAATTATTAATTAATTAATTATTTATTATTATTACGCGGGGTGTACTCGCAAATTTCTGAATCACCCACGGGGTAGAGATTTTCTAATTATTAATTATAATAATTATTTAATTATTTATTTATTTATTTATTTATTTATTTAATTATTTAATTATTTAATTATTTATTTATTTATTTATTTATTTATTTATTATTAATTATTATTATTACGCGGGGTGTACTCGCGAGTTTCAAAATCGGGGTCCGGCGAGAGAAAAGACATGAAACATGTCAAAAAGACTGTGCTGGAAATAAAATAGTCCAGCAATTCCAGCCACGAATCATCAATGAGTTTAATTTTGATGAGGTGAACCTGTTGGAGAAAGGGTTAAAATTTAGCCTCCTCCCTCTTAAGAACCAAGAGACCCTTGCTAACGTTGTGGCTGACTTGACAATCAAGATTGGACCTGGCGTGAACATCCAAAAAAAGTGCGCCGAAATGGTGGGCAGTACTCCCCCGCCCCTTCCTCGTAAAGGTAATACCTGTAATGAGGTGATAGAAGGCTTAAAGAGGAGGGTCCGGGAGGACGGATCCTTACTAAGGCAGATAAAAGTAACGCTGTAGTAATTATGGGAATGTCCCCCTACGGTTCCAGTGTTTATGATGTGCTCGAACAATGTGGGGCCAAAGAAAATAGCCTTTTCTGTTTCCCTCAGTTTGTTAAAGAGGTGAGGCAAATCATTAACAAAAAAAAAAAGAAACAAACAAAGAATGGTACATGGGCATGATCCCGATTGAAGGTCCTCCACCACAGGTATTTCGAATCTGGCGTCGTATTGGACATACAAACTGAAAGCCTTTGTCATATCTCGGTACTGAAACATGTTTTAAAAATTTTCTGTCAGAGCCAAATAAATGAAGATCATGTGGACCCTTTTCAGCCAAATCCAACCAACCGACATGATAACAATCAAAAGAAATGAAGTTCCTTTACTATAAGCGGAAATTCTCCTTTTTCCCAGATCGTTATCATGTCGCTTGGTTGGGTTTGGCTAAAAAAGGGTTCATGTTTCATGTCTAACGTATTTTATGTTCGTCGACTTTCACAGTATGTTAGTCTGACTAGCTTTAACATAGGTCTATGGTAGGGGGCTAGTATACTAGGCTAGTATACTGTATATAAGGTTTGGATTTCACAGCCCTATTTTGAGCTATTATCATGGGGCGAAAGTCCAATATCCTATATTTTGGGCTATAAGGAAGAAGGGTTGTACCTACTCTCATACTTCTAAATCATCCACGAGATATAAGCTCGCAGATGCAAGCGCACGGGCTACCCTATTTGTCCATTAATTTGGGGGGAGGGAGGCAAGGGTGGTACACAAGTTTGTCCAGTAATTTCCAGGAAACTTTTCCGAGTTCCCCACTCTCTCTGCTTCATGCAGTATATTATACTAGGCTTATACTAGCACTGAGATTAAGCAACTACTCATACTAAGCCTGTGGTATAAAAGAAGCCTAAACCTAGTATGAAGCTAGTATAAAGGAGGCTTGGAACTAGTATAAGCTCAATTTACAATGTCAAATAGTATAGCTCAGCTAGTATATTATGTTAAAATTATCAGGTTTTGCAGACCTGCAGCCTACTAATATAAATGTTTGTTGACATACTATTGGCTGTCAAGGTACTTATGAATAGATGGTAGAGACCGGATTTTTTGGCATGAATAATGAGAAATTTGGCATTTTTTGGTACAAACAAAAAAATACAAAAAAATGAAAAAAAAAAAAAAAACCAAAACAATGAAAAAAAAAATACAAAAAGAATGATTGAAGAGGCATGCAAAATCAACTCAAATAGTATTTTTGGGTTGTAACATAATAATTAACTGTTTTTCAAGATTCTCTTGTGTAAAATTGTAACGGCGATCGGTTAGTATTAGGTTATTTTCCTCTTTTCTCGTTGACGTTTTTTTTTTTTTTTTATCATTACATCCAACCAGAGAAAAATTATACAAAAAAAAAAAAATAAAATAAAACAAACAAAAAAAAACGAAAAAAAAAAAGAATAGTGAAGAAAAAATTACACACATGCATAAATGTATTAAAAAAAAAAAAAGGGGTGAAAACAATAGTACTCCGACATAGCAATTCGTTGTAAGGACTGGAGCCGAGTTTGATTTCTTGTATTAAAAGACATTTATACTTTTTTTTGGCATTTATTCCCTTTTTGGCATTTTTTGGCACAATAAAAATTTTTTCCCAGGCCCCCTAACCCCTGAAACGTACTTGTATTTGGTTTCCATGCTCCCCGCTTTTCAGAAAATGATTTGACAAATGCCATCGAATCCGGTCTCTAAATATAAGTTTTGCATAAGCAGACTTTTTCTTCGTGGTGACAAGAAAATTAGAGTATGTGCCCGTAGATGATACCCGGCGGTATCGAAACGTCGCTTCGAGTGGTAAATTTGAAATGTGGTGATTAAAGCCTGTTTAAATAAAAAAAATAAGTTTTGCAGTTAACAAATATTCTAAAATAAATATTCACTTCTTCCCTTGCCTTTGTGTGTATAACTTCTAACATATTAGGCTAGTATAATGAAGCCTAGTATACTAAGCTAGTGTACTATATTGATGGTCTGGGTTTCACAGCCCCTCTTAGCCTACTTTACGCTAATATACTGTATATGTATAAGACTAGTATAAAGCTAGTATAAGGCTAGTATACCAGCAGTTATTACTGTATAGGTCAAAGAGAGATCTTGCAGGGCTCAGAGAAGACCTTGTATGAAGCTCACTCGCTCCGCTTGTTTGCCCCCTTCTTTGTCTAGCATAAATCTAGTTTAGAATAGAATATTTGAAGCTAGTAGCTTATGGAGAGCTCACTCTCGTCGTCTAGTATAAGTCTACTTTAGAATATTTAAAACTAATAGCTTTCTTCTAAGCCCGTAGTGTAAAAGAAGCCTAGACCTAATATGAAGCTAGTATAAAAAAGGTTTGGACCTAGTATAAGCCCAGTATAAAATGTCAAATAGTATAGCTTGGCTATGTATATATTTGGTCTGGATCTAGTATGTCTAGTCTAGAGTTAGGATAAAGCTAGTATAAGCCTAATATACCAGTATTTCACTGCATAGGTCAAAAAGAGATCTTGCACGCACGCACGCACATTCTTCCAAAATTAGGGTAGGGCTCAGAGGAAAAGGTGTCAGAGCAAAGACGTGAAACATGTCAAAAAAGAAAAACAATATGATCAACCATAATAGTAACATACCAGAAAGTATTAATTTGATTCTGCACTGTGTTGATTTCGTTGCCTGATTTCCGGAGCATTGCAGTGGAGTTCTTATCAGCAGCAATGATGAGCATCTGAAAAAATTCATGATGAACTGTTCATCCATTCACAATTCAAGGAAATCATAATCAGAAATACCCACCTTGACAGCACTCTCTGTTTGAAAGTAACACGGTTTCTACCAAATACACAACTGATCAGAGGGGAAAAGTAACGACCGAGAAGGTACCATTTCACATCGAGCAAGAAAACGTCATAATAATCCATAAGGCGAGTTTATTATCATGATGTCATTTTCTCAAAAAGCTAGTCATAAAAGGGCCGTATTGTTCTTGAATCATTTTCAACTCTAGAGGAAAATTTCAGATAGGTATCGGTAAGCAGAAGTATCGTATTCCAACACTCCGCGGAGTCCAATTGAGATATTCGTCGAGTTTCTAATAAATTCTACATCACTAACGGTAATCACCTACAACAGGTGTAGGCTGATAGGACTTGAGGTATATGGCACGCTTTCTCACGACCATTTCGCGTCGATAGCGTTGCTCTAAAACTCACAGGTATCATAAGCAGCCGAGCGCTATAGCGCCGGTGCTTACCAATTTAGCATTTTTGTTCCCGTGAAAGAACGTAACAGTTGGTATTGCTCCGGTCACAGTAGAGCGAGGTAAGAACAAGCTTGCATGACGATCATCTGGGTCTTATATACTTAAATAATGTGGAGATGAATATAAATCATCTTCATTGTAGATTCCCAAATCAGGAGCGTACTCAAGAGCCAAACAAAGACGGGAGAAAAATCTACCACCAGCAGACTGACAGCGGCACTGCAATTGTTTTTACAAATTCAAGGTTATAATCACGAACCAGTGATTTTTCCATAAATCCGGCCCCACTGAAAATCTCAGCCCCGGGGGAAAAGTACCCTTTCCCCTTCCCTTTCATCGGGTCTGCTTGGAATGTGTATGTACCCAGGTATAAAAGAAAATTTTATGGAATATTTCCGGGAACTATAAGATAAAGGATCCTAAGATTATGACTGATGATTGAATAAGTACACATACAAAGAAATTGTCTTTAGTGGATAAGTAACAACACGGTGTCTCATAATAGAAACAGTATAAGTCTTGTATAATCCACTCAAATATCCAAGAAATGTAAGCTATTAGAGCAATTCTGGAGAAAATAAAGAACAAACGCGTCAAGAGCAAAAGACAAAAGTTTGTCGTCGCATGGACCAATTATGTAACTACAATATTTTTCAGTACTGAACGTTCTTTTAGATTACTTAGAAGAAATACGTAATATGTGATGACGCTCATTAAAGTTGAATTTTGTCTACAAAATAATATTTTGAAGAAATTACCAGAAAACCTCATCGATAATTTTAACTAGAAGAAAAACTGCGATCCTAAGTAACACTATTGAATCTATGTGGGTGAGAATCTTAGTATCATTCAATATCGACGGGCTAAGCGCTGTACCTATCGATCAGATTTCCTCTTGATATAGACCCAAGATTCAAAAGTTCACCAAAGAGACAAATACAAAAGTGATTAACAACAGAGACGAGTGTCGCATTTAACAGAAGATGCTACGGTGTTAACGATACCCTATAGCTCAACGATGAGCGCCTAAATTCCGAGTACTCGGCAACGACATTAACAATTCACTTTCGCTGCGAGTGAATATTATTCGACAAGGGAAAATTTGCACGAACTTTCACGTATTCGCCTGTAAAAGTAAAACCTAACATAGTCTACTAACTGGTGGATTTACCACACGAAGGTAGTGATGGTGTACGAAGTTAAGAAGGAAAAAACAAAAATTAAATTTATTCGAGAGGACATTGCGGGGGCTACGACGCTTCATTATCAAAATTTTTTGATTAAGCTTTATGTCTTCTCGCTGGCTTAAAAAATGTATAACTCACAGAACCATGCAATTACGTGAAAATATCCGCATAGGTGACCGGTGGGACCTGAAAAAACTTCTGACCTGTGAGTTACTCTAGCCAGGACAATCTCTCAAGCTCACCTCTAATTCCGTGAAAACATACATCCAATACCGAAGGGGAGAGAAATCCCCCTCACTTGAGGTTAAATCGGTCAATACTCTTCTCCTTTTTTCTTCTTCTACCACCAAGTTACTATACTACACCAGTATATTAACCCAGGAGCCTAAAAAGACTACCTCAAGGAAGGGGACGGGATGTAGTCCCACCTTCAGGATAGTTTAAACAATTGTATCTTCTTCTACCCAGACGACCTCACAGGAACGATACCAGTGTTCTGCTAAAGCATTCCTTGCCCCAAACATCAATAAGAGTCATAAAATATCATCTTTATTTTTAGCACACTTGTACAGAGTCTTTTTTCGGTAGTAGAGTTGGTTTTCCTTTTTACGCATTAGTTTTGTCGTTGCAGTCGTTAACAGAGCCTAGAGACCCGTCGACGTCAAAGAGGCTGAACTGGATTCAGATACGTCGATCAGCTTTCTTTTGCGTCTTTCTGAATTTCTTTTCTCTGTTAGCGTATATGGATGACCCAGTTTCTTTTATACGTTCAACGGTCGATCTCCATTTTCTTCTACAGGCTTTGACTTCCTAGATTACTGGCGTTACACCCAGCGATTCTGTGATTTCCCGGTATTTTTTTCATCCATCAATGTAACACCAGCTATTTTTCTCGTGAATTTCATTTCTCCAGTGGTTATTCTGCATTTATCTGTTTTGTTTGAAGCCCCTAGTCCGCAATCATGCTGGGTTAATGTAGGTATTGCTAAAGTGATGTACATACACGTGTTCGTATCTCTCTTCTTACTTTTTTTGCTGGCAGAGTTTTGTTCATTGCGCTTAAAATCTTTATTGTCGGCCACCTATTCCTAGGTACCGAGAATTACCTGTTCTCGTATTTCGTTTTTTATGATTACACTACTGAACAGCCATCCTGTTCCAAGAATTTCATTATATACATTTAGAGTATTTTTCAACGCTGAACACGAATTTGAAGTTCGTTTTTCAATCCGAGCTAAATCTTTTATGGAATGAGTGAAAATCTACTCGTTCATTTGCCGCGTATCGTCGCGGAACGGAACACGTCGTTCTTGATATCCGATGATACTACGTTCGTTAAGCGCGCGACGATACGCGGCAAATGAACGAGTAGATTTTCACGTCATTCCATAAAAGATTTAGCTCGGATTGAAAAACGAACTTCAAATTCGTGTTCAGCGTTGAAAAATACTCTAGATGTGTATAATGAAATTCAGGATACAAATATTTTTTTTTTCTTTGTTCAGTAGTGTTATTATGCTGGCTCTTTGCTCTTGAATGTAATCGTTTTTGTTTTTGCTGTGAACATCTTGTATTATGTAGCCATTTTTTTCTAGTTTATGGATGTTGCTCTGTAGTTCATCTTCCCTTTCTGCCATCATCCACTTGTTTGTCAGCAAACAGTATCGTTTTCAACAATTTCTGATTTTCCAGCTTTACTCCTTTCGAGTAATCCTTGCTCCACTCCCATATCACTTTGTCTATACAGATAAGCAGGTCGAGTAAGTGGATATTTTGTCGGGCAGTTTAATTGCTAATGTTGTATTTCTGTACATGACTTCGACTATTTTGATTACATGTTGTTGATATACGGTATTCTTTGAGGATTTTAAACAGTTTTTCTCGTAGGCTTTATCTAGAACTAGATTAACAAAACACAAGTGCGTCTTCAGATTATACTCAATTCGCTCGTGAAACAATAAAACTGCGAGTACCAAAGATCAAAATGGAGGAAGCGAAAGAATACGATCATAATTTGTGGACAGAGATGGATACAGACACAGTTTGTATACGAGAAAAATCACATTATCCCCTTCGAGTGCATCTACTTTGAACGCCTCAAACAGAAGCCATATAGACAAACATCGAGTTCATTTCCACTTGGAAGTCTGATGTGGTAAGCTATTTTAAAGAGATTTCGAGGAGTAATGAGGAACATCCTTGCGAGAATCACTTCCTTGAACTGAGGTCTGTAACTTTTGCACATCGAAAAATGACTCCGACCAACACTCCAGGCACAAGTGAGCGGCAATCCAGAACTACTGCTATCGAGCAATTTCTGTCCTCAAGAACAACGAAGAGAAGAGGAAAGAGATTGAGATAGTAAAGCAAATCGCAGAAGCCAATGGCTACCACGGAGGCGTAGTGGATGGAGTTTTGGGAAAATGGAAACAAAGGAAGGAACCCATGATGGCATAGTGAGAAAGTACTCAGGATCGATACCATACATAGGAAAGTATACAAACAAGGTGATAAAGGCTTTCAATGGCTACGATGTAAATGTGGGTATCCAGAATAACCAACCCATGGTGAAGAGAATCAGCAATGACCAGATGGGACAACAGGTCAAGGAAAGCATGAGCGGAGTGTACAAGTTCAGTTGTGAACAGTGCGAGGGCATCTACATCGGTGAGATCAGGAAAAAGGAGTACAAAAAGTCGAGGGAGAAAGAAGATGGTAAGTCACTGTTTGGTAAACACTGTAACGAATAACACCACAATGGAGAGGGGATATTTGAAGTCACACATGTAGAGAATCGCACAAAGCGAAGAAAACTCTGGGAACAATAATGGAGATTGCAAAAGCCAAGAGGAAGTGAAGAAAGCTTGACTCTTGAACAATGTAATCATGTTTGACAGCGAAAAATTATTCGGCCTGGTGATTGGACGAGAGAATAACAGAACCAACTAATGAGACGGCAGGAAACCAGGTAGTCAATAGAAACGCAGCATTTAGGACAATAGATTGAACCAATCACTAAGCAGTATATTTTAGCCAATAAGAACACATTGTCATATTATTGTACAAATAAGTTTCTAAGAAGTGAACCAATCACAATACAGCATTGTTATAGCCAATAAGATCACAGTGTTATACTATAAAAACTCATGGTTAAGGCCTTGTTCTCCAGTTGCGACACAACTGATGATGGGATAACATCCGAAAGTACTCTTGTAAAAGCAACTAATAAAGTAGATTTGCACTTTTGGAGAACCCGTTTTCAATATAAGAGCTCTACTTACACCTTACTCACTCATTATGAGTTCCAATAAAAGTTGATGGGATGAGAAATCGGCTGAAAAAGCTTTCAAATGGCCATCAAGATTCTGATACTTCCCGACGTGCAAAATATTTGCTGTGACCCCGACACATTAGGGTAACTCAGACACAACGCGCCACATAAAGGCAGATAGCAGGATACATTCAAGTCACTATATATGACGACCTTATCAACCACGCCCACTTTTAGCTCAACTGTGACTGGGTAGCGTCGGTGGCACAATATGGTCACACTGAGAAACTCAACTACTAGATACAGTGTTTCTCAGATGTGTCGCATGTGTGACCCGGAGAAGCAACGTAAGGTCACTATATGGTCGCATGTAAGGAACCCTTTTGCATCTTACGTGACACTCCCACTCGCAGGAAAAGTACGGAGCCTCAGCGTACATATACCTGCAAGTTTGGTAACGAATTAAGAGCTCATCTTATTTGCTGCTTTCACCTCATTCAGCGGACTATGGAGGAGGTGGCGTCATATTATGATGAAGATGATAAGGTAAATGACTTACAGAAATAATCCTACAAGAGAGGAAACAGTTGTCACAAGGAGGCCATAAATATGTTATTCTATGGTCACAAACCGAAATGTTATGAATCTTTGATGTGGCTGCAATACTTCTTATAAGTAACCTGTAAGTGTCTCAAGTCGCACCTGCGATTTAGGCGACTCAGCTTACCTCAAAATTCCCCCATGTTACCTAAGAGTTTCTAGTTTGATGCTAAGATGTGTCCTCCGTTTCCTGCATTCTGATTGGCTAACTACCCGACACAATCTAGTCACATTTTACAGTCACACGGGTAAGACGACTCTGGTCACACGCTTTCCCTGTTGTGACCTCATTTTGCACGTCGAGATTCGTACGTTTTGCAGAGTAACGTGCGAAGACGTTGAATGTAGTTTGATTATCTCATCACACAAGCAGATCATATTAAACACAATGGTATAGTCATCTCTTGCTTCATGGTAACAGCTCGCAAGATTATTCAATCGTTCATCAATTTTTCGAAAATATGGAACAAGGAATAAATATTCGTGATTAAGATGAAAATTAATTCGCTGGAATTCGCAGTTTTTCCTCAGATCCCTCTCGAGCCTCATCAGGTACTAATTCCAACCTTATTTTCGAAGTATGCAAATTTCCAAAGACGAGGATTCGCGAAAACATCATTGAATTTGGAAACATTCTATCACGTTAATCTGATGGAAAATTATTCGCTCGATAATTTTCGTAATTCTACAGGCAAACTTTCGAAGCTGGTGCACGAAATTATGTACATTCTTCCATTATCGTTTATCCTTCATTTCCTTTCGTAAATGTTTAAACGCACACCATTTTAAAAAGTGTAGGCGTCGAAAGGGAAAGAAAAATAATGATAATTATTATAATTTCTTCACTGTTGAACTCTTAAACAGTTGATCAAAGACATCGTGAAAACCCTGAAAGCGAATTTTGAAATTGTCTAATCAGTAATGACACGACTGCTTCGGAAATTATGCTCAAACGAAAACCCTGTAGGCTACTCCGCCCAAAAAGTACAGTGTTTTCATCGTGTTGTGTTTGAATAAAGACACGTCCATACAAAAGAGATTTCACCTTCTTTTTAAAGGAAATTTTGATGCGTACGTTATGAAATATTAGTGACCTTTTTTTCTTCGTTGATCGATTATAAGTAGATACTATTTTTTCGATACACTTCAATCGAGTGTACGATATGAACACTTCAGTACACTTTATAGCTTACCCCATTTATGATCCAAGCATTATCAGATGCTGAATAAAGCTCCCGTTATATATTTTTGTTTACAAGACCGCGTGTTTAAGCCAATATCGTTGAACGTAATTCAACATCACGTTAACGTTTTGCGAGAATACAAAACAAAACACATTCTCGCATTTTCTCTTCTACATCAACTCATCCATCAAACGAATTAAAATGACGGAATAAAGCGGATAGAACTCCTCCGTTACGTTTATCGGCACGATACCTACGTACCGCATGCCGCATAAATATGGACGGGTCGCGTAAAAACTCAGAACTAATTAATTAGCCTACAGTCACTCGGTGTGACTGCGACCCGTGGAAGTGGTCGGTACATTTTTCGACTTTATAACAGCTTTTTTTTTCACCCCTACCCGTTTGAAATTGTTAGGAAAAGTTTTGTTTCATTTTAAGATAATATTTACCCAGAAAAAAACGAAAAAGAATGACAAATTCCTCGTATCTAAATAAACGCCGCCCCATCTAGAATCAACCTTATCCGGAATTTTCTTGACGCGTTCGTAGGATTCCAAATTTTTCAGATACAGCTCTCGTACTTTCCAAGATTACGTACATCCGGTCGACAATTAGCATCAGTAGTGAGAAGTGATGAATATTGTTTGACTTCCTGCTTTTGTAGCGTATAAATTGACTCGAACGATAACAAACACATAATTTATATTCAACGCGCGTGCACTGTGAAGATATATTGCAGATCAATAATACCAGCTCTAGGTGCTTACAACGTGATAGTATACGAGTAATCATCACTATTTGATGAAAATCCAATTTTTGAATTTTTTTTCTATCATTCGAACTCTACTGAGGCTAGGAAAAACGTTCAGATTTGAGAAAGTAGATTGATTAATATTTTATAACCATTTGAAGAACAAATGCAGTGATGTGGGAAAGTGTAAAGGGTACTGCAGAAGAATAAAGTATTAAAAGCATCAGTACTGTCTGTTAGTGATTAGTTGGCGGCTGTTAGGAATACGTTTTTCGTACGCGTTCGCCATAATGCACACGCATTGTTGTTGCAAATAGTATACGTGAACCCCGTACGCCAACCGCCAATTGATCGCTCACGGACAGCAGACCATTCAGGTTTTCGTTCTTTGGTATGTTGACACAAATTATATGAATGATTCGTTTAAAAACGAAAAAAAAAAATGAGGATGGCGTAGCAAACTTTGCAACGACGAGCGGGGAACCCGCAAGACCCGTATTCTACTGCGGAAGGTCTTTCAAAAACAGAGTAGTGCACGACTTTCCTTCTCACAGTGCAAAAATCACTGAGAGAGTCACTCCCTCTCTTTAGATTAAATACCAATGACCTATCAATCATACCAAATATTTGTAGAATGAACAATAAAACTCAATTTATAAATTCTATCACTATGACGCCACATCAACTGATAACAGATTAAAAATAACTATAATCCAATAAGGAAACCTGAATTTTGTTTTAATTTAGGCTAGGAGTCATATCTAAAACCTACGAAACGTCTCCAGAAAATTCACTCCCCCTCCCCCTGCCCACATTGCTACCTATGACAGTTGTTTCTGCGATCTTTGCAAATTATATATTTCGATTAAAATATTATGATTAACCGTAACCTACAGAATCGTATTAACTCCATTGGAAACGCGCTGAGGAATTTCTATAAATTGACCGTCGAAAAAATTGTTGGTGCCCATCTTCAGACATGAGACTATAACTTATCTAAGTCTCGAAAAAACATCTATCCAGTAATTTTGGAGGGGTTCCGCGGACAAAAAAAATTATTTAACCCTAAATATAGGCCTATATAGAGAAACCTAATTTTTTGTCAGGCTGAAAGTAATGTAAGACCTCCAAAGCGTCGAGAAAGATCACTGCTTCGTCCCCCTGTCAACCTTGCTACAGTTGTAATACCTCACTTTTCGAGCTAGAAAAGTCGGTAAAAAAAGAGCTTTACAATCACTTTTTCCTATACGTTATCTTATCCTAGTATTAGTCTAGTATACTGTATATTAGGTCAATTCTTTATCACTTCCGATTCCTGGCATCTCTTAAAGCTATCTCCAGCTAATATTCCTCGCATGCACTCATAAATTGTATTCACGCTATCATCACCATTTTCAAACTCCATGAAGAAGCAAATTAAATTTAATATTTTACCTAGGCATTCTATGGAATGACTAGACATTCTATAAAGTGTCAGAAACGTAATAGGCAAATTATGGAATTACAAGCTAATATTTAGTGTAGAACCTAGGTATATGATTAATATCACAAAGTGATATTTTGTCGTAATACATGGGGGAAAAAACGTTTTCCTGTCCAAGAGACATTGGTGCACGTTCTGCCACCATGACATTTGCTGTTGCAAACGACATTTTTTCGACGACAAGCACAGCGATTTGCCCTTCTTGTGATACCGATTCTTGAGTTGCTGCAGAGCGCAGTGAAATGCTGTTGGTTGGGATGTCCGCTTCGTCGATAAATTTCTCTGAGCAAACACTGAATTGAGATCGAGTATACAATTGCTTCAAGCGACCATTCTTTGTTTCCAACTCATATAGATTGTTCTCAGTACTCCGCAATACTCGAGCTAAGATAGACCTGTCATCAAGTTTCGCGCGGTCGACGTCGGGTACGGGAACACGAACTGTTGAACCAATTTCTGGAGCTGGAAACTTCGCATCAGAATCTTTTTTCATGCGCTTTGCTTGCTGTATTAATCCTTCTCTGGCAGCTTCTCTTTCTTCCGCGATGGCCCACTTTCGTGACTCGAGGACTTCGCAAGGATTTTCGCTGAGCATTTTATGAATCACTCAGTGGGTACTATCATACAAGTATTACTGTGACTTAACAGATACATGATTCCACAATTTGCCTAATCAACTTCTGTCATTTTTTAAAATGTCAGTCAATTTATAAAATGACTACCCTTAAGAATTACTTTTGTCATTTTGTTAAATGTCTAGACATTTTATAAAATGACGCGACGGATTTTATAATATGCCTGTAACATAATATGTCATGTACAGTATCGAAAGTTTTACAGTAACGAAAGTAGGCGCGCGTAATAGGAGGGGCACTTGGAAAATTTTCGAGCTCCACACCTTTCAATTGTCAAATTCTTCGTAACAGAGATTTTTCAACTGGGTGGTACGAGCAATATCAGAAACATTGTTATTAAAAAAATATGCGTTTCAAATTGGAAAGGGCCGCGAAATAGCAAGGAGGTATTAGAGAGGTCTCGAATCCTTAAAAGTTTGAAGGAGTTCAAAATTCTATGTTTGTACCACCAATTGACGCCAAAATACGAATAAATGAAATATTGTTCTCCTTTCCTGTACCTCCCAGCAGTAACAAAGTCGAAGGCATCAGTTCTAAAGAGCTAGAAAGTGAGCTTTATGAATATTCTGAGTGAAAATACAGTAATTTTGATGAACCAATTCGATAAGAAAAGGAGGCTGGTAAAATTGTGGAGACTCGAGCTTCAGTATTTTTAGCTGCGAACCTGTCCACACACAAAATCGCAAATAAAATTCGGAGAAACTTCAATTCAGTATTGTGGGGAAAATGAGCTTAAAACTCACAAACGTAAGGAATTAGGACTAGGGGAAAAAATTTCATGAAACATAAAAATTCAGATATTTTGTATATTTATGTAAATCTCGAGCCTCTTATAATTTTTTTTTTTTTCTCTTTTTTTGCGTATTATTTAAGAGAGATTCGAAGTTACGAATAATGAGAAGGGGGAGATATCGTACGAGGAAACTACGATGTTAAGCCGAAGAAGATTTCTATTCCCGCATCAGTTTCTGCGAGCGCACGTTGTCTATAATTTTGTATCAGACATATTTCAATTCGGAAACCAGAGCACGTGGAAAAAATTACTCTAATACAGCCTCCGTCTTGAAAATCGCTCCGAGGATTCTCTCTATCTGCGAATTATCATAAATGAATGCGATAATTTCTAATTCGAGCGCATTACAAATGCCGCCTTGAAAGGTGAATAATGTATCGGGAGAATTCATTGCGTGCTTTTCGCCGTTATTGTTTATCGATTTAACCACGCTATCCGTAGTTATTACATTTATTCGTGCTAAAGCGGTAACCTTTACGTTTTCTCTTAAGACGACTACCTAATCACCGAACTGACATAATTCTATTTCGTGTGATTCACCGCGAGAAAAAGTTTGTCTTATTAGGCACGGTAAAGTACAGAAAGGTCATTTGTCTTTGTAGATTAAAATTTTTGTAGGGAAAAAAACCAATTTTGCCGAGAGAATGAAGAAATTTCCTTTTACATGAAAGATTTATTAACGCTGGAATACAGTATATTGTAGGAGGTCAAGACCCTAACGACCGAGGCCGAACGAAGAACACTTCCTTGAAATACTTTTAGGGTTTCTTTACTTTTATAAATATCGAAATTTCTTCTTCAAAAAGAAACTTCTATGAAGTCATTGCTCTATCGGGAAGAGACAAGTTGATGAAAAATCTGGTTTATAGGTATATGATTCATGAGACAAAGAAATATTGTTCACAAAGTCGTAGATTTGATCTTGATGGCGTCGGACGAGTCCAAAACTATCTCGATGTTGGAAAAATTTCATTGAGTCTTACTCCGTGTTTACATTTTCGTTCAGTACTTCAATAAGCTCAAGTTTCGAAAGTTCATAAGTTGTGGAATATGAAAATTTTTTCAAGATCTAGGAATCTAGACGTTCAGCTTGTCCTGAATCTCGCCTCTTTGCCGTGCGTTTTCAATCTAATATCCTCCTCTTGATTATTATATGCAGTCTGTATTCACTTAAAAGAACTCGTAAGACAAAAAACAACATTAATTAAATACTTATTTGATCCAGACCTGGGGAACTTGAAGTGTATTAAATGAATATTGAACATCACGAGAGATGAATACAATTATGAAAGTATAAGAGATTTTGTCATCATTTATGCGAAGAATTCCGTACTCTTAAATGTCTTTCTGTACGTACCCAGATTGAAGTTGCAGAAGACGTATTACGTTTTGCTATGAACCGACAAGGTTACTTCGATATGAAAAAATGAAAACGACATTCGTCATTGAATAACGGGATGAAAATCATCTAGTTTTTTGTCGAGGAAAAGGAATGAAATTATTGTACAGTAATTTGTTAGGAAAAAACCCCCGTGTTTCCAATTATACGAGCGAAAAGCTATCTTCAAAGAAATGCAATCATTAACTGTTAAGGTGTATTCTGTCTCCTCTTACAAGAGAAAAGTGGTGTAGCTTGTCGCTTTGTTCGTTAAAATGAGAAGTGAAAAACATTCAATGAAAAACATATCATATTGATTACACAAGAGTTCTTTTTCGGTTGCAGAAAATTGAAGAGCATCGGAAGAAGCGTACTTTTGCTTTGTCGTAACGGTATGAAGTTCTTCCGTTTTCGATTTTATATACATATATCTTGAATTGGAAATTTTTCGGTTCATGCTTTAGTTATTGTTTTCATTTTTTCATTTATGTCTCGTGAGTTGTAATTGAATTTCTTTTCTATTTATGAACGATTTCATGAACTCTGTTTGAACCGATGACAGGTCCTTTACCCACTCTTCTGCGTTTCGAACAGAGTAGTGGAATGTTCACGAGGAGACAGTAAATGGTGATGCCAGAACGAACAACGCAGCAGAGGAAAGTCATCATCGATTTCAAATCGATTTTTTATTTTATTTTACAAGCTTTGAAGCTACTCTGGGGCTATTAGCTTGACGAAGGTTTATTTGAAAGACGGATACTATCACATGGTTAAATGAGGGGGAAGATGTCGGATGCGGTAAGATATTGTATTAGTTGATCTGTAAGTGTAGTTTCGTTAACTGTTAATGTCTCTTTTCTGGAATGAGGAATATTGTGAGTGTTTCGTAAGGTTGTTAGTTCGGGGCATGTAAAAATGTGGTCAACGTTAATTTTGTCGAGGTGGCATTTGTGGCATTCTGGTGGTTCAGAGTTGTTTAAAAAAAGATATGAGTGGGTGAGTCGTGTATGTCCAATTCTGAGGCGTATAAGGACGGAAGTTTCTTTTCTTGATAGTCTGTTGGGAGTGATTTGTAGGGGATCGATTTTGATGAGGAGAAGTTTGTTATTGGTTTGGTAAGGAAATGACTTTTCATTGACTAGTTGAAAAAATGGTTAAGAGGAGGAGACTTACGTTACTACAACGAAATACAGAGGTGTGAACAATCCTTCAAGGAGCGGAAATGCGTGGTCATTGAGAATTCTATTGCAATTACAATGAGACATAAGATGGAGTTTTCCCGGATCTACGGAAGACTATAGTAAATCGATCTGCTTATGGTGGCTTCTGAACATTTACAAAATTTTTACACTTTTACGCCGCGCCGAAATATACGTAGACCAGTTTTTCTTATACTCGTATTTATTGCCCTTTCGGGCGAAAGCTGAGCTCAACCCTGTCCATTCGGATCAGTATTGGGTCACTTGAGGGAATATTTCATGGTGCGTGGTATGAGTGTATAAGTAATGGAATAACCTTCCTGCATATTACCGCATAGTCTTCATATTTCGGCCTTCCTTCCAGGCAGTTTCATCTAAACCCGTATCTATATTATAAAGGAGAAGAGTCGGAATTTGGACGCGAATAGGCTCGACTCCTATCGAACCGATTTCTTCCAAACTTGGTAGAGACATTTGCGTAGGTGTCGAAATCGCGATATTATAAAGGAGAAGAGTCGGAATTTGGACGCGAATAGGCTCGACTCCTATCGAACCGATTTCTTCCAAACTAGGTAGAGACATTTGCGTAGGTGTCGAAATCGCGATAGGGGGGTTAAAAAATAGAAATCCCTCTTCTAAAAGTTGTAATAAAGCTTCAAAGTTGAACGTATATTGGCCACGGCTTTTTTACGTATATTTTTGATGCGATAATAAATTTCCGTTTTATCGTGTTTATGGACTAATTATGTATTGATTATTGACAAGCGACCGGATATATGTCGAAGTTGATAATTGTTGTAACAAAGCTTCAAAGTTAAACGTATATTGGCCACGGCTTTTTTACGTATATTTTTGATACGATAATAAATTTCCGTTTTATCGTGTTTATAGACTAAAGATAAGTATCGATTATTGACAAGCGACCGAATATATGTCGAAGAATCTATACTATCACGACTTTCGTACAGCGCGATATACAAGTGGTATGAGTGCTCTAATTATCGTGATGCTGGGTGTTTTCAATTTTTAGCGATTTTTAGCCTAATTAGGCAAGAAATGCTATGCAACAAAATGTATATGTTACAGTGAAATTAGGAAATCAGTGAAACTAGGAAATCGAACGCATTTCGCGTGATATACGAGCGTGTTTTCTTGCTTTGCGTGAAAATTAGCGAAAATGGACAAAAGAGAGAATGAAAAAAAAAAAATATTGTTCAGCGGTGTCTCTCTCTCTCTCCCTCTCTCCCTCTATCACTCTCTCCCTCCCTTTCTCTCTCTCTCTCTCTGTCTTTCTCTCTTTCTTCCGTGTTTCTCCATTGCGTCTCTGTATTCCGGTGATGAGCGATCTTTACACGTATGTCGACCTCCGGGAACTCTGCATATGATTGAAACTCTCTACGTACGAATCCGCGCGCTTGACCACTCGGCCACGAGTGCTGGAACATCAACACGAGTTTAAAATGCAGCTATTGCCATGTGAATGTCGAACGCCGCGCCGGCATTCTTAGAATATTTTTCTTTTTAGGTAGCAAATTGCGCTGACGCACTGAAACTATAAAAATTGATAGAATGAAAATTTGGATCGGTCTTGAGGTGAAACCATAAGTCTCCTGAGTCTAATTTAAATGTTAATTCTATCAATTTTTTATGGTTTCTTACTTGGTCTAATTTAAATGTTGATTCTATCAATTTATTCATGGTTTCTCTGTTGGTCTAACTTAAATGTTGATTTTATTAATTTATTTATGGTTTCTCCCTGAGTCTAATTCAAATTTTGATTCTATTAATTTTTTATGGTTTATTCTTTAGTCTAAATCAAACATATTGATTACATCAATTTTTTTATGGTTTCTCCCTTGGTCTAACTCGAATGTTGATTCTATCAATCTATTTATGGTTTCTCTCTGAGTCTAATTCAAAATGTCAATTCTATCAATTTTTTATTGTTTCTTACTTGGTCTAATTCAAATGTTGATTCTGTCAATTTATTCATGGTTCCTCTGTTGGTCTAACTTATAAATCTTGATTCAATCAATTTATTTATGGTTTTTCTTTGAGTCTATTTTTAATGGTTTCTTCCTCGGTCTAACCAAAATGTTGATTCTATTAATTTGTTTATGGTTTCTCCCTGAATCTAATCCAAATTTTGATTCTACTAATTTTTCATGGTTTCTTCTTTGGTCTAATTTAAACAGTTGATTCCATCAATTTTTTCATGGTTTCTCCCTTGGTCTAACTCGAATATTGATTCTATCAATCTATTTATGGTTTCTTTCTGAGTCTAATTTAAATGTTGATGTAGTCATTGTTCGTTTTCCTGCGTCAGTTTTTACTTTTGGTCTCCTTCCAATGAAGATTCTTATCAATTGTGATTCCAAGTACATATTTTGTGTGTTCAACTTTCCCTAATGACAATAAAATAAAACAATTTTTGTGGTTTAAAAAAAAAAAAAAAAAAAAAAAGCTTGTACGGGGCTCGAACTTGTTACCATATTTCACATATACGTAAAACGTATCAAAATTGTGCAGAAGTGTAAACGCGACGGCGCGGCGCGTACAATGATGATCATAAGGCTGAAGAATCACTCGAAGATAATGTTGGTAACCGCATATGTGCACGAAAAACACGCCACGACACACGAACGATAAAACGCGCGTGAAATTTCCTAGTTTCACTGATTTCCCAATTTCACTGTGACATATATAAAGACGTAACATCATTTTCAGTCTTGGATGCGTTCTGTATCGATTATTGACAACCAAATATATGGTCAACTCAGGTCTTATTATTTTTTTCTAATTAATTTACGATCGCGATTCCGAAAAGAAAATGCAGTAAGATGACTTATGCACGTCAGAAGATAAGAAAAAAGTACCAGAAGGAAGTATTACAAAACACAAATGGTGTTATGCCAGATGATTTGGCCCTTTATACACAAGAAGCCAATTATCTGAAGAATGGGCAGATTGGCGGTTTCACAAAAATATGTATGCAGGATCGGTAATAGTTTCTAAGGTCAGTAGCAGCGGTAAGTACAGGGACAGAAATGTTTTGGATAGAAAGGAATTTTTGCGAAAACAATTGCGTCATATTTCAAGACGTTGATGTGACCCGGAATTCCAGGAGACAAATGTAGAAGTGAGTGATAGTTATTGCAGGAATAAATGAATGGAATGATTTGAGAATTAGTTGAACGTGAGTTCAATATAGCCAGGAGAGATGTAAGTGAGTCAGTTAGCAGTAGAAATTTCAGCAGGGGATGAGGAGGTGGAGATCTGTATACTATAGAGTTTTGTTTGGTATAGTGAAAATGGAGGCAGAATTTTTCAATCAACGACTGATTATGACTCCTTGGATCGAGTTTGTCTATTCTATTTTAGATCCAGGTTTAGGGGGGCTGGTGGGTTGTGAAATTGGTATAGAGATAATGTTCCTAATAAGTTGTTGGTGTATTATAGTGTTGTTAGTTCAGAGATTATCAGCTAGATCGATTTGGATATCTGGGAAAGGGGTTAACTATGGAGAAGTGGATGATATGGCAGGGGGTGGATGGTTCAATTTGAGGTGTTTGAATAGTTCCCCGGAATCCACATGAAAGAGACAGATGTAGAAGTGGATGATGGTGATTGCAGGAGTAAATGAAAGCGCTGATTTAGGAAATTAGTTGAATAAGAGACCTGTACATCCCGGAAAAATGAAAGTGAGTTAGTTAACACTAGAAATTTGAGCTGGGATGAGGAGAGCTGGAGATGAGAAAGACAAGGGTGTATGGAGTTTAGTTTGGAGGAAATGGGGACAAAATTTTTCAATCAACGACTGATTTTGACTCCTTGGATCGAGTACGCGTATCCTAATTTAGGTCGACCAGATTTAAAAAGTTTGGTGGTTCGGAAAAAATTGGTTCTGAGATGATGTTCCAAATGAGTTGTCGGTATATAGTTTCGACCGAGTCGGATACTTGGGAGAGGGTTTAGCTACAGAGAAGTGGATGATATGATAGGGGGTAGTTGGTTCAACTTGAGTTGATTGAATAATTCAGTCTTAAGAGGAAGGATGAGAGAATTATGTCGGCAGAGTGCGGATGCATATATTGGAAGCTGAGTGAATTGAGCTGTGGATATAAGAAAATTGACAATGAGAGTTCGGAAGCGGCATCTGAAGGGAGGAGGAGTTACTAGCTTCAACGCAGAGGCTGAGAGTTGGGCTAGATCGTTGTTAATTAGGGCTTGATTCACTTCAGAAGCGAATACATTGACTGACAGAAAAGAGTTGTAGATTTATTGTTAACTTTGGTCGCAAAAACAGTGGCGTTATGTTCTGGGAAGTTGACGTGACTCGGAACCCACAGGAAGGATACAGATGTAGAAATTGATAATGGTGATTGCAGGAGTAAATGAATGCGAGTATTTGGGGAATTAGTTGTATAAGAGTCCTGTATAACCAGAAGAGATGAAAAAGAGTCAGTTAACGATGGATATTTGAGCTGGAGTGAGAAAATGGAGATAAAGGCTCGAGTATATGGCGTTTTGTTTGGTAGTGAAAATGAAGGCAGAATTTTTCAATCAACGACTAATTATGACTCCTTGGATCGAGTACGCGTACCCTGTTTTGGGTCCAAATTTAGATCCGTCGGTAAAGTAGGGCTGATGCGTCGGAAAATTGGTTTAGGGATAATGTTTCTAATGAGTTGTCGGTATATAGTGTAGTGAGTTTGGAGATGATCAGCTAGATCGAGCCAGATATTTACGGGAGAGTTTAGGTATGGAGAAATGGATGGTTGGTAGGGAGTAGATGGTTCAACTTGAGGTGATTGAATAATTCAGGTTCAAGAGGATAGGGTAACAGTTCAGAATGAGTAGTTGGCCAGGTGAAGAGGGATCGTTGAACTTTAAGAAATGACAGGCTTCTGTGAGGAACGTATAAGTGTTCCGTCCGAAGGACGGGAATTTCTGCTTGTGTAGTGATAAGAGGGATTGACTTTTGGGTGGTGCACGCAGTACCGCAAATAAACTAAAACTATCATTATTTATATGAATCGCTTTTCAAAATCAATTATTTAAACTGATTGTCGAAATTACAAAATTGAAGATTCCGTTGAGAGGAACAGGAAAGTTGTTGTATTGAATTATGATGGTTACTGAGAAAGAGGCATATTTTCAGACGTACAGCTTGCAATAACGGCTTTTTGAATGTCGGATTTTATAATATGCCTGTAACATATATACCGGGTGGACCAGAAAGATGTTACCCGTAAAATGAGAGTTTGTGCCAAATTCACTCCAGCGCAAAAAGACGAAACGTTAGATGTATACTTCAAATGAACAAAATTTCTATCTCAATTTTATCTTCAATTTGTGCCCCTACCCAACTTTCTACGACTTTTTTGAGCCGAGTTATGGACCAAAATGGGCCAAAAATTGACCAATTAGCCAAAAATCAAAAAATGTTTGAATTTCCATATTTTACTCGATTTAAAAGTGAAATTTGACACCGATTTCGAAAAAAATATCTAAATAATCCTACGAAGTTTGAAAGTGATGGAATTTTCAATTTCTTACTTCAGAAATCTTGATAAATTGATAAATTTTTGGCACATTTTGGTCCATTACTCGGCTCAAAAAAGTTTTAGGAAGTTTGAAAGGGGCGCAAATTGAAGATAAAATTGAGATACACATTTCATAGTTTTGAAGTATACATCTAACGTTTCACGTTTTTACACTAGAACAGATTTAATGAAAACTCCCATTCAACTGGTAACATCTTCCTGGTCCACCCGGTATAGCTCCATGGCGTGGTCGATGTATATAGCCTAACAAATAGCTCCTTTGAGTAACTGGATATGCAATAATTCATACACCAATTGACCCTTCAATGAGTCAAATATGTAATGCTTCAAACATCTAAAGACTCAAAACATCCTTCTGAGATATTCCAAGTCCTCCTCCTATTATATATAGTTCCAAAGTTCGGGCCTGTGACGTCACAATTTGATCATGTCATAGATCTGGTACGTCATTATTTTTCAGATCCCACGTGCCCCATAAAATAGGTTTCTGCTACGTCTGAGGAGCTCATGAGTTTTTCCTCAGATAAAGCCATCACAATAAAAAAATAAAATTCCCAGCATGATTATAAGAGTAATTGGTACGAAAAGAAAGGGGGTTATATTTCCCTCCATACCCCCTTCATTCTATAAAACGGATTCCCTATTAACTTACGAGTTTTTGTTTTAGCATTTTACATCTTTCTGAGGTTGGGTTACTTTTGGAAAATAGCCGAGAAAATTATCATGAGAGTCATCCTCAAGTTTGGGATTACTAGCTTAATATACGTTTGCTACATAATAGATCTACTCTCATTTAGCCAAGAATAGTGTACACACAACATACAGCAATACTACTACGTATTAAAAACCCTAAATTCTAAACTAGACTACAGGCGTAACCTCCAAGGCCAAGAAATACATCATCACATTTTAGGCTTTTACTTCCATCAGGCTGGAAAAATTTCAAATTTTGAGATTGTACACTAGACCACCTTACGAGCTAGGCTGAGATTTCAAGCCCCCGATGACGTCATAGGGTGGGCGAAGCCTCTAATTGAGGGACTTGAAAGAATTCATGTTTACCCCAGACGTGTTATGATGTCATCAATAACCTTCACCTGATGCAGCCCACATGAATAGCGGAAGCGAGATTAGCCAGTTAAGAGTATATGAAGCCCCTAGCGTATTATACTAGTTTAGATTTCTGTCATGATTTTGTTACTACGAAGTCATTACTGACCTCGACCTAATTAATTAGGCTTATACTATAGGCTAATAGATACTCGTGGAGAGAGGAGGCAAACGAAGGCGTCCATCAGGTACTCAGCCTAACACACTTCTAATATGCAGTAGCCTTAAATTAGGCCAAGAAATACAGGAGGCCGTCTACTAGTTAGCCTACATACAAAATATTAGGCTTCTACTAAGCTTAGGGATATTCGATTTCGAATCGTGGCCCTTACAACCTATTTTTTCCTCCTCTCCCCCTTCCTCTCGATCTCAATTAAATTACCTAAGCAGCTCACTTTATTCACACAAACAACAGGTCGACAAAATCATTACTTCAAAATTTCCCTCTCATTCTCTCTGATGCTAGGTAGACGGGTCCAACCCAGAACCGGATAGCTGTATCGTCTCCATCTAGGGTAACATCGTGTATGAGAAACGTAGCTTCCATATTCATCGCCGAGCTTGCAGCTATATTCACCTCCTTCTCTCTTTCTTGCAAATTTCTTGTACTATCTGATTCTGTCTTATCCTCACTTGCTTCAAGACCTTTATTCTCATACACTCGTCAAGTTCTTTCTCATCCTCCATCTCTTTTATATGGATACCGGGACGCATCGAACTCAAGGAATATGACGCAATGGACCTTGACACAAAGCAGGCATTGCTTTCATCTTCTATATTAATCCCTGGGGCCCTCTCTTGTGCAATCTCAAATTCTATTACTGCTCCTTCATCTACTCCTCCTGGCATGATTTTTGGTCCTCCTTAGTCTATCTCAAACCGCCCTTCCCAACGAGAAAACGTCATCCTAACCCATCTAGGAATAGATCGTACCCGTCTCCCCCACTCTCTTCTACTTTTATGCCTTTTATTCCCTTCAAACCTACTTAGGTATACTATAATGCTGATGTTCCATTTAACACTTCTCTTGCCCAACTCTCGGAATCATCCGGCTTTACCATTCAATCTTTCTCTGATACATCACCTCCAATCCATTTGTTTCTATAACATCCTTATTGTTCTATCTGCTCCCTCCGAGCCATGTACTCGCAAAGGTTGTTTAAAAAAATCCTTATTCGTGAGTTAAAGTTGAATCTTGAGCGAAAAATTGCGTTGTTTCAAAATAATTGATGTAAAGTCCGTGTTTTCTTCCAAAATCGGTATCTTTCCGTCCTCAATCAACAGAAGATCTATACGAATACCTTTCAGTTGATTCGCAAAAGAAATATTTTTTCCTTTTATATATAGACACGTAGGTAACGGACGACGGTAGAATAGTATTTTTTTTTTTTCATATGTATCCCTCGTAATTTACGAAAAAAAAACTAAGAACTGGCTTCTAGAGGAAGATTAATTTAATATAAGGAAGAATTCCCGAGAACACAGATAATAGGGTGAAAAGAGCGAAAGTGACCAGCCAGTAGAAAATCGACGAATAACTAGCGTGGCAATTTTTCTAAGTTCTCTCACCATCGCCTCGGGACACGATCTTTTCCTTCACGCTTGATTCCCTTCCATCGCGTGTCTTTGAACTATTAGGATTGTCTAAGGCCGCGTTCGAAAGAATATTCAGAGAATGCCGAGTTTCTCGAAGGCACTTGTAAAATGTTAGATTGCGAATCTTTCTTCTAGTCCGTGAATTGTCCTAAAATTCGAGGGACCTTAAAGATAACATTTATCGCGACTAAAACTGTTAGAAAAAAAGAGGGAACGCGGGAAAATAAACATTACAAAAAGCTCAGACCTGCGTAGTACGTATTTTGATATTATTTTTGTGACCCACGTGTAGTCTCTGTTCAGCATGAAGGCTGACATTTCATTAGTAATAAGTTAGCACACAAAAAAGAAATTTTCGCTGCGTTTCTTACGCGTGTAAGTTTGTTTGTCTCTGAACTTACTACAGTCGCGACTTAAGTAGCTTCATTTGAATAACGTGCAAAAAAATTGCGGCAAAATAACGATATAGTAATTAATAAAGTCCGTCTGGAAATTATCAAGATAGTCTACGCCAGGTTTTACAACATTAGTACCGTGGGAGAATATTTCTCAAATTTATTTCGAAGCCTCGGTGCCCATTAATTTCGAAGGGTACTTTTTTCCCTTTGAATTTTTCAATTTAACGAGGATATTACAAGAGGAAAATGTACTAAAAAGATTTTCATCGTCATGATGACTGACTTAATTAAAAGTTTCTTGACCGAAGTTAGTCCTTCGGTAATTAATTTCATTGTAAAATGAGGATAATTTTGTGCTTATATTTTACTTTTGTAATTTCACGCAGTCAGACTTCAGTTTTGCGCACAAGTCTAAACACTATACCAATGGCTTGTGGCATTTTTTGACGAAGAGCCAAGTATTATCAATATTATTGAAATTTTATGGTCTGTTAAAGGTTCATTTCTATCATAATATTAAAATAGTTTCTGTAAGCCACAATTTGTTGCCATATCGAGGTTATACTCGCTATTCAAATTTTTGATGAGAATTCTCGAGTTTGATACATCGATTGCGATACTTCCCGAGGGTTAAACGAAAATCAGTATGGTAAAACTCTTCATTCATACTTATTACCAAGTATTAGAAATTAAGAGGATCTTCGCCTTCGCCATTTTTCATACTTCCTTATTCTCAAATCTACCTTGCCCCTGGACTGGCTACACTCAATCCCCGAAAACCTACCGAGTGAGGAAATTTCTCGTGAACGAAGTCTGGAGAAACGATATTACTTTTCCTCAGACTAGTAAGATATTGTTAATCCGATCGAATAAATTCCTTGTTCTCAAAAAAAGAGCCAAATGAAATGAAAATAGGAAAAACTACAATACGATAGGTAGAGTAAATGTTTCGAAATGTTATCATTTTTCCAACACGTCTGCACACAACGTGCTGGGCTTAACATGTAGACTAAATACAAATATTCTACTAATAAAACAACACTTACGTTATTTTCAAAGAATTTGGAACTACGTGTCTCGCTGAACGATGGATTTTGCAGTTCGATGAATTGGTAAAACTTACGTGATCGCTGATGTAATGAAAACAAACACGAGCTACCGGTGAAAACAGTAAATATTGACGAATTAAAATAAAAACACCGAAGTAAACTCGTTACCGGGATAGAGCCGCGAAGCGGAAAAAATAAATAGAAATATAGGGGATTCGAAGGATCGAAGAAAAGAGAGAGAGACACACACCCACAAGAAAATTGCGAAACTTGTACCGGAGAATTTTTCTACATTGAATTAATAAAAAAAACTTTGAACCTTGTCTCTCATCAAAATAATATTTTCGAAGGTAAGGCGATGCATGATATCTGAGCGAGAAAATGTCGTACGAATCTTATCTTCGCAGCTTATGCTCTATACTTACACAATATTCATTTTCCTAACGAAAAAAAACACCTCTGAGAAGAGTTTCAAAAAATTACCAAACGTACGGTTCAAGATTAAGGAAGTGACTTAGATTTGGCTAAAGCATTTGATTCTAACCTAAATCCAGTCACACACTTCTCTACAAACTTTTGTCTTTACATTCCCCTTCTCCTCATATCGATATGGAGCGCTTTAGTCGACCATGAGTATGAGAGACCATTTCACTCGAAGCCTGATTTTATCCAGCAGATCTATAGCATTTAGGAGAGACTCCTGCTCCCTTATTTTTTCTGGGAAGGGGGAACATAAACAAGACTATAGCACTCGTGGTATCTATCAAAGTTCGTCCATGGCTTCAAGATGCATTTGCTTTGAATTTAGAATTGCTTCCGGGGGAAGCGTGTATTTGAGAAATATATATAAAATTCAATCTCACTTGTACCCGTTCAGAGCTCCTAAATTCCTCAAGTAAATGCAATTTATTATCTCGAAAGTTTAATTTCAAAGTGTAAAGATATTGAATGGCGATCATTTAAGAAAAATTTGAGACTTCAATCATGGAAGCTTCTCCCATTGGTAAGGAGCTAGAGAGCAGGTAAAATGGCATAAATCTTGTTTTGACATATATCATGTCTTTACCGAGTCCTGACCTCTAATATAAAATTCTGCGAGTGCCCCTCCCCCCTCGTTACCTTGTGGGTGATTCAGAAATCAGAGAGTGCCTCCGCAGAAATCTGCTACATGTTTCATCTAAGCCCCAAGCCCGTCAGTAGTATACTAGACTAAGAAGGAGTTAAACCAACACCCCAAAAGCTAGGAGCTTTTCTATGAGGCTTCTTATACGAGGTTAAACCTACAACTCCAGCCTTTTTCAGGCCTTGTATAATGTAACCACATATTCTGCAAGCAATGCTGAAACACATATTCCATAAGCAATGTTGAACCACACATTCTGAAAGCAATACTGAACCACACATTCTGTAAGCAATGCTGAACCACATATTCTGAAAGCAATGCTGAACCAAACATTCTGTAAGCAATTCTGAACCACATATTCCATAAGCAATATTGAATCACACAATCTGAAAACAATGCTCAACCATGTATTCTGTAAGCAATGCTGATCCACATATTCTGTGAGCGATGCTGAACCACGTATTCAATAAGCAATGTTAAACCACACATTCTGAAAGCAATGCTGAACCACACATTCTGTAAGCAATGCTGAACCACATATTCTGAAAGCAATGTTGAACCACATATTCTATAAGTAATGCTGAACCACATATTCTGTGAACCACATATTCCATTAGCAATGCTGAACCACATATTCTATAAGCAATACCAAACCACATATTCCAGAAGTAATGCTGAACCACAAATTCCATAAGCAATGTTGAACCACACGTTCTAAAAGCAATGCCCAACCACACATTCTGTAAGCAATTCTGATCCACATATGCAGTGTGGTTCAACATTGCTTATGGAATATGTGGTTCAGCATTACTTCTGGAATATGTGGTTTGGTATTGCTTACAGAATATGTGGTTCAGCATTGCTTACAGCATATCATATGCTGTAAGCAATGCTGAACCACATATTCTGTAAGCAATACCAAACCACATATTCCATAAGTAATGCTGAACCACATATTCCATAAGCAATGTTGAACCACACGTTCTGAAAGCAATGCTGAACCACATATTCTGTAAGTAATGCTGATCCACATATTCTGTGAGCAATGCTGAACCACACATTCCATAAGTAATGCTGAACCACATATTCCATAAGCAATGTTGAACCACACATTCTGAAAGCAATGCTGAACCACATATTCTATAAGTAATGCTGATCCACATATTCTGTGAGCAATGCTGAACCACACATTCTGTAAGCAATGTTGAACCACATATTCCATAAGTAATGCTGAACCAAATATTCCATAAGCAATGCTGAACCACATATTCTGTGAACCACACATTCCATTAGCAATGCTGAACCACACATTATGTAAGCAGTGCTGATCCACATATTCTGTAAGCAATGCTGAACCACATATTCTGTAAGCAATACAAAACCACATGTTCCATATGTAATGTTGAACCACACATTCTGAAAGCAATGCTGAACCACATATTCCATAAGTAATGTTGAACCACATATTCTGAAAGCAATGCTGAACCACAAATTCTGTAAGCAATGCTGAACCACATATTCCATTAGTAATGCTGAACTACATATTCTATAAGCAATACCAAACCACATGTTCCATAAGTAATGTTGAACCACACATTCTGAAAGAAATGCTGAACCACATATTCCATAAGCAATGTTGAACCACACATTCTGAAAGCAATACTGAACCACAAATTCTGTAAGCAATCCTGATCCAAACATTTTGTAACCAATGCTGAACCACATATTCTGTAAGCAATACTGAACCACATATTCTGTAAGCAATACTGAACCCCATATTTCATAAGTAATGTTGAACCATATATTCCATAAGCAATGCTGGACCGTATATTTGGTGAACCACATAGTCCGCAAGCAATGCTGAACTACATAATATTCTGTAAGCAATGATGGTTGTTTAACCAAAAGATCTTAGCTGCAGTGATTAGTGTGGTTCAAGTATTTCGCTACTCTCTGGAGTACACCTTTTGTATCAATATGATCAACCATAATAGTAACATACAAGAACGTATTAATCTGATCTTCACGCTAGAACATTTTTTTCTTACAGGGGTGCATTCGCAGATACAACAGGACATCTATCTTGTTTTCTAATAAACCAATTGTTAACTAAAGGGATATAAGGTTCATTTAAAAAACAAAACGGATGCCCGTTTTACTTGCTCTCAAGCTCCTTACCTTAGAGGAAAACCGTAGATCATGGACGTCTTGTTTTCATATACTGTCTAGCGTGCTCTTCATCATCATTCACTATACAACACTTTATATTGATACCTACCAATTTCCATGTTAATGATGTGTAATACTCATACTAAAATTCTACTCTTTGAAAACACCCACTTTCCAGAAGTCATCAACCAGCGACGGGTCTCATACCCTTACCTTAGTGACGTCATAAACCCAAATCACAATACATATATCTCTATTGGTATTACAGCTTCAACAATATTCCTTAGCATCATGTTAGGCAACGCATACACCCTCGTTAAGCCTAATATGTATAACCAACACCTCTATGCCTCAACCCACCTCAATGAGTCTAGCCTCCTCTAACATTACCACAGTACCAACGTAGTTAGACGCTCTTTAAACAGTTATTTGAGCTACGCTTAATGGTAGCCTAGTTCAACTCCTATTTCTCTACTGGTGTGGGCCAGCCTAGTTTAGCCTCTCCTTCAACAATATGCAGTATTATTCTAAATGTTACATCGTATGGAAAACTTGGTGACGTCACACGTCATCAACACATGACGTAAGCCTAAGACTGCACACTTTTGTGAAATCATTGCGCTATATATTTCATGTCAAACATATTTGGCCAGTATCATCTTCAGAAAAGACATATTCACATCAGAAACCAAAGTTGGGATCAGCAATAATTCAACTTATAGATGATTCGAGAAAAGTTATAGGCTGCATAGATGGAACAGAAAAAAAAAAGGCATTTCACACGAAACTAAATTTTTTTGTTTTTGTACTTATAAATAAAAAATTCAACGGATTACGAATTATTCTATCGCAGCCTAGGATTCAATCACAACGACGACCAAATTAATCTAAAAGCAGAACCAACTTGTAAGATAAATTCCTTTGTTTATAGGCTACTCATTGAAATTTTCAGAAAAACAGTATTGGCTCAATTCAATGATTGAATCTCCAATTTGTCACTGTCACCTTCAATTCATAATTGGATCATCATCACAAAACAAGAGACGAGGCGAAGTTTCCCACCCTATCAGAATAAGGAACGAAGAGAGGACATAAAAAATGGTAAAAACAATTATTTCGATACTACGGGGTCCGATAGAAATTTTTCACTAAATTTGTACAAGGTGTTTCCACCCAAACTACGAAGTCGAATTTCGTCCAGATTTTTGTATTGGTATATTTCGTAGGATGGAAATAAGGTAATGTATACGGTCATAAAAGTGGTTATAAAACTGTAAAAGACCGTACGTCATAAAATTTCAAGGTGTGAACCGGGAAAAGAAGGATATTAGTATACATTTCTTCGTTCTACCGTACAGTTTTCATACGAAAAAAAAAAAAAAAAAAAAACTCATAGGAAGTCTTACATTTTGAGACAACTTTATTCGACTAAAAGAATCCATTATCAACATTATCATCTCAGAAAAATCCAAATAGTACAAGCAATACGCGAAAATAATCAATAGAAATGAGTTCTCCGCATAAAAATTTACACATCCATTTTTCATCGCGGTACTGACTCGTATTTTCAAAAACTCTAACCTGTAACTCACACTCGGGAAATTTTAATAAAACACTCGCTTCATGAGAAGATATCCTAGTACTCGCACATCTCGAATTTCGCTGTTCGTTACTCCTCTTCGTTATCTGTCCCTATACCAATCAGAACAATGGAAACTGAATACTTTCTCCGATCCTTCCAGGCTCAAAATTGATACGATCTAACCGATGATTGGATGAAAAACCGGGGAAAATGATTCGAGTAAGAGCGGACGTATGAATTTGAGCATCATTAGTTTTTGCGGGAGTTCCAGACAGTTTTTAATGATATTGAGGTTGAAAAAGTATTGAACTTTAGGCTCGATTGACGACCCGATCTCAATAATATAGTGCATGTACGTGTTTGAAATACAGAATAATGAGGATTTAATAGCCATAATGTAAAGATAAAACCACCTGCAATAAATTTTCTAGAAAACTAGAAGAAAGAAAGATTCACAAGCGGATCCTCTTTTTCCAAGATGAAGCTTACTTTGAGTCAATATCACAACAATTAGGAAAAGATCTTCGGAATCTGTCCCACATGCATGTTGCAAACTCCTTCCTCTGGTATTGAAAAATCCTCAAATGTACAATTCTACACACTGAAGTGGAATTGTACAATTGAGAATTTTTCAATATCTAGCGCACTACTTACACCTCACCACACTCGATATGAGTTTCAATGGTAAACAGAAGATCATGGACAGGTCTTGCTTTTATTTTGTCTCGCTTGCTTTTCAATCAGGTGAGCGAGGAATTGTGAGAGGTGAGGGGTGAGCGAGAGGGTGAGTTGATGTGTGAGCAAGAGTAGGAGCGAGTACGAGAATGCGCAGGAGGAGAGGCAGGAGGGAGACTGCAAAATGTAAACAAGCAAGTGCCCCGCCAGCGAGAAGTGTGAAGAAGTTTACAACCGGTATCGCCATCTGTGGTGTCTTGAGTGAGTGAGGGAAGGATGTCATACTTCTCTTGGACCTCAGCGAGCTGGTGTTGAAGAGCGTGGTGCGCCTCGCGGAGCTCAAATAGTTCATCGAAGGTGCTGAGGTATGTCAGCGGGCAGAATTCGGGGAGGTCAGCGTACAGACGAAGTAGCTCAGTCAGGTAGGGATAGGCAGTCTGCGGAAGGCGCAACAGGTGGCGGCCATTGCGCTCTCGGTATAGGAGGCCGGGAGGGGGACTTCTGCCATGACCTGGGAAGCATCTGCACTGTAGTCGGCCATCGTGTGGAGAGACGGTAAACGCATGCTCGGCAGAGGACTCCAAAAGGTGGCGAAGGCGAACGGAGGTGTTGTGGGCCTCGGGGGTGGAGCCGGTGCGGCGAGGTACGTAAAACCTGAGCCCCGGGTTCGAGTATGTTGTCCGCTTCAAGTGCTGGTGCGGTGGAGGTGGCTCAGGCAGGCTCAGTAGTCAAGGCACGAGAGGGTGGGGTGCGATCAGGAGCACCCGGAACGGTGGCTTGCCGCTGGTTAGTATGCGCGAGGGTTAGCGTTGATGAACGGCCTACAGTAATTGTGGAGAATAGACTCAGGCCAGAAGCCCTGGAATCTGTTGATCCGCGTCGCGGAGGGAGGCAGTCTTCTGGCAGTAGATGGTCCAGGCAGGAGGTGTTCGCGCCTAAGTCAGAGCCAGTGTAAGATAAGTCAGGAGCGTCGTCTGGAACAATAGGATGTAAAGGGTTAAACTAATAAGCGAGTTTCATTCATTGAAAACATAATCATACACTTTTGTGGTGTCGTCCACCCTTGACTTCCACAACCTCAACCTCAATGATATCATCACCGTGACGTTCTCAACCCCGATGTCTGTTTGCAAATATAAATTGGGTACAAGTAACAATAAACAAGAATTAATTAGAACAAAAGAAAGTGGTTTGCGGGTTTGTTTGTTTGTTTACATTCAGAAGAGTGACGTCATTAAGCCATGACATCATTAGGGACGTCATCATCCTGAACATTAGTGACGTCATCAACCTAATTATAAACAAGAATTGATTAGCGGTTTGCGGGTTTGTTTGTTTACACTCACAAAAGTGACGTCATCAACCCGTGACATCATCAGTGACACCATCATCTCTAGTTCTAAGATATTTATACTTTCGTGATGTCATCGTTCTCAAGCTTAGCGACGCCATCAACTCATCAACTCGTTACGTCGTGACCTTGGAGACAACACTTTTCTTGGCGTTATCAACCTGTCACATCATCACTAACGTTACATATTTTATGTAGAAAAAAAAAAAAAAAAAAAAAAAAAAAGAAACCTTCATTGGATATCCACCTCAGAAAAGATGTATCCATGGCTTGAAATGTGAGGCTGCCAGTAAAGCTTTCTCCCTCTTCAGGCGAAAAATTTTGCTTACTGCGGGATACATCTTTTAAAATGGCTTTAAATTTTCAATCAAACAATTTTAGAAGTCGTATTATTCACCGTAGGGAAGAAAGTTTTCCGCGTTTCTACCTTGTACACTAAGGCTCAAGTTTCAACCAAACGTTGAAAAATTTGATAAAACTGCCTTTTTACTTCTTAAGATGATCCGATTCGAGCAGACAGTGAACGTCTCGATTTAAACAACTGGTTCCTCTTGAAAATATTGTGATTGGGTATAGAGAAGACAGTATTATCTTCGTTGTAAAACTACAGGATATGCAATTTGTCTATTGAAACTCTCCAGGATATTTACAGGAAACACTCAAATCTTATTCGTTTTTTAATCTCTTCTTTCCAAGAACTTCCAGAGAAGGGATCTGAAATAATTTTTAATCAAATTTATGAATCCCTGAAGGTAGGCATATCTCCGTTGTATCCAATAAACTTGCGAATTTATGAACTCATTATTGTTGTGGTTAGTACTCGTATTCCGACATTTTTCTTCAACCGCAGAGTTCACATACTTATGTCCACGTTTATTTGCATTTCACTTCTCTTGCGTCTTCTTTTTGTATTACAGTTTGGATAATGAAAATGATATATGAAGAATTGTAAACATTTATCCCTTTAAACACCATCATTTTCGTCTGTTAATTTATAATGCTAATAAAAGAAAGAAAATACGAAGTTATGTAGGCCGGTATAATTTGTCTAAAAAGTCTAATGAACGAGGAAGAAAAGAATAATTGACCACTCGACGACATTCTGTTTTGATCAACGAGGGGGAAAAATATACAAAGAAGAAAACAATAAAAAAAAAAAATAAAAAGAAGGAAAATAAAAGAGTTTAAATGTAATCGTGATCTGGTTTTTGCGATGCAATTAAACGCTCCTCTTGGCAAGTGTTTAATACAAGTTGACAAAAAATCACGCGAAAAACTGGCGCTATACGAAAGATCACCCGAGATCATCAAGTGTTGTAACGACAGACAGGCTTATAGTGTCGGCCGTGCACAGCGGTACATCGTGACCTAATATCATGTCGCTGACACTTTCTCATATTTTGCCAAACTAATTCCGGATTTTGAGAAGCGCTCAGTCATAAAATGTACAAAGGTAGAGCAAATTTCTATCAACCTACTAAAAAAGCGAGTATAGTACGTAGTTTATTTGAATAGTGAATAATTGCATTCGAATTACGAGTACGAAAAAGAGACCATCCCCTCACATGCTGATACATTATGTGCTTACTTCAAAGGAGCATTTTCCCTCCTACTCTACTAATTACTACAAAAATTTGGTAAAGAAGAGAATGGAACGGTCGCACATAATCTCGTCATCGTATTTGAGACTACGTCAACGACTTTCGTAGTTGGTCTCATTTTTTTCGACCTTTTTAAATCTTTTCATCTTCGAATCGCATCTCTTTCGAAGGAGAGTACGAGGATTTCATGAGACAGTGTAAGGCTTCGTTATTGTTGCTGTTCAGTCCTGCTACCCACTTCTCCGAAGCAGGACGTCTTCAAACGTAACATTATCATCAGTTTCATCCTTTCATTTTTTCAATTTCCATCGTTTCTCTCTATGTAACAGGCGAGTACGGCTAACAATCTTTAACCTATCTTACTCGAATATCGGAGCTTTAAACCGACTTCAGGAATTTCTTGCAGTAAACTGCACAGTGAATATACGAGGTATCAACTGAAGAAACATCGAGTCATTATATTCATTTGAATTTTTTCACAGAATTGTTTCACGTAATACACGCCTAATCAACGTCATTCACTCATTTCGTTAGTTTCACTTCAAATCGGGCTAAATGAGATAGACCAGAAAGTACTAAATCGAGCGTGTGGAACCGAAAACTGCCATCTTAACTAAGTACCCGCAAACCATAATGACATCCTTGTACGCGATTTGCCGCTAATTGATTCGGTAGGCATAACTAAAAACGCAATCGCATGTATATTGGTATTATCGGTACCGAGAAAACTTCGAAATAATAATACCCTTTCAGAAGTACATTAACCAAAGTTGAGTCAAAAATCACTTACAATAACGTCATTAGAGTATTTTGTATAGGTAATCATTCTTCAAAATTTATTCCCTCGATTGAAGAATTTTTTTTTTTTTTATTGTCTTTACCGGCACCCCACCCCTACGAGTTCACCCCCCCCCCTCCCCCCCCGTTGATGGACTCACAATCCTCGAACCCTAAACCTGATCCAGAAATCTGCGGGTCCGAGTTTGAGTTCCCCTCACCTGGCATGATATTAGGCTATACTAACTTCAAACTAAGCTTAATTAGGCTATATCCGTATACTATCTCTAAACTAGGCAAAGCATAAAGCATAAAAGTAACAATAATAATATAATAGTGAAAATGTTTGAAACTCTTTACTCATTTCAAGATTACACCTCCCGCAAAAGTATATTGGAGTAAATAGGCGAGTGCTTTCGGCAAACATGCCATCGATGAGCTGCCATATAAACTGACATTTTCTGAAAGTTACAACTATTAATAAGTCAACAACAAATGCTAGATAAAATTAGTCGCGGATGACGTGTTCGGTGAATTAGTATTTGATTCGTAAATTCACATTCGGGAATATAATATTGGTTGGTGACGACGTCTTTTTTGTTGCGATACTTAAGCCGCAGAATCTCGACAGTTTCGAGAGCGGTTCGTTTCGAAAGGAATTTTCGTAGGGTACTCGTAATAGTTCTACGTCACTCAAAGGTATGTTTTTCTTTGCTGCAAACGCTTTTGGGTAGGCTTTTTTCCATTGCTTCTTCATGATGACGAACTCTCATCGTGACGTTTTTTTCTGTCTCTCCAGTATATGCCGCTGGACACTCTTTCTTTTTATTTGATTTTGTATACTCCACTCTTTTCCAAATGTTCCACGAGGTCCACAGGAGTTTAGAAAGTTACTATCCAACAAACTCTTTGATATAAATGTAAGGCCGTAGAGACTTTTTGGGTTATCAACACTAAATTGGGATCACCTCGCCCTCCTTCGAATGTATCCCTTGTGATAAGAAAAAAAGACAAATTTTTAATGTGGCTTTGCTCGCACTATACCTAAAGAAAAAGGTCGACGTTTCGACGTACTAAGACGTCTTCATCGGAACAAATGGCAAAAGAAATTGAAAAAACACTCCCTTTTCTTCTCAAAATGCAAAAATCATTGAGAGAGTCACTCCCTCTCTTTAAATTAATACCAATGTACTAAATTTGAATGAAATATCATCGAAAATAAAATTCAATGGACCCATGGTTAAGAATGAACCAAGAATGAACCTGTTGAATGATAAAAGGTTCTTCATCACAATACACGCACTGATAACATAAGTGGTAAAAGGATAGGAAAATCCGCTTCTCGTAACGTAAGCAGCTACTCGCAGCTATTCGTAAGCAGCTACTCGTAATTGTGAGAAATTTTTCGAAAAAAATGGAAATTTCTCGAGAACTGCTCATCCGATTCTCGAAAAAATTGTAAGTGCACTTCTTCAGATATATTATTACAATATGGCCAAGTTACAAACAAATCCATCGGGTAGTTTCGGAGGAGTTCGGCGGACAAAAAAATCTTATAAATCCGTCAAAATGCCGATTTTATCAAATCGGCAATATTTCTATTCGATCTGAAGTACCTGGAAGATAAACAGGGAGAATATTTTCAAATAAATTTATATGAACACATCAAAAGCAAATTAACATCAAAATAATGACGATAATACTTTAGAAATAAGTCTGTATAAAATGTTGAACAGTATCCAAAAATAAAATGAATTTCGTAGAGCAAATAATCACGATAATATTTTACAATCGGAAGAAGTCAATCATTGTTCGTTCCATTTTACCGACTTTTTACTTGTAAAAAGTGAGGTATTACACCCGACGCAAAGTATTCAGGGGGAGGGAGCAATGAATTTTCTCGACGTTTTGGAGGTCTTAGATCACTTCTACCCTAATAAGAAAATTTCAGGTTTCCTTATATATATAAGATTTTTTTGTCCACGCACTTCCTCAAAAACTACTGGTTGGATTCTCATGAAATTTGGCCAAGTTGTAGTGGATTATCTGAAGTTGGGAATGTGAATTTTTTTCTTAGATTTCTCGAGTAGTTGAGTAACTCTCAATTTTCCTCGAATTTCTTAGTGTTGTTTCTCAAAAAATATCAATCTTATTATCTTCATATCACTACATTACGTCATAGTTTATTCAATCTTATTGCTCTGTAATTTTTGTATCGGTTGGACTAGTGGTTCTTGAGTAAATCTCAAAATATACGTGGTCCACGTATAGAGCCGTAAGAGCTAAATCTCGCTTATTCAATTTATTTGAGTTCGTTTGCCACGTGATTAAAGCATCATACACCTATTGGCTGCAAAAACTTCTCATTACCAGTCATATATGATTGAAAAAATTCGACGTTTATTGGATACGTTAAACAAACGTTGCACGTAAGCGATGGATTGAATATTGGCCGTGTATTTTATAATTACTGCGTTATGCAGGTATACATATCATTTTTTTTTTTTTTTTTTTTTCTTATACATTATCGCAATAGGCTCGTAGCCTGAACACTGGGGAGTAATGTTGAAATTCAGGTAAAGACAAAGTGGAAGTTTCATTGCCCATTTCAATTTTCCTCATCTATGTTTTGATTTTTGTCATTATCGACTTTATAATATCTTACTGTACCTATTTTTGGAAATGGACAGTCAGGTTAATACTTTAAGATTCTTCTAAATCACCTAAGTTTTATATTTTAATTTTAATAGAACTCATTAAAAAGATTAGAAATGAATTGAACACTAGAAGAGAAAGTGGAATACCTTAAATCATTATTATCACAATCAGCTTATAAGTGAGAAACAATGAAGTTTAGGTATGGGGAGCATGTGTAAATGATTTTATAGCAAATTATTGAAAAGTCGGTGATGCTTACGCTTCTGCGTGAGCTTTTTTAATTAATAAGTGCTCGTGCCGTACAAATTGCACCTCCAAAAGATGTGCCTGTAACAAACAGGGGTTGGGGTGCAATTTGGCCCGCCATGTCGGACGTACATGTGATAATCACAAAGACTGATGTTTTAATATTTCCTGCTCGACTGTATTTTTATAATGACGACGATTGACTTTTTCTAATTTCTTAATATTTCCTGTTTAAGTTATTGAATAAGATTGGTAAGGACCCTTCTATATGCAGTGGCTACAGGCCTATTGCATTGTTGAACTGTCTAGGTAAAGTACTGGAAAAAATTATCAATATTATAGAATTATTAAAGGAAGTTGAATCAAAAAAGATTTATCATTGCAATGTAGTCACTCTAGCGAAATGGCTGTGAGGTATCTTTGTGATCATATTGACTCCACTTTAAAACAAGACAATAGAATCATTAACGTAGTTATCACCCTCGATGTGAAGGGTGCTTTCGACAACTGCTTACACTCAGCAATCATTAACGTTCTTAGACAAAATAAAGTAAACGACCTGCTTATCAACCTAATTATTGATTACTTATCTGAGCGTACTGCTAGGATAAAGATGGATAACGTAACTATTGGGCTCGCGAGTTTCAAAATCGGGGTGCGGCGAGAGAAAAGACATGGAACATGTCAATTATTAATTATATTAATTATTTAATTATTTAATTATTAATTAATTAATTAATTATTCATTATTATTACGCGGGGTGTACTCGCGAATTTCTGAATCACCCAAGGGGTAGAGATTTTCTAATTATTAATTATATTAATTATTTAATCATTTATTTATTTAATTATTCAATTATTTATTTATTTATTTAATTATTTAATTATTTATTTATTTATTTATTTATTTATTTATTTATTTATTATTAATTATTATTATTACGCGGGGTGTACTCGCGAATTTCTGCATCACCCACGGGGTAGAGATTTCTCTTGACGGGGGGGGAGGGGGAGGGGGGGTGTACTCGCGAGTTTCAAAATCGGGGTCCGGCGAGAGAAAAGACATGGAACATGTCGAAAAAAAAAAACTTTTTGTTTGACTGTATTTTCATAATAACGACGATTGACTTTTTCTGATTTTTTAATATTTTCTGCTTGACTATGTTTTCATAATAATGACAATTGACTTTTTCTGATTCTTTTATCCATTTACGGCACCCCTCCTCAGTGCCCACTGAGTTCAGACGCACAAGCTCGCGCAAGGAGTACTCTGTGTTAGCGCCGATGTCATTGGCCTAAGTAAAGAGTGCGCCTTTGTCTACTTATTTTCACCCCTCAACAATACGTCATGATTCAACTTCATCATTTGAAGATGGTCATAGAACGCAATGAAGGAAAAAGATACGACTGGAAAAGAGAGAAAGAAAAATATTACGCAGGTCTTCAATTTACCAGTTGCTCGTCTCATAAAACCGTGAAAAAAAAGTTGGAAGATAGGATAAAGAAATATTATTACTTTCAATCTCAATATTTCAGTTGCCTATTTTATCAAATCGGCAGACAGTTGCTGATTTCATAAATTCGGCAAAAATTTCTGCCGATTTGATACAATCGGCAAAATTAGCCTTTGGGTTGCCGATTTTATAAATTCGGCAAACGAATCGGCAATTTGACGGATTCGGCGTAACATATATAAGGAAATCTGAAATTTTTTTATGCTAGTTGTGATCTAGGACCTCTAAAACGTCGAGAAAATTCATTGCCCCCCCCCCTGTTGACCTTGCTACGGGTGTAATACCTCACTTTTCTAGTTAGAAAAGTCGGTAAAATGAGAGAGGAGCAACGCGCTTACCCACAAAACAAACACGAAAAAACAAAACCCGAAAGTTCAGGGGTGATGCTTATAGGTATGAGTAATAATAGTAGAGTGCGTCGATCTAAGTTTCTGCTTATTGCGTTTAAAGATACAGTCGGTTGTTCCCCAACACATCTCAAACCACTTCAGAAAATTAGAATTCGCACTAACTGGTTACCATCAACCCAGAAGAGGCGCTCCGCATAAGTGGATCCAGAGATCACGAAGGTTCATCCTATCATTTGAGATTAATGAACGATACAAAAAACTCCTGTTACTTAAAGAAGAAATAAGAACTTACAAGAATCGTTTCGCCATACTTCATCAATGACGACAACCTTTTCCGCCTCAGTTTTCAATTCTTGCAAATGAAACTCAAATATCACCATTATCGAAAAGCCCATCGCATCATTTATCAACAAAACGTCATACCCTCACCTCCCAAGGACACCGTGCACCTGACCCTTGGCGCTCCCTTCCAATCAACAACAAATGGATCGTAAACACCGCACAGATAAGCCAATCCTGGACCATGTAAAACGAGTCCCTTAGATGGGTCCGAAATTCGCCGTTAAACCTCCCACTCTCCTCATAGAAAAAATCTCAGTTTTAAACTAGGCCTAATTAAGCTACTACTTTACTCTGCTCAAAGTAGGCTTGGCATACAATGTACTAGATTATACTAGGCTTTTGCATTCTTTCCGTTGATGAACTCGGAATCCTCGACCAATCCAGAAATCTGCGAATCCGATTGAAAAAATTATTTATTTTGTTCTAATTGGTATAGCTAGAGCGAGCAACTGTAAAAAGACATCAAAAATAATAATTTGGGTTTTTAATTTGCTTTCAATTCTATTGCAAAATACATTATTATAAAAATAAAGAAAGGTTAAGCGGGAAAAAAGAAAAAAAACATCACATATTGCGAGTATAGAAATTTGTACTTCCCTTATTATTTGGAATATTTTGAGTAATTTGTCGCGAAGTGCCTCTTTCAATTCAGAAAATCTTGCTTGATGATTCTGTACGTAATCGTATCGCAACAATATCAATCCATTAAGCTGTCGATTTGTCCTAAATAAATTGACTCTTATTTCAACCAATTGCACGACATAAGTTTCCAAAATTGTTGACTCCTGATCTCAATCCACTAACCCAAGAAGATTAGGCTCAAAAATAAGAGTGAATGGAAATAAATGCCGGCATAGGTTTTTTTCGTGGATTACGTTGGTCTCCTGATAAATATACTAAAAATCCACAGCGATCAGAGAGGTGGCTCTCTCCCAAAGTGGGACAAAGTACCACAGAAATTAGTTTTTTGAGAATAAATCGAAAACGAAGCACCAGAGAGAAAAAAGTTTCAAGCAAAAGTTGTTCCTCGTCAAATTTCCTACAAATTTCACTATTTATACGTGAACTCAGCCCAAAAACTTGAACTGAAAAGTTGGATTGAAAGTTGAGCGATTTCTAAAATTTTTGATTTCAGAGTCGTTTTACATAAACACTCAGTCAAAATCATGCTGTAGAAAGAAATATCTTTGTTATAGTCGTTGAATTTTCATAAAACTACGTTACAGACAGGTGACTAAAATCTGATTTTCTCCCTTTCTTGTTCCCCACTTCGAACTTACTCGATGGGGTAAATTTATTTCGCGAAATATTCAATGACTATAACATAGCCCGGCAGAAGCTATCGAGTCCCTGTTGGGGTTTTCACAACTTGAAATTATTAATAGAATGATGCACGCAGTGTTCTCAAATTAACGTGTCAAGTGCATAGACCAGAGTCTCATATAGACAAATACATATTTATAAATTCATGTTGAAACTATAGATGGTGGTCAGTGGCATCTTCAGGTTTCTTCTGGTCTCAATCGCTCAACTTTCAATCCATTTTGAGCTCGAGTTTTTGGGCTAAGTTGACATAAAAATAGAATTGATCCGGTTCTCATGTTTACGGTCGGACATATCGATTTTTTTTTTTTTTTTCCTTTCTTTCTTTCACAATACTTGAAAAAGTAAACTGGAGGGCAATTTGCAAGAACCGCAGAAAAGAAAAATAAAGGAAGCCGCGAGCGCGCTTTCGGTTAAACAACCATTCTCAACCGTAGATACAAAGCGACTCGACGAGATGGGAAAGGAGAACAATCACAACGACGGAGGAGAAGAAATCATGATTGAACTAGCGAAGTATGAGACTGTGAGTCATACTTGTAAACTAGCTCGACCTACCCCTCGTCCGGAATGTACCTGTTGAGTAGATTTATATCATCGCTATTAAGATGACGAATAATTTCAATGTTTTCCAGAGCACGGCGTTTGAAGTAAGCCTTCTCTCTGTGGAGGAGGGTTTCTGACCCCTCCCTGAAACCATGACCACTAGTTATAACGTAGTCAGCAAATGCGGATTCGCCCAAATGCCTTTTTTCCCCATCTTTTAGGTGTTCAGCCACTCTAATTTTAATTTGACGACTAGTCTCGCCTACATACATCCCATTACAGTCCCTGCAAGCTATGCTATAAGCTCCGCTCTTTTCAAGGGGCGGGATAGGGTCCTTTGACCTGAATAGTAGCCCTTTTACCGTCGTAGGATTATAAAACACCGGACGGAAACCGAAGGGGCGGAGGGCGCGACTCAATTTCGAAGAAAATTTACCCAAGGAGGGTAGTTTGAAGAAACGGGTCCTACTATCGACAGAAGAGTCGCGGGGGAGGGAGGTAGTTGAATCAAGGCAATTCCGCGTGATCTTCCTCCGGACCATAAGGTCAATGTCCACGTTGACCTCATTCACTCTAGCCAAGTATTTTATAATATTGAGTTCTTTTTGGAAAGCTGCCTGGTTCAGCGGGATGCGGGTTAGCCGATGAATAAAGCTATTAAACGCCGCGAACTTGCGAGAAACAGGGCAGGATGACGAGCCGTGGACGACAGTGTCGGTCGAAGTATCTTTTCTATATATTGAAAACTCGTGGACTCCATCTCTAACTGCGATGGTGAGATCCAAGAAGTTAATAATTGAACCTCCAACCTCTAGGGTAAATTTGATGGAGGGATATTGAACGTTAAGATACTTGAGAAACTCACCAAGGAGATCTTGGGGACCGATCCCCACTTCGAACTTACTCGATGGGGTAAATTTATTTCGCGAAATATTCAATGACTATAACATAGCCCGGCAGAAGCTATCGAATCCCTGTTGGGGTTTTCACAACTTAAAATTATTAATAGAATGATGTACGCAGTGTTCTCAAATTAGCGTGTCAAGTGCATAGACCAGGGTCTGATATAGACAAATACATATTTACAAATTCATGTTGAAACTATAGACGGTGGTCAGTGGCACCTTCAGGTTTCTTCTGGTCTCAATTGCTCAACTTTCAATCCATTTTTTGAGCTCGACTTTTTGAGCTAAGTTGACATATAAATAGTGAAATTTATAGGAAATTTGACCAGGAACAACTTTTGCTTGGAGGTTTTTCTTTTCTGGTGCTTAGTCTTCGATTTATTCTAAAAAAACTAATTTCTGTGGTTATTCGACCCCCTTTGGGAGAGAGCCACCTCTCTGATCGGTGCGGATTTTTAGTACATATGATCAGGAGACCATTTTAAACATAATCTACGAAAAAAACCTATACCGGCATTTATTTCCATTTCAAAACCTAATCTGCCTGGGCTACACATGGTTTAACGATGAGCATCGAAAAATTTGACTTTCTCGAAAGAATATCGAGTTCTAAATAATATCATAACAGTTTGTCGTCATTCAAAATTAGTCTACGAATACCCGAAATTTTGTAAAATGAAAATCATTACACAGCATTTTTCATACCGCTAACGTGAACGATTTCGATCAAAAGATGTCAATGAAAATTTTCTATGTTGGTGAACATGATACTTACTTTTCAATTCCTGCGAAAGAAAGTATTCTGAGTTGAACTATCTCTGCAGGCTCTCGCAAAAAGCCAACGATGAAGAACGAAAATTATTTCAACGAAAGTATGCCTAAATACCTTACTTTTCTCTTTCTTTTTCCATCATGAATAAGTATTAGTCAAGTATCCTTTCAAATTGTTGTTAATTCACTGTCACGGTTTTTGTTCTTCGTTCGTATGGACAGATTGTAAATTCGCTTGAATTAGCCTCACGACGCGGCGCACGAATTATCGAGTTAAGCCGACAAAAAGACGTGCGCGGAAGCGAAATGTTTATATCTGTAATCTCGAAGTGATAGAAGAAATCAAAATGTCTGGAATGAATAATAACAAATTTAATGCGATTAAAGTTAAATTGCTCGTCGATATGAACTATTCGTAAAATCGAGCTGCTACCGCTCTGGTGAAAGAATAAGGAAGCGTGGGAAAGGGCTGACTCAGCACAATACGCTGAACACACTCGAAAACTCTCACTATTGTCGTTAGAGCAGTTTTCATCATTCGAAAAGTCACCGAATTATAAATTTTACAACGTAATACAGATATTATTATAATTAAGTTTGCTTCGAAAACTTTACACACTATCCTATCTTCAAATTTTATTAATGATTTCCCAAGCAGATGTTCATTATACACGTGTTATTAATAGTAAAAAGTGTTACAACAAGCGTGTTCGGTTCCGACTTGACTCTGTATATGATGAGTACAGTATTTCTGGAGAAAGAAACAAATAAATATTAATGTTTTGGCAAACCGACAGAGACTTCTTCGAATGAATTTGCTGTCCGAGTCTTATGTAAAAACTAGCGCATTATCATCTTTCGCTTTCATGAATCATCCGTTCAAATTTTATTGTTAATGTACAGCGAGAGATGAAAAAAAAAAAAGATTACGCTGCACTATAGCGCGTCATAAGATCCGGTCACCCATATTTTAATTGATGTATGATTTTTTCAGACGCCACATCAAGCTGGTGCCCAAACAACCCAATTTCCGTGTTCTCAAGATAAATAACCCGATCTCAGACCACGATAGCTTATTATGACAGAAAGCGAATTGTTATCAAATTGATGGAACCGAATGTAAGATCAAATGCGTAACGTACAAAATGATTGCAGCATCGCGTGCTCCCCCCAAAAAATATAAATGATGATTATAAATTATGACCTTATCAGGAATGAAATATAGCTTTGTAACTTTACAGTGCTTACGTGTGAAAATAGGGAAGACATTTGTAAGTTAGAACACGCTTATGGAAATTGAAATTTTAAATCGTGAGATCAGTATTTTTAAATTATAGTGAACAGATAAATTTTATAAACGCTTTTTTATATGATGGATTGATTTCAAGCGACAAAAATTAACTGCGAAATTTGAGCCTCAGAACAGAAGAGATAGGCTTGATAAAAATTTACAACAAAAATGAGACTTTTTTTTTTTTTTTGACGCCAACAAAGTAACACTTTCAATCAGTCGATGATATCATAGAGATGCTACTTCAGATAGATTGTGACGTCACTAGGCGGACTTCCAAAATTGTCGATTGAGGAGTAGGAGAGGGAGATGGTTGATCTACTTTGAAAAAGGTAGGACAAGAACAAAATAATAAAATTGGTTTCCAGACGAACGTGCGTCTCATCATCATGCAAAAAAAAAAAAATACGACTGATGAACGAAAAGTGTAACAAAAAAAGAAGTAGAGTGTGAGAAAACAAGAAATATGACTCAGGAGAGGATGAAATATAGGAAGAAAGACGCCGTTCTCATGATTTTCATATACTTCAAGACTATTTAGGAGGGCGCCGCGCCGTTAGAAGCTTTGTGCAATAACTCTATGGCGGAGTTCCTCCAGTTATTTTGTCCAGGCTCGAGCAGGTGTCGACCTACTGGTCATATCAGTTTCCCACTCGTTCGTCCGGCAAGCATTTGACTAGCTGTTTTTCTAGGCATACATGTAAAAATCTACTCGGTCTCACCAGTAAAATATAAAAAATAATCTCCGCATCTGACTTCATGGACGTCCGTTTTCGCCAGAGGGAGTCCGAAGAATTTTGGCTAGCCAATACGAGTACTGTTCTAAAGGGAGAAGCAAGACTATTTCTTTCACTTTAGTGGAGCAAGAGAAGTGACGAGAAAGAGTGGAAGCGAGGTAATTGGCGACGATGGATTATTTTGTTAATATCAATGTGAACATGATTCTGGTACGCAATGCGTTGTGCAGTACTCTTTTCAGCATGAAAGGGAGGTGAAGATGAGACGGTGAATTATAGAGATGTAAGCAGCGAGACCTTGTGAAGAGGAGCCGGTGAACGATGAAGCCGGGGAGGATGGGTTCACGGTAGATCTTGAAAACGGTTCAAGGCGAGTGGCGAAGTCCCGAGATGAGGTCGAGAAAGTTGAGTTTACGGCCACTAGTTTCGAGAGTGAGCTGAAACAATATTGATAGAATTAAAAGGTGGAGGAAGTTAGGGTCGTGCCATAAGAGGATATGAAAGATTTTATCTTCAAACTTTTGATTGTACGTCCACCACCAGTGAAGATACAGCGTTTCTTATGGGCAAACAGTCAAGAAATTGATAGAGCGATCTTGAAGGAGCAGCCGTTCTATCTTAAACAGTAATCACATCACGTTGGAGATCATGATTTTCGAGGAGCAAAATCATTTGGCAGAGGCAAAATTTGTTGATCGACACAGGAAAAATCTCCGAATTTTTGATCGCTTTTCATGAAAAGAAAGTCCTAATCCGTGTCTCTCCTACTGGGTCCTCACTTACAAATTGCTCGAAATGTGACTTGGTAAACTCTCATCGTTCGTTTGTTACGAACTTCATTTCTTCCTTCACCCAACGAACAGACGAATTCCATAGGGGAGGCCAAACGAGCTAACAGACTTCTAGCTCTATTATTGAAGCAGTTGATGGACGTGGGAGCATTCGTCTGGTAGAAGACGATATTGTGCACAGATGTTAACATATTTTTAGTCGCACGATCAAATTTCAAATTGCGAAATTGACGACTTCTGCCAAGTTTCAAAGAGTTGAAGATCGACAGACAACAGGCAAATATAAAGTTTAGTCGTCAAATTATCTTGAAAGAAACCGAGTGCGTAGTGTGAAAGAATCAAAATTGCGGGAAAAAATATCGGATGTAAGATCGTCGGGTCATCATACGAGCGACTAAATATTATTCTAAAAAAATTTTGTATCTACCTATGCATCAAAATTATATTTATAAACAAATGGGATCACAAAGATCTCAAGTTTCCTCTATTTCCCTCTGTTTCTCTCCCTCAGAAATAATAAGAGTAGACACAATCTGGACGTGCATGCACTTGATGCGTGAAGTAGTATACCTAACAAATTTTCCTTTCTTTTGACATTCTCAACAGAAGACTACAGAAAAAAAAAAATGAAGAAAAATGAAGGAAAAAAATTATTACATGAAACATATTTTCTTCTCACCGGAACGAGTTGATTAACCGCGATATATTCAGCGAGAAACTACGCACTCCAAGATTACACACACGCACTTTCATAAGGCATCGTAAATATTCCGGCAATATTTCATTTTTTATTCGCGAAAGAAGGAAGAAAAAAATAAAATAAAATATAAACGAACTTCGTGAATAATTTGGTGAGAAAGTTCCCGCGATAAAAGCCGTTTATTAGAAAAATTTTAAATGAACAAAATGGGGGTGGTTCTACTACACTATCAATCTAGAATTTTATGTCAGACTTTGACCGGTTGGTCCTTATAATACATGATGAGGCAGTTACTTTTCTTCAGTTTGCGCTCATCACCTGTTTCTTCTTGAGAAGTAAGATTTCAGATCTGTATTAGAAGTTTGTATGCCCTGACGTTGGGTAGTTTGCATTCATTACTCACGAAATAACGTCATAGCAAATTTGTCTATTCATCACGAAATTCGGGAAAATCCACAGCACTGGGGAAGAGGTTACGACCTAAAAAAGACGGAAATTTCGGCGGTTCACCCGAATTCCTTTTCATATGTAGATCTTCATAATATTCCATCGCAAATAATCACTATTACATATTTACCCATCGCAACCAGGAAAGTCATACTTTGATCAACATCGAAAGGAGCATTGTCTTCAAACTTTTTATCTGCAAATGAAAATCATCACACCGAACACAATAATAATCAACTCTGTATTTGAAAATCCTTAAATGAACTTCTGGAAGTCTTGAGGTCCGCCTTCTCTCCAAACATTGACAAGAAAGACGATATTTTTGAAATAAAAAAGCCCCAGTTCATAAATATCAAGAAAAACTAATAAAAATTGCTGTCTCGTGAAAATATTATGGTGGGTGCGGTTACAGGTACGCCTATTTAGAGTCATAAAATCATAGGATATGAATAGAAATTAATTTTTAAAACGCACTTTCAGGGAAATCGATAATTTTTTTTGCTAAAAGCGTCTCAATTACGAAGGGTGATTGCTCGAGAGGATTAGTTCCATTGACGCTAGACCTTCCTTTTTGGATTTGACGTATTCGAAAATTCAACTTTGACAAGTACTTCTTCATCTAAGGAACAGAACTCGATCACACGTTGAAAAGCAAAGTAGAAATTGACTTTTTTCGCTATTTACGATTATGAAAACGATTTGACATTACGTCGCGCAGTAAATATTTTCACGTGGTTAAACAATTCTGATTCGAATCACTTTCTTTCCTCCTTTAGTTCTTTGTACAAAAAAATGTTCTCTAGTATAAGATCAAAAATCTGCACGCTGTTACGACCAGTTCCCTTCATATTTAACGGTAATTTCACGGGAGATGGTGCGACATAAATTATGTCAAAAGTGAGTCTACGAGCGTTTGCTTTTTTTTACACTTTTAATAACAGCGATATAGTCGACGACAAAAATATTCCGTAGTAAATTGAAACTGTAGAAGACGCTTCCGTTGTTACGCATTATTTTTTTTTTCTTCCCTTGAACGAGTAATTGTTTTATCAGGAGGTTTTTTTCTCTCCTTTCTGAAATTCAAATTAATAACTTACACACTCTGAGGACTGCGCGAGTCGTGTTCACATTATGAACAGGTGCTTTCGGAAAGATTCGGAGAATTTTTTTTTTGGACTATACCGTCTGTGAGCAATTTTTCCACACGCATACGATTACATTTTAAAGGATGGCATATGTACGATGTCAGAGCGGTATATAGTCACACTTTTTGAATATTTTTTTCTTGTCGCGGAAATTTTCTTTTGTAACGCTTATCATATTAATTTTGTAGTGTACGACGCAAAGCGGCATTGTGCACTTCGCTAACTTCGCTCCGGATTGCTACCCTGCACAGCTGTATCTGTCATTCCCTTCACCGTGGAGCGCTTAAACTTTGTTAAATTGTCGACTAGTCGTTGTCTCTCAAATTATATTAGCAAAGTACAGACGCGTAACTCCGTCTCCGACGAGTAAATGGAAAATGTGAAGCGTTGGTCTACATTACCAACTTTTTTCACTCGTTTGGTCAAAACTACACAGCAAAGGATACATTCCTACGCATGAACGAGCTTTTACATACATGGTCGTTGTCAACTTTGAAAACGTAAAGAGTTGGAAGAAGATTTTTGCATTCTTTTACAACAAAGTACATACTACGAAAAAATCTGCCATAGTATTCCAATTTCACGACAGCACAAATCATGTACAAAGAATCGTATGGAGGAGGAAACTTCAAACGTTGTACGACTAGAATTCAACAAAAAGGTGTGATCGGTTACAGCAAACGCAAACTATAGTTAGCCTAGTCGATAGAGAGAATCAGTTTGAAAAGATTAAATTTGGAATCATTATGTCGCATGAAATGTGAATATCAACGTTAGTCTCTGTTAACTGTATATGCGAATGGCAAAATTACCTTTTATGCGCACCTTAGTCTATTTGGGCTTGACAGCGAAAGAGTCGCTGCAGGAGGGTACGGAAGCTTGGCCCAAGACTGTGACCGTGATACTCTCTCATGGCGAAAAATGAGAAATTCAAGATCGCGATATTATTGAGCATTCTGCATGTAGACAATTCGCATCTCCACCTTTTTGGAATACAACTATTAACCTACAAATCACAACTACTACACATATTATGCATAATATAGCAATGCTAGCCTGTGACCGCTCTGTCAAGTCCGAATTCTATGAACTGGTAGCGCGTCCGCGGAAAACAGCATGACATGAAGGAACCCCGTCTAGGTCATTAGACATACTGCCTGATCGCAACCTAATGCTATCAAATCACTACTCCCTTTTTCCCGCCGGTTATCGAGCACAACGCGGGTAACTGCTACCACAATGTACCCAAAGTAGTCTACCACAGTTCCTTCATTCAATGGACAAAAACTTTACACTGCACTGCTCTTATAGAGTGCTGCTCCATATTAAGTAGTAATAGACGAACGTTGTAGTTTGCTCTGCAACAGAAGTTGAATGGACACAAGTTACATGAGAGCATGGTTTAAAATTATGGGTAGCATAATTCAAAAATGTATACATCGCAACCCCTTTTTCAATATTAGTGCTCTACATGCACCTCACTCACTCATTATGAGTTCCGATAATAGCACACCAGACATGGTTAACGAGGTTTTTAAGTTTCTGAAGACCAAGGTCAAACTAAGAGTGACAGATGTGAAGATTTGGTTCAATAACGAATGCTTGAGACGAGGCATTATTCCCAAGTATGCGACTATCAGGCTACCAGGAAACAGCGCAGCAGTGAAACGCACCAAGATGCAAGCCGAAAGATTGAGAGTGAAGAACGAAATTGGTGAACTCTACAAGAAAATCACCAGGCTGAATGGTCTACTGTATGATCAATATTTCCATCTGTCCAGGTTACTCCACCCGCAAGAAGTCAAAGAAATGATGTTTGAAAAAGGAGGAGAGGGGAAGAAGGGAGAAGACTATGTGGAAAAACGAGTGGAAGTCCAAACAAAACAGATCAAGAAGAAGCTTGCTGAACTGACCCGGAAGAAAGAAGAAAGAAAGGAAGAGACAGCGAGAGTTGAGTACAAATTTGCTCCCAGAACCGAGAACCTATCAAGCGTCACCTTCACAGAAGAAGAAAGAAGACTGCTGGACAAAGGCATCAAGTACGTGCAGCCAGAGAGGCTGAACCAGTGTAGGCTTGAAAGCATGGCCATTAGCTGCGAACAAGTAATCCAAACCATGGAACACGACGTGAGACCAGAAGCCCGGACTAAAATTGGGAAAGTACTGTTGGACATCAAAGAGGATATGTGCCGAACCTATGACAGAACGCAAGTAATGCAGAGGAAGGTCACAAATCTACAAAAGAAGATCCGACAGAACAACCTGATTTTGACAAAGGCGGACAAGGGCAGCACGGTAGTGGTAATGGAGAAGGAGTACTACACCCAAAAAGTGAAGTCGTACATCGCAGTTAATGGATACCAAGAGCTGGCAAGGGATCCAACACGGAAATACCAAGATGACCTGAAAGCTGCGTTGAAACGGAACAATGTACCCGGCAATGAAAGGACGCTTGAGATGAACCCGGTTGCACCAAAACTCAAGGGGCTTGTAAAACTCCACAAAGCGAACCGTCCGATGAGACCCCTGGTCAACAGCATTCAATCACCATGCTACAAGATAGCAAAGATCGTAGCCACATTCCTGAAAGAAAACTACCAGTTTGCACCCAGACGAAGTATCAGAAACAACGGAGAGCTGATTGAGCAACTGGACAAGTTGGAAATCAGGAGTAACGACAAGCTGATATCCTTTGATGTGACTAATATGTTTGGTACCATACCAAAGGAGGAACTTCTCACTCTGCTCAAAAACAACAGATACCCTAGGAACCCCGATGGGTCGAAGTACGCCAACATAGTGGAGGAGATCTTGAGCCAGAATTACTGCCGCTTCAATTACAGGTTCTACAGTCAGGAAAGGGGACTTGCGATGGGATCACCGCTGTCACCAATACTGGCGGAGATATTCATGAATGATATGGAAAACAAGATATTGAAGGGCAGCAAGTTCAGAAACTCGATCAAACACTGGGCCAGATATGTAGATGATATCCTAATTGTGTGGTCAGGCACTGATAGACAGGTGGACCTATTCCTTCTAGAAATGAACGCGATGAATGAGAGCATTAAATTCGCAGTGGAAAAAGGCAATGAAACCATCGACTATTTGGACCTTACTCTCACAATGGAGAACAATAGGATAGAATACAAAATCTACAGGAAGCCGACGCATACTGACACCATCATCCCAAATGACTCCTACCACCACCCCAAGCACAAGTTAGCGGCAATCCAGAACTACTGCTATCGAGCAATTTCTATCCTCAAGAACAACGAAGAGAAGAGGAAAGAGATCGAGATAGTGAAGCAGATCGCAGAAGTTAATGGCTACCGCAGAGGCGTGGTGGATGGAGTCTATGGGAAAATGGAAACAAAGCAAGGAGCCCATGATGGCATAGTGAGAAAGTACTCCGGATCGATACCATATATAGGAAAGTACACAAACAAGGTGATAAAGGCGTTCAATGGCTACGATGTGAATGTGGGTATCCAGAATAACCAACCCATGGTGAAGAGAATCAGCAATGACCAGACGGAACAAAAGGACAAGGAAAGCTTGAGCGGAGTTTACAAGCTCAGTTGTGAAGAGTGCGAGGGGATCTATATCGGTGAGACTGGGAGAAACTTTGAGATCAGGAGAAAGGAGCACAAAACGTCGAGGGAGACAGAAGATGGCAAGTCACTGTTTGGGAAACACTGTAACGAAGAACACAACGACGGAGAGGGAATATTTGAAGTCATACATGTAGAGAATCGCACAAAGAGAAGAAAACTCTGGGAACAATAATGCAGATTGCAAAAGCCAAGAGGGAGAAAGCCTGCCTCTTGAACAATGTAATCACATTTAACAACAAAAAATTATTCGGCCTGGTGATTGGACGAGAGAAGAAGAACGAAACCAACCAATGAGACGGCAGGAATCCAGGTAGCCAATAGAAACGCAGCATTGAGAACAATAGATTGAACCAATCACAAAGCAGTATGTTTTAGCCAATAAGAACACAATGTCATATTATTGTAAGAATAAGTTTCTAAGAAGTGAACCAATCACAACACAGTATTGTTATAGCCCATAAGATCACAGTGTTATACTATAAAAACTCATGGTTAAGGCCTTGTTCTCCAGTTGCGACACAACTGATGATGGGATAACACCCAAAAGTACTCTTGTATAAGCAACTAATAAAGTAGATTTGTACAATTGAAAAACCCCTTTTTCAACAGAAGCACTATATCTAAAACGCGCCAATTCCAATTTTCAGACCCATAGTTCATTCCAGTGGCTCTAAGCAACAAAATATTATGTGATTTTTCTTTAAAAAATTTCTCAAAATTTGATCATCCTATTTTTCAACAAACCCATATCGATTATTGTTATGTATTGAAAAGTGTATTTAACAAAAAAGAAAAAAATGTATCAATTTTTGGGATAATTCTAAGATTTTAAAATGCGATAAAATCAACTAAGGAGGCTCGTTCCTGCCCAAATTTCTTATACATGATAAGTTACATCTATTTACATAACATATTGAAATTTTAGCTTGATACGTGGTGGGGAGGGTGTGGTATTACTCAAAAGTTGAAATAAATTCAGTAATACTTTCAGAATTAGAGGTATGTTATGGATATTCCTTGGAGAAACTTGACTCCAATATGAAGGACGACAGTACAACTACTAGCTTTTGTATTGAAAAACTTCCAACACACCCTTCCTCCCTTCTCCCTTTTTCCTCTTCCTCAATCCCATTTCAAAGAGGCGAGTGGTTGAGAAACCGTTGACGATATCACCGGAAGCGAGGGCAGTACGCCAACCGATTTCGGTGGCGGAAACGGTACAAACAACTTGAAGTCAATGCAACCCAGTACATAGTAACGTAGTGCGAATAAATACCCCAATTTGGTATAGGAGGTGTCTGTAGAATTTTCCATCTACATTTTCTGTTATTATTTCCAGTTTCTCTACTTCCCATAATGTAAAGAAGTCTGTACTTTTCCAATTATGCTAATGATGGCAGTTTATCTATCTACCAGTCAGCGATTTTTTTCGACAGGACTGTACAATGAACTTGATTTCTGAAACGAGGGGAAACCTTGTAAGTGTATCGTAATATATTTAATTTTACTCTATTTATAACCAGGACTGAATTTTCTTGTGTTACAGCATCCTGAAAAACTTTCTGCTATTGGTGGTGGAAAGCACAGAATAGCCGTTTTACTCCATCGTGCGCACCAACAGTCCCCGGTACACCGATCGGCCCCTGGCTCGCCGTCGCCCTCCGTCGCCAGTTACGGTAGCTCTTCTTCCAGTAGCGATCTGTTGGCTACCGCCTCCAGCGCACTTCGTCGCCTTCACTTCAAGTCTTCCAACGCCCATCGCACCGCGAAAAACAAAGTACCAAACCAGAATATTGCGAAAGTCGCTGCCTCGGCGATACTGAATAGCCACTCCATATCAACGGACTCGTCCGCCACCATGAATACTAGCACAGATTCGGCGAATACAGCGACTACCATGGTGACCTTGACTGATAATGGGGACCACGATAGTTTTGATCAACCTGTAGAGGAAAAAATTCGTACCCACTCGAATGTATTAGAAAATACGACCATTCAGAAAACGCCCTCTTCGACAGATAAGGAGGAAGATTTTTATAGCGCTTCCAGTAACGATGATCCCAACATACGAAAGTCTTCCGAAGATCTGAACGTTATATTTCCGAAAGAAGAGATTGTTGTGGAAGAGTACGATGATTCGATAGAACCGCTACTGCAGCATAGGACGATTCCAAAATCTGACGAAACATTCGGTGCTTTCGAAGACTCCAAAGTGCCGGTAACGGTGGACGGAGACCCTTCTCTCGAGTGGTACCATATAAAAATGCGCCAACAGAAGATAGATGCGGCTCAGAAGCGAGCTTTACAGACCCGTCGAAGGCTGAAATTACTGTCAAAAAAGTATTCTAAATGTTATTTCGAGGAGGAACGAACGCGAAACGATAAAGGTAGGAACTCGTCCGGTTTTGCAGCCGAACAAATGACCATAGATAGCGAAGATTCATTTGCTTGGGAATCGTCGTGTTTAGCCTCGCCCCCCGCGCCAACTTCTCCAACTGGTGCAGCAACGCCAACTGATTCTCAACAGCCCTTACTGTCTCGTACATCACCTATTAAGAAGAAACCCCACTTCACGTTTCCGCCGATGACCGATGCTAATGACCTAGCGAACGAATACAAAGTGAAAGTAGATAAGCAGCGGCGACAATCTCAGGTTAACGCCGTTAAACAGATCGCCCCCAGGGAAACAGTCAATAGTGGTGGTGAATTAATAACTAAGAAGCTGAGAATCGAAGGCGCGTCAGTAGTGACATCACAGAGACGAGAAGATGAGCGCACTATAAATAAAGCAGTTCGTAATGGCAACGAAAGCGGCGTCGCGACGATAGTGGTACAGCAACCGTCTGTCACTGGTAATTCGCCGGAACAGTCGTACGATAAATGTGATATCTCGGTTAATAATGTTCGTAGAGGTTCAAATATATTTGGAGACGTGAATTTTGATAAAAACGCAGTGAACTATTGTGCGGCTTTGAAACAAAAGGATAATACTATGAAACAAATGTTGGACGTTACCAATACAACGCCTTTACATCCGTGGCAGGATATCGATTCTAAGTAAGTACAAACTAAATTTTTATATAGAAGAGGCGCGATTGATACAAGCACAAATCGCTTCGTCAAATGGTGGTGGGGAGGCAAAACAATAGGGGCATTTAGGGACAAGGAAAAAGAGATGAGAAGTGCAAAATTCCTTCAATCTATAGTCGTGGAGGAGTGTCAGTGTAATTGTACATTCTATAATCCTTCGTATCACGAAGACATTTTCCCGAAAAATAGTACGCCAGGTCATCAGTAGAAAGTAAATTGAACTTTACTATCGTAGGTGTTGAAAAAAGTATGTCAAATGATGCAAAATATTGAATATTTTCGCTCAAATCTCGTTTTGATTCAAAAAACGGAATTCTAATCAGTCAACTTACAAATCCTACCCATGTCTTCGGCTTTCCCTTTACAATATTGATCGTCATTTTGAAAACGATAAATGTTGAAACATAACAGCGCAAGTATAGACTTGATTTTAAATGAAATTTTATTTTAAATTTTGATATTCGTATTCGCATTAGCATATCGAAATAAAGTCGATTTTTTAGGTAAACCAACTTTGACATGGTCCAATAAGGGACACCTTAGCAAAAAATGATATTATTAATTTAGCTCTATTTCGATATCAATCCCAAGTTTTTATCGTGACTTCCAACATGGTCAACAACCTCGCTGACTTGATCAAGTAGCGTGACAATGCCCATATAGAATGAGAAATGAGATTCCTATCACGTATTCACAAAATGCAAAAAAAATCTAAAGTCAAACTCTTTGGCTCGGAATGAGGGGAAAAGCCTCACTCACCCAGATAAGATTTGTCCTGTGAGAGAAGAGGACAACACTTGGACCAGGTCATCAAAGTGCAACTTATATCACATTCCCACTCCCTCTTCTCTCAGGAGTGAACTGATGTTAATAACTTGATCGGAAAACATACGAGAAAGCAATTAATTATTCGGGTATTTTCAGCTTTTTATCATAGCCCAGGCAGATTAGGTTTTGAAATGGAAATAAATGCCGGCATAGGTTTTTTTCGTGGAATATGTTTGAAATGGGCTCGTGATCATATGTACTAGAAATCCACAGCGATTAGAGAGGTGGCTCGTCCCCAAACGGGGTCAAATAACCACAGAAATTAGTTTTTTGAGAATAAATCGAAAACTAAGCACCAGAAAAGAAAAACTTCCAAGCAAAAGTTGTTCCTGGTCAAATTTCCTATAAATTTCACTATTTATATGTCAACTTAGCTCAAAAAGTCGAGCTCAAAAAATGGATTGAAAGTTGAGCAATTGAGACCAGAAGAAACCTGAAGGTGCCACTGACCACCGTCTATAGTTTCAACATGAATTTGTAAATATGTATTTGTCTATATGAGACCCTGGTCTATGCATTTGACACGCTAATTTGAGAACACTGCGTGCATCATTCTATTAATCATTTTAAGTTGTGAAAACCCCAACAGGGACTCGATAGCTTCTGCCGGGCTATGTTATAGTCATTGAATATTTCGCGAAATAAATTTACCCCATCGAGTAAGTTCGAAGTGGGGTAGGTAATAGGAAGGGTGAAAATCAGATCCTAGTCACCTAAAATTCAACGACTAACAAAGATATTTCTTTCTACAGCATGATTTTGACTAAGTGTTTATGTAAAACGACTCTGAAATCAAACATTTTAGATATCGCTCAACTTTCAATTCAACTTTTCGGCTCGAGTTTTCGGGCTAAGTCGACATATAAATAGTGAAATTTGTAGGAAATTTGACGAAGAACAACTTTTGCTTGAAACTTTTTTCTCACTGGTGCTTTGTTTTTGATTTATTCTCAAAAAACTAATTTCTGTGGTACTTTGACCCATTTGGGGAGAGAGCCACCTCTCTGATCGTTGTGGATTTTTAGTATATCTATCAGGAGACCAACATGGACCACGAAAAAAACCTATGCCGGCATTTATTTCCATTTACTCTCACTTTTGAGCCTAATTTTCATGGGTTATCAGTTCAGGTACTTGGAGCATTCAAAAGTATATTACCTATGTATCACGTTTTTTCCAAGAATTATCAGTGAAGTCAACTGTTGTCGATGGGACATACTTATTCTCAATTATATCGGCTATTAGATATAGTGAAATATAAATATGATTAGAATATTGCCAGTTCTGTCCCTCGAATTCTAAGCCATGTATCATCCTCAAAGATCATCCTTCAACACTCGGTTCTTGATCGTACTGGGGCATGTTCCGGTATCGTGGCGAGATAATCCGAGTCATTCGATCCCTTTGCTGCGACTACAAGCTTGCAGAAACATATTCAAATTCGATCATTCAAATCCTTGTCTTTAAGATTAATAAAGATCATGATAAACGCAATATTTAGGAGATTAATTCCATAAGATAAATTCTAAATGTACTCGATCGAAATAACTCACAAGTAACAGATGTTTGATGACAAAATTTTTGAAGGATGGAGCAGGGCGTTCAGAGAAATTTTAGAGGGAAGAGCTATCGCAATTAAAAATAATTCTCGGAGAGGCTAAGGAAAAGTAAAATTATACGCATCCATTTTTTAGTTTAAATGAGTCTGCAAGACGAAAATATATTTTGTGAGAATGACTTCATTTTAGAGGTACAAATATCTAATAGAAACCTTTTTTTAGGTATTATTTTTAGGAAACGAACCCGCCATTACGTTTTTTAAACAGAATACGCAGAATTAGTATCACTGAGAAAAATTATAATGAATTTTCTAACATTTTGTGGTAAACTGCGCCCGTGAACGAAAATGTAGTGAAGAATATACATACTTCATCCTACAAGAAAGTTTATTGCACTACACACGATAGTTTAATACATTTACGTTAAATTTCGCAACTTGTTGTATTTTATCTTAAAAATGTTATATTTTTCACAATTTTTTGTAAGAAAAATTACTGTAACGTACTCTTGGGCGCACATTACTGCATTTTGTAAGAATTTCCGCTGTAAAAATTGTTGATAGCAAAAACTGCACTGAAAAAAAAGTTTAGAAAAAACTATTCCTGAAACACTAAAAAAGTGACGAATGAACGTTTCAGTATCATTTTCACCATGAGAATTACAGTGGTTTTTGCTCAATTTCATCGAAAACGTCTGTAGTTCTAAGGCAAAAATAACTCTACAAAGTAAATTCATCACTTTTTTACTATTTTCAGAGTAGTTTTTCCTATACTTCTTTCTCAGTGTGCGTTTATCGATCAACAAAGGGAAACATGAAAACAGAGGGGAGAAAAGTCTAACCCGTGTCGAAAAATTCAAACCCGTGGCGAAAAAACTCAGAAAAGATGATTCTGATTGGACGAAGACTCGATCGTTCGACGTCGAACGACTCCATTGACTTACGGATTCCGTGAATCGTGCAATTAAACACATGAAAATTTTGGAAAGTCGAATAATTTACGTATCAGCAAATTGCTTTCGGCGTATGTTGTTTAAAAAACTATCTTACAGTACGAGCAGCGACGTGAAAAATATCGCGACTCATTTGATTAGATCCACTTGCTTCGCTCGCGGTGCTATGATCAAAGTTCTTGGGATAATTCTCAATTTCGCTACTCATACAGTAATATGTCTACTATTATTAGGTCGATGAGTCTTCATGTCCGTAGGGACTTGAAACAATGAAAGATTTGACGGAGGGCGTGTTGTCATCACAAGGACTAGGAAGAGCTTAGTAGTTTATAAATGAAGAAAGAGTGTAGAAGTCCTCTTTCATCTGAGATATACAAGATCGAAATTCTGAGTTTGACAAAAAGGGAATCGAATTTTAAATGATAGGATTTTCGGATTCCGATAATCAATTATCGGGGAATTTTCCTAGTGCCCCTTCCATTATAAGAATTCAGAACTCAACATTTTCTCAAATCACTTGTCTATAAGGATCTAGAGCTAAAAATCTTAGCCGATAAAAAGGTTTATTCCATCCATTACAAGAAAAGTAAATTAATTTGTGTTGTTTCGTACGATTCATCTTTCAATTCAATGGGTCGTGCAAAAAATGCGTCCATGGATCAACCGATACTCCTAGAAAACGAATTCAATTTTCAAAATCTGTCGGATCATCACTCTTTAGGTACTGCTAGAATGGAAAAAGCCAAGTTTGTTCGAACTCTTCTCACGACTCACTAGAAGTATCGTACGTAAGGGCGAACAGATCACAATTCAAAAGAAAAAGTGTTCTGGCATAGGATAGAGTTCATGTTTCATGTCTGGTTACGTTATCTCTACAAGGCCTATCCTTTTTAATGTAGAATGCCCTATTTTCGCCTCGCATACTAAAGACATACAGTGTGCTAGGCTCATGGCTCCACTCATAGGATCCTCCAATTTAGCCACCGTACAACTTTGGACCTCAGTTTGTGGGAGTGTGGACCTACTTCAGTCTGGTACATTAAACGCAAACAGCATACAAAACTCATGGTTCTATTGACCTCGCTCTGCTCGTTCGCCTCCTCCTCCGAGGCCTCCTTTGCTTAGTATATCAAAAGCATACAGTATACCAGGCCATGGCTCCAAACCTAGACCCGGCTATATATAAACTATATCATCTGATGTGTCGTCATCCTAAATGAAGGGGGGAGAAGGGCTCACAAAATTAAGATCAGAGGTTTGGCGAAAATTTTCCAAATCCAACAAGGCTAGTATGTGAACTACAAGCAGTATACTAACTTAAAATATCGCCATCCGTAACGCAAGAGAGGGGAGCTCCCAAAATTCAAATTTTTTCATGGGATTCCAAATTAGATGAAGGGTAGAGGGAAGACATTAAACAAGTCGAAAATTTAACTACCGAGCTAATACACCCTTTTGACTCTATTGTATGTAGATCTCCCCTCGGGGCGTCTCATATTGGCGGTTTTTTCTCATCAAAAGATTCTCATTGCCGCATATTCAAGTGGGTACCAACATCATTTATAAAATCTTCCAGACATGTGACAAGTGTATTCGGGGATCTTACTGATGACACATAAAAAGAGAAAAAAAATTATTCAATTCCTGGTTTCCTTTTAAAAACAGGAAAAAATATATCCAGCCAGACAGTCCAGTTAATATATATGTTGTGATTATAACACATTAATCCGCGCTAATTATGTTATCCATACCATTCGTCGCTACAAATAACAAAGCTTCGCCAAATTATGAGTCCGTCGTACGAAGTACATTTACCACAGCACGCTGCACTTTGGGATAAACCTCACATTTAACTGCCAATTTTTAGTTTAGTTGCTGGGTCAAGGACATCGTTGTTATCAGTTCTACGAACTGTTCCTCGTTGATACTTTACACATTTTTTTTTTTTTTTTTTCAATTTCGAGAAAAAGATCATTATTTGAACAAAGAGGGAAAATATATTTTCGTCTTCGTTAAAAACTAATTCTCACCTGTGATTACGCGACTGCTGTATAGTGTTTTGTCAAATTAGAAAATTTTGATGACGTTCACTCTTCTCGTAGAATTCACAAAAATAAATATGCTTTCATACAATAGTGCTGGCAGTGTAGTCAAGTTTTGGTATTCTCTTATTCTGCTTAATTTGCTTCTAGTGAGGTAGAAAGTGTGTGCTTAAGATAAAATTATTATGCTAATAAAAATATCGTTACTCTTAACTTGATTGATTCGACGAATAATTTGGAGAAGATGGACATGGGTGCAGAGTTATGAGTTTTCGTTTGTGTATCTAGAGTCTAATATGTACCTCGTTAAGATGGTAATTTCAAAATCATTTTCCTTTTTGGGAATGGCAAACTTGAATGAAAATTACTAGAACGGATCCGGATCAGTCATTTATAGAGGTGAAACAATTGGAACAGTTCAATTTTTTTTCCGGATTGTTGAGCATTATTTGCATTTCTTTTAATCTCGCTCTATTAAAAATTAATTCAATGACTAGATTTTTTTCTAAATAATGGATGAATGCTCAAACAATCTACACCTGTAGCATTCATAACTTCATAGGATGTTCCGAGGTCAAAATTCTCCAAGTCTCTCTTCCTCTGTAAGACTCATGGCACTAAATTATTCGGAATTTCTCTTTATCGAAACGGGGCTAAGTTAGGCTATAAACATTTCTTCATTGGAGAAGGGGGCACGGTATCCTTGATATTTGAAAAAAGATCGAGGGACATCAAGAAACAGAATACTACTCGGTAGGCATAGTGAAAAAAGATGAGAGCGATTCTGTAGGAGGTACTTCCCCAGAAGGGGAGGCAGCGATTGATAGAAAGTAGGGCACCAATAAAAGCAGAAGAATGATCGTTGTTTAATTTGTTGTATTACTTCCGGCGAATAATCTTCTCGGTGTCAGGACGCAAGGTACTCCGGAGTATGCATTTTTGACGTCTTTACTCTGCCCTAACCCCTAATTTGAAATTTCGCGAGTGCCCCACCCCCTTCACTCACGCGTGCACGTGCAAATATCTACCCTGTGAGTGATTCATAAATTTGCGAGTTCACCCCCCGTGCGCCCTCGCACACTCTTTAGCAAGTGATCCTAGTATAGCTTCATGCTGCTCCTTTATACTAGCCCTAAACAAGTCGAGGCCTCTGTTTCAAGATCATCCCGCGAGTTCACACCGGCCAGTTTATATACTAGTTTTATACTAGGATTTTCTAGTCTTAAACTAGACTTAAGATAGACGAAGACGTCCCCCCCCCCCCCCCTTCACCCTGGAAAATCTGCGAGTTGATCCCGCGAGTTCACACCAGCCAGTTTGTATACTAGCTTTGTAGTAACTTTATACTAGCTTCATAACAGCTTTATACTAAGAGGGCAGTATCAACTTGGCTAATATAAACCAGGCATACACTAGTATACTGTATAGAAGGAGCTAGTCAGTTTTTGTAATACTAGGCCATGCCCCCAAAAAGTTTTTATCTTGAAAGCTTGAACTATTCTAAGCTGGAGTTATACTAGACCGAGGAGCTACCCAAAAGCTATCAAGCCAAAAGCTGTTAGCTTGAAATATTCTAAAATAGACTTATACTAGACTAAACTATGCTCCCAAAAAGCTATTAACTTGAAATATTCTAAGCTAATCTTATACTAGACCAAGGTAGACCAAGGAAAGGGCGAACGAGCGGAGTGAGTGAGCTACCCGAAAGCTATTAGCGTGAAATATTTTAAAGTAGATTCCACTAGACTATTCCCCTAAAAAACTATAGTAAAATCCACTTGAAACGCTCCCGTTTAATACAATTTCCCGCTTAATACGCGTTTTTTGCTCGGTCCCTTGATTTTCGAGTCAGTCAACGCTCTTGCATCTCCGGGTAAAACTCTCTTTTTTAAACAAGATATCACGTCAGAACATGCCTTCAGAATAAAAATCTTACTTCTCTCAGCCTGGGATGATGTAAAACCTGAAATCATTGCAAACTGTTTCCAAAAAGCCAAATTTTTTGGTCCTACAAACAATATGTGGGAGAAGAAGAACAAGAGGAAGTTGATGAACTAAACCATTTTCCGGGTTACGAATGTATAAACGATGATGTTGTAACCTGTGAACTGAGAGATATAGACGACATTACAAGCTTGGGGATGACAAAAATTAAGACAATGGTGAAGATCAAAAAGAAGAAGAACTTGAAGATACTCCTTCATTAACCACTGGATTAGATTCTATCCACAATTTGAAGAAATTATTATCTTCATTCAGTGATTCTGAAGCCCTCCTTCAAAGCCTCAATAGGGTTGAAAATTTTTTGTCAAGAGAGGCTTCAAAAAAACATGTCACTAATACAACAATTGATAAATTTATCGTCACCACAGTTGCTTAACTGCATGTAATGTACTCCAAAAAATTATGTTCTTTATTTTATAGAAATTAAAATTTCAGACTTTTTTTATATTTCTTATTTCCCGGGTAAGACGTTTTCCCGCCTAAGACGCTTTTTTTTACTAGTTCCTTGAAAAACGTTTTAAGCGGATTTTACTGTATTTGTGACGCCGATTTATAAAAAGGATCCGCTTTGCGCAAAATCAAATATGTATCTATATTTTAATTCTAAACCATGCCGTCCGCCGCGCCACATGTGGATGCGACAGTTTTTTGCTCAAAAAGTGCGGGAGGGTGTATACTAACATTTTCCATCAATTTTTCAAATTTCGCGAGATGTTTTTTCACCTATTTTGGCCACTCCTGTAAAATTTGATTTTGCGCAAAGCGGATCCTTTTCATAAATCGTGTCACATTTGCTTGAAATATTCTAAGTGAGACTCATACTAGACCAAGGGCGGACAAACGAGCGGAGCGAGTGAGCTATCCAAAAGCTATTAGCTTGAAATATTCTACAGTAGATTTTTTCTAGACCGTCCAACCCCCTAAAAGCTATCACCCTTAAACATTCCAAACTGGACTTATAAGTGCAATCACCCTTGTACATATGTACTAAGGTATAGTACATGATGCAGATTGTTAAGCGTATCAGTATTCATTCTGAGTATTCCCTTTACACGGCCATTCTGACACTGAACAGCAAAATACTTGCTGTATATTGAGAAAGATATGAAACATGATCTTTTTCTATTTGACTCCGCCAGACGATTTTTACCAGCCTCATATTTTCCTTCATTGGTCTACGTCGACTTTAAGAGAGGTACTCACAAGACTGTCCTGAAAGTGTGGCCTTTTGTCACAATAGTAGGCTATCGTTTTCACCTCGGTCAGGCTTAATATCGGAAAATTCAGGCTCTTGGTCTCACGAAACTGTACAGAAGCAGAAGCGTAGAAGGATCTTTTTCGATAATTTATACTTGAGGAAGGGATAGTGAGACGAGGCGATGTATCAAAAACAAGAGGACGGCTCGTTGGGGAATGTTCGGATGGTAAGAAGAGCCGTGAATTACGACACCTGTCCAAGTGAGTTCACGGAAAATCTTGAAGGAATGAGTAAAAGATTATTGTTAGGTAGAAGGAAGACAGTGAGATTGGAAAAGTTGAGAAAAGACATGTCTTTTTCTATGCTGAAAGATAAAGGTTGTTGAAATGAGTTAAATCTATTAAGGAAGGAGGATAGTTTAGATTCAGGACCATCGCAAAAGACGTCGTCGATATACCGTACGGGCATCCAGGCGGTTCATCTAAAATCTCAGATTCGAGGTGAGCCATGAAAACCTCATCGGCAACCAGCAATGATGAAGGTATTAGTAGACCATCCGAGAAGATGTAGGTGCTTCCTCCAGATTGGCAGAAGTTGCGATCAGATAAGCCCGCGAAATTCTGATACCGCGTTGTGAGGAAAATTGTTCTTTTGAAATAGGTCGCACAAAAGGCGACAGAATGTCAGTAGAAATGTTGAGCGCATCGAAAGCGAGGAGAATCGTAGATTTTGAGCAATTTTCTTCGCATAGTTTGTTGGCAAAGTTGGCAGAATGGGGACAGCCTTCGGTGAAAAGAAGGTGGAATACATCCTAAACCAGTTAGCCAGCTTTTCTGATAGAGCACAGGCCGGTGGTTGTAAGAGGCTGCGACTGGTCTGATTGGTAGGCCCTATTCTTTAGTCTTAATTTAAGAGGCCGCTACTGAAAGGGTGAACAAGAGAACTTATATGTGTTTGTACATTGATTTTCAAACAGCTGTTATTTTTTCAATATTCCGTTTATTACTATATTTTTTTGTGTATCCGAAGTTGATGATATGGATTACAAAATTTATCTTTATATTTGCTTTAAAAAATGATATCGGATTAATTATGGCGATTGAAATTCCTCCATTTAAAAAGCATGGAACGGAAGAATTTCGTCAAGACCCCAATCGTATTCAAATGTTGCGGTTTGATGTAAACCTGAGAATTAACTCAGTGATCGGAAGAGATCAACGGGTAGGCATGTTACAGACTGGGACATATCGTAAGTACCCATTCTGAGGATTGCATTGTTCACAAGGAATTCTTGTAAATTTCAATATCAATATTAGGGCATTATTGGAACCTCCCCGCACACATCTCTGAATAATTTAACATATCTCGTGCTATCTTAGTGATAATAGAACCGAATCTTTCAACGGTATAGAATTTAAGGCACGTATTATACATAAAAATAAAATCATATCTTCCTGAACCGAAAAAATTAGCATATTATTTCAAATCATAGAATTTGAGACGAAAAATTTAAGGTTCTTGTACAATGAAACTGAATCACTATACAAACAAAATTGTGTCATTGTCAACTTCAAAAAACGTCTAAAATAAACCACAGGATTTTTCATTCACTTTCTCTACAGACTACGACGACGTTTCAATTGCACCGCAGTCTTCGGGTTTGCACATCGAAAGCAAGCCGCATGATATTGAGATAACCAGAAGTCGGTGACGTCACCATTTCTCTACAATACATAGGTAATGTAATTAGGAGAACACTGACGTCATTGTGCCTTGCGAACACTAGTAAACTTTTCTTCGATAGAATCTTGCTCCTAGAAAGTACATTGCAATGCCGTGCACGTTATATTTCTCGGACCGTACTGGACAATATTGATGATCTCGGGAATAGATGATAATTTCGATGTGTTTCAACCTGCGTAAATTACGTCTTATTTCTCCGGTCATTGAAACCAAGGTCCAAAGATACCGGAATAGAACATAATCTTCCGGGAAAGGAAATTCGACCCCGAACTTACAACACGTACCGTAGCATATTCATAAAGTTTTAGAAAATGTATTACTATAGGCAAGAAAGAGGATTATTTTGGTGCAATGGATAGAAGAAGAGAAATTTTCCGAGTTGAAAATTCAGGTTCGATTATAAAGCTGTTCATTAATTCTAACCTATTTATCAGAATATGAAAAACTTTCTTGAAAATATTAGTATACAGGGACGAAAGATACGTGAATAATGAGAATTCTACTGAGAAAGTAACATAACATAACATATAAAATAGATACATTCAATCAATCTGAAAATGTATCCAGATAGGATTTAATCTCTTACCAGCCATTATAGGTACCAAACTCTTCCTAAAGTTTTCTCCGTTTTTCATTTTTGAATGTGAATTATTTTTTTTTTTTTTTTTTTAACGAGCTCTGAGCTGCTCAAGGGCCATTGGCTCGGCGGTTGAAATAAAGGAATGTACAAAGTTATAATTTAAACATTACAAGAGTGGAACTGTGGATGTTGTGAGAACGGTAATAGAGTCTTAATTTTTTTTTTTTTTTTTTTAAATGATGGAATAAAATTGAGTTTGACGTAAATAATCGAGGAAGGGAGTTATTGTTTCTGATTTGTTTTTTAGTGCTTGGGAGAGGGAGGAAGGAACATTAAAGGAAGAGCGGAGAGGAGAGAGAATGGGACAAGAAAAGAAGTGTTCGACTGTAAGAATTTCTTCTGGACAGTAAAAACAAGAAGGAGGGGCCAGGAGATCAGGATTGATGAGGTAGGAATGGGTGGTTCTGGTATGACCGATTCTTAGCCGAGTAAGGACTACTTCTTCTCTTCTAAGTTTTCTAATAGATGTGGACCAGGGTATGGGGTTGCGTTTGATTTTTAGGAGTTCGTTAGAGGTTTGATTTTGCCAAAGATTTGTCCATTTTTGTAGGATGAGGGAACGGTAATAATTTTTATAGTCTGAAACGGGAATTTGTGAGTTGTCTGTAACTCTGGGAAAGGATGATGCTTGTTTAGCAGCTAGGTCTACTAAATCATGATCAGTTAGGTTTATGTGACTAGGAATCCATATGAAAGTAATGTCGGAGTTGATAGAGTTTAGAGTGTGTAATGTGAGGTGGATTCGTTGAATGAGAGGATGATTGTTATAAGTATCTAGCAGTGCATGGAGTGAAGAAAGAGAGTCAGTGAGTAGAAGAAATTTGTTGTTAGGTGGAAGTTGTGTAAGGTGAGAGAGGCAGGAGAATATAGCCATTAATTCTGCAGTGATTTAAGTTCTTGCGAATATATTTCAAAAAGTAATTTTAGACCCAAAATTATGATTCGCATAACCAACAGGATACAATGGGCTCGTTGAAGAGAATTTTGTAAGTTGTATCATTCAATAAAATGCAAATTTAACGGTGACTCGACTTTCTTCAAAATATATTCTATACTAGATATCGCTGATACAGAAGGTACCGGAAAAAAACAGACCTAAAAAATGATATTAAATTTGAAACTCAATTCGAAGGGAATACAGAAATTTTTATCGAATTGAAGTAAGATTTCTTTTCGAATGTAATTAAAGTATAAGAAAATATTATTTTATTAAGTTATTCAGTTTTCTACTTCGAAGTTTGGTAATCTCAATCGTATAGGTAGGCCTACCAAAATAAAAATCGCTTTCAGAAATTCGAAACGTGAAAAGTCTTCTACTTGATGAACGTCGTCGTTTCTCATTCAAGCGTGCTTTCTCGTATACTCAGATTTTGACAGAAAAGTTTTTAGAACGTGAAAGCTTTTTAAAACGCAGATGTTCACCCGTCTATTAAATGCGATAAAAATGAGTCTACGCTCGAGCCGAAATTATATCGCTTATATTTTATACTGTGTAAACTCTCTCTTTTCTTATTACCATATAAAAAACAATAGATTTTGAAAAAAACTACAAAACTTCATCTTTTTTTCAACTTCTTTTTCAAGAATCATTTACTATTACTGAAAGAAACTACACGTATTTTAATCTCAAAAAAAAAAAATGTTTCGTTGAAATTCACTCAGTCAAGTCGCACAAATAGTCCTCGTTTTCTACCTTTAAAACTTATATCTAATAATCTACAATATGGTAGGTACTTGTAAATTTTAGTTGTAGACGAACTCGTATGTTGAACACTTTCCCATCGTGATAGGCCTACAAGCCTAGTATCTTAGCAGAAAAATACGTCAAATACATAAGTAGGTCTAAGTACCAACGCCCTTTTTTTTTTTTCTTCTTTTCTTTCTCTCTCTCTCTTTTTCTCTACCCGATGAGAACAATGGAACTTCAAAAAATTCTAGAAACGAAAATTGAAGCGTCAAGAAAACTAAGAGTGTAATTCGACTAACGTCTGTTCGTGAGTCGTTTCGTCTCACATTGTAAATAAATCATTATCGAGAGACTTAAGTTTTACCTATACCATCCGCTTTTCACGAATTTCTCCTCGTAACGAGTATTTCGAAAATACATTTCTATTTCACGTTTGAGCAGTTACATCGGTTTGAATTATTTTACATCCCGTCTCTGTCTAGCGTAATTGATGGGAAATTTGGGTTGAACTTGTCATCAATAATAACCTCAACATGCAAAATTATATTCGCGATGAAAAAACAGGGAAACATCTGATATATATATACATATATTTATAGAGTTATTGGTATATTTATATAAACCACGATAATAATAGAAATTCTCAACTAATAACTATGACCTAACTAATGAACTTCTAACAATTTTTAGCCTTGTGCGACGATAATACTTGAAAGATTATATACTCGTACATCATAGCCACCCACGAGTGCGACATGATATTTACGAAAATAATATAATCTTCAGAGATAACTCAAAAATTGTTCTAGAAACCTGAATAAAATGAATACGTGAAATACTGACAAATAACTTAATGAAAAAAACAATTGAAAATTGGATTTTTTTTTCAGAACATGGCAGTCAAATAACTTCACCTCGGAGGCCTGTTTAGGAATGAAATGTTTTGTCAGCCTCATTCGTGTTAACTTGCTAATAAATTCCCTGGTGGCAGTTGGTATTGGTTTCCATTTTTTTTTTTTTTTCGCTGCGCGACGAGGGCCTTTAAGTCGCCAGACACAAAGTATTTATTCATAATTCAACTTCACACTCGAATTTGCAGTTTCTGATTTATGACGGCTGACAGTCGCCCTTCTCGCCTTATCATCACCTCTTATGTTGGTTCGAAATTGCAAATCTATACTCAGTAACCGCGTCAGAAACTCGTATTGTTTGGAACGTATTACAAATTCAAAGTTTAATGAACGAAAAGAATTTTGTAACTTGAAAAAATTAAAATACTGACGACCCATTTTGAGGTCGCGCGGAGGGTTGAAAAACGAGACTGTTAGAAAGAATAATAATAATAAATCGGTAATTAGAATTTGGCATACATTGCAAAAATTAGAGAAATTTTACGTTTACTTTGTCACACTCTATGCTAAAGGAGGTCAGTTTCTTACGACGTGTGCGGCTTATACAGTCTGTACAAAGATGTCGTATACGTTTGAGTGCGAGATAATAACGATGTAGGTTTTATAGTTTCGAACAAGAAGTCTTCTAAATTGGTGAAAAAATTAAATCAAATTCATGAAAAATTTGGCATAATTTGGTCGTAATTGGTTTCGGAAAATACTTAAACCAATAAAGTCGTGAAGACTTTTCATATTTGCTTGATAAGTTAAATGTGCTCTATTACAAATGTTGAAATTTGGAATTTATTTTCCTGCCTGGCGCATTTTTCTCATTCTATGTACGACTTTTTCGGATACTTTTTTTTTTTTTTTTTTATTTTAATTAACGAGCTACTAGCAGCCTGCCTTCAGGGCTATGAGCTCGGCTAGATTGTGTGATTATATGCGTGAGAGGAAGTTGGCTTGTTATAAAAAGTTGAATATGTTAGGGATGGAGGGAAAGAGATCTGAAAGTGCTTCTGTATGGTTGTGGGGGTTGGATAAGGAATTACGGAGTTGGGTCAAGTTGGGGCAGCAGAAGATGTGTTGAACGGATAGGGGGTGTTCAGATTCGCAGTGAGGGCATGAGAGAGGCATAAGATGAGAGATGAGATGGGTGTGAGTGAGTCTGGTGTGGCCGATTCTGAGACGGGTGATGACTATTTCTTCTCTGCGTGTTGACAGATTTGAAGAGTCCCATGCGGTGGGAATATTTTTAATTTGGGCTAGTTTGTTTGAGTGTGATTTGAGATCAGACCAATGGGTGAACCATGCTTGAGTGATGAATTTGTTGATGTGTTTGGAGAGATCTGAGCGTGAGGGGAGGAAAGAGCGGTTGACTGATGGGTTATGGGTTGCTAGTTTGGCTGCTTTGTCGACATTTTCGTTTCCTGGGATAGCCTTGTGACCAGGTACCCAGATGAAGAATAATGGGATGGGGATGGCATGGAAGGTGTTAATGAGAGTGTGTATACGACTTATGAGTGGATGGGAGGAAGTGTGGTTGGATATGGCGTCGAGTGATGATAGGGAGTCGGAAATGACTAAAAATGGGTTGAGAGGAAGACGGGAGAGTAGGTTGGTGAGGATGTGCTCTAAACAGTTAAAGATTGCTTGTAGTTCAGTGGTAAAGACGGATGCGGTGTTGCGGTGTCGGTGAGAGACTGTGATGTGATCTATTGAGTAAGCAAAGCCGGTTTTGTTTTGATATTTAGATCCATCGGTGAAACATAGTATAGGGTTGTGAAAGTTGTTAAGGATTTTGTTAAACTGTGCTTGGTATTCTTCGGGAGAAGTTGAAAGACGAGGGAGGCGTTTTAGGTCACGAATGATTTTGGGTGGAATAAAGAGCCAAGGAGCGGTTGAGGGAACGATGTGGTTAAGGCAATGGAACTTGAAGGGGCGTGCTAGTTGGAGTTCTAGGTTGGAACGTAGATTGGTCGAGGAATTTTGGTTATGATGAGGGGGGAATATGCGATGGTGGACGGGGGTTTGCGGATATTGTAGGACAATTGTGAGGAAGTTGGTTGTCAGTTTGAGGCGTCGATAGTGAAGTGGGGGGAAGCCAGTGTCTGTACAGAGGCTTTCAGCGGGACTGGTTCGGAATGCTCCAGTAGCTATTCTGAGTGAAGAATTTTGGATGGTGTCGAGTAGTTTTAAATGAGAGGGAGGGGCGAGACCGTAAATGGGTGATCCATAATCGAGGATGGATCGGATTAAGCTCTGGTAGAGGTGGCGAAGGTTTTTTCGGTTACAACCTTCTTTAGGGTGGGAGAGGAATTTTAGGACATTGAGTGCTCGAATGCATTTTGATTTAGTTAGTTTGATATGGGGGATCCAAGAGTGACGGTTGTGGAAATTGAGGCCAAGAACTTTAGTAGTTTTGACTTGTGGGATCGGGTAGTTAGCTATTGTAAGAGGGGGAAATTTAATAGTTTTCTGGCGTGGTTTTTGGAAAATGACGAGTTTGGTTTTGGGGTAAGAAATGCGGAATCCTAGGAGGGAAAGCCAAGTGTGTACTTTATTGATTGTTTTTTGTAGCAGACGATGGGCGCGAGTTGTGTTCGTGGAACGTAAATGGATGCTTAGGTCATCAGAGAATAGGAGGGTTTGAATTGGAGATTTTATGATTTTTGTTATGTTGTTGATGGCGATGAGAAAGAGGGTGCCGCTAAGTGGGGATCCTTGGGGGATACCATTTTCTTGAGGGAAGGTTGAGGATCGGATACTTTTCATAATGTCACATTTAAATAAAAAAAAAAGAAAAACGTTATTGAATCTAGAGCGAAGAACCATTCTACACACCTGAATTTGCAATGTGTTGAAAATACACTTCTTTCGAGATCGCAAAAAAAAGGGAGTTGGTACACAGGTATTGAGTAGGCCATAGCGTGGTTCAGCATTTGCCTATTCCATTCCTGGTCCATCTTCGCAAATGCAGACACCTAGTTCCATGCTTGTTCAGAACCCAGCATGGTGGATACCAGGCTACCCGGGGCAAGCGCTTCATCTACCCCGATTTCTCCAAGAGATTGACTAAGCTTGTCCCGCTTCTGCCTCCACACTTCACACTCAAATAAGGTGTGCTGTGATCCTTGGTTACAGTGCGAACACGTTGCCAGCTCAACTTTCTTCAACTTCTCGTGAAAGTACTTGTTGAAGCAGCCATAACCGTAGCACCTGCGTCAGGTGAAAGTTCAGCTGACTATGGACCGGATACATCCACTCATCAAGGTCGCGTATTAACACACGGGTTGTCTACGTACCCAGCTCGCTCTGGGCAATTCTTGTTTTCCATTTTGCAAGCAAGGAGCGCCTGGCCTCCTGCTTGACCCGTAAAGCCTCTTGATTGGTTGTTGTCGTCTTCTTTGCTTTGAACATCACCGCTCTCTCCTCATCAAGGAACTCAATTGGTAGTGAACGTGCTAATACGCAAAGAGTCTCCGTCGAGACACTGCGGTAGGCACTAAGGAGGATAGGATATCAGACAAATGGCAGATGTGAGCAGGTGAACCGGGTACGGGCAATCCTAAAACGGGAAAGAGTGAGTACATCGTGGCAAAAGTTTTTATTTGAAGAGGACCAAGGCGTAAGAAGGCTTTTTATTGATCTTAGTTCGTTGTCAGATTGATTTTTCCAGAGGTTGTGCTAACAAGCTAGGATTTTGGAACGATAGTCGTTTTCCAGGTCGTCTATGATGAATGGGTTGGGTCGGTAATTTTCAGTGAGAGAGCGGATTTTCTAGGCGCGCAGTCAACCTCTTCATGCTGAGGGTGACCCACAGGATCTGGAATTCAGATGAAAGTAACTGATGATTTGGTGGAGATTTGAGATATTGGTGACATACAGGCATTATTTGTTTCTAAGTGATTTCGTACAAGAGATTAAAAAAATATGATCGCTGGTAAGCCCCAAGAATTTATAAGAGTTAGGAATTTTGATTGAAAAATCTTGACGGTGTAGAGAAGGTAGAGGAATTTGGGAGGAGCGGTTTTCCGGAAGATAACGAGGTCAGTAAGTTTCATCTAAGGAGAAGCAAAATTCACGGTCTGAAGCCCATACAGATATTTTATGTAAAATTTATTGGGAAAGTCGTATTTTTCGATGCGGGTTTGAAAATTGCGAAAAGAAATGATGTAATCATCGGCGAAAGGGGGTAGCGTAAGAGTTTTGAAGGAGGTGACTATTATTCAAAAGACTCGTGACAAATATTTTTGACGGGAAAAAATATTTTTATATATCGTAAGTTTAATTCTTACTAAACTTTTTGAAGTACATTTCACTAATATTTCGTTGAATTATTTTTCTACCAGGTATTCCTCGCACCATAATCGATCGCAATCAGTGAGAGCTCCCGGTAGTAAGTCAACTGTACAAATCGGTATAAATGGCACTTCAAGATACAGACCAAATTATCTATGTCTTCCACAACAAAGAACTCGAGTCGCTAGTATGCCAAATACTGGCGTCGAAGAAGAATATTACAGGCTACGGCAGTTCACGATAACCGGCAAAGGTATTATAAATAGAGGCGATTCACTCAAGAGTCGTAGATCAAGGAGTAATACCAGTGTAGCTTCCAGTAATTCCAGTCACAGGTGAGTCACAAAGTGCAAATGTTTTTTGTACATTCCCTAAAACTCCAATAGCAAAAAGTGTTCCGAAAATCGACTCCAGTTTGACACCTATATCTATAGATAATGATTGTTTGAAAAATGTACTCAGAGTCGACTCCATTTATTCATACTGATTGAGGGTTCAGAAAAAAACGAAAATCTAGTATGGACCAAAAACAATTCTAATCGTAAAACAAAAACGGAAATATTTCAACCATAATCGAAACAAGTTCAGAATACTTGTGACAGGTCAATTTATTGGCGTCGACTTGATCTGAAATTGATATCGATTGGAAGGGGGTCGAAAACAGTATCAATAAGAATTTTTCTCCTTTTATTTTGGGGGCTCTTACCCCGGCAAGCCAAGAGCTCCTATTCACACGCGGAAGAAAATAAAATAAAATTTCCTACCGAACGGTACGTTGTGACGTCACGACTCGAGATACGTATGAGGATCTGTTACCAAAAGGGCACCTGATCAATTCAATTCATATGGAACGGGTGCCCTTTCGACAGATAACTCCTCATATTCTGACTAACCTCAGATTTAATTATTCCTTAGCATTTTTTAAATTTCGGCGCAGTCCCGGGAGTTTTATTTTTGCATGGAATTTTTCGAATTTTCGTACAGTCTTCGAGAAAGTTTCTCCTTCTCGACACTTCAATAATGGTAATCCTACCGCATGTATTCTACGTTTGTGAAGACTATTATCATACTTTTTGATCAAATATGACCTGCGACGGGAATTGCCCACTGACAAGAACACCATTTCTCTCTGATAAGGTGTACAATCAGAGAGAAATGGTGTTCCTGCCAATGGGCAATGAGCATCCTTTTCTTATCACAGGTCACAAATGTATCTCAATTTCTCCAGTTGTCATTATTTTGGCTAGGGACACTTACAAGGTGATTATTTGCGGGGATATTTTTGCATTTTGGAGCTTGACAAGCAAAAAGGAACTAAATCTCTCAGGTCCCGGATCTGAATGGAACAAAGGTGTGGATCTCTTGGTTCCCAGATCTTGACATGGGAAAAATCTAAATTTAAAGCTCCAAATCTTTTGAAAAAAAAAAATAATAATAATAAAAAATTAATTTTCATTAAGTAACAGTCAATGAAGAGAGAGAAAAAAAACAAGGCATAAGGCGACTCAGGCTTGTTTCTACTTAGGGTCAGTTTTACTAAGACACTCAAGAAGGGAGTACAATGTACAGCCATGTTTTCTCTCTAGCTGGTGGATGCGCACGAATTCAAAATCTGAATTCTTGGTATAGAGTGACGTCATCAACGTACCTTATTGTCATCAAAAGACAGGAAAATAGATGTGATGCAACCATTAGCTGGAACCCAAATCATAATCTATTATAACTACTTTCTTTAGTGTCTTGGTTTTACCAACTGGAAAATCGACGAATGTTGGGAAATAAAACTCAGCTAAGGCTGGCCAATATTGGTCAGTAAAATGAATCCGCGAGATTGAGTGATTATCCCAGTTTTATACCTATTAGCTTAAGTTTAATCGCTGATTTTGGTAAAACTGAAAGTTGAACTGATCGTTGATTTTTATTAATCGTCGTTGCTACTTAATTTGCTAAACCTGGCCCTTAATCTTCTAATACATAAACAAAAAACATTATATCCTTTAAAAATGGATTCACGGAGTTGAAGTGATTGCTTTTAAAACCTGGTATCCTGAAGAAAAGAATACTTAATTGATACTGGAATGGAAGTAAGTTACCTGGAAAAGAAAGTTATCAATCATGACATTCTCAGGATTGCAGTAGTCAGACAGGAGTCGATGGGTGAGTGATATGGCAACAGTGTGCTTTCAGCCTTAAGAGCTTCACCTCTTCTACATTTTCTATGGACCCCGTCCTAGGGAAAGAATTCAGTTTGACTTAGTTCAATTTGTTCGTTGATCGTTTTTTCCAAAGCTAAAACCAATCTTGTTTTCACGAAGGACGTGTAGTTACTTCATAGATTAGAGTAAGAAAAATAGAAAATACCATGTTATTTCAGGAAGGGCAGTTTCAGCTTTGATTTCTCAATCGACAGCCACTTCTAGCTTAGCCTTTGCGAGTTGGCTTCTTAATGTAATGAACTTATTCGGGTATCTATTGGATAAGAGTGACGAAATGGGTACGACTTCAACTAACTGCAGAAACTAATATCTCAATTAAATTTTGGCGAGTTAAAAGTTGACCCTTTACAAAGCCTTAAGAGTCGATAAAGCGTTAATATTTCCACACAAATTTTAATAATATGCAGATTTTGAAGGTACGTCGGTTTTGCTGTACGTTTTTTTCTTTCCTCCTGTCTTTTCTACGCTATTTTCCCTCGGGTCGTTTTTACCAGGACATTATACACAATGATGGTGGCGCGATTACAAGCAAAGAATGAATATTTTGTTTTCAAAGAATTCTAGACAATTTGTTTGAAAAACATTACACTGTACTATACACGCTGTGACGTACAAAAGTTTATCAAAAAAGTTTACCGCGAGTTTAATTTTCCAATAGGTATGAGAATTAAGATTATATCTCGCTTCGTCGTACGCTACTTTCTCGAAACAAATGCACTTTAGAGTCACGTCAGACGTTATCGCTAAACGTTCAGTTTCTGCAAATGTAACGACGCAATGCGAAATCTTGCGAAGTAAGAGATCCATAATTTACCCTGAGCCCTTGAAAGAAAAAACCGCCCATAGTTTTGTGCCAGCGACGCTAAATGCGAGAGTGTGTGTAAGCTGGGTCGACATGAATGGATTATTCATCTTATGTCGTTTGAAGACCATCAGGAAAAAAATTGGCGAGAACTGTACGGTGTTTGTAAATGATAATAGGTATAATCGCGTTTGAATACGATTTCAAAAACACGTTTACACATTAGGACAAACAAAAAAGCTCTTCCGGTGCGCGTGTTACACTTGTACATGGGAATAATCTTAGCACATGAAATCGAGTCTATAGTTTTACCGGAAATGGTTATCAAATGGTCGACTTAGAGATAGAAAATATTTCGAACAGATTCGCGGGTGTCAATAATTTTTTTTTCGATTAGAATATCGGTCAAGATCTATAAATAGATATACAGCTTTGTTGTACATGGAACGAAACGAATTTTTTACTCGGTTACCTAAGCCTTGAGAATTATCAGTGACTTTTTCTCATATTTTGACACGAACGTGAAACTCCGTGAACAGTACGTAGTCGAGACATAGATTTAAACAGTGACACCTGAACGTATTTTTAGTGACCTAAATTATCATTCATAGGTACACAACGATAGCTACCCGCAGTTTATTCAACGATTTCGGCAATCGTATTTGAAAAGATAGTCATATTTTTGTTATACAATACTTAGAACCAAAACCGGCACTTGGTTAAAATTTAGATTACCGCACGTATGAATTGGTCTGTTAACGAGAAAAGCAATTCATTTTCAAACTATTTCCCATGTTCATCTAAATTTATGAGAGAAATATTGGCATTTGTCAAATCTTAGGAGCAACTTCTCTTTAAGGAGATGCTATTAGAAATTGAGTCCACGGATTCGGAAAATGAATTGCTGACCCAAAATTAGAGAGTGGAGGGCTTCTGCTTACACGCGGAGCGAATTTCGACATTTTTCTCAAATCCACTCCTGATAATGTCACGTTGGTTGTTGGACCATACCATCGAATATACTCGCATAAATGAGATTCATTTCTTGAAAATTACTCTTGTATCAAGTTTCCTTTATTTATAGAGATTTTTAGACAATCAATTCTTTCGATCTCTGATAATATCACAATCCGAACGTAGGCTGGCCTCTTCTCCTCTATAGCGCTAAAGCTGAGTTGTCTCTTTTCCTCGAAAAAACTTGAAGCTCAGTGTCTTCCTCGTATAAGATTCAAAGCTCGAAATTTTTCCAGGTCCTTTATCTGTAAGAATCCACTTGAGTTCAAATACTCTAATGAAATCAAAATTTAGAAACGGGCATTTAAAAAAAAAAAAAACTTCAATGGAAGTGATGTCCAATTGCCGTTCGCTCAAAACCCAGCCGCGCAATGCACATGAAAGAAACAAATACCTTCTTACATTTCGCGGGCCTTCAGACCCGAAATTCCTAAATTTCGCCCTTATTCTATGAGGCTTCTTATAAAATTTTTGCGTAATATTATATTTTTCTGAAAAGATACGGCTAGGTATTTCTTCACTGAGTTCCAGAAATTAAATGCTCTAGCCGGGTAAGGGGGGAGGTTGGCCTTGGTCGAAAAATGTTTCAAGTGTCCGTCAAAATGTTGTTCCCAATGAGAAAACTCGAAACCCCAAAAATTGGACCCATCCACTCACCCACATGGGCTGCAGGGTCATTTTTAGGCCTAAAATCCTAATCGCCATATCTCAGGCAATAATGATTGCACAGCAATGTAACTCGGGGACATTTTAGTGTATGTAAACGATCATCCATGGTATTTTTTTTCAAATACAATCATTCATATTTTCCTTAGTTTCTAGCAATAACAAAACATCAAACTGGAATATTAAAAAAATCGGGAGGGGGGGGGCACCTGGGGAAAATCATTCATTTGAAACGCTATGCCCTCTACTATAACATACATTGGTAGCATAGCCCTCGGTGAGGTGGAACATTCCCCAAAAAAATCAATATTTAATGAATTTCTGTGATTTTTTCATGAATAGCGGGGTGAACTATGACTGCTACCGCAATAGACCCCGAGAAATAAATAGTCAATGTTCGAGCTGAAAAATACGCACTCCTCCGAGGGATGAAATGGGAATGTAGATACTCCAAAAATATATTTTCAGTATTTCGTTTATCCATTTGGTCAATTCTTATGTACCGATTGGGTAGAGTACGTTAGATTGAAAAAAATAGTCCAAAAATTCTCCAGTCGCTGGAACGTTCTGGAAATGATAGAAAATCGAGGAAATCCACTTTTTCACCCTGGAAGACCGTGAGTTTTGGTATTTTGTTCATCAATTAGGTCAATTATAATGTAAACATATCCGTCGAGTTTGAAAAAAATACTCCAAAAGTACTCCAATCGCTGGAATGTTCTGGAAATGAAAAATTGAAAATATGTACTTTTTGAACCTGGAGAATCAGGATTTTTTATATTCTATTTATCAATAAGGTCCATTTTTAAGTAAACACATCCCTATTTTGAAAAAACGACGACTTCCTTAACGAAGTTAAACGAGGAACGCAGGGAGCCTGTTTTATGAGTCAAATAGGATATGGTATTGAAAATTCAAGGAAGCCTAGACCTAGATAAAGCTAGTATAAAGAAGGCCTATACCTACTACGAGTATAAGCCTAGTATAATATAGTTTGAGAGTCTAAATTTTTCTCGAATCTCCAGCTATATATGATAGCTCGAGAGTTGAAATTTTTCCAAGTCCCTTTCATATCATATATGGCTCGAGAGTCGAAATTTTTCCAAGTTTTTCGCTGGACGGCGGACGGCGCATGGCAAATTTCTCAAAAAGCCCCCCATAAAACAGGTTCCATGTTTAAAAAAAAAATTCTCCAGTCGCTCTTTGGTGTGGTCGATTTTTATAAGAACACTTACGCCGTTAAGAAAATTCTCTAGTCCTTAGGACGCTCTGGAAATATTAAAAAATTAAAGATACGCACCCGCCACTATGGTTCATGTATTACTTTTTCCCTCGAGTCGCAGCGGTACAAATTGTGTTACTGATAGCCGTGCACTCGCATGATGTGGAGGAATCCTTTCCCGAGACACAATAGAAGACAATCTCCGTCGTATTGCCATGCTCATAAAGTCCACTATTCGAAGCATTGTCACCTCAACTCGAGAGAAGATTCCTCCATTTCATGCAAGTGCACGGCTCCTAGTAACACAGTTTGTACCACTACGACTTCAGGGGAACAAAAATAAACATTCTACATTTCAAAGTAAAGGAAATGAATCTTAGGGGTGGGTGTGTATCCTTAGTTTTTTACTATTTCCAGAGCGTCCCAGCAACTGGAGAATTTATTGACTATTTTTTTCCAACTCGTAAGACGTATTAACATGAGATTTAACCTAATTGATAAACAAAACACCAAAAGTCACGGCTCTACATATTGAAAAAGTGGACTTCCTCGATTTTCTACTATGTCTAGACCGTTTCAGCGACTAGAGAATTTATTGACTATTTTTTCCCAACTCGGTGGACATATTTACAAAAGAATTGACCTTATTGATAAACATAATATGAAAAATCACGGTTTTCCATGTTGGAAAAGTGGATTACCTAGAGTTTTTACTATTTCCAGGGTATCCCAGAAACAGGAGATTTGTTAATTATTTTTTCCAGCTCGGCGGATGTATTTACAAAAGATTTGACGTAATTGATAGACAAAATATCAAAACTCACGGTCCTCCAGAGGGAAAAAATGGATTTCCTCGATTTTTTGCGACTGGAGAATTTTTGGACTAGTTTGTTTTGAACTCGACGGACATATTTACATTATAATTGACCTAATTGATGAACAAAATACCAAAACTCACGGTCCTCTAGGATGAAAAATTGGATTTTCTCGATTATTTGTCCTTTCCAGACCATTACAGCGACTGGAGAATTTTTTGACCATTTTTTTCAAGGTCGGTGGACGTGTTTTTATTATAATCGACCTAATTGATGACCGAAATACCAAAAGTCACGGTCCTCCAGGGTGAAAAGTGGATTTTCCCGATTTTTTATTATTTCCAGAACGTTCCAGCGACTGGAGAATTTTTGGACTATTTTCTTCAATCTAACATACTCCACCTAATCGGTGGATGTGTTTACATAAGAATTAACCAAATCGATAAACGAAATACTGAAAATATATTTTTGATGTATCTACATTCCCATTTCATCCCTCGGAGGAGTGCGTATTTTTCAGCTCGAACATTGACTATTGATTTCACGCGGTCTATTGCGGTAGCAGTCGTAGTTCACCCCGCTATTCATGGAAAAATCACAGAAATTCATTAAATATTGATTTTTTGGGGGAATGTTCCACCTCACCGAGGACTATGGTACTAATGTATGTTGTAGTAAAAGGCATAGCGCTTCAAATGAATGATTTTCCCCAGGTGCCTCCGACCCGACTTTTTTTTATATTCGATTTTGAAGTTTTGTTATTGCCAGAAAGTAAGAAAAATGTGAATGATTTTTTTTGAAAAAAAAAATACCATGGATGAACGTTCACATATACTAAAATTTCCCCAAGTTTCATCGCTGTGCGATCATTATTGCCTGAGATACAGCCATTTGGATTTTAGGCCTAAAAATAACTCTGCAGCCCATGTGGGTGAGCGGATGGTTCCAATTTTGGAGGTTTCGAGTTTTCTCATTGGGGACAACATTTTAACGGACATTTGAAATATTTTTCGACCACGGCCATTTTCCCCCTTACCCGTCTAGAGCCTATGGAGGTTGTATAGACATCACTCGTCAACTATTTTATTTTACCCAATTGGGAGAGTATTACTTCTTTGTAAAATTACGTATGACCTTCATTAGGTATCACTCAAAAGTAGTAAGTTTCGATTAATTGTAAAGAGAATACAACACCTAATGCGTTAGTACAATTAATTTTTACTAATTTCGAGAAAGGGAACAATTCTTCCAAAAAGGTATAATTACTCTAATCTCCAAATATCAGAGGAAGTAGCATGAAACAATTTATCTTCGTTCGTAACATCATCTATTTCACCCTACATTTTGACGTACCTAATTTATTATTTCGGTTTTGGAGGCAAAACTCTACGTAATTCAGGTACCAGTGAAATAACACTGCATTAGAAGACAAACTTGATGCGGGTTGAAGAACTTACTACACGTAAGATGACATTATTTCACTTTTCGTATTCAGGATAGGAGTATTTTAAAGTGAGAAAATTCAAGTTACAGGTTACTACTCTCTAAAATTTTGGTCTGGAAAGATGGCTCAGTAATTAAATTACAGCGTGAGAATTTTCAAATGAGTACCTCTGTGATGATTTTTTTCATACCTACATGTGAGAATGAAACGATAGGTCATTCACTCAACATTCTCAGCTGCAGAAAAATTACGAGTTCTTAAACGTAGACGAACCATTAATTATGACAATTGATGACGAAGTACCTACAGGGACGCACATGAAAAGAAAGAATTTTAGACCGGTACCGAGGGGCGTACATCGATATCGACATCGTGCCTCTCATCAGCATCAGTACCGATCATGTAGAATATTAGTGGTAGACATAACGTCTACGGTCAAACTAAGAAACTATATAAGATAGGTATGCGCAAGTGATGAGAATGGGACCGTCACCGGGTTGACACAGTCGAAAAAGGAGCAATCTAAGTCGTATTCTAAGAGAATTTTTAACATCAAATACAAGAATTTTAGGGACAAAAAATGAACGAGAACCTATTTATTTTTTCGTTCCCACTAATATAATCATCTTTCTACTCGTAATCAACCGAAAATCGATATTTAATATTTAAATTCCCTCACGGCACTCCTGAAACCTCCTGAAACTACTCCTCCTTCCACTTTATCAATACGGCGACCTTAAAAGAAAATGAAGGAGGACGAGGGGAAAATATTAAGTGAAAGGGGGGAGGGTAGGGAGAGTGGTGGATAGTAAAAAGTGCTTACCAAGGCAGCAGATCCGGTGGTAGATAGTGTTTCAGCATGGGATGGAGTGGTCGAAGCGACGGCACTTGGAGTCGCGCGTAAATTTCCGTCAGTGGAGGCAGCAATAGAAGGGGGCTGTGGCTGTGAATGCGCGGGACCCTGGAATAAGGAATGAAAGGGAAGTTAGCAAGGTAAGGAGAAGGAAAAAGGAAGGGCAAGGTGGAGAAGGTGACATTTGCAGCAGGGCATGCAGTCGTGGAGTGATGAGAGGTGCCAGCCGAGTGGGAGGAGTAAGGAAGGGGGAATGGAAGGGAGGGAAGAGAGAAAGGAGAGGAAAGGAAAGGAAAAGTTGGAGTCAGGGGTGGGTGAGAAAGGGGAGGAGGGAGTGGGAGGAGGAGAGGGTGATTAGGGAGTTCGGTATGTGGTGGGGATGAACAGGCCCAATATGGAAGCCCCGGGGTCCGTAGATCCGCGGCGCGGAAGGTTGCAGTCTCCTGGTGAAAATTGATCCGGGCGAGAGGTGTTGGTGCCGTTGTACAATGGAAGAATAAAGTTAAAGTTAATAAGCGAGGGTAGGGAGGTGAAAGGGGGTGAAAGGGGTGGGAGGGGGATATGGGGTTACTAAATGGGGAGGAAGGAGAGGTACCTACCGGTTGGTGCGGGCGGTAGCAAGTCTGGAGCAGGTAGAGCTGAAGACGGCCCGAAATGGGCTAAGATAACGATGCGGTGCCTGAGTTGTAGCACGGTGCAGGATCATCGAATAGGAAATCAAGAAATCCGCTCATACCTCAACAGCCGGTATCCCACTATTGAATTCACGGTGGAAATCAGTGGAACTCAGATTAATTTCCTTGACCTTCAAATCCAGAATACCGGCGGTGTTTGTTCCTACGGGATTTACAGGAAACCCACCACCACCGACATTACTGTTCATGGGTCGTCTTTCTGCCCTCTCCCCCATTAGTTGGCCGCTTATCATTACTTCATCAATAGGCTGGTTTCAGTTCCCCTAACGCCTCAATCAATGATAAGGAACTTTCCTCTTCAGCGAAGCTCGTCTCCTTCGACGCCGCTCCATGAGCCTCTACACGCGAGTCCGTCAACTATATGGTCAGCATTCGCAAAGATTCAGTAACATCCATAATGAAACTATGTAGAAGAATTGACAGACTTGCTAAAACTATGTCTAACAACCAACGTCTGTCAGTTCAGCCTTCGTCGCCTATAGTAACCAAATATGGAAAACTATGTCTCACATGTCAACTCTCAGGAGAGTGGACCATGTTTCTTGCATTCGGAAAAGAGACGATCACTCATTAATATCCTTGTTCAATCAATTGAACTCGTATCACGACAACTATGAAATTTACCCTATAAATAAATGGACGGTCGATCAACTTCCTGGACCTAAAAATCAGCGTTGCCAATCGTAAATTTACATTAGATGCATATCCCAAGCACGCCATCACGGATATAACAATATGAAGCTACTCTCTCCCAAAATCTTTAATTCATAGCCACACCACGAAAGAAGTCCTATAATTTTGTAATTGTAGAGTATTTAAGTAACATCTTGAGTGTTTTTACGATAATAAAGAAATTTCAGACGTAGGGTCTCTGCTATTGACGATTTGCACGACCATATTTTCAGTCAAACAAGCCCGAAAACAAGGAACCTGTTACAAGGGATTAAGGAATAGGTAAAACGACTGCAGGAAAACGTTACGTGATCAGAAAGTAACGTCATCGAGGGATTTTGACTAGAAAGCAAAGAGGGAGCTATATATACAGCTTAAAAGTAGAAATTCTTTCAATTCCCTCTCCTGGTAGATAACATTTGAAAGATCTCTGGAGTTCCTTTCTGGATGATGATCGAAATTTTTGTCACGTTCCTACTTGGGTCAAAAATTTCACACACACGGCTAAAATCATCACATAAGTTCCTTAAGTCCCCATGAAACAGATTTGCTATTAAAACATACGAAACATCGACATTTGAACGAGGTAAATTAATCGTTTGGGAAAACTGAAGTAAATTTTTATATTGGGAAGAATTGTACTAGGATGTAGAAGGACAAATCATCTACCCCTCAGGTCACACTCTTTGATTGTGACTTAATATTTTTCTCTAGCACCATACAATTTAAAGAGGTGAAAATATCTAAAAAGTGAAAATTAGTGTTACATTCATTCATACGAGCACACTGAGAAATAATATCACAAATATTATTTTCTTTTTCCAGTACCAACAGTACCTTTATGAAGTTTTTCTCATAGAGGAAAAAGTTTTCAGTTTTTATGCTCAGTCTGCAAACCGAAATATCCATAAGCACAGAAAAAAGAATACGCGAGATATCTCTCAGAAATTTCGATAAGTTACCATAGAAAAAACTTGTAATTTGAAAAACGTTAGTTCTGCAAAAAAAAACATACTCCAGTTTTCATTGGTTTGTTTTTTGTGCTACAATATTTTAGGCAAAAGAGAAAAATTCAAGAGCAGAAATTCGTTTCGTTCGCTTCTTTTAAGAGTTATCATTCCAAACTGGAGAGGGATACCTTAAAAATAAACTCTAATGCACATAATTTTCACAGTTTTCGCCAACAACGTAGGCTCGTTGTAAATAAGTTCCGCATTTATCCCTTCTACGAGTGCGACAAGCAAAATCTTAATTTATAAACAATTTCTCTAGAAAATATATTCTTTTAACATGGGAGCTACTCATCAATTTAGACAAAACTGACAGCGACTTCTCTAGAATATGTATCTCAACAAAACTTTTCACACTTTTCAATAGTATCAAACTCTTTAACTGATTCTTCAAGCACTTCGAAATTTAAAATATTATTGGCAAGTACTTTCATACAAAACCAAGCATTTTTCTTCTGATAAGGCTGGTGAGGGGGCGGGGGTGATCGGTTACGGCTTATATTATTGCTATAAGAATTAAGCAAGAGTAGCGAGAAAAAGTCAAGTCATCATACAAATATGATTCACAACGTTGGATTGAAAAAATTAGAAATTCTAAAAAGAAAGTTCAATCGACTGCCATTACAATTCACTTTCAAATTCTATAAAATTATGACGCGTATTCATGATATTTTTCCGCTGGTATTTTGTACCTTGTTGTACAAGAGTTTTAGGTGGTATTTTTATTCCTCTGTAATGCTGCAAGCGATTTTCTAAAAAGTGACTCTGAAAAAAATTCGGTAATATACGAAAAATATGAATAAAAAGATAGACAGTGTTCTTAAGTGGGTGGTAAAAAGCTTTAAGCTGCTTTCATTCATTCAAGTCAGTTATTTGTAGAAACTCCCCCAACAGAACTTCTATTGAAAATCGTTCCTCCATTGTTTCGAATTTACACTCCATTGATTTTCAAATATGAAAGAAAATATAGAGACTTGAAGTCTTATGCTAAAATTACTACCTTCGTAAAGTACTAACATAAAGCCTGGAAAATTGATGGGGAAATTAATTTTCGAAGTTCATCACAATCAATTGAAGCAGGATTTTAAAAACTTTGTGAGTATTCTGAAAACTCAGAAGAATGAGAAATGATATAATTAGCAATCGATCTTAAATAAAAATTGCTCCAGATATCCGAGAGAATTACTGAAAAGTCATCTCATGGATTCTAAGTTGTGGAGAAAACTAATTTTAAATACCCAGTCAGTCATGAAGGGTATGAGTATGTATAACGCTTTATGGTCGATTTACGTTTATGTAGGGTATGAGTATGTATAACGCTTTATGGTCGATTTACGTTTATGTATTCATTTTTGTTCGGTATTATAAGTGAGACAATAATGTAAGTACTCTATAATGAGCGTTGACTCCGAATAACCAATAAAAGACATGTAAAGCTGGATATTTACGCTAAAACTCAGAACAAGCGAAGAAAGGAGGTAATACGTATGTGAGTATGGAGTGGGTGGTATACCAGTCCGTTAATGATTAGAAGGCCATCTTTACAAGTATTGGACCGCGTTTTTCTCTGTGACGGTCTCTAACGATGACCAGGGAAAATGAATGGGATTATAAAACACGACTTATATAACCACATCGATAAACAGTTCTCAATCATTTTTCGGAGGCACACCACTCAAAATACCCATTTCATTCAGAATCTTTTGTATCTCATGGCACTAAGATCCTTTCTCGTGAAAAAAGTCCGTAAGTACATGGGCCAATGTTCATTTTAAATCTCGTGAATCACGAAATGAAGAAAAAAATTGTAGTACACCCATAGAACTAATTCTTTTGATGTTGATGATGGTAATTATGAAATTAACTTCTACTTTATAACCCATGGAGTTTGTTAGTAATCGGTGCATCAACCGAACGTGTTTGCTAGCGTACTGTAACAACGTGTTTTACAATTACAAATACGAAAGCCGTAATTCCTGTTATTTCGTGCACGCGAAAAGCTGAAGTTTACCAACGAATAGATCGAATGTAAAAATGGACCAGAATTTTATGAAAGATTTTCATAAACTGGTAGAAAGCGTTAACACGACCAAAGAGATATGTAGCGGAATCCAAGCCAATCTCGCGACTATCTCGAATGATATCACCAAGCTGAAAACCGATAGTGGAGCCTTGCAAATGGAAGTAAGAACCGTAAAGAGCAATCAATATGAGACGAGTAAAGCTGTCCACGAACTCGAGCAGTACAGCCGCAAAAGAAACGCCATTATACGAGGTATACCTTACCACGAAGACGAAGACATCTATAAGATAGTAATGGAAGTAGCAAAAAATCTAAACGTCGAATTAAAGGATTGGCATCTGGGAGCAGTACATAGACTTAGAGGTAAAGACGAAAACATACCACCCATCATCATACGTTTTAATAACGACGATAAAAAAATGGAGATGATCATGGCGTCAAAGAAAATGCGAATCAAAAGTTCGGCGATTGGTATGGGTGACAACGATATCTATGTTGATGAGCATTTAACGAAGTTTACAGTCAACCTACTCATGTCGGCGAAGAAGATAAAAGAACAAGGAAAGCTTGCATACGTTTGGTGTCGAGATGGAAAAATACTGATCAGAGAGACAGAAACATCGCCTGCGAAACGAATCACGGACCTAAATCAGTCACAACACTATGAATAGAAAGAGAGGAAACGAAGTCCGAAGCCCACCGAACGACGCAAGCGGAGGTTCGAAAATAGTGAAGGATAAAAGACAACAGATGATCGTGAACGGGAAGCTAAATTTCAACGCATTGAAACCGAACAAAAATGTAACGACCAAATAGAATGTAAAGGGTGAGTCACCACCGAAAACTACAAGCTCTAATAATTTTCAGGTATTTAATGTAAATAGTTTTAGTACTGCCCCAACCCGGGTTACGGACACCGTGGGGCATGTAGTCCGTCAAAAACCGATACATTCTGATATTAACGCAGCTGTTGGAGTCGCCACTAACGTTACCGGTAATGCTGGTGGTAGCTCCAACGTAGTAAATAATAAGAACATCAATAAAAACAAAAAATATCTCAACCTTGCAAGTGAAACCCGTCTATACGAATTCGAAAACGCGATTAAAACGATAAATTATGATATAATCGGCATATCTGAAGTAAGACGTACTGGTGAAAACTTGTCGATACGAAGTAACAATGGGAACCTTTTCTATTACTTTGGTTCGACAGTAGGTCATAGAGGAGTGGGTTTCTATGTTAAACAATGGTTAGCAAAATATGTTACAGAAATAAAAGGTATATCTGAAAGAATAGCGTACTTAAAAATATGTCTAGATGAGAAAACACCCCTAACGATTATTCAAGTGTACGCACCAATACTAAACGCAAATGAACAAGAATCAGATGGTTTTTATGGCTTGCTAGACGAGACTTTAAAAAGAGAGAAAGGTTATTATACGGTGGTCATGGGGGACTGGAACGCGAAAATTGGGGTGCAAGAGAATGAGTATAATTGCATGGGAAAATTTCCACTGATGGAAACCAACGAAAACGGTGAAAAAATGCTCTCATTTATGCAGGAAAATAGATTAAAGTTAGGAGCGTCATACTTCAATAAGAAGACAAAAAGAAAATGGACATGGCAATCACCGGACGGTAAGACTAGGAATGAGATCGACCACCTCCTGATAAATGACGTAAGAATACTGATGAACATGGAAGTACTAAACGCAACCCTGCTCCCCTCTGACCATCGTATAGGAAGAGCTACTCTAAAAATACCAAGTCGCCCGAAAACTAGGAACAGTCGTAAAAATAACTTACAAAAAAATAAAAGATACATAGTACCTGTGTATAAATCCCAAGAAGCAAAACAAACATTGAAAACCGAACTAGAGAAAGTGAAAGATAGAGTATTTGCAAATCTACAAGAAAGGTATGACTGTTTAGACAGCGCTATTAAAATAACGGTCCTAACAGTAGGGAACCTAAAAGAAAAACCAGGTACAGACGACAAATTAAGTATAGAAACAAAGCAACTAATTCGAGATAGAGCAAGTCTTCGTAAAATATCCCCGAAAACAAATAAACAAAAAATAGAGTTGACCGAAATGAACAAATTAGTAAAGCGCAAAATAAAAGAAGACATTAAAAAATATGAAGAACTAATAATTGCTGATATTTTAGAAGAAAGTACATCAACTAAAAAAATCAAGGCCGCGTTAAGAAAACAGTCATACCTACTCCCCAAATTAAAAAAGAGTAATGGGATGGATACCCACAACAGGGAAGAGGTTTTATCTGTCGCGTCAGAATACTACCAAAAATTATACCAAGACAAGAGAAGAGCTGTACCAGTAGAAAGAGTAAAAGACAGTAAGTGGTATAAGAGAGCGAGAATGAATGACGATGTACCAGAGATTCTTGTTAGCGAAGTATTAAACGCATTACATCAATTAAAAAACAACAAAGCTGGCGGACCCGAGGATGTAGGTAATGAAATAGTAAAACTACTAGCAGAAATTATTGCCCCAAATTTAACTGAAATATATAACGAAACAATAGCAACTGGTTACATTCCAAAGCAATGGCTTACCTCTGAAATAATACTCCTCTTTAAAAAAGGAGATAGAAGTAACATTGAAAACTACCGACCAATCAGTTTATCGTCCAATTTCTGTAAACTATTAATGAGAATTTTGAAAGAAAGAATTTATCGAATATTAGATATGCAACAACCGACAGAACAGGGTGGGTTCAGAAAAGGCTTCTCGACAGTAGACCATATACAAGCATTAAGTCAATTACTAGAAAAAACAAAAGAACACAATATGACAGTATATATGATGTTTATAGATTTCAGAAAAGCTTTTGATTCAATACACCATGATCGCATATGGCAGGCTCTAGCCGAACATGGTGTCCCCCAAAAAATAATTGAAGTCCTACATAACCTATATTCACGAGCTAAGGCATACATTAAAATGGAAAAGTCAGGGGCAGAGTTCGAAACTAAAAGGGGGGTAAAACAGGGCGACCCATTATCCTCGAATGTCTTTAATTGTGTGCTAGAACAAGCCTTTCGTAAGCTAAACTGGGAAAATAAAGGATTAAAAATAAATGGTAGATACCTAAGCAACCTAAGGTTTGCAGACGACATAGTGCTTGTGAGTGATCAATTAAAGGAACTCGAGGAAATGGCAAACGAACTGAAAGGAGCATGTGAAGAGGTAGGCCTAGAGATCAATATGCAAAAAACGAAAGTCATGCACAACTCTAAGGATGAAGGTCAAGTAAAAATAAATGGGAACGTAATTGAAGTTGTAGAGGACTATAAATATTTAGGTCAGATAGTAGCCTTTACCGATAAATCACAGAAAGAACTAAAAGCTAGAATATCAAATTCATGGAAGGCGTTTTGGGCTCATAAAGAAATCTTTGGAAGCGGGATTAACGTCAAAATGAAAATCAGAGTACTAGAAAGCTGCGTATACCCTGTGCTAACCTACGCCGCACAAACTTGGTCCTTGACAAAACAACAAATACTTAGAATAAAACGAACACAAAACGCTATGTTAAGAAAGATATTAGGGATAAAACTATTAGACAAATTTAAAAACAGAGAAATAAAAGATATGGCGCAGACTAGATGCATAGGGTATATTTGCAAGAAAATTAAAATGAAATACGCGGGACACTTGGCAAGGGAAACAAATCTTAAAAAATGGAACTTGGCGTTAACCACGTGGATACCATACGAAAATAAGAGAAAAAGAGGGCGACCGGCAACTAGGTGGGTGGATGAAATAAAGAAAGTTACTGGACCACAATGGATCAGAGTAGCTCAAGACAGAATGCGTTGGAAGAATGTATCGGAGACTCATGCCTCGCGGTGGGCAGATTAGGCGGTGACTCGCCCTCTAATCAGAGTTGTAAATAAATAAATAAAAAAATAATTATAACCCATTGCTTTTCATTTTCACAGTCGTTAAAAAAAGCATAGTCGCGCTACCTGTTTCGCACATTAGTTTAACGAATAAAATTTACGATCTCGCATAAAAAATTAGTAAATCGTACCTATGCAAATATGAAACACATTCCGCCATCAGTTCTTTCTTCGAACATTAAAACTAGAACAATTCTTAAAACTTATCATCAATGCAGAAAGCAAATGAATTTGCACCCGCAGGTATCTATGCTGGGAGCAAACTTTTCTCGTTACCTCTAATTCATTTCATCTCTTGAAATTCGTTCGCTTTTTCTTCTAATTTCCCAAACGCGTGTCACGCTACTTGGCTCAAGGAAAAGTAAGTGATTTCGTATGGGTGTAAATCAAGCTTTTCCTTATTTTCGTTACAAATTCGAGCCACCTATACGGTAACAGAAAGGTTGATAGACGCGGAACAGCGAGTAAACTGGGGAAGATGAATGAATAAGATTTGGGGTTCAAATTTCTCTTATTAGGTGCGACAGCAACGTAAATGTACGTTAGAGAGAGCCCGCTATTTGTATCCTCAGCGGACCAAAATCTTTGGATCGTGAATCAAAACCATCTCATTTACGTAGATTCTCACCGGAAAACTAGGAAAAAAAAACCTCATCTAATAACAAATAATAAGGAAAGTTCTTTAGCGCTGTCGACAGACCGGTAGTTTGTACGCAAAGTGCGTCTTTTTGTATCCATCTTAGAGATGATTTTTCATTTTCTTCTTTTTTGGCTCTAATCAACTTCATGTTACACGAAATGCAGAATAATGATGCAGCGACAGCTGCTACGTGAACTTATGTTGTTAAAGTAAGGCAAATTCTAAATCATTTTCTCATTTCATAAAAATTCAGCACTTATTGACTATATCTCGATATAAAATGACTGCGGGAACCAAAAGTACCCAAGTAAGATGCAACAGGTGATTTATTGTAAACTTTTGTTGAAGTGGTCTTCTAATTGTTATCAAAAATAAATTAGAAAGTTTACTGACCTTTTTTTTCAACTTCTTATCAGGATAAAATTTTTAGGTTGATGTCTGCATTAGTTGAAATTTTAGAAGGCCAATTGTTACCAAGTACGTGTGTTCTTGACTAACAAGCTCAATCTTATTAATGGAGAGAAAAATATACACTAAAAATTGAGATTAAAACAATACCGTATAATCGTTCAAAAAAAAGGAAGATGGCAAGCAAGTAATAAGAGGGGATACGTTTAGCTGTTGTGGAGACAAAAAGAACTTCCAACTCTTAAATCACAAAACAACAATCTCTTTCCGTTCAGAAACAATATCTTGTAAGAACTCTCAAATTGAACCCTCTCACCAACAACTACAATCCTATTCCTACTCCTCATACCGCCCCAAGGTCACGAATATCTCATACTCCAACAGGTCAAATCTTTCTCTATAAGAATTCCGGAAAATAATTGCGGAATATTCAAACCACATGCATTTAACCTGCCATATATTGACGGCTTCAAATCGAAATAGAGAAAAGCGTACGCTTTTTTCATTCAGGGAATAATATATCAGAATTGAGCAATATCCTGTCTCGCACGCTTTAGTCTGCTCCCTCTGGAATTCAAGCGCTCATAGTTGACGAATTTCTTTTCATCACTTCAATCAATCCATTTACGATCATTCAGCTCTCTCATTTGATTCACTCACTTCATTCTCTTTACCCTTATCTCAGTCAAATCGTCATTGTCTTCGTCTAGATTACTATAGACACATTAGCCTTCTTAAGTACGACGCTGCCGAAACCGAAGCCGAAAATCTGGCGACTTCCTTCTCACCAATCACCCATTTCCATCTTTCTTTAGTATTAGACTTCATACACTATATGTGTACAACCGCATTTTTATCCTCGACTTCTGAAACCCAAAGGACAAACAGATCTGAACACGTCAAAAGATCAACCTGTACAATGGAATCAAATGTTCGAAAAAAATCTTGCTATCAAGGAGCCACTTTTATCCATCCTCGCAAAAACTACATCAAACTCGTTTACTTACACCTCATTCTCGGCTATTTCTTACTATCCACCTGCTCACAGTCGACTCAAGTCGTCCTTACAGAACATAATTTCTCCGGTCCCGATTTGTAACCTCTCTGCACCTTCTATACGAAGTATCTTCCACGACTTCATCTGCCCGTTTCAACGAATGAAATTCTTCACAATAATTTAGAGAATCAAGTACCTGGTAACTTATTAGTTACCATTATACTCGAGCAATCAACTATCCGAATATTCAATTACGAAAATTCAGCAAATATATTTTACGAATATAAATTACTCAGGATAATATTAGCTACTATCTCGAAAGCTAAGTTAAACTCAAAGTTACACAGCACACAACTCGAAATAAGATACTTTCCGAGAGTTCGTTCACCCCAGCATTAATTTAAATGCCACTCATTAATTCGAAAGAAATTGAATTTTCCGTCTAGTGATGAACAAATATTCTTAAAACAGTACCGGTAACTGTATACGGCTAATTGAGGTATACAAATTTAATACGAGAAAAACCCATATTTGTGCACCACATAGATAGCCTAGGTACAATATAGAAACCATATAAAATTTATACTTGGCTCTAATTTCATGTGTAAACAGTTGGAAGTGGCTCGAAATTATACATGAAAGCATCATTTTTGTATAACGACCGTAGTGTTAAAAATTTACTTCGAACGTCGTAATAAACGAATTTAAGATTCCTTCAGGCCTCTAAGCCATTTTTTATATCGTATGATTTTTCATCCTCAGTCGGACTCATTTTTGGTATGTAGGTATCCTACTTTCGGGCTTAAAGAATTTTGAATTTTCATTTTCCGTGAAAAAGTTTTTTTCTTGGGCTTAAAAAATACATTTGAAGAAAAAAGAAACAATTATACGTAAAATTTTTGAAGTTACAATACGAGTGAGATAATTCATTTCAAAAACTTTTTCGAAGGTTTGTACACTCCTTTCGAACTAGAATTGGAAGAAAATTTTTCGAACTCAACCGCATAGATACTGAGTTACAATTCGTCAACCGAAGTCCCTCTGGAGACGAAATAAAATAGGCTACACATTGAAAATAGAGTACGTTTGACAAAATCTTGCGACAAAGGGGCCTCTTTAGTTATCCCAGCGGGTCAAGTTTGATATATTGGAGGAAAAGTATTTTACCCAACATTTGCATTTTAGGCTTCGAATAAAGTTGAGATTCAGATAAAATGAAAAGCGAGTGTACTAGAAGTAACGCGAAAGAAACTTCGGAAATAGAACAAAAGGAGATAGGTACCCATAAGAAATGAAGATACATATTTTGAAAAGAATAAATTTTTGTACAGACCCTCGTAACTCGATTTAGAAATTGTTTGTTCCAAGACTTGTTTCATCCATATTTGGAATATGTACACGGTGTACCAATATGAAATAATGAATACTGAACTTTTAACGCGGATTTCAATACCCAATTCAGTTTCCTGTTTGATGATGACCTGTGAATGAAAGTATGTTTAGATTAAGGACTAAGGAGGAAACATCTTCATATAATTGAACAAGAGTACACTCTTAACATATTGTAAATACCGTAGGTATGTACTCTTTCTTCTGTTTATCCGACCAGAAACTGTTGTTGTTTGTGTTAGCTGGTTACAACTAAAGAAATCCAACAGACGACCTAGATGATGCAACTTTTCAGCTGAAATTGAAACTACATTGTCAAATGAAAAAAGAAGTGGTGTCAAGGTACTCAACAAAACAAATCTCCTTTTTGATCGCATTTTTCATCCTCTTTTGTTATCAGCAGGTGTACCTCTAATGCTCCATTTCTTGGTCACGGGTATAGGAGAAATATAGTCTCACTCGCTGATTTATAATTTCGAGAGAAAAAATAAGATGTAGGACAGGATTAGGATCATTAGAGTAGACGCCGCGCTGGGTGTTAGTCTGGCTACAAAATGCGAAGAAGTCCAGACATCTGAAGAGTGTAGTTCAAAAATCACTTCAAGGTTTTGCATTGTAATCCCCGTGGCCGGTTAACAAAATATAATTAAAACTATTAAATAACTCACACAATTTTGGAACCGCTGGCGCTGTTTGTGTTCATTCTCTGGATACCACAGTTCAAAGTTGATCCTCCCAGAATGGGTATCGATATCCAGCATAATCGTCTCACTTGTTCAGTTGCGTTTAGTATGTGATCAATGATAGATGATTCCTCTTCATCACGTACTGTTCATTGACAATCTCAAATTCAGAAATATCACTAACAAGGTCGTTCATCATAGTCCATCGAACCAAAACTGTCGATAAGCAAAACAAAACAACTATCATTCGATGATTATAATGGCAAGACGAATTTTCAAACTGAGTCATCACATCGGGATACGAGTGGAAAGTACACGCCAAGAAAGAAAGATTACACAAAGGCGAAGTTGATCAACGCGAACAATTCATGATAACTTATACTTTGATATACAACAACCAAACTGGAAAAATATTAGATTAAATTGAGAAATGCTTTTACAAGAAATAATTGAGATGTTTTCGAGAGGCGAAAAAAAAACGGACAAACATGCGAACGAATGAGTGAATGACTAAATGGCTGATAAGGTGCTACATCATATGAAATGGACCGCCATTTTGATTTCGAAAAAAAAAACATAATAATGAACATTCTTTTCTCTGACTATTATGCCTCTTATGGACAGAACTTCGTCCATATACTGCAATGATGAACGATCGCGGATCGTGGAAACATGTACAGCGCGCGGAGGACTCCAACGTAGGCAGCGCAACAGTTTTTTCTCCTCCCTGCGCAATCAACCGCCGACTATGTTGAGTCCTCCGCGTCTTTTTCTCATCATAGGTTAAGCGTCGTTCACACTAGCGTTATTTTCCGCGTTACAGTCGATAACGCCGCGTAATTTTTATTTTCCTGGTCTGGGGTTGGACCGGTTCAACTTTAACGTGGCGTTATGTGATATAACGCGGAAAATTACGCTAGTGTGAACGACGCTTTATCATCTTTCCACGGGCAAACGTCGTCTTAGGTCAGTCCACGGAGCATTCTTTTGCTCTTCTTGCCAGAACCAAGCCTAGCAGGGCCAGGGCCACGGCTGCCAGACGTGCCAGGGCCCACACGCTTGCGTTCGCTGCCGCTGCAATACAACGAGTTTGCGTTTGGACCGGCCTATAGTGGCGCAAGTGTTGTTTCCGGAAACGGGATCAAGTTGTTTCTAGGTTCTTGCTGGTACGAGTCAAGAACCACTTGTTCCCAAGCGCTAGAAGGGCTAATGTTATTTCATCAAGCTGTATCTTCGTTAATATGGAATTACAAGTATTGGTTGTAATAGCTTCTTCAAACCTTTTTGACCATATACTACAATTGATACAATAATTATCAAAAGTCAAAACCACTTAAAAACAGATTTTATGAAATCATCCCATTTTTGGTAAGTTCTGTAAACGGCCACCACAGTAAAGATCGAGAGCGACCATTTCGCAGTTCAAACGTGGATAAGACTTCTTTTTGCCTTAAGACTTCTTTTTGCCTTCTGTAAGCAATATCAAAAGCCTTGATCTTCTAATCCATCGTCAATTTGACTTTCAATACTACGGCAGTTTGTCGTTTGAGCACTTTCTAGCAATTGAAAATTGAAATGATGATCCATTTCAGGCTTCAGCCGCACAATTTTGACATATACCTACTAAAGTTGAATTCACTATAGTATTATGGGTCCAAATCAATCAACTTAATTAGGTATTCAACTATCAGGCAAACGACAAACCAATTTGCACCTGCACTGCTGCAGTATCTTTCAAGCAATTGGTGCGAAGGTGTATAAAATTGTAATAACAAACTACAACTACTTCATTGATTATGGATTTATGGAATATAACAGGGAAACATTACAATCTAGAAAATTAGTATTCTATTTCATGTACGAGAGATACTTTTCTCTAAATTGTGTTTAATTCGACACAATCAAAACAATTCGCCAAAAAATAATATAGTAGAGAATTGAATTCGACTTGTTCATTAAAAAATCACCTAAGAAACGACTGTTTCGGCTTACATCAGAATTAGCCGTATATCAACCTTGTTCAAAGAAGATGAAATTTCTTCCTGAACGTTGATCAGAGTATTATATAAGTAAGTACTCATCCCGTCAATTCAACTTTGCAGCTGGGCTGGGCATATCTACCCTACAGAGTTAAATTAGGATGTGATTGACATAGGATATCTGCGGAACAACAATCATATTAAAAAAGTATCAAAACAAATCGAAAGATGTATTCGGAAGAAAATCAGATGACTTTATAAGAATTTGATAAAGACTGCATAAGTGCATATACGCTGATTGTCGATTGAACATTGTACACTAGCTTTGGTAATACTGCTGTATAGCAAGTTAAATTGACGTAGGTATCGGCAAAACAACGATCAGCGGAATAAGATTCAGTCTTCAGATTACTATAAACAATATGTTATGAGTTTTGTTCTTCTTTTGTTGTTCCATCGATAGGGCCTAATACAGCAAATTGATACAGCAGTGGGTCTGTAACAGCTATTCAACTTTGTACGGCAGGGCACCAAGGCTATCAGTGGGCAGCCGTGTCACTCCATTATTTGCGGGAGTGTGCAAGCATCAAGCGACAACAAAGCAAAATTTTTGAATTTCCCAAGTATACCAATTACGGATATTTTCAGAGCCTAATTTTTATCTGAAGGAAAATACCCACGTCACTGACGGAAAAAAATGTTTAGGTTTATTTGAGAAGGAATCACCGAATCATGGAATTATCGACGCCCGTCAATCATCATAATAAGGTGGCTAACTAATTGGGAGATGGATGATCAGTGGTTTTCCTCAGCATTTCATTCTGTGCTGTCATTACAAAAGATGCAATGGTTCTGATTTTTTGGACGTATTATTGGATTGCGATAGATATTTTTGGTAATACATAGACCCATAATAATATGTAAACAATCATCTTGCATTTCATCTTTGTCAAACAAAAACAGGAGGCTGCGTTGAATGCTTCAGTAAGAGCCCATAGTACGGTACTCTATTGATTTTTATAGTAAAAAAATATAAGATAGCAAGAGAAGTTATCTTTCAAATGGCTATGTTGAGGGGAAGATATATTAAAAACAAATTTGAGAGAAAGAATAATTTTTTCAATATAGGATAGCCTAGATTGATTGAGCGAATACAAAACAAACCGCTATATTAATAGGTAGTCATTACTCTCATCCAAATTTTACTGCTGTATGTTAGGTATGAGTAATAATATAATGATAAGGACGCTGATGGTTTCCGACCCCCCTCCCCCACGTTATATCACAAAATGGATTTTATGTAAGTTTAGAGCATCAGTAAATTGAGTTATTACACTGATAATTCACGAGCTACGATAAAATGATTTCAATTAGAAATTTAAACCCCTCAATGTTACTTCGGCATGTCTCGTTCCTTATTCAAAATACCGAACTACTCCACGCAGTATTAATTATTATGCAATTTCACCTTCGGTAACTTTACCGGCGAACAATCTACTCTATATCTTTTGTGCGAATAAAATTTAATTTCACATCAATCTGTATAAGAGTGTAAGGGTTGGAATTTCTCATGCGAACTTGAAACGTTGCTGCTAGATTTTCTTCTTCTTTTCTGTAAAATACAGCGTCGAGGCGAAATCTTGGTAGGTACGAAATTTATTTTTCAATAAAGGCACGAGGTTGTTGAAACGATAATGGAATAATAACGATCACTCGTACAGCACACAGGCAAAGACATTTTTGTAATTAAGTTGTTGGTGTTTAAATATTAGAAAGCGTGTATGGATTTGGATTGCAGAAATTAAAGCGTGATTGTCGAGGAAAACTTTATGCTTCGATAAATTTCTTCTAAATGACTACTATAAAAGCGTTAAAAATTTTTCCATGCCTACGTTTGTATTTTCTAAAGCAAATAAAAATATTTATCAGTAATTGAACTTCTGCTTTTCATAGCTTACGTAAACGTGATAATGTAGGTAAAACATTCATCGACTTTTGTAGACGGATTGACAAAAAGAATTTTTTTCAATTTGCTATTGGTGGGCCAGGAAACTTGGATCCGATTATTATCACCTGAGCGAATTCAAAATGTGTAAGGACAATTGATGGTAAAAACAATTCAATTCTCGGTCCGCAGTTTTTTTTTAATTTTGTAATGAGTTTACTGGAAAATTGTTAGCAATATAATATAAAAATTCTTCTCCTTTTCGAATTGAATTTGAAATAAATTTTCTCACTACACATCAATTACTTACGTTAGCTTCCTATCAAAAGAATAGGTAATAATAACATTGTCTAATACAGATAACACTTTTTTACAGACAGAAGAGAATTCGGTTCAAAAATACATTCGGATTTAGACCCCGTCGCGTCGATAACGGTGTCAGTGGAAAAAAAAAGAACAACTCACAAAAAAAATGAGACGCGGTCGATATCGACGATTTTGGGAAATAAAATATTAATACTATTTAAGGCAATAATGAAAAGATTAAATCTAACGTTTAGCATTACGGCATTTACATCTATTTTCAAAGTCCCCAATCAAATCACGTAAACGATTAAAATGGGAATTCAATAAGGCAAAAAAATAGCTGTTCATAGTATGGGTACTTTAAGAAAATGAATGTTGAGCCGAGAACCGTTTTAAGATCTTTTCTCAAATTGCTGCAAACTATCTACACAGAATGACATAATGCTCGAATTCGATGTTATTTACTCATGCAAGTAAGCTAGAAGAAAATATTGCGAAATGTATACCAAGAAAAATATAAGCCTTGAAAAAAAAATCAAAACGATACGCGAGAGAGAAAAAACTGAATCATACCTAGACATTTTAGTAAACTATAAAGATAAATGAAACGTGAAAATGAAAAACAGACTTTTTTTTTCAGTTTGTTATTATCGTCTGAAAATTTTTTCCACTTTTTTTTTCGACTCCTGTTTTTTAAATACCTTCCCATGTTATTCACCATCATTCGTTCGCTTAAATGTGAGAGTGCGATAAATCATGTTGAACTGCAAATTTTATTGGCGTAGTAAACTGCGGCCTTAATTTCTGCTAAAGAGATACAAGAGTATTTACAATTAAAAATTGATCGAATTCTTTTCACAGGCTTATCCAGTTATTAAATAAATTCATAATTATATATTTTGAATTCTATATTTTAATAAGATTAGGTAAAAGTAAATTGTCCGTGGAATTGTCCATGGGTGTAAATTCAGATACAGATAATTAAAACCTTTAGTTACTCTCGTTTTGAATTTTATCATATCGCTGCCTTTAAAACGAACAAAAGTAACGATGGATGAAAAGGGTGAATAGGCCTTCCTATTTATTCGTTCCACTTAAACTCAGCTATACAAAACATGAAAAATGAAGGACAGACGATAGGCTGTATTCTCCACTTTGCTGAGTATTCATTCGGTATTTATTTTGTAATACGTAGTAATCGTAAGTTTTATGATGCAAAGAAGGTGTATGGATGAAAATTTGAATGATCATTCTGTCAAACTAGAATGGAGGGATTTAGATAGGACGTCGTGCGTATACGTCCAATCGATAGGAAATCGCGTATTGGTAAGAAATAAGAGAATCGTTTGTAGCCATGAGATATAACAAAGATGATAGAGAGCACCTACTTATTGACAGCTAAAAAAGAGTGAGTTCAGTTAGTAATTTATTTTTTTTGGTACCTAGAAAAGATTTTGAAAAATGATTAAACTCTTTTTTTCTCTCATCAGTCTTAACTTATTCGACTAGACAAATTAAGTCGAACGAAATATTTGACTGTCTTCAAAAGTGAAAGTACAAATTTGATGATAGAAAAAGTAGTCGAATATTTTCATGGTTTCAACACCTCTGTTGGACAAATTCAGACCTAACCGAATTGGGGAAAAAAAAAAGAAAAAAAAAACTGAAACCAAAAAACTGATTGTATGCTAGGAAATGTTGATTTCATTACTCGCCTCTTCACTGATTCTACGATAAAATTAAACGAAAATGTTTGAAGTACTGTAATTCTAAAAATAATGGAAAAAAGAATTGGTGAAAACGGGGAAACGGGAAAATTTTTGACATCACTAGAGAAGAAGTCTCGTTCTTCGAGCTTTTTTCATTCTTGTGAGTCGATTTCTTTACCTCAGAAATTCGCAAACACGTTCCTATTGCAACATATTTTTCTCGTTCTTTCTCCCTACCATTTCTTCTACAATATTCGTGTGTTGACATCCGTACCTCCAGAAATAATCGTCCCTCTCGTTTAATTTTCATTTTGCGCGCGTACAAATTTTTCCAAGTCGCTTAATGACCCATTTTTCCTCATGTGGAAATGACGAATGAATAATACGATGAAAGATGAGAGACAATGGATTAACCTCATCAAATTTTCCGCGTATTTTCGTTGATTTCAAAGGGGGGGAGTCTTGGATAAGTTCCAAAGGAAAAATTTGAAAATTTTAACTAACCTAACAAACCTCTTCTGATCATTGCATCTATTCCGGTAACTTCCTGGAAAAACTAGGTAGATACGATAAAGTTGTTATCAAATACCATGGGATTTCAACTTTGTGGTACTTGCAAGACAACCTTGGATATCTAAAAGAGATTGCGGGAGTATGTATTTGAAGGGTGTTTTGTAATAGGTACTCCTACGATCACCTCACAATTACGTTTGTTCTTCCCTTGTACGTGTAGTCTAATTTTGTCGGTTGATTTCGTATAAATGCTCAGCATTGGCTATTTTTCCTTTCATTTTCAGCTGTTAAAACCGTATTGATCACTGAGTTTTCAATTTCCTCTTACAGCACAGAGCAAGTAACTGTTTGCGGGACGACAGGCGCTGTATTGTCCGGAGGAGGTTGCAGTTCCCAAGGTGGCACTATGAGTGCCGCACCATCTTTACCGTCATCCCGTGAATCTAGCTGTGCTAGTTGTCCTGGTATCATTCCGCCGTACAGAGTGGTGATGTTGGGTTCGTGTGGCGTAGGTAAATCATCCCTAGTATCGCAATTCATGACGTCAGAATACCTACAAGCAAGCGGAATTAGCATAGGTAAATATCTCTATTATTTCTGTCATCACTATAAAATTGCAAACTGTAAATTATAGACTGCATTTCTTGATAATATGAGGGGCTTCTTCATTCTACTTGGTCTACATCGAAAAATATACTGTATCAATTCTTCTTTCAAAAAGATAGCACCCACCGCCAACTTTGTGATACTCCAAATGTAGCAAGAAAGAGATAAAATAGTGGTGGGTTGAGGAAAGTAGGAGTTTCGAGTGGCCATTTCCAAAGATTTTCGAGTATAAATAATATTCAGGGTGTATTTAAATACCTACACCCTTCGTGTAAGTATTTCGAGAGGACTTTTAGGCCTACTGACATTTTATCATTTTCTGAAATAATTTTTCTTTATTGATTTTCTCAAAAGGCTCTAGCATGGCACAAAAATAACTTTCCGATCATATATAGAATGCTTACCTACAATAAATGCTGCCTGCGTAAAAATATTAAGAAAAGTTTCCTTTAACACCCAATTTATCTTTTTCTACCTCTGTAAAGTTACAACAATGATTCAAACCCACAATGTCTCGTAAAAAATTTGAATTACTGGTATTGAATCCGGTAATTAAAAGTTCTAGAGCGCATTTAGAGACATATGTATACCCATCAGTCTACGCTATCGATTTTCATCCGACGACGTGAGTTTTATGTTCGTAGAATACAGAGAGGCCTTATCGAACATTTAGCACTTGTACGATATAAAATGCAGAGACCTCATTGTATATTCAGCGCGAGTACATTGTAACAACATCCGAAATTACATTAATCCCGGCGAAAGGTTTCACGACCACACTAATTTGTGGTACGGTTTATAAGCCCGCGATTTCCCAATCCTAAATCAACGTTGATTTTGGATTACCTTGTCGTTGATACGCGATGCCGCATAGACCACGTATTCGGCAGTATCGGAATAAGAATGGAAATTCTCAACTTCGTTCTCGAAATCTGCGAAGTATTTCGCAAGATTACCTACTCGAAATCGCCGACAACAATTTTTCTAAAACTGACTTTTAAAGATGGTACCTAACGAAAGAAGAATATGGGTCGAATTACAGATTAATTTAAGCTCGTCAGTTTATGTTGAAATCAGTCGTTGCTTCCACTTTCTTTAGAAAAAAATAAATTCCGACGAAGCCAAATAAATAAAGATCATGTTTCATGTCATGCCAGGAAGATCGTGTGAACGAAATATACTTGCAGTATCTTCCAGTGAATATTGATATGCTTAGCAATGTGTAATCAGAATTGCACCTCGGGGGTTGCGGTCTCGCACCCCAAAGTGTCGACATCATTTAGAGGGGGAGGCGGCTTGAGCAGAATTAATCCTATGTCTGGCGATTAGATCACATAAAATAGTTTTGGAATTGAGGTGTTCTTTACACAGGCTGTGCAGGCAAAAAGTCTATTTCTGCCGCACAAAGGGTGCGCAGAGGTTTTTTTCTTATCTTGCAAAGTCTAGAGGGGTCTGCCTTGAGTATCATGACTCTACTGAGATTCTCTCTGGCTGGGGTAGAAACTTGGATCTCAGTGAATGATTTTACCATAATTCTGCAACAATTTTAAGATAACGCAAGAACTGCCGGAAAAAGATAGCCTGTAAATTATAAGTTGAGAAAAAAAGCAATAACGGAACCTAAAAATATTTGTGGTGTCAAATAAGACCGAAAAATTGTTCAAGTCAGGTACGCGTCGACCAAGAGGGAGGAAACAGTTTTTCAATAAAGGGCAAGTATGGCAGGAAATTACGATTGCCACCAGAGACACATAAGTTTGATCATAAACGACATTGAAGTTTCCTCAACCAATAAGATCTAAATTGCAGGATATAAATCCGCAGTCTTGTCGTTGTAGCAAGGGATGAGGAAAACAATTAATAAGAATGCGATATTATATTGCCGAACCAATCACAACGAAGGACTTTATTAACGAAAAAAACTTCAGCTTTTGCCTGCGCTCCAGTTTCAAGTTTTGCGTTTTTAGTAGCAGGGCTAGCATTGGAAATTGTTATGACAATAACCACACAGGTCATTAAATCGAAAGAAAAATCGATCTACAAAACATACATCTTTGAAGACTCATTGTACAAATTTTTAATCAACGTATTGCAAGAATAGAAAATATTAACCTCCATCGAACTCCGATTTATTTATTTTTTATTTTTTTCTTATTCTTCTTCAATATCTTTTTCATATTTCAAAGTACATTAGAAATTTTATCGCACGAATAGAAATCCGTCATCAGTTCTGTTGCGTTTTTTCAAATCAAATACAAGCATTAAGCTATAAAAGTGTATACGCTCCAAGCTACAGCATTTCTCATTTCCTGGCCATTCGATTACCGTTGTAGAATTATGGCACTGTAGTGGCTCACAATAAATCCTGGCTATTCTCTCTATTTCTTACGTACAGTCGTTAACACGATATTCCTCGTTTCATTTGAAATGAGAATTTACAATTTCATTCACGTACGCGAGCTACCGGTGTTCGTTCCATTCCACCTCCTAACTGTAGCCAAAATTAATGTTTATTCGATAAGCAGGGCGTTCCTTCAAAGTCATTTGATGAGACCAGAAGTACTACTGCTTTTCGTATAGGTATCCTTAAAATTGAATGTATATTTTTACTGACGCCTCTGCAATGTAAACTTTCTGAAATTATCTTTAGGGGTTTTTGAAATCGACAAAAATATAGCGAACTCGAGCCGTGGGCCGAAAACGATTGCATAAAAAGTTCTAGGTTTCTAAAGAGATGAAAAACTAATGCCTATTGTCTCCGATCTACGACTCATCTGAAACCATTATTTTTCTAGTTTCTGTTTAAAAGGCTAGAATAGATTTGCATACGGAAAATATTCACTTAATTCTCGAGTGACTTGCAACAAAAATACAGATTAAAACGACGGCTTCCTTAACGAAGTTAAACGAAGGGAATCTGTTTTATGAGTCGAAGGGGATTTGGTATTGAAAATTCAAGGAAGCCTAGACCTAGATAAAGATAGTATAAAGAAGGCCTAGACCTACTATAAGCCTATCATAATATAGTTTGAGAATCTAAATTTTTCTCGCTCGAGAGACGAAATTTTTCCAAGTCCCTCTGCTATCATAAATATAGCTCGAGAGTCGAAATTTTTCTAAGTTCCCCTCCTATCATATAGCTCGACAGTCGAAATTTTTCCAAGCCCCCCTTCTATCACATATGGCGCGAGAGTCGAATTTTTTCCAAGTCCCCCTCCTATCATATATAGCTCGAGAGTCGAAATTTTAACAGGGAACCTGTTTTATGGGGGGCTATTTGAGAAATCTGCCGTGCGCCGTCCGCCGTCCAGCGAAAAACTTAGAAAAATTTCGACCCTCGAACCATATATGATAGGAGAGGGACTTAGAAAAATTTCGACTCTCGAGCTATATATGATAGAAGGGGGACTTAGAAAAATTTCGACTCTCGAGCCATATATGATAGGAGAGGGACTTGGAAAAATTTCGACTCTCGAGCCATATATGATAGGAGAGGGACTTGGAAAAAATTTCGACTCTCGAGCTATAGATGATAGGAGGGGGACTTAGAAAAATTTCGACTCTCGAGCTACATATGATAGGAGGGGTTCTCCAAATCTAGGCTTCCTTGAATTTTCAATACCAAATCTCATTCGAATCATAAAACAGGTTCCCTGCGTTCCTCGTTTAACTTCGTTAAGGAAGCCGTCATTTTTTCTAAGTCCCTCTCCTATCATATATGGCTCGAGGGTCGAAATTTTTCCAAGTTTTTCGCTGGACGGCGCACGGCGCACGGTAGATTTCTCAAATAGCCCCCCATAAAACAGGCTCCCTGTTAAAAACTCATAGTTTCAGGTCTTTTCTGCATCTCATCTTCTGGTCCGAAAGGTAGTCACTTTGACTGAAATATAAAACTTGGTGAAAATGTTCGTGACACTCGAACGTACAATTTGAGCATTAGCGCTACGGTTGGAATCCTGCAGGAGTCCTATAATTGCAGGTTGCCTATCGAAAAGGAGTTCATACACATGAGTGCAGCTTGAAATATATTTTATTGTCCACAATTTGAATCGTTTCCTGAATGGTTATAACTAGAGTTAGGATTTCCATGATACTTTATGTTCTTTTTTTGATGAGTGGTAGAAATCTGGACGCTCCTAGCAGACTTTGTTCGTAGACCGCATAAGACCGGTATGTCCTTTCAGTAAGGAAACTCGCAATTGTGGGACAACCGTGGCGCCATCGCTCAATTCTTTGTTCGAGTATCCTGAACGTTTGTACCAAATTACATGTTTTTCACACAAAATGCGAGGTTGACTTCACTATTTGCACCAAACCACTGGACTATCTTGACATGATTCTTGGTGAATCGATCGCACCTTCCTATATTTCAAACAGGACATCCAGATAAAGCACAGAAAAATTTTTTGTTCATTTAAAAATTGACGATAGACAAATTATAAGTACTTCAATTGGGTACTTCTGTCTCATTTGAAAGTTCAAATGACGAAAAATTACTTGCGACTGATGAAAGTTATTCCTAGAAATTTAGCGGTTGATTGATACAATTTCTTACTTTGTAAGTTATGGAGCATCAGTTTACATACCAACTCCAACTGTTTTTTCAATCTAAGCAATTTATTTTAGAGTGTTTATTATAATCCCCCCACACCCATAGGTCAATATGATGTTGACTAGAGAAAATTCCATATCCAAGATAAAAATAGAAAGAAAATAATCTATTCCGGAAGAATGTGCTAGATATTTACAGTAATCGCAGTTCACGTAAAATAAAATTATTGACCTCTAGAAGGAACGAATTTATTTGCAATCCAGGTAAGTATGATTATCTATAAAGAGAACATACAGCTCGGCAGATAGTAAAACGGTCGTATGATGATAGTAGATAATTCGCGTCGAATTTTGAAATGTTCGATTTAGGCGTTTGAAATAAGTAGATTCATTTTCATCTGCACTCAGGTCCTGAGATACATTTGGCACTGCAACCCAAAGTCGGTTTATTGGCCGCTTCACAGAACTTTTCCGCGCATTTTTGGCTGTTGTATCCGTACTTATCGCAAGCTGAGAATGGGGAGAAAATTGTACGATCGCGTCAGTCGAAACTTTCGGAGTCGAGATATTCTAAAATGATAATTAAAAATTGCTTCACTTACCTTTGGAAGCCAGCAGACGCAATTTGATTCCTGTTGTTGTATATGCGGAGCATTTAGGAGGACTCGGAGTCTTTGTTGGTGGTAGACTAGGAGTTTTAGGTGGATATATTGGAGGAAATTTAATGGGTGGAGGACAAGGAGGTTTAATTGGTTTTGATGGCCAATCTTTGGTAGGAAGAGGGCATTCGGTTATTGGAGGAGGAGGAGGCTGGGTAGGGGGACATTCGGTTGTTGGAGGAGGAGTAGGACATTCGGTTGTTGGTGGAGGAGTAGGACACTCTGTTGTTGGGGGAGGTGTAGGACACTCTGTTGTTGGGGGAGGAGTAGGACACTCTGTTGTTGGGGGAGGTGTAGGACATTCGGTTGTTTGGGGAGGAGTAGGAAACTCTGTTGTTGGCGGAGGAGTAGGACATTCGGTAGTTGGGGGAGGAGTAGGACATTCGGTTGTTGGGGGAGGAGTAGGACATTCGGTAGTTGGCGGAGGTGTAGGACATTCGGTTGTTGGGGGAGGAGTAGGAGGCTCGGTAGGAGGACATTTAGTTGTTGGAGGTTCAGTAGGAGGGCATTCGGTGGTTGGGGGAGGAGTAGGACATTCGGTAGTTGGTGGAGGAGGAGGGGGCTCCGTTGGTGGACATTCGGTAGTTACAGGTGGTGGTGGCGGCTTGGTATGAGGACATTCAGACGGCTTGCAAGGATGTTTCTCTGACCCAGAACAAGAAGGTATTTCGATATTACCGTAGATCGCATCAATCTCAATCAGAGAGATTGACAATGATATTCCAACAACAAATAAGAATTTTAACATTACGATTGAATGAAAACCGCTACACAAACGTTTTAAATATTTGGCGCGCAAACAAAACTTCGTCCCAAATAGTCCAGTTGTTAATGGACGCACTGTATTTATAGGAGGCGTATGAGCTCGAAACTTGAACGATGTACTGAAATGACCAGAAAAGATTACAACATTTATGGCTTAGAGTGATTTTCAATAGTGAAAAAATAACACTGATAAAAATTGCAAAAAGAAACCATATCCGGGAACATTAAAAAAATCGTTATCAGATAAGTGCCCTTTGTTGTTCATCACGACGCAAATTATCAGAAATTTTCTCCGAAAACCTTCATTTCGTTTAGTATAATGATGGTAATTTTCTTCGTTAGGACAAGTTTTTCTCACTTATTCGTACGATTTGTTTTCTAAATATTCTTTGATCAACTACCGATGAGGAAATGAGTGGTACCTATAACTCAAAATATACGTGATTGTTGGTCTAGTCAGAAACTAAGGTATGTCGAATGAATGAATAAATAAAAGATATTTCAAAACAAGTATTTAGTCTTTGTCATTGTAGACTTCATGTCAGGCCCACTGTGAGAGAAGGATGCTTACTATCATTTCCAAAATTGATGCTAAACATCCTTTTCTCAGATTGGAATGCACAATGCTAAGCGCAACTTTTCTCGCAGCGGGATCGTTAATAGGGAATCTGTTCTAAGAGGGATTTTTTGAAAAATTCGCCGTGCGCCATCGGCAAAAAACTTTAAAAAATTTAGACTCTCGAGCTAGGTATATACAATAGGAGGGGGACTTGGAAAAATGTTCGACTCGAGACCCGCAATATATTGCATATCTGACTCATTGAAGGGGCTAGGGCCAATTGGTGTATAAAGCATTGCATTTCTAGTTACTTGAAGGGGCTATCCTAATGTGGGTCATTTAAGGGTGTGCTTTACTTATGAAAATATACTCGTAAAACATGGTACCGAAAATCACATTTCACTGACGCTCGGATTTCAACGCATCTTTCTGAATAATTGAAATGTTTTCCAGAAAGTTCCAACCAGGCACGCTATCGAAGCCAAATTTTAAAATTTTCTCCTATACTTTCTCAATTGAATGTTGAAATTGGTAAAAATACGTCTTCTTTCTGACTAGAGTGAAATTCTTCTAGAGCCAAAATTCAGAATTCTGTTCCGATAACGCCTTTGGTTGAACCCTTCTGTACAGCGATTACAAAGACCGAAAAAATTCGTCGGAAAATGGAGGCCTGAGAAGTGCCCTTGCAAGATCATTCCTTGTCATTTATTACAAGGACTACCCACGCACGCCCGACAAGCGTCGCACAGTGATTGCTGGCTTACCGAATTTTTCAGGGTTTTTGGGGAAATTAATTATGACGTCATCAATGACCTTGACCTACTTTGAAGAAAACTATACAAGCTTACTTAGGTTGAAAAGGTAGCTTAACATACATAAAATATGTGAGGCTGAAGCGTAAAGGGGTGAACGAGTGGACCACAGCCTAAAATATAGTGTATAGAAGACTGAGACTAGGCTAAGAGTTACTGGTGCAACCTATCAGCTTGTTAGCCTAACATACTCGAATAATATACTAGAAACTGGACTAAGGTATGTATTTAGTCCGTCTGATACCAAGGCCAGCCTCGGAAATGCCCGATGACAAACACATGATCCAACCTTTTTCCATAAGTTTTTCTTTTGTGAGCTCTTGCCTCTGGCAAGCAGGAGCCCCGATGCAATCGCGGAAAAAAAAGTTCTCACCAAAAAAAGGAGTTGTGACGTCACTCAAGATCTATACCTTCTCTGTCTCTTGAGATTTTATTTTTGCATAGCATTTTTTCAAATTTTTATACAGTCTTCGAAAAAATTTCTTCTTCTCGATACTTCAATAACGGTAATTAACCTACCGCTACCGTGTGTACGAGGTCTCTCAGGTTCCAGATCTGAGTGGAACAAAGATGCGGATCTCTTGGTTTCCGGATTTTAACATAGAAAAAATCTAGATCTCCTGAGCATTACATCTTGGTAGGAAAAGAAGCTCCAGATCTTTTGAAATGAATAAATTTTCGTGACATAACAGTCAATGAGGGGAAAAAAAAAGAGACCCGGATACTGAGGCGTATGGCGACTTGTTTTAATAATAATAATAATAACAACCTTTGATCGGTAGATAATTTGATATCTTAAATTATGTACATAAATATATTTTAAGAACATTACATTATCTACCGGACGCCCATTTCCGGGCGTAGGTCTCCTCAATTTTCTTCCATCTCGTCCTGTTTTGTGCCTCCCTCATCCACAATATACCTAATTTTTGAACAATATCATGTCTCCATCTCGTGGGAGGTCTCCCTCTTCTTCTTTTATTACCATAAGGGGTCCATTCTGTTGCTCTCTTTGCCCAAGTGTCTTTTTTTGTTCTAGCTATGTGACCCGCGTATTTTATTTTTAGTGGGCCCACAGCTTCTAATACATCCCTTATCCCTGTTTTTTCTCTTATATGTGCGTTCTTAATTTTGTCTTTCTTCTAGTATACTTCTTTCCATTGCTCTTTGCGTAGTTTGGAGACTATGAGCTTGAGCTTTTGTCAAAGACCAAGTTTGTGCACCTTATGTGAGGATTGGCATAACGCACGAATGTAGAATTTTGATTTTGGAACTAATTTGCATATTACTTTTAAAGACCTGTTTTAATGACCAGTATCCACTCCAAGCTTTTTTCCTCCTCGTTTGAATAATTTCTTTTTTTAACCCTTCTTCAAATGAAATAATTCTTCCAAGGTATGTATATTCATGCACGCTTTCGATTTCCATCCCTCTTAACTATGATATTATCTGTAGATTTGTGGTTCATGTATTTTGTTTTTGATATTTATTATTTATTTAATCCAACCTCTTCACAAATTCTTATTAGATCCTCAACCATTCTCTGTACTTCTTCTCTACTATTTCTGAACAATACGATGTCATCGGCAAATCTTAAATTGCTCTATCTCTTCCCATTAACATTAATACCACTTTCATCCCAATCTAGTTTTTTAAATGCCCATTCTGGTATCGCATTAAATAAATTCGATGATAAAGGATCTCCCAGCCCCATTCCTTTCTTGATTTTAAAAGTTTCCCCTGTTTTGTCCAATTTTACATGAGCAATAGCATTTTCGTACACATTTTTAATGATTTTTACTATCTTTGGGTCAGTTCCCTGTTCTACTATAGCTTGTATTAAGTAATCGTGTTTAAGAGAATCGAAGGCTTTTCGAAAGTCGATAAAAACAAGGTGTAATTCCACATCATACGCTCTAGCTTTTCCGAGTACTTGACTGATTGCATGGATATGGTCAATAGTCGAATATCCCCTCCTAAGACCGGCTTGTTCCTCGGGTTGGTTGCAATCTAATTGATTATATAGGTATCCGGTTTTTGAGAATTTTCATGAAGATTTTTCTCATATCCGATGTTAAGCTCAAAGGTCTGTAGTTTTCTAGGTTTTTCTTGTCCCCCTTTTTATGCAGAATAATAATTTGGGCTTCATACCATTGCTTTGGCACTTATCTTCAATTGGGGGACCATCTCATACAGGAATATCTCTATGAAATCATTTTCTAAGCCGTCAGGACCTGATGCTTTCCTTGTCTTTATCTTTTTGGCTACATGTACTATTTCAGAATTTATTTTCGGAAAAGGCCCCATCGTTTTCCATACCGATTCAAATACTCCATAGTTTTTCTCATGTTTTCGTTCCTGTTAGTATCATTGAATAAGTTCTGGTAATATTTAGTTGCTTCTCGAATAATTCTATCACTTCCGGTAATTATATTGCCTTCGCTGTCAGTTAATTTTGCAATTAGTTCGGTTCCCTTATTTAGTTCCCTCCGCATTTTGCGTGTTGACCAAGTATCTTCAATTATTTCTTTTGTTATATTTTCTTCATACGTTCCGCAATCCATTCTTATTTTTCTTTTAACCAGCTCACTTATTTCTACAAGCTCAATTTTTTGTTTTTGACTCAATCGTCTAATACTTTTTAGCTGCTCTCTTTTTTCTAGTAGTTTTTTAGTTTCTTTAGTCAGTTTGTCGTCTGTTGTAGCCTGTTTTTTTAGGATCCGTATTTGTGTATTGTTGTGTTGCAAGTATTAGTTATTATTTCGTATAGTTCATGTACGTCTATGGTATTTATTTGGTGGGATGACGGATTTGCACTTGGCTTTTCACTTGGAAAATTTTTTGCACCCTCTAATTTGTGCTCTGGAATTATGTAGCTTTCTATTTTATTTGATTTTTTACATGTTCTAAACCTATTTCTTTTTGGTATGGTAAGCACACCTCTACACATTCTGTGATCAGAAGCAAAGCTGAAACTCGACAAGCAGATATATCTTTAACTATGGATAAGTCGTTTATCAATAAATGATCAATTTCATTTTTTACTTCACTATTAGTTGATACCCACGTCCACCTCCTTACCTTTCGTTTTTTGAAGAATATCCCTGCTATCTTCATATTATTTTTGCTTGTAAATTCAATCAAATATTCACCATTTTTATTTCTTTTCCCTAAGCCGTATTCACCCATAATTAAATTTCTACTCTTTCCTATTCCTACCTTCACATTCCCAGGCTTGTTTTACTTTAGTTTATTTTTTGTATTTTCAGATGGGTTAGCTCTACAGTCTGCAATCAATAGCCCTCGTAAAATACTACGGTACGTCCACTCTTGAATAACGAATTTCGAGTGGAAACTTCATTCAAGTCCCACATCCACTCGTGGACAACTTGACGGTCAGGATTTATTCATCGCACTTACCGATCAATATAGTTCACAGAATGCACTTCAGGATTAACTCACACGTTTATTCTGTTTCGGTGTAGAGTACCTAAGAGAAAATTAAGAAAATGCATCCCACGACTGACTTCAAGTTTTTTCTGTTTCGATGTAGAGTACCTAAAAGGAAGTTGAGAAAATATGAAGAAAAACCGCAAAATTTTGTTGAATCAATGGAAGAGTAATATATATTGTTCACTATATGCGAGATTGAAGGACTATCTCGGAGAGAAAATAGATAATAGAATTTATTTGCGATACCTACCTACGCAAATAAACTTGTATGCAGAGAGACGTTGACTACATGCACTTGACAAACGAATAACTTGACAATATGAATAACGAGTCATCGAGATGGCAGTGCCATTATCGAAAAAGGACAAGAGAAAGAGTGGTTCTAATTCCAGTGCTATGGTAACAATAGTTCAATCCTGCTGTCGACACGACATTTGATATCGCACCGATCAATATCACTTTTTTTCTCGAATCATTGAAATTTTCCAAATAAATTTACAATAATTTGTCGAGTTCTCGCTCCCTACGTATCGCTCCAATTTGAAAACTTTTGGACGCTGCTCGGCCATGAAGGGGCCCAAACTTTTTCATCACCTTTTTTTTTTTTTTTCACAACCCTGAAGGGAGGAAGACGAAGTCGGATAAATAGATATAAAGACAGAAAAAGAATTAGATAAGTCTACTGAAAGTGAAATATTCTATTTATTCCGCTTCCGTCGTTCGAACCACTCCCTAGTGATACAAGTAAACACAGTACATTCACATACTTGTAGACTACGTACCAACACTACCTATACTTTTTTCGAACACGAATGATGCAAGAAATAAATGTTATTTCCAAAGGGATATAGTCTAATCTAATTGTTGCAGATACGATATTATTTGTGCACATTTCTATCCTCTATTTTTCTGTAATGTATAGTGAGATATATTTGCTATACTTTGTATTGTAGGTAAGCTTAAAGAAGACTTTCTTTTTTTTTTTTTTTTTTGAAATTCGACGAATATTTGTATCGAAAATTCAACTTCACGATGTATTATATCTATTTCCATATTTTTAAAGATTTACATAAAGAAGAATGCAAAAGCTCATTCAAATTACGGTTTATAAATAAAGAAATCCGATTTGGTTTCTTTTTCTTCTTAACTGTGGAAAAATACCTATCAAAAGAAAAGAGTACGTTAAGAAATAAAAATGTAACCGCCTTTCAAAATTCAATACGTCCAATATTTCAATCACCGACTATAAAATTTAATATTGATACCACCGAGAGTTTTGATTTGTTTGAAGACTGTTCTTGCACAATACTTGGTAATAACCATCAGAATGAGATTCTTTATTAGGTACACCTTGAAGAACTCAAATATAAAAGGTGAAAAAAAAATATATATACATATCTAACCATGGCAGTTCTCGATAATTAGGGTTTATTCATAACGATTCTGAAGAGGAATGAAAGATCGAAAATCATAAAGGCAAAAAAATAAATGGAAGTTTGATATTTGAGAAAATATTGACAGTATAACGAGAACATAACGATATAGCTTGTCAAAATGTGTTGCGAAGAGGAGGAAGACACCATTGCTAGTGCTACTTCTACTCTTTTAAAATTCTTCTTTCTTGGCTTCCGAGGATACACCTTAAAGTTGAAAGACTTTGGCATTATGCTTATGAGATCTGGACTACTCATGGAAATACCGTTAACGGTTCTTATCACGTCTGATGACGTCATCAGTAACCTTGGCCTACTTGAGAGACTTGAAAAAATTTCGACCTTCGCTATTTTGGAACCCGCAAGGGCTACATTTATATTGTGGGTTAAGCTGACTAGCTCATCCTGCCCTTCAACTATGACGTCATAAAAGACATTGATCTTCTATATTAGGCTAACAAGTCCCATATATCTTTGTTCTAAATCTCACATACAAAATATACGAGGGTTCACTTTAGGGACTTCGAGAAATTTTGACTTTTGTTACTTTATAAGTTAGCCTAAAAGAGTGTGCTTTACTTGTCCAAATATGCTCGTAAAACATGGTACCGAAAGTCAAATTTTACTGCTCGAATTTTTAACGGTCTTTCTGAATAATTGAATTGTTTTTCAGAAAGGTCCAAACAGGAGCGCTATCGAAGCAGAATTGAATTTTTTTTTTTTTTACTTTCTGACTTGAACGTAGAAATTGGTAAAAATGTGTCCATTTACTGACGAGAGTGAAATTCTTCTGGAACCAAAATTCAGGATTCTGTTCCGGTAGCGCCTTCGATTGAACCCCTCTGTACAACATTTCCAAAGATCGAAAAAATTAGTCGGAAAATGGAGCCCCGAGAAGTGCCCTTGCAAAACCATTCTTTGTCATTTGTTACAAGGACTACCCACGCACGCCCGATGAGCGTCGCGCAGTGACCGCTGGCTAACCGAACCTTGCAGGGTTTTTGGCGATGTTTATGCAACTTATCGTACACCATTTCGAAGTTTTCGAACAGGTAAAGCACACCCTTAAGCCAAATTAGGCTCAGTTTTCTTTTCTTCAGAAAAATCATCATTTTCCATAAAACTTGAAAAAATTGCGCGTACCTTTTTATGGTATCTCGAAGGGAAGTCGAAATGCAAACTTATGTTTAAGGCTAACTTACAGTTTCTTTATCAGCGCTATAATTTTCATGTTTTCTTGGTTCGTTTGCACTGCTCTTCCTTTTCCTTCTCCCGTAGGAGGCATGTTGCACTCGGAGAGTACCGCTGCGTCTCGGTCTTGCCATTGTCCATTTCTTGGAGTCTTACCTCTACATCAAGTAAAACTCCGTCATTGCATGTTATTCTATTTCTGCATCTCCTTCACACGCTCATTCTCCGTTTGTCTTTCTGCCCATCTTTCACTACTATTCTTGGAAGGCACCATGTCCTATTACTGAAACTAGGCTCAACTACTGAGCCCAGCATATTCCTAAAATGTAGTAACCTAGAGTGAGCCAATGAGCCACTCGGCTTACAGTATACTTGACATATACCAGGCTAGAAACACAGGTCAAGAGGAACATTGCCGTGACGTCATCATGACCGAGATTGATATATCAAAAGTCGATATGATCGATAAAATCGATATATTAAATCGAAGTGTAGCTCAACAATAATAGGGGAAGGAGAGGGAACGAGCTCAAAGCGGGTTTAGCCGAGTTTCAGGAGCAGTCCAAGAACACAACTTAAATTGATTTTATCAACTAGTATTGACATAACTTTTGCTCCCACGTAGTCTAAATATTAAAATTTTAGGAAATCAATGATTTTGAAATTGTGAATATCCAATTTTTAATAAAGGTTTTGATCACGGTTTTGATTATTTAATATTAAATTATAATTTTAGTATACCTATTAGAAAGTGATAATGGTTTAGTGTTAGTATGAAGGTCAACCTTGTACTCTTGTACTCTGTGTTGAAAAGGAAGACACTTCGCATCGATGCTTAGGACATTCAAACAAAAAAAAATTGAGCGGTCAAACCTCGGGGAGCCTAGAAATTTTAGATTACCTAAGTGGAATTATTAGTTTTCGTTACTAAACGACCATAATATTTTTCGAATAAAATCTAGACTAAATTCACCATTTAAAACGAATATAGTTTTCTTCACTATGCTTTGAACACGTAACTGTTCATATTTATCAAGTGAAAAAACGAACTGAAAGAGATACCAGAGGTAAATACAAAAACGGATACAAAGAACACAAACACGAAAATAGAGGTCAATGAATTACAGGTATCTTTTAAACAGCGACGAATAATACAATTTTAAATTACCGCAGTCAGTTTTGAAGTTCACAGCTTTATCATGAGTCATTATTTTCCTCGAATCTTTCTCTTCTTGATACCTATTGTCTACATGAGCTAAAATAGAGTTATTATCAAAATCAAATTTATGGTTGAATATTCTAGAGTCGCGGACCAAAATATTATTAGATGTGGAGGGAATATTGGAACATTTTATGGAAAAACGCACACGTTCTCGTCAGCCAGTCGGCCTCCGAGACGGAGCAAGCACATGATACCCTGGAGTTAGAATTTCCGTCAATCGTGCAGAAAACACACTAAAAAATAAAATAGAAATGAGTAACAAGAATCAAAAGCGTGCAGTACACTATGATCGAAAAAGATGCATAAATTACCACAATCTACTAAAAAGAATCGACCACGAAATGATGAACGAACGATAAAGCGACCAAAACACGATCAAAATAGGCAAAATTGGACAAATTACCAAAATCGAGAGAAAACAACCGGTAAATGACCTCAATTGACCGAAATTATACAAAACCGATCAAAGTAGGAAGAAAAACGACCCGACCACACATGATTTGAAAATCACAAAACCAACAAAAAGTAACCAGGAAACGACCAAAATCGATCACAATCAACCAAGAACGTTCAAAATGGACGAACATACGACCAAAATTGACCATAATTGACCCAGAACAAATAACAACGGCCACAAATGACCACAAATGTTTAAAATGAACCAAAAAGAGCTGAAATTGACCATAAAATGACTAAAGATGATCACAAAAATTACCATAAGCGAAAAAGTCAACCAGAGAAGGGCCTAATTTGACCAAAGAAGGAACAGACACGGCTAAAAATGTTGAAAATTGACTAAATATGTATATATGGTCAGAAAATCCTTTAGAAGTACCAAATCCGTCCATAAACGCGAAACGTGCAATATCAAATTTCATAGGGTGCCTTCTACACACATTGATCGTCCAGATAGATTTAGACTACCCCTCACAAAAAAAAAAAAAATGAAGTATCATGAAAATGCTAACTCTAATGATAAGTCTTTGAGGAAGACATATTAGCTTCTGTTTTTGTGACTCTTTGTAAATTTGATATATTTTTTTCACAGCATTTTTCCCTAAATATTTCACCTAAATTTTACCTCGATTTCGAGAGGTGTCAGCCATCCGCACTTCCAAAAGTATGTCGAACTTTTTGAGCATTTTTTTGGATTCGAGGTTGGCGATCAAAATGGATCTTATAAAAAGGGATACAAACCCTCCGGTCAAAATTTTTTTAGAAATGCCCATTGGGTTTTAACATATTTTATGTCCTTACTGACCGCACCCTTTTTTCCCAATAAACAAATTTGCAAGTACCACTCTCCTCCGTTAATAGTGGTATCATGCTGTAGGCTTATAGCAGGTCTATAATAGGCCTATGCTGAGCTCATACCAGGAATATATACTGTAGACCTATACTAATCTTATATTAGACTTAGTGTTTACTAGGCTATCAGGTGAATGAGAAGAGTGAGCGAGCTCGATAATAGTTTTATACTATAGGCCAAGAAAGGGCTGAATGAACGAAGTCAGTGAGCCTGAGGGCTATTTAGCCTTAGATATAGTATATATAAACCAAGAAGACGTATTTCATATTTTTTGTGAGGAGATGGATATGAAGGGTGGGACACTTTGAAACAAAAGAAGACTTTTTTATGTCTCCAGAGTAAGTCAAGGTCACTCTTTACGTTTTTAAAATGACACTCAGCTTTGAGACATATCCATGTCAAAAAAAAACGACGGCTTCCTTAACAAAGTTGAACGAGGAACGCAGGGAATCAAATGGGATTTGGTATTGAAAATTCAAGGAAGCCTAGACCTAGATAAAGCTAGTATAAAGAAGGCCTAGACCTACTATAAGCCTAGTATAATATAGTTTGAGAGTCTAAATTTTTCTCGAATCTCGAGCTATATATGATGGGTCGAGAGTCTGAATTTTTCTTCGTTCCCCTCCTATCATAAATGGCTCGAGAGTCGAAATTTTTCCAAGTTTTTTGCTGGACGGCGCACGGCGGACGGCAAATTTCTCAAAAAGCCCCCCATAAAACAGGTTCCCTGTTAAAACATTAAACATGATCTTTATTAACAGGGAACCTGTTTCATCGGGGGCGGTTCGGAAGAAACGTCCGGTGTCCGGCAAAGCTCGGAGGTCAAAATTTTTATAAGTCCCCCTCGTATCATATATAGCTTGGGGGCGGGGCCTGTGACGTCACAGTTTGATGACGTCATAGGTCAGCCTTGTAACGTCAAAATCTGATGACGTCATAGATCAGTTTTAATAGGCAACCTATTTTATCGTAGGGGTTTTTGGAAAAAATGTCCGTCGTTCAGCCGGCTGGCAATCAAAAGGTCATTTAGAGGTCGACCTACTATCATATGTGACCTGCGACGAGAAAAGGGTGCTCATTGCCCACTGACAAAAATATCATTTTTCTCTGATAAGATGTACAATCAGAGAGAAATGGTGTTCCTGCCAATGGGTAATGAGCATCCTTTTCTTATCGCAGGTCACATATGTTTATGTCGCAGTCACATGTAATCTATCATTACGCGAAAAGACTAGGCATTATGTGTAACGTAGTCAAATAGTGAAATGAAATATTTTCTACAGTAAATGACCAAATTTTCCAGTCATTACGGGAAGTGTCGACACCTATTAGGCAGATACTGTAATTCGCTATTAGACTGCTGCCGAGATTAGTCATTTCAGGTAATGATCGGATCTCTCGGCCAAGTTGATTATGAGTCAGTTATGAGTATAGAACTTGTGAAGAGATAGTTGAAGTGTTCCATTATGGTAAATAAAATCTTCCGCCAGGAACAAGTAGAGACAGTGAAGAGGGCGTCACCTGTCCACTTTGCCGTCAAGAGAAATTTGCCGCCAATGAGAGAAAATATGTCCGCAAGCGCATTAAGGTAGCAGCCACTAAAATAATTGAAACAGCCAGCAAGAAAACTCCCGATTTTATGGAAGGTGATAATGTTCTCGCAGTTCCAGAAGTTGATCGAGGTCCGGCAGATCCACCCAATCTTCTGTGTCAAATAATCTATGAACGGAATGGAGTTTTCCGAGTAGCCTGTGAGCAGGGTATCATCAAAGGCTTTGCATTGAATGTTTTGAACATTTATTTATAGTATTTGTACAAGCTTGAGTCATTACCTGAAATAACTGATCTCAGATGCAGTCTACTAGCGAAGAAACTTGAATTACAGTACTTGCAAAAGCCTACAGTCATTACATGAAATGACTAATCTCAGCTGCAGTCTAATAGCGAATTACAGTATCTGCCTAATAGGTGTCGACACTTCCCGTAATGACTGGAAAATTTGGTCACTTACCGTAGAAAATATTTCATTTTACTATTTGACTGCGTTACATGTAATGCCCAGTCTTTTCGCGTAATGACAAATTACCCCAAGTGACTGCGACATATACACCTCGGAGGTCGACAATTTTTCCAAGACCCCCTCCTACTCCTATCATATATAGTTTGGAGGTCGTATCATGTATAGTTTGGAGATAGAAATTTTTCTATCCCTTTCCTATCCCTATCATATGTAGTAGCTTGGAAGTAGGAATTTTCCCAAGTCCCCCTCCTATCACTTCCTATTGAATGTAGCTTGAAGGTCGACATTTTCCATGTCTCCCTCCTATCATATATAGCTCGGAGGTCGAAATTTGTCCACGTTCTCCTCCTATCATATATAGCTCCAAAGTCCAGGTCTGTGACGTCACAACCTACATTTTTCAGATCCCACGTGCCCCATAAAAGAGGTTCCTGCCATCTCTCGTTCAAATCCTTTAAAGAACCCGTGAGTTTTTCTTCGGCTCTGTCAGTATACATTTTTGTTTTGTAGAACTTCCTCGTCCATTTCTTGACGACTATCACCAAAAAATGTGTATATATTTGATTTTGTACTGACTATTAGTATTCCATTACTCAACGATAGGTTGAGCACAATGGTTTGGCTAAAAAGTGGGGAGAGAGTCAAGCAGCCAACATATTCTCAACGGTAAAAATGTAAGTTCTAGGAAAACTTTTAAATTGGAATTTTCTAAATTTTGTAACAATTCTCTTCGTTTTTCGTGTGTCGTCTGGATTGCCTGAATGTTTTGCACAATTCGACATTATCCAAAATGGATTCTGAATGTTTAGGATGATCTTGGCTCAGAAAATAACAGATTTTGACACAATATTTACCAATAATATTTATTTTCATTCGTTAAAGGTATTTTTAAATTTTTCCTTTTCTTCCTCGTCATTTTTATGAAATCGATATTTCTGTAGAACAAACAAGTTTCCTTTTATTCATTCTATTTCTTCCTTCTTTAATGTTATAGACGAAGATTTCGGAGAGAAGTCTGTTTGCATATCATTAGACGGCGAAGAATCAGAAATTGTATTCGTTGATCAACCTTCATCCAAAATATCGGTAAGTTACCTAATTTGTAGAATACACAGACAGAGGAAGTGTTACGAAAAAATTCAATTTTCAGACTTAACCAGATTCAAGCGCGGTGTAATATAAACTGATTCGAGAAAAAAAAAATTCAAAATTTTCTACTACTGGTTTTTGTAAAATTATTCTGATTCTTGCACTTATTTTGCACGGAAAATACAATCAATGTATGATTCGAAAAACTCGATAGTAGAAAAATTCTTGATAAGAGTTTTTGCAAGTTAAGAACTTGCCAGATCTTGTACATATTTTTACTGATTTTCAAACGCTCTTCTCATCTCGAAAAATTTATTTCCCAGATGATCTAATTTGTGTCTACAACTCTATTTTTATTTTGATTACAACGAACCATCGAGATATTTAATCGCACTTCAATGTAATTTACAGACACAGCGTAGCATTTTAAAATAAAATTTTGAAATATTTTGAATTTTTCATCATTACTGCAACTGCGGTGAGACCGTCCCTAACTTTACACACTGAGTCATTAGACAACCTACCTCACAAAATAAATTTTTAGTGTAAGTTACAATGTTACAACACACATGTGGTTCGTTCTAGGCTGTTGAATTATAATATTCGGTTCTGAGAAGAGGGCGAATGATAACAAAGTAAATGTACTGGTAACAAAAATACGAATTTGCTAATGAGGGTAAAATATTCGTGTGTGCGCTCTTTCTTATCGTTTTCTTTGTTTTTACGCGAAAACGGGAACAACGTGCGGTGAACGAAAAAGAGAAAAAAAGCCTTGCAGTCTGCGGAAAAACGAGAAATTGTTGCGTGCCAGAAAAAGGGAAAAAGATGATAGCCTCTTCTCGACTTACCATAATTATTTGCGTAGAATGTAACCAGGTTCGCGGAAAGGTAAATTGGCGTACCAAAAAATAATACCGAAAGAGCACGAGCATCTCGGAGGCATTCGGAAAGGGACCCTCTGAAAAAAACGAAAAATTTGTGATAATTGTCAAAATATTTTTTCAACGAACAGATACAGCAATTAATAATTATATAATTTTACCGTAAAAATTTGTAATTAAAACTCTCCCTTTCTTTTCGACGTTGTAACCGTTAAAAAGTGTCGCACTTAATACCTACCTAGGTATATGCAGTATAATAATCGAGAAACCCTGGCTGTTGTACTCACAAAATTCTCGGTAAGAAAAATTAATTAAATTTCACGAAGTTCAATTACCATTTAATTTCTCATATACGGTAGCGAGTACAGCAAACAAATTAATTTTCTCATGAAACGACGCTTATTTATCGTTTTTCTTTTTTTTTCCCCCGCGCGAAAAAAGAAAAAGATTTGACGAAGTTTTAAAAATAAGGAAAAAGGAAACGAATAAAAGAAAAATAATATAAGTTTTTGTATTTTTATTCCGCGATATCCTTATATTTTCGAGACTTAAATATTGTAAAATTTGCATATAGATGATAAATTTGAGATTTCGGATAAATTATACAGTAATTAAAATTTCAGATTTGTTTAAGTACATACCGTTCGGTATTCCCATTTCAAAAATTAATTATTTTTTAATTCTCGTTGGGAGTATTATCAAGTGTTCGACTCTTGTTTCCATCGCAAATACAAAATATAAAGCGGAGGGGTGTTTTTTTCTAAATTATTATCTATCAAAATTTTCGAATAATGCGCTTAAAATACTAGAGACCCCACACAGTGCTGGAGAAATAATCGGAAAGGTCAATTTTTTCCGTTTGAGCGCACCATCACAAAAGAACTAGATACGGAGACTGAGGGACAGAGACGCATACAATCGACCACAAGGCCTTTCTACAAGCTTAAAAGCCGAGTCTTTAATAATCATGACATCTGGAGTGCCACAAAAGTAGCGGTCTTTAAAACGTTGACACGTACAAACTACATTACTGTACAAGCCAGTGAATACAGAACGCTATACCAAAAGTATAGATTAAAATATTGGGAAAATTTGAGCAACCTCAGCTGGGCAGGATGTACAGAATCAGGTGGGACGATTTTGTCTCAACAAGAGAGTGCGGGAACACTTCCGGTTGAAACAATTGTAGAAAGGAACCAACTGCGATGGGATGAACACGCTGGAGGCATGGCACAAAACAGTGGAAGCGCTATAAAGACCAACTCCACGCAATACTTGGAAAATTGAAGGTCAAGGATGATTGGGATGGTCTTGCAGAGGATAGAAGCCGAACGACAGAGGAACAGAGCCTAGCGGAAGGAATAGCTCAAACACGGTGAATCCACTGGAAAAAATCGTCACATCCGAATTTGGCATAATCTCGCATCTGAAGACTCTGAACTACTGGAAAAATGGAGAAGAGATGGTCGATTACGACTGACTGAAGGAGAAAAAGAAATAATACACTTATTCATATTTACGAGTCAAGGTGAATAAATGTTAAGATTCAAACCCAAAATGGCCACTGGAGGAAGAAAAAGAGAAAAAATGACGAACAAATGGAAAAAACCTGTTTCGAATTTTTTTCAACCACGACACGAAGGTTTTCTGGCAATTTCACAATATAGTCCAGTAAATTTTAGCCATTGTAATAAACAATAAATGGTACAGAAGCGAAATTTGGAAAAGTTGTTAGGAACCTTCTCGTGAGTCTTTTCCCAAGTTTCCCCAATATTCCGAGTGGAGCTTTTCCCCCCAGGGGGCTGCAGAAGAGAATTTTTTTAGTTTTCCAGCTCTAATTCGCGAACAAATGATTTTAGAGGAAAAATGTTCAGTTAAAAATTGTTTCTCGTAGAATTTTCTATAAAAAAGCTCTCTACGTATTTTTTCTATAAATGCACTGTTACGCCGCTACAGCGCGTGACAAGTGAACACCTCTTGCTACTTCGTATGTAAGAATGTAGATCAGGTATACCACGCGACGGGAGTCACCTATTACATTATTTTCGTTGGTACCAGTAAGTCGTAGATAAGAATTATTGTAAAAAAAATGAATAATGATAAGTAGGAAAAGATAAATTTTATTTTAATCCTTTGTAAACTCAAAAATTTCCAATTTTACATGCTTTTGTAACTGACTCTTTCTACTTGTAAGTATTGAAAAAGAAAAAGATGAGAAAATGGAAAATAAATTATGGTACTGATTATAAAGTGTTGATGTCCTCTTAAAATAGTAGATGAAGAATCTATACCCAACCACATTAATTTGTTCCCGGGCCACTCGACGCGCAGAAACAATAACTCGCATTTTTGTATGGTAGAACACAATATGTGCTGCGTAAATCAATGTCAATTATACAGAGTAGTAAGAGGTGTTTACTTTTCACGTGCTGTAGCGGCGTAACAGTGCATTTACAGAAAAAATATGAAGAGAGCTTTTTTATAGGAAATTTTACGAGGAACAATTTTTGTTTGAACTTTTTTTCTCTAAAATTATTTTTTTGCGAATTAGAGCTAGAAAATTAGAAAAAAATTCTTCTTTGTACCCCCCTGGGGAAAAGCTCCACCCGGAATGTTGGGGAAACTTGGGAAAAGACTCACCAGAAAGTTCCCAACAACTTTTCCAAGTTTCGCTTCTGTACCATTTATTGTTTTTTTCGACCTTTAAAATGGCTAATTTTACTGGACTAATATCAGAACGTATTCTGATTGTTTTTTTTTGCTATGAAGTCGTCGAGTAAAGAGAGGGCGTAGAGAAAGTCAAGGTAACATTTTTTAGAAAAGAAAGCGGAAGGATTGGATACAGAAATAAATGCAAGAAAAAATAGCACCTTGAGTCTTTCTTATCTTCTAGCCAAGACAAATTTTGGTGTTTTGGAAGAAAAACAAAAAGAACTTACCTTCTATGACTCATGCGTTTACCACTTAGGGCGAACTTTTAAAGAGAGTGCTAGCCAATCGGCTCGAGAACTATCTCAAGGAAAGAGACGTAATCTCAAGTTATTAGTGCGTTCTTACATCAGATTCTGAAATCAGGCTGAAGAGGATAGCCGAATCAGCAATCGCATAGCCGTCAGCCTTAATAGAAGAAATGCGTTCAGCTCAAGAAGACATTGGAAGCCATCATGGACGAAGAATTGTCTGCATACGCAGACAGGATGATCAGCAGCTATATTAACTAACGAGAAATCCAAATAGAGACGTCTGCTGGTGTAGCAAAGGGCTCGGCTACTTGTGGGGTGCTGCAGCCGCGCTTGTGGTGCGTCGTATTTAACGTGATTTGAAATTGCCACGAGGCGTTAAAAACAATTGCAGCGGTGGAGAGCAGGGTAAAATAGGCCCTAAGAGATAACAACGCGTTGGAGTGAGTCGACCAGACCAGAACTCGTAATAGGAAAGACGGAGGTCATATTATTTATCACCCATCGAAAGTCCAAAGCCAGCATTCCTGCAAGGCGTGGAAATCACGATGAGGAAGGTGATGAAGAATCCGGACATCTGGTTTGACTCAAAACTGAGCTTCAGGCACTATTTCCTGGTGGTAGCGGAAAAGGTAGAGAGATAAGAAAGATCCAACAAAGAGTTTCGCGAAGGTGTTTTACTACCTACCTCGCTGTCTCGACGGAGAGTCTTATTGTATCAAAACTTTCACCACCTACTGAGCTCCTTGCTGAGGAGAAGAGGTGGTGTTCAAAGCAAAGAAGAGGAGAACAACTGATCAAGATGCTTTACGCGTGAAGCAGGAAGTCAGGCGCTCCTTGTTGAAGAAATGGAAAGCGAGAATTGCTCAGGTGAACCAGGAAAATAATACAAGAGTTTGATGTGCGATCGAACCATCAAGACCATGATCAGCGAAACTTTCACCTGATGTAGGTGATAAGGGGCCATGCATGCTTTAACAAGGACGTTCTTGAGAAGTTGAGGAAAGTTGAGAAGACAACGGGTTGACAAGACAATAAAGGGTAGTATGATAGACTACAGAACACCTTGTTTGAGTGTAAGGCGTAAAGACGTGAACGGGATAAGCTTAGTCGGTCAGTTCACGAGAAATTGGGGTCGATGAAGCGCTTACTTCAAGTAGCTGGGTAGCCTCCATACTAAGTTTCCGAGGAAGGATGGAGACAGGTGTCTATATTTGCAGCCACAGTCATGAAGAAGAGGATGGACGAGGAATGGGATAGGCAAATGCAAAAACATCTGAGTACCATTCTGTAGGAGGAAGACCATACATGAAGATATGAAAACCAAAGAAGAAGAGATTCCTTGAGCGATCTACTATATCCGAAATGTTGTTGTGGGTTCCAAAGTTTGTATGCCTCGGGGTACTGTCGCTCGACAGTATCGAAAAAGAAAAGCTTTCGCCGAGGAGATTCTTCCAACATTTAAGCTATACCTAGAAGGGTGGATTTCGATGTTGGAGGAAAAAACCCGCACCTACTCCTGTATGGAGAACGGGTGACTCTGCACATGTGACGTAAAGAGATTACCCATGCATTTACCCGCGTTAGGCTGGACAAATGATGTAATCCAGTTTGAGTTTGGAAGAATCTTGAAGTAGAAGTGAAAAAAAGAAGAAAAAAAGGATGCTCCTATCCATTAATTCCGTCCACGAAGCCTTACATTTTTCTAAGAACCGAGACTGCGGCAGCCCATTTTCTTCTCCACATTTATCCATCACATGAACCGATTGAAATTGTCGTAAGGAAGTACCTCCGTTTTGTTTCTTCTATACGAGTTTACCTCGCATATCCTTTATTTTCACGTCCAATAAAACATGTTTAAAGTCCAACCTTATAATGAGTTGAATTTTCCTACAATCTCATTGAAGACCTGAAAAGCATCTTCGGTAATGAGTGACGGAACAATAGTTTTTGTTCGTGGATGGCAAGAAGCCGCAACAATGTCAACCTACGTTCGATTTCTCTCTTTGGAAAACATGTTACGGTTTACGAGGGCGAACGTACCTGTTCACACGAAATAAGTCATAAAATGGAGGTGAATGCGAATACCCGACGACGAAATAAAGGATGTCATCGACAACGGCACGAACTCCTCTTTCTTAATCAGGCGACGAGATTGAAAAACGTGACGTCTTCGGAATTGTTGATTTTGGAAATCGTAAAAATACGCGACGTTGCTTGGCGTATTCGAAACTTAATTTCTTTCTATTCCTACAAATTCGTTTATCAACGCTTACAATTTTGAAATATTGGTTCAATTGGCGCAGAACGATTGGCGCGAAAAGCGATGCGATGCGTTGTTGTTTCCGGGATATTACTCTAGATTGCTCGAAGAAACTCGCGTTGAGTTGTTTTGAAAAGCAGCTAAGTACCTACTCTTTACACTGAATTGACTGAGAAGAGAGTATCATTTTTGTTTTATGCTAGAGAAAAACCTGACTTGAATCATATTTTTATGGGGAAATAAATCATTCATTTTTCGTTGAGCTTTTCTATTATTACGTACTTTCGACTCTGGAATCATCAATTCACTGATGCGTATTTTCGATGAAAATATTGATTCGTTGAAAGAAGAATATTAATATCACCTTTCAACTTTTGTGTACAAAAATCATTTTCCTGGAATCTTATAAATTGATAACTGAAGTATAGTTGGCCGTTCCAGAAAGAACATGCTTCAAAAAACTAATTTGTTGAAATACTTATCTAATATATCAATTTCCAATCAATACACATCTAATCTACGCGGGCATCTCTCTCTCTCTCTCTCTCTCTCTCTCTCTCTCTCTCTCTCTCTCTCTCTCTCTCTCTCTCTTTCCTCTCTTTCTTCTTCTGTTCGTGACTGTATTCCTTTCAGTAAGATTCATAATTTTATCCTTTTTTTCCTGTGCTAAATGTAGACTTCCCACCAGACTTTGTGCCCTAAAAGTATAGAACTGCTGACAATAATACACAAAATACGACTCGGAAGGATTTTTACATATCTACATCCTCGTACAGCTACTCAGTTATTCTAGAATTTGAAGGATTCTAAAGTGACGTGGCCGGCATGATCGGGGAAGATAGATTTCCCGTCTCCATAAGCGCTATCATTTCACCACTTGGGACATTCCTGTTGGAAATGCTTGCTTATTCAGTTAGAACAACTATTTCTTTAGGAGTGAAAGGCAATTATCCTTCCATATCTTAAATCCTGGCTACACGCGACGTGGAATGATGTCTCATCCAAATATTTATAGTTCTCCTTTTGAGAGGGGAGAGGGGAGATCTGCAATCGAAATCGCGAGGATAAAATTTTCAGATAATTCCCCATTCAGTGAAGGTATACAAAATGAGAGGAAAAAAAAATTAGATGACATTCTAGGAGTGCAATGGCAGCGGGGAACCCGCTGTCCCGAGTCCCCTCGAGCCTGAAGCTTTTCCAAGTCCTGAAAATCATGACGTGACAACGTGAAAGCCGTCGTCTTTCCAAGTCCGCCTCCTATCATATATAGCTTGAGAGTCGAAATTTTAACAGGGAATCTGTCCTATGGAGGGGAAATTTTTCCAAGTCCCCCTTCTACCATATATAGCTCGGAGGTAGGAATTTTTCTAAGTCCCCTTCCTATCATATATGGCTAGAGGGTCGAAATTTTAACAGGGAACCTGTTTTATGGTGGGCTTTTTAAGAAATTTTCTGTGCGCCGTGCAGCAAAAAACTTGGAAGAATTTCGACTCTCGAGCCATATATGATAGGAATTTTTCTAAGTCCCCCCCCCCCATCATATATAGCTCGGGGGTAGGAATTTTTCCAAGTTCCTCTTTCCTCTCCGTGACGTCATCAACCTCGCTCGCGCTCGCGGACGAAAATTTCCTGGAAGTACCCCAACAAACGGGATAGCGGGTTCCCCGCTAAAAATGAGGGGAAATATATACGGGGAAAGAGGGGAAATTCATTGTGATATAGACCAACAAAAATAATAGCGGGTTGCCCGCCAACAGTTCTTTTTTATGGAAGGAAAAATCTTCTGGCAGAGCTAAATCAAATAAAGTGTTTCATATCTACTCTACTATATGTCAGACTAACTAGCTTTTCGGGGCTCACTCGCCTCAGAGCCGGATATTGGTCTAGTCTACCGAGTGTTAGACTGAGTGCATTCAGGGCAAGTCTAAATTTTATAGGACTAGCTGTGAGTCCACACAGTCCCCAGTATAGACCTCGAAAGCTAATATAGGCCTACTAGGAAGCAGTCTAATATAAACTTAGCAGAACTCTAGCAGAAAGCTGGAAAAAATTCTCGTATAGGCCTTGTACTAGCAGAGATTCACCTGAATAACCTATAGTATAATCAGTATAAACTTGCAGCCTAGTTGAAACGTGGTAGAACCCTGGTATAAAACTGGTATAAAAGTGGCTGCATGAAACAACTTTCACGAGACAATAACGGCCGAGCTCGAAAATTTTTCAAACCTGATATCCCCCACTTCCAATTGGGGTAAGGGTTCGGTAAAGATATGAAACATGTCAACAGAAGATGTCATAAATACTGATCTTTGGTCAGGCTAACTTTCTGATGTTTCATTTGCGGTCAACCTATGAAGGTGAGGACTCGAACGAAGAAAAAACTAGAGACTACTCAACGTACTCTAGTTATAATAAACTGTTGGTGACAACCAATAGGGCTTTTACAATTCTTATCAGTTTGTAGGACGATGCATGATGTTCTCTCACTTACTCCCCCGGACATTCATCTCTCAGTCATTCTTTCTCATGCGACACATACTCCATCCTGCAAACTAAGATGTAACTGGAAAAAAGGTATCTGTCTCGATGAAAACCATGTATCATATCAACCTTTTTTCCTGATTCACCTTCGACGCTTGTAAAAGCCACATAAAAATAATTATTACAAAGATATTTGTATTTTCATGACCTTAAATTTGTGGTCACAAGTTCTAATTTTTTACAAAGAAGAGTGTACGACCAGAAGATGTAACAAATTATATTGAACCACGTACGTTACACCTTCGGGTTGTACACTATTCTTTGTAATATGAATAACCATAAATTGCAAAAACGCATCGATTCTAATTTTTTGATACAAGAGGCGAACATAACTGAATCAAATTTTCTTTCATTACATGACAATTCATAAATTCAGGGTAATATTAAACTACACGAAAAGAAAAAGGCGTTTGAACGAAAAACAGCAGCACAAAAAAATCATCCAAAATAACGAAATAACAAGGGGTGGTGACGAAAAGTACAGCACACGAAATTTTCGAGTATGCTCACGAAAAAAAAAGAAGAAAAATACAAGAAATTTTCAGAGTGTTTTCACGAAAAATAAAATAAAAAAAGTAAGACGGAATGAACGCTTGCCCCCCGGTCAATTTTTAAATACAGTTTTAGACTTAGGCAGGCAGTGGTCAGAAGAACGAAATCCACATTCGAAAAATAGCACTCCATCCGTGGACGTACCAGATATTTCTTTGCCGCTATGGACTGCCGCTTATCAGTGGGCTGCAGCTGATAAAGCAATTCTGAAACGCCCTCACCAGGAAGAAAGTTGTACAGAGTACTTTGTGGTAGCAGGAAGCAGTAAGAATTGTATTTGGGAAAAAGAGCTGTCTAAATGTCTGAGAGGCGACAACAGATGGCAAACGTTCGACAACTTCAAAGCCCGCAAATTCAGTGTCTGGACCATAGTCAGCAATAGAGAAAATTTGCGGATATCGAAATGCACATGCTCCCCCCCTTTTTTTAATAGTTTGCATTGTAACCATACGGTGGGATGTGCATTCGGTTGAAGCGACTACCAGTGCCACCTGAGGCGAAAACACTTCCTCTCGGCCAAAAAAGAAAAGGTAGCAGGACGAGTAAAGCCAAACCCGCTCTCTTGGTGGAATACATTTTTAGTCATAGAATGATTTTTTAGTTTTCAACTTATTTTATAATTGAAGCGTATGCTTTTTTTTGTTTAAAAAGTCACGTTTTGTTCATAGTTTTCTGACTAGGACTACTTAACGCTGGGAAAATTTTGCTTGATGACGTCATCAATGACCTGACTTCCTTTTAGGGACTCGACAAACATTTCAACCTGTGCTACATTCATTATACTGGGCTACTCTTAGAAAATCTGTCACGAGAAAGTCACAGTTTTTTCACGGGTTTTCTAACAGGACTACTTCTGGGAAAACTATCGCGAGTTTTTTGTCATACTTGATGACTTCATCAATGACCTTGACCTACTTTGGGGACTTGACAAAAATTTTAACATTCGCTACATTCATTATACTAGGCTACTCTTCAAAAAAACTGTCGCGAAAAAGTCACGGTTTTTGACGGTGTGTTTGACTAGGGCCACTGCTGGGAAAATTGTCACGCTCGATGAGGTCATCAATGACCTTGACCTACTTTCAGAACTTGAAGATTTTCTATTTTTGTAACGTTCATTATACTAGTCCTAACATACAGTATAGTAGGCTGTACTAGGTGTCTGATCTTGCAGCTAGTTCTAGGAGTATACTACGCTTATACTAGTCCTTGCCTAACGCAAATTATGTACATATTCAGCTATATACGTACACAAAGCAGCGAGTACGTTCATCAGTCCTTCATGCTAGTCAGCATATAAGACTGGAACTGCTGCTGGAAAAAACCAGTCACGGTTTTTCAACGGTTTTTAACTTGGACTACTCCTGAGAAAATTGTCACGAAAAACCTTCACGGTTTTTTGTCACGCTTGATGACGTCACGATTGAATATGATGACTAATATCATTTATACTGTATCGATACCTATATCAAAGTGTAGGAAGCAAGCATATAAAATGCTACCATTACAAGTTTCTGGAGAAGACATCAAACATGGTAGCTTCTGTGTCACAGTTTTTTTTTTCATATTTTTTAAATGCGACGAAATATTCTTTTCAGCCAGCTACGATATTTTTGAACTCTATGTATTCTTTCTACGTCAAAATCAGTTCTCTCTTGACAGTTCTTATTAACAGGGAACCTTTTCTATGGGTTTATTTTTGAAAACTTTCCGTAGGTACGTCGTTCAACCAAAAATTTGGAAAAATTCTGACTACCGAGCTATACATGATAGGAGGTCGGCTTGGAAGAATTTCCACTCTCGAGCTATATATGACTCACTTTATAAACGAATACGGATCTTTTGAATCGAAAACTTTTCTCGAAAACTGATGAAAATCTACAAACGTCAACATTCATTTAATCATGTTCTGGCGTGGTTTGTTAACTCATTACAGTCTAATATCGTCATTCATACGATACCTACCTATTTCACCGCTCGAGGTCGATATGATTATCATGTTTTCATATAAAACAAAAAAAAAAAGTACTTTTCAGAGGTCTTCAGCCACGTTACATACGATGAAACTGAAGAGTCACAACAAGAGAATTCGTTCAAGTACCCTACGAATTTTTCAAAAGGTACAGCGCGCAGTCTCATATTCAGCATAATATTTATCATTTTACCTTCTGTTTTATAGAAGGAAATGAACGTGCGAGTGGGGCAATCAAATTTCAAAAGCATTCACTACAGGTACTTTATGTTGGAAGTCCCGTTGCAGACATTTAATAACGAACATTTTTATACATTCTGCATTCATCTAATTTGAATCGCCTTACAAAATCTTTGTGATAAAATGTCCCTGAGTGAAATTAATTATCCCTGTAAGAAAAGCATTCCTCGTTTTTATGTAATTTAAATCGCAGAAACCTTTTCGGGAAAATCATTAATTATTGTGAGAACCTTCCTTGTTGGTAACGTGAATTTTCATCTCATGAATAGACTGAACTACGTGCATATTCGGAGGATGACATTTCATAAAATTATGAAAAAAAAAAAAAAAAAATGTAGAACACTACCTAATAATACGTAATACTGTAGTACATTATTATCGAGGTTTTTGTTCACATTTTTTAAGTTCATATAAGTTATATTTTGTGGTATTTTTTAATTTTTCCAAATCGTATCTCAAGAGGAAAAAACTCAGAAATTGAACAAATATCGTTTTGGATAGACCGACATACCGATTTTAGCCAATTTTCATGTACGTAATCGCTAGCATTCCTTCGGTTACATGAGAATAAACATTAAATATTTTAAATACCTAATAAAAATATTGGTTGAATTGAAAGAAATTATGATCCAATATTATATCGCTAGTATTCACCATTTTCCCCTATCTCGATAAAAAATGATTGAAATTAAGAAAAACAAAATACGGTACCATAATACCTATTTTGATTTAGTTTTTCAAAATTTCTAAATACTTTTTGCCTTTGACTAAGAATGTTATTAGAAAATTTTGATTTTCATTCACTTACCTACTATTATGCAAATTTATAGTTGAGTTGTTCAGCGTCTTGTAATATGGGATTTCATTGTCTTACCACTTCTTTGCCACTTCTGGTAAGCGACCGATCACAAAAATATATGGCGATTACAATATCTAGATTCTCTGATATATTATATCTGTGATTGAAACAGTCAGACTCAGAGAGGAAAGGTCGGATGCCCTTGTAGCCGGATACCCAATATTGAAATGAAGTTAGAATAGAAGGTAGCGATGAGAGCGTGAATACGATTTATGAAACGAAGAGCGGCCGGAAATAGCATCAAGTGATGCTAGGGAATCGGGTGATGAAGAACGAAGTAATGGAAGGTGAGGGAGGGAGATAGTGAGGATGTGTAAGTCTTATTGGAAAAACGATTTTATAGATTAAGTCAGATTGCCCAAGATAACATTTAAGCTCAATGCTTAACCTCGGGCAATGTGAAAAGTCGTGTATTATTCTATTTTTCAGCCAGGTCGATAAATCTCTCGTATTGTTACAATAATTTTTGCTGATACAGTCCTTTGATATTCAACAAACAACCTTCATAATTTTGATTTCACCGTGTCACCATCAATTGTAGATAAGAAAGGATGAAGAAAAAATCTTGTATGGCGAGCTTGGGCTAACTGCCTACCTCTTCCTTCCTCATCTATGTGATTCCTTGTGAACATCGGCGCACTGATTAACAGTCTTTAATCATCAATTGTATTGAAAACCTTGTCACAAATATTTGCAAAAATTATTTTGCCAACTTTCCAGAAAATAATGAGTACCTACTTACAAGAATGAACGCAGCATTCCTATGAAATATTTCTGAAGTGATTTTAGTTTAATGAACAGGTGTCAATAATGAGATGCGACACATGAAATAAGTATAAACGTTGTTTACGGTTGATACAATTCAAGGGTATGACACCGGGTCAATGAGTATAAAAGGGCTCATCCTCTTGTTGAGAATCATCAGTTTTACACACAAGTATTCTTCTAGTGAAATATAACTTCCTTGTGTTCGGATACCTATTCAAATTTCTACATTTTGTTCGTAATTTTCAATATGGAAAAAAACATCATATTATTATTCATCTTCAATTTTGTTACACTGCAGGTGAGTGTCGTAGTTTGTATTCATTTTTAGACGCGAACTGAGGTAATGTCTAATAGTTTTTTGAAGAATATAGATCCATCTTCTAGAAAAAAAAAGTTGAAATGAAATAAGGACAGAAAAGCTGATCAAATATAATGGGGAATATATGTTGGCACATCAAGAAAAACACGTTTGAACAGCAGATATACAGAACAGTAAGAAAAAAAAAAAAAAAAAAAAAAAACAGAGAGCAGTAATTTGTGTCCATATTCATGACTATACATATTATGCACAGTTATTTTGGTCATATTAAAGAAACTTTTTTTTTTTTTTTTCTACTATTCTGGTATTATCCGCTAAACATTGGTACAAGTATGTTCTTTATGACTTCTGAAATAACATGATAAGAACTAAAGGAAGGAGTGATACTCATTTGATGCTGCAGTATGTTTGATTTTTCTCCATGCAGGTACCTGCATAGTGACAGCTGCTTGATTTAGGGCGAGATGAAAAGCGGGGAAGACTGCAGAAGGCAAAGAGTGCCTCACTAGTTCAGTAGGTTACATTGCCTTAGATTTTAAGTCCCGATTTAAAATTAATAGCGATCGAATTTCTGAAAAACTAGAAGAAAACTTCCTGTAGAGCAAAAAATGAAGATCATGTTTCTCTTAGTGGATGCCGTCCATTTTGCTCTACACTACAGCTTAGCTTATATAGCACGTATATATTAGCTCAAGTACAAAGATATAAAACATGTCAAAAAATCCTCGTATTTTTATAATTCACATATCACTAGATGTACCCTTAAATTCCATTTTTTGTAGCTGATTTTAGCGGGGAACCTGCTATCCCTTTTGTTGGGGATACTTTCAGGAAATTTTCGTTCGCGAGCGCGAGCGAGGTTGATGACGTCACGGAGAGGGGAGTGGGACTTGGAAAAATTTAGACCCACGAGCTATATATGATACGAGGGATACTTGGAAAAATTTCGACCCTCTAGCCATATATGATAGGAAGGAGACTTGGAAAAATTCTGACTCTCGAGCTATACATGATAGGAGAAGGACTTGAGATTCATCCTCCAAGCTATATACGATAGGAGTCGAAATTTTTCCAAGTTTTTTGCCGGAAAGCGAACGGCGCACGGAAAATTTTTCAAAAAAGATTCCATAAAACTGGTTCCCTGTTGAAAAATTTTCATTCTCGAGCTATATGACGATAGAAGGGGGGGGGGGACTTGAAGAAATTTCATCCTCCAAGCCATATACAATAGGATTCAACATTTTTTTAAGTTTAGAAAAATTTAATGCTTCAAGCTATATACAATACGAGTCAAAAGTTTTCCAAGTTTTTCGCCGGACGACACAAGGCGCGCTCGGGCTCGCGGACGATGACGTCAGGGAAAGGGAGGAGGAGACTTGGAGAAATTTCGTCCTACCTTGAAATTGCAGCGCGTTCAAGCTGTCACGTCATCATTTTTGGGACTTGGAAAAACTTCGGGCTCTAAGATTTATATGATAGGAGCGGGAATCGGGACAGCGGGGTCCCCGCTGTTTAAGACATTCTATAGCTGTGCCCCATCTCCTAAGCTTTCCTTTTTTTTATCAGTGCGGGCAAATTTTGTTGGTCACATATTCATTTGCTGTGCATTCGCCTTTTTCTTGATGTGCTGATAAATGTATACCGATACCCTCTACAAATTGATCATCAAAATGAAAAATATCTATTTTTTCTACTTCAAGAAGAGTCTCTTTTAGATTCACGAATCACATTTTTGATTTTCATCTTGATTTTACAAAAATGAGACATTACCATTTATAAATTTGTCCAATTTGATATTTCGTACAAGATTAATTATTCATAATTTCAGATTGTAATCTGCCACCCTTTGAGTTTCACACTACCTCAAATTGAAAACCCCACCTCCATACCAAGTCAATTACAACCAAATCAACTCACAAATACCGTCTCTGAATCCAGTCAGAGATACATTTTGAATCGTGAATTACCAGAAATAGTCACCGGAGAGCCAAATCTATTTAGTCAAGCAACTAAAACACTAACTGCACCTCAACAGCCTGTAGACTTGACAGCAAATAAAGCTAAAAAATATGAACCACGCGGAATAACTGATATTCAGCCACCTGTGTCAGCTCAGGATGCGCAATTGCCGATGTCCAATTTACAAAACACGGCATCAAAAATTGTCTATAAAGTGCGCCAGACTGTCGAAGTTCCTTCCCAACCTCAGCAACAACAATCGACATCTACTGGGACTAGTTTACCAAATGTCGTTGATCAGATTCCCGCTGTATCAACCAGCGAAACATTCAATATGGACCCAGCTGTACTAACTCAGAATGTTTATCAAGCATTGGAAGAGAATTTTGGTAGACTAGGTCCAGTCCTATATGATTTAATTACAAGTCCAGAAGGTCTTGGAAAAGATTTTCCATCTGTCACAGCTTACGTTGCGCAACGTCTTGGAGGAGAGAACATTAGAAACGCTGTAAACACCATTATGAATTTTTTGAACCAAGTGGACTGGCGCTCAAGAATACAATCATTGTTCAGCCGCATTGGTACTTTGCGTGATAACAGAACTGGATTGACTTTGCAGGATGTTTTCCAAGTGGTGAGGAATATTTTTGACGATCCTGAAGCACTTTCTGGGTTACGTCAACTGATTAGAAATGGTACAGATTTGTCGACGACGGCAGCAGCAAATGATTCGAATGGGCAAAAAGAAAAATTACAGCCTTCTCGTTCTTATTCGTCTAGGCCTAGGTCTCGTAGCTATGTTTATTATTAAAAATTGTTTAGAGTGGCTTAAAATAAACATGTTGTGTCAGATGTTCCACAAATTTTTTCCACCAAATTTAATTTTTCTCCAAAAGTCCATATAATTGTGACAAAGGTGGCATTAGATAACCTATTTTCAGGATGAACAAAAGCTGTTGTGTGTGATACAATATATTGAATAAAACAAATCTTGAATTATTTTGTTTCTATTAATTAGTAATGAGTCAGATCTGTATAGCTACAACCAGTTCTACTGGTTTTCTACCGGTTCTACCGGTTGTTCTTTATCATCGGTAGTCAAGCTGCTGATAGTTTGGCTGCCAGAGGGAATAGGCCTACCGGGATTACTGATGACGACTGGAAAAAACCCAAAAGTCTCTTATGTAGGTCGGAAAAAACTTGGAAAAATTGAACGTATGTTACCCAATGATCTTTTAATCCAGAGGTCACCTTTGGAGGTAAAACCGTAGGGTTTACAAGATTGAAAACTACTGGTACTACCACTTATTTGTGCCAGTAATCTCCTTCAACTGAGCAAAGCTTGCGTCAGTGTACGATCGACCTTTTCTGAATCCGTTCTGGCACTCAAGCAGGCGAGACAATCCGCCCGCTCAGTTAGCTTCCTTGCTACCAGTTTCGCTAAAATTTTGTAAGCTACGTACAGTAAACTGATTCCTCGGTAATTATTCATATTAGCCATGTCTCCTTTTTTGAACATTGGCACGACCACTACCCTCGTGAAGTCTTAGGTACTTTCCTTTCATGAGCGATTTGGTTATACAAGTCTAGCAATGTTCTCTGTGTTACCCTTGTGGCATATTTGAATAGCTTGGCCGGTAGATCGTCTCGATGACAATGAAGCTCTCTGTCTCACTGGTCCCCTGTCCTTTCTTTTTTGTTTCACAGATGACAGCGAAGTCAGCTTTCTGTTTTTTGAGCGCATATTCAACATCCTCGTCCTTATTGTCGAGACTACGAACATTCCACGATAAGATTTGTGCGTTAGCTACTGTTTTGTTTTTTGACAGGGGTTGACCTCCACCTGTGTTCCCGTTATTATCATCCGATCCGAGGCTGCTATTGTTGTTGCGAGTAATGTTTTTCATCTCAAGTAGTTACCAGCTACAGGAAATATAGCTTGGGACGAGGCTGCCATCCATGCTTCCAAGCCAGCCTTGGTTTTCTGTCAGGGTTCCGACCCTTAGCCTTTGGGGTTAGCCTCCCTAGACCGCAAGGCAGAGGTTTGACCTATTTTCTCCATTACTATACCTCCGCTCTTGCGCTTCATAGGTACCCGCACTTACAATCGAGGGAAAATAGGAACTTTTCTTGATAACGACTTTGGCCGGGTTCTTTAATCGGAGTTTTCCTTCTCCTATGCCCATCCACATTAGTCGCCGCCCGACTAGGTCGCTTGGCTTACAGGGCCGCCGCGTGAAGGCTGTGGAATTGGACTTGAGTACAGGAATGGTGGTGGGCGAGGATGGCCCTAGCGATCTGTCGATCTAAATTTCGACCTCCAAGCTATAAATGATAGGAGAGCGACTTAAAAACTTATCCAATTGGTGTATGAAGCATTGTATATCTAGTTACCTGAAGGGGTTATCTTTCAGACTATATACACCGACCACCGAGCTCTATGTGATAGGAGGAGGGACTAGGAAAATTTTCGAGTTTCGAGTTTTGCCGGCCAGCCAGACGGCGCGGCGGACGTTTTTCCCAAGAAACCCCCTAATAAAACACGTTCCCTATTAAAACTAACGGGTTCTTTAACAGAGTTAAGCGAGGGGTGGCAACTGTTTCAGGGGGGACCTGTGACGTCATCAAATTGTACGTTACACGTCCCGTCCTCAAACTAAAATTTCGACCTCTGAGATATATGTATTTCGTCCTCCGAGCTTTGGCGACCGGCCGGACGGCAGACGTTTTTCAGAACCCCTCCCCCCCCCCCCCTCATAAAACAGGTTTCCTGCTAAAAGTCCAATCTTTCAACTCATAAAATATGTACCAAAATAAATTTTCCTCCTAATACATTTCTAGGCCTAAAGTATACTATGGTAAAAATGTTAAAAAATGCAGTACGAGTATACGTCATAAAAGAGAGGAAAAATCCGAAGAAATATGAAATCGTAACGCCCATACGAGATTCTGATCCGTATTCCTATTCTATACACGTACTCGCGTAATTAGATTCATGGAATCGAAGAGTATTTCAGATGAAAATCACCTACACTCCGACAGACACAGAATTATTTCCATTCACAATAATTTTGAGCCTACATAAGTAGTGAGGAAAAATTTCTATAAATTTCTCTACCCGAAGAAAACAAATAATCTGAGTGTCTAGGTACTGATGCATAAAATTTTTCCTCCGTCTTCCCATACAGGTCTAATGAGCACTCCACTTTGGTGCAGCTCTCATGATTGATCTATGACAAGAATATTCTGAAAAATTTTATTTTCAGGGTTATCTAAAATCTTGGTGATATGTAGAAACTCCGTGGCTTCATGTTCATGTCGGTATAATATAGGCCACTTGATACTGCCATATCTTGGTTCTTATTTTACCACTAATCGAATATACTTACTCGTATTCGCAACATTGATAAACCTGAACGAAGATGAGAATCTACTAAACTAAATATGAAAAAATAGAGCGAAGGGTTCACGAAAACTTGCATCGATAAACGTGGATCATTCGGTCCCGTCAGAAGTTTTCAATTTTTTTATTTGAATTGAAACATTTCAAATCGACTCATAATTACTTTTAAGTATAATCAAAATATCCTTCACGTCACTAGATCCAGTCGAGCGGCAAATTCTATCTTTGTATGCGCAGTTTGAAAATAGATATTTGATAGCTCTTATAAATGACTCGTGGCATTCGTGACAAGTTATTTCGCCAATCTTTACCCTAGCTTACTAATTGGACACACCGACCGGCATGTACCACATGTCTTCTAAATTTAGATTGGTCTTCGCATCATCAAAAAACTTATTATTTCGTTCTCATAGTAAGTATCTTATTCCGAAAAAAAATTAAAACTTTACTAAAATCATGTTGCAAGGATGATGAGATCTCTTTGCGCAGACTGAAAATCCCTCACATAGGTATTTCGTATCAACTATCCCATTTTTATGACAATCATCGGTCCTATTACTAAATTTCACCCTGTCTTCATGAAACGGCAATCAGGTCAGGTAGGAGCGTATGTAAAATGTTTCGAACTGCGAGTATGACGTACATAGGAAGGAGCAGAACTTGAGGATATGTGGAAGTTACCTCAATCTAACCATTTCAAAAATGATAGAAATGATGGTCAGTCAAGAAGCAGTTGAGAGTAATCTGTAAAACTGTGCACTTTCCCTGACTATACGAGTTTGCCAACACAAGATACATTCCACTCTTGTCCCGGTATTGTCTACTGAAGCGAAGCGAATAGGTACCTATCTATAAGTAGGAAATTTGATAATTTCAGTTAATATATCCTACGTACATAAAAAGAGCGAAAATATAATCCTTGAATTGGTCCAACTCATAAATTCGATAGGAACCGTAATTCAACTTTTTTGATCTTGGTGCTTTCAACATGCTTGATTTTGGCTCGATGATTGACTAAATAAATTCTGCGCTTATAATTTCGTTTGAGTAACCGACCTTTTCCTCATATTCTGAATTTACAAAGTTTGATAAGGTTTAAAAATTCTCCTTTGATAATCGTAGAATTCATTCGTGTAGAAATTGAACGGAATTAGATTTTTTCCAAGACAACTTCAAACAACGTAGCGTTAACTGTAACCATTGCGTTATGGTTTACAGTACTTATTTTAGAAATTGCGTTGATGTGACTCACCTACTCTTTGAGGTTTAATGACGCGGTAGCTTCGTGCAAAACTTACAAGAGTTATTACTTTGAACACAAAAACTTTGATAGTTTGAGAAGTGTTGAAGAAAAATAGTCTATATACAGAAACAGGCAAAATTTATTTTCGAAAGAAAATTAAACACAGGCTACGAAAGCAAGAATAAAGTCAAACTTAACAGCGCAGCGCAGCGTAATAAGTCGATCATACTGTATAGTTTAGCTTCGCGCCTTTCTAATAGTTGGAAATTGGAAATTCAGCTTTGATCAAGGACGAAGTAACGATACAACTCCAGTTTCAACCGAAAGCCAAAAGCGCGTTTTAGACATATACATAAAGGGGAAAAAAAAAGAAAGAAGTATACACAGATTAAATGTAATATAAATAACGTTGTATGTAAGAAATAACACACACGTGTTGTTCAAAGCAATCCTCAGGCGCGGATCCAGAAAGAAATAGGATGAATCCCCCTCCCCCCACAAAAAAACCTAAGCAGCAGTGCTGACAAGCCGACCGTCATCGGCTTAAACTTTTGCTTTGGCTTGGAAGCCGTTCGCCCATTTGCAATGAGCTGCTATCGGCTTATTTCTAATTTCATCAACTTCTTCAAGTTTTTAATATAATCAGCCTCACAATGAGTTGAGAAATCGGCTTCTGCTGCTGTTAAGTCGTTCAACTTCTTTGGCTTGTCAGCACTGCTAAGCAGAAGCGAACATGTCTCCTCCAAAGACATGTAGTGTAGCACTCTATATGCATACCCCATCTCGCCCTCGTCATGGCCGTGCCCTCGTACGCAGTAAATCCCTAGTATTGCTACATGTTTTGGCCGATTTCCGCTCTAGTTCTACCAAATTTCACCTGCAGCGTTAGTAACGTTCCATACAAAATATAAGTTATAGGACGCTACTAACACTGCAAGTGAAAATTAGGTAGAACTAGAGCGAAAATGGCGCGAAAATTATCAGTTGGGTATATTCATGTAAGTTCTTTAGTATTGCCTAGCCTGATTTGAGCCTGGTGTAGTGTGTGTTAAGCTTCACTGATAACCTCAACAACTCCACTCATTCGCCCCTACAACAAAATAATGACAGAAATCCTTTAAATGTATACCCGACGGGCTCGATTACAACACACCGACGAGAAATTTGATCACCTCCATGATGCTCTTGTCGACACGACCACTTGTTGAGCAGGGACAAAAAAAATGTGACATTGGTTGTAATTTGTACCCTATATAGTCTAGTACACAATGCACACAATACTCCTATTGACAGAAAAAGAAGTCGCGCACCCTGTCCCTTCTTTTTAGCCTTCGTAAATCCAAAAACTAACTTAGCTCATCATACCGTGGTTCTATCAGCTCAATGTCATTGATGACCTCTTTTCAAATGATGACGTCACAGTAAATAACCGCGACGATTACTTGTGACAGTTTTTCCAAGAGTGGTCCTCAGCATATAAAATACTAAAATGGAGAAAAATATAAATGCGGATTCAAATTTTAAAAAGTTGTATTGTCCCCCCCCTTTTTTTCCCCTCAAATTGGGAGTGCGTGGACAAAACAGTTCAACAGTTTTCATAGAAGCCCTTCCTTCCACTCAATTTCTTTATCCCAAAAAGTATTTGTACTGGACAATTATATATAAGTGATGTGTCTGCATTGTGAATAGAGGAAATTCTAGACTCCCTCCAACGAAAAAGCATGGATGAAAGTGGAAAACGATGGTAAATCATATCAAGTAGAATTGAAAAACAGCTTTGAGATCTAAAAAAGACAATACATCATCAATGGACAATCTGTCGTCCATAAAATTTCCTTTCCAGCGAGGATAATTTCAGAGAAATGCATTGAGCCGATCTCGGGTTATCCTTCCTTGAAAAAGATGAATTCAACTTTTAACATGGGGAAAAGAACCAAAATGGCGGATGCGAATACCTGTTGCTGCCACATAGAATGGCTCAGGCTTTCGGCTGAAGCTAACAAGCTTTAAAAACACAGTATCATATTTTGGCTTGGGACATCATTGTCCAATTAAAATTTTATGAAAATCGGTTTTTAAGCCGTATGTGACAAAAGTTAGAAAACAGAAACCAGCTGCTAGTCAGACACACTAAATTAGGAACGGAAGAAGAAAAAAATTGATTCTTGAATTGATTTTTACAAGGCAACTCTGAGAAATAGAAAGATTTAAAAATTGCCAGATGTCAATTAAATTCTATTGATTCATTCAAAAACTCTAATTGAATGTCAGGTAGAAAAAGGGCCTTAACACAGAAAGTAGTTTTCGAGAAAAACGCATTTGAAAGTTCAGATTCATAGAAAAGCACAGTGGACGCTCCACTTCAACATAGTTTTACGTACTCTACAATGAATTAAAATTTTTACCAGATGAAGAGGAGAGAGTGCTGAACTTAAATCACTAATAATCGAAAAGGGGCCCTAAGTCGAGCTAAGGCCCTTTTTCTATTGCACGCCAGAAGAATGCTTTGTAACTGCTTTGTGAACAAAAAGCGCTTAGCGTTAGTGTTTTAATTTCTATTTTTTGTAATTTAATGTACGGTGTTTGTAGCCTAAATGAAGTTTCAATCTAGTCATAAATTGAAATTTTTGTGAAAATCATTGTTAGCCAAGAGAAGCCAGAAAAAAAATAAAAAACGGCCTTTTAATATTTTCACTCTTTCGCTGACAACTAAATATAGCTTTTGGCTTTCGACTTCCGGCTTCCGGCTCCCAGTTGACTGCAACACCCTGCAGACGCTAATATAGGGCAATGGCTGTTTTTGCAAATTGCATACATATTTTCCTTGAGAAGCAACATTGGCTCTTATGGGAGAAACATGCTGATCGTTAATTTGCGAGTAGTATTCGGTTCTGAATAATAAAAGTAAGTAATGATATTGAAAGAGTAAAAGTTTATCTATTTTTTGAGCATTTACAGCGCTTTGTACCCTATCTTGACTTTTTATTTTCAAAAGCTTTGTAGTCGATCAATCTTAACAAAACGTGCTCGAAAAATTGGAACACAAAGTATAGAATTTGCAAAAACAGCCATCACCCTATAACAAGCAGGGCTGCTCAGCTAATTGACAAAGCTTTTAGCCATTAGCCATTGGCCGAGGAATTTTTGGTTGAAATTAGCGAGCCGATGAATTGCAAATTAGCTTTTAGCAAAGTCTTTAGCCAACAAAATTGGCCCTGCTAATGGCTAATTTTCTTCCTTAATCTTTTCTTTACATATAGTAATATTTACCAGTAATAATTATAGGTCATTTAAAATAAATTGTTTGGTGCAATTTATTCTACTTTGCATTATAGTTCATTTTTCTTTTCACTCTTGTTTCTTGTTTGATTGATATGATTACCGGTATTGATTATTCCAAACTCAATCATACCAATGTCACTGGGTCCATTGCCAATAACTGAAACTCAGTGATCAAAAATAATTATCTCCTTATTATTCAGTATTTACAATTTACATTTACAGCAAGCATTTCACTGTTTATTCTCTCGCGACTGAACACAGTTGGGTATGATATCCAACATAGTTGGTCAAAGATCTGTAAAATGATACCCATATTGTAGTTTTTGTTCTCTAGCCATTAGCAAGCTCATTAGCTAACCTATGAGACTGGCTTAGCTGTTAGCTGATAGCCGAAGCTAATCAATTTTGAGAGATAATTTTTAGCCAGTGCGATTGGCTAAGGTGCCCTGTCTATAAGTCAAAACTGATTAAATTAAAGAACTATACTTACACATAGGTATAATGGACCACCATTTTGATTCTTAGAAAATCAGGGAAAGTTGTCGATTATCGCGCCCCGCTGCAGTACAGCGAAAAGTCACCCTATTTTAATCTCTGCCGACTACCGTTGCACTTTGCAAACACAATCAACAACGCTCGCTGGTTTTCTAGAAATCAAAATGGGGGTGTATCATACCTGTGCGTAGCAACCGGTCGTACAACGCACAACGTGCAACATACGTACATTGGAATGCCGCCACACACAACAGTTCTGCCTCACATGGCGTTTCTTGTTGCACACTTGTCGCATGTTGCACGCTACCAGGAACAGTGCACGTGGTCTCGTTGGGCAGCATGCAGAAAAAAAATCCACTTTCTTCCTCGCTGCGTTGATTGTTTCTAGAACATAACTAAGCGGCTGAATATTTTGCCACTGTTCTTGAAAGTTTATTTTTTAAATACTTTAATTAAAATGACGCAGGCGAAAAAGCTAAAAAGTGGCAGAAGAATAAATATTTGTTATTTAGCTTAAATTATATCAGCAAATGATGTTAAAATTGTTTCTTTCTCGTGCAATAAAATAACTCAATCATCACCTTACAAATTCAATTTTAAACTGAAAATTAGTAATTTTTCCCCCTTCTGGTATTTGTTTACAGCCTGTAGATCTTTCAAATTATGAATCTCCCCACGGGTACTGCGTGGTATATTCTACATCCGATAGAGACAGTTTTCAACATGCTGAGTCCTATTTACAAGCTCTATGGAGAAGTGATTCAATTAGAACCAAAGCCGTTATACTGGTTGGAAATAAGACTGATTTAGTACGCATTCGAGCAGTAACCACAGAAGGTAAGTTGAATTGCTTCCATACTTAAGTATACTTGCAAATATCTCATAATTTTTTACAACATCGAAAAATTTTATCAAAGTGCACGACAGCAATTTCTTCCTATAACTTGGTTGAAAGAGGATAAGCCAATTTGTAGTTCATGTTATACAATTATTATAGCTTTGGACTTCTAGGCAGCTGTGCGGATTTAAAGGAAGGCGGTATTATAGGGAGGATATATCTTTTTAAACTTCCGCAAAAGACTCCAATAATGCAGTTTATCATATTTTTCAAGAGAAGCGAGTGAAAAAATTGTTTGAACAATAGAATATCTTTCGCCCCTCTCCTCCACCTCCCAAATGAACCATTGAATGCGCCTTACTGTAGCTCATCCATACTGCTGATTACCAAGAAAACTAGAGTGCAGCGATTAGTGACAGATCGTTAAAAAACTGTAGACTCGATTCCCTACCCTGTACTGCGAATTTATGACCTGATCGGATGGTCTGTCTGAATCAGCAAATTACGGGATATTGGCTAATAAAGGTACATGAAAAGACCATTCAAATGACCGGCTTCGTCGTTACACCTAATGGACAATGGAAATGGCTCCAAAAGCAATCTGGATGAACAAATGGATCCTGTGTTACAACCAGATGGTACGTTTAGGCCCGTCTTATACTGCTGTCAGAAGACAACCTTAACTCATTCCGCATTCATTTGTACGTCAGGGAATCTAAGACAGTAACTGATTGTAATTCTCGACGGTATACCTTAATTGAACGAGATTTTTTACCACGAATGTAGAACTTGGAAAAATCCACGACGAATATTTTATCTGAAGTTTGACATTGCGCTAGTTAAATGAATTGTGTTCTGTATACTCGTAGATCGTGCTTTCACAAGAAAAAACTTTGCTAGAAGGATACCAAAAAACGAAAATCGTATTTGAATAAATTTGAGCAACTTAGAAACAACACTCCCAACGAGTCACATCACCCAAATTAATGTCGCTATAGGTGATAATTTGGTGATACCTTCGTCTTATAAATACGACCAAAACTTGACTCCGTAGTCAAAGAAACTGAACAGAACTAACTCCCGATAAATTTCAATACCTAAGAAATAAATTACGTGAGTTATAACTTCTGAAAACTTTAGTGGTTTCTATTCACAAAACTCAATTTTATTTTCTGATACGTTCTCTCGCCAAATTGTGAACGCGACTGTATTTGCGTTTCTGTGTCACACTGTTCCGCAATAATCCGAACTCAATCGAAAACAAGATACCTAAACCAATACTGTAGCCGGTGCAAACATGTAATTTACTAATTATTTTCAGTTCCTTATATATTTGCGGGACTGTGTCGAATTTGTGAATACGAGAAACCGATACTTCGAATTCATCCTGTGGGAATGTTTTTCTACCCAACTTTCAACCACTTGGGGCGAAATTCTAAAACTATTATTTCTGTCACGACCAAATTCGATATGCAAAAACTTTTCCTCTGAAGAAATAACACCTATATCTACCTATTCTGTATTCCTTTTGAAATTTGTACGCGTAAGACTACACCTATATGTTAAAAAGGATGGAATCCAAGTTACCGAAGGGCTTTCTTTACCCGTATGCAAATTCATCGTTGCGTAAGAACGAGACGAAACGGATGAAATAAGGTTCACACGTACGTATATGCGTACGTCGTGATTCAAAGATTGAGTTTTGATCCTGCGAAATCTTTTCCTAAATTTGCCTTATTAGTTAGACTAGTACATTTGTGCAACAGCACCTGAATGTAGTCGCGTGAGCCCTATATTATAGTTGGTAGGCTTACTGTCTTCCCATCCATGTGTCAGTATTAATATACCAGACCCTTCATTTAAAAGATGCGAGAACAAAGAGATTAGCATTCTCACGCCACTTTCAGACTTTGTAATTTTATTCTGAAAATGAAATTAATTCATCTCGGAAAAAATTTAGATCCATAATAGACATTTTTTGCTTTAAGAGAACATCCCAATTCATATGGCTATGATGGGCCTAGTATAAGCGTAGATTAGAACTAGTTACGAGATTAGAGACCTAGTATAAAGTAGCAAAGATTGAAATTTTTCCTCAAGCATGACAAAAACTCGCGGGTTCTTCGACGGAGTTAAGCGAAGAGTGGCAGGGAACTTGTTTTATGGGGAATCTATGACGTCATCAAATTATGAGGACACAAGGCTGAGCTATGGCATCATCAAATTGTGACATCACAGATCCGGACTTCGGAGCTGCATGTGATAGGAGGGGGCTTGAACAAATTTCAGTCTCCAAGCTATAACAGGAAAGCGACCTAGAAAAAGTTATACAATTCACCACTTTCCAAAATTTTCTGGCATAGCCAAATAAATGAAAATCATGTTCCATGTCTTTTATATTTTATCAGTCATCTTGAAATGTTTCATTCTAGGCTTCTACTAGGTCAAGTGTTCGTGAGATATTATTCGTTTACCCCTTTACCTATCTTGGCGTCGTATAAGTCTTCTATTAGAAATTTGAGGTAGCGCGAACTCGCTCCGCTCGTTCGCCCCCTGTCTCGCTGTTGTATTGGAATGGTATGAGACAATTCAAGTCTAGGGGACTTCGAAAAATTTCGACTATCCAGCCTTTATTTATTTAATTATTTAATTATTTAATACTATTTATACATTTATTTATTTATTTATTTATTTATTTATTTATTTATTTATTTATTCATTATTAATTCTTCTACTAGGTCAAGTGTTCGTGAAACATTATTCGTTTACCCCTTTACCTATCTTGGCGTCGTATAAGTCTTGTATGAGAAATATTTTGAGGTAATTGTGGGTGTTCTATATTTTGAGGTATCAACTTTCGTGGGGCGAACTCGCTTCGCTCGTTCGCCCCCTGTCTCGCTGTTGTATTGGAATGGTATGAGAAAATTCAAGTTTAGGGGACTTGGAAAAATTTCGACTATCCAGCCATACATGATAGGAAGAGGGACTTAGAAAATTTTCTAATTATTAATTATATTAATTATTTAATTATTTATTTATTTAATTATTTAATATTATTTATTTATTTATTTATTTATAATTAATTAATTAAATAATTAATTATTTATTATTATTACACGGGGTGTACTCGCGAATTTCTGAATCACCCACGGGGTAGAGATTTTCTAATTATTAATTATATTAATTATTTAATTATTTAATAATTTATTTATTTATTTATTCATTTATTTATTTATTTATTTATTATTATTTATTATTATTACGCGGGGTGTACTCGCGAGTTTCAAAATCGGGGTCCGGCGAGAGAAAAGACATGGAACATGTCAAAAAAATGTCGATTGTGGCGTTACAAGCCTAACCTATGGCGTCATCAAATTGTGACGTCACAGACCGGGCCTTTGGAGCTATATTTAATAGGAGGGGAACTTGAAAATACTAAGGCTGACCTACGGCGTCATCAAAATTGTGATCTCACGGGCTCGGAATTTGGAGCCATTTATAATAGGAGGAGAACTGATCCATGACGTCGTCGGATTGTGACGACACAAGATGGACCTATGACGTCATCAAACTGTGACGTCACAGGCCCCGCTCCCAAGCTATATATTGTCGTTGGATCGGAAAAAACCTCCTATGTGCCATTTTTTGAGAAATGCACTTTTCTATATGGTTGGACGCGGAATTTCGAGGCGCATCGACTGGAAAAATCCCCTACGTGCCAAGTTCAAAATTACGCCGGTAGGAGCGGTTTTGAATACCTCCTATGTGCAGAGCAAACCTCTTATGTGCAATATTTAGGGCCAAGAATTCCTCCTAGGTGGAGAGCAAACCTCTTATGATTGTGCAATATTTAGGGCCAGGAATTCCTCCTATATGCATTTATCGCCCAATACCGCCGTATTTTAGAGAATTTTGAAAATTTTTTGTTACTACTGTATCAGAGAAGCTTTTCCACATTTAATGAGACGTTTCCAAAGTATTTTGGCCTTCTTTTCACAAAATACTCAGTTTTTTGCTTCTCCTATAAAATTTTATTTTTGCCACATAGGAGGTTTTTTCCGATCCAACGACGATATATAGAAGTGTGACTTGAAAAAATTTCGACCTTCGAGGTATATATGATAGGAGGGGGCCAGCATCGAACTTTGCCGGCCGGCTGGATGGGAGACGTTTTTTTTCCCCGAAAAAACCCTCCATAAAACAGGTTCCCTGTTAGAAACCGTGATGGTTTTTTGTGACCGTATTTCCCAGAAGTAGTCTCAATCTTATGAGCAATGCTAAATTTCCAACCATGGAGCAAAGTGTGTTTTCGAAGAGGCGTGGCTTTCCACCCGAGAGGGAGAGAGGCCCCGATCTGGTTGAGTGCCTCGAAAGAATATTAATTTCTATACTGAATATAATGAGAAGATGGACACGAGGAGAATTTGCTGATTGGCAAAATGAATATTGATAAGGTTAAGGGGAGGAAAAACTTTAGGCAGAAGCTTTCATGTCTCTTCCAGAGACACGTAGAGTAGCATTTTATATTTATATGCTTGCTTCATCTCGGAGGATCCCTAGCTGACTGACGGGCTAACCCACTTAGAGCTCGTCAGCCCCTCCTTTCCCCAGAATTGCTAAACCTGATTTAAGCCTAGTATTGTGTTTGTTAGACAATATTAACAAGCTCGAAAAACTCCATGATATTGATAGGCTCACTTCTTCCACTTCTTCGCCTCTCGACCCTCAGCATATCCAAGTATAGTATACTAGACTAACTAGCTCAAGCTTACGTCCCGAGTAAAATTTTCCCAAAATTGTTCATCAGATCAAAAACTTTTAGTCCCGGTCAACAAAGTGTAATGGATTCGGTGACAGTTTTCCCAGGAGCAGTCTGGGGATAGTGAGACTTGAGAAATTTTTGTACTCTAAAGAAAATTTCACTACAAAAATAATTAATCCTATTCTTGACCGATCATCGAAATCGAAACAGGTTTCTTGCTCACTACGTAGAGAAAATCGTCATCGAAAATAAAATTTTCTTTGTCATGGTTTGTCCAAAATAGAATGATCATTAATTTCGTAATGAGGTTTAATTCAGAGCATTTTCTCTAATAAGATTGCAGATAAGATTTAAATAAAAGAGGTACCTATACTTGCCATAATTTTTGCAAACGTTGCTCTATAGAAGCGTCCAAAAAATGATATATTTCGAAATTACGAACTGAACGGTGAGTTTTAGGTGAAATATGAATACATATTTGTACAACCATGAGAAAAATTAAGGTATCTGATACATTTTAAAAAGAAAAACGTACATTTTCATAACGTGTGCCCCGTGGATAATCTTGATTGTCTCGATTTTTGAAAGAGCTTTTTATTTGTGTTTCAGAGGGCTCAAAAAAAGCAACTTCCTACGACTGCAAGTTTATCGAAACGTCCGTTGGCATAAATCATAATGTGGACGAACTACTGGTGGGTATCCTAACGCAAATTCGTTTAAAGCTGGATAATCCGCCAGATCCGAGTATACCAAGGGACCAATATAGCACGAAAAAACGGAGTCGCTCACCGTTGGGTAATTGCGCGCCTCGTTTGTATCGTGGTTCCAGAACTTCTGCTAGTCTTCGAGTTAGAAAAATACTAAGTAAGGTCTGGTCTATAAATTCTAAATCGAAATCGTGCGAAAATCTCCATGTTTTATAGAAAATCGTCGACGAAAAAATGTCACATACGACTACAGCGGATTATATAGAGTACCTACGTAATCAAATTACTAATAGGGACGCAAGAACAAGGCATCTATACGATTGTGTAATTTGGAATTATTCAATTTTGAACCTTCTTCCATATGAAACGCGCATAATTGTGTCAAAATCGACGCTGGGTAGCCGGAGATGAGCGATGGTAAAAGGATGACATCGACACTGCACTGCGAAAGCAAAATTAATAAAGGCGAGAATAACGAATGCGCCAGAAGCGTAGTTTTGGGAGCGAATGTAAGCAATTTATAGGGAACTTACATATCACATATATACTTATTATACGAAGAACGTAATCGCTCGCAATTTTACGCATTTAATCTTTAAGTTCGTAAGCTGTTTACATTTCTATATCGAATGTCTGGCGGCGATGAAATACAGTAGGTTTCGTACATATATACATACATAGGTAGTATTGTAAAACACAATTCACAGTACATATCGTATTGATCTTTCTTCTCCGTTTTTGTTCTGTTCGATTAGTGTGTCTTCGCTATTACAAAAAGAATCGAATAGCGTAAAATATGTTTTATTCTTATCATTTGTTCTTATCAACCTTATATCCAAGAAGGAAAATACACTTTCTGGAATTATAAGCGCGAAACATTATTTTTCAAGACGAACCTATAATTTACTTATATCCATGATTGCTAAAACCCCTAAATTCGTTTTGAATCAGGTGCCGACTTTAAGAATTGTAATTTACAATTCAACTTGTAAAATTAAAAGTATCTTACAAGCACGATTAAAAGCGGGCACTAATAAAAATATACTACCAATGATAATGTTGGGGGAAGAGGAGGGGGGTCAGGTGATGAGAATTCATCGGAGGTCTTATGGAAAAAATGGGGTAGTAGCTTATAATAGAGAAAAACCACGGCCACATCTTATATTATATTGCTTTTATTTATTTTTTTAAATAGTGCCTCCCGTAATTGGCCTTAAAGGCTGTAGGGGGACACTCAAAATGTATAAAATAAACAAAATCTAATAGAATAAAAGCAACAATGGGAGCTTCAGCCTCAAACTTTTACCTCATAACTCGAAAATATTAATCGGGAAAAGAATGAAAGTAGACAAGTAGGTATAGGTATCTTTGTTAAAATAAATCTAAAAATTTTCAATATCAATATCTAGAAGTGAAAAGAAAAATCCATCTTCCTTAAGTAAAGTATTTTGTTTTCCAAATCAGTTTTTTATTAGGTAATGTATTTTATTTTTTTCATCATTCTCTTTGAATTCAGTTTACCTAGGTCTTGTTCTTATTATTGGAACATCAGATTATGGTCCTGAATAAAAATTATTGCTATCCGTAATAACAAACTGATGAAAATATAGTCTTTTAAAAAAGCAAATCAAAATTTTCCTTCTTAGAATTTTTTTTTCCGGCCTATCCATCAAAAACTGAAACAGGTAAGAAAGTCAAAGAATGAATTATTGTTTATTGATGAAAGAATTTTGAAGATTTTCCTGTTTTTTCATTCAATGATGATTATGTTCTGAAGTCGGCATCTGAAACATATAGGTATTTTATTTTAAGAGGATACGGTACGTAAATTTTGAATAGGTATAATCGAATTTGATATCGTAATCCTGTCAACAATAATGAAGATATTCTAGAAAAAGTTCACCAGACCAATTTGAGTAACTAATAAAAAGCACTAACGTTTTTATTATTTTTTAAAACCATTCATATACGTGATGAATTGAAGAGCTTCGTGTTAAACTAATTAAAAATTACAGTCTCCGATGTATCTCGATTGTCTTTCACATTCACTATTATGCAAAATTCCAAGAACAATTCAGTTTAATGATCTAAAGTGGTTAAGTGTCAGACTTTGCTTACTCTGTGACTGAGTTCTGACATCGCCTCTCGCATATTGTGTCGTCCGCCTTATATCTACCGATAATTTAATTAGCCCAATGATTATGAAAAGAAAGAAGAAAAAATCATAGAAGATAGGCCCTACGTGTAGATACTTCTCACCATGCAGCTAAGAATTTATATAATGATTATTTTCCAACAATATCATTAAGTATACTTATCACTCGGAAAACCTATTCCGATTGAAATTTCAATAAAAGTTTTCAGATTTTTAACTTAGGTACAATACTTTTTACAATAGGTGCATCAACATTTTTCAAAATTGACAACAAATCTACTTCGCTTAAACCGAAGTTCTGTATTGCGGTGGGTGGCACATTTATACTTTGGACATTAACGGGAATGTATTTCCCTCTTTTCTTCTGCATACCTATCTCTTGCAAACTCTTAATTTAAGTTACTCATTCTTGAAAATTTGTGACAGAAGTTATACTCGTATTCGATCACTTTTGGATTAAATTGGTAGAACCTATTCTATGTACTGCAATCCCACGTTTGTAATTCCTGTTTCATAATCAAACAGTCTATTTTTGCTCAGCAAATCGTATTTCATTTTCATCTGTTTTTGTCATCAGCAATTGTATCAATATTTGAACACCGATGTAGTAGGAGCTTTTCATACGTTTAGCCTTTGGTTTATTACTGGTGAAATAGGTACAAAACTTTATAAGAATGGTCATAAGGTTAGGATTGGTAAAGAATACTTTATCAAGGTAGTTTGACATTAGTTGATAGAGGTTTGTTTGTGTCTTTATAGAAAATATGCATACCTAGGTATGTATATAAGTACTAAGATGGTAATTTTTTTTTTTTTTTTTTTCTCTTCTTCTATCAGATCGAGATGTCATCAAACATTGTTTGTTGGCTTGGTTTAAATGGTACCAGTAGATTCAATTTTAAATAAAAATTGAAAATATAATTCCTATTTTTGCTCTACAATTGCTTTTTGGTTGTAGACATTTTATGCCATTTTTGAAAGTCAAGAAAAATAGATGTCAATCAATGGTTTGAATGAAAACATAATACAAGCTTTCATACGCTCTGTTTTATAGTCTAACCTTCAAATAGATCTTTTTAACTATAATTGTATTTGATTGACTTATTCCACAAATATAATTCCACAATTTTCTTAATTAGTACGTCTCTCATTTCTCAAACTTTCATTCATCAGTTGACATACGTATAAGTAATCATAATTTTCTATCTGAATAAAGGGTTATCATTTGATACATACATATAATATATACTGCAGTTTCAAAATACCTGTACTCAATTTTCATTTGAGATGTGTTTATTCAATTGGACCAACTATGTGTTAGATTATGATTATTATTTTCTTATTACCTATTGTTATATATTTATTTCTAATGCAAGTACCTACGTTTATTCTTATAATATTATACAGTATTATAGTACTACATATTTTTCAATTGTTCAATGTTGTTGGTTAATATGACGCGGTTCATGATATAGCAATACTTAAAGTAGAACTAGAATAGCCAACGTGTGATTTTATTTGTGTAGTGTGTTTATGACATTATTCATAACTAAGAACGACTTCAAGACACTCAAGAATACTTCATTATGATTTTCTCTTTTCTTTTTTTTATTCAGATTTATTTTGTTTTTACTTAGGAAATTAATGTGTCACTTATATATTATAATTTTTTATTTGTTCGTTGTTAATTAAAATGTATGTAAGTCGTCTATGTGTTTGAACTTTATTTTCAATGAAATATATTCCTTTGCAAAGAACTAGTGACAATTCGTTATGATATTTAGTATTTACAGAAAATTGGTATGTTTTACCAACTCTTACCTTGTTATTCATTTAGTATGACTGTTAAGGAGTTAGTTAATGAAGAACAGCCGGAGGGTCGACCTCTAGGAGGTGATTTCTACCAATTTTCAGATCAATGTTTGTTAGAAAATTCACTCTTAATTAGATAATATGGATTTCATGATACTCCACAAAAACGATCAAAGATTAGAATTGATCTGTCTACTTAATGAATGCTAAACTATCTCAATTCTTGCTTAATTGTGAGTACCTATCAAAACTTGATTATCTTCACAAACGAGATGGGGGTTTTTGAAACTATTCCCTCCAAACTAGGGAGCTTCAATTCACGCACTGACCGTCACTTCTTCACAAAATAAGATCTCGTATGCGCTACTGCCTACCGATTGAACTACTTGGAAGTGTTTCATCTTCTTTCATATCCATCAACTTGTCAGGTAATCTCTCGAAATCAAATTCTTTTTCAATAGTTTGTGATTTGTCCATTAGGAATAACCTTAAATACAGGAAGTCATATGAAAAACGATGTTTACTTATCCTAATACCCATAAATCCTAGCGCTTACATTGTAGCTTCATTTAAAATTGTATAAACTTTTGGTACTGGGAATCCATTGAATGTGCATGTTGATGATAAAGTATATGCTCCCATATTTTCAAACCAGATCCAATCGCTAACGTTTAAGGTAGGGAAATTTAGATTTTCGAAGATTACATCTTTTGCGTCACAGGTTGGACCCCAAATTGAACAAGCAGTATTGTCACGGCCATCTATCTTCTAAGAAAATAGAAAAGATCATGAGAAGGTGAGAGGAGGTATTCAATTATCGCGCTATTCGGCTAAGGAAAAATCAATAGGTCTATTACTGATAGAGGGAGAGGATGAATTTCATCAGCAAGATGATTAGGAATAGAGTTGAAAGATCCGCACACGCCGTCGTTGATGAAGTACATGTTATGATGAAGACCAGTTTCAGGATCGCAAATCTCTCGTTTAGAGTGTACAAACGCTGCTAACGTGAATGCAGATGCCGCAAAATATCTACCAGGTTCCGCTATGATTTTCACATTTCGACTGATCGGAAAATACTCTTCAAGGGCGCTGTTGATGATTTCAACCTCCTATGTAGAATAATTAATAGTTGAAAATATCCATCATTTTAATTGTAAGACAAAAGACATGTCTTCAAAAATAACCAACCTTATCGATCGAAGTGCCCTTATTCCCACGGAAACCTCCCCCAATATCCAACACTACCATATTAAAACCTAAATCATTGCCCACTGTGAAAAGGTTACTGGCTGCAGCAATCGATTTTCTGTAGATGAGTGGTTCTTTACATCCAGACCCCACGTGAAAACAGATTCCAATCACATTTAATCCTAGTCGACGGGCCAAACTCAATAAATTTGACGCTTCAGTTTCAATATCACAACCGTATTTAGCTCCCAACGAGCGAATAGAGACACGTGCGTCACTCCTGATTCTTAACAATAACCTCCAAACAAGAATGTAAACCAGTTCAATTTTCTTTGCGATTTACTATCTGATCGATTCAATGTTTTCATCAACTTACTTGGAAGATGGATATAGATTCTTCATTTTGTATAATTCATTTTCGTTATCAAACGTCATCAGCTCAACTTCTTCCTCACAGGCGAAACGAATGTGAGATGCAGGTTTCGCTGGATTTGCAAATATAATACGCGTCGGATCGACTTTCAAACTTAGGACTTTCTTTATCTCTTCCTGAAAGTAGGTACTCATATTAAAGAAAATAATATTATAAACATACCGGTATACTTCAAGATAGGATTTACGTGATCGTTAAAGTATACTTAGAATGGAACTGGTACCTAGACAATTTTACGCTCTAATCCAATAAAATTCTCGTTCTCTTTATTTTTCTTCTAAATTGCTTCTACTTACTTACTTTGAGATGCTATACCAGGATTACATCCTATACAGTACACCCTGTACACGTACCTGATTCCTTTTTTCAATATTAATTATTTTTATGTGTCGATTCTGCCGTACAAAGTAGAATGGACGTACCTGACTACCAGCATATCCACAATCTGCGGAAAAGATCCTTTAATAAAAGCAAAATTACCTTTTTTGCTGATCGTTTATGAGCAGAATTGATACGTCCATTCTATTTTGTACGACAGGATTGTAGTAGCGCTACTAACGGGTGACTCAGAAACTAAGTACGGATCAAGTACGGATATTTTTTTTTATCATTTCTATAAATCTGTGGTTCTTAACCTTTTTGAATTGGCGGACCACTCTGAAGGGACAGAAGTTTCGACGAATCCTTAAAATTTGTTACAAGCTTTTCACGGTCTCCTTTAAAATTTATAGCTTCTTCACATTTCCGATTTCGTTGTAATTCAATAGTTCTGAAATTTTCGTTCTATTTCATCTTATTAAATTCCGACTTTTTCAAGTGGTCCGCGGACCCCAGGTTCAGAACCACTGCTATAAATGGACCCTATTTAGCCAAACTTAACTAAGCGACATGATAACAATCTAAAGAAATGTTCCTTTACTATAAACGGGAATTCTCCTTTTCCCCAGATCGTTATCATGTCGCTTAGTTGGGTTTGGCTAAAAAGGGTTCAAATGTAGAGGGGAAGGGAAAAATTTAAAAATTTTGCAGGATCCAGGGCTCGTTGTGTGATATAGGGTTATTCCATAACCCCGGCTTATTACCAGGGTTGCAAAAAAAAAAAAAAACGGTTTATATAAAAAAAAACACGTTTAAAACAAAAAATTTGTTTAAAACGTTTAAAACATTCTCATAAGAGCCAATGTAAATTTCTCGATTTTTGCTGTTTCAAACATGTTTTGAACACGTTTTAAACATCATTTGTTTAAAACATCGTAACCCTGCTTATTACCTTGAATCTCGAAAGATCATTGGTTGAACCAGGAGTTTATTCTGTCATGTGACTTCGACCTTGTATTACACAACGAGCCCTTATCGTTAATACCTAACTATTTTCTTGGATAGAAAAAAATTGACTCGTGAAAAGAAATCGTATTTGTTTTGAGATATAAATCGTCGTTCCTTATTTGCAAAGCAATTCGGAACGGATTTGGGTCGCTTTCAAGGCAGTGTTTCATCGAATCATCTGCACCTATATCAGCAATATGGATCAGAACATACCGGTGTTGTATATTAATTAAAAAAAAAAAAAAAACCTAGTCATTAAAGAAGGTTATAAGTATGTTAAGCCTGTATGACTATAGGTAAGTACGAGCACCTATAAAAATTATTAGCTACATATTAGGACTACCTTCGATGCACAATCAAATCCAACGTCCAACAATGCCAAAATTTTCAACAGAAAAGCATGATCATTACATTTCACAGCTAAAAATCATAAAACGAAAAAACAACTCTTTATTAAGGCAATTTTGTTTTCTTTTTTAAATCTACAAAACTCTAAATAATAATACTTAATAATACTAATGGGCTAGTAATAACTACCGGTACTGACGACCATACCTTTACTAATGAGTAGAGCTCGGATTTTTCGGTTGTAAAAACATAGAAAATCGGTTCAAGAAATCTTATTTTCGGTTTTATTCGGTAAAATGGAAAAAAAAAAAATTAAAAGCAATACAAATTTTTCTGAAATTTTGACATTTTTACAAAAATTGCTTACTCAAAAGCACGACAATGTGCTTTTCGAGGTTATCTTGCGTGAAAGAGTGTCTTCTGTCCGTAAGAATATATTTATAATCGGAGAATGAACGTTCTACGTCGACATACAGTCGATCAGTAGATGAGTAACACAATTTTTTTCATCTTTTCCATCGTTTCTGTACTTCCATTTCTCAAAATTGTTCGCTATGTACTGTTTTTTCCTACTATTTTGATAAATTTTACCTTTTCGGTCATTTTCGGTTTTATGCCTGTTTTCGGTTCTTAAAAAGGTTTTCGGTTTTTTTCGGTTAAATAAAATTTTTTTTATGGGTCCCTACCACTATGAAACGTATGATCTGCCCGTTAGCAAACTCATTCGACAAAAAACGAGGAATCCTAGCTCTACTAATGAGCATCTTACGAATTGATTTTTTGAAATAGATAAAAAAGCTTGAATTTCAAAAATGGAACAGTATCTCTTTCATAAGTTGCTCCACTCTCCTCGATTTCGTACAATTAATGATGTAGTTGAGAGTACCTAATATTTTTGTACGTATGAAAAAAAAAAAAAATGATTCAATGAAAAAATTACCGTAGTAAGGAATAACTCTAGGAAGTTTTTTTTTCCAACAATTGTATTTATGAATAATATCTTGCACGTCAAAAATGTAAAATGCATCTTCTTGAATCTAAAAGGAAAAAATAAGGAATTTTAAATTAACGCCTCAGTCGAGGTAGAAATTTTTTTTCAACGTGATTCCTGTTCTCTTACTCCAGATTTAGTGATATTCTGCATCATACATACAACATCTGCGTTACCTTCGATGATACAAATTTGATCTTTTTCGGCGTTGAATTTCATAATGTAGGTATAATCTTTGTTTGAGATTCTGCGAAGTAAACGAAGAGGAGAAGAAATTTCGTATTAAAACGATACATGAATGAACAATTACAGGAAGTAATGCAGTAACCTAGGGCTGTCCCTTTTAAATTCTCATAGATTAATAAAATAATCAGTCGTTGTGTACTCACAAGGCTATGAATACTTGTGACCCCTCTGTACTCAGCCCGGACTGTTATTGAAGCGATGGGGAAGGATTTGAAAAAGTTTGAAAATGGATTTAAAAGAGCTTAAAAATAAAATTAACAGCCAGCAAACCTACTTTTGTGCCAGAGTTTGACGCGTACATTCAGAAAAGAAACCCAGAGGAATAGGTCTTCAGTATGATATACGGGTGACTGCGTAGAGAACTGTTGAAATGACGTCAACATGGACAGACGTTATCTTCCTTTGACAGTATCCACTTACGTAAATACTAGCAAACATTAGAGAAAAAAGAAAAAAAAAAAAAAGGAAAAAAACGTCGACAAGAAAATTTAAGTTTATTGGTTAGATTCCTCGAGAAAACACATGAAAACGTTGTAAGTTTGTACTCTAATTTTGTTCGATTTTAAATTTTCCCAAATGAAGGAGAAGGTGATGATGAACAAAAACTTGGTTACTTATTACTCATTTCCACTTCCTTTACTGGTGCTTGAACTTGAAGTTTTTTTTTTTTCTTTTGCCGCCCTGGCTGGTTAATACGTATTATCACTACAATCATATTTTTCAATAAGTAAATACCTATTTAATTATAATTTACCCTTACGCCTATCTCTGAATTTCGGTCTCTCACCGTACACGTCTAGGGTAGTTCAGCATCTAAATGAATCGGTGAAGAGGAAAAAAGAAGAAGAAGAAGAAGAAGAAGAAGAAAACAATTACTCTTGAACTGGTCTACCGAATGAATAATTTTATCGGAAATTGTCTGATAGTGTTGTAAAGCGATAATTCTTATGTAGAATAAGTAAGTATGTCTTTGTATGTACTTTCTATTTCATTTTTTTATCACAGCCGATTTTTATGCTTAGGAACAAATATTTTTTCTCACAAGCAAACAACTGTACGTAGTAGAAATTATAATGAACTCGTAATCGTAAAGAGGAGCCTATGAAGGTACCTACGGTTTATCAGTCCTCTCGAGAAACAAGACCCATTCAGATAACTTATCCCTTATTTGAAAAATTTAAAATCGTGTATTCATCAAACTACAACTAAAACAATATATTCATGCCTTCTCGAAAAAACTTGCTTGATAGGACGTACGACTATACAGCGTAATTTTTTATCAAAAAAATGGGCTTCGTGACGATCGAAATCCAAGTCAGTGACTTATTTTGGACGTCATAAATAACCTTGTTCTTTTTTTTGGAAAAATTTTGATCTTCGTTATTCTAGGACCTATATTCTTAATCTTCATACACCTACTGCGACATCGATGGTACTTACCTTACCTTGAAACTACTAATAGTTGTCAAGAGAAAAATTTCTTAATACAAATGGACTGGAATTGTGGTAACATTTTCCACTTATCATGGAAACCAAATTTAACCTGGATTCTCCCTCTGGGATTTCAATCTTGAACCGCCCCGAAGAAATTCATTATATTTGCGAATAATTGAAGACTAAATAATATTTCATTCGTACAAATATTTACCTTTGATTATCGCCCTATATGTATTTACAACTTAATTTAATTTGAAATTCAACAGCTCTACCGTCTGTACAAAATAATAATAGTATTTTATTATACAAGGGCGTAAAGTGAACGATTAGGCCTATTTATACAAAACGAGTCGAAGACGAGGAAGACAAGTGAAGTAAATTGCACAAATTACATTAGGTATAATAATTGTTTCACTGAACGCCCATGTGTAATACGATATATTTCATTCTACACATGATCGTAAAGTATATTAGAATAAAGTACCTATTCTTTAAATTCTATAATTTCGTCGGTAGTTAAACGCAAACTTTACGATCGCTAAGTAGGGGGGGGGGAGGGTGTAAAGTATTTTGATCATGTATAGAATAAAGAATTATAAAATTATTGCTGACTTCCTTCATCATCGAAGCAAAAATGTGTACTTACTGACAAACAGTACTAGACAGAACAAAATATACGGAAATGATAAAAAAGTTCAATAGTTTGCTTGAAAAAACAACTTATGTCAGTGTGGGTCCACGTGTATGAGTATATAGATTACCAAAAATTCATAGGGATAATGCACCATTCTGCCCGGCCCTGTTTAATTCCCCTGTAAGTACAATCTTTCCAAATTTCTTTCTTATAGATATCTTTTCAAGCATTAAGTGATTCCTTAAATATTCGCAACTCGTACATACCAGCTTATTTTCGAGCTTCAGGAAGTATTTGTGGACGATACTGAAATTCTGGTGTCTTTTGATGCAGTCGCTCTTTTCAGTAGAATTCCGGTCACGTTGGCTTTGAACATCATCAAGGAGAGTTGAAATGGATTGAATCCTTACACATTTTTAGATAAAGATTCCTTCTCAAAAGCTTTGGAATTCTGTCTTACTAATGGCTATTGTTGCTACGACGGTGTGTACTGTTCTCAAATTGAAGGCATGGCCATAGGTAGTCCATTTTTTCCGATAGTGGCCGAATTGATCCTCGATAATTTGTTCCTGAACTTGAAAACTAATCAATACTAATGTAAATACGATGATGATTCTTTGTGTATTGTGAATTCAGACCTAGTTAATGGCATTTTTAGTTTTATAAATAATCTTCACGAACGCCTGACCCTCTCACCCTTGAAAAAGAAGAGAATAATTCTATTAATTTTTTAGACATAAGTACCATCAAGAATAACCATAACTTTAAATTTAAACACTACACTAAGCCCACGAACACTAGGCGTACTATTAATTACTTTTCTAATTTTCCTTTTAATGTTAAAGTTGATACGGCCAAACGCCTTCTGAGTAATTATTGGTACAAAGTTTCAGACATTTCTCTTCACAAAAACATTAATGACAGATTTTCTAATTTGCTTAAGCTCAACAATTATTCAGACTCTTTTTCTCGCTCTATCATCAAGAAATAAATTTTCTAACCCTGCCCCCTACTTCGGATAAAAAACGAATATTTTTTCCTATTCCGTACATGGCCTCTGCTAGTATTATGATGAAAAAGTATCTCTGTAATTTTGATTCTTCTATCTGTATCTCGTACGGTAGTACCGACAAAATTAACAGGAAATTTTTCTCTAAAGTTAAAGATTCTATTTCCAGGGGTAACTGTTCAGGTCTCTTTTATAACATCAGGGGTGTAGTGTAGCCATTCTGATGAAGACGATTCTTTGTATTTGTCGTTTTACAGGGGGCCATTTGTAAAGTTTTTTTTTTCTTTTTTTTTTTTTTTTTTTTTTTCTTTTTTTTTTTACAAGAAATCAAAATTTGAGGGCATTGAACCTAGGAGATCTCAACACCCCTAAACATTTAATTGTTCCAACTGTAGTAGTCATTATACTTATATGAATTATTGAAAAATAGATTAAGACAACACCAAAACGATGTCAAGAACAAGAAAGATATTACCGCTCTTTGTGAGCATGTAAACATGGAGGGACATATATATTCGATTTCGAAAAAGCTTCAATTATTTGCAAAGAAAAGAAAGATGTTTTCAGAAAGATATAATACGAGAAGCGATCGAAAATACTACGTACCTAAGTGTTCTAATAGCGTGAATTTCAAATCGGACTTGAAGAAGGTCAATGCTACTTAGGTAGGTATTCGCCGATTTTTCGTATTTTACGTCACCTGTGATCTTGTTTTTTTGAGCAGACTATTGAACTTTGTTATCATTTTCGTATATTTCGTTCCTTCTTGTACTGTTTGTCAATAAGTACATATTTTTGCTTCGATGATGAAGGAAGTTTGCCTTCGAAACGTCAGCAATAATTTTATAATTCTTTATAATTTGGTACAGACGGTAAATTTCAAATTAAATTAAATAGGTAATAAGTATTCCGTCTCATCCAGTTTTCGTTTTCTGTCTCTAGACAACCTTTTCAATAATATAGACGAAAATTTTTTACAGAGCTGTAGAAAAATATTGGAAGAAATATATAATTTTTACAGTAATATAAACCTACATCAGAAATGTGATCACATTAAATGCCATCTATTAGTGTGCCAAACACTGAGCCTTTTGCATAGGTTAATTATCTTAATTAGCGCAGGGATCATCATTGAGCTCTCTAAGTTTCTATGTTGTACAATCACAAAATCGTCTACACTACGTAGGGCTTGATGAAATATGTGTACAGGATACTTTCCGCTTTGAATGAGATTCTCCATTAGTGACCTGCGGCAAGAAAAATAACAGATTATGGGCTATTATGAACAGGATAGCTATTCTTTCAAAATAACATTTTTTGAGATGTATAACTCTGCCTCAAGAAAGGGTCCAGTGACTTAAAATCATTTTTGAGGCATAGTAATGTTGACGCTCTCTCACCTTTCCCTCTTCATTTTTCAATATCTCTTTTATTCTTCCTGAAAAGCATCGCTTAATGGCGTTCACTAAAACGACATCTAATTAAAAGCCTTTTACTTTTACTGACTGATATAGTAATTTACATCCCCGTCAATTGTATCAGTAAATCACTGAATAGGAAGGTACCTACAAATACTTCCCAGAGTTCATATATTTTTTCCTTCTAGTCAAAAGATCGAAACACTTCTGAAAAGCATCGCTTAATGGCGTTCACTAAAACGACATCTAATTAAAAGCCTTTTACTTTTACTGACTGATATAGTAATTTACATCCCCGTCAATTGTATCAGTAAATCACTCTTCCCAGAGTTCATATATTTTTTCCTTCTAGTCAAAAGATCGAAACACTTCAATAGCTCAAGAAGAAATACAATTTTTTTTTTAATTTACTTACCTAGTGGGTTGGTCCACGAGGGCGCAAAATTTTGGTACTAAATTTCCTTGCATGCGTCTTGCACAGACGGTCGAGTAGGCTCCCATGTTTTCAAAGATAAGCCAGTCTCCGATATTCATATCAGGTAATTCTACATCAGTTCGAATATAGTCGTTATTCGTCATAACAGGACCCCATATAGTTGATGGAACTAGCCTCGAAAGGTTTTCACAAGACATCTGAGGAGAAATTCTATATGCTACAACAGTATACATTGAAAGAACGATTGTTCCGACATGTTCTATATTGTACCTTATTCTAATTTTCTGAAAATAATTTGTATCGTTCATAAGACTTCATGATAGCTGCAATCAAGCGCCTTAAATTCAATTCTCGATCAAAATGACCTACCTTTAATACGATTGGTTTTATCGACTCGGGTTCGTGCAGAGCCATATCAAATGACGAGTACAAGCCGTCGTTAATCCAAAACATGTTATACTTCGATCCAGGTCTTCTAGGGTCGTCTACTGTTCGTTTGGCATGTACTTCTGCAGCAATTGTGAAAGCGGAGGCTACGAAATATGTTCCTGGTTCGGAAATAACGTTTATTCCGCACCCTGGTGGAAAATACTTTTCCAATGCCGAGTTTATAATCTCTGCGACCTGTCATTCGAATTTTACGTAATAATCCAACTACTATAAAGCTTACTTCATTGGTTGAAAACAAACCTCATCGAGAGAGGAATTCTTCCGGCCATGGAATCCACCTCCTATATCTAACAGTTTCATATGGAATCCAAATTGTTTCCCAATTTCCATCAGTTCGCTTGCGGCTTTTATCGATCTTTGGTAAGCTTCAGGTTCACCACAACCTGAACCCACGTGAAAACATACTCCAACAATATTCAAGTTTAAGTTACACGCCTCTCTGAGTAGAGCCGGAGCTTCGGTTTTCAAATCACATCCAAATTTATTACCAAGTGAAATTTGCGCTACGTAGGCGTCACTGCGAATCCTCAAAACCAATCTGAAGACCGGGAAATGAATATTCAACGAATAAGGATAAAATTTAAAAAGTGACATGCAAATGTAAAATAATATTCAGTTGGGAGACACACGAACGACCTACTCAGCATTCGGATATAATTTCTTTATTTTTTGCAGTTCGAATTCATTATCGAATGTCATTAAACTAATCGCACACTCTTTAGCGTAATTTATATGAGACGGAAGTTTCGCTGGATTGGCGAATATTATTCGCGAAGGATCGACACCCAAGTTTAGGATTTTTGTCATCTCTTCCTGAAAATGTATAATGAAGTGTTAGAAAGATGTGATTAAAAGAGAGAAAAGGGCCGAGAAAAAACAATATTACTTTTGATGCACAATCGAATCCAGTTCCTAATGCAGCCAGTACGTTCAATACAAATGGATGGTCGTTACATTTAACAGCTATAACATATAAGAGTAAGATTTACTTTGGTTATTTCTACGACTGAAGATACTTCACAGGCTATACATTGACAGTATTTTTACTAAGGATAAATTTTATTCGCTAGATTTTTTTTACACCACTCCTCTTTTCAAACACTTGAAAGTACTATACTCATAACAGCATTTTGGGTGTTCTTAAAATTGGGACTTCTCTTGGAATATTGTCACGAATTCACGAAAATCTTCAACGTGAACTTGAGACTTGAAAAATTCTATCTTCAGTGATTGGGTTACTCTTATAGAAATTATTGTCACAAGATGCTTATTTGGACTTCCCTTACCTCCAGCATTTTTTGACGACTCTTGGGAAAATATTGTTCAAGGTTTTTCGTCACACTCGATGACGTCATCAATGACCTTGAGTTATTTCAGGAACTTGGAAAAATTTCAATTTTCGCTACTATCATTTTATAATGTGATCCGCGATGAAAAAAGGATGCTCATTGCCCATTGGCACAAGAACACCATTTATGTCTGATTGGATATCTAATTAGAGAGAAATGGTGTTCCTGTCAGTGAGCAATGAGCATCCTTTTCCCATCGCAGGTCACATATTCTTCTAGCATACAGGCATACAGTACTGCCGTACAAAGTGAGATTGACGTATACCGGAAATATGAATCTAGAAAAATGGATCTCTGGCGGATTTACTCACGAGTGTGTGAGTGTGTGCTACGTCTGTGAAATCATTCGAAAGTGGACGTCCTATTCCTTTGTCGGCAAATGTGATGTAAGTTATATCCACTCACACGTGAATATTAGTAAATACCGGTATCTCTAAAACTAATGCCGTGCACAAAAATTTAAAACGACCATCGGATTCTTAGATAAAAATATTGGAAATCGTGAAATTTGCAAGATTGTAGAATAATTTTCCATTCTTTTTGAAAGCAATATATCATTCTCCGAATCGTTGTTTTGGATATACGTCAATCTCACTTTGTACGGCAGACACTAGGACTTCTAGGCATTATACTAGGCTTATACTAGGTGTCATCTACATTATACTAAGCTCAGTCACTATGGCCATAGTAGACTAAAATTAGCGAGTGCGTTAGTCAACCCTTCAGCTGGTTAGCATAACAAGGAAGAACGCTTACGGTTTTCCTGACGGACAAAGTGGGATTGATGTAAATCCAGAACACCGATCTGCAAATGTGACCTGCGTTGCCTGCGATGAGAAAAGGATGCTCATTGCCCTTTTGGCGCAAGAACACCATTTCTCCCTGATTGGGTAACTAATCAGAGAGAAATGGTGTTTCTGTCAAAGGGCAAAGAGCATCCTTTTCTCATCGCAGGTCACAAATTTATTTAGGATTTCTTGTATCATCAGTGTTGAAGCGTACAAGCACGTAGCCGGCTAAAAATTTGCTTATGCTCCAGTGAAGTATGATGTATGATACATGCTATGAACACGTTCAAAAATAATTATGATTCCAAAGTCTGATTCAACGGTTGTTATTGTGGAATATTGTGCAATCGTCTTCACAAGACTAATGGGTATGATTATAGTGCTTGAAGTGAATAACCAAAGATGCCGCTCAGTTTCTGATACGAGTGTACTGATAAGGTACAATTTTGAACGAAAGGTGGATATTCGTTCTAAAAGGAGAAACGTAAATCCATGTACGTCGATATTTCAATACAACTCGCTTAAGAGAAGCTATTAATTGAAAATCCGATACAATCTCTGAGATTGTCATTGAAAATAGCGTCAAATTGATTGGTTTTTCGGCCATCATCACTTTATATAAAATAGATCAACTTTTCGCTAATCAACGTTCTGGATATACGTCCTTCTCACTTTGTACTGCAGTTCTTGACTGAGACCAAGGTGTTTGAAAAGAAGTGTGCTCAGCTCAATGTAAACAACAAGGCGCTACATCAGCTGATCTCCTTTAAAACAATGTAAAAACGGAACCGGGTGACGTCACTCGGTTCCGCGTCCCATGCATTTTTAAATGTGCATGCGGGTTGTGTTTTGTTTACAATCGAACTGAGCACATCTCTTTTTCAAACACCTTGGACTGAGACTACTTCTGGGGAAAATATTAAAAAAAACCGTCGTTGTCTTTTATCATGTTTGATGACGTTATCAGTAATATTGACCTACTTTAGAGGTAACATACAATCATTAATCATTATACTAGGCTTCACTCTCGGGATTTGAAAAATTCCGACGTCTGCTACTGCATAAGCTAGCCTCCAAGATATAAGGCTGGACCAAGGTTAGCTACTTACCCCAAAATAATGGGGAACCTGTTTTATGGGGGGCTTTTTGAGAAATTTGCCGTGCGCCGTCCGCCGTCCAACGAAAAACTTGAAAAAATTTCGACTCTCGAGCCATTATGATAGAAGAGGAACTTAGCCGTCCACCGTGTTTCTAAGTCCCCCTTGTATCATACATAGCTCGGAGGTCAGAATTTTTCCAAGTCCCCCTCCCATATATAGCCAGGCACAGGCTCGAGAGCTAAATTGAAGTCCCTCTCCTATCATATATAGCTTGAGATTCGAGAAAAATTTAGACTCTCGAACTATATTATACTAGGCTTATATGTAGTAGGTCGACTAGGCCTTCTTTATACTAGCTTTATCTAGGTCTAGGCTTCCTTCAATTCTCAATACCAAATCCCATATGACGCATAAAACAGGTTCCCTGCGTTCCTCGTTTAACTTCGTTAAGGAAGCCGTCGTTTTGATCAATTGCTTGCACGTGTCTCTGTAGGAGACATGTTAGCCTTCTATCTTTTTTCCCCTGGCTTACAAGCATCAAAATACCTATCTGACTCACAGGAATACCTACATGAGAAATCGCTTACCGTAAAATGGTTTTATCCTAGGCATTTTTTCGCACCATACTTTATATTTTCTGACAATATCTGGAATATCGACGAGATAAAATGGGTCTTCTTGGACCTGTACCAAAATAATAAATTAAAACAAGGTTGCCACATAGCTCTCAAATTCTGAAATGATTGATAAACTTATTATAAATGTCGCTCATTTCACTCAACCCTTGAGCAGCCAACCAAAGCATTTCATTCTTACTCAACTTTCTATTAGAAGCTATCCCAATGAATTCCTCTTTGTCATCATCATAATAGGTATAGTCTCTCAAGGAAATCCTATTCAATTTAAAATACCTAAGCTCAAACATTTTGACGATATTAAAAATTATTATCAATAATAAAGTCTAATATAAATTATAAAATAATTATAAATATTTACGCCGCAGTTCACGATCCATTGAGCGATTTGAAGAATATTAGTTTCGTCAGTAAATAATATTTGATCTTCATTAATATTCAGTTTTACCTCGTCGGGGGGCAACTCTGATGGATTTTTCATATTTTTTCTGCAAGCTAAAAGACAAAATAAAATTTTGCAATAACTGCAGGCTTCGATGGTAAAATCAAATTGAAAAATTAGAGCTCCAAAAAAGATGGAAAGTACCAGTAGAAAAACTTGGTCCTCGATGACAGCTCATAGTTACCTTTTCTAATAGTCAAGCATGAATAGTACCAATGTGCAGTGTAGGTGAATGAAATAGGATCCCTCTTTTAAATTAATACAGAAAACAGACAAGAACTCATTCTCTTATTAGAAACCTTATAAAATGAACATAAGTAATCGATAGTTGAAATGACTCCAGCTAAAATATCGGTAACTTACTTAGTATTATTTATGGTGCATATGATTATACTAATAAAAATATCCGGATGGTGTATATTTTGTGTTAATTTTATTATAACAAGAACTATTATAAATAATAAAAGAGAGAGAACGACAGGTACGTATTGTTAGAAGTGAGAATGATCATTTGAACTATGTTCATTGTGATGTTGAGGAGAAACAACGAAAAAGTGATTTTAGGAAAAATGATGAATTATAGGCCCATAGACACTCCTTTCAGATTGAAAATGTGAGTCCAAATTAAATAATATTAATAGGATAATGATAATATATCGTGCGTATTTCAAAACTATTCAATGACTTGAAAAAAAAAAAAAATAAATGACTGAGTTCTCACGAAGATATGTACGACCTATCAACTTGGAAGTTCCTATCCCTGTATTACTCATCACTTCTTGCATCATTCGTTAGTAAACAAATGGGGGTCATCGTAATTTCAGACGAATTTAATAACAAAGTTGAGAATAATACAGATAAATTGAATAGAATTTGAAGAAAATATTCTGTGTCAAAATTGTCAAAGAAGAAAAACACAGTGCAAATTTTTTGTACGAATAAATCAAAATGTATTCCAAAGATATGAACTTTAAGATAATATCTGATGAACGAATCATAATTTTTTTGTACGAACTCTTAGAATTCTAGATGACTATTTTATTTATAATTTTTTTATTTTTACTTACGTGTCTTTTTTTCCAAAGGCCACATATCTGCGTTAAAACTAAGTTCGAGCGAAAAACTCTCTGGAATAATTTTACCTCGAATATAACTTCAAAAATTGAATACAATTTAATATTTGAGTTTTTTTTCGAATACTAATTATTTATTTTAGATTACCTGAATAAAAATTTCTTCCGCACGGTACGACTACAACTTATTCTATGATAATTATGCAACGCGCGAAGATCCTTAACCCTCTAAGATGCACATGAGCTGCGAGAATCACGACTTAATTAAACTTACAGAATTACCGGTACCTATACGTCTGCATCGGCTGCAATAATTGCATCATTTAGGGAAGGGAAAACAACAACGAGCAAATATCAACAACACGTCATATAATACGGGGTAGGCTTATAAACAAATGCCAGCCATAAATCGAAATAATTTTCTTTTTTTTTTCTTCGTTGTGTGCGAAACTGAGTTATGCAGGAAGAAAAAAAAAGAACAATTAACATCAAATGCCGATCATAATAAAATGAAAATACGATTGAATACAATTAGCCAACCTATATTTGATCGTAAACTCTTCGAAACTTTCTTCTGCGACAAGGTAATTGTCAACTCGATGGACTCAATAAGAGTTGTGGGCTGAATAGAAACTTCAGGAAATAAGAATGGAAAAACAGGTTTTTTTAACAACTGAAATTGTATCATTTTTCATACTTCCTCTTTCCTTAGGTATTCTAAGCAGTCAAGGTAGGAAAAAAAAAAAAAAAAAAAAAACGCATGGTACAACGGGAAGTGGATATAGGTTGTAATTCGAACCCTCCGTACTAGATGCGGATAATATCTGCGACGAACCTAAACTGTAAAAGATGTCGGTTAGAATACAGTATTGCGGTTACCGAGAAAAGAGTAATTCCAAAAAAAAACTCTTAATTTCATATTTTACTGACCAGATTGCATTGCAAAGTTTGGGGATCTTACAATTCAAACACAAGGAAAAAAAATCAAATTTTTCGTATAACTTTCAATCCGGGAGTTTTAAACTTCTATGAGACCTCTCTAAATGTTTGAAAGATTTTTGGGTATTAAAAAAAAAAATGAGATCTGTGGTCTTTTTTAAATTCTCGAACAGTTGAATTAGGATAAGTGATTTTCGAAGATAGCAAGTGTACATAATGAATGTCAGACTAAAATTAAAAAGAGGGGTATTTTTTTATTTTTTTCAGAATGGTCAGAAGAATTTGGACGGGAAAACTCACGTACCAACTAATTCTTTAATAGTAACATTCGGAACAACGAATAATGCAAAGAAAAGAGGTACCGGTATTTTTTCATTTTTTAAAGTTCTAATTCACGTCGAAAACCAGAATTCTCAACTTTCCTAGCTATTTCAACAAATTTTTCGAACCATTTGACGGTTAGAAAGTTCGAGAGTTGCAATTGTCCATTCGATGGTCATTGCTTCAACATAGGCATTTCAGTACCGGTGAAATAAAATTTAAAAAGCTTAATTTAATGCTAACCTAACACTATAGCTCTACATCATCGCCCTTTCCAGAATCAATACCTATACTGTTACGAGCCGATATTGTGCCAACCTTTTTCAAATTAACATGATGGCTCGATACGATTCTTCTTTATCGTTCAGCTGGAGGCATAAATTTTTCTTGTTTGTCTGCCACAAACTTTCTTTACCATGAAAGTTCGTCTCAAGTCTCATTAGCGAGGATCGATTAACATCATAGTTTGTGGTTTCAACCTCAACATTTCTTTAATCATGCAGGTAACTCGAGATTGATGCAGATTACCATTCCGATTTAGCCTAATTAAATTGTTATCCTTATACATGTCGACATAATTAATCACTAGTCTCAAAACAAGCATGTATAAAAAAGATTAAAAATGAAAATTTTACACGATTACTTTGAAAAATGATCGGAAGTTTAGGCGCCATTTCTATAATTAAGGAAGCCCTAAAATATCGTCTGCCAGTTAGCGTTCAACATGATTTTCAGAGTAAATCCACTCGTTCGTGGTTCTTGTTGGAGAAGGCTTACGTCTTCTTCAATTTCCTCTTCTTTCTTCTTTGTAGGTATAGATCAAGTTTTATCTTATCGAACATGAAGGAAGGAGATTTGATACATTTTAGCATCGTATGTGCAAGAATAGAAAAGATTCACCCATGGAAGGTCGCCACTGTGTTTACGAGTACCTGTATCTAATTCTTTTCATTTCCATCGATAGCGCTGGATAAACAGTGGCGTATTTCCCAGTAGGCTAGATAGGCACATACCTACGACGTAAAAGCAAAGCAGGCGCCATTTTTGCTCGCAAAATTTTCCAAAATAGGCGCCATGAATAATTTTGCCTATTATGCCTACTACGCTATGAAGTGTAAATAAACCATTGTGGATAATGAACTAGGTAATATCTACAAATTAACGTGATTTCAATCTCAATAATAATAAACATATTATTCTCTTTCTTTCTCATCACTGTGTTCGTATGATGATGTACGCAATGAATAAAATATCAACAGCTGCGGTATGACATCAATTCGCAGCAAGAGCAAAAACACGTAATCGTCATACTGAAAACAGTATTTTTCTGTTACAGTATTCACGTCACCAATTCGCTTTCTTTGCGGCAATCAACAATGAAAATAATTCTACACAGCGAGTGAATATCAGAACACATTATATTTCTGACATTACAATATCATGTTAATAAAATAAATAAAATTTAATATTCCTAGAACTGTTAAAAATTCATCTACTTATCATTATTACAATTAAAAATCTAATTCAGTTGAAGAAACTTTCAGAACCGCCTCTTTACGCACTCAAACTCAACCTGTTCTTGCCACCAGAACATGACCAATTTGACTTGCGAATTTGCCTCACTATGGGATATCCACTAAAATCTTATGACTATTTCAATGAAAATCTTGTAACGGAATTACACAAAATAATTATAGAAGGGAAGAAACTTACACAAGATATTAGAGTAACGAGACTCCAACAAACTACGGCATCAATAATTGTAAAAGGTAACCAATATGAAAAATTTCAAAATTTATCAATTTTTCTTGAGAAAATTCTACGAGTCCCTTACAACTACTTTTTTACGATCAAAAGTCAAAAATGAAGAAATTAATATTTTAAAAGATTACGTAAACGTAATTCTGTTTTAATATAGTCACCGTAAGATTAATACACCAATAAAAACGGATAAGAATTTGCGAGATAAACGATCGGATCAAGAAATTGAAAATTTCGGTTTGTACAAGGGAAGAATCGTACAAACTCAGTAATTGTCAAGTTGATATGAATGCGCACTCAGCGCTGACGTCGAAAACATCACTGAGTATGGGACAAAAATGTTGTTTTTCTGTCCATTCATCCGTCAATGGGTATCCATCTATATCAACCGATTCGGGTAATCTTTCGGAATCAAATTCTTCCTTAATAGCTTGTGATATGTCCTTCAAGAGTAACCTTAAAAATAATAACATTGCAAACAGGTATTTCAACCATAAACTTTTCTACATTCTTAAATTGCACTTCGCAGACTCGAGGCTTACATTGTAGCTTCATTCAAAATGGTATACACTTTTGGAACTGCAAAACCATTAAATGTGCACGCTGCGGAGAATGTATAGGCTCCCATATCTTCGAACATAATCCAGTCGCCGACATTCATCGTTGGAAATTCCAAATTCTCGACAATTACGTCTAATCCGTCGCAAGTAGGACCCCAGATAGAACAAGTCGTGACATCGCATAGATTTTTTTCCTAAAAGTTGAACAAATCAATCAAGAGAAACAGAAAAAGCTTTTCTATGCTCCCAGAAAAACTTTCCTTACCGACAACGGAACAGGATGAATCTCAGCGTGATCGTACAGAATTGAATTGAAAGATCCGTACACGCCATCGTTGATGTAATACATGTTGTTGTGGGCACCAGTTTCCGAATCGCGAACCTCTCGTTTGGAGTGCACAAATGCGGCTAAAGTGAATGCAGACGCCGCGAAATATCTACCAGGTTCCGCCATGATCGTCACATTTCGGCTAGTTGGGAAATATTCTTCCAGCGCACTGTTGATGATATCAGCAACCTACACAGATGATGTTGAAAATATTGCGTAAATTAATCCGTCATTTCTGAGGATAAAATGAGAGCATATTTTCTGAAATTCCTAACCTTATCGATCGAGGTACCCTTGTTTCCAGAAAATCCTCCACCAACATCCAACACCTGCATATTGAAACCCAAATCATTGCCCATTTTGAAAAGGTTGCTGGCTGCAGCGATAGATCTTCTGTACGCGAGTGGTTCTCCGCACCCGGATCCCACGTGGAAACAAATTCCTATTACATCCAATTCTAGACGACGTGCCAAACTCAATAGGCTCGGCGCTTCGGTTACGATGTTACAACCGTACTTCACTCCCAGAGGGCATTGACTAACGCAGGCGTCGCTCCTGATTCTCAATAACAACCTTTGAAACGATTTAAATACGTAGATTTATTTTTTTCTGGAGATGAACTGAAAATTAATCAAATTTTTTCAACATACTTAGCCGATGGAAACGAATTCTTCATCTTGTATAATTCGTTCTCGTTATCGAATGTGATCAGCTCGACTCCTTGATCGGACGCAAAACGAATGTGAGACGCGGGTTTTGCTGGATTTGCGAATACGATGCGCGATGGATCAACGTTCATAGCTAAGACTTTCCTCATCTCCTCCTGGAAACATACAATTTACCATCTTTTAGATTGAGAAATTTTTTCTCGATCATTATATTGTTACAATTCCTTCGTCGAACGGAAAAATTAAATTTTTTAGAACGGGAAAATCGCGTCTATTGCGATGTATGAAGACACGATACAGCTCCTTTGACTCTACTCAAATCTTTGGAAAAACGTGTATGCCGCGATTATAATTATTGGTTTCGTTTTCCTCGTTGATATATCGTGCTTAACTACGATGAAAGAATATCGGTGTTTGCACGGGGATTGAATGTCATACATAACAACAACAACAAAATAGTAATAGTACGAAAAAAAAAAAAGAAAGAAGTTACTGGGATAAATGAAGTATTGAAAAATGACGAATATTAATGATTGTATTTTTAACTAGCTCTGTATTCTCATTATCACGCTTAAAATTGAAAATCATAATTACCTTGGATGCGCAGTCGAATCCAACTCCCAACGATGCCAAAATTTTCAACATGAACGCGTGATCATTACATTTCACAGCTGAAAATGAAAAAAAAAAAATCCCCTAATTACATTGTGAGTAATGCGTTTAACACAATACAGAAAAAAAATGTGATTCATCTATTCTCAGAAGAAATCATACAGACAGGTTAATAAAGGCAAGATGAAGCCAATATTACGTATAAAAGTAAATGAATCACAAAGATTTATTTTTCTCGACAAAGAAACATTGAAACGCGACTAACACAAGGAAAAACATCTTCTCCAAAAAATACGAGAACGTCTTCAAGTAATGTATGGTAAAAAAGCGCTAAACTTTACCCACCAACAATAATCTTATGTAGGTGATTTCCAGTAAAATATAGAAAGTATGAATAATGAAAAAAAAATCACCATAGTATGGAATAACTCGCGGGAGCTTTTCCTTCCAATTATTGAACTTTTGAATAACGTCTTGAACGTCGAAAATGTAAAATGCATCCTCTTGAATCTGGAAAAAATAAAAGATGCGCATAAATTCAAGTTTCAATTTTTACACCTGCGTTTTGAAATTAATATGTAATCATGATTTCTTACACCCGATTCGGCGATGTTACGCATTACACGCACAACATCTGCGTTACCCTGGATAACACGAATTTGATCTTTGTCAGCGTTGAATTTCATGGTGTACTTTCTTGATTATTGAGATAAAAAAGTAGTTAGCAAAGACGAGTAGAAAGTTTGTACTGGAATGTGAGTTTGAATGATTCACAAGTCAACGGATTCGAGTGGTAAACTAGAAAATAGCACAAGGTAATTAGAATCTTGAAAATTCATTTCAGCACCGAAAAAAAAAATATATCTTCATACTTACGAGGCAGTCTGTGTTCAGTTTGGAACGTAATTAATGTGATATGAAACTAAATGAAAATTTTAGACGGAGAACGCTGACAGCCAGTCAGCGTTAGGTCGGTCAGCGAAGCCACGGAGGATCGACGTTGAGAGCAGAACGCCAATCAGCCAAAAGGGAGCCCTCTGCGGTAATGATTACCCAGTGACCGGAGCTCTGTAGAATTGAAGAATTCACGATTATACACTTAGAAGTCACAAGAAAAATCATTAGGTAATACTAGAGCATTAAAATTTCCGAAGACACCTATTTCCCACAGACGCGTAAACACTATCGGAAAATCCGTTAACGTTCGCAGATTGCACAGGGAAACCCGAGAATATTTAACGCGAGATACGTGAATATCAGTTCGATCAAGGTTTAACTCAAATGGAGGGGAAGAGCGACGCTCATTAAAAACAGACTTCAGACTATATATTTTCTTATCTAAGAAATGCACTTCGAACCTTCACAAAAGACCTGATAGTAAGAAACCGCACACAAAAATATTTCACGTAAACAATCCGCTTTTTACGCTACATACACGCTGTCTTTGTATTCCATCCCCCTCTAATTTGAATATTTGAAAGTTAGAGGAAAAGTACATTCAATACAAAGTCAAACTTATCAATCATTATGATTAATTGAAACATGATTTACAACTATGTATAATAGCATATTTATTCGCAAATACCAAGTCAACATTCTCAGTTTATTCGTCTTGTTGACGCGTATACCCAGACAACGCTTAAATAAAAAGAGATTTCCTGTTGGAAATGTTTCATCATGCGTCTGACGAGTATCAGGTCGACAGTAACTTTTCGCAAACACTAGTCAAGGCTCTGAAAGATTAAGAAGCGAGAAAGAGGAAGGAAAAGACCATTCTTGACTGTTTCAAATTTACTACTCTAACGATTACAAAACTTTTTTCCACGACAAATGCAGTTTTTATCCTAAGTAAAGGTAAGCATGAAAAGCAGCTCATTATAACGTCAAGAACCAATACCTCAAAATGAAGATTCCACATAGGAAGCAGTACGATTACCTATAGTCTTCGTGCCTCCCCGAAATCCAAGAATTCACAATAAAGAAATAAAACGAAAGATCAAATGATGTGAATGTCAGATGCTTCTTGACACGGCAAAAGAATGGTCGAGAGAGAGACAAAGTCAGGATTCCACGTACGGAGCAGCATGAATAGCCTATAAGCCTCCACAGAACCCAAGAATTCACAATAGAAAAATAAAACGATTGATCAGATGATCAGACGACAGAAGAATGGCCAAGAGCAAAACAGAGCCAGAGATGTAGAAGCCTAAAAAAAACTCATAGAACTCGACTTTTACACACGAAGGGCAAAGGAAGAATGATTCGGACACCCTTACATCGGTCTCTGGTTCACACAGACCCTTCAAACTTCATCTCACCCTTTCCAAATAGTCTCATCTCTAGACCAAAAGACTCCATCCCCCAGGAAGAGGAATCTGTTCAGGACAAGATCAAGAGTTGAATGTAGTGGCTGCTGAGCTTTCCAATTCCAGTCAAATACGACAGATATTTCAAATGCGATTACATAAAAAAGACATACGTATCATGAACGATCCAGGAGTTTGAACCAATCAAACTATTCGGTCTCATGACTTCAAGTTTCCTATCTTCAACCTTGGAAACATGTTGATCCTCTTCTTTGTTCATATCGATTCACGCATATATCGAAAGTTCTCAAAAGAGAAGTTTGGTCAGGTTGAAAGTTGATATACCCGACAAGTCTAATGATTCGCAACTTTCACGAAGCCTACAAGGAACCTACTGAAAGTCATCTCATCACCCCTCTTATTTCTGTATCATAAAACTCCTACACACAAATATTCTTCAACGCTCACATGCTTTTCGGTACGTAACCCAGAAGTTCAGAGCTCGAAAGAAAATGTTAACGTCAACGATTGGAAAACACGAGGAGATATCGCTCACTATTTAACCTCTGAAGGTTTCCTACATGCACGTATACGTACGCATACTTTCTGGGTATCAGATAACTAAGGAGACTTAGAATCATTTACAGTGTGCATTACAACTTAGAATCATAAACAGATAACCAACCTCAGTCGTTGATGTTCATGTACGATAGATCAAGCACGCGAAGTATTAGAAATTCAATCAACATTACATCATGCATCGCATCATCAACTTATCCATTAATCCGCATCAACAACGTGAAAATTTTCTTCATCCTTAAGACTACACGCGCGAGCTCACCTTCCTCTTACGTAATTAAGGCCATAGTTTCTCATGCATGATTATGTATGTTGCGCCAAATCCTTGAAGTCGGTGATAAACTTGCCAAATTTTGAAATTTCGCCCCCTTATAAAAGTTTTTAAGGGCAATTTTTATTGTCATGAAGTTTTTCTACGAATATCCGATCAAATTACAGAAAATAATTCCTAACGAGAGTTTTCAAAGCTGTACAAAATTTGTTTTTAAAATTAATTCAGCGTATGACGCTGTCCAGAGTTTCTCCAGCATCTGAAGTCTCCTAAAATGATTTGAATTATCAACGCAGTGGGGTGATTGGTGCACGACTTTTTTTCTCACACATTCAAAACTCATTAAATCGAGTCCTCACTCCCACTCGCAATTAGAATAAATACCAATCACTTATCAATCAAGACAGATATTTGTAGAATGAACAGTAAAACTCAGTTAATAAAGTCCATCATCACGTCACATCGAACTGGTAATAGAGTAAAAGTACCCTAATCTAATAAGGATACCTAAATTTCATTTTATTGAATCCAAAATGAAAAATCTTCTCAACAGTGTTAATTTTATTTATACTCTCAACGATGTTCACAATTATCATCTATAATCACCGATAAAGTATCAAACCGCGGATGAAAAAACGCGCTTTAACGGAAAACACGCTTCTTTCTAGAGAGAGAAGAAACAATCTTCCTAATTTCAGAAAAAAAAAAAAATGTATATGTTACAGTTAAAACCCAAAATCAGTAAATTCTAAAATTCACTAGTCAAAACTAGTTGCCACAAATGACTTTAGTCAGAACTAGTTTTGACTAGTTAATTCTAGAATAAAAAAAATTGTTTGAATTCATCAGTAAATTCTAGTTATGACTGAAATGAATTGAAATTGTTCGAGTTCAAAAGGTGATGGTGTTTCCAGACATACTTCGGCCAAATTGATAGATATTTGGTAGTTCTGTTCAACTTTGAGGATAAGTAGCTCACACTGGAATAAAATATACGAAAAAGTTCTAAATTTCTCTTCCTTAATTCACACATTAAACCGTACGTCATACGAATTCGTCGGTCTATAAACGTTACAAGAGCAAACCTAACAGTGACTAATTGACGCACACCATTCAAGTACAAACACGCTTTGTGAAAAATAAAAATTCAAGGGTGTTGGAGGCTGGAAGCATTTTGTCTCTGGAGGTACCTTGCCTCCGCCTCCAATGAGGCGAAGATGGTGAGGATTTAAACCAAGATGTTGGAGGCTGGAGCATTTTGCCTCCGGAGGTACCTTGCTTCCACCTAGAGGCTTGGAGGTGCTTCCAAAGATCCTTTAGGAGGCACTTTTTTCAACAGTATTCTATTCCTCGAACCCTCATTCAGCCACTTTGATGCTAGCGCTGCTCGGTTCGAAGAAAAGCCAAAGTTTTAAATACACCTTGTGAGTATCATCTGTCATCTGGCAACACTGGGAGGCCAATATGCTACATCTGGTCACACTGATCAACGTTACAAGTGCCTTCGGAGGCGTCTCCAAAGACGTCTTCGGTTTCTTCGACAGTGCCTCAGGAGGCATTTTCTCCAATCTCAGTAATTGCGCTGGAGGCATTTTGAGGTACTTCCAGAGACATACTTTAGAGGTCAGAAGACGCCTCCAAACGTGTCCACTGGAGGCAACCGGAGTCGGAGAGTCATTTTCTGTATTCGTTCCGGAGGCCTCTAAAAAAAATTGCTCCAACACCCTTGATGAAAATGCAATTACATTTGTACTAGGGAAGAAATTCATTTTACTGATTGGATTCACCCTTCTTGTTTTCACTAGTTAAAACTAGTGTTCCCCGACAATCATAATTTCTTCTCTATTTCACTTTTTACTAGTCAATTCTAGTTTTCACTAGTAAAAACTAGTTTTACCTGAAATTATTTAAGTTAAAACTAGCTCCAACGCTGAGGGTCACGGTAAATTCTAGAGTTAACTAGTCGAAACTAGTTCTGACTAAAGTCATTTGTGGCAACTAGTTTTGACTAGTGAATTTTAGAATTTACTGATTTCGGGTTTTAACTGTAACATATATAAGCTACAGAATCGTATCAACTCAACCGGAAATACATTGATGAATCACCATCAATTAAGCTCATGCGATCCTCGAACAAAAACGACGGCTTCCTTAACGAAGTTGAACGAGGAACGCAGGGAACCTGTTCTATGAGTCAAATGGGATTTGGTATTGAAAATTCAAGGAAGCCTAGACTAGATAAAGCTAGTATAAAGAAGGCCTAGACCTACTATTAGCCTAGTATAATATAGTTTGAGAGTCTAAATTTTTCTCGGATCTCCAGCTATATATTCCAAGTCCCTTCCATATCATATACATAGCTCGAGAGTCGAAATTTTTCCAAGTCCCAGAGTCGAAATTCTTCCAAGTCCCCCTCCCATCATATATAGCTCGAGAGTCGAAATCTTTCCAAGTCCTCCTCCTATCATATATAGCTCGAAGGTCGACATTTTTCCAAGTTCCGGAGTTCAAATGTTTCCAAGTCACCCTCCCATCATATATAGCTCGAGAGTCGAAACTTTTCCAAGCCCTCCTCCTATCACATATAGCTCGAGAGCCAAAATTTTTGCAAGTCCCCCTTCTATCATATTATATAGCTCGAGAGTCGAAATTTTTCCAAGTCCCGGAGTCCAAATTTTTCCAAGTCCCCCTCCCATCATATATAGCTCGAGAGTCGAAACTTTTCCAAGTCCCCCTCCCAATCATATATAGCTCGAAGGTCGAAAGTTTTCTAAGTTCCAAAGTCTAAATGTTTCCAAGTCCTCCTCCCATCATATATAGCTCGAGAGTCGAAATATTTCCAAGTCCCAGAGTCCAAATTTTTCCAAGTCCCCCTCCCATCATATATAGCTCGAGAGTCGAAATTTTTCCAAGTCCCCCTCCTATCATATATAGCTCAAGAGTTGAAATTTTTCCAAGTTTTTTGCTGGACGGCGGACGGCGCACGGCAAATTTCTCAAAAAGCCCCCCATAAAAAAATGACGGCTTCCTTAACGAAGTTGAACGAGGAACGCAGGGAACCTGTTTTATGTTTCGAATGAGATTTGGTATTATCATATGGCTCGAGAGTCGAAATTTTTTTAAGTCCCCCTCCTATCATATATAGCTCGAGAGTCGAAATTTTTTCTAAGTCCCCCTCCTATCATATATAGCTCGAGAGTCGAAATTTTTCCAAGTCCCCCTCCTATCATATATAGCTCGAGAGTCGAAATTTTTCTAAGTCCCCCTCCTATCATATATAGCTCGAGAGTCGAAATTTTTCTAAGTCCCCCTCCTATCATATATAGCTCGAGAGTCGAAATTTTTTCTAAGTCCCCCTCCTATCATATATAGCTCGAGAGTCCAAATTTTTCCAAGTCCCCCTCCCATCATATATAGCTCGAGAGTCGAAACTTTTCCAAGTCCCCCTCCCAATCATATATAGCTCGAAGGTCGAAAGTTTTCTAAGTTCCAAAGTCTAAATGTTTCCAAGTCCTCCTCCCATCATATATAGCTCGAGAGTCGAAATATTTCCAAGTCCCAGAGTCCAAATTTTTCCAAGTCCCCCTCCCATCATATATAGCTCGAGAGTCGAAACTTTTCTAAGTCCCCCTCCTATCATATATAGCTCAAGAGTTGAAATTTTTCCAAGTTTTTTGCTGGACGGCGGACGGCGCACGGCAAATTTCTCAAAAAGCCCCCCATAAAAAAATGACGGCTTCCTTAACGAAGTTGAACGAGGAACGCAGGGAACCTGTTTTATGTTTCGAATGAGATTTGGTATTATCATATGGCTCGAGAGTCGAAATTTTTTTAAGTCCCCCTCCTATCATATATAGCTCGAGAGTCGAAATTTTTTCTAAGTCCCCCTCCTATCATATATAGCTCGAGAGTCGAAATTTTTCTAAGTCCCCCTCCTATCATATATAGCTCGAGAGTCGAAATTTTTCTAAGTCCCCCTCCTATCATATATAGCTCGAGAGTCGAAATTTTTCTAAGTCCCCCTCCTATCATATATAGCTCGAGAGTCGAAATTTTTTCCAAGTCCCCCTCCTATCATATATAGCTCGAGAGTCGAAATTTTTCCAAGTCCCCCTCCTATCATATATAGCTCGAGAGTCGAAATTTTTTCCAAGTCCCCCTCCTATCATATATAGCTCGAGAGTCGAAATTTTTCTAAGTCCCCCTCCTATCATATATAGCTCGAGAGTCGAAATTTTTCTAAGTCCCCCTCCTATCATATATAGCTCGAGAGTCGAAATTTTTTCCAAGTCCCCCTCCTATCATATATAGCTCGAGAGTCGAAATTTTTCCAAGTCCCCCTCCTATCATATATAGCTCGAGAGTCGAAATTTTTTCTAAGTCCCCCTCCTATCATATATGGCTCGAGAGTCGAAATTTTTCTAAGTTTTTCGCTGGACGGCGCACGGCGGACGGTGCACGGCGGACGGCAGATTTCTCAAATAGCCCCCCATAAAACAGGTTCCCTGCTAACAGGTTCCCTGTTAAAATGTAGGTGCACATCTTCGGATACGGATATGATGGGCCGCCTGACATGACACGAGGGCTTCATACATTTTATGCTGGGCTAACTAGCTCATCTTGCCTCCTACACTGTAGGCTCTCTCTATACTAGAGCTAATATACAAAGTTTACCTCGCTTCACTCTCGGGCTTTGGAAAAACCTCACGGGTTCTTCAACGGAGTTGAACGAAGGGTAACAGGAAACCTGTTCTAAGGGGCACGTGGATCTAAGAAACGCTGACATATCATCAAATTGTAACGTCACACACCCAGACTTTTATTTATATAATAGGAGGTGGACTTGGAAAAATTCCAACCTCCAAGCTATATATAATTCGACCTCCGAGCTATATACGATAGGAGAGGGACTTAGAATACCTTAGAAGGACGTTCTGAGTCGTATGGTGTATGAAGCGTTGCGCATCTGGCTCATTGAAGGGGCTACATCAATTTGCGTATGAATTAGGGCATATTTAGTCACTCGAAGGGGACATCTTTCGGGCTATACCGGGTGGGGCAGAAAGATCTTATCAGTCAAATGGGAGTTTGCGTTAAATCTGTCGTAGCGCGAAAACCTAAAAGGTTAGACGTATAGTTCAAATGTACGAATTTTGTATCTCAATTTTATCTTCAATTTGCGCCTCTACTCAACTTTCTACAACATTTCTGAGCCGAGTTATGGACCAAAATGTGCGAAAAACTAATCAATTTGCCAAAATTCTCAATTAAATTAAAAATTGTTCAAACTTCCATATTTTATCCGATTTGAAAGTGAAATTTAACGCTGATTCCGAAAAAAATATCTAAATAACCCTATGAAGCTTGGAAGTGGGGGATTTTTCAATTTCTTATTTTGGAAATCTTGGCAAATTAGTCAATTTTTGTCACATTTTGGTCCATAACTCGGCTCAGAAAAGTCGTAGAAACTTCGAATATGGCTCAAATTAAAGATAAAATTGCGATACAAAATTCGTACATTTAAATTATACGTCTAATCTTTTGCGGTTTCACGCTACGACAGATTTAACGCAAACTCCCATTCAACTGGTAACATCTTTCTGCCCCACCCGGTATATACATCGACCACCGAGCTATTAATGATAGGGGGAGGGGGCTTGGAACATTTTTGTGCTCCGAGCTTTGCCAGCCGGCCGTTTTTTCCAAAATACTTGCCGATAAAACAGATTTCCTTTTAAAATTTCAAGCTCTGCTACTTTATAAGTTGGCTTTTAATATACTCGGCTGAACTAGACTCATCTACCTAGCCTAACATACTCCTAATATATAGTAAACTAGGGCTTGAAAGAGAAGGCGGAGCTTAGTATGACTTCATAGACTTATACCAGGTTATACAGGCGACGAGTGGAGTGAGTGAGCTAACCAGCCTAACAGATAGTATACTAAATTTATACTAGGCTAAGAATAGGAACGAATGAGCAGAGTGAGGGGCCCGCAAGCTGCACCTCCTAACATACAGCAAATATTTGAAACGATAACACCGGAAATTGGACGCTTTCGGTCAAGCGACTAGTGGGTCGAGTGCAACTAATGTGTGTATATTGTTCGATGGGACACGAATTTACAAACTACATTCAAAAGATTCACCCCACGCCACTAGTCAACTACACCTGTACAAGGCTAGGAATGAGCATCAGCCGTCAGTTAGTTGATGTAAAATACAGTATCCGAGTACTAGGTTCAAGTTAAGAAATACTGGAGGAGGGGGACCTTACTATGACGCCAACGTATCAGAAGTCTCTAAAGGGGTAAAATTTATTTTCAATAAGATCGCTATATTACAGCTTCCAAAAAGTAATATAGGACAATCAAAAATAATTCCTACCTCAGATAAAATGTAATTGAAGATTTCGTTCTTTAAAAAATCAAAATTACTTACAATATCTTTTCCACGCGTAAAATTTCACGATTTTAAATTACAAATAAAGTGAAAATGTAGAGAATTTCAATACTTTTTGAATAGAAACGAAAAAAAAAAAAATTCTCAATTCTGTATACTTTTAAACTGAATTCGAAATCAACCGAAAAACAATATCAAGCGATGAAGTCAACGATCAAAATTAAACCTGTGTCTTGGACTTCCTTGAATTGAACTACCCGTCATCAAGAAACCATTCTCTTCGGTTTTAGAATGAGTCACACTCACCCCACTACCTTTTAGCCGTCGGTTTGTTATCTAACCACCCTTGTCAATACAGCCGGTACCTCTTTTTGTGTATCGCTCTAGAAAATATTCCCCTGCACCTCTTTCACTCCGAACAGTGGTCTTTGTACCATTCTGAAGAAGACGCCATCGTTACGTCGAAAGGTAAATAAAAATTGTTTCGAAGTTCAACTTTGTTATGTTTACCGCACGAATCAACGCTAGAAAGACGGCAAAACCGGTTCTGAAGTGAAACAGCTGTTTGACAAAAACGCAGTCCTATAGTACTTGAAATACACATGGTACTCTTGTTCTATTCATGTACTCGGATGGTATATATTTTTTTGAAGCAATACGATCTTCTCTAAGTTACAGCTACTCTAAGTAAAATTGAAAAGTTGCAAAATACCGCAGAATGACAATTGACAAGATGCGCTTTCGGTTAAGAAACCATCATCAGCGAGGGAAAAAAGTTTTCTTTTTCATGTTTTTTTTTCTTCAAGAGACCGATTTTCCTATGACGTCATATCTATCAATGACATACAAATTTCAGCAAACGGCACGGGAACGTTTCAATCATTCATCAGTATACGCGAAAAAGACGAATACTCCGAATGGAGAGTAAACCTTGCAAACCGCAGAAAATACAAAATGACGAGCGCTTTCGGTTAATAAACAATCTTCAAGCCTGAAATGAAAGCAAATGACGAACGGAGGAGAAGAACAATGTATTAAGATTGGCTAAACGAGAAATCACGGTGTGAATCATAGACCAGTTCGATCAGGCCATCCTCCGGAATGAACGAGAGTACAGTGATACCGTCAGTGTTGCGATGACGCATTATCTCTATATACTCTAGGGCGATGCGCTTTCGGTACGAATTCTCCTTATGGAGGAGCTTTTCGGATCCCTCACGGAAGCTGTGGCCACTGTTTATCAAATGATCCGCAAAAGGTGACTCCCCCAAGCGTCCCTTCTCCCAAGACTTCAGGTGCTCAGCTACACTAACTTTCATTTGGCGGCTGGTCTCACCAATATAAAAGCCTCCACAGTCCCCACATTCCAACTTATAAACACCACTCCTCTCATTAATGGGTATGGGGTCCTTCAGTCTCACAAACAACTCCTTAACTGGTGCTCATAAATAATAGTCAGGTAGTGTTCAATGGTGACGAAACAGCCCTCCTTGAGAAAGGTTTGAAATTTAGTCTACCTCCCCTCAAGAAAGATTAAACCTTGGCTAATGTTGTTGCGGATCTTGCTGGTAAGATTGGCCCTGGTTTTAATACCTAGAAAGTTTGTGCCGAGATAGTCCGCAATAACCCCCTCCCCCGCATGAGTAATAAATTGGAAGGAGTGATTCAAGGTAGAGGAGATTTAATCGTCACTAAGGCGGACAAGGGAAATGCTGTTGTGGTGATGGAGAAATCCGCCTGTGTATTCTTTCAAGGTCCACGAGGTCCTCCAGCAGTGTGGTGCCAAAGAGAGTGAGGATTTCAGCTTCCCGAAGCACGTCAAAGAAGTTAGGGAGTGTCATCAACAGGAGTGAGGCTATTATCAAGACTCCTGCTCTGAAAAAAACGCTCCTTGTTCCGAACCCCACACCCCCCCCCTCCTCTAGGGGCTGCCTAAAGTGCATAAGAACAATACCCCGATGCGACCCGTTGTTTCTTTCGTCTCCTCCCCCACTTAACTCCTTGCCAAATTCCTTGACCGATGGTTCAAAAATCGCATTGATTTTGAATCTCCTCATTCGGTTTTGAATTCGGCCTCTTTAACTGATGTCCTGAAGGGTGTAAGTCTTCCCCCGGGAACGACCATCTGCTCTTTTGATGTTGTTGGTTTGTTCCCGAATATTCCCAAGGCTGCTACTATCCAGCGGATGGGTGAGCTACTCGTCAGAGCCAATATTCCTCACAATGAGTTTTACGAATTCTTCGATCTTCTAAATACTTGCTGGTCCCCCAACTACTGTAAATTTGAAGGGAAATTTTTCGAGTTCCCTGATGAAGTAGGGATCTCTATTGGATCACCATTAGGCTCTCTTATCTCCGAAGTTTTCATGTCCAAGTTTGAACTTTTTTCCTCGAACCAGGTGTTACTTCTCCGAAGTTTTCATGTCTAAGTTTGAACTTGACCTTTTTTCCTCGAACCAGGTGTTACTTAATCATATTCACTATTGGCACAGGTACGTTGATGACGTTCTATGTACCTGGACTGGTCCCCCAGATCTCCTTGGTGAGTTTCTGAGGTATCTCAATTCCTGGTACCCTTCCATCAAATTTACGTTGGAAATAGGGGTATTTTCCATTAACTTTTTGGATTTATCAATCTCTATTGTAGACGGTATCCATGAGTTTGGAATTTACAGGAAAGATACTACGACCGATGTTTTAGTCCACGGTGGTTCGTTCGGTCCTGTTGCTCACAAGGTGGCTGCATTTCATAGCCTAGTTCACAGACTGACTCGTATTCCGTTGAGTCAGCCTGCTTTTAAGAAAGAAGTACGCACAATAAAACAGCTGGCTAGAGTGAATGGGGTCAATGTCGACGTTGACGTGATGGTTCGGAGGAAAGTTACAAGGAGCATTCATGATTCCACCATCTCCCTCCCCCGAGACATGATCCGTGATCGCCGGTTGCATTGGATCAGTCTCCCTTTTCTGGGGAAGTTCTTCCTCCAATTGGGTCGGGCCCTCCGCCCGTTTGGCTTCAGACCCGCGTTCTACAACCCTACAACAGTTAAGGGGTTGTTTGTGAGACTGAAGGACCCCATACCCATTGATGAGAGGAGTGGTGTTTATAAGTTGGAATGTGGGGATTGTGGAGGCTTTTGTATTGGTGATCGATCCCAAAGGGAGACATACATCCTTCAATTTGTCCGCTAGAAAGCTCGAGTTCAAAACTGAATAGGAAGACTCCAACTCCACTTGAGATTTAAACCTATCTCCTTCTGATGTTACTCGTTCTTGTTGGTGTTGAGTTCAGTTGCTTTCCGTCTCTTGAAAATGGCTGTTTACCCGAAAGCGCTCGTGTGTTTTCAAAATTTTGCGGTTTTTGCAGTGTTTCCTCTTACTCTTCGGAGCATACCCTTCAGTTATGGATAACCGCAACCTACAAAAACGTATTGATTCAATTCTATACGTATACTTCGAACCGCTTTAGATATGGGCTAAATCACACTCATCATTTTTGACACAAACGACCAATAGCTTCTACTTCGCTCAAACCTTCACGTTCATTTACTTTTTCATCGTTCATTTTTCTCAAACAAAATATTTCCGGAACTCATCTACATTATGGGACTCGATGCGCCTTCACCTCACAATTAGAATGGGACTTGATTGTAGTGTAGACATTGAATTCGATTGATGTTAGACGTTATTTGCGTAAGAAAAATATCGTTGTCGGGGTCAAAGACATTCAAAAGAGATGAATTAGCACTTCTTTATAGTCGGAAATTTGATCCTCATGCTACATAAATATGAAAAATGAAGAACTGGGTATTATCTCTAATGAACAGATAACAACAAAAAACGTTATTTTATTTTGAGTTCAGTGACTTGAATCAAAACACACGTGCCCAATCCTCGGGTGGAAATTCCGAGTAGACTCATTCAACACGTACGTAACCTACTTTATCAAATTCAATCTAATCCTTCAACTGAACTTCTATTTTTGAATACAGTTTGTAATCTTCGAACACAGTACATATTGTAAAATTTCAATTTTTTGATCGTACCCGATATTCTGAGTTTATATTATTCAACTTCTTCTGACATGACTGTGGACACATTACAACGAATGCAAGAAGAAAAAAGTTGAGTAGACGCAGGGGCGATATTTCTTCTAATGACGACACGAGTTGTGAGTTTGCAACTATTCATCATATCTAAGCACTTCAAGGAAATATTATAGTGCTAACACACTTTGACTCACGTATCTCGTCATTAACACGCGAACTCTTTTGTCACTAGGGCTGCGTCTAGGCACGGGTGAACTGGGCGACTGCCCAGGGGGGCAAACACGATGGATGGAAAACGGGAGGCAACATTTTACACGGGCAATTTACAGTTCTTTTGAAATGTACCTCGAATATGAATTTGTTAAGCGTAGACTGTTGTAATGAAGTCATTCCCGAAAATATAAAAACCAAAAATACTTTCGAAATAAAAAGCAGCACGCGTCTTCCAGAACTTTGAGAGGCGACCCATAAGGGCAAGAGATCACTACATGGCTACCCTCCTCAAAATACAGAGACCAACTCACAGTAATGCGGACCTTCAGTGCCACTTTAAAATAATGGGTTCTAAGGAAGAGGAATAAGTTGCAAGATGAGACTGCCATCGTTCAAAATATGCGGAATCACGGAGCACGAGCCGATGGTGCATGAGTATTTGGCTCAAGTTAAGGTCGTTCCCAGTCGAGATAAGGGGTCACTTTTACGAATATCAGGGTATGTGCTTAAAACAGTCAATCACAAGGGAAATTGCGTTGATCCTGGTACTGGGACCCACACTCAAAATTTTGATATTGAAAAAGGAGAGAGAGGTATTCCTTTAGCGAAGTCCCAGTCACACCTTGATTGATACTGCTGACGACTTTGCCGACTGACTAACTGAACCCGACTTATTTCCAGCGCTTTTTATCGGGCTTCTTGGTGAAATTTGCCTATTAGTGAAACCCGTAGGCATTACATTGGCCAGTAAACGCGTTCGGCTGAAAAACGGTATCATACACGCAACACAAGAACGGTAAAGTGCATTCGAAGTAGGGAAATGACCGGTAGAGCTCATACTAAAGTAGCATCGACCAGGTTTGGAAATGATCTTGTCTCTGTGTTGAATCCGCTCTCACCATTTTCGTCTGCTTCTTTTAGTAAATCATAGAATAAATAATTTCAAGAAGAGGAAGAACATGAGCAGGTAGAATGGGTTGACAAACCTGTAGGCCTTGCACCCGATCCGCAAAAAACACTTCTCTCACAATGGACGCGAAGAATTTGATTTGCCCAGGGCGACAAGAAAGCTAAGCACGGGCCTTTTTTGTCACCTGACAATATCATGATATTAGGGGGCGTCCATAAATTACGTGAGGAATTTTTGGGGTGGAGAGGGTCCAGCCAAGTCTCACCAAAACTCACGCGAGGAAGATGGGAGATGCCGACAAATCTCACGTAATTTTTTTCTCACACAAATACATTCTAAAATATTGCTAAACTCGTTTAAATTCAATAAAAACTAGTCCTTTTTGAATAGGTATAAAATGTGATCGAGAAAATTACGTTTTCTTTAATAGATAAACGCGATTAAGCACAGATAAACGTATTTAAAGCAAAAATACACATTTCAAAAAATCTCACGCGAGATAAGAGGAGGGAGGGAGGGGGTCAAGGCAAATCTCACAATATCTAACCAAGGGGGGAGGGGGGGTCGAAAAATCATAAAAATTGCCTCACGTAATTTATGGACGCCCCCTTATGAATCAAAAAGGAAACCTTACGGTACCAATAAAAGATTTCGATCAATTTATAATAAATGAGTCTCCAGAGATAACATGTCTTGAAATCTTTTCTAGCACTAATTCTAGAAAGTAAAAAATTATAGATGAATCACAAGATTTCATGATGTTTCAACTGATCATTTGCACATTTACATCAACATAAGTCAACAACAAATGCTCCAAGGAAGTTGGTATTGTCATTACTTTTAGATTTTCTTCAATTTCAAATCTGAAGAGTGGAGGAGGGAGGAAAGAGGGGCCTCGGAGGCTCGAAAAAAAAATGAAAAAAAAAAGTTATAAGAAACTAGACAAAAACAAAATGAGATACATTTCTTATGAGTTTGCCACTTATTTTGGGTATACAACACAAGAGGAAGCGGATGATCAAATATGTTCAATTTTCCTACATAAATTCCAAGTGACTACTCGCATACCCTCAACAATACTTTTTTATCGAGGCCCGCAGGGAAAATTTCTAATTCACAGGCCTCCGGCTATGGCTCATTACGGGCCTGTTAAACTTGCCTTGACGAGAAGTACTCGTTTTAACGATATTAAATCAACATTTTAAACTCTTATCTGTTGGATTTTAGTCAAGACGAACGCGTTCAATTAAGTTCTATGAACAGTTTTTACGAATAAAATTCAAAACGAAAGTAGATACGACCTTCGATCTTTTCTTAACTACAAACGTTCTTTATTAATTTTCTCTTAGATTTTTCAGTGCATTACTTCAATTCTTTATATTTTAAGAATACTCTATAAATTTAAAAAATGTATCAAGTGAATTCATAGGCTCTAAAAATAAAATTAACGTGATTAAAAACACCGGTACACCACAAATTCTGAAAATTTTCAATAATGTTCTCCACATTGGTCTTTAATAACAATAGGAGACTGTACCTAAACGATAAATTCGAAATTCGACTAGCTTTCAAATGCACACAATGAAATTGAGACAATCCCGGAATGATGACAGTTTCTCATTAAGTCAAGTAAGAAATACAATTGATCGCTCGAGAAACGATATCACACGAAGTACGAAAATAATACAAAAATTTTGTACGATCCTCAAGACGTGAACTGTCCCTAATAAATTTTTCTACTATAATAGACGGTAAAATCACGAAAAAAAAAACTTGAAACAATGACCAACTTTTCATTTCTAAGGTGCAAAACTTTCGATAACATCGATTCACAACAGTTGCATACCGTATCTTGAGCTTGAAAATTCAGTTCTTCTTGATTATATAGTCAATTTTAGGTTTAATACTTGGTTGTTTTTCAAGACAACCTCCAATAAGACCAAATAATCTGATTTTCTAGCTGGATGCGAATTGACACAACATCTCATTCAAAATTTTGAAAAGATTATTCGGTTGTAATGAAAAGGAGGACGAATACTATAGGTAATAAACAAGAAAACCAAATTACACATTAAGAAAGATAACGTTGCTAATCTATGATGTCGTAGCTTTTATATTCCAATTATCACAGGTGAAGACGTGTCACACACCGAAGAAAGAAGGCTCTCAAGTCACAGAGGGGAAAGATGAATTCTCACTAGTACGGACACAAATAATTATCAATTTTGTTCTGTCATGTTCACTTAAATAATTGACTCATTAGGTGACTTTCACATACTATCCTTTATTATTCTGTATCTTGTAGACGGACGAAATTTTATGTTTATTTATTACTAGACGAAATGACTTCTACTTTCTGTCTTCCATTGGCTTCGATCGAAGGAGAAGAGAGCAAGACCTCGTTACAATTAGTTCTCAAATACGAGAGATAGAAGGAGATATTGACGATCATCGAGCAGCTACAGGAAGATTAGTGATATGAATGCGATAAAAAATTGCACAATTTGTGAACGCTTCAGCTCAATACGAGTCGGAATAAAGGTAAGTACCAATGACTACGAGAAAAATTACATCAGATATTTTTCTCGAAATTGTCTCTGTTTCATTTCGTTACGTGTGCAAAGTCATCAAATCATCTTTTAATTACTAAGAAACACCTCAACTACGTACACGATATAGTAGCCGAGGAGCGAGGGTAAGGTCTTCGAAAAAATTTATCGATAAATTTGCATCGCAATACCCGTAAAAGATTCAACCGACAACGATCATCTCATTACACATCGATTGGGTTTTTCTCAAAAGTAACTTGTTTTCTCTCAAACTTCAACTGTTATCTTTAACCTTTCTCTCTTGTACGATGCACACAGTGCGTTTAATACATTATCCAACATGTGTAATAGGTATTTTCCAATTTTATCTCGCTTTAAACATCGACGTTTCGATAGAACACGCGTTTCAATAAACAAGTAATTTACACGCGTTATCAAGAAGCCATTGCCAGAGTTTTATGCAACAGAACTTTGATACCAAGAAAAATTCCACAACGACGTTCCGATGTCTTTATCTGAAATGAATTTTTGCTAAAGAATGATAGGTACCCGCTTTCACAAAGATATTCTAAAACAAAGCTCAATGTCGGGCTGCTCTTTCAGATAACTGCATGAGATCAAAATGTTTCAGAATTTTCGAAAGAGGCACCAAAATAAAAGTAGGTAGGTACTTCATTAAAGAAGATGAGTGATTTGACACAGTCCTCGAAAGATTCCACAAAGTAGCATGTCGATGGTAGGGAAATATTAAAACGTTGAAACGATAGAAATAAAATTGTAAACGTTCCATATTTGACGTCACTCAAGACTTAGCGTATAAACTGCATCAAATTATTAGTTCGTATCCAAAAAAACTAAGTACCAACGGGGTACGCCTTCTAAATACATTCTAATCAGTGAAATAATTCTGTTCGCTTTGGGAAAATGCTTTCCAAGGTGCAAAATTCTTACATTGTGATCGATATTGAAGTTTATATCGTCGTAATAAATAGCTACTCCAAATTTGAAATTTTCGACACCGCGATAAACGGTGAATAATTTGTTCGAGGATTCATATCGTTTTCACATCCTTCCAAATCAATATAATATCGTACATCTATCATTTCATAGAATAATACAAAAGGAGATGGTTTTTTCCTTAATTCGCAGAATTTTCCTAGACTGTACGGTAATATACTCCCCATAAGTACTACGAAGTAAGAATAATGTTAACTATGATACAGAAAAATTTTACAAGTTTTACCTTAACGGACGAAAGCCACCCTTTCGACCGACTTTTAGTTGTTGCCGTAATTGTGGAGGATTATTTTGAAACTTTTGAAGAATTAAATAACGCAGGAACAAGACACACGCGAAAATTCTTTCGAAGATAACCGAATACTGAATCCCAGAGCGAACTTCACGTAGTGATGATGTCGTAGTTTCTTTTACTCAATGACGTACCGCTCCCCACTTCTACTCGATAAGCACGGACCAGCTGCAGGTCACAGCTTGCGATCGATGAGACATGCAAAAAGTACAAACAAACCTTTGGTAGTTCGTTGGTTCTGCCGCGTGCAAAAAATCGCCAGCGTCGCGTCGTCAGACAAAGCTTGTTTTTCATTAATTTTTTTCAGATCTGGTAACACCGCTCGTGTGTGATTGTACCTACTCTGTATTATTATCACACCGACTCAACGTCTCAACTCCTAAAACTTACTCAACTTTCGCAGCGTCGGTTCGGCGATTGAAAATTGAAATACGATTCTTGCGGAAGGATTAACATCGTAATTGCGAATAGGCGCAATATTTTACTTTCAAGCTGTAGACTGGAGAGTTGAAATTCACCGACTATGACAAATAATATTTATGGTACTTTCGTTTTTAGAAAAATCAATAAAATTCGGTGGAAACCCGACAATGTTGCGGATACATTCCTCACCGGCTCATGGGATGACGAAGTGGGTATATAATTTTGTTGCTGTTTTTTCATGGTTCTTTAAGATGTTATCGATACACACTCTCTTTCAGAATAATAAGATAACTTTATGGAAGTACGCGAAAATTGATTCCGAAGATTCTTTGGTGAAACCAAGAACACAATGTTCCATAGATCATGTTGGAGACGTAACAGAAATGAAAGTACGTTTTAGAGAACATTTTACAGAATTCACGATACTTACTACGAACACTGTGGTAAATTCTATATTGATTTCAGTTCATCGATCCTAATACATTTGTAGTATCGTCCTCCGCGGGGCATGTTACTATGTATCAAATCATGTGTATTGAAAACAAATTTAAAATCAAATCTTTAAATACGTGGAGGAAAATACATTCCTATAAGTATGTTAATGCTAGTATATATAAATGTCACCTCGAGAGCTATTAAAATTTCAACGGGCCTTATTCCAACATCCTGTTTTAGTGCTGGAGAACTCTGTGCCGTCACCGATGTGGGTACTTTTGACGATTATCTTATATCGGTCGGTGAAGATGGTCGCATCAACGTCCTTTCAATTTCAAAAGAAAACGAAGTAGTTCGTAGCATAGGTAGGGTGAGAAAAAAACGTGGTTTTATTCTCGGTATATTATATTCACCTATTTGACGAGTTGAATTATTTCAGATAATGCTGACAGTTGTACACTAAGATGTGTCTCAGTAAATAAATTGAATGAAGTATTAACGGGAAACAGCAGTGGCCAAATGAAAGTATGGGATTTACGTAGTTATGCAAATATTCCTGAAACTAGTTTCACTCTTAGTGGAGGACAAGTAAGTTTTCAACTTGTAAAAGAAAAATTGATCAAGACCCTTGAAATTTTGAAATTGAGTTTTCTCGGACAAATATATTTGTAGTACCTCAAATTGAATATCCATATTTTTCTCCCGCGCTGAATTAATTAGAATTCATTACATGATTTGATTTTATTGCAATGAAATGCTTCGATTGATAATACAACTGATTCGAAAGAAAAAAATCTTAATAAACTTTTTTAATGTTTTCCAGGCCGGTTTTACTCGTGTTACTTGTCATCCTACGCAGACTCACATAAAATTAGCAGGAGGAGAAGATGGCACCATTACGGTTTGGGATTTGCGTAATAATCAATTCGCGGTCAACTCATTAAATGCTCACACTCATTCAGGTTAGTATACAAAGAAAGAAATTGATCGGCAGAGATGGCAGTATCTGTTTTTTTTTTTTAATAATAATTTTTTTACAGTTTCTGAGCTTGCATTTCACCCAGACCGGCCGGAACACTTATTTTCTTGCTCTGCAAATGGACAACTGTGGCATTGGGATAGTTCTAAGCTGACACAAAACACATCGTCTCAATTCATGATCTCAAATTCTAATGGTATGTTTCTCAGTCAGTACAATATGGTGCATTAGGTATAATAGTCTGGTTCATTCATCCTATTCTGTTGCAGTTGATGTCGAAAAACATTCCGGATGTCCGTGGATGAGTAAAAATGTAAAGAACAGAATAACTGTTTATTCGCTGATACAAAATTTATATCTGCCTATCAATTCATTGGATATATTACATAATTCAGTCATCAGTGGATGTGATAATGAGGCTATATATTTGATCAAAGATTTCTTGTACCGTAGTTAATATCCGATTTTTGATATAATGAAAGTTCTAACATAATAAAAAGTTCCACACGTAAATAGTTTCTTCTTTCCAACTATTTTTCAAAGTCTGGGACTCCTACAGCAAAATTCATTTCATTAGTCACTTGAATGTTCCCTATCCGAGAATCATCCGAGTTATTTTCTCAATGATGAATGGAAAAAGAAAATACATCTTGTAAACCAAGTTTCTCCGTGTATATAATTTAATTTTAGATAATCCTAAATGTTAGTTTTTTATTCATCAGCCCTATCCATTTTTTTTTTTTTTTTTTCCAACTAAAGCGTAATTCAGTAACGTAGTACGGCTGAACTTCTCAAAGAACAAGTAACTAAAACAAAAAATTTCTATTCCGTAATAAAGTTTCAGAAGGTACAAAACCTGGCGATCCATAATTAGTACATACTTCAACTATTGACAAACATTTTTCAAACAAATTTCATTCAGTACAATAAGTGATAAATATAATTCAATTTCACATCAGAAGAAAAAAAAGAAAGAATTCAATTTAATTATTAAAATCAAATTAGAAGAAAATTATAATTACTAACAAAACGACTCTGGCGGGGCTTTTCATCTTGTTTACATATGATAAATGAACATTTTTTTTCCCTTCATTCAAAATGGCATGAAGTAATGGTAGACAGCAATATTTTCAAATGAAGAGAAAATTTCTCTTTAGAATGAAATAAGCTGGAACAACTCTTCAACAAAAATGGTTCATCATTCCGAATAAATAAATTCAAGAATTCACAATTAAGCTTGACAAGAATACCCTGCTAAATAATTACAGATTTTCTAGTTTCATTTTAATCAATGTGTCCACCAAGGACTCGACCATGACCCCAGTCATGTCTACCTGTATTTGTAGGAGCGGTAGCTCCTGCTGCAGGACGTGGTGGTGGTACTCCAAAACCTCCAGGCATACGACGACTTGGAAACCAATTGTATCTACAAAAAATGTTGCTAAAATTACTTCAATAACTTGAAGGAATTGTGTTTGGTAGAAGCCAAACAACTACATTTGCAAAAACCTGGAAAATTGATATTATTATTATTTCTCTTCAATACAACTCACTAATTTCAAAGATTCCTGCAAGTGTACTTAGTTATTGCGTTTTACTATTTGTTAATCAAAACTTTGAAAAATTGTGAAAACTCTTGACTTCAGGAGAAATTTAGAAATAGAATTGGAATTTTGAGTCAGAGTACGATTATTCACGATATTTTAGTTCATCAAGTAGGCCCTAGATCAAGAAATGTCATTGGAGAGATCCACAATACAAATAATACATCTCTATTACTTACACAAATGAAGGAGTGGTAAGGTAGGATTGAACACCATACTCTTGAGGATGCGTATACTTCAAGAAATAATAAACATGCCCGGCTAAAATTCCAATCAATTCAGAAATACCTCTGGAAAGTACAATAATTGTGCATTATTTGTCACCAGGAGTATGTGAATGAGTATGAAAACTAGTGTGGAATGTTTACCCGCCAGCAATGATAAAATTGAATCCAAACAATACCCAAGGCAAATACATAGCTTTGAACATAGTACCGAACCAAAAAGTAACTACTGTATCCTTATTCAATTGACACCAAACATATAATACACTGAGTACCATACAATCCATTAACAGCTGCAAGAAGAATAGAATATACAACGGTCAAAATCTATATCATTCTGTGTTTCTAAATATACATCAGTAAAAGACTTACAGGAAGTTCAATTGTAAGAGCTACTAGTGTACAGCATAACCAATTTATGATCAGCATGTAGAAATAGTCCGCTGGTCGACCATCAAATTCGCCTACAAATAAATTGTACAAATAAAGAGAGATTTTCGCGTGAACTATTGAAAATTTAATATTTTGTAGATAACCGACCTGTTTCGAGGCGAACTGAATAGTTATAGAGAAAATAACAATTTACAAGAAAATGAAAACCAGTTGCAGGACTTATAGGGTAGTAAAATAATGAAGTGATTGGCCTCCATATCTGTAACAAACATTTAATAAATACTGAGATTCTACTCAGCAGTGTGTAGTTCTATCTATACAAGGAAATTAATTCGTTAAACAGGTCAGCAAACACACCAGTAACAAAGTCTCACTTCAATCTTTCACACTAAATAGATATTTTTCTAATTATGATAAACACTGCAATTTGTGAATGAAATTCCTTTCTTCTGTCATGTGTTAGGCATAAATCTTTTTCGTACTTTGAACGAACACAGAAAGGACGTAACTTACTTCGAACTGACTGACGAGCGGTGTGTACAATAAGATCATTTGATACGGCTTCACCAAACCCATACGACCAGCAAGAGAAAAGACAAAACTGAGTGTTAACCACCATTTTGTGAAGAATGGCATCCGATGATACCACTCGCTTATATTATCAGTCATATTGGATGTAACCTAGAAAATACGAAATCATTACTGCAAAATGAATAGGCAAGAAAAAGATATGATTTTTGAGTTGAATTTTTATACTCACCGACTGATAATGACGATGGAAATATAAATGTTCAGGAATATACAATGCTTTGACTCAACTGAAGTTTGGAAAATTGTTATCAAAATTCATGCCGCGGAATTTTCACGACTAAATGTTTGTCTGATAATTACAGTTGAATGATACGCCATTAACTATCGCATAGTGTGTTATATTTTTCTCTGATTTTGCCGACTCTTAATTTTCTCTTCTATCAACATCAACAGCAACCAGATTGAACTACGTACGTACAACCTCTTCTCTTCTCCGTCAATCGACATCAATTTATTACAACTACTCTTACACGTTTTTACACAGTGGATCGTCTTCGTGCGACAATGGAGGAGAAAACTGGAAAAGAAGCAAACGTTCAACGTTTTTCTGATCTGATGTTTGTTCTTTTTCCCGATACGCTAACGGAAAAAACAAGTGGCGTAGCGCTGTTGGATAAAAAGGTCCAACCTCGCACTCCAACTGCTATAGCGCTCCTCGCGGATGACCGCTGACCTGTCCAAATCTTATCACTTCTGTTCGATTCGATTATCCTTGAACTGAAAAGATTGGAGTTATCGAGTGCAGAACTCTTCTCAATCCTCGTTTCCTGAATTTTTCAAATTTGTATTTGCAACACTTTTTGAAATAATGGCTTACATACCTCATCAATTCATTTCTCATACACGCCAGGTTCAAACCCTTTATAAAGCAATTTTGAGAGACATCGAGGCTTGGACGATGGAAAGGTACCCTCTTGAATATCCATTTTATGATATTTTGTAGAACATTGTAGCCTAATCTCTGTAGTATCATTTTGCAGGCATGAAGTTCGAATCCAGATGCGTTTGATAAGGAAAAAATTCGACCAAAATCGCAATGTGAAGGATCCACTTTTAGCTAAGAAATTACTTGAAGAAGCTGAAAAACAATTCAAGTATATTAAAAACCCCGAGCAAATTTATTGTACGTGATTCATGTTGAATCATTGGTATTCGTTATTTCTAAAATTTTCTATATACAAATATACATTATTCACTCTACATTTCAGATCCTGACTCGAAAGGAGGTGTAGCGTACGAAAGAACGATGGGTTCTCACACTCCCGATTCTGTGCTAGATTATTGGCATCCTCTTGAGAAAGCTCGATACCCCGATTATTTCGCTCGAAGAGAGCAAAGAAAAAAGGAGTATGTAGAATGGTACGATAAAACATACGGTAAACCCAAGTTCGAACAGGTCGAATAAATGTGCAACTATTTGAAAAGCTCCAACATTTGTATTATAGTCTTATAAATATATTCGTAATCGTAGATTTGATTCTAGACTTTTTTCAGTCGGTGAAATAGAACACTCTCTGGTGGAATCAACGAATATACAAATAATATTATGCTCAGTCATTTTTTATTTGTAATTTCAGACAATGAAGTGAAACAGCGTCGCCTTTATATTTAGAAACTAATCGTAACATCTTATATTTATTTTCCATAGCCGTCGAACTTTCCAATTCGTACAAAGTGCTCAAGTTCATTAACAAACTCTCCTGTAGGCCTGCAGTAGGATTTGTACTGATAACAGCCTCCAAAAAATTGACAGCTTCTTTTTGTTTCCCACAATGCAATAAGCAAACAGCTATATTATTTTTAACCTTCATGATGGAAAGAAGAAAAAAGTTTTTGTACTGCACTGATGACTATCAATATCTCATTTAACAACGATTTAGTATAAAGCTCATTTAGTAGAGAAATAATCATTTACCATAATGTTTCCAGGATCCTTAGAAGCTGCCTTTTGAAAATATTCACAACCCGCTTTATAATCACTGTCAGCTATCGCTAATAAACCAGCATCTACTAATTCAAGGAAATCTGGTATTGATGAACTTTCATTCCTATAATTCATGATCATATTTATGCATAACGATAGTACAAAATGAATAAAAACAGTTCACTAACTTCACTCACCGATGGCAAAGCTTCATCGCTTTCGATTTTTCAAACCAATGTTCAGCTGTCTTCAGATCTCCTAATTGGAGAAAAATTCGACCTAATGCTGATAATAATGCCCGACAATGGTGAATACTGTTTTCGGGACTCCTTTTTTCGATTAATGCTTTCATAATATCAATCGCTAACTTGAAATCCTGCAGAATTACAAAAATTTGATTCTTTTCCTATAAGACTCGACAGTTTTATTGTGAAAATTTGGAAGCGCGGTGGCACTAAGAATTTAAGAATAAGATAACCTTTTGTTGAAATGCCAAATTAACAAGAGAATGCAGAATTCTATTCTCTCGGGACGTCCATAATTTTTTCGATTCTTCTCTATCACTAATTTCGATAGGACTGCCATCTTCACTTAAATTATTATTCAAATTCTTGAGAATCTGAAACGAAGACTTCTATTTATATTCGAAATAAATCATCCAACAAATAGAAATTAATTCAACAAGTTCTACCTGACGAACAACTCCTAATATAGAAAAAAGTCGTTTGAAAGCTTCTTGAGATTTGTGAACGTACTGCGGTAATTCGGCTAGTAATAACCGAAAAGAAAATGGTACAATGGTCCCGGGACGACCCCCATAAAGTTCGCTATAAAATTGGAAGTACAAATCTGGCCTATCCAAATCCCACCACGGTTCAGCTTCAGCCCAAGCAACAGACCACGATTTCAATTTAACTAATAAAGCAATTCTCGTAAACCAGAGCTATAATAAGAGTGGTGAAAATTGAAAATTAAATTTTGATCATTTTCTTAATTCCTATAATCGGAAATAATCAATACATCATTATACTTGGATGGAATGTAAAGTATGTTTACTAGGATACCCAGCACGCCCGATTCCTTGTCCGTACATGGTTAATAAACGACCCGTCAAGTTAACAGCTGCTCTATAACACTCAGCCTAAAACAAATCAAACAAAAGTAATTGTTATTAAATTAGTTACATAAAATATATAATGTTCACCTCGAATTTCTCATTCTTTAGCACACAACGCTGAGGTACGAGTCAAAAATGAATAATACGTTCTAATAGACAACTAACCAGTATACTGCTTCAGCCTAACCTGAATTAGCTCTCGTAATCCACGTTCATCTTGAGTAACATCATTTGAAGTAAGTACATTCCGTTGGGTGGCCTCTATTTCTCCTAGATAATGATTCACAGCTTCGTAGACATTATCAACCTGAAAAATTGACGCGTATTGATCAGCACATCAGTTCGCTGGACAAATAGGTAACTTTATACCAATAGAGGAGTGAATGAAGATCATTAAAAAAAAAAAATCACTCATTAAGGTATTTTGCCATTTTCCTAAAAATTTTCTATAGTTTTCCTTGTTTTGAGAAACTACTCTTCAGGAGAAAAAGAAAACAAGACAACGTTGGAAGATGGAGGATGAAGGGTGAAAGAGAGTTGGAAATAATGCTGAAGATCAGAATTGATTTCTTGTTGGGTCACATAAAAATCAAGTATGATACATAGATTTACCATATCTTCTTGCAGTACGACTCCCGGCATTGTCATAAGGTCTTTATCCAAAGTAAACGTTCCAGGAGGGGCGGTCGCAGCAGCAATCAAGGATTGCCTAGTACGATTTGATGGGATCCATGCATCCCTTCTTCGATCTTGCTCACCAAATGAAGTTGAGCTGCTGGAACAGAAGATGTGAGCAGCTCCTTTCATGAATGTTTCATCATTCACAGCGTCACTATCTGCATCGGTTCCTGAAGATGGGCTGAAAAAGGAACCTGGAAACCAACAATGTATGAGTCGTACTCAATTCCCAACGGTCCAAGTAGAACTAGATTTCAATACTAACTTTCGCTCGGAAATTCTGGTGAAAGAGCAGCATTGAATAAAGATCGATTAACATTTGGGCTCGAATCCAAATCCTTCGAAATTAAAGTATACTTCTTCTCCTTTCCGAGCATATCGAAAAATTCTTCACCCTGGGGTTTCTTATCATTTTCTGTGGCAGGCTCATTATCCGAAGCGAAAATACGGCATATTATTGGCTCTTTATTCAAGACAGGAGGGTCTCCTTTCGAAGAAGAATCAACTAATTCGGAGGCTTCACTTGAGGTGACTTTATTCTCATCCTCATGGCTGATATTCAGTTTTGATATCTGATCAAATATATCAGAGTTGGTTGAGTCTTGAAAATATTTGTCGATAGTCAGTTTCTCATTTTTGTGTTCTTGATTTTCTTTCTCCATGATAATTGAACGAAATGAATGCTAATGCGTGGAAAACAAAAGAAAAATACTGTAGACCGTCATACTATCCAAGAGTATTTCTTATGATTTAAATTTATACTTACAACTTAGATCTAGAAATTCCACTCGTTCAGGTAGATAAATAACCAAGATTTCCCCTAAGAGAAGATATCACCCATTGATGACTGAATCATTTTCTCTGATTGAAGTCCAGCTGGTGTAGGTGGATAGGCCATAACGGGTAATCCCATATACTTTGAAACAGGTTTGAAATTTACGATATCCACTCCGGACTATTCGAACAACGACGTCTACACAATTTGGAATAGAGTTCCAAGTTTTGCAATTCAAAATTCTTTAAAATAGGAAAGTATTTCAATCTGACTAGGTAAGTCTGTTTTGAGTTTTGACTAGAGATACGAAAATACAAAATAGTAATATGCCGATGAAAATAAAATGATAACCGCTTTATGCGATGAGGCTTCAGGAAACAAAGAATTGATTCGCATAATTATATCTTTCGCACTCATTGAAAGGAACTATTTCTCAAGATCGTTGAACAGTCGACTCAAACACTTTATTGTATATCGGTGGTTTGTTTGTAATTGGTTGCGTGACGTCATTCGGAAAATTTGTTTATCATCCAAATCGAGTTATCACATACAGCGATTGTCATTTGTCAGAAAAATTAGGTAAGGAAGGTGAGGAAGAAGTGAAGAAGATCATGTATCTATGACTAGAAAAATATTAAAATTCGTGCTCGTTCAATAAGATATTATAAATCAGTACCTAATCATTTATGTAAAAAAATCCGTGACAAGTTCCTGTCGTCAGATATTTTGTCCGTAACCAGTACTTTTCCGATGCCCATGTATGAGAACATTCTTCTTCAGACTTATTAGGTACCATATTCCATTAATGCTGTACATATTTCTGTGTAGATGTGAACTCCTCCGTTTCTTCTGGCTGTATATGTAGTGGCTCCAAAAAGTTTCGTACTTAGACGATATTAATTTGTTGTAACCTGCGAAAGGACAATGGTTTGCAATTTATGACCTGGAATGGTAAATAGCGACTGAGTTTATCGCCTCATTTCTTCAGGATTTCCCAAATTTTAATAGTTTAGGAAAAACTCGAGAAAATCTCGTTTAAAAAGTATTATATGTGAATGTGCCGTTTTAACAAAACAAATTCATTTTTTGAGGAGTCTCGTCTGGATAAATCTGCATTCTCGTAAGAATCAATACACCAATGATTTCATTTATTTCACGTGCTCATCGTCCCGCTGTTTAGATCCTCAATTTCTAAACTGAATTAGTGTATTGAAAATTTGGTAAATAATTTAGTTCATCTTTGACGAGTCTATACCAAAACCTGTGTAAACTGTCGTACTGTTTTTTGGTCTTACAGTCATTTACACGCGTAAAATCACTCTTGGGCTCAATTGAACGTTTGAGTTCGCACATTATTAAAAAGAAATGTACTTGTCGCAAATAAATGACAATTTTTAAAATCCTCATCATCGGGTGATCCAATTTAATTTTCCAGGATTTCACAAAAAATGGATTCAACGATGTACAATTACAAAGGCAAAACATCTTCGAGTGAATCTCAGGTATCACATCTAAAGGATTACCTACTTCGAACACAAAATCTGGATAATGATTCCTCTCTGGAGGGCATTCCTGGCCCAATCAAAAATTTTTTCCTTCCATACATCAAACACATTCAATCTATCAACAACGCAGCATATTGCCTGAATAATCTATTCAAGATGAATGAATCTGTATTGAATTCCTGGCCTAAATTCTACAAATTCAATAACATAATGCAGACATTCAAATTCGACCTCAACGAACTAACTGACGATTTGATTCATCATTTAGTCGTCTGTAATTCGTCAAATTTGACAGATGTTACCAGTGAAAGAAGATTAAAGTCAGTTATTTTTATTAAAAGAATTCATCGGTTGTTTTCCAGTTGACCTGTACCGTATTCATGTTTCAGAACCGACTCATTAAATCAAAGTTCTTCGGATGTCACTTGTGAATTCTCGGATAATATCGAAGAATGGCAGTTGAATGAAGTAGTTGATTCGATTACTAGTATTGAAAATTCGTGCCAAAAACGAAAATTGAAGAACGAAAAATTTAGCCAAAAAAAAAGCAAAATCGCTTTTAATTCCGAATCAAGCCCTGTAACGTCTGACCACGTGCAAGGTAAGAGAAAAATGTTGGTTTATCATTATTTACTTCAGTATGATCATTTTAGTAATTTATACTCATTTCAGGCACTGAAGGTTCGCATTCAGATTTGAAATTTAACAAAGAAGGCGTATTGTCCGTGTATGTCGATGGAGCATGTTTGTCGAATGGAAGATCTGGTGCTAAAGCTGGTTATGGTGTTTGGTTCAATTACAACCACCCTTTGTAAGGGAGAACAGACTTTTAAACTAGATACTCCATTTCCCAATATTCATGCTTCGGAATGTTTATTACAGGAATTTATCCGCTCCTGTCAAGGGTACTCCAACCAACAATAATGCTGAAATACAAGCTGCAACACAAGCTATTCGACAAGCCAGTAAGATAGGTGAGTAGGAGAATATTTTTGGATCCTGGTTCATTCGAAGTACGAGTCTGAATTTCATAAATTAATTTTTCAGGTATCAAAAAGATTAGAGTTCATACCGATTCCCAATTTCTTATCAACTGCATGACTCAGTGGATTAAAAATTGGAAAAGAAATAATTGGATGACTTCAGCTAAGCAACCGGTCAAAAATAAAGAAAGTTTGTTAGAATTGGATAGTGTCATGCCGTTGATGGAGAAAGTCGAATGGGTACATATAAACATTTCTTATCATCATTCTACCTAATAAAAAAAATCAAATGTTTACTGCATTGATTAGTGGAGCAGATTTCGTTTTTTCAGTTAGAATAGTATTCAATCAGTTACTGTAATGTAAAATTATTATTTCATTCTAGGAATACGTTGAAGGACACAAAGGCATAGTAGGGAATGAAGAGGCAGATAGTTTAGCAAAAAAAGGAGCAGCTCTATACAGAAGTGCATAAAATAAATTGTTTGATTTTGAATTGATTTTTCATTGTGATAGTATTAAACTTTCAAAATAAATTCACAGAATTATGTTCGAATCAAGTTTCGTATTAAATTTGGTACTCGAAAAATCAGTTCGAATTTATTTGCTATCTATAAGACTCAGAATTTAACGTTTAGTATTGGTCAGTGACCGAGGACAAAAATTGGGTACCGAAGGTATAAGTAAGAACAATCAAGGGGGGGATATGAAACAATACGTATCAACACCCTTCTCCTCATACGCTCGTGAAGACTCCCTTTTTCGTCTTCGATCACCCTCTCACCTCCTTACGAGAAATTGTCGGCTGTTAATCGTCACAGACGTACCGTGTATTATTCGGCCATAATTCGAACACCGGGTCCAGTTTATTTTTTCGACATGTTCAAAATTAATTCGCCCTAGCGGACGTAGACTATCAAAATTTATTTGTAGACTTCCTGTCCAGGATCATCATGTATGGTAAGTCTTCTAAAACAGGTTATAAACGCCAACTATGATATAATTCCTCGTACCGTAATGACTTGTAGATTAGGCAGGGGAAATGAATTTTTTGAAGTTGAGGTATTTCAAAATCACCTGAAATTTAACCCACTTCAATCGCGATTGAGAAGACGATATGACTCTTCTTCTAGAAGGGGATTGTGGGAATGGACCAATTCAAGTGTGAGGATATCTTACCGGATTGAATATCTTATTCTGCGTCGTTGAAGTTGCACGTTATCTCTATCGACATTACATTTTTCACTTTTGTTCATTTATCATGCATGGTTTTAGGGGGAAATTCATCGTCTTTTTTCCATCTTTAGATTGGATATTAAGCTCTCTTTAATTTTTGGCCACTTATTCAAATGGAGCATTCTGAGGAGAAGGAATAATTTGTTTAAAAGCTAATTCGGTTTACAATTCAATGGTTAAAGAATAACCGAAATCGACTGAATTTTCTTTTGGCTAAAAACTGTGAATCGTTTTTTGAAGTGATTTATAAAGAAAGTAAAAAAAAAAGGCTCTTTTATTTATAGGTATCCAATATGATGAAAACGATATACCTATTGTGTATGTTGACGGGGTGTGCACAGATGGCGGTAAGCCAGGCGCTAAAGCGGGCATAGGAGTTTTTTTCAGCGAAAATAATTCCTTGTGAGTATTATTTTTCCTAGCAAAGATGGGCATACTTGTAGTTTTGATGACTAATACGAACATCACTTTCAGTAATTTATCAGCTCCTATGAAAGGAAAAATCCCCTCTTGCGCCGAAGTCGAATTACAAGCTGCGGCTCGCGGAATTGAACAAGCAGCTCGTATAGGTAATTTTGTTGTTTTCTTATTATAAAAACAATCCCATGAAGTATTTACATACTGCTTCAATTAATGACTTTAATTTCTACATAAGCCTAATCAGCAAAAAGGATTAGAAAACCAAAAATATTTCATCACGTTTTGAATATTGGAAAATTTGCTTTATTAATTTCCCTCCCCTTAGATTCGCGCTTGTATCAAATTCTAGAAAAGAAACCAAATTTGAAAAGGAATATCCACTCTCATTGCTCGGTTATATTGAGATCACATTATTTCCAGAACTTATCAAAATGGTATTCCTCATTGGGATAGCATTTAATAAAAAGTATCTTTTTTTCTCTCAAAAACATGGTTCTTCCAGTTACAAACTTGATTTTGTCTCCCAGTTTTGATCTACCAGATGAAATTGGAGAATTTAACTCCATGAATGATGATGAATATTAATCTGCAGGTTTACATCGAGTAGTAGTGGCAACAGACTCACAGTTTGTGATTGATACAGCGACTTCCAAAATACCGCAGTACAAGAAAGATAATTGGAGAACCTTAAATAACGATATACCCGATTATTATGCAACATTAAGGCAGCTGGACAAAGCTATCGAGAGCATGATGGTAGTGAACTGGGTAATGAAATTTTCATGAAATTGTATATTTGAATCTCCTTAGGGTTTCTACTTAAGGTATCAGACGGAAATAATTTCCCCCTTCGCAAAATTTTACAAAGCACAGCATTACTCTAAGTAAGACAGCAAATTGACTTTCTTCTCTTTCGTTTTTTTTTTTTTTTAGAAACTCCTGAAACAACCGACCAGTAGTACTGGACACATCGCTGCATACAAAATGGCTTACAATGGAGCAAAAATGTACAAAAAGAACAACACTCCCGTTCCCAATAAGAAATAAGATACTGTTCAATAAAGTTCGAACTTAGTGTTTCTGAATCCGTACAGAGAGGCTGATATCAAATTGATAACATTCACTCACTTCAGTCAATGATATCTTTCAATATAAAATCTTTATTCGAAAAAACTTATCAATTAGGAGAAGTTTCAGACCAAAATTGAACTCATTTTCAAAGTTTCAAGCCCGTTTGCTGGAAAATATTTTGTAACACCTGTTGTTCCTCTGGGCTCAAAGCAGCAATCAGATTTGCAATTTTATTTGGTTCGGCTGAATTCGATAATGTAGATATACTTCGAGCGAAATATTCGGCAACGTTTCCAATACCTACAACGTGTTATTAAATTTTTTGTTTTGAGGAAATCAACAATTAAGAAAAGTACAGACTAGCTACGTGATTAACATTCGCTTACTTGGGAAAGGATCTTGGTCTGATCGGCTGGCGTGAATTAACTTCGAATACACAACTTCGAATCCACCGTCGGAGGGTAAATTCAGTGTAATATCTTTTTTATCATCATTTTGAGAGGAGCTCAAATTTCGCATAATTTGACTCAGAATTAGAGGCCTTCAAAAAAAGCAATCGTAAAATAACAGGAATGAACTCACACATTAGAATTTCTATTGAACTCTTAAATTACCAGAATTTAATATTAGGTCCATCTAAGATCTGTGTAGCTTCGCACATTATTTTCGTAAGGCCGACAACAACTATCTTCTTTTCAACCATATTCGAACTCACAGCATTTTCATGCAAAAATATTTTTTCTACAATTGATAGGAAGAGACTGCAATGGAGAGAAACGAAAAACATGAAACAAAAAATTCAGGAATATAGAATACGAAAACAATGAAAACGAATTACTTTGCTTGGAGCGAGTCTAATATCGTCACTAAATCAAGTACACCTGAATGCACAGCGTAGAAACACAGGAACACGGTTAGACCTTTAATATATTTGACTGTTTTGAGAGTGCTCAATCTTTGCATAAGCGTTACGAATATTCCTTTTTTTACGGCGTGGTCGAACATTTCACTGAGAAATACAGAGGAATAATTCTTGAAACTAGTTCATTATTTAAATGAGGATGTTTGAGTACAATACTTACGCAGGGCAATTTTCGATCAGGACTCTCAATAAATATAAACCTTCATGATCGTGTGCTTTACTCGCGATTAATTTTTGAAAAACGCCCAACAGAGCCATCTAGAACAGAATAGGATTAATTTTACGAGCCCAATTACGTGACCTTATGAATTTTTTTTCCCCATTGACCTTACCAACTGTAGGTTCGCAACCATTTCAGCAGGATTCATCTTTGAGACATAAGCTGTTAATAATCTAACTAATGGGTGAACGTTCCCACTTCTTTCCCAAAGCATAGGCGTGAACAAGAGTTTATAAAGTTCCAAATACGGCCCTGGAATAGGCTCACCTTTCACTCGGAATTCCAGGAGCATCGATAACAATTGGAAAACGTATGGTATGAATTCTTTGTATAACAGAAGATGAAAACATTATACATACATGGTTCACACAATAAATGAAGAATACGAAGGAACGCAAAAATTTGACATACCAAGAACGTCCTGTTGTAAAATAATACTGAATACAGGAAAAAGCGCAGTTTCAAAAGCATTCACTTCAACCGGATTGACTGAACATACAATTCTGAAATTGTGGAAGTATAGTAACTGAAAACTTCTTACAAACACTCATCTTTTTAAAATCTTTATTTATCATGTACATATAAAACTTACTTAACGCATAAAGCTATGGTTTCAAATAGAGCATGATTGAACTGCGGATTACTAGGATTTTTGGATATCGCTTCCAACTTAATTATCAATTGCCCTAATACGTTCTCCAGGAAGGGTATCGCTTTGTCATTGAGAACACACATGGTTCTCAATATGGCTGGAAAATCAGTTCAACATTCAAATAAACTATGAAAAAAGAAAGAACAAAATCGAGTAATTGTGACCTACCTTTCATGATATATTCATTTTCTCCTGATCCTGGCTTCGATAATGCAGTAAAATAACCTTTCATCAAGGAACCACCTATCGCTGATATGGCACCGATAGTAGCTCTGTAATCAACGTCACGAAGCTCATTTTTTCCACTTTTCAAACGATATTAAAAATTACTCTTATTCTACGTACGATGTGGTTTGAATACATAAGATTTTCTCAATACAAGCAGCTGCATACGTATGAACGACTTTACTATTTGATTCTAGAAATTTTGCTACATTAGGTAACGATCCGAAAACCATCTCTTGCGATAATATACTTCTGAACGTCATCATGTAACGAATACAATCGGCTTTAATGACTGGACATGTGTTCACTGGACAACAAAGGTGAACAATAATTACAACGTAACCTCTGAACCCACGTAACCACTGAAACTCCGACTGCCGAATCTTACCATTTGAATCCGTCAGTTCGGGAAGAATATGCTGAAGGGCAAAATCATTGATGTTGACCAAATTGCTGATTTGAGTAACACCGAATCGCTGTGTTTGACCTCGAGCAGCTAATGATGTGACCAAAAATATAGCTGCATTTTTACATTGCCAATTAGCCGGACTACTCGCATACGTTTCCAACATTGTCTGCAAAATTCCTCCATGAATTCGGAGAAATAGTACACGAAAAACCTTTCCAAAATACTGGCAAAAGTTTACCTTTACATACGTGCTAAAAGAGCCCGATATTTGTTTTTCGTAGGTCTTTGCAAGAGCTTTAACCAAATCACACGCAGCTTTTCGACGCGTATCTACATCCGAGCCTTCGATATCTCTGCGAATGTACTCATCCGGATTATCTTCGAACAGTTCTTCGTCAGATGCTAAAATAAATCGGATAACATGAGATAAAATTTACAAACAATTAGTACAGTTGTGAAACTCTGATGCTGCCATTTGTGGACTTACTTCCGAACTGAATGTTGGGTAAAATGACTTTTTCGCAAATACTGCTAAGAACACTCGGATTTTCAAATAAGTGTTGATATTGTTTGCGTTCTGCGACGGTAGAAAGGAATTGTAACGCATTACATATTAACTGTAAGCGAGGCAATACCATTATTGATTCAATCCTTGATAGCAGACAACAAAAGGTCTACAGTCGCTCTTACCAGATCATATTTTGGTTGAGGTCCCAAACCAACTAGTAAATTCCAAACATCCTCCACAAATCGCGGTACGTAAGGACCAAACTCCTCATCATACTTTTGAGCATACATGACGAGATTTTCACAAATTTGAGAGCGTACTTGCTCAATAATGCCTGCTTCATCATCATCCTGTGTCAAAAAAAATGTTTTAAAGTAGAAATTTCGGAATTGCAAATATGAATTCTAATATTATTGCCTTACATTATTAATCAAACTCGGAGGGCTGAACTCCAAAAGACGGTGAAAATTCTCCATCCATGTTTTCATATTATCTTCAAAAAATTCTGGTAAATCCTAAAAAATCGGAAAGGAGTTCTTAAGTAAGGTATACTCTAACAAGACCTATTTCAAACGCACAAGCTATACCTGAAAATTTAACGAATAAAATATTTTACAAATAAGAAGCAGCGAATTATAAATTACGGCCAACATTTTTGCAGATGTTTCGCTCTGAATCACTTTCATTGTCTCCTGGAACGATAATTATACACACAAAATATTAGTTTAAACTCGGCAGATATTTTATACAGAAAGTATCATACTAACCACCATCAAATTAGTCAAAGATTCGGCGAAAGTATCCAGGACGAATTTAATCTCTTCCCACAACTTTTGAGATTTGAATTCGTATCTGTATTTCTTAAATAGGGAATGCGCCGTTCTCAGAACTCCGTTAATCACTCCGATATTACCTGTGCGACATGTTCTTTTAATAATACGTGATACTATAGAAAAATGATGCACTGTAAGGACTGTGAGGGGAAACTAGGCTGACGGGCGCGAAATTTTGGAAGAATAAGCATGAGCAGGATATATCTGCCAAGAGGATCACAAGTACACTTTACTGTCAATAAAATATATACAGAGTATTGACACTAACCAGTGGCAAACTTTGTTTTCATTTCGTCTAGTAGTCCAGGCCAATTATCTGGAAAATCGTACTTCCCTATGATGGATACGGCATCGCTTAGCTGTTTTTGGATGTTTTCTGGCGCACATAACATCAAATTTATTATGTGTGTTTTAATAATTTCCCTATCCTGACGATAAATTTTATCTTCATTATCTTCCTGAAATAGAGAAATGGATACAAATTAACGATAATTTTTATTCGATTATTTGACTTATTACTTCCATTGATTTCTTACAATTTTCCAATTACGCTTAATGTAGTTCTTGAATACAACAGACGCTGACACTCTGATAGTTATATCGACTGAATCTCTTTCTATTACTTTCAGTAGCAGAACAGGATAGTTCTGATTACGCTCCAAAGATAATAATTGTTGCTCGGCTGCAACGAGAAATTTTGACGAATTCAAATAGAGATGAAGTGATTAACAGCGGATATGTAAACTCATACAATTCTTACCTGGTTGACGAATACTAAGTTCTGGGCTGAGAGATTGGGCTAAGTAATTGGAAAGAACTGATAGATTACTGTCGGAAACCTCCATTTGAAGTCGATTCGAAAAACCGGAATTATTTTAAAATGAGTAATTAGAACGAAGTTTATTTCGTTCTTGATCGCAGAAGAAATTATAGCTGTGTTTGAAGATGATGAGTAGAAACACGAATTGACGAATTTGTCGGGTAAGAACTACATTCTTCGGGCGTATAACGACCCAATTACATCAGCGAATTTTGATTAATCGTCTCGCGAATCTGTCGTAATCGTAGTTTGGACACAGTCTAATAAAAATTTGACTCAACAGAAATTCGAAATCGAACAAGCCGTAAAAATTAAAAATAACCGGCAGTTGTACGCGCTGATGAAATGAATGAACGGCAACGGCTGAACGCGGTATCTGATTAATGATAATGGCTCGATACGATATAACGATAGTAACAGATAAGAGTGGGGGAAAAAAGTCCCTAGGAAGGTGGCAATAGAGATGTTCTGTTTGACGTCACATGTCTTTCACACGTACGTCACACTTGCAAAAATCTGCTAGCTTTAGTCCTTTTCTTTTATTTTTCCATTTTTTACCATCAGTTCATAAGTCATAACTCATAAGTGCCTCTGCTGATGTATATGTGACCACGTCTACAGAAACCCGACTCAGCGTTGAATATCGATCAGGAGAAAAGAATCTTTTACAGAGGGAGAAAGATTCCTTTTCTCCTGATTGTAATTGAACACTAAGCCAGGTTTTTGTAGACGGGGTCACATATATTCCGATTCTACTATAATCTGCTGGTGTAAGTAAGGAACTGCCAGTCCTAAATTATAAGATAGGTATGCGCAAGTGATAAGAAGAGGACCGTCAAAAAAGTCATACTGTCGTGGGTCGCCACGTTGATAAAGTCAAAGGAGGAGCAGTTTAAGGTCGAGCACCTACAAAGGCGCCCTAGTTTAAGGAGATTCAGCTTTCAGGTCGAGTGCTGTGAGAGAAATTTAAATATCAAACGTCAAATTTCAATTGATAATTATTAGAAACTAGAAAGATTATATTAGTGGAAACAAAAAAATAAATGAGTTTACGTTTATTTTTTGTCCTTAGAATTCTTGTGTGTGTTTGAATTTGAAAACAAGAAAAGCATGAGTAATTTGTTCAAGAAAGCAGAAACTGATGACCATTTGAAATTAAGGAATTGAGGATTTTTGTTGAAGTACCAATCATTTAGATTACTGATTATCAAACAATAGCTCACTTGTAACTTTTCTACAGAAGTTTCCAAGAGCATAGTCAGTTTCATTTCCCAAGCATCATAAATATCTTTTACACCAACCCAATAATGCTCAATTTCAAGTGATGACCTGATGACTATTTGAGACAATAATTTCTTCTCTTTCCCTGATTTTTGGAGATGTATTAAACCAAGGAAGAACCCAATGAAAACTTTCAGGAAAACAGAATAGAAAATTAAATATTAAATCAAGAACAAATGTTTAATAAAAATTTTTTACAAAAATTCACAACATAGATAAAAATTTGATGGATTTTTGACATTTTACTCAGTCACATTGAATAAGTAAGAGTAATCTTTAAATGATTTATAAAGTAATCAAGTCCACTGTTGAAAGTACACATGGTATTATTTTTTAATATTCAAATTGTTGTATACCATTTCTAGTACCATCAATTGGAACCTGATGTAATACTTCATCTAAGACTTGCAGTGCCCTGTGAAGATGTACCTGAAAGAAATTAAACAATCACAAGAAGTTAATGATATATATAAAAGGCCCCCCTGCTCCTCAGATTCTAACCCTGTTGCAACTTCTAAGTTTCTTTAATCGATTTATATTTTTTTCTTGTACTGGGTGATGTTGTTTTGAAATTCACCTTTTTTTTTCTGTCTCTCAATATATAATTTTTTCACGAAGTAAAAAATTTTTAGTAGTCGCAATTTCCAATAAAAATGAAACTTTTTTTCTATGATTATAGATATTTCCTTTCATTTTACATCTTTGAAACATATTCTAATTGAATCCTCAAATAGTTCATAAAAAATATTTGTAAGTGTACATACTTCTATCCAGCACGGTGTGTTCTTGATACTAGTTCGAGGATAATCTGGGCCCCAGCCTTTGACAAAACTCAATCTCACAATACACTGACGTCTCAGATCATCAACACTTATATTTCCATTATCTAGAACAATAAAAATTTATAAAAAATGAAAATATTTCAATCGTAATTTCTTTCTAAATGAAATAAATGGATTCTCACTAAATGAATTAGCTGCTACCCCACCAACAACAGGTGGGTTAGAAATTTGGCCAGAAACTGCTGCTGCTTGAGCTAACGCTGCAGTTTGGGCAGTAATAGCTTGTTGTTGCATTTGTCGGTAACATTGTCGTAAATCAAATACCTGCGCATCATAATTTCAAATACATACTGAACAAGCGATTGGAAAAACAAGAATCAAACAAAGAACAAAATAACTCAAGATTTGACCTTAATGTAAGCTTCCGGATATATTTTATGAACTGCATCACCTGGCGCACGACCTGCTTCTCTATCCAGATAATACGATTGGACAAAAACTGAGTGCTGGCTAAGACAGTTAAGCCATACATCACCTTCATTCTTCAAATCAAGTTTCACACCTTTTCCAATGTGTAATCTGAAAACATATACGTAAGTATATTGAATAGAGAAATTTATCTTTCAAAACATTCCACCCTCCGATTTTCACCTCGCTTTCTCGCTTTGTTCAGTTCTATGCACATTACTCAAGGCACCCAAACAAAATCTATTCCCACCAGAAGGATCGACATAGCCATCAACGGTAACCGATGGCAACGATGACGACACTTTGAATGTTTCCCCAACTTGGGTATCCAATTCGAAATAAGCAACAGAGCACCAATATTCTGGGGGCGGTTGATTCGATATAGAAGATACTGGGCCGATATCTTGAGGAACGTTACGAGTCCCTATAAATAGAAGTGAGGGGTTATTGACACCTCTAGAATTTGTTTCATAATTGATGAATTTTAGAAGCATACAATAATTTGATCGAGACGGTCGTGTCGAACGCGTGTATATTAATGTACTGGACGGCGTCCAATTAGATTGTGACTGATTATTTTGATTATTTGGTGAATGATTATCAGGTGAGCTATGGTTGTTATTACTCTGCGAATATCCATTTTGATGATTATGGATAGGAGATACTGGTGCTCGAGTTTCATTTAGGTCCCCTAGAAAGACATAAAAATCGGAATGTAAGGAAAATAAAAAAAAAAAAAAAAAAAAAGTATAAATCATAATAATTAAAGTCTTCAGGTATTACCGTGAACACTTGTCGCGAGTGAGATAGTATACGGATGAGGTTGTATTGAGTGAGAACCAGGATGATTAGAACTCGCCGTAGGTGCAGAGGTATTCAACATAAGAAGCGAATTTGAAGATACAGAATTAGCTTGATTATTTACATTCATGATCGTTGCTGATGATGACATGGTGGATGTTGAGCAAGTCTGCATTCCAGTAGTCGCATTATCTTTAACACTCAACTCGGAAAAATCTGTAGGCACATGTAAAAAGGATAAATTAAAAAAGCAACACGCCAATCTCAAGATGAAATATGTGGGGAAGTGAGTTCTAAAATACAGAAAACGAAAAATTGAAATAACTTCATCATTATATTGTACAGTCATAAGTAATACATAGTTTTCTTCTCAGCTGAATTATGTGAAATTGCACGGTAAATATTTACAACTTTGCTATTCAGCAAGAGGATATGAACTATCTTTTTAAATTTTTCAAACGGTTCAATGCAAATCACAAAATATCGATTCAATTCGCTTTTTCACGTCTCGTTATCAAGATTCGGGAATTTTGTTGGATATTTTGTAATGTCAACATTTTTTCTTTTGTATCGTTCATAAAACAATCAAAGGGAAAGAAACAGTCGACAGGAGAAAGAAATTTCTTCGACACACGAGACAAATTTTATAGAATCACCGCATTTGCTCGAAGCTTTGAAAATTAACTTAGATCCAAAATATAAAAATGCCTTAACCACAAATGATTGGTTTGCGACGTAGGAGTACTTAAAGGACGAAGACTATATACTCTTCTACGTTTCTAAATGAGGAAAAAAAATTACTCACGATGAAAGTAAGCTCGGTACTTACTGAGAACAGGTGATATTCCATTATATTGGTTCTTTTTGCGAGGTTCGAATGTATCATGTCGATGAGATTCACTTGAGTAACCTAAGACAGAAGAAAACGACTTCACAACACGCAGATAGCCTACATACCCCTCAACTATATTCTCGTCTATTGGTATACTTCTAAGAACATTTTAAAAATCATCATCAAATACAATACAAATATTGTTTCCCTTCGAACCGAAGAAAAACTTGGATTACAATTTCAAGAATAAATGCCACACATTGACACAGGTATAGCCTATACCAGAAGAGAAAGGTTTTTTACGACGAACTAAATTATTCATAAAATAATAAAAGGACTTGTCCAGACGAGTATATCATAAACAAAATAATGAGCTTGAAAGCACTGTCGTCTTAAAAAATTTTTTACTTATACGACGATCGACGTTTCGAACGTACACACGTTCTTCTTCAGGATCGGACAGTGCTTTCAAGCTCATTATTTTGTTTAAATTATTCATAATCAACTGACCATTAGCAGATTGTGGAGATGGTAAATATTGAGGAGTATGCTGAACACTGCTGGCTTGATTATCGACTTCCAAACCAGTGGACGAAGATGTTGACGCGGAACTTGACGACAACCCCGCAATAGAGTATTCATCTGTAGATTTGACACCGTCAGCTTGTAAGCTCAAGCCAGAAAAATCTTGAAAAATACGATAAAAATATAATTAAGAATTGCGATCATGTCTGGGAAAAATTATATACGATGTAATTACTGAGAAAACACATGCACGTACCAATACCGGGCGATACGACTCGTTCATAATGATAGGGATTCACACAAACGGAGTCCTGTTTCAAATCGAAAGCATACTGACAAAACTTGTGATGTTTCAATTCATTCTTGTGAAGATCAGGCCATCTCCATATTTTGGCGTAGATAACGTGAGGAAATCCTTTTTTTCCAGCTACCTACAATTCCAAAATAATGCTCTATAGAATCTAACAGAAAAATAAAATATGTTTCATGAGAGATTTTTCATGCTGTACCTGCAATCGACCATCCAACGTCCTCTGAATGGTCACGCATTTTGTAAGGTGCGATCCATTCGTGGTTATTGCTGTGATCAAACTATCTAACTCGTCGCGTTTTTCCTGGTGAAAACCGTTTCGTTCAAAGAAAGCATCCTTCTGATATCCCAAGCAAAAGAACTATCGTTAAATATACTAAAATTACCTTTAATTTTTTTACCAAACTCTCGATAGCTCTTTTGGCGAAAGTTTCAGTTTCCCATCCTTGTCTATGACACATCAAACTGTGAACAATACTGAGACAAGCGTCGGCAGATGTGGGCATAGTTACTGTAAGAATCCAATGGTCATCAGTTTTCAGAATTAAAAATATAATAGATACTTCGGAAACTTTTAGTTTATGATGTAAACAGTTGAACGATTGAACTTTTGAAAATATAATTATACAGTCAAGCATTGGCGGACAGTTTTCTGTAGAAGAGATCATTCTGAGAACAGGTACGCGAAATTTCCGCTTGAAGCTAACTAGGTACATTTCCTCGGTTCGGGACTATTGCGGATTTAGACACTTTGAACAGGAAAAATGTCAAAAATGATGTTTATATTTAACTGAATTACTTACCAGCCATATCTCCCCATTAGCGGTTGTCATGGACAGTATTAATGACAGCAACAAGTATCCTCCGAACGAGGTAGACGAGTAACTCAGACTACTTCAATTCCATCGGCGTATCTGTTAACATAATTCATTCATTCTTACCCGTTATCAAATTTTATGGTTGATCATTATGAATGAAATGAGAAATACTCAAAAAATTCAATGACACAGTAGAATACAGACTTTAAGAGACGAGGAAAAGTCGAAGTTTCGAATTTCAGTAGATGATGATTATTATTATTGCTACTTTGAAGTTTTATCTCGTTTCTTGCTTTAGTTTCTTGTAAGTTGTTGATCCTCACACCTCCTTCCCCTGTGCCATTCTAAAATGTCGAAAACTCGTATCGTAGTACACCCAGTCGTGCACTTCTGTGTCTGTGATGTTTTCGTATTCCTCTCTTCCCCTGTCTCAACCTGTCTCGGCAGACCGCTACCGAACAAACCGTACTAAGTCGGCTTCCGGAACGTGGGGAAAGAAGGATTTTGGATTTGAACACATGTACAATTTTCTGCCTGTACCCTGTTTTATACAGCTTGCTTGCACGTTATTGTTATGGAAACTCTCTGTTATCTATATACACATCGAACGTCGACAATTTCGTTTGTTCAGTCGATTATTAAGAACTCCATTCCGTAATGTAAATGATAAATAATAATTTTCTTGTGGCAAGTATATGTGATATCGTGAGAGCAACCTTGCTGTTGTGGAACTTTTCCTGCGATAAAAACCCTGCGTGAAAATTGTCGGTTTTAGTGGGCTAATTCATTATGGTAAATCAAGGATCAAATTCTGACCAATTTTCTGTAGTTCCGGATGGTTTCAAAACCCCACTTGACGTTAGTATGGTCTATATTTCTACATATTTTTGAGCATATTGTTGCGAAATTCAATTCAAATTTTATGCTCATTCCGCAGTATGAATCCGAACACTTTCGTAAGCTCTTCATCGGTGGCTTAGATCATCGAACTACTGATGTTAAACTGAAAAACTATTTCGAATCATGGGGAGAGATCGTCGACGTGGTCGTCATGAAAGATCCCAAAACAAAACGGTGAAAACAAATTCTTTATTCTCTACAAGTAACGTTTTGGTTCGAGTCCTAAATCGTACACTTATTTTTTGTTGTGTGCGAGTAGATCCCGCGGATTCGGCTTCATCACTTATTCTGAAACAAGTATGGTTGACGCAGCTCAAGCTGCTCGCCCTCACAAGATAGATGGAAAAGTAGTAGAACCTAAACGCGCTGTTCCTAGAAACGTTAGTACGATGATACCTAAAGGACGTTTTGCGTATTGTTACCTCAATCGTATCATATATTTGATGAACTATTCCTACCTTTTTTTTATTGCTATTCCAATCGTATTATGAATTTTTATACTCTTTCAGCAAATAATTTCCCCTGAAATTAGTGCTAGTGTAAACAAAATTTTTGTTGCTGGACTTCGAAATGACGTTTCAGAAGAAGATCTGACGAATTATTTTAGCAAATATGGTCAAATATTGAGTGTCACTTTGGTCACTGACAAAGAAACAGGCAAGAAACGAGGATACGGCTTCGTCGAGTTTGATGATTATGATACAGTTGATCGCATCTGTTGTAGGTTTCTGTTTCCTGACTAGGCTATCTATAGTTTGAAATAAGTTTATCCTATTCCCGTTGCTCAATTTACCATACATTTCTAGTGGCGGGGAAACATGTGATCAAGAATAAGTTGTTGGACGTTAAAAAAGCTTTTAATAAAGCAGAAATGTCGAAATCAAACGCTAGAAATCAGAACCAGGATATCAGTTTTAATTCTCACAACGCTAACGATTGGAATACCCGAGGTTGTTCATCGGACGTGTGTCCGAATGATGCCTGGTCTGGACAACGACCTACGAATTTGGGGCCGAATATGTGTGTCCCTGGTTATGGTTCTGCTTCAGTATGGGGTAAGCTCTTATTGATTTTATTATATCTCTTCATTCGTATCGAATGTAACAATCATCATAGGTCCGAACAACTGGCCATCAGGTCCACCTGGTGGTATGGCAATACCTACTAACATAGGTCCTGGTCCCATGATCGGAAGCGTGTGTCCTGGTGGGATAGGAGGAATGAACAATGTGGGAATGACTCCGATGGGTCCACCAGCAATTGGGAATGTGGCCGAGATACCTTCTTACAACATGAGTCAGAATATGAGCATGGGTATCAATAGTGGAGATCCTTCATTGGGGGTAGGAATATGTGGCGCAGGAATCGGACCAACAAGCACAAATGGCGTCGCTGTTGTATCGGGTATGAATCAGAATATGGCTCCAGGAATGCCATCCTATATAGTACCTGGCTTGACAAACACTTCAAGAATGCTGAATCTATCAACAGGTTATTGGAACTTTGGATCTTCAATGACTAGTCCTAATTGGTCTCAACAATCTCAAAATTATGGAACACCCTATCAACAAAATTACGGAGGGGGTCCCATTCGGAGTGGACCGACCATCAATCCTTCGGCGCGAATTGCACCTTACAATACAAGTAATAAAATTCGTAAATTGCTTATTGTTTGTTTTGATGTTTGTGTATTATTTGCATTTGTGAGTTCATAGGTTCAACCAACAATAATCAGTCAACAAGTAATTTTGAACAGGCGTACAGTATGCCAGCAAATAATACAAGACGGTATTAAAATATATTGCATCCAATGATGTTTGGCTCGTACGTAAGTTTACATTTTTTTGTACACAGTAAAGAATAAAGATGAAGGCTCCCATCAACTAATGTCTCTTCTTCTTTATCATTCACTCTGTTACAGTTGATAATTTCTGTTCTTTGCAAACAGGTTTGTTACTCGTGGTTGAAACAAAAAATGAAGTAAGAATTTGTCGTTAAGAGCGTGATTTGTAGGCAACGGATTAATTTGATACCAGATCTTTAGTGAGATCCATATTTTTTATTTGTAATTTTTGCGTTGTTTATTTAGCTTTTGTTAATCATTTTGAAGATTAGGTACGAGTGTTTTCTTCTTTACTTCTTTCATATTTATAATACGCTTACGTAATTCTTTGCATGTGCACTCCTTGAAATTTATCTTGATTACAATCTGTTTTATATCGTTGTGTAATATCGATAGGTTAAATTAATGTTAGGCTATAATTTGACAAGAATTCGTACAGTGTACGGTAAAATAAAAAGCCGTCCTCCTTTTCTAGATAAATGGTTTTTCTTTTAACGATTATATTTACCTTAGATGATGTTTTCTTGATCTTCTTCAAGCGAGTAGAATAATAAAGTTGAAACGAAGGAGATGATATTTTTTGTACATCTTCGTGATATCTATGAACTTAGGAAGTAGGTACTTATTTATCGGTTATCGAGGAAAAAGGAAGCCTTTATTACTTTCAAGATTTCGTACATGTAGAGTATTCTTAAAAGATCATTTTCCTAGAATATTTCAAGTTATAAATTCGACAATTATTCTCTGCGTCACTAAGGTGATCTGAAAAACAGGAAGGAATAATGTATCATTTTCGATATGCCCCAAATCCAAAATTTTCATTTCTGGGAATTATCACTGTGAAGATATATGAACTAGAACGAAACAGACAGTACAATACAGACTAGGATATTCGAAGATAGTAATTCTACTTACAATTATGAGTGCAGATTAAACTGCAGCGTTAGAATAGGCACACTTCATGAGACGAGTTGTATTGAATTTTATTAAATATTAATTAATTAATACGTCAAGTAAAATTACCATTAGTGGTAAGTTCAGGCCTACGTAACGAATTATTAGGTATTCGCTAGCTTGCTCGAAAAATGCGCAGTAAGGAGGTAGGTTGTATCTTAGGATTTAAATGTGTAATCACTGGTATATGAAAATCATCTGCACTACAGGAATATTGAAAAATAAGAAGATGATAAAGTTTCATCGGCGTCAAGGAAAATGAGAATTAAAATCTGAACAGTTGGAAAAAATCCATCCTATTCAATCATTTTCATCTCTGAGGAGTATTTTGAAAATAGTTGCAACTCCTTCAATTGACAGAAATTAATATCTGCGGATATGTTTACCTGCTTCTGGAACCACTACGAGTGACTGGCTGAAAAAAAATAAAATCACGACAAGTCTGGAGATAAATGATTAGATTGGCTTCGTATCATTATAATTCCGGTCCTCTTGTAAATGCCACGAATAGATAATTTTTTTTTAGAATTTGTTTGATGAGGTATATTTCATTGTTTTATCTTTTTTTTTTTCGTATAGATTAACGGTGAAAAGTTCAACTTGCACGAAAGACAACTTGGAAAAAAAAAGTGAACTCTTTTAAGAGTATTAAGATAATTTTTAGACTGTTCTTTGTGTATTTTACGAATATTTCACCTTGTTGTAAATTAGGAAAGAATAATTTAGTACCCCTTACCAAAGGTCAAGATAATTATTGCATTATGCGGGTACATTTGGTTTTAGACAATTTTTAACATTTCTGAGTATATGTTTTATAGGCACCGTACTAACTCTTTCATCTCAGAAGACGTGATCGTGATGAAACTGTCGCATTCGTAAGTAAATTCTGATGGGCCTTCGGACATCCTAAGAGCGTGGAAACAGAAATCAGATACGTATTTGCTTTTTTCTGTTTAATTTGTATTCTAAAATACTTCAAAGAACGCGAATTTCTTTGTACAAATGTCCCGTTTTCTCCTCTTCAGGAATCGAATGAACAGTCACGAGTTGATTGATGAACAGAACTTTTTCGCAGTGAACCAATCATTGAAGAATAAATACATGAAGCAGTAAGAATTCGGATGATTTTTTTCGTATTCCGTCAATGGTTTATTACATGCTGTGCAAATACCTATTTTACTGCAATACAAATAAAAATTCGATTTTACCCTAAATATATACATCGTCAAAGAACCAAATTATAAAATTAATGTAAATGCAAAACGAATAGAAGAATAACTTGAGGGATAAGATTTCATTCTTTCAACTACGATTCGTTATTCAAGTGTAAAAATAATAACATATCAGCAATTTCTAATTTTAAGGCGGCACGCTTCTCGTAGAATCTTAGACGATCTAATATGCTGTCATTATCATTGATGAGAATCATTGCCGGAACGCATAAATATTTACGAGCGATCCTCACCAAATTTGGGCATTTATTTGTCATATTCTGCCACCATTGGAGGGGACATTCTTCTAGAAGAGCGTTACCTTCAGCTTCGAAATATGTTATTTCATTGCGAACCTTATCTTCCACCGTAAGAGCTTGCTTCTTGACCTTTAAGTTATTGAACAACATATTCATTCCGGAAAGACGATTCATTTTTTTGGGAGGCGAATCATTCGATTGAGGTTTTTCGAAAGATATAAATCCTTCGGTCTTTACCAATAGAATTAACGTCTCCTCCAACTCTTTCTTCACATTGTAGTTCGCGTTCTGCTTTACAAAACTTTTGAAACGAGGATCCAACATCGTAGTCATTTCTGTGAAACTTCGGACATCACTGTTAGCATAAGCTTGATTCAAATAATTTTTCATCAATTTTTTTATCTCAGTAATAAATGGAGAATCGTCATCCAGAGGTTCAAAAACATTGTTAGTGACTTTCCAAAGTAAAGGTTTCACTAGTGAAATAATTGGACATTTTTCTTCAAAAAAAGTAGTCACAATCGTTTTTAGTGATTCCAGTACGTCTACCAAATCATTCACCTTTTTCCAATCAATCGCTTTTAGGGGACATTCTGGCGAATATTCTATAATCTTGTTTTTTCGCAGCAACAAACCGTACAGCATATAATAAGTGGTCAACCATGAACCTGACTTGTCGAAACCGAAAATATGCGAAGAATACTCATCATAATTGTCGCTCAATTCACAGTCGCTATCTTTTTCTATCCTCGATGTTTGTACGATCTCCATAGCCAGCCGACATTTCTTCAAAAGTTCGGTAACGCTCGGTAGATTGAAAATTTTCTCTGAACACAGCTTCTCCATCAAAAACATAAAACAAGGTATTTGAATGACATCTTTTGAATTTAAATATTCTTTCAAGCCTGTAAGCGAAAACGCTGCCAGCACAGCTGAAATGGCATCCAAATTTATGTTCCACTCGTTCAGAAGTTTCTCTATGGCATTTCCCCACTCTTCAGTTGAGTTCATACCGGAGCATAATATCGTACCCAAGATCTTGGTAGTGAGTTCTGCACATCCTGATTGAAAATAATGGGCATAAATTGATAGAGATTTTACGTCGTCTAGAGACGTCCACTCTTCCATACTTAGAGACAAATTAGTAATGGAACCTGATATAATGGAATTGTGTATTTGTTCTCTAGCAGCTATATATATGCTCGGAATGATGTCCACAGTTATTCTACTCTCATTAGGTATTAAAACAGTCTTATTTGAGAGACTGGACATGAGCCGATGAAAACCATTACCATCGACTATCCCGGGTTGAATCAAATCTGATACAATGAAATTTATTATAGCGTCACTCATTTCGGTCGATTCAACTGTTTCCTCTGGCGAATGCTTCTCTTGAGCATACGAAAGAAGTTCTTCATCATTGGGGAAAATGATAGAAATGTTTGCCAGATCATTATCATTCCCCTCTTCAGAAACAACAAGCGTAGGAACATCTTTCACAGATTTACGAGACGCCACGGGCGAATTTTCGGCATTCAGAACACTGATTTCAGAAAACTCGAAATTTCCATTGGATTCGTCCGTGAACTTTTTCGCAGTTGAGTCTCTTTCTCCTTTCAATTCCTCTTTCTCAACTCTACTAATAAGATCTTTATGACGACAACGCAAATGTGTTCGTAGATTACTGGTATTGCGATTGTAGACCATTTGAGCTCTACATAACGTACAAACAATTACATCCTTAGTCGTTATTCTTCTTTCCTCGTCAGCTGGAAATCCGAAGAACTTCCAGTAAATACTACGCATTCGTACAGGGACTACCAACTTTTTATAGGCTACATTCGGTCGTTTTTTCGTCTGAGTTTCCAGTTCTACATGAATGTCATCCGCCGTAGCAGAATTGGGGGTGAAAATACGTTTCATGGTGACGAGGGTGGGTAGCTTTCTTTCTCAGCTCATACGAAAATTGTTGAAGAGAAGCACGGCGGAAGAAATCACCAACAGATTAATGATTTCGATATGGAAATTGTGCTGCTAAAGGTTTAGAATTAATAATAATCTGAAAATCGAACCATCGTCTGTACCGAAGAACTGATACCAAACATCGAACAACTGTATCGATACACAACGCCGCTTTTCCAAATGAGCAGACGCTCGGGATGCGTGTTCCGAGAAGTTTCTGCAACATCCAACGTTATGGAACTTTGAAGTTTTCAAAAGCGTACCAATGAAAGCTTACTAAAACAAGGTTTGCAAAGACTCGCAATATTCAGGACTGTTGAGCAATAGAAATGAAGAGAGTACAGTACATACAACTTATTTTACAATCGATAGTTATCACGATTCACGTTATTTTGATTTTGATCAATGTCAAACGATGGATTTTTTCATAGGCGATATTGATAGGGACGATACTGTGGACGAAGTGCGCGCTATTCGGCCCGGTCATCCACAAGGAGCGCTAGTGATATGAGTGGTCCATTCAACAGAAATGGAACTTTTACCGGATCTATGGGCTATGATAAATTGAGGACGTATCAGTAAATGCGGGGACCATGATTTTTAGACGTTTCAGTTCATTGCCGATCTTTTTTTTTTTGTTTTTTGGATGGGATTTTACTAAGAAGGGCCTCCACGTCATCTCTTCTCTCCCGTTTCCTCTGAATTCAATATTCAACAGATTGACAATGATCTTATAGAAAAAGAGTTGCTCTTCAATTTTTGTTCTTACACTTTTTTTGATTGAACTTATTGTTATAAAGTTATATCTACTCAAAACTTCAAATTCGTTTTTCTATGTTTAGTATTTCCTTGCGGAGGCTCTTTTTACAACAATTATACGTGAAAAAAAAAACAGAAAAATTTAAAATAACACGCGAATCAAATAAGCGAAATTGAGTTATTTATTATAATCCAATTTGTAGATTTTTTGTAGTTTTCTACAAGGGGACACCTGATATTGCCATAAGGCCATATTATATGGTACGACAAGAACCCCAATCAGCTTTATTTTGAAGTTTTTTTGATATTTTTGTAGACACGTGATAGCGATAATTTGTGTGACGACAGCTTGTATCCCATTCTCACTTTCAGAAAATGGCAAGCCAGGGCAGGTCGACGCTCGGTAAACATTGTTCCCACTTGAAGCCCTCAAATGCAAAAGGCTTCAGGAATTCAGAAGGAAAGAGAGGGCTTTAAATGAAAATTGAATGGGTAATTTTCCCACATGGAGTCCGGGGATTTGAGAGTCCTTGTTGAAGCTCTTTGAGCCCGGAAATCCAGAAGGCTTCAACTGGGAAAAAAGTGGAAACATGGAGATTAACGGGGGAGTGGTTTTTCTCTCATTTTCAGGGCTTCTGAGGGGAGACAAATTATTTACCGTGCATCAATGGTAACTTGATAAGACGTTACTTTAAATTGATGTTCTTCCAATTGCTTGTTATATGAATTTTTGGGCAAACTGGCAGCCCACCTTTCATCTAAACGGGCAAAACGCATAACGCAAAAAACAAAAAAGGAATGGATGTCATACAACTGTTGAACTGAACGGATACAATCAGAAGAGCACTAAGCAACAATCAATCTGAAGAATTGGTAATGTATGAACTTGGATAGCGATACTTGACGGCTCAACTGAACCGGTCGATCGCCAACGTTCTGGAGGTGTAGCAAAAAAAAAATTATAGATTTCAGATTTTTGATGTAGCTATTCGGTCCAAATCTCTCTTTCATTACCAACTCGATTGCAGCGCGTGGACGGCCTTCCGGTTTATTATCATCACCTATACCGATTTACGGCAAACTGGTCAGGCAAACAATGGTACGCGATTTTTATGAGAATGAGTTGTTTGTATACTTCTTCCAATCATTCATCTGACTTACAAGAAATAATTTGTTTCGATAAGTTATAATAGATTCAAATTTTAAGAACAGAAGAAATAAAATAAGATTGAACTAGAACGACTAAGATCTTACAATAAAACATAAATGACGGGAGAAACGATCATTCGACTAATTAAGTACACGAGAGAAAGTTTCCTACTCGTTTGAAGCGTGCCAGGACCAAATTTTACATAGCTGATCAAACACGAAATCTTCCATATTACAGGATTATAACAAGAAACATTCTATCCTAGTCATAATAATAATAATGATGGATAAACATGGAAAATGAATGATAAATGAAAAATTTTCATTGAAATATTTAATCCTCAATAGTGGCTGATGCAGTTGCTAAAATGATTTCGAATGAAAACGGCTGGAATATGTATCCTGTTCCGGAATAAAATTTACTCTGGAATTCAACCCTAGAATCACAAAAAATACTCAGGAAATGAACAAAATGAATCATTTCTCGAATATATGTCAAATATCTAAGTTTCCGCTTACCAATGTAAACGTAAAGTGTGAAGAAACGCTGATAGCCCCTCCATGAGAACTAGAATTCCGACCGTCAAGATAGCCCATACGGCAAATACGGCCCACAATATGACACCACCAACCCACGACTCAGAAACCAGACCGATTCTTAATAACATCGTCCAGAGTACTTCCGACAGTTCTAACAAGTAAATAATGATAATTTTACAAAATGAATCTCGTTGTGACGTATCTCAAGATAGCATTTAGAAAGAAAACTTACGAGCGTGAGCAAGCGACAAAGCCCATAGTCGAAGATAAGATGCAGAATGACTAACAGAACCTAAAACATATTCAATAGTATGAATGGCCTGATGAATGAACAATTCGCTCAATTCTTCATCTTCTTCAGGTTTGCCTGGTGGATGCGATACATTATTAATGGTAACAACATGACCATCAGCTTCGCCGTTTTCTCCGGGCATTTGACTACTGGCCAACTGCTGTCAAAATCAAATGCAAAACGCAGTTCTATAATCGTAGATACGTAATGGACAAAATTAGTACACGAGTCCCTTACCATTTCATGTTGTCTTTTTTGTTCCTTCATAACAATTACCGGCTTGGCGAACAACATCCACGGTACGCACAGTAATGCGACAAAAAGAAGCAACTTTTGAAGATATTCCTACGGGCATTAAGCATGGTTATATCATTTAGCTGTTACACTACAGCTACGGTAAATCAACCTTTAAGTAATTTTACCTGTCCTTTAAACATGTAGACAGTATCGCAATTTGGCAGCGCATCAACGTCATACTTCATCAAAACCATATTAATAAAGGTAATTAGTATAGATGGAGCGCATCCAGGGCCATTAGGAAAAGCTGTAATATAATTTTTCAAATTTACAATTATATATAAGAAATTTTTCTTTCAATACCAATCACGAACACTCACATTCTTTAGGTCCGTATACAATCCATTTAATGAACATTAACATGACCATATAGAAAAATAGGAATGTCAAAAAAATAATTTGTGGAAGAAAGTCGCAGTATACGTTCAAAGGTTTCTTGAAGTACCTGAAAGATGATAGAAAAAAGTAAGGCAAGTAGTATCAAAGAAGATTATGTTAACGTCAGACAGTTTACTCACGTATAATTAGAATAACTCAGAACTACACCAAATAACATATGGATTACGCCGAAAATAATGGAAATTTTCAATTTGTACGAATTTAGATACACAATTTTGTTGCTCGCTAACTGTAAAGTAAATCGAAGAATTAAAAAAATGGCGAGATTTCTACAATGAGCATCAATTACGGATTATAAACTCAAGATTCAAATTGCAAAATATTTTCTGCACAGTGACTGACCTGCCATATTGGATCCATTCCAAATGGATAAGGAGTTCCCGAGAAATCAGCTGTAGACGGATTCAGAGTCCAATCTTCTTCCATACTAGCCTGCGTTATATTATTTACTTTCCAATGCGATCCGAATAAATTTAGCGACTTGGAAAATATGTCGTTGTATATGAGGCCAGTGTACATCGAAAACGCACCCATTAATAATACAATATAACGTCCACCGAAGAATATGTTCCATATCTAAAACAGAGACAAATATTAAAATATCTACCGCTTTCTCATTATATTTGTGAATGGTTAACACGGAATCAAACTTACTTCATTTGTGCTTTTTTTCGCCATTAAAGGTTTTTCTTTCCAAACCATCCATGCCGCAAACAAAAACATCAATATACCATGGCCAAAATCACCGAACATGACAGCGAATAAGAATGGGAATGTAATGATAGTGTAAGGAGCTGAGAAAGAGATTTAATTTTTTTAGCATCATAACTCGCATCAAATTAAAGACCGCAAAAAAATACGTACTAGGATTGACTTCTCGGTAGTTGGCAACGCCGTAAGCGTCTACCAAGTTTTGAAATGCACCAGTAAATTTATTGGTACGATTATACGTGGGAGGATCTTCGTAAGTTTCCATCCTGTTCAATATAGGAGGGACAGAACTGCCACTTCTCTCCTAAAATGAAACCGATTATAACTTCCAAACTGCGAAAAAATTTCAATCCTACAATCAATCGTGACCTACCGTTCCTCTCCTCAGAGCTAGTTGAATAGCTTCGGTGTCTAGAAGTGGTACCCAGCACTCGGCAATTAGACACTTCTGCGTCACATCCAAATTGAAAAGATTCAAAGTATGGTAAATGGCCTTAATTTTGCGCACTTTTACAAACCAATTTTTTACATTCTTAGCCGCCGCGACCAACACTCGATGACGATGATCTTGCGTTTGTCCTAATACCTGGAAATTAATTTATTATGGAGAAGATGAAATCGATATCTCCTAATGTAGTCACTGTAGGTACAGAAATTTCACACTAACGGTGTTCAAATCTTCGATACGCGTCATCACACCCATAGCCATTTCTCTACGATCGGCAGGTGTTTCCGGACATGGATATAAAGTCGCGCGAAATCCTTCGCAGATCTTCTTTACTCTGGTTTTCAGCTGATCTCCTTGGAAGAATATTATGAAGACTGATTTCAGCACTTTATCTCCCTAAAATAATAATAGCTAGATAAATCTCATCACATCATATTTTCTACTTAGATCTGATCGAGTTTCGAAACGTACCGTCGACGGATCTTCCAAAGGTGATTCGATCTCGGTTTGTCTGAGGAAAACATTACCACGACAGGCTCTCCATAGCATCCGTTCGAAAGATGGTATTCGTTCTCGTAAAATAACGCCGGCTACAAACCTAATATCACAACAAAAGATTCAATAGTTTGAACGATACTCTTGCTAATGAAACTAAACCATGTAACTGAATTCTGATCGAAAAACAACTTGTTCATGAAAACGTTTTTTTGTTTTTTTTTTTCTGTTTTTCTTTTGGCATTAAAACAAACGAGGCCATGAGTTTCAAACGAAACTGTGATAATGAGAAATTATAAAATAGCTGAAAAATATTCAAGCAATATATTGTAGATTAAAAAATAACAAAACACAAAAGTTGTCGCAACATTCGTGTACTCGAAAAAGAGAAAAGCTGGTACAGAATTAGAAGAAATTGATCGTTTTTTCTACCCTCAATACCTCCTTCACAGTTGATAATTTTTTAAAGGGTAGCAATAGAATAAAACTGTTAGCTAAGTGATGATCGGTCAATCCTGACTTGTCACTTGGATTTATACATTTACGAGTACATGCAAATATTACTTTCACTTTAACCCCATGGAATTAGAGACTACACGTTCTTCTCATCTACGCGATACCACCATCAAACTACCCCATAACCTAGTCAATCAGGTTCTAAAAATAATCCGGTGAAAATAAATAGCATAACAAACAAGATTAAAACCGAAAAATTCCCAAGTTCTTTAGACTCGAGCTACGTAAATCATTTGAGATCACGAATGAAAAAATTAAGACTAGTGACCATCGTGTGACGCAAGATATTATATAGGTATTATTGTCTTGCTACTATATTGACAACAAATTAGAGGTGTGTACGTGTGTATAATACAATTAGCAATATCAACTAAAAGGTAGTACATATCAGTGAATGAAAGCCACACTTTTGTGTAACATTATTAAACGTCTTAGAGGGTGGTTACAGACCGACTAATAAAAAGATGACCAAAAGCGTCGAAACCGTTCGTATTATTACAAGGTCGAAATAATTCACTGTTCTCTCTGAAAAATAATACAGGAAAATTTGAGGTACGTTAGAGACGTACAAATAAAATGTCCGAAGATTTTCTGAGTAAAATCGAGTTCTCATACAGCGCAACTAATCGTCCAACTGGGAAGGATTTATGGTACACCAGGAACAGTTCTCTGATATTTTTATCATAAATAATAGCGAAAAAACTAAAGACAAGCAACCTCGCGAAATTCTTTCGTTAGTCGGATAGTATTGAAAACTCTCAAAAAACTCGGTCCATACTCAAAATAATTTTAAAATACTCAACTTGAACAATTTCGTCACATGTTGTAAAAAAAACGGGATCTAATTCTATAACAACATTGTCATAGTTTTAAGCCAAGGATCCGTTCGAGACTCGCAGGAAATTGTATAATCCTTTTTCCATACTGAGAATACGGAAGTACACGAAGCAAACTTTTGTGGCAGAAGAAGAGATGCGTTGAACTCCAAGAGACTTTCGGTCAATCCTCTAGGGAAGAAATGCAGTTCTTGATAACGCTAAAGGGGATGAAGATCTCGCGTCAAAATTTAACACTTCGGATGTAACCTATTCAGGACTATCCTTTCACGAAAATCTTTAATATCTATTTAGCACTTGTAATTGCCACAAGAATATGATTTTTTCTCTGAATCTTTATCGGAATAAACCTCACAAAATGATAAGATACGACTCCTTTCAATTATGAGAGAACACTTAACTAAAATATAAATGTATTGTTTTCATGGCAGACACAAAAATCCTGAAATCTAAGGTTATTTACAACACATGAAGCATAACAAGGCGGAGTTTAGAAGGATTATTGGTTTTACTCAATCAGAATGCGAACTTACCGTCATATTGGCTGATAATGCGAAAATTCAACAGTGATACAATTGTCTCAATATTTTAGACCTATGTGTGTTTACATATTTTTACTCGGCTGAATAGCATTATTTCATACGGTAAGATGTCATGCAAATCCATACAAAGAAGAATGAAAATTTTTGGACGTTTCTCGCCTAAATTGACGGAAACGTTTCAAGACATTTATCTGATATTCGAGTTCAAGAGAATAAAGTGAATACTGCGATGAACTTCTAATATCGAGCAAAGGACAATTAGAACCATGAAAGAGTAGTCTCAGTGAAACATTGGCGTAAAAGGTATGTCTCATACTTTAAGGACCACGTCTTTTAGATGTACTAAAATTTATTCAAGACTACAAAGAAAATATCGCGAACATTGACTGACAGTGCGGTTAGTCGATCCTTAAGCCATCAGTGATTCAGAAGTGCTATGAGCTTGTATAAAAGTCAGTCTTCACCAACCTGTGTGAAGTCGAGGACGGCAAGCGTAAAGAGGGAAGGATGTAAGGGAAATTCAGAGCAAAGAAACAAATATAAAGAACAGCCAATAGGAGACATATCTTCATCTTATTTTTTATGATATCAACTGTGGTTCTTTATCTTCAAGTTATAAATCAGGCCAAAAATTCGAGATTCACAACAAATCTCATCCTTCTCATCGTTTCACCACTATTACATAGAAACCACACATCGAAAAAATCCTGAATTCGTAACTTACCCAAGTTGTACGGGACCAGCTGGTGTTTGTCGGGCAATCGAATCATCCGTTATTAACGCTCTGGTCATCGATTCGGTAGGGTGAAAGCCACCCTCTTGCTACATTTGATTAGATTCAGAACACAAAATTTTAAACATTAAAAAAAAGAAGGAAGATGGAAAGGTAATCAAACTAATGAAAAGAAGAAAAAAAAAATCAATTTTAATTAACAACCTTAAATTATTATAAAAAAACATATAATCTTCGAGACCATTGTTCAGGAAGGACAAATCAAGTCGAATTTAAATGTACTTCAGGTAAAAATGAAATATATTCTACAGCATACTCTTCAATGCAATAAAATGAAGTCACCATGCACATTCCAACGATACAGTACAACGAAAAGCATAAGCGCAACATTTACAAAAGCAAGAATGCGAGTAGAAAGAAATTTGTACGAAGAAACCCATGGCCAAGTGTTAGGTTAGATTTGCGTGTGGTTTGTGTAATGATAGAAAAAGATAAAAGAAATAATGATCGACGAAAAATGGAACATATTTCCTCCATATTGAGAAGAAAATGAATAATTTGAACGCAGTCGCCTAAAGTCATGAAACAAACACCATGATTGTGTTGTTCACGAGTCTGAAATCAAATTACTTGCGGAGTAGAAAAGATCTTTTTTCCATCACTACTCTATATTATCGGACAGTGTGCTTTCTCTTCACAATTTCTTAATTTTATCGATCACGACTCAACAGAAAAAGTTAGGCTAATTACATTTTTAAAAGACGCGACTAAAATAATGTAGAGAATATTTCAAACTTGTTTCCGAAATCGTACCCCAATTTTAACGACTGCTGTCCGCCGGCTCGCAGTCCTTCCTCTCCAAGCAGTGTTACGTGTTCCTCTTCACGACTAGGGTCTGTCATCTGCGCAGAGCGACACGATTCTTTCTGATCTACCTGGCAACATACCAACACAACCGAGCCAAGACAGACCACAACCAGATACCAGACCCGAACCAAATCATGTTAGAAATTATTCAATTTCCGAAAACGTTTCAATAATCTAAGTAATTACTGCGGCAAAGCTTAGGCTACAATTTTGTCAACAAAAGTCAAGAATTTGAAGGCGGAAAATAAAATTCTACGCTAAAATGGATCATACAATTTGCTAACTATACTGCGTCGACAACTACTAAGTTTCACACAAATGTGCTCTAATTTTTCTTGCGCGATTCACTAAACAGAACTGTAGTATAAGCTGAAAATATAGAGGAAAGCAATGAATAGTTTTATCCACTCTATCAAATCGTACGAACTGAAGTACCTATAGTTACAAAAAGTTGATTTTATATAAATGAGATGGAATTGATGCGGTGTACAAGTGTGATAAGGAAATGAGAGCAACAATCACTTTACAAAGATAGATGTGAAATTTTTAAGGACTCTCATCTTGGAACCATCACCGAGATAACACTGTATTAAATAATTATAGAGGAAGTATATAATATTGGAATTTCAAAACAACTGACAAATTTGTAAATTCACTTTTAAACTACTAGCAGATAAAAGGAAGTAAGCCAAATGACAAATCAAAATTACGAAGCATTTTGGGAAGAAAATTCAATGAACGATTACATGAAACCCTAATCCCTAGATTGACGGCTGTCAATAGCACCGTATGTTGCCAGGATGAACTCGTGAAAATTGGCGAAGTAAAATATTCCTACCGCTATGAAAATTTGATTAAAATTATGATTTTTAAAAATAATGTTAAGTTGAAGATACTTTGGAATTGACTACATAGTTTTATATTTTATAAAATTTGCGAACTTCATCATTTAGATGAATTCAACTTTTCACTAGATATAAATGATCTCGATTTGTTGAAGTTATTATAGATAAGATCGGCCACAGGCAATCCGTTGAGACGAATAACTCACCTCATCAAAGAATACTTGGGTTTTTCTAAGAATATGTTTCAATTCAGTCAGTTCGAGAAAATTCCGTTTCAGTGCTTCAGCATTATGGTTTACTTCCCTCAATTCGTTTTCCAACTTTTCGAAAGTTGCCTTAAAGTATAAGAAAATACAATAGGAATAATTTTATTGCAGAACGCCTTGATTGCGTAACTATTCAACCATACGGCAATTGTACCTCCAAGTCGATCATTTCGCGGGGTTGAGGTGCTTCCGGATTTTCTCCTGTATCCAACATGGGGATTCCGTCTTTCTTGATTTCTTTCTCCAAATATCGTAACTTTCTCTCCATTTCATCGCAACGACGGACTTCGTTGACAAACTTTCTTTGGAAAGCATTGACATCGGGATTTAACTAGAATTTATAACGTATAATTATAATCTTCAATAACTCATTTTGAATTGGTAAGATGAGAAGAGTTTACACTTCATTCGCAAGCTTTCGAATAAAAACTGCTCAATTTACGCTGAGTGAAAGCAATAGATAGTATAGGCGTAACCGCCCATACTGAGTAACTTACATCTCGAAATTGAACAAGACCTAATTCTCCAAGTTCAGAAACACAAGCGTATGCAGCCTCCGTTTGAAGAAAAAGCTGACACAAAGTCATCTCTTCGCTACGAAAGAGAGACCCCATCTTGATGTTTTCGAACAACTTTTACCCGAAATTCACACCATACATCAAATTTTTTCAATTCAGCGACCAATACAATCTTATTACTAGAACATATCTTCAGGACTTGGTTCGATACGTACGGTTGTTATCAACCTCACCCAGTTTTCAATGTCACAGCAAAATTATACAAGCTCGGAATCACAGACTCAAACTTTCCTGACAGCTGAGAGGCTGAGTCACAGACTCACAGTCACAGCAGACGTCATGTCATGTCCTCATGCTCATTGGGACGGCGTTCGCAAAAAATTACGTTTGCGTTCACAAAAGGCGTTCACTTGCGAAATTTCGTTATTCATTTCGTCGATTAGAGCGCTCCTAGCAGTTGAGGGCCCTAATTTCAGGACGTATCTGTAAAAAGGGCCTCCGCAAGGAAATATTAAACATAGAAAAACGAATTATTTGAAGTTTTGAGTGGATATAACTTTATAACAATAAGTTCAATCAAAAAAAGTGTAAGAACAAAAATTGAAGAGCAACTCTTCTTCTATAAGATGCAATAATACATTGTCAATAGCTGTTGAATATTGAATTCAGAGGAAACGGGAGAGAAGAGATGACGCGGAGGCCCTTCTTACGGAGATGGGTAAGAAATCCCGTAGGCCTACAAAAAAAAAAAAAAAAAAAAGATCGGCAATGAACTGAAACGTTTAAGAATCATGGTCTCCGCAAAAAGGGCTTCCGTTCAACGGAGGCCTCTTTTAAAGATACGTCCTCATTTGTGATTTCTGTGCGACCGCCGGTGCGACCTACGCCAAAAATGCGGAATATTTGAATACCGAGGGGCGAGAACTAGACCGACCCATACCACTTCGCATTACAATGGTGAGCCATTCAGGAGTGGTCAACACTGGTTTTCGACCAAAACAATTTTTTTTGTTCGCTGTCATTTCTAACAGAGATTTTTTGTAGGACTCCCTGTTCATAACTTAACACCGTGCTAGTCACACTTCTATTTCATCAACACAAATACTCGTCACAAAAATCCAATCGATATTCAACGTACCTAGCATATTTAATCAACGCAGTAACAGTAAATCATTACAATCAGTAGAACAAAATAATATTAATACAATCAAATAGGAATCACATTCTCTTAAGATATCCCCAAATACATCAGCGTTTCTCTTGAAGTAAGGGCTCACCGATGTATGGATTTATTTACCTCTCACTGAAGAAATGATTGTCATATAGAATCAAATGCTGCCATAACTGTCAAAAAATTAAGCATTAAAATTAACTATTAACATATGAAAAGAAAATGTATTGAAAAACCAAATTCGATAAAAACGTTTAATTTTCAGTAGGTAAAAAGTTTCTACTCGTGTTACTTACAACGGTCGACAGAATATCATTCTAGAGGAAAATATGTCGGATGTTGAGAGAAGCAAAATTCAATTTGCTTGTGTTTTCGTCTTTCAAAACATGAACTTAGGTAGTTCAACGTGAACACATCTCTTCCAAATACCTAAATAATAAGGGTAAAGAAGCTCAAAATTGTGAAAATAAACAACGAATGAACTTGAAATACGGATCAATAAACGAGAAAAATGCACATTACGTACATTTTATGTAAAATAATAATACACATTGTCTCCTTTTCTGCATGGAAAAAAACAAAGAATGTCTACTCCAGAAAAAAAAAAAAAAAATTAATAAATAAAATAGGTAGGTACTTCAGATTCTACGAATGCATTACTGCAGGATAAAACGCTTTTGAAACGTTGAATATGCAATACAATCTCGACTTCCTGACATATCTTGTCCGAATTCGAAAAAATAAACCTTGAATTAGCTAAAGATCATCGAAAACGGTGATATAAAAACACGAAATAACGTAGCTTAATTGAAATGTTGACTCGTCATACCCGAGTTTTACCGTAGTAGCTCTTGAATAAGAAATTAAATAACTCAATAGAATCATACCTCAGCCTATCAGCAGAGATTCATGAGTCAATGGAATAAATACTATGCGACAAATGAATAAATGGAGATCAACCGCGCAACCAATTGCTTAATTCATCGCAGCACATTTTCATACGATTTTCTCATTCCACATTGACAGTATTTTATCAATCTTTCAGATTACTTTTACGTTCTTCGAAAAGAAAATAAAAAAAAAAGAAACAAAGAGTAAAATGAATGTAACCGTAGAAAAAAATTTGAAATTTGAAATTCGAATCAAAATGAGGAGTGTAATGATAAAACTTGAAAAACCATGTCTGAATGACTACTGACAAACAGGCATTAAAATATTTACTAAATGAATTACTGCAAAACATTTTTAAATCACTCCACTTTCGTGCATCTCTGATCAACCAGGGTCCGTAATCAATAATTTGACATTACTCGGAATTTTTACGAAAGCTCACGTGATTCGCACGTACAAAAATGACCAGAAATTATACCTGATGGAAAAAGGTGATAGATACACTCAAATCTTCTCTTAAAATTAGTTTCAAATGATGATGATCGAATATTTAATAATGAACAATGTCAGCAAATTGATCTTTAAAATTCGAACATATATTTGAATCTCTTTCTTTTTGAGCCTGAGTCTGTCCAATTCCAAAAAAATATTCCCAGCTATAAATTCCATTTTTAGATCAACGAAATGCCATTAATTATTACAACAGAACTTATTCATCGGATTTTCTCCTGGGAGAATTGTTCACTATTGATAAAGTTACTCCATGAATTCCCAGTGAGTATTTCGAGATTACTTCCGAGAATCATCTGACTCATCAAATGATAACTATGAAGACCTCACAGCTTTCAAAGTTTCTACATTGTTAGGGCGCGGGATTTCAAGGGGAAGCCAACTTTGAATAATCATTGTTAAAAGTAATCGATATACTTCTGCGAAGACAGAATATTTCATACAGCTGAGAATTAGAAATTGATAATTTTCATCGAAATAACAATTCATGATCTTATACACCGCGAATTTCAAACATTAAACAGAAAAGAGAGTAGGACTAACTAGCGGACAGAATAATCTTTAATGAGATGCGTATACAATATATTCATCGTACAAAAAATGTAATACCACGAAATTTACTCGACTAACACACAAGAAAAGAGAGTCTAAGACGATGTCGATAAAAAGACAATAAAAGAAGAACTGACAATATTTCTAAATCGATTTTTGTAAGAAGAAGACTTCTAGACAAGTCTGCTGATTATATACGTTTGTGGAAAAAAATTAAACTTTCTTCTTATTGACACATACACGTCTAAAATACATCGGGCAAATGAGGACTTAAGTAAAATATTCAGTAGAAAAATTAAAATACAAAAAGTATCATACTAAGCACAATGAGGAAAATAAATAATATCAGCGTCAAGATTTTCTGCCTGACTGACTGCGATCTCCTAGTGTACACCTAGCTTCAATGTGACCTGGGTTGTAAGTCCTACATTCCAGACACTAACCTTACTCTGATCTTACTATCGAACCTGTCATAATGAAAAGCCAATGAATTACAACAAGCACGTAAACAGAATATTAAGTAACCTAATTAAGATTAAACTCTAGCAACAATACTGCATCATAGGAAATGGCAATCGGATCTTATTTTCATATTCAACCACGTAATTACAGAAATCTCAAACACTTGGAATGTTTTCTAGCAATCATACCCTCCGATATTACATACCATCTCTCCCGGAGTATTCAAATTTCTAACAATGATTCAACTTACTTGCTGTAACAGTCAGGAGGATTCCAATTCTATAATGTGATTAAAATCTTCCAGCTCCTCCTCCGCCGCCACCCCCACGGGCGCCACGGCCACCTCTGCCTCCACGCCCACCGCCAAAACCACCACCTACAATGAAGTCTAGGTATAATTTTCTGGAATGAAGTAATGAAAAATATCGACGGATTTTTATAATATTACCAGAATTATAAGGAGCTGATCGAGGTCCACCACCGCCACCTCCTCGCATTGGTCCACCACCAAAACCATTCTCGTAATCTCCTCCGAATCCGGTATTTCCACCTCCACTCCAGCGATTATTACCACCGCCCCAATTATCGCCAGCGCCATCACCCCAAGGGTCACCTCCTGCAAAAAATTTCATTTGTAAAAACAATTCCCGAACTGTTCAACCTGAACTTAGAATACATGCAAAATTTACTTACCATAGTTACCACCGGCTCCGCCACCGCCCCAGGCTCCTCCAGAATTGCCTCTTCCACCACCTTGACCATCATTCCATCTTTGACCACCGCCGCCACCTCCACGACCTCCTTTGCCACCACCTTCAACTCGACCAACAGCTTTTTTGACATCTATACGTTTCCCGCATAAAGAATGCGCCGGTTGCACTGCAAAATAATTCAAAATCAAGAATCAATTTAGTCTGGCACAATTGGAAACCAAGATTTATTTCGGACGCCAAAAACATCAGGTTTACTCGCTATGCAATCAGTAAATACTTATTGAGGCCTTTGATATTAATGAATTTTGGGATTATACTTAATATACTTACAGCAAGCTTTGTCGACTGGATCATAGTCATCAAATTCGACAAAACCAAACCCTCGTTTTTTGCCGCTAGCTTTATCCGTTACTATCGTAACATTAGTTACAGTTCCGAACTCGGAAAAATATTCTTTCAATTGATCGTCTGTGACATCATCTTTGATTCCTGCGATAAACAGTTTCTTGACAGTGGCATTTGTCTCTGGACTATGGATTTCCTATTCACCGGTCAATAACATGAGTAAAATGTAAACATCGGTGTTATCGGTCGGAAACATGATCGAATTTGACTTACATTTCGGGGTATTGCACGTTTTGGCTCCACTGTTCGGCCATCGATAACATGAGGTCTATTAGACTGAGCATCATCAACCATTGTCGACGATGAGTATGTAACAAAACCGAAACCTCGAGATCTGGAACAAGAAAAATTACAGTTTGTTACATTCGAAGCGAGAAGCAGCGGGTAATTTATCGAACGATGAACTACCACATTTTCGATCTTTGAAAATCGAATCGCTCACCTCTTCGTATTCGGATCTTTCATGACGACTACATCAACAATTTCACCCCATTGTTCATAGAATGATTTCAACGTATCATCTGTTGTTCGGAAGTCCAGTCCTCCAATGAAAAGCTTCCTCACGCACTCGGGTTCTCGCTAAATAAAATCAATATTTGACATACTTCTTTAATGATAACTGAAAGTATACTATTTTAGTTCAATCGTTTCTATGATCTATTCTATTTTTACCATAGTTGAACTGGATATGAATCCATAAGTAAGTGCAGAAATATGTGTAATAAGAGTAAAGTTCACTATCATCAGAATGATTTAGCATGCCTTCTACTCTGTTACGCCATGATAGAGTGAGACTTAAGAAACAGATACAGCGATAGAATCACACTTTACACGTTGTTCTGTTTTCTATCGAAGTATTCTAAAGTGTTAATGTGATAAAATGCTGTATTACCTTATTCGAGTCGTCTTTCATCTTCAGAACACGAGATTATATTACTGAGATACTGAGAAATTATGGGTATATTTCAGAAGATGATAGCACATACAATAATGGTGAAGAGTCCAACGAAATATAGGATCTTAAGTGATGAATCTAACAACTAACGGGGTGAAATACAAAAATACACAATGAAATCAAGAAGAAAGGTAAAGCGAGTAATTATGTATATGTTACACAAAATGAGAGAACAGAAAAGAGATATTCGAAACACATACACAAAGCACAAACAACGCGGCACAAACCTAAAACCGGAAAACACGGACGCACTTTCACGGCTGACGTCAGAACATTGCTACCAACTTTCTAACTCTAAATTCTTAGTGCATCATTCAAACCAAAAAAATATAGATTTTTTTACCAACAAATTCTTTTGCATTACGAATCAAAATGAATAATCTTAGAACTTCGGAGTGAAAATATTACCATGCCGTGATTATGCACCGAGCGTGCGCCTAATAAAAGTCTTTGTCCACTGAAGCAAACACAATTTTCGAATTAATCAAGTGATATAATATAAAAAAAAAATCCACTTAAATATTGGATAAATTACACGATGTTGAGTCAGATACACTGATTAAGTATTCAAAACAAGTAGAAATTTGAGAAAAATTACATTGCGAGAGTAAAGGACAATCTTTCTACTCACGCGAAAGTAAACGTCATAATACTTTTTCACGCATTCAAAGCCACTACCCAGCGTAGAATTGCTGCAGCTTGTATGAATATTGTAATTTGATGATGAAAAAATTCCTAAAAATAAATACGAAGGAAAAAACAATGCAAATCCCGACGAGGAAGAGGTTCTACAGAGGAATGAACATAGGCAAAGACACAGAGAAAAATCCGACAGGATAAAGGCCTTTTTAAAATCCCCAAAATGAGCTGCGCAAATTAAAGATTGTATTTATTCGTGTAATTATCTATCACGCAATACAGGTCAGACATTATAATTCAAATTTCTAAGTCACTTCTGAGTCTAATACAGTCTTCAAAAACTAAAACCAGTTATAATGATGAAAACAGCCGGATGAATTAGAATTCACTTCCGCTCAAATAAATCGTAGATTCGAGCATCAGTATGAAGTATAAGTATATGCAACGTAAAAAATACAATTTTATTCCTCAATAAATGTAGGAGAAAAAAAATTTCAATTTCTCTTCGACAGGAAGCAAAATTTGTCTGCTTTCAACGAAACAAACTGAATTTCGAAAACCTGATTTCTGTTTTGGAATCAAGGAATAAAATATTCGAATACGAACAACAAAACACGAGCCAAGGGTTCGAATCACTATCGAATAACAGAAAAATGATTCATATGACTTCAATTATGTTCAGTTCTCATGATGATAAACTTAAACACTTCAAAACTTTGATAAAAATTGAATAACACTACTCCTAAAATGAGAGGAGCGAACAAATTTATACGTACGAACTCATTCTTAAATCAAGTACAAGGTAGATTCCTATTTTATTTCAATTTTATTTCCCCTTCCGACACTAAGTACACCGTTGTACCATTGACTATATACACTTCGTAAGCGAAGTGAATATAGTCAATGGTTGTACCCTTCATTGCAAGCTATCGATGTGTGAATACACGCTCGCCAGACCTTCAAGCGAGGAATACTGCTATTATAATGAAATTTTGAAAAAACCTTTCATCAGGAAAAAAGTGTAATGTATCTTCAAGATTTTTAGTATCATGAAGACAACCATACTTCCAATTTAGAAAATAAACTTTTTCACACATATTTTTTTAAGGGAAAGTACTTGGAAAACCACTCAAAAATCTTTATTGAAGCAAAAGAAATCCTAACAAATACACATTCTCAGTTAATCACAAGAAAACTCTTGAAGCGATTACCAATTTGAAGTCTGGTAATTCTCGCCTTTCGAGAAACAATCCAATACCACATACACTAATCAACTAAAATTTGAAATCCGTAATTGGCTACAGTACAGATTAGTTCTTCTTTCTTTTCTAAATTACAACAATTGCATCGTATTCAATTCCTCATCTATCAATCTAAAATAACCAGTACTTCCTCGATGCAATAATCCTTACTGACAGCATTTTACGAAGTACCAGTATTTTGTTTACAAAAAGTTTCGAAAATATTTATAATCTATTCTTTCCTTACCCGACTTCAATATTTAGATATGTCTGATAGAAATGATAGAAAATTTAAAATAAAGAAGACGAATTTATGGTCATAATTCTAATTAAGGAATATAAGTAGCATAGTTTATGAGAGCTAAGACAAAAGAAAAACATTACATGATTTTATACAAAAATAATCCATCGTACCTGCAGCTCAATGACTTTCAAGAAGCTTGAAAAGCATTTGTTTTTATACATAGTGTTCAAAATGTCAAAAGAAAGAGGAACATAAAAGTAATTATTTCTTAAGATTGCGTATAAAAATAAAGTTTTTGTACACGGAATGAGAGTAGATCCTCTATACAAGTTTCATTCCTTATTTTGATGAATAACTTTCGAATAGGAAAGAAACCGCCTATATGCCATTAATCCTGTAAGAGCCTGAGCTTTTCACGATTCCTGACTAAGACCTACAGCGACCTCTACCTGAACCTGTTATCATAGAAACAATAATCACATGAGAGAAGTGAAAATGATCTCAAAATATTACGATACATGGTTAAAACTAGAGCACGAAAAATTTATAGGGCGTAGCCAATTGTTTATTCATATTCTCGCTGGTAGGAAGTTCAGCCATGTACCTCCGTAGCGCATCATGGAGTCGTTCATCATTTCAAAAAATACCTCTTCAAATAAAAATTTGGGAGAGAATGATATTCCTTCTTCTTAAATTTTCAATCCATTAAGTAAGAATTCAAACTTTACATAAAACTCTGTAATTTACCTCGTGGGATTAAAAAATGAAAAAATAGACATCATCATTATCAATTTTTAAATGCTACCCTTATACTTTTTGAAGAAAGAGAAATTCAATGTAGAACGGATAACATGTAATAGTTCCCACCAGCAAGTGTTATCAATAACGTTGTTATCGCCAACGTTAGATACGCTCTAAAATATATCACAGTGAAATAAGTATCAAGTCAAACTCGATCATCAAACTTGATTCAAAAGATTGATGAAAGGTTGTAGATATTACACGCACAAACTGATCGTTATGGTTCATGCTTCAAGTATATGAAATTTACCTTTAAAACACGTGTTTAAAAGTTTCCCCCTCCACGTGGACCACCACCTCTTCCACGGCCAGGTCCCCCGCGAGAACCTCCTCTGGATCCTCCAAATCCAGAACCTCGTCTACCGCCTCTACCACCTCCACCGCCTGAACAAATTAAATTTAACAAAGTTTTATGAGAACAAATTGATCTAAATAGACGCCAATGAAACTAGATAATTCATTACCTCCATTATAAGGTCCGGAACGTCCACCACCGAAACCAGACTTCCTCATAGGACCACCGCCAAATCCTTGGTAACCGCCATCATTGAAATCTTGCGAATAATCGTCGCCTCCCCAATTACCACCACCTCCGCGGAAGTCGTTCATATTACCGCCACCTGAATCAATAGATTAAAACATTATGAAGAAGACGGGAACATGAATGCATTCACATAAACCTGAAGTAAACTAACCCCAGTTTCTTCCACCGCCTCCTCCACCCCAACCATCACGCGACTTCGGGCCAATGACACGTCCATTTGAGTCCCGATTCAGGGCTTTTTTAACATCGACTCGTTTGCCATTTAAAGTATGCGAACCTTCAACTGAATAAGCAGCAATCTCCATATCTTAAAATCAAAGACTTCATGTTTGGTTTCTTATGAAAAGATAGTAAACTTACGACAGATTTTATCAATCGGGTCATAATCATCAAACTCCACGAAACCGAATCCTCTTTTTTTACCAGTGTCTTTTTCGGTAACAATGGTAACCGAAACAACGTTACCGTAATTGGAAAAATAACTCTTCATGTCGTCATCAGTTACATCGTCTTTGATTCCGGCGACGAATAATTTTTTTACAGTACTATTTGCTTCTGGGTTGTTAATTTCCTACAACGCGTATGATAACTAAGAATAGATAGAGTGCAGAATAGCTTAATCGGTATCAACGCAAATTTCACTCACGTTTCGTGGGACGGCTCTTTTGGGTTCAACAGTTCTACCTTTGATTTCATGCGGTCGATTGGCTTGAGCTTCATCCAGCATTTTCATTTCAGCATACGTAACAAATCCGAATCCTCGAGATCTAAAAACCAGATGAGGAAGATTAACTTAACGCTCACAACATTCATCCATATTCAGCTCGATTGACAATACTCTCCATTACTTTTTGGTTTTCGGGTCTTTCATTACAACGACATCGACTATTTCGCCATACTTTTCAAAATGACCTTTCAAATCTTCAGCGGTGGTCTGTAAATCCAAACCTCCGATGAATAACTTTCGTAGGTATTCAGGTTCCATTTGTTGAGACTGCGGATTTTGGACCTAAATTCGCAAAAAAAAACACGATCTTATGAAACAGAAACCATCAACAATCTTTGTCAATAACAGAAACTTAGTTATTCTGAACATAGAGCGGCGAAAATGACGACATTATCCGAAAGCGTGCGCACAATTCAGCAGCCATTCAGGTCATTCCAAAATTTTAACGATAGGAATTTTTTACAATACATGACTTTACAATACATACACGATTTGCAACTTACTTCAGTTTCTTCCTCTGTTTTCACCATATTGACAAGATAGAAATGTCTAATATTTTAATGTATCAGTATCATTAATTAAAATAATAAAATTAAAGATAAAATCACGAATCAGAATAACTAAAATGCGCTCTACACAATGACACTGACAGTCTGAGTCACAAAACTATAGCTCTCGCGACTCGCGTCGCTATACCAGAATGTGTACCAGAAGAGAAATTATTATATTATTCACGGCCATTTTTCAATATTTTTCTGGACGGTTCCTTGCCTCCGCCATCTTGTGTACGAAAACGGAACGCAAGGGGATGAACGCAAGTAACCGGTTCACAGCAAGTTCACACTCATTCTGCGGTCTGGTAAGGTCTACCACTCTACGAGTTCTATGACCTCTATGACATGCACCGTGCACCGTGCTTTTCACAGATCTCTTACTAAGGACTGCCTCTTACGTCATCGCTAAAAAAAAAAAAACAATCCTTAGGACTCCTTGTTTTATCATTTTGTTCGGAACACGAATGCTTCGGATCGCGTTCGCATATATCGCATTAGTAAGAGAGAGTCAGTGCTTGTATCGTCGATCATTTTATTTATAAAATCTAAATTTTCGTGCATTTTCAGTTAACTTCTTCAATGAAAATGTACGTCAATTAATGGATTCGTAAGTATTAAAATTACCATGTTGAGTCTAAGTAACGCGGACACGAGTAATTGTGTCTTGTACTTGGAAAATTATTTAGACTGTGTCGAAAATTTACCCGATGATCTACAAAAACACATATCTCGAATGCGAGAATTAGATGTAAATTATCAAGGTATGTAAATTACGTGAAAAATTAATGGTCGCTCTCTACAAAATTACTCCTTGTCTACGTGAAGCGGTAATTCACGTTTGGATTATTGTCTGTAATCGACGTTCACCATTTTGTAGGTTATCTCCGCGATATTGAAACCTGGGCGGCTCAGTACGATGAATGCGTCACATTGAAGAAAGTTGACGAGAGGTATCGATTGTTGCGTAGAGTTCAGTCGACTTTGATTTCAGCTCAGGAATTAGGCGACGAAAAGTTACAGATAATCCAACAATTACAAGATTTGATTGAGAATAAAACTAGATCACTGGATAACGATTACCGTAATATTGGTGAGTAGCATGGTATTTTTGTAGAATTTTTCAAGTATTCACGATTATAATCTTTTACGACAACACTTTTATTCCAGATAACGGATCAAAGGAACGTGAAAATGTCTCATCTTCAACTTCTACTTCGGGAAATAGTTCTTCCGCTATCAGTGCAAGTGTTACGTCATCGGATGTTCACAAGGATCAACCAATCGCCTCTGTCTCGGTTTCGTCTTCCAACAATGGAAATAATGAACAAAGACAGAGTAAACGAGTGAGACGAGGTAGAGGTGATACCGATATGGGAGGAAGTGGCAATGAATACAGCTCTACAAGCCAGAACCAGCACCATCACCATCATTACAGTGAACATGGTGGAAGCATACCCATGCCTAGGGTGACGGCGACGTTGTTAATCAATAATCAGAAGAAGCATAATCGTGATAGTAATACTGGCAACACGAAGAAAAAGAAACGAAAAACGAACAAACAAGGGCAAAAAGTTAGTACACCTAAAGACGATGATAGTCGTAATAATTCTAGAGGAGGAGTGAATGATGATGACGATGAAGACCAGTCGATAGATCCTGACGAACCTACATATTGTTTATGTGACCAAATTTCGTACGGTGAAATGATTTGTTGTGACAACGATTTGTGCCCCATAGAGTGGTTCCACTTTTCATGCGTTTCGTTAACGAACAAACCTAAAGGTAAATGGTTTTGTCCCAAGTGCCGTGGAGATCGTCCCAACGTTATGAAACCGAAAGCTCAATTCCTGAAAGAATTGGAACGCTACAATCGAGAGAAAGAAGAAAAAGCCAGATCATATTGATATTTTTGATCGGATATCTGTTTAATATTCGATTTGAATTTTGACAAAATGCCCATATCAAGTCGATGTTCGTCGGTTCGTGACATACGAGTACACTTTTCAGATAACAAAGAGCAGGAAATGCGATTTGGGCTTTTAAGGACTATCGTTTGTTTCTAACGAGTATTTACGAAGGGAGAAAAAAAAATTTTCTTGGAGTACTATTACTTCTTTGTTCCGTTATTTTTCGTGAGATCTTTTTTTCTTGAGAAATCTCAATGTACCAATAATGAACATTTCAAACATGTTTCTATATTTTACGAAATATAATAAAAATAAAAACAAACATTCAGTATTAATTTTGTAGTAATCCTTACAATTTATTGAGTACAATAACACTAGCATTTTATAATTACGAAATAGAAATCAGTCTAATTCAAATATCAACATTATTACGACGCAACGTCTTGAATCGTATAAAAGTTCACTTAGACCTTTAAAAATGTTCAATCTCATGTAGTGAATTGAAGATTTTTCAGTCTCTGCGACGTGTCACGAAAGCATGATATTGTCCCGGTGAAGGAGTAACGCCGTCAACTCCGTTAGTATGTGGAGGTGGCTCGTTTGGAGGAACATGGAACTCATACTTTTGAAGTAGAGCAGCAGTAAAAAGGAATATGTTCGATCTTGCCAATGTTTGACCCATACACCGATGTTTACCTATAATAGAAAGAAACAATAAATTGGTCGCGAAATCGGTATCTTACTGACATAATATTTTATACTAACCGAAACCAAATGGTAAGTATTGATCGGGAACAACCACTTTTCCCTCTGAGTTGATAAATCGGTCCGGTCGGAAGACTTCCGGATCGCCCCAAAATTCTTTGTCCATTAATACTCCATTAAAATTCGCTATGACCATGGTATCCTGCTCGCATAATATGCATGTGATATATATAGTAGCTGAGGATGATCGTTATAGTTGAAAAAGTCATGCACTCACTTTTGGAATATAATAACCTTGAAGGGTACAGTCTTTTAGCGCCCTGTGTGGAATGCTAAATGTGCGACCCATAAATACTCGAACTGATTCCAAGACTATTGCCTCGATGTATGGCATGCTGTAAAAATATTCTTAATAATTATTCTTCGTCGCCACTCACTTCTTGGTTCAGTATCTCCAATAATTTTGACGAAAATATTGAATCTCGTCGATTCGCTAAAACTTTTTTGGGGGTGAATAGGTACGTTTTTGTACCGTAACATAATAAGTATATCGTATCTATATCATATAAGGTTATTGAAAAAGTCATGGAGAAACATTGACAATTTGTAGATGCTCAATAAAAAAAATTTTTAAATGAGGAGGGAGAAAGATTGTACAAAAGTTTTGAAATTACAGAATCACTAGTTCTAGCTATGTCTCCAGGGAAATAATTTACTTACAGATTTAATTTATGCAACATGGATATGGTGCTATAAAAGCATCAGAAATTGAAAATCATTTTACTTTATAAAAGTACAACTCCAAAGAAAAGAAGTTCAAACATTGACTAAATCTTGAAATTAGTTACCGGATTAAAAATTCCTGTAAAAAAAAATCTGTCAGAAGAGATTTAAATGAGCGTCAAATTGGAAAGAACAAATTTATTCTTATTATACTTTCAATGCTTTCATTTTTTTTTTTTTGCGAGCTTCCCTTTTTTCAAATTTTAATTTCAAATATTATTTTGTTATATTTTTCAAAGAAGCTTTCATGCATGTTCTTCTGTACGTTTAACTCTTTTTCAGATTCAAAAAACTTTTTGGTGCATAATTTTCAAATTTTAATTAATTTCCTATTTGAGAACCAATTTGAAGTTTATCACGATTCAAGAGTAGATATCCTTAGTCAGGTATTTTTCAAATAACGAGTAAGAATTGAACTTTAATTTTTTATAAAGATAAGGAACCATATTACTGTGAGAAAAAAATGAATTTTGTCAATTCATGTGAGCGAGGAATCGGAATGTTGAAAAGGTGATGGAGAAAGAAATTCAAATGATTTTGAAAACACCCTTACTTTTCATATCGGTCACATAAACTTGAAGGTTTTCAATTTTGTTTCGGAGGAAAGGAGAGTGGAGGGGTTATGTATTACAAAAGGTGGTCGAAGGATAAGAGTGCAAAAAAACTGACTTCCAGATTTTTTCTACTCTTCCTAGGGATAGAGGACTTTGAAAAAAAAAATCCAATTCTTTCCTCAACCGTGTTCATCTTTATGACCAAAGTAACTTAGATAAAATTCAAAAAATCTCACTCTGGTCTATCATTTAATGTAGGCATCCTCTCGCGTCCGACCACACGATCGATTTCTTCTCGAGCTTTTTTTTGTACCTCTGGAGTTAATAACATGTACAAGAAACCAAATCCGAGAGATTTACTGGTTGTTTCAGATCCTGCCATGAACATATCCATGCAGATGGCTAATAACTGGGATTCTGAAAAGCTAGTTTTCTTCTCTTTCGAATTTAATGTTTCTAAGTACACATCCATCAAATCTCGTGGAGCGTTGAGCTGAAAGGTGTCTTTGTGGTTATCCAGTTCGTTCTGAAATCGTTACATTCGACATAAAAATTTGGATGAGGAAAAATAATTATATTCTCGATTGATATTGATAGAAAAAATAATCCAATGACTAGAATTCACGCGCCAGCTCTCGGAAAACGGGAAAAGACAATAGACCGATTTCCCGTGACGGCTGCTCGCTGCGACTTGGAGCCAGCCATTGCACAACTCACAAGATCTCATAAGAATACATGAAGAAGCTTTGGACCCCTGGTTCCAATCATTCTCTATATATGTACCTAGGTCTAGGTATTCTTATGGGAATCGATAAGATGATCAGAACAATTACAATAATTTGGAAGAATAATGAACAAATATGCGTGGGTATTCTCGGTTACTAGCGCTCACCTTTATCAATGTTGTGACGTCACCAGGTAATCGGTCTATTCCGGGGTAAGGTTGAACTCACACGCATACATGACGAACTAAGAACGGTCTTTAACACAGGTCTTATGGGAGAACGAACGGCTATCCGTTTGTTCCTAAGGAAAATTAAACGGCATTTTTGCCTCGTTCTTTAGTTCGTCATGTTTGGGTTGAAGAATAGCTGACGATTATAAAACCTCGACTGAAGATCTCAATTTTTTATATTTTTACGATTGAGGTCTAAAGTATAGTTCTTTACATTCCTTTCATTCTACACAATTCCTTGCTGTCACTTTTTGTTAACACGGTTTGTCTCAATCAAATGACAGCCAGTTATGATTGCCCTCTCCCTTATTCGATTCGATGGATCTACCTCATAAGAATTGGTCTTGATAGGTAAGCTCACTTACCCTAAGGAATTTCCAGAGTCGTTCATGAATGGATACGAATTGTTTGTAACCCGATTTCTCTGGAGCTACGTAACGCAAGAACGGGAATTGACTGAACAGAGTGCCGACCATGTCTATATTGGCGAACAGTTCTGTCAACAATTCTTGTAAAGATTTCAGTTCACGGTCCTCGGGGCTATAGCGTATGCTAGCCAGCATGGACCATAAAGTATTGAGAACGTAAACGCTGAACGCATCCCTCATTGGTACAATAGTGCCGGTCATGTCGTTCATTGTGCGAGAATCTGTCGCTAGTTTGTTTTCGAACATTTTTACCAATTCAACAGCTTCGTCTTGAACTAACTCGGACATAGTTTTTCGACCGAAGCCGAATTCACGCAACTGACGCATGACGAATCTTCGTTGCTCTTGCCAGAATTCTTCATCAGTCAACAATAAACCTAAAAAGAGAAATAATATTTTGTCATACTTAGGTTTGTACGTTACGCAGGATTCATGAAATTGCTGTTTTCGTGAAATCAGCAGAAAAACTGCCGGTTTAGTAAGCAACATTGCTGCAGAGCAGCCGAATACGTGAACTCAGCAATTCCTCATGACCTACTTCCAAATGTCAGAAAAATTATTTTCGACTCCCCCTCTCACTTGTCTCCGAAAAGTTGAGAAAACAAGAACAACCCCATTATAACCGTCTGTAGAAACTCTTCTTCACTTTAATAACAATCAGTATCAAGATTCGAGAAAAATTAATTAAATTAATTCTTGTTCCAAAGGACCAAAAATCCTGCGACACTCTACAGCTGCATGTGCGAAGATGTACCTATGTCTCGTCCCATTTTTTGTCCCTGTATTGGGCTACACACTGCTGTATAAAATATTTCAACCAACCTCGTCTACTTCCCCATGTTCGAGTCTCGTAGAAGATACCATACGGTCTGCCATCGAGTTCATCTTTAGTCAGCATTTCCTTGATCGCGGGGTATCCGTAACAAACTACCTGTCTGTCTTTTCCCACTTTGAGGCCGACTACGGGACCATAGTCATGTGCCAAATCGGCCGTTGCCTTATACAAGTAACCGGTTTGGTCACGTAATTTCTTGACGGCGAACATACTACCCACTATCGGATACCATTCTGGTCCTGTTACATAATTCAAAGAAAATATTGTTATTTTGTGACATAGATTTGATTTTTTTTACCCGAGTACCGGTAGCAAGTATTACATCGGCACTGTGACCGCATCCGGATAGAAATATTCGTCTATTTATGTCAATATACGATATAGGACGTAGACAGTGCAAAATTCTTACGTACTGAACAAAATTCATCGCAGGTATGTAACTTACAGACGTCAGAAAAAGAACTTCCTTAATCCAGATAATAAAAATAAGCTAAATCAAGATATCTGCTGTAAGTAATGCATGCAAGAAAAAAAATGGCTTCAGACACAGAGGTACTCGCAAAAAGAAAATTACAGTAAACATTTTTTAATTATAAAAACTTGTAATGATGAATTATTTTGTAGGTTTCGTGATCTAGTTATAAGTATCGCCACTTGCAAAGTCCCTACAAATTTCAAAAAAGAGAAAAGGGAAAAGTGAGAGAATTATCTGAGGGTGTGAGGACAAAAATTACCCGAGGGTAGCGCCTGCTGGTTTTTCAGGGATCTATAGGTATTTCTTCAAGTACGTACTCAAAAAATGCCCTGGGTTTCTTGTCTTTTAGGCCTGTCTGTCAACTGATTCATTTGATTGGAGGCTAGAGTCTCATTTACGATTGGCGAAAGTACCCTTCTGCTGTTTACAAATTTCTTGACTCGGTTGACTCGTATGAGAAATTCACAGGGAGCAAAGACCGTCAATATTTTCTGATACAAAATAATCAACATTCATAATTTACATGGTCCCTATAGCACTCGTTCATAAACTTTTGCTTACTCGTAGCTTTGCTCCTCGTGATTTTCTTATGAGAGTTAAGCCGTTCGTAAGCCATTTCGGCAAGACTGATTTAACAGAAAATTTGTTTATTGGTAGACCTTAATCAGATCAAATTGTAGATAAAGACGTATAAAAGACGTTGTCGTGTGGAAAAAATTGTTAACGATTAAAATAGTTGGAGAGAAGAAAAAAAAACTTTCCTCAATCGAAGATTTCAATGATAATTAGCTTACCTGGTGGATAGTTTTTCGGTTTTCTGGTATCCAGGTACGCCAACAAGACTAAAATGCAGATAAAAAGAATTGCTGCCAACCACAACATGTTTAAGTGGTAATTCTTTACAATCGTCAATCATGTACGAGTCTGGAATGACATAAAAATATTTATACTTTAGTAACATTTCACACTAAAAATTATAAATCATCTTCCCAGCTCTTTCGCCATCTCCTCGCCGATATACCTAAAATTTTTACTATTCAAATTCATTGCTACTATATTGTTCTCTATAATATTCTTTCAGAGAAATTTACGATCGAACTTTGAAAATTTAAGCCCTCTTATAGGTACAGTATTTCATTATCCCATTTTCAAGAGAATTAGAAGTATTCACTTTCAGAACCCTAGCTATCTGCACTCAATATAATGCATCACTATTAGCTTGCTCCAAACCTAATTTCAATCCAACTTTGAGACTGTATTCTGTATAGTTTAACTAGTGATTTCAGTAGAGAAACGTTTTACATTTGGGAAATTTGTCAAGCAAATTTTGATTGACGAAAAATAATTTCAGTAGCCCAACACACCGATCTCATAGACTGGAGCTTCAAAAATATTACGTTTGAGAAAAATTGATGAGAGCTTGAAAATTTGTGGATTTTCAGAAGCCAAAAAAGAAATTGAAAAATGTTGGCTTCCTTTGGCTTTTGAATCAATCAAACGTTGACGAACCAATTGGTCCAGATGCGTAATATGATTATCATTGGGGTCAAACAAAATTGGGGAAATTTTTGAAATCCTTCTTGGTTGTCTTAGACTTTACTTTCATTTACCTAGATATCCCCCTCATAGCTCGAAAATCAACGTCAATATTTTCCAAGTCCTTTCTTATATAAATCTATAATTCGAAATTAATATTTCCCAAAAGTAAATTTCAGCAGCCCCCGGGAACTACAACTTTTTGGTGGGACGACGGACATACTTTCTGTTAGCATAGCCCAATATGAAATTGTAACACGCGAAATGAAAAAAAAATAACATTTCAATTCTTTTTAATAAATAATATTTTCTTGAAGAGAATTTTGGGAAGCTGGGCAATGAGGTAACCCCGTCTGTCAGGAGGGTAGATTGACGAGGTGCTAAATTTAGATGTCATAGTTAAGGAGAGAGAGGGAAGTTTGAAATAGTTCTCAAAGACATCACATTGATAAGACCCGAAGTATTTGTGGATTTTAAAAAATGCCCCTCAAAAAATCTGAAAGAATTAGACTTCTTCTGGCTTTTGGTTGCCTTTTTACTGCTCTTTTATCAGTTGGAATTTAACCCACTCAGAGCCACCGACCTCCTATCTTCAGAAAACCCTTCAATTTTCTCACACATTTTCAAATATATCTCTGACCTACCTCCTTCCATCAACATTTAAATTCAATTCATTTTTTCCGTTTTTCCTTCGAGTTAAGGCCCAGTAGCCATCCTCTTTCCAACCCCATTTTTTTTTTTAATGATTTACTTTCTTTAAATTCTAAAGAGCGATTAAATCAATCTTTTTTAATACAAGAAATCAAACTCGGCTCCAGTCCTTCCAACGGATTGCTATGTCGGAGTACTATTGTTTTCACTTTTTTTTTTTTTACATTTATGCATGTGTGTAATTTTTTCCCCTCTATTCTTTTTTTTTTTTTTTTTTTCTTTGTATATTGTTTTGTTTTGTTTTTTTGTTTTTTTTTTCTGTTTTTCTTTTATAATTTTCTCTATGGTTGGATGTAATAAAAAAAAATAATAAAACGTTCGGCTTCCAGCTTCTGGTTGACTGCAGTACTCGTGAACCTTTTTTACGAATACTATTGATAAGTTTGACGAACTCTGTGTTGTAAATAGTAATATTATGTTTCTCAGCTTATGAGCTTTATAAGCTTTTAGCGACTTCCAATTTCAATGATAGACGTTATAACTGTGTTCATCATCTACTACGTATCTTTCCTCATCAAAAATTTTATAAAGCGTGTGCGAAGAGGGACGAGGAGAATAAAAAAATATTGCGAACTTTGCAATGGCAGCGGAGAATTCGCAAGCTTCGCCGCCCATTGAAAAACAGCTAGGCGCAAAATGAGCACATTTTTAAAATCTCAATGTACAATAACTTTGTGACCATCTTTCCAAAACATAAACCACTTTTTTCTGAAGCTCTTGATCTACTTTTTATTTCTTCTGTTTCCCTCTTTAAAACGTATGCGGAACCTGCAAGAGTATTGTAAGGGGTGAAATAGGTCACATCTTTCTTATAATCTAACCCAGAAAAATTCTTATAATCTTACCTAGACAAATTCTTTTAAGCAGCATGACTTGACCTAATTTGGTTTGATAACGTCCCCAGTTGATGACGTCATCCCGTTATTTTTTAGGTTTACGATTCTTCCTGCTTCTAATTTAATAATGTTTTTTGCAACTTGAAGGTTCTGGATCTTTTTGGTTCCATTTTTCAGATCCAAAACTAATGGTTCCGATAACGGATCTCGTTTCGGTTCCCGGTTCCTGTTCTCAGCCTTACATAACTTGACCTAACTTAGTTTGATGACGTCATCAAAGTCGGACGTGGACCTTTTGCTGAGGATTTACCGCCTCCCTCCCAAACAAAACAGATAGTGGGTTACCCGCTAAGTAATATGAAAATTAAAGGACGAGAACGATTGAAAAATTACATTTCAACCTTATTTGTTCATTGTCCCCTATCCAGAGTTGTCAAGCCAATTGTCGTTGATTTAAACTTCAGCTTAAGGCTTTAAGTCGACTATCCCGTTAACTTAAACTTGCAGCCACTATCAAACCTTCCCGACCGGCTTAATAATGTTTGGCTTTTGGTTTTCTTTAGAAAGAAATCAATCGGCTCCGGAGCGTAATGAACCGACTCCAGCTTAAGTCAACGACGTTGGCTTTTGGCTGGTTTTAGTCTTGAAGCAGAGCATAAGGAAAATTATTAGCTGACTTAAAACTTGAACATAATAGCCAAAATAACGGCGTAAGCTTTAACTTGCGCCAATCATGACTTAAGCTTAATATAGGTATCCATATCTCTATCTCGATTCAGACACTAGTTTTGATTTTTTTAGAGTGATAAAAAGACCTAGAAATTCGAAAGGTGAAAGAAACTGGAAAAGAGGAGCAATCAAATCGTTCTATAAATTGGTTAGATCTCATTTTCAAGATATTATACGTACTAGGTACCTATAATTCTCGTGTTTAATATGTCGATAAATACATACTGATACCGGTATCTAGTTATGCTTTAAAATGAGAACAAGTAGGTGAACAGGAAGAAAACGAGGAGCAAAATGAGACAATGAATGTTTCAACCATTCAAAGTTCAACGATACAAGATGTAAATCGTATTAGTCAATGAGTATTAGTTCCACTTCTCCTTCTTTCCCTGATAGACGGAAAAGAAGTTTTCTGGACAGTCATATGAATAACAGAAAGGGAGAGGGAAGGGTGGGGTGAGGTGGATGAGAAGTATTGTCTGGTAGAATCTGTCACTAGTCTGAATTTTCAGCCATTATAAAACAATTAGAAACGATTTTACTCAAATTCATCGGAAAACCCGCGTCCCCCTATTAGAAAGATATGGTCAAAACGAGGTTTGTTTTGTGTGTTTTTTTCTCTGTGTTTCTCTCTCCTCTCCCTTTAATTTTATGTCAACTTCTGAAGAACCCGGTTCACCTGGAAATACTAATAATATTCGGAGATGGACAAATATTTGAAAAAAAAAAGAAGAAAGAATTTGTTACAAACGCAGGTGAGGGGAAGAGACTCCGATAGCCCGGAAGTTTTGACGTCTAACCGTCTGGAGAAAGTGAAAGTCGACGCGACTAGTTTTACTATACTATACGATTCTTTTACTCTGTCATCGTCGGTTTTATTTTGTTTTTACCCATATTCTCGTAGCCCCTTCCATCATTAAAATGTAAACGTTACTATTTTCGCCGGTACTCGTGTTCCTCTACGTGAGAGAATCGAGTTTATTATTAAAATTACGGGTTTCCGTTCACCTCGTTTCTTCGATTGCATAATTTTCGTACGATTGATCTAGGTCTATAAGACAAAATTACTCATTCCGATAAATTATGTAATTGTTACACAAAATTCAGACGATCAACGCGAGCGATCGACAATACTTCAAATTTTTTTCGCGACGATTGAATCGCCGGAGAAATGATGAGATGTTGAGAAAAATTGACTGTAAATGATATTTTTAGTGTCACGCATTAATCCTTTTTTTCTGAATTATTAATGATCAGCATCGTTAAATAGGTTTCCGATTTTCTTCAGTATTAATTTTATTCAATAGCTAAGAAAATAGCCCATCAGCTCGACGGGCGGACACAGGTCAAATAGGAGGAAAGAAGAGGGTAAGGCGTAAGTATGGTAAGGAACATGTGATAATGTCTAAGTTGTTTCTTAAGGCTTCGATAGGACGGGGAAGGAAGGTAGAGCGAAGAACGGAGGGTGACAAGTTGGAGGACAAAAGAGGAAGTGGTGGACTGTTGGGTTTCTTCCTCTACAGTGGGTGTCGAAATATTGCTGTTGAGTATAGGTGTAAATGGGTTTTTCGAGAATTGTTTCTTCTTGTCAGGAGTCTCTTATGGAGGATTTTCAGGGAGTGACAGTGTAGTTTGTTGAGGAGGTTGATTTTTCCATAAATAATTCTGAGAGAATGGTAATGACTTTTATAGTCGGAGGCAAGCAGGTGAGAACAATCAGTCAATCTTTCTAGGGTGGTAGCTCTCTTTGTTGCCTCATCAACAGCGTCGTGTTCTGGTAGGTTAATGTGAGCTGGAATTCATAAAATTATGGTGTGGGTATTAACTGACGAAAGTAAAGTAGATTTGAGTGGATTCGTGAGTGAATGGATTTACGATGTAGATGTCCAAGAGAGAATAAAGCGAAGAAAGTGAGTCTGTGTAAAGTATATAAGAATCTGAAAGGTCAAAGAGGCAGGAAAGTATAGCCATTAATATAGCCATGAATCTAAGGCATTGTTCTCAGTCCCAATCGGTGGAGTAGGCTTAGACAGTTTTATACCTACTTGGATTTTGAACCGTCCGCAAGGCATAGTGAATATAATGCTCTGATATGACGAATGTATCTAATGTTGTAGAATAGTGCGATTTCGGTTAGATCGGAAAGGACAGTTGATTGTTTGGAAGCCCAAGGGAGGGATGGATGAGGAAATGGGTGTCAGGGTGCTTACTGTAAAAGATGAGGCTAGGGTGAGTTCAAGTGGCCGATGGATATGTTAATTGAAGGATGAAGAAAGATTTGTTATTGTTAAATGAAAGATCGAATCATGGAGTGGTACGTGGGGACATTTTGAGACTGAGGATATGAAGTTGCAGAAGTGAGGATAAGTCTACGGTAATAAAGACTTCCGTGTAAAAGCTAAGTGTGGGGCTTGTACGATAGACACCCAGGGCCAGTTTCTAATATCACCTAAAAGCTGCGATGACTTGTTTTCTATTTATTGAATTTCGAATATTCTCATTGAAAACTTTGGAATAGAAAAATCTTACTCACTTGTAACGTGGAAAAGCTCCTAATGATCGTCCACAATCTTGAATAGAAGTACGTTCGACAAAATAAAATGAAAGTGCAAGTGCAACGCAATTATTATTTACATACTTGGATGACTGCGAATGAACAACTATAGTGGTTTTGTCTACCTTTTATTTGCCGTTTCGATTAATTAGAATACATTTAATTTTAAACTATCTCACGTAGGACTTAGAAATACGTGTCTCATCTCAGCTAGGTTTAAGAATGGTCGACAAATATCCAATCTGCATTTGCAATTGGATTATATTTTGGTATCACTCAATTCTCGAACGGTCAACGACTTGATTTCAAAATTTCGGTAATGAGACACGTGTACATTATACAAGACTACGATTTTTATTTCTCCTACTGTTAAGTTTTGTCGATGAGAGAGTTCTTGAAAGAACATACTTTTTTTTACATTCTGGTTATTACTTCCATCGTCGCTGTTAACAAAAACTTGACGAAAAGTCACATATTTGTCAATTTGATTGATTAATTAACGCATTTCAATATTCCTCGGCAAAGTATTACCCTTGAAATGATGACGATAATGAATGTATCTGTTAGGCTCAAAGACCGAAATCGGCCAATGGGCGAAAAAAAAACGACCAGAACGCGTTTTGGAAATGAAAAAATGCCACCACACGAAAATTCGCGTTTTGGTCAGTCAGGACGCGTTCTGGAAAAAGTGAAATTGCCAGTACCAGAAACTTGTGTTGTGGTTAAAAGAAAAAGTGAAAGAAAACAACTAGGTTAAGGGTTAATCTTTTACCCTCGTGCGCAAAAGCAACACACAAGAAGGTTATTAATTTAATTTATATTTGAGGATTGCAAGAAATTGCTTGATGACTACGTACTCGTACAATAGTAAGAATTATTTATACCACGCACAAATGTGAGATGTGTCTTCAAATCTCAAATATCCCCCAAGCACCATTACTCTATAAATCACATTTAAAAAAAAAAAGAAAAAGGCTCACCAGAATTTTTTTCACTAAAAGTCGAAAGCACAATGCACCGCACTGTAACGAGACATTATTTCGTTAAAACACTTCGGTCTCACGAAAAATAAACGTGTGTTTTAATTTAAAAAAATACGGATAAATTTTCTAGAAGTTTATTAGCATTACCTCAGCAAACGCAATCAAGAAGCGAAAGAAACGGAAAGAAAAAAAAACAGATAAATGAATACGGCGATTTTAATGTAACTACACTGGAGCCCTTTTAAGAATGATCTAGTGTTTTGGATAGAACTGCAATTACTTCTTATTTTCATCACCCCGACTCCGAGTGCTCAACTACTAATGCCCTCTGCGTCAACTTTCTCCCGTGCGGGTTTCTCACGAAAAGGAATAAGAGGATGGATTTTGCGAGTTCTATTTTATGACGTAAGGAAAAAAAGAACCGACGCTAATTAAATCGATTACCGGTATTTTAGGTTTTAATGATTCGTGTAAATCTTCGGACAACGCTGTTCGCAAAGAAAATTATGTAATGTACATTCAGACGGCTAACGCTAGTGCAGTGTATTCCAGAATAAGCATATCATATTGGACGACAAAATGATGAAAAATAAAAAAAGACGGTTCATCACAATTATTTAGTAAAGATTTATGGAAGGGGGGAAAAGTTAAAATAAAAAATGCTAGTGTATTGTTTCTATCAGAAAGGAAGGAAAATACGGAGGAGCAATTAGTTATTTTGCAGTAAATCAGGAACCACAGGTTGTAATCAGTTGAAAAAGTCGTACAACACTGACTTCGAGGCAGACTTTGGACTAAAAAATACACATCATGCTTTTTCCTAATGAAATTTTAGCAATTTATATGCTTTTAAGATTGAGATTACTCTTAGAAAATCGTCACTAAAATTCGTGAAGTGACCTTGAGATTTGAAAAATTCTATCCTGAGTGATTGAGTTACTTTTGGAGAATTGTCATAAAAATGGTTACAATGGCGAGCACCAGACCTAATATACGTTACACTATATCCTTTCACAGTGTACTACCCTTCACAATATATTAGGCTACTTCATATACAATATACTAGCTAACCAGCACATCTTTCCCTATACTAGGCCTAGCAAATACAGTATTCTAGGTTTTGACTGGGACTACATCTGGGAAAACTATGACTGTGTTTGTCATGTGTAATGATGTCACCAGTGACCTTGACTACTTGGGGGACGAAAAAATTTTACCCCTCGGTATTTTGGAACCTGTATCCTTCACGCAGTGGCCCGAAACTGAAAAAAGGTGAACTTGATTTATAGTGCAATAAAAAGCAATTTTATGGTATTTCCAACGCTGAGTTCATTTTTGAACTTTTTTGTGAGTTATACCCTCACCAAAAAGTGCCAGCGGGGGCTACTACTTACGAAAAGTTTGAAATGATAATTTTTTCAGGATTACAGAAGGAAAAAAGTTGAAAGCCTATAAGAAGCTATTTCAATTGTTTGCAGAATACTCCATTTTGAATGAACATAGCAGACAGAGTGGCGGCTAGAGACGTACGCACATCGGTTTAGATACAAGGTCTTGACCTCACTGCACACTATACAGTAACCAATGGGCCAATTGGGCGTCCTAAAGCGAGCTACTAAACTAATCAATCAATCAAACATTTGATCCCTTAAAGGCGCATGGATAGGCAACCACACATTCATTTATGCTAATTTTTTTAGTATGTTGCGTTTTATATGTATAGAAAAACGTGTTTTTTCATTGCTAAAACGTTTCAATGAATTATTTTTAGACTTCTATAACTAATGGGGTTATGATGGGGAAAATGAGTTCATTGAGTTTTTCAAATAGACAAATAGTTGAAAGGTCCTATAGGAGCAACTAAATTACTTATATTTCCGTGTCCAACAAAAACTTTCATTTTAAGATTAAAGTTCACCTTTTTTCAGTTTCCGACCGCTGTGCTTTGTCTTCATTATATTGGACCCAACATGCAGGGTGCTGAACTATACTAATCGTGACAAACAGTAATACTATAGTCTGGGTCACGTAGGACAAAATTGATTACAATGGGAGGAAGCGGTTCGCGGATTTGTTTACGGTGACCGACCCATTCTATTTGCAATCAGACTATAGTAAGGAGCTAGAGAGCAGGTAAAATGGGCATCCATCTTGTTTTTTAAGTGAACTTAGCTCACATGATTTTTGCGAAGGTACGACGGGACATCCATCTTGTTTTCCAAGAAACCAATGTTTAGCAAAGGGATGTAAAGTTCATTTGAAAAACAAAATGGATGTCCATTTTGCCTGCTCTCCAGCTCCCTTAACTATAGAACCTTCAAGAAGAGTATTGCATCAGCCAGCAGAAAGCCGGAGCCGAATTTAGCCGAATTTTTACTGATAAGAGCGAAGGCGAAAGCCAGCTTTATTTAAACCTTCCTAAGCCAAAAGCGGAAACGAGCCAGATTTTCGAGCTTTCCTAATCCGCGCAAAATATGAGAATGCACTGCTTGAATATAACTGAAATTTCAAGTTTAATGCCCCACTCTCGATCTAGGGCAAATTGTCTTTACCAATAAGAATTGACAAAGATGAGGAAGATTGGTGGTTCAGGTCACCTGTTTCACATAGACGTCTGTAGTGCAGTAATGGAAATGAATACAAACTGGATAACAGATATCGTCCCCGTGTATATTCTCCTAATCGTTTCCTCTAAACTCACATATTGATCGTCCAAAAATCAGCTGAATTAAGCCACTGAATTTTTTCAAAAGCTAAAAGCTGGAAGCGAATTTTTCAAGGTCGTCAGTTTAAGCCGAAAGCCGAAGATGAAATATTCGCCTGCAATACTCTGGCTTCATGTACTGTATGTTAGGCCAACTAGCTCATCCTTCTCCCTGTACTAGGCTATCTCTGCACTAGGATCTAAACATATACAGTATACTAGAGGGGTCAAGGATCTAAGACCACACAGAAGAATGAAGATAGACTGAGCATCGGCCATATAAGCTTGTACAACGCGTTTGTCGAAAGACATGATAAGAAAATAAGGATCCCGGGACCCATTCATGGCAATGCGGTGTGCTAATAAATAAATAAGGTCCCGAGATCCTTATTTTGTATCTTGTCTTCCGATGCGATTTTTATCACTATGCTCAGTCTATCTTCTGTATGGTCTAAGTCAAGGATAGAGACGAACGAGCGGAGCGAAATAGCCGTAGTACATACAAAATAGGTACCCATGTTGAGCTGAGAAATATAGTGGTAGGGAACGGTGTTGTGAGGTCATCATAACCAAGATAGGTCTAGGCAGCAAACATATGCTTCAGATATGTTACCTTCTGAACTGTTTTCTTTTAGTTAGGGTTTTCCCTCTTCATTGCAAGACTTACTGTATATTAGGCCTAGTAAAATGAAATTAGCGTGGGTCGAAATTTTTCGAAGTCCCTAAAGTAGGTCAATGTCACTGATGACTTCATCAAGCGTTAACGAAAAACCGCGTCGGTCCTTTGTGACGGTTTTTCCAAGAATAGCATAGACTCAATTTTGAAAAAATATAACATTCTAAAATCGGCTGTATATAATCGAGAAGAGTGAATCAAAGTTCGCAGGGAGGTAAGGGCTTTGACCTACTTACAGGAACTGAGAAAATTTCGACCAATAAATTTTCCTTCACATGAGAGGGGAAAGGAGTGAATCATGTTCCGGAGGAGGAAGAGAGGGGTTTCGGTCGAAAAATCCTAACCATACTTATACGAGGGACAGGATTCTCAAGGGACGTCCATTGTATTGTCCTACTCCGCAAAAAATCCGTGTGTCGTAATACGGTGGAATATGCGGAAAAAATGGAAATTCACATTAAGTTTACAAATCTTCACGACTTCTCAAGAACTCTTGGATATAGGCGTCATACTGGAAAAATTGGGTCGCCGGTCCTGGGACGATTTTGAAAAATTTCAATTTTCAGCTACGTCTATGAGGCGTCTATAAATTACTCAAGGCGATTTTTCGATCCCTGACTCCTTTAGTGAGATTTGACTCAACCTCTTTTTTCCCTCATTATATCCTGTGAGATTTTTCAAAATGCTTACCTCTGTTTTAAGAACGTTAATCTATCCTTGATTGCGTTAAGATTCATTAAAAATATGATCTGAGGTCATATTTTGACAGGAAGACCATTTTATTTGAAATTAAACTCAGTTTGCAGTATTCCAGACTGTATTTTTGTAGACTGTAGAGGAAGAATTACGTGATATTTTCCGACATCCCTCTCCTCCCTCATGAACTTTAGTGATCCGCCCCCCCCCCCCTAAATGCCTCAGGATTTACGACCGGAAAGCATCCATGTGATTACTAATTCAGGGTATTTGCGTCGTGACAAGAAGTTTTCTTTTGTAATCTCGATATTGTTCTTCCAGTACCGATAAGCCGTTTGTTTTTTTTTTTCTTTTTATAATATCGAGTACCTACACACTCCTTATAATCGTTGTCATTTGAGACGAATTTTCTTTGCTTTTCATCGCGGGGGGGGCAACAGCGATTTTTTTTCCGAGTAACTATATTACATTCGTTTGTTAAAATCATCCGGAACTTCAAAATAATCACAACTCCGAGGGGTTCAACGGGAGAATTAAGCTTGTCATTAACTGTGAAACTTGCTCGTTTTCTTATCAAATACGAGACGATTTTTTGCTCATAAGCTACTGAATACCTACATCAAACATAGATCAACATTCGAATATCCTATTCCATGATTTCAACTTCTCTAATTCACAAAAAATGTCGTCCACTTTATTCTCACATGAAATAAAAACACTGGAATAACAAGAAGTTTTTTATAATACAATAAATCACTCAGATTTCTTAGTCTTTGCTTTCTTCGCGATGATGGCTGATCGTTTTTGCGATTCTAGTATTGCGCTAGCTTTCCTCAAGGCGACCTAAAAAATTGAATATTCGAATATGAAAATTATAATAAGAATAATCGAAAGTGATTCAGAAGATGGAGAGTAACGTACCTGAGTTAGATCTTTTCGATAATTTGCACCATTAAGATAACGTCTGAGCTTGTACAACGATCGTCTTGGGCCGGCACTCATAGTGACTTGGATGGTGGCTTTACCAGGTTTGTTCTGCAGGAGAAAAGTTACATTATTAAATGGAAAAGCTACCATAAAAGCACGGATAGGTGGTAATGAAGGAGGATCAACGTTTCTAATCTCAGGTATTGAAAAAGTTCCATTGCGAGAGTGTAATTGATTGCTCTTACAAAATAAAATATGTATTAATTTTCAACAGATATCGTACTTCCTACTCATCAGCGGTGAGTGGTGATGGATGATAGTCAGCATTTAACCATCAGAAAATATTGAAGTTTCATCACGTAGGAAGTACGACCATTAATTAAAATATGAGTATTTCTTCAGCGGTGAGTGGTGATAAGTATAGGTGTCATCACTGTAGGTGGATCAGGTAAATTATCGTCATCATTAGAAATACTCCCAACAATATCGAAAATTGTGCGGTAAATTTCGAAATTTGGTTCGTCTCAATCGCAGTTAGTCGCTACGGTAACTAATCATTCAAAGGATATTTTGTTTGAGGATAATTTTTTATCAAGTAAAACTTTGTAACTGGTGCCCAGCATGAGTATCGCTAAGATAACCATCCTAAAATTTCTTCAGGAGACCAATAATAATGTTCATCAAACCAAAGAAGTGGTCAGAATTGGAGGAGTTTATTCATCAATATCATTAACTTGCAGTTCGAGCTACGAACTTTCTGTATAATAACTAATCGAATACACTGTAATAATAATAATAATAATAATAATAATAATAATAATAATAATAATGAATAAACAACTTCATCTGCAAGAAAAAAAGAATAATAATATATAATATAAATGAAAGAAAAAGTAACGTATCATTTATCAGATACGTCATCATGCAAGGAGTAAGATTATGAATCAAATATGAGTATTTCTTCAGCGGTGAGTGGTGATAAGTACATGTGTCATCAGCATATATTTGGAGCATCATGAAGTAGATAATCGTCATCATTAGAAATATTCGCAACAATTTTAGAGTATTCTATCGAAAATTTTACGGTCAATTTCGAAAACTCGTTCGTCTGAATCGGTGGTAAGTAGCAATGGTAACCAATTCTTCAAAGATATAAATGATTCGAGGATAATTTTTCAACAAATAAAATTTTGTGAGTGGTGCTTAGCATGAATATCTCTCAGGTGATTAATCTAAAAGTGCATCAGGAGACTGACAAATGTTTTCATCAAATCAACGAAGTGGTGAGAGTCGGTGGAGTTTACTCATCAATATCATTCAGTTGCAGTTCGCGCTACGAATTTTCCGTATAATAACTAATCGGATACAGTGTAATAATAATAATAATAATAATAATAATTAAAATAATAATAAATAAACAACTTTTTTTGCACGAAAAGAAAGAAGAAAAAAAAACAACTACTTGAAAGGAAAAGTTGTGTACGTCGTATTATCTATCGGATACGTAATCATGCAGGAAAGATCATGAGTCAAATACGAGTATTTCTTCAGCGGTGAGTGGTGATAAGTACATGTGTCATCAGTATACATTTGGAGCATCATGAAAGAGATAATCGTCATCATTAGAAATACTCGCAACAATTTTAGAGTATTTTATCGAAAATTTCACGGTCAATTTCGGAAATTTATTCGTCTGAATCGGTGGTAAGAAGCAATGTTAACCAATTCTTCAAAGATTATATGATTAGCGAATAATTTTTCATCGTGTAAAATTTTGCGAGTGGTGCTTAGCATGAATATCTCTAAGGTGATTAATCTAAAAGGGCATCAGGAGACTGATAAATGTTTTCATCAAACCAACAAAGTGGTCAGAGTTGGTGGAGTTTACTCATCATATTGTTCGATTCCAGTTCAAGCTAAGATTCGAATTTCCCGCATAAGATCATGTAATATTAATAGAAAGCAAATTTTTTGCACAAAAAAAATTAAAATACACTAGGTGGTTGGAACATTCAATTTGAAAGGAAAAGTTGTATGCATCATATCATTAATCAGATACGTTATCACGCGGGGAGGTCGGTCATAAATTAAATATGAGTATCTCTTCAGCCATTCCTGGAGCAATAGGTGTCATCACCGTAGGGGAAGCTAAATCAAGTAGATTATCGTCATCATTAGAAATACTCTCAACAATATCGAAAATTGTGCGGTAAACTTCGAGATTTGGTTCGTCTCAATCGACGGATAGTCTAATCCTTCAAAAATTACATGGTTGAAGGAAAATTTCTCATCAAGGAAAATTCTGAAACTATTGTTCAGCATACGTAACGCTAAGATAACTATTATGAAAGTATATCAGGAGACAAATTAATGTTTTCATCAAACCAACGAAGTGGTCCGAGTTGGTGGAGTTTGCTCATCATTTTGTTTAGTAGCAGTTCGAGCTACAAACTTCCAGCTTACAATATATCAAATGTAGCGTAGTGATGTAAAAATAACAAAGCAACTTTTTTAGCGCGTCAAAAAAACACTCGGTGGTGGGAATATTCAGCTCGAAAGGAAAAGTTGTACACGTCGTATAGATTACGTTAAGACTGAATAATTTCAGAATATGTAGTACCCGGGCGATTATAATTACGAGACTGCCGAATTATAAAATTATACGCGATCAGTGAATTGATTATCGTTCAGCCATGATCAGCGATCTTGGTGGTAATTCAAAGTCATCATTCTCAAGTTGAACCGAAAAAATTCAACTTGCAAGTTTTTAGGGTCGTATTTACGAGACTATTTGATTATAATAAGATTGTACTGTGAGAGTTCAGTGAATTGAGTATCGTTCAGCCATGATCAGCGATCTTGGTGGTAATTCAACGTCATCATTCTCAAGATAAACCGAAGAAATTCAACTTCATCTTACTTGTTTTTTGGGTCGTTTTGTAGTTACTACAAAACCTTTGTTGTTTTTAGCAGCTTGAATATCGACGGTCTTCTTGTGTACGAGGCCGTTGTATCGGAATGATGCTACGTTCTTCAAATTTCCTGGTTCCTGTAAACGAAATGAGAATGTAACAGTAACGCAATCAGATAACACTAAAAGGACGCTCTCGAATATGAGTTACCGTGCTGAAAGGTTTCTTAATATCACGTTTCTTGGATAAGTACGCATTGTTGTTCCGGACGATCATCCAATATAAATCGGCAGACATGACTAATCCGAAAATCAAAAAGAAATGGTGCAATTAAAAACGATGATACGAGTTCTTTTGGAGCAGCAAAAATAAACAGAAACGTTGAAACACCGCCACGTGATGGATTAAAATGGTATCGAGTTGATGAATTGAACTGGTCAATAAATGATTTCTCGAGACATTTGACTTATGAATACGTACTTAATTTTGATGTTATCTCAAATCACATGAACTTTCGTCCTGCACGATGAATATCTTTTTAAGAAACTTGAATACGATGACTCGATGGCGAAAAACTTTAATGGACAACAAATCAGACTTGATTGTTGGGGATGGGATAGGATTGGAAATGTGAGGACTAAGGACAAATTTTAGAAAATATGATTTTGACTTTTAATGTAGTCGGGGTACGAGTCAGTTGTCCGCGGGAAGCGCTGGCAACATGCGCGGTCATTGGCGGTTTCTTTACATGAGTAAGCCGTGAAATGCTGAGAAGCTGAGAAGCTGTAAATCTGATTAAAAAAATTTAAAATAGGGAGTATGGGACTCGGCTTCCGGCCGCAGCTGTTCGGCCGATCTTAACTTGAATTTGATAGAATATGTTCCAATTAATGCTGAATTTCTGAGCTTTAAGTACCTATCGCCGAATTTTTCGTAAAAACAGAATATAGGTAATGCAGTTATGAATGTCCTAGTGTAATGTCCTCGTTTTACTCTGTACACTAAATACGTTGTTATCGAATTATGCTAAGTAGCAGCTTGAAGACGATAAGACCGAAATTTCCGATATTGTTTCATCAGTTTTCTACAAGATCATCGGAGATGTCAGAAATGAACATAACTGCTGACTACTTGAAAGAAAAACTGCATAAGAATTTCAGCGTAGAACACTTGGTAAGTTCAATTCTTTATTATTCTGAAATTACTCCTACTTGTGTTTCACGATGCCACATGATGGAAGTCTTCTCTTGATAACACGTTTCGTCTGGCTAATGTCATATCTATTCTGTTGTATATTTTGAAAATGGAATGTTAAGAATATTCTATTTTTGATTAATTTGAAAGTTTAATGTTACCCGACTCAGCTTTAGGATCAATATTTTGTTTTCAGACCCGATAAGTTCCACTTGATTGTGCTTTTCAGTCAATTTCTTTCCCCATCGGGTCATCAAAGCGAAGATGAATTCTCAAAATCAAGTTGCCGGTTCAAATTATTTCATTCTATTTTTGGCTATTCTCTTACGATGTTGTATTTCTCTTCATTCGTATTCCGGCGAACACACTCCGCCAATGTTCGGTGACTATGAAGCTCAACGTCATTGGATGGAAATCACGTACAATATTCCTGTTCGGGAATGGTACACGAATACCAAAGATAACAATTTAACGTATTGGGGATTGGATTATCCTCCTCTAACAGCTTATCATAGTTACCTGTGTGGTGTACTAGCATCGATAGTGATTCCGGAATCTATTGAGTTACACAGCTCCAGAGGATACGAATCTTACTTTCATAAATTATTTATGAGATTCACCGTAGTTGTTGTCGATATCTTGATTTACATACCAGCGTTATATTTCTATTTTTTGAATTATTCTGAAAGCAAAGATAATATCTCCGCTGCTAGAAATATCTTTTTAACATTACTGTATCCAGGAATCATGTTGATCGACTACGGACATTTTCAGTATAATTGCGTTTCGCTAGGATTTCTAATCGCTTCTGTAGCATGTATTAGTTCTCGGCGTTTTATCTTTGGGTCAATTTTGTTCTGTTTGGCTGTCAATTACAAACAGATGGAATTATATCATTCGCTACCATTCTTCTTTTACTTCATAGGTGAATTTTTTCATATTTTTCAAAAACGTGGGTTCTTATCAAGCGTGAAATTCATGGCGCCAATCGTGTTCGTAGTTTTATCGACATTTACAGCATTGTGGTTTCCATTTTTATCTTCGTCGTCAGATCTTTTACAAGTTGTACATAGAATTTTCCCCATCGCTAGAGGACTTTACGAAGATAAAGTTGCTAGCTTTTGGTGTATACTGAATATTTTCTTCAAAGTACACCAACATTTTGAAAACGAATTCGTATTCAAAATTTGTTTTCTAGTCACCATAGCGTCTATTCTTCTATCTGTTTGCGATCTCACCCTCAATCCAAGTTTAGAGAAATTTAAATTATCTCTTATCATCTGTTCTTTATGTTTTTTCTTGTTCTCGTATCATGTCCACGAGAAAAGTATTCTGCTGGTTGCGATTCCCGTTATCTTGCAGTTTCCTGAAGACCCGATTGCTGCATCTTGGTTTCTTTTAATTTCTACTTTCAGTATGTTACCGCTATTTATCAAAGATGGATTATTTCTTCCTTATTTAGCTCTTTTTATCTTTTATTATGTATGCAGTGCTTGTTGTCTACCTGATTATCGTATTAATTTTACTGGTATGGAAAGCAGTCTACGAGACTGGAAATCTGTTATTCTGAACGCATCATTATTAGGTTGTTTAGTACTATCGTTCGTGTCGAAATTCTGTCATCCTCCTAATCGCTATCCCTTCTTATGGCCACTTGTGGTTTCTGGTTACTCTTTCGTTCATTTTATTGCTTTTTTGTTGTATTTTTATTATAAACAATGTTTCTCACGATTTGTTAAGAAGAAAATATATTGAATTGTTCATTTCCGTTTTGTGTGGTTGTTTTTATGAATTGTGCCGGGAATCTAATGTATCATTAGAAATAACAAAGGGAGAATGTATTGAATTTTGTATCCTCGAAGTCATACACTGTTCGGATTAAGGTCCTCATCGATCAGTTGTTTTGCGGAAAAAATATATTATTATGAACAATCACACCGCATTTCAAAAAAATTCTTAATTCATCAGTAGAATACTTTTCAATTTCACTCTTCCTCGTAATTCTAAAAATGAATGATCACATTTGGACCTAGTTATTTAGAGCAGATGACTGTTTTCCTGGATCATATTTCAAAAGTTCGTCATATTTTTTTAGGTTTCAAAATTTTTCTAGAAAATACTATTTCTTTAATCGTTATTATAGGAGCCAAAAGTTTTTTTTAAAAATATTCCACGATGAAAATTGAATTTTTAATGTCGTTTTTATTATTATTATTATTATTATTATTTTTTTTTTTTTCATCATTTTATCCCAGTTGCTCACTATTTTTCCATCGATCACGAAACAGCGATTCAGTAATTCGTCCTATTCGTTCATAATCATTTCAACCTGAACTCAATATGGACGATTCTGATTCATGAAATAGAAATTATATTGTGAAATCTATAATAAAGCTTTTAACAAAAACCCAGCGTGAGAGACGAAACTAACGAACGGTAAAACATTTCTCGTGAATTCATAAGAATTCAGTCAAGGGTCAAAATTTTTCAATATTTTTGTGGTACCATGTGAAAGAGTACATCCAGTTGACCTTGAATAATGGTTGTCTACTTGTGCATGAGGCGTGTATGCCAGTGAGAGTGTACGGTTAGCTGTCGACGTTGCAGTGAATGGATGGAATTGCAAGTATTAGGACGTGTTATCTGAAAATTGATAGTATACACTGGTCGTAGATTTTCATTTATGAGAACTGAGGATTTAGTTTCGATATGATCATCTTATGAAAATGTTTGGACAAATTTTCGACTTTATTCGAAAACAGGTCAGGTTAGTTATATTAGAATTGTCACATCTAAGTTGAATAAAATGAGGGCATTGGTCATCGAAAATAGATTTTACGAATTACCCGGAATATACTTAGCCGCTATTTTCAAAATCAACCAAGTGAAAGTTGAAATTTTCCGTGCTTGTAATTTTCATTTTTGACTTGGGTATTTAGTAAATCTGTATTATAATCTCATGCGACTGAAAATCCTTTTCCGAGACAGTTTTTCGTGTAGAATTCGTAATTTTCGAAAAACTTTCTTTTCGAAGCTTCCTGGTAGGAAGAATGGGCAATGAACTTAAGTATTCTTTATTACAGACTTTTTTTTTTCCTGAGTTGTTTTTTTTCTCCAACAACTTAAATTTTCTAGATTGGCCTTAAATTAAAACTTTTTCTCTATTTACATTGATATTATGTTTACATCTCCGAGGGTAACAATTGGTAATTTTTTTATTTTTGCTTGAATGATTTTTACTCATTGTGTTCTCAGTACTTTCACTGTACGCCTCATATCAAAAAAGCATAGTTTCTTCTTCTCATCCCTAGTTTATTTATTGATTATTCATTCTTAATTTCAGTTTAGTTTCCTCTTCATCTCATTTTTTTTCTCAAGTGTTTTGTACCTAATTATATTATGTAGGTTTTTTTTTTTTTTTTTTATGAGAATCCGAATGAAGATGTTTTCGAGATTCTGTTTTGAAAGAAATTCACGCTTTTGTTTTCTATATGATCTCAATAGAAGCTCATTCGCATTGAATTTTTTAAAATAAAAATATGAACTTGATACTTCGGAAGAACGTGGTACTGAATAATTGAGATAAATATATATGTTACCTATCATGGTTATTTATTTCTTGCGTTTTGTTACAATTTTTAAATTTTATTCAGACTATTTAATTTCGTGCGAAAATAGAACTGTGCTTTAGAAGTTGACAAATTCTGTTTCTGATAGATTTTTTCACCTAATTACATTTTTTTTTCTAGGATGTAATCGATGAATCAAACTGTAATTGTGGTCTCAAATTCAACGTTACAATCGTATCTAATGACTTTGATGGAAAACCATTAATTCAAAGACATAGGTAAGTTCATAAGCGCTATGACCATTAGAGTGATTATGAGTTCCCATTGGCCACAACGCGTAACAATTCAAGCTTTAAGAAATTTGCTAAATAGGACCATTTTTACTGTAGTTGTGAGAAATAGTACCTCATTGTGTTTTTATTTTGTTCCCAGAGTTTCTGGTTGCCGTGGCGAGGAGGGGAGGGGAAGAAAAACGTGAGAAAGCCATAGAATATTTCAAAATTAATCCCAACTCGCGTATCCGACTCGATATTGTGTCTTGATTTTCAAAGAAATTCACTAAACTATTATAAAATGAATTTCATATTACAAATATTACGAGTATGAGACTAGGTAGAGGGAGGAAATATTTTTTCAAGCTTGGCTCTTCGACTTTGATAGTAAACCACAGTTAATTTTCTGGATAGGATCTTGAGGGGAAAAAAAATTCAGGTTCCTATAATTTAATTCTCAATCATCATTCTTGTTATTTATGTTTCAGAAAAGTCAATTCTATTTTGGAAGAGGAATTGAAATTGATTCACGCGTTCACTCTGAAAACCCTAACAGTAGAACAATGGAAGAATAAAAAATAATTGAAAAATAGTCCAATCGTACTCTACTTAAATTGTACCTTACCTCAATCTTTGCTGCGTGTTACAAATTATTATCATATATATATTTCCTTTCGTCCGCGGTTTTTTTCTTGTTAGAATTTTGTGAATACAAAATTTTTTAGAAATGTTTGTACCGGTAACGTTTACGATTTCTGCTCCGGGTAAAGTGATTTTGTTCGGTGAACACAGCGTTGTTTACAATAAACCAGCGCTGGCGGCATCGATAAATAAACGCACTTCGCTGGTGTTCGAAACGACTAGTTTAGGCTACGTGGAAATCAAATTTCCCGATTTGGATTGGGAAATAAAACTATCGGTAGACGAACTCAACGATTTGATTGTTACGCCTAAGCCACTCGAAGTTGAGTATCTGCTGAATCAAACGGTGAATGATGTGGCCAATCTAAAGAATTCCGACAAATTTTCCATCAATCAGACCACGTCTTTGCGATGCGTTTTCTATCTGTTACGCGGTTTGTTTTCGAGTCAAAAAATTTCGACGGGTTTCAAAATGAATCTGTCCTCGCAACTGTGCATAGGGGCAGGTACGGGCAGTTCTGCATCGTTCGCTGTGTGCTTAACGGCAGCACTCTATCAACTTCGTAGGCTTCTTCAAGAAGATAATGAATATTCGGAGCAGTTATGGCAATTCTCACCAAAGGTACGCAATTGTTTTGTGTGAAAGAAATGTATTTCTTAATTGCTGTAGCCAACCAGCGTATTGAAGATTGTAATGTTATTGATAGGTAATAGAAAAATTTTTCGTGTGATTTTCATTAGGATAAAGAGGCGATAAATGAATGGGCTTTCGCCTGTGAACAAATTATTCATGGAAAAGCTTCTGGAGTCGATAACTACGTTTGCACGTACGGTTCCGTAGTTGAAATGCGATCAAATAGTACAGATGGAAGTAAAATGTTCAAAGTATTAGCAGATGCTCCAAAACTGAGAATTCTTCTCGTCAATACAGGTATGAATCGGAGGTAGTTTTTCGCATTAGAAGTTATTGGTCAGAGAGACATAGTACCTATTTGAAAAGAAAAGAGACGTGATATCGACCAGAGCTCAGGTTATCCTTGACTCAACAAGTTACCGCTCCTAAACTTTTGGAGCTAGTAAATCTATCACTACTTTTTTTATCTCTCGCTAAAGTTACTTCGCTAGCATTATCATTTTCTCCGTCGTTTCATTTGAAAAAATTAAAAGATTCTTCGGATATGATTTTTCAATCTTCACGAATGAAAGAATAATTCAGCTAATTTAGGGTTGCCAGTTATCTGGTTTTTAGACTCTCTGTTCGGCTAAAATAGTTGAGCCAAGTCGTTTTTTTAAAAATCACTCCTAAAATAAAATTCTCGCCTTATTGCTTCCTTTCTCAACGGAATTTCCTCGATAGAAAATCAGAGAACTGTATATATCTAATCATATTAATGGAAAACTCTTTTCTCTCATTTTATTTATTGAAGCAATTTATGAAAATGGGCCAAAAAGTACCAAAGCGATTAGGGAAGAACAGTTTCTTCGTCTCGTGAGAATTTTTTGACAATTTTTTCAGAGTATTTTAAAATTGCTTGGGTATGGCGGATACATCACAAATCCTAGTAGTTGGTAACCATCTGTTTCCCAACTCTTCTGTGTCCGGTTTTTCCAGCTCAATCGGTCGCATGTTGTTGACTGTTTAGAATAGGCCAACTTTTTTTAGCCGTTTTCTTCTCCTATCTGATTTACTTTTCCTGACTTGCGCAAATTTATGTGCTCTGGAACGGTGTACTATAAGTTACATGTACATCCTCAGATACCCTGCAAGGTTCGGTATACCAGCGGTCACTACGCGACGCTTGTCGGGCGTGCGTGGGTAATCCATGTAACGAATGACAAGGGATGATTTCGCAAAAAAAAAGTCTCAAAGCTCCATTTTCGGACCAATTTTTTCGATGTTGGGAAATGTTGTACAGTACAGAAAGTTCAATGGAAGGCGGTATAGGAAGAGAAATCAGAATTTTTGCTTCAAAAAAATTTCACAACGTCGGAAAATAGACGAATTTTATTTCAAAGTAAAATAAGAAGTCTTTAAGTCTGCTTCTGCCCCGCCTCTAGTATAGAACTTTTTTCGAAGAACATATCAAAAAAATTAGAAAGATTCATTGAAAACTCTAGAGTGAGAAATTTTTGTTTTTAATGCTTGATTTTACAAGAGAAGCACACCCTTAGAGAATTCTGTCTTTTCTAACGTCTCATAATTATAGTCTCAGTTATACTCTAACAATGAAGCGATCTAAATTTTTGATTTTTGTCTAAGTTGATCATTATTCAATGTTTTCATTTTGCAGGGATCAGTCGAAATACTTCAACTCTTGTCAAAAAAGTGGCACAACTTCGTGATAATATTCCTACAGTAGTTGAACTTGTATTAAAAGCGATGGAAGAAATTGTGAATAACGCCGGTGCACTTTTACAACGAGTAAATACTCACGGAGAACCTATCGCGACTGACGATTATCGGGGAGTATTTTCGCGGCTTGAGGTACGTTGATTTCACACTTCTAGGAATTTCATCTACCTAATACTGGATTGTTTCACCAAACGTTTGCTTTCTAATCGATCTTAGGAGCTCGTCTCATTAAATCAAGGATTACTTTCGAGTCTCGGTGTTTCGCACGAATCTCTGGACAATATAGTGAACATAACGAAGAAATATAATCTGCATTCAAAACTAACGGGAGCAGGAGGAGGAGGCTACGCAATTACCTTAATTCCACCTTATGCTTTGGAGAATGATATTCGAAATTGCATCGAGTTGCTCCAGAAAAACGGTTTCGTAGTCAACGATATTATTGTGGGTGACAAGGGTGTGGACATTGAAACGCATTCAAAGATCATTTCATGATACGGTACCTAGTATAGAGAATTGATTTCTTTCATCACGTACGTCTTCCAAAATTGATCGCCTAGAGTAAACTTCTTAGATTGGAAACCGAGAATTCAAGCATGAATTGTAAAAAAAAAAACAGTTGCCTTGTGAATTCTATAGAAGACTTAGAAAGACTGTAATTTCTTGTGTTCCCGAGAAGTTATAATTACCGTGTGTTGGTTTCGTATAGATTTTTCAATTTCTCAGGTTTATTATTTGCTATTGTGTTTTTTTGTGAAAAATTACCTTCAATTCTGATCTGCAGTTGTTTCCTAAAAAATAAAATCAACGAAAAAATATGTTGGTGACTAGATTTTTTCATTTTACGATGAAAGGTTTCGAATTAAATGAAGAGAATTTCGTACATTGTATGACGTGCAGACTTCAAAAAATTTTCCGAATTTGAATAAGGTTCGAATTAAGAGTAATTTAACTAAGTGAATTGGAGTATTTCGCGTGTATTCCATATATTTTATATTATCAATAAAAGACTTACATCTGTAAATTACACAAAACTTCAATCATCAATAAAAAAAATTCATAATTTGTAAACACACAGCGCTTTACGTAACTTTTCTCTCAATAATAAGTGTTTCGCACGAGTCGTGATTAATGAAAACCAATTAATAGATAGAAATTCTCATTTTTATCATGCTGTCGATAATTAGTCCATTCTATCAATGCTACTCACTTATACAAGAAAAATAGAGAATACGATATTATTTATCAGATACCGGTATGTAATATAAAAAATTGTATAGGGATAATTTTCTCGCATTTAACTTAAGAATACCGTTTATCATAAAAAAAATCACTAGGATGCGCAAAATGAGGTTAGTTCAAATTCAATAATTAACGAAGAGGAATCTTGGAGGAAATGCTGATTGTAAAAAATCTTTCTTATTGTGTAGAGACGCAATCTCAACAATAGGTGGTAACCATTAGACTTATGAAAATATAATCAGCAAAAACTATTTTCTCGTTACTCTTTCACGGGTCTCGAAACTGATCGATCTTCTAGAGGCTAATTTTCAAATCGTCAATACAAAAAGGTTAAAGAACGCTGTAAAGGCGTATCTATACATGATTCCTAATTAAAGTACGTCGCTTTTGATAATCTTAATTATGATGCGCAAAAAGTAGACATAAGTAGAGATAAATAAAATCTTACATTCGTATAATGATGATCACAATAACAACCGCCTTCAGCAAACAGTACACACAATGAATTAAGTACAGTGCGGATTCTTAATTCATTAAATTGACTTAATCACTCATGAAAACTTCGACCATTCAGAAATTTCTAATGCGATGCAATAATTTGCTGAACGCCGACTCGAGTCCCGAAAATCATTGCACACACACCGAAAATGAGAATGATGATATTTTTCAATAATTTCCACGCGAGGAAACCTACACCATCTTTCCAAAATACCATCATTTCAATGATAACTGGAAACATAAGGCCCAATACTGAGAAAAATAATGCTCCGATTATTGTCATAAATGGAGATATTTTCGGAACTGCGATAGCTAAAATCACTGAAAAAGAAAACGGAGGAAAAAACTATGAAATCGAGAACCATTTTTTCTGAAAGTTGATGTCTTCTTCCATTTAAATTCTTACCAGATATTACAACGAGGACTGTTCGAACAGTATAATCCAAAATAAATGATGGTTGCTTCAATCCATTTCCATTCCAAATGAGATCAAAACATACAAACATTTGTAATGGATAGGTGAACAGCACTGCACAAGCTATAAATACTTTGGCACACTGAGCAGGTCTACAATTAAAAATGTAAAAAAAATTAATGAACACCATATAGACTCAGACTTTATGCCTTAGTACACAAGCTTACATTTGTTCCGGAGGGAGATTTAATGTGATCACATCTTTCACCTCGTTTCCATACTTCATGTAACCCAAAAATCCCAATCCCATGTAAACAAGAGTTGCTATGATCATACCAATATTTAATACACCACAAGTCCCCACAAAATTGCGAGGTTTCTTCATATTATTCTCCAATGGCATAATCTACGAACATAGAGAAGATGAGTTGGTACGTCAATTGCGTAAATTGTAAAGGCTTACATGAACACGTCATTAACAATTCAAACTGCTACTTACAACTCCAATACATTCCATGGCAAATATCACAATACTGAAGAAGGCAGGAATTTTATGAAGTTCTGGCCATTGTGGCAAATCGACTGGACTCTTGATAGGCTCGCCAACGAAGAAGATGTAATACAACGTTATACCCAGTGTGCTAGCCATTAATGCGTTCGCTATTTGCGATAGTATTGCTAGGATTTTCAAATTTGGAATATAATTGAGCAAAATAAGAGGAGGAAGTAGTGCAGCAATGAACCAACGCCTGTCTACTTGTCCAAGATGGACGCTGTAAACCTGTACAAAAAAAAAAATTGGTGATGTAGATAGGATTTTGGCTCGGGTGCAAGGTTCTATGTATGAAGCAAAGTTGGAATGTAAAAATTTTTGTTTCTGAATCAATAATGGCATTACGCTGTAGAACTTGATGGAAATATCGATCGAAAGAGAGAGGATTAAAGAATTTAAAAAATACTATAATTTAGCAGACTCTATTTGATTTATTAGAAACCTATCCAGTTTTTTTCCTTGTAACGACCGTTAAAATTTACCTCCAACTCATCTTGATAAATTTATATGTCGTTTTGATATATGTATTATTTAATGACAAGCAAGGAGTACATAAGTGAAATTTTTTCTTGATGAAATTCAATGGATTTACGTCCGAGGGTGCCACACACAAAGAGTGTTGCCTAAGTAATGCCGTATGGGTCATTAAAACTTCCTTGAAATTCAGGACAATCATTTACATTCCTTGTCTTCTTAACGTCTTAAGTAGGAAGTACCTGTTCCAAATTCCCGGCAACTATTACGCAGTAAGCAGAACATGTTCCAAAGTATGTTAAAAATATACCAATAACGATGCTGAGTCTGAAAAAAAGGAAAAAAAAAATCAAACGTAACTGATCACGATTAGAAATCTAAATATAGCGGTAGCCTACCTGAGTGTAAAATTTATTGAATGAGCAGACTTTCACCCTCATAAAAGTTTATGATGTAGGAATTATAGAGCCTGACAGGGTAAGAGTTATGATTCAAGTTTAAGAGTTGAGTCTAAAAATTAATTCAAATATGATACAAAAATATGTATATTTTTCTTTCGTTTACAACGAAATTTCAAATTCATCTTTCTATTGTACTTTGAATCGATGGGTGAGCAGGAGAAAATTGAAATACCTAGTACCTAATCATCCTTAATTGAGGGAAATGTAAGCGTCCATTCGAATGTAAATACCTATATAAAGTTTGCATTATTGACGGGAGGGTACTGCATTCTTATAAATAATACAAAAACTGTTAAGAATTCTATTTTCTTTTCTGTTGGTAAAATTTGACTTTCAGCATTGTATCATTTTTAGTATTTTTTTTTTTTTCTCTTTTTCACTCTTCTTAAAAAAGGAGAAGTCGACATTTTATTGAGCAACGAATTTCAAAATGTTGATGAAGGTGAAGGACACACTTTGAGTAGGTAGATAAATTTTTTGGTAGACTGAATTTCTGAATAGAATCGGTTGGCCAATTTTTAAAGATAAGGTCGATCTTAAGTAGAAGACCACGAAAAAGTTGGATTAGGTAGGCTATCCAAGGAGAATTTTTAAATACCAGCTGAAATTTGTACATAATTATTTTCTTTTCATTATTATTATTACTTTTTTTTTCTAGGAAAAACGAGAATTTATTAAGTCATAATATAAATTAATAATTTTGTGACTCACAATCTTTCAATTGAATAACGGATTTCAGAGCCTTACTTACTCTCATACATTAAGCAAAACCCATCTTCTGAGAAATACTCACCTTGCAGGTTTTGCAAGGCCACGTAAACTCTTCGGGCCATGCGCAAAAGCAGCTTCTCCAAGTTCTGGGTAAGTTAATTTCGGTACCCGAGCAACATAATACAATTTATGAGCACTTTTAACCTATGAAAAGAATATTACCGTCAAAGTTAATCATCTGTGGACAGTCGAGTAGGTAAGCTATTTTTTGAATCGCTCTTGCGAGCTCGTTTAAAATCGACCAATGTATAGATACCGCAAGTCCAAAACGTTCAATCGAAAATACTCACCAAAATATAAGCACAATGACCACAGATTAAACCTGTTATAATTGTGTTGATGATACCAAACAAAATACCACCGTCTCGGAAGGCGAATGGCATTGCGAGAATACCACTTCCCAAACATGACTTCAATAAGTGTGTTAGAGTTTCAGAATTCCTGTAAGTTGTAAGTACCTACTTGAGTTGTACACAATGAATAAATCAAGTTAAAAATATATCAACATTTACATAGCCTATGTTAGTACTCAAGGATCAGAACTATAAGATACGGAAGACGAAGTGTGTGAAAAAATTAAAGCGATCGGGTCATTAGAAATAAAACACTTAGGTAGGTATAACTATAATTTTCTTATTGATTCTCCTAGACTTTAAAAAAACACGTAAGTTATAAGTTACCTACTAAGGGTTTGGAATATTGATTTGCAAATTCAAATAAATCGATTAACGAACTATTCAACAACTCAATTGTGCCATCAGTTCACGCGAAATTATAATGTGCAGCTATAAAGGTATACAGGTAGTTGGAATTAAATGTACTGTTTCTAGTCGTTACATAATGTCTAGAGTATGCAAGAGGGACATATTGCACGGGGAACAAAGGTTTTGGAGGACGTTAGAGCACGAAGGAAGGAATTAAACTGTTTGATCATTTGAATGGCACAAGAAAGAGGGGATTGGAGGCCCAGGAACACGTGAGGATGAATGAGACAAATGTGGGTAGTTTTGAGACAAGAAAGAATGGTTTCCATGTGGTGGGATCAGAGGATAGGCTCATTCTTTATCAATCTGGAGGTACGATTATTGGTTTGATTTTTCTGACAGCGCACTAGGCTCAAGGATTAGGGAACAGTGATAGTGCTCACAAGATCGAACTCCGGTGAAGATGACCGGTAATCTTAGGGATGAAGGCGGAGTTTTTGGTCGCGTTCACCAGACTGAATCACCGTGACTTCACTCGTTGTTTTTGCATGCATAGTCATTGACTTCAGAGCATACCTAGACCGTACATAATTGTCCATTTAACGCCGTACGATGCAAGGAGGATGCAAGAACTGCAACACAGAATCCTCTTGCCCTCGATCAACCGCGGTGGAAACCTATTCGATGACCAATAGCTGTGAAGCTCAACATCCATCACTATTCACTACAGTACATAGACTCAAGTTTTTATTTAAGCTATGAAGTCAGTGGTATTAGTAAGGAACTATATAATTAAGATAGGTATGCGCAAGTGATAAGAAAGGGATCATCGCCATGTATGTTGATAAAGTCGAAGGAGGAGCAATTTTAGAAGATTTCAGGTGGGTCGTGGTAGAAAAATTTAAATGTCAAACATTGAATTTTGGTTAATTAGAAAGATTATATCGATGAAAATAAGAAATTAGGGAATTTCCTTCATTATCTTGTATTCGATATTTGATGCTTAAAATTCTCTTAGGATACTACTCAGATTGCTCCTCCATCGACTTTATCAGTGTGGTGATAAGGCGCTAGATGGTGACGATCCTATTCTTATCACTTGCGCATACCTATCTTAGATAGTTCCTTAGTGGTAGTTGAAGAGAGTATAATTTATATTGTCGATTCCCACATATAAGGATACACGGGAACTATTTTGGATTTCAATGAATGAAAATGAGAGATAAGGTTGTTTTAATTTTAAACAGAACTAATCTAATTGTAATGTAATTTCCGATTATGTCACGTGATGCGCTATCTGGTGGTCTGCTCTCTGATTGGTGAATTGTGACAAAAAGGCGTTCCATTCAAGATTGACAATTCGTAACTTGAATGCAATAATTGATAAGAATCGTTGTTGTGATGTACGAAGAGTAGGAGGGGAGCGTATGCGTTATTTAGGTACCTGGTTATTTTAAGGACTAGGTTATTCCGTAACGAACTCAAACTCAAATTAAACAGAGGTTGTAATTGTGAACGTAAAAAGGTCTTGCCGATTTGGAAAGCTATCAACGAATGTAATTGAGTCCTCGAGAGCAGTGAAATGCCGAAGCGGACTTTCTCATTCGCGATAGACAGTGAAAAAGTAGTGAATTAATATGAATATAAGTAGGTAGGTAATCAGTTTTGGATGATCTAGATTTACAGCCATCAAAGTAACATATGGAAATTCTGATAATATGATCTCCATAGGACATAGGTAGGCCTAATTATTTTGAAAAGAATCTTTGAGAACTTTCAATTTCTGTGACTGATCCACTTCTCTTCCTTTTTCAGAGTTACAACTGTGGATCAGAATTCGAAGCTATGAAGTTTGAACGATAATTTCCAAACCTCCTACGTATAGGTCCTGCGAATTACTTATTACCGGTACGTAAAATTTATAAAAACTGAGAAAAATTTCTGATTTTTGATTCTTTGATGCAATGTTTAACACCGAGTTTGCGAGTCACATAGGTAATGTGAAGTACATTATCGATACGGTTATAATATTTTTTTGAAAACGTACGTTGTTGGTGCTGGCAGTCTTCTCGTTTTAAACGGATCATATTGTTGAGACCCATCTTTGTCGTAACCATTTGAATAGCTTGTTTTTGAATCCTTGGGCACATTCTTTTGCGGAGATTGAATAACGACTTTATTCCTGGGAACAAAAAACTTCAGTTTTAAAACTTGGTACTTGTCTTATTAATTTTTGTTGTTAAATACTTATTCAACTACCCAACTAAATACACCAAAAATAAGTACGATATTAGTAGAAGAATATGAGTTTTCTCATCGCTCAGAATCGAATTCACGAATGGATGTTTCAAGACACGATTGGCACGATAAGCGTAGCCCTGAATTAACTCGTTTCAATTGATATCAAAGGCTTAATTTTTTCTGGATCTTGTGTCCCCAGATACGTACTTGTCGCAATGAGGATAGAATCATGATACTCAACATCTTTTCACAATAGGTACCTATACTTATAGGTTTTTTTTTCGCTTTCCTATTGATGCAACAAAAAAGAAATATGTTCTTCTCATTCGGCACATCCTGTCGATACCTCCCAGTAGAATTTATATTTTATTTTATAAGATAAAAAAAATCACCAGAGAGTGAGATTATGAGTTTTTCAATTTTAAAGTCGAAAACTTATAGGTAGGTACTACCGTCCCATCTTTTTCCCAATTTAGGATTTGACTTTTTCTTGTATGGTACTGTATGAGTATACAATTATATCTTTTTCGCATATTCTTCCATTTTAGTGTTATGAAAACCCCAACGAGTTTTAGTCTTCGTTACCTAATTCATGATAATTTTTCTATGTACGGTGTTTAAATTTTTAAAACTAGAAATATTTTTTGTCCCGGAAGAAAGTTTGAGTTAAATGAATATAATATAGAAAGTTATTAGTTATTTGAAGGGAAGAATTAGCATTTCTCGGTGAAAATGTGAGACTACGAAAATCTTGAGTATTCTTCATTGAATACATAATTTTAAAAAATTCTCATTTACAATTGTCTGAAAAATTTTGAGAGTCCAGCCCGCGAAGATTCTGAAGGGTAGAAAGTATTATTTTTAAACAGCATCAGTGATGCTCTGATCTTATTTTAGAATTGTAATATTGTCAAAGTTTGTCTACATTTTCTTTTCTCTACGTTGATATTTTTCATCCCATTCATACGAAAAAAAAGACGACATAGACCTATCTCTTTTTTTTTGGTGCCGTATTCGTATCTTTAACTCTTCAGAACTTTGTTACTTCAATTAACTAGAGTGGAAAACGAAACAGTTGCGTTCGTATTTATAAATCATTGATACAATTGTTTTAATCATACTCTATTCTCGTGGAATAATTACGCGAGATATTCGCAAGAGGACACCTCACCAGGTGCATCAATACCCGAAAAGATGAATTAATGCATCGCATTACCTTTTTTATTTTACTCGGTGAAAAAATTAATTAAGAAAAAAAACCTAATTGTCTAAGTTTATTATAAACAGAGGTACGAAGGTTTTGTCTGATGATTTCTTAGTGCCATTCATTGACCTATTAACTTGGAAATAATTAATCAAAAAACATACTTAGGCTCTTGATGGACTATGATGTATTAGGAAATCTTCAAATTTTATACATTTTTATATCTCCTCCTCTCTTAGAAAAAAAGAAAACAAAAAAAAAAGCTAATCGAAAAAAAACTATTTACGATACTCAGGGTTGAAATTATAAGCTATTATCTTGCTGTCAATTTTAAATACGAGTATTATACAGAGGAAGAATGTGAAATGAGGAATTTGTCACCGTGTGTCACCTCAGTCGCCAATAAAATTCTCACTTCACATGTATGTGTGAGGTTTTTTTTTTTCACATAAAAAGTACAGTAAATTGTAGGTTGCAAACTTACAAGTCCTGAGGTGGCTCCACTGTTGTGGCGGAGTTACGACCCCTTCGAAAGAAGGACAGTAAAAAGACGAACATAGTAATATAAAACCATTAGAATCAAAAAGACACAATTTTTAAGAACTTCAATCGTCCGGTTAAAAAACTACACGGAATCGGATGACCAGCACTAATAAATTGTAACATGTACCTAACTCACTGATTGATGGAAGAATAAAACAATGATGAAACGAAGACGACTTACGGATCATGTAACAGCTCACTAGTCAGTTGTCTGTCACGCGGTAAAAACTCGTCCAATTCGCTTGGTTGACCTGCTTCCACAGATTCCTAGAAATCGCAATATAAAAATCAGACAAACAATCATGTATTTAGGTGCAGAAGATAAGAATAGTTGTGGCATGGTAGAAGGAAAGAGAAAGCATCGCACGAAAAAGGTGGAGAAGATTTTCGGATTCACGTACACGAGATAAAAGGTGCCTAACGTGATGATACGTTCATACACGAATCACACAACGATATTCTTCGAATTCAATTTGTAAACGACTTTTTTAATTTGTTAAAATGTCTTCAGGCAGGAGAAAACGACGGCGGTACCAACATGAACCTCTCAAGAATATGCCAAATTTCAAACAAATACCTGCACATCCCTTCAAATCGTCACCGCGAACTTCGGAAGAAGGTAAGTTTTTTCTTTTTTTTCTTTTTTCTCGAAGAACTCTAATTATATTATGAAGAAATTGTCAGATACACATTTTTAGAAAAGCCTGCGAGCTCTAGATTCTGTGCATGAAAATGTGCACGTCCTTCTTGATGACGTCATCCAGCAGCTTCCTACATAGCCTTTCATCTGTAGGTTGAACAGTTAAATTAAGCATTGTACGGCACTTTTTCAGCTCAAACGTCGAACTTTCTCAAACCTCCACTCTTGAAGGGTTTGGTAGCCCTTCTACTCGCAGATGAAATATATTTCTGTGTCAAAAATTGAGGTGGTATCAGTGAAAAAGGAGTCCGTCCTATAAGAAATACATTCGCCACAAATAGCTCACCCTGTGATGTCATCTTTAGTTAGCCTAATGGAAGCCCAAGACTCCAAAATCTTAGTCTAGTTTCTATTCTTATAAAAGCTTATTATTGGCCTACCTTATCTGACTATGTATCTCCTGATATTTTTATGAGACAATATGTGTGATGGTACAGGAAATAAATTAGAATTCACATTGTAACGACGTTCATTTTTTTACGTTTCTACATCGGAAATATTTTCATTACTACCATCTACGTAATTGTTTTTCAAAATTCCAGGGTCGCACCCTTTCCGGTGATGAACGAAACGCACGAAATCGTACGTATTTTTTCAATTAAGAAGATAGGAATAATATTTCTTCATCGAAGAAAGATTCTTGTTAACTCGATATACTCGTAAGTAAGTAGGGGCACCTATCCAAATTATATCTACCGAATTTAGCTCTTGACTTTGAAGTTCTGTTGAATCAGATTTCGTGTTTTGCTCGTTACTCGTGGTTATTAATTCTTCAAGTACGTACATTGATTAATTAAAGCGTAGCACGTGTTTTGTACGTGTCAGAACTAACTTAAATTAGAGTATCGATGGTAATTCACTTTATTAATTTGTGTGTGGTAGACCTGGGTCATTTCAGCTTCTTTCAAGTTCCCATCATTTTCCTCTTCTCTTCTTATCGCTCATTATCCTTTTTTTAAAATTCATACTACCAATCTCCATTTTCCAAGTTGACGATTGGAGAGGAGACGCGAGGTAACCCTTCTTAATACACTTTTTTTTTCAAGAGAAAATACGTAACGCGAAGTTTACTGAAAGATATTGAGAAAAGATCATTTTCAAATCCTGGCTTTATCCTCTTTACCTTTCATTTCGAATACCGAAGCTCCTTCCTCTCTGTTCTTGGAATTTGAGTTAGAAATCTTAAAAATTCGTTTTTTGTTTTTTTTTCTAATCAGCCTAAATATGTAATTATTTCCTAAAAAAACTGAAAGTGCGTTACTACCCAGACCTACTGTTTTTCAATTGAGAAAATTGTTTCAATACCTATTTTTTTATGGTTGATACATCAGTTTCTGTTATTTTGACGGAAACAGCTTTTGAGTCAGTTTCGATACATCACAAATTATGTACTTCAGTTCTACCATAACTACTCGTAACTTGAGAATTGCTGCACTAATGATGATTATGCATGTGAGCCCGACTTGAGTGGCGTTCTAAATTCTCACAAATTAAAGAACAATTGAAAGACTTGCAGTATCAGCCTAGAGACGTATTCACCACTTACTTGTAGATTGTATTCTTTTACAGAGTTACGATCACCTTATTTCTCTCCTTGCGTAATATTTTTGAAAATCGTACTTAGGTACGAAAAAAGTCCCTTCCTTTTTCCTTGATAACATTTTCGTATCCGAAAATAGTTTCAACTTGCTTTTCTAGGGTCTCACGGTAAATTAATCTCGAGAGCTTGTTCAAAAACCGATTTACCTACTCGCACTTAGCTTGGACCGTTGAAAAACTGTGACACACATTTTTACTCCATTGCAAGACGTAGGGCTTCCTTTACTGTTGAGATGAATCATGTGTAAAAATTTTGCATATATCCCGTAAGAATCTTTCTATTTCTACCTTGGGCTGCAATGGTTAGTCACTATCGACGCAAGATTTTTTCATGTGATCTCAGTTCTAAATGTGTTTCATGTCATTTTGAATTAATTAAAATTATAAGAAAAGATTAGTTCTTATCAGAAAAACTCTTCAACGGTTCAATGTTTCTCAGGGCTAGTTTTTTCGAGTTATCTAGAGTTCGAGTGTGGTTAAAAGTACCCGCATGTAATTTATAACTTTTTCGAGAGATTATTCTTGTTAAGAACAACACTCGACTTTGACGAACAATATCTCTCGATAATGCGCTGCATTTCACTCATACGTGAAAATTCTTATTTTTTTTCCTTCACGTTTTTCTGCATCTGATGCATAGATTGGAATTAGGTACACTCAAAATCTCATTTTTGACGCCTGATAAACTGTGAGAGAAACACTCAAAATCACCAAGTTGTTATCTGATACACGTGATTTAAAAACGTTTTTACCGTTATACGAGCATGATGAAAAAATTCGGCTCTAGTTTCTTCTATCGTTTAAATTGATAAAAAGGAGGGAAAAGACTACTCGAAAATTGATCATAGCTTTTATTAAAGGGGATTCACTGGAATAAAGATATATTTCTTTATTTTCTTTTGCCGAATATATTATGAACGATACTGCAGTCCGCTCGAATGAAGTTTTTTTTTGTTTAATTTGTTGGAGGGTCGCCACGTCTGATGGCGGACGGTAGATATTTTTACCGAATAATTCCCATAAAACTGACTTAACGTTTAAAAACCTTGGCTTCGAGTGTAGTGCATCAAAGCTGGGTGCTACTAGCGTTTGGCCTCTACCCGAATTTTGCGATCTTCAGCCCCAAATAGATGTTAGACAGCCACTAAAAGTGTTTGCCCTCTACTCGTCATTCTAATACGAGCATTATAGACAGGGCAGTCCTTGGGTGTTTGGTCTACGACTCGGGAACGACTGTCGTTGTTTTATTGTCGAGCTTCGGGAGAAGGCAACACTCGTATTCCGATCAGCAAAATGGAAGGTCAACGCGGCTTAGTCATCCGCTCTGACGAACGGGCAGCCTAATGCTCATTTCAAGAGCTTAGGATTACTGCCACAACTGGTGAACCACCTGGAAAGTATGTCAATCCGGAAACTGCCGTTCACACACAAGGAATATAAAGAGATTGTGGCTTGGTGCAAAAGAGTCAGTTCTGAAGAAGAAACGCAGGGTTCCTCTGTATCTCCTACAGTCACGCCTTGACCACTACTGTAGGAAGATGTGGTGGAAAAATAATTCGCGCATTCCTACATGACGTCAGAACTACATATATGGAATAATTGCAATTTAGACAAAGCTATTATGCAGTTCATTTTTTTTTTTTTTTTGCCGACAGGCTCACAAATTACAATTAAAATAAGAGGTAAAGCGCATACGCTGGCAGTGACTATGGAAGACGTTGCCTGATGTTGTAGATCGCAGCATTTTGGTAGAGCGCAAACGCTAGTAGCACCAAAAAATGTTTGTTAAGAAGGTCATGTCGGAGTTTTATGACTCATAGTATGATTTCATCTTTTACAGTGGTTCAACCAACGAGTCAGGAGGGCGTCGAAACTACCTCGTTATTCAAAATACTGGGGAATTCACATTTCCAGAGAAGCATTAAAAGAAATCTCAAAAATGGTAAAAGTACTTTCGCGGGTGTTACCCCATCATCAAAAATAATACTAAAAAAATAATAACTATCAGTTTGCACCTAAAAAAAGCATCAGAAACAACAAAGGGCTAATAGAGTGATTAGACAAGGTGGAAATCAGAAGCAACAATAAACTGGTATCCTTGGATACCATACCAAAGGAGGAACTTCTCATCTTGAACCCTGCTGTGAGACAACAGATACCATGAGAATCCTGATGGGCCGAAGTACGCGAAAATAGTGAAAAAGATTGTGAACCAGAACTACTGCTGATTCAATACCAGGAAAAAGGACTAGTGATGAGATCATCGCTGTCACCAATACTAGCAGAGATATCTATGAGATGGATGACAAAATATTGAAAAGCAGAAAGTTCAGAAACTTGATCAAATACTAGGCTAGATACATAGATGATATCTTAATTGTGTGGTCAGGTACTTGTCCAATTCTTTCAGAAAACAAATACCATAAATAAGAGTATTAAATTCACAGTGGAGAAGGGCAATGAGACCAATCATACTGGAGAGCAACAAGATAGAATGCAAAATCTATCAGAAGCCAACGCACATTGACATAACCAGCAGAAACAATTCCTACCACCACCCCAGGCACAAGTTGGCGGCGATTCAGAACTGCTGCTACCGAGCAAATTCTGTCCTGAGAATGATGAAGAGAAGAGGGGAAAGGCAGGTCGCAGCAGCCAACGGCTACTCCAGAGGTGTAGTTGAAGAAGTCCTTAGGAAAATGGAGGTAAAGAAGGAGTCCCATGAGAGCACAGTGAGAAAGCATTCCGGATCAGTACAAATACATAGGAAAGTATACAAAGAAGGTTATAAAGGAGTTCAATGGTTCGTTTGATGTGAATGTGGGCATCCATAACAACCCATCCATGGTAAAGAGAATAAGCAATGACCAGACGGAGAAAAAAGACGAGAGAAGCTCGTGGAGGGTGTCCAAACTCAGTTGCGAACAGTGCAAAGGCATTTACATTGGTGAGACTGGGAGAAAGTTCAACATCAGGAGAAAGGAGTACAAAACCTGAAGGTGGTAAGTCACTGTTTCACCAGCACATTCGGGAAGAAATATTCGAAGTTGTACATTAGAAAAACGTATGAATTGAGGAAAACGTTGGAAATAGATGAAGATAGCAGCGGCAAACAGGTGAAAAGCTAACCTGTTGAACAATGTATCCACGTTTGACAGAAAAAATCATTTGGCTTAGTGAGTGCGTGAGACAAAAAGAACGGAACCAACCAATATCATGATTGCAAACCTAGTAGCCAATAGAAGCGTAGCACGTAGGCAAATGAACCAATCACAACGCAATATTGTTGTAGCCGATCAGATCACAGTGTTATACTCGAAAAACTGATGTTTAAGGCCTTGTTTTCCAATATAGAGATACAAATGATGATGGAGCAACACATAAAAGTACTCTTGTACACCGACTAATGAAGTAGAATAGTATATTTGAGATCTTTTTTCATCTTACACCTCATCACACTCAACGTAAGTCCCGATGATTTGGGGAAGCAGAAATATATTATCGTTCAAGGGTTGAATTTTTATGTCTCATAGTCCAGTTTCGACAAAATTGAGCTTTCCACCTTTTCTAAAGATTTTCCACGGGGGAAAAAAAAAATCACATTTCATATCTGTAAATTCTTATTGTAATTTTGTGCGAACTTGTTCGCTTATAGTGGCTCCATAACTTCGTATCTGAATACTATTAGCATTATCTTTCAGTATACCAGTAAAGCATACTGGCAAGTATACTAGTAAAGCATACTGGCTGATATGCGTACTTCAAAGACCCAATCACATTTCTCAGCCAAGTACGGCATACCTAGTCAACTTTAGCCTAAAATTCAACTTCTATTCTCAGCCTAATATGTCCCAGTCTAATTTAACTTAGTTAGTAGTACATAGCTTTAGACATATTAATTGGCTCACTCACTCTATTTGTTCAGTCTACTGTACTATAGACGCCTAAATATACTGTATGTAAAGTGCCTAAAGTACGTAATATTATACTTCAGTGAGAAATGAAACTTATTATAGGCCATACAGAAATGAAATATCTAGGAATAATCATCGACCAAAACCTAAACTATAATAAACACGTAGAATACATTACAAACAAATTAAGAAAATATTATAATAAAATTCGGGCTTTATATGGTAATCACTTTTGGTATGGACACATATAAAAGAGAAATATTGTACAATGCACTTTTTCGCTCAATAATAGAATATGGCTCCCTTGCTTATTTTGAGAAGCTTAGGAATACTGAGATTAAGAAACTAAAATCACTCCAAAGGACAATATTAATAGGAATAATTTCACAAAATAACAAAAGGACTTGTCCAGACGAATATATCATAAACACAATAATGAGCTTGAAAGCACTGTCGTCTTAAAAATTTTTTTTATTACTTATACGACGATCGACGTTTCGAACGTACACACGTTCTTCTTCAGGATCGATAATGTAGTATTTATCGATCCTGAAGAAGAACGTGTGTACGTTCGAAACGTCGATCGTCGTATAAGTAATAAAAAAATTTTTAAGACGACAGTGCTTTCAAGCTCATTATTGTGTTTAGGAATAATTTCAGCATACAGAACAGTATCTCATACAGCTTCACACGTTATAGCTGGAATAACCCCAATTGATTTGCAATTAAGCCAAACTAACAAAATAAAAACATTGAAAATTAAATTTAAAGAAAATAAAATAACGAAAAAAGAAATGGTAGAAAGCATAAAAACAATAAGATTAGATACAATTAAAAATTGGCAGGAACAATATGAAAAAGAAAAGACAGGTAGGAGAACGGCTAAATTGATTCCAGACATAGGGATAAGACTTGAAAACAAGAAATTGAAATCAAATTATTTTTTAACACAGTATTTGACGGGACATGGGAATTTTGCAACTTACCTCAAAAATTTCAATATTATAAATGATGGTCAATGCAGGGAATGCTTAAATTCTGATGATGATCCGGATCACACCTTTATAAAATGCAAAAATTTTGATCGTATCAGGGGGGATGCTAAAATAACTACAGAGGAATTGGGACAGTGCCTGCAGAACGGGGAATGCCACCAAAAATTTGATGGATATATAAGAAAGATATTAAAAACCAAAAAAGAAATCAAATAGACTGAGAGGAGAAGGAAGGAAAAAAAATAATAATAAAAAAATAAATAAATAAATAAATAAATAAATAAATAAATAAATAAATAAATAAAATAAATAAATAAAAAAAATAAATAAATAAATAAAATAAAATAAAATAAATATCTAATATATAAAGTAGAATGTTTGTCTGTCTGTATATCTGTATATCTGTATGTTCGTCCATAACTTTCGAACGCCTTCACCTATCGACCTGGAACTTTTTTTGAAAAATTTCGTCTTTTCTGGGTCAGGTTCTTAAATACATTTCGATGTTTTGACTCCCTGAAGGTGGAGTAGGGGGCGACAAAATTAGGAAAAACGGGCATTATCGAGTACTGAAACTGCTTCGCGCTGTACGTTAGACCTACGCGCGTTGAGTGGCGCAGTTTCGAAAATTGAATTATTGTGATAACTCGAGTATAACTCATTTTTATGAAAAATTGAAGAGAACAAAAATTGTAGCCCCTGTAATTTCCTTTCGAATGAGCCCGGTTCCAGATTTTTAGGAGGAAATTTTGTGACTACAGTATTCGCTGTACTTCCATACTAAGTTATTTTATTCACAGTTTTAAAAACACCTACATAAAGGATTTTACATCCAGTATCTCATACAAGAACCAATGTCTAGACACGGTGCGCACTGCGTACGGGCTAGCGGAAATGACCCTTTTTTTTACCTGTTGTCCGTGTGTTTTCTTAGGGACTGGCAAAATGTCAATGGATTTGTCTGTATTCTGCTGCGATACAGGCTTCACGCGTTAAGTCAGCTCTCAAGTGAATTAGTGTGTAAAAAATTTAATTTGGTGATTTTATTTTTGTGCGACTCGGAACTTTGATATTTTATAAGTACAGTCGCAGTTTTTGGTGTCTATTTTCTTATTTTTGAACTGAATAGTTGTGAATTTTGCAAAACTCTTTCCACTGTTTCTTTTTTAAAAATTCATCTGAATTCCAAGATACCTACAAAACACACATACCTACAAGATACAAATACCTATAAAACACAGATATCTACACAACACACAGCTAGCGGTCAGGAGCGCCGGAGGCGCGTCGCCAACCGCTAGTATATATATAAAATAAAATAAAATAAATAAATAAATAAGATAATAAAATAAGTAAAATGAAATAAAAACAGAAGTAATACCCTCTTTCAATAGGTAGAGTTGAGTGTATAGTTATACAGTGTATTTCGAACTCGTCATGAGAGGGGTGGGGAAAAACCATGGTAAAACCCACCCAACTCTCATGACTAAATGTAATGTTTAAATTTAAATAAATAAAAAAAAAATAAAAATAAAAAAAAGCATAGTACTAAACCTGGTATTAAGCTTAGTGTACGATAGAGAGTCAAGCGAAAAATTTCTCAAGTCCGACGTCGGAGAGGGGGTAATGCTCGTGGACTTTTCGAATTAGATGGGAGGGGATCAGTAAAGATATGAAATATGTTAGAAATTATTTTCCTTTTCGATTTCACCTCTTTATAGCTGCCTGGCTCGTAAGATTTGTAGATCAATGAAATCCTTGCACTAATCTTCTGCAAAACTTTATGTTAAAAAAAAAAAAAAAAATCTTGAATACTCCCGCGTTGTATGAAAAATTTGTACGTGATAGAGAAGAACACACTCGTACTTTTAGTCCTGATCATCAAGTACGAATATTTAATTGTCTTAAATTGAATTTCAACTCGTTTGACTTGTGTTATCTTCAAAATAATTATAACGAAATTCTATCTTATTATGGTTTTTATTAGGTAAAAGACCTCGTGCTCGTATACTTCCCGTATTAGTTCTACGTTTTTATTCGTAAAAATTAGGCATTTAATTTGCATATAGGTTGCACCATTTCATTAGGATTATTATACATGCAATTTCGATGTAATGATACACATCCACTCTACTCGTATAAAACCTAATAATCTTTTGTTTGAAAAACCACAGTTGCACGAGGAATGGGGTGCCAAAAGCATCCTCTTACTCTTCACAGTTTTGCTCCCCTCACAAGCCGAAATAATATAAATAACTCATACAAACGTTATTTGCGCTAGTTTCTCACAGAGTTCAATATTGCAAACATACACGTGCGTAATCCGTATACCTACGTAGAAAAACGAATTGGGTGATATCTACCGTACTAAGTTCAATCAGGTCACGTCGTGGCTGTAGATAAAAATGATATTTATTCAAATATTGGAAAATATGATGTGATATTATCCGTTCATCTTTATGAGTAAACCTCTGTACATGTTTCACGAGTACAGACAATTAATAACGAATTATTTGACAGCAGTATAAACATAATGTGAACGATTATCAGCGAGAAATAGGTCAGCGGCTGAATAAAAATTCGCAGTCGCCGTAAAAATTGAACCGTTGCACATGTACGACAAAGTAAGAACGATAGTATGAGAAATTGGTGGAGGCGTCGAGGGAGTTTTGAAACGAGTCGGAAAACGCTCGAATAAAAAGTATCAGTTTTTCTAGAACTCACCATTATTTCCACAAATGAATATATCTTTTACGCGATGGTCCTACCAGTGAGATAATCGCCAATAAATCGAACCTTGATATTTTCTTCGTTTTTTGATATTTTCCATATGACAAATGATTTCTGTAACAAATCGAACAACGAATAGAAATGAGGTTTATGCGCTCTATCGAAATTTATACACATAGTAAATTATTTCTAAATACAGATGTGAGGAGATCTGTACCCGATAGGCATTCGAGACAACCATTAGAACTGGGTCTTATCAGACAAATGAATTTTGAATAATACTTTAATTACTCGTAAATACCTCAGTAATTAGAGAATTATTACAACAATTCATTCATCCTTTTTTTTTTTTTTTTAAATATTGATAACTGATTGATGAACTCGTAAATGAGATGCAGAGTACTGCATTAATTACTTCTATTTTGTCAACACGTACATATTCATACAGTCACGCGTGCATATATTTGAATCCACCACGAGTAGGAAAAATAAAAAACCTGATGATGAAAATACTCTAAATCCTCGTGGAAATACTCAAAAATATTGAATTTTTGTTAGGTACTTGTATTTCATATGTACTAGTGAAACATTAGTGGCGTAACTACTTTGGAGACAAAACCTTTCCCCAAGACTGAAAAATTTGCTTAGAAATATAATGAAATTTCATTCAAACCCATTTCCAGCAAAATTTTCTCGTTCAGCCTCCGCCCACTGGGAAATAATGCTAGTACTCTCCCTGAATCTGTCAAAACAAGACAAATTAGAACTTGATGATATTTCATTCCCGGTGAATTCCGACTTTTGAGCTCACATGGATTCAGAAAAGGAAGGAAGTATTGACCTTGAATATGACCATAGTTATTTCAGAGAGAGGATAGATCTTGGTAAGCTTTATAAGTATACTTCTGAGCTGTATAGATGGATAGCAAAGTAAGTCTCCAAAAGAGGATTCCAGAAAAACTTTGCTCAATTATTTTTATTCAAAACTAGTCGGGATTACAACGCAATTAAATAAGACAGTGAATTTTTTTTCTTTTTAAGGGTTTATTAAGAAAGACATCGGCCTGTCGGCCCTTACATTACAATTTTTCTTTTGGAAGTACTGCACCAGTGTGCAGCCTTCCCTAAATCTAGAAACACAACTTCGTATAATAGTATACTAAATCGTAAAAGTTTAACCGCTTCAGTCTCCGTGTGGTTTGTGATTTGTCGAGTACATTAATAGCTAATGGGTTATCGTGTGTGTCCAAGCGATTCGCTTGAGCTGTAGCTGCTTTTTGAATGGCGTCATTAACATATGGAAACTCTGTGTAGGTGTGTAGTTGTTCGGTAGATATAAAAATCGGTGCGCCAGTAATAATACGCAGAACTTCGTTTTGGAATACTTGTATCCTCTTTATGGTGGACTTACGTGCTTGTCCCCATATTTGAGCCCCATACGTCCAAACTGGCTTTAGTATAATTTTATTTAGGAGCAGTTTGTTTTCAAGTGAAAGCGTTGAAGTTCGTTTTAGTAACGTTTAATTTTCAGTTCAGCAATTTTCTGGTTGATAAGTACACGCCATGTCAATTTTGCGTCGAAATGCACACCAAAGTATTTAGCAGTGCCCGACCTTGGTATGACTTCCCCTTTGAACGTGATGGGAGGGGGGTTTCTTTTGTTTTATGTGAAGACAACATACGTCAAATATACTTGGATTTTCCAAACATCAAGCCATTCTTCCAATATGGCGATCGCAGTTTGGAGGGTGTTCGCAGCTTTCTCAGGGTCGACTTCGGCGGACAGGTACGCTGTGTCATCCGCAAAGGTGCCCAATACTACTCCGTTAGGTTCAGGAATATTGGAGATGTAAATTGAATATAGTGTAGGCCCCAAGACGCTGCCTTGAGGCACTCCTGCTCTAATTTTTTTAAATCCAGATGTATCATTTCCGACTCTCGCCTGTAGAAATCGTTCATTTAGATAGGTGATCATCAACTTGAACATATGAGCTGGTAGGCAGCGTTCCAACTTGTATAGAAGCCCGTTTATCCAAACTTTGTCAAAGGGCGCTTGCACATCCTGAAATCCGTGCAACGATATTCTTTCTGTTCTAGCGACTTGCGGTGTCTAAGTCAAAATCCAAACTGATGGTCTGGTATTGCCCTGTTTCCTTCAAGGACAGGTCTAATTTTCGCTAGTGTCAGCTTCTTAAGTATTTTACTCAGGACGGAGAGCAGGCTAATGGGCCGATGAGACGAGGCCAGCTCCGGTGATTTCTTTGGTTTGAGTAGTGCAATAATAGTCGCATATTTCCATTGGGATGGAAACCATCCGGTGTAAAGCATGCGATTATACAAGATCCGGAACGGGCAGAGGTTTTTGCTGACTATTATTACAACAGCTTCTCTCCGAATCCCGCTGTCGAGTATCATTTTGAGCGGACTGTTGACAAAGATATCCTGTCACTGCCAGAGCAAGAATCACCGGTGGTATCTGTCACGGTCAGTGAACTATGCAATTGGAAGTCATAACTGGTGAAATTGTTAAAAATTTACCGCCTAAAGCTATCAGACTACGCACCATCTTGTATAAGACAGTGAATTACAAACAATCAAAAAGAACGTTGAACTCAGTTGAGCAATATTTTCGACTTTATTCTTGTTAGGTCAAGTATAGAAGAAGAGAAATGGAAAGAATCCAGCAAAGAGCTGCCCTGAGGTGTGTTAGCGTTTACCGCATTAGAACGAAAGACGCTCTTTGCGTATTAGCACAGACACCGCTAATTGATCCGCTGACAGAAGAGCGAGCAGTAGTGTTCAAGGTAAAGAAGAAAACAAGGACCAACCTTGCGGGTCAAGGAGGTCAAACGCTATTTGCTTGCCAAGTGGAAAAAGCGAATCGCCTTGACAGTACTTGATCTTGAAAAGTTGATAGACCGAGACCATGGCCAGCTAAATTTTCATCTCACACAAATAATGAGTGGCCATATACCTACACAAAACGAGAAAAATTGAGTAACAGTCGTGTTCGTACTGTGATCAGGAGCGGAATGATGGACTACAGCACATCTTCGGTGAGTGTGAGACGTGGAGACGTGTGCGGGGTGAGCTACAAGGGTCTCTCATTGAGATCTTGGAAGATGAAGAACTCACCCCAAGTGATCTGGTTCCATGCATGCTCCTCAGAACGATGGATGCATGAAAACACATATCTACATTTGCCGCTAAGGTACTCGTAATATGATGAAGAAAATAAACGCAGAAGAGGCGCGGTAGATCTAGAGTCATGTTATGGTCTGTCAGGTCCACGTGTACCATCCCCCATGCTGCTGCTGTCATATAATCAAACCATTAGCACCACTACAAGAGAAGGAGCGCTGACAAAAGAAGAAAAAAAAAGAAAAGAACAAAACAAACAAAGGAGGTGAGAAAGAGAAGAAACCCTCGCCTAAGAAGCCAGAGTCGCGGAGCCCTGCTGGTGAGCTCCCAGTGGTGGTTAATAACTCTGTTGGAGGAGTAGTGAATTCCAAGCTGAGTGCCGAGCGCTCCTTCGGTCAGTAATATCGACCCCTGTCGTGGCTCATTGACGGACATTGCACAGTGTACGGATCTTGAAGAAAAAATGGAGCTAGGCCGTTTTCAATCCGAGCCCTCTAGACTATCAACGCAATGCCCTAAAGAGTGGATACCGGTACCGGAAGTGACCTTTTCGAGCGTCGTTCCCGTTTCAAATGCGATTTTCGTCAGCTTACTCAGACGCCCTCCCATCTTCCCTCGCATGAGATTCAGTAAACTCCTTTCCCCAGGAGAATCCTCTTAACCTATGAACTACTGTAGTTAGAGAAAATTTAAAATTTGTCCAAGTTGCCGAAGTAGGTCAAGGTCTCTTGTGACGTCATTTCGTCTCTCAAATTTCAGATAGACCTCCAGCCTTAGGACTCATTTATGTCAACTCGTGAGGGATTCTATTTTCGATCTTGTATAGTTACAAATATAACGTACGTCTGTAAGGTAAGTTGGAAATTTGCGATATTTACAATAATGTGTACTCTTTAGGACAAAGGAACAAGAAGAAAAAGTAAAACCGAACTGAAGTATTGAAAAAAAAATCTGGATAACTAAATTTCCTTTTTCAGAATTCAATAATGTGTTGAACAGGAGTGACGACACACAAAGAATATTGCCGGTAGCGTTCATGAACGGTCAATGAGAACGCATCATGAATGAAAAGCAATTTCAAAATTAGCGACAAATGACGTCACAGTATCTTTCTACCCTTCGAAACTAGTAACCATAAAAATTTGCGATCTTGCGAATTTGCGAATAGGGAAGGATATTTTTTCCGAAAACACGTGGGTTTTAAGAGGTCTTTAGATTTAACTTTACGAGCGTAGGTGGCCTTATTTCAACCTCCCACTCGAAATTGAAGATCGCTATATACGTACGTACTCCGACGCGGGTTACTTTGACGCGGCAATTGTGCATTTGTTTCCTAAAGAGAACTTATACCGGGCGTATTTTACATATCAACTACAGTTCACGTGTTCACTTTATAGGCTAATATTTCTATTATGAAGATCGAAAGGTCAAAATCGATGAAAATTAGAAATTTCGTCCTCTAGAAAATACGAGAATAAATGAATATGTTTTAAAAGTTTTGTTGGAAAATTATGAAAATAGAATTAATTATGTGGAGCCACCTTGAAGAGGACGTTGAAACGTGTAACACATTCCATGTTACATGTACTGTAATTTATTCTGTTCGAAGAGTACGTGTATCCTTGAAGAAAAAAGAGTGAACAAAATTCACAATATTTAGGTTTATTTTGGAAACATTCTCTTGTTATCATAAAAACTCTGTACCTTACATTTGAGACTAGATGCGAATGCTTTTATAAGTTTGTATTTCCGTAAAAATCACCACAAGGAGGAGATTCAGTGTACTCTCCTCTTAACACTATTCAGCTTGATACCTCAACACTCTTAAACTGTCAGAATGTATCCAGATGTTATCTCGTTGTTTGCGTACGTTAGTGTATACATTTTACTTCTTTGGTTTTCAATTTATACAGAAAATTATTATTATTATTATTATTATTATTATTATTATTATTATTATTATTATTATTATTATTATTATTATTATTAGAGTGCCCTCCAACAGCCGATCGGCCAATGACAGGAGGGCACTATAAACAAAAAAAAAAAAACAAAAAAAACGAAAAAATTTGGACTATCGCGCTATATTTGATAGGAGAGAGACTTGGAAAAATTTCGACTCTCGTGCTATAGATGATAGGGGGGGGGGGAGGGCGACTTAGAAAAATTTGGACTATCGCGCTATATTTGATAGGAGAGGGACTTGGAAAATTTTCTGGCATAGCCAAATAAATGAAAATCATGTTCCATGTCTTTTATATTTTATCAGTCATATCGAAATATTTCAGTCTAGGCTTCTACTAGGTCATGTGTTCGTGAGATATTATTCGTTTACCCCTTTACCAATCTTGGCGTCGTATAAGTCTTCTATGAGAAATATGAGGTAGCACGAACTCGCTCCGCTCGTTCGCCCTTTGTCTCGCTGTTGTATTGGAATGGTATGAGACAATTCAAGTCTAGGGGACTTGGAAAAATTTCGACTATTCAGCCTTTATTTTTTTAATTATTTAATTATTTAATTAATTAATATTATTTATTTATTTATTTATTTATCTATCTATTTATTTATTCATTTATTTATTTATTTATTATTAATTCTTCTACTAGGTCAAGTGTTCGTGAGATATTATTCGTTTACCCCTTTACCTATCTTGGCGTCGTATAAGTTTTGTATGAGAAATATTTTCAGGTAATTGTGGGTATTCTATATTTTGAGGTATCAACTTTCGTGGGGCGAACGAGCGATCTCGCTGTTGTATTGGAATGGTATGAGAAAATTCAAGTCTTCTATGAGAAATATGAGGTAGCGCGAACTCGCTCCGCTCGTTCGTCCCCTGTCTCCCTGTTGTATTGGAATGGTATGAGACAATTCAAGTGTAGGGGACTTGGAAAAATTTTCTAATTATTAATTATATTAATTATTTAATTATTTATTTATTTAATTATTTAATTATATTAATTATTTAATTATATTAATTATTTGATTATTTATTTATTTAATTATTTATTTATTCATTTAATTATTTATTTAATTATTTATTTATTTATTTATTATTAATTATTATTATTACGCGGGGTGTACTCGCGAATTTCTGAATCACCCACGGGGTAGAGATTTCTCTTGACGGGAGGGGGGTATACTCGCGAGTTTCAAAATCGGGGTCCGGCGAGAGAAAAGACATGGAACATGTCAAAAAAACAAAATCAAAAACAAAATATGTAAAAAAAAAAAAAAAAAAAAGTACAATAAAAACGAAAACAAAAATAAAAATAATAGAAAAATACGGATAATAAACAAAAAAAAAAAAAAAACAAACAATAATGATAATGATAATATGTCCACCACTAGCCACCTCAACCCTGGTCTCATGTCCAATCCCCCAACCCCTTCCACAAACCAATCATTTCGAAAAATAAATAAAAAGAAAAATAAATGAATAGAAAAAAAAAAATAAATAAGTAGATATTATAATAATAATAATTACGGATACCTATATTATGGAGGCCATTTGATCATAGGGGTGCGGACAAGATCAGACTAAAAAATTTATAATAAGAAGAAGAAAAAAAAAAAAAAAAAAAAGATAGATGAATAATGAACAAAAATAAGGTATGGGCAAGCATTATCAATTTGTTTCCAAGTTCACGAGGACTGTCGTCACCTTGCTACCTAACATTTTTGTACTGTCAAAAAATATATCAATTGTGCGGTCTTCTTTAACAACACGGTTCAAGAGAGACAGGGCAAGAAGCAGTGGAGCAGAAGCAAACTGCTGTGTTCTGTGCTGAGGAATCTGAAAGATATCTCTACACCTACTCGTTCTGGATGGAGCGAGGAAATTTATCTTACTTAGTAAGAACGACGATTCAGTTTTTCCACACAGGATATCCCTCACTATCATTATCAAACTAATTTCCCTTCTCACTTTTAGAGTAGTTAACTCGTAGCCCAGGACCAACTCCGAATAAGTAATTGAGGTATCGTAATGTCCAAAATTTCTAAAATAGAGATATCTTGTGAACATTTTTTGAATACGTTCAATTTTTTTCAACTTCCCCTTATCTACTGGACCCCATATCACATTTGCACTATCCAGATGCGATCGTACAAGCACCAGATACGGCAAGCGGAGAACAGACATGTTGACAAAAGATTTGGTCTGTCTCATAATGACACCCAGATTGCGTTTTGCGCTATTCAGTACCTTGTGTAAGTGGCAATCAAAGTTTATTCTGGGATCGAAGAGGACACCCAGATCCCGAATTTCCTCAACTGATTCTAAAATCTCTCCACGTATCTGATATTCTGCCTGAATCTTAGTTCGCTTGCGAGAGAACGTCATCACTTTACATTTTTTGGTGTTTAAAGGCATCGAATTTTCCTCGCTCCATCTCGTTAACACATCGAGGTCCCGCTGCAGCAACACAGAAGCCTCCAAACAGCGTACCTCCCTGAATAGCTTTACATCGTCAGCATACAATGAGCACCGCGAATATCTTAAGTCTTTATCTACGCCAATCATAAATAAGAGGAAGAGATATGGACCCAGAACAGATCCCTGTGGTACCCCCGAGGAACTATCGAACATTTCTGACTTAGCCCCCTTGAACATGACATACTGTTTTCTTTCCAATGAATAAGTCCAAAACAGTTCAATGAGAGAGTCGGAGAAACCCATGAAATCAAGTTTCTCGAGTAATTTGTAATGATCTACCTTATCAAAAGCTTTTTCAAAATCTAAATATATAATGTCTAACTGAGAGGATACTCTTTCATCTAGTACCTTATGTACATGATAAGTCAATTCCAGGAGATTAGTTTGTACCGATCTCCTCTCTACAAAGCCATGCTGGTGCGACGGAATTAAATTCTTTGTCTGAGGATTCAACTTGCTGAACAGCGCAGATTCAAAAATTTTAGCAGGGACACATATGATCCAGATAGGTGTATGGTTGCAAATTTCCCGGGCTTCAGCCGTTTTTGGCACTGGTGTGATTTGGGAAACTACCCACGAGCGAGGATACGAGCGTGTATGAAGTATTAAATTAAAGAGGTACGTAAGCGGAAATTGGAGCAGAGGCAGCCCGTCCTTCAAAATTTCTTAGAGGAAAAGTGCTTCGACTTTGGAAATGGATATATGCGCTAATGATGAACTAATTCATATTCTGACATTTAACCTGAGAGCTCTGATGTGGAAGGCATGAGAAGACTCAGTCAGCAAATTCGAGCCCTGAGCTTCAGTACGAGAAAGGCTATGAAATGTAAAAAACGAACACATTGAATGTAAAATTGAGAAAAATAAGTCGTAGGACTGATGAAAATTGTACTTTTGTGCTTTGAAGACCTTCTTTAAGGACTTGAAATGATGTTTAGACTCTGGGTAGTTTTTCTATCAAAACTACGTCAACACTGCACTAAACTGTCAATTTAGTGAGATCGCTCTAAAACCTCACTGCACCGGTATCCTTATCACTATAATTTATACGCCCTACAATACAAAAAAAAAAAAAAAAAAAAAAAAAGTATGAAAAAGTGTAGACAATGTGCTTTCCATTTCTCGTTACAAGTTTTTTCCAGCTGTCAGTTATAATGGTATATCGCTTTCTCTTAAAGATATAGGTACCGTCTACTTGAAGAAAATGAGAGTTTATCAGCAATCATGATCATATACGGTACCGGTACCTACAAATTAACATTTGGCTAGACGACTTGACGCCGAACAGTACGTGCTGTATCGTACGTTTGCGAACATATTTGTATTGTAACTAAAATATTTCATTCATAAATTTAAAAATAAATGTACGTGACTCAAGGTCGACAGTTAAAAACTAGTTGTAAATACAACAATTCTTTCCATATTTAGAGCTATTGACGAAAGTTAATCGATTAATCTGCTATAATAGAGCATCTCGAAGGAGTCTTATTAAAGGTGAATATCCATCAGGAAAGAACCCATACAAGAGTAAAGGTTTCGCTTTTCTTTTCAGCAGTATAATTCGCAAACATTTTGATCAACATTCATTTGCATACATACATTTATAAGTGAGAACGAATACTGACGTAGATTGATAATTAGATTCTCGAATTATACGCGCAAACGCGAATAATTTTTTGAAAAAAAAAATCATGTTCTTAGTCCATTAGGTAGGAAGGTAAAATATATAATACGAGTATTGTCACGTTTTTAACGACAGTGCTCTCGCACTCTCGGGAAAAAACTTCTCGAACTTCCTTATTTACAGATCATTAGCGAACGAATGGACGTATTGGAACTCCGTATTTGAATTACGATATAGCCTAGCCTACAGGATGTATCGATGGACTCACTTTTTTTCTCGGTTGGTTCTCGAAAACACGCAAGTTCTGCTAGAATTACTGTGCGAAACCTTAAACCGCGCCGTAAATAAAATAAATTTTTTTCTTCATCTCAATAAGACCTCGGTATTAATTACCAATTTCATCATTTCGTAATTACCGTAATTCACCTTTTGTTTCGCCTTATTTCCGTTAATTTCATTACAGAGTTTTTTTCTTTCTTTCGTCGATAATATTCGGTAAATTTAAGTCCAGAATATACTGACAAGTGGTTTTTTTTTCACCATCAAAAAAAAATTATCTCACGTTTTACTTGGAACACCACCCACTATTATCAATTTTTTTTGACAGGTATTTTAAAGTACCTACTCATGCAGTCCTCCCTCAATTCAACATTTTTCAGGTTATGAAGCGAATATTTCAAGTACGTCTACGAGTTGCCTTAGAATGTACAATTCTAGAAAATATAAGTCAACACTATTGAGCTTAGTGCGCGACAGCTGCAATTCTATTTTAATTTTTTCGATTCAAATACGAGTTTTTTTTCCAAAGAATTTACCTTCCTAAAAATTTTCAAATATAATTTGACATTGAACGTGATCTACGATATGAAATTGTATAATCCTGCGGATAGCAAAATAAATTTATCAACACTGTCAAACGAACTTGCTGTTTATAAGTCAGTTTATTAACTAACTGACATTAATACATTAGGAATAATTTACAAACGTGAAAGAATGCGAGTGTGAGTATGTGAAATAACCTACGCCAATGGTGCTGGCGTTATCATTCCCGGATATGTACAAAACTGAAACCTACGGTGCATAGCGAGATATTTCCAGTCCCCGAGAAGCGCGGAGCGCGCGAGTCAGAATGTCGAAACTATGCTGGCGACATAGAAAAGTGAGAAAAAGAAGAAAACGTGGATCAAAGCCTCAGATTTGTCCATTACATAAAAAACAGAGCATATTACGCTGGTATCAAAAGAAGTCCATACCAGGCTATGTTTTAAATGGCCACTCGCGAGGGCTTGGAGCGCAAGGTTCGAAGACCTATGTCATACTCTTGAACACGAAGAAGAACTCGAAGAAGCCCTGAAGGGCATGCATGCGATGAGCAACCGTAGTGATGAGGGCAAAGATAGCGAAGATCCTCCTAACGACCGCCCAAGTGATCAGTGCTCGGCAGGAAGCTAGTGACTGAACGAGCTGCTTCAAGAGAGGGACTCGTACAGCAAGCGAAGAAAATGAAACGAGATTTGGATACCAAATCTGCGCAATCGAAAGTGGATGCAACAAGTCGGGTACCTGTGCTAGATGTCGACATGGCAAAATTAGACGGTCATTCGAAGCTTACCGAGTATGGGCTGTGGGGAAAATGAACGATTGGAGTGGCTTTACGCCAGGTCCCGATTCTCTGTGTGGCGGGAAAAGCTGGATATTCTAGAAAATTCCATCTCCTTGCGTTCAGCCACTACGCAACAGTCCATTGAAGCCAAAGGGTTTGTGTGGTGAAATTGTACCAGGGGGTGTGAAATAAATAATTGTTCATGCCCCCGCAAAGGGGGCCGCTTTTGTGGTGCGTCGCATTTAACGGAATCTTTAAGGTGAAGCTGCCACCGGGGATTAAGCTTATCTGCTATGCGGATGACACCCTGGTGGTATGCACCGCCGAAACAACTGTAGCGGTGGAGAGCAGGGTAAACCGGGCCCTAGAGGATGTGACGCGTTGGATCGAGTCGGCTGGACTTGAACTAGCAGCAAGTAAGACGGAGGCCATTCTATTCACGACCCGTCGGAAGTTCAAGCCACCCACCTTTCGCCTGCGAGGTGTGGAAATTGGAATCAAGAAGCAAATGAAATACCTGGGCATCTGGTTCGACTCAACGCTGAGCTTCAGGCACCATTTCCTGATGGCAGCGGAAAAGGCGGGCCGGGTAGTTGGATACCTAAGCCGCCTGATGAGGAACCTAGGAAGACCGAGAGAAGCAAGGAGAAGGATCATGATGAGCACCGCCTTGTCGATCCTCCTATATGGTGCGCCAGTATGGGCCGACTGCATGAAGATACCATACCGAAGAAGAGAGATGGTAAAGATCCAACGAAGAGCTGCGCTGAGGTGTGTTAGTGCCTACCGCACTGTCTCGACAGAGGCTCTTTGTGTATTAGCACGTTCACCACCAATCGAGCTCCTTGCTGAGGAGAGAGCGGTGGTGTTGGAAGCAAAGAAGAGAACGACGACCAACCGAGAAGCTTTACGGGTCAAGCAGGAGGCCAGGCGCTCCTTGCTTGTAAAGTGGAAAGCAAGAATTGCCCAGAGTGATCTGGGTACATGGACAACCCGTGTGCTAATAGGCGACCTTGATGAGTGGATGAACCGACACCATGGTCAGCTGAACTTTCACCTGACGCAGGTGTTAAGCGGCCATGGCTGCTTCAACAAGTACCTTCACGAGAAGTTAAGGAAAGTTGAGCAGGCAACGTGTTCGCACTGTAACCAAGGGCTGGATGATGGACTACAACACACCTTATTTGAGTGTGAGGCGTGGAGGCGTGAGCGGGACGAGCTTAGTCGGTCTCTTCAAGAGATCGGGGTAGATGAAGCGCTCGACCCGAGTAGCCTGGTCCCCACCATGCTAGGTTCCGAAGAAGCATGGAACCAGTTGTCTGCATTTGCGGCCACCATCATGAAGAGGAAGATGGACCAGGAATGGAATAGGCAAATGCAGAACCACGCTATGGCCTACTCAACACCTGTGTACCATCAACATCCAGATCTGCAGGAAGAAGAGGACCAAGATCTTCCCTGAAGGGAGAAGAAGATGAAGAACAAAAAAACGTGAAAGACGAATATTCCCACGTGGAGTAAAACATGCAAACCGCAGAAAAACAAAAGACGACGAGCGCTTTCGGTTAAATAACCATCTTCAAGCCTGAAATGAAAGCAACTGACGAACAAAAGAGAAGAACGAGGTATTAAGATCGTCCAAACGAGAAATCACGGTGTGAGTCATAAACCAGTTCGATCAGACGACCATCTTCCGGAATGTACGAATTGAGTACAGTGATACCGTCAGTGTTGAGATGACGAATTATCTCTATATTCTCGAGGGCGATACGCTTACGGTAGGAATTCTCCTTATGGAGGAGCTTTTCGGATCCCTCGCGGAAGCTGTGGCCTCTGTTTATTAAGTGATCGGCGAAAGCTGACTCCCCTAAGTGTCCCTTCTTCCAAGACTTCAGGTGCTCAGCTACTCTAACTTTCATTTGGCGGCTGGTCTCACCAATATAAAAGCCTCCACAATCCTCACACTCCAACTTATACACACCACTCTTCTCATCGACAGGTATGGGGTCCTTCAGTCTCACAAACAACCTCTTGACTGTGGTAGGGTTGTAAAACGCGGGTCTGAAGCCAAACGGGCGAAGGGCCCGACCCAATTGCGAGGAGAACTTCCCCAGGAAAGGGAAACTGATTCCCTGGATTCCACCACCTCCCTCCCCCGAGACACGATCCGTGATCGCCATTTGCGATGGATCAGTCTCCCTTTCCTGGGGAAGTTCTCCTCGCTGCGTTCCTCGTTCAACTTCGTTATGAAAGTCGTCGTTTTTCCAAGTCCCCCTCTTATCATATATGGCTAGAGGGTCGAAATTTTTCCAAGTGTTTTGCCGGACAGCACACGGCAAACTTCTAAAAAAAACAGAAAATAAGTTCCCTGTTAAAGCATTTCAAAACGAAATAATCCAGCTATTTTTGTTTGTTACAGAAAGAATCTCATCATAGTCTGGGAATAGACTCAAAAATTACATAATTATAATGGAAAAATATGACGACTTCCTTAACAAAGTTAAACGAAGAACGCAGGAAACCTGTTCTATGAGCTAAATTGGTTTTGGTATTGAGAATTCAAGCAAGCCTAGACCTAGTACAAAGCTAGTATAAAATATGACGTCATCAGTGACCTGGACCTATTTTAGGGACTTTGAAGTATATAGCTCAAGAGTCGAAATTTTTCCAAGTCCCCCTCGTGTTATATATAGCTCGGTGGTCGGTGTATGTAGCCTGAAAGGTAGCCCCTTCGAGTAACTAGATATGCAATACTTCATACACCAACTTCCTTCAATGAGCCGAATATGCAACACTTCAAACACCATGAGACTCAGAACGTCCTAAAGTACTCCAAATCCCCCTCGTATCATACCATGTACAGCTCGGAGATGGTTGCATACAGCCTGAAAAATTGCTCCTTCAAGTAACTAGATATGCAATGCTTTTTCTAAGTCCCTCTCCTATCATATATAGCACGGAGGTCGAAATTTTTCCAATACCTCTCTTATCATACTTGGCTCGGAGTTCAAAAATTTTGTAAGTTTCCTCCCCCCTTCCCTATCATGTATAGCTTGGAGGTCGTATCGTATATAGCTTTGTATTTTTCAGATATCACGTGCCCCGTAAAACAGGTTCCCTGCCGCCCCTCGCTTAACTCCGGTAAAGAACCCGTGATTGTTCTAACAGGGAACCTGTTTTATTGGGGGAGGGGGTTCGGAAAGAACGTCCGGCCGGCCGAAGAAGCTCGAAAATTTTCCAATTTTCCAAGTCCCCCTCCTATCATGTATAGCCTGGGAGGCGGGACCTGTAACGTCACAGTTTGATGACTTCATAGGTCAGGTTTGTGACGTCTACATTTTTCAGATCCTAAGTGTCCCATAAAATAGGTTCCCCACCATCCCTTGCTGAATATTGTTAAAAAACCCGTGAGTTTTTTAACAGGGAACCTGTTCTATGGGGGGCTTTTTGAGAAATTTGCCATGCGCCGTCCACCGTCCAACAAAAAACTTGGAAAAATTTCGACTCTCGAACTATATATGATAGGAGGGGGATGCGGCCTCCAAGCTATATTTGATAGCTCGGAGGTCGAAATTTCTCCAAGTCCTCCTCCTATCATATATGGCTAGAAGGTCGAAATTTTAACAGGGAACGTGTTTTATGGGGGGCTTTTTGAGGGAAGGCCGGCCAAGAAAAGTAGGACTTGTTTCGTCTTCGCACTTTTTGCTTATGGCGGATACCATAAAGATTTGATGAAAAAAAAAGTCATGAGTACAGTCCTACTAAATTTGGGCGTTGAGTGCTAAGTAAGATTTATGATGCGCAGACGTATGAAACATTGTCCACTCGTCGACTCTGAAGTAGAATGACGTGAAAATGGTGTCTTGACTGAATGAGACAGAAAGTTTTAAAAGAAAAGCAATAAATATAACCATTTGGACTAGAACTGCAATTCGCGTATCCTGTAAACGTTCAACTAAAATTGAAGTTTTCTAGGAAGGGAGATTTCCGTTTCGTTTGTTCGCAGCTGCAAACTTGAAAATCAAATTACGAAAACATTCAGCATTCTTACACGCATTCATCACATATTACGGTACAATGTAAATCATGCGAAACACGCGGGACACATAACCTTCGGTCGCGTGGTTCGTTCGAAATACGTAGCCTATTCCAAATTTTCGTGTTCACCGCGCCATTAACGTGTGGAATGGGTCAGTATTGCGGTTTCATTGACAGAACTAAAATAGATACGACACAAACAGCAGAATAATAGGCGAATATGAATATGGATGTAGTGGTGGTAAAAGGGAAACCGAGAATAAGTTTCGGACGTTGGCTCAGTCTTTACCCATAATGTGTGGTACACACCACGCACGTGATTAAAATATACCATACTTTTAGTTTCCTTCGGTATTTTCGAGTACAATGTACGAGTACTCGCGAATGAAATAAGGTACGTATACGTGTATTGTCTAGAAACGTGACAAATTTTTATTTTAGAATGGAACTTTACGCTTCGCTGCAAAACAAGAGGGGAACTTTGAAGATCCTATTCAAATTCTCGTTTAGAGAGGAAAAATTTGGGAAAAGTTTAGTTAGAAAAACAAGAAGGACATAATAACCACAACTTTCAAAAGGAACTCTGAATGACGTCGTCGAGGTAGGATCTTCGACCATATATTACATGGATATACCACACTGACGAGAACTTGAACGTGTAAGTAAACAAATCGATTCGGACAAAAGACAAAATGTTCCCCTTTTTTTGTAGCAAAGAAAAAAAAATATATATAAAATCAGCTGGTTACGAAATAGTACAAATTTTTGGTGTTTAAATACAGGTCGAAAGGTGGGATCTGCAATTTTGTCATGGATATTTTCTTCTCCACAAGTGCCACGGACTTGATAATAATTTAATTGGGAATAGGAATATTTTCCTGTGACGTCAGCATCAAAAAATTTCGTAAAATGCTGTTAGCTTTTTTTCGTTCAGTCTGTGTTTACTTTTTATCAATATGTAATTTTCCAAGAGCGAAAGTAATATCCAAAGAAACACGACGGGCAGAATTTTTCCAGCCTCAAGGTTAAGACGAAGAGAAAGTACAGCTACAGAAAGATAGTTGACGAGATCAGCTTGAAAAATCTCTATGATGATATGTACAAAGGGAAAAAGTACTTGGAAAAAAAAAAAAAAGAATAATGTGTTCAATGGTAACATAATGGCTAATAATTAGATCAAATATTGATAGATCGACCAAGCTGATGGGAACGAAAATACGTATGGGATGAATCCGCGTAGACCTCACGATGGCCCAGTTTGAAAAACTTCTTCTGAATGAAGTACTCATAAAACAGTAGGTGTAGCTAAGACTTCGAAGAATACATAGGGTAAAGCGATATCAAGAAAACATTGAAAAAATATCAGATCCTGAGGATCTGTAGAAAAGACTCTTCGAGTGAGGGATTTCAAGGAACTTCGAGAGCTGAATTATTTCCATTGTCGGAAATTTCTGTTTGAGACCCAAATTTTAAAATTTGTTTCACCGACAAAATTTCTTTCAGTGGCTATTTCGGTTTCTGATGTTATCACAAGAATACTATTTTTAGTTATTTAAGGTCATTTTCCTTCTGCTTTTCCGAATTACTACCAAATTTTATTCATATTTCAACGAAATTGAAAAAAATTCGCTGATAATTTCACCCAGACAAGTTTTACTTCTGAATAGGGAGCGTTTCTTCTAGTTTTTCTCACATTTTGCCCGTAATTCCACAACAAAAACGCAATCTTAGCGTCTAAATATAAGACGATATCGCACCAGGTTGTAGAAGCAAAAAAACATTTTCCTGATTCTATTTGGTTTCGTCAGGATGTAAGTATTATAAACAATTGTACAATGAGTTCCCAAAAATAGTATGGAAGAAGCATTACATTACGATCCATCCGTGAAAGTGGACAATATTACAAACGTCTTCATCAATCATTTTTTTGATATTATTGCACAATGTTTCGAAAGGCACCGTTTTCGACCCAAGACCTATGGCTCATCAGACTCAGATGTATGTGAGGTGAACGCATCGTTCTTGAATGTTGATAAGAGCAACAATGAGAAACTAAGATGATTAACCATCTACCTACGTCGACTACCGCTATTAATTTTGGACTGACAAATTGAAATGCTGGAAATGGTGACAACCCTTCCATAGAAATTGGAAAATTACTAGCAACTATTTCGCAGAATTAAAGGCGACAAGATGAATTTGTAGTCAGAATGACCGAAGGGCTTCTCTCAATGACGAGGACGTCATTGTGAGTAAGGAAGGCCGCGTGAAGGACAATATTTGACTAAATAGTACCGGAAAGCTCTACTCAATCTGAATAGTCCAATAATGCAGCAAGAATGTTGATCTTCTGAGTTCGTTGTGAACTTGCAGGAATAATTATGCCGACATCAAACAGGTCAAACCGCGGGAAGTACCTAATTACAACTAGTAAAGCTCAAATAAACGAGGGAGTGAACAAACACGAAAAGTTCAGAATGGAAAAACCATGAAATCAAAAGATCAGTCACTTAAATAAAGAACACCAAACTGAAAATATTAGAGTAAAGGTAAAGAATAAAATACATACACAAGGTAAAAGGCAAAAAATTAAATTGAGGAAGAGTCAAAATCAAAATTAATAACAAATAAACATAAAAGAACAACATGAAACCAAATAAAATTGTAATAAAAAGAGGTGAGGGAGGGGGGTGTGTTAGAAACAAAAACAAAAACTAAAAACTTAATCCCAAAAAATAAAATTGAACAGTCGAAAACACAAAAGAAAGAAACAAGTCCAACCAAAGCAAATCCAGAAGGGGAGGAATTTAATATATTGAACTATCAGGGGAGGGAGGAGGATACCGAGAGTTAGTAAGCCCTCGGCTAGGGCACGAGTAATTAATGTCAACCGTGACCTTTAAGTTTATGACCAGTACTTTTCAATGACTCAAATCCCAAGCGTCTACGGTGCGAGTCTTCCAGATGTAATAATTTCTCCGATCCTCTTGCGAAAGAATGTTTCTCTTCATATACGAGTAGGTGTTGGTGAAAACCGAATCTTCAGGAACTTTGTTTTTCTCGTAGGCATCTAAATAAATTGGCGCCCTGTCTCACGTACGTAGACTACTCCACAATCTCGACAAGGGAGACACTGACAGTAAACTCCACTTCTTTCAATGCGAGGGATTGTGTCTTTTGTTCTGCTGGGCAACGTCTTAATAGTGTTCATAGTGTAAAAGGCAGGACGAATATTGAGTGGTTTGAAGATTTTACTAAGGTGATTACACACATTTCCTAGATAAGGTAGTCTAATCCATCTTTCTCTCTTATCCTCCATTTTTACTCGTGGTAGAGAAGTGGTGGAGTCCAAAGCCTTCCAGAGTAGCTCCTTCCTGATCAATCTATCAATGTCAAGGTTTTTTCGACCGTTAATATTTGCTAGATAAGGGATGATGGAGACATCAAAGTTAAATTCTTCTCGAGTGAGCGGTATTGACACTGTTGCGCACGGCGGTCCGTACGCCACGATGAAGAGGTAATAGGAACCTGTCGGCTCCGAAGGCTCCTGAACGCCTCGGGCGGAAGATCTGCGTTACGCGACATTATAAAGAAAAAGTCTCTTTCGGTGTATAACAATGTAGGGTTATTTCGATAGTAATATGACAACAAATGAGTGAAAGAGAAAGGGGGAAGAACGGTTGACTGGAATTAAAGACCGAAAAGAAAGCTGGAGAGCGATCGGCCGGTGCTACAAAGTTGAGGGGGAAGAGAAGACCAGTCCCGCGGTCACCGCGGAGGCTAATCAAGAGGAAACACTGTTGTATCCGCGGACACCGCGGCGAGCAACAGGAGGAAGTTCGGAGAAGATGAGCAGTTCAGTCCCGCGGACACCACGGAGGCTAACCAAGAAGATGTACTGTTGTACCCGCGGACACCGCGGCGAGCAACAGACGGGAGTTTGGAGATGTTAGTAGATCAGTCCCGCGGCCACCGCGGAGGCTAATCAAGAGGATACGCTGTTGTACCCGCGGACACCGCGGCGAGCAACAGGAGGAGGTTCGGAGAAGTGAACAGATCAGTCCCGCGGACACCGCGGAGGCTAACCGAGAGGATACGCTGTTGTACCCGCGGACACCGCGGCGAGCAACAGGAGGAAGTTCGAAGAGAGATAGGAAAGCTAAACCCGCGGACACCGCGGAGAATAACCCGAAGGGATAGGTAAGCGAGAAGAAAGCGAGGGAAGCTGAGTAAGCCGAGAAAGAGTAGACTATACCCGCGGGCACCGCGGCAAACAGTCCGAAGAGGTTGTGAAAGAAGCTACGAAAATAAAGAAAGAAGGCAAAGAGAGAAGCGAGAGAACTAGCAGGAAAGCAGGAGAGTAAGCTGGGTGAAGCCGAAAGAGAAGTGACGAAAAGGTGGCTCGCGGAGCCTATTTTATAGGGTGTTTTGGGCGCGATCTCGGCGCGAACACGTGAGGACGGTGGTAGGAGTATTTTCTACTTTTGGGGGTAGTTCGCGTAGAGTACGCGTTCGTTACGAACGAAGATGGAAGCAACATGAAAAGAACAGTTGACGCGCGAGAGAAAATACTTATTCGAAAAATATATTCGAATAATTATTTGAATTCGTGAGTACAACAACACTAATCTATGGACTAGGCTGTGAATCGCTGCATTCTTATGTGTCGAAGGACAATAAGATGAGCTACTGATGACAATGTCGGTGTTTGTTGGTTTTCGGTAGATCCCAAAGGTATGACGGTTTTCTGTTATGGCAATCTGCAAATCCAGGAAACTGATCAGCTCGCCTCCAACTTCCATGGTGAACTTGATAGTTGGGTACTTGTTATTTAAGGCCACCAGGAGGTCTTGAAGAACATCTGCCGGGCCAGTCCAAAAACATAATATGTCGTCTACATAACGATGTTTGTATATCATGTGGTCCAAAAATTGGGGATTAATGAGAAAGAAATCTTCTTCAGATCGTTTCATAAATAACTCAGCTAAAATTGATCCAAGGGGTGAACCGATCGGAACACCAATTCCTTCCGGGAAGGTAAAGATTTTCAGACATTTTTTCAATAGGTCGACTACCTTCGATACCATGAAATCCGGAACATGCATCGCTTCAAGCTGAGTAACCAAATACTCTAACGTTGGTTCATCTGGCACATTAGGGAACAATCCAGAAACATCAAAAGAAATAAATATACAACCGTTTGGGACGAAAGAAACGTTCTCCTCATGAGTACGAGCTATTGACATTATATTTCAATTTTTCAATTCCTCTAAATTTGAAATAAATGATAGCACTGGTCTCATAGGCGTCCCTTCGTGATGTATTTTAGGCAACCCATACAAACGAGGGGGAACTGGATTAGGAATCAACACGACTTTCTTCTGATTGGTATTATTGAAGATGAACTGAATCTACGAAATTCGTATCTCGATTTTAACTTAAATTTTCGCCAAATACGAAGTTTCTATGTCTTCTCTGAGAAGAGTTATAGACCAAAATGTGCCAAAAATCGACCAATTTGCCAGGGTTCATCAATCTAAAGTTTCGCGTTTTTACGCTGAAACAGATTTAGTTTAAACTCCCATTTGAAGTCGACATTTTTACAAGTCCCCCTCCTATCACATGTAGCTTCAAAGTTCGGATTTGTAACGTCACAATTTGATGACGTCATACAGGTTCCTGCCACCCCTCGTTTAACTCCATTAAAGAACCCGTTCATCATAACATCTTATGGTAATTGATGAACTTGGCCTATTGATTAGAGTAATTGAGAAGTTTAATTAATGTTTGTAAGTTTAACAGTATCCTCATGGGTACGATCCATAATGATTAGAATATAGTAAAGTCCACAGGAACGTAACGTTTTCAATATGATATGGAATATAAATGAAATAAATAAATAAATAAAAACGAAGATCAAAATACGAATGGTCAAGAATACGAGTCGATTTAAATTTTAAAATTATGTTTTGCATACGGTAATCGTAGTACAGGAACATGAACGAAAGAACGAAAAACGAAAAAATATAATTTGGAAGTTAAATGAAAAAAGAAAACGAAAATTTGAATAAATAATGTTAAATTATAGATGGAATCTTTTCCATATCATAGCGAACACGACCGGTTTTGACCTACAGGTTGAGGTCATGCCCTCAACCTGTAGGTTGAAACCGGTCGTGTTCGCTATATGACCTCAACCTGTAGGTCGAAACCGGTCGTGTTCGCTATGATATGGAAAAGATTCCAACTATAATTTAACATTATTTATTCAAATTTTCGTTTTCTTTTTTCATTTAACTTCCAAATTATATTTTTTCGTTTTTCGTTCTTTCGTTCATGTTCCTGTACTACGATTACCGTATGCAAAACATAATTTCAAAATTTAAATCGACTCGTATTCTTGACCATTTGTATTTTGATCTTCGTTTTTATTTATTTATTCGTTTCATTTATATTCCATATCATATTAAAAACGTTACGTTCCTGTGGACTTTACTATTATTCTAATAATGTTTGTTAGGTAAAAATCTACAGCACAATCGAGCACAAATCCCCTCACTCCTATTCAAAGAATCGAGATGATGGGCTAGGAACATAGACTTGCACTAGAAAGGACACTGAGAACAAATTATTGTAAAGACTATAGCTAAGTAAACGTGGTCATTTGGCCCTCAGCTAAAATTTAGAGGGGTATTGTTTGGGATGATGAGAAGACAATATCAGTTACTAAATCCTGGAGAGAGGATAGAGAGGAGGTATTTTCATACTATTTCTCATTTTCTTGGATTTGAAGATGGAATCTTTTCATTCCAGGAAAAGTACTTGGAAAATCAAAAGCCCTCTTCCTCCTTTATAAGATGGAAAAATATATGTTTCCATCCTTTCCAAAGCTATTTTGTGCTCGGAAGCTTTTTGAATTTTTTTTCTTTTTGCACCCTGCAAATAATTTCATGTAAAAATCCACCTCATTGAGAATAAGAAATTGAAAGTACATAGCAAGCATCTGTTCTCTGAATCTGCCTTTTTGAACAGAATTGATTCCAGTATAAAATTGTGTTGTATACTGCAAGAAAATCGAGTAAAATTCAAGCATTTTTTTGACCATCCTTGGGCTTTTTTCTTATACTCTATATATCAATTGTTTTATATCGACGGCAGTGCCGCATAATAAAAAAATTTATTTATTTTTCAATTGCCGAGCATATACGAAAGAGTTGGATTTTAAAAACTTGAGAGAAAGAATAGTGAATTATTTTTTAACCATACGAAAAATTCTTTCGAGATAAACATACATTCTTTCTTCCTAAAATTGAAAAAATTCTTATTCACCGAATCAAAGGCTGATTTTTGGAGAATCATTGCGATATCTAACCGCAAATTTTGTACATTACTTGACTGTTATTAGAAATTTAAATCACTCGTCGCTGATCCTTCGTATATTTCACCAAACCGGGCGCGTCAAAATGAGGTTAAGAGTGAAATGGGAATTTGGACTAAATTTGCTCTAGCCCTAAAATGTGGTTTGTTTTGTGTATACTTCAAAATGTACAAAATTTGTATCTCAAATTCATTCACAATTTGAGCTTCATCAACTGCTCGACGTCTTTTCTGGGCTGAGTTATGGACCAAAATGTGTGAAAAATTGACCAATTTGCCAAGGTTTTTGTGGTCTAGTTTCCTCATTTTGAAACTTTTTAGGTCATTAGGTTTTTCTTTTTTTGTAATAGCGCTGGCTGGCAAATCAAGTGAAATTTGAAAATCCGAACAATTCATTTTGGTCCATAACTAGGCCCAGGGAAGTCGTAAAGAGTTTAGGTCTAGTCTCAATTGAGATTGAATCCGACGTTTTGAATTTTTGCGCTGGAACAAATTCAGCGAAAAATCTATTTTACTGTTATAACATCATTTTGGCGCCCTTGATATACCTTCAATATAAAGTTTGATATTCAGAGAGCAAGAAACATGTAAGTAATAAACTGATTGGAAATCAACAGCCTCTAATGAATTCATTATTATTCTATACCTAGTTTCATTCGAGCTCGAGAATTTAAAAACCTATATGACATTACGGAATATTAAGAAAATATACCGGTACACGACCAGTACCTATGTGATAATTGTTATCAGGTACACTAACTACTATTCGCGCTGATAAGAAATAACGGGTCCACGTTACAGAATACGTATTTCCATCATTCAAAGAAAGAAAATTTTGACGCTTTTGGGTAAACATTATGTACATAACTTATTGTAAAATGCAACAATCTCTGCGTAATGGACAATAGAATAGCCGTAGCATCGATTTTTCTTCAATTTTGAGCTGACCACATTCTAAAACATTGTACATTACGACTTAATGAGCATGCTATACCACCTATAAACATTGGTCTATTAACCTACCGTTACCGAGTTCAAAGTTGACAAGTTGAACAACGTGTATGTAGATTGTATATTTGCAAGAACACAATGACGATAATATTTTTCTTCGGATTTATTCATTTTCTTTTTCATTTAATTTTCGTTTGCCGTTTTTGGTCACACGTAGGTAATGAATTTTTCAGACGAATTACAAAACTCCTGTCTCCGAGATATCCGAACAAGAAAATCTTCTCACTTCACGACAAGACGAATAAAGACGCCACCGTCTGGCACAAAAAAGAAGACAGCAATCTCGAAACAACGAGTGACAAACTCGACTGGAAATAGTCGAAGCATTTTTCATACTATACAGACATACCATGGTAGAATCGAACAATACATTCCTGGAAATACATTTATTTATACCCTTTTCTTTAACCGTCGTGAACACGTTTGGAGAAGAAATTATTACGTAGACGGTCTTGTCGTGAAAGGGTTGATTCAAATGACAAAAAGGACTAGGGACGTTGTTGAAAGACCAGATATACAACGATTTTTTTATATTGTCACGCTCTCTAAATTATAGTGTAGACGTTGGGTATTTCTAGACTTTTGAGCGGTCACTTTTTAAAAGAATTTTTACGAAATGCTAACGTCAGTGTCACGTATTGTTTTTCATTTACCGTTATATCAAAGATTTTAACTTTAATCGACCATGAAAAAAATAAGGTGAACATTTTATATCTTCTTGTATTTCATTCCGCCGAAAATCAGTTTTATTCAACATGTATACGCTAGTTGCATTATTTTCACGTTCTCGGAGATTCATTGGCCTCTGAGTCTGAATTCATAAAAGATATTTTGAAACGAAGCCATTAAATCATCGAATTTCAATAAATATGTGTTGGGCGATTGAAATGAGGATCAAGTTTCTTCTATGTTGACAGTAACAGAATATTCGATCGATATTGTAGCATCAAATCGAAAAATACTTCCTGTCTTCATCCTTAAAAATACCTTTTAAACTCCTAAAATCTATCCTAATGGAAGAGTGTTTTCCTAGACTACTTTATGAAATTGCAGTCGGAGCAGGATCCAGCTTTGGTGGGCTCCTCTATTCCTTGAAAAAAACTTTATCAACTCCAGCTGGCGTCTACTTACTTATTCCTTAACCATGCTTCATCCAAAAGTATGAAGTTCCACTGTTCCCTTCCTATTTTACCTGCCTTACTTTCATTAGTCAGACCCCAGCCAAAAATAGTTTTTAAACTATGAAAATCGACCAATACTTTTCTAAGTATACCAAGTTCACATACCGGCACCATCTTCACTCTTTGCTTCACAGACGATTCAAAATTCAGTGATGGTTTTGCATATTCCATTAGCAACAAAATTTTTTATCACCGCATCTCCGTCACAATCCTAACAACCGAGAATCTAAGCTAGCAATCCCAACTCTCCCTAGTGCTTCATCACCTACCTTTCTTGATAGTAGCTTCTAATCTCATATTCACCTTGAGAGCAATTTCCAACTTTAGCCTCTCATCCAACTCCTACTCCGTAACCATCATCTGGGTCCCCGCACCCACTGCGAAATGAGTAATGACGAAAAAGTCAAAAACCCCATAAAAGCTGTTACGAGATTACTGCGCATTGAACCCCGAATTATCCTCACTATATTCGATCTCACTCACTGCATCCAACTCCAAATAACGAACAAGTGGATTGCGCCCATGGGCAAAAACAAATCCTGCAGATCCTACCCATATTATGGTCCTAACGCTGCCGTCACGAAATTCATCTCATACGTCTCCAGGAATATTTAAGTGCCATTGCAAACTCTGCGATCTAATCCTATGAGTAGACGCAATAGGTCTGATCGAGAGTTAAAAATTTTCCAATTCCCTCTTTTATCATAATATGGTTCCTCATCCTCATATATATGTTACAGTTAAAACCCGAAATCAGTAAATTCTAAAATTCACTAGTCAAAACTAGTTGCCACAAATGACTTTGGTCAGAACTAGTTTCGACTGGTTAACTCTAGAATTTACCGTGACCCTCAGCGTTGGAGCTAGTTTTAACTTGAATAATTTCAGGTAAAACTAGTTTTTACTAGTGAAAACTAGAATTGACTAGTAAAAAGTGAAATAGAGAAGAAATTATGATTGTCGGGGAACACTAGTTTTAACTAGTGAAAACAAGAAGGGTGAATGCAATCAGTAAAATGAATTTCTTCCCTAGTACAAATGTAATTGCATTTTTATCAAGGGTGTTGGAACAATTTTTTTTAGAGGCCTCCGGAACGAATACAGAAAATGACTCTCCGACTCCGGTTGCCTCCAGTGGACACGTTTGGAGGCGTCTTCTGACCTCCAAAGTATGTCTCTGGAAGTACCTCAAAATGCCTCCAGCACAATTACTGTGATAGGAGAAAATGCCTCCGGAGGCACTGTCGAAGAAACCGAAGACGTCTTTGGAGACGCCTCCGAAGGCACTTGTAACGTTGATCAGTGTGACCAGATGTAGCATATTGGCCTACCAGTGTTGCCAGATGACAGATGATACTCACAAGGTGTATTTAAAACTTTGGCTTTTCTTCGAACCGAGCAGCGCTAGCATCAAAGAGGCTGAATGAGGGTTCGAGGAATAGAATACTGTTGAAAAAAGTGCCTCCTAAAGGATCTTTGGAAGCACCTCCAAGCCTCTAGGTGGAAGCAAGGTACCTCCGGAGGCAAAATGCTCCAGCCTCCAACATCTTGGTTTAAATCCTCACCATCTTCGCCTCATTGGAGGCGGAGGCAAGGTACCTCCAGAGACAAAATGCCTCCAGCCTCCAACACCCTTGAATTTTAATTTTTCACAAAGCTTGTTTGTACTTGAATGGTGTGCGTCAATTAGTCACTGTTAGGTTTGCTCTTGTAACGTTTATAGACCGACGAATTCGTATGATGTACGGTTTAATGTGTGAATTAAGGAAGAAAAATTTAGAACTTTTTCGTATATTTTATTCCAGTGTGAGCTACTTATCCTCAAAGTTGAGCAGAACTACCAAATATCTATCAATTTGGCCGAAGTATGTCTGGAAATACCATCACCTTTTGAACTCGAACAATTTCAATTCATTTCAGTTATAACTAGAATTTACTGATGAATTCAAACAGTTTTTTTATTCTAGAATTAACTAGTCAAAACTAGTTCTGACTAAAGTCATTTGTGGCAACTAGTTTTGACTAGTGAATTTTAGAATTTACTGATTTCGCGTTTTAACTGCAACATATATATCGAGAGTCAAAATTCTTTCAAGTCCCTCTCAGTTCTCTCACTAAATCTGCTTTAGCGAAAAAGCGCGAAACGTTAAATGTAGACTCAAATCTACGAAATTTGTATCTCATTTTATCTTCAATTCGCAGTCCTACCCAACTTTCGACGACTTTGCTGAGCCGAGTTGTGGAACAAAATGTTCCAAAAATTGGTTCTCAAAAATTAAAAACCCTTTAAACGTCCGTATTTTACTCGATTATAAAGTAAAATTCAACACTGATTCCAAAAACAATACCTGAATATCTTCCAAATTGCGATCTGATGACGTCATAAATCAGTCTCTGTGACATCCGATCTAATGACGTCATAGAACAAGCTCGGAGGTCAAAATTTTAACAGGGAACACATCATATGGAGGTGGAAGGGGGTGTTCGAAAAATTTGCCTTGCGACGTGCGCCGTGTGGTGTCCAGCAAAAAATCCGAATTCGCAAAAATAATCCAAGTCCAACACCCGCCCAAGTTCCAGCGGAAAAAAAGTCTAATTCCGAGAAAGGTCGAAATTCTTCCAAGTCCCCCTCCTACCATACAGAGCTTGCACGACGGTCGAAATTTCTCGAAATCTCCCTATCATCCTCATCGAGGACATTTTTTTGGAAATGATGACGTCACAAACGCTGGATACGGACGCGTCCGTTTTCTTATGATGCCTCCCAACGAAACAGATAGCGGCTACGCCACTAAAAAAAGTCCTTTCAATACGCGTGAGCCTCAACCCCTCTGTATTTTTTAGTTCGTACATATATAATATTTTTTAGCAGGGAACCCGCTATCCCTTTTGTTGGGGGTACTTCCAGAAATTTTTCGTCCGCGAGCGCGAGTGAGGTTGATGACGTCACGGAGAGGGGAGGGGGACTTAGAAAAATTTGGACCCTCTGGCCATATATGCTGGGAAGGGGACTTGAAAAAATTCCTACCTCCGAGCTATATATGATAGAAGAGGGACTTGGGAAAATTTCGACTCTCGAGCTATATATGATAGGAGGGGACTTGGAAAAATTTCGACCCTCCAGCCACATATGATAGGAGGGGGACTTGGAAAAATTTCGACTCTCCAGCTATATACGATAGAAGGGGGACTTGGAAAAATTTAGATCCTCTAGCCATATATGATAGGAAGGGGACTTTTAAAAATTCCTACCTCCGAGCTATATATGATAGAAGAGGGACTTGGGAAAATTTCGACTCTCGAGCTATATATGATAGGAGGGGACTTGGAAAAATTTCGATTCTCGAGCTATGTATGATAGGAGAAGAACTTGAAAAAAATTTATAAATTATTAAAAAATTTCATCTAAAATAATAAAATTTATAATAGAATTTGTTATATTTTAATAATAAATTTATTAATATTTTTTAACCGCTCAAGCTTGTACAATATATTAATTATTTATTTAATTATTTTTTCTTAATTAAACTAATATATATTAAATTCCAAAAATTTAATTTTGTACTAAGAAATTAAAATTTTTGTTTTATTAAAATTTTTTAATTGGAAATTAAATATATTTTATTATATTAAAAAATCCACGGCTTCCTTAACGAAGTTAAACGAGGAACGCAGGGAACCTGTTTTATGAGTCAAATAGGATTTGGTATTGAAAATTCAAGGAAGCCTAGACCTAGATAAAGCTAGTATAAAGAAGGCCTAGACGTAAAATAAGCCTAGTATAATGTAGTTTGAAAGTCCAAGTTTTTCTCAAATCTCGAGCTATTTATGATAGGAGGGAGACTTGGGAAAATTTGTCCCCTATCATATATAGCTCGAGAGTCAAAAGTTTTCCAAGTCCCCCTCCTATCATCTATAGCTCGAGAGTCGAAATTTTTAACAGGGAAGCTGTTTTATGGGGGGCTATTTGAGAAATCTGGCGTATGCCGTGCGCCGTCCGCCGTCCAGCGAAAAACTTAGAAAAATTTCGACCCTGGAGCCATATATGATAGGAGAGGGACTTGGAAAAATTTCGACTCTCGAGCTATATATGATAGGAGGGGGAATTAGAAAAATTTCGACTCTCGAGCTATATATGATAGGAGGGGGACTTGGGAAAATTTCGACTCTCGAGCTATATATGATAGAAGGGGGACTTAGAAAAATTTCGACTCTCGAGCTATATATGATAGGAGGGGGACTTGGAAAAATTTCGACTCTCGAGCTATATATATTAGCAGGGGGACTTGGAAAAATTTCGTCTCTCGAGCGAGAAAAATTTAGATTCTCAAACTATATTATGATAGGCTTATAGTAGGTCTAGGCCTTCTTTTTCTATCTTTATCTAGGTCTAGGCTTCCTTGAATTTTTAATACCAAATCCCATTCGACTCATAAAACAGGTTCCCTGCGTTCCTCGTTTAACTTCTTTAAGGAAGCCGTCGTTTTTTCAAGTCCCTCTCCTATCATATATGGCTCGAGGGTCGAAATTTTTTCTAAGTCCCCCTCCTATCATATATTCTCGAGAGTCGAAATTTTTCCAAGTTTTTCGCTGGATGGCGCACGGCGCACGGCGGACGCCAGATTTCTCAAATAGCCCCCCATAAAACAGGTTCCCTGTTAAAAAAAATAATTATTTATTTAGTTAAATTAATAACATTAATTTGAAAAATTTTGACCCTCTAGCCATATATGATAGGAAGGGGACTTAAGAAAAATTTGTATCTCCGAGCAATATATGATAGGAGGGGGACTTGGAAAGACGACGGCTTCCTTGAAATTGCAGCGCGTTCAAGTTGTCACGTCATGTTTTTAGGACTTGGAAAACTTCAGGTTCTAGGGGACTCGGGGCAGCGGGAAATCTAATTTTTCGTTCATTGATTGTTCATAAATTGCAATTGCGGGGGTTTGGAGTCAATGGACCCCTTGAGCTCCTCGGCATCCTCTTAATCCAGCCCTGCTTGCAATTAAAAGTTCTTTTTATTGCACATTATTTTAAGGAGAATTTTTTTATACAAGTTTTCTCATCCCTGGGAGCTCATGTTCTACAGACTCCCTATCTCATTCTCATGACCAACCTGCATACGACGGCCTGATCCCAAAAATTCTCCCTCTTATACCCGCCATTTCCCATCTTTTCAATGACTCTTCATTCAGAAAAATGGTTTCAGCATCAGAGATTTTTCCCAGGATCAATGTAGTCTCGCGAAACAGGTAATTTGCCCGAATTGTTCATAAACAAACGTCCTTATTTTACTCGCGATCGAGTTTTAATCGCATATTGTTTTGCACACGTGTTACTATTGACAAAAGATGTGTTCATTCATAAGATTTCACATCGAATTCCTTATTACAAATTGTACTTCCCAAATACGTCATATTTTTTTCAGTTAATAGATAAAATGTGCTTTTATTCCTCGAGCAAAAATTGTTCATCGCGAGAAGTTCAGACGCTTAGATTAAGTGCGATAAGATATGTTGCAAAATAGCGACGAATTGATGCGTTAAGAAAACGATGACGTTTGGCGAACTGATGTAACGTGATGAGAGGGAGCAACAGGTGTTATTGATTTTGACGCTGAAGTGTGAGCGATAAGACAGAAATGAAGAGCAAACAAACTTTCTCAATCGTACCTCGAAAAGAAACAGTTCGTAAGAACTTGTCTTCAAAAGACTACTCCGTAATTGCTCTGTCAAATATTCATCGTATCCTTACTTTACACTCGCGAAATAGGAGTACAATTCCCACGCCTTACCCTCAAATTCGAGGGCGTATTGGAAAAGAGGGGGAGGCAACCATAAAGATAATAATACTTGAAAAATTAATTTTTCGAGTTCGATTCTCCATTCTTTTCTCGCATACAGAACGTTGGTTTGAGAAATAAAAATCAGAAATACACCCCTTCTCTCCACCCTATTTTTGATGAGACTTCAGTTCACCACAATTCTCGAATTATGATTCTAGTATTAATACGAGTAGGTTGTATAGCGAGTTGTGTACATAAAAAGAAAATTGATATCCACGATGAAACCAAAGAGATATATTGGTATATCGTTAGCTATTAAATTACTGTATTAAAGCTACTATACCACCCTCGGAAGATGAGATTTCAAGTTTACCAATACAACGATTGAGTCGTTAAGCATCTCAGCTTTTCGAATCGTACACCGATTCAATATCGTCCTCCTCCGGACTCGTCAAATATAGTGCGCGTTTATCGCAGACTTGTTGTATGATAAGTAACCTTGTAATTCTTGTACTGTACGACGGCGATTATACCACTCCTCTGAATTCCGGCCATTGACCTGTGCGCATCTTTCTCTATTTTGTTTCTCTCATTACGACACAACAAGAATCAAAAACACCTATCTTTGAGCTCTTCCGTTCACTCAATAATTCTGTTCGAACGCCTTGCTTCCTCATTTGAAGGAAATAAGTACGTGAAAAAGATTTTTTAATATTGTTTTCATTTCCTGTGACCTCCCATCACTGTCGAAATTATCATTGTGGGGCTTTGAGATCGTAGGAAGTATGTTCTATAAATACTTACTTGTAATTCGTTCCTTATGACCGAGCTCTGGTCGTCAGTATAGGAAATTCTTAGTACGCATGTTTCATATTATTCCTTTGGATTTTCTTTCTACACGTGACTTCGCAATAGAAATATTATGTTCCGTATCTTGTGGAATAAATTTGTAAAAATAATGATAATGATACCTAACTCTTGCCGTTAAGAAGCACTCAAAAGTGTCCCGCCATGGACAAGGTATAGTGTTATCTAAAGAATTGTTGGCAATAACTTCAACTGTGACACAATACTCACTCTTGCCCCAACTTATGAATACAGTCAGTGGTTTTAAGAGAAACTTCCTTATGAAGACTACAACATTTTTGTTTTGACGTAATGGAAAATTCATTGTAAGTATTTTGTAATTTGATTTCTGACGTCTTGTTGAGAACTACCCTGACAAGCAAGATAAGAACCAGGGAACGAATTCCCTACTGTTGATATAATTTACACGATAGTTTGAGATGGTGATGTCAAAATTTTTTAGATTTAACATGTAGGTATTCGAAAATTTATACTCATCACAGATAACATCTATTCAAATTAAGGCACCAGAGGTACACATGTTCCGAACTTTTAAAGCAATATATATTACGCGTAGTATTTACCTTTAGTCGTAATATCACGAACTCCGTGAATTGATTTTATTTGTCTTCTCGGGTAAAATGGTAACTTCAATATCACAGATTGGATACCGGTAACTTCAACGTCCTAGTAAGCGAGAAAAAAAGAAAAAAAGGCACAGGGTTTTTCTTAAGCTTCACAGGAAAAAATTATTCACTAACGCACTAGTATCGCTCGTACACTACAATATGCGGCAAAAATATTAAATACGATTTTTAAAAATCGAAACATCTATGAAAGGAGAACGAAATTCGTTAGCAGGAAAAAGGAAGCTAGAAACAACTTCGGCGCGCGTACGTTCGCGACATACAAATGAATAACACGCGGTCTGCTTCAGAATGTATACGTTTCAGACTTGCCCCTCACTATTATGTATTTTTCCCTCCAGAGCAACCTTTTTTAATAATGTTTCTAAAATCGTCTTGGCGCCAACACGAATTCGTTTTCGTACACGTTACCGCGCATACGCGAAATATTCGGCGTTATTTATTCATAATATCGTACGTGAAATGAAACGGATAAAACAATACCGGGTACGCATAACAAGCGGTAAATACGCGGGTCAGATTTGCGGATAAGATTTGAAGAGTCGGGTATGTATACAGTATACATATTCAAGGTAATTAAGGTGCTCTTCGCGATTGTCTGCGAAAAAATACTTATGTGTGCGAGATAATACAAGACTAAAACAGCGTGGTGAGGTCAAATTATTGATAAACTTTTCTATCTTCTTTACTTCGGGAACCATACTGAGAGTATGAGAAGAATATTTTCATAATAATATAAACTCATATCTAGCGATAGGGACGATAGAGGTATTTAAAGTTTACATTTTGCGGGGGAAAGAAAAGTTTGTTGAAAATTGTAGAGTCGGGTGCTGAGAAAAACTTATTATTTACCCCTCATCCCCCATACCTTATGCTAAATTTTCTGTGGTACGTTTTAGCCCCTCAAATTTGGTTTTTGTCTATTCGCATATAAAACGATTTGTAGGGGTGCTGTTGTTGATGTTGGGAAGGTGATCATGGCGTTTTTCACCATGACAAAGCGAATTAATAAAATCTACTGTACCTCCTCAAATATTATTTTTTGTGAAAAATTTATAAAACAAAAATTGTAGCCCTCTTGATTTCCTGTCGAGGGATGTGATTTTCAATGTCTTGGGTAAATTTTTTCAGATCTTCACCTCTTCGACAGCCTCCACCAATGACCCTCACAGAAAACGTAGAGAGCGCATTCTTTGATTTTATTCGCAAATATCTCAAAAAGTTGAAGAGATACGTAGAAAAAAATTTTCCAATCCACAATTGTTCCTCAACAAATTCTACATAAGATAACATATTTGAACATCATTCTAGGTCTATTTGCTGCCCTGAAAACTTTCAAAAATTTCCATGTTTTTGTCTATAACACGAAAATGAAGACTTCCGGAGAAAATTTATACACCACAAAAATTATTTACAACAAATTTTTGTAAATTGCTCCCCCAAATCTATCCTTTGTGCCAACACATTTTTGGTGGCCTAAGAATCGACGTTGAAGTGCGGTCAACATGATATTGGACAAATTGTTCCCGAGTCGACCATATTCGGACTTCAAATCGACTGTACTTTTACAGACATGGGTAAAGATGTCGATTTGACGTATACAATTTTAGTCGACTTTGAGTCGACATTGCTTATGACTCGAAATCGACCCTAAATCGACGGTCGACATGGTTTAACGGGAGGACCTGCATCAAGATAGCTCATTCATATAACTATAGACATACAATGCTTCATGAATCGATTCGCTTAGCTCCTTTAATGAACTAGATATGGAATGCTTCAAACACCATAAGTCCCCCATTTATCATACAAGGCGCGAGCCTCTCCCCCCTGAAAACAGGAAATAAATGGATTGGTGAAAGGCAATTCTTCGAAATAAACAAAATTCAGGTGAATGAAGAAAAAAAACGTGCTTTCTACCATTTTTTCTTTAAAAAATTCAAATTCCTTTACAAAAATTCTCTCATGGATCTACAGTCCTAATCGAAGTTTCAAAGTTTTCCTAGTCTGGGATCGTCCTCATTTCGAGCTTCCTAGTCTCTTATCACAATAATGGCTTTCTTCAGTGTAGGTCATAAGACAGATTTCCTATATAAAATAGTACTGCTGGTGCTAAACTTATCCGATCAGAGAAGAATCGAAAACACAAAAATAGCACGAAAATAAAATATAATAATACGTACGTTCAATCCCCTGGTCATCCTCCTTCAGGAGCATAAGACGAGAAGTCATTCTTACACGTCTTAGAATTGGTCATACAAAAATTACCCACACTCACCTAATCAACAGCAACATCCTAACCCCTCCCTCTTGCCCCCACTGTCACCAAGACAATTTAACAGTCGAACATTTTTTTACTTGCCCCCACCTTTTAGCTCTCCGCGATTCCACCAAAACACCCTCCTCCTTCACTCGAGCACTCAAAACAACTCCGACACCATATCCTGTACTCTACAATACCTCAAATTAACTGACTTTTATTCTCACATATAACATTACTCAAATAACTACTACACTTTAAAAACATTTACACAAACTTTTCTTTACTCCTCACACATATTCCACTTTACCCTTACTTGACTCTTTCTCATATTTCTTTACTCGTATCCAAAACTGTTTTTTCCTAACTTACTATATAATTATTCTGACTATATTATATAAGCATACTGTATACGTCGAGCTAATAACCTATTAGTTTTTTTAAAGCTCGTTAAAATGAATAAAAAAAAAAATTATTATATCTTTTTTATCAGTAAGATCACCTGAAACAACAACAGCACTTTCTCGAACTTATGGTAAATTTGTCCTACCTTTATGGACATTGGCTACAGGATTGTCTCGAATAATTACTTTGGTATTATTTGCAGAAGACATTCCTTCAAATGTTTCGTAGGCAGATTTAAACGATTGCACGTAAAAATTTATGTTATGCATCATACTTTGCAATTCTTTTATCAAATCCAAATTTATAACTCTTGAATCGGTATTTTCTCTCTGCAAAGAGGCTTGCAATACAATTGCAGGAATCTTGCTTCTGCTCTTGGAGGAGGTAGATAATTTCCTATAATATAATGATACAATTGTCCAAAAATTTTGAAAGTTGTAAATATGTTTGGAACTTCATTACGCCCTAAAGAAGTCATTGAAAGCGCATTGTTGTATTCATGCAATTAAGAAAATGAGAAGATCTATTATCCCTTGATAGTTTTTGAAGAAAATCCGGCATTGAGGGTAAATCAGGTAACTTAATCTTACCACTCCCGTAACAGAAATTTCGATTTTCAGTTTTGAATAATTTTCCATCACAAAATGTGCACGTAATTGCCAGAGTCCCAATTGAACTTATACTGGTATATTCTTTCTCAATAATGTACCTAATGAATGGACTATCATCGTTCTGACAGTCATTTTCCACATTATTTTCTGATGTCAAAATTTCGGAATTGACACGTTCCCTTTGTTCGTCAACCGCCCTAGATTTGCTTTCTTGCTTTTCGGCATTCCAATCAGATTGCAATAAAGTGAGACATCCGTTACTTCGATATTGAATTTTCAAAATTAATGTGAATTGTTTTTCTTTTCTTAGTCCTCACGTTTTTGAAATAACGAAAGACAACCACCACTTCTTCAGATGACTGCCAAGCAAAATCTTTTTCGTAACCCTACACTATTCGATTACTCATAGTACGGGTATTCAAAACTTCTCTGGGTAAAAAGAACTATTTTCCAAAAATGATTGCCTAGCACGTATTAATTTTCGATGAACGTCAACAAAAATGATTGCTTAGCATTTTCAATTAGTAAATTAATGAATGATACAGATTTTTCATCTCTTGAATCATTCATGACCCTCCCCCTACCCCCTCCCCCCAAGCGAATTCCAAGTTTGTATATGAAATAGGAATAAAGTTAAATGGATTTGCGATTTTGCAACTTCTCTTTGTATAATAGATTTTACAGCTCGCGAATCGATATTTTTCTCAATACCCTCGAAAGTCAAAATCTTAACAGGGAACCTGTTCCATGGGAGGTTTTTTGAGAAATTTGCCGGGCGCCGTGGGCCGAACGCCGGACCCCGCGGGCCGTACACCGTGCGCCGTCCGACAAAAACTTGGAAAATTTTGACTCTTATCACATATAGCTCGAGAGTCAACATTTTTCCAAGTCCTTTATGCAATTCTGAACTGTGATTCAGCATTGCATAAAGAATATGTGCGGTTCAGAATTTCATACTGAACATCTGGTCCAGCATAGCAACAAATCAAATATGTGCTTCAGCTTTGCTTATCAAATGTCGAGAGACAGAGAGCGAAATAGAGGAGAGGAGTATTCACAATTGAAGCACTGCGCGGAAAAAGGGCCTCTGTTAAATGAGAAATACATTAGACGGAGGCCCTCTTTCCAAGCAGCGCTTCAATTATTTGTGAAAGTGTTTGAATTCTTCTAAGAAAAATATCTTTCATTTGTCAAACCATACATTTAGTTAACAAAGCTGAACCATATATTTGGCGAACCACATATTCTGCAAGCAATGCCAAACCATATATTTTATAAGCAATGCTGAACCACAAATTCCATAAGCAATGCTGAACCACATATTCTGTAAGCAGTGCTATACCACATATACTGTAAGCAATGCTGAACCACATATTTTGTAAGTAATGCTGAACCACATATTCCATTAGTAATGCTGAACCACATATTCCATAAGTAATGCTGAACCACATATTCTGTAAGCAGTGCTATACCACATATACTGTAAGCAATGCTGAACCACATATTTTGTAAGTAATGCTGAACCACATATTCCATAAGTAATGCTGAACCACATATTCCATAAGTAATGCTGAACCACATATTCTGTAAGCAGTGCTATACCTCATATACTGTAAGCAATGCTGAACCACATATTTTGTAAGTAATGCTGAACCACATATTCCATAAGTAATGCTGAACCACATATTCTGTAAGCAGTGCTATACCACATATTATACGTACTGTAAGCAATGCTGAACCACATATTTTGTAAGTAATGCTGAACCACATATTCCATAAGCAATGCTGAACCATATATTCTGTAAAGCAGTGCCATACCACATATACTGTAAGCAATGCTGTATCACATATTCCATAAGCAATGCTGAACCACAAATTCCATAAGCAATGCTGAACCGCATATTCTGTAAGCAGTGCTATACCACATATACCATAAGCAATGCTGCACCACATATTTTGTAAGTAATGCTGAACCACATATTCCATAAGTAATGCTGAACCACATATTCCATAAGCAATGCTGAACCACATATTTTGTAAGTAATGCTGAACCACATATTCCATAAGCAATGCTGAACCATATATTCTGTAAAGCAGTGCCATACCACATATACTGTAAGCAATGCCGTATCACATATTCCATAAGCAATGTTGAACCACAAATTCCATAAGCAATGCTGAACCGCATATTCTGTAAGCAGTGCTATACCACATATACTGTAAGCAATGCTGCACCACATATTTTGTAAGTAATGCTGAACCACATATTCCATAAGTAATGCTGAACCACATATTCCATAAGTAATGCTGAACCACATATTCTGTAAGCAGTGCTTTACCTCATATACTGTAAGCAATGCTGAACCACATATTTTGTAAGTAATGCTGAACCACATATTCCATAAGTAATGCTGAACCACATATTCTGTAAGCAGTGCTATACCACATATACTGTAAGCAATGCTGAACCACATATTTTGTAAGTAATGCTGAACCACATATTCCATAAGTAATGCTGAACCACATATTCTGTAAGCAGTGCTATACCTCATATACTGTAAGCAATGCTGAACCACATATTCCATAAGCAATGCTGAACCATATATTCTGTAAAGCAGTGCCATACCACATATACTGTAAGCAATGCTGTATCACATATTCCATAAGCAATGCTGAACCACAAATTCCATAAGCAATGCTGAACCGCATATTCTGTAAGCAGTGCTATACCTCATATACTGTAAGCAATGCTGAACCACATATTTTGTAAGTAATGCTGAACCACATATTCCATAAGTAATGCTGAACCACATATTCCATAAGTAATGCTGAACCACATATTCTGTAAGCAGTGCTATACCTCATATACTGTAAGCAATGCTGAACCACATATTTTGTAAGTAATGCTGAACCACATATTCCATAAGTAATGCTGAACCACATATTCTGTAAGCAGTGCTATACCACATATTATACGTACTATAAGCAATGCTGAACCACATATTTTGTAAGTAATGCTGAACCACATATTCCATAAGCAATGCTGAACCATATATTCTGTAAAGCAGTGCCATACCACATATACTGTAAGCAATGCTGTATCACATATTCCATAAGCAATGCTGAACCACAAATTCCATAAGCAATGCTGAACCGCATATTCTGTAAGCAGTGCTATACCACATATACCATAAGCAATGCTGCACCACATATTTTGTAAGTAATGCTGAACCACATATTCCATAAGTAATGCTGAACCACATATTCCATAAGCAATGCTGAACCACATATTTTGTAAGTAATGCTGAACCACATATTCTGTAAGCAGTGCTATACCACATATTATACGTACTGTAAGCAATGCTGAACCACATATTTTGTAAGTAATGCTGAACCACATATTCCATAAGCAATGCTGAACCATATATTCTGTAAAGCAGTGCCATACCACATATACTGTAAGCAATGCTGTATCACATATTCCATAAGCAATGTTGAACCACAAATTCCATAAGCAATGCTGAACCGCATATTCTGTAAGCAGTGCTATACCACATATACTGTAAGCAATGCTGCACCACATATTTTGTAAGTAATGCTGAACCACATATTCCATAAGTAATGCTGAACCACATATTCCATAAGTAATGCTGAACCACATATTCCATAAGTAATGCTGAACCACATATTCTTTAAGCAGTGCTATACCTCATATACTGTAAGCAATGCTGAACCACATATTTTGTAAGTAATGCTGAACCACATATTCCATAAGTAATGCTGAACCACATATTCTGTAAGCAGTGCTATACCTCATATACTGTAAGCAATGCTGAACCACATATTTTGTAAGTAATGCTGAACCACATATTCCATAAGTAATGCTGAACCACATTTCTGTAAGCCATGCTGAACCAAATATTCTACATGCAATGCTCAACCACATATTCTGTAAGCATATTCCTGAACCAGATATTGTGTAAGCAATGCTGTACCACATATTCCATAAGCAATGCTGAACCATATATTCTGTAAGCAATGCTGAACCAAATATTCTACAAGCAATGCTCAACCACATATTCTGTAAGCATATTCCTGAACCAGATATTGTGTAAGCAATGCTGTACCACATATTCCATAAGCAATGCTGAACCATATATTCTGTAAGCAATGCTGACCCATGTATTTGGTTCAGTGTGGCTTACAGAATATGTGGTTCAGCATTGCTCATAGAATATGTGGCTTACCAAATATATGGTTCAGCATTGCTTACAGAATATGTGGTTTGCCAAATATATGGTTCAACTTTGGTAACTGGATAAACGGTTTGCCGAATATGTGGTTCAGTGAATATGTGGTTAAGCATTGAAACTTTTCTTTTCCAGCAAATTTTATCAATCTTCCAACAAATAGTGATTGTTCAAGGGTGTGTTTGTGATGCAAGGAGAGACAGAGTGGTCGAGCTGGACGTTTGTGAGAACTGAGCAGGAGAGGGAGTCTCAAACGTACAACATTGCTTGATCTTTTTCAACCGGCATTTCATTTACATTTTTGGTGTTGTAGGTTCAAGAATCCTTTAGGAACATCAAACAAAATACAGCTCAATATTCCACAATAAAAATTATGCCTCTCAAAGAAGAACATTTTTAAACCAATCTAACAGCCCCACCCTCCTGTCAGGACTAATATTTTACATCATGAAAACTGCGGGTGTTGTAATCAGAACCAATTCCACTCATAAAACAGGTTCTCTGCAATCCTCGTTCAATTTCATTGAGGAAGCCGTCGTTTCTCTAAGTTGTTGGCCGGATGGCACACGGAAAACTTTTCTGTCTTCTTTCATCATATATGGCTCAGAGGTCGACATTTTTTCAAGTCCTCTTCCTATCATACATAGCTTGAAAGTTGAAATTTTTCCAAGTCCCCTTTCATCATGTATAACTTGGGAGGTCGAAATTTTTCCTAAATTTCCCTTCTATAATATATTGCGGCTCGAACTAGGTTGAAATTTTTCTAAGTTCATTCTTTGAGCTATTATTGATGGAGGGGGGGGTACGACTTGGACCATTTTTGCAAATTATGTTGGACTTGGAATATTTTTATTCTGTGAACCAGTTTTATGAGATGTATGTCTGGGTAACATGATTAATCTAAATGAAAGCGTGTTGTCAACAAGGTTTGACGTCATCATGAGATTTTGACTAGAAATCAGAGAAGTTTACTGATGAAGATCTCCATGGGGTCGAAACGTCTGGTACGCGTTAAAAAATGAATCATTGGTGCGGGCAGAGCCTATTACCGACTTTTCTAACTAGAAAAGTGAGGTATTACACCTGTAGCAAGGTGAATAGGGGGAGGGGGCAATAAACTTTCTCGACGTTTCAGAGGTCCTAGATGACAACTATAGCATAAAAAAAATTCCGTTATCCTTATATAAGATTTTTTTGTTCGCGGAACTCCTCCGAAACTATCAGATGGATTTTTTTGTAATTTGGCTATTTTGTAGTATTATATTTGAACATGTGCACCTGCAATTTTTTTGAGAATCGGATGAGTAGTTCTCGAGAAATTTTCATTTTTTCGAGAAATTTCTCACTATTACGAGTAGCTGCTTACGTTACGAGAAGCGGATTTTCCTATCTTTTTACCACTTTTGTTATCAGTAGTGTATTGTGATGAAGAACCTTTTATCATTCAACAAATTCATTCTCGGTTCATTCATGCCTTGTAGCAGTTTGAGCAGGGGGACGGGGAGTGGTTTTTCTGGAGACGTTTTGTAGGTTTTAGATGACTCCTAGCCTAAATTAAAACAAAATTCAGGTTTCCTTATTGGATTAGTGGTATTTTTACTCTGTTATCAGTTGATGTGATGTCATAGTGATAGAATTTATAAACCGAGTTTTATCGTTCATTCTACAAACATTTGGCATGATTGATAGGTTATTGGTATTTAATTTAAAAAGAGGGAGTGACTCTCAATGATTTTTGCATTGTGAGAAGAAAAGTCGTGTACTACTCACGCGACTGCGTGAGTGTTTTTTCTTCTATAAATCGTGAGCTACATGGTTCGTAAGTAAAAATGCTTCTATACTCCTCTCGGAATTTGTGAAGGAGACGACTGACTTTGACTCGAGAGATAACGTGATGTTGTTATTGGATTATGGAAGGGAAAGCGGAGAAGGAGTTCTCAAATGCAAAACTTTTTTCAAGTCCCTTCCTGACAATATCTTGCTCGATTGTCGACAATTTTTCAAGTCATTTCTTGATGCACACAGGATGAACGATATTTTATCAAATAGCCTGTTTTATGGGGGAGGGGGGTCATACGAGAACTTTGTTTTCTTCCGTTTGGAAATTTTTCTGAGTAATGTCCAACTATAGAAAATCAATTAATTGTATCATAATTTTCCCTTTTTTTTTTTTTAAATACATATATTTCTGACATATTTCTAGGGATTCAAAAATTTAGACCGCGTTCAGCTGGAAAACGATTCAGAAAATATTGATATTTCTAATTGAAAATTTTCATATAATACTTCAAAAATGAAGAAAAAGTGGGCTATATTTATCGTGTTCATCAAAATTATTTTCTCTCTTTCTTAGGTTGAATAAGTGGTTTTAAAGGGCGGTTCTCCTCCAATAAGATACTTCAAACGTTCTTCTTCGACGCAATTGTTGACAAATTTTTGGAGTAGATCTTCCATAAATATTGGCCAAGTGCAACATTCAAACGACGTTATTGTTACGTCAGTAATACCGTACGCGACTACGTCATCAAAGCCACCCAAAAAATCAATGAACAGCTTCTATTTCGATACGCGTAACGGCGAACTTTTGTTTCTGTCAAATGCACAGTCACCACTGATCATTGTTGCATCCCGTGAATGTAGGTGCAACCATACTTTGACTAGGAGCACTCAGCATTCGTTCTCCGTGTTCTGTATTTTCAACGTCCAACCCTGTAATCAATAAGTCTAGACGCACATTCGACGACGCCGAACCTTAATAAACGCACTTTCCGTAAAATGAACGCTAATTTCCCCGCATCTCTTCAACGTTAGAATCACGCTGAATGTGAGTATCTCTTTTCAATTTCGAACAATTACGTCTAGTTATCCTAATGAGCGGAACGATACTATTTACATGTTTGAATGCCATACAAGTTGTATTCCAATATTTTGTAGGTAGTTTCAAGAGCTTCATTTAACAAGCATACATACGAAAGGTCTATTCAGAGAACATCACCCGTATTTTATTAGCATAGAAACACGCCGTTTCTCTACTTTGCTTATACTATTTACAAAGCATAACTGAGTTAAATTTGTTCGTCCGTTAGTTCGAAGGTAGCTCTCGAATTTCTTACTCTGTAGACGGAACACTTCTTGGACGTGTTTTGTCACTCGTGGGTCCTTCGTCTTCTGGTACATCAAATAATACAAGTAGAAACACTAATGTACCTCGTGTTTTTTTTTTTTTTTTTTCTTATTTTTTATTTTATTTTACAAGCTTTGAAGCTGCTCTAGGGCGGTGCTATGGCTAAAAGCGTTTAAATGAGTAGATAATCAATCATTCTACAGTGGAGAGCTCTAATCGGTACGTGACACAATTTTAAAAATGGACCGAATGCCTAATACGATGTACTACAATAATATTATACTCGATCGTTAGAGTATTCAGGAAATGCAACAGAGTCAGACTAGCCTGTGTTTAAGGTAGGTACTATAGATACCTAAAAGAGACAAGATAGCTAACTCTCCATATGCGCTGTGTTAAAATCCGGTACCCAATTTTTGTCGAGCTAATTTACATGCCGAGAGATAACGCTACTGTGTTGTAGGGCTGAGTCTTAGACCATACGACAGATAGACCGAGCATAGTAATGAATCTTTGAACGGAGAACATGATAAGAATACACATAAGAAAATAAGGGGGACCTGGACCTTGTTTATAAGTTTGATGAGCGGCGCGGGTGTACGGTGCGTTTCCCTGCTCCGTGCGTTCACCCGCGTTACCTTCATTGAGATCCAGTCCCCCTTATTTCAGTCTAATGAAATCTACTTTAAAATATTTCAAGCTAATAGCTTTAGGGTATTCAAGCTAATAGCTTTTGGGTAGCTCTCTCGCTCCGCTCGTTCGCCCCTTTCCTTGGTTTAGTATAAGTCCAGCTTAGAATATTTAAGCTAATAGCTTTTGGCTTAATAGCTTTTGGGTAGCTCCTTTGTCTAGTATGACTCCAGCTTAGAATATAGCTTTCGGGTAGCTCACTTCCTTGGTCGAGTATAAGTCCAGTTTAGAATATTTCAAGTTAATAGCTTTTTGGGGGGCATGGTCTTGTATTGTTTAAGACTGGAAAAACCTAGTATGAAGCTAGTATATAAACTGGCCGGTGTGAACTCGCGGGATGAACTCGTCACCTACGAAGTAACGAGGGTGAGGGGGGGGGACTCACAATTTTTCAAATTAGGGGTCATGGAACAGTGGAGACGGGAAACAGAGGCCTAGACTTGGTTAGGGCTAGTATAAAGGAGCAGCATAAAAGAGCAATATAAAGCTATAAAGCTAGTATATAAACTGGCTGGTATGAAATCGCGGAATGAACTCGCAGATTTTGAATCACCCACGGAGTAACGAAGGTGATGGGAGGGAGGCGGGGCACTTATTCGTCTATCATAAGTCTAATTTAAGACTAGTGAAATCCTAGTATAAAGCTAGTATAAAGCTATTATAAAGCTATTATAAAGCTAGTATATAAACTGGCCGGTGTGAATTCGCTCGCAAAATTTCAAATTAGAGGTTAGGGCAGTATTAGGCCTAGTATAAAGGAGTGAAGACCTACTATAAACCAGGTTTATACTAGCTAAGATGAAGCCTAGTAGAGGCCTAGACTTGTTTAGGCCTAGTATAAAGGAGAGCAGACCTAGTATAAATCTAGTATAACTTCAGTACACTGATCTAGTACAAACTAGCCCGAGTGAACTCGCAAATTTCGGACTCACATGTTAGTATTTTAACCAATACTAATACATTCTGGGAGGAATTCAACGAAATTATTGAAATAAATTAATTTGAAGTCATTGTTTTTCCTCAAGCGAGATTTGATAAAATATGCAACCCACACAACATTGCGCGACCACTGTGAGGTGTTACAGCAGAAAATACCAGAGTAACCTTTTTTCCAACTACACAAGATCGCTGTTGAATTTGGTATCTGAAAATGTTGAGATAATTTTTATCCCACCAGATGTTGCAGAGTCGCACTCAATGCATCCTTATGGGAAAAAAAAAAATTACACCCCTCGAAATTAGGTCCATCTGAAAGGAAATTTTATGTGAAATAAATTCACATCTCTTCATTTTTTTGAAAAACTGAATATTCACGGAGAAAAATCAGAGATGAGAAGTTTGAGACAGTCACAGCTCAAGTCAAAGTTTAAGCTTGTTTTTGAACAGCTTTTAAGCGGATAAAAAATCAGTCATTCACAGTTCATTAAGCGCAAAGCCAGTCAAAAAGGAAGCGCTGAATCCGCTTAATTAAAATATTCATTTTCCAAAAAAGAAAAAAAAAAAAAAAAAATGTAAATAATATTTTAAATTGGAGGCTGGTATCCTCTACAGGAATAACGAAACTCCAATTCTCCTGATTGTTTCAAACCAAGTTTTTTCAGAGACCAAAAGCCAAGACAGACACAAACTAGAGAATAGAGATCTTCCATCATTTCAACAGAGCCCCAATTCTCTTGTTGCAAGCTGAATTTACCAGCTATAAAGTAAGATGAACACAAACTGGAGAATAGGTACTTCCGGAGGTACTACAAAGACCCAATTCTCCTGATTGTTCCAAGCTGAATTTTCTTGTATACTCAATGTCAAAAAAATAAGCCAAAAGCCGAAAGCTGAAAAGCTAATGATGAGAAAAAATCAGAAGCTAAGCTGATGAAATTTCGGAAAAACTTTTAAGCTTAAGCAAAAGTTTAGGCGCTTTGCAAACCGCTTCTCATCTCTGCTCTGTTGACACTGTGGTTCACACTCAAACTCATTTTTCTCAGAGATGAGAAGCGGTTTGCAAAGCGCTTAAACTTTGGCTTGAGCTTAAAAGTTTTTCCAAAATTCCATCAGCTTAGCTTCTGACTTTTTCTCATCATTGGCTTTTCAGCTTTCGGCTTTTGGCTTATTTTTTTGACATTGGGTATACAAGAAAATTCAGCTTGGAACAATCAGGAGAATTGGGTCTTTGTAGTACCTCCAGAAGTACCTATTCTCCAGTTTGTATTCATCTTACTTTATAGCTGGTAAATTCAGCTTGCAACAAGAGAATTGAGGCTCTGTTGAGATGATGGAAGATCCCTATTCTCTAGTTTGTGTCTGTCTTGGCTTTCGGTCTCTGAAAAAACTTGGTTTGAAACAATCAGGAGAATTGGAGTTTCGTTATTCCTGTAGAGGATACCAGCCTCCAATTTAAAATATTATTTACATTTTTTTTTTTTTTCTTCTTTTTTGGAAAATGAATATTTTAATTAAGCGGATTCAGCGCTTCCTTTTTGACTGGCTTTGCGCTCAATGAACTGTGCGTGACTGACTTTTTATCCGCTTCAAAGCTGTTCAAAACAAGCTTAAACTTCAACTTAAGCTGTGACTGGCTTAAACTTCTCATGACTTTGTTCTCATCTCTGCAACAGAGTCAGACTAGCCTGTGTTTAAGGTAGGTACTATAGATACCTAAAAGAGACAAGATAGCTAACTCTCCATATGCGCTGTGTTAAAATCCGGTACCCAATTTTTGTCGAGCTAATTTACATGCCGAGAGATAACGCTACTGTGTTGTAGGGCTGAGTCTTAGACCATACGACAGATAGACCGAGCATAGTAATGAATCTTTGAACGGAGAACATGATAAGAATACACATAAGAAAATAAGGGGGACCTGGACCTTGTTTACAAGTTTGATGAGCGGCGCGGGTGTACGGTGCGTTTCCCTGCTCCGTGCGTTCACCCGCGTTACCTTCATTGAGATCCAGTCCCCCTTATTTTCTTATCATGTCTTCCGTTCAACGCGTTGTACACTTAGACCATACAACAGATAGACCGAGCATCGGCCATATACGCGTGTACAACGCGTTGAACGGAAGACATGATAAGAAAATAAGGGGGGCTGGACCTCAATGAAGGCAACGCGGGTGAACGCGCGGAGCAGTGAAACACACCGTACACCCGCGCCGCCCATTAAATTTGTAAACAAGGTCCAGTCCCTCTTATTTTCTTATGTGTATTCTTATCATGTCCTCCGTTCAAAGATTCATTGCTATGCTCGGTTTATCTGTTGTATGGTCTAAGGTTGTACACGCTTATATGGCCGATGCTCGGTCTATCTGTTGTATGGTCTAAGGGCTAAATTAACATTGCGCTTATGGACGTTTTTCAGTATTCATCAATTATTTCGGAAACCATTTTTACGAAAAAATGAAAAGAACAAAATTTATTCTCCCTGTAATTTCCTATCGTCTGAGACCTATTTCATACTTTGAAAAAAAAAAAATCCAAAGTAGGTCTCATTTGATAGGAAATTACAAGGGGAATGAATTTTGTTCTCTTCATTTTTTCATAAAAATAAACGGTTTCCGAGATAATTGATGAAAACTGAAAAATGTCCATAAGCGCCATGTTAATTTAGCCTAAGAAAACTGTGTCGCTGTGCTGGCGTGCGGTGGAACACTAGAACTAACAAAGTGTTAGCTATCTTGTCTCTTTTAGGTACCTTTAGTAGGTACCTACTATGACGTATTTTTAGGGTTCTACATTATTTGCAAGGTTACAGTTATCAGAGTCACAAACTCACGATATCAGAGTTCGGATCAGAGACTCCAACAGTTTACACTTCTCAGAAAATAAGCCAACTTCTATGACATTCTCTAAATAATTGAACAGGATATTCATCGAGCTCTTGACGAAGTTGTTTCTATTTTTGATTTGTGATCAACATTAAAATGAAGCCCTTTTTTTTAGGCAAAATTCCATTCCTATTATTGCCCATGGATCTTGGTAAAGTTTTTTGACAGTGAAGAGCAAGGATGGCGATAATATTGAAGTACACTAGAAGCCAACCACTAAATGTCAATGGCCGTGGATTGATCAGTGCTTAAGTAAGTATCTAGTTTGATAGTATTCTCATTGAGGAAATAATAGTGTAGGCTACCTACTCATCAACAAATTTGCGCTAGGAATAAATCTGTGAAAATAAAATCTTTTACTCGTTATCACAAGAGGTAAAACGGAGTTGCGTTATGGATTTCAAACTCAGTAGTTTAACATATTGACTCGGGTATTACTTTGACTCGATCTTCACAGATACGTTCAAATATTCATACCGGTGAACTGAAAACTTTGATAATGTTACTGACAAGTAAAAATGAGGTAGTCTTCCTAAAGATGTTGGTTGCTACTTGTTTTAAGAGGGGGAAAAAGAAAACCTAGAAAAAAAAAACATTAAAAATTGTCTGTCCTGCAAAGATTTGTAACAGAAGACGAAACGGATGGAGACGACATCGAGAAAAAACGTGGTACAGAAAATTGCCCAGCAGTAAACACACGTTGTTATAATTCAACAAGTACATGGCGGCATCGTATATTCCAAACATATTTCGTTATATTATTATTGAAATTTAGTGTCGACTGAGTCTTTGAACGATGCCGCGGTTTTCTTTGCGTCTTGTCGCTGGTAATACCCGTTCACGGGATCTCTTGTTATGCTAATTACACACTCTTCAAAAAAACTGACGCTAATATACGCTTGTATACGAGTATACAATATGTACAGCTATACTGTGCCTTATAGGTCCTTTCTGTCTTGCGTACGTACTATTTACTCCATCTCGTATCTCCGATATTCGTGTGACACACCGTACGTGTTCCTTAAACCCATTTTCAAAAAGTCTATAAGTTACGCGTTCACTTTTGTGTTTAAATTAGTGTACTGGAAGTAAAGTATGGTCTGTGGTATGTACGCGAGTATATAAATACTCGTAGTGCCCAAAAACCGTTTATCCAATGACTGTAGAGGCGATTGTGCAGGGTTTCAGCGTTTGAAGAAGAAGTAAATTAAAAATGTGAACGTGAAACTAAAGCACCAAACGGATTATAGGGAAAACGAACTCGACTTTCGTCATTCCATCGTTTATTACGTCCAGTCGGAGTTTGCTAGGTATAATTGTACGCACAGGTGCCGTCTGTTCGTTATTGACTGTACCCTTTCATACTTGAATACAATTACCTTGAATATAGATTCTTCAATTTACCCATTTATATATAAAAACTCTTTCGATGTCACTTACATACGTACGAACACTTTTCTGACGAACAGGTTTAAAGCGTGGTATACAAAGGATCCTTCACTGAAAAATGAAGAGAACGATTAGTCTACCTTCTAAAGAAAGACTGGAAGTCAAAATTAACGTCAGTGGCAGTGCGGCTACTCGAGAAATTTCGTTCCAACTTTCTGTTGCACGCGTTTGTCCCCAAGATGATCGATCATCGCGGTGGAGAATTCATACTCGTTATCATAAAGTAAGTGATAGAGGTATTCGACGAAATGGATACGAATCTGTGTGGACGTACGATTGTATAGTATTCATAATGCATACAAACAAATGTACAGTATACATTTATGTTAGGTGTTTTTCAATACAGGTAGACTAGTAACATAATCGTAACAAATTTACCTATATTCGATACGTGGTCGTATTAGAGGTTCCATTCACGCGGTCAAAAGTGCTTCCTTCTCTTCTCCTAACCTTTGTTAACTTCTATGGTATGAGATGTGTACTTTTACGAGTAGCTCCGCAATTTCAGATAAATGATAGCCCCTAGAGGATTTCTAGATTCTCGAGATTTTCTATAACACATATCTGATACGTGTTACGTGTAAAACGAGTATGGATGATTTAGCTGAAAATTTAAAAAGCACGCTCTCGAAATACGGTAATTCGTGTTATTCTTGAATGGAAGATCAATTTCCATCGAGCGATATAAAAGTTTATGCGGAAGACAGCCCGTCAAGTTCAGCAAATGTCTCGAAGACACATAATAACTTGGGTCCGGTGAGGAGTACATAGGTAGATATTTACAATTCGGAATAAGAAGAATCGAGCGAATAATAGGTACATATATGAGTTTCGTGAGCTAATATAATTCAATTCAAACGTTACAAAATTGCAGAGAAACTAGCATTTTTAGTCGAAGACCGTTATCGATGACCCGTCCAAAGTGCGAAGTTGGAGTACTTAGATTAAATGAGGTGAATAAAAGGACTGAAAGAAACAGAGTGCTGGGTTCATAGTTCGGAGACAGCCACGCTATAGAGTGAGACTTGAACGATGTATACTTACCTGTTGCTAAATGCTTTGCATTTCCCTTTTCTGCTTTTCTCGTTCATCAGTTGCTTGAAACCTGATATAAGTCATCTTGAGTTAGTAAGTGTTGAAGATTCTACACGTTTTATTTTCGAAATTCTGTTGACTGAGAAGTATTTTGTGCTTGAATTCATGTAGACCAGCTATCTTTCAATATTGATAATAAATTACGGGAAAAAAGTCCTAGTAATAGTAGCAGGATACAAGTAGAGAGTATAGTTGAATAACGGAAGGCTTCAGAAGACGAGAAATTTTGACAGACAGATTATAAGGGAGAATGCGTGGAGAGTCGATAGTGCAGAAAAATAATTTCTAAAAGGTCTGCGCAAAGATCACCTTGATAATTTTTCGCAATGAGTTTGGAAGCATTTATTAGGGTACGAGCATTCCTAGCGTGTAGTATTTTGATGGTCAACATTGGAAAAAGTAAGAGTATAGTGGTTGGAATGATGTGTAACAATTGTTTTAGAAGTGAAACCCGACAGCGTTATGCCTATAATTTACGATCAAACACGGCCAAAAATTTTCTGAAAAAGTACTAAAAATACAGGTGACTTTTTACAGGAAGGCGTGTTCTTTTTCCTACATTTTTCTTCTTGTTTCTTAAATATCTTGGATACCTACGCCAATACACTTGAAAACCTTACGTATTTCTGAATAAGATACTAGATTCGGTGCGCAAATGTTCTTTCTGTCACGCTGAACGAAGATTTCACACTTTAATGAATGTTCTCTTAATTTCCACCCCGAATAGGCACGTGCACCTGCTCCGTCTATAAATGTAAACGACTTCGTATTTTTGATTAATACGTTCGCGTAATTTTAATTGTGTGTGAATAAATGACAATGGGCGTGATATTTTTATGGGACTAGAGTCGAAAATTGGCACGCGTGGACAAGTTACGCCAGACCAGACATACCGTTATCCAATCAACAAAGAGCTGAATACTATGCTTTTTTTTTTTCTTTCTTTCTTTCTTTCTTTTTAAGTTTTGTCGGATAATAATTTCGTTTGACTACATATTTAAATTCTATGAGGAAAATAATTAAACAATACGCATTTTCAACATTTTGATAAATCATGAAATATGTTTTCAATTTTATAAGCATCTTAGAAGAATACACATAAACTTTAAAATTTACAAAAGGTTATACAGTATTTTTTCTTATTATTATTCTTCAATTATTTGCAAAAATTTTATTGGACAGGCCGAGAACTTTATTTGTATCTTTAAGCTTATATGGTACGAATTAATGAACAGAAATTATTAATTAAGAAAAATATAGAAAATTTATTTGAAAATGATTATCAGTCACAATAAAATCATTGATAGGCCTAGTGTTATTTAAAATAATGAAATTCGATTACATATTATTTTGATGAATTATTAGTCATGAAATATTATGGAAAAATTATCGATATTAATAGGGCTATTAATTAAATTGGGTAGGTACAATAAACTAAATGGAATTATTCATGATTAATTTCCTTCATTTTTCATAAGTATTTTTAATTTTTGAAAACTTTCCATGTTTTTTTTTTTTTTTTTTTTTTTACGAGCAATGCAGCTGCGCTAAGGGCTATTTGCTCGGCAGATAGTTCTGCGTTTACATAAACTTAGTATTTAATAAAGTAGAAAGGAAGAAAAGTTGAAAACAAAATACATGTAAAAGAATTGAGATGAAATAAAATATAAAGGAAAACAAAAATATTCTTTTTTTTGTTTTTTTTTGGCGTCATCGTTTGGAGTTAAACGTGGTTGTAAAAGTCAGAAGATCGTAAGTAAGTTAGAGTTGAGTCAATTGTTTCGGACTAGTTATTGAGAGTTTGTTGTATATTAATAGAAATGTTGAGGGCAGATCGGAGAGGTTGTAAAGTCGGGCAAGAGAAAAAGTGTTCAACTGTTGAATTGTCTTCGAGACAGTGCGGACATGATGGTGGGCCATGAAAGAGGTCAGAGCCACAAAATTTTCCAATACTTCTCGTCCAGCCGAGAGATCATTTTTCATAGTTCCAAAGTCGACTCCAATTGGTCTTCATTATATTGAAGATTTACGAAAATTTCAGAGTATAAATATAAGCTAAACTAGTTTTGACTTAAACAACCACCATCAGAGCCGAAAGTGAATCATGTGACAGAAGTGACAGCAAAGCAAAAGTCATACAAACGAAAAAAGAGGGGAAGATTGATAGGGGATGATGTGTTCCTTCTTAGTAGCCCAGGCAGATTAGGTTGTGAAATGGAAATAAATGCCGGCAAAGGTTTTTTTCGTGGATAATGTTTAATATGGTCTCCTGATAAACGTACTAAAAGTCCACAGCGATCAGAGAGCGAGCCCTCCCCCAAAGGGGGTCAAAGCACCACAAAAACTAGTTTTCTGAGAATAAATCGAAAACTAAGCATCAGAGAAAAAAAAGTTTCAAACAAAAGTTGTTCCTCATAAAATTTCCTATGAATTTCACTATATGTATGTCAACTTAGCCCAAAAACTCGAGCTGAAAAGTTGGTTTGAAAGTTGAGCAATTTTCTAAAATTTTGGATTTTAGTGTTAGTGTAGTCAAATTAGACAGGTTTCGGGGAAAAAGAAACATTGCGACATAGTCAAGGTCTGATTATTGGAAATGGTCAAGAATGAAGTTCAAAACAACGTACTAACGTCTCCTCGTTTTTCCCCAGGAGCATCTCTTTTATGGGGGTTGAAACCCCCTCAAAATCAGTTTTTTGTGAATATCCCGCTTAATACGCATTTTAGAGAAAAAAGTCATCAGTCGTGAAATTTCCTATCGAACTAGGTATTTCATTTCTAACCTATATGTGATAGTTGGCTCAAAAATTCATGGAGATTGAGCCTCCACCTTGCAAATCCGTAAATAACGCGCTCCTTACCGAGAGATTACGTCGTTGCGCGGTGGTTACGCGCGAAGGTAACGTTAATATTTCGCTAGTACATACGGTGAAACGTATACTAATTTTATTAGTTTTAATTAATTGTCACAGGGAATTTGCTGCACGATATTATTTTAAGAAAGGTTTTTTTTTTTTTTTATTATTATTATTTACTTACAGAACTGTACAAACTTACATTCACCGTAATTTCTAAAAGATATTGACAATGACTCAACTAATTTTTAGGATAATTTGATGAGGGTACAATAATTACAACTGACTTACAAGTCAAAAATTTTTTTACGACAGAGCCGTGTGGTATCGTTTGTATTATCTAATAAAGCAATAGCTTCCACGTTGGTATGACGATGAAGAATGGCCACGTATTTATTCACTTTGCGGACAATAATTTCTTTAACCGGATCCACGTCGAGTTCCGACTGCAGTTGTTTATTTGTAATAAACCATGGCGCTTTGACTATGGCACGTAGAAATTTATTTTGGAATCTTTCCAATATGGCCAGATTGGAGTCCGCCGCTGTTCCCCATATCTCAGCTCCGTAGCTCCATGCAGGTCGAAATATAGATATGTAAATGAGTCTCTTGTTTCCAAGATTTAGATTGGGATGATTTATTAGCCAACTGTAGTTAACGCGTAAAAGATCCAGCATTTTACGTTTCCTTTGGATATGCTCGTGCCAATTTAATTTGGAGTCTAGGTGGAGTCCTAGATACCGAGCAACACTAGCCACAGGGATGGGTTTACCATCTAGCATTGTGGGAATATAAGAGTGCGGTCGTAAGGCGAAATCAAGTCGCACCGATTTGCTGTTATTCAATTTGATTTTCCACGTGCAAGACCATTTAGCCACTGCGTTCGTTGCTATTTGTAGATCCGCTACCGCAGTTTTGTAATCAGAATTGTGGGTGATGAGCCCAGTGTCGTCAGCGAACAGGCTGGTCATAGCTGCCGGGGTTTGAGGGACATCCGCAGTGTATAGGAGGTACAAGATAGGCCCCAGTACAGAGCCTTGAGGGACACCTGCTTTTATACAACCGTGTCGAGATAATGCCGTTTGTATGAGATGAAGAATTTCCGGTTAAGAAGATATGACAATATGAGATTACATATTCCTGCTGAGAAATGTTCCTTAATTTTGTGTATGAGACCTAAGTGCCACACTTTGTCAAAAGCGGCACTTACATCCAGGAAAATGGACGGGACGAACTCTTTATTTTCGAGTGGCTGCGTCGCCGTGTGCACAATACGGTGAATTTGCTCAATTGTCGAGTGGCCTGTACGGAAACCAAATTGGATTTCGGGTAATAGTTTCTTATTTACAATTATCGTATGCAGTCTATCTCGGACTATCTTTTCAAAGATTTTTGCCGCTATTGGGAGCAGAGAGATCGGTCTATATGAGCTTGGGTTTTCAGGTGGTTTTCCTTGTTTATAAATAACGATAATTTTTGCAATTTTCCATACTTGCGGTACATATCGAAGTCGAAGACAAGCATTGATAATGTTTGTTAGAAAAACAATGGCTTTCTTTGATAATTCTCTAAACATGATCGGTGTAAGTAGATCGTGGCCAGGCGATTTATGTAGACACGAATCCGTTCCTTTAAGTTACGGCTATCCATACTAAACAATAAAGAGGAATACTCCGACGTGGAGTAAAAAAATGCAAACCGCAGAAAAATTGAAAATACGACGAGCGCTTTCGGTTAAACAACCATCTTCGAGCCTGAAATGAAAGCAACTGACGAACAAAAGAGAAGAACGAGGTATTAAGATCGTCCAAACGACGGATTTATCGATCTCTATAATAGACGGTATCCATAAGTTTGGAATTTACAGGAAAGATACTACGACCGATGTTTTAGTCCACGGTAGTTCGTTCGGTCCTGTTGCTCACAAGATGGCTGCTTTTCATAGCCTAGTTCACAGACTGACTCGTATTCCTTTGAGTCAGTCTGCCTTCAAGAAAGAGTTAATCACAATAAAACACCTGGCCAGAGTGAATGGGGTCAATGTTGATGTTGACGTGATGGTTCGGAGGAAAGTTACGAGGGGCCTCCTGGATTCCACCACCTCCCTCCCCCGAGACACGATCCGTGATCGCCGTTTGCGTTGGATCAGTCTCCCTTTCTTGGGGAAGTTCTCTCAGCAATTGGGTCGGGCCCTTCGCCCGTTTGGCTTCAGACCCGCGTTTTACAACCCTACCACAGTCAAGAGGTTGTTTGTGAGACTGAAGGACCCCATACCTGTTGATGAGAGGAGTGGTGTGTATAAGTTGGAGTGTGAAGATTGTGGAGGCTTTTATATTGGTGAGACCAGCCGCCAAATGAAAGTTCGAGTAGCTGAGCACCTGAAGTCTTGGAAGAAGGGACACTTGGGGGAGTCAGCTTTCGCCGATCACTTAATAAACAGTGGCCACAGCTTCCGTGAGGGATCCGAAAAGCTCCTCCATAAGGAGAATTCCTACCGTAAGCGTATCGCCCTCGAGAATATAGAGATAATTCGTCATCTCAACACTGACGGTATCACTGTTCTTAATTTGTATATTCCGGAAGATGGCCTGATCGAACTTGTTTATGACTCACACCGTGATTTCTCGTTTGGACGATCTTAATACCTCGTTCTTCTCTTTTGTTCGTCAGTTGCTTTCATTTCAGGCTCGAAGATGGTTGTTTAACCGAAAGCGCTCGTCGTATTTTCAATTTTTCTGCGGTTTGCATTTTTTTACTCCACGTCGGAGTATTCCTCTTTATTGTTTCGATTTATGTAGACTTAGTTTGTCAATAATTCTGGCTATTTCCATTGGCGAAGTTGGGCGAATTGTTCCTTCGTTTCCTACAGGAAGGAAAGGAATTATTTCTGAATGTATTTCATTTTCTTGAAAAGCTTCTTCAAAATATTCCGCGAAAAGTTCAGCTTTTTCCTCATTACTTCTAGCCCACGACCCATCTCGCTTCCGGAGTGGGGGATTTGGTTGTTGGGGGCGACGAATCTTTTTAGTCGCTGCCCAAAGTGAATAATTTGCCTCCTTTGTCGGGGCCAACGCTCTTACATAGGACGCGAAGGAGTCATTTCTCCACTGTCGGATAGCGCGTGTTGTTTCTTTCGATAAACTGTTGAAGATGACTTTGTTTTCCACTGAGCGGTGTCGTTGCCACGCCTTACGCGCTCGACGTCTCCTCTTGACCATGTTGCGAATGAAGTTAGGACATTCGGTTGCAGATGGACCTGCAGTTGGATATTGGGTGCACGCTCCCACAGCTTGTACAAGGAATGACGCAAAGTTTTCAGCAGCGGAGTCGATTTTGGCTGATGTTGAAATTTTGGTTCGAAGATTTATGAAGCCATCGGTTGTTTCACGGTAGAGGTCCCAATCAGTAGATTTGTTGGCTAGTGGTTTTGTCGGCGTCGTCCGGATCGGAGCGCGGAAGAATTCAAGGAAGACAGGAACGTGGTTTGAGCTGAGGTCGGTGTAGTCTTCTATCTTGAACTGATTTATGGGGAGACCTTTCACCAAATAGAAGTCTATGATATCTGGTCTTTTATTCAGATCGGATGGCCAGTGGGTAGGATTATTTGATGCGATAGCTTGACAATGGGCTCTTTGCACAGATTTTAGTAGAACTCGTCCCCTCGGGTTGCTTAGTCTTGAACCCCAAGTAGGGTCTTTGGCGTTAAAATCTCCACCTAAGATCCAGTGGTTACCAAGGTGCTGAAACAAACAGTTGAATTCCGACTCTTTTGGAGGAGAGTTTGGTGGACAGTATATGCTGCCGATATTTACTGTGCGGCTGTTTAACTGGATGGATATTACTGATGATTGCACGCTATTGGTTGAGTAGGCGCCGACATTGTAATGTTCAATCGTTTTCCGGACTAGCGTTGCAGCACCGCCTCTAGGTGAGCCACTAGGGTGGTTAGCTACATAGGTATCGTAGTCACGGATTTTAGGCACGGATACATAACTGGTTAAATGAGATTCTGATATAAGCGCCACGTCTACATTGTGAGAGTGGAAGAAGAGTTCGAGTTCATTTTTATGTGATAGAAGACCATTGGCATTCCAACAAACGATTTTTAATGGACGATTTGTCATGAGGTTTCGTTCTTACGGGTTTTTCTGGGTGGTGACGGCCCTGAACATTCCAGCGCTGTTACCCTTTGCTCTAGATTAGTAAATTTCTCTAGCAAGGTTTTTTGGTTGTTCTCCATACGTTGTAGAATTTCCAAGAGTTTATCCGGTTCTCTTGTTACTGAAGTGGGTGGTTGATGAGGCGTCCTTGTAGTCTGAGCACGGGACTTGGATGCTTCTATGGCAGGGCTAGGTGATAGTGCACTAGTTGTTGAAACTGCGGCGTACGAGGGTCGCGAGCTGTTTGCTTCAAACGCTGTCGGAGCTGGCATACTATTTCTGATGCGATCAACTGCCGTAATTCTGCTTGGTTTTTTAATGGCTGTGACTTTCATTTGGTAGTACTCGCAGCCTTTATAATTTGCTGTATGTTGACCTTTGCAGTTAGCGCAGGTAGGGGTAGAACTTCGCGACTTACAGTCTTTGTATAAATGATTATCCCCGCATTTCACACACTTGGGAGTCCTGGAACAATAATTCTTTGTGTGATTGAAGTCCTGGCATCGAGTACATTGAGGTAGGCTTGGAGCTTTTCTCGGGGGCTCTACCGTAACTTTGCAATGACACAGCGTATTGATGTCGTATATGTTACGATTATTTTCTGCCGTTTTGAGATCGACTTTGAAAAGTGGTAATTTAACGATTAAGTTTTTATTTTCTGACTTTTTCTTCAACTGAACGTTGATAATATTTACAACAGTGTGACCCACTTCTAACAAATCCTTGATGATATCGTCAACATCTGTAGACTGATGTAGCCCGCGTATAAATACGGTGAATGACTTATCTTCTTTCAATTAATACGTGTGAAACTTGATATTACCGAGTTCCTTCTTGTCGCTCATGGGTAGGGTAGAATAGTCGTTTAGATTTTTTTGTAGCTTACGATAATCTGCTGCAGATTCTAACGTGATTTTGAGTTCGCCGTTGGCTAACGTTTTCATCTCATGAAGTTGAATATCTTCTTTTGCTAACTGTTCGTTAAAAACCTTGATCGATTTTATTCCATTCACAAAGAAGGGCGGAGGTTTCTTTTCGTTCTTGACTTGAGTTTCGGATTCTACGCTTTTATCAGTCTCCATTGAGACTGCAGGTGGAGCAGGATTAAGAAATCGCTTAATGCCCATCTTTTGTTTGAGATCCGCATTTTCTTGACGAATCTTTTTGATTTCTTCACGAGCCGCTTGTAATTCTTCAGTAATTTGACTGAGTGTTTTCTGTAGCTCCTCCATTGCCATGGAGGGCTATAAAGAAGAATAAACTGAGATTGTTCACCAGAAATAGTATCGGTAGAGCGAAATAATGAATTAAAACACTATGCCGTAAACGGCCACAAATAAGTATATCACGTACAAACAGGAATAGTTTGCGATAAGTCGAATTAACGAGAAAGCGAACGAAAAACGTGTTGCCTCGTACTTGACGAATGCAGAACTGATTATATTATTAAAATAAATATAAATGCAGAAAAAGAACGACAAACCAGGAATTAATCGAAGTCAGGTTTGCAATCTCTTTAGATAGATCTTAAAACGCAGAACTTGCAGAACCCACGCAAAAGGGCGCCTTGATCCTTTTTTTAGGAAGAAATTTGATTCTCAAAACAGAACCATTGAGGGTAAGCACACTCCAAAGAGTGATTTTTAAGAAAGGTATAATCAACTGCCTATCATACATGAAAATAAAGTTTTCCGCACATGGACAGACATTTTAAAAATCGTTTCTTATGCATGTATGATATGTAAAAAGCTGAATGGGGGGCTGTAAACATGCGAGCCCATCCCCCATTTCGATTTTTCTAGTTGGAGTGGGTGGATTCGTTTGTACTGGGTTGTACCGTACAGTTTTCCGTTCGTGCTGGTCTTCTTCCCCCTCCAACCTTATGATGGGGCTGTATGCCAGGCCAGCATGTCGTGCTCCATTTTCGGACTGAAAACAGGCTGAAGTTTGTGTGCTACGTTTTTGCTGTATTATGCTCTCGAGTTTCTCCATTGTGGACACCCCTCTCCCCCTACAGTCCTTTGGGGAGGACCTGGGGAAAAACGCGGAGAAGTTAGTATGTTGTTTTGGACTTCATTCTTGACCATTTCCAGCAATCAGACCTTTACTAGGTCGCAATGTTTTTTTTTTTTCCAAAACCTGTCTAATTTGACTACACTAACACTAAAATCAAAAATTTTAGAAAATCGCTCAACTTTCAAACCAACTTTACCGCTCGAATTTTTGGGCTAAGTTGACATACGTATAGTGAAATTTATAGGAAATTTGATGAGGAACAACTTTTGTCCGGAACTTTTTTTTCTCTGATGCTTAGTTTTCGATTTATTCTCAGAAAACTAATTTTTGTGGTATTTTGACCCTCTTTGGGGGAGGGCTCGCTCTCTGATCGCTGTGGACTTTCAGTATGTTTATCAGTAGACCATATTAAACATAATCCACGAAAAAAAACCTTTGCCGGCATTTATTTCCATTTACTCTTATTTTTGAGCCCAATTTTCCTGGGTGGTAGACCATGCGCAATATTTCGTTCTTTTCGACCCTCAATACGTGGCCAAAATATCGCAGTTTCCTCGTTTCAGTGGTGCTCAGCCATTCAGTTTCCTTCTGCATTCTGTCAAGTCCTTCGACCATTTTTATTTTTTGTATCCACAGAATCTTCGGTATCTTGCGGTAAAAGTACATCTCTTGCTCCTAAATAATAAGTTCGAGAGCCAGGTATTTGAAATAGGATTTTTTACGAATCAAGACTTCACTCTAATCCTGGCAAAAAGCATGTGCACATGAGATTGTGTGATGTGAGGAAGTAAAAAGACTGACAAGTACGAAAATGTTCTTCCATTGTGGTTTTTAGTCGGGGTCCAGTCTCTCCGATTTGAAAACTAAGGCAATCTTGACTTTTCAGTGTGCATGTCACTTTTCTCGTTATTAGGTGTAGAATCCTTCAAGTGTGCAAAAAGACGTATGAAAGTGTGCTCATTGTAATATACCGACTTGAAATCGAGGGTGCGAAGAGTGCGACAAAGTTCAATAGACGACCTATCCATGAAACCACTCTTTAACTTTTACGCTTATGCTCACGAGGGAAGGAGAGAACTAGTGACATCGAGATGTTTTTTCGATATATTTCTAATTAATAAGTCTTTCAACGTCAATGCGAACATCATTAGCTTTGGCCAGATGCTTTTAATAATGCTGACCCCTTTGAAAAATGCATCGGGAGTCTAACGAGATATAGGCGAGGCGATGCATACGAGCATTGAGGGCAGCAAACTTGTGTACCAGAGGACAAAGAGAGAAACTTAATAATGTGCGAAGTTGATGGCGTCCACTTCTCACAGAGATAAAGAACTCTAAGAAATGATCTCGGGACCGCCAAATTCCATGGAAAATTTAATGGAAGAATGAGAACTGTTAAGGAATTGTGGGAAGTTGTTGGCAAGATGCTGAGGTCCTTTCTAGAGGGAATAGAGCGTCGTCAACGTACCTGTTCCAATGAGAGATATGGTCAAGGAGACCAGAAAGAAAAGCAAAAAGCTCTTTCTCGCATTGCGTCTTATGCGAAGTTCGGTTTCTGACAGCCGATGATGTAAAGACCGGACACGTTCCTGGAGGACAGAATCTTTGGGAGTGAAAAAGAAAATTGAAGTATAATAAGTGGGACGCAGAAAAAAATCTATTTTCCCGAAAAATATCGAAATTGGTGAAAATTCCGGCACTAAAAATCTAGTTTCCCATGAAATCTTCAAATGGAGCTGAGAAATTTCACACAATTAGGAAGATTTTTTTTGAAAGTACTTCAAATTTTGCCTAAAACAGGCTGGATTTTGTTTAAAAAATATACTGAGTTTTGATTTAAATTCGCGGTGATTTTGGATCTAAAACGAAGTAATTTTGTACGGTAAAAATCACTAAAATTTGACCTACAATAAGTTAATTTTGATTGAAAATTGATAATTTTTGAACTCCAAAGTTTTAGCAAAAAAACCGATGTATAACTTGATCTTTATTGAAAACAGAATGTGAATTTACTAAGGAAAACTTGAAATGCCGAATTTTCAAATTTTAGTCCCGAAAGTCACACGTTTCCTTGCCAAAAAATCTGGTCTCTATTGCTAACCGACCGCTCATAAGAATATAACACGCTTTAAATGGCAAGTGTGGCTCAGTAGTGGAGCGGTGCGAACATAGCTTTGTAACCTAAAGGTCCGCGGTTCGATACCAGCTTCGAGCAAGGCTGAGATGATTTCTCTTCAGATCAGCCCGAGAAATAATTTTCATAACCATTTACAAAGTTTTAAGAGTCCTATTATTCCTTCACTTAGGGCTATCTGAAAACCTGAACATTTGTTCAGAAATTTTTCTTTAAAATCCTTTAAATCTTGGAAGAAAACTTGACAAGAAATTGCACTATGCAAAAGTTTTCTGATACGTTACCGTGGACCAACGACCAATCCTTCAAGGCGGATACTAAATCATCAAATGTGTGACCTTCAAGGTGGATATTAAGAGAAGGATATTGATTGTCATCATTAATCTTATAGAATAATTCCTGTACCGTACCTGGTACGATAAATACGAAAATATCCAAATTGATTGCTTCATCGTAATTATAAGAATGCCGTACTCATAAAAAAATAATAATAAATTTTAGAGAAAATCGTGAAAAAATACAAGGACTTTTTTCTACAATCATTACCAACATCGTGCTATCTGTTAACGTCACTGAGCCGATCATGTATCAGCAACAAGTCGGATAATCTAGAAGTGGGGATTGCTGGTGGTATCTAAACGCTCGAATAGGCCTGTGCGATAGACGGGAAGTTATGGATCTGATGGTTCAACATCCTATAGACGCGGTTAACCGGCTAAACCATCAACAACCCCCTATCTCACGCACATGCGAATTAAGTTAATAATAAGATAATAAATGTGTAATACGAGTAACGCAGCATTTCGTCACCTTCCTAAGCCGGACTAGGGCGCTGTAGGAAGAGTAGTCCTAATACACCGCACCACAGAAATTCACAGATCGAATATGGTACGAGGCCATTGGCCAAAAATTGGCGTAAGTGAGGGCGTTATCATTAGATGGCGAGTCCGATATCTAGGTTCTCTAATATTATACCTGTGCCTTAATCAAACATCAATATTCACTAATGATACTATAATAACCAGTCCATTTCAATGCGAAAGAGTCCGATCTCTTACACGAATCCGTTCCTTTAAGTTACGGCTATCCATACTAAACAATAAAGAGGAATACTCCGACGTGGAGTAAAAAAAATGCAAACCGCAGAAAAAATGAAAATACGACGAGCGCTTTCGGTTAAACAACCATCTTCGAGCCTGAAATGAAAGCAACTGACGAACAAAAGAGAAGAACGAGGTATTAAGATCGTCCAAACGAGAAATCACGGTGTGAGTCATAAACAAGTTCGATCAGGCCATCTTCCGGAATATACGAATTAAGAACAGTGATACCGTCAGTGTTGAGATGACGAATTATCTCTATATTCTCGAGGGCGATACGCTTACGGTAGGAATTCTCCTTATGGAGGAGCTTTTCGGATCCCTCACGGAAGCTGTGGCCACTGTTTATTAAGTGATCGGCGAAAGCTGACTCCCCCAAGTGTCCCTTCTTCCAAGACTTCAGGTGCTCAGCTACTCGAACTTTCATTTGGCGGCTAGTCTCACCAATATAAAAGCCTCCACAATCCTCACACTCCAACTTATACACACCACTCCTCTCATCAACAGGTATGGGGTCCTTCAGTCTCACAAACAACCTCTTGACTGTGGTAGGGTTGTAAAACGCGGGTCTGAAGCCAAACGGGCGAAGGGCCCGACCCAATTGCTGGGAGAACTTCCCCAAGAAAGGGAGACTGATCCAACGCAAACGGCGATCACGGATCGTGTCTCGGGGGAGGGAGGTGGTGGAATCCAGGAGGGCCCCTCGTAACTTTCCTCCGAACCATCACGTCAACATCAACATTGACCCCATTCACTCTGGCCAGGTGTTTTATTGTGATTAACTCTTTCTTGAAGGCAGACTGACTCAAAGGAATACGAGTCAGTCTGTGAACTAGGCTATGAAAAGCAGCCATCTTGTGAGCAACAGGACCGAACGAACCACCTTGGACTAAAACATCGGTCGTAGTATCTTTCCTGTAAATTCCAAACTTATGGATACCGTCTATTATAGAGATCGATAAATCCAAAAAGTTAATGGAAAATACCCCTATTTCCAACGTAAATTTGATGGAAGGGTATCAGGAATTGAGATGCTTTCATTTCAGGCTCGAAGATGGTCGTTTAACCGAAAGCGCTCGTCGTATTTTCATTTTTTCTGCGGTTTGCATTTTTTTTTACTCCACGTCGGAGTATTCCTCTTTATTGTTTGAGTCCGATCTCCTTTTCAGAACGTAATGATGCCTACAGGCTCTCTTGTAATTCTCGTAAGGCAATATACTCGTATATTATAGATCAAATAGGCAGAGTTCTCTCTTCGCATAACCAAATGCCTGACCAGTCGACGTAAGGACGAATGATATAATACAGGAGATTCTGTTTTTAAAAACCATTTCACTGCTGATCGATCATACTTGATATGGAGTTAGACGCATTGCCCTTCTTTATGATAACAAAGAAGAAAAAAGTGAGTGAGAAATAATTAATCACTATAATAGATTTTTTGTAAGATATATCATGATGACAAATATAGTACCTATACATTTTCAACGTGTTTTAGCCTGAATACTTGTCACTCTTGAGTTGTATCTGAATTCTCCCCAAACAGGAACTTTCTCGCAACTTCCGTTAGTTTGTGATTTTCAACTCATTTATCTTAGTGCTATGAAAAAGAGTCTAAAATTTCTGTTTTCTTGTAACTTCATGGACGAAGGTATACTGAGACCGCGCTGAAGCCTATTCTCACCACCTTACTGAGAATTCTAGTTCCCTTTCAAGAGTTTCCGTTGTAGAACTTGCACCTACATCCTATACCTACAAAGTAAAAATGAATTATTAATCTCGAAATGCCGCGAAGGTAGCCAATATAAAATAATTTTTGATCGGATGTGACAAACAGTGCAGTTTCTCTTTTTTCTACAAGGGCAACTCCCTGATTTAGAAGATACGCGCGTTGGTAAAACAGTTCTCAAAAAGAGTATAATACACATCATAATTCCTCCCTTTATACTTATTGTGCTAAAGTAAATTAATTGCATGATCACCGTGAACTTTCATATTATTTGATCTTTTCAATATACCAGATTTGCCCCAGCTTGGACCATTGGACCTAATCCTTTCTTCAGATTCCGAAAAGTGGAAAGGTCTGAAGACGATGACACCAGCAGAAAGTACCTGTGTGCACAACGTGATACGAGGCAGATAAATTAATTATAGAGATACAGCCACATACGAAAAAGGTGAGAGTTGTAAAACTTTTGTTGTGTTATTCAAGTCTATTAAGGAGACCCCCAGCGGGGAATTTTCAGTATAGTTCACTATGGATACGAACACCCCTTACAAGATCCTCGTTCTTCTTCAAATTTTTGATGAATGAGAGTACACACAGACGACAAATCAAATTTCCAATTTCGTAAAGACTATTAGGTTTTCGTCTACAATTCTTATTTTAATCGCGGTAGACCACCAACGCGATCGCGACGGAAATCATTGAGCCATGCACATAGTTTAAGGAAAAGAGTTTGAAAGTTTACTTTATTTTTGTGATTTATTCGTCATTTTCATAGGAATGTACCTGTTCTCCATCACGGACACCTAAATTAATAATTTTTGCAATTATTTATTCGTTCGTAGGCTTAGAAATTTTCGTATGCTGATATTTCTACGAGATTTATGATCTCAATCTCAGTACTGAGGGAGATTCAATATTTCACATCTGTTTCCGATGGAAAACATTTTTATTTTACACTTCATTCATACAGTTACAAAGCTTAACGTTAATAATTCTTCACGAGCACGAGCCACATTATTTGAAATTGATTAAATTTTTATTCTCGATTCTGTAGACTGATGAACATAATATTTGTCGAACGATATAATCATGATGTTTTCGGAAGCATCAGGATTACATATAGACCTGTCTTTTTAAAGAGATTGCGGTCGCCGAGCTCGATCAAAGAGCTCGTGACTATAAGATAAAATAGTAAAGATTTTCATATGCGAGAAACTGATCAAATCTGGAAAAAGTAGATTCGGTACAAAAACAGAAAATGAATAAAAGCTTTATTTTGTCTTGAGAAAGGTTACGAGATAATCGAAAATCGAAATGAACCGGGTAAAGCCTTTATTCATTTTCTCTTTTCGCTGTAATATAGGCCTAATCTTTGCACAAACAAACATATTTCTGATTCTATCTAAATTGAGAGTACAGATTTCTGCTAAATAAATATTAATGGTTAGTGGGGCTGGCGGAAAATTTTGCTTATAGACTGTATCATTTATGATTTGGCAACTTAAACTTACCACCACATCGCCCGAATAAATTGGGTTGGAGTTTCTTGTATTTTTTTTTACCTTAATAAGTCAGCCGCGTCCTAACTCTGATATACACTCCATGTACTTTTGACATTTTCAATGTCTTTACCAGCACCCCGCTCTCTATTGGAAATCTGCGAGTCCGAGGCCGAGTTACCCCCCTTTTTCCCTAACTCTTAACTTGACACTGAATAATTTTTGAAAAAATTTTTCCAAAAATATATTGCGGTCAATGTAGTTTTAAATAAAAAATAAAATTAAAAATTATAGTTTTAGTAAAATTTTTTCAAAAATTATTCAGTATTAAAGTGCCGTAACACGAAAATGAACGTTAATCACGTTAACCAACGTGTTTCTGTGTCTTAACTTAATCCAGAAATCCGTGAGTTCGATTTCTTTAGGCCTAGCATACAGTATATATTGGGCTACATCAGCCTGGAACATTGGCTACAACAGTGTGCTGACAATGCTACAAAGTCGTTGGGTAAGCCATTTTTGTTACGCTGATGATACTCCGCTACTAATGAGCGATGATGACCTGAAAGAGCTTGAAAAGAGAGGAACAACCTAGAATCCTACCTCAAAAAAGAACCAGGCCTTACGATGAATAAGGGCAAAACAGAGGGCCTTCTGTTCCGGAAGAAGGGCCGTGGCCACCAAAAGGTTTATACAATTGAACTGGACGATTTAATGCGAAGAGATAATATAATGAAGTACCTTGGTGTATGGATAAACAAAAATCTCTCATGGCGTCCTCCAAAGAAATAAGTATCAAAGCGAGAAATATAACCACAATAATCGCGCTATCATTTGTAGAAACACGTACAGCTGTAGCAGTAGAGCTAGTTCAACGATGCTAGAGGGCACAACCGGTGCAATTCTTAGATACGCATCAATGGTCTTTGCACATAGATTGAAAAATGTCAATAGAGCACACCGTAGTGTAGTAAAATGCTATGGTAAGGCATACAGAACGAGGTCATTATCCCCTTAACAGTGATGTGTAATATGAGGCTAACCAAGTACAACATAACAGTAGGGTCAATGATCCAATCAAAGAAAAAAGGAGTCCAAATTAAGGAGAACAAATCATTGATGATATTACCAGGTCGAGGTAGGAAGAAGATGAAAGAATGGAAAGAATTATTGGAAGAAAAAGCTAATAAAAAATGGCAAAATGTGTGGGATACGCAAGTACCAAAGGAAGAACGAACAAACTGCTACCAAAAGTTGCTACAAAGTTACCAACCCCGCATTTCTGGCTGTCCCATGGCTTGAGTGGGCACGGGAGCTTCAAGACGTACTTGCAAAGGATAGATGCAAAGTGCCGGTGGCCAACAAATGCCGATACCGAGAACATTTCTTCAGCGAATGCTTATGATACGCAGCCAGCCGTCTCGAAAAACTAGATGGTAGTAAAGAAGAAACACAAGCATATCGAATTGATAATAATATGAGAGAGAGGCAACTGATTTTACAAAAAATTGGGAGATAGACCCACTCCTATATCAAAAGAGATCACAATTTTCTACAAAACTCAATAGCCTTAAGCATAAGTTGTAACGATACTCATAGAACAGAGAGCATATTTTTATTATACAATAACCACCTAATCTAGCCTTGATCATACACTCTCTTCAATATACTTGTAAGTACGTAGGGGAGTGTTGAGCTATCACAATAGAATAATGAAAAATTAAAAAAGGGTTTTTCAATTGTACAAATCTACTTTATTAGTTGCTTATACAAGAGTACTTTCGGGTGTTATCCCATCATCAGTTGTGTCGCAACTGAGAACAAGGCCTTAAGCATGAGTTTTTATAGTATAACACTGTGATCTTATTGGCTATAACAATCCTGTGTTGTGATTGGTTCACTTCTTAGAAAGTTATTCTTACAATAATATGACATTGTGTTCTTATTGGCTAAAACATACTGCTTTGTGATTGGTTCAATCTATTGTTGTAAATACTGCGTTTCTATTGGCTACCTGGATTCCTGCCGTCTCATTGGTTGGTTCCGTTCTTCTTCTCTCGTCCAATCACCTGGCCGAATAATTTTTCGCTGTCAAATGTGATTACATTGTTCAAGAGGCAGGCTTTCTTCCTCTTGGCTTTTGCAACCTCCATTTGTTCCCAGAGTTTTCTTCTCTTTGTGCGATTCTCTACGTGTATGACTTCAAATATTCCCTCTCCATCGTGGTTCTCCTCGTTACAGTGTTTCCCAAACAGTGACTTGCCATCTTCTTTCTCCCTCGACGTTTTGTGCTCCTTCCTCCTGATCTCAAACTTTCTCCCAGTCTCACCGATATAGATCCCCTCGCACTGTTCACAACTGAGCTTGTACACTCCGCTTAAGCTTTCCTTGTCCTTTTGTTCCGTCTGGTCATTGCTGATTTTCTTCACCATGGGTTGGTTATTCTGGATACCCACATTCACATCGTAGCCATTGAACGCCTTTATCACCTTGTTTGTGTACTTTCCTATATATGGTATCGATTTGGAGTACTTTCTCACTGTGCTATCATGGGTTCCTTTCTTTGTTTCCATTTTCCCAAAGACTCCCTCCACCACACATCTGCGGTAGCCATTGGCTTCTGCGATCTGCTTTACTATCTCGATTTCTTTCCTCTTCTCTTCTTTGTTCTTGAGGATAGAAATTGCCCGATAGCAGTAGTTCTGGATTGCCGCTAACTTGTGCCTGGGATGGTGGTAGGAGTCATTTGGAATGATGGTGTCAATCTGCGTCGGCTTTCTGTAGATTTTGTATTCTATCCTATTGTTCTCCATTGTGAGTGTAATGTTCAAATAGTTGATGGTCTCATTGCCTTTTTCTACTGTGAATTTGATGCTCTCATTCATCGCGTTCATTTCTGAAAGGAATAGATCCACCTGTCTATCAGTGCCTGACCACACAATTAGGATATCATCTACATATCTGGCCCAGTGTTTGATCGAGTTTCTGAACTTGCTGCCCTTCAATATCTTGTTTTCCATATCATTCATGAATATCTCCGCCAGTATTGGTGACAGCGGTGAACCCATCGCAAATCCCCTTTCCTGACAGTAGAACCTGTTATTGAAGCGGCAGTAATTCTGGCTCAAGATCTCCTCCGTTATGTTGGCGTACTTTGACCCATCGGGGTTCCCATAGTATCTGTTGCTTTTGAGCAGGGTGAGAAGTTCCTCCTTCGGTATAGTACCAAACATATTAGTCATATCAAAGGATATCAGCTTGTCGTTACTCCTGATTTCTAACTTGTCCAGTTGCTCAATCAGCTCTCCATCGTTTCTGATACTTTGTCCAGGTGCAAACTGGTAGTTTTCTTTCAGGAATGTGGCTACGATCTTTGCTATCTTTTAGCATGGTGATTGAATGCTGTTGACCAGGGCTCTCATCGGATGGTTCGCTTTGTGGAGTTTTACAAGCCCCTTGAGTTTTGGTGCGACCAGGTTCATCTCAAGCGTCCTTCCATTGCCGGGTACATTGTTCCGTTTCAACACAGCTTTCAGGTCATCTTGGTATTTCCGCGTTGGGTCCCTTGCCACCTCTTGGTATCCATTAACTGCGATGTACGAGTCCACTTCTTGGGTGTAGTCCTCCTTCTCCATTACCACTACCGTGCTGCCCTTGTCCGCCTTTGTCAAAATCAGGTTGTTCTGTCGGATCTTCTTTTGTAGATTTGTGACCTTCCTCTGCATTACTTGCGTTCTGTCATAGGTTCGGCACATATCCTCTTTGATGTCCAACAGCACTTTCCTAATTTTGGTCCGGGCTTCTGGTCTCACGTCGTGTTCCATGGTTTGGATTACTTGTTCGCAGCTAATGGCCATGCTTTCAAGCCTACACTGGTTCAGCCTCTCTGGCTGCACGTACTTGATGCCTTTGTCCAGCAGTCTTCTTTTTTCTTCTGTGAATGTGACGCTTGATAGGTTCTCGGTTCTGGGAGCAAACTTGTGCTCAACTCTCACTGTCTCTTCCTTTCTTTCTCCTTTCTTCCGGGTCAGTTCGGCAAGCTTCTTCTTGATCTGTTTTGTTTGGGCTTCCACTCGTTTTTCCACATAGTCTTCTCCTTTCTTCCCCTCTCCTCATTTTTCGAACATCATTTCTTTGACTTCTTGCGGGTGGAGTAACCTGGACAGATGGAAATATTGATCATACAGTAGACCATTCAGCCTGGTGACTTTCTTGTAGAGTTCACCAATTTCGTTCTTCACTCTCAATCTCTCGGCTTGCATCTTGGTGTCCCTTCTTCCAAGACTTCAGGTGCTCAGCTACTCTAACTTTCATTTGGCGGCTAGTCTCACCAATATAAAAGCCTCCACAATCCCCACATTCCAACTTGTAAACACCACTCCTCTCATCAACAGGTATGGGGTCCTTCAGTCTCACAAACAACCTCTTGACTGTGGTAGGGTTGTAATACGCGGGTCTGAAGCCAAACGGGTGGAGGGCTCGACCCAGTTGGATGGAGAACTTCCTCAAGAAAGGGAGACTGATCCAACGCAAACGGCGATCACGGATCGTGTCTCGGGGGAGGGAGGTTGTGGAATCAAGAAGGCTCCTCGTAACTTTCCTCCGAACCATCACGTCAACATCGACATTGACCCCATTCACTCTGGCCAGGTGTTTTATTGTGAGTAACTCTTTCTTGAAGGCAGACTGACTCAAAGGAATACGAGTCAGTCTGTGAACTAGGCTGTGAAAAGCAGCCATCTTATGAGCAACAGGACCGAACGAACGACCGTGGACTAAAACATCGGTCGTAGTATCTTTCTTGTAAATTCCAAACTTATGGATACCGTCTATTATAGAGATCGATAAATCCAAAAAGTTGATGGAAAATACCCATATTTCCAACGTAAATTTGATGGAAGGGTACCAGGAATTGAGATACCTCAGAAACTCACCAGTGAGATCTGGGGGACCAGTCCAGGTTCATAGAACGTCATCAACGTACCTGTGCCAATAGTGAATATGATTAAGTAACATCTGATTCGAGGAAAAGAAGTCAATTTCAAACTTAGACATGAAAATTTCGGAGATGAGAGAGCCTAAAGGTGATCCAATAGGGACCCCTACTTCATCAGGAAACTCAACAAATTTTCCTTCAAATTTACAGAAGTTGGGGGACTAGCAAATATTCAGAAGATCGAAAAATTCCTGAAGCTCATTGTGAGGAATATTGGCTTTGACGAGTAGCTCACCCATACGCTGGATAGTAGCAGTCTTAGGAATATTCGGGAACAAACCAACAACATCAAACGAGCAGATGGTCGTTCCAGGGGGAAGACTTACATCCTTCAGAACGTCAGTTATAGAGGCCGAATTCAAGACCGAATGAGGAGATTCAAAATCAATGCGATTTTTGAACCAACGGTCCAGGAATTTGGCAAGGAGGTAGGTGGGGGAGGAGACAAAAGAAACAACGGGTCGCATCGGGGTATTGTTCTTATGCACTTTGGGCAGCCCGTAGAGGAGGGGTGGTGTGGGGTTAGGAACAAGGAGGGCTTTTTTTAAAGCAGGAGTTTTGATAATAGCCTCACTCCTGTTGATGACACTCCTAACTTATTTAACGTGCTTAGGAAAACTAAAATCCTCACTCTCTTTAGCACCACACTGCTGGAGGACTTCATGGACCTTAGAAGAATAGGCCGACTTCTCCATCACCACAACAGCATTGCCCTTGTCAGCCTTAGTGACGATTAAATCTCCCTCTTTCATCTTCCTCTTCAAACCTCGTATCACTCCTCCCAATTTATTACTCATGCGAGGGAGGGGGTTATTACGGACTAATTCGGCACAAACTTTCTGGGCATTAAAACCAGGACCAATCTTAACCGCAAGATCCGCAACAACATTCGCCAAGGTTTCATCCTTCTTGAGGGAAGGTAAACTGAATTTCAAACCTTTCTCGAAAAGGGTAGTTTCCTCACTATTAAACACTGCATGACTATTATTTATGATGAACGACAACACCGTCACTCACCCCTTCCTCAACCACCTCATCATTAACCTTCATTAGGGAGGACAACTTCTTATTCTTCTTCTCCTTCAACTTCCGACACTTTAAATTGACATCCCGCATAAAGTAATCAAACTCAAGGGGGAGGAGCATACCGGAGAGTCTCGAGTGGACCATAAGGTTTAATCTGGTCGTAACCATCTTCGCAACTCTGTTCTTATCCACTTCTCCCTCATATAATTTTCCAGTTTCTTAGTCGTAATCTTACAATCGGAATAAAACCGGAATTTAACGAACTTAGGCTTCAAATGTAACACTAAACACCGACGAAGAAACCAACGTATTCGTTTAAGGCTATACTATGCTTAAACGGGGCGTAGTATGCAACTTGATCCAGAAATCTGCGAGTCTGAATAGGAAAAAGAGAAGAATGTTGATGACGTTACAAACTTGATGACGTCTCAGACAGATTCTATAGTTGATGACGTCACAAACCAATGACGTCACGAATGTTGATGACGTTACAAGAAAGTTTAAATTGGTTGATATCTTTACTGTGCCTTTATCCGCTATTGAAAATTTGCATCCCAGCCCTCTATTGGAAATCTGGTAATCCGAGTCCCAGTTAATCAATATCCAAACCACATTCGTCTCATAAAACAGGTTCCCTGAATTCCTAGTTCAATTTTTTAAAGAAAGGCGTCGTTTCCAATCCTGTTTTTGTACAAAATATTGCCCACTGGATATTTTGTACGGTGGTAGTCCTTTTTACCCATGCAATGACCCGGCCTTGATTGAAAGATTAAAAAGTATGAAGTTTTAATATGCCTGAAATTTATTAGTACATCATCAAAAATGCACGTCTAATTGAGAGAATTCAGAAGCGATGTGGTGAGAAGGTTTCTCTTGTGGCATAGAAACCTCTCGATGACGTTGAATTAGAAAATTTGTAACATCCCTGTGTACGAATATTATCATACAGGTACCATATACCAATGGCACACTTTTCGTTGTCAATATCCACTTACACACTTTATTTCACGTACAGAATTAATTTTAAGGATTTTTCAAGCTGTCATTATTCAAACGTTTCAATCGGGTAAAGTGCGTGCGCGCGGAGGAGCGCATCGAAAATAATTTCATTCAACTTATCGCTTCTTATATCCGTGCCCAGCGTTCGAATCCCATTCGAATTGATTTGCAATTCTCAATTAGAGGCGATAAGTCGCACCGTATACGTTTCACGTATTATGTTGTTTTCATCGCTTGGTATAATCTGGTAGTACTACAATTTCTTCATTCTTTGAACCTTTTATTAGTTCATATGCAATATATCATAATGTATTTTTGTAACCCAGTATTTCGCTTAGTACACCGAGTCGATGCGTGATCGAGTACGCGCTACACCTAGTTTTATTCTTATTCTCTCTGCTCGTGTATTTATGCAAGCATTTCGAAATGCTATTTAAACATGAAATCAATGTCTTTCGCTGATTTATCAGTTGAAAAGGAAAAAGGAGTAAAGAAGAGGAGGGGGATAGAAATTTTGAAAGAGATACAGAAGCTGTAATAATAATTTCAAGGTTTTACGTCCCCGGTCGCGTATATAGAGACATTAATCAACTTTCAGATGTCGCGGTAGTATTCGTGAACGACGATGAGGAGACGATCGACCAGTCTCCGCCTCCTTGGTGCCTTCACCAATGCGATCGTGAATGGGAGAATGATTTTCAATCGGCGGTCTGAAGCAAAGAAAACGAGGAGTGGTTTCACGTGGTTAGGATGAAAAGATGAACAACATCGTTTACCAATCACCCTAAACGAGAGGATACGAAACCAGTATCGATATTGTGATTCTAGAGAGAGGTGATTTCAACGCGCGGTTGGTTCTTCGTCGATTTCTATGTTGTCGACAAATTTGTTTTCGAATTTTTCCAAAAAAACCATGCACTTAGATTCGTTTTTATTTTTTCTCGTTTGTTGAAGGATTGGTTTTATTAAGTGATATAGTGCTCGCGGTGTTCGTAATTTACAAAGCTAAATGGCAGCATTGAGCATGTCTCCATATTTTACTGGATACCCTTTCCAAGGTAAGATTTTAATCTACGATTCGATTCAAAATTTTATTTACTATGTTAGTCATTGATTCGTAGTAATAATTGGTTTTTATTATGTAAAAATGTGTCAACACCAGATGTTATTATAAAAATCACTCAGATGTCAGCGTCTATTCTAGTTTGAAAATAGTTCACATCTAATTCATTGTTGTTTTATAGAAATTGGTTATTTTCGCTTTTTCGAAAAAAATTTATTTAATTTTTCTGACAGTCAACTGGATAACTTACAATTTCGCCTCATTCTCCAGGTGTATATTTTTACTGTACTATCAGATAATAATGATTTTTGTGTAATGATACGAAAGATTCAAGGATCGTGAGTTTTTGGAACATGGTTCTCATCTAGATGATAATCTTCAGGTTTTTCCACGTCAAGAAAAAACCCGACCGTTTTCCCTGTTGAACATACTAATCTTTTTCCATGTATGGAATTTGACAATTTTTAATGTAGGAAGCCGTAGGTACTTATGAAGCCACAGTGACTACAGACATTATTTCATGTCGATAGGCATTCCTTATATATAATAGAAAATTCAGAGAGAAATGGGTCTAACACTGGCTAGAATATCCTCAAGACAAATATCTACTGAACTTACTGACATAGAGGACGGGTTCACCATTAGGCAGAGTAGGCACGTGCCTAAAGCGGCAAATTTTCAGAGGCGGCACTACTTAGAAAATTGAACGAAACATGTTGATATAAGTAATTCCCTTCTTGATCGTGACCATAGTAAACTAAAAAAAAGTTTTCCTTTTTTTTGAGAGGAGGAGGGGGGTCGACTGAAAATTTAATGCTTTAGGGCGGCAGGCCACCAACTGCCTAGTTAAATCCAGACCTGCCTTTGTATATTTCTTTTGTTTTTAAGAAAGGTTACTTACTTGGAGAAATAATCAAAATAATACTTATTAGAATTATTTTCGTTTTTAAATTTGATTCGAGGTAGGTATTATGATAAATCCAGGACCCCGGGTCCCGAAAGTCAGCAGATACTGGAAGTCAATTTCAATGATTTTTTGAGGCGGTTTCAAGAAACTTTACGTTGACTTATAGTTTTCAATTCTTCAACATTTTGAATTCAACCCTCTGGTTCTATCTGAATTACATTTTTTTTTTCAACTTTATGAGGTATTTTTGTGTTCGAGTCGTTAACGATGCAGGAGCGAAGCTATAATTTTGGGAGGGAAAATTCACGAATTTTTTGGCAAAAAAAAAAATTTCCTATTTTGTCCCCGAATTCATCTTTTCCCCCCTTTTCCCCCCTTTTCCTCTATTTTTTTTGGGGGGGAGGGGGTGTCCTTGAGTCTCCCTGCCCCGTAAATCCAACCCTGATGATGGAGAAACGAGATATATGTACAAATGCGTAATCATATTAAAGGCAATTTTGAATAATTAGATGACCAGTACTAAAATTTTCAACAATGAAATTTTTCAAGAAGTACGATTAAGTACGAAAGTCTAAAAAAAAGGAAGAAAAGTACGAAAAAGCAAAATTATTTATAAATCATTTAATAACGCAACACAACGCCTGCTGTCGATCGAATTTATCTACCACCATCAGGTGTTGGAAAGTATTGGAGGCAGCGGAGCCAGAGCGAAGAGAATCGAGAGACGGTATAAAATGGTGACGCAAGAAAATTTTTAAGCTGAGTAATTATAAAAGAAACAAATGAATGGGTTTACAAAAATAGCAACCATGTTGTTGACTACTATTGCTGCTATAATTCCAGCTTCTTGCAATGATCTATATAGCCTCGTGGGTATCATGATGCCCTTGTAGACGAGTCTAGAATTCCCTTCCCGTCTGCCCTATGTAGAAGCTGTTACATTCGCCGCAGGATATTTTATAAATTCCAGATTTCTGAAGGGGAGGGGGTGGGTCATTAGCTTTCTGAGGTTCGTTTCGGGGTAGAAGCTGACTCTGTATCCGAAGAGACGTTTACCTAGAGATTGAAAAGGCAAACCCAGATAAAGCAGACGATCCCAGTGGGTTTTTTACTCCAAAGAGTAACAAAAATAGCTTACGAATACTGCGCAAATTAGAATGAGGCAATAGGTGAGCGCTTCTGGAACAAAACTTGAAAACAACTAACCCAACGAAAGTTAAATTCAAGAACATCCAGAGAATTCAGAACTGAATTGGCGTGTCATCATAATGTGAATCATGGACTAGTTCAATCAACCCCTTATCAAAAATATACGTCGTCACTATTCCGATGGCGAATAATGAGCGCGATTCGTCTGTACAAATTCTCCCTGTAAGGGAGCACTTTCCATACCTCCCTGAAACTGTGGCCACTAATGATTAAATGGTCCGCAAATACCAATTCTATCATGTTCCCTTTTTCCCGAGCTTTCTTATGCTCGGTTACTTTAATCTTGACTTAGCGATTAGTACACTGTAGTGTCTCAGCTGCAGTCTCTCGGAGCAATCGCCTAAAGACCGAGCCTACCGCTTTGCCAACTCTAAAATTTCCAGGGATGTCACTTTGTCTGAATAAAGTCAAAAATGAGAGGTGTGGCTAGACAGACAGAGCCACTTTTTGAAAGATACAAAAATTAAACCAAAATGGGGAAAGCCAGAAAGAAAGAGTGAGTAAACTCCGCGAACTGCCATCACTACCAATCTTATTTATTATTTTTTTATTATTTTTAAATACTATTATTAATATTAGTATTATTGTTTCTATTATTATTATTATCATCAGGGACTCCGCAAAGGGGGGGGTGTCAACCTCCCCCCCCCCCCCCCACACACACACACATACAAATGTGGCAGTCGGAAAAATTTCAGCAAATTCCACAGTCGGCAAAAAATAAAATAAATTTGCAAAAGTAATTTTTTTATTTTTACTTGGCAAAATTTATACTCACCCCCCCCCCCCACTTGAACAGCCTTCGCGGAGTCTCTGATTATCATCATTATAAATAGTGTCGTCTCATAATTGGCCTTATTGGCTGTCGGACGGCATTTTAAATCAATAAATAAATAAATAAACTACATAAATGACGTTTTAAGAGGGGGTCACGCCTAATTTCATCCTCGTCCGAGTAGAATTAACGGCATATTCCAGAGGAGACTGGGAAGAATGGATTCCTCAGACGGAAGCAAACAGTAGGATACTCGCAATTGAAAATGAATGACGCTAGTCAAGGTTAGATTATAATATATGTGTCATCGAACAAATAAGACATATAAAAGATAGTAAAATCAATATATAAAATAATTCACGTTAAAGAAAGCGAACAAGTATTAGTTAGTTAAAATAGAATTCCTCACGGGTCATTCTCTCGGAGAAGAGGGGATACACGCTTAGTCAGAAACTCCCCCCGAATACGATACGATTGGTGCATATTGATAAATAGACCGAGACAGAATTATAAATTTTACGGCCATTGAGTAAATAAATGAGCCATTCCAAGAAAAGTTCGCTATGGCCATAACCGGAGACCCTAGGCTGTAAAGAAAAATGTTACGAAAAATAAAAAGGAGACGCCCTCGACCTCGAGATAAGAGTACCCATGAGTTGCGAGGAGGGGGGGGGGGTTATTCTTACTCGAACATACTTGAACAAATTACGTGAAGATTGAGAGAAAAAATATAATGAACTAGAGTAATAGAAAAAAATCATAATTGCGAATCTAACAAGATGACGAATGGAAATAAAAAGGAACACAATATAAATGAATGGACGTGTGGCGAAGATCTTGGGCATCGAATTGGTAGCTTGAGCCCCTGGGTGGACGCGGGGTCTCCATGGCACTCGGGTGGTCAGCGCATAGGACGGCAGGCTGGGGAAGACGGCCCTCACTGAAAAAGATTAGCCTCCCATGGCTGGTGCACTTCACTCAGAAATGAAAAGGCGAAACACTGTGATGAAAAGAAAAGCGATTGCGACAAAACAGTCGAGGCGAGGCTTATTACGCGATATCGACAATCATGATGAAGGGTTTGAACGCTAACCAAAGTCAGAGAACAATACCAGATTTAAGTGATGAGGAAACAACCGAGATAAAATCAAAACGATTGAAGCGAAAGCGGGATGCGAGTAGACTATTTAAAATTGCCAAATACTTTTCGCTACCGATAAAGAATGTTATTAAAAAATTTATTGGAAAATTTCAGCAGGAATAGAATCAATTTTCGTTCAGTTATTCAAGTTCAAAGTTGTACAGGGTCTTATGAGAATTCCGTTTTCTGCCCACACTCAGGCAAATACTTATGCAACCGCCTATCACAAAAATTTAAACACGCGTTAAATGGTAAGCCTGATATCTAGGTATTTAGTTTTATATCTGTGGACTCAACACTCTTTGGTATTCGCTCGAGATGCACTGCGTTACCGGCGAGAAAAACTTACCCGGCTTTGAATACCTTCGAAAAAGACTTCTAATGTGCGAAGAAGAAGGTGTTGACGATTGGTTAGGAGAGTGAGAGGGTAGAAGATTCGAAAAGGAATCGGGCCACGAGGTAGAATAGAACAACATAAAACTCGAGAAAGATAACTGAAGCTCGGCTATTGTCACTAGAATGGACAACAGATAAATTGAATGAAGAAGTTTGCGGATACAGAAGAAATTGCCGTCAAAAAGGAGTGTTGACGCCAGACACCCTGCTCAGGCTGACTGTAACACTGAAAAAAAAAGGAACATATCATTTAGCTTTCTAACCACGTTGTGCGTCCGGAACGAGATCTCTCCCAAAAAAAAATATTGGAGGACAAAGGCAGTAGATACAGACGAGAAGGTTTTGGGAAAGGGATAGACAGATGGATAGACAGAGAGAGGGAGCGACAGGTAGACTACGTTCGGGTTCCAAAAAAAAAAAAAAAACTGTACCACCAGGTAAGATAGAGAAAAAAGATATAGGTCGATCCGTCGCGTACCGGTTTAGGAAGAGGTTCAGGAAGAGGAATAATACGAAAGAAGAGAATTCACCTGCCATGAAAAGATTCAAAAATTTCATATAAGTCAAACTCAGCCTATGCTCTATGCAAGATTTAAGGAAGCCCATACTCTTGCATTTGGATAACTCGGTCCGAGAACTTCACCTCGGCAGTATTCTCTAGACAATCTCGGACCGAGTTTTGGGCTGAGTTTGACTCATATGACTGAAACTATGGTAACTAGAACTGGGTGTAGGTTCGGTACAGTCGGTATTTTTCTTAGTCGTAGGTGCCATGAGGACCAGACCAAACATACCGACGAATTATCCCTATTTGAAAAAAGTTGACTACGAGTAGTGGACGATTAGCGGATTCATAGGAAAAAAGGTATCCTGACTCGCCAATTTCTGAGAACTACTTCAACTGCATTATTCAAAAATTTTGTGACACAACAACACCCTATACAATTCATACGATCCTCCCTACGCACTCCGCTCCTCTCAACCTACGGAACAGGGTCCTTCAGCCTATTAAACAATCCTTTGATGGGGACGACGTCATGAAACGCTGGGCGAAAGCCAAAAGGAGAAAATTTCTTCATAAATGGGAGCCTAATCCAGAGCTTCCTAAAGCCACGGCTCATTCCTCGAGGGAGGGAGGTAACAGAATCGAGATATCTTCTCGTAATCTTATTAGAACCGTGTTATTGATGTTCAAATTAATTGATCTCTTTCACTCTGGCCATACATTTCTATCTGAGGTATATCGGGAGGGAAGCTCATTTGAGCCAGTAAGTTTCGGAGCTAAATTCTGAGATTTTCGTGGTCAATCTTCGTCTTTTCTAAAAACATTTATGTACTGTTTGGTATCATACTTTTAATACGAGTATACGTAATTACGTGCTTGTATTTCGTTAAAATACGAGTACATATTCCGTTTTTCGTTTCATAATTGGCGCAGTTAGAAAACTATTTCTGATAATCTACCTATCAACCACATTTGATGGCTAAAATGATTGGAAGGTGATTGAAAAGTTTTTGTTTCGTATCGCTTCTCAAGAGCTTTTTTTTCTTTTGCTATGGCAATTTCAATGTATAAATTGAAAACCTCGAAATCGAATTTCCTTACTATACCGTTCCACAACTCCAAAATTCTACACCGATGATGAAACGTTTGAAGAAGTGCTTGGAAACGCGACCAAAAATAGTATATTTTGTATTGAAAACCGAAGTACGAGTAGTAAATATGTTTCTACAATGAGGAAATTAAAAAGACAATATGAAAAACGAGTTGCCTGTGGATATGGGTATCAAATTCTTCTGATTACATCCATAATTTTTTACACTACACAAAGAACTGTCAGGACCAATAATATAGGACCGTTAAACGTACTTCACGGCCTAAGCTTTAATGGAAAATTTGAGTATCCAAAGCAAACATTTTCCACTTCCCTGCCGAAAAATGTTACAAATCTTAATTTTAAATAAACAACCAAGATAGGTGAGCACACGTGTTACGAGTGATTAGGAGTGGAAAACTTTTGAATTATAAGGTACACGAGAGAACTGATGCGGAACAAGAGACGATAGATGAGTAAACAATGTAAATTACAACTTTTTGCGGCCAAATATTTCATCCTTTACTTCCGCTTTTTAAATTGAGGACTAGATTTCCGTTTAGGAATAGTTGAGCCAATATATTTTTTATGGGAAAATTTCATTGGTCTCGCGACGCACTGTATTCGCAGAACTTTATCGATTTCTAATACAAGAGTGGGTCAACAAATCTAAATGAAGACGTACATACAAGGAAATCATTTCACGTGTAATTTTGTTGAACTATTGGCCTCAGTTGTCCGCGGAACCAGTTTTCTATACAATACCTATATTTTCCAAGATTGGGTCATTCAAAGTTCACAACCTGGACTGGAAAAAAGAAGAAACACCGCAAATTAATACTTACGGAGAACAATTCACGCGAAAATTTGTAGGTAATGATAACCTATGAATTCTTCACCAACCTCTTGAATATGAATTCATTCGCGGCGTCAATGTTGCTTAAAACAGTCTATACAAGTGTTCAGATCGCTATAAAAATTGAATTCGTCTATATAATCAAATCTTCTTCGGAAAAAAGCTCCTATTACATCACCTTTTAATTAGACTGCGAGATTTGGTATATCGTGTGTTGATATTATATTACCGTGACGCATTTCCTAACCCATTATAGCGGGCACGAGACTAAAATTTTCTAAAATGGCAGCAGATGCTCTGCAAATATACAGCATTGCTACATCAATTAATAACGAAGGCGTTAGTTATTATTCTACAAAATTGATCATTATTGGGAAACTATCGCGCCAAACGATAATTTTTTATTCGTTCGAATGAGCTATTAATGGATGCTTTCTTTTCCTACCCTTGAGCGTTTCCAGAAGCTGAAATATCTTGGCGATGAATCGATTCGTATTATTCGCACGGCATATAAATAAGGACCTTTGATATTATGAAAGGATACGTTTTGAATTGCGCTTTCTATACATAAATAATTTGTAATTAAACCCTTCACAAATATTATAGTGACTCTCGTACGATACGCATTAATCTTTGAAACGAGGATTTGCGAGAGAAACAAGGTGGAGATGAGAACATTATTAGGAAATTGGTTGCACTGCAAACCGTTATAATTGATCAAAATTATATTTTTCGTTTTTTCTTTTCACCTACTTTTAATTTTTTTCCCCATTTATCACTTGGGGAAAGTCCGCGAGCAGAACCAGGGTATATTTTGGTTTATATTTTTCCTATTAGTCGATTAGAGTGATGCTACTCTCTATAATATTCTTCTTTTCAACCGTAACATCTTTCTTTGCTCGTGAAGTCAGTGAAAATGTGAAGATTTATTATTGAGTTGTTTTAGAAGAATGAAGCCATAGCTAAACCACTGGTGAAATTTAGCTTAGGATATTTGAAAAAGAACTGGATAAGAATATTGTTTTTGAATTAGGAATTACTCGCATTGAAGTTAACGATAACACTGTAGGTGTGTACAGGGGAAAAGGGGAATGTGGGGAAGAGACGAGCTTCTAAGGGGTGCAAAAGATCCAATTGTCCAGATCGTTTCTTTTGAACACTTTTCCGCCCGTACGTACCTCTCTATTAAGAATGTTTTGTAGCAGCGGAAAATGTCCATTTGTGAACATCCTTGGTGGGGTCGGGAACGAAGATATTCAAAAAGCAAGCATATAACAAGAATAATATAGCAACGAGAAAATGGATAGGATTCGAAAGAACACGGGGTTGTCAAATGTAGCCTGATGAAACGTCGCCGCGACATCATAAGATCCAGAAAAGCTATTCTGAAGGTTGTGGCCACGCGACTATTCTTAGATCGAGTACGCAATACAAAAGCAAAAGGATATAAAGTTATCATTCAAACTCTAATCATCGTCGAACATCATTGAGCATTACAAGCAATCATCACCTAACATGATCAAACCTGCCGCTCATCAATTATCATACAGCTCTCAGTGGAACAACTACGTATTAATTTCCGATCGAGCGTTCATACATTTAATCATCTATCCGTTATACAAAGTCAACGTGCTTATCATTTTCCACCACTTACGTTTTGCTTTGTTTGATGTAAGTTTTCCAAGAATTTGAAAACAGGCTTTGAAAATTAATTTTCAAGTTTTCATCCCAGTACCCTTGCTCGTAGGCCAACCCCAATAGTGCGATCATACCGACGGGAAGTTCGGGAAATGGTCAAAAAGAGAAGAGCCGCAAGGCGTAAATGGCAGAAAACTCGTAATCCTGTAGATAAGACGGTATTTGACCAAGTCAGTAAACAAACAAGTGAACTGATAGCTAAGATCAACAACAAATCCTTTGAAGAATTTGTCTGCACACTGGATACTACCGCTGATCCTAACTACTCTCTCTGGCAGGTTGCTAGAGCTACTAGGAAGCCACCCTCCTACGTGCCACCGCTCAAAGTTGCCCCAAATAGGTACGTCCACAGTGATGCAGACAAAGCAGCAGCATCCCATCTTGAAAGGGCGTTCCAGCCAAACAATATAGATTCTGAAGTCCAACCAGTCATATACAGTGATCCTGGTCCGCCAATAAAACCAGTTTCTCCGACAGAAATTTGCGAGGTTATTAAAAAGTTGAAGCCGCGCAAAGCACCTGGCCTTGACCTCATAACTCCCAATATCCAAAAAAAGTATACGTATTACTGACCTACATATATAATGCATTATTTCGACTCTACTACTTTCCAAGCCTATGGAAAAGAGCCAAGGTCATATTGATTCCAAAACCGGGCAAACCTGTGGAAGATCCTGCCTCCCACCGCCCAATATCGCTACTCAGCACACTCTCAAAAGTTTTTGAGAAACTTATCCGCTCTCGTCTCCTCAAAATAGTGGGCAATCTTGAAATAGTCCCCTTGCACCAACTTGGTTTTCGTGCCAAACATAGTACAATTGAGCAAAAGCACCATGTGACCACAGAAATAAGTAATGCTCTAGAAGCAAAAGAATTCTGCCCAGCAATCTACCTTGATGTTGAACAGGCGTTCGACCGTGTTTGGATCTCATGCCTACTGCATAAAATAAGTGAATACCTCCCAACATCGTACACCAAGTTGCTACAGTCATACCTCACTCATAGGGAGTTTGAGGTTCATTATGGGGAGGCAGTCTCTCTACTGTCAAGCCCATCCTGGCTGGAGTTCCGCAGGGCAGTGTCCTAGGACCTTTCCTCTACGTGCTGTTCACTGCCGACATTCCAAACACGGGTAAAACAGAGCTGGCCACGTTCGCTGACGACACAGCCATCTTGGCCTCCCATCCTCAACATGAGGTAGCGGTAGCTAATCTACAGGAAGCAGTTACAAAGGTAGCTAACTGGACAAAAAGGTGGAAAATGTAAAGTAAATGCTCTCAAGTCAAAGTACGTAATGTCCACCCTACGAAGCAGTCCACCAACCAATATTATCCTCAATGATGAACGAATTCCAACCTCGCCCTCAGCCAAATACTTGGGTCTCAACATAGACAGACGCCTCAACTGGAGAACTCACATTGAAAAAAAGCGTGACGAACTTAAGATCCGATTCCGCCCCCCGTTCTGGCAACTCTCATTGGATAACAAAAGGCTTCTGTATGTCTCTATTTTACGCCCAGCGTGGTCCTATGGAGCCTCGGTATGGGGTAGTGCTGCCAAATCAAATATTGAAATCCTACAACGTCAGCAAAACCTCATCATACGTAAAATCACGGGTGCGCCGTGGTATCTTACGTACAAACGAAAATTTACACCACCAAAATTGCTAAGGCTTACGAAAAAAGGATCCACCAACACACCAACAGTTTGGCCATCCAACTAATGGATAATCCAACAGCCCGAAGACTCCGGAGACGCCATTACGTAAATTTAGTGCTTAGTGTTGGTTAACTAACTCATAACCTGTAAGCCAAAATTTGTCAATTACTTTTTGGGGATGCCCACTAAGTAAATTTTAATGTTAACGTAAACGCGGGTCAAATATCTCTATTTGTGGATGTCCTATTAGACAGTTCAAATAAAAATTTAATAGATACATAAAAAAAAAAAGTTTTCATCCCAAGTACACACTAGGTCGTACGCAGGATTGATGCGGCTATATTTTTCCTCAGATCCCCTATAATTTTTGACCTATAATTATTTCTTCATCTTGTTCTCTTTCGCTATAATTTTAATTGTCCATTCGGTCTCAATTTTAGTCATAATTGTAATCGGTTTTTCTCTTCCGGTTCACATCTTGGCTCCAACCTCTTCAATTCTTCTCTTCTACAATCCTGCTTTTTTCAAGTTCGTTTTTTTTTTTTTTTTTCGTTTCATCACTGTGCTCCACTGATCTTTATGTCACATTTCCTTTTTCTCAATTTGTAAATTTTCAATCAATTCTCTATATGAGTACTGCGTGCTTCAAAATCTTAATGGAGTCCAAAAATGTTGAGGCAGGTCCATTCTTCCTGTCGATTTAGGGGAAATTATAAATCTCTAACAAGGGCATACCGGTACCCATAATGCTGCAGGTTCATAGATATTTAGCCGTGCAGTGAGGGGGCTCTCAAAAAAGAAGATACTTCTCAGATGTATTAAATTATGAATAATTTTGATGATTGATGACCTTTCTTGCAACCATAACACTCACTGATGTCAACTAAGTTTAGAACTCTGAAACGACTAGTTGTGTCTCACTATGACGAAACCAAGATAGTCTGAGAGTATGATTATGCTAATGGTGTTGCTCGGAGATATGATTAGAATTTGAACGCTCGCATTTCTACGTCATAAGTCTAATTCCCGGACCTCACGTTTGTAGAGTGTTCAAATTCTGGCGGATTGCATGAGTCTCACACAGTATAAAATGACAAAAAATGCAGATTTAGATGCTTACATATTTAGTTTTCGAGTGCTCATAATTGCTAGTCAGCCACAACTTCATGTGTACCTTGAGAAAATTTTTGTAGTCCTAACGATAGGACGCCCAGCAAGTCAACTCAAAGTCGACAAGACTCAATTGCGTGACATTATATCCGGTCCTTCAACATCCACAATGGTCATTCAAAAACCAATATTCACGAGTAATTTGTTACGAATACCTTAGCCGGTAGCTACTGTCCAGCAGCTTCTGATTTCGTTTCGGACAATACTTCGTTTTTCTGCTATTTAACCGCGATCAAAAGGTATTACGGTCGGGCGTTCTCTAAACGTGATTTTTTGTTCCTCTTTACGATGCAGTCTATATGCGCTCGTGTGAAGTCTGGCTCCTTTTTCATCCCAGCAACCGTCTTCTGCTCAGAAAGATTTGTGAGAGCGGTCTAATTGAAACACACTTAAATTATTGTAATTCCTATTTGATGAATCTCCGCACTCTGGTTGGGTGGCCTTAATCAATCATTTTTATCCGTCGCAATCGTCCTCACCGCGTGTATGAAAAATGTTATTACCTTTTACGTTGCAGAGATTAACGCTCATATACACGAGTAGTCTACACACATATGTGAATGTCTTCCGCGCTACCGTATTTCAGTTCGTACGGGGATTATGCAAATTTTAAAAGCACGAGAATATCATTCCGATTCAGTAGCCGATGCTTGTATGCGGCGTAATTAAATTAACTGACGAATGATGTTAATCTCGAGCTGAATTTCGAATTCCTTTTCGTGATGCTGTCCTCGCGCTTATAGACTGCGCTCGCTGTATAAGAGAGCAACAGAACCAATATTTGTGAATTCTTTGTCAGCTTATTTTGCCCCGGAGTCTGTGGCCGAATGATGCTGCTCACACGCGTCACTTCATTAATAATTATTCAACGCTCGCCTTCGCCATTGTTTTTCGGTGCCTAAACCGCTGCTTCGACTTAGAGTACAAATTATGGTTTATTGTCTCGTAATAAATAGGCGTAAACTACTGCCTTTCAACTCGCTCTCAAATAATTAATCTGTCGAACGTTACAGACGTAAAATAAACATCGTACCAACATCGGCAGGTACCGTTACGTACAACAGAACTGTGCAGCGCTGTGTGTCGTCTTTTGTTCGTCGCACGTGCAATTTACTTAAAAGCCACTTTTAGCTTGTAAATAAGATTGAGGTAACGCGTTCTTTTTTCTCATTAGGCTAGTTGTCTCAGATATACATGAGCACGATCGTCTTACGTGAATGAAAAGTAATACTTACTACAAGATTTTTGCTGCCGTTTCATACTAAATTAAAAACTGAAGAAAGAGTAATAATTCTTAAAAAAGAAAAATGTATCCACCGACAACCAGCGCGTATGGGAGATAGCGGGGGAGACGTACGAAAATTGTTGTTTTTTTTTTCTCCTTCTCGGATGAATTGTCTCGTGCTCGTATTCTGTATAGCCAGCCATCTGGTATTTTTCGCTTTTACCGCTCTAGGAAGTCACTCAGCCAACATTCAGAAATATGCTGATATCAATATTTTTACAATTTTCTTCATCGAGGTTTTTAAAATACGATAATAAGAAAGATATTAATCGCAAAGGGCTTGTGAAGTCAGTTGACGATTTGAAATGGTCAAACTCATTCCCTTGTGGCATTTTCAATGTCTATACCGGCACCTCACCCCATTCCGCTGATGGAAATCCGCGCGGCCGAGTTGCTCCCAATCTCGAACCCTCAACCCAATCCAAAAATCAGCGAGGACGAGTTCGAGTTTCTGTCTTAGCGTACTAGCTGTAAAGGAGGCTTAAACTAGACCTGAACTACCCGCACTTAGATTATACTGTAGTTTGAAACTAGTCTCAGCATAGAGATTAGCTCTACACTAGACCTGTAACAGCTTAGCATTTGGTATACTAGGTTAAACTATATCTAGCATATAATATACTAGCCCTAGACTAACACGCAATATACTTGATTGTTATACTTTGTCCCCGCAACTTGATCCAGAAATCTACGAGTCCGATTTTGAGTTCCCTGCCCGACGCTGTACTAGCTTTGAACTGGGTCATTGTTGGAAATTTGTTAATCGAGTTGCCCGCATATTAGGCTATACTAGGCCTAGCATTCGCAACTTAGTTCACAAATTTGCTAGTCTGAAAGAGAAGAAGGGAGTAAGGTTGATGATGTCATGCGCAAATTCAAGCTGATAACGTCACGGATGGTGATGACATCACAAGCTTGATGACGTCCTGAGCAGATTCAAAAGATGATCATGACGTCACAAGGAGGATTGAACTGGTTGATGTTTTTACTGTGCCAGATCCGCTATCGAAAATTTGCAAGTTTTTGAGACTGCGTTTCTTATATTTTTAATGTCTTTACCGGTATCTGCATCCCATCAGTCGTCTATAGGAAATCTTCGGGTCCAACTCTATTAGAAATCTGCGAGTCCCAGTCTGAGTTGACCTTCCACTTCATAAAATTTGCGAGGAATCTTTGACTTGATGTCAAATAGTAGACCAAGAATAAGTCTCCGAAAGCTAGTTAGCTTGAAATATATATGTTACAGTTAAAACCCGAAATCAGTAAATTCTAAAATTCACTAGTCAAAACTAGTTGCCACAAATGACTTTAGTCAGAACTAGTTTCGACTGGTTAACTCTAGAATTTACCGTGACCCTCAGCGTTGGAGCTAGTTTTAACTTAAATAATTTCAGGTAAAATTAGTTTTTACTAGTGAAAACTAGAATTGACTAGTAAAAAGTGAAATAGAGAAGAAATTATGATTGTCGGGGAACACTAGTTTTAACTAGTGAAAACAAGAAGGGTGAATCCAATCAGTAAAATGAATTTCTTCCCTAGTACAAATGTAATTGCATTTTTATCAAGGGTGTTGGAGCAATTTTTTTTAGAGGCCTGCGGGACGAATACAGAAAATGACTCTCCGACTCCGGTTGCCTCCAGTGGACACGTTTGGAGGCGTCTTCTGACCTCCAAAGTATGTCTCTGGAAGTGCCTCAAAATGCCTCCAGCGCAATTACTGAGATTGGAGAAAATGCCTCCGGAGGCACTGTCGAAGAAACCGAAGACGTCTTTGGAGACGCCTCCGAAGGCACTTGTAACGTTGATCAGTGTGACCAGATGTAGCATATTGGCCTACCAGTGTTGCCAGATGACAGATGATACTCACAAGGTGTATTCAAAACTTTGGCTTTTCTTCGAACCGAGCAGCGCTAGCATCAAAGTGACTGAATGAGGGTTCGAGGAATAGAATACTCTTGAAAAAAGTGCCTCGTAAAGGATCTTTGGAAGCACCTCCAAGCCTCTAGGTGGAAGCAAGGTACCTCCGGAGGCAAAATGCTCCAGCCTCCAACATCTTGGTTTAAATCCTCACCATCTTCGCCTCATTGGAGGCGGAGGCAAGGTACCTCCGGAGACAAAATGCCTCCAGCGTCCAACACCCTTGAATTTTAATTTTTCACAGAGCTTGTTTGTACTTGAATGGTGTGCGTCAATTAGTCACTGTTAGGTTTGCTCTTGTAACGTTTATAGATTGACGAATTCGTATGACGTACGGTTTAGTATGTGAATTAAAGAAGAAAAATTTAGAACTTTTTCGTATATTTTATTCCAGTGTGAGCTACTTATCCTCAAAGTTGAGCAGAACTACCAAATATCTATCAATTTGGCCGAAGTATGTCTGGAAATACCATCACCTTTTGAACTCGAACAATTTCAATTCATTTCAGTTATAACTAGAATTTATTGATGAATTCAAACAATTTTTTTATTCTAGAATTAACTAGTCAAAACTAGTTCTGACTAAAGTCATTTGTGGCAACTAGTTTTGACTAGTGAATTTTAGAATTTACTGATTTCGGGTTTTAACTGTAAGATATCACGGATGGTAATGACGTCACAAACAGATTTAAGCTGGTTGATATCTTTACCGTACCGTTATCCGCTATCGAAAATTATTTCATCTTGACTGGTAGCTGGATCGAGCAACTATAAAAAGGCATTCAAAATGGTCTTTATTTATTTGCCTCCGCCAGAACTTTTCTCCTAATACGGGATATGTTGTGCAGACTCACCAGGAGGGCAAGAAAATACCTTCTTTTTATCCTGGGGAGCCCAGATTATAGGACGGCAATAACCGATTCCAGAGAATATCGCAATGTTAAACATTAGTGCAGACCAGCCAATTCTTGATGGGTTTTGTAATGGCCTTGATTTTACAAAAGAGTTTCGGTTTTCAGGACCTACACAGTTTAGGAAAATTGAATACTTGTTTCTGACGATTCATTAATTTGAATTTAACAATTTTTTCTTCATTTACGATCAGTCGCTTCATTCTGATACAACTGAGTAATGAATTCAGAAAGAATTGTACATCGAAAATTAAGGTATTACCTCTCCAATGAGATTTGTTTTTGCCTATAACAATTATTCCTGCTCAATAGGTTATGAAGGCACCATTTTGAAAACATTGATTTCTCTCACAAGTCTTTTGTCTGGTAATATATAATTGGGCTTGAAGAAATTTTGATGAAACACATGAGTCATGGATTTGGAGAAAACTTTATTTTAAAACTAGCGGTTGGCAGCGCGCCTCCGGCGCGCCTGACCGCCAGCTGTGTGTTGAGTAGATATCAGTGTTTTGTAAATATTTCGATTTTAACGGTAAGAGCTGAGTTGACAGGTAAGGGCTGTATTGCAGCAAAAAACGGACTAATTCATGAACCGTCGCAATGATTAAGGAAATAGATGGACAGTAGGTAAAAAGCCTGCCATATCCCCGAAGCATTACATCAGTCTGTGTAGAGGCATGAGACGAACTCAGTCGTTTCCTATATGAGAAACCGGATGTAATTTTCTTAATTCTTTCTCGAACCCAGTACCTTTTCTTAGGTAGTTTCAAACTCTGACGACGATATTTACCTAATGTATAGTTACTCGTCACAAAAGAAGAGCAAATTTTCAAGAAATTATTTTACATAAACGTCTCCTTTCAAAATCGAAAATTGGATACGTAAAACTCGAATAGTCTCTGTAGATTCATCCAGAGCAACCGGTTTAAATGCTCTCTCTCTCTGTAAACACAATGATCTTAAATACGCATCAGTCAAAATACCAATAGTTCCAAAATTTCCTCCTAAAAATCTGGAATTGGGCTCATTCGAAAGGAAATTAAAGGGGCAACAATTTTTGTTCTCTTCAATTTTTCATAAAAATGAGTAAAACTCGAGATATCACCATAACTTAATTTTTATAACTGCGCCGCTCAACGCGGTAACGTTGGAACAACGCTCGATGGCAAGCTACACCACCACGTTTTTTTATATTGAAAAAAGTCATTGTTTTCGCCCTTTTTTGAAATTACTCAGCACCTCCCCGTCAAATTTTTATTTTTATGAGTCTATGTGCTGCTCTGGGATGAGGACAATATATCCTGAAAGTTTGAAAGCGATCGGCCCAGTAGTTCTCGAGTTATAAACGGACAGGAGGACAGACGGACAAACTTTCTGCTTTATATATTAGATGCATTAATGAACTAGAGGGAGAAAGAATTTAGAAAACTTCAGAGTTTCGAGCATTGCTATGAAAACCGTGGAAGTTGAAAAACTGCCACAGTTTCCTCAAGTAATCTGTCTGAAATGAAACAGTGGACTTACTGAAAAGTGGAACAGAGGACAAGTGGAGATGACGAGAAAAGCCAGCGAGCTCTCAAAGTGAAGAGCGATTCTTCGGGTCTTCTAAACGAATTAGAAATTTGTAAACAAAAACGCAAGGGCAGATTTTCTCTTCCAACCGCTGTAGGCAGTTCAAAACGTGCCGCCTCATTTCTTATCTTCTCCCGTTCTAGGCAGCTGCCTACCTTATCTAGGCCTGCAAAAATGTGACATCACATCTTGAAAAGTAAATGAAAAGAGGTAATTAACACGAAAATGCATTTACGCAATCCACAAACATAAAGTTATTGGTGTCGTACAAATATTCATCAGTAATCGAGCCCTTTCGGATGAAAATCGAGCACTTTTATTTTCTTTACTTGTCCATCTAATTCAGTCTCGAATTCGACGGAAATCACTTTTCAAAAAGATCTATGTAAGTTGAATACATTTGGCAAACTAATTTATGTCTGTAGAATATGTAATTGATAGGCGGTTCCTCTCTTCTTTCCTTCTCCCTTGAGGAAATAGCCTTGCAGAGACCATTCTTTCTTTTCAATTGCGTCATGTGCATGTATGCAGTTGCACGTATTCGACTCTTCTTCCTTCATCTTCCTTTGGAGGCAACCTCTCTTTCTTCAGAGGGTACCGACCGACTTGTCTCCTTTAGATTTCTTTTAGAAGATCCCCTTAGCTACGGCTGATATCAAAGCATCTAAATTAATTTTTGATAAGAATACTAGCCCATAGCAGCCACGTGGGCGATGAAGATATCTACAAAAAGATCGAGCCTATCGATCTTGAAGAATTACCTTAAAATTGTAGCAAGTGTATTTAAAATACGGTTCAATGTTGATATTTTATTTATTGTATATTCAAAACATGATAGCTTCCATAATGGTTGATATCGTAAACGAACGAAAATTGAGCGATCTTAGAATTTATTGTGATAACCGTTCTTATGTTTCAGGCCAGGGTAGAGTGAATCAACTCGGAGGCGTATTCATCAACGGTCGCCCGTTACCTAATCACATAAGGCTGAAAATTGTTGAAATGGCGGCGAACGGGGTACGACCGTGCGTCATATCCAGACACCTTCGAGTATCCCACGGATGCGTTTCCAAAATATTAAATCGTTACCAAGAAACTGGCAGTATTAGGCCAGGCGTGATAGGCGGTAGTAAGCCGAGAGTAGCGACTCCGGATGTAGAAAAACGTATCGAAGATTATCGTAAAGAAAATCCCAGTATATACGGATGGGAAATACGTGACCGATTAGTAAAGGTAAAGGTATGAATATCTTATTTATGTACGATCAACTTACGATAAAAGCCTACAAATGTCTTCAAAACAAAATGAGAGCAAGAAACTTTCAGCTTTTTTCTTACCCGTTATGCGCCCTCGTCTGCCGCCAGACGTAATACAATTATACGATATATCGCGATAAAATTTTAACACCAAGAAAGAACTTTCATCAGGTTCGTGTTCTGTCGCATTCGACGAGAATGTCGACTAAAGCGTTAGGATAACTTAATATTACGAAACATGTCGTTTACGACCTCGCACAATAATATATATCTGCGCTACGCTGGTTACACTCACCACACTTTATATGGAAGACTTTTTATCTACCTGTTTTCTTGTGCTCTCCACCCCCTTCTTCTGAGAGAACGACGTACGGAGCTAAATTTTGCCATCATTGTATAGAGAACAGCGTCGTATTAATACACGTATGCAACAACACTGCGTATAGGTTATGCAATATTAGGTGAAGTGCTTTCTCAGATAGATGCTCGCACCTTTATGTGAGATGATTTTCAGTTTAGAGTAAAAAAGTAAGCTCTAATTATGTAAGATTGTTCACGGATAGAAGTCACCACAAAAAATATTCGTATTAAGGTGCATGGAGTAGTAGTTTTTAAAACCCCAGCGACACTAGGCTGGTAGGTACTTTAATTTAATAACGTAGCTCCAAACACCCTCCGCGGCCGCTATTTGAAAACGATTGATCCAGAGCCTGAGGGATCTGAATGATTTTCAGTGACTTCCTCTGGAAATGGAAGCAGTTGCGGTAATGAGTAATATTGCTGGACTTACCCGTATAAAGTCCCCAATGATGAAGATTGAGACACTTACGCAGAGTTGGCAAAAGTTCCTTTGTAACAGAACAATGGGGAGGAACATGTTGACGGGAGAACGTTAAACAAGGAAGGTATTATGAAACACAAATTTCTGCTGTTCTGTCTTGGGGCTCAGACCTTCTGGACCTTGCGTATGAGGCGGTCACCAAAACTGATGCGCCTTTGAGCCTGTAGAAAGGAACAAAGGTTTGTACGTTTTCCGTTGTTTCATGATTTTCTCACACCCCAAGTCAACGGACTCAATAATAAATTAGATGACGAAAGAAAATGAAACTTATTCAAGATATGACTTCCCCGGTGAACCTTGTTGACTACAAATCGAAGTCATTTCGACGTCAGATCGACACGTTATTTGGTTCAAAACTCGACTTCAATCGACGTCGCCTTCATTCCTAGAGAACGACAACTCGACTCTTCGACGCAACAGACCTTTTGATTTCAGATCGAAAGATAATTGTGAGACATCAGGCGCGGATTTACGGGGGGATAAGGGGGATATATCCCTCCCGCCCCCCCAAAAAAATAAAAAAAAACCTCTAAAAAAGACTGAAATTGTGTAATTTAACTGTATTTTCCGAGCGGAGCGAGGAAAAAAATTTTTGAATAATGGCATCCCCCCCAAAAATGTCCCCGTAAATCCGCGCCTGAGATATTGACTAGAAATTGTCTCCAGATCATTTTGAAATCAACCAGCGTACATTTTCAGAGAACTACGAATCGACCCTCAATCGGGTAATTGGTTTTAGGTAGACGAAAAATTCAAATAAGTCGACTCCGTGAGTTGAAATCGCATATCGGCCTCACGTCAGTGTCTATATGTCGATTTCAACAATTTTGACCTAGATGTAAATTTTCAGTCGATGTCGAACAAAAATGGCCGTAACCGAATTGAGTCCCGGGAGCGGGGGGTACCTGTTTTTAATAGCCGAATTGAGTCCCGAGTTGTCGGGGGGGGGGGGGGTGGTAGAATAATATCCGAATTGAGTCCCGTAGTGTCGGGTGTAAAAGAAGGTAAAGTCCGGATTGAGTCCCGAAGTGTTGGCGGTTCTAAGTCTGAAAAGGTGGGTGAATTCGTTCATTTTCCTTCGTCCTCTGCTGTAGGTAACTTGATGTTGTCCCAAGTTTCCTCCTCGTATGTGAGCCGCGTATTCATCAGCCACCTCGCGCACAACAAATGCCTGCGAAGCATTTCATTCTTATTTGAACGGTTCGTTCTACGTGTCAATCCCAAATATTTTCGTCCTCGTAGACACTCTTCTTGAGGTCCAATGCGACACTTACGCCAAAATCCATGACATCCGCAACTCGAAAAAACGTTTAGGCTCAGTAAAAAAAGAGACTGAGGTCACAACACTCATGACGCGGCGTGACCTTGGCGAATTGTCGAGAATTGAATTCGTAAAGCGCGTATCCTTTAAATTTCTGCCACCGCCTGTTAAAAAATAATTACACCCGATTACTTTCCACGACCCGTACCTCCATGGTTACTAATGCGCTCAATACATAGCCACGTGCTAACTCATTTTTAATCGCACCGATGATGCATACATCGACAATCGTAAGTCTGTTAAAGCGAGAAGGAAAGTGAGAATCACTCGTGAACTCAGGACTCAATTCGGTTGTGTACCGCCGACACTTCGGGACTCAATTCGAACCTTACCTTTTAGGACGCCCGACACTACGGGACTCAATTCGGATATTATGCTACGACCCCTCCGACAACTCGGGACTCAATTCGGCTAAAAACGATGATTTGGGACTCAATTCGGCAACGGCCCCAAAAATCGATGGTCAACATGGTTCATCGGGTTGTGAATTATGACTTACGTGCGGATGTGAATGTAGCTCTTTAATCGCTCTGGGCGCGCCGTTTGAAGAAGACCACTTCTTTTCTTTATTTCGAATTGAGGGGGAAAGTATTTACCTTGCTTTATATCGGAGTTTCTTGTCATTTTGGCCATTGCGCTTTTTTTTTTTTGGAGTATCGAGGAATTCATTATTTCTGTAGAACTGTCTTGAGATGATAACTCGCTGTTTAGCTGAATGCTACGTAAATCTTGAGGTCGGAAAAAATCTAAGCGATCTTTTTTTCTCTCTTTCTCTGTAGAACTCGTAATTCTTGAGGTCATTCACTCTCTGCTGTATCGTAGTGCAGTAAATATAGATCTTCGCGATGAATACTTATTTAGATTATTTGCGTTCATTCCATCGTCGCTCCTTCGCAGAATGAGTTTTGTTGAAGAACAATTCTAAAGTTTCCTTTTCAATTTAAAATGTTAAAAACTGATGGTGAGTGCTGCAATAAAACGACCGTGGAATCGAGTTCGTGTACCCGTACGACGGATAACAAATGAATTTATGATTTGATCATCGCAAAACGTTCAATTTTCTTTTTATTGTTTCTCGACAGGTAACTCGATTTGCATAAATATATACGCAGAAAGTATTCATCCCTACAAAATAGGCAATTTTTTTTATTTCGTCAATTTTATGGTCGAAGAACAAGCGTGAAAAAGAAAACAAAAACTTGACCAAAACACCGCACGTTTTGCAAATTTTCAATTCCTCGTACACACGATGTATGCGGGACCGGAATTTTAACCCGAGATTTTCTTTATTCACCTCCGTACATGTACAATATGATATTCTACCTACACTCATATTTTTTTTTTTTTTTCTCATCAGGGTACAGCCTTTCCTTTGCAATTTCATATTTTTATTTCCAATTTTCAGTACGAGCACATTCGCGTATTACCTACGTTGTTATTAAATGGAAGGACGAAAAAAAAAAGTACTCCGAAAATATCGAAAAACTTTCGTCTCGCGACAGTTGACTAAAATTCATGAACGTACATGCTTATAAAAAAGCAGGATTTATTGTACTGTATAAAAGTACGTACAATTTGACGAGTCTTGTTTTTGATTGCTCTCGCACCATTATTCTATCCGCGTAGCCTGAACAAATATATAGCGCCAATTTACACGAGTAATACGATTATATCGTATGTTTTGTGCTCTCAAATTCACCACACTTTACCGACTTTAACGACATACCCATCAACTTCCATATTGTTTTTGAGGACTGATTGACATAGAAATGTATGTTTTTTCTTGTGTCGAATAATAGACTGTTATTTCTGTTGAATACCGTTGTAGTCAGGATCTCGAATTTAGAAGTTTACCTCTAGATCTTTAATTGAATCGTTTCTCTTGTTTTGTACAGGAAGGAGTTTGCGACAAGAATAGCGTACCTTCAATTAGCTCAATTACTCGTCTACTTCGCGGCACTCGCGATCCCAAGAAACAAGGTCATTATATCAACGGAATACTTGGTGAGTACGGAAAATTTTGTTTTTAATTTTCATGGAATAAGAACTTTTGAATTAGGGAAGTCTTGAAGGAGAAGCTGCAGTGCTTACGAGCTATTTTGGTGTGATATCCATCGAGTTTCAAGCACCATCGTAATATTCGAGAGGTCATTTTGCGAATATTGTAGAATAAGAGGTGGACTTTTGAGAAGTTCCGAGACATCTGAACGCTTACCTTTTTTGCAACTTTTAGTTGCTCAGAAGTCGTATCCGTCTACGTAATTTCATAGTTTATGCGCTATCTAAAATTGATGCTTTGATATTTACAATTACCAAGTTTAAAAGCCGTGCAAAACGATGATGATTTAAGAACCAATATTCATTTAATATAAAGTTTAGATCTAACACTGAGCGCATAATGTTGATATATTTAATAATTTTAGTGATATCCCTCTGAGTTAAAAAAGAAATATGATTTGCTAAACTCACATTTATTTAAATTGTACAAATTCGAAACGTTTTTAGTTGAAAATTTATTATCACCGAGAGCTCAGAATAAACTAAACTAAAAGCTGGAGTCCGAAAAGGTTAGGGAATCCAAAGCGGAAGCTACAATAGCGAAAATATTGCATCTCGCAACCCAATCCAGAAAATTTGATGTAGGTAGTTGTGCAGTTGAACATTTTAAAGTGTATGCTTCGTATTTTCTCTCAAATGGTGAGAGCGGTGCTAGAGAAAAATCAACATTATTTTTAAAGTTTATTGGTGGTTTTTATGAAGTACAGTTGACAAAAATTTATTCGCACTATAAGATTCAACTTATCACGTCATCACATAGTATGTCTGAGTTGTATTTCTTCAATACTACTCCCTTGTAGAGACCAAAGTCAAGTTACTGCAATCTCATGAGAAATTGCTGGTTGCCAATCGCAAGTTGCAATTTTTTGTAGCTGAGACCCTCTAACGGAAGACATAATGGGACTCAATCTTGGCTGATGGCTGCATTACGTTCATTTTTTTGTACTTTGATGACGTCACTGCACGTGGTTGGCGTCGCAGAACTTGGATGTAGGTGCAGCCATCAGCTGGATACCTAATCTTATATAAAATGGAGCTCCCATTATATCTCCCGTTATTAGTGTTTCAGTGAGACATAAAACGGCACAATGAGTTAAAGAATGTGAGTCAGAGTGACTGACGGTCAAGAGACGCCACGCCGCTACACAAAATTGAAACTTGACCCTCGCAAAACAAAGGAAAAGGAAAGATGAAGATATAACAAGGAGGGATGAGTAACGAGGACGAAAAAGATTTAAGGAAATGAGGACTCGAGGATAACAAAGTCAAAAAGAATTTTTTAAGGTGCAAGGGGGAGTTTTTCAATCGAACCAAACTCAGGAACAATTCTACTAAGCAGAACGCAATGATTTCGTAATCCCCAAAAACGAATCTTATAAGAACTTTCGACGTGGACGAAGGGTTCTCTCCTTCTGAAGAACATACGATTATTGTCTATGAGGTGCTTTGAGGAAGCAGTGTCCATCTTTGTTTTGATGTGCTTTCCAACTCTGTTGTTCAATTGTCGCTCGGTTTCACCGATGTAATGGCGGAGCAATTATTGCATCCCTTTAATTTACAGACTCCGTTTCTCTCATTGGGAAGGATGGGATCTTGAATTGTAGGAAGAAGAAACCACTCGCAATCTGAAAGCTTCAGAATACAGGCAAGTTCCTGTGAGAGTTTACTTTTAATAGGGTAATCGAATCTACGTATTTACGTTGGTCTCTGAGCTTCAAAGGACGATATGGAGTCTAGGGCTTCGCGGGTGAGACAGGCTGTAAAAAGCGGTATTCTCATGGGCATAGAAACTAAAAGAGAAACCGTATAGATGGTGATGTCGGAAGACGTGGGTATTTTATAAAAACTAAAATCATGGCAACCTTTAGTGATCGAGTCGAATAGTGTTGATCATAGATCATTTCCTCTTTCTTGCTTTCTTCTTCTGTATATTTTTTTCACCTCCATTTTCTTTTTTTGTCGTCTTTAGACGATGAGAAATTCAAAAACTCTAGACTCTGCTTCTTCAATCTTACCATCAGATATTGTTACCAAATCTTTGGAGAGTACCGGGTTCTGGATAGAAAGTTAACGAAGAAGTACAGGAAAGAGTACTTTATGCAACGTGAGAGGGGAGAAATAGTTTGATATAGGTGCGTAAGAAAAGTAAGGAAATAGTGATTTGAGGTGGGAAATCAAGGTGAGAAGGAAAGCTCTACCCTCGTCAGCTGATATGAGAGTAAAATGCCGTATATAATGTATGATATTCCTCGAATTTAGCATCCTTTTCTTACCTTGTATTTTTACGATAATCACACGGCCAAACGAAGATGGTTCGTTCATTTTTTTTTTTGAACAGAACGCCAAAATATGTATTAAAATATCTAATATTGTGCGGTAGGGCCAAACCAAAAGCACTGGATATCAATGTGACTGCACTGGAACTCATAAACAAACTGTCAAACAAAAGATTTTATTACCAACATTAGGCCACGTGTTAGGGACCGCCAAAGAGTTTTTTAATAGACTACACACGTTCATTTTCGCATTTTCTTCCACCAGCCCGGGGAATCTTCTTCCTCAATTTTAAACAGTGATTGCTTGCTTTACTTAAATTATTATGTTATTGTAATTTTCAATAATAAAATTGGCATAGAAACCATTATGATGAATTTCTTCAATTGTTTTTTGAGCTAACTTATTTTCAAGAAATATATGAAGATTGAACGAGAATTAGAAAATGAAATACACTTGACTGAAGTTTATACAGTTCTTGATGGCACTCATAAATGATATAGAAATGATCTAGATAATTGTATATATCGATGTGCAAATTTACTTTTTGAGAAAGAGGCGTATAGATAGAGACCATAGAAATAGGATTATCTTAATATTCATACTCCTCTCTCTTCTACCAATTCTATTCACTCAATCTTTATTGATCTCTCACGTAGCGCGATACACAAAATATCGATTTTTATTCATCTTTCTTGCGGCAAAATATAATAGGCGTGTCGACGACCGATTATGAAGTCAACAGCAATCAGCACTGTTCAGTCCCCTCGTATTGAAAAAGTATTGTCGCCGTCTCAAAAGTATCGCAACGTCCTGTCGAGGAGGTCGTCGCGTAAAATCCGCCGACATAATTCTGATCGCTTCATCCTAAGCGTGGGAGGTCAACTCTATTAATATTTAGTGCCCGTTTCTTCAGACAGCTGTATTGGGTTTTCAAACACGGTCGCAATAATCCGCAGTCTTTATGCGAACATGTTAAGATGCACTGGTACATATAGGCTTGTATAATATCAAAAAATCACTGCTGTTGGCTATATTTTACACATATTACACCCGTATTCGTTTTTTTTTTTTTTTTTTTTTTTTCTTATAAAAATTGAGAAATCATCACTTAATCAAGATACAGACCCGATAGAGCACGTGCCTACAATTACGTGTCAATGAAGGCATAATGTGTAAGTACTAAAATTGGAAACGAGACGCATTATACATGTATCGGTCCGCGAGAAAACCGTTCTTTCAAGTTTCCTCGTCGTCTCCGCCTTTTTTTAATCTTCATAATGTTCTCAAGAAAAAGAGAGGAATGAGTACCTATAGTATACGCATGCAGCAGCAACCTGTAATATTGTAACCCATCTTTAGTTCTAATAGTTAGTTGAAGTGGTTGAACAGTGAAGGTATACCGGTACGTTACAGGTGTGAAGATGAAGTTTATGTGTGTATGTGTGAAAAAAAAAAAACAAAAGGAGATCGTGGACCACCTAGATGATGAACAAATACGTGACATGTTGCATTAGTTCGACTCAATTCAACACAGCACAGTATATTTACGATTTAGAAAATGGATAAATTTCACGATACACGTTTTCGATGGATAGGTACGGAGTGTACAAATAAACAGCGCACAATTCGTAGATGGAAACTTTCACGCGTTATAAAAGTACTGTAAGTTCCACGAATATTTTCTAGTATGATTTAAATAGGTAGAAATCATAAAGAATTTTCAATTCTGTACTGTTAAAAAAGTTGTGTTGTATCGAACTTTACATGTAGATGGACAAATAATGACTTAAATCAAGGTGCATAGAATACAATTTTGCTAACCGCATGCAAAATTTATCATCAGATGGGTAAATTTTTGCTTCACGTTCTACATCAATTGTGACATATATTACTGCAAAAAAGATTGTGAAGTTCAACGATCGATCAGACCCATTTTTGGCTCCCTCCTACCGCCCTATACCTCTAACAAGTGTACTCGGAAAAATATTAGGAAAAATTCTTAACAAAAGACTTATATGGTACCTCGAATTTAATAACCTCATCTCTGAATATCAGTTCGGCTCACGTAAGAAAAGAAGCACCCAACATGCCCTAGCTGACTTACAATACTGCATACAAGACGCAAGCGTATCTAAATCTAGCCTATACACAGTCTTCTTCGACCTCGAACAAGCTTTCCCCCGAGTCTGGAGACATCTCATTAATAAAAAATAATTCGACCACGGTCTACGTGGCAACCTCCCTAACATCCTCAAAACATTCTTCGAAAACAGATTCATAACAGTAAGAATCCAAGATAAGACTTCATCCCCCCACACTATACAAAACGGTGTCCCGCAAGGATCAGTATTCAGCGTCTTCCTCTTCATGGTCGCCATAAATGATATAACTAAAAACATACAATTCCCCTTAACCCAAAGACTCTACGCAGACGACTACAGCATATCTATCAAGTCTGACTTACCCAGCCGAGTACACCGCCTACTTCAGGAAAACCTCGATAACCTAACTCAATGGACATCCAAAAACGGCTTCCGTTTCGCGGTGAATAAGACACACCTAATCATATTCCGACACAGAAAACCTATACCAACTATTCCCCCGCCACTCAAATTAAACGGAAACACAATCCACACCAAAAACAGTACTAAATTCCTTGGTGTAAATTTCGACCAGACTCAGACATGGACACCACACATAAAATACCTCAGAGGCAAATGCATACCCCAAAAAATACACTCAAACAAGAAACACAAAACCTCTTAAACAATTACCAATCACACACCCACTGCTTCACTGACGGCTCACGACTCAACAACAAGACCGCCTTTGCCTTTTCGATCGACCGTTCAATATTCAAATTCCGCATCTGTGACAGTGCATCTGTCTTCACAGCTGAACTCTTCGCTATCCTCATATGTCTACAAGAAATATCTACTCTCACTCAGAACAATCAATACCTTATAGTCACTGATTCACTGTCGTCCTTTTTGGGTATACAAAATATTTTTTCGAACAATCCAATTATTCAACGAATCCACACCATCATTCACACAATAACGCAAACCTTATCATCTGTCACACTAATCTGGATCCCTGCGCACATTGGACTATCGCAAAGTGACAGAGTAGACAACGCAGCAAAACAGTCAACACATTTCAACAAAATAACACTCAAATGGCAAATTCCATCATCCGATATTAAAAATAACTATCGCGCCCATATACTCAAAAAATGGTCCCATTTCTGGTCCAACCAAACCAATAACAAACCTCTCCCCATAAAAATCGATCCCCCACTCCCAACAGACCATCAAGAAAAGAAACTTCCGTCCTTATACGCCTCAGAATTGGACATACACGACTCACCCACTCATATCTTTTTTTGAATAACTCTGAACCACCAGAATGCCACAAATGCCACCTCGACAAAATTGACGTTAATCACATTTTTACATGCCCCAAACTAAAAACCTTACGAAACACTCACAATATTCCTCATTCCAGAAAAGAGGCATTAACAAATAACGACATTACACTTACAGATCAACTAATACAATTTCTTACCGCATCCGACATCTTCCCCCTCATTTAACCATATGATAGTATCCGTCTTTTCAATAAAACTTTGTCAAGCTAATAGCCCTAGAGCAGCTTCAAAGCTTGTAAAATGAATTTAAAAAAAAAGATACATTTTTTGTTTAGGAATCGATAACTTTTCTCTGACACCTTAGTATATATTTTTGGAATGAACTTTGTGATAAACTGAACGAATGAAATACTCAAAATAGTAAAACGAGGAGTAAACTAAACAAAGCCACAGAAATACGATTACACACTGGAGCGCTTTCGATTAATAAACCATTGTCAACAGTGACATGAAAGCAACTGAAACCAATTACCGCTAGGAAGGAGAACATCCGACGAGATCATGACTGAACCAGCGAGTCATCACGATGTGAATCATACTCATAAACTAATTCAATCAATCCCTCATCAGGTATGTGCCTGTTTAGCACATTTAGGCTGTCGTTATTAAGGTGCCGAATAATTTCAATGTGCTCAAGCGCCGTTCGTTTGAAGTACGAGTTCTCTCTGTGGAGGAGGGTCTCGGACCCCTCTTTATAGCAGTGACCACTGGTAATGAGATGGTCCGCAAAAGCCGACTCCCCCAATTTCTTTTTCTCCCAAGCTTTCTTATGCTCGTCAATTCTAATTTTAAGTTGACGGCCAGTCTCGCCTATGTATATCCCTTTACAATCATTACAATTCACCTTGTAGACACCACTTTTTTCGAGCAATGGGATAGGGTCCTTCAATTTGACAAAAAGACTTTTTACAGTATTAAGGTTATAATAAGCTGGTCGGAACCCAAACGGGCGGAGTACGCTACCTAATTTAGAAGAAAACTTCCCCAAGAAGGGGAGCCTTATCCAACGCTTCCTACTCTCCAATGTCGGATTGCGGGGGAGGGAGGTAGTGGAGTCCAGGCATTTCCGAGTCAACTTCCTCCGGACCATGAGGTCAATGTCTATGCTCACCTCATTCACTCTGGCCAAATGCTTTATAGTCGATAGCTCCCTTTGAAAGGCGGTCTGACCAAGCGGAATACTGGTCAACCGGTGGACAAAGCTATTGAATGCAGCGGATTTATGGGCGACAGGGCAGAATGATCTGCCGTGGACAGTAGTATCGGTCGTTGTAACTTTCCTATAGATGGCGAATTCATGGACACCGTCTCTATTGGAGATCGTGAGGTCCAAAAAATTAATAGATGAACCGCCCACTTCCAATGTGAATTTGATGGAAGAATACTGATTATTGATATACTTAAGGAACTCCAAAAGGAGATCTCTGGGACCGGTCCACGCACACAAAACATCATCGACGTACCTGCGCCAATAGTGTATATGACCCAAAAGCACATGGCCAGAGGAAAAAAGATCTAGCTCAAATTTTGACATAAATACCTCCGAGATGAGGGATCCCAGAGGAGAGCCAATAGGAATGCCAACCTCCTCAGGAAACTCAAAAAACTTACCCTCAAATTTGCAAAAATTGGGAGACCAGCAGATGTTAAGCAAGTTGAAAAATTCCATCAATTCTTCATGACGGATATTAAATTGTACCAAAAGGGTACCCATATATTGCATAGCAGTGGCTCTAGGAATATTGGGGAATAAGCCGACCACATCGAAAGAGCAAAGGGACGAATCCGGCGGGAAAGTTTCATCTTTCAGCCCATCAGCCAAAGACACCGAATTCTTCACAGAGTAGGGAGACTCGAAATCTATTCTAGATTTAAACCATCGGTCTAGATACTTCGCCAAAGAATAAGTGGGGGAGGACACAAATGAAACGACCGGGCGCATCGGGGTATCCTGTTTGTGAATCTTCGGTAGCCCGTATAATAGAGGAGGCACCGGGTTAGGCTCAAGGAGCAACTTTTTTAGAGCAGGAGTTTTAATAATAAATTCACAATTATTAATGACACGTCTTACTTCTTTTACGTGTTTTGGAAAATTGAAATTAGCATTTTCTTTAGCCCCACATTGGCTGAGAACGTCGTAAACCTTGGAGACGTACGAGGACCTATCCATTACAACAATGGCATTACTTTTGTCAGCCTTTGTAATGGTTAAGCCCTCCTCCCTGACCCTCCTCTTAATCTTCTTAATCACATCAGAAGCAAGGTCATTTATACGAGGGAGGGGGGTATTACGGACGAGAGCAGCACAAGTTTTTTGGGTATTGACCCCAGGCCCAATTTTTATTTCGAGGTCCGCAACTACATTAGCGAGAGTGTCGGCATTATTGAGGGGGGGTAGCCCGAATTTTAGACCTTTCTCCAGGAGATTCATCTCGTCACTATCGAACTCGGCATTGCTGCAATTTATAACACGCGGTTGAAACCTTTGGGTGACGCTGACGTCAGAACTTACATCCTGGACCGCGGAGGCTTTCAATTTTTGGAGGGAACAAATTTTCTTGTTTTTCTTTCGTTTCAACTTTGCCTCAAAAGACCGACATTTAACGTTAACAGATTTAATGAACAGATCCAACTCACCCGGATGCAGCATACCAGAAAGTTTGGAATGAACCATCAGGTTCAACCTTGTGGTGATATTCATCTTACCATGCCACCTCCGTAATTCAGTGCGGATCCACTTTTCTGTTAAGAATTTTTCCAATTTTTCAGCGGTCTGGTTGCAGTCAGAGAAGAGCCTGAATTTAACGAACTTTGGTTTCAAATGCAATTTCAAGCATTTCCGAAGGAACCAAATATGGGAGGTGAACGACAGCCTTTGGTTTCGAAACTTTACAAATAGGAACCGTAAATACGCCTCATTAGCGTCATTAATAGATTTTATACGGTCCTGCAAGTTATGGCCAAGCATACTGAACGAATGAAATACTCAAAATAGTAAAACGAGGAGTAAACTAAACAAAGCCACAGAAATACGATTACACACTGGAGCGCTTTCGATTAATAAACCATTGTCAACAGTGACATGAAAGCAACTGAAACCAATTACCGCTAGGAAGGAGAACATCCGACGAGATCATGACTGAACCAGCGAGTCATCACGATGTGAATCATACTCATAAACTAATTCAATCAATCCCTCATCAGGTATGTGCCTGTTTAGCACATTTAGGCTGTCGTTATTAAGGTGCCGAATAATTTCAATGTGCTCAAGCGCCGTTCGTTTGAAGTACGAGTTCTCTCTGTGGAGGAGGGTCTCGGACCCCTCTTTATAGCAGTGACCACTGGTAATGAGATGGTCCGCAAAAGCCGACTCCCCCAATTTCTTTTTCTCCCAAGCTTTCTTATGCTCGTCAATTCTAATTTTAAGTTGACGGCCAGTCTCGCCTATGTATATCCCTTTACAATCATTACAATTCACCTTGTAGACACCACTTTTTTCGAGCAATGGGATAGGGTCCTTCAATTTGACAAAAAGACTTTTTACAGTATTAAGGTTATAATAAGCTGGTCGGAACCCAAACGGGCGGAGTACGCTACCTAATTTAGAAGAAAACTTCCCCAAGAAGGGGAGCCTTATCCAACGCTTCCTACTCTCCAATGTCGGATTGCGGGGGAGGGAGGTAGTGGAGTCCAGGCATTTCCGAGTCAACTTCCTCCGGACCATGAGGTCAATGTCTATGCTCACCTCATTCACTCTGGCCAAATGCTTTATAGTCGATAGCTCCCTTTGAAAGGCGGTCTGACCAAGCGGAATACTGGTCAACCGGTGGACAAAGCTATTGAATGCAGCGGATTTATGGGCGACAGGGCAGAATGATCTGCCGTGGACAGTAGTATCGGTCGTTGTAACTTTCCTATAGATGGCGAATTCATGGACACCGTCTCTATTGGAGATCGTGAGGTCCAAAAAATTAATAGATGAACCGCCCACTTCCAATGTGAATTTGATGGAAGAATACTGATTATTGATATACTTAAGGAACTCCAAAAGGAGATCTCTGGGACCGGTCCACGCACACAAAACATCATCGACGTACCTGCGCCAATAGTGTATATGACCCAAAAGCACATGGCCAGAGGAAAAAAGATCTAGCTCAAATTTTGACATAAATACCTCCGAGATGAGGGATCCCAGAGGAGAGCCAATAGGAATGCCAACCTCCTCAGGAAACTCAAAAAACTTACCCTCAAATTTGCAAAAATTGGGAGACCAGCAGATGTTAAGCAAGTTGAAAAATTCCATCAATTCTTCATGACGGATATTAAATTGTACCAAAAGGGTACCCATATATTGCATAGCAGTGGCTCTAGGAATATTGGGGAATAAGCCGACCACATCGAAAGAGCAAAGGGACGAATCCGGCGGGAAAGTTTCATCTTTCAGCCCATCAGCCAAAGACACCGAATTCTTCACAGAGTAGGGAGACTCGAAATCTATTCTAGATTTAAACCATCGGTCTAGATACTTCGCCAAAGAATAAGTGGGGGAGGACACAAATGAAACGACCGGGCGCATCGGGGTATCCTGTTTGTGAATCTTCGGTAGCCCGTATAATAGAGGAGGCACCGGGTTAGGCTCAAGGAGCAACTTTTTTAGAGCAGGAGTTTTAATAATAAATTCACAATTATTAATGACACGTCTTACTTCTTTTACGTGTTTTGGAAAATTGAAATTAGCATTTTCTTTAGCCCCACATTGGCTGAGAACGTCGTAAACCTTGGAGACGTACGAGGACCTATCCATTACAACAATGGCATTACTTTTGTCAGCCTTTGTAATGGTTAAGCCCTCCTCCCTGACCCTCCTCTTAATCTTCTTAATCACATCAGAAGCAAGGTCATTTATACGAGGGAGGGGGGTATTACGGACGAGAGCAGCACAAGTTTTTTGGGTATTGACCCCAGGCCCAATTTTTATTTCGAGGTCCGCAACTACATTAGCGAGAGTGTCGGCATTATTGAGGGGGGGTAGCCCGAATTTTAGACCTTTCTCCAGGAGATTCATCTCGTCACTATCGAACTCGGCATTGCTGCAATTTATAACACGCGGTTGAAACCTTTGGGTGACGCTGACGTCAGAACTTACATCCTGGACCGCGGAGGCTTTCAATTTTTGGAGGGAACAAATTTTCTTGTTTTTCTTTCGTTTCAACTTTGCCTCAAAAGACCGACATTTAACGTTAACAGATTTAATGAACAGATCCAACTCACCCGGATGCAGCATACCAGAAAGTTTGGAATGAACCATCAGGTTCAACCTTGTGGTGATATTCATCTTACCATGCCACCTCCGTAATTCAGTGCGGATCCACTTTTCTGTTAAGAATTTTTCCAATTTTTCAGCGGTCTGGTTGCAGTCAGAGAAGAGCCTGAATTTAACGAACTTTGGTTTCAAATGCAATTTCAAGCATTTCCGAAGGAACCAAATATGGGAGGTGAACGACAGCCTTTGGTTTCGAAACTTTACAAATAGGAACCGTAAATACGCCTCATTAGCGTCATTAATAGATTTTATACGGTCCTGCAAGTTATGGCCAAGCATACTGAACGAATGAAATACTCAAAATAGTAAAACGAGGAGTAAACTAAACAAAGCCACAGAAATACGATTACACACTGGAGCGCTTTCGATTAATAAACCATTGTCAACAGTGACATGAAAGCAACTGAAACCAATTACCGCTAGGAAGGAGAACATACTTTGAAATCTGTATCTGGAGCACTTTTGGGAGTCAGTTCCCTGGAATACATGCATCGAGAATTTTCAAAATTTGTATTTCACTCATTACGCTCATTTCATTAAAATTACTTTCTCATGAGTTTGAAAAAAGATAATACTTTTGGAAAACTTGTACGAACAAAAAGTATATGGACACCGTTAAAAATTTTGAACACAGAATCATTCAGGGCAAGAAAATGAAAACTGCTTGGCATAATGTGATTTGTGTAGGGTCTTTTAAAATTCTGTTATTTTTTGAGAAAACCCCCCAAAAAAAGTCCAGACTATAACGGATTAAAACCTGTCAAAATGGACGAGCAAGCGCAATTTTAGAATCCTGTTTCACTCTCACTTTTGAGAGCTTTTTGGGAATTGATGAGGAACTTTTTCTATGAAAGGTATACGGTTCGCCGGGCAGCTTATCAACCTAGCGGAACTTTATTAAGAAATGGGGAAACATAAATTGCACGTTGACATAAAATGAATAAACGATGAAAACAAAACGATAAAATCAAGTGTCAGAACGTTAGAAAATTAATGAATTAACGTTACATGTAGCACGATTTTTTACAATAAAATAACTTTAACTTGAGATGAGATCCACGATTGAGAAATACACTGCTCATTTTTTTTTTTTTGATTTTCAAGATCAAAAAATGTAATGCACTTTTCTGTTACTACAATAGTACTCAATTACGTCCAAGTAATATAATAAGAAAAAATTTTATTGTACTTATCTACTTTTTTTTTCTTAATATTATCGTGATGAAACTTTTTTTTTTTTTTTTTTTTTTAAAGAAATTCCAATTATTTCAATGTTTAATAGGTAGGTACAGCTTTTTAAAATTTTTTGTTGTTCAAATTATTTTTTAATGGAGCCACAATTTTTTTAATCAATATAATTATATTATTATTATTATTATTTATTTTATTTTATAGTGGTGCCACCTACAGTCCACGGACCAATTACAGGTGACACCACTTTTGAAATTACATAATTATAAAGATAATAGTAGGCCTAACAGTAATAAGTAAAAATAATAATAATATTAATAATAATAATAATCTTGATTATAATAATAATGACAGTAATAGTAATAGTAATAATAATATTAGAAAAAAAAAAAAAAAAATTATAATAATAAAAAAAATAAATAAATAAACAAATAAAAAATAATAATAAGATTATAATTAGTAATAATAACAATGATAATTAGTAATCATTTTATCGTGCATCCATTTATGTTATCGTTCGTATCTTCTTTATTTGGAGAATTCATTTTTTAATTGTTTCATTTTTTTTCTCTGTCGTTCTCACGCACTATTTTATCGGACGATTAAATGACACCCTTGAGAAATTTCTGTGCTGTCACGCCAGAAAAACGGTGGGTATACCCTTTGAAGTTGAAATAGTGCTTCACCTAATCATCTATAGATGGCGGGAGTTTGGCGAGGCTTACTAAAACCCGCACCTACTATTGCATGTATCCACCTTTCAAGGTATCGGGTCAATAACAGGAGAAAGCCTCACCTAATCATGTATTCGAGGCTATAACCGCAAGCGCTCCGATATTGAAATTGAAGCTGTGTTATTCTTCAATAATCACCTACTTATTTATTTAGAAAAAAATTAGTTCCTCCACAAATTGAAATAACTTCCCAATAATTGGCGGCGGTTGACTTTTGTAGTACCTCGAGTCCTACGATACATAAAGTTATATTAACGTTTTTGTACAAAATACAGGTTGCTCTCATGTCCCTTAAACAAATAAATAAATGCAAAAGCAAATAAAACGCAGTACAAAAAGAATTTCAGGTCGTGTCAGTTTCAACAACAGCTCTATCCTACGTCACGTGATAAATTTGAAAATTTTGAACACGACATACCAGCGACACTATTTCCTTATGCAGGAAGGCTGCAATTCTGGCTTATCAACAATCCACCGCTTTATTGTCCACGGAGGTACTTTACAGAAGTGTCATAATTTTTTTATGAAGTATCGCAGGTATTACGGTCTACGTTTATAAACGTTGGAATATTAATTTTAGTTAATGTCTCATTAGTTTGTCCTAAGCTAACATTGTCATTTGTGCGCAAATCTTTTTTATTTATACATATATTAAGTATTTATTTTTACTTTATCTTTCAAAATTACGGTATTGACGCGTTGTACACATATTGTCCCCACATCATCGCGCAACATCGACCGATTATTTGAGTATTGGTTTCATAGCATCGAGCCATCACGTTCACCTCACTCGTGTTGATACTTTTTATGACTGAAAAATAAATGACAACCTCATTACGTATGGATTTTATTATATCTTCGTTAATGGTCTGCTTTAATAATGATACAAGATTATTACAACGCGTAGAAGATTGCGAACGTCGGAACACAATAGATCGCTTACTCTTCAGGTGTGCACGGACGAGATACTACAGAAGAGTGACAGTTCGACTATACTCAGAAGAGAATGAAAACGAAATAAAATCACTTGAAATATTGTGACATTCATGTGAAGGCTTGTTTGTAAACATGGCTCACATTTGGAATGCGTTTTCAATACAGTGGACAATCCAAAGCGCCTTATAATCATAAAAAAAAAAAAAATATGGAAACTTTTTAACGGATACTTATCCCTTTTTTTTTTTTGAGTATCATATTTTTGAGATTGCGGTCGAACGAAGATAACCTTTCCAGAATACATTTCTGTATTCTATACCAAAAAGTTCATCACTCGAGTAGTTTGGGTCACTTATATTGCGTACATCATCGTTATTGTCACAATTTATATAAACAAATTTTCAAACAATTTTTTTTTCTTGGGTATGAGTAATATTTAGTACAGCGGCCGACGTGAATTTGGTGGTCAATGATCATCAATTAAGTAGTTTTTGAGGAATCTTTTTTTGTCACCACATCTTTCAAACTATCAAATCACCTCTCTTGAATCTAATCTAACGCTATCTACATTGTATTAATGATACGCATTCAGAATGAGTCAAATCCATAATGTCGTCAAATTTTGTCAGAATACAGGCCCATAGCCCTCTAGCGATGTCATACGCCTTCCCTAGCCACAAATCAAATTCTTGAAAAAAATATCTCTGCTATACACTGAATAAAGCAGAAAATCAACCCCCTGAACTTTCATAGAGCCCGCATTGCAAATTTACTGTGGCAACTGGTCTGTCTGTATTTTCTATATTGATTGGATTCAGTTTGGAATCATGATCATTTCTTCATCCCAGACACGAGTTCGGTCGTGAGCAGAAAATACTGTTCAATATGATAAAAAAAAATTTAGATGCTATTGGCAGTAGGGAACCTGCAAATTTCGTGCTCCGTGGCAAAAGAGGTACCTAAAGTTTTCGTGCGCGGAACTTCTTTTGAAGGTCGAAATTTTTCCCAAGTCCCTCTCTTATCATAATATTATTATGTAACTCGGAAATTGAAATTTTTCAAAGTTCCCTTCCTATTATGTATAGCTCGGAAGTCCACCTTAACCTTCAGTTGATGACGTCACCAACCTCAGATGCGCTCGCGGACACGGGAATTTCTAAAGATACCCTCCAACAAAAGCGATAGCGGGTTCCCCGCTAAAAAATAATTTGTTCCTTTTGATAGATCAGAGTTGGCCTATATTTTGAATTGAAAATTAAAGTATTGTATTGTGTAAATGAGCGCAGCGGTATTCGACCAGCTGCGCAGTCTACTTGCCAAATTGAACTACTCCGCGATCGACGTATCCTGCTGGGAGATACCATGGAACTCTATCTTGTATAGGATTAAGTCTCCATCCAGCTAATGGCTGCACTTGTATTTAATTTCTGCATTTTTGTCGTCAACGTACGGTGACGATGAAGCACGTTGACCATCGGAATGGACTGAAAATTTATATCTAAGTCAAAATTGCGTCGATATACTGTTCAAATCGACTGTGTATAAACGTCGACGTAAGGCCGATGTCGACTCCATTTTGATTCAATTTTTAAAAAACTTCAAGCCGACTTCTTTGAATTTTTCGTCGATCTAAAATCGACTGCTCTGTTGCGTTGATTAAGAGTTGATTCGTAGTTCTCGGATGGTCGACCTCAAATCGACGTCGATTTGAGGACGATTACCAAACACGCTGTGGTAATTGTGTACCGACTTCATATCAAAAGCTCTATTGTGTCGACCAAAAGTTGATTTGTTGTTCTCTAGTGATGACGTACGCTGGTCGACTTTAAATCTAGGTTCAGAGTCGATATTATACAGTCACCCCCTGTAGCATTCTGTCTATTTGGTGACTTTGCTATACTCGCAGATAGAATGCGTAGTCATAATCGTATATTGAGGGCCGTTCAAATTCCCGATTATGCTTGACCAGAGCAGTAATGTCTAAATCACCATAACTTTGACGTCGATTTTCTGTCAGCATTTTTTTTTTTAGTGTCGATTCTGAAATGCTATTAATTTCCGAGTCGATATCGATTGTAGTTGACTTTTGGTCGAAATAACGTGTTGATTCGGTGTTGATCTGATGTTCCAGCCCAATTTCCCGAATCCGTTGTCTCTAAACCCATTTTCCCAAAAGCCCAAATTCCCGAATGTTCAATTTCCCGGCAGCCATTGACCCGAAACCCACTGACCCGAATGGCTAATTTCCCGACACCCATGTTCCCGAATCCAATTTCCCGAAAAGCATGTTCCTGAATGGCTAATTTCCCGACACCCGTTTTACAGTTATATTTATATAATAATTGACTGAACAAACTGTTTATTGAAGAAGACGTCAAAGCTTAGGCAATGTGCACATTATGGGCGATATTCCGCAAGTAATCTATTATAGTGTCGCTCGACTTGTAATCGTTATACTCGAGGACAATATTTCTTATTCTCGTTTGTAGCTCTAGCCATTTTATTTTCGGGCTAGCTTTCACTTTTCTTCCGAGGGACAGCTCAGCGAGGCTGGTCTCGGTGTTCGCCTGCTCCTTTTGTAGCTCTTTAAGGAAGGTGTACATATCGGGGTGGAACTTCCCCAGGAGCAGGCGGAACCTATTGTGCCAGCCTTCGCTGGCGTTGTTTGTCTTATGAGCGTCGAGTATCGCGTCGTCGTAATGGTTCCAGTCTTCTGGTGGAAATCTGGGCGCAACCCGAGGCCTGCGGCCTCGTCCCGGCCTGCCAGTGACGTAGTACAAGGAGAAGTACTCCATGAATTCGATTAGTTCATCTGGTACCTGGAAATTGAATCCGAAAATTGGAACTTTCGTGAAAATGAATTTCGGGAAATTGGACTTCTCCGGGACATTGGATATTCGGGTTAGTGGGTTTCGTGAAAGTGGCTTTCAGGAAAATGGACATTCGGGAATTTGGGCTTTCAGGAGAATGGGTTTCGGGACAACGGATTCGGGAAATTGTACGGTAAAGGTTCATCGGGAAGTCATATCTCAAATAAGCTCATTTCTTCACTTTGGTCAAATAATTTACGAATATGTGGACTTAGGGAAGTTAAAAAATAACGAAAAACGTACAAATCTTTGCTCCTTTAGTCGCTGAGTTGTTTTGGTGACCGCCTTGTACGCAAGACGTCTACAAGATTTGCGGTCGAAATGGACGGAACTAAATTTTAGTCGACTTCCGGTCAAAATAACGTCGGTTCCACGTCGATCGGACGTCAAATCGACTTCGATTTTGAGTCGACAAGGCTCATCGCGGCAGACTCATCAACTCTAAAGCTATAATACTATATAAGATAGAAACCAATTACATCTCCCGTTATAATGTCTTACTTTGAGGAAAAAAATCAACAACACTTACGTTGAATAAAGCTAGCGGGAAACCTGTGTTATTAGAAGATCTTTCGATTTCGATCACCGATTTTGGTAATCGACTTTTTTATACTCGCCGATTTTGCAGGTAATTCACTTTTTTTATATTTGATTAGGTCGAAAGCTCTTCAAGTACCACTGACATCATGGCGCAGTGTGAGAGTCGTAATTTTTCGTAATCGTATCTACGGTTCCCCAAAGGAAATTTTCTCTATTCTCTAAAGTAAATTCGAGCCCCTTCCCCCTGTGATAGTTTTAGTCCAATTCGCAAATTTTCCTCCGTAGTAGCTCAAAGTTCGAACCAAAAATTGCAAGACAGATGGTAGACAAATACCCCGTCAAAAAATAACCTCCCCCCCCCCAGTGCAAAAATGCTTGATCAATACGAGATCTTGGATTATTTTTGCGATTTCTGGAGAAAATTGCGACCTCCTCGAAATGCCCTCGTGATCGACCGATTGAGTGACGTAGGTTGTAGCTTGTAGTTCTTAGGTGCAGGAGTTGCAAAAGTCGAGCGCCATCGTCTTGAAGGATAATCGCTCTCAAGAAAAACGACTGCCATATCGGATGCTGTCATCATGTACTTAAAGAAAAATATTTTTTATATAATTTTGGATCGCGTGTAATTGAAAACTATATTTCCATGAATAATACTTGAAAGAAGCCAAACGCGAATCTTGTCTCCAAATTATAGGAAAGGATAAAATAACGACAGAATAGCAAGAAGCTTAAGGGAAACGATTTACCGAAGAAGCGATTGCATGGTCATCTTAAAACCTTTAAAAATAACTTGCTTTAACACTACGCCGACAATGAAATATACTCGAACATGTATCTTACAATATTCTATACGATTGTGGCACACTTACGCTAATCGTAAGTTTCAGCCATAATAAACGATTAACGGGACAATAGGACCAACATTCACTGTCGCCATATATATGGGTGAGCCTCTCGATATAAAGCGGACCTTTGTCGTCCAATCCACGCCCGTAATACGCGAAATCGCGTGCTGTTTCTCCCTCTATCACGTATCCGTCGTCGTATGTACCGATTATAATTCATTCGGAATCGTAAACTTGAAAGCACACCCAGTCAGAAACAACGTACGCGAAATATGTATAGAATGCTCGTAGATTAGAGAGAACCAGTCGAACTGCCTATTGAAAGTAGTGTAGCCGAATTTAGAAAGACGCGGGTAGTCGAGGAAGGGATTCAATACACACTACTGCAGAACGATGAATGATTGTTCAAAAATCTTTATTTTTCATTACGCGTTTTTAATGACTTGGAGCATTACAACTGTACGCACCCAAGTTGGCTCACAGCTAAATTTATGTGTGGCCCATCATTCAGTCTCTCTTATCGTATTCGCGTGCGCGCGTGCGCATACATCCAGATCAATCATGATAAGACCGAAAAAGTATGCCTTTACCAATCGCTGCCCACACAGCTGTAGGCCTCTGTTTGAAGAATAGTCGAAAATAAGTGCGTAATTTTTCATAATAAAAAAAGAAGATAGGCAAAGGTATATCGGTGTACGTATAGGTTCATATTTCGTGCTCTGTATCGGCACAATGGTTCGCTCTGTAAGAAGTACCGAAAAAAATGTATATTATATTATGAATATTTAATTTCATTCTCGTTTCGGCCTCGTTCTCGTTCCAGTTCACCGAGGATCGATCATCACGATCAACTTGAATGTTAAAAATCGACGATGTCGTGTGAGATCCTCTCGAACATTTCAGCGAGATCACCACAAGCTGTAATTAATTAGGTTTGAAAGAAAAATTACGTAGCGTAGGAGGTAAAGAGTATAGTGTAGAATTTAGAAAGCATACCGACAGTCAAATTTTCTGGTAACGAACGCGGTGATGCGCTCATATTTTTCAAAAAAAGACTAATTACATCCCATTCCGATCGTCGAAATTCACAAACTACGAACTCTCGCAGTTACGAGCATTTTTTTTTTTTTTACCATCATCGTCATCTTTAATGAGTACCTCGGGAGGAGAAATTTTCTTCTCAATGTTCATCCGTCAATCAGCACATAATTTTGAAAATTGTTGGCCTTTTACTCTTAGTTTTTTGGAAAAGCTTTAAAGTGACCCAAAACTTGTTTACTTGATTGTGCAGGTAGTAGCGGAGAGGAAACCGAAACTGAATCCGAACCTGGCATTACCCTTAAGCGCAAACAACGTCGAAGTCGAACTACTTTTACCGGAGAACAGTTAGACGAATTAGAGAGAGCCTTCCAACGAACTCAATATCCAGACGTGTATACCAGAGAAGAACTCGCCCAAAGGTAATTGGAAAAATTTATTTCATATAAACATAATATACCTACATCCCATCGGTTTATTTTTGTCGTGAGATTGATCTTCGTTTTCCTAATCATTTGCCTATTTTCATTATGCGTACAATTGTCTGCTTGCAGCACGAAGTTAACAGAAGCCAGAGTACAAGTATGGTTCAGCAATCGTCGTGCACGCCTGAGGAAGCAACTCAGCAGTCAGCAGCTAAACGCTTTCAACTCTATGTCATTACAATCGGCATTTGCTCCATCTCAGTATCCTCCACCTCCTCCACCATCGCATCAAGAAGTTACCGCCAATTTCTCGTCTCAAAGTGAGTACACATATATCATTATTGCTTTATGGCTAGCATAGTTGAAACGAATTCTTTTCTGGACTCGGAAATGAATTTTATGAAAATCGGTACTGGTAATACTGTACCTCGACTCATTGTTTATCAACATTCGGAAAGAAATGCGATGTTCGTTTATGAATGCCTGCCATTTTTCCTATTGAGTACGTAGGATAATGCGGGGTTCGTCTGTGTACAATAGGAAGTAATGTACGATGAGCTAAGAGTAAGGGACTCGTGTACATAAAAGAGGGTTATCATTAATGTTAATGGTCGGAAAACTTGTGATGTATGTGGTGTATATGCAACATCCGACAACGGCCAATCGCGACTCTCGTTGATATGTACCCTCTTAGTGGATGTGTCACTTTCGAATAAATTATTAATTATTATTGTATGCGTTTCCTATTATCTTCTCGCGTGATTTCTACAGACGCGATCGGTTCGGGAGAGAATGATACGCGTATTTTTATGATTCATAGGGGTGCCGAGGTTGTGCAGAAACCATATTTATTACGCGAGTGTAGGAACTGTATTGTTTGAGTGTATTTAGGAAGGCGCAAAGAACGATAATGTTCCTATTTTTTCTTCGGTTTCGAATCTAACAATTTTTCGAGTCAGTTGCGTTGTTTCTCGTTTGTTCGAACGAAATTTATATACCTAATTTAATTACGGTACAGTAGTTTAAATACAATGTACTCAAATAGAACAGAATCTTTTTTACCTTAGAAGGCATTATAAAATGCAAATAAATTCGAATTTATCGTTATCATGAAATCAGTTTCTGTCGCAAGAAACGGAGACCGATTTCAATAATATTTTTTTAATTTGAATTCTTGTGGATTCGTTGCCAAAAGAAAAGTAATGAATATTTTTCTTCGGATCAGTGAAGAGGAAGAGTGAGAGGAGGGAGAGAACAGGAAAACTTTGAGCGCGGAGATATGCGTTGCGCTACTTCTTGTGAACTATTCCCATTGTTGTAGTGGATGCAGAATTATTAAAAATTTAATAGAGAGATACTTTTATTATTCTTTTTTTTTTTTTTGTATGTACTATGTGGAGAAAAAAATTACTCGAGAAGGTTGAATTTTTGCAGCCATCGACTCTCTCGTATGAGTCAATCAACTTGCCTGAATTCATTGTTTTGAAAGATTATTGCGTTCTACCACCCCACCGCATACTTTTCGATGTAATAATTACTGTGTATACTTCTATTGCAATAAAAAAAAAAACTGGAAATTCCAAAAAAAAAAACTCCGAGCTTGGTCTCGTAAACTATCTTAATAGAAGAAAAATTATTAAAGGAAAAGAGGTGGGGATTTATCTTGTCGAACTCAATTTAGTGTCGATTGACATTGTAAGTAGTTCAAGAATATTTTTTCAAACTCCCAGTGGAAATCAGCTCAAACTAAAACTTTCTGCGGAGTGTTAGAAATAATTTAGGGAAATGGTCTGGAGGACTGATATTCCGCTCCAGTAATCTTTCGTTCTTTGGATGACCAAGTTGTGACCATTTGTTTATGATTTTTTTTTAACAGGGAACCTGTTTTATGGGGGGCTATTTGAGAAATCTGCCGTGCGCCGTGCGCCGTCCGCCGTCCAGCGAAAAACTTAGAAAAATTTCGACCCTCGAGCCATATATGATAGGAGAAGGACTTAGAAAAATTTCGACTTTCGAGCTATATATGATAGAAGGGGGACTTAGAAAAATTTCGACTCTCGAGCCATATATGATAGGAGAGGGACTTAGAAAAATTTCGACTCTCGAGCTATATATGATAGGAGGAAGACTTAGAAAAATTTCGACTCTCGAGCCATATATGATAGGAGAAGGACTTAGAAAAATTTCGACTTTCGAGCTATATATGATAGGAGGAAGACTTAGAAAAATTTCGACTCTCGAGCCATATATGATAGGAGAAGGACTTAGAAAAATTTCGACTTTCGAGCTATATACATATGATAGAAGGGGGACTTAGAAAAATTTCGACTCTCGAGCTATATATGATAAGGGGGACTTAGAAGAATTTCGACTCTCGAGCCATATATGATAGAAGGGGGACTTAGAAAAATTTCGACTCTCGAGCCATATATGATAGGAGGGGGACTTAGAAAAATTTCGACTCTCGAGCTATATATGATAGGAGGGGGACTTAGAAGAATTTCGACTCTCGAGCCATATATGATAGAAGGGGGACTTAGAAAAATTTCGACTCTCGAGCCATATATGATAGGAGGGGGACTTAGAAAAATTTGGAGTTGGTCTAGGCCTTCTTTTTACTACCTTTCTCCAAATCTAGGCTTCCTTGAATTTTCAATACCAAATCTCATTCGAATCATAAAACAGGTTCCCTGCGTTCCTCGTTTAACTTCGTTAAGGAAGCCGTTATTTTTTTTTCTTGACTAGATCATGTGGTTTGAAGTCAATGAATCAATTGAAAACCTATATACATATTCGAGTCGAATTCTACGGTCAAAATTTCGAAACCCTTAATGTAGGTCTAGATTTTTCAGAATCCGAGCCCTCAGAAAAGAGTAGTCCTGAAGCTTAGAATTGTAGGTGGCGTTCCAAGGTAAAGCAAAGACTTCAACAAAGGGAAGAAGGACCTGGACGTACCTTCCAAGACCAATTCTCATGCATAAAAGTCGGGTTCAGGGTTGAAATATTTTAAAATTGTTGGTAAATCTGGTCATGGTCGAAGTCCCAGGTACACTTACTATTTAGTAGAAATTTTGATCAAGATGCTGCCACAAAATTACGATAGATTGTACGGGGAAGGGTTGAAATCAAGACTATTTGAAATTCGATTGAGAGTAGAAGTTATTCACTATACGGAAGTGGATAAAAACTGTACTTCTTCGAACTTTTACCCAATCACGACATCCATAAAAATTTCTATTACACCAAACGATATTTACGAGTTGCCTCATCTGAATGCACGTTTATAGAAGGTTGTTTTATATTACAAAATGTATAAAATCCCCTCACTGCTTCGACGCATTACTTTGCGATTGTTGGGAATGAAAGTAAGAATTTTTCAAATCAAATAAGATGAACAAGTAGTACCTATAATATACACTTATAATTTTGTAGAACCCCTGCATAGACGATATATATCTAAAAATTTTATAGCTTAGCGATTGTCCACGTTCTCATCATATTGTATACATATAAAATGCTGATTCATCGCGTGTAGTGTATAATATGTAGAAAGATTAATGTTTATTATTAACATTTCACCGACAAAATATTTTTCAGTATTCTATTCGAACAGTCCTTCTAACCCCAATCTATTGTTTGATTTCTATTTCTCAGATCACACACCGTCGTGGTCCGCGCAAACATCAACTTACCCAACGCCACCATCATCCTTAGGAGGATATAGCTCCATGTATCCAGTCAGTTCACCGGCTACTACAGAGTCGATATCGCAGTTTACCGGATACCCTACCCAAACTAATCATTGTTCAACCTGGTCAAGACCGTCGAGTACAACGAAACCTTTAGACGTTCCGTCGCCTTGGTCGGATAATTATAGGTATATATTGAGTTCAGATGAAATATACATACATATTCCACGATAAAAATTAATTGGTGTAATTTTTTTGTAGCAGTCTATTCGCCACGAGTGGTCAAATGTACAACTCTAGTTCAAGTCTCACGACTCCAAATTCGCCGTCAGAAGCCAAGTCGGGATATCCGTATTTTGGTCAGTTGAGTAGTATGGAAGCAGGTCTAGTCTGCGGCCGTACTCATTAAGATGAGCGAATAAGTCTCATTTCTGGTTTGGCAATTACCTCGCTATCCAAATTTTTATAACCAAAGAATTATTTATCGTATAAGTCCAATTCATTGTTATTTGTACAGTATAGCCTATATAAGGCGATGTTAGAACTGTTGTACATAAAGGCTCTCATGTTCATTTGTACCTATGTAGGAAATGATAACATTGTAGATAATTCTAGTGTATTGAGTGTTCGTAAATTGTAACATTTTCGCACTGAATGGAAACAATGTATGTAAATTGATGAAGATTAATAAAATTATCTTCTTTTATTTATCAACATTTTTACTCTTTACTTTTTGAAAAGAAATTCATCTTGGTATGAGGTGAGAATAATTCTACTAAGCTTTAAAATCAAAAACTTGGAAATGATAGTAGGTACAACAGAGGAACCTATTTGGGAACCGGAGAGTTCTATCGGGAATCGTTATTAGAGAGTAGCGATTGCGAGTTTTTTCCTCCTTGATTTTTGAAGAAATCGGATTTTAATACGTCAGAGCAGACGAGCTCGTTCAAGATTTTTCAACGTATGACTTTCTTGTGAGTGAAAAATTTAAATGCTCAAGATCTACGTTCTTTATTAATACAGACGGTTAAATCGGGTTGATTTGCGGGAGGCGTAACTTTTAGTACTTAGTTCTCGGGCTGCGCATGGGACGATCCTGTCAAACGCAGATCTACATTGGTCCTTGAAACTATGGTGGCTTGAAAAATAAATTAGAAGTTACAGATACACCTGAGTTTTTGACGTTGATTTCTAATGAAAACTAAAAAATTTCCTTAATTCCTGCCAATCTAAGAGTTCTATAAGATCAAGGGTCCTTGTATTGTACTGGTAGACACAAAGGTAATTAGGTACCGAACTGCGTACCCTAAATAATATTAGAGCGTATACGTACGTTGAAACTTTTCTGAAATATGCATATTAAACATCACCATTGACAGAATAATTCGATTGACTCCATATAATTTTTTGCGCTCAGATGACGCGTTGATAATACGATATAGTTGTCTCGTCTCTACGCTTCACAACTATGTTTAAACGTAATACCTACATCACTGCAATTGGATGATTTCTTGTATAGGTTTGCGAATCCATCTCATCACCAACTGCAAAAAGTTATTACAAAGCCGTCAGCTAGTCGTATGCACACATATATAATATTCAACTGTTTGCCTGTCCGCTTGATGCCATCATTTTGATGGAAACATCAGTCTAAACGCAAAATGTTTGTACATTCTCATTTTCAAAAATGCCAAAGATGACGGCGACACTCAACGGGGTGCGGATCTTTGTTACTGTGTATAAATGTCAATACACTGACAAGCTAATTCTACTTTGTATAGTTATAAAGACTTTTGTTGAATGCGATGAGATTCGCGAGTCGCGATGCTTTCTCGCACTTATGTTGTGTCTAGTTGAGATTTTAATTTGGATTCTTGAAAGAAATTGTATCATCTAGCACATCATTGTAGTTGAAAACTAAACGTCAGCCACAATTGATTTTTTACAGAAATTTCCTATGACAAAATAAATTTTCTCGTACGAAATAAAGTAAGAGGGTTTGTGTAGGACATCATGTCATGCTTATAAGCTTATTAACTCGATACTAAACTGAAAACCTTCGTTGGTAAAGGATACGGGAAGTATTTTTCTAACACGTTGATGACCACCCGCGTTTCATCTTTCGTGAGTGTTTGGAAGTTACTTCTACTGAACAAGTAGTTAACGTCGGCGTCGGCTACTCGAAGTGTTTTAATGATCATTTAATTATCCTCAACTAACGGATTTTCAAAAGGCGTACATTTGAGATTGGTACTCTAGTAGGGAACTTCTTCTAGGAGAATCCAACCGTAACATTTATGATGAGATTTATCCTGCCATAGAAAGATTTGCGCACTACATAGTATCGGGTTGGTCCGCATCATTATATCGTCCGAGTTGGATAAAGTCTTAGCAATTGAAAAATAGTTTCTAACTAGTCTTTTTCACTGTAGACTAGGGAAATAAAAAAAAATATGCACTTGTCCCACATATTTCTTATCGGTCTACGGTCAGACTCAGAATATTTCCATATTTTGGAAAAACAATTGACTCGTAATACATATTGAGAATTTATTTTTCTTGCTTACTGCTATTTGTTTACCTATCCGCCTAACCTTTGTACATTTTTTCTTCAGACCATTATAGATTAGATATGGGTGTTTCAAGTCAAAATATTTGTTCGTCACCAGAAGAAAATTAAATTAAAACTTATCGAACATTTTAAGGAGGAATTGTAAAGAAAAATGGGGATCGAAACGGCGGTGATCTTTATATTAGACGTCCTTATGGAGATATATCTTCAATGAAAATGTCCACTCACAGTTTAAAGTAGGGCTTCCAACCAAACGAAGTTAAAATGGTTATCGCGTTTGCCGGACGGTTATCAGTAAATCTCTTGTCTATCGGTCATAACCACGGTCATAACGGTTATGGTTGGAGCAGACATCAGCTTCCATTTGGTTATGTGTTTGCAAATTCAAAATTGGAAAAAAGATGATGTACTGAATCTTCCAACTGAAAAACTAGTAAAAAAAAACTTTATCAGACCTTTCTTTTATACTGTTCAAAATTGAGTTGAAGCAATAGTGATGGGCGGTTATCGGTTATTTCAATATACCGGTTAATCGGTTAAGAACCTCCAAATAAACCGATTAATCAGTTAACTGGCAACTATGCGGATTGCTGTTAGTTCTCAAAAAATTCCGCTAGGAGCGCCAACGTCTTCCACTTTTTTGCTCTCAAAATTGAAAAAATTGAAAAAATAGAGAAGCAAGATTGCTTATGTGTTATTGATTGAGAAATATCTTTATTGATAATTCCTATTTTCTTCGCCTGGTGCTTCAAATTTGTCAAATTATCAATTTAAAGTTCAAAATTGTTGAAAAATTTTTAATTTTGGCGGTTAATTGGTTTATGCTCTCTTATTAACCGGTTTTTCAGGTTAACTGTTAATTACAAATAAACCGGTTTTTTGGGTAATTTTACCCAAGAATAAACCGATTAATCGGTTAATAACTGATAAATGCCCATCACTATGAAGGAAAGTTGAAGTGAAACCCTCAACAGCAGTACAGCAATACAGCCTGTAATCGTGATCAGATGAGGCTTTAACTAAAGCGCTCTTTGACTATAATTATGTGACCTCATCGCCCATTGACAGGAACACCATTTCTCTCTGATTAGATATCCAATAAGAGAGAAATGGTGTTCCTGCGCCAATGGGCAATGAGCATCCTTTTCTCATCGCAGGTCACATATTTTATATGGATTGCGCTAAGCGCCGCGTAACGCGGCACGACATCTCGTAGGTAAGACAACACGCGTTTGGATATAAGCGGCAATGATCACTCATGAAAATACACGCAAAACGTGGTGCATGCCGCTTACGCTTATCAGATCTGTGCTGACAAAATCGAAGGTGGCAAAAAACAACATCTCAGATCCAATCCGCTTGACCATCAATCACCATCCAATATAGTGAAGAATGATAATGAGTTCTTCAGGACCATCTGTCAGAGAGCATAGGTACTTACGCCGTACTACCAATCGTGATATCAATATAATTACGGGGTAAGTAGATTTTATCTTGGATCAATTATATCGTTCTCAAAGGGAATATATAATCCATGTGATTAGATTTGCTCGAGCAATCGAAGATACTGAAGTTATCAAATTGTTTATTGTGAATTCAGGCTGGAACAGGGTTATCAGAATAATTCAATTGATTATGAAACAATTCAATGAAAATGATCATTGTATTCAAGATGAGAGGAATGATGATACCAGTCGCGGAATTCGAGAGCAGGTAAAATGGACATCCATCTTATCAATTTATCTACTTTCAAGCTCTTTATACAAGTGAGCGTAGTCTTATAGTACCAAGATGAGAATTTGAAAATTCCATAGAAATCTTCGCTGGGCCGGCGAGTCGTAATTAAACGTAAGCTTATTCAGTGAGCTCATGTAAAGCCAAATATCATTACAAGAGGGAAACATACCTACATGAGTGTAATTTTATCTTCACGCTACTTAGTAAGGAATTGATACCTTATTCCGTGGTGTAAGTAATACTTGATTGTTGCCCTAAATTAGAACTTGAATCAAACTGAATATTTTGATCCGAGAGTCCTTCGACGCAATGCATATCAGTGCTTTCCACTTTTATTGTACTTACTCGGTATGAGACGTCTTATTTGTCGATGTTTTTTATCAATATTATTGATTTGACGTTTCATTATTAATGGAAAGATTGCAAGGTATGATGAATTCTAAGAAAATTCGATAAACTTTTTGATCTCTAAATGTAAGTTATGGTTTGGACTTTGGACAAAAATTGTTGGAAATACTACTGCTTTATACTGTACCTACTGCGTTTTCTCTATGTTTAGTGTTGACCGTGATTTTGACTGTATAAGAGTTATCAAGGACATCCCATCATATATGTCCATGTCGACCAATCCACTTGTTAGATTGATAGACTCTTAAGATTCAAATTTTTTTTGAAACTCTCTCGACCATAATTTATCAATTTTGTTGATGTGACTATGTTATGGATTTTTCTCTGAATTCTTCGCTCTTATATGGAACTAATTTCGATACATCGACCGTATGGAAGACTTTTCGCCAAAATTATTTTCTTCGTGATGAGATTCTTGTCATCCGGAAGAATGGAATAATGTCGAATGAGTAGTTTTACTGCGACCCGCATAAACTAGCCTTTTGTATGTTATTTTTTTCTTATTTTTATGCTCGTACACGTACATAGACCTTTCGAAGGCCTACTAAGTTACCTGGTTCAGTATATAATATTTTAATCGTCTCTTCTAGTGGATACATAGATTGAGTTGAAGAAGACTTGACGCGAAGGTTATTCTGCAAGAGGGGATGAGAAATTAATGAACAGAACTATCAATAATTCCATTAGCTTCTATGTCACCAATATCAATTAACTTCGTTCGTCGCTCCATCGAGCGTAAATATTTCGTGTGATGTTGTCCCATCAAGAAGGAACGAAATTCGTCGCGAAGACATTTCTCGTAATCAATAATGCTAGGACTTTTTTTTTTGACAAACGTGGTAGTGAAGGCGGGCATAGGAAGAACATGAATTTCGCGTATTCCGCCGAGATCTACTTATTTCCATTCATTAGTAATTACGAGTAAATAGGATGGAAATGCAAAGAGAATTTAAAATTTCTGAGTAAGTGCGTTGTTACAGATGCACCTGATGCGAACTGTGGCGGAGATATGATGACGCGCTTTGAAGACACTTCTTTTTATCAAGATTCCGCAAATAACGTCATCTATTATGGTGGTATATTGATATTTGCGACGGCATTCGCATTTATTAGTTTCTCAAAAGGATTGTTCGTCAATACGTAAACAAACGCACTTATTATTACTTTTGCTGGAGTCGTAGAAGAGGAAATTGAGAGTTCTTACACCAGCTTCGGGCGGGCATTCCAAAGTTGTATGTAGAAAATTAAACGCAAACCGGACCGCCGTACCGCTGCATACGTTGTATAAAGAAAATAAGGTTCAACTTGCCGTATGCTCTATCAGCAGTAACTGAAATTATAGCCGCTCATAGACAGAGGTATAAAAAGTGATTTTATTACCGTGTCGCCGAATGGATCACGTGCGCGTAAAAATTTGCGTTAACTGGGACGTACGGGCGTATTATTTTATTTCCTAATAGGATTCTTGAAAGTGGTACTAAAATTCGTTTTTTCCATGTCACCAACGTCTACACACAAAGGATATGTAGTGCCTATATAATATACTCGGTGAATAATACATTACATTGATATTATTATTTAATTAATACGAACGAATTATACGCATGTGTGACATACGTCCGCACTCTGGCCGCACAGGTGGAGTGAAACGAGTGCCGACAGTCGGCGTTGTGTTTATAAGCCGCATCAAAAGTTATGTACACTAGACAGTTCACAGTTCAAATGGCCCTTGACGTTTAGGGTATTTTTCAACTTTCAGAGAATGTTAGAAGGTGATTTAGCTTATGAAGCGTTACTTTCACATGATAAACTGAGTCAAGTTTCGTGTTATAGCTTGGAGCAAGATTACTCTCGGTTTTATTTGTAGGCTTTGAAGTAATCGGAAAACATTTGCGCTACAAGTGTACAACATCGTAGTGTCATTCAAGAGATGGGAGAATCAATTTATCTTATCGCAAATTGCTGAAAATTAGTTTACATATTTGATGCTTTTCTGTCTAATTTTTGGATGAAAAATTTTGTATCCTTGCTTTGGTCATGCATTTCTCATCGTTTAACCAGGAGACTTGTTTTCGGGTTCGGAAGCTGATGCAGATGATCATCAATTTGTATCAACAGTACCGTTTTCAAAATCTCACTATTGATAGGTACCTTGTTTCCTGACTTGATCTTTTACGTACAAGTATTTAAAGTTTTGTGAGATACCACGGAGTTCCTATAATTTTGCGGAGAGTGGTATTCTGAAGTTGCTATTGTAGTGGCTCCACATAGCGAAATGGCCCAACATCCAAACGGGACAGAGAGTTGTAAACTAGAGCAGCCCTTTTTTAGCGAGCGATAGGCGACTTTTTGCTCTCCTTCTTTTTCATAATGTTTATTTTCCAAGTTTGTTTACTATTTTGGTGTGAGCCCAGATGTCAGGCGCTCTCAGTCCATTGAATAGGTGGTTCGTATCCATCTGTCCGCGGCGGGCAAAAGTCAACTGGGATTGTCTCGGCCATTTTCCCCTTAATTGCCTAGTCATTAATTTCGCTAACTGGCCTCACTTTCTCATCACTACTCGATATGGCGTAAATCGATGCAATAAAAAATGAAATAAAGTGGAAAGTACGGCAATAACATTTATAAGAGAGAACAGTTGATCACATCAATTTGTAGAACACACTTTGTCATCTGTGTTACGGTTGGGTGTCAGTGTGAAACTTCCATGTAAGTAATATAAGATCAGAGACTTTGATTGATAGCGGGTACCTTTTGAACAGTCCTGATAAAATCGATTAAATTGAGGGTGCAAGATCAAAAGTACGCACCAAACTTCAGATGGGAGAACTTTGAATAAATTCCAGACGGACAGCGAGCGTTTGTTTTTTGAAACAACCTGCCATAAAACAGGGTTCCTCTCTTGAAGAAATGTGGTCTTTTTGTTATTGATCAATTTTATTCCTTGTGATTCTACAAAGCCTTTGGAACTATGTAATCACCGCTTAATCTGGTTTATTGCCTATTCAGATTTTACTCTTCGGTATCTATGGGACACTTGGACCATAGTTTTTTTCTTTCTCTGATTCTGACTCACGTGTTCTTTGAAACGAAAGATGCCTGTGATTTATCCTAGGTGTTTGAAAATGTTGAGCTCATTTGTCATGTGGTTTTCTTCACATTGTCATCTGTATAAACTCATAAAGTGATTTCTGGCCTAATGTCTGTCAATTATAATTTCAATCGCTGTCCATCAACATTTTTCCCTGAGTGGACTATTGTTGAATTTTCAAATAGGATTAACTTTCTCGGTAGCTTGAATTTGTGCGCTGCTTATCTACTATGATGAAATATGGATTCATTATGAGTTGAGCATCGTCGATTGACCTTTTTTCAAGCTCCTTCTCCTGCGTTTGTGCATTGTGTGAGTATTTGTCAAGCGCGGGAACTAAACATGAGAATTGCACAATAATGAGAGGGAGTCCCGGAAAACGGCAAATGGCATTGTGCTCAATGTCAAAAATACTTCCGGAAGTACTTTTGATACCTAATTTACGTTCATTCCAAAAGTTTGAAATTCGTTGCCGTATGTTTTTTTTTTTTTTTTTTTTTTTTTTTCAAAGGAGAAAGAAGACACAAATTACTTGGTACCGAGGCCGTTCCTTCTATTTTTCAAGTATGACGTTTAAAATTGAATTGATATGATCAAAACGGTCGTTAAGACTTATAGTACTTACAGTTTTAAATGGTAGGAGCGCTAGTGGTGATGTCCAGAAGGCATTGAAAGGTGATGTGAATGAGCAGAATCAACTCCACCTCTCTGAATATTGTTTTATATAGAAAAAATGTAGGGAATGAAAGTAAGCTTCCATGATTATCTTTTAGATGAGTTCAACCACAGATTTTCTGGAGAATTTTCATTGCATCTTCACCTTATTGATCTAGCGAATTCAAAGAAGTAATTTGTCTCAATGCCCATCTCCTACACAGAAAATTTCAAAATTTATCAAGGATTTTTTTTCATGATCTGAAGGAATGAAACAAGACTACACCAGCAATTTTTAAATTTTTTGAATGAGTGATGCATCTATTTTTTGATCTATAAGTAATGTTCTTCTCTAAAATAAGTATGACGCATCCGGTATGAGTCTTAGTTGTTGAATTAAAATTATGTTTTTGTAGATTGTGAATAGGTCTACATCCATCACGGATTTTAATAATATTTCTATCATTAAGACTGACGCATTGATCTCATCATTTTTCTCTTGTAGTGCGAATCATGTTTCTTGTTAGTAAATCAAAAATTGCCATTACGTATATTTGTAAAATGTATTAATTTTTGACCAAGAGCATTAGTAATTTTATCTTGTAACTATAAAATTTTACAACTGCCACGACACCAAACTATGGAAAGACGCCAGGTATGCGGAAAAATCAGTCGTGAGCCGTGATTGATGGGACTCACTTTGTTTTCTCTCAACTCGTGCTTTCATCCTTCCTGAGAATCTATTTTTACGCGAGCAGTCTGTTTTATAATGCTTAAATTAATTAGGAATATAATAATTATTTAGAAAATTAATTTAAACGCTTGTCATATTATGTCATACTCGAGAACACGCGTATTAAGAACGAATTTTTTTCCTCATTTTCCTCACGCGCCTCGTCAGATATACATCGTAAAAACTGTGTGTAGAGCCTGTCGTGGTGGGTATTTCGTGTGTACATGAAAGAAAAGAAAAGGTTAAACAAGAAAAATTATGAACTGATTCGGAAAACATAGAAAAAGACGATTCAAGTACCGATAGGTTGCACAAGAAAGCATGTTTAGTACGTGTCATAAGCGCTAATTTGTTTGATGGATTTACGAGGGTTTCGTCGTTTCTCAGTCATTCCGAAACGGTTGAACTGACATATAACAAATACACCTCATTTGTGATCGAAATTAATAATATTTCCCTTCTCGCGGGTCCGATCGTGCACGTAGGCCTATGCTGTATACGAAATAGAAGACGAAAAAGAGAGAGAGAAAAAAATCAATTAAACTTGTTTTGTAATTTAGTTTCAGGTTGCAAGTGGTTTTTTCTCTTGGTACGAGAGTACGGAGCTGAAGGAAACGCGCGTGAGGTATGTGCCGAGTGGCCGTTGATTTATTGGGTTCGCCCTCATAAATTCATCATGTTGATGCGTTGTTCTACCTCCATACCCTAGCTTACAATAGCGTTGGTGACAGAGTTTTCAAATCTGAAATAACATTAATATTTTTCAAATTGTTCCATTTTTCCATCAACACGGTAAAGTCAGAGCGGAGATCAAAAGAACTATTGATTCTCACTTAAAAATGTTGTCAGATTTTTCGAAAACGAGGGTGTAGCATTTAAGCGGTTGTTTTTGCTTTGATAGAAGCGGTGATTGGCATTGAAAATTAGATTACTCGCTCTTTTATGTCGAGGACTCTTCAAAAGTCGCCGAATGAAAACACTGAAAAATGAGTTTGTCGAGAGGAATTTTCCGAGTTAGTGAGGAAGGTATGTCATTGAAGGAAAATCAGTTATACTCGTACATATTAATATCGTGAATACATTTTGCTGAATAGTCAGGTGGTTCAGAACCAACGTACGAGAATTCCTTCGAGTCTTGGCTCGAGACTCTTGACGCATGGATGTGTGTGAGCGGAGACAAACAGATACAACCGAATTCAAAAATATTCCAATACTTGATGTGTCCAAGCAATATGAGATCACAACAATTATATCAACACTCTTTTACTAATGCAGGTGTATTGATGAATCAACTTACGTCTATTACAGCGAGAAGTTTTGTCCTCACTATTCTTTCCGTATATTCGAGCTCGGGTAAATATGAGATACAGGAGTATAGGAGCTCTATCCTCCGAAATTTAAGACGTGGAGGCGTGTCGTCGGTCGCGATATTACAGGCCTCATAATGCGGAGATATTCAAAGTTGTAATCACCATCAATGCGGAAAATAAAGAATACACATATACATTAAAAACTATAATCACCAGCACATCACCTTTGATGTGTAGTTGATCCACTAATGTTGGATGTGAAGTATTATTCATTCTACCCAGCTTAGCTCTAAGTAAGTTTTAATACAGTACGGGCGCGTATATTGTACTTCTAGAAACGCCTCAGTTAATGGAGTACCCTTTATAATTACGCAATAAGTGAACTGTGTATCTTTTCCCTGACATTTTCGTACAGCACATATATAGTAGCTGAGGGACAAAGGCTACTGTAACGACCGATTAAAAAAGGTATGATAGAAAATTTCAAACGACGACCCCGATGAATTCGAGAAAGCTAATTACATACTTTCGAATGTACAATATTATATCAATGGATTTTGAGCGTTTGCTTTAGACAAGACAGTCTTTAATCATTAACGAAAGACAACGCCGTAATGATTCTTGTTAAATTGTAGTTTTTACTATTTAGCTGTGAGATACTGATTATAAATTATTTGAAAAAGTGTTCAGTTACTGGGTAAGTTGGAAGTGTTTTCTCTTTCAATGTGCTCTAAATTCAATTGTACCAAAGAAGAAGAAGAAAAAAAAGTTCATTCTTCGCAAACCAAAGGCTTCGTATTATAAAAAATTTGACTATTTCTTACAAAGCACCAACATATTAAATCTCATCCTTGTCTGTCTCGTTTGTCAACAAATGAAATGTTTGTACCTAACAGCCGTATTCAAATATTTGAAAAATTTTTAAGTTTCCAAAAACGAGTACGTATCATTTCAATTGATTGTGGTAATTTCTTTTTTTTTTTGTGATTATGTAGGTACATCAAATTATAGACTGTGAAAATAATTCATATACTACCCATGATACCTACAGGAAAGATTTCTGAAACGCGGAGCTTTTATCTTTGTTCGAACTCATCATCTTTTCCTTCTTAATTTCTTCATCACTACATCAAGGAAAAGAGTAACCAATTCAATTATTGAGCTTACTGTTTGAGTCTTAAGGGATATAACACTTGATGATTGCTTGTAGATGCGCCACCTTCCCCATTTTCTATTGTCAATTTCAAATTGATGATCTCTTCTTTTGTATCCTCCTCTCCTCTTGTTATATCTTCATCTTCGGAGATGTACACTTTATCTTTGGTTTTTGGGACTATTTTATTTTTTGTATGATGGTGGAATTTTTCCTGAGAAAAAACATCGCTGATTTCCTTTGGTTCTGTGGCTTGAAAACTATAGCATAGGATGTTCTCGAGGAGTACATTTCGCGACGTCCAACCAAGGTTGAAGCTCCATGAAAAGGTGTTGGTATGTCGTCTGACGCAGTATCTCTTCGGGTGTTTCTGCTGGGTTTCCTAACGCCAGTATTCCTTTGAATCAGCTGCATTCCCGGTTGACAACACGAAGATTTACAGCATTTGCAACAGATTCTATTTTCTTTGCGAACCCAATCTTCTGTAAAAGTGTATGAGCCTTTTCAGGATTGGGGGAAAGGAGTAAAAGGCTATGGTCATCCGCGAACAGTCTTTGTGAGATTGGGTAATTTTCGTTGAGAACGCTGAGGACCTTTCCCTGTAGGACCTTATTTTTGACTATGTATTATGAAGAGAATTGATTCTGTAATCTGACTGATATGAATCTTCCTGTAAGAAACTTCATAAAATTTTTACTAGATTGCCTCTAAGGCCGAAATTGTATAGTTTTTGGTATTTGCATGATATCTCCAAATCCGGGGTTTAGCTTCTTAGAGATCAAAGAATATAGTTTATAGGGGGGGGGGGGATTTTGAAAGGAAGGCTTGCTGATTTAGTTTTGAAGGTCTGCAAAAGCTTGGATAGTGTTTCGACCTTGTCTGAAGCAATATTGAATTGGTGACAGTAAGTGATTTTGTTCCAAGAACCACGAGAGTCTTATTAATCTTGCCCAACACACTGGTAAGAGCAATGGGTCGGTAAGGTGCTGGAAACGAAAGGTCTGTGGTAGGTTTCAAACAAGGGAGGATGAAGGCTAATTTCCAATCTGAGACGTCAGTACCTTGTGATAGGATATTATTGAAGAGTGAAAGAAGATATTCGAGAACATTTGGATGTAAATTTTTGAGTATTGTAGCAGGAATGTTGTCAGGTCCTGGGAGATTTTTTTGGAGTGTTATGGAGAATTCAGCTGGCGTTATTATATGAGTGTGTGCTCTTGGGAAATCCGAAATCTACTGGTGACGTTTCTGTATAAAGCTTTTCATGGCATTTTTATTTGATGAGACGGAGAAATGGATAGCGAGAGATTCTGATATATCGTGTGGATCGGTGATTTTGTTCCCGTGAAATTTTACTTTAGAAACATTATCCATTCAAGTATTTTGACCATTTCTCAATCCAAAAACGCCTCTCCAAAGTGAGTGATGTTATGACAAAGGGTTGCACCCGAATGAGTTACGGATTACAAAAAATCACACGAAAATCAACAGCCGCGAGCGCTTTCTGTTAAATAATAACCATCTTCAAAGCGTAAACGTAAGAAAGTGGAGTGATCTTCTTTTTCGCACTCATAAGACAATGTACTCGTTATAGAACAATTCTTATTACGTTTTTCCTTATTTTTGTGATCAGAATACATCATAGGCCTGTACCACAGTACCACATCTCCAGAATCTCAGTTCCTCCTTCCGGAAATGTTCCGATGTTTGGTGGAAGAGTGTCAATAATAATAAAAATATACAAAAAAGCAAATTGTATTCGGCTTTAATATTTCACACACCGCGGTGTAGGATGAAGTCAAACATGCTCCGATTGCAAATTTTCCTGACAGTAAAAAATTTTTTCTTGTACATCCGAGTGCTCCCCTTCCCTAATTTCATGGACAGTAAAAAATATTCTATTTGGGTTTGTGGTTTTGAAAACATTTTTTGCGGTAGATTATTTCTTGTGCTGTGGCACCCTTGACCGGTCAAAGTCGCTTCGCAAGTGATCTTCTCCAAGAATCAGTGGCATAGATACGATTTTGCGATGGGGGATATTTTTTCTAGCTTGGGTACAGGGTGTTTACCGGTCAAGTAAGTCAAGTAAATCAAATAAAAGTCAAGTATTTGATGAAAGGTTGAGTAAAAATGACAAAACATTTTGAAAACAAAAATTAGGATGCCGTTGCAAGTTTTGCAACGGCGAGCGAGGAACCCTGCAAGATCCGTATTTTACTACGGAAAGTCTTTCAAAAACTAGAACACATAGAAAATCCTGTCATAGGGCATAGCTCGAGAGTGGACATTTTTCCAAGCCCCTCCCCCCTCTCCGTGATGTCATCAACCTTGGACTGCTCGCGTCTGCGCTCGCGCTCGAAAATTTTCTGAAAGTACCCTCAACAAAAGGGATAGCGGGTTCTCCGCTAAAAAAAATAAAAAACAGTATTTTTAGCCAATTTAACTTTTTTTTTCTTGTTTGTTGACTCGCTTACTTTGAAAAAAGGTCAAGTAAAAGTCAAGTATTTTCAGAATTTCCTTTCAGTAGACACCCCCGGGTAGAACTATCACTAAAGAAGAAAAAAAAAAAGTTCATTGGGATTATAAAATTGATTGGTACAAGAAAGGTATACCCCCCTATCCCCCCCCCCATTATCTACGGCGCTGCTAAGCATCATCCATCTCAACAGCTCCATCTAACATATATAGATGTTATGAACTGCTCTCTTGTTGACGTCAATGACAGAATTTTTCCCGTCTTGAAAGCATTTTTCCTCATAAAAACCGTAAATTATCTTCAAATTTTTTAATTCACTCGTGATATCTCATTCCGTTGTTCTAGAGGATATTAGACAGTTTTAATTTCGCTATCAGATGGAATAACCTCTTCGCAAAATAAACATTTATTTTGAGGTTGGATTCAAGTGCTGCTTCGAAGTTTTTCTGTTTTTGGTGTTAGTTTGAGTTGAAGACAGAAAAAATTGTAGAAAATGAAGTTGAATACAGGAAGAGGTACTAATTTCCTAAATTTAATGGAGGAGAGCTGAACTTTTTAAAACGGAACCTGTTTTATCGGAGGGTATTTTCGAGAAAAATGACGGGCGCCGGGCGCCGGGAGGAAAAACGTGGGTCTTAGAAAAGTTTTAACAGGGAACCTGTTTCATGGGGGGCTATTTGAGAAATCTGGCGTCCGCCGTCCGCCGGGCGCCGTCCAGCGAAAAACTTGGAAAAATTTAGACCCTCGAGCCATATATGATAGGAGAGGGACTTGGAAAAATTTCGACTCTCGAGCTATATATGACAGAAGGGGGACTTGGAAAAATTTCGACCCTCGAGCCATATATGATAGGAGAGGAACTTAGAAAAATTTCGACTCTCGAGCCATATATGGTAGGAGGGGGACTTAGAAAAATTTCGACTCTCGAGCTATATATGATATGAAAGGGACTTGGAAAAATTTCGACTCTCGAGCCATGATAGGAGAGGGACTTAGAAAAATTTCGTCTCTCGAGCGAGAAAAATTTAGATTCTCAAACTATATTATGATGAGCTTATAGTAGGTCTAGGCCTTCTTTATACTATCTTTATCTAGGTCTAGGCTTCCTTGAATTTTCAATACCAAATCCCATTCGACTCATAAAACAGGTTCACTGCGTTCCTCGTTTAACTTTGTTAAGGAAGCCGTCGTTTTTTAACAGGGAACCTGTTTTATGGGGGGCTATTTGAGAAATCTGGCGTCCGCCGTGCGCCGTCCAGCGAAAAACTTGGAAAAATTTCGACTCTCGAGAATATATGATAGGAGGGGGACTTAGAAAAAATTTTGACCCTCGAGCCATATATGATAGGAGGGGGACTTAGAAAAAATTTTGACCCTCGAGCCATATATGATAGGAGGGGGGACTTGGAAAAAATTCGACTCTCGCGCCATATATGATAGGAGAGAGACTTAGAAAAAATTTCGGCTCTCGAGCTATAGATGATAGGAGGGGGGACTAGGAAAAAATTCGACTCTCGCGCCATATATGATAGGAGAGGGACTTAGAAAAAATTTCGAATCTGAAGCTATATATAATAGAAGAGGGACTTGGAAAACTTTTGACTCTCGAGCTATATATATGGACAAAGATGGTTCTTGAGGTAGATCCACGGAGTCTTCAAGTATTAAATAAGAACACGTAGTCTCTGTCGTACGTCTTGTATATTACTCTCGTCTCAAATTAACATCGTCATTACTCTTATATATAATTTCCATGGTTATCTTAAATGATATTGCCAACAAATAAATCGTCGAAAATTACAAGCCGAATCCACATCATTGTAAATGATATTGCCAACACTCCCTCCTCGGCGCTGGAATTTTCGTAAATTTTGAATTTCGATACGTCGCTGAAAGAAATTTCTGTTTCGTTTCTCTCGTTTTTTTTTTTCTCTCGTTTTTTTTTTTTTTTTTGTTTTTTTATACATATCTCAATTTTTACACTTTTGGCTCTTTAATACCTATGACGTTTGTGTGGTACTGTGTGTCTATCTTAGTACCGGTAATTATCAAAAATCGAGCCGCTCTCTTCCTGTTTTCCATTTCCTCATCACTGAAAGTTTGATTCAGTTTCACTTTTTCGTCTACTACATCTAACAAGTTGTTTTGGTTCAAGTCCTCCCGAAGTAGATCAAGCCATAGATCGAATCGACTTTTTCGCGTCAGTTTATAATCGACTTTCAAATAACTTTTCGTATAGACGTAATTCGGGTAAGGATTATTGATGAAACCTGGTCCTTCACACTCATCATGGGACCGTACAACAACCGTATTACTAACCCCAGCATTACTCGACTCATTGTTTACTCTTATGTTTTCCGAAGAGGTAGCCGCTACCGCTGAAGTACACGGAATAACTTCCGGACTTACTGCTGGCGTAGTCGTATTTGTTTCTTCGAAATTTGCTGCAGGTGTTGCAGCCGATGCTACCGCCTCCATCAGGTTCCTTGTGACTTCGTTTGTCACCTCGTTAATAATTCGTTTTAACTGGCTTGGGGTTAATCCTCGTGTCGGTTGTGGTGCCTTTCGTTTTCGAGAAATTTGACGTCCCCGCCTCGCAGAAGCACTCGTTCTCGCACTCGCGGTACTAGGATCCTAAAATAGTATGAAATAACGTTAAATAAGTAACGGATACTTCACTTGTAGATCACATTTTGCCCGTCGTGTTCATCTCTTTTTATTCATTTTCGCTCATATAAATTCTCATTGAAATACATCACTCGTTGCAGAAGTTATCCTTTGTCACTTACTCGGACATTTTGGGGTACGTCACCATTTTCACCATTTTCAGCGTTTTCATTTTCCATATTTTCGTTATCGATTGATTGCACCTTTTAAAATAGAAAGACAGATTGAAATACATCTCAATTGCATACCGAACGCAAGTGCTGCAATGATCTGTAATTCTTCCCAAATAAACGAGAGATACACCGAACGCAAGTTTCTCTACTCGTCTACTTGTCACTGCCCTCTTAATTTCTAATATTTCATCGTTACTTCTCAATATTCAAGCGAGGCTCACTCGTTTAGAAATTAGTGATTATATTATCTGCCTCCTTGGTCACCGAACGCAAGTAACCTCAAACGCAGATATTTACGCCTAAGGTTTCCATTGTTTTGGAACGCTCAAAGCAACTTTCACCTTTGCGAATCACTTTTTGGCCATTCTACAAAAATGAATCTACTTGTATCTCTCGTTTCAAGTAGTTAGCTGTTACTTACAGTATTATTCATTGTCGAATTTCCGCAAGAAAAAAATCTTCGTAAAATCTCTCGTCAGGATTCAATTCGTCGTTATCTCTTTTCTTCAATTTAGCGGGTATTTCAAACATCGCAGGTTTCAAACGTTTCAAACATTATGACGTTTTGTTTTTACCATCTTCGTGGGGGGTTGCTATAGCATTATTACGAGTACTCGAGCTACATCTAACTACGCGCATATTATCTAGGCTGATATTACTCACCAAATTCTTGTAGATTTTGTCTACATTACTTAGTATGTCATAATGACACCCTGATGATTTGTCTTTTTGGCCTCTTCTTGGCCTCTCGAAGATGCCGTCAATGTACGTACGTGTACTTCACCCGATTAATTTGTCGTAAATCCTCATTGGCTTTGCTGGATACTAGCAGAAGTAGTCGTGCTGCTACCATATGGACAAAGATGGTTCTTGAGGTAGATCCACGGAGTCTTCAAGTATTAAATAAGAACACGTAGTCTCTGTCGTACGTCTTGTATATTACTCTCGTCTCAAATTAACATCGTCATTACTCTTATATATAATTTCCATGGTTATCTTAAATGATATTGCCAACAATATATGATAGGGGACAAATTTTCCCAATTCTCCCTCCTATCATAAATATAGCTCGAGATTTGAGGAAAACTTGGACTTTCAAACTACATTATACTAGGCTTATTTTACGTCTAGGCCGTCTTTATACTAGCTTTATCTAGGTCTAGGCTTCCTTGAATTTTCAATACCAAATCCTATTTGACTCATAAAACAGGTTCCCTGCGTTCCTCGTTTAACTTAGTTAAGGAAGCCGTCGTTTTACCTCCAGGCTACATATAATAGGAGGGGGACTTGAAAAAATTTCTTCCTCCGAGGTTTCAGGGTAGTTTAGTATACATATATACTGTATATTAAGCCTAGTTAGTATAAGCCTAGTACTGTATATCAAGCCTAATATAACGAATGCTAAAATTCGAAATTTTTTAGGCTAATTATAGGCTTAGTATAGTATGTATATTAGGCCCAGTATAATTAAGGCTGGAGTTTGACATTTTCCAGGCTACTTCTTATAGGCCTAGTAAAGTATATTAGTCCGAAATTTCGCGAAGTCCCTAGGCCTAGTATACTTTATATTGAGCGTAGTTAGTATAAACCTAGTTATACTTTCAGGCAAGTCATTATAGGCCTAGTGTAGTATATTAGGCCCAATATAATGAAGGCTAAAGTTTGAAATATCCCACTTCTGACACTACTTCGTGGACTATACGATTAAGCGTAAATGTAATAAATAAAACACGTATAACGTCTGTCAATCTATGTTCTTCTTTTATTGTACTCTTTTTCTTACTATATAAGCGTTCAGACTCGCAATTCTGTCTGAGAGTATTAAAGTCACCTTCTTGTAGGTCTCGGTTTACGACACGCTACTTATTATAGGCCTAGAGGTATAGTATATTAGGCCCAGTATAATGAAGGAAAAGTTCGAAATTCCTAGTATAACGAAGGCTCGAGCTATTTAGGAATGAAAATACACAATAGTGACCATAAAACAGGTTCCCTGTTTGCCTCAATTAACAAGATTAATGAAGGCAACCCCGAGCGGCCGTGGGTTGCGAGTTTTTTCTCCATTAAATTATCACATTTTTCTTTGCACGAAAAAAAAAAAATTCTCCAAATGTACGCTTTGTCGTTTTTATATTCTAACTTGAAGACTGTACTTTGAATAAGAGACATTCAAGAATATCCAGCAGCTTGTAGATTGATGAGTGAGCGGGTAATAATTGAGTGTAAGTTGTAACTACGATACCATTTCACCTCAACATAGTGTTCTGTACGTTAGCCCTCGTATAATTGAAGGCGATAAGTAATGAGATGCTGAGGTGCTCGTGCAAATCACAAACATCGGAAGAAAAGAAAATCATATTTTATTATACATAGGAGTTTTATAAAATTATCGAGAAAATATTTAGATAATACGAACGTATTCAAGTGAAAGAATGCCAAGCGACATGGTCAATTTGTTTCCCCTGGGATATTCTTCTTCAGCACCTCTGGGTTAACGATTGTGAGTTGCTACCTCTATGTTTGGGTTCGTCGTACTTTTCTCGTTAGTTTGTCGACCGAAATAAAATCGATCTTTACATCTTCATCTTTAATTCAAAAATATTTTTTCGGGTCTACTTCATTTTCCATTTCCCGCTGTCAACATGAAATTTCATTACCGTACTGCAAAACTGAAAGAGTTTCAATTCTTCCAAGATATACCTTCTTAGTATTTGAATTAGGGCTACAATACGAATGCTAATTTCATGAAATATATATTATGTACTCGCATAATTCTAAAAATTGCGCACGCGAAAAATCTTCTCATTTTATACACCCTAGAAAAAACCACGGATTTCAAATCGATAGACCAATTATCAGTTTCACGTTCGTCATTGCACGATAAATTTCGCTCTGATGATTCTATTCATTCTAACTCATAGATCGAAAATTTCCTAGTTATTCTAGGTTATTTCGTTTGTTTAAAAAATCGGCCGGTCGGATGCTGCGTGTACGGAACATTCGAAAGCGGGAAGTAATAAAAGTTGCACGTGACATTTAACAAGAATAATGCGGTAATTGAGAAATTTTTATAATGAAAAAATGGCTGTTTGCGTTCGTTATATGAGCAGCAGCTTATCCGCGTTGATACGAAAAAGCAATGGCTCATAGCGTATGCATTGTGAAAATCTGGCTGTGCCTATAGACACCCTACTCCACTCCCTTCGTACACGTGAATATGGCAGTAGAGAAATACTGAAAAACGCATCGGATACTTCGATGCAGTATGCCAGCTGCAATGATTGAAAACCAGCACCGCGACGAATCCATTGCGGCGCTTTATTTACGTGAGTCATCTGAACAAGAGAGGTGACAAGCGAGTCCCCTGCGAAAAATCTGCCTACCCGCTTGTTCCCCCTTCTGACACTCCTCGTATTCTCTATTCCAACTCCACAAATGGATTATTATGATAATGTTAAAAATGGCGACCCATTGACCTTAATTTTCCTCTCATTCATACATATACTTCGAATAAATAGAACGACAAGGATGCTACTTTTTTTTCGCATTCTACGCATATATACGAGTACATAAAATTTCATTCTCGTAGGTCTAAATTTTGTTTTGCAACTCCAAAGCGACCATAATTTCAACATCGACACTTGCGCGTGATCCTAATTCGATTCCACTGCGATTCTCAACAAAAATATTCAATCGAGAAATTGATGAAATTTCTAGCCTATTTTTTTTTTTGAAATAGATTGAAAACATATACCACAACAAACTTACTTCAAATTATTTCTTAATTTAAAGTTGAATGATAAACGTCACTGATTATGAGCAGCCTGTTCCGTCTTCTTTAGTCACAAACATCAAGTCAGCTTGGAGAGAGAATCAACAACATGAAGTTTTACAATACTATAAAAAATGGACGAAAAACATATTGAGGAGCTACTTGATACACGCGTAAGGAGAAAGTGTTATGCTTCGAATTTTCTTTAATTAACAATGGAGATTCGAAACCTAGCTCTGGCATTTGAACAGTTTTGGTTTGAGAAGATTGACAATCTTAACTAGAATTTCCTCAGTCACGAACTCTTGTAATTCATCATGGGAATTGTCTTTCTCATTATAGAACTTTAGACTGACTTCAAATTTTTATATGACTTACAGCTTAAAGTTGGAGAAAACAGCATAACTCACGTGAAGCATGTCCAAGGATATTGCATATTTTTCCTTACCCACGCACTCGAGCCCCAATTCACAAGGGGAAGCAACTGTAGAACACGAGAAAAATATTAAATTTGTCGAAGTTTTTGATTTTATCGTTGGTTTCGGAACTGAAGCCTAGCCTCAAAATGAAATTGAGATAAGTACAATGAAAATGACGAGGTAGAAGTTCAAGGAGAAAACGAAGCCGGAAAATTTCCAGTTTCTTAGATTAAGTTGACCATTTTCGAATTTCATCATCATATTGGTTTATAACTTTATACGCGGCCGTCTTCCAGTTTCTGGCCGCCATTGTGCTCGGTTGTTTGACAGATTGTTAAATATACCGCGTCTTTCTAATCCCTTCTCCACTCCTTCGATCCAACTTTTCCGCGGTCTTCCTCTTCTTCGTCGTCCCGTAAGAGTCCAATTGAATATTTTTTTGAACAGTCGGTGTTCCCCATCCTCTGTAGGAGGCCATACCACACCAACTGTTTTGTCTGGATATCGTCCTCTAGCATGCTCGACTTTCATAATTGCTTTTTTGTATTTCCGTATTTCAAATCCTTTCTCCCCGTGATTTTCCTGCGGCTCGTCTTCAAAAGTCCATTTCCCATGTTGTAATGAGTTTTTCCCTCTTAGTCAAGGGCTAGGTTTCGCTACCGTATTTCACCATCTTTCCTGGTGAAAAGAAGTTTCAAATTGACAGACCGCATCAGTAGAGCGTCGGTTTGGGTAATATGAAAAAAATGCGCTCAATTCATAGGCTTGCATGGGTGGCGGAGTAAATTTTTGTCAGGATGGCAAAAATTTTTCAAACAAAAATTCAAAACTTTTTATTTAAAAAAAAAGAACTACTTTCTAAATGAATTACTCAAAATTTGCAAATTTGCTTCTTCGCAGTGCATTCTTATTATTTAAAATTGAAATCTTTATGCGCGTGAAATATCGCGATATCGTTCAGCTTCTTAGCTTTTGTAGTTGACCTAATATAAGATTTTAAACGCCTCGCTGACGGTTTTGAGCGTCGGAACACATTAAGAGCCTCGGAAAAATTTTGTAGTGGATGTGAGCTACACTTTTGGTGGTACATATCGAGGAACACGTCGCTCAAGCTTTCTCCCGTCTATGTCTTACTGGTAAAATGCTGTCAATTGTCCAGAAGATTTACCAGGTGTTATGAGAAACTTTTCAATTTCTATCAATGTACCGAGGTTGTCATGCCCATATCGCCACCAAATTTTGTCGATCATTTTATTCCATATCATTCTGAATTTGTCCATCTTTCCAGGATGAAATTCATTTTCTGTATTTTCATACTTCTGATTACGTTTACGAATTCTATCCGGTTTGAAGGGTTCCAAATCTATTTCTGTTGCCTCCTGAATGGCTTTCTTCCATATTTCGTCAAATTTATCTTCATCCCTCAAATAAATGACGATTTTTTAAAATCATTGTGAATGGTAGACGTGTCACAAGAATTCAAATAGACCTATAAGCTATAGGTCTACTAAAATATTTTTCACATGAGTTCGTAGCTTCCAATACATCAGGACTTGTTTGACCACCTTCTGGATTAGATGAACTTATGTCTACAGTATTTTCAATACAAAAAAAACCTGCTATTTGAAACTAAGTATAGATTCATCTTCTTCATTTGTATTATGTAATTATATTGGCAGTAAATTTATTGGACTTACTCGTACCGGCAGTACCAAGAAGCATGTTCTCTAATCGATGGCGTGATTTTGCTTGTTCATTCATCACTTTTTTTTCGCGTACTTTTTCAGCTCTATCTTTCTTTCTTGGACTTTTCATATTGGCAACAAAAAGAAAGACTTCAATTACAGTACTGAAATGTAGGATTTTTCAGTTTGTATCAGTCATACCAATTAACTATCTAATGATAGATGAAACAGTTCCCTATCTAATCGCCACTGTAGTTTAATGTCATTAATCGCCCTCGTCCATAGATCTATTTCATATTACCAGGTACACAATCTAACTGAATAGAGTGGACAATCAAGCATGACTCGATTTAATTGTGCGGAGCGGCCAGTACGCCCCTTAGTAAAGAGACTAAACTTGTTAACTGGGAATCTGTGCTATGCTTTTTTGTTTTTTAAATTTGCCGTGTGACGTATGGTGTCTGGTAAAAACTGATCTACCCTAATAAAGAATTTGGACTTCGAAAGATTTCGATAGAAGATTGATTGATTGATTGATTTATTGGCTTATTTTGTACAAATGTTGCCTTCGACATTCCTACAGTACATAAAGGTAGGTATTCTCTACTCGTACATCTTAAAATTATTACAAAATTGATGTTAACATAATAAATAACATATTATTTAAAAAATTTTTCCGTCCACGTGTTTCCTTGGGCTATGTCGTATCTCCATTATTTCACTAAACATTGAATTCCTTTTTCTGCCGCGAGATGCTTTTCCTGGTATTCTTCCTTGCACCACTGTTCTGAAAGTTTCGTCAACAGCCATTCTGCCTGCGAGGTATTTTTTCTTTCCTTCTTTTATCATTTTTGGTAGTATTCGCTCCTGTAGTCCGACTTTCTTCAAAACCTCCATATTCCTGATCCTATCTGTCCACTTGATTCGCAAAATCCTTTGGTAGCACCATACCTCAAAGCTCTCGATTTTCTTCTCTGTAGCTTTTGTCAATGTCCATGTCTCCGCGCCATATCTAAAGGTGGACCATACATAGCATTTTAGAATCCTTAGTCGCAAGTTCAACGCTATTTTCCTGTCTTTCAAGACTCTTTCCATATTATTGAATGCGTTTTTTGTTGATCCTATCCTTGCCTTGATTTCATGTTCGTCTGTTCCATCCTGGGTGATTACCGCTCCGAGGTACCTATATTTTTCCACTTGTTCCAGCATGCTACTACCAATTTGTATTTTTATTGGTTTCCGCTCCTTCCCCACTTGCATCGTTTTTGTTTTGGAGACATTTAACCGCATATCTTGTTTCTCACTTTCTGAATTCAGTTTTCCGACCATTCTTTGCAGTTCTTGCGGTGTTTTTGCTATTAGTACTCGGTCATCTGCATAGGTAATGCTATTAACCGTTTCTCCGTTTATTTTGAAGCCAGCCTTTTCAAACATTCTATGTTTTGTTACTTCTTCTGCATACAAGTTAAAAAGTCTCGGTGACAGCGGACATCCCTGCCTTACACCTTTTTGAATTCTGCAAGTTGCTTCCTTGTTTTCCTTTCCTAGTTTTTTATTCCTGCTTTCTGATGCCAGTAGAGATTTCTAATGAAATTGATGTCTTCTTTGTCTATTCTATATTTTTTCATTAGCTCTATCATCTTCTCGTGTTTCACTTTATCGAATGCATTTTCCTAATCGATGTAACATAAATACACATTCCTATTCACATCTATTGCCTTCTGCATGATTATTTTTAGCATCGCTATGGCGTCTCGTGTTCCTCGTTGTGCTCGAAACCCATATTGGGTGTCACTCAGGAATCTGTCTATTTTTGCTTCTATCCTTTTATTGATAATAGTGAGTAACAATTTGAGTGTATGACTCATGATGCAGATTGTTCTATAGTCAGAGCATCTCTTCGCCGCTGCCTTTTTAGGGATCGGGATGAATGTCGAGGCTTTGAAATCTTCGGGAATGTATCCGCTTTTGTATATTTTGTTAACTATTTGCAGAAGATTCTTGTGCTGTCTTCGGTCAAGTATTTTAGCAGTTCTACCGGTAGATTGTCTTGTCCTACCGCTTTCCCTCGCTTTGCTTTCCCGATAGCGAATTGAAGCTCTTCCATGGTAATGTCTAGCGCTGTGTCTGTGTTTTCCTTGTCTTGAGTATCATCTGTTCTTCTATCATCGCCGTACAGCTCTTCTATGTATTCCTTCCATATGGTTTCCAGTTTTTCCTTGTTACTGTGGGTTTATCTTCTATACACATCAGCTTTGTGCTCCTTTTCTTCTGCTGTTTCATCATCCATTTTACTTCGTTATGCATTTCTTTCATTTTATTTTTCTCTTCTAGTTCTATTAATTTGCACTTTCCTTCATACCATCTGATTTTTTCCATTTTACACATCTTCATTATTTCCTCGTGGGCTTTTTTGTATTCTTCGGAGTTTCTATCTTTTATTTCTCTCCTTTTTTCCATAATTTCGAGGATTCCTGTAGTCATCCAGTTCTTCTTCTTTGGTACTTTAGTTTTCTCTGGTTTCACAAACTCTTTTGTTGTTTCCTTCATCGTTTCTTTCCACCGATTCCACATTTCCTCTGTGCCCAAGTTAAGGTCGATTTTCTTCACCTCTTCTTCTGCCTTTCTTCTAAATTTTTTTGCTATATTTTCTCTCTTGAGTGGACTTAGGCTTATCTTACCTTCAATCCGCTGAGGTTTTTCGCTTATCCGTTTTAATCGTCTTCTGCATTTTGCTATCAATAAAGAGGGACTTGAAAAAATTTTGAGTTTCAAGCTATAGTATGGGTACTTGGAAAGATTTTAACTTTGGAGGTATGATAGAAAATGGACGGAAATATTTTCCCTTTCGAGTCATACTATACGATAAGAGAACTTGGAAGAATTTCGATTCTCGAGCCATAATGTACGATAGAAAAAAACTTGGAAGAGTTTGGACTTAGAAGGGAATTTCAACTCTGGAGCAATGATATAAGATAGGAGGAATACTTAGAATAATTTTGACTCTCAAGTCATTATATGGTAGAAGGGGGACTAATTGATGGGAAAGGGACTTTGAAAACTTTTCACTTTCAGGCTGTATACACCATGATACACAAGGGACTCAGAAAAATTCACGACTCTTCAAGATTTCAATTTGAATTTGGAATACCAAGACCAATTCGATCCGTGGAACAGGTTCCCTGCGTTTCTCATTTAAGTTTGTTAAGGAAGTCATTATTTTTGATATTTTGAAGGTCCTAAATTTCAGGTTTCCTTATAATTATGAATTTTCATTTATTTATTTATAGGGCAATGGCTGTTTTTGCGAATTGCATAGTTATTCTCCTTGGTAAGCAATGGAAGAAAAATATCGTTGGCTCTTACTGTACCGCACTTTGTCTTGTGACTGACTTTTCATTTTCAAACGATTGTAACTCGCTTCGTAGTTGACCAATCTTCACGAAACTATGGGCTCGAAAAATCTAGGAACATTTACTCTTTCGATATTTGTTTTCTCAGACTATTCGCAAATTAACGATGAGCGTATTTCTTTCGTAAGAGCGAATGTTATGTTTCCTCCAAATTGCTTACCAAGGAGAATAAGTATGTTATACGCAATATATTATCCTCGCAACTCCTTAAAAACTACTGCTGTGATCCTTATGAAGTTTGGTCAAGTTGTACCGAGTGGATTATCTGAAGTTGGGAACGTACATTTTTCTTCTTATTGGACGAGTGTATTTTCCTGAATTTCTTATTCTCCTGAAAAAGCATCAATCTTATTATCATTGTATCTTTGGTCATACTCTTATTTCTGTGTAATTTTTCGAGTCATCGCTTATTAAATTTATTCGAGTTTTTTCGCTGTGTAAGGATCGAAAAAAATCAATTTATATTGGCTACCTACGTTGAATAAACGTTGCGCTTGAGCTATGGATGAAATAATTGCGTAATTGATGTTTATTATCTCTTTTAGGTATGTACACTTTTTTTTTCCATATTCATTTGCAATTAGACACTTGAGACTACGCGTAAATTGAAATCAAAGAGTTAAAATGTTTGGTCAGGTCAAGTATTCTTGAGAAATCGCTGGTGCTTAGGCTACTACATGAGCTTTTTCGCTGAAATACCTTGTGCCACATTTGAAGCCGGTAACTTGGTTCATCTTCGAAAAGAAATTTTAACTCTAAAACATGAGTGACATAAGCCGGAACTTACTAAGAATACGATTCAATCGAGCCGAGATTGCTGCCAATACATTATTATTTATGTGCTGTATCATTCACGAGAATTTGATACCTTCCAAATTGATTTTCGTGTTTATTTAATAATGATAGAAACAATATTTTTCACAGATCGGATTCATTCTATTCGTTCTTCGTCATTATCATCCTACACTTAGTTGTTCTTTCCTTTCCAGATATATCGAAATCGTCTCGCCTATCAGCGGCTAGTCTTTTCTTTAAAGTCTATACGTCAATTCTCCCTTCTGTGAAGGGTATTTACATTGGTCGTTTAGTTCCAGGTCAAAAATCGTAGTTTTCTAGTTTACTTTATTAGCCGTTTATAAAAGGTTTTACTGTATCTAATTTACAGTGATTAACGAACTATACGTGTAGTATCTTTATAATAGACAACGTGCTGATCGTTATAGCCGTGAAAAAACCAGAAGCGCTGTGTGAAAATACAACCACGAGAAACGATCCGCTTTATATTATGCTACTGCTTATGAACCATGTTATCTTGTTATAAGCGAGCCATCGTACTGTGTAAATTCGATTATTACGTCTTCGTTTTGAAGGAAATTGACCATACTCGACGCTATACTCATCTTCTCGCGAACCTTTTAATTTTACTCGTAGATCTATGCGTAATTTTAACAAAATTTGTGGATCAATAAATTAGCGCAGAAAATAAATTTTAAAAATAATCCGTCGATATCTTTTTCTCGCAGAAAAGGAGAAAATCAAATTGCTGCGTGATAATTGGTATATTTCCGTGACTATGAAGTACGTGTTGTTCACGTGGACGATTGTGATTTCACAAAACCCATTGACTACTCTTCTTGAAAACTTTACGAATTCGCGTGCGCTGATATTTTTTTTTGTTCATCTCGGTTTTGCACGGTGTGACATTGGACCTCGTGATTATTGTTTTGACGAAAAATGAATTGATGATACGACCGTAAAATTGGTAGCAAAGCGAGTACAAAAGATTGAATAAATGGAAAAATTTTGAACTTTAGGTTGCTCTGGACACTCGAAGAAATTTTCATTTGGGAGGCTAGTCACGTTGTGAAACGATTAGCGAAGGGCAAATTCATGAGTATAGATTTATATTTCAATTTATGGTCAGGACAAAACGACGAAATTTTTACAGTGCATCTTCCCGAATAGAACTTACCCGAATAGTCCCCGATTCTGATACCTGTAGTAGACTTAGCTTGATTGACTCTCGTCTTGAACAAAGTTTGTCCGAGTCCTCTTCCAATCTTTCCCTTTTCCAGATAATATTTCCTCAAATATTACCATCTCCTGCGAGTCTCTTACACTAGTGGTTCTAAAACTTTGTCGGTAGGAGGACAAGAGAATGTGAGTACTGTTTCAAGTACCATTCCATATAAATTAATCGATATGTTTTTAATAAATTTGCCTCGCTAGAAAATCTGCCACCCGGGGAGTGATCCATCCCCCTTGTATGCTACTGGTCCTCTAAAGTAGAAAAAACAAGAAATTTAGATGCCATTGCAAACTCTGTAATGATGGCGGGGAACCCGCAAGCTTCCTAGTTCCGTAGGAAACGGCTAATCTTATGAGAAGACGCCATAGGTTTGATCGAGAGTTAGAAATTTGGCAACAGCCTCTCTTATTATGTACGATTACAACTTCTCATCATCATATATGTGTAGCTCGAGAGTCGAAATTTCTCCAAGTTTTCACTTATCATTAAATATAGCTGGACAGTTGACATTCTAACAAGGAACCTGTTCTATGTTTTTTTTTTTGTTTTTTTTTTTTAAATTGGCCGTGCGCTGTGCCCTGTGTGCCGTGTTTTAAGTCTCTCTCCTGTCATATATATTTGTATGTAGCTCCCTATCGTCATATACGGGGTGAACCAAAATGATGTTACCAGTTGAATGGGAGTTTGTACTGAATCTGTTCTAGCCTAAAAACGCGAGACATTAGATTTATTATTTTAAATCTACGAAATTTGTTTTTCAATTTTATCTTCCATTTACGCCCCTACCCAACTTTTCACGACTTTTCTGAGCCGAGTTATGGACCAAAATGTGCTAAGAATTGAACAATTTGTTAAAATTCTCGCAAAAATTAAAATTCGTTCGAACTTCCATGCCTTACTTGATGTCAAATTGAAATTTGACGCGGATTCCGGAAAAATACCTGAATATCTTGCAATTTGCGACCTGATGACGTCGTAGGCTCACATTGGGATGAATTGCTCATCTAGGCGGCAAAAAATCGAAAAAGTGACTTCGCCAAAATATAATGTAACTTTGAACATTGTTTTGTACTACTTTAAGAATCCTGAATCATGTATTGAAGAGTCTGTAGTCGCATTGAGTGATGCCTAGCGGTTAGTTGAATAATGGGGAGACTCCCAGTAGTACTAAATTTGCCTTCGAAGGAGCCGTGATAATCTTTTCAATTTTTTCTTTATATCTATCGAACTCTCTTCGCAATAAACTAACATCGACTAGATTGGGTGCCATATTGTAAACGAATCTGTGAGAAATCAGGAAGATAATTAGAAAATACTGAATCTGGAGTATTTTTAACGCTCTTTTACGTGGTTCTAATGGCTTTTAGCTGTGTTTTCAATTGAAGCTGGAATGAAGCATTGCCGGTAAGTACTACATACGTGTTCGAAATGCAAGTTCTTTAGTCTGGCAAAAATTTGTGGCAATATGTGCCGAGAAAGTATAACCACAAACAAACGCACACAAGCGTTCACTTTAATCGTTCATTAACACTTGTTGCATTAACTTGCATTTTCCAGTGATATGAGCATGGTTTTAAAAGTATATGTGGCTTACAACAAGAAATGATTTGGATTTTTTTCAAGGTATGAAGGAGAGTACCATCCTCAAGGGTGTGCGTCGGCCGTTGGGAAAGGCCAGAATGGTGTACAACAGATTGCATATATTCTCGGCCCCAAGTACCCTACACGGTTTGGTATACCAGTAGTTACTCTGCGACGCTTGTCGGGTGTGTATAGGTAGTCTTTATAAGGAATGACTTCACAAAACTTCACAAAAAAGTTGCTCAAAACTCCATTTATAGAAGAATTTTTTTGATCTCCGAATTTTTGATCCAAAAAAATTTTACAGCGTCAAAACATAGACAAATTTTCAATGATTTTAAAGTGAAATAAAAATCTTATTAAAGAAAATTTTCCTGATACCGTCTTCTATTGAATCTTTCTAAAAAATTAGAAAGATTCGTTGAAAACTCAGCAGGGAAAAACTTTTTTCACAATAGTAACTGAAAAAGATGATTTCAAGCTATTTTTCTTCCCATTTGAATTTTATTTGTATTCTTGCAGATTATAATTTAGGGATGGTTGTGGAGAATAGCAATGAATTGGAAGTATTTAATCGGTAAAATAACTTTTTTAGTTACTAAACTTGCTCTTATCATCATTGAGAAGACGCTGACAACACCTAAAAAAAAGTATCAAAATTACTAAAGAAAACTGTTGAAGAAGAAGAGGAGGAGAAGAGGAAGAAGATGACTACAACGATGAGTTTTTCAATTGAAGATTTATATGATGAGAATTGAAAAAAAAGTGAACAAAATAAGTGTAAATAGGTAGTACTAACAAATGACAGAAAAATTTCTTCTTTTTCAAACTTCCTTCAGAGGCACACAATAATTCATATAAATGTGACAAATCAAATAGTGAACGAAGGGATTCATATCAGATATACGACAGAATTGAACTTTTGTGGAGAGGGGAAGGGACTCTCAATTGGATAATGAACTTCGGATTTGTGTTGTGTTACTGTGGTTTAAAAAAACCTATAAATTTTTCTACTGGAGAATCTCTATTTACATCATTATCATAATAAATTATAGTATCAAATACTTGTGGTTGAGGGAGGGGGCTTCAAATCAAAAAATGGATTTCAGATATGTGTTCTGCGGAGCAAAAAACCCCCAAACCGATCTTTCTGACAGAGAATCTTTATTTATTCTCTGCTAAACACGTGTAAATATGTGTGGAGAGGGGAGGGTGCTCCGAACCCGAAAATGGATTTTAGATTCATGTTTTACAAGTATTAAAACCCCCTGGTCAAGACGGTCAAAGTAGTTTTCTTAATTTTTTTATTTTTGGCCAGCTACGAGAGTGTTTCATCCCACTGTGAGGCTGGTCCCTGTGACTTTACGATCTGATGACGTCGTGAATCACTCCCTGTGACATCACGATCTAATTACGTCGTAGAACAACTCCCAACTCGAAAGGCAAAATTGTAAGAGGAAACTTATTCTAGGGGGGGGGGGGGGGAGGGGATTTCGAAAAATTTGCCGTATACCTTTTGGTATCCATCGTAACATCCAAATCGGCAAAAATGTCGAAGCCCAGCGGTAAAAATAGTCTGAGTCCAAGAAAGGTTGAAGTTCCTCCAAGTCTCCCTTCTATCATACATAGCTTGCAGGTCGACATTTTTCCAACTCCCTCTCCTATCATCTTCATCAAGCACTTTTTTTCGAAAATGATGACGTCACCAAAGTCAGACGAGCTTTCTGAGGATGCCCCCGTCCCCCCCCCCAAAAAAAAAAGAAAACGCATAGCGGGTTCCCCGTTAGAAAATATGTGGAACCTTAAATTGCATGAAAAGAAAAAGGTGTTTGAACGAAAAACAGCAGCACGAAAAATCATCCAAAATAACGAAATAAAAAGTGCTGGTGACGAAAAGTACAGCACACGAAATTTTCGAGTATGCTCACAAAAAAAAAAAAAGGAGGAAATACAAGAAATTTTCAGAGTGTTTTCACGAAAAAGAAAATAAAATAAAAAAAATAAGAAGGAATTAACGCTTGCCCGCCGGCTAGTTTTTAAATAAAGTTATAGACTTAGTCAGGCAGTGGTCAGAAGAACGAAATCCACATTCGAAAAATAGTACTCCATTCGTCGACGTACCAAATATTTCTTTGCCGCTTATCAGTGGGCTGCAGCTGATGAAGCAATTCTGTAAAGCCCTCACGAGGAAAAAAGTTGTACGGAGTACTTTGTGGCAGCAGGAAGCAGTAAGAATTGTATTTGAGAAAAAGAGCTGTCCAAATATCTGAGAGGCGACGACAGATGGCAAACGTTCGACGACCTCAAAGCGCGCAAATTCAGTGTCTGGACCGTAGTCACCAACAGAGGAAATTTGCGGGAATCGAAATGCACATGCTCCCCCTCCCCTTTTTGAAAAGTTTGCAGTGTAAGCATACGGTGGGATGTACATTCGCGGCTGAAGCTACTACCAGTGCCACCTGAGGCGAAAACATTTCCTCTTGGCCAAAAAAGAAAAGGTGGCAAGCCGAGTAAAGCCAAACCCGCTCTCGTGGTGCAATACATGTTTAATCATGGAATGATTTTTTGGTTTTCATCTTATTTTATAATTGAAGCGTATGCTTTCTTTTGTTTATACTAATTTTTCGTTTAAAAGTTCTAATTTTTCGTGATTTTTTTGTTTTTTTGTTTAATGTACTTTTCTTCTGTTCATGTACCATTTTTAATGTTCACTTTTATTTTTTTTTGTGAAATGACTTTTAATTGCTTAAAGACTTTTTTTTCGTGATTTCGGACTTTTCATTTTGTGCGAAAAAATCACAGCCAAAAAATGTCTCCTAGCTCACATGAGGACCTCATGTCTTCATCGAGACCTTAAGATTAGATGATTATATTTCGCCTTCAGATACTCTTGGACGCAGCCCCTCGTTGTGATAAAAAAGGATACAAAGACTGACGACATTAGCTTACTGCAAATGCACAACAAAGACTTGATGAAAGAAACCGTCAATCCTTGGAGAAAGAGAATTGATTGGAATCACTCAATCAATGTCCTCCTACAGAGATTTTCGTTTTCTCGTCTGGAAAATAAAGCTCGATCGTTTTCAAGTCTAGAGGCAAGGAACGCTCCTGAACAAAATAATTGAAAAATTGCGCAATCCTTGGTTCCTTGTCCCCTCAAGAAATCTATTTGTCCCTCATAGAATTATGACCAGCCTTAATTTTGACAGAAATTGACCTATGAGAAGACGCTCATCTTTTGATTCTGAAAACAAAAATGGCATTCATCATGCTCGAAGGTAGCGACACAGTCTTGGTATTCTCTTCAGTCCAAATACTGAGCTACTCAAGGCAAAATATCTTCTCGTCCACTTTTTTAAGTTCATGTTACGCCCTACACTAATTCCTGCTTTGAAGAATGTTTTTAGAGCCATTCTATTGGACAGTGGTGTGCGACTCTGGGAAGAGGTCTTTTAAAATTCTTTTATTGACTGATAGAATTTGCCAGTGATGTCTAGCAAACAGTGACCTTTTTCTTCTGAATTATGGTCAAGTTTTTTAGTATGTAAAACTGTGAGTAAATCTTATCCTGTGTCCTTGAGTATTCTTGCGTGAAGTATAATATGTATGTTATCATCGATCGTAGAATAAAAGGGTTCAAGGCATGTCAATTTTGTAGCATTTCGAAATCAATATACGAGTATAATAAGTTGTATGTGTATAATATGTACTTTTCATCAGTGTCCTCGGACGTGTCTTCGATTGTTTACCCTCTTCGTTTCTAAAAATTCACTGCTCGCGACACTCGCGTCCTTTTACGCAACCGTTTACAATTTTCCTCGGCCACAGCCGCAACTGAAAATACGGAAACAGCTGAACAGGCAGAGTACTCGTTTTATGTTCGTAAACGTATAATACGAAAATACTTTTCCCTAATGTTTTGTCTGCGAAGAGAAGAAACGTTTTGTATCGTATTTTGTCGAGACGTGTAATCGTGCAGGCTAATTTGGGATGAAGAATTTGATAGGACATGCTGCGTTATCCTATCACGGTCTATTTTATACGTTCCGAACACTCTCGTCCGCACACCGTAATAATTGTCACTATTATCTTCGTGTACAAGCGTTCACGATTGGTTAAATTAACGTTTAAAATTGATACTTACGGGTGTTCCACGCTTTATAGAGGAAAAATATACTATATACTATGTAGAACTTTCAAATGCTGCGGTCGAATTATGTCGCGGTATACTTTGACTGTCGTATTAAATACCTGTGTACGCTAGTATTGTACGACTAAAGAGCAGTGCGGAAAGTACACATATATATGGGTATAGACCTACACAGCTTGTATACAGGTTACATTATTCGGACATCGTGTTCATTTATTCACGCTTTAATTTTATTTGTGGTCCACGCCGTGTAACTTGTGACGGGAAGAATAAAATTTTTCAACATTATTTACTGGCTCAGAATGCTTATTTGGATATATTCGAAAAATGAATAAATAATGGGAATAAAATTGAATGATGAGGTGCGAAGGTGTATAAAGTATGTGATAACAAATTAGGGCCTAAGTAAATCTTTAAATTTGGATAAGCGGCGCGGCGCGTGCACTTTGTAGCCTCTATAGGTAGATGTTGTATATGAGTTATACTAACGTGTACAAATTCTTACCAGCTTTGATCTGTGGAAGGAGTATCCAATTCAACACTCGAATTTATTGCGTACTTTCGTACATACCAATATGATTAGAATTTTACTAGGAAATGAATGAGAAATCAAAATGTGCAGAAAGCAAACCTGTTTCATGTGCGGTAGTCTTACGATTAAAAGATAGAGAAGAGTTTGCCCTAGGCGCGTAGGTTGGAGATTTTTTTCTTTGAGGAGGGGAGAAAGTTGAAGTATGAATTTTTCGTTGAAGTTTCTTGACGTCATCTTGTAGAAATTCTGCACTGTAACTATGTGACGTTATTTCAATCGAGGGTTCTTGCGAAATTGTTACATACTTTTGTTTCTCTGTAGCTTAGATGGACCCTATTTAGCCAAACCCAACCAAGCGACATGATAACAATCTAGAGAAATTTTCCTTTACTATAAGGGAAGATTCTCCTTTTCGCCAGATCGTTATCATGTCGCTTGGTTGGGTTTGGCTAAAAAGGGTCCAGATGGTCAATTAGTAATTGTTCTGCTCACCCAGTGAGTGTCAAGTACTCTAATAGTTGGAAATACGTTTTACCTCAACAGAAGTTATTCTCGCTTTTTGTAAACCTGCACAGTGATTCCGACTCACATTTTGAATGATATCAAAGTACTTTCACTTTTTGAATCAGTATTCTTTATAATTTGTCGCTATTAGCGTATGCATTGAATAGCACTTGGCTTAGGCTATCGTACGCCCATGGGCTTGAGAAAGGATAGTTTTTCTTTTTTATGGTCTCATTTTTCAGTGAAGACATATTGCCGTTGACTGAGTGTCCTACAGTGAGGCATTTTTTCTTACTTCCCAAATCTTGACTTAGAATAGTTGGGACTGGTTGTAAGTAATTCATCATCTTCTTTTGGTCGAGCTTGTCCTCTTCAATTTTCAGCACTCCAAGGTTTTGTAACGCCCGTCAAACCCATTGTTATTTATTGTTCTGTACAATTCCATATTCTTATTTCCGCAACATTGGTCTCCGTCACATGACCAATATCAGATGTTTCAATAGTATACTGATCATTATCGGTTTGCGATATGATAGTATTGGTGATATCTGGTTATTTTGCTGACCTCTTTTGTCGCTCACCAATTGCGTTCATTTTACCTGTAGCAATTTCAGTATAAAGTTGTATGCGTAAAAGTTAATTTTCAGTTCCTTGAACAAGCTCTTGGATGCACTTGAAAATGCTATAGTCCATGGGCCATAGCAAAAATTGGTATAACTCGGGGGGACAAAGCGCCACTTTGGGGTTTGTTAGGTAGGGTCATCCTAAGCCCAAAAAACCGTGATAGATATTTCAGAAGCGTAGCTATCCGAAATAGCGGCCATTTCAAGATGGCCGGCCTGGGTTGTACGGAAAACCCTTATATTTTACGTAGGAATTGTTGGATTTCCTTTTTTTACTTTTACCGACTTTTTACTTGTAAAAAGTGAGGTATTACACCCGACGCAAAGTATTCAGGGGGAGGGGGCAATGAATTTTCTCGACGTTTTGGAGGTCTTAGATCACTTCTACCCTAATAAGAAAATTTCAGGTTTCCTTATATATATATAAGATTTTTTTGTCCACGCAACTCCTCAAAAACTACTGGTTGGATTCTCATGAAATTTGGCCAAGTTGTAGTGGATTATCTGAAGTTGGGAATGTGAATTTTTTTCTTAGATTTCTCGAGTAGTTGAGTAACTCTCAATTTTCCTCGAATTTCTTAGTGTTGTTTCTCAAAAAATATCAATCTTATTATCTTCATATCACTACATTACGTCATAGTTTATTCAATCTTATTGCTCTGTAATTTTTGTATCGGTTGGACTAGTGGTTCTTGAGTAAATCTCAAAATATACGTGGTCCACGTATAGAGCCGTAAGAGCTAAATCTCGCTTATTCAATTTATTTGAGTTCGTTTGCCACGTGATTAAAGCATCATACACCTATTGGCTGCAAAAACTTCTCATTACCAGTCATATATGGTTGAAAAAATTCGACGTTTATTGGATACGTCAAACAAACGTTGCACGTAAGCGATGGATTGAATATTGGCCGTGTATTTTATAATTACTGCGTTATGCAGGTATACATATCATTTTTTTTTTTTTTTTTTTTTTTTCTTCTACATTATCGCAATAGGCTCGTAGCCTGAACACTGGGGAGTAATGTTGAAATTCAGGTAAAGACAAAGTGGAAGTTTCATTGCCCATTTCAATTTTCCTCATCTATGTTTTGATTTTTGTCATTATCGACTTTATAATATCTTACTGTACCTATTTTTGGAAATGGACAGTCAGGTTAATACTTTAAGATTCTTCTAAATCACCTAAGTTTTATATTTTAATTTTAATAGAACCCATTAAAAAGATTAGAAATGAATTGAACAATAGAAGAGAAAGTGGAATACCTTAAATCATTATTATCACAATCAGCTTATAAGTGAGAAACAATGAAGTTTAGGTATGGGGAGCATGTGTAAATGATTTTATAGCAAATTATTGAAAAGTCGGTGATGCTTACGCTTCTGCGTGAGCTTTTTTTAAATGAAAGATCATAATATCAAGGGCTACAATTTTGGTTCTCAACGGTTTCTGTCTATCCCGCATTTTTCAGGCGCAAATTCGAATTTTTTACAGTTCAGCGCATAGCTGTAATAGAAAGCTGTAGTGGATACATTTTAACACAGAAGTTATCTGTCATCGATATTGTTATGATGATTTATAGATTTTTGTGAGGAAAATATGGACCCCCTCAAGTAAATTACCTCTTAAAATCTATTACAGTAGAGGAAAATTTTAAAAATAATCTTCATCAGAGTCGTCTTCATCTTCATCGTCTGTATCGTTGTAGTCATAGTTTTCATTGCTCTTGGTCGCTTTCTCCGCATCTTCATTAGTACAGTAGAAACCATGACAAAGTGTAGAGCACTACAGCTTCTGTCTCATGCAGGCGCAGGTCTCAGACTTGCACTGCCTTTTACAATCGCAGGTAAACTTCTTTAAGATCGCTTGACGCGCAAATTTTTATTGTCCTCCAAACAATACTTAGCTCCTTACCGTCTTCGTCTGCTATCCAACCATGCTCGGTAGGATCGGTAAGGAGGTGCTGTTGGAGACACTGGTGCCAAAGAAACGCTTGGTAGTTTGCGCTACGAGCTTACTCGTATAATCGTAGAGCATTTTCGCAAGGTGGAAGTTCAGTGGAGCTAATTTCACCCCTTTCCATACGGGACATGTTGTACGCTAATTTACTCACTCTCCGGATTTTTGTGAAATCTTCAATAACCGCAAACACTTCTTCCTGAAGATCTAATTGTGAGCCCAATTGGGCGAATACTTTTAGGTACTTTTCGTTATCATTCATTAAAGTGTACGGCTTCACTTTTCCTTTTTCAGCGAACGCGCTCACGGTATCACAACCGAAAAATGCGTGTAAACCGATGAGAGCATCAGTTTCAAGTTTTTCCGTGGCTGAAACTGGGGGGAGGGGGTCCATATTTTCCTCACAAAAATCTATAAATCATCATAACAATATCGATGACAGATAACTTCTGTGTTAAAATGTATCCACTACAGCTTTCTACTACAGCTATGCGCTGAACTGTAAAAAATTCGAATTTGCGCCTGAAAAATGCGGGATAGGCAGAAACCTTTGGGAACCAAAATTGTAGCTCTTGATATGATCTTTCATTTAAGAAAGCAAAAAAGGAAATACAACAATTCCTATGTAAAATATAAGGGTTTTCCGTACACCCAGGTCCGCCATCTTGAAATGGCCGCTATTTTGGATAGCTACACTTCTGAAATGTCTATCATGGTCTTTTGGGCTTAGAATGGCCCTACCCAACAAACCCTAAAGTGGCGCTTTGTGCCCCCGAGTTATACCAATTTTTGCTATGGCCTATGGACTACTATGGAAATGCCATATTGCCATCATATCTACAAATTGGTTTCATAACTCTGGATCATGCTGGTGTTTACTCAGGTCCAGAAACTTCTTTGCTAGTGAATGACACATCGATCATTTTCTCGATGACCTTTGTCACGCATGTGTTCACTCTCATTCTTGTATGATTTGTGAATAGCTCCCAATTTCGTCATATATGTACTCTTATTGACAGTATTTTACATTCTACGACTGTTTCCTCGTCATCTAGATCGCCAGGGACAATATTATGCTTTGCTTCATGAAGATCAAAATTGTCTGGATCATCGAAAGAAGATTCATTTTCCTGATAAATTTTACCAATTCAATTTTTCGCTTCCTCTCATGGTGTTATTTCATATATTTCTATGTCTAAACCATCTCCTCGTAAAATATTAAATACTTAGTGGGATAACTTTCTACAATTTGTGTTGTCCCTCACTTCCACTATTTCATCAAGTAAAGCAGCAAAAATTCTATGATTTCGAAGCACAATTATAGTAAGAATAAAGTAAAAAAGTGTGTCGACACATATGGCCTTTGAAAGCTTGTCAGCAGCACCATGAGTTTTTGAATCTTCCTCAACCCCCACCAAAATAAGAAAAATCCTTTCCGAGTTATTGGGTCGATGTATATAGCATGAATTGCGAGTCTAAAAAGCACAATTAGCACAAGTGAAGGGGAAATTTGTGCCATCCCTGCAGGCCGTATTTTTTTGGCTCCTCAAATTTCTTCTAAAGCTGTAGAGTGAAAATTCCCGGCAAAAATTCTGGGACCGACAAGTATAATCAGTACCATTCAAGTAGAAATTTGCGCTGGCACTCTAGGGGTTAACATTTCTCTCCCGTCCAGATTCATTTTCAAGATCAGGGTCCAGGAATTTGGCAAATTGTGGAACCTCTGAGCACAATTGGCAGAAGTGACAGAGAAAATTTTTGCCGTTATTTCCAATTCCCCTTCCTTTTTGGGGGACCTTCTCTGGGTCAAGTTTATACTTGTGCTAAACGCCGAGCTGTTATTATCTTCTATCCACCCAACCGAGAAATTTTTCATATTGTATTCCTTCGCTCGTCAGCCATTCATAAGCACCAGGCTTGACCACAGCGTTGCGAGCTAAATTCATGGCCGAAACTAGGAGTATCATACGTTAGGGATCGGAAAAAAGAAATGTGCTGTGTGATGGTTGAGCGGTATTTCCTATTGGGCAGACTCTGGTAGTTGACTGAGTTCATCTGATCTTGGTTGTTGAGCGCAGACGCCCATAAAGATTGGACACCCGCGCACTCCATGTAATGAGGTATTACCTGCTTTACCATGGACATCAAGATCTTAAAAGATGTATCTTATGGCTCTTCTCCACCCTTTTATGTCCGACTGCCAGGTGCACATCACAAAAAAGTTGAGTCATTTCTGTATCTATAGCCATGAGCTTATGATCTCGCTTCCGACGTACATCGCCATTTTCACCTACGTAGTAATATCGCCGATATCATCACTTCCACTTGACCGTCCTTGTCGCATAACTATTCTTTTCCTTGTATAAATTTTGATCACCTACTTTATCTACGAGTGCCGGTGTACAAAAATATTCATACAATATTCTTACATACATACATACATACGTTATGTTCATTTCAGAGGAAATCATTACTTCATACCCTCGGGTCGGATTCTTACAGATATACTAATCATTTAAATCGCCTTTAAAAATAATATTCCACTATATGGCTGTCCGTCCTACCTGAAATTTAAACTGCTACTGACAAAATGAGAGCTATTAATTGTAGGAATTGATAATGATCTGTTATCAAATGAAAAATTTACCTCGCGTGTGATAATTAATTATCCTTCCTTTTAAGGGAAAATGAAAAACTATTCACACCGTGTGCTATGCAGTGTGGAAGATATCTAGTATGTTTTCAAATTTATTATAAACTCTGCTAACAGTTTAAATAAAATTATAAAAATATAAAATTAAGTAATTATTTTTCTTCGAGAAGGTCTGATGAAGTCGTTGAAACTTTCATCGAGTTCGAGAATTCAACTTCCCGTATTTTTTCTCCCCAGTAATTAGTACGTATAAAGGGCGGTTTGCAAACATATCCGACTTCTGATTAATACAAGATACGAAAAAAAAGAGAGAGAGAAAGAAGCTATAACGTCGCTTTTGTGGAACCTTTACTCCAAATTAAATCGGGCAGAATCGGGCTTCTTCTGCACTAAATCACAGCCGTATATGAGACGATCATAAAAATTGAGAAATTTGTACGCTTTCCGAAGATATCGGAGCGAATAAGATGAGTGAAAAGAACGCCGGGTATTCTTTTACATATACTGTTACGATTGTACGGGTTTACGGGGCGTGTGCCGTGGAAGGCCTGCCGACAAGCATAGAAGTGTCAGAGCTTGTAATCAACGAGCCGCCGACTGTTCTAGACACAAAGATCACTAATTGCTTCAGACACGCCTCATACACCCGCTAATCGCACCTCTTTGGACACTATACATTATAATAATAACAACATATCTCCCAAACATCGGAATATTCTTCCGACTATTAACATTCCGATTTTATCTTCCGAATAATACACCCGAGGTATGTCGCATGATGTACAAATGTTTTTGGAACGCGTGTGTGTTTTTGCGGTACGATGCCCACTGATGAAAGAATTTTGTTGTTTCACTTGACCGATTCTCGCGTATATGACAAAATCCCGAACTTGTAAAAACCTTTGGGCCGAGTATTAATAGTCCAGAAAATGAAAATTGGAAAAATTCTTGTTGGGTTAAATATCTTCAACGAGTATTATACGGATAGTAAAGAAAATGGAAAAAGTACCGTGTTACTACGCTATGGGGGATCCATATTTTAAATTACTTTCTCAGGGTTTATTTGGAACGAAGCCTACTAATGTAGAAATTATTTGTACAAAATCGGAGAAGCCAAGGTATTGAGGCGGCAAATCTCTCCTTACTTTAAACTTTACTTTCCTCGTGGATAATAAGAAAATAGAAATGAGTCGTGGCGTAAAATTTACTGGAAGATATTGGAAAAGGGGGGTAATCATCCTCTCCCTTGTTTGCTTTTCAAAGGCCAAGCTAGTACTTGAGTTGGAGCTTCTTCTCTGAAACCTCCGTTGTGTCCAAATATTTTGGTCTTAGTATCTTGGAATTCACCGAGGGGAAAAATTTCAAATGTTACACTCATATCAAGACGCTCCAATCAGCAAAAAATGGTCAAATTTATTGCAAAAATTTAATAGTAAAAATAACATATTTACGAATTTTCCTACTTTGGACCATCGATTAAATTGTTTCAATGATTCGAGCTTTTTGACTGTAACCTACTTTTTTTCTTTTTTATAGTGCAGAAATTAAAATAATTTTACACTGTTTTTTTTTTATTATTATTATTATTATAAGCTTTGTTACAAAGATATTCTCTAAAAAACTGTTTAGACATTAGATTAATAAAGCCAGATTGAAGAAAGGCTGGTTGGTATCCGTTATACAAGATATTTATTACTTGATGAGGTGATGTTTGTTAAAGAACCTTAACCCGATATAATTTTGTCGACATTTCTGAGCCTTGAATATTCTCATTATGAACCTGTTTTTTGATTTGTATATCGCGTCCCTCTTTTTGATCTACATTATCGTAACGCGAATGAACGCGTGGAGGATGTGCTGTAAAATCTCTTTAATTTTGTTTGAAAAGTCCAACGAGACGTTTTTGTGTTCCTCTCTTTTTTTTCTTTATGAATAGGATATACGATTGGACCGTTTGTGATATTACGTACATGTAGATGCGTACACTAAATGTACTGCTCTCTGGTCTTAAATATACAAGCGAAATGAGCGACTCAACTGCATGAAAGAAAATCAGAAGTTGTTTTTCACAATCGATAGTCGTATAGCTTTTTGATAAATGATGAATGCACGTTGATAACAGCTTAGAACGGCAGCCCCTTGCTAAAATTCAGTAACCTTCTGATTTTAATATGCGAAACTGTGACGAATCTCTTGTCGCGAAATCCGCCGTAGGGTTGTTATAGGTTTCTGCCTTCCCCGATCTTCGTCACCCTACGGTTTTTATAGTAGCCTTTTACACATGTAAGAGAGCACATCCAGACCTAAATAGAGCGCACGTCGCGTACCCAAACGTGTGTATCTTATTGACTGGGTTCTCACGATGCGAACAAAATCGTTGTTTATTTTGTTCGTATTGCGTGCTCATTTATCATTTTAGTTTTAATTGATAACGCATCGATTGGTGAACGTAAACGTAAATCTTACTTATTTTGCCCTCTGCAGATTAACACTTTGAATTGCCAGTGCCTAATGATAGGTAAGATCGGATCGTCTTACGAGCATAACAGCCTTCCTCCGTCAAACTGAAGACAAAAAACATGTCAACGTCCTTGTTCTACATTTTTTTCCTCTATTTATTCTTGTCAAGATTTTTGCCCGCACGTTCGTCGAAAAGCCGAATTTCTTTTGTTCTTTCTCTGTATTTTAATACTGTCTGGTCATGAAACGATGGCAGGCTGAGAAAAAACGTAATTTATTTACATTTCGTCCATTTTGCAGAAAGGAAGCAAGTTCAAGTAATTGTTGTCTTTTGATGTAGTCGAATCGATGTTTCATTAGTGATCTTCAAATTGAGGTTTGTGATGCTGCATCTATTTAGGGGTTATGAAAAATCTTGATAATTCAAACGGGGAAAAAAGACGCAGAAAGTCTTGATTAAGTGTGTTCAATACGCTTGACATAAGTTCTGAAAGTGACGGAAGCTTAAAGACTATCAACTGTTCCACAGTTGACAGTTTTTCAACCAGTGACCCTGATTTGAATTAACAAAATGTTGGAGAAATAAGAAAAACATTTTCCATTATGACTAATATGTACTGTTGTCTGCTATTACTTTGTTTTTTTTTTTCACTTATGAGATTATTGTAACTATTGAGTCTTTTTTCTAAATAACAAACAAGGAGTGCAGAAAACTGACATAAATGAGTCACGTAAGTGGAGCTGATTTTCAATAATTTAAAAGTTTTTTTTTTTTAACCGTGAATAAGAACCTTAATTAAATAACAATGTTATTTAATTTAATAATTTATTTCGAAGCTTTTGGTTGAAAGACCAAAAAAACATTTTAATTACCCTCATTTGAGTCTAGTGACGATAAGACGCAAAACTTGAAATTATATGTAGGCGCGCGATTTAATTAAACGCCGAAATGGCGCAAATCATTAAGAAAATACCAGAAACTCGGATATTGGGTATGAGGCAGAAGGTGGCCATCCACCGCCAAAAAGAAAGCTGAAATACATTATGACTGACACGATTGAGGAATCCGAAGTTCATAAGTTGGTTCAGTGAAGTAATTCCTATTTTCTAGGAATATATTCATTCTTGTATCATTTGTTTTATTCATTTTCTCACAGGTTGAAAGCCCTGCGAGATCTTCAAAGACTGCAAATTCACATTGAGCCTTGAAGTGCAAGATATTATTTAATACGGGTGCACAGAAAAGCAGTGCTATTTTGCAAAACTGTTAACAATGGAAGTACTTTTCAGTCCACTTTTTGATCAAATCTGCAAAGAAAGAGTTTCATACCACAAAATGATCTGTAAAGCAGCGTGTATATAAAGATATTCTTGAAAAATTTACAATAATTCAATAAATATTTTTTACATAATTTCCTTTTGGCGCCTACATAGCACCATTTTTCCGCGCCTAAATAAGCCAGGGGCTAAATGAACTCTGAGCCTAATGGTGCAGCGCCTAATCGTCCGCGCCTAAATGAACGGACACCCCTTATTTGAAAGAAAATTGTAAGTATTTTGCAAGTGAGACAGGATTTTCATTATTTGTATATCGTATTACGGTAACGGTATAAAACACTATGATCTGCACCTTTTTTGCAACGTTTCCAACGCTCTTACAGTATTATTCTTCATGGGCCAATTGAATGGAGACTACAAAAAGAATACTTTTGAAAATCTTGAACGGCGTTTGGGAGTCACAAACTCTGCTAGCATTTATTCCTCAACTATTCAACTCCATAAATTCACGGTCGTGATTCTTCACAGTTCCTCTTCAGCAGATGACTCGGTACCACTACTATTGCACTTCCAATCGTAATAGTTTTCGCTCAACCTTCTGTAAATTGGTTCCAAAAATGTGAACAATTCGCCGCGTGAGAAATCCTTTTCTTTAACTGTACAGGCGAAAAGAGTTTCTCGTTCTTCTACAATGTGGTTATCGATACGAGAAAATTAGTTGCTGGCAACTACTTGTAGTATTCTCTCGAGAACAAACTGAAACTGCTGTTATTGTGAGGCCGAAAAAACTCGAATTCTGAACTGGAGTTCTTTATCGTGACACCTTTCTATGTACTATATCATAAAGAAGGTACAAATTAAACGTTTCATCTTAAGTCTTGAGAAAATGAAATTATAAATACTACTCACGATTCTTGTTGCTGATCAATAATTAGCATTCCGCGCAAGTCGGTTCTGTTCAGTCCCACACTGCCATGCCATTTTAAATTTTCAACACTTGAAGTCACAATTCGCCACGTCAGTCTCAGTCACCGGTTGCCTCTTTGCTGGCCATTTTAATCAATCGATCCAACTTTCATCTTAGCTAGGGGCCCCTAGCGTCATTTTATCGTCGTTTGTTCAAGTTCTACTGAGAAGTGTTCCAAGTGGTAGCACTGGTATACTGAAGAGTGCCTTATATGGTAACACTGATGTTGGGAATTTTTGGGTCCTTCGTGATATTTCACGCCACATTCGGAGGAAAGGTGATTCCTCGGACGTTTGTGAATCGTTTGTTTTCGAGACAGGAGATAATAATTATTAGCATAGCCACAATAACAGTAAGAAAATATTGTTTATGTAGGCGGGGAAAAAACAACTGTGAAAAAATGTTCACATACTAAATTTTGGTTTGTGATAATATGATTTGTACTTGTTTTAAAAATTATTAGCTATGGTAATATTCTTCGCATTTCATACGTGTATTTATGAAGTAAGTATTCACAATCCACCTTTTTCTTTTGTTTCGAGTAAGTTATCACTCTTCATTTAGATTTTTATTAATCTTATATTACATATTTAGAAATACAATTTGAATTAATTTGTTTTTAGTTCTTTTCTCCATCAAAATTTTTCCTATCTTCTTTCTAAGAATGTTATTTGTATTTCTTTATATCGTGGCATCTGTTAAAATTACATTCCCGGCCCTTATATTTTTCCATTTTGCGTGTTATTAAATTTGTAATATCTGCAGATTGGATCGATTATATTTTGATAAGTAATGTTGTTGAACACATTCACTTTTTTCTCCGTTTTCCAAGACAGTGAATTTTTCAATAAAAAACTAGATACTTTAGTTGTGCATCACTTCATTATTTCTATTTTTCACATAAGTGCCTGCTTTTTGCATAGTTTTATTTGTAAAATATTGATCATTATTCATTGAGTATTGACACTGCACATTCACAACTAATACATACCAAAAATGCACGTCTTCTTATTTATTTGACCACATATTGAAACATATAACGCGTTGAAACGAGCAATAAAACAATAAGTTGTTGAAACAAAGTTTGTTTCAGGATTGTAGGTACTGCAATCACTATTTCTTTGTAGCCTATTGCATTCATGACACTTGTGTTACTGTAAAATCAAAAAAAAAAAAAAAAAAAATAGAAATGAAAATACTAAGGATGTAATAATATGGTGTAGTACAATAAAAACACAAAAACTGGGAGCTGGAATGATATGTTAAATTCACAAGTGCTACAAAGATTTGATAAAAAGTAATGGGGAAAATAATTATTCAAGATAACGACATGAGACATACAGTGAACTGAGGAAATACAGAATAGGTAATAAAAAAAAAAAACAAAATAAACTCATAATCGTACAGGTGATAAAACAACATTGTTGATAATTCGACGCAACGACGAGTCGTGGAACTTTGAAGACTCCCGGAATCACCTTCCCTCCGAATGTGGCGTGAAATACCGATTCGTGATTTAATCAAACACTTCAGGTTTTCGGGATTTTTTCCACCTTTTGGTCTTCTCTTTTATACATATTGGTACAATTTTAATATCTGACTTGGCAACATAGTGTCGTCTTCTCGTTCTCAACTAATCAGCAGAAGCGGGTTAACCTATGCCTATGGCATTGATTTGGAGCACTCCGCAGTAGTGAGTCTGCAGAAAAACTTGAGATTCTTCAAAACCAATTTGACCCATAAAACAGGTTCCCTGATGCTTTCCTCGTTGGACTTTGTTAAATCGTCATTCTTTTTTGTATCTTAATTTGCAAACCTAATTAAGTAAGTCTAGACAGAAAGCTCTCGAAGTTACTTACCAATAGGGCAAGGAGGTAAATCATTTCGATCTAGAACGTTAAAACAAAATTGCTCACATTAAGATTTATTTATTACCCTGTAATGCATTTGAACCACAGGAGAGAATTTGAATTTTTCGAGACTGTCTTTTTCCCTCCTCCCTAAAAGATCACGGTAAAAATGCTAAATTCTTTTGTTGTTGTCCTGCCTCATCCCGACGTTGGTGATGACAACAACTTCCCCACTGAAGGCTGGCCAAGCAAACTCCTCTTCCCGCCTTTCTCTCCTCCATTTTCAAGATAGGGTCTGGGAGAAGACTCAGAAAGTATATATGATAGAAGGAGAACTTGAAAGAATTTGTACCTTCAAACAATATTTTTACTTTTACTTCTAAGAAAAACGCCTTTAAATACACTGTTAAAAGCAGGTCAAGTCCAAATAGGCCTGTCCAAAAAAATTTTAAGCTAGTATAAAAAGAACTGCAGAGTGACTCACTTTTTCTTTTACCCTTGGCAGGCATTCGGGGCTCTAGAACAAATAAAACAATATTTTATTTTTACTTTCAAGAAAATACTGTTGAAAGCAGCGACTCAGGAGAGAATTTTAATTTTTCGAGACCGTCCTTTTCCCTCCACCCTAAAAGATCACGGTAAAAATGCTAAATTCTCTTGTTGTTGTCCTGCCTCCTCCCGACGTTGGTGATGACAACAACTTCCCCACTGAAGGCTGGCCAAGCAAACTCCTCTTCCCGCCTTTCTCTCCTCCATTCTCAAGATAGGGTCTGGGAGAAGACTTAGAAAGTATATATGATAGAAGGGGAACTTGAAAGAATTTGTACCTTCAAACAATATTTTTACTTTTACTTCTAAGAAAAACGCCTTTCATACACTATTAAAAGCAGGTCATGTCCAAATAGGCCAGTCCAAAAAAATTTCAAGGTAGTGTAAAAAGAACTGTAGTGTGACTCACTAGTAGACGTCCGTTTGGTTTCAACATTCTGGGATGATTCTAGAACACACAATTTTTACTTTTACTTCTAAGAAAAACGCCTTTAAATACACTGTTAAAAAGAACTGCAGAGTGACTCACCTATTCTTTTACCTTTGGCAGGCATTCGGGGCTCTAGAACAAATAAAACAATATTTTATTTTTACTTTCAAGAAAATACTGTTGAAAGCAGCGACTGAGGAGAGAATTTTAATTTTTCGAGACCGTCCTTTTCCCTCCACCCTAAAAGATCACGGTAAAAATGCTAAATTCTCTTGTTGTTGTCCTGCCTCCTCCCGACGTTGGTGATGACAACAACTTCCCCACTGAAGGCTGGCAAAGCAAACTCTTCTTCCCGTCTTTCTCTCCTCCATTTTCAAGATAGGGTCTGGGAGAAGACTTGCTTTTGTTGGAGTAGTACTCTGACGCGCGCGTCTTTATTTAGAGTTGACACCGGCTCACGAATGCGGAAATATTCGGATTTGGACCGAGCAGCGCTAGAATCGTCAAGAGTAAGGTGTATGCTTTTTGGCACTCCCAAAATCATTTAGAACCCCAGGAAAAGTCCGAAGTTTTACGAGACCACGCCACATGGTTAACCCCCTCCCCATTCTCGAGTTTTGTGAGGCCATAACCGATGGCTACATCCCTTCCCCCGACGACCACACCAACCCCGAAACTAGGCTGCTATGAGTATACTAAATTAATAATAGACTAACAAGGGGGCAAACGAGCGGAGCCAGTGAGCCCCTGAAAGCTTGTAGCTGGAAATATTGTAAACCCGACTTATACCAGACCAAGAAGCGGGCCGAACGAGCTGAGTGAGTGAGTCCCTAAAAGCTAGTAGCTCGAAGTATTGTCTACTATATTTATATAAAGTTGAAATATAATTCTTATGCACTTACTATAGCAGCCGAGTTGGGGAGGGGTTATTCGGGTATGGTTTACTGATGTAGAAGAGTTGATAAAAATAATGCTTACCAAGTTTTAAAAATGTTCTCGTTTTGGAAATCGAAGTTTTTTGCTGTTGGAAACGAAAACGATTGAGTAATATAACGTAGCCAATAATGAACAAAACGGGAACGAGACTGAATCGCCATACGCCTCTGTATCCGCGTCTCTTGTTTTTTTTTCTCATTGACTGTTATGTGACGAAACGTATTTTTAAATTTTTTTCAAAAGGTCTGGGAGCTTTTTCTCCTACCAAGATGTAAAGCTCAAGAGATCTAAATGTTTTCTATGTCAAGATCTAGAAACTAAGAGATCCGCATCTTTTTTCCACTCAGATCTGGAACCTGAGCGGCTTAATATTTGTACACGCGGTAGGTATATTACCATTATTGAAGTATCGAGAGAAGGAAACTCTTTTGAAGATCGTACAAAATTTTGAAAAATGTTATGCAAAAATAAAATCATCGGCGATACAGAATATGTCATATGTGCAGTATTAATCGAACCATTATACATTATCATCAATATTGTTGTTCAAAGACTATTTTGGTCAGTCTTGACGAAGACTGTACGAGAAATAAAATCTCAAGAAACAGAGAATGTATATTTTGAGTGACGTCATAACACATTTTTTCGCTAAGCACTTTTTTTTTTCGCGATTGCACAGGGGCTTTCACCTTATCAGAGGCAAGAGTTGCAAAACGGAGTAGAGATGCAGAAAAATAAGAAAGTTGGTTATGCTTTCGCGCCGCGAATTTTTTTTTTTGTGAGAAAATGAAAATTTCTTCTTCTTTTTTTTTGGGGGGGGGGGATACTAGAAAATTTCGTGTACTGTACTTTCCGTTACCACTTCGTTCAATTGGATAATTTTTTCGTATTGCTATTTTGCGTTAGAACAACCTCCCTCTTTTTGTGCACAGTCTAATATTCCCCATTCAAAATTTTGAATTTTGGAGACTACAACAAAGGAGAAGATCACCTCAAAAACTATCGCATAATGCGGTTATATTTTTTGAAAGGATTCTTGTGCACAGACGCTTGACAACTGGCAGATCGCGCGAGTTTTATTATAGGTGATTAGGTAGAGAGAAGAATACAAGAGAATTAATTCTCAAAGGGAAATATTATTCTGGACGGCAAAAAAGGTGACGGCGCACGACAGTGCGAGAGCGGTATAATGGAACTGCGGCGCGACAATTTTGACAAAAATGAACGACAGTTGACAAGCAGAAAATGGATACACGTGAACGACAACTTCATATTCTCAGAACGACAAATTTCATTTTTTGGTACGAAGGGGCTGGAGTGGGTTACCTGTCATCAAACGACGTCCTGGAGGCTACAAATGTATGGATAAAGAGAGAGTGTACGTTGCGTGAGAGATTAGTCGGTCAATTTTTAGCAAACCTGGGAGAAATAGTGGTCAAGTGGTCGAAAGAACGGGATCCACAATCGGTGAATGCAAAACACTTTGCGCCGAAGGCCACTGCTTCCCTGAAAGAATGGACTGCCGCTCATCAATGGGCTTTTCAAGACAAGAAGGTACTGCAAGGGTCACAGTCTGATGGCGATACATTGTTCTTCACGACATCATCAGCATTCGGCAAACTAATTACAAACGAATTCCTACGCACATTCCGTTCAAAGGATGGGAAGTGGACTGCTCCGCCGGTGGCTATATTTCTTCAAGCATAGGTATGCTTTGTAAGCATTCATTTGGAACAATGCTCATCCGACTTAAACTTATTTCTGCACCTGACGCCGCGCGTAGTGTACTCTTAGGCCGTAAAAGGCCCAGACTCCTGAGGACGACCTGCGGAAGCACGTGTCGCACTGATAATACAGTAATGTGATTTTTAACAATTTTTTTAGCTACCGTACCTAATATTTAACTTTTTTGTCGTTCATCTATGTTTCAGCAGTGAATAAAATTTTTTTTTCGTTCACGCATTCCATTTACAGTCCAGTGCACTTTTTGTCGTTATTCTTTTATTTCATCATGATTGGTGTTTCTCAGACGTTATCGCAATCAATTTGCAGTGCCCACCTCACTTTTTGCCGTTCAATAAAATCCATGCCATTCTCGAATGAGATTCAGGAGGACATAGAAATCGAGAATTTCGTCATGATAGCATCATTAGTGTCTTGTATCTCGATAATACAAATAATTTCCAAGTTCCAATCACAGAAAGTTCAACTTTAACTTCATTTAAGATACCTCTATCATCTCAAATACTCTGATATTAACCTTTGTATTTTCTTCGAAATAAAGTCATTTTGTCCTCATTTGTACTTCCATATCACGAGACGGAGAAGACGGAAGGAAAAGGAAATGAAATTTGAGAAATTTAAAGTATTGCTCAGAGAATTACCTACCTGAGGTAAATAATGTCTACAAATTTTCAACGATGTATTTTTCATAAAAATAGTGCGATTATTGTGCAAATACGCACGGCACAAAGACAAGACACGTGACTGCTTCAACGTGAATTTCTTTCTTTCTTTTTCGAAAATAAAATTTATGGGCTCATTTGTCTTTACAGAACGACGTAGTAAGGATTCGATGTTATACAGAATAACACATGTGTAATTCACGTGACAAGTTTGTGTAAAAGAAAATTTAACCAATTTACGCGGTGTACAAACGTGGTATCAACAACATACGAAACTCCCGTAAGCGCAATTTTACAAAAGAGCTGCATGAAAAATTCAAATTGATCTTGTCTTAATAAAATCATAGAAATTATTTACGCCAATAAAATAATATTCGTATGAGTAAGAGGTTTACAAAAATAAATATTTGCTTACGGGGAATTTCTTTCGGAGCAGATTAATTTTTCTTTCACATACCGTACCCTATTCCCAGTCCCATTGTACCTCGCTATTAGAAAATTGTCCTACAATTCTTATCTGGGATTATCTCAGCAAAACGCTGAAGACTTTTTCGGATCTCTTTTCCCTAGTCCTTTCTCGGTGGCCTCAATTGAAAAATTTTTAAGGCTTTCTAAAATGATCGTGGCAATTATAGACGCGTGGATGACGAGTAGTACAATCATACATATTTTCGGTTCCTTTCTGTTCACTAATTTGCGGCACACGATATTGAATTAACTTCATTGCATAAAGCATACATTTTTTATTAAGAATATTATACTCTTGAAAGAGTCGTTCCTTTGAAGTAATTTTGTTGAACTGCTCGCTTACTAAATTTATAAAAATATTTTCATACGCGGTTCGAAAATTTCTTTGTATCCTCATTAAGCGTCGGGTTTGTTTGGTTAAAATGAGATTGATTATGCCGGATACGTCGGCCATCATCGGCCCTAAAAACTTGGAAAAATCTATCTCAAGCTGTAATTTGTTCAACTACTCGCGCAGTTCACTTGAAAATCATCGGACTTGACGACGGCAATTTTTATCGACGTATTGCAGTGATTTGTTGATCGCTGAGTTTTCACTAATCACGCGACGATTGTTTCGAAAAAGTATCCACAATGCGTAATCAGTTTGTTGACAGGAGAGAACAACATCAGGCGATGTACAAGTTCTGTAGCGCTCAGAGCTTTGAACGAAAATTTTTTCCTCCCACCTTTCCACATTTTAGAGAGCGCTTGGGGGCCGCTATGCGAATTCGGAGGGAACAATCGGTGTGATGGCGCTCATGTTTGAAAAATATCATTCTTCATTTTTCCGAATCGGTGGTATCCTCTATAGTCGTTCTCCGTATCGGACAAACCCGCAGGGAGATTCAGTCACGACCCTCGCTCATTTCTTCACGTTATATGGAGAGCAGAATATAAAGGGAATCCTCCTCCTAGTCGCGGTCATGAGTCGCTCCTAGAATATACACTTATTTTTCTCGGAAATCGAAATTTTCCTAATCTGAGGTTCAGAAGGAGGTCAGAAGATTCCGAACGCCGAATAATGGTGATAGTTTTTAAGAAAAACCATTTTGTGGAATAGGCCCCCAATTAAAATGAAAGTACGTAAGGAAATTAGTAAATTCAAAACAATTTTTTCGTGCAAGGAAAATTTCATCAAAATTATTTTATTTTCGGCTCTGCCCGCACATAAGTACAAAATTATACAAAAATTATAAGCTTTACGTTTCGGCTGACCCGCAGCCTTCATCAGAAGCTAAAATTACAATGAAGCAAAAACGGGTAGAACAACGATTTGTCAATATTATTATGTTGATTCGCTCTTTTGTTTTATACTCATGTTTATCTATTTGAATTTTGGAATCATTAGACGGTCATTCTTTTTCAAGTGCTGCAGAACCGATGCCGATCTCATGGGTCGATCAATAGGTGCCCATAGTTTGAAGAATACATGAGCGATAACGATTGGGACAAGAAATCTCATGGCTTATGTGAACTACTAATTATCAAAAATCGAAGCCCATACATTGTATAACGTAAAATATACAGACCAAATTTGGTGGATCGTCGAACTACCTAATTCCTAATTTTAAATTGCGTTATAGTTTTCCACATTTCTCTTTTCAAGCTCCAACACAACGTAATGACCTCACGTTCAAGAACTCGTACATAACCGGTATATTATACCGCATATTATCTACATCGCTTTTAGCAATATTTTTTATGCCCGCTTCTAAAAGGGAGATTAATTACAACATAAAAATACCTTACTAAAATACTTATCGTGTATTCTATTAACTAAAATACGAGTGCAGAAGAATGGAGGACGCGACGTTGGTGACTACCGAATTTGCACCGACCGCGATCTGGGCCTGGGATTCACGGTTTCCAACCTACGTACAGTAGTATCGAGAGAATGGGTTGTGTCGCACTCGATTTCAACATCGGCTCAAAGAAATTGCCGAATACCAAAAGAATACCACGTGGTTACACCTCTCGCGAGTGATTCGAAAACGGGTACATGATTGTACAAGAACTCACTTCTATCGTAATACGATAATAATGATCGTAGACGAGAGGAGTTACGTTTCAAAATTGTTGCTTGTTTATCGGTTACGTTTATGTAAATTAGTGCGAGTACAATCGTACACGAACGGTGACAAAAACGTCCTCCATCCCAAGCGTCAACCAATCAAGTTATTGTAAAGACAATGTCAAAAGAAGTACCGCTTTATTACGGGGACTTGAATTTATTGTTTTTTTTTTTCGTCGTAAACTAATTGCGGTTTGTTCGAAATTTTAATGACTTTCTTTTCCTTCTGCTTCCACTCACTTCTCAATTGATACTATGTGTGTGCGTATGTGTAGAAGACCACGTCGTAAATTGGGGACTTCATGAAGATTTATCTGTTTGGTTTTTTTCTCTCCGCACAAAATGACCATATAGGTGTTTTTCCTTCAAATTCTTCATGTATAACAATAGCGATCAGAATACATAAGCCATGATGTAGGCTTATTATGTATGAGTGAACAAATGATTATCTTTGTTCTCCTACTATTTATACGAATGTCATTCATTTTTTCTCAATAGCATGACAATTCTATAGTGATACGACCACTTAAAGGAATGCATTGTAACAAACATTGTGTACAATTCGAGATTATGAACAAGTGTATGTTCAAGAAAAATGTGAAAATATACGTGCAAATTTTTTTGTCATTTTTCTTTTCCACAACCGTAATGTGAGGAGGAGACGTATAAGAAAATTAGCAAGTGTACTATCCGAAAAAAATTATAATAATGAATGAAAAACCTCTCCCTTCATGTCGCGGTCATGAGTTCTTTAACAAAAGAGAAGCCTGTATACAAATAAATTGAGCTTTTTTCAGGTGTTTTCCAATGCAGGTAAATACATCCTTCTTCAATTATGAACTTGGTCGGAAAAATATCCCTTCAAAATAAATCCACCTCCTGGATTGACGTCGACTCTCGGATGAACAGGAGTTGAGTAAGCCATAGCATGGTTCATTCCAAGTCCAACTTCTTCATCTGTGTAGATACCTGGTTCCATGTTCCTTCGGAACCTAGTATGGTAGTTACCAGGCTACTCGGAGCAAGCGCTTCATCTACCCCAATCTCTTGAAGAGACCGACTAAACTTGCTCCACTCACGTCTCACGACTCACAATCAAATAAGGTGTGCTGTGGTCCATTATCCCGCCCTTGGTTATAGTGCGAACACATTACCTACTCAACCTTCTCCAAATTCTTATGAAGGTATTTGTCGAAGCGGTTAACACTCGTGTCAAGTAAAAGTTCGAGTGACCATAGTCTCAGTTCATCCTCTCATCAAGGTCGCGTATCAACTCACCGGTCGTCCATTTCTCTAGCTCACACTAAGCAATTTTCGCTTTCCATCTCTCTCACAAGCGACGAGCGCCTGTCCTTCTACTTGACTAGTAAAGCCTCTCGATCAATTGTTGTCTTCATCTTCACTTTGAATATCACCACGCTCTCCTCGCAAAACGCTGGATTGGTGGTAAACGTGCTGATACGCAAAGAACCCTCGTCAAAACAGTGTGGTAAGCACTATCACACCACAGGATATTTTCCATTTCTTTCCTTCTGTAGTCTGTATTCATGAAGTCGGTCCATACTGGGACACTAAGATCCTTCTTCTTGCTTCCTTCACCCTATCTAGGTTTGTCATCAGGCGGCTTAGGTGTATCGCTATCTTGTCCGCCTTTTCCGCTGCTATCAGAAAATAGTGCCTGAAACTCAGCTTCGAGTCAAACCAGATGCCTAGATACTTTGTCACCTTCTTGATCGTGATTCTCACACATTACAGGCGAAAATTGGGTGGACCGAACTTGCGCCTTACCTACTGCGAATTCCAGCGCGTCAATGCCTCCAGAACCCGCTTTACCCTAATCTTCACCGTTACAGTCGTGCATACCGTCAGTGTATCATCCGAATAACAGATAAGCCTAACACCCGATGGTAGTTTTACCTTGAAAGAGCGGCCCTTGGACCGATCCCTGCGGTATCTTACAAGTAAATGGGCGCTTTAGTGTACCAGCAGACGTCTCTGCTTAGATTTCTTGACAGCTGAGATACCTACTGATCATCCTGAGCAGGTATGCGGCCACTTCTGCGTCCATGAGAGCCTCCAATACCCTCTCCCATGGAATCGACTTGAACGCATTTCTTATGTCAAGGCTGATGGCTGCGCAAAACTGTCGCGTAGCTATTGCCAACTCAGCTATCCTCTACAGCCTGATTCCAGCATCTGATATTCAGTGTCCAGTCTGAAAACTGTGCTAACTATTTGAAGATATATCCCTTTCCTTCAGATAACTCTCCAGTCACTCTCTCTAAGAGTTTTGCACGTTGTCTAGCAGATAAAGTGATGGATAAGAGGGTGGCAGGCTAGATGGTTTATCCTTCTTATCAATCAAAGCTTGTGGCTTTCTTCCGCCGCGCAGGGAACAGCCCCCTAGTAACTTCCGCATTGAACGTATCAACAAGCACTGCCGGGTCAACTGAATATATGACTGGGGTCGGGATTTCAAAAAATTTTGGATCTATCCTTTTCACAGTTCATGCGGGCGTTCTACTGGACGGATTTGCTTCATTTTTTTTTATTCTCTTCAGAATAACCTCTAGATTAGCCATCAAGTATTATTTAGTACTTCACTTCAGGTGTTCCCCACTTATCTGCATTTGCGTTTTATGTCTTATGGAAAATTTTTCATACATTTGGTTGAACGCAATGACAGTCCGTCAGGCCGTTCTACTGGGCCGACTTGCTTCATCTTTCTTTTTTCTCTTCAGGATGATCCCTAGATTAGCCATCAAGCATTACTTAGTGTCTCACTTCAGATGTTCCCCACTTATCTGCATTTGCGTTTTCTTCCCATGTATTTCTTATGGGAAATTTTTCATACATTTGGTTGAACGCGATGACAGTCCGTCAGGCCGTTCTACTTGACGGATTTGCTTCATTTTTTCTATTCTCTTCAGAGAAAACCTCTAGATTAGCCATCAAGCATTACTTAGTGCCTTACGTCAGGTTTTCCCCACTTACCCGCATTCGCGTTTTCTCCCCATGTACACATATTTCTTATGGGGAATTTTTCATACATTCGGTTGATTTAACGCGAGATGCGTAGCTATTTAGGAGCTCGTAGTACGTATGTTGATTCATCCAGCAGTGAGAGAGGCATAAACTTGAACATTGGTACCTTCTATCCTTTTTCTTTTTATATATAAAAAAACTTTCAAAAATAACTTTATGACAGTCCGTCTGGCCGTTCTACTGAATTAATTTGCTTCAGTTTCTTTAATTTGTTCATTTATTTATTCATTTATTTAAAAGTAATTATATTATAGTGGTGCCGCCAACAGTCTACAGACCAATTACTGGCGACACCACTTACAAAATTAATAGTAGTACCAAAATCCAGGAGAGAAAAAAAAAAAAAAAAAAGAATAAATAACAAAAACAATAATATAGTCTCCCCACAAACAGTCAAATACCCTATCCTCCTACCGACCATCCCCTCGCAAATCCATCAAAACGCTTATGATTTTTTGCTTAAAAGAGCTACGCCCATCAAAGAATATGTCCGTTGTTGGCTCAATCCGCAAAACCGTGTTGTAAGCATCATTGCCTGGTTCAGAGGAGAATCATAGTCTCTGGTTCTCGTTGACGGTATCCGGAATAATTCCCGTGACCGAGTGGTTTTGATCCGTACCGAGAAATTTATATGACTAAGCAGGGAGGGAGAATCCAGGCATCCACATAGCAAATCTCTTAAAAAGAGGATCAGGGTCAGGTCCCTCCTTACTTCCAGGGTTGTAACTTCATATCCCAGGACCAGTTCCCTGTACGATATCGTATAATCATAGTAATTGAAATCTTTGTAATAAAGAAACCTGAGAAATCTTTTTTGAACCCGTTCCAAATCCTGAATGTGTTTTTTCGTTGTTGGTTTCCATACTACGCTCGCAAAGTCAAGGTGTGATCTGATTAGCGAGAAGTAGAGCACCCGAAGAGTCGCATTACTTGCAATGTCCCATTTACAACCAAAACAAAGAACAGGGCCAGATGGGATTCCACAATATATCTATAAAGCCTGCAGGGAATTGCTGACTGAACCACTAACCCATATTTTTAATATAATACTCAAGACCAGTAATGTTCCACGATCCTACGTAATATCTAAAGTGACCCCCATCCCAAAGGAGAATGAAAGTCAAGACATATCGAAACATCGACCGATTGCTGGCCTACCTACGCCCATGAAAATATTTGAATCGTCTCTATTTCAGAAGTTATATTGGCAAACCACTCATATCATACCTTCTCAGCAACATGGATTTGTAAAGAAAAAGTCCATACTCACAAATCTTCTCGAGTTTAATCACTATATTGGTCAGGTTTTGGATAGACGAGATGGGGGGCAAGTTGATGTCATATACACTGATTTTCAGAAAGCCTTCGATAAAGTGGACCATGCTATACTTCTACAAAAACTGAGTGATATAGGGTTTTCAAACAATTTATTAGAATTATTCTGGTCTTACCTTTGGGGAAGAAAACAGTATGTTGTATATAAAGGTCATAATTCACATCTATATGAACGTCCTTCGGGTGTTCCGCAGGGATCCAATTTGGGTTTATAACTGTTCTACTGTTCGTAATTGATATTGAGGAAGGTCTTGGTGGTGGTTCTCATCTACTATATATGCGGATGATCTGAAACTATTTAAGCCGATCAGTGGCTCTGTTAATGCCGAGCAGCTTCAGAGAGATTTGAATTGACCAGTACAGTGGAGTGAGGAGAACCGGCTACCCCTGAATGTCAATAAGTGCAATTTCATGACTTTCACTCGAAAGGAGACCCCAGTTAAATTTATTTATGAGATCAAGGGTCAGGCACTGCAGAGTTTAAAGGCTGTCAGAGATCTTGGTGTAGAACTCCAAAGTAATTTTAATACGATAAACAAGAACTGAAGGCATTAACAAATGAAAGACGTGGTATGGGGGTGCTGATGAGGCATTCTAGGCACTTGAATAATACTGCGACTCTTCGGGTACTCACTTCTCGCTAATCAGATCACACCTTGACTTTGCGAGCGTAGTATGGAAACCAACAACGAAAAAACACATTCAGGATTTGGAACGGGTTCAAAAAAGATTTCTTAGGTTTCTTTACTACAAAAATTTCAATTACTATGATTATACGATATCGTACAGGGAACTGGTCCTGGGATATGAAGTTACAACCCTGGAAGTAAGGAGGGACCTGACCCTGATCCTCTTTTTAAGAGATTTGCTATGTGGATGCCTGGATTCTCCCTCCCTGCTTAGTCATATAAATTTCTCGGTACGGATCAAAACCACTCGGTCACGGGAATTATTCCGGATACCGTCAACGAGAACCAGAGACTATGATTCTCCTCTGAACCAGGCAATGATGTTTACAACACGGTTTTGCGGATTGAGCCAACAACGGACATATTTTTTGATGGGCGTAGCTCTTTTAAGCAAAAAATCATAAGCGTTTTGATGGATTTGCGAGGGGATGGTCAGTAGGAGGATAGGGAATTTGACTGTTTGTGGGGAGACTATTTATTGTTTTTGTTATTTACTCCTTTTTTTTTTTTTTTTTTTTTTTTTCTCCTGGTTTTTGGTACTACTATTAATTTTGTAAGTGGTGTCGCCAGTAATTGGTCTGTAGCTGTTGGCGAGACCACTATAATATAATTACTTTTAAATAAATGAATGAATAAATAAATAAATAATGAACGTCAAAGATACAGATCTTAAAGTTGCGACGGAAGTCTCCTTAAGTCGTCATCAGCTCGTGACGTCGTGTCGCAAATTTCAGAATGACTCCTAGCCTCCTCGAGACGTATGCGCATATCAAGAAAAAAAATCGGAATTTTTTCTATCCGCAGTCTTCTAAACCTCCAAAATTATATTCTGTTAGCCTTTTTAGTATTAGATTTCGAACTTTTCGAAGAAAAAATTGTTCATTTTGTTGTCATTTGCTCCCCTCCTTCTCCTCCTTTCGATATGGTTCGTTTCTGTAGTGATAAAATTCTCCCTTTTTTCATTCTGATCTATATCATTTTATTATTTTCTTTTCTCATTCTTCTTAATCAAAACCGCTCTTCATTTCTTTAAGATTTTCATTGATATTTGCCCGAACAATATTATGACGTATAATCCTACATAATTATGTCAGTCTATAAAAATATCTTCCACTTTTTTTTTTTTTTTCTGTTGGCCATAAGATGGTACGACCAGAAAATTAGAAAACTTTCACTTATAACTTTATAATTCTGTGTAGAAGTTTTACGCTCGTGATTTTTCAAGTTAAGGAAACAAGAATTCATTAAAAACTCGCATTTTTTATTTTAAAACCTGATGAATATAAACGAACTTTTGAAAACAAGCTGACTTTCGTAGTTGTAACACAATTCGTATTGATTTTATTCGTTTTCTCATTGAAAAAAAAATGAATGCGAGTTTTATTGTTCAGTATTTGCTGGAAAACTGCGAAAAATTTTGAAAGGCAGTAATTTTGAATGATAAACATACTCGCTTTATTTGAAAGGAAATCTTGGAGAGCGTTATCACCGTACGTAATTTAGGGCCGCTGATTATTTGTTTGCCGAATTTTTCATTTTCTGATGCAGATTATTTCTTGTACGGATTCAAACTTTTTAACGTAAGGAAGAAGTTTTGGAGTTAACCTGAATGTGAATTTTCGCAGGATTGTTCGTGGGAATTTATCTATCTTTCTTACGTACGTATCTTTTCCTTCACTTTTTGTAAGCGGTTTGCAATTAAGTAGACTGCGGTGATCGTTTGAATGAACACCCAGCTTCCTCTTTGAAATGACCTTTCAACGATGGCGTGCGATTATCAACAATTTTGATCGCGAAGGGAAGAGGATATTATTATATGGACCTGGTATACGGTACCTTACGAAAAGAAGCAGCAAAAGCATACCCCGCGAACAAGATGCGCTCATAATGAACTGTTTCCTACATTTGTAGAAGTCGATTTTTCGACGACATAACATTTCATTGACCGCACAAAAAAGACAGCGTGTATATAGTATACTGGTATTTAAATTACCTCTATCACGCATCCAGTAGAGAGGAATTTGTCCTATTTTACGACAGATATTCTTCTGCTACAAAACCATGTACGAGTCCTTTGCACAATAGAAACAATAAGCGAACACCTTTGAGTTATACCGATACTTTTCTTTTGGCGTTTTGTATACGGGTCTGGTGTCTTGATGGATGCCGCCTAACCTGTCGACACGACTGGGGTGGCCTCGTAAGATATATGCGTTTTGTCGCAACCTCTCATTCATTTAATTCGTCGTTTATAAAAACGATTCCGCCAGACTTCTTGGTTCCGATAAAGAAGCTTTTTTGGGGGGCTGAATAGCGAGTATAAAAGGAAGGTCGAGGCGCTCGATGTCAAAAGGCGTGTATTACCCATGTTTATGAAAATTGTACAGCTCCTGGAGATGCACTGAATAGAAACTCCGCATCAAACTCTTTCTCACACTCGACCGAAAGTGTGTAGTAAACTTGGTAATGACTTCCCCCGCTGTATTAGGATTTTCCATGTTGAAAACTGTCATTATATGACGTATTTCTATTCGCAAATATATTTCTTAGTAGCTTCCGTGATCCTATAAATTTACCTGGCATTAGTTTTTCTCATTTTGCCGTCGTTTACTATTCGCTGAGTCTCAGCATAATTACAGTCAGTGCGAATCACCTGTACTCGTCATTTATTTGCCTAATTCTATTCTTACTCCGGTGATCTTTCATTTTATTCGTGAGAGAAATGGTGCAATCATGGAAATTTGGTGGGGTGGTTCCAAATGGTATTTCGAGCTCTACGCTCAATATACGGGGAAGAATTTTGTAGGTTCTGAGAAGTCCTTTTCACTCATAGAGCAGGTCTATTTTACTCCTAGGTTCTGTCTTTATCTATATGACTCTTGTGAATGTCCACACTTACCATTTTCCTTTGACTCTAGATGTTTGAAAAATTTATTCTAAGAACGGCTACTTTATCAAAAAAATTCAGCCGTATTTTCTATAAACTTGAAATCCAAGGTGGTATTTTGGCGGCTTAACTATGCATCAGTCCGTTCAAAAAAAAAAAAATGATAACAAGAGCGAGCTTTGGTGATTATTCACTCGTGAAAAGAGTCTCAGCGACTGGACTTGGGATCTTGCGAAAGTGATTTTCGTGTGCCGGACAAATTATCAAATCGGAAACTTGCATTAAATTCTTTTTCGTTAGATCTAAATTGGGTTCGCCGCGTCCACGATTCACGAAGTACGTGCCGCGTAGGAAGTTTTAGAATTGCTTAACGAATGAATAACTGAAAGTTTACATCGATGCCGATGTTCGGTACGGCTTAAAACTATATTTTCCCTATCAATTTGTTCGGTAGACGCAACGCTTTGGAGGAAAAGTTCGGTACTACAGGGCTAGTGCACGACGAGTCCGAGGACGTGACGTTGAAGTTTTCTCAATTTCTTCATGTTCTCTTTTTTACTAATCTATTCAGAAAAGATCTATAGCTTCGACTTTAACGTCGTGGAGTGAAGACGCTTGCAAAAATAAGGAGTATGATAGTTCGAGAGGGAAGAAGAAAGTTGCAAAAAATCCAAGTGTCTTGTCGCAAGTTTATTCGTTTGCTTTCGCGCACTATTCGTCACCTCAAAAGAAACAAACGACGAAATTTTGTGACTGAAAAACGCATAGAATCTAAGCAAAAAGCAGTCTAAAATGATACAATTCTTTTTCGTCCTGTATTCTTGTTATGTAGTTGTAAGGCAAAATTCTTCTTCAGATTGCGCAACAGTTACTGTAGTTTTTTTCCAACGAGAAATATGCTTTATGATGAGTCTCCACGAAAAAGTCCAAGGTATGCTCAATTTTTATCTTAAGAAACCGAAGTGAGTAGATAATTTTGCTTCCAATCCAAGTTAACATTTAAATAATTCTCCCTATAAAGTCGGTCAAGGTTGCTGATGACGTCATACTACACCATTTCCAAGTCCCTAAGTTAGGTCAAGGTCTTTGCTTCTCCGAAAATAGCGTGTCACATACCGAATGACCCTCAGTCCGAAAACATGAGCGTATCAGTAATGAATCACCGATTAGGAAAATGGGTCTGCCGTCCGTCCGGAAAAGTTCAAGAGGACGAAAGCTCTGAGCTACTTCAGGGACTTCTCGAGTTGATTAATTGAATTAATGTGACTTCCTAAATTACGGTTGAACATATCGGGGGAGGGATACTCCAAAGAGTAACCTTCAGTTGCAAAGCGGATGTTGTACCAAAAGCGCTGGGTTTTTTTAATTCTTTCTGCGGTTTCTGCAACTCAAGGACCCTTCCTTTGAATATAGGTGTCGAAGGGGAAGAAGACTCCGTCCTAGTTTCTTTTTTCTTTTTTTTTTTTTTTACGAGCAATGCAGCTGCGCTAAGGGCTATTTGCTCGGCAGATAGTTCTGCTTTTACATAAACTTAGTATTTAATAAAGAGAAAGGAAGGAAAGTTGAAAACAAAATACATGTAAAAGAATTGAGATGAAATAAAAATATAAAGGAAAACAAAAATATTCTTTTTTTTTTTTTTCTTCTTTTTGGCGTCGTTGTTTGGAGTTAAACGTGGTTGTAAAAGTCAGTAGATCGTACGTAAGTTAGAGTTGAGTCAATTGTTTCGGAGTTGTTACTGAGAGTTTGTTGTACATTAATAGAAATGTTGAGGGAAGATCGGAGAGGTTGTAAAGTCGGGCAAGAGAAAAAGGTGTTCAACTGTTAAATTGTCTTCGAGACAGTGCGGACATGATGGTGGGCCAAGGTTTGCTAGAAGGTGAGTATGAGTAAGACGAGTGTGTCCTATTCTCAGTCGAGCTAAGATGACCTCCTCTCGTCGAATGTCTGTGGGATGAGGACCAAGAAGAGGGATTGGTTTTAATTTTTCTCAATTTGTTGTCAGTTAAATTTTTCCAAGAGGAAAGCCAAAGTTGGGAAATTAAGGAAGCGTAATATACTTTTAGGTCTTTTGCCGGTGAGAGGTCCTAGTTTCTTGACTTCGAAAAATTTCATATTTTGAGCCGTATATTACATGGAAAGAGAATTGTGGATCCGAAAAGGAAACTGACGTCTTTGACAAAAAATTTCTCCCAATAGTCTCATCGAAATCGAAATTTTAAATAGAAATTCCTCATAAATCAGGTTTTTCATTACTTGCGCGTCAATTAATGTAGTTGATGAAAAAGATTTTGCAAGTTTTTCATTCCTTAGTTGTAGTTTCATTTTTTTGAAGTCTTCCTTGAGTAGCTTGTCTATGATAAATAGAAGAAAAATATGATTTTCCTCACGTCTTGGGGAGAAAAAAGGACCGGTCACATCATGGAAAAACATTGAATCATGTTGGGCGTTGCGCTAGTTAGTAGAGGCCTAGTTCACTGTATATTAGGGCTATAGTACAATGAAGACTAATGGTCGAAATTTTTCCAGATCCCAGAAGTAGTACGTCATTGATGACATCATAAAGAGTCGCGTTATCTTACGTTACACAGATTCTCACTGACCCACATCCCGGTTTAGTACAGTGATGGTTAAACATGGTATTAAATGAGGATTTGACCTGCAAAAAAATATAAACTAAGAGCTACATTAAGGAAGATGAGATTTTGTGAAAAAGGTATACCTCGCAATGACGCCACCAGGACTAAATCCCAACTTTGTCACATACCGCGATGTACAATTCTATCTATACGCTTCCGTCTTTCTTTTTCATGTGGTGAAGGAAGGTAATACGTAGGAATTAATGTACATCACGGTCTCAACACCACTATGTAGGTCTAGAGTCTTGACTGTGTCGAGAGCCGCAATGTACGTAATTCTACTTAACCTGCCTTATTTTATTTATTTGGGAAAAATACAGATTATATTTGATTTATAGGATATCGCTGACCTCCGGTGTGTCTGCGAATGGGTCGTCGTATGCGGCCGGCAAAGTCGCTAGTATACCTACTATAATTATATTAGGGTTCGTTAGTATACATAAGTCTCGTATACTGTATATTACGCCTAGTATAAATGTCATTAATGGTGTCATAAAGCGTCATGTCATGTTACGTTACGCAGATTCTCACTGATCCCCATCTCGGCCTAGTGTAGTGAAGGCAAAACTTACTAAGCAAACCAGTCAGTGTAGGCCTAATATAGTAGTGAAGGCTACAGGTCTAAATTATTCCAAGTCCTCAAAGTAGGTCAAGGTCATTGATGACGTCGAAAAGCGTCGCGTGACGCAGATTTCAGATTCTCCGTCCAAAGACATATACATGTCAACCTTGGATCATGTATGTGTTTTTGAGCATATCCGGAGCTGTGCCTGGTCGTGCTTGGGGTCTTACTCTGGAAAATACCTACTTTGTGACAACATTAGACAGAGTGTATTTCTCAACCTAGTCTGTAGTATAATTACTGCTTAGGTATAGGGTAATTAGCTGACAGGCTCAGTCAAGTCGCTCTGCTCTTTTGCGCTCCCCAATTGGTATTTCTTATCCTAGGATGAGCCTTCTAAGTTGTATATTGGCTAGCTTGTTAGTACTCATGTGTTTACACCAAGGTCTGCCATTCATACCCATTGTATTCAAGGACTTCTCAAACTTGGTATGAGTGGCTGCGTGACAAGTCAGACATGTACACGTTTCGTGATTGTGTTTATATCGGTTTTCCTTTTCTCTCTTCACCATACCCTGCGAGTTGTTGTCTTTACAAAGGGAGAAAAACATTTCAATATTCCATCAGTTCTTCTTGTACACCTTCTGGCAGCTCTTTGTCCGGCTTCCTGCCATCTTTTCCGGCTCTGATCCGGGCTTGCTCTTCATTCCAGAGTCTCAAGTTGTCGTACAATCTATTTTCAAGAGTGTTGGTCTGCCGCACTCATGCAGTTTCTCCACATCCTCGGAATGTGTCTTGCCGTTTGCTCACCCTCATTATAGGCCATGGGGGCAATCTCTAAATATCTCCTTGTGGATGACGATGAGATAGGCAAGGAAGGAACCAAGCCTCGACAGCGCCATGCTCAAGAAAAAATCGCATTCTCAAATATCAGGTCTCTGGTAAGGCTTGAACATTGCGCAGTTGTACGTAAGGTTTTTTTATGCGTTCTTAGATAGTACAGGCACCCAATCACTCATCACGGTTGCAGGGTTGAGCAATACACTTTTTTATCTAATCTGCCGACGCAGATTGCCATTTTTCGGTGAATTCTATTAATTATATTACTATTTTCTGTCTTGAGCAGTGCATTGCTGAATGCGACTGTGCGATATTGAAAGTGTGACCTAATAGTAGAGCACTCATGTATATTCTGGCGCATTTGGCTTTTCCCCCTCGCGTGAGCTACTTTTTCAATATTTTAAATCGACCCAAAAAATCCCGAAAATCCTCCTATTTCAATACTGAATATTTAGCTGCTTTTAAACCAAATAATATAATGAATAATTTTATTATTTTTTCTTCTCGAGTAGTTCGAAAATTTTTGAGCTTTTGTATCAAATTTGAATAATTTTGTTCTCTTTTTAACTCTAAAGAAATCTAGCAGTGGCTAATAAATTCATTAGTAATATAAAGACAAAAAAAATGTACTCATGTATATTTTGTCGCAGTTGAGCACAGTGTATAAATTTCAGTGTTGCAAGAGACTCTTTAATATTTCTCCACTTTCGGGGCTAACCTCTTACCACGTAAAATATATATACTGCAGTGGCACAAAAAAATATTACAACAGACAGAATGTTCTCGTTCTCAATCTCGACAAATTAACATACTGCGATCCCTGGAAGAATGCTGTTAAGTTAGACCATAGAATAATCCTTTATTAAGAGCAGTGTGCCAATATGTATAAGAACGTGACATAAATGGTGTTCGTCTACAACTCTAGTTTACTTACGACAGACTGTTAATTCTGACTGTATCTATGTTTGCTGATTTTAATAAACTACATAATTTTTTATGGTCGTCTTTTGAAAGGACGTATGAGTCCCCAAAACACCCCTGCTTGTGGCTTATGGGCGTCATAATCTCTCTTCTGCTGGCTTCGATGTTGACTATGCAGGGATCGCAATTATGTTGATTTGTCGAGATTGAGGATGAGAATTCTGCCGGTTGTAATATTCTTTTGCGCCACTGCTGCAGTATAAATATTTTACTTGGTAAAAGGTACGCCCCGAAATTTGATCGATGGGAATACCGGGGTAGTCGCCACCAGGCGCAACATCTGCAGTATCCGGTCGCGTAAAACTAACGAATGGTACTGATAATAATTTTGGAACCTTTCGAGGCCGTTTTAAAAATCTGAAAATTTTTATACGCTGATATTAGAAGAACAAAATTTTGATGGTAGTGATAGTACCTACTCGTACCATGATTGTTTGAGTATTATACTAACCCGTTTTTATCAACCACTTTTTTAACTGCCTTTCTTATACTGTATGCGGAGCAACTTGAGCGATATGAGCTAGAAATGAAACAGGTAGGTAGGTAGGTAGAATTTTTTCGATCAAGAAGTTACACTTCAAAATCAGAAATTTTCTATACTTACGATCAACGAAATCATCAACGAGTTCTTTATAGACATCGTATTTTGGCTTCATTTCATCATGTAGACGAGCCTTCTCTTCCATCGTTAGTTTTTCCGTTGTCAAATCTGCATTCGCTTTAAGGGCAGGCTCTACCTCGTTACTAACACATGCAAAATACACTGTAAATACTTGAAACTATGCAACCTGCAGTACACCATGGGAAAATATCCTGGAATACTAATTACAACTTGAAATTAGCTCCAAATCTCTCGAAACTTTGTAATAAGATGATACATGACACTATCAAGACCGGAAATTAGTTAATAATCGCTAGTTTCAATTATTATTAGATCAACAATCGAATGAAAAAAAGGATTATTCGCACGTTATCAGTTGAAAGGAGCGATACTTCTCACGAAAGAATAACGTTATTTGAAGAAGTATAGGTGTTATAAACCAATTTGCGGTGTTTTTAGAACCTTCAACTTTTGATGTACCAAGCTTCATATAATTTGGTGCGCATTTCAAGTCGTAATTAGTATTCTCCGTAACGTGTTTGTGTTCCCACGGTTCTGTGTGTTCTTGTGTTAGTAACGAGGTAGAGCACGCCCTTAATTTCAGGAAACCTTTATTACTGACTGAACTTTTTGGTTTGAAAAAAAAATCATAAACCTCGTTTAATTTACTTACCAATAGTAATAGAATGCATAACAAGGCTTAACATAAAGCCTGTACAACTATACACTTCAAAGAAGGTCGCATTATTATCAATTTCTTCCCCATTTAAAATTGAATAAATTGATCTAAAATTCGGGAACGTGCAAATATTCGTACGAACAGTAGCCTACAGCAAGCGAAAAATGTATCTTCATTACGCTAGAAGAATAATACCTCAACCTTGTTCGATTCAGATAGAATATGTTATCATTTTTTGGTTCCATTAAAAATGTGATAAAAAGAGAGTGAAAACATGATAAGAAGCCAATTTAGACTAATAACGATGATTGAAAAAATGAAAAAAACTTAGCATTATGTTATGGGAATGAGTTTTTGATGATATCATGCCTAGATCTATTAGCTACTCAAAGTCTCCATTCGCGATGAAAATATAAAATTGTAATAATAGACATTGTTACGCGACGCTAGCGCTTCCCGCAGTGTATAAACACTCACACACTCACGCTCCTAAAACCATGAGACGTCTATAGTCCATTTCTCAGATGACGTGAGATTATAAAAAAAAAAAAAACTCATTTTTTATTTGGAGGAGTGTTCACCTATGAGGGTTAAAAATGGGTGGGATTTTTTCGCACGAAACGAAAAGTCCGAAATCACAAAAAAAAAGTCTTTTAAGCGGTTAAGAATCATTTCACGGGAAAAAAAAAAAAAAAATCAGTAAAATACAAAAATTATGACCGTAAGGATTAACACGAAATCTAACTGAGGGATTTGCGAGTTTCAAAATCGGGGTCCGGCGAGAGAAAAGACATGGAACATGTCAAAAGTGAACATTAAAAATGGTACACAAACTTAAAAAAAAGTACATTAAACGAACAAACAAAAAAATCACGAAAAATCAAAACTTTTAACCGAAAAATTAATGTAAACAAAAGAAAGCACACGCTTTAATTATAAAATAAGTTGAAAACTAAAAAATCATTCTATGATTACTATTGCACCACAAGAGCGCAATTCGCTTAACTCGGCCTGCCACCTTTTCTTCTTTGGCCAAGTGGAAATGTTTTTGCTTCAGGTGGCACTGATAGTAGCTTCAACCGAATGCACATCCCTACCGTATGCTTACAATGCAAACTTTTCAAAAAAGTGGGGCATCAGTATTTCGATTCCCGCAAATTTCCTCTGTTGATGACTATGGTCCAGACATAGAATTTTCGGGCTTTGAAATCGTCGAACGTTTGCCACCTGCCGTTGCCTCTCAAAAATTTGGACAGTTCTTTTTCCCAAATACATTTGTTACTGCTTCCTGCTGCCACAAAGTACTCCATACAACTTTTCTTCTTGTGGAGGGCGTTGCAGAATTGCTTTATCAGCTGCAGCCCACTGATAAGCAGCAGTCCATGGCCGCAAAGAAATATCTGGTATGTTGACGAATGGAGTGCTGTTTTTTGAATGTGGATTTCGTTTTCCTGACCACTGCCTGACTATGTCTGAAATTTCATTTAAAAATTGGCCGACGGGCAAGCATTCATTCCTTTTTGACATGTTCCATGTCTTTTCTCTCGCCTGACCCCGATTTTGAAACTCGCGAGTACACCCCCCCCACCCCCCCCGTCAAGAGAAATCTCTACCCCGTTGGTGATTCAGAAATTTGCGAGTACACCCCGCGTAATAGTAATAAATAATTAATTAATTAATAATTGAATAATTAAATAATTAAATAATTGAATAATTAAATAATTAAATAATTAAATAATTAAATAATTAAATAATTAAATAATTAAATAATTAAATAATTAAATAATTAAATAATTAAATAATTGAATAATTAAATAATTGAATAATTAGATAATTAATATAATTATTAATTAGAAAATTTTCCAAGTCCCTCTTCCTATCATATATGGCTGGATAGCGGAAATTTTTCCAAGTCCCATAGACTTGAATTGTCTCATACCATTCCAATACAACAGCGAAACAGGGGGCGAACGAGCGGAGCGAGTTCGCGCTATCTCATATTTCTCATAGAAGACTTGAATTTTCTCATACCATTCCAATACAACAGCGAGATCGCTCGTTCGCCCCACGAAAGTTGATACCTCAAAATATAGAACACCCACAATTACCTCAAAATATTTCTCATACAAGACTTATACGACGCCAAGATAGGTAAAGGGGTAAACGAATAATATCTCACGAACACTTGACCTAGTAGAAGAATTAATAATAAATAAATAAATAAATAAATAATATTAAATAATTAAATAATTAATATAATTAATAATTAGAAAATTTTCTATGTCCCTCTTCCTATCATATATGGCTGGATAGTCGAAATTTTTCCAAGTCCCCTGGACTTGAATTGTCTCATACCATTCCAATACAACAGCGAGACAGGGGGCGAACTCGTAATAATTAATAATAAATAAATAAATAAATAAATAATAATAAATAATTAAATAATTGAATAATTAAATAATTAAATAAATAAATAGTTAAATAATTAAATAATTAAATAGATGAATAATTAAATAATTAATATAATTAATAATTAGAAAATTGACATGTTCTATGTCTTTTCTCTCGCCGGACCCCGATTTTGAAACTCGCGAGTACACCCCCCCCCCCCTCCCCCCTTATCAAGATAAATCTCTACCCCGTGGGTGATTCAGAAATTTACGAGTACACCCCGCGTAATGATAATAAATAATTATAATAATTAATTAATTAATTAATTAATAATTAAATAATTAAATAATTAATTAATAATTAAATAATTAATTACCGTGCGTCCGTGCACATCTCTACCCCGCGGGTGATTCAGAAATTCGCGAGTACACCCCGCGTAATAATAATAAATAATTAATTAATTAATAATTAAATAATTAAATAAATAAATAATTGAATAATTAAAATAATAATTAAATAATTAATATAATTAATAATTAGAACATTTTCTAAGTCCCTCTTCCTATCATATATGGCTGGATAGTCGAAATTTTTCCAAGTCCCCTAGACTTGAATTGTCTCATACCATTCCAATACAACAGCGAGATCGCTCGTTCGCCCCACGAAAGTTGATATCTCAAAATATAGAACACCCACAATTACCTCAAAATATTTCTCATACAAGACTTATACGACCCCGAAGATAGGTAAAGGGGTAAACGAATAATATCTCACGAACACTTGACCTAGTAGAAGAATTAATAATAAATAAATAAATAAATAAATAAATAAATGAATAATATTAAATAATTAAATAATTAAAGGCTGGATAATCGAAATTTTTCCAAGTCCCCTAGACTTGAATTGTCTCATACCATTCCAATACAACAGCGAGATACCTCAAAATATAGAACACCCACAATTACCTCAAAATATTTCTCATACAAGACTTATACGACGCCAAGATAGGTAAAGGGGTAAACGAATAATATCTCACGAACTCTTGACCTAGTAGAAGCCTAGACTGAAATATTTCAAGATGACTGATAAAATATAAAAGACATGGAACATGATTTTCATTTATTTGGCTATGCCAGAAAATTTTTAATTAATTAATTAATTTATTTATTTATTTAGTTAGTTATTTATTTATTTTTTGTAAAAACACTCTGAAAATTTCTTGTATATTTTTTTTTTTTTTTCGTGAGCATACTCGAAAATTTTGTGTGCTGCACTTTTCGTTACCACCACTTGTTATTTCGTTATTTTGGGTGATTTTTTCGTGCTGTTGTTTTTCGTTCAAACGCCTTTTCTTTTCGTGCAGTTTAATATTCCCCGTTAAAAATAGAGAAAAAATGATACAGAAATGATACAAAAGTTCTGAAATTCTTAAACTAGCGGAGGCGGAGATGACAAAATAGTGAAATTGTTCATTATTCACTATGAAAACAGCTAAATACTCACGGTGAAAAAATGAAAGATTTCTAGGTTTTTTTCGAGAGTTTGAAAAATGAGAAAATTGTGCTCTGCATTAGAGAAATCTGCAAGTGCGCCAGATCATACATGAATACTCTACTCCTAATAGTACCCTGTAACATCGTCTTACATACTTGGGTATTATCCTCGTAGTTGCTCTGACATATATTCAGCAGAGTCTTTAGTGCCTTGTTATTTATTGTTCGAATCCACAAATCCATATTGTTCTTAATTTTCATATGGTTGGCAACCGTCTCATTAGGCGTGAGTTCATTCTATCAATTGGATGGTCGGGTAGAAAAAGGGCCTTAACACAAAAAGTAGTTTTCGAGAAAAATACGTTTGAAAGTTCACATTCATAGAAAGACCCATGCGTCATGAAACTTGGTAGGATTGTAAATGAATGTCCGATGTACAAAATCACTGAAAATTAGAGCGTTAGAAAGTTTCTGAGTTGCCTGTAGAGCGCGTTATAGTCTGCGCAATTAAGGCCCTTTTTGCAATTATCGATTTTTTACGCGTTCTAGTAACTTTTTGGATCTTGTCAAGAGTAATAATAATAAACGAATGTATTTCAAGCCAACCGTATTTGCAAGGTTTGTGCTGCAGTAATAATAAGTATTTTTGAGTATAAAATCCTCGAAAAAGTAAGTTTCTCAGAGGGTCAAAGTTCATCATAGCTATAAATAGGCATGGGAAATGAAATGAAGGCTTTCTAGATATACATGATGCCATCTGTATCGATTTTCAGTGTTCTTTAAGCTAATCTAGAGGCAAAGTTCGAGACAACCTCGATTGCAGCCATTTTACAACTACCTATGAGAGTTCAAGCACGGTAGACGCTCCACTTCAACATAGTTTTACATACTCTACAGTCATCAGAATGAATTAAAATTTTTACCAGATGAAGAGGAGAGAGTGCTGAACTTAAATCACTAATAATCGAAAAATGGGCCTAAATCGTGCTAAGGCCCTTTTTCTACCCGACCATTCAATTGCTTCTACCCAAAAAGTCCAAGGTATTTTCAGTTTTCAGCTTCGGACCAGTAGTAGATGATTACGCTTTTGACCTAAACATGTAGGTCTTCCTAAAGTCGGTCAAGGTTGCTGATGACGTCATATACCACGGCCCTGATGAAAATTTTCCAAGTGCTTGAAGTAGGTTAAGGACATTGATGACGTCGTCGATTATGTCATGTGTCTTACAAATTTCAGAATGACTCTCAACCCAAAGACATAAGTGTGTCAGTAATGAGTCATCAATTTGGTATTGAATGTAAAGCGCAGCTTATCCCGTAATCTGTTATATCTGCATTCCTGACGTTATAAAGAAGCTTGTTTTTGGATTTTATTGGTGTTCGAGGACTTGAGAAAGGGTGCGGGGGTGATCGTGGTAACACAACAAGAGAAAGGTCTTTCCTCACTACGATACTGGAGCTGGCAAATTGTGCTGAAAATTTCGAGTTTCATGTCGAGTCAGGAGACTTGGAACAATTTTGGGGGTATTAGTGGCGGTACAAGGAAAATTGATCACTCCGCGGGGGCATGTTTTCTAGGGAGGCAAATTTATTGAAGAGGTATCAATGAATTTATGTGGAATCTAGATTGATAGAAGATAAGGAGGAGACTTCCTAGTACATAGTGGCCACTTTCTGGAAAAACTGGAAAACCGGGAGAAGTCAGGGAATTTTGTAAGACCTGGAAAAGTGGGAGAACGGTTGGAGAATTTGATGAATTTCTAGGAATTCCTTGGGTGAAACAGAATTCTTATCTCAAATGAAGAAGAATTTTTATTGTTACTGTTCATTCTATAAAATATTATTGGATAAATTGACAATTTGTCAGCTGGAAAACCTTGAAAAGTCAGGGAATTGCATTCTGGAGAAAAAGTAGCCACTTTGCTCGTAGCGTGAAACTTGAAAAATTCTACTGTATAAGTTCGATTTTTTTTTTTGTGTTCCCTTGTAAGGAAATTTTTCTATATTTCACCCAGGGACCAGTTTGAACTTTTCTGCTCTCCCTTCTTTGTACCGGGAATCTTTTTCCATTTTCATCGCTTCTACATTTTCCTTTTGTTTATATCAAACGAGTACAAATATACCGCCTATCTCGAACCTGCGCGTCTGCTTGTATTGTCGCATTTTACGACTCATTCGCACAGACCCCGAAGCGGCGACCCCAAGGGTGAAAATAGGCTTTTATTGACGATCGATGATTGTTCCATTACATTCGGACATCTGATAGGCAAATTCGGACGTGTGCATTTATTTTACGATCGTGGAACGAAGCTTCTTCGGAGGTCCATGGCAAAGCGGGTATAGTTCGAAGGAAAGAAAAACAGAAAAGTTGAAAGTATAATGAAAAAAACAGCAAGAAAAGAGGAAGGCAAAAGTATTATCGAAGTCAGCTATATTACGAGTATGGAATAAAAGCCCCGATCGAAGCCGATGACAGAGAAACATTACAAATGGCAAAGGCGCGAGAAAGAGAGAAGAAAGGTCTTTAACGATTTTAACTTATTTGTTCGGTTAATTCATGGTCAATTAGACAAGGTTTAACGTGAGCGGCAGCCACCCACCTTATGTACCGCGTACATGTGCGTCCAAATGTATACGCATGCCCAGCTGATGCTAATCGTCACGCGTATTACAAATTATTTTATCCGAGCGAATTTCAAAAAGCGGTGAACGAAATTTATCATCGAGATTATAAAAGGATATGAGTTTAGACCGATGCTCGTCGGTTTATGGAAAATTTGTTACGGATTTCAAACACGCGCGATTTCTGGTGGAAGCGAGGCTACAGATTTATCTGCTGCACGGGTACCACCTGCGTAAATGTCGGCCAGCAGACAAACACAAACATATGATAGAGAAAGGAAAGAAAAAAAAAAATCAAAAATTATTAGTTTTTTACTTTGTACGTAAGGATATATCTTTGAGAGTTGCGAGTCTTTGTCGTCACTGCACGTGGATGCCTGCGCTAAATGATCGCGAGCCTTTTGTAAAAGGGACGTTTACAACTTTGATTATTGCGTGTCGCTCCCTGGTGTTAAAGAATTTTCTGGCGCGTTCCTAGGATATGGCCACTCATCTCATGCGCAGATGGGGAATTGACTGCTTTCTAATCTCTTGATTTGAGTGATTGTACCAGCGAGATACGTATTCATTCATCGGTGACAGGAACTTAGAATCGACGTGAATTGAAAGTTTTTTGTAAAAAGTGTGGGCCTTGTCTGGAGTAGTAGACAAAAAATGTAAAATTCTTGTCCTTACGAGTCGTATTTTTTTCTCTTTGACTGGTTCCGGAAGAAGTAAGCTTACAGCTGAACTAGTTATTACCGACCAATGATCATTTCTCGATCAAGTCAGGTCTTCGAATTTTGAAACGCGTCGGTTCTTGGTGGGTTTCTCTTGTGCAACTGAAATCGCCTTTGACTTTTCGTCAATAGAGCGATTCGTTCTTTCGTGTACGCGTTGTATATCAAGAGAGAAATTAATAGCTCATTTTCAATTTTATTATTTTTTAAACTTACGGTCACTAAACAACGTTTGTATATTAATAAAACCCACCTTTATGAAATCAGCCGACGAAGAGTGAATATTAAAAAAAAATAAGAAATAAAGAAGACTCATTCTTTTTGAAATCGGTAGTCCGGACAGCTTATTTTTATAATCGGATTACATCCGTATAGCAGCGGGTAACCACTCTTGTAAAACACCTAAGATATTCGATTTATTTGTCCCTTGTGTTTAGCTTTTTTTTTTTACGTTTCTTCATTATTGCATTTTCTTTCGCTTCATTCGTCCACATCTACATGCTTTTCCTCAGTCTGCTTGATACATTTGATTCCGTATCTAGGAAGTCTCTTTCGTACTATTAATATGTTGTTGCTGTTCGTAATTTTTACAGCGACAGAAATAATTCTTCGTGCCGAGAATGAAATTAATTTTCCAAGCTTCTGTATTGCGTTCATTTTACGTGTAGTTGAAATGATAAATTATCGTTTGGAGACGGGTTACAACTGGATATACTTCATATAAATTGAAATACGAGCAACTTTTCTTCTTTTTTTCCTTCTTATTCTGTCTTTCGCAAGCTTTTTTTTTTATCTTTCTTTTTTTCTCGCGGCTACTATTGCTGTAACTATTTTGCACGTTTCGTACTAATGATGACGAAGCTTACAAAGTAGACTACCAAAACTTCATACTTACTTCAGTGATTAAATGTTTCATCTAAGCTGAAGAAGAAAATTTATAAGAACCTAACTGGTTCACGCTGGCCCCATTCGATGATTCTTGAAAACTAATATAATTTATGACGAAACTAAAATACCATACGAACCTTTCTTTGCGATTTAAAACCACGTAAATATTTTGACTTGTATGTTACATACATTAAAAAATTTTAACCTTTTGGAATGAACATGAACTAGTTGAGGTGTTTCTACACTTGTGATACTGTTTGCCATTTTTCGCCATTTTCTCTAGGTTTCCAACATCTTGCGTTTCCTGAAACTGACACACTTGGATTGTTGTATCGTATTGTTTCTAGACTTGTGATACTGTTTGCCATTCTTCGCCATTTTCTCTAGGTTTCCAACATCTTGCGTTTCCTGAAACTGACACATTTGGATTATTGTATCGTATTATTATGAACGCCAAGGAAGAAGGCAAGTGTACAAAAACGTAGTTTGAACTTTACTCTACACATATAACGTATAATATTGTCACTTAATTAGCACCCGTGGTTACAGCGTCCTGCTCACTTCTCTGATGGTCATTTTCTGATCAAATACAAACGTTCGAAAAGGGAGGTCATAAAAGTCACGCAGATTCATTCAGCTAGTATTTAACAAATCCAAGGCGTACCATGCCATAGACTCTACCATGTATATGTTACAGTTAAAACCCGAAATCAGTAAATCTTTGAATTCACTAGTGAAAACCAGTTTTCCCCAAATGATTTCAGTCACAACTAGTTATAACTAGTGAATTATAGAATTTACTGATGCTTTTAATTTTGCAGTCAATTCTAGTTTTAACTGAAATGAATTATAATTCTTTGAGTTCAACTGAAGACTCCCTCGTAAGGTACCACCAGGACGCACGCGGATGGAGGGGCACGCAGTGTGTCACTTGTCCTCTGGCGGTGGCGTGCCCTGGGCTGTGGCCTTGCTGGGCACTGGCGGGTTTGTATATGGGTGACAGGCGTGTGTGCGGTGCAGATTGAATGAGTGTGGAGAGGAATTAATGAAGAGACCTGCGGTTCTGGTGCCATAGACTTGGCTAACCACCTGGGCTGTGACTTCCTTGGATCAAGGGTCTTGGTTTGGCAGACCAAGCTAGCCACGTGGGCTGCCATCTGAACTCTGTCTTCGGGTGTGCTGACTGGGCTGATTTCCTGGGATGCACTGCTGAATCCACAAACTAGGATGGCGTCTTGACTAAGCTGTGTTTTGTAGGATGCCCTTGTGGATGCTCGGGTACTGGACTTGAGTGCTGAATGTGACAATAGTGTGGTGTTGGCTGCGATTGTTCCCTTCTCTGTCTGCAGCTGGCCGGCATTTGGTAGAGTCGTGAGCGCTGTAATAAAGAGTACTTGGAAAAGGAAACTCTGAGGCTAATTAAACCGTAGGGAAGGAAACCCTATACATTTACAGAAAAAAAATACCTGTCTCCGTGCAGGTTAGGGTATGGGCTCAGAGGATAAGGGAACGACAATCCCAGTGTTGGCCGTCACACCTGCTTCGGGACCATATCTATGTATGGAGGTCATGTACTACCTGTTGATCCTCACGTCCTGTTTATACTGGGTTACGTATTGCCGTCTGGGCCTTCATGTCCCATACCAATTTCTTCCGGAGTTTCCGCCCGCGACTGGGAGGCAGAAGGAAAACTCCGATGATGAAAACCCAGTGATAGCCGTGCGCCTTTCCCTATGAGTACCAAGCAGTTCGCGGGGAAAGTATGGTTCTGCAAGATGATTTGGGAAGGCGGAAGCAGCTTCCTGGATGACGCCTCACATTTCAACTCTATGTTATAGATGATATGACAAAGGACGACAGTATTGGTGCCTTTTCGGACGCTCGGACGCAGCAATTTGGCTCCTGTCGTTGTTGGAGAGTTGGGGGATGCTGTCCCCGAATCAAACAAAGACGCATACATAACAGAAATTGTAGATGAGAAGGTGTCCAAAGAAGGCATAGTGGTTACGAGTACACTAATTCATAGCCACAAGAAAGGAAAGGTGGCCGACATCTTCAGGAATGTTTTGCGAACTCACTAGCCGAAACTGTTTCTAAAAACTACGTATTCATACTATTTTTTTCACTGGTTGATTCTAATTTTCACTAGTAAGAACTGGTTTTAACCAAAATTATTCAAGGGTCCCACTTTATTCTAGAATTCACTTCTTCAACCTAGTTGTTACTGAAATCATTTGGGAAAACTAGTTTTGACTTGTGAATTCCAGAGTTTACTGATTTTGGGTTCTAATTGAAACATGTATATTACTACATAATGTGGACTAGCAGCACTTCCTGAGAGAGGTGTTGAGTTTTTGTCCATTATATACAGGAGCTGAGGTAGGCTACTTTTACTACATTGCGGTCGCAGTTTCCCCTAACGCGTTGCCAATATCGCACAAAGAAGAATGCCCGATAACTGGCGTTGTGGCGAGTAGTCATTCGATAGCATTAAGTTGCAGCCGAAAGGTACGTCTAATTGCCTAATCGTGGTTCCTTCATGTCATGCCGTTTTTTGACGACACGAAGTATAGTCAAAGCAAATATACTATAAACAATAATAACGGAAACTCCTATCTGAATACATTGAGCGCTTTCGATCACTTGACGCAGTGCTATGTAACAATGTGGGATGATCGTGTCAGCCCAAAGCCATGGTCGATTTGTTTGGGTTGTTGATAAAGCAATGTGCACAAATTCACGGTCATATCTGCAGTTCGTTCCATCCCACGTCACTAGTCGCTTTTGACCACAAAATCGACGAGAGTTTCCGGTATTATCGTTTATGGTATTTGGTCAAAGGTCGTAGACTATGTCGCGATCAGTGTTGTCACTTGAAGAGAGGTGTCTAGGATTTGAGGGCATTGTAGAATGATGCATTTCACTCACAAATATCATTTTCATCAAAATGCTTTATTACTATTTTTCAAATTTTGAAAAGAAATTCTAAAAACATCAGAAGAGATCTAGGGAAACAGCAACCGGTATCGTGCTCAGGGAAAAAAGCACTTCTAGAAATACCTTTGCCTGTTGTGTTCATGTGTGTCATGGTGATTACCCTCTGTCTGTCCTCTTCTTGCGATGGTCCAGCCGATAAAACGGAAAATTTTTCTTCTGATAGAAATTTGTTGTGCATGTCTCTTCAAGATGAGCTCAGTAGTTTGTGAGATGTACTCAATTTAGGAGAAAAATTCCCGAAATTTCTCACTCATTTAAGTCACTAGTTGCTGCTCACGTCATGAGAAACTGATTTTCTTATCATCTGTACTGATTGTGATAAAGAGCCTGACGTCTATATGATCCTGTAGGATTTTTATCTTCTTTAAGTGTGCTGCGAGACTATCTTGATGACTTCATTCTTGAGTTAATATCAGTCCTCTCTATATAATCGATAGTGGTTTATCAATGTGTTTCCAATCGTTATTGTAAGAGGACTTGAAAAAAGTAAAGTTGAATTATACAAATTTTAAAACGAAATTTTCGTCGGTTCAAATCTAACCTGATACAAAGTAAGTGGGACCCTATTTTTTAAAAATCTTGATTAACGAGCTACTAAGAGCTTATCATCAGAGCTATGAGCTGGGTGGAGATGAAATGTTGGAGGAAATGAAAGATGTAGAGGGTGGATGGAGAGTCATCTGATATTGTTTCTGTGTGATTGTAAGAGATAAGTAAAGAATTGCGGAGTGAGGCTAATTTGGGACAGGTAAAGATGTGTTGAATGGATGGGGGGGGGGAGTAGATTAGTTTCACAATGAGGGTACGAAAGAGGGAGAAATGAGTGATGAAATGAATATGCGAGTCTCGTGTAGTCGATTCTGAGGCGAATGATGATCATTCCGTCTCGGCGAGTGAGTTGATTTGAGGAGTCTTAAGGTATGGGAATATCATCTTGAATTTGGGCTAGCCTGATCGAAAGAGATTTAAGGTTAAATAAATGAGTGAGCCAGGCTCGAGTGATGTATTTGTTGATATTTTTGGAAAGGTTGGAACGTGAGAGAAGGAAAGAGGGGTTGACTGATGGGTAATTGGTTGCCTGTTTGGCTGCTTTTCGATTTTTTTCGTTTCCTGGGATGCCCTTATGGTAGGGTACCCAGATAAAGAATATTGAGATGGAGTTCGCATGTAAGATGGCGACGGAATCGTGAATACAATTTATGAGTGGATGAAGAGAAGAGCCGCCGGTGATAGCGTGAAGTGATGATAGGGGATCGTAGATGATCAAGAATGGATTGATGGGTGGAAAAGTGGGAGAAATAGTGAGGATGTGTAAGTCTTGATAACGGAACGATTCATGGAATAAGTGCAGGAACATTCTGAGATAGTTGAGCGCAATGTCTAATTTCAGGCTACGATAAAAAATCGTTCGTTTCAAATAGGTAAGGTTTTTTTTTTTTTTTTCTATGAAATAGGTCCCCTGTTAAAAAGCGAAGTATTCGTATTTTTTATTTTTTAATTCAACTGTAATTCGACACCAAAAAATAAAATTTTTATTCGTACGAAAATACGTATTTCTTGGAAAAACCCCGAAGAATGAAGAGTGAGACATTTTCCGACTCTTTTGTTTATCATAAATCTCAAAACGTTTGTATTTACTCGATTTTGCCAAACAACGACTTTTCTTCGACCACCCTTTCCTCATTGATGGTTGAAATTTTCTCCCGGATATAACTTGAAAACCTGTCGATAATGACGCTCCAATTTTCGCTAATGTTTTGCTTACGCTCATTTGATGTTTCCAGCTTTCTGCCTTCAAGCAACACACCAATAAAGAGATGAGCGCGACACCGGCAGACATACGTTCGTCTGGCGTCTCTGCGTTACACGGAAGGAAGCAGCTGTCAACTCCTTGTATTCAACCACATTATTACTGCTTTATGTAGAAATTCCGAGCCATAGATTTACTTACCCATTTTTTTTAACTATATAAATTTTAGAAATGAGAGCGTCAAATTTATATTCGAAGTATTTTCTGAGGGGTCACCGGCCATATTTCTCTGCTTTTATTTATTTTGATCTCGGGAAAATAAAAGTGGTAAACTTTTGCCATTTCACGTGTACTTGAGTTTTGTTTCGCTAGCCATCGAGTGTTGAAGCGGGAGATTTGGTTAGCACTCTTCTCATCCAACGTATAAATGGAGGTAATGTAATTGGGTGCTACGTGTTCCATTCCCCCAAAGTAATTTTTCCCTCAGATGAGCTGTGAAAAGTGGATCATCTTGGAATTTTCCTCTCATGGCTACTAAAAAACGTTTATTGGAGCAATTCACCCATTCTTGTTGCTAATAATGGTTTTGTAGTTTCTCATCGCGTCACCTCACCTAAAGCTAATACCAGTGCAGTGCATAAGTGCTGTGAACGTGAGCCAGTAAGTATGAGCATGTACCGCGAAGTCATTTTCTGTACGTGTCTCATACTATACACATGTACGTATACTTATAACATAACATAGATTTCTTTGTGAAAGCAAGAAAAAAACATAAATGTGGCGGAAACCACGAAACTGCTATCATTTACAATAATTTATGTGTTATGGTGGTATCCATATTATTGGCCTATTATTCTCATCTAATTTTTCACGAAAATGAGTATCTTTTACACCAGCAGGATATGAATTCAATGAGCTAATATTTCAAGATTAACTCATACATCGGTGTCCGGAAGTTTAACTTTCTATTTCGAATTACATTTTGTATTGGTATATACGAGTTGAATTCCCTCAGTGAAAGAGGAGGGAAAAAATTTAAAGATTCTTTATAGTATGAAAATTTAGAAAAAATCAATCAAAGATATGATTTAGTTCTAAGATTAGGTGGTAAGAGACTACACAAATATAAATATTATGAACGTCGAGTATTGTTCGCGAAAGATCAATATTTGTTTTGTAATGAAGTTTGCTCTCTTGTGTACATACAGCTAAATATTGCGCACAGATACCTATTCTCGATACATATTATAAAATTACATACGACGATGTTCTTGATTTATTCGAATTTGTATATCGATTGCAGTTGTTGGCATATCCAAAAAATAAATAACCGGTTCGTATATTCAATTTTTCCATCTTTTCCTTTTTTTTTTTTTTTCTAGTGAAATATTCAGATATTTTATGTACATTGAATATCTATTTCCCTTTCTCCTTTTTATTATTAGTATCATTTTTTTTTTTTTTTAGTCTTTAATTCTTCTTCTCGCCTATAATATTTGAATCGTAATCCTCTTACGACAAGAATACAGGTATTTGTGTTAAATAACGCAGAAACGAGAAGAAGAAGAAGAAATAAAAAGACAGCGCAAGAAAAGATATAATAACCTACTGAATGGTATCGGCAAATCTTTGGCGGTGGTCTTTGTAGCCGTGATATGCGCCCATTGTACCAAATTTCTAACTTCTTCCGGTTAATAAGTCCGAAAAAAAGAATCACCGAGCAACGACTTTGTGTGGCATGCTACAAGATAGGTGTTTACGGGCAACGATTACAACAAAAAAAAAATCTTTCTATTCGTATGTCACTGCAAATATGACAGTGTAAACGATACTTCATGCGGCTACTGTTGGTTGTTAAACTAGTGTATTTGATTCGTAGATCAAAGGTAACCGCGGATTATTTCAACCGAAAGAAGGACGTGAGCTCACCGCGCCCTACTCGAACCATGTTTTTCGAAATTATTTTCATCCTTCGCAATTTCTGCAATATCAATTACGTAACAAATTTATTTTGGTCGTCTACACTTGGGAACCGAGGAAGTCTGTATTTCGAAAGGTGCAGATACCGTCTCGTGAAGATACTGAACTAGGGACCGATCGTTCTCAATACGATAGCTTCGAGGTGAAGGACCGATGTGTTTCGGAACTGAAACGAAGTGAGATCTAGATTAGATGCGTCCACACGGCCCGATCACCTTGGAAACGTGCTATTTTTTGTTTTGCCAGCATCATTTGTGTGGCATTGTGCGGCGTAAGTCTTTTTAATTGAGCGCTCCGTCTGTTCTATACGAACAATACTTTGTCCATGTTTGGAGGGGCTGGAGAATTTCCTCCTCTTCCCGAGAGAAAAATTTATTTCTCCCACAAATTTTACAGATTTTTACGAGAATCCTCTGCGTACATCAATTTTAATGTCTGTTTATAGTCGCTCAATCCAGCTACCAGTCAAGACCAAATAATTTTCGATAGCGAATAAAGGCACAGCAAATATATCAACCAGTTTGAACCCTTTTTGTGATGTCATTTGTTCGTGATGACGTCAGCTTGGACCTGCCTGTGATTTCATCAAATTAGTAACTCACAATTTCTTCTTTTTATATCGTATTGGCAGATTTCTGTATCAGTTCGAGGATTCCGTGGAAGGAGGCAGAAGTCTAGTATTATCTAGTACTTTGTATGCTGAGCCTAATTTAAGGTTCGCTTTCCACAAGGACTTGTTGACTATAAAGCACTTGGCCAGAGTGAATGAGGTCAATTTGGACATCTACTTTATACTTTGCAGGAAGATTACGTGGCAGTGCCTCGATTCTACTACCTCCCTCCATCGCGATTTGAACCTAGATATTAGGAAGCGCCGCTTGATCAGGCTCACATTTTTGGGGAAGTTCTCCTCACAGTTGAGTCGACTCCTCCTCCCCTTTGGTTTTTGTCTCGCATATTATATCTCAATACTGTTAAAAGTTAATTCTTTAAATTAGTTTATGAGTATGATTCACATCATGATGACTAGCTAGTTCAGTCCTGATTTCCTCGTATATTCTTGTTTTCGGTCGTAGTTGGGTTAATTGCTTTCTTGTCTCGCTAGATAACGGTTTCTTGACCAAAAGCGCTCGTGGTCTGTTTGTAATTTCCGCTACAGTTCTTGTAAAAAACTCCCGGGTTCTTTAACGGAGTTGAACGAAAGGTGGCAGGGAACCTGTTTTATGAGTCACGTGAGATCTGAAAAATGTTGACATACCAGATCTATGACGTCATCTAATTGTGACGTCACAGGCCTGGACTTTGGAGCTATTTATAATAGGAGGGGGACTTAGAATACTTTGGAAGGACGTTTTCTGAGTATTATGGTGTTTGAAGCGTTGCATAGCTGGCTCATTAAAGGGGCTTGAGTCAATTTGTATATGAAGCATTGCATACCTAGTTACTCGAAAGGGCTATCTTTCAGGCTATATACACCGACCACCGAGTTACGTATGATAGGAGGGAGACTTGAAAAATTGTCGAGCTCCGAGCTTTGCGGTTTGGCCGGACGGCGAACGGCAGACATTTTTTCCAAAAAATTCTCTATTAAAAACTAAGTGCGTTTACTCGTTTTGAGTATCCCTTCCTTCGGTACGTACTATGGTTTACTATGGGCCTCATACTTTGTATGTTGGGCTAACTAGCTCGTCCCGCTCTTATATAATACAGGTTCCATAGGTCAAAGTCGCCGATGACGTCATACTCCGCCCTAAGGAAAATTTGTATAGGTCCTCTGATGAGGTCAAAGTCATTATTGACAGGTCTTTCCAATTTATGACGTCATAGTAACAAAACTGGTGGGAATATTCTTGCACACCTGCACTCGCAGAAAAAATATGAAGGTTGGAAGGCTTATAAGGCAAAGAATAACTAGTTCTACCTGGTCGTCAGGTGATTTCACTCTTATGCGAATGAGGGTCGTGGACAAACGGAATACCCGAACGGGTACCCGATCATCTGACTATGGAAGCAATCTGTTTTTCAAGTTTACGGTCATTCATTATGAATAAAATACTCGCGAAGAGTAAAGAGGAAGATACATGAATCGCAATAAAATTATACGACCAAGCGCTTTCGGCTAAACAGCCATTCTCAAGGTATAGAAAGCGACTGAACCCAACACCAACAAGAACGAGTAACAACGGAAAGGAGGTCAGGATTGAACCAGCGAGTCATCGAAATGTGAATCATCCTCATAGACTAATTCAATCAACCCCTCCTCAGGAATGTACCTGTTCAACACAGTAATGTCTTTGATATTTCGGTGACGATGAATTTCAATTTCTTCCAACGCTAAGCGCTCGAAATACGATTTTTCCTTGTGAAGGAGAGCTCCAGACCCCTCATTGGGACTATGGCCAGTATCAATTAAATGGTCCGCAAACGCCGACTCGCCTACTTTTCTTTTTTCCCAGGCTTTCCTGTGTTCATCAACTCTGATTTGGAGTTGACGGCCTATCATACCTATGTACACGCTAGAGCAATCGCCACAGGCCACCCTATAAACACCCCCCCCCCCCTCTTGGCCACCGGTATCGGATCTTTCAATTTGACCAACAGGCTCTTAACAGTATTAGTGCTATAAAACGCCGGTCGAAAACCGAAGGGACGGAGGACGCGGCTCAACTCCGAAGAAAACTTCCCCAGAAACGGCAGCCTAATCCACCGTTTACGCCTATCAAGGTGCAATTCATGAGCGAGGGAAGTTGTGGAATCGAGACTTTTTCTCGTAAGTCTTCTACGGACCCTGAGGTCAATGTCCACCTTGACCTGATTCACTCTAGCCAAGTGCTTTATCGTCACGAGTTCGTTTTTGAAAGCAACCTCACTCAGAGGGATTTGAGTGAGTCGATATACCAAGCTATTAAATGTAGCTATTTTATGAGCGAAAGGTACGAAAGATGACCAATGGATGGCAATGTCGGTCGAGGTACTTTTTCGTTAAATACCGAATTCGTGGACACCGTCAATGACAGATACGGTTAAGTCCAGAAAATTTATCGATGAACCACCAACTTCCAGAGTAAGTTTAATGGAAGGGTATAAACTATTTAAATAAGCGAGAAACTCACCAAGGAGCTCCGCGGGACCGGTTCACGCGCACAATATGTCATCCATGTACCTATGCCAAGTGATTCAAAAACACCTCGCCCGAAGAAAACAGGTCAAATTTGGACATAGAAACTTCCGAAATGAGGGAATCCAAGGGGGAACCTATGGGGATCCCTACCTCCTCAGGGAACTCAAAAAATTTACCATCAAACTTACAAAAATTAGGTGACCAACAGGCGTTCAACAAGTCGAAAAATTCGCCAAATTCATTATGAGGAGTACCAGATTCCACAAGCAATTTACCTATTTATTTCATAGTGGCAGCCTTAGGGATATTGGGAAAAAGCCCAGAGACACCAAACGAGCACAAAATTGAGCCTGGAGGAAGGTATGTGTCCTTCAAATTTTCAGCCAGGGCGCTCGAATTCTTAATTGAATAGGGAGACTCCACCTCTACACGAGCTTTGAACCATCCGTCCAGGAACTTGGTGAGGGAGTAGGTGGGGGAGGAACAACCGGCCGCATCGGTACATTTTCTTTGTGTACCTTCGGCAATCTGTAAAGGAGGGGAGGGACTGGATCACAGGGGGGCTCTTAATGATCAACTCACTACCATTAATAAATCTTCTAGCCTTTTTAACGAATTTTGGGAAATTAAAGAGAGGGTCCTCCTTGGCCCCACATTGGCCAAGCACCTCGTAAGCCTTAGACACGTAGGAAGCCTTGTCCATCACTACGACAGCATTCCCTTTGTCAGCTTTTGTTATCACTAACTTTTCCTCCCTAATCTTCCTCCTCAAACCCAAGATCAAGTCACTCCCTGCATCACTTATGCAAGGGAGGGGGGAGGGGGTATTGCCAACCATTTCGGCACATTTTTTCTGGGTATTTACACCAGGCCCGATTTTTACTGCTAAATCAGCTACAAGGCTGCCGTTTCTGGAGAAGTTTTCTTCGGAGTTGAGCCGCGTCCTCCGTCCCTTCGGTTTTCGACCGGCGTTTTATAGCAGTAATACTGTTAAGAGCCTGTTGGTCAAATTGAAAGATCCGATACCGGTGGCCGAGAGGAGGGGGGGAGTGTTTATAGGGTGGCCTGTGGCGATTGCCCTAGCGTGTACATAGGTATGACAGGCCGTCAACTCCAAATCAGAGTTGATGAACACAGGAAAGCCTGGGAAAAAAGAAAAGTAGGCGAGTCGGCGTTTGCGGACCATTTAATTGAAACTGGCCATAGTCCCAATGAGGGGTCTGGAGCTCTCCTTCACAAGGAAAAATCGTATTTCAAGCGCTTAGCGTTGGAAGAAATTGAAATTCATCGTCACCGAAATATCAAAGACATTACCGTGTTGAACAGGTACATTCCTGAGGAGGGATTGATTGAATTAGTCTATGAGGATGATTCACATTTCGATGACTCGCTGGTTCAATCCTGACCTCCTTTCCGTTGTTACTCGTTCTTGTTGGTGTTGGGTTCAGTCGCTTTCTATACCTTGAGAATGGCTGATTAGCCGAAAGCGCTTGGTCGTATAATTTTATTGCGGTTCATGTATCTTCCTCTTTACTCTTCGCGAGTATTTTATTCACGATCATCTGACTCTTATATGATTGTATATGTCTTTGGAATGGAGGTTGGTTGAAAATCTGCATCGACGGTTTATGACTTCATCAATGACCTTGACTTACTTTTGGGACTTGAAGAAATTCGACTTTTGGCCTCGCTTCTCTTGCAGTAAAGTCGTTAAAATGAGAGAAAAATATGTGTAATCACTAATCAATGGTCATACTATGAAATGGGTCCTCTTTTTCTATAATGTGACCCTACTGAAGATTACACATCGGTGGTAGTGTAAGCCGGAGACCATGAGTACACCTTTTTGATGAGCTAATCCTCAACGATCGCGCGTTAGGCGTGATGGTTTTTTCTTAGCTATTTCGATATTTTCTAAGGCCAACCGACGGCGGAAGTTGGGTTCGATTTGCAGGATGTTTTCATTTCCACCTAAGTGTGACTTCTCCAGGAGGTGTCTCGCGAAAGCCGACTTTATTGGGTTTTTACTCTCATAGGCCGTAACATGGGCGGCGATTCTCGCGCTAAAAGACCTCCCCGGTCTCCCCGACGTACGCAGCAGGACAGTCTCTACAACGGATCAAGTACACTCTACTCTTAGATAAGGGAGGGGTCGAATCTTTCCCAATTGGGAAGAGCCTTCCGATCTTGGAGAAAGATTAATACAAAGGGAACCTATTAATGGTTCGGAGTACTATATTAATCTGGGAGGTGTGGTTGGGAAGATAGGCGAGGAGGACAAACTTCTTCCTCTCAGTTGTCCGGATGGAGGTAGGGACTCGTTGGAGAGCAGTTTTTACTTCCTTCTCGGAAACCACCAATCGTAACTTTCTCCTTGCTGTCAGAGGAAGAAGTTACCAATTTATTAAGTTTATGGGTCGTCATAATTCTGCATTTCTGCAGTCTTTTACCGCACTCATTTTTCATTTCGTTGTATCTTTTATACGAATCTGGTGAGCATAAGATATCATAAATGATTTCCGAGACGTTTTCTCAAAAACGTTCTTTTTAGAAGCAACGCTTCATGTATTTTATGGAACAAAGAGAAGAAAAAACGTCAAGATGAGAACATAGACGTGTCTTAATCATTGAAATTATATCTCTTTTGCATATGCTAAAAAGTGAAGTGATCTTTCTCCAATTGTCGAGTATAAAATGTATCTCCGATTTCATTTGAGTTGATGAAAGAATTATGCGCGAGCATCTGTAGGTATTTCTTTTCAACAGTTTACGAAAATATTGAAAATTTTTGTGCGGAAATAGCCTGAAGATACATGTTTCTCAAAGGAAAGAGAGAGCGAATTGAGTATTATTGTTATTTATTTATTTTTTGATACCTAAATTTCCTTATCGAACAATTTTATATCATTAATTTTCAGTTGAATTTCTTAGTGTATTCGTATTTCGTTCGTTCTTCTTTTTCTTTCTAATAAGACATGAATTTTTCGACCAACTGGTGGCGAGTAGCCTACCAGTGGAAGTAACGATACATTTGACCTACAGACCGTCGTGGTACTTCTTTTCTTTACTATTTTCTATTGACTACTGCACCTTATGAAAACGAGTCGCGTATTCGGAGACTATATCGCTCCCTTGGGAAATCTGCCTGGTATACAACAGTGCGCAATGGAAATGTGAAACTGATTTCTCCATCTCGAAAAGTATAATACTGCTCGAGTGCCCGTCGTGTGTGAATGGAAACAGTTTTTGTAGATTATAAAATTAGTCAATGAAAATATTTTGGAATTTTTTTAGCTACCGTCGCGTCGTCGAACACGTAATTTTTAACGATAAATCAATGCTTGTCTCATGTGTACGTTTGATTCTATAACTACCGCGGTTCGGAAAGTGATGAAAATTACACTAATTGAAGGAGTTGAGAGTGCCTAAAAGATTGCTCGCAACACGATTTAATAGACGATATTAGTGTAATATACATTTGTGAATGCATTTAAAGTTTTTTTTTTCTTTTACTCCGGTGAATAATTTATAAAAATGGGCTCGATTCTTTTTTATTCCGTAAGAGGTATCCTGCGGTGTAAATGAGCAAGATCACCTTTTGTGAATGAATGACAGAGTGCGTAGACCACCCGCCGGCCACAAACATCGTATCGTATCAACGATTTACCATAAATCAAGATTTTGCCTCTGCGAAGGAGAACTTGAAGAATATAGCATTATTACAATATGAGCCTGAATCGAGCCGTGTTTGACTTTAATCAGCGGTTCACACAGCATTATTCTGTTTTCAATGTTGTCAGCCAGGATTAAAATCTTGTAGTGAGTTGATGATGATGATTGTACCGCAGAAAAAAGAAAGGAAAAAACACGGAATACTGCGTAACGTGTTCAATATTTACATTAAATAGGTAATGTCCTGATCGAAGTATTGTATTACATGTTGTGTAAATTTCCGCGGAGCAACCGTGGATTATCTCCAAGCATCCACGGGGCTTTATACCATAATATTTGTGTTATAACTATTCGAACAATGGAATTATCGCTAGTTTTTGGCAAGTGAATTCCCTTCGGATTCGCTACTGCGAGTACAAATAGTTAGGTACGTACTTCAATTTTTCTTGCCAAAAAACTTTACTTGTTTATAATGAAGGAAGTACCAGCACACAATTTTGCGTAAACGTTTAAATCTTCTTCAATGGGTGTTACAGTTTGTTAAGCTCGGAAGATCCGTCCGACGTTCAGGCTGGAAAAGCTCCGGAAGGGGAAGTAGAAACGCTGACCTTGTCCCTTCAGCTTCTTACAATTAGTAGGCTAGCAAGAACTAACTGTAGATTGGGTTACGCATTAATAATTCTGAAGGGGATCATCATGACAGAAATTAGCCTCCGGCTTCACAACATTAAGTTTATTGGTTCAGAATTTATTTTTCAAGTTACGAGAACGCTAAAAAGTTACTCATTAGGAGAGGAAGTGAAATTAATTAAGTCGCAGCAGCTCCCGTAATTTAAATGTCGAGTAAAAACCACCTCGAAGTTGAGAACGAAGAAAAAACAAAATTCTTGAATCTAACGAGCGGAAATACAAAATTTGAATGAAAGTTAGCGACCCTCGAATAAATCACGTTTTTGTAGGAATTTAAATATTGATAAAGTCCTCCGCAGTCCGAGAGCAAAGAAGTCGAGTTCGTACTCGAAGAGAATGTATGATATACTATCAGATTCGAAACAATTAACTGAAATTATGTTGTAATAATAATTAGTGATGTCTCAACGTCTCGAATTTGAAAACCACGGGTGACTACTGAAGATTATAATACAGTCTAGACGCAAATTTTTCGAATTTCTTCTAAATTGTTGCAGGACAATAGATAAATTTACAAATATCTGGTAAAGTATTATGAAAGACAAATTCGCTCTAGTCTACGTAAAAATGTTCGTATCAAGGTGAAAAAAAAATCCTTTGCTTGAATTTTTAAACGCATTCACTTCATTATTGGCAATCGTCGCGTTTAGCACGAAAGAGGATGTTGGCAAAGTTGCGTATTTGTGTTAATAAATAAACAAAAGAACTTCAAAGTATTTAGGCTCTTTAAAAGTAATAATCGAAATTACGAAAGTTTTCTCTAAAATGATGAAATGAAAAGTTTTGCGCGGTTGTTATAATGTGATGATCATATTGTATATACATACCTAGTAAAAGATCATTATTTTGTACAAATAAAATGTGTGCAAAATATCAAATACTCAGTTCGTGCACAGAGGAATTTCAAAGTTGTCAAAATTTTCATTGGATGAATTTTCTAGAGCAGTGGCGTGTCTAAGAGGTTTCCTCAGGGAGGTTTAAGAAATTTCGAAAAAAAACTATTGAAAAAAGTATAATATATGCATGCATGTACGTATTTACAACTGAACAGTAGATTAGTTAATAATTAATCAAATTTGCTCGGCTTTGTAGCGAGCTGATTGATCACCTCTGTCTGAAGCTGTAATGCCTATTTCCCCGTGGACATTTAGAATGCCGAGGCCATTTAAGCGCGCAGGTTTCAGCAGTTGTTTTCCGGAGGTTCGTCTTTAATTTTTTTAGAGATGAAAAGCTGCGCTCTACCTTCGCAGTTGTGACAAGTAGAGTCAGAAGAATAATGAGAAGTGTGCGTACGCTGGGAAATTTGACTGGGCAGTTATTGAGCGACTCAAATGTAGTTTTAGGATACATCATATCCAATGGCTCTAAATACTTACGCCACATTCTCAACTCAACCACAACATTGCGTTTTTCAGAAATATGTATAGCACAAAACTCGACTACTTTTTCAAAGTCTTTCAAATGATTCTAATAATCTTCGGCGAACAGACCTTGGGAGCCAATTAACGCTCCTTTATGTGACGTTCATTTCTCCTGCAATTCTGAGATGTAAAAATCCAAGGAAGGGTAAAAGGTGGAGGCACTACACCAGTGTTTCTCAACCGGTGTGCCGCTGTACATCACTGTGCCGCAAGCCCGCCTCAGGTGTGCCGCAAATGTTTTATCAAAAACATAAATTAACATGAACTAAAAAGAGAATTGCCATTCTTTTTAACAATTTGACAAATTAATGTTATTATTTTAACTAAATAAATTGAAAATATTTTATTAATATAAATAAATATATTTAATTTCCAATTAAAAAATTTTATAAAATAATAATTTTGATTCTTAGTACAATACCTGCAAATTAAAATCTTAGAATTTAATTTTTAACTTAATTAGGAAATTATTAAATTTAAATAATTAAATTGATAATATCTTCAAGGATAACAGGATGATTGAATAAAATATTTCTAATTTGTTATCTCGATACTGAATTAATAAAATTATATTAAAAGAATTTATATAATTCAATCTGTAATTCTATTTCATTGATTAGTGATACAATCTATTTCAATATTTATTGATGGTGAATGAATTACATCTCGGTTTAAATAGAATACCGCGACGATAATTAATATTTGAAATTAATCAAAAATAAGAATCAAAAAAAAAAAAGAGCTAATCGCTATTAAATTCATAATAAATTTAAAAATCAAACTTTTCAAAAGAAATTAAAAATTAAATTTCAAATTTAAAAATGAATATTCTTCATAATATAAAAATTATAAAAGTAACACTTGAAGATAATGAAATAATTAGATTTATTAATGATATCAAAGAAACCCAATTTAAATATAATTGAATACAATTTTTTATTAAAAAAGCAAATTAGAATAATCATTTGAATTATACATAAATACAATTAAAATAAATTAATCAAGTATTTTTTATTTAATTTAATTATTATAAATTGACTTTATAATTTATTTTAATAATAATCGTTTCAATTTCAATTATAATCAAAATATTAACTATTAATTTTCTTTTGTATTAATTTATTAATTTTATTAAATTCATTTTTTTAAAATTGTTTTTTAATTTTTTTATTAATTAATATTTTTAATTTTTTAAAATTTAAATTACATATTTTATTAATGAAATCACTCGAACAAGTAATCATGAGCACTATCTGACCAATGTGTTCCAATTTTTAAATGATGTCAGTTCCAGTTTTAATTACTTGAACTTGAGTCCAAACCTGCAGTCACTATCATAAAAATCAAGATTTTTCTGCGACTTGGCCAAAAATACAGATTATATTTCATGTTTTTTCATAAATTTCGGAATTAGAACAGCCGAGAGGGTTTCCAGTAAATACAGGAAACATCCAGACACTTTTTTGTATATTGGTGGCAAAATTTTTTTGAGTCCTGGTGGAAGATCAAAGCTCCTGTTTTTTGTAACCGTAGTATAGAGAAAGAAGGATGAGGCCTTGTATAGCCATCTTGTAAGCCACAAATTCTGAAATTAGGAGGAGGAAATCAATAAAGACATGAAAATGTCTCTTTCTTTAAAATGTCCAAACGCACAAAAATTTTTGATACAATTTGGAGTTCTGGAAATGCTGTGCCGCAGTAATATCATCTCACGGAAAAATGTGCCTCGATGTAAGAAAGGTTGAGAAACACTGCACTACACTCATAAACTTCAGAGGCTCTGAGAGGGTTGAACCCCAACCTTCCACCCTAATTTACGCCACTGTTCTAGAGTAAAATTGTGAAAAATGTTTCCAGTGAAATAAAAAAACGAAAAATTGGCTGCTCAAGAATTAACAAATGAAATGCAGAAAATTTATTTCATTTTTAAAATTTCTTAGGAAAAATTACTGACAAGTGACGTTTCATATTTATGATATTTAATGTTTTGCCGAAGGAGTTCTTCTCGTTCAATGGATTAAAAATTGAGAATTTTCTCAAGATTACTCTTTCTACTTTTATGAAGCTTGAAGATAATAATCATTTCAAATTCTGATTTTCACAGAGCTTTATCACGTTCATATTCTATGGAAAGCTTGTGAAACTTAGTCTGTTTCCAAGGATTCGGCCCTCTACTTCCAAATTTTTGCAGTTTCCCAAATCTGCTAATTTCTTCAACAGAGTGAAGGTATTGAGTGCGGTAGTTATTCGTACATAAGCAGAAAAAATGACGAAGAAATTCTATTTTCTATAATTCGCTGTGCTGAAGTCCATGTGGAGAGAATGTTGCAAGGAATGGTCAATGTGCCCCCTAGAAGTGCATCTTCTTCGCGACGTGAAAAAAAAAAAAAAAAATTCCCTGAATTTTCTGAACGATGCTCCATGTGCAAAGTGAGGGTTTTACGTCCCGTTGTAACGAACGTGAAATGGTTCGACAATGTTGCCATTGCGTTGTTCCGTTACAACGCCCGGGAGAAAACTGGGCACCGAGTCATCATTCTACTCATGGCGCACTGCACTTCTGAAAAATGCAGGAAGTTTAGTAGGGAGGCACATTGACCATTCTTATCTTGCTACACGCTTTCAAAAAGTTCTTCCAAAATCATTTTAAACCACGAATCCCCTCCCAGCGATGAGTTGTACTGACAAGCTCGTCGAGTTCATCGGTCCATCGTCAGCTCAACAGAGTAATTTTCTTTTATACCTCTGTCCTCTCTGCTGTTCAAATCGTTGATTCGCCTTTTTAAACTCTGATGACCCTGCTGATGTACAGGTATCTTATTGAACTATTTACCTTGGTTTAGGTGTCGAGGTAGAAAGTTTGAAGGATCTGGTGGGGCGAGTTGATCGGATTGATTCAATTATTCCTGTACTTTATTTCGAGTAGCTGCTTCCGATTTAAGATGTGTTTCCCGAAACTTGTTATGCCAATTTCCAATTGTCATCACCACATCTGAGCTTTGTATGCCATATATCGTAAGCTAACGGAGCCTTATCATTCCGTGCGAGCCAGAGATGTTGAATTGAATTGGTAGGAAATGGTAGAATAATCATCTCAACTTTTCAATCGTTCGAATGACATAAATATCCCTCGCTGTTTTTCTTTCAGACAGAAATGATAATATTGTGGTTCGAATACTTTCGACTAGTTACTTTCTTTTTTCCTATGAGGTCGTCTATGTCTTCGGCACGTAATTTCATGTTCGGAGAACTTTTTCCAGTTTCTTCATGGTTGAGGAGAAACGTGTAAACGTCGGCATTTCTCGATGAATACAAAACGACGGGTTGTTTTGTTAATTTGTATGTGTATTTCACAGGATTGAACGAATTGTTCATTATAGTAGCTGGTATACGATTTTTGGAATTTACTCCCTCAGCTTCGACGTAAAAATTCAACGGTAAATAATGGATTGCGTATTCTCCAAGAATAAAATGGTCATCGGCCAAAGGATCATTGACAGCGCGTAATTTTTTCGCGAACACGGACGGTATTCTTGCAATCTTTTTTTCGAGCCTCTCTTAAGAATATTCAGATTTTTCGAGTCGCTCTGAAGAATTTCAAGCGCAGATTTCAGCACCAATGGATCTATGGGTACGTTTGTCATCTACTTGTGCTTTAGCAGAACGAATACAAAGCAGAACATGTGTCGAGTAGGCGAATCTGAAGATATTATTGTGAAATAAAACCCCATTACTTTCATCGAATAATTTTACCTACTTCATTACGGAAAATGATACAACAATGACACATCTATTATTCGGATTATGATTACTCAGATGAAGACTTGAAGAGAGACGAATGTTGAAGGAAGAGCGAACGGAGTCACGAGTTAGTCTGATCAAGAATGAGCAGAAATGAGTATTTTTCCCAAACTTTCCGCGTGGCAACCTTATAAATTGAAAGTTCAGGCCCGTTTTTTTTTCTAGCTAGTTCAAGAATTCTTTAGCGTCCCTGAAAATTCTCCTCGATAATTTTCATCATCGTAGGTTTGTGAAATTGTGTAAAATTTATGGAAATTTTCTCAATACTCGTATGATGTTGACTTCAAGGTTATTCTGCTCATTATTTGCGTAGACTTTTCTTTAAATCTTACTATTTTTTCGGAATTGCATTTTGTATGCTTTTAAAATTGGGTGTACTGTTGGGAAATTATCACGAAAATCCTACACGTGACCTTGGGACTCGAAAAAATTATATTTCCAGTGATCGGGTCACTCTTGGAAAATTGTAACTTTTGCTATGTTCATTATTCTGGGCCTAACATAAAATATTGTAGACTTTACTGGGCCTATACTACTACTAGTCCTATACTCTAAATGTTTGATGACGTAGGTAGTTCTATAGTACGCTCATACTGGGCCATAGCCTTGGCGTTCGTCACCCTTTCTGCTAGTTATAGCGCAACAGAGAGGGGAGAGCCTCATGGTTCTTGACTGGGAATACTGCTGGAAAAGTTGTGAGAAATTGTCCCTGCTAACAGGGAACCTGTTTTATTAGGGGAAGCTCAGAACTTGAAAATTTTCCAAGACCACCTCCAGCTCGGTGGTCGATGTATATAGCCTGAAAGATAGCCCTTTCGAGTAACTAGATATGCAATGCTTCATACACCAATCGAGTCAGCCGCTTCAACGCTTCAAATGCCATAAGACTCAGAACATCCTTCTAAGATATTCTAGGTCTGTCTCCTGTCGTATATAGCTCGGAAGTCGAATCATATAATCTTGGAAGTCGGAATTTCTAAGAACCTCTGCTATTATAATATATATAGCTCCAAAGTACGGGCCTGTGACGTCTCAATTTGATGACGTCATAGATCCGGTGCGCCAACATTTTTCAGATCCCACGTGCTCCAGAAAACATGTTTCCTGCCATCTCTCGTTTAACTCCGTTAAAGAACCCGTCAGGTTTTTTCTATCATGCTTGATGACGTTCTTAATGGCCTTGGCCTACTTTAGGAACTTGAAAAAATGTTGGCCTTCGTTACTTTGTGACCTGTACCTTTTGTTTCCATTATAGTAGGCTTAACATGACGTAATATGCTAGGGACCACATATCTGTATGCTAAACTGACCAGCTCATCCTGCTCTCTATAATAGGCTAGTACACTAGGCTTCAGTCGCGGGATTTGGAAAAATTTCGACCTCTTTTACTTTATAAGTTGGCCTCTAAAATACTAGGCTAAACCAGGTCTGACTATTCAGCCTAACACACTCCAAGTATGTAGTCAACTAGCGCGCGCGCGCGCGAGAGAGAGAGAGAGAGAGAGATAGTATGACGTCATAGGCCTGTACTGGTCTATTCAGGTAAACGAGTGGAGCGAGTGAGCTAATTTATAGAATCGATTCAATATGTAATGATGGATACAATCGATTTTACAGTGAAGTGTAGAAAGCAAGTAAATAAAATGCTATACAGCGCGTCTATACTGTGTTACAATTTCTTTCTCTTATCGGTTTGGAGAAGGGCATGTCCTCCTAATGATGTCACGCTCTCCTCTAGATTAGCCGATGATGTCCATGCTGACAGAACTCTGTCATCTCTTGACCATACTTTTCGATCTAAATTTCTTAAAATCTCCCCAACTTTTTTCCAGCTCCTAAATAATTAGTCATAATGAAAGCGACATTGTTTATATTAAGTCTAGAATTCATTTTTTGTATTTCCAAGTCCTGATCAAATTGTCTCGTTCTCTTCGAACTTATTTATGTCTCTGCAAGGCAGATTTTTTTTTGGCTAAATGTCGGTAATTGGCACCGAATTCACCATCTTAGTTTTTTTTGAATGCATTGGTTCGAAGCGGTTTTATTATTTCAACTTTCCAAATCATAGCTTTTTGTGGCATTATTACATATACTAAGTTGAGAGCATCGTTGAATATTAATACTGGTATAATTACATTTTCTCGTCATAATTAGTAGGCTGAAATTCACAGATGCGTGTGATTTTCAAAAACATCAATAATTCATCATTAACACTATTTCTTTTTTTTTTTTGTCAGTAATTTGTTATTACGACCATTTTTTTTTTTTCTTTTGCACTACGTTGAGCAGCAAAATTCTCGAGCGAAATATCAATCGTCTGAATGTGTACGAAAAATAAGCTTCGCATTCTATGCGATCTATGCGGATATACTCGTATGAAACCAATTCCCTTCGAAAATGATTCTAGCAACTTGAAATGCTACTCGTCGAATATATTGCCGACGGACTTTTTCGAAGGAAACTTCGTTAAAAGATTCGTTATAAACTCGAATTAAGACGAGGAGGGTGTACGAGAAATTCTATACGTGATACATAAAAGATACCTATACTTCAGGCGAAGTGTAAGCGAGCGTTTGATTGATATAGGATGAGGAAGAGAATCTAGAGAGAAAATACAATACTGAAGAAATGAACGAAATGAAGACCCAAACGCGGACATAATTATAAACTTGAAGTCAACTCCGCCAGTATAGTTAAAAGGTGCATTTCTTTGATTAACCAAATGGCAGATGAGTCAATGAAGATGGTATATCTATTCTCGTATTTCTGTAGGACCTGCAAATAACACTTGCCATTAAACAGAAAAATGAAGGCAGGGTTTTGTTTACTTTTTGAGTGTACGTTGAGTTGTTTATTTATGGTTCGGTTAAAAGTAGAGCTATAACTTCATCAGTGGACGAAATTCGCTTCGAAAATGTTTCTTTCTTGAGTTTCGAAATCGAAATTCTCAGCGAACAAGGAGGAAAAAAAGCTGACAGTGTTTCGTTCACTCAGTTCATCAGCTCTAACATATTTCAGGTTTGATTTTAGGGGACAAACATTGCTACGTGAGTCACGAGTTATGTATTTCATCTCGTTTTTGTTCGACGTGAATGGGTAATTTTTAATTCAATTATGATTATAAATCATCATTGTGAGGAATAGCGAAGTATGTATTATGTATTTTCTGAAGCCGTTAAGAAATTTTTCGACGATTAGAAATAAATCTTATGTGTAATGTATTTCCGTTCCATCGAAATAACCCATTTCAAATTAAACAAATTTTCGAAAGAGTTACCATTTGAGAAAAATAATGTACAAACTCGGTCATCGTATAACCGAACTGAATGTTTTTGAATCTTTTTTTCTTTTGATCGGACAAAATTTCCTAGTTGAACGCATTTACCTGTTCTCTCGGGAAAAAATGAAACTCAACTCGATTGTAACAAAAAGACATCTTGACATCGTTTATCGAATTGAATTTATTTTCTATCATTACCGACTGCATTTCTCTTTCTATAGGTACCGTAAAGTAGAGTTCTGCAATTCGTTTCTGGATGCTGCACGAAGCGACACTCGATGTTGATTGGAAGTCCACGATGATGATAAAAATTTGTCACTTGTTCGCGACAGATAATTTTATAAATTCACTTCGTCGAATAACTCTGCGTGCAGTTTACCCGAATAATATTGCTATCAATATTGGGTCAACTTTTCTGATTCAATTTCCATTATTACGATTAGTCTTGTTTCATCATTTTAGCAAATGCATGACGCAGAAAATTCTATTAAGAGATGATTTCGAATTCGAGTAGTTAAATCTAAGTGAGAATGTCATGGTGCCACCTTTTACAAAAAATTGAAACTATTTTTTACATTATTATCGTACAAGTTATGAAATTGCTCGAATTTCGCTGAATTTTTTTTTTCAAAAATTGTATCAAGTTGGTGTGCCATAATTGGACTGTTGAAACGAGCATATTTGATATAATTTAAAAAATACTGACGGCTTCTGTAACGAAGTGGAATGAGGAATTTGGGGAACCTGTTCTATGGATTGGTCACGAATTTAATTTTAGCCTGAAGAATTGAATGTCTTTCTGAAATTTGTCCTCATCCCCCACTCCTATATAGCTTTTTTCTTACACTCTTTTTGTAAAAATAATTTTAAAAAATAAAAAAATAAAAATAAAAATAAAAAAAGAAACATTACAAAACAAGGAAGAGAAAAACAAAATTACAGAAATTTAAAAGAAAAAAAAAATACAAAAATAATAATAATAATAAAAAATGAAAAAAATAAAATAAAATAAAATAAACAGGGTGTTGGAGGATGGCAACTAGGCCTTACCTCGTTTAACAAATTTGTTATGAATTATGTAAGTCAAATTGTGATGGATTCCGGAAGATTTTTAAGGAAATTAAAGATATGAGGGAAAATTGATAATTCTTCGGATGAGAGAAGGTCAATATAGCTCGGAGAGGGGTTGGAAAATTTAAATTCATACATTCTGAATAGAGTTTTTATCTTAAATTTGGTAATTCTGAGCATTCAAAAAAGTAGTGGTTGATGTCGGCTTTCAAAGGGTTATCTGGATGGAAGGAGCATGCGTCAAATTCTATGAGATTTATGCGTTTGAAGTGGACAGTGAGACGATTATGTCCGAAGCGAAGACGGCTGATTTTGACAATGAGAGAACGAGGGATGTCGTGAAATTTCTGAAACCAAGGAGATATCGGAAGAAAGGGTTGCACAAGTAAATAGTGAGAATTTTGATTGTTAAATGAATTTGAATAATCTAGAGGACCAGTCATCCCGTGTGGAGCGTTTAGTGAGCGAATACAATTCTGACATGGGAAGAAGGTTTGATGACTTGATAGTCGGGTTCGATGCCAAAAACCCGAGGAAAGGGAGAAAAAAACTTTCTATAGCGACAAAAAATAAAGATCATGTTGCGTGTCTCATAGTGGATGACGTAATCCAGGCCACACCTACTTTATGACGTCATCAACGGTCTAAATCTTGGCCCAGTTGTGAGCTTGTTAGCCTAATTTAAGACTATGTTAGACTAACTAATTGACAGGCTCACTTCTACGCCTATTTCTTAGCCTAGTATGAGCTTAGTATACTATATGTTAATCTACACTTTTTGCTAGTTTACCTATACCCTAAATTATATTAACATCCTCCTTTCTAGCCTAGTACAGCTTGTTAAATGATACTAAAGGGCCACACAGACACTCAGACTCAAATTCCAATTTCTCGAGCCCTTATAATGTGTGGACCCCCGGACGCAATGTATTGAGAAAAAAATTCGGCAGCGTGGAACCCACTGTCCCGAGTCCCCTACAGCCTGAAGTTTTTCCAAGTCCCGAAAATCATGACGTGACAACTTGAACGATGAACGCGCTGGAATTTCAAGAAAGTCGTCGTCTTTCCAAGTCCTCCCCCTGTCATATATAGCTCGGAGGTAAGAATTTTTCCAAGTTTACCACCCCTCTCCGTGATGTCATCAACCTCGCTCGCGCTCACGGACAAAAATTTCCTGAAAGTACCCTCAACAAAAGGGATAGCGGGTTCCCCGCTAAAAGGTGTGGGTTCAGGAAAAACGTGAAACATGTCGAAAAGGTAAAAATTTTCAATAGGAAGGCTTGTTTTATGAGGGTGATTTTTGTTCTCTTGTCCCAAAGTTTAATTTTGGTTACCGAACTATTTTCTGAGTGCAATTTGTGTCATAGAACAGTTTCCCGGAATTCCTCGTTTAGTTTTGTTAAGGAAGCCGTCATTTTTCCCGGTGCCCAATTAAATCTGTGGAGGTCAGTTTTCACCGAACGGTGGACGCCTCTAAATAGGTTCTCTGTCGACGTGAAAATCATCTAGATCTGTTGTGATTGAAATTGTCGTTTAATTAGCACATCGGAGATGAGAGTCTGAGTTTTTCGATGTAAAGTGTTGTACATTTTTGGCGAGTTGTCTTTCCAAAACACAGGAGGTTCCTCAATCGTCATGAGTTCTACTTCTTAGCTCTATTAAAGAAGAGACCTTTGGACTAAAAATTTCAAAATCTTGTTAAATAGTAAAACTTCAAAGCTCTTGATGAAGTACGTGGATTGATGTCAGAGAAGTTGCCGTACACGTACGTTGCAGGCGGATGACAAGATTGATACTGTGCACAATATACGTATAACGTAATTATGTCGTCAATTTTCCTCGTTTCCAATCTCTTGTCTCGTGATTCAGTGCTTTACGTATGAATTTTTTTTCTCTTACACATCATTTATGATTTAGGAACAATATTATGGAAAGGAAACCTCAACTTTGGCTTTTCCAAACTTTACCTATCTACTGATTTTCATCGGTCTCGAATATTTTGCGAAGCAGATATTACGTACAAACTTGAATCTAAAATTATCATTACAAAGGATTGGTGGGGTGAAAATCTTTCTTGGATGTAATCTTCAGTAAAAGCAAACAAATCAATCCCTTAATCTTTTTATCCATTCGTCATTCTTTGATCGTAGAAATGTTTATCCTACGAGTTTTTCATAAGAAATATAATTTCACTTTCGTCCCACGCTTGATTTATTAAATAAGAACTTTCAAAGAGGATTGCAGGAAGAAAGAAAAAAAAAGAAAGTTCAAAGTCGAATAGAATTAGTTTGAAGTTCAGCAATCGGGAAATTCCTATGAGCTACTTTTATTCAAATTAAAATTAAAGAAATACAAGGAACAAAACATCAGAAAAAATCGACTTACATTTTCGATTAATTCTTTTGAGAATTGAAGTTCTTTCCGAAGTCATTATATTTGTATATGAGACGCAAAAATTGTTAAAGGCCGAGATAATGTTATATTTGAAGAGTGAAACGAAAAGAAAGAGAGGAAGAGAGAAAACTCACCTTATTAACGATGCGAAGGTTTCCTCGATTGCGATATTCTCGTAGTGTAGTTTATAATCCTTATTTCCTTCGTTTTCATGAAATATATTTCAATAATTTCTCTTTCCTCTGGTATTTTATTGTGTTATAAACTTCTGCATATGATCCTGTGTCAGGTGAGACTGTGCCTCGTAATTCGAGTCAACTCTCGATTGGAAAATATTCTAAATTTGTTGAGGAAAAATAAATTCAAATTTTCCGTTTTTTTTTTTTTTTGGAATGTTTAATTTTCTAATGGATACGACCGAGGGTGCACAGTTTATAAAAGAGATTTCAAACTTTGTCGCTTTTTTTTAATTTATTCGATGTTATTTCGACATGAAAACGCTGGAAAAAAAAGTGTGTTGGATTCTACTGAGGGGAGGTGACCATACCCTTCTTATTAAACGTTACTATGTATCTTTAATTATGGTAAGTCCGTGGTGATCATCTTTTCGCACACTCTTATTTCGATAATTTTTAGCTTCCGTGTTAATTTAGTCATTATAAGAAGAATTAATTTTGGTATGAATCGTTCGAGAAGAAAGCAGAGAAGCGCTAGAAGAAAGTTCTAACTATATACATATTAGCGTTGCCCAGATGTAGAGTGTAATTGATCTTAGTAAACAGAGAATATGCTTCATGGGTCAATTTTTTGATTTCAATTTCGTCCAGGGGAAATGTATCCGCATTTCTTTATCCAAAATCTTTTTCAGAAGAAATATAATTATACATATTATTATGTACACAAGATATATTCCGTGCATACTGTGAAGTAAACTGTCGTTTTATGAAGTAGTGAACATCAATTTCACTTTGGGAGTGGGAGGCTTCTCCATAAATTATCTCGATCTCACTATATCTCTCCATTTCAAAGTCAAACAACTTGTCCTCACTTCTCTATCTACTTCAGAAACCTTCCTACACGAGCGTCCTTATCATTGACACATCTTTGCACCATCATTCTCAAAAATATTCTGGATTGATTGCTTCTATTCCCCACGTAGTCCTTACCATTCCTCCGTCTCCGCGCGATTTTACCATAAAAAAAGCCTGTATTACTTAACTTGCCACAATAATTCTTCCTCACGACGTCAATAAAATTACTTCACGTAAATCTTTCCACCAGTTGATCCTCCTCGTCGCATATGATGGATTCGGCTCACTTGTCTTAGGCCATCAATCCTATAACATCCGCAAAACGCTTGAATCATACGGTTACCGGTGTGTCTTTTAAATTCGATCCTCACTTTAGATTATGAATTTATCCTCTGTTGGCTTTCTGAATAGATGAGTTCTTCGGACCCTCTCCGGTGTGTATGTTCGTGTTCAAGAAAATGATCAGCATTCTTGGAGACACAAGCGTCAATATGCTTGGTGATCCGAATGGTCAACTTCCTGTTCGTTTCGCCAAAGTAAACGCCGCGTGGCAATCATTATACTCGAGACGATAAACACCGCTCTTCTCAAAAATAGGTCGACCAGGAGTTGGCTGAGAATCTTAGAATTATAATAGGCAGGTCGAAAATAAACGGACGGAGAGCCCTACTCGTAGGGTTCTGGAGAGTTGACCAAGGTGGGGAAGCTTGAACCACTTACTTTTTGGAGGCGAATCATGCTGTCGTAGGATGTAGGTGGTGAGGTCGATACGTTGGCGGTTAACTTTACTGTGGATCAAGCGGTAAATATCTACGTCAATATATCATTGTGAACGGCGCGGTGTTTCATAACAACGACCTCTTTTCGAAAGTCTTAGGGGGTTACAGGAATAGCTGACAGGCGATGGGCTATGGCGTTTAAGTTGCAACATTTGTGGGACTTTGGGCAGAAGGAAGTGCTATGGATGGTGGTCAGCCTCATTGGACGTAGGTTTCCTAAAGATACCAAACTCACGGTGTCCGTCTTTGCCGGAGATACTGAGATGAAGGAAATTGATTGCAGCCCATCTCCATAGTAAGATTGATAGACTGACTGGTGTTATGAGAAAGAAAATCTTTGAGGATTCGAGAAGAGCTAGACCATTGGCAGAAGAAATCATCAATGTACCTGCACCAATAGGGGATATGAGTGAAAAAGTGGGTGGGTGAAGAAAATACATCACGCTCAAATTTGTACATGAATATTCTGGAAATGATAGAGCCTAGAGAAGAGCCATGGTATACCGACCTACTCTTGGAAGGAATAGGAGGAAAAAGAGATTTCACCAGCAAGACGAGAGTGTGTTGGAGGGTGGCTTCTTCGGGTATATCGGAAAGAGAGCTACGGCATTGAATGTGGCGAGGATGCACTCTAGAAGAGATGCCACATCTTTAATGTCCTGGACCAACGAGGTGGAATTCTTGTTGGAGTAGATGTTAGTAACAAGATGCAATAGGAATTTGAACAAAGATTTGCATATTTCATTCTCCGCAATAGTAGTAATGATAATAACGGTATCGTCACCAACACCTGATCTGTCTTTTTTCCTTGTCTTGTTGGTTTGAATGGGGTCAATGTCGATATTGACGTGATGGTTCGGAGGAAAGTCACGAGGAACCTTCTTGATTCCACCACCTCCCTCCCCCGAGACACGATCCGTGATCACCGTTTGCGTTGGATCAGTCTCCCTTTCTTGGGGAAGTTCTCCCTCCAATTGGGTCGGGCCCTCCGCCCGTTTGGCTTCAGACCCGCGTTTTACAACCCTACCACAGTCAAGAGGTTGTTTGTGAGACTGAAGGACCCCATACCTGTTGATGAGAGGAGTGGTGTTTACAAGTTGGAATGTGGGGATTGTGGAGGCTTTTATATTGGTGAGACCAGCCGCCAAATGAAAGTTAGAGTAGCTGAGCACCCGAAGTCTTGGAAGAAGGGACACTTAGGGAGTCAGCTTTTGCTGATCATTTAATAAACAGTGGCCACAGCTTCCGCGAGGGATCCGAAAAGCTCCTCCATAAGGAGAATTCCTATCGTAAGCGCATCGTCCTCGAGCATATAGAGATAATTCGTCATCTAAACACCGACGGTATCACTGTACTCAACTCGTACATTTCGGAAGATGGCCTGATCGAACTGGTTTATGATTCACATCGCGATTTCTCGTTTGGACAATCTTAATACTTTGCTCTTCTTTTCTGTTCGTCAGTTGCTTTCATTTCAGGCTTGAAGATGGTTTATTAACCAAACGCGCTCGTCGTCTTATATTTTTCTGCGGTTTGCATTTGTTTACTCTCCCTTCGGAGTATTCGTTTTTTTCGCGTTTACACTCCTGATTGTTCGCATATTTTTTCGAAATAGGGTGCTTTATTTTTGTGTGACGACCTCGAAGCTACAAAATAAAGATTTCATCATTTTCTGGTCTTTTCCAAACGGATGCGTGCGGTGTACTCCCAGCAATTTTTGAAATCGCATGCTTCCGTAAACGTTCCATTCAGTAGAAGGATATTGCGGTGGTATTGTTACGAGGATATCTTCCAACGTGCGTCTCTTCAGCGTAAGAAGTCAGTCTGTGGCTTCATGAATCTCCTCAATAATGTCGAAAAGACTTTGTTAGTCATCTAAGGAACTGAAGGGTGAGGCGAAAAATGGAGTTACAGTCTGTCGTGCATGTAAGTACTCGTAGAAATTATAAATTTTGTGCATCGAAGTCCTTAAATCGAGCTTATGTATTTGTACAAACATGTAGTCGTACATAGAAAATGTATTCAGGTAAAGCTCCGTATCATTGTTTATCCTTGTGTTTGTACTCAATAACCGTGCAATCAGAATAGAGCGTGGACAAAATATTTGTAGACGAAGTGTTTTTGGACGCTCTATGACATGAATACATGTATGTCTTTGAGCTGGGGGTCGGTCAGAAATCTGCGTAACGTAACGTGACGCTTTATGACGTCATCAATGACTTTGACCTACTTTAGAAACTTGGAAAAATTTCGACCTCAGGCCTTCATTATATGGGTTATTTCTTGTTTTTATTGGATGAAAAGGTCTTAGAACCCTATAATTGAGCTACATGTATCGCGAGTGGTACTTGAAAAATTTCATCTTTGACCTACACCCGTATGTGTATGAAACGGAGATTAACAGGTGGTTAATTGAGAAGAACGTCTGCCGTCTTTTCGACAGTGTGTGATGGGACATATGCCTTCTTGGTCATATTATGACTGACTTTTCTTCTTTCGAAGGTTTTATCAGGTACTGGCAGGGAAGCCATGAGGCCATTTTATTGAAGATGATTCTTCGTAGGAAATTTAGTGGGGCGGTTTTTTCCTTTGTTCTCGTAACATTATGGGGGGGGGGGCTTTTTTTTTCTTGTTAAACATTTTTTTTTTGGGGGGGGGGGCGAAACCTTCGTAAGCTTTGGGAGATCACGGCAACCCTGACTGGATCGACCCGATTCTATCGGAACCAATGCGCCTCTTTAGTCCTGTCAGAAGAGTAACGCTCGAATTTGAAATATTTAAGGTAGAGGACCGCGAGATCGATAGTGAGAATATAATATTTTTTCTCGAGTTTCATATTTTTGTACTAATTTTTGTTTGGTTTTTATCATCCACAAAGAAAGGCTACTGTCTCTTATACAGTTTTTGTTTCAAGATATGACACTGCGATTCTAATACCAAAGTTCTTTCGAAGAGAAAATTTTATTCCGCCGTGGTTGAGCAACAATTTGTTGATATCGAATATGTTCGCGAAACCTTCTCGATCAGAGAAGAAGCCATCAATTTTCTTGTTTGTTTTTTTGCTTTCGTTCTTACGAAAATATTTACACGCAGCTCATCACCTAGTCGTAGGCGAGAGAGGAACAAATTATTAAAAAGACGTGAAGGGGTTTGCGGGAATGCAGTTTTTGTAGCGTGTCTGTTCTACACTCTCGTTAAAAAGCTGTAATGCTCGAACAATGACGCGGATGATCATTGCGTTGAAATCGAGTGCTATCTGAAAATAGTATTAGACCATAACTTGGTATAATGATAGCGTGAAGAATTAACGCGACCGCTGTAGATGGGGTGGAGAAGCGCTTGAAGCATTTTACTTCGGTATAATTTTCGGAAAACGATCGTATCGTCAACACATTCGGCATTTTACGGTGTTTTCGGTATACTTTAGTTGGTGTTCGGTCGTCTTGACGGAGAGACGCGTGACGCTGCCTTTCACGAGCGCCACGATTCTCGTAAAATTCGTATTTTACGAAGGTTCGAGATTTAAAATGTTCGAGCTGTGACGACGATACATTTTTTGCGTTCGAATAATAATTGTTGTGATCGAAATGAACAAAATAGGCCTATGTTTATTTTTCGAAAGAAGAAATCATCTTCATTTTTTACGCTAAGACTTTGGTTTCGGTGAACTAACGCATTTACTTCCATTTAGGAGGTATTGACTTGATTCCAGCCTGAACCTCATTAAGAACAGTAGAAATATTATGGGGATTATTTTCAGAATGGATTTTTTCCTGTTATTGTTGGGTAAGTCGAATACGTTTTGAACTTCATCTCTGACCTCCCATCTTGATTCCGCGATTTGATTTTGTACGATCTGTCCATACCCTGTAGTAGATGCTATGATGCTATTTCATATTCTAGGGTATATGCGAGTATACTATAGACTATATGAAGAGGAAGAGGAGGCGAGGGCGAATACAAATAATTTTTTTCGTAGTTTATAGATGTATGCGGTACAATAGGTTGTCTGAGGTGCCACTCAATGAATCTTCCTCTTGAGGTGTTTTCGGTGTACTTGCCTTTGAGGAGGAACGACTCTCCAAACTATGTAACAATCATATTAATGAAAATCCAAAGAACCTTGGTAATAATTATTTACTACACACAATTTTATTATCCTTACCTGAATATCAAGACCGATGAAATTTTACGCCCACGATGGCAAGAATTCCCCATCATTTCATTAACTCCCTCTTGGATTGAGGTCAATCTAAAGATATTTCTACGTTTACCGAACTTCTGTACGATCATAATCTGATTACAACTGATTTCGTGTTCATTGACATTAATATTACCAAGGATATAACTTATCAGGATATGGCTACGAAATAATTCTGTGACCTGGTGAAAATAATGTTTCTCATGTTCTTTTTTTACTAGCCAAACAAATTCTTATCGTGGTCTATTATATGCAAGCACCGCAAGTTGTCTGTTTTTAGTGCATTCTGTACTTTTATCATAAATGTCCTCAATAAGTTTTATTTTGGTGATTTTCGTACCTACTCTGTTTCTTAAACATTAAATCTGAATCCTAAGGGCAAGTGCGAGTGAACTATCTGAGAAGTTTGTTGAAAAGTTTTCTGTCCAATTATTTTATCCTTATAACTATTTCTTCGATCTTCTTCGAACATATCAGGAGGTTACAACTAAAGTAGCTCGTTCAAAAACTTCTTCATTTTTCTTTTTGATATTTACTTGTGTTTTTCTCTTCTAATCGGCAGGACTGAGAGAAGTAAATACGTGTCTCAATATTTAGGCGACATTCGAAATTTAGTCTTCCAATTTAAGGAAATCAAATTTTCAAAAAAATAGAAATAATAGTTAGGTATTCAGTTTTGTTTAGGTATCTTATTATTGCTCCAAAATAGTACGAGAATGAATCTTGTAGCGTTAAAAGTATTCAAACCTGTTCGTCGGGGGATGCACGAGATCTTTTCTTTAGTGCAATTAATTTAATGATAGAATCAATGACGAAACCGTGATCGAAAAGCATATTTTCATGACCATGCTGAGAGTTAAGCCTATTTTAATGGACTATGAGCGTCAATAATCGAAAATCGACGGAGTTTGCGGCCCTACAACACTTGAATCCAAAAATTTCCCCGTATCTCCTTTCCTTTCTGAGTTTTAAGGTTAGAATTATCCCAAGTCTCGTAACACATGTTTACGAGCAGCATTGTGAAATTGAGAAATGGCCTATCTACTTCCATCTTATTCTGGACTGAGCTTTTCAGTAATTAGTTGGCTTAAAGTTCTAAAACTTTCTCTTTCTGTGTACCCGCATCACATATCTTCTTTTCAATTTAATAAATTGGATATCTGTTGTTCCCCCTAGAGACGAGTTTTCTTACAGTTGTCTTCGGTCTTTTCTTGCTGTGTCGGCCTAAAATTGCGATAAACAAATGGATATTAGAAACATGGAAAATAAAACAAGAGACGAAAAGCGGTAATTTATGAAACTACTTTTTTGAAATTTGTATTTTAAGGTACAGCATTGCCATTATGAACTCTGATAAAACCACAATGTACCGTATTTCTAATCTAAGAACTCGTCATTTTTTTGACGAGAATGTAAAAAAATTGATGAAGGGAGTTTATTCTGTCTTTCTCTTTATTATACGCCATGTAACATTTTTAGGGTGTCGTCGTCTGTTGTCTGGGGATCATCTTCAAATTCACTCTCTGCAATTATCCATCTAAATGAGCGTCTTTACTTATTCTTATTCCATTATAAGGAAGATGAATATTACAACCAAAAGAATGAAGTTACCATTCACAGTGATTGAATGGACCGACTTTCATAAAAAGGCAACGCTCGTTTGGGACCGTCTCCGAGTATTCTGTCAATTCTTAAGTTGTGAAAACTTCTGACTACTTTGGATGATGATGTGCATACTTCGCTCTTTCGTTTCAAAAAAGGTCTATAATCTTACCAAACTTTGAGATATCAATATTATTATTATAAGCATACAGCGTTGCTTTCAGCATCTAATATTTAGACCACGAATATTAGGCGAGTATTTTGAAGACGAGAAAATAAATTTGATAAACTTCTTTGTCACCAAGCTTCGTTGTCCTCACATAATTGTCACCCATTTGTGCCTTAAAGTGCTTGTGAACCGCATCATATTTCTCTTGGTTCATACTATTAGTTGACTGCAATATTTCGAGGAAAAGTGTCGGTATCATCGGTTCTTGACGTTCAACCCGTGTCGAAAGTATAGTAAAATTATGATAAAATTGCGCGATTAATTTCCTTTGATCCATTTCAAAATGCTGATACTATGAAATCACCGCTCGTATGTTTCGAGTCTCGTCATATCACCTGGTCGAACGGTTCCCTCAATTCCTTTTGGGCCGCCGGGCGCCGCAATAAAAAACGAGGAAATTGGTGGGCGATGCGAGTGATAGGGTCGAGAGGTCTTCTGATTTGATCTGAATCAATATTTTTGTAGAAAATTTTACGCTCCAGAAATTAGCCGATTGTAACGCTCAAACGGAAAGAACCAGAATCGGAATCTCTTACTTCATTTATAATGCGAGTCCCGCTGCTTCAATAGTGCTGCACAAAAGAAGATATTTGTCAAAACTTTATACATGTAGGAGTGGTGTATCTTCCGAAAAAAATCACTCACATAATCTTCAGCTCACCTTCAATTTCATCCACATGTTTGAACGTGAGATTTCCCTTTGCTCAATATTTGGCTTTGATATGCATTCACGAAAGCTTTCAAATGGATCCATTTCGGCTCGGTTTTAACATCTTCAGATAGACTCTCGTAGCAGGACATCGCGATTTCCGGATTCTCGTATGTCAAAAGTCCTGTCAAACGTGCAAAAAACAGCGAGAGGACTATTGAAGAAAATGAATGCGGTTGCACGACACTGGATATTTCGATCAACTGACGACGATTAATTTCAAGTCATCAAGAACGAAACCACAGCTTACAAAATGAACCAAAAATTGGACAAAATTCACATACTGGGATGAAAAAAAAAAAAAAAAAGAAGTGGACCGAACGCAAGTCAAAATTACAGTCTATCTCATAGATAAAATGGTATACATACTTTCTGGCTCTCTCAACATTGTCATTCTTTCAAGTTCAACGCATAGAAAGAAAAAAGATGCGAAAAGACAGATACAAAAGTATGACAACTTCTTTTCAATCTCTCTCAATTATTATGGAAAAGATAGGATTATGATACAATTTGAACACAAAAGTATGAAACTTTTGAATTCTTTAAATTCTAATTGAAAATACGGCAAATTTATACAAAAGTATGAACTCTTGAGAATTTCTTTTAGAACTAATATAAATTGGATACAAATATAGATACAAAATCTATAAAAATTGATACAAATTGATTTAAAACGTAACAAAATTTTTCACTCTCTAAATTTCTATGAAATTGTGTATAAATTGATACAAAATGAATACAAATGTATGAAAAATTACGATCCTCTGAATTTCTTCTAGAATTGCACACAAATTGATACAAAATATGTATAACGTACAAAATTAGGATGCTCTAAATTTATTTTAGAATTGTATACAAATTGATATAAAATGTAGGAAAATTTTCAATCTTCCTGAATTTATAAATTGATATGTGAAATTGATACAATAATGATAAAAAAGCTCTAAAATTTTCGAATTAGCAAGGGAGAAAGAATGAAAGGTGAAATGGTTGAAAAACAGCTAAATATTCAGTATGAAAAATTGAAGGATTCCTAGGATTTTTTTGATGGGATGAGAAAATTGTTCACTACATTAGTAAGTGCGCTAGCTCAAGTCGTACCATTAAAACTTATTGAATTTTTTATATTTTAGGAGTGTTGGAATGTAGCTCTCACAACGGGGATTTATTTATAGCAAAAAGGTAGAAAATTTACAAAAACTCTGTAATAAGGAAGAAAAATAGGGGAAATTTGACCAATCTGACGATGACGCCTCCGTTTTTTACGGACATGTTAGATAGACCTCACTGTCATTTAAAATTATGTAGTTTTCACGCGTGTAAGATTTCTGTAATTCATGGTGTGGTTCCCAAGCTCAATGAACTTCAATGTCTTTTTAGTAATCATATTTTTGAGAGAGATTTATTTATGGTGAGAAATAGAAAATTGATATAAAATTGATACAAAAACTCTCAAATTTTCGAACTATCCAGGAAGAAAAATAGGATGAAAATCATTCATATTTGGCTTAAAAATAGCTAAATATACACGATAAAAAATTGAGGAAATTTGACAATTTTTTGAGAGGTTGGAAAATGATATAATTGTGCTCTGCTTCAGAGAAATCAGCAAATGCGCCAGAACGAATACTTATCTCTTATCTAGGCCTACTGTCACATTGGAATAAGCAGAGCGATTTTCACTAAAGTCGTACAACACAAACTGCATCTACATTTAAATTGTTTATTTTGCGCCCATGTAATATAATGGTTATTTTTTGCCCCAGAGTATGAAACATCATTATCAACCGAACTTTGTGCCTCGTTAGATGACGCACCAATTCTTGAGCAAATATTGGAAATAGTTTATAGTCTTCAACGTTTGCAAGAGGGTTTTAATTGGTCTCACTGAGGTTACTTACGTCACAAAATTCCGCACTATCTAGTCTGTTCATGTTTAGAAAGGATAGAAGGTAGTACAAAGTACGTACCTCGAGAACGGAACGCCGCGCCAGTAAGGAGCTCGAGAGCGGGTAAAATGGACGACCATTCTGTTTGTAACTTACTTTTTAGCTAACGGCTTCTCTACAAGGTACGTCAAAAAAGTTCCCGGACAATTATTTGTATGCCCCAATTGGCAACACTGGCAAGGAAACCTAATTGAATCTTGTTTTGTTGTACTATGGAATCGACTATCAATATTCAAAATTTCACGTTGATTCATGGCATAGTTTGTCATAAATTAATTTTTTGGAGGAATTTCCTTGAGGGTCCATGCCAATTTCAGGACAATTTTTTTGCGTTTAAAAGAGGTTGAGCAATAAAATTCTCATCAAATTCCTTGTAAAACCAGGAAAAGGAAATGCCAAATTGACAAAATATGTTATGTGCTGTGTTTGGAGGGTCCACCAAGAAGCGTGCAGCGCTGTACAACGCGTTTAGTCGTTTCAGGGTAGGGCAAGAGTCGGTAACAACTGTTGCATATGCTGATGAACCGGTTTATGCTTGCGCGCTGTCTGTCGTCACAGGGATGCGCAGCTAAAGCCGTTATTGGCTTAAGTTTAAGCTTAAGTTCTTGTTTTGACCATTTCTAAGAAAGCTAAAAGACAGTCAATGAATTTTGAGACATCAGCTTTTCAGCCAATAGCCAGTCATTAGAAAATATTGATTCGTTGCAGGTAAAATTAAGCTATTATAATTAAGTTTAAATTTTAAGCCATTATTTTGACCCATTTTGAAAAAGCTAAAATCCAGCTAATGAATTTATTGGGATTAGCTGTCAGCCAAAAGCTGAAGTTAAGTCGATGCTGATTGGCTGAGCATCCTTGTGTCGTCAACAGTATGAAGCGGAAACTCGCCGGAAATCGTCGAGAGATGTTGCTACTAGTATCAGCGCCAGTCACAAAAGCGTTTGTCTATTCGGACTAGGCAGCGCTAGCATAGCGCAAAATTTTTGAATTTTTTAAAATCTCTCAAAAATATTTTCATCTGAAGGAAAATTTTCCGCTCTTCAATTTTGTTCCTTACGAGTACACACCTAAATTCATTATTTTTGGAGAAATTTAAGAAAAACTAAAAAATCACCTTTAGTTTCAAGTCACAATCACCGTTCGCTTATCAGTACTTTCTGAGTATTTTACATGGGCGACGCTAGCGATCCTACAATCTGAATGTAATTGTGATTTTTGATGCATGAGTTTAACCATGAAGGTTTTTTGGCGTGTATGACTACAGTTTGGTCTTCGGTATCAAAGGTTTTTTTGCCCAAAATCAAACACCAGTGCTTGACCACCCCCTGCATTCGCCTTATTTGACTTTTAGGGACTTCTTCCTAACTGATCAACTATGAGATGCCATGGGATGGGAGCATTTGGGGCCTACAGAAGGCATCAAGATGGAATCGGCGGGGACCCTGAAGGACATTCCTCCAAAAAATTGATTTATGACAAACTATGTCATGAATCAACGTGAAATTTTGAATATTGATGGTCGATAGTAAAAAAAAAAACAAAATTCAATTAGGTTTCCTTACCAGTGTTGCTAATTGGCGCATACAAATAACTGTCCGGGAACTTTTTTGATATACCTTGTGCTGACTGTATTTTTAGTAAACAAAATCTCGACGGCGTGGCTAGCGGCTTTGTGTGATTTTTCCATCATAATTAACACCGAGCCACTAAGCGTGCCGTCGAGTGTTTGCTTTCCAAAAATAAAGTCAGTGGGTAAACCATCAGTTGAAAAATAATTAAGTCACCAATTAACAACATGGATGTCCATTTTACCTGCTCTCGAGCTCCTTAACGCCAGAAGGCAATTTTCTTATCACTAATGTAAATTTAAGTTATAATTCTATAATATCTGATCTGGAGATATATTTGCAAAATAATGATGATTGTAAAATACACGCACCTTAATTTTAACATTTATGGGTCTTTTTTCCTTTATAATTATAGATACCTAAGTAGAATTTTTTCGTCATTTACGTTTGTGATAAGAAAATTACCTTTTACCGTTCCGTTCTCCAGATATGTTCTTTGTACTACCTTCTATCCTTTTGTAACGTGAACAGACTACAGACATGAATTGTACTTCTTTGTTTGGACTGTACACGACCGTGGCGCGCTAGCGTCGTTGTATATTGATTTAAGAGTGATTTCATTAACAGAAGGTAATTTCACAGGGGCCGTGGAATTTATTCCGCGTCATTTAATTTAAATGTATGGTGTATTAATAGAATTAGTGATCCTAATGTTTTACGCGCACCAAGTGTGAGCATTCACCTCTTTTAGCCTTGCCATAAAGGACGAAAAGAGCATTATTGTGAATACCGTAACCCTCGAAAATGTGATTTCTCTTGTCTGTCTGAAGAAGGACGACGGCTTTTTGTGGGTGTTCTGTATGGTACTATTTTGATTGCACTGTATTCTAAGAAGTGTCTATGGTGAAAAATTTGCAATGATTTTTCCAACAGAGGCACTCTCAAGAGAGAGTTGGTGACCAGTCACCAAACAAATGATGAAAGATTCAGTAGGTATCATTTTTCACCCCTCTCCCGTATCAAAAGGTCCCAGTGCGCTCCTGATTCGTTCCACATACCGCAGTCTTCCTTACTTTTCCTGTCAAACCTTCAAACTTGCCCGTTATCTCCGATAAATTCAAAATTGTGTTGATTCTAGAAAAGTGCTTACCTTTTACTCGACTGAAAACAGTGCGTTCCACACCATTTCTTTGGAATCGAATGATCATACCTTGTTATTTTGAAATAATTGCACCCATTCGAAAATTATTGGCTCCCTATATGTCAACGTTTTGTATCCCTGAAGTTTCAAGATGCTTCATTATTCCCTCGTCGTGGTAAAGACTGTATATTTGCAATGCTTTATCGAATAAGTTTTCAATTCAACAGAATATTTCTTTTTGATTTCAGAAGTACAAGGTGTTACGAGAAATGTCGCGAAAAGAAATATTTTTATTAGTGTAATCATACGAATTTCAAGGGTACTAAAACGTTTGTATTCTGATGAAAAACTTCGTGAAAAACGCGATATCAGAATTTATTCTGTGTAGGAGATGCGTTATTATGTACCGCGTCTGAGCGTAATACAGTTTGATTCATAGGAATTTTGTCGATCTCCGTACGGTGTATGTGCAGAGGGGATTTAAGAAAAGTTCTTAAAAATATTGCTTCGTCAAACAGAGTTATAAAGGCTTTAGACCGTAGTATGAGAATTCATAATAAAAGTAGGTTACGATTGGAATACCTTTCTGTTAGATGTTTGTCTATACGCGCGATGACTTTCTCCTGTTCCTTCTACGTTTACAGTGGTAGTATATGGCGAAATGTTCAGTTCTCCGGGCCAGATGATGTTTGTATAGTAGTTTTAGTGGTTGAATAAAACAGAAAGAAACGCATAATACGGTGCCTCTTTAGGAAAAATTTCCTTCACGAATAGAATTTACGCCTGACTTACAAAAGAAGGTTGTTAAAATTGTGGTTTCGCGTGGACTGTAATATAGAATTTTTTTCTCTTCCAGTTTTTAGAATTTTGATTAAATGTAGTTGTAAATTTCGAGTCCGACGCGGTCGGAAAGACGAAAGCTCGAGTAATAAGAACCATAATTTTGTCAATTCAACTTATTTTCGTTTCCGGCTCGTAGGCGAATTTCGATCGGAGGGCAGCGGGTACATACATATAGTTCATAGCTTTTTTTATATCGTGCGATCTTCTCTGGGATTTTCTATTATCGTTTGCACGCAATGTGCAGTGTCTTCGATAAGTGTTGCCTGCGGATGAATATGGAATTTAATAAGTATCATGGGAATTTGACGACGAAGAAGTTTTCTGGAAGAAGACGAAAACGGTACATACGAGAAGTTAAGATTCATTTCTGACTGTAATTTTGCACGTATGAAATCTTTCGTGCGCATTTTTCTCTCATTTTCTTTCGCGAATCTCGCACCTTTCCTACGTAAATCTGAGTAACGAGCTAGAAAAGCAGAACAGCCGCATAGTAAATGAAATTATGATCGCGGAATAAAGTAAGAAAAATGAAAGAATTTTCCATCTCTAGGGTGAAGGCGAAAAAAGTGTTTTTCTTATCCTCTTTACGATTTTAAGAAAGCCTACGAATTTTGTAAGCTTATAACATAACGAATACATCGGGCCTTAAGAACTTTGTCTCTTGCAAAGTTTTTCTTAAGTAGAAGAAGGAAGAAAAAAAAATCTCAAATATTACATTATAAAAATAAAGATCGCGTTTTCAAAGTTATTCCAGATAAGGAAAACTAGAAGAAGACGAGTAGGTATGCGGCTACGTTTTTGAAAAGATTTATTAGAGAAAGTACAAAATTTGAATAGACATCACGAACGTGAAAGGTATTGTTCTCAGTTATATGCGGAGTGTATCTGTCATCTTTTATTTACGAGACTCGGACAACTATGATTACAGAGCAATTAAAAATTCGCTAGCTTTATGCGTCATTAAGTAAAACAGAGAAATTTTTCGAGTCAAGTGCTCTCTAAATTATACCCTCGAGTTCAGGTCTACGGATGACTTTTTTTTTTTTTTTTCTTTTCCTCCAATAAAGGGGAAAAAATTCATAACGTCGAGATGGTACTCGTCTGTTCGTAGGTCTGCGAAATTATATGAATTAGAAATTGCACGAATTGTGAAATGAAAGCATAATGTTAATTTTCGTCTGGTCAAAGCAGCGGAGTGTAATTAAATGGCTTTTTGTTTTATTATCTCGAAAAAGGAAAACAGTACTACCAACTGTTGAAGATAGATGTACGTTTTTGTGTCACTTCTGTTTTTGTTAGCGAAGTAATTTAGTTGGGGTCATGTGCAAGTGAGTGTGTACTTTTACCTATTTTTTTTTCCGAGAGAAGAGGACCTATATGGGGCGAATGTCAGGTTCAAACGATTTTTTTTTGAACTTTCTATGTACCACGAAGATTAAAACGAGAAGGAGAGAAAAACAAAAAGGCTTCGCGAAGACGGTTTCATTAACTACGCTCGAAGTGTACGGAGCTACGGAGCTTGGTTATGAATTAGAATTTAGAAAGTAGTTCACTTCAGAACTGATGGAAAATTTTCCTATATATTTTTAAGGGTGACATTCCAAAACTACCTCAGTGAATTTTTCACAAATTTTAGTTTGGAGCGCCAGCTGGTAACGAATATCGTTATAAACTTATAAACCATTTCAATGTTTGAAGATAGCCTAATAACGATTTGTAAGTGGTGTAACACTGTCGAAGAGTTCGTGATTACATGACTAGTGTCCTTCCTAATCGGCCTTAGTCGACCTAATCAGTGATTACCTGTTTTGGACTGAAGCCAAGTTCACTTAATCTGTCTCAGGCTCGCTTTGTAAAACAATAGTAGATCACTTGGGTTTTTTTTAGCGGGGAATCCGCTATCCCTTTTGTTGGGGGTACTTTTAGGAAATTTTAGCGTCGCGTGAGCGCGAGCTTGAGCGAGGTTGATGACGATCCGAGGTTGGGAGAGGGGAGGACTTGGAAAAATTCCTACCTCCGAGCTACATATGATAGGAGGGGAACTTGGAAAAATTTCGACCCTCTAGCCATATATGATAGGAAGGGGACTTAGAAAAATTCCGACCTCCAAGCTATATATGATAGGAGGGGGACTTGGAAAGACGGGGGTTTTCAAGTTGTCACGTCATGATTTTCAGGACTTAGAAAAACTTCAGGCTAGTAGGTGTATATGTGAGGTACTGGGACGTGATGAAAGTTCGAAAGTTGACAGGTCAAGGTCATTCACCTTTGCGTTCGACATCTCGGTCGGTCGGCACGTGCACATAATATACTGACTCATTGAAACGTGCTCCACGTGCTCATTGACGTTCGGCGTGCGCGCGTTGCCTATTTTTTCTTAGCCTAAAATAAACAAATAAATAAAATATATTAGCAGGTTTCGATCCTTGTACCTTTTGACTTGGGAAGTCGGCACCCTATACATTTGGCCGCTGGGCTATGGGTAAATAGGAGCCGTTTTTTCTCGTATTTATATTTCTCTCTTGTGTACATACGCTTTTATGATAGGAATTACGTAATAATCAATTGATTAATTAATTAATGATCAATTAATTAATAATGAATTAATTAAATAATAATCAGAGATGTACCTTTTTTTATTTTTTTCCCTTTATGTTGGAGTTTGCAATAAGTTGAAACTTGTCTCTCAACTAGACAAACCTTTTATTTATTTATTCGATTTGAATAAATAATTGAATGTCTTAGAGAATTAGGGTTGGCCCTGAAAAGGGCTGTTTTAAAAATATCTAATGCTAGTGTATATTATACCAAGTACTCCGGGAAGAATGACATCTACGTCCCATTCTTATGTTCAATGCTCTCTCTAGAGCGTCTTTCATTGCTGGAATTCCACCACATTAGTAGTCAAGGAGAATTTTCATTTCTTTCCACTTTAATAATTGAGGAGCTATTATAATGTTGATTACATCACGTGAATAATAAAGATCTTTCACGACAAAGAATGTCTTGAAATATTTTTCATCGAGATTGATGCATAAATTATGTATGAGATTCCGAATTATTTCAGGATGATAACAGATGTATTTATCTCGCTTTACATTGAGGCGCATGTTCAAAGGACTATCCTGATTTTTCTCCTCGCTGAAAAATTGTACTATCCACCCAGATAATTGACAAAATGTAATGAAATGTCTTTCTTTAGGTACATATGTGCGAATTTTAAGATAATGTGGAATGTGCATTCTAATTGAAATCTGTTTACTTGTCTTCCACCAACTCGCATTTTAGCGTCATAAATGTATTCATATTCATACATTTCCCATCAGTCTCGCGAAAATGAGTGGCATCTTTTATACAAATAATCCATATCAAACTTGGAGCTGATATTTTCAATGATTTCACATTGTTTGAAACATTGCTTTTGTTGACGAGGGACAACAGCAAACTTGATTGAAAGAAATGTATCAAAATGTCGGAGTAAGTACTGGGCCGCATTACCCATTGAAAAAATCTCAAATTCCAGCGTATCAACATCCAAATTAAAAATTTGCTGAAACACAGAACAAAATGAATCAAAGCGGTTGTTAAATGTATGTAAAAAACAAGGTTCGATATTTACACAAGGAGAATCATAAAACTTTTCCATTTTTAATACAAATTTCAACAACTGTATCATATAGCATCCGCGTTCATACTGGGGTGCCGATCATCCCTACAACACCAAACCAGTATAGAGAAGACAAGTGTCGCCCTCTTTCATTTAATAGGTACAAGAAAGAAAGACAGGTTCCAACTTGCCATCATGAAAAAGGGGAAAAAAGAATAATCGAGATAAGTTTCAACTTGCAGGCACATATCACTCTCATATATAATAATAATAATCGCTTGTGTGTCGCATGTGCAGCACCGCCCGTCATCCATAATGGAGTAGGTGCGGGTTGCGTATGCATTTAATATTGTTTCCTCCAACACCGGAATCGACCCTTTCGGGTATAACTTCAGTGAATATAATAATAATAATAATAATAATAATAATAATAATAATAATAATAATAATAATATTAATTGATTAATATAGAAAAAAGAAAAAACGGCTCTTCCCGCACAGTATGAATACAAAAAAATTTTTATTATGTTGCTGACGTTTCGAGTAAGTAAACTAGTACTCTTCCTCGGATCATAAACATGTTTAGTTTACTCAAAACATCAGCAATATAATAAAAATTTTTTCGTATTTATACTGTGTGGGAAGAGCTGTTTTTTCTTTTTTCTATATGAATGTAAACACCTTGCACGCAAAAATAAATATATTTATGATTGATTAACTTAGCCATTATAAAAGTGTGAGAGAAAACTTATACCAGAGACAAGTTTCAACTTGTCGCAAACTTCAACATAAAGGGAAAAAAATGAAAAAAAGATACATCTCTGATTATTATTTAATTAATTCATTATTAATTAATTAATCAATTGATTATTACGTAATTCCTATCATAAAAGCGTACGTACACAAGACAGAAATATAAATACGAGAAAAAACATCTACTATTTAACCAAACGTCTACTATTAACTGTAGCCGAAGGGCCAAATGTATAGATCGTTTCAAAATTGATAACACATTTTTGTTTACTTTTGTTTTGGTAGGAAGTTTTCTATACTTGCATAATTATGGGGAATAAGTGGTTTTCAAGTTTTGCTCAAAAATGAAAGAGTTTCATGAAAAATTGCCAAGAACAAAAGTTGTAGCCGTTGAAATGTTCTTTTAGAAATGGTCACCTTGAATTTTTCAAAATAGAGGTGTTTTACATATAATATCTCCTACCAGAACGAAAGTAAACAAAAATGTGTTATCAATTTTGAAACGATCAATAGGGTGCCGACTTCCCAAGTCAAAGGTACAAGGTTCAAAACCTAGGCTAGCAAATATATTTTATTTATTTTATTTATTTTAGGCTAAGAAAAAATAGGCAACGCGCGCCCGGCCAAACGTTGATGAGCACGTGGAGCACGTTTCAACGTGTCAGTATAACACGTGCACGTGCCGACCGACCGAGATGTTGAACGCAAAGGTGAATGACCTTGACCTGTCAACTTTCAAACTTTCATCACGTCCCAGTACCTCACATATACATCTACTCAGGCTCTAGGAGACTCGGGACAGCGGGAATGGCATTGAATTTTTTTTTTTTTTTTTTCTTCGCAGAAAATCAGATTTTTTTATTTTTTAGGATGTATGTCATAATCAAAGCCCAGATTTTTCGGTACTAAAAACGAAAAGTCTCGACTCTTAATTTTGCATTTTTGGCATCATTTGGCATTGATGAAAAAAACATGCGTTTTTAGTACTTTTATAAATTCACAATCAGTATGTATTATTCAATTTACAACCAAAATTATATGATTTTGACCAAAATAAACGATTTTTTGGAGCAATTTTTCAATAAAATTTTTCAATTTTTCAACATTGAACTAAAAATAATATTTCCAAAAAAAATTTCTGAATTTTGAGCACATTTAAGCAAATTTGTCCGAAATTTTATAATTTTTGAGGATATTTAACAAAACGACGGCTTTCATAATAAAGTTAGATGAGGAACGCAGGGAACCTGTTTTATGAGTCATATGGGATTAGGTATTGAGAATTCAAGGAACCCTAGACCTAGATAAGGCTAATATGAAGAAGGCCTAGACCTACTATAAGCCTAGTATAATATAGTTTGAGAGTCTACATTTTTCTCGAATCTTGAGCTATATATGATAGGAGCGGGACTTGGAAAAATTCCTATCATATATGGCTCGAGAGTCCAAAGTTTTCCAAGTCCCCCTCCTATCATATATAGCTCGAGAGTCGAACTTTTTCCAAGTTTTTTGTTGGACGACAGATGGCGCACGGGAAATTTCTCAAAAAGCCCCCCATAGAACAGGTTACCTGTTAAAATGGTCCTTTTCGGCTTTATCCGGCTTTAAACCCCGTTTTCGGCATTTATTCCATTTGCGGCACTTTTCGGCAAGAATAAGTTTGTTTTACAGTCCCCACTATCCCTGAAATGAACTTCTATCTGATTTTCAAGCTTCTCGCCCTCAGCAAAATGATTCGGCAAATGCCGGGCTCTGGTCATAATCAATAGTGGTCCAACTTGGAGACGGAACGGAAAACCAAAGCTAATAATGATTACAGATAGAGCGACAGCTATTCTTTTCCTGATTTCATAATAATCTGTGTGCTAGCTAGTTTATTTTGTATGATTAGCTTTGAAGGTATGAGTAGATATGTACCACGATATTCTATATATTTTTTTCTTTTTTGTGTACTTCGCACGTGTCTGGTCAACCCACCTTTCGCCTTCTGACCGAGAAAAGTCTTATGATTCATTTTAATGCCGTCTCACTGCACGAAACCAGTTGTGTTTTTGTTTATGTGTCATCCAAAACTCAACCGACCTGTGTCACGTCTATAAGAGGACAAAACCTAAATTGCGACTTTTAAACTACTTATAATGGAGGAGGACTTGAATAAATGTTCACTATATTTTGTTCTATATAGCTTGGAGGTCGACATTCTTCCAAGTCCTAGTATAAACTCATCCAAGTCCCCTTCTTTCTCATACCGGAGGTTCTCTGTACCCCTCATTCGACTGTTTCATGGTGGCTATGCACGAAAAATTTTGATCTGACGTCGCCACGTATGCGTCGGACAGAATGATGTAAATGACATCGCGTTTTCTGCAGATGATTCTCTATCCTGTTCTTCTTCGCTTTTCACCTTCCTTTGCGTCGAGTGATACATACAGACACAGTGAGAACACGATTTTTAGTAAAAACTTTTTTTCTATGGGTTGATCTTGAGTAATTCGAATAAATCCTGAAAGTTTGAAAGCAGTCGATCGAGTGGTTCTTGAGATATAAAGAGGGCAGACAGACAAACAAATCAACAAACAAACAGACGAACTTTCCGCTTTGTATATTTTTATGTTAGGCCTAGTATAAAGATAATGTGAGACTAGCTAGCCTCACATACTAGGTCAAGGTCTTCAAAGACGTCATCGATGTCGTCGTACTGACAGAACAGTGACGGGAGCCTTTATGTATAGAGGAGGCAAGAAAAGGTAGTGAGCCTAATGGCAGTAATACGATCCTCCAACTTACGGCTATCCATAATGAAAATATACTCAAGAGAGTATAGAAATGCAAAATACTCTCGAGACTCTCTTGAATGTATCTTCACTAGTGAGTCTAACATACAGTGCAGTGTTTGAAGCCTCCAAAGTATTGTATGTTGGGCCTAGTCCAGCCTATTAATATTGTATGTTAGGCCTGCTTTAACCTAATATACTTTTAAAAAAATGGAATTTTCCAATGGTACCTCATTAATTACACAACTCACCAAAGTAAAATTTTTCAAGAGGGTCAAGAAAGAGAATATGTATTCGATTCTGAATGTATTGTTCACGCTGAATTCGATGTCTTTATTCGTTTTCGTAATTCTCTCGTTTTCTTCTACAATCTTGACGTTTAGTTGCCGCGGCTCGTTGCAAAGCGCGACACACCTTTTCGTAATACTATCCTTTAGTGTTCGATGCGCTTCGCAACGAGCCGCGGCAATTAAACATCAAGATTGCAGAAGATAACGAGGGAATAACAGAAAACGAATAATGGCATCGAATTCAGCGCGAAAAATACTTTCAGAAACAGACATTCTCGTTCTTGAGCTCTTCAAAAAATTCTACTTTGTTGAGTTGTATTTGTGAAGATAAAGAACGATGAAAAATCGCGGAAATTTTCCAGCTTTCCTTATTCTTACTGATATACTTTGTGTTAATCCTAGTATCATGAAAGCTAAGGATACAGGTCCCAAAGTAGCAGAGGTCGGAATTTTTCCAATATAGGTCAAGGTCACTGTTGGCGTCATCAAGCGTGTCCCAAGAGTAGTTCCAAACTTAGAAGCATTTAAAATGCTAGAATTATTTTCGACCCAATAAGAATAAAGAGAGAAAGAAGATTTGAAATAATTGTACCTATAGTCTTAACAAGTAAGATGAGAAGAGAGACAACGAATTTCAACTTTTGACGACTATGTATGACTAATACTTGGAACTGAATGACTATGATAAAATTTTGAAGAACAAAAACGACTTTTCTCTGGTTGCGCGAAAAATAGAAATCATTTTTCATATCTCATAGCCTACGCTCTGACCCTCCTTTTTCTACCATATTCAGTTCGCTTTCCAAGGTAGTGCCGATATAGGTCAAGGTCAATCAAGGGCACGACGTTGAGATCATTAGGTTGACTGTACAAAGGACAGGAAGGTATCGACTTCCTCTTCTTTCACCATATTCAGGTCCCTCCCTGTCTAGATCCTCCAAGGTAGCACATACGAACACTTCAGTTCTCCAGCTCATGATGTCATCTGGGTATTTCCTAAATACGTATATGGGTAAAGGTCAATCGGTATCGGAGACGTCTTTGTGGACTTCGACGATTCCTCTGGGCCGTATCTCCGTAATGACATAAGTTTATGCGTATATTATCACAACTGTAACTTGTTTTGCAGTGAATATGATTCAAGTGATAGCTGCACTGTGAAGTTTTTTTTTTGGAATGCCTCTGAAAATGATTTACAAATTACTGCCATCATAATTTCCCTGCTTGTTGCATCGACAATGTAGAATTGGGTTGTTGTTTATAAGCTAAGGAATCGTAATTTTCAGCATCTTACGTTACTCACAAAGAGAATTCTTTTTTTTTTTCCAAAGGGAGAATGAAACATTTAGTTATTCTACTAGAGAGCCTCGCACGAATATTTTAAGTTACGTCATATGAAAATTGAAATAATATTGAGGGGCAGAACGTCCCGAACGATGTTCTTTTTTACAACTGACTGATAGAACAGCAGCTATCCCACTTTAACAACTTTTCCTCCACTAGAGACATATAAACCCCTGTAATATTTTCGAGAAACGTGAGACAATAATAAACCATGCGTACACCATGTAAGTTACTCGTAAACGCTGTTAAGACCAACAATGTATTTGTACCAACTGATTAAGAGAATTTCTCTCGAGTGTGTTTACAGTATTTTCATACAGTAGAGTTGTCGGTGTAGGCTTTCAAAATTTTTCCGTTCCGAATGTGTCACGAAATGAAAAAAAAAAGAATTGCCTAGTTTACAAAATCGCTCCCTTGAGGGAACTCGAAGCTATTCAAAACGCAAGTTGAAACGTACACGTGTTGGATTGTTTATTTTGGCGCACTCACATCTTATACTAGAGAAAGTGAGTAAAGTTTAAATGAGATCAGAAGTATGTGTATAACTAACTCAGTTGGAGTACAATGTCGAGAAAAATTCAACTAGAGTTATTCCCTTTTGTTTCACGTCCAAAATAATGATTTTGATTATACTGTATTAGAGAATCGAATGCATGGATGCAATTCACAGGTTGCGAGGAAAGCTATTTATGATAATGACGAAGCGGTGTGCATTCTTGTTTAATATAGTAGGTATATCTATAACGTTTTAGCATAATACACAAATCGTACATTAATCATGGCGATAGCCGATTGTAATCTTGTTCATTATTTACTGGAAAAAGGATGTCTCTATTACTTCGTATCGGGCAGAGTGAGAACGTATTCGACCTTTAGAAGAAAATACCTTTGTATTCTTTTGGAAGTACAATTATCCTTGTATTACACACGCCATTTGATTTAGAATAAAAATTTGGCATTGATATTACGAATGAGATCAGCATGTTGGAAAAACTTTTGTGTTGCATTCTGCGCATATAAGTTTGTATCTGATCTCGATTTATTATTTCTGATTTAAAAGGCTGAGTAAGGTTAAGAAAAACGCTATTTCAATACGCTATATTTTTCAACAGACTTCATTGTGCAATACAAACTTCATTTTTTATGGAGGTCATAGCTTTAAGCGTATTATGTAAAATCGTACGTGAAGCCAAATTTGAAATAGGTCAGGAACAAAATTATTTGGATTTTTATTTTGTGAAAATTCGTCAGACTGAAACTATACCTTCTAAAAGATAGCTATAGACTTTGCAAAAGTAAAGATTATTGCTTTACATTTTGATGGTTGCTTTGTCAAAATTCTTAAATTCTCATATCTTTTTTATTAACCGCAAAGTAAACGACTGTGTAGGTAGGCCTATACAATTTGTTTGACGGTGTATGAAACACCGAAATATTTGGCTCGGTTGGAATTTTTATCTCCGTGAAATTATTGCGTACAGGTGGATGAATAGAAAAGATTAAGATTAAATTCGAAATGTAAGTGCCTGAAATATTACAGAGGTATATATCTTCTCTTCTTCGAAGAATTCTCTCAATTTTCAATTTAATCTACGGTATTTCTTTTAAAAATTATAAGAATTATTTTGAATATGATATTCGTTTATCTTGAATTCTCTTCGACGTATGAAATGATTTTTAGTCACTGGAAAATATGAAGGAGTTTCTGCCGAACGATTGTGGAGGGAAGAATTTCTGTTTCCTCGCGTGCAGATTACGGCCGTGAATTATTATCGTACCGAATTTCATTTGGATATTATATGTGTCTTAAGGCTTCCCTTAGAGGCTTTTTGACGCACGTAATTATGATACAACATGCATAAATTGAGAACTGCAAAATTGGGTTCAGCTGATTGAACAATGGTTAGAATAAAACTTTCTTTTTTGTTGTTTGAAAATATAGAGAGCAGCAAGCGAGTTCAAAATACTCGTATTTTTCTCGGAAGGAAATTGATTAAGAACTAATGGTCCAGAAAGCAGACGACAGTCTCTTAAAATTTTTAAGCTTCTATAGAATCAGATGTTTTGAACATATTTTCTTTTTTTTCTGGTATCTTTTGTTGAATGCAGTGCTCACTAAAAGTAGTCCTTGCTCGCTTACTATTACGCATTTCATTACATTCTAGAAGTTGGAAAAATTTTATTCTAATGATGCAGAATGAAAAAGTTGTAACAACTTCGAGTTGTGATAGATGATAATACGCTGCTATAGAAAGAGTCACAAAAAATATTCGAACACTGAGTATATTATCGAAAAGCTAAATTAGGATTCAATTTCGCAATAGACGGCGAATTTTCATTTTTTTTCCTCAGATTCTCTCCTTGTTGTTTGAATTCTTATTCTTTTCTATTATTTTACAAGGTAAGTTTTAATACCTTTCTAATTTGATATAGTGACGTGAATCTTACTTTCCGTTAAAATCTAACTAAGGAATCAATAACAAAGGAAAATTGGTTAAATTTCACATTTTTCCAAACATACCTATTTCCCTGTTTGAAGAGGAAACTGATAATTGATGAAGCGATAATTTGATACAAATCATTCTTGTGATGTGATGAAAGATTGTACCTAGTTCGTCTTAATGAGTGAAATATTCTCTAGTATACGTTGTATGGTTTTTCAATTTTACTTGTTGAAATATTGTAAAAAATTTTTCTTCCAAAGCCTCTATGAAATTAATCACAAAAATATAAATTTTTAATGTTTAATCGAGATCCTCGACAAGGAACCCCTTAAGAAAGCTCAGGCATTTCTCCTTTATGGCACCCCAAAAATTCACTAAGTCTCTATGCGCCCCGTAGTATCGTTTATTTCCATCCCCACTTATAAATTGGTCAAATACGCTCGATATTTGGTTCAAAGGTATAACAAGCTTCCGCCCCTTCTTCCTCTCAGTTACTCAATTGAGTTAACTGAAACTGTATCTCATAATTAATTCCCCCCCCCCTACTGGAAGCATTCTTCTGTCGTTTGATGTGGTGGGCCTCTTCCCCACGTTCCCCTCGTAGAAACTTGATACCTGCTGTATGATATAATAGAATGATGAAATTCTTATTATTTTCGATCATGCATCCTAAAGTATTAAAAACCTCCCAAGATTTTCAAGATGGAAAAAACGAATGCTGTGTATCGGGAAGGTGGTTTGATGAATACGTTTCGCTTTCCCTATTAAGATACGGACGAAGAAACTTTCTAGAATCATTACGGAGCACTCACTCGTTCTACCCTCTCACTTTAAAAAAAAATTACTTTTTCGTAAGTGTGTAATCGTAAAATATCTTTATTCAAAAAGTTTTCGCACTGCTTCACGCAGAATTGGGCCCTAATTTCCGTGGGTCTTATATACAAATTTGGATGAACTCGAACGATAAGGCGAACAAATGATGAATATTTTAACTCAAATACGTGTAGCAATAAAAATATTCCGCGTCGAAATGAAATATTAAGGCGAGTATAAAATTTACGACGACGTGGTTTGGAAATATTTTTGAGGACAATAAATTTTTTTATTGATACCGCGTCGTTGTACCCATCGAAAATGTGAGCAGAAGTAAATCTAGGGGTTGTAAGCTATCATAAGATACAAATATGTGTTAATCATCCTTCGACTTACTTCAGCAAAATTTAGCTTTTTGTGTACACAAAAGAAGGACTTTTTACTCGGAGAGTGAGCCATCAAATTCATATATCCAGGGAATGTGTTTAATTAACTCCCGTAAAAGACAAAATTTACTCCATCATTCCTACGATGAAGGCTTCTGTACGCAGGTCAATTTCATAACCCTCGAGGAAAGACACTGTATTAACAATTTCTTTGCGTCGAAGTCCTTATAAGTAACTTTTTGGTACTTCCATTGCCTGTTTTATTCTTTTTCCCACTGAACTTCACGTACTGGTCGTAACGATCATGCTTCACACCATGAGTAAATCCTTATTAGAGTTCTGTTTCTTCGTCTACTGAGCTCTGGCTTTAACATTGCTTCATTTGGAAGTATCAAACGACGCCCGACCCTTATTGCAAAACATGGGGGCGTCGATGGATAGGTCTTTGGGCTGCAGGCGGTCGAAAATTCGCTTGACGCCTTTCTGTGAGACCCATTTCTCGAGACGTATGACGATATGAATGACCTTAACCGAATTTAAGGACAGGGAAATTAGGACCTTCGTTACTTTGGGACCTGTATCATTGGTCTTCATGATACTGGGCCTGTCATACAATATACTAGGCCTCACATAGGGACCGGACGAATTGCGCCAAATAGGGGGCGAATTGCGCCTATTCCCGCGGAAGGCAGGGGCGAATTGCGCCGGTTATTGATAACAATGAAGGCGAATTGCGCTCCCTCCCCAAAAAGAAGAAGGACGAATTGCGCAGCAGGTGCGGTGAACGACTTGTAAGCAAAGTCACACTTTTCACAGACTTCGGACTGTCAGAGTAATTTCTGGTGTGTTTAAAAGGGGAAATATATAAGTGCACGCCTCATAAAATTATATTGACCGCCAGTTCCCCTCCCTTCATAAAAAAAAAACTGACACGACGTTGAAACCATGACGAATGCCATAAATGCACACCAGGACTGGCTCACGACCCGCATTTCAAAAGAAGATGATTTTGCTGCATTTATTGTGAGGAACTCCAGCCAGAATGGGCTTGACAGTAGAGACTGTCTCCCCATAATAAACCTCAAACTCCTTATGAGTGATGTATGACTGTTGATGGAGGTGTTTTCCCAGTTGTTCCACCCCGGAGGAGTCAGTCGAGTCAGTTGGTTAATGCATTGGATTTCGAGCATTGTTGTGAGATCTTTACTGGTTGGTCAAATACTGAGGTTCGTCGTCAAAATAATATGATTCGGCAGAAGTATGATGCCAAGGGGATGCGCGGTAGTTATATGGATCAGTGCAATAGCCGCGGACGTTTCTTTATTGACTGGTATTCAAGAGTTCGCCGTTTTGACAATATTCGCACTTCTGATCCTTCCCGTGATTTGCCAATTCCACTCTTCCTTTTCGCAGGCCCTTTTTAGCAATCAAGGTTCTTGATGGAGTCTAATCTTCAGGCCCATTTGGAGCTTCCTTTCGATCTTCAGGAAACTTTTCACGCTGCACATGTCAAGTGGTAGGCTGATGTTAATTTTGACTCTTCTCGGCGTTCGTTATTATGAAGGCAGGTACCATGTAGTCTTGAACTCAGATTTATTCAAGAAGCGGTTGGGCTTAGCCGTTGTAAATTACACTACACAACAAAAAAAAAAAATTGAAAACCACATGAACGAAATAATACGATTCTAGAAGTATTTTCGACGCTGATCACGATGCCGTTGTCCGTTTTTCAAGTTTTGGCTCGGTTTTCGAGAAATGATCAAATCAAATTACCGCGATTCATTGCGACGCGCGGCGTATGTTACCCAGCTATCGAATTTCACGCGAACGGGAACATACACTGCGCGCCGCAACGAATCGTGGGAATTGGATTTGATCATTTCTCGAAAACTGGGCCAAATTTTGAAAAACGGGCAACGGCATCGTGATCAGCGTCGAAAATACTTCTAGAATCATATTATTTCGTTCATGTGGTTTTCAATTTTTTTTTTTTTTGTGTAGTGTTATTTGAAAACTTATATTTGTTAATTGCATTAATATGTATCAATATTGTAATGCCTTTATGAAATATTATGGTGATGATAAAAAAAAAAAAAAAAAAAAACCCTACTTGGAATGCTGCCTTGAGGCTTGTGCTGACTTGTCAATAACCAAAGCATTCTGTTATCTTCTTTCCTGTTTCTTCTTCCTGTATCAGGTTTACTTACTCGATATATTATAGTTGAATGAATTAAATCGCATACTGTTCTGCATGTTCCTAAGTGTGCACTATATGGGAATGTGTGCACTACTTACATGGTAGTGTTTTTGTCCTCTTCAATGGATTTTGAGTGTTTTGATTTTGTGTGCACAACTTGTATCAGATGTGTGCACTACTTACTTTGCGTATTTGTCCGTTTCATAGGATTTCCAGTGTTTTGGATCTTGAGGGCACAACTTATATGAGGATGTGTGCACTACTTACTTCGTTTTTATCCGTGTAATACATTTCTTAGGCGTGTCAATTTTGTTTCCTTGGCGTGTTATCGATAGGCGGGCAATTTCGTTTTTTGAGGCGTGCGGTTAAATGTATGCCGTTTAAAAGAATGACCTTCTCGCTGAGAAAGTATTTTTCCATATGTTTGTGAGGATCATGTCGATTCTTTAACATTTCGTCACTTTTTTTTATGGGTACAGTTACAATTTCGAGGAGTATATGTATGAGACTCTTTTCACGTATTCAAAACGGGTGACATCTTGCGTCACATATTTTTCTATGTTATTTTTTATTATATTTTGCTGCTTCTTGATTCGGTCATCAGTGACATGTTCATTTTGGTCAGCTGTTGTCTTGCACAGCTCAGTGTGATGTTATATACCTTGTAGGCCAACGACAAAGTGGGTAACATCTGGATGCGGGTTGGGGAAATAATTTTTCTGAGTCGAATGGAATGCCTCACAGGCATTTGAGGTACGATCCTCAGCCTTCATGGCAGCCCATAGTGAGGGTGGAAATCGCGCATCCTCCTTCATGTATGTGTCGTGGAGGTAGTCCACTATTGATACAATGCGGTCATCATCGGGAATACAGGCCATAAACTCATCAATTCATCCCCTTCGTTCTTTCCTACGGGCGCAATTCGCCCCTATCCTTTTTCCCAGTTAGCGCAACTCGTCCCCTCGTTTTCATTGGATGGCGCAATTCGCCCCGAGCCCTCACATACTGTATACTAGGTTTTTTACTACTTTAGCCTTTATTGTACTAGCTGACCTGACTGTGCTATACTGGTGACTACAGCAGTAAGCTTCGGTCCAAATAATATGGTGTCAGTTAACCTTAAGAAAGAAGGAAAAAAAAAAGGAAGCCAAATTAAAATAGAGAAATAATAATGATGAAGGGAGGAGGAGAAGAGAAAGAGAACGTGCGATAATGATAATTTCCGGAAGAAAGTAGACTGTGAAAATTTCGTCGTCTCAGCCCAAGAGTTGAGCGTCATTGTGTTTTCAAGACAGTTAATCTGATGAAAAAAGACTGAAAGAAAACCGGAGATTTTAAGATCATTTTCGCAGTAAACTTGGAAAATAGGCAACATATCATTAGCACTCTCTCTCTCAAAAAAAAAAATCCGTAGTAACATGAACAGTTCTAATTGATTCTTGAAGTATTTTCAACGCTAAAAACGATGCCGTTCGCCATTTCCCTCCAATAAGTCAAGTTTTTCTGTAATTTCTATCGAAATATTCAAAAATGTTGTAAGGGGGCGTCATAAATTACGTGAGGCCTTTTTGGGGGAGGGGGTCCAGTCAAGTTTCACCAAAACTCACGTGAGGGGGGGAGGGGTACCGACAAATCTCACGTAATTTTTTTCTCATACAAATACATTCCAAAATATTGCCAAACTCGCTTAAATTTAGTCTTTTTTGAATAGGTATAAAATGTGATCAAGAAAACTACGTTTTTTTAATAGATAAATGCAATTAAGCACAGATAAACGTATTTAAAGCAAAAAATACATATTTTGGAAAATTTCACGCGAGATAAGAGGGTGGGAGGGAGGCGGTCGTGGCAAATCTCACGATATCTCACCAAGGGGGGAGGGGGGTGGTCGAAAAATCACAAAAATCGCCTCACGTAACTTATGGACGCCCCCTAAAATCAACAACTTTGATTTCTTTTTTTTTCTCGTCTCCCAGATTCATTCTCTAAAACTCCTTTTTCTTATTCATTTCCAATCCTATCTGGACTCTTACTATCTTACAACGGTCTTTTCTCATTCTTCACGCTGTTTCATCTAGATTCCCCATCGTCCTCCTTTGTCCTCATGTGTAGGATTGTCTTCTTTGTCTTTATTTATCCCCTTTTGTTCTCGTATGTCCTCAACTATCATTTTTAGTCCTCATTTGTCCACTTTTGTATTGATTTTTTTTCTCTCTTTTTCTTAATTAGAAAAAATCTCAGAAGTAATTACTATTAACTAATAGGTATTTGAACTTTTGACAGGACTCTTGTTTTATGAGAGAAAACGCCCATTTTTTACTGCCCATCCAGCAAATTGTTGTTTGGAGGGAAGCTGGGATTTGTAAAAATTAGGACCTCCAGTTGTGTAGATCAGGAGGAAGACCTTTCCGGTCATTCTACTATACATATTAGGAGAGGTGGAAATATTGATTTTCAATTTAATCATAGGAGAAGTTGAACCTTGATACATTTTGAGTTATTGAAAATTTTGAATTGTGAGCTGTGTAGGTATTACAGGAAGAGTTGAACTTGGGGAAATTTTGATTACTGAGCCACATATACACACAAGAGGAAGGACTTGGAAGATTTTCAACTTTTGCGAGGACGTGTACAATCCATTGAGCAATACAGATCCAAACTCCCCCTATCTGTGCCTACAGATTTGTATAATTTTGAAGATGCCAAACTACTGGAATTTCCCTTCCGCTTTAGATTTTGTCTTCCCAACCTCTGCCTAGCTTTTTTGTTTGTGGTTGTTCTACATCCATTTTTCCAAATTATTTTGTTCTCTTTGTGGTCTCCTTTCACTCATTTCCTGTAAAAAGGTAATAAGATGGTAAAATTCATGAGATCTTGTTCTCAGTGAAATCCGGAAGTCTGGTTATCGATAAGACTTTCTCATTGTAGATTCATTTGGCATTAGAGCCAGAATAAGCATTCTTCAACTACTCTTTTTCAGCATTGAATCGCTTAACGAATACTGATAACTTCGATCACGTTTTTAAGTATACAGTCGATGCCGACTATAACGAGATTCAAGGGTCTGATACTTTTTCTCGCTTTACCCGGAAGCTCGCAGTAGACATACCCCGGTTATAACGAGATTCTCGTTGTATCCGAAAATACCAAGAAGCTCGCTACTTACGAAAGTATAGAAAAACTTACACAAATGCAGTAGAGAAAAACGAACGAGGGAGTTTGTACATATTTATTTCATAGGTAGAATTTATTTCGACTGTTTCCAGAGCGCCAGCGTTGTCTTTAGGCCTCTCCTCATATAAAACGTGAACATTCTCAGGTCTGTAAAATGAATGTCCGGTTGCCAGAAGATGGACTGCAAATTATAATTATAAGGTTGACTCGAGAGTAACCAATGAATAGAAAGAAATGCTATTCGGACAATCTGTTCACAAGTGAAAAGCTGGAAAAACTTGTCAAAATAAAATGGCCCACCCATGAAATTCACCGTTGCTATCGTAGCTCAAATGTTACAAGTCGACTGTTGATACTTGATGGTGCATCTGAAGCTTTCGAATTGTCTCCTCCCAGACAAGTTTTCGATAGAGGTAGAGCAGGAATGCTGATGGATGCGAGAAGACGCTTGAAAGAAGGAGGGGGAAAAAATTCGAATCTCGGAGAAGGAGAAAAGTTTTCCCCGCGAGGCCAAAACAGACTAACCGGTGTTACCAACATTCCATTCAAGGGTGACCAATCTTCGTATGATAAGAGATGTAACATTTTTGCGAGAATATACGCCCTAATTGATAAGGAAAAGCTCGTTAAGACCGGCATCACTCCTCGTAGTAACCGGTGTAATTTACATAGCCTATATGGGTGAAGGGCAAGGGACCACGGATTCTGCTCGCAATACCCGAAATCTCGTTTCAACCGGCCTCGTTATAGTCGGTATCGACTGTAATTGAAAGAATGATACAGAATTCTAGGAATCTGCAAATCTGTTTGAGTAATTGCCATCGGTGGCTTCAGCTATTTTTCTTAGCATGGGCAAGGGTGAGCCACGATGTGAGCAAAAGGGAAAAGAAAGGTCCGAGCCGATCCTGCAGTAGACAGACCTCACGTTCACAAGTTGAAAATAGCTTGAAGCGTTAAATTAATGATGGGATTACTTTTCAGTATTTTCATTGTCATTCAACTTATTCTTATAAGGTTGTGAGTTTCTGAATAGTTTCTATGTGGGCTAATGAATTACGTTGGTGAATCAGGACCTCTCTCCAGTCCACCTGTAGATCTAGCACTAACGCTAACGATTTCATGAATTTAATAGTCTTGGATTTGTGAATGAACTTATCCATTTCGTGTACTGAGGTCACTGGAAGCGAATTCTCGATTGTCTTGAAGACTTGAAAGTGTCAGTATTTTAGCAGTTCGAATTTGCGAGGAAGTTTGAGAATGTAATCGACGGAGAATTTGATGTTTCATCTCTGCCACTTCGCGTGCTTGCTTTTGAGCGATTGTTTGTACTTGAATGCATGGGAGTGTTCTTGAAGGTTCTGTTTAAAGAAAACAAACTGCGAAAACACACGTGTTACGAACGTCTAATTTATGCCAAACGTCGTTTTCATGTGCACATTATGGAGTAAAAAATACATTCGTGTAAAAAAATAAGTAAAGGACCGAGCGTCAGAAATACGGGTGTGGGTCCGATGTAAGTACATCGTTGCATTCTTGTCAACCCTTACACTCATACATTGGTTGGCCCAGCAACTCGTTATTTTCATTCGGAACACGTTTGCAGTGGACATCGCAATCGACAGTAAATTCATTTCCAGAGTCCTGTAAATTCACCGACTGTAAACAATGTGTATGCAATAAATATCGCGCGTAAACAAATATCATTTTATGTTGGTTTACGCGAATGACTTTTACAGTATTAGGCTGTACGATTTTTCTTTTTTTTTTTTTCTCAGTTTGGCGTACCGCTTTAGCTGGGAAAATAACAGTATAGTTCGCGTTTCGCAGAAATATGTACCAACAAAAAAAAAAAAAAAAAAGAGGGAGACGCTGTAAAAACTACCGGGTTTCGGTCTTTATTACGAGGGGTCGTCAATAAAAATAATGTTCCAGTACGGTTATTTTTACATACCGCGAAAGCGACGGATGCACGAGTATTGTCCACTGAACAAGATTTTCGAATTTCGTGGAGGAGAATGACGAAAGAGGAAGGTGCGAATACGAATGATAAAAATTATTTTCAACTTTAAAGCTGCATTACAAATGAATTCGTCGGTAGTTGTAAAAAGTGAATAACATCGTACTGTATCATCGCTTCGAGGAAATTTCAGCCAACCGTCTTGGCATGAATAATGCAGACCTTTTTCTTACCGCATTTGTAATGTAAATCTGAGGATTTTATTTTTCTTAGTCGCCTCAGATTCATTTATAATTCTCATTCGGTTCATGTTGTTTCATCAGCGAAAATGAGGTGAGAGAGACGGCATTCAGTTCGGACAAGTTTAAGCTTTTTGTTGCGGTCTTTAGAAGCGTACGTATATATCTAGCTAGATGAATCACAATTTCAATAAAAGAAAACTCTCGACTTGATGGCTTGTAAACGTAGAACCCACTCTACTGGCGTTGTTGTAATTTTTTAAATGTACACTCGTATATTCCTTGCATAGCTAAGTTTTTCGAAAGAATGGGAAAGAAATTAATTGTTTTTCTCGCAGAAGGCAATATTTTTCAGGACAAAACGACTTGAGCATATTTGATTTGCGGCTGGTCCAGATCAGATTTCACAATTCGTGTGTAGGTTTTTATTTTTTTTGCTGCAAAAGGAAGTTCTTTCACTGGTCATAAAAACTAAAATTTATGTCCTTTCTGTTTGGTATACTCCTAACTCGAACTTCCGAAGAACGAAGGCTTTTTCAATAGTGTGTATGACGTCTGATTGCAGCGATAGAGATTTGTGAAAAATGCGCCGTTCAAATCTGGCAAAAAATTTATTGAAAGAAAGATATTTACGGACTGTCTGACTCGAATGCAGTTTGTCGGAAGATTGTATAAAAATGATGAAAAATAAATATCTTCGAGTCGCGTCCTACCCAAAATCCCCTCCCGAACTTCAACTATCGGAATTGTTTCAAGTTCGCCTTCCCTGCCGAAGCCGTATTGTCGAAGTCCACTTTTCCGCCTGGACAAAAAGCCGAATAATTATTTTCCGAAAGAATTTTTTCCGAAGGCCAATTGGCCGAATACTTAATAAATTGACCGTATATTATGAAGTCGGGATGCATTATATTTTACCGAGAATTTCGGAGACCACATTTTATGTAATAGCAACATTATGACCGAGAGTCAGGAGATACTCCATGATCTCATCATTGGCTGCGTATTCATCGTACTTTGCCGCGATGCCTTGAATGCGAGATTGTAATTCTAACCACTTTCTCGTAGGTGCTACTTTTACGTACTTTCCAAGACTCAACTCCGCTATACACGATTCGATAAATCCTTGCTTCTTTTGAAATTCGTTGAGGGCTGCATAAAGGTCCGGATGGTGTTTGCCGACCACCACTCTAAAACGATTATGCCAGCCCTCAGATGCGTTATTTGTTTTATGATGTTGATTTAGGGCAGCTTCGTGGTGGTTCCATAGCGCAATACTGTACCGTGAACGGACCGTGGGTCGGCGTCCCCGTGCCGGTCACCCTCGGATGTAGGTATGATCGAAGTAATCAAACACGGGGAGTAAAGCAGGTGGACATTCGCGGCGTAGCATCCTGGCCGTTTCAACAACATCATCCGGCGGTACAAAAGCTGTAGCAAGGATGGCGTGAACATAATTTCGTATACTTCGATCATCTGGATTACTGTACGCTACCTGAAGACCTTCACGTTGCACTCTGCGGTATAAACTCTGACCCAAGTGGAAAAAACAACCACTGACGGGTATGTTGGGGTACACTTCGTGACAGGCGTTTATAATCCCAAGCTGAAAGTCACTCATGATTCGTAGTGGGACACAAGCCTGCACTCGGAAGTCCTCGACGGCGTCTTTCACAGCCCGAAGGATTGTCTCATACGCCGCTTGCGTCTTGTTCGGTAACAGTGCGTAGACTAGCGCAACGGGGACGCCTTCACCTCGTTCAATGTTTCGCCTTCGCAGTCCTAAAATGCTAAAAACCTGTACGAATATCCGGCCGTCCAGGAACCATGTATTACTTGCGCACAGTAACTCGATATTCCGCCGTGTCGCAAGAACTAGAATTCGACTCCCTTCGTTTCCATTCTCCTCGTCATTGTCTTCGTCAGTGATATCGGACTCGTCATCGTGCACAACAGAATCGAACAGAAGAAAAGTTTCACCTTGTAGTGTTTGTCGATATCGCTGTGGAATATCACCAAGATCTCGCAGTCTCTGCGGATTGGACGGGAGATCCTTCCTCTCTTCGATAATGCCTCTTGTTCAGGCAGTTGAGCAAGTACGCCAGGTGGTAGTCCCGCTAGCTCTGTACGAAGGATTTGAGACGGTGGTAACGACGGGTTTTCAGTAGCCAAACGTTTTACTCGGGCTGTAACTTCTTCAGCAGCGCTTTCCTCAACGTTTGGCGGATGCGTATGAGCCGAATCGTATGGCCCCTTGTGAATTACTAGGTCTTCGGCGCGTGCTGGCTCGTTCGTGATCGCTCTTGCCTTGCATTCACCCTTCTTAGTCATTCGTCAGTCCCAATAAATTCTTCCACCAGCTTTCTTCGACTTCACGTAGATGAAGCCACTCAATTGCAGTTTTCCATTAACTATTTTACCTGCCATGATTGTTCGAAGACTAAGTTTTTCACACTTTTCCGACAGCGCTTGAGCTTCCACTTTATAATTCTCCATAGAAATTAAATTCGGCAACATTTTCGGCAAATTTATTTTCGGAAAGTTGGGTTCCACGATTTGGCATTCGGCGAATGCGTAGTCGTCTTCATGTCCATTCGGCTTTTTGTCCAGGCGGAAAAGTGGACTTCGACAATACAGTTTCGGCAAAGTGACCGGGAACCTCAACAATTTTCCGTAACTCTCTCTTCGTGTGTATAGCTTGATGTCCCAAGCCCTTCCAACCCCCTACAAGGTTAAAATCTGTCCTAGTTTTTCTTGTCAATATTTTGATAACTTACCTATTTTCGAACAATAGTCATAAGTATTTCTTATGACGAATGTGAAGCGCTAGCGTGGCGGCTTTTAAATCCGGAACATATCTTTCCAAAACATCGTATTGGTCCGACCGTGGACATCTGATAATTGATCGATTACATTGTTTACATCAACACTGTCAGATACGTTCAAAAGATCAGTTTTTCTTTCGTTCAAAATTCCGTGAGCTTCAAGTGTGTACAGTTAGGCTCAATGTACAAAATCGCTCATCGAGCTAAAACAGTGAACAGAACGTGGTGTCAAGTTTCCGAAACAACGAAAACCGAAATTTGGGTTTTGAGCATTAAAGGAGACAGCCAAAATGCGTTCTGAAATTGGAAATTGCTAGTTCGCATTCTGGTCTATTTCATAAGTAACTAAATCGCGTTTTGTTTTTTGTTTTTTTGTCTTCGAAAACGTCCAAAACATCCCGATTTCATGGACAGCTTATGGTTATAGAAAAGACTGAGCCGAAGGTCTCCGTTTATTGTACGAAATAAAGAAAATTGTACCATCCACACTGATATCAAAAGGAGTCCCTATATGTATGAGGCCATGTGTGGTATGTTTTAGTAGATTGTTCTAGCTGATTTAAATTCGAGTTAAAATCTGTTCACCTAGAAACAGAAGAGCAACTACCAGTTGGAACTACAACGAGCTCGAAGCAAGGCTATAAGGAGATGACGTTTTAGTGACCTTGGAAACAAATGAAACAAGAAAAAGTGAGAAGAAGCAGATAACCAATTGCACTGTTTGTAGGGGAACCAATGCTTTAGACCTCTGCTCCACATACCTCGGGTTCGTGCGTCTTGCCTGGGGAGAGGGAAATGTCTCTGCTCAGGAAATCATTCGCCATCATCGCGTGAGGATGAAGAAAGTTGTATGTCAATGAGAGAGGTCCAAATGTTCTTTTCATAATTTTGCGATCTAGTGACCTACAATTCCACAAGACGTTGTGGCACTTTTTCGTTGTGACCGAAATCGACCAGAATGCGTCCTGGCTATTTCCTTGAACATTCGAAACCCGAAATTTGCGTTTTAGTTGTTCCGGAAAATTGACACTGCATTCTGGTCCTATTTTTCGTATATTGAGTTTAACATCTATATCATGTATGAGGAGTGAGATTTAGGAAAATTTCGATCTTGAAGCTGAATCTTTAGAGAGAGGGACTTTTCAATAGGAAACCTGTTTTATCGAGGGTAAATTAAAGAAAAATGCCAGGCATCATGCGGCAAAACGTGGTGAGGAATGAAGTTTAATTTTTATTTAGAAAAAGAATGAATAAAGGAACCCCCATAAAACAGGTTCCCTGTTTGCCTCGATTAACTCAGTCAATAAAGGCAACACCGAGCAGCTCACAAAGTAGACTGCGAGTTTTTCTACAAAACCGCACGCATCAGGCTGAACATTATCGCTTTTAGTTTGAAGCCTATGATTCTTCATGGGGATGAACTAGTTCTAGGCTTGGCAAGGATCTAGAAAAATTTTAAACATTTGATTTACTTGTATACGTACACTGAGAGACTCGATGAGAATTTCGATTTGGGGTAGAGTGAAGAACAAGAAGAAGAAGAAGTTTAGAAAAGAGGTCGTCGGAATTAAGTATGTAGTTGGTTTTCCCACTCCCATCGCAAACTTTTTTTTTTTTTTTCAAATCAGTTAATTCCAAATACGAATGGCGCTCTTCCGGCTGCAGAAAAAACTTCCGTGTAGCTTTTTAAAACAGAAATTTCTTGCGATATTTTTTTTTTTCTCTCTTTCTATAGGAAGTTCATCATATCATGACACTCGATGTCTGCTTTCCGCGACGTCGCATGAAGACGAAAAATAATTTTAGTGATGGAACGGTTCATCTTATTTTTTACCTTCATCGATGAAATATGTCTTAGTTTCGTCATGAATTACAATTCTTCTATATCTGGAAATCATAATTTCGAATGCGAGAATTTATTTTCGATAGAAAGCGAAGAATATCGTATTTTAATGCTCCGGTGTTTTTAGTATTGACGAGAGAGAGAGAGAGAGAGAGAGAGAGGGGGGGATACCGGTGATAGTCGTTCCATACAGCTGCATTTAGTTTTCGAGATCGTAATATTCGAATATCTAAAAAAAAGAGAGAAAAAAATTGGATTTAATTACATAAAATTGATTTGACTCAGAATCTACCAAATTATGATAGGTGACGGTTTGTTATTGAATTTCGTTTCTCAAATGCTTTAAAATGTGCTATTGAAGTATGATATAATGTTTGCTGATTGTAATTGAAAAGATCGAAAAAATTATTGAAATCTAAAATACTTTCACAACAAGAACGTTGAAAAAATGTCCTTGCCTTGTAACTCTGTGGGGAAACGATACAAAAGACACAAGATTTGAAGATTGTGGAATCAGATATTTTAAAACCCGAATTTCATAAGAAATACTGCCCGTCCCTAAGGACCGTTTTGATGAGCGTAGTTCCTAAAGAAATGGGGCTAGATATTGAAATATATTTGATGAATTCAGATTCTGGAGCTTTACAAAGAACGTCAAGTTGTAAGCTGTAGGGCTCAAAAAAATTTTGAGTACGGTCATCTTAAGACGCTATGGAAGTCATATTAGCATTTTATATGCTGGAAAACCCGTCACAGTTTCGATATTATAACTTCAAGAACGACTTTGATCTAATTAAAGGATTTGAGCAAATTTTAGCCAGGGCGTAGCACAACGTTATCAGTGACCTCGACCTGTTGGAGTTTGTACCTATGTGTAGAGAAAGGGGGATGAGCTAATCAGTAGGGCTGCAATTTATATGCATTTATTTTTGCTGAAATATATGTAGGTAGGCACTTATTTTGGAAATATGCAAATGTAAGCTTATGCATTTATCTTGGAAATATGCTCTAAAAATAAAAAACTAAAACAATTTTAATAAACTTTAATAAACAAGAAGGAATGTTGCAAATGTAATGATGAAACTACGAAATTTTATTTTTTGTCCTTAAGACTTTGATACTTGAGTATAATCTACACTTCAAAATTCGAGAAAAGAAATCCGTTTACTGCTAAATGCAAATATATACATTTATTTTTCAATTATGCATTATTTATTCTAAAAAATTTTGTATATAGGCTTGAAGGGACTTGAAACGTAAAGAAAATTGGTCAGGTATTGGGTATGCCGTTTCAAAGATCCATTGCTTCTTTGCACTAAATGCGCTGTAATTACGTACTTCGACCCGAAACTGGTGCAATTCCATACTCTTTAGTCCGTGTAAAACTTGGAGGGTACTATGCGAAAAAGATTTAACAATATTATAATCATGAGCCACAGACAAGCAGACTAACTTCACAAAGATTTATCGCTTTTCTATCCTATAGTTGCGTTGAAGATTTACTCGTTTTTTCGTCCGACTTGAATCCATCTACGGATAACGATACTTTATTTTTGGATAGCGGCGGGCCATGGTCATCATGAAACTTGTCTGTGAAGAGTACATGTTGTAACATCGAGAAATTCAAGTCCATATGAACATTTTTCTCTCCTTTCAACACATTCATGAGCTCACATGGTTGCTTCTTCACCTTCTTCGTCACTTTTGAAGAATTCTTTTACAACAATCCCCTCTCACGTTTGTTACAAAACCATTTGAAGTCAGTGTAGGTACTCAACATTTTCTTCTTTTGAGATGTTGTTCCGATGGAGGTCACGTTTCCCAAACTTTTCTGGTTTTCTATACTTTTTAAAATATATAGGTAATCCATCAAGTTTTCTGAAAAAATATGGACGGTACACGTTTGCGTACAAGCAACTTAGAAACAACACATTTGCGCATAAACGAAGAAGGCATGTAATTTTCCAATTAGGTACCTTACAAATAAATTCTTTTCATTTCGGTGGCTAATTTTTTTTTTTTTTTTTTTTTTTTATTTATTTAAATTTAAACATTACATTTAGTCATGAGAGTTGGATGGGTTTTACCATGGTTTTTCCCCACCCCTCTCATGACGAGTTCGAAATAGACTGTATAACTATACACTTAACTCTACCTATTGAAAGAGAGTATGACTTCTGTTTTTATTTCATTTTACTTATTTTATTATCTTATTTATTTATTTATTTTATTTTATTTTATTTATTTATTTTATTTTATTATTTTTTTTTTCCTTCCTTCTCCTCTCAGTCTATTCGATTTCTTTTTTGGTTTTTAATATCTTTCTTATATATCCATCCAATTTTTGGTGGCATTCCCCGTTCTGCAAGCACTGTCCCAATTCCTCTGTAGTTATTTTAGCATTCCCCCTGATACGATCAAAATTTTTGCATCTTATAAAGGTGTGATCCGGATCATCATCAGAATTAAGGCATTCCCTGCATTGACTATCATTTATAATATAGAAATTTTTGAGGTAAGTTGCAAAATTCCCATGTCCCGTCAAATACTGTGTTAAAAAATAATTTGATTTCAATTTCTTGTTTTCAAGTCTTATCCCTATGTCTGGAATCAATTTAGCCGTTCTCCTACCTGTCTTTTCTTTTTCATATTGTTCCTGCCAATTTTTAATTGTATCTAATCTTATTGTTTTTATGCTTTCTACCATTTCTTTTTTCGTTATTTTATTTTCTTTGAATTTAATTTTCAATGTTTTTATTTTGTTAGTTTGGCTTAATTGCAAATCAATTGGGGTTATCCCAGCTATAACGTGTGAGGCTGTATGAGAAACTGTTCTGTATGCTGAAATTATTCCTATTAATACTGTCCTTTGGAGTGATTTTAGTTTCTTAATCTCAGTATTCCTAAGCTTCTCAAAATAAGCAAGGGAGTCATATTCTATTATTGAGCGAAAAAGTGCATTGTACAATATTTCTCTTTTATATGTGTCCATACCAAAAGTGTTACCATTATAAAGCCCGAATTTTATTATAATATTTTCTTAATTTGTTTGTAATGTATTCTACGTGTTTATTATAGTTTAGGTTTTGGTCGATGATTATTCCTAGATATTTCATTTCTGTATGGGATATTATTTTCTCCTGCCCCAACTTTATTTTTCCTTCCATTCTTTTTTGAAATTCTTATTTTTTATGTCTCCGAGATAAGAAAAGCATCTGTGTTTTATTCGGATTGAGTGTTAGGCCTAAGTATTCCAGTTTAAGTTTTATCATTTCTATCTTATCGTTTATTAATCGAGAGTCAGTCATTTTATTTATTCCCACTATTAACATTGGACTTTTTCTGAAAGAGAAGCTGCTTGAAAGCAAAGAAAAATAAAAGGATTAATTAAGTGAAGTTTTAAAATCTACACTAGTTATTAGCTACTTGCAAAATTCTCCGAGCACAAAAAAATAATAATAAAAAACAAAAAACAAAAAAAAGGATAAATGTCACATGAAAAATGTTTGGTTTGAAGAGACTCATGGTTTTACATCAGAGAAGGAATATAATGTTGTTCTGAACTTTTTTTTTTTCATGAAAAATCTATTTACGGCTAATGGCTTCCGGAAATTATGCGTAACTTCACATCTTCCAGTGTCTTTAAATCTACGATTAGAGCCATGTTTTGTTTCGTTTTGTTTTTTTTCAACGGAAAATGGATGTAATCGCTAACTAACGACCTATCGAAAAATATGATAGAAAAAAAGAAAGGAAATAATGGAATGAGAGGAAGCGGTAAAAAGAACTTAGAGCAGTAGTTCAAACTTTCTACTTTCGCTAAAAAAAAGGAAAGAAAAGAAAATACTTTCGCGGATTCTTACGACGAATCCCGGAAAAAATCTAGTATTTTATAAAAATGAATGATATCTGTTTTAATCTTGAATTAATCCATTCGTAAATGTTCTTATTTTTATTTTTGAGGTTCTCGCGTTGGTGTCTCGGATTCAAAAAAACTTTTCAAACTCCTATTTCCGTTTTATCCGGCGATTTAATGCGTTCTAGCATATTTTGTGCGGATTCTATTTCTTTCTCCGGCATACTCGCGTACGACTGACCGCTTTCGAAAGAAAGATGCTTCTGTCAGTTGAAAGGTGTTTCCGTTTTCATGCTAGAAGATCCTTATTTCTGTAAGTATAGGAAGAGAACGAAAACGATCCTCTGAGATATCATTTCTGTGAGAGATGAAAACGAAAGCTTATCTAGAATTATTTTATGTTGTTTACGCGCCGTTTCGAACGTCTTCTTAGTATTGCTTTCGAGTTTTTCAGCTATTCTATCGAGAGATTTCGCTTGGAACATGTCGAAGTATTCGAACGAAAGAAATAAACTGTATGGTCTAGAATAAAATCATTTTTTTAAATTTCAGGTCCTGCGTGTTTCCAACATTTACGAGTATCGTGGTCTTGTAAGTTGGTACATTATGGTACCGAGATGTTTTGTTTTTGATTTGAATTTTAATTTTATCGCCGAAGCACGAAAATATTATTAAGAAAACAGCGAATGAATGGACGAAGACTTTAGGGGAAAAAAACAACATAATGAAAAGAAGAGGGTTGCGTTTGGTGAGACATTAGTAGAATATAAGGGCGGCGGGCTACACTATACGTGTACTAAAATTTCAGCAAAAGATGAAACGATATATAAGTATAGTTGTGATTATCAATTTCATGATCTATCGTAGCCAAGTCGTATTCAAGTATATTGTAAGAAGAACGATGGTTTTGGAATACAGGGCACAAAAAAGGTTTAGTTGAATTGTCTGACTAGTTATAATTACAAGAAATTAGAAAGTGATGGGATAAGGTGAGAATGAATGAGATGGATGAGCCAATCCTGAGACAAGGAAGGATGACGTACATGTGGCAGGAAAACTGCACCAGCACATGAAGTAAAATATTTCACTTCATTGTGAAACCCAGTGCTGAATTTGAAGGGCTTGAAAATTTCAAGGGAGTTTTGGAAATGCTAAATATACCTAAAAATATCCCAAATTTGCTTCAAATAAAAAATTTATTTATGTATGAGGTTATATCGCTCGTGTCGCGTGTGCAGCCGTCCGTCCTTCATTGTGGATAGAATGCGGATTGCGTATGCATTAATTTTGTTTCCGTCAACACCGGTATCGACCGACCTTTTTTCGGGTATAACTTCTGTGTTGGAGGAATCTCCGCCTCGGCGAAACACCGTCATCTTTGCATCCGCCAAGTTATTGGGGGCACGCAAACTCTCACACGACCCCCGGACGCAACGTAGAGCGAAATTGCTGTCGGAGTCTCTTCTTCTTCTGTCTTCAAGTCCCTAGGCTTCATCTTCTTCCACAGTTTCGTCTGTTTGTGGATGGTACACAGGCGTTGAGTAGGTCATAGCATGGCTCTGCATTTGCCTATTCCATTCCGTGTCCATCTTCTTCATAACTAAGGCTGGAAAGGCAGACGCCTGGTTCCGTGCTTCTTCAGATCTTAGCAAAATGACCATACCAGCAAGCACTTTATCGATCCCAACTTTTTGCAGTAATCGACTAAGCTTGCCCCGCTCACACCTCCATATAGGACATTCAAATAAGGTGTGCTCTTGATCGCAATGTGAACATGTTGCCTGCTCAACATTTGTACGTATGAGGTCAGTGATCTTACTGTTGATGGTTGAAAATTGATGGCGGTTGTAAAAATGATAAATGTGCCCAAGAACACTCAGAATATTCCTGAAGTGGAAAATTCAGACAAGTATGAGTCTTTCGATTTTTCCGGTATACAATTTAGAACCTGATACGAGAAAAATATTTAACGAAGTCGGGGGAGTTCTGAAAATGATGAAAGTGCCTAAGAGTGTTCCGTATGTTCTGGAATTGGAAAATTCAGTAAATTTTGAGAGTATTTCTTCTAACAGAAAACTATTTCTGTAGGAAAAGTATCCATCGTCTATTCACGAAATTGTGTTTTTAGGCGTTTCAATCCCATTCAGATTTTTTAATCCGACCACATTCTATGAGCTCTGGCTCAGTTGAGGAATTTGTTCAAGTTTTCAAAGGTGACCACAGATTTATCGGGAGAAGAGAGAGAAGTTCCGGCTCGCTTTAGAGCTTAGGAAAATGTCTCGATGTCGACAATAAATACATGAAAAATTTTCCAGAGGTAATTGGAAATATCCCGGGAGAAGGGAGACGGGATTATCTCAAAATGCCAGACCGTCCTTTGAAACTGATTCTTATCAAAACTAATTGCATTGCCTGCTTTGGAGATTTTTCCATTTTTTTTTCTCCCTGAAGAAGAATAAAATCAAAATTTCTTCTCCAAACCGTACTTGCACAAACCCTTACCCCCCTCATCCCTCAGTCGCATATCCTGAAAAAACGATGTACGCTTCATTACTTGGTAACAAGTTAGCAAAAGTGGTAGGCATAAGAACTGTAATGTAGTGGTATTGTGACCTCACGTCTCGTCGATGAGTTCGATTGAACTTCCCAATTCTCATATTCGGCGTTGAATGTTTTTCAAATTTTTAGTTCTACCTAATTCACTTTGATAAAAGCGTAGTCTAATGAAAATTACTCAGTCGGCCAAATCGTCGATTGACCAAATGAAAAGAGATTCTAATTACGTAGATGATTTATATTCAAATTATGTTAACTTTCGACCGTGTTCACCAGGGAATTTGAAGTACAGAAAAGAGTGAGTAGAAAAAAAAAATGTCATTTAGCGTGAAAACGCAACCCATTGGCGTTGATAAAGCGACGAACAAAAATAACGTCGAAATGCGCGACGCGATGTCGAATGTGCAAAACGAATTTTATTCATTTGCGGCGATCGCTTATGCGACTTTATTAACATGATGTAGACGAAAAGTTTATTCCAATTGTCTGCGTCGAACGAGTGCTTATTCAATACGGGCGTGCATCGGTATACTACCCAAAAAACCAATTGTTGCGAGCTTTACATTTTTATGCAGTGCCTATCTTATTATAGAGAGAGAAAATGGCTTCGCGTCCGCATCGGATCGTTTCACGCGGATCATTTAGCGCCCAATAAACAAACATGCAATGCAAATGATCATTATGAATGGTTGGTAAACCGTGAATTATTAAATAGCCTTTCTATTGTCGCTTTTTACTATGTATCGTTGAGTCGTTTAATTATTTTTCGTCCCCATTTTTCAACTAAAATATACGTAATTTCGAAAATACTATTTTAAAGTGGTACCTAAGTTTTTATGAGTGATTTGGAGCCGATTTACGACAACAGATACTGTTCGTGGGTAACATAAAAAAGTAATCTTTTCTGTTGGACTGAACTTTATGTTCAAGAAGTCCAAGGAAGAAGGGTGCGAAAGAGGAATAGTCTGATAGAGTACTGGTTGGGTCTAGGACTATTCGCCGTAGGCGATTCGCCGTGAGCGATTCGCCGGCAGCAATTCGCCGGCAGTACAATTCGCCGGAAAACTTTCCACCGGGGATCAATTCGCCGTGTGAAAAAAAAAATTAACTCGCCGGCGGATAAAAATTTACTTAGAACAACTTGAAATTCTTATAGAAAGTAAATATATAAAATATAACTAAGTAAGTTATAGATTGTGAGCTATGGCTCTCAAGTATTCTAAGGATGATCTATTTGCGTAATCGTGAACAATTGAAAAGATGCGTTCATCTACTGCTATGTATTTCTTTTTTTTAGGAGCAGGCTCGTGTCCCATTTCAGCCTGAGTGTATTCAGTATCCCTCGTTTTGTGCGAGGCTTTCAGTTTATCTATAAATTTCCAAATTGTTGGATGACTGCAGCCAAATTCTAATTGTAACCTCTTATGCCCAGCTTCGGCGTAATTATTAGTCCGCGGGTCCCGGTTCAGAGTTCTGACGTAAACGTTCCACCATTCCAGGCGAAAAAGTGGTCTTCCTCTCCCATTCCTCAATCTTCGGCCGATGTACGTGCGTTCAATGTACGCAAATAAATCGTCAAGACGTTCATCTTCAGTAGCGTCCTCCTGTAAATCGTCGAATGCGGCTGGCACGTCATCAACAGGTACAAAAACGAGAGCCTCGATCATACGTACTCGCAGATTAAGTTCAGGTTCTTCTTCGTACGCCGTCATTAAACCAATCTGTCTGACGTGTTTTATTATATTCTGTGAGAAGTGAAATAAGCATCCACCAATATCGGCTTCTGAGAAAACTTTTCGGAATTCCTGGATCACTGCCATCTCATAATCACAACAAAAAGTGAATTGAAAATTGGCCACTCCCATATCTTTCATTTCATTAAAAAGTATGCGGTACGTTTCTTTCGTCTTATTGGTTAAGAGGGCAAAGAGAAGAGGAGTTACGACTCCAAATCGTTCTCCAAAAATGACGAATAGTTGGTAAAACAGTTTCGGGACCACATCAAAAGTGCCATCTCCAAACCATACATCACATGAATTGAGAATATCGGTAGCGCGTGGACGTCCAAATATCAAAATTCTGTCGGGGATTGGCCCGGAATCGAATAAGAGGAATTCTTCTGTGACTCCTGGAGTTGGAATGTATGTTTTGTACTTAATCGGAATAATGAGCTCTGTCAAAGATTTTGGTGAGGGGGGAGCCTTACTATTCTTCTGACGCAATCGACGGGTATTACGTTTGAATGTTGATATGCGAGGCAAAGCTCCTTGAGAAGCTGCACTTACATTTTGTAATTCTGCGGCAATGACGGCAGCAGTGGTTTCTTCAGTACTCATTGCTCGTTTTCGGACTTGAGTGACGACTTTTGCAGCTTCGATTCGACAGGGATTGGGAGCATGATTGTGTGCAGTCACTACTTTTTTCACTTCGCCATCTCGTTCATGAACGCGGCCGTTACATTCGCCTCTCCTTTCACAACGCCAAAAACGTGTAATCTATGAATACATTCTCACATTTACCGTACGTTCTCCGATTTTAAATAAAAATTTTAAAGAAGTAGGTGTACTTACTGCATCTTTGCTCATTCCATCAAATACGTACACATACCCTCCTCGAGCAAACTTTTCTGCACCTCTTTCACTGATAATTGCTGACATTTTGACACCGACAATGTCTCACGAATAACACGACTGAAGATACAAAGAATTATACATCTCTCACCTCGTCATAAAAACTTACTCATAATATTCCTCACTCAATCAATCCTGTCGAAACCTATTTAGTCATCAAACGTCATCAGAATTTCAGCCTGCAATTGAAGCTCACAAATATTCCAATCTCGATTAATCCTGTCTTGACCCATTTTTAATCATAATACGTCATTAGAATTGCAGCGTGCAACTGAAGAAGGCGAACCATTCAGAAATAATTTGCGTACAATAATTTCGTATTCCGATCCATAGAGATGAACGCATCTATTCTATTGTTCGCGACTCCGCCAATCCATCAACATTAGGTACAATACTTGAGAGCCATGGCTCATAATCTCTAGTTCTATGATTTACTTTCTATGTTTCAATTCCTTCTGAGTAAATTTTTTATGAGTAAATTTTTTTTCCGGCGGCGAGTACAATTTTTTTTTCCATCCGGCGAATTGATCCCCGGCGGAAAATTCTCCGGCGAATCGTTTTGCCGGCGAATTGCTGCCGGCGAATCGCTCACGGCGAATCGCCTACGGCGAATAGTCCGGTTCCCGTACTGGTTTAGGTCGGGATCAAAGTGTATAGATGGAACAGTTCGTGCATTTCTACTCCATGGAAACCTGGGGAATTAATCTACAATTGCTCCTCGTTCGTGTTGTTCCGTCTTTACCAACTGGACTGATCACTTTCCCTTCCTTTTGATAGGTCAAGATCACTAATAACGTCCTATTTCATACTGGGCTTAAACTAGGCCTAAGCCTCCTTCATACTAGCTTTATACTGGGTCCAGGCTTCCTTGAATTCCCAATACCAAACCCAATTCGACTCATAGAACAGGTTCCATGCCCTGCGTTCCTCATTCAAGTTCGTTAAGACAGCCGTCGTTTTGTCTCAGCTCGTGTCATTTTCAACTGATCGAGGAGAAAGAAGTTTCGAACAGTTCAATATTTTTGCCATCCGTCTTAAAGAAGTCGGAAATTGAAATTGGTAAGCTTTTCTCCAAAGAGAACTAGTATGAGTTGGAGGAATTCTCGATAGTCGTGGCGCGGTTGCGATTCTTGCAATTTTATTTTTGGCAAACTGTATGACTTCTGGAGCTCTTGATCGATGCATAAATATTTTCTCATCAGTCTTAAACATAATAATCCTGATATTTTGTTAGGTCTAATGTTTCGAAAAGCCCAATTCCAGGGCTAAATGTAACAATAGTCTTGCTTTCTATGAATACTCCTGCCAGCACTACCTCGCCACGGCAGTCACAGATTATCGCGTCCCAATATTTTCTTAACGCGGCGACCCATATTTGTCGCTGTTGTATCAGAACGAACAGCTTGTACTTTCTCAATCGAATACAGCAGATGACACTTCTATTCAAAAAATACCTATGGCTTACTCAATAATCTTTCAAAATTAACGCCAACTACTGCAATAGAAAGTTCATCATTTTTTGTCAAATAATGAGGAAGTAGTTTTGAATCCTCGTCAGTTTTACGAATAAATGATGCTGAACTCGAATTTCCTTCTCTGGCTAGTTTTATGATAAACGACTTAAAACGTAATGACTGATATTTAGGTGAAATGCTTCAAATATAGTTCATAACATATGTATGGACACATATCTCTGTCACTCACTTGGGTCTTATCTAGGTTAGTGACCATTCGTGGTGTCATTATTAGAGGGGAACCCGCTCTCCCTTTTGTTGGGGGTACTCCCAGGAAATTTTCGTCCGCGAGCGAGGTTGATGACGTCATAAGGTTGATTACGTCACGGACAGGGGAGGAGAAAAATTCCTACCTCCGAGCTGTATATGATAGGAAGGGGACTTTAAAAAATTCCTACCTCCCAGCTATATATGATAGAAGAGGGACTTGGAAAAATAGTGCTTCTGTATGGTTGTGGGGGATGGATAAGGAATTACGGAGTTGGGTCAAGTTGGGGCAGCAGAAGATGTGTTGAACGGATAGGGGGTGTTCAGATTCGCAGTGAGGGCATGAGAGAGGCATAAGATGAGAGATGAGATGGGTGTGAGTGAGTCTGGTGTGGCCGATTCTGAGACGGGCGATGACTATTTCTTCTCTGCGTGTTGACAGATTTGAAGAGTCCCATGCGGTGGGAATATTTTTAATTTGGGCTAGTTTGTTTGAGTGTGATTTGAGATCAGACCAATGGGTGAACCATGCTTGAGTGATGAATTTGTTGATGTGTTTGGAGAGATCTGAGCGTGAGGGGAGGAAAGAGCGGTTGACTGATGGGTTATGGGTTGCTAGTTTGGCTGCTTTGTCGACATTTTCGTTTCCTGGGATACCCTCGTGACCAGGTACCCAGATGAAGAATAATGGGATGGGGATGGTATGGAAGTTGTTAATGAGAGTGTGTATACGACTTATGAGTGGGTGGGAGGAAGTGTGGTTGGATATGGCGTCGAGTGATGATAGGGAGTCGGAAATGACTAAAAATGGGTTGAGAGGAAGACGGGAGGGTAGGTTGGTGAGGATGTGCTCTAAACAGCTAAAGATTGCTTGTAGTTCAGTGGTGAAGACGGATGTGGTGTTGCGGTGTCGGTGAGAGACTGTGATGTGATCTATTGAGTAAGCAAAGCCGGTTTTGTTTTGATATTTAGATCCATCGGTGAAACATAGTATAGGGTTGTGAAAGTTGTTAAGGATTTTGTTAAACTGTGCTTGGTATTCTTCGGGAGGAGTTGAAAGACGGGGTAGGCGTTTTAGGTCGCGAATGATTTTGGGTGGAATAAAGAGCCAAGGAGGGGTTGAGGGAACGATGTGGTTAAGGCAATGGAACTTGAAAGGGCGTGCTAGTTGGAGTTCTAGGTTGGAACGTAGATTGGTCGAGGAATTTTGGTTATGATGAGGGGGGAATATGCGATGGTGGACGGGGGTTTGCGGATATTGTAGGACAGTTGTGAGGAAGTTGGTTGTCAGTTTGAGGCGTCGATAGTGAAGTGGGGGGAAGCCAGTGTCTGCACAGAGGCTTTCAGCGAGACTGGTTCGGAATGCTCCAGTAGCTATTCTGAGTGAAGAATTTTGGATGGTGTCGAGTAGTTTTAAATGAGAGGGAGGGGCGAGACCGTAAATGGGTGATCCATAATCGAGGATGGATCGGATTAAGCTCTGGTAGAGGTGGAGAAGGTTTTTTCGGTTACAACCTTCTTTAGGGTGGGAGAGGAATTTTAGCTCATTGAGTGCTCGAATGCATTTTGATTTAGTTATGGGGGATCCAAGAGTGACGGTTGTGGTTTTTCATTTCCGTAGAAATTTTCTGTTTCTCACGATCTATAAGTGGTATGTGTTCGTTCTTTTTATTCATAATGAGGGGCATTATATTGCGTCTGTTGCGAATTGGGTCCGTAGGTACTTCGGGTAAATTACTGTATTTTTGAATTTTTCTACCAAAATTTGATAAAATAGTGTGTCGTTGTCTTGAGAATGGAATAGGCGGAGAATTAATCTTGAGATAAGGATGAGATACATTTCATAAAATTTTTCTCATTTTCTAAGTTATGTCGCATCCTTCTAATTAAATCATTATACCTGCCCGGTCTTTTCGGTTCGACGCAATCGAAATTACTGTATGTATTTATCATGTCTTTCTTTCCGTCAGTTCACTCCTTGAATATAATTTTTACGAGTATTCGCGCGTCTAAAATATAACACCAACCATAAGAAAACAAGAAGGATCATATTTTGTTTCGTTTTATTAAAGGCTTTTATTTACTTCGTGTCTTGGAGGAAATTTTTCATTGTGAAATTAATGTTTAAGTAGCCCGTCCATTATACGCCTGCCATTCTTTCTCACATTTTGTTCGAGCATAACTTTATCTCGTGTAATTAAAAATTTTCCGAGTAATACTCTCGTTAATGTTTGATTTTTTAAATGCTTTAGGTCGTCGGAAAATCTGGACGTCTTTTGGTGTTGACAATAAGCTTACCAAGAAATTACTGAAAGTCCCAAATTTAGATTCAGAAGACGCAAACGAGATATAAAGAAAACATTGAATACGTTCGGAGTCTTTCATTTTCGTTCATTATTTATCCATTTATTTGTGTATTTTGATTTTTTATTTCCTCGTTAACAATCTGCTTTTTCCGAGCTTTTTCTTCGATTTATTTTTTTACGTAGGTTGATCATCGGCAGCTGTTTTTCGAAACCTGCGGTTCTTGAATAATATCTAAGGGTTTCGGCTGAAAGCAGTGAGAAGAAAATTCAGTCATGTTTCTATCGTTTATTGAATTCTAAATGTAAATATTTTGCTAGAAGTGGTCATAAATCATGCACCTCTTGTAGCCCGTGTCAGGCAAGGCTCGAAAGAAATCATCGACGTTGAAGCGAAAAGCGTAAACCGAAACAAGGGAAGATCCTTTTTCACCCGGTACACGACGAAAATCTGGGTAAATAACTAATCAAATTCATATGTAAAACATACCAACCAATAGAACCTTACTACATATAGTCGAGTATAATCGAGGTCAATTTTGAATAAGAATTTCCTGCCAAAAACTGAGCCAATATTTGCACGAAGTTTTTGGTTTGTAATATACGCGCGATATGAAACAATGGAGTTTCTTCAATACTTGAGACACGTTATCTATTCAGAGGGTTTTTTGAGAAAGAAATTTGCCGCCATACAATAGATATTTTCGTGAGATTATAAACGCCGAAAGTGTAGAACGGACGAATGAAAATTCGCTATTAACTTTACGACGGAAAAAGAAAACTCGTTTGTTGGTGTATTATAGTCTACCAAAATAGGACTTTCTTCGCGTTATCTTTTCAAGAGAGATAATTGCTCGTATTTTATTCGTGTTAATTTTAAATCAATAATATGGGAGAAAACTGTGTTCTGCGTGGTAATTAAATGACTGTACTCTAAAATTTATGATCGTTATTCCATCGCTTCTTCATCTCATCGAGATCACGCAATTTACCAACTCGAGAAAGAACGTTCTTAAAGGAGATTTACATCATAATGCACGAGTAAATTTCATGGAATGAGGAGAGGAAAAAAAATCGGCGGTAGGATTGTTACAAAATTCATAACACGCAGTGTAATAAATATTTCGGATATCGAGTAAGGGACAGTAAAAAAGATGTGTTTTCTGAACTAGACTAATATCTGCAGAGTTTTTTCTATGTAGAAATTTCTTTGCCCTTTGACCACATCGACAATCTCTGTTCTTATTAGGTCGGTGTATCGTTTTGATATTCTATTTTGAATTTTTGAACCTTTAATTTCGTTTCGCTAGCCTCTAGGAGTTCTCTTTGGTCTCCATCAAATTCTTTCATCACCTTCCGTATCCATTCGGACTTCTTTCTCCACTTATAGCGACTCTGGGTCTGTAAAACTGTTCGTCTGGTGCGTTAAATTTGTCCACGTCCGCAGGTTTTGTAGCCAAGACGTGGCTTTTCTGCCGACCCATCTCTTTTCTTTGATACGCTCAGGTATGATAGTCCACAGCAATTTGTAGTTCGGACCCCGAAGTAGACGTCCTAGATACTCGAACTTCCCTTCTATATTGTTGCGAGGAGCTCCCGGTTTTGTTCTAGAACGTCCTCATTTCGTACTTTTTCTGTCTAGAAAATCTTCAGGGTCCTTCAATAGACCATATTTCGAATCCTTTCACATTCTGTTCATGATAGCAGTCCTCAATGTCCGAGTTCCGCAGCCAGAAAAAGCTATGACCACTTGACCAGATACAGCACTTTGACTCTCTCAGATGTAAGGTCCTATCAAGGTATCTTAGAGTCACTACTCTACTCCAGCTGCAGAAAGTGCTTTTAGTTAGCGCTATTCGGACTTTTATCTATTTATCTAAATCCGTGTTCTTATTGATCCAGTAGCCGAGATACATGGGACTAGTTCAATAATCTTATTGTCTAGTTCGAGTTGTTCATTATCAATTCTAGCAAATGAGGGTGAATATGAATGATACATCATCATCAATATTGATGTTAGAAGACTATCTTGGTCACTCTGACAAAGACTGTGCGAGAAGTAGAATTTTCCAGGTAAAAATTAAATCCAATGAACAGAGAGTGTATAACAACACATTTTTCCGGTGAGAATTTTTTTTTTTTTTCTTGGCGATTGTACGTGTGTAGGGGCTCTTGCCTCTGGAAAGTCAATCTTGCTTTCGCACCGCGAGAGCTTTTCTACAATCGCGCTTAATAGAATAATTTGCTTATTATTAAATCAAAATGAACAAGACGGCAAAATCATATTTATGTAATTCTTTGATCACTGGAATAGAATCACCGGCCAAAGTTGAAATACTTACCCCCATTATTCACTTTGTAGAAATGAATTTTCTCATAATAGTTATCACATTTCACTTGCTCATTTGCGCATTAATCCTGTAATGTATTTATTTTACCATAATTAGGCCAATACTCATGTTTAGTTCCCGCGCTTTATTGCGACAGTTAAGTGTACCTTCTTGGGCATTGACATTTTGTGGCTCGATAATATATCTTACATGTCACGACGAACTGCGGGAACTAAATGTAAGTATTGCACAATAAAGAGAGCTAATATCGAAAAACGGCGAGTGTCAGCATCGTATTCAGCGTTAAAATACTTCTAGAAATACCTTCAATAGTTTGTCTTCATTCCCAAAGTTTAAAATTTGTTCATGTATGTCCTCTCTTTATTTTTTCAACAAATTTTTCCTTATTTGGGTAAAAACCAAAATATGGTACTTGGAATTTTTCGATCATCTTGCATGAGCATTATGAAGAATGTTTTTCGGTTGATACGTAGAATAAAATGATTATTAGAATTGGATAATGGCTGGATGAAAACATTCAGCAACGTTCACTGCATTATCTAATTCAGTTTCAATCAGGAAGAATTTTCAAATAAACGCGACAAAAGAAGAAAAATAACGTCTTTAATGCAAGGTGGTCGCCCAAATGGTTTTTCGCTGCGGACACAGTTCTACCAGACCTACAGCGGCGAGTTCTATTTTGCGCTGTTGGTCGTCGCTGGTATTCAAACTCAAACTCGTGTCACCTGTGTAGCAAGCCGATACTCTAACTATACCTGTCCGCTGCAGACGAACGATTACAATATAGTGTGTCACACCCACGCAGTACGAGCGTAAGGGAAGAAATGATATATGGGAAGAAAAGAATATTGTAACCTTAATACTCGCAGACAAACTGGGCAGTCTCCAGCATATATACGAAACATTTGCGTTCTACTTTGTGGTGCCGTTCCATCGTGTAAGCGTTGATTCGACATCAGCCCTTAGAGTGTAGTCCAGTAGTTACCAGTGCTGTGATATTCACTAGTGGCCCGTCTTATAGACGGATGTTGACGCTTGTCGGTCGCCTTGCACTGATAGTGCGGTATCACCACAAAAATAATGAATAACAAATAAGAACCATTGAACTCTTCCCAAGTTCTTTGAAGGAATTTCCTTTGAAGAGCTTTTGCGAGTTTTTTTGGCTATTAAAGGGATCGCAAGGCGACAAGCTATAGATGCTAGAATTGCAAATACATCTTGAAATACAATTTCCTGGTTAATTTCAACCACATCACACTTATTTGCTTTGCGATGATACGTAGAAATAAAACTATCTCTATGCTGTTGGATTTTAAAATTCTTGAGGATGTCCACGAGGCTATAAACCATGATTAAATTATTAAAATAAGACTTTCAGTAGTCGTCGGCGTAGAGTCAAAAGGTCTCAACTCCCAAAATTAGTGGTTTTGAGTTGATGATGTTTTCTAGTTCTCGTGATGATAATTCATCGTTCTAGAATGATAAAATGATGTGTAATTCATTAATTATGCGAAAAATAACAAATTATTTTCCATTTTATTGTAGCTCCATTCAGTACCATAGAAAGTTGTTTTTTGACTCTCCTGTAAAATTACCATTTTCTGAGATACAATATTTTGACTGTAGGCCAACGTAGTGTCTTCATTGAGATACATCTTTTAACTTCGTCTTAAATGTTGATGAAATTTTTTTGATCTTAAATCATAACCATGATTTATCGCAGCCTAAGATTTACTGAGCCAATGGTGGTCATCCAATAGACAATTTACTTGGGTTAACAAGAGAAAATTGAAATGTATTTTGTTATTCAGCTTTATTCGAATGTTTACCACAAAGAGAAAAAATATGATAAACAGGTTATTGAAACTCTATTTATATCATTTTTTTGGATTTTAGAGGATTTTTAGAATAATTTTTCAAGGGCACTTTCTTCTTATACTTTTGTCAACGCAGAAACAATTACTTATCAGAATGCCTCGCTATCATATTTCTCTTTCCTCTTCCTAAATTCTTGCTTTAGTGGTTTTAATCTTCGAATTATACCTAATTAAATGAATTTTTCAAATCATAGGTTCAGATCCTGTTTCATGTACCTTTCTGCCTACATATGAGGCGGATCTGAAGATTTTTTCAAGCTTCTAAAATCGGAATCACAGTTTGCGAAGAGGAGCTAAGGTGTCGAATATCTAGGGAATTTCTTCAATAGATCATTAAAAAATTGGTAGCTAAATTCGCCGATGCTCGCGCCAAATCCCTGAAACACCGGTTTGAATTTTAAGTACATCATTATTTCAATTTAGGCCTAAATATTTTTAAAATCTAAATATTTTCAAGTCCCTGAAGTGGGTCAAAGGTGTACGACCCAGCCTCATAAGGACGAAAAAAAATCTGGAATGAGGGAGGTAGAATAGGATTGTGAGTAAAACGTCGCAATTCGTGAATACAAAAAGAAGAAAAATGCTTTCAAAGACCGGATTATATCTTCAGAAAAATTACCTTTCCAATCTTGGTTTTAGCAAACATTTCGTAATTTGCGGACTTTGGATCACGACGTTGGGTCTTTATAATACCACTTAAGAATTGACCATTTGGTAACAGTTCACGTAAAGTGCGGTTCCATTTCAACCACGCATTCGTCCCCTCAATCTCGTAGTTGGTGCAGGGATAGCCGGGAGCTGCACCCTCGTACCAATTTGGATACTTCACCAGCCACTGCTCTTGAAAGTAGGAAACGAACTCGTTCACTCGCAAATCTTTGTCTTTTTTCCATTTTCGTAGGAACAGCTGCGACGCTTTCAAAAAATATTCCTAAACTTTAGCGTTCAAGAAGTCTATTTTTTGTGTACAAATATAATATGTTTTTGTAGCTTTCATATTTGCTTTCGACCGAAAGTTTTTTTTTTTTTTTTTTTTGTAACCCTCTGATTGCGTATAAAATCTTTTTTTTCTGCGTTCAAGGTATTGTCGAATGAGGTAATAATTTTCTAATGATTGGTTGAGAGAGAATTTGTGATGAAGGGAGAGACAGAATGGTGAAGTCGGATATTTTCGAAAATTTGGCGTCATTGATTGCAGTACAAACATGAAGAGGAGAGGCGTAAGGAGAGAGTGAGATGGGTATGGCCTATTCTGAGGTGGGTGAAGATGACTTCTCGTCATGAAGGGCGGTTTGCTATAGACCTAGGAATTGAAGCTAGAATAGATCGAATCTAATTAGAAGACAAGGAGGATCAGGTAACATTCTAGGGGGAAAGGATGAGAGGTTAGTAACAGGATTTGAGATAGTACGAGAAGGTTGGATCAGTTATGAAAGATTTTCGCTCCTTTATAGTAATGAATTGTCGTCTCTTCACTTCAGCAATTTCCAGGACTGTTGAGTTTCTTATTTTTCGAGTCCATCATATCTTCATGATTCCTCGGATGACCCACATTCCGAATGCCTCTAGCTGGTTGATGGAATGCTTTTTTAGTGTCCACGTCTCCACTCCATACAAAAGGATAGACCATATACGTAGCATTGCACCATTCTGTTCCTGATTGAAATGGCTAACTGTTGATCGCACCTTATCTCTTTAAATTGTATGAATCTTTGCCTAGCCTGTTCTATTCTAGCCTTGATCTCCGTATCTGGGTTCCAGTTCTGTCATACCACGGTGTCGGGGTACATATTTGAATTATGGAATTCTCTTTATGATTTCGCCATCGACGTATATTGTGGAGTATTCTGGTCCTTCTCTACTGACAATGAGTAGCATGTTTTGCTGACGTTCATCTTCAGGCCGCGCTTTCGACCTCGCGCGCTTACCGCGTCTGCAGGTCACGTGTGTTGCCCGCAATCAGTATGGTTTCATCCGCGTAGCAGATATTATCCACTATTCGGCCATTTATTTTGATGCTTACCTATCTGATATTCTGTAGGAATTTCAACAGAGGGTCGTGTTTAACATGGCACACCACTCCAAAAAAGTATGTTTTATTGTTTTTTAACGTCACAAAGGAAATGCATTAAGTTTGGTTGATACTTTCCTCCGGAGGACATAGACCTTTTTCATCCTGCTACACCCTTGTTTTGCTGACGTTCATCTTCAGGCCGCGCTTTCGACCTCGCGCGCTTACCGCATCTAAGATTGTCTGCAGGTCACGTGTGTTGCCCGCAATCAGTGTGGTTTCATCCGCGTAGCAGATATTATTCACTATTCGGCCATTTATTTTGATGCTTACCTATCTGATATTCTGAAGGAATTTCAACAGAGGGTCGTGTTTAGCATGGCACACCACTCCAAAAAAGTATGTTTTATCGTTTTTTAACGTCACAAAGGAAATGCATTAAGTTTGGTTGATACTTTCCTCCGGAGGACATAGACCTTTTTCATCCTGCTACACCCTCCACCATTATTGAAGTTTATTATACTAAATCGAGTATTTTGATTCTGACATCTGAATCTTGTCGAATTTGCCAGGTTTCTTATCTCATCAATAACTTGGATTAATTGTGCCTTCAAGTATATTGTACCAGAAAATCGATTTCACCAGAGTATAGAGAAATTTAAAATTGCGAGAAAAGACATAATTCATGATTTTCTGTTCGAACGATGCCACGATTTTGAGTAGGTTTGATGTTATTTTATTTTCGTTCGATCGGTTATTTTTCTTGTTTTTGAATAACATCGCAAAGTAAGAAAAATGAAAAGAAATGAGTAGCAAGAGACCACGCGTTGATATGCGAACGCCGTACGCCTCAGAGTCAATAAACTGCGTAAGGATTATCGAGTCGGTTACGATGTATCAGATGGACATCCTACGCTGTTCGTCTCATCATTTCGTCCAAAATTAGAATAAAATAAAAACTTAAGAACGCCCCTTTCTCAATTTTGAATCTACGCGTTACAAATATTTGTAGCTCACTTTCGTGTGTGAATGCGAGTTCCATAGTTATGAAGTCCTATTGGGAAAATTGAAGTGTTTCAAGGTTAGGTGAATGAGGTCATTACCGCATCATTCTGCCGATTATTCGATGGAATACCCCTTCGTAAGGTCTTCTCTCGTATTAGTTCGAAAATTTATTTCGAAAACTTTACGAAAGTTCAACAAACAGAAGAAATAGAATACTGATATGCTTATTGTGAATCACGTAGAGTATCAGCAGCAGATCGTCTAATCAATACTATTTAAAAAACCAATTTAAAAAAAAATATACATAAATACTTTTCTTCTCTTTTAAGTATAGAATATCGATTTTCGTCTACCAAAAAAGTGACGATAACGAGTACGAAGGTGGAGTTTTTCGTCTTGAGTAAAATTTGATTTCCAGCTTGAAACTCAATGCAAATTATTCCTCGAAACATGACTGTTTACGTTTACATTTCTGGGTGGTGCGTAATTCAATTCCGTATAGGTCGTCAAAAGTTCTACACACGTAAAACGAACTAAAGAAATAAAAAGTGCGAAACTCGGAATTGCCGCAGATATTTTTTGAAATAAGTAACTCATTTTGACGAGTTGCTAAAGAATTGAATTTCTTTTAAAAATTTTGATTTATACATCTATATTTATTTTTCTGAATTGTCAAAAAAGTAAGAAAAATTGCTACGATTCGCGCAAACTTTTTTTTTCCTTTTCCGCTAAATCAGCTAATATGTGCCCGGTAATGAATTTTATTGTCACAGTCGACATAAATTTTCGTACTTCCTTTTATTTTCTGCCTTGCTACTTGTACTGACGCCGCGCTGTCGAGTTGAAACGAATAAATTTTTTAATTTCTAGCAACAAACTACGGTGTACATCACAGCCAGGATATACTCATCTCAACATGGGGTAGGTGCAAGTAGCGAAGTACATTCGTATAGGAAGAAAGAAAAAAAGTAAAACAGTTTCGTTCATTGAAAAACTTTCCAAACTTGACGACATTGTGCCGTTCTTTATGGGCGTTCTAGCAGATTTCAAACTGTTGATTTCTGTACCGGGCAAGGGCCTCATACTTGAAAACATCGCTTATTGGGAGTGCAAAGATATTTTAAGTGGCCATTAAGGTCGCGTAAAATAAATAATGCGTGCGACAGCGAACCCCTATGAATAATCAACTTTTTTTATGATATGTTTGTATCCAAACGAAAGAGTATACTTCAAAGTGGAAGTATTATCTTTCGCTGTATGACGCAATTTGTTCTCCCTTAGAAATATAAAATACAGAGAAAGGCCGTCGAACTCGGAAAATTTCAAAAACACGCGAACAGAATTTACACAAAAGTGGAAAAATGATGAGTTGAATCCATGCTGAATTATTGTAGTGGGGAAGATAAATTGAACCAAACTGGATTCTTTTGATTACCACCGATTGTTTGAAATATCATTATATGATTTTTTTTGAGCTAATTAATCATATTCAACAGATCGTCGTGGAATAGGTCGCCCTTTTTTGAATAAAAATGACCACAATCTCGAGACTGAATTCTCAGGAGGGAAATCCAACTAGAGTATATTCTTGGAAAAGCGCCCGCGTCCAAACCGTAACGTCAACAGCGGGCGTGAAAGCACCTCTTTCGGTCATGAAACGGATGACTTCATTAGTATAGTACAGTTACTCAAAAATAAAACACCTTTTTGGGCACTTCTGAACATTAAAAATTCAGCATAAAACATTTTCGTTTTCATTTATGTACTTTGAACTTATGATTCTCTTGTACTTACTATAGTGAGTAAAAAAGTTTATTAGAACTAGTTGCTAAAAGTTTGTTTTAAAAGACGTAGAAAGATTTTTTCGGTGACATGAAAGAAAACGCGTTCTTTACGGGCCTCGCTATGCGGCACAAATTTGCGTTTTGTTTTTCAGGGAGAAAAAACGCGCCAGTTTTCTCTAGAGAATAAAACGCATTGCGCATGCGCATTGTGTACATGACAAATGTTGTTTGAATGAACCAAAAAATAGCGAGCGCCACACGAGAACAAAATAAGCGATGAATTTGCATTATATAGCGGCCTTACCACGGCTAGGCAGGGATGAAAAGCGGCTCGCAAACAGCTTAGACTTTGACTTAGGCTTGTTGTTCCATGAATTCAAACAGCTTAGCTTTTGGCTTTTGGCTCCTTTCAACAGCTTGGTGGCGAACAGCTTAGAGCTTAATTGTTTTTTTTCCCCTTTAAAATGAAATCGACTAATCAATCACATTCACACAAACGCATGTGAAGTTGTGGGCTGCAGTACTGACTACTGTCAGAAAGTAGAACTAATCCAAAATATAAATCTAGAGAAATGGGCACTTTGCATCATGGTTCTCCCGAAAAAAGGGATCATTTTCTCCTGATTGAAGAAAGAAAAAGAGATCCATCAAGTTCATTAAGCTGTTGTTCAATGACTGGCTTTTGGCTTAATGAATATCGGGAACAGCTTAGGCTTAAGCGGCTTCTAAGCTGTTCAAAAATCAGCTTAGGCTTCGACTTAAGCGATTGACGGCTTAAACTTCCATCCCTGCGGCTAGGACACTATAGACAATGGGTACGTCCATCCGCCATTTTGGTTCTGAAGGCTTAAAACGTTCATAAGAGCTTATGTTGGATTTTTTCAACATTACCCGCATTGGAAAGGAAATTTTATGGAGAGTAAATCACTCATAAAAATTTCCTTTCCAACGCGGATAATGTTGAAAAAAGCCATCGAATGACGGACGGATGTACCCATCGTCTATGGTGCCTATACCACAGCTTGGGTCGCAAGAGCGCTCGTTCAGCTATCGTTGATTTTGTTCCCTTGTGGTTAGTATACTATTTCAACATACGCTCTTATAGCCATTCTATAATGGTCACTTTCTTAGGCAGCTTCCAAAGTCGGCCACTTGCTTCGCCCACTTTCCGTCCCTACGCAAATTGGCAAAAATAACGTGTACAACAATGCAAATTGTACAGCATTAGTATCGACTAGTCTTATCAGTGACCCAAAATGGAAGTTTTCAACACATGTAGCAAAAATGAAGTGCAGCAGGGTATTGAGTTGCACCATTTTCGTTATGAAGGTGTTATATTCAAACTAAGAACAAATTTTGAAATAAAACATTTTTCGAGAATGTTTTTATACTTTTTGTAGAGTTTGTGGATTGTTAATTGACGACAAATCTGGTATAAGAAATGTAGATGAGCAGCAACTTCCAAATTTTCTTGCTCATTACCATTTTGGTCCCCTGGCCTTCCTGTCCCTTTCAGTATTTGCGGAATCAAATGTATCACACACATCAGGCGAACTTAAGAGGTACCGATCGGGGTCCCAATTGTGGGATTCCATCCTTTGAAATTCTGCACAAGCTCAAATTCATCATTCAGAGTCACAATTATTAACAACGGCTGGAGCGTACCTGGAACTGAACGAGCCTTGGCGACAGTATATCTTGTGTAAGAATAGTCTCGATCAAAAAATTTGTACCGTGTCATAGTTACTTCAAAAACACCTCACTTTTTGAGATGTTTCAATTTAAATGAGTATGTACCTGCATCAATGGGTAAATTACATGGATCCAATTTGCTTTGTCTGCCACTTTCCCTCTTGGAAACACACTCGCAAAGTTCACGAGTCCCTTTTCTGTGTGCGGCGTTTCTCACCTTGAAGAGACCATCAGAGATGACGAGCTAGAAGTAAACTTTTTCATTGGCTGTTTTTATTCTTTCATTACGATGTGATTGGCTGCTGCTGTTGACTTCTCAGACTTGAGGAGTAAAAACTGAAAATACATATTGCTCTTAACATTGTTACCCATAAAATAAACCACATTTAATGCTCCCAAATTTCACCTTCTTCTGTAAGATTGTGCAGCAAATCTTTCTTCCATTTGTAAGCTTATCTTATTTCTGTAAATATTTTAAATTTTTCCAAGTATTCATCATCAGATTTGTAGTGTTCGTCTTTTTCTCTGCTGGTACTTGGCAAAGGACAACAAAAAAACTGTTAGTATGAAAGCAAATTGTAAGAGCTGGCAAAATTATTTTAATTGACAACGCGCTAAAGAAGGGATTTTGCTGGTATGAATATGAGTAAGGGAGATGGGTTAATACGCTTTTTCATAGGAGCTTGAAGTGGTTACAGGGTCATTTCTAAATTAACTTTAATCTTAAGGGCGAAACATTGTTTGCATATGACGGTAGAAAATTTTCAAGCTAGGAAGATGATTTTTTAAGCCAACAATAGGGACGACCGACTGAGCAGCAGAGATCTTACAGCGGTAAACGAATTTCGTCATCAAAGTTTCCCTTCTATCACGGATGATCTCTATTGTTTTATGAAGTGTGAAATAAATGACAAGAAATATTTGCTTTCTTTCAAACTCGGCTAGCGGGTTTCCTTCAGCACGATGGCGGTGAACTTTACACCAGCTCACAAAGAACAAAAGATACTTACCATGAAAATGAATTTCGTTCATAATGAAAATTAATGATATTTCAGCGGCAGTTAATTTTCCTCTAGAATACCGCGTCTATTCAGAAATGAGAGAAAAACCGCCTGCCACGAGAATCTGTGTTGATGATGACTCTGACCGCGACTACAGCGTTCTTATATGCATATGAGACGCGTTCGAATGGCATCGTATGGAAAAAAACTTGTTCGATCGTACCTTTTCAAATCCTTTTAAGCACATTAATCGCCAGAACTGAGACGTACTCTCGCTTACCCAACTTGTCGTGGTTCACGATAAAATCGACTAGAAAAGCTTAAGAAAAAACATCAAGCACTGTAATGAGAATACTTGATTAAACATTGGTATGGTGTTGAAAGGCAATGAGAGTACCGCAAGATGAAAATAATTCCTATCCTCGATCGAGATAACATTTTTTTTTTTTTTGGTATTGTGTAAGACAAGCGCAACGCTATTTAAAATATTCGATGAGATTATCCCACTTTGGATTTCTGATTTGGGTGGATTTCCATCGGTCCGGTCCCTTAATGCTTGAAATGTTGAAGCCAACGAGTAATAAAAACTTTTCACCGTAATCGAGTAATCAGGATTAATAAACTTTTATGAATCCCCCTTCCCTCCTTCTTGGTTAGAAATTGTCGGAAACTTCGTTATTTTTCTGCTCGAAATAAAACGGAAGGAAGAAGAACAACATTTTTACATTTACAACGGTCGCATTAAATATATAATTCATCGATTTCGACCAGTAACTTTTGTATGGACATAGTACACAATACGTACGTATTCTTCGAATCTTGTGACTCACATCACGATACCGTAAAAGTTCATAGGCGCGCTGGTCTTCGAGATAATATATTTTAAATGTCATACAAGACCTACACAATCGATCAGTTTATCTTCAGTCGACACTCATCAGTGTTGGACGATTTTGCAAAATTTATCCCGTTGAAATGTGCAAACGGGAAGACGAGGAAATCAAAAAAGACAGGGAAAACTTTACTTGAAAAACATCAACGATGAACTTTTTCAGCGTTCTCGTTTTCGTCGTCTCGTTTCACCTTTCTATTCAATTGGATGGATGAACAGCTCTCTATTAAATTGTCGTCCTTCTACTCGCAGATAGTGCTACTACATAATACTCTTGTTTGCTCATTTCAACCATCAGGAAAACAGAAATTGTTTTCTGCATCCAAATTTTCAAGTAAGGTGCTTCGAAATTGTAATCCACACTGATAGCAAATTATAGCAGACATTCTCATGCAACGTACTCGCAACAAGACAGGAAAGTACTAAAACGGTGTTTACCAAACTTAACTACATTTTTAGTACGCATCGAGAAAAATCTGATATCTAATAAGTTTCAATTTGCGCTGAATGTACTTCAAACTGAGATAGACAATCAAAATGAATGGAGATAGTAAAAAGGTATTATAGACAGTCAAGTTTGAATGCGTAACAGATATCAATTGAACAATAAATACCTACTGAAATGAATTTTTGATTGGACAACCTTACGACTACATAAGAGAGCAAAGTATGTGTCAGCTTTTGCACAACGCGTAGAAGCAGAGGAGGAACTGTTTTTGAGTTAGTTCTCATCAGCGCTTCTATACAGCCTGTTCTAACTAACGTGACAACATGCAATCCGAGGCATTGACTACAATATTATATTACTTTGTAACCCTGAATGGTTGATGATGCGGAAGAGTGTGCCCAGGTGCGTTCACACTGAAACATTGCCAACTTCACCAACCGGTTACACTTGCGTCGCAAAGTCAACGTGACGCAACTTTTTTAACCCTTCAAAATTTGTGTACAGGTTAGTTGGAACAGACTGTAGTAAAGCATCCTTATACGGACTTGCACACACAAAGCGTAAGTGTCACTGCATGTATAGTTGACGCGTGGATTTGGAATCCAGTAGGAGCGCTAGTGGCGATGTCTAGAAGGCAATAGAAGGTGAAAATGGTATTTGTGATCATAAGATGTTGCACAAATAAAATCAACTTTACCGTCTTGAATCATGTTTTATATGAGAGAATCTAGACTCTAGAGAATTGAAGTTCTAGTTTTATCAATTACCCTTCAGATGAGTTAAACTTCAGATTTTTATAAAATTTTTCTCACGCCGTCAACTTTTCAACCAGGTCGCTTTGTTTTGCAGCAGGAGGGCGGATATTTTGCCGGAATTTCTAGAAACTGCTATCTGAGTACATTGAGCGCTTTTGATCAAGCGACTTAAACAATTTTTGGATGTTGATTGTAAAATTAAGTGCCTACATTGTTTGATCGATCACTACTACCACGGTACATGATAGAGACACAGACACAGTACCAAAATCTTGTCCGCAGGTTTGTCGCAGCGCATCAAAATTCCGCTCCGTTTGTTGTAATCTCTAGGTCTAAGTTCCCCGCACCAACGCTGTTACATTAACGTATGTACCCTGGTACGAACAATTTTTTGAAAAATTGTAAAAAATTGAAAAATTCATTTAGAAGAATGGTTCTTTCTGAAATGTATAGCTTGTAATACACTGTTTATTCGAGGCAAGTTCCAGCTTCCTACAATGATTCATTCTTTTTCTATGATTTTTCGAAAATCGCCAATTTGCCATAAGACTCCGTGTTAAACGCAAAACGTTTAAAACAAAGCACACAGCACGATCTAGGAATTTGTTGAGAAGTAACGACATATTGAGGGACAACAGTTTGTACAGTAAAGATACGCTTGTGTCCGTAAGTCTGTAATGTACTGCGACTACTACACTTGAGCCTAGGACACGAATTTATTATCAACATCCAGAATTAGTTTCACCCAACGCAACTAGTCGCTTATACCCGTCAACCCCAGACTATTGCAGCCAGAAATTTCAACTTCGGCTTTCGGCATAAATTTACAATATTGTAAAAACTCATCAGAATTCAACTGATTTTCGGCTGACCAATGTCATGAAGAAATCGGAGTCCAAATGAAATGATTAAGAGATACTTGTGGAAGATGCTCATTCTCCAGTTCCTGTTCATCTCCATTAGATTGTCGTACTACAGGCTTCTATAAGCTGAACACTGAACTGAATCAGAACTAATCTTTTTCACCGTTGTTAATCCTTTAGCAAAGCTAGTCTGTACTAGAAAGTGGAGCCGTTAAACTTGAAATATGAACACTAAAGCAGTGCATTTTCCTATTTTGCGGGAATGAGAAAAGCTAAAAAAAAAACTGAAAAAATTTGGCTCATTTTGGTTTTTGGCTGACAAAGGTTTAAATGAACCTGGCTTCCAGTTTCTTTCTTACCAGTAACAATTCAGCTCTGGATTCGGCTTCGGCTTCCAGCTGGCTGCAATATTCTGGACTAAACCCGATAAGAATTTTTGGAATTTCGTTAATCACACTGAGAATATTCGAGCCGGACAGCGCTAGTATCGCGTACAAAGGAACCGTGATAGTATTGATGGGCGGTACGAATGACGACTGATAGGTTTTCTTGAATTAAACTACATAAATCAGATATCTTGTAGAATATTCTACACTCTATGACTACAAATTTTCTTGTCTAAATTTTTCTCCTGAATATCGCTTTGTTCCCGAGTTATTTTAAGATTACTTGATGAACATTTCAATCATGGAATGGAAAATCGTCCCGATCTCGTTTTAAAGTTCGCCGATTGTAACGATCCTAGCCGGTGGCCGACTCGAATTGTACTGCTCCCTACATCTCTAGTTTGGAAATGAGGAATGTGGATCCATCGCTATTCTTTAAGAGCATTGGTTTGGTTAAGTCTCATTCAATGCTGATGGATTATCCTACTTGTTCATGCGAAAAATGTTTCAAGACACACAAAAAATATTCACCCAATAATGCAAAATAACATAGGGGTCATTTTACCGAAACCTTGATATTTCACATCCTTTTCTGGAAACCAATTGTTTCCTCCATTTTTACACTTTTTTTTATGAGAATGGTTGATGAATATGACATAGAATATATTCATGAGGTTTAACCAGCAGTAGATCTCAAAGAATGGGAAAGAAAGAAAGTTGAAAGTTTGAATGGCCACGTTCAAGGAAAAGCTAACCTCGTTGAAAGAAAGATGAACCACGTTAAAAGAAAGATGAACCACGTTGAAGGAAAGATGAACCATGTTGAAGGAAAAATGAACCACAAATCTAATTAAAAAGAAGAAAAAAATACGAATTTCCACATTAGTGATAGTCCAGAAGTATTTCATGTCACTTGATTTGTACCCCGTACACATCAAATAGTACATTCATAGATAATAATAGTAATTATCATCCCATACTCAAGATATAAATTTTATTCAACATTATTTGGAAAAAAAATGTATTAATAAATTGAATGAATAGAAAAAAAATGTAAGAAGAAACAAAAACAAAAGAAGAACAAATCTTAGAAATCACTAAAAATATATAACTTTGATTTCTTAGGCACTTAAAGACTAGTTATGAAAGAAATTTGCGCTGTAAAAATAAGGAATTACGTCGCAAAATTAGAGAATTTCATGACTGAATATCACTTAAAATTGAATGAGATTGGAAAGAAAAGAACAAATCTTACTCTACAAATATCTTTTAGGCACCTCAAGACTAGTAACAAGAAACTTTCATGGATGTGTGTTAAAAATAAGAGATTTACGTCATAAAATTAGAGAAATTCGTAACTCAATGCTAGGTACTTAAAATTTAAGTTTGATTTTTTATTATTAAAGGGTTAAATGTAAATAAGTAAAAATATATCACTAGAGTTTCAGGCACCTCAAGAATAGTAACAAAGAATATTGCATACGTGCGCTTGGATTTAAAGTCACAATTTAAAAATTTTATGACTGAATAGTACACTAGAATTATTATAACTTAGTGTGGGACATGTCAAAAAGAAAAGCCCCTCGCATAACAATTTTGGGAGGAGATATTTTGCAAACAATTTGATCGAATGCAATATTTTGAATGTCAGATTCTTTTGGGTTTTCGTAAACAAAACCAGAATTATTTTTTGTATTTTTAGGCTTGACAAACTTGACCGTGAGCTTTCCTTTCTCACCTTGGATAAACTGACCAATGAACCGACGTGTCTTTCTAATTTGCTCCCTCATTTCAAAACGGACAATCATCCAGTCACCAATGGTCACTTCTAATTCATCATCACTGACAGTGACAGGAGTGCCGGTAGTTTTGACAGCAACATTGCAACTTGAAAGATTTTTGGAAGTAGAAGTGACAGGACTACTGTTACTTTCGACAGCAGCATCGCAATTTATTAGATCTTCGAACGTAGAATCATCAGTCTTTACTGGCTCCGGTTCCTTCTCTTCTCTGATTAGGACATTCACCGGCTGAACAGCTTCAGTATCTAATTAAAAATCATAAAAGTATTTAAATAAGTTTGAAGCCAGTATGTAGCTATGTGTAATTCAGCATTACAACATACCATAACGAATATCTCGTAAAAAATAATGTTCGCACTGCGACTGACATCTGAAGCAGCTCCAAGTGTTGCAACGCAAGATATCTGGATTGGATTTTCGCCAAATAATCTGATGTATTTTCATACAACCTGAAGCAGAAAAATGGAAATGATACAGAAAAAATGTAGCCATGGATAGAAATTTGATTTTCAACCGGTCTCACCTTTGACAGTAGTCAATTTCTTTATTTCTTCCAGCAAAACGGTGTCGCGAGCTGTTGTGATTGGTATTATTTTTATTGATTTGAAACGATTATCCACAACTCTACAAAAATCATCAAAATTAGAGATGTCGGCAATTCCGTGTGCCACAATTTGATCGCACTTATTTTTCACGCGGCCTCCAATTCCATCGACCGCACCTTTACTGTGGCCACTTTCGCTATAATTCCATGAGAACAGTTTGAGTTGAGGAAACATAGGTATAATTTGACTTTTCATGACATGAAACATAGCTGAGTTACGATATTGCGATGTTGGAGAATCACTCAAAAAGTGTAATATTTCAGCATCTGCCGACACATAATCTTGTAATATTGGCTTCAGATGGGCGAGGATAGCTACAGGATCATGATGCAGATCTTGATACGCAGTGCAAAATGACTTGGGACGGGCCGATCCATTATAGACCACAACAGTATGTAGAGAAATTTGAGGTCTATTCCCGCCAAAATGTACCGCTTGAATTTCCCGATGGTACTTACAGCCATAATTTTCGGCAAAGTCGACATGAATTAGATAATCTTTCGCAGTTAAATTTTTCTTCAGATTATTTATTAGTTGGTATTGATGGCGATGGGCAGCAATATGTACCATATAGGAGGGTAGCAGGTCCGAAAATCGACTGACAACCTCTTCCGTTGTGCAATAAACTCGATTTTTTTTTGTTACTTTATAAGTATTTTTATCGCGACCGATTTCTGCCACTCTCTCCCACAAATCAAAATAACATTCTTCTTTTCCATCAAATAACTTGAAGCTTACAAATTTATCTCTACAATTATCACATTTCCTGAGCAGACAATTTTCACTAATTTCATCGCAACACATGCTCTTCTCAATGAATGTATCCACTTCTCCGTCGTCAGGCTTCTCTATTATTTTTAATTCAACAAGTCTTTTAAAAACGAGATGCATAGGCAAGTATACAAAGAATATGAAATTTAAAATGGTGGGGATTCTAGTAAGGGAAACTATCTTTGAAAAGAACGATATGATTGTGTTAGTTGTTGGCGTTGCCTCAGCTTCTGTACTTTGATGTAACGTCCCACTTTTGACCTATGTCACTAAATGCTTGCTTTTGCCACCTCTTTGCACTTCTTCTGCATATTTGGCTGTACAAGTCGTTTGACGACTGCCACAACTCAACAAAGTAAAACTTTTTGAAGAGGTCAAGAACGGGAATATCCGATTCTGAAAGTATTTTTCGCGCTAAATTCGATGCTGTTATTTCTTTTTCGTGATTCCCTTGTCATCTTTTGCAATCGTGATGTTCAGTTCTGGCGGCTCATTGTGAAGCGCATCAAACAATTAAAGGAAGTATTACAAAAAGGTGTGTCGCGCTTTGCAATGAGCCGTGGCCCTAGAAGAAAACGAGGGAATCACAAAACAGCATCGAATTCAGCGTGAAAAATACCTTCAGGATCGAATATTTTTATTCTTGACCTCTGCGAAAAATTTTACTTTCTTGGGTTGTGTAATTTTACCAGTGAGTTCCCACCTGAATGGGCTAGATTGTGGACCAAGCCAAACATTTGACGACTAAACTTTGACGGGACATGAATGCGGTTGCCGTTTGGTGTGACCTGTTCAATTCCTGAGCGTACCTGCTGTAGTTTCAAATTGTATTCTGAGTTTGCCAGTATGGTGTTTAATTTTTCGTTAGTCTCCTGTTCTGATTGTACAGTATTGTTTCTGGCGTGTTGATATTCTCTATGGGAATAACATATCCGCTGGTACGGTTATATTCTAGAGTCCAGGCAGATAACAGATTTTGGTTGTGAATTGGCTGATACATTCCAGCTGATGTGTTATATGTAGTGACGGGTACATAGTGGAGATATATAAGCGTACAGAAACTCTTGAAAATATAGTCAGTAATCTGACCGAAACTTCGAGAAAACATTTTATAAAGAACGTGAAATTAGCCAAAAAGTTTCTATCGTACAGCAAAGGTTTGTGGCCTGTGTAGACCATGAATTGCCGGGCCTTCAAAAGGTGATGGAAGTGCTTTATAGATGCAAAAATAGCTAAAAGTTCTCTTTTGTAGGTTGCGTTCTGCTCCGTTCTTGACAATTTACGCGAGAAGAATGCTTAGGGGAGGGGTTGGTGATTCATTATCTGAAGTACTGCCCCCTATTGTTGTCTGGCTTACATCTGTACACAGCACCAGCTCGGCACCTCTAACGTCCTTGGTCTACATTAACGGTGTGCTGTCATTCTTCTTGGTTATTGTTACCGGAGCTTTCAGGCGCTACTGGGTTTGTCTCCTATAAAGAATTGATCGTGCCCATAAGACGACAGAGTTGCTTGCGATGGACTGTTCTGGAAAAACGTTAATGGTCTCCATTCGACTTGGGTCTGGTTCAATTCCAACATCAGAATTCACCTTCTGTCCAAGAAATACAATTTTGGTACGATTGTATTTGTATTTTGCGAAGTTTATATCTATACCCGCTTTGTGGAGGGTGTTTAGAACTGTTTGTACCCGTTCCTCATGACCTTCCCCTTCTTCTGAAGTGATAAGGATGTCGTCGATGTAGACACACACAAAGCAGGAGGTCCCGGAACAGTTCATCTAGGAATCTCTGGAAAGTTTGAGTTGCGTTCCGAAGACCAAAAGGCATTATAAGGTACTCAAACAGTCCAAAAGGCGTATGCCACTAGAAATGCTTTTATTGAGATCAACTTATTTTTTTTCTTTCTGTACAGTAACACTGTTGATACAATATTACTGTAATGATCAACAAGCATGAATGTATTATTTTTATTCAAGTCAATTTCTTTTAATTGTAGAGGAAAAGATACAAATTTCGTATTGGCATCGCTTCTGCCCCCCGAAAAAGAAGAAAAGGAGTACAAAATATATTTTCTTGACGACAGAGTAACTTGGAAGTTGTGTATATTTTCCTACGAATTAAAATCGCGATAAAAATCTGAAGCAGAATTTCTGCATGTATACGAGTGTAGTCTATGAGTTTTACATGAATCTTGTGGAATAACTGGTGCATCGAAATTTCCTTTGAAAATACTCCCGCTGCATTAAATAGCGCTCATGTTGATGTAATATCAGTGTGGGTAATCATCGTTGCCGTTTCATCGTCGTCGTCTTATCTATGCTTTTTATTATAAAAGTGAAAACTTATGCCAAACCAGTGACAAATGCGAGGAAGTTGTTTCTGTAAAGTATAATCAGGGTGGCGCGCAAAAAGTTTGTGCACTTGGATGGCGAAAATATCATAAATAAAATTTGCATACATTTGCATGGTTACAAGTTGAAGAATTACGTTTCGAATGAGAATTATTAAGGGAATAAAGAAATGCGGGACTAATATGCCAGCACGAATGTAGAACTACTATCTGCATATGTACAAATACCTACTCGTATGTACATACGTATATACTAATACGTGCTGGCAGGAGTAAGTACGCGCACATAATATGTCATACAGTACAAGACCAAAGGCTTTTTATCAACTTTCGTGAATGGCTTTAGCAATCTGCCGCTAATTGCGACAAATTGCTCTATACATTCCTTACCACCCGCACGCCACATTACGATGGCGCATATTCTTGCCTTTTCACATTTCGTCGTCATTGTCGACGTCGCAATAAAGTGAATCTGCTATAGGATGTAACATTTTGCCAAAAAAATATACGTAGTATGACGCCGCGAATATATAATTTACGTAAGTTTTCAACGATTCTATCGTACAATCGTATCTGATTTATACACATGTACGGTGCAACTTCGAGCATAATATCGCACTCGAGAGAATATGAATTACAGCCAGACAAACACCATTAGTAACGAGATTTACTTTGGTTGTCATCAATCTTCGGGGTTTTGAACGCGTGCGAATAGGAAACTTTACCTTGTATATATTCTATACTAAAATTCTAAATGTATGGCAAGAAATTGTGGCTTTACAAATGACTCGGTATAAAATTTTACAGAGGGAATCATGAGTCGTGAGAATTATCATCATCGATCGCAATTACTCGAATAAGTTTGCTCTGCCCCCCTGCATGTGTGGTGAAGGAAAAACTGTAGCAACGTCGCTGATGCAGACTTTGTAAATCCTATAAATTCGTTTTTACGATAAATTTTTCGCCTTACTTTAAGACGTGCTCGAAGGGTTTTGTTCCATTAGTTTTACGAGTACGGATGTACTTGAGTAGGATTATGTTGGTTTCATTTTTGTTGAAGATGATGTAAATAATCTCGAAGGCGGAGTTGGTGACATTCTTCCGTCATTTTGATGATTGGCACGTCCATATTTTGAATAGTTAAAATTTTTTCTGTTACCTTGTTACATCTATTTTGGTACAATGAAATACTAATATTCTTTGTCACCTTCATTTTTGGTGTTTCAGTATGTCTGGAAGGCCAGAGAAAAGTCTGCTTTTAAATCGGCGAGGTAAGTTCTATGTAAAGAGTATCGTTGTTATACACATTATCATGTAATTATACGAGTTATGTTTAGATAGATCTAGGTTGTGAATCAACAATCTAGGTTCAGTTTTTCTGTGGGAGAGAGGAATGCGTTTCTAAAACCACTAGTATCTATAAAATATCGAGGGAGGACAAAAAATCAGACGACTCGGAAGAAAAAGCTGTTTGAAAGATTCCCATCAAATTTGCCTTGCAAAATTTTGATAGGCTGGATTTAAACGTTTGCACGGATATCCAGCCCATATACTGCATTGACTGTTTACAGAGAAATTCCATTAAAATTGATTTGTGTTTGGCCTCGGTTGGAATCGAGCACAAAATCAAAATGAGGAGCACGGAACAAAAAAATTTTGCGTTTTGAAAATTAGTGTTGGAAAGTTACTTTTTCTCAAGTACTTCTTCTTTTTTTTTTTTTTGAAGGAGGGGGAGAATGTTCGCCTCTCTTTTTAATGTTCTAGGACTTGGAGCATTATAAATATAGCTGTAGTTTTGGTGAATATTCTCTTCTTCACAATTGTAGCAAGTTTGCAATCGCGTACTGCCTTACACAACATCATCGTTAACTTTGAAACTTTGAACAATATCCAAATAAACGGAAGTGTACTCATTGACCGATCTACTCATTGAGCGTTACCAATTCTTGTAACTGGTTTGTGAGCAGCTTCAATAATCATTTCCAACTAACAGCAAGTTCATATTCCATTAATACAGAATGTTGCACATTCCAACAATTTTGGTTGACTTAATTTGTACTTCTGTGATCCCATGTCAATATTTTTGTGGGTTCAGAATTCAAAGACACGACTTCCTCACTCGACTACAAACTTAGTTTCATGACACATCATTGCCAAAAAGATTGAGAACATGATCTGCCAATGGCTTTTTGAATTTTGCTTTTTCCCATGCATTCCCTTTTTAACAGGGAACCTGTCTTATGGGGGGCTATTTGAGAAATCTGCCGTGCGCCGTCCGCCGTCCGGCGAAAAACTTAGAAAAATTTCGACCCTCGAGCCATATATGATAGGAGAGGGACTTAGAAAAATTTCGACTCTCGAGCTATATATGATAGGAGGGGGATTTAGAAAAAATTTCGACCCTCGAGCTATATATGATAGGAGAGGGACTTGGAAAAATTTCGACTCTCGAGCCATATGTGATAGGAGAGGGACTTTCGACTCTCGAGCTATAGATGATAGGAGGGGGGACTTAGAAAAAATTCGACTCTCGCGCCATATATGATAGGAGAGGGACTTGGAAAAAATTTCGAATCTGAAGCTATATATGATAGAAGAGGGACTTGGAAAACTTTTGACTCTCGAGCTATATATGATAGGGGACAAATTTTCCCAAGTCTCCCTCCTATCATAAATAGCTTGAGATTTGAGAAAAACTTGGACTTTCAAACTACATTATACTAGGTTTATTTTACGTCTAGGCCTTCTTTATACTAGCTTTATATGGGTCTAGGCTTCCTTGAATTTTCAATACCAAATCCTATTTGACTCATAAAACAGGTTCCCTGCGTTCCTTGTTCAACTTTGTTAAGGAAGCCGTCGTTTTTTTTGAGAAATTTGCCGTGCGCCGTGCGCCGCCCGCCGTCCAGCAAAAAACTTGAAAAAATTTTGATTCTCGAGCCATATTCGATAGGAGGGGGACTCAGAAAAATTTCGACTCTCGAGCTATATATGATATGAAAGGGACTTGGAACAATTTCAACTCTCCAGCTATCATATATAGCTGGAGATTCGAGAAAAATTTAGACTCTCAAACTATATTATACTAGGCTTATAGTAGGTCTAGACCCTCTTTATACTAGCTTTATCAAGGTCTAGGCTTCCTTGAATTTTCAATACCATATCCCATTTGAGTCATAAAACAGGTTCCCTGCGTTCCTCGTTTAACTTCATTAAGGAAGCCGTCGTTTTTTAGCTTCCTTTAATTGATTTCTCATTTCCGCTTTTGATGGAAATAATCTCATTTTTCAGGACAACAATTTGTAGTCGTGATCATTTCGAGTATTGGCAGGGACTGCTTTATTGAAGACTAGCGGTTGGCGACGCGCCTCCGGCGCGCCTGACCGCTAGCTGTGTGTTGAGTAGATATCTATGTTTTATAGGTATCTGTATCTTGTAGGTATGTGTGTTTTGTAGGTCGGCGCGCCTGACCGCTAGCTGTGTGTTGAGTAGATATCTGTGTTTTATAGGTATCTGTATCTTGTAGGTATGTGTGTTTTGTAGGTATCTTGGAATTCAGATGAATTTTTAAAAAAGAAACAGTGGAAAGAGTTTTGCAAAATTCACAACTATTCAGTTCAAAAATAAGAAAATAGACACCAAAAACTGCGACTGTACTTATAAAAATATATCAAAGTTCCGAGTCGCACAAAAATAAAATCACCAAATTAAATTTTTTACACACTAATTCACTTGAGAGCTGACTTAACGCGTGAAGCCTGTATTCATCGCAGCAGAATACAGACAAATCCATTGACATTTTGCCAGTCCCTAAGAAAACACACGGACAACAGGTAAAAAAAAGGGTAATTTCCGCTAGCCCATACGCAGTGCGCACCGTGTCTAGACATTGGTTCTTGTATGAGATACCGGATGTAAAATCCTTTATGTAGGTGTTTTTAAAACTGTGAATAAAATAACTTGCTTAGTATGGAAGTACAGCGAATACTGTAGTCACAAAATTTCCTCCTAAAAATCTGGAACCGGGCTCATTCGAAAGGAAATTACAGGGGCTACAATTTTTGTTCTCTTCAATTTTTCATAAAAATGAGTTATACTCGAGTTATCACAATAATTCAATTCTCGAAACTGCGCCACTCAACGCAAGTAGGTCTAACGTACATGGCAAGCTACACCACCACGTTTTTTTATATTGAAAAAAGTCATTGTTTTCGCCCTTTTTTGAAATTACTCAGCACCTCCCCGTCAAATTTTTATTTTTATGAGTCTATGTGCTGCTCTGGGATGAGGACAATATATCCTGAAAGTTTGAAAGCGATCGGCCCAGTAGTTCTCGAGTTATAAACGGACAGGACGACAGACGGACAAACTTTCTGCTTTATATATTAGAAGAATACTCGTGATATGTTGCCTTCTACTATTGACATGTTTCATGTCTTTTCTGAGACCCCCATACACTATTGAAAGATTGCGAGTACCACCCCCCCCCCCCCGATAATGGACGAGAAATTTTATAGAAAAATTTTTATACCTGGGTAGTGATTGAGAAATCTGCAAGTACCACCCCCCCCCCCCCCCCTATGTTTCACGCTAGTTTAGTATATATGCTGTATAGAAGAAAGAAGAAAGAAGAAAGAAGAAAGTAGAAACAAGAAACAAGAAACAAGAAACAAGAAACAAGAAAGAAGAGACAAGAAAGAAGAAAGAAGAAACAAGAAACAAGAAACAAGAAATAAGAAAGAAGAAAGAAGAAAGAAGAAAGAAGAAGAAAGAAAGAAGAAAGGAGAAAGAAGAAAGAAGAAAGAAGAAAGAAGAAAGAAGAAAGAACAACAAGAGAAGCACTTATGCTAAACCGAGACAGGGACAAGAGAGAGGGCAAACGAGCGGAGCGAGTGAGCCCCACAAAAGCTGATAGCTCAAAAAATATTTCTCATCCTAGATTCATAAGGCACCAAGAAAGGGGAAGAACGAGCAGAGCAAGTGAGCTCCATTAAAGGCGATACCTCAAAATATTTCTATACCAGATTCCAAAACATTTTATATTAGACTTATGCTAAACCAAGACATGGACTAAGAAAGAGGGCGAAAGGCAATACCTCAAAATATTTCTCATTCCTGACTTATGGGCGAACAAGTGGACAGGCTAGTTTAATATATATTTTTTGTAAGAGATAACAACGCTACCTATGATCTTTATTCATTTGGCTGCGCCAGAAAATCAATAATGAGGTTAGGCATACTTGAATCGTGGATGAGCCCGAAATTCTAGGCTTGTTATGTGCATGTGTGATCGTGTCAGCAATGTGTAAGTACAAATAAAAAACTTTTGAAATTAATTTTTCTATCCTCAAGATTAGCTGATCTTAAATTCAAGCTTCCTCATTGAGTCTTGTCATCTTCAGGAGTTTTTCCGCCTAGGTCGACTTAATCGGCCTTGCTTTCACTCGCTGATAATCCTCTGCCTTGAAGTTCTTCACGTAATTCATCGCGTGATAGTTTATGCAATTTCTTCATCATCATCATCATGGACAGCTTGTTGATTCATTAATAATCGACACCCTGGTAATTGGAAGTCCAATATTTCTACTCACTGGTCCCCTAGACGTGCGGATAGATCCAATTTACATCAAAGGGGGATGACGTTCCACCTGTCTCTGGATAAATACGATAATGAACAGCTACGAATAATTAAACTTTATTACTTGTAGCAAAAATTCACAATACTTGAACTTCTACACCCATCAAATACAATCACAGTAAATACGAGAGCACCATTCACAACAAGGGCTGGGAACCGAAACCAAAAACCAAAATAGTAACCGTATCCGAACCTTTATTTTTCATTCTGAAGATCTGGATCCGGGGAGGTCCGCATCTTTTTTTCTTGTCGAGATCCAGAACTCCAAAAATCCAGAAAAATTAGTTCCTCGAGATCCTGAACCCTAAAGATCCGGGTCTTCTCTTCTTTTCCGAGATCCGGAAACCGAACGATCATAATATTAATTTTTTCTCGAGATCCAAAATCCAGAAGATCTGGGTATTTTTTTCTTTTCTTGAGATCCGAAATCCGAAAGATACAAATCCTTTTTTCCTATCAATATCTAGCTGGAATCCAAAAGATCCGAATCCTTTATAATTTTTGTTGTGGATCTGAGATAGAGGATATCCTTTTGAAATAAGCTATTCGCGAAATACATCGAGTGATACGCTATCTGATGGCGGACTTTCTGATCGGAGGACTGAGACGAAAAGGTGATAGTGATGAAAAAAGTTTTGGAAAAAATTTGAGGTTGGGTTCGTTGGAGAGAAGATTTTGATGGCTACAACTTTCGGTCTGTGTACTTTTCAATAGAAATTCATGTCAAAAGAAATATAGCTGATTTTATATGTATGCATATATTTTCTGATGGTGAAAAATACTTTATCACCTTCTCGTCCAGTTTCTGTAAATTGCCATCTGCAGAGCGAACAACGTGTATTTTGCGAATAAGGATCAGAAGTTTCCTCGTGCCTTATCAATTCGTTTCGTTCGCCGTATGCCATACTCGGAGTAAGAGGCGAGTAAGAGTGATGCCGCGGGACTTTGAAATATTTTTGTACTTCTTGGACTTGTAAAATTTTTCATTTTGAATTCTTGGACTTGGAAATATTTTCAACTGTTGGACTTGGAATTATTTTCGAAATGTGGGACTTTGAAATATTTTCAACTGTTGGACTTTGATTATTTTCATATTTCTAGGACTTTGAAATATTTTCCAATTGTTGGACTTTGAAATATTTTCATAAGTGGACTTGTAAAATTTTTCATATTTTCAATTCTTGAACTATTGAAATATTTCCAAGGTTGGACTTGGAATTATTTTCCAATTTTTGGACTTTGAAATATTTTCATAAGTGGACTTGTAAAATTTTTCATATTTTCAATTCTTGAACTTTTGAAATATTTCCAAGGGTTGGACTTGGAATTATTTTCCAATTGTTGGACTTTGAAATATTTTCATAAGTGGACTTGTAAAATTTTTCATATTTTCAATTCTTGAACTTTTGAAATATTTCCAAGGGTTGGACTTGGAATTATTTTCCAATTGTTTGACTTTGAAATATTTTCAACTATGGGACTTTGAAATATTTTCAACTGTCGGACATAGAATTATTTTTAAATTGTTGGACATTGAAATATTTCAATACTTCTTGGACTTGTAAAATTTTTCATTTTTGATTGTCTCCCACAGTTGAAAAGTACGACAAAAATGAAAAATTTTACAAGTACAAGAAGATTTCAAAGTCCAACAATTGGAAAATAATTCTAAGTTCAACAGTTGAAAATATTTCCAAGTCCAAGAATTGAAAATGAAAAATTTTACAAGTCCAAGAAGTACGAAAATATTTCAAAGTCTCGCGGCATCACTCTTACTCGCCTCTTACTCCGAGTATGGCATACGGCGAACGAAACGAATTGATGAGGCACGAGGAGACTTTCGATTAGTACTTCGCACATCCTCTCGTCATTTTTGTGCCGTCATCAATCCGTTACGTGAGCGTTACATATTTTATACATATGACACAATTCTGGCATAGAAGGACAGATCCGTGTTGATGAAAAAAAATTGGTGACATTATAATCCAACATTTGTGACGCCATCAACCCCTGACGTCGCGTCGTTATTCCGTTACATCATTATCTCTAATCCTGACACCATACATTTTTGTAACATCTGATACCCGTAACGTGTGTATTCTTCATAGGAAAATTTTGGCAGATACCCTCCTCAGAGAAACATATTCGTTTGGAATTTTGCGACCATCCAGCCTCACGTAAGAAAAATTCTTGTACGAATACGACTCAATTTGAAAATGGAAAAGAAGAAAATAATATTAAGGAAAGTGAATAGTGAAAAAAGAGAAGTTGACAGATGTCAGTCTACTGGCTGATGATTTTGTCGACTTTTCATTATGTCTGAGTATGGTTCAATCCTGTTTGTAGTATTCCCGTCATCGTGATGACACAATGAGTGTAAAATAGGTAGCCCGTATTGAGCTTAGAGCCTACTGTATCCTAATTAAAACCAAAATACATCCAGTTAATAATTCAGAAACGAACGAAGTTCGAAGGGCTATACCTTAGACATTTTATTTCCTTGATTTTGGACGGGTTTCCATAATAATGAATAACTTCTCCGAGAAACCAAACATTCCACGATTACGATTTCTGGTATTACTTTCAAAAATTCTGGCAGCGCGAAAATGTGTATAAGAACAAGTGCCAATATAAGATGTTTTCTATCACCCTGTGAAGAGTTTCAGCTCGCATCGTAAAACGCTAAAGTTGCTTTTCTTTTTTCCTACATGTTTTTACAAGACTGATGAAACTCGCTGGAGTATAATGTTATACTCGTGCTAACCTCTAGGCGAAAAATATTATTTACTTCTCGTAAACAGCACGTGTTTTCATTAGATATGCGATGTTGACATTCGTAGCGGCGACAGAAGTTTAGTCGATTACCAAAACACATGTACGGTACAAATACGTACAGGGACGAGAAAATAGAAAAAAACAATAACTCGAATATAAAAGAAGGACTGGACTGAAAAAGGATAAAAAACGAATTCCGTTTCAAGAAATCACTATTTTCTGTACGTGCATCCTTTTTTACCACTTTTGTTAAATGAAGTCTGTTTGAAAATACAGTATAGCGGTTTTAAAAGGCAAGTTTAGGTGTAACTTCTTGTATCTTCCTTTTTCCACTTCGCTGCCAAGTTTTAAAAAGTTTTTGATAAGTTGCCAAAAGCTGAAAAATTTCAGGGTGTCACGCACGCAATCCTTCGCTCGTCCCTTTCGTCGCCGTAGTAGACAATCCGTCGTACTCGTGGAGGATCTGTGTGCATTGTGAGATAGTATACTTTATCGTCCGGTGACAGGGTTAAAAACTATTTATAAGTCTATTTGTATGTGTCTCTTGTCGAATATTCTAAACTTTTCGAGCACCAATAAAAATTAAATGCTGCCTGTGTCTTCACATGTAACCCCCGCTAACTTCGTTAGACTGTATTGTAAATCTTATGTAATCAAATCGACGATGAACTTTCATCATAAAACATCGGATGATAAAAGCAACGAAAAGTTCTGAAAATCGTCTTTATTCAGTTTATATTCACGACGATTTACTAGCGCCGAATGTAACATTATCAACGTTCGTGGGAGCGATTCTTCGCACGAATGAACCTTAAATTAAGAATTCATTCAGAAATAAATGAGATTTCGGAATTTATTGATCGACGGTACGGCGAATCGCCTCCAAGTAATTGAAATTTGTGATTTCGGAGATGAGCTTTCTTCTAAATATGGAAACTCAGATAAGAAATTTGTACGAGTACCTAATATAATTTAATTATAGTTTCTCCATAAACCTGTAAGGACTCCGTGGTTTTTCCTCTCCCCGCTCTTTCAAGATCGACTAAGTAGACTACTTAAATTGTTATACGTATAATGATGTGCAAGCTCTTTATGAATAGTGCGGGAGGTTTGATCACACTGATAACATGGCACGTTTGTGTGATGTGGCAGAGCTTGGATCAAACATGTTTGTTCTAATAGTACTGCTTCAACCTTTCCATCTTCAGTGGTTGTCAATGATCATACCTGTTTTGTAATTCTTTTGTCTGAACAATCTTTTTCGATTAACGAGCTTCTTGAAGATCTGAATAATGTTCTGCGAGACAAATTTTCTCTTTCTATCAATGCATCCGATTTTTCAATCGTATATTTGAGACAATTGACCTGTAATTACAGAGTGACAAAACAACTCTGGCCCATAAAATCTTTATTCGCTCTACGTTTCAAACAGATAACTGTTCTTAATCATGAGCAACCGCGTGACTAAGAACAGTTATCTACTCGAAACGTTGAACGAATAAAGATTTTATGGTGTGAAGTTTTGTCGTTTCGATTTTCAAAAATAATCGTTTATTAGTATTGTAATTACAAAATGCCTCTACCAAACCCTACGTCACTGCTTTATGGAAAGTCGTTAGGAAATCTATTACTTGTATACAAAATTAACGTATGTATATTACGATAAACAATAAGATCGCCCGACGTGCAAAATTTTGTAACTGATGGCAGGACTCATTCAAGTCGCAATATGACGACTACATCAATCATGCCCACAAGCTCAATTGTGACTAGATAAAGTCGGGGACACAGTACGGTCACATCTCAGGAACTCAACTACTAGATATGGTGTTTTTGGACCTCAAAAAGCAACAATGATCCCAGAAGAGGAATCCTTTTGCATCTTACGTGTGATTCCCACTCGCAGGAAAAATAGGAACAGTAATGAATTAAGAGCCCATCTTCTTCCCTATCTTCACCTCACTCAGCGGACTATGGAAGAGGTAGCGTTAGGAGATAAACATAAGGAAAATGACTTACAGAGGGAGGACCGTTACAGTAATTCTACGAGGAAAGAGGTCACAGACCATTCTATGGCCGCAAACCAAAATGTTACTCTTACAAAAAAGTAATTCTATGTTTCTTCAATGTGACTGCATTGATTATCATAAACGACCCATAGATAAGACTAGAAGAAAAATATGACGAAAATTGCATTTGAAGCTCACGTATCTTGGAGGACATTTTCTTTATTGGTGGTCTCGGTGTACAAAGAAAAGAAATAATCTAAATGTCAATCTGAAAGCAGGAAGACCTGTAACTTCAGATTGATATTGGATATTTACTGCCTTTTCATAAAACCAGGTCACGTATGTTACGTTACGTGTGCTATTTGTACTAAAATTCTACATATTATTCAGGCTTTCTTGTGACGTCATCACCCTTAACTACAAGAAAGAGAGACTTTTTGGCATAGCCAAATAAATGAAGATCATGTTTCATGTTTCTTATATTTTATCAGTTATCTTGAAATATTTTAGTCTAGGCTTCTACTAGGTCAAGTGCTCGTGAGATATTACTCGTTCGCCCCCTTTCTTGGTGTCGTATCAGTCTGGTATGAGAAATAGAGATAAAATATTTTGGGTCATCGCCTTTTGTGGGGATCACTCGCTCCGCTCATCCGCCCCCTTTCTTGATATCGTATAAGAATAGTATGAAAACTATTTTAAGCTATCAGCTTTTTTCGCTCCGCTCGTTCGCCCTCTTTCTTCGTGTCGTATAAGAATGGTATGAGAAATATTTTGAGCTATCAGCTTTTGTCGCTCCGGTCGGTCGCCCCTTTTATTGGTGTTGCATACGAGAGTTATCAGCTCCTGGGGGGCTCACACTCGCTCCGATCGTTCGCTCTCTGTCTTGATTTAGCACAAGTCTGATGTTATAAAATAATTTGGGCTATCGCCTTTTGTGGGGCTCACTCGCTCCGCTTGTTTGCCTCCTTTCTTCGTGTCGTGTACAAGAATGGTATGAGAAATATTTTGAACTATCAACTTTTGTGGGGCTCACTCACGGAAGCTTTTGTAGGGCTCACTCGGTTTAGCAGAAGTCTGATATAAAAATATGTTGGGCTTTTCGCCTTTTGCGATTCTTGGTGTTGTACAAGAATGGTATGAGAGGTATTTTGAGCTATCCTACAGGTATAGATTTACACGCGCACGCGGGGTGTACTCGCGAATTTCTGAATCACCCATGTGGTATAGATGTGCACCCGCACTCCACCATGGAGGACTGGTGGCGCTTCACATGCGACACGAGCGATACTATGGCTCCAGAGTCAATATTTTTCCAAGTCTAAATTCTTTATTAGGGTAGGTCAGTTTTCACCGGACACCGTACGGCGCACGGCAGATTTTTTGAAATAACCCCCGTAGAACAGTTCCCTCGTTAAAAACGTGCCTGTAACCATTTCTATTCGGGTCAGTCAGAACATCAATTGTGGTCCGTAAAAATGATATTTTTCCTCGTAGTTTTTTCCAAGTTTCGGAAAAATAGGGTCTAGCGCCACTTTATCTCATTTACTGAATACTACGAAATAATTTTTACTTCTAAATCTCATTTAAAAGGTATCTATATGCAAAGTCTGCACCTACTTTTCGACGACACATCGAGGAAATGAATCCGTTATAATATTAGGGAGAGAATCAGAATTTTTATCTACACAACAATGTACAGTCGATCAAAATACTTAGCCGAAGGATTTGCCCATAAAAATAGCGTCTAGTTACGTCGCGCCATACTGCCTACTATCAAGGATAAATTATATACAAACGCGTGATTTTATTGCTACAAGTATTGATCCGTATAAAAAAGTGAATAAATAAAATTCTGTTGGGAGATTTTCTCTCAGACGAATGCAGTTTTAATGGTTGAATGGAGAATTTTCGAATCGTTTCCACGAACAGGAAAAATAATTACGCTATCGTTCTCCTTAAATTAAACGTCAAGCAGAATAAATCCTATTTTTATCTTTTTCTATAAAAATTGATATTAAATTCGTTGCAAGATATTGCAGATTAAAGGTCGTAGGCGAGCCAGTGACGTCATTGAATGATACTCCCACAAAAAATATAATCACGGCATTTTTTCTCTGTACGTTGGACGACCGGATGAAAATAATATAGAAAATAGTCAATTGTTCGTAAAAAATTAATTTAAATTTAGCCTTCGATTCTGAAACTCGAAAAAAAAAAGATTCTATATAATGAATGATATTAGAAAGTGACTCTGGTAAAAATATCATCACTATCATTTTTCCATCAGGGTTACGACATGTATCATGAAATTGACGTTTTCAATGTTTCCTTGTCCTTTCTCTTATCCCACACTTTTTCTGCTTCTATGATGCAACTACGAGTGTACCTAGTCATTTAAAAGCGTACGTGCAAATTAAACTTTGGAGACCATGCAGTGCCTTCTCAAATGCTCTACTTTGAAATTGACCGTCTTTTACGCATATACATGGTGGCAAAAATTATCAAGAGCGACGAGTGTTTTCTGTATGAGTATTCTTTGTTAGATTTGTGTTGGAGCAGTCTGCAGTAAAGTCGCACCTAAGCGACTTGATGCTTACGTATCTAATTTTATTGATTCATCGTGTGCTCTGATTCTCCATTCCAAGCTCGATGAGGAAAGATCTTCTCAAAAACTTTCTCTGATGGCCGGGAGGTGATCCGACAAGCGCTGTCAAGTCAAGGAGCGCGAAACCATTGCCAATCGTTCGGAGTATCCTTCTACAGACCCTCGGTGTCTCAAATGCTCTCTTTCCACGGATTACAGTTTGAGGAAGGGAGAGCATATAATATAATAATATTGGAAACCAGGGCATCCCTAGCCTTAGTGATTCCTGGACGTTACAACGTTTCTCCCGAGGTCTCTGGCGGCACCCTGAGATTATTATACTTGGGAACCGCAGCTAGTCCTGGAATATTTTAGATTACAACCTCCAACAACACTTCCGAATCGTATACAATTAGCTAAAACGCTCATCACCTTGCTTGCCCTAACGACAGACCATGGAGTGCAAATACTCTTCAATATTGGTGTCACTTACATCAGATTCTTATTAAGACGTATTGAACGAATAAAAACCTATGGACTTAAAAAGCCACAGCCTTGTGAGCAGCCACAAATTTGTGTAGCATATTCCTTACTGCAATATCTCGAGATCAAAAAACCCAGGAGAGATATGGAGCTACCCTTCATAATCTCCAGTTTCTCAACAAACCCTTGGACGATGGTCCAGTTTTTCGAGATTATTTTGTATCCTGTTCTCATTTTTAGAAAGCAGTGAGCCAGCACAGATCGACACTTTAAATCGATGTTGATTCGTTGTGCTGAAATTTCGAATCTAAGTACAACATTTCCGATGATTAGGTATAAAAAAAAGTCGACCTCGGTATAGATCTTATAGATTTCGTGTTGTTTCTTTTTTTAGAAAGTACCCATGTGTGATACACATCTTCTAGGTTTTCAATCATCCATGCACATTCCATGATTGTATTTCAAGTCTTACGTCAATCTGACTTCTTCCCTGTAAATTATGTCAAAATGATTTCACTTTCGCAAAACATTCTGCGATTATTATCGTTTACAAACATTTTACGAAAGACCATTTCGATGCATAGTTGAGTCTAAAAATTCCATGATGTAGTAAACGGTAAGCTATGACAGTTGTTGTAAGTGTGGTACCTATACCAAAATCATACACAATTGTTTGGATTCTGTTTTGTATACATATTTGACTATTCGTAGCAAGTTAGTTGTGATTCTAAAATGAACAACACTACCGGACTAGGCCTACTACGCTCGTTTTTTTCTTTCGATTGTCGTTTGAAGGATTGAGAAAGATTCAAAGCGATACTCGTCGCATTAGTGAAATGTGAAGACGAATGTCGTCGTCATGTGCTACTATGAAGTTGATAATTTTTTGCATTTTTCAATACTTTCTAGAAGTGAATGAAAGTAAATCAAAAACGTTTTCAAAATACCTCTATTACTTTTTAAGATGTGATGGCTGCGCGCCTTAATTATTTGTTTTTTTTTTCGATTTGATTATAACAATGCTCTTTTCTTTGATCACAGCGATTATCATTCACCATAACTCACAATATCTAGGATAATATTCAATCGAAAATTGACACAAGAGTAACATTATGTCGTTTAGAAGTGTTTTGTAGTGTAAATTTGATTTCCATCTACAATTTGTTTTACCGTTCTTCGATCTCGCTGCATTTGTAATAATGCCTGACAGTAGTGACCAGGATGACGATCAGCAACAAGGTCAGGGCCCGCGCCGAAACCAACACCAAGGCAACCCCGCGGGACTGCTTCTGTGTTGTATTTTATGCTGCTGTTGCATAATAGTCATTATTGTCCTTATTATGGCTGCTGGAATTATTTTATTCCAATGGTTTGTCGACAACTCCGGAGATGATTATGACTATCACCACTACCATCATCACCGCCATAATAATCCTGACGATTACCGAGATGATATACGCCATGGCCGCGACTGAGAAATAAAGGATTGGTTCTGAGGAGTTATAGAAAAATCCCGATGCTTTCATTCGTTATAAAAACGTCCAGTCCAATAAAATATGACCATATCCATGATCAAACAATTAAATTATCCATCGTTTGGATGAGCAAAGTAACTACCAAAGCTTGTTTCATTTTACTTTGATTCTGGATATTACTAATAACTTGTACGAAAGTATTTATACCGGTGAACAATTGAAAATTTTATACGTGCAACGAAGTGAATCCTCATTATACAGACCGCAATAAAATCACTCAGGACGTACAAGAGTAAGACTGCAAACTTTCTCTCGTTATGATTGGAAAAATCTCGATTCGTCCGCCTGTTATGAGAAAACTGACTTGACCGTTTTCTAGTTCCGTTTAGTGACATCCTATCATCTAGCAGATTCCGTCCTCCTAGTAAATCGTGATTTCTGAATATGAGCCTAATCTTTTGTGGTTTTTCATAATATATTAAATTTTTTTGTATTTTTATAGTCTTTTGACAATTTTTGGTTTTCAAAACATGGGAGACAAAGATCAACGAATGCTGACTGCAAACGACTAAAAATTTTGTGCACGAGCCCTGTCTCACTGAAATGAATAGGGGTCTAATATTTCGTGAGATGTTCGAGAGATGTTGAATTTTTCATCAATCTTTTCTCAACCTTCATTGGATACAGAATAATAATCACTGTTCGTGATTGTATCGAGTCATGAGCGACTCCTACAAATAGCATATCAGATCCGGCTTGCAAAGTGAGGTCAAAACAGGGGAAGTATGTGACTAGAGCTGTCTATGAGTGCAGATGTTCACAAGGAATCATATAGAAGAGGCCCGAGCGGGAATCGAACCCGCAACTTCTCGTTTTCATGACGAGTGCGGTAACCACTACGCTACCAGGCCGTAAGTTTAGATCATCATATCTCGCTTTCAGATGGAAGTTCAACCTGATGAATGAGAGTGTCCGAGGACCACACTACATTAGGCTGTTGTAAACGGACACTTTAAAGCCGGAACTGCGAATCCCTGGAGAGCGACGTGATAAAAGATGTTGATAAGTGCGGATGTTTCCCCCTCCAGGGATTCGCGGTTCTGGCTTTGAAATGTGCGTTTACAACAGTCTAATGTATTGTGATTCTCGGATCCTTCATTCATCAAGTTGAACTTCCATCTGAAGGCGAAATATTATGATCTAATCTTACGGCCTGGTAGCGTAGTGGTTACCGCGAAATATGAGGATCTAATCTCAGGGCCTGGGAGTGTTATGAAGACGAGAGGTCGCGGATTCGATTCCCGCTCGGGCCAGGAGATTTTTGACATGTTTCATGTCTTTAGTCTCCTGTTTAAAAATTCGCGAGTACACCCCCCCCCCCCCTCGTCAAGAGAGACCGTGCGCGTGCAAACCTCTACCCGATAAGTGATTCAGAAATTTGCGAGTACACCCTGCGTGTGCGTGCATGTGTGCGTGGGTGTGGGTTGCTTATGCATTTAATTTTGTTTCCACCAACACCGGACTCAAATCTTTCAGGTATAATTTCAGTGTTGGAAGGATCCCCTCGGTGAACCCCGTCTTCTACTCGGCAACTGCCAAGCTGTAGTGTCCCCGGTCATGCAAAACGTTAGAACACACAAAAACAACCTTAGATATAGTAGATCGTTGTTGGAGTCTCTTCATCTTCTTCTTTCGTCAGAGACGATCTTCCTCTTCTTCCTGCACATCTGGATGTGGATGTACACAAGTGTTGAGTAAGCCATAGCGTGGTTCTGCATTTGCCTATTCCATTTCTGATCCATCTTCTTCTTCATGTCGGTGGCAGCAAATGCAGAAACCTGGTTCTATGCTTCTTCGGAACCTACCATGGTGGATACCAGGCTACTTGGAACAAGCGCTTCATCTACCGCGATGACTAAGCTTGTCCCGTTCATGCCTCCTCTCCTCACACTGCCATCATCAGTGCAAACACGTTGCCTACTCAACTATCCTTAATTTCTCGTCAAGACACTCGTTGAAGCCGCCATGGTCGCTTAACACCTGCGTCAGTTGAAAGCTCAACTGACCATGGACTCGGTTCGTCCACTCATGAAGGTCGCATATTGACACACAGATTGTCCTTTAATCAACTCGCTTTGGGCAACACTTGCTCTCCAAGCAAGGAGCGCGTGGTCTCTCGCTTGACCCGTAAAGCCTCTTCATTGGTCGGCGTCTTCTTTTTTGCTTTGAACACCAGCGCTCGCTCCTCAGAAAGGGCACTCGCTGCTCTTCGTTGGACCTTTACCATCTTTCTCCTTCTGTATGGTGTCTTCATTGAGTCGGCCCATACTGGGGCGCCATATAGGAGGATCGACAAGGCGATACTCATCATGATCCTTCTTCTTGCTTCTCTCGGCCCTTCATCAGGCGGCTTAAACATGCAACTACTTGTCTTTTCCATTGCCATCAGGAAAAGGTGCCCGAAGCTCAGCGTTGAGTCAAACCAGATGCCTAAGTACTTCATCACTTTCCTGGTATCAATTTACACACTCTGCAGGCAAAAGGTGGGTTGACTGAACTTTCGATGGGTTGTGAATAAAATAACCTCCGTCTTGCCTACTGCAAGTTCTAGTACAAAAATTTCGATTCCCATAATATATGATAGGAAAAGGACTTGAAAGAAAATTTCGACCCTCGAGCAATAATGCATGGTAGGAAAGGGACTAGTCAACATTTTCACTTTTAGGCTATGTATACTATGATACAAGGGACTCGGAAAAACTCAAGACTCTTCAAGATTCTAATTTCAATTCTCAATACTTCGACTCATAGAACAGGTTCCCTGCTGCATTCCTTGTTCAACTTCATTGAGGAGTTTTTTGAAGCCCCAGTCAAGGTCATTGATGATACCCAGGCGTCTCATGAATTATACGTGTACATCTCCAAATGGTTTTCAAGATCAAAGAAAAAAAAAAGAAGCGTGGAACAAAAGAAAAAGATGGGACAGTGATACAATATTATAATTTTTAGAAATGAACATCGCTGGTATGAAAGGAGTAGGTTGAAGGAAGTTCTTCCTTTTCATCGGACCTAAAATAATTTTACTGTGTACTCTTTATTAGACAACTATAAGTTCGTAATTTAGGCTGATAAGTAAATAAATAAATACCTTTAAAATAGATTTTACAAGAGAAACCAAATATTACAGCAGTCGTCGTTGGATTGGAAAGAACCTCCTATGTGCCATTTTTTGAGAAATGCACTTTTTTATATGGTTGGATGCGGAATTTCAAGGCGCATCGACTGGAAAAATCCCCTATGTGCTAAGTTCAAAATTACGCCGGTAGGAGCGGTTTTGAATACCTCCTATGTCAGAGCAAACCTCTTATATGCAATATTTAGGGCCAGGAATTCCTCCTATGTGCATTTATCGCCCAATACCGCCGTATTTTAGAAAATTTAGAAAATTTTTTGTTACTACTGTATCAAAGAAGCTTTTCACATTTAATGAGACGTTTCCAAAGAATTTTGGCCTTCTTTTCACAAAATAATCAGTTTTTTGCTTCTTCTGTAAAATTTTATTTTTGCCACATAGGAGGTTTTTTCCCATCCAACGACGAGCTGTTGAATCACTGCCATCAGCGCCTAATTTTTCCAAGTTTTACATTTTTATTCGCAGTCAAGTTTCGAGCGTATTTTGTTCTTTCCCATAATTACAAACATGTTATGGACCAGCGTTTTACCCGACTGTAAGCTTCGATTTCACTTTATTCTACGTATATAATGTTTTTAATTACGAGACAAATTGAACACGCTTCCGCATATAAATCACGATACTATACTAGACCTATCGGAATGGCTCAGACGAGCCCGTGATTCGAAGGGAAAAACTCGGGAAGGATACTACAATGAAAATTTATGGAATCGTGTTCACTCACAGTAAAAGTTTATTTCGAACTCTGCGTTGTCAACGTTTATCGCGGGCAGATTTACGAGTTTCAGATGGCAATGAAAGGAAGAATAGAATGCTAACGAAAAAAAAAAAGAAAAAAAGAAATTGTCGTCCTTTGCGTTTTACAAGAATTTCCTTAGACAGAGCCAACTTGTTCATATTTATAACGTATACGTTGTAGTTGCATGCAGCAAAATTGATCCCGAATATAATTCTTTATTGTGTATTGTCATCGATCTAATAAATCCTGATAAATGTTAGCTCTATACCTAGTATAAATGCGTTCATTACTATCTGTACTAGTAATCACTTTTTCAACCAATGCACACTCAACTAAAGAAAAGCCAATACCGGCCCACCGTTTGTGTAAGATTGGAATTAAATTTTTGATTTCTCAAGAATTTAGGTATACATATAAGAATAATTTCGCGATGATACCTATAAAAGAACATTTTCCTGAGACCATGAAAGAAAATGGCCGATACCGTGACATAGGCCTCATCCGTAGAATAAGCTCATAAAATTGTTCCACACCTTTCCCCAAATAGGAAAATACCTATTACAAATATGCAGCTCATTGGTTCTTCCTATTTGAGGATTAGCCATACTAGTGACCAAAAAACTGATCATTCCTCGCGAGTTTCCAAGTTTTTGACGATCATGTGTAAGTTTTGATCCAATTTTTTCATCAGTGTTTGCCATTGTGCTCTTTTCAAATAGGACTCAATGAGATCGAAGGGAAATACCGTAATCAGATTATACATACTTACTTTTGATTTATGCAAGGAAAGAAGTACAAACGACTGAGACCAACAGCACCAAGAAACATCTCATTAGAGAGCGAAAATCTCCATGTTGATAAATACATAGCAAGTTTTTAACAACTCACAGTACGCGACCTTCCAACAATTTTGGAAATAGTCACGATTTTTTTGTCAATTTAGAAACAATTCAAAACAACTCGCTAGATTAAAAACGGACGCATCACTAGTAAACCTTCCGCTTTCAAATTATCATGAATACAACAATACAATCGACTGACGAGAGAAGAAAATAACAGAAAAACTCAAATAAAATATTGAAGACTTAACTGATATAAAGTTTCAAGCATTGACTAAGGTATATAAGAGACGATAAAACGAAGAGAATTTGTTGTAAACTCGTTACAACCCGGATTGTTCTGTTGTATAGTAGATTATCTAATTATTAAATGCTCCACACTTCTTCGTGACAAGTAGGATAGTGCGCGAAAAGATGAGTTTTTTGCATATTGGTACACCTTACCCGTATTTTGTATTTTTAATTACAGCTGGAGCACGAAACGTTGAATAATTCAAAAGGTTAACTAAATGCGATTTGCTAAAGGTTGGTTCGTTACCTTTTCTTTCTCGATTCTCATAAGTTGGTGTATATATACCTACTCAAAGGATTTCTGTAGTATACCGGCTCTGTATCACTTTCACACTTCTACACAATGCTTTTTCTCGCGACAGCTTTTAAAGCTGCTCGAAAAGAGCGTAACGTATCGACGCGACGCATTTGAAAGATACGCTTAGCATTATATCGTTGTCCATTAATGAAGTGTTCTACGAATGAACTTACGTGCTGTATGAGTAATGTGAATAATACTTTATTGTTCGTCACTCAGCCTCTAATTAATGAGTAATGACACAGAAACTTATACTTACTAACGCACATCCCGTCTTATTCAAAAAAGTTACGTTCCACTCCCTAGGATAACTTCATCTGTCAAAAAATTAGAGATGAATTAGAGAGAAATTCTTCAAACATTTTTGTAAAACTCAACAATTCCTCTACAAGCGAGATTTCTGTTTTTTTTAGGGGGGGGGGGGGACTCCTTGATCAGTCTTCGAGTGAATTATACTTGTAATCCTTTCCTGTAAATTTCTTGTGAGAGATTTGTACATAAAATATTAGTCTCTTCAACAGACTCAAATATTTCATTTTTACTGACAGTTCCCAATTCAACTTGCATGTTGCATGACAATCACAAAGACTCAAGATTAGAAATAAACGTTGAGAGTTGGAGTCTATTTGCATAATAGAATAAGAACGATCAATATAATATAGATGCTCATTGATCTCATTTCCGCCGTGTATGACTGTACAAAGAAAGAAAATTCTGTTTGTTGTACCCTAGCGAAACTAGCGGAATAATTTGAATCATGAATCAGGTGTGAGCTGAATTGCTGTGTTTCTTTTAGCTCTAAGCCTGAGCTCTTGTTTTTTTTTTGTCTGTTTTGGCCTTCTCCCTCTCCGAATTTTGAAAGAAGAGGCCTAAATCTACAATTCTCCCCCGCCATTTTGATTTTCGGACTAAAATCTGGTTTAATTGTCTATAGCACGTTTGTACTAGATTTTTTTGCTGTTGTTTTCGTCAGTATTGATCTCATTCCCTTTCAACCTTTTTTAGGGGGGGGGGAGGGGGGGGAGGGCTGTGTACATACTATCGACCAAAATAAATGGAAATATATGTGCTAGGTTATGCTTCTTCGTTTTAACAGGGAACCTATTTTATGGGCGGCTTTTTGACAAATCTGCCATGCGCCGTCCAACAAAAAACTTGGAAAAAATTTCGACTCCTAAGCTATATTATCATGACAGGAGGGGACTATTTCTACTCTCGAGCCATATATGATAGGAGAGGGAATTGGAAAAAATTTGGACTCTCGAGCTATATATGATAGGAGGGCGACTTGGAAAAATATCGACTCTCGAGCCATATATGATGGAAGGGGAACCTGTTTTATGGTGGGTTTTTTGAGAAATTTGGTGTGCGCCGTTCAGCAAAAAACTGGGAAAAATTTCGACTCTCGAGCTATATAATTATGATAGGAGGGGACCTTGGAAAAACGACAGCTTCCTTAACGAAGTTAAACGAGGAACGCAGGGAACCTGTTTTATGAGTTAAATGGGATATGGTATTGAAAATTCAAGGAAGCCTAGACCTGGATAAAGCTAGTATAAAGAAGGCCTAGACCTACTATAAGCCTAGTATAATATAGTTTGAGAGTCTAAATTTTTCTCGAATTTCCAGCTATATATGATAGCTCGAGAGTTGAAATTTTTCCAAGTCCCCCCTCCCCCCCGCTTATCATGTATGGCTCGAGAGTCGAAATTTCTCCAAGTCCCCTCCCCCTATCATATATGGCTCAAGAGTTGAAATTTTTCCAAGTCGCCCCCCCCCCCCATCATATATAGCTCGAGAGTTGAAATTTTTCCAAGTCCCTTTCATATCATATATGGCTCGAGAGTCGAAATTTTTCCAAGTCGCTCCCGCCTATCATATATAGCTCGAGAGTCGAAATTTTCCTAAATCCCCCTCCCATCACATACAGCTTGAAAATCGAAATTTTTACAAGTCCCCTTCCTATCATACATAACTCGAGAGTCGAGATTTCTCCTCCTCCCATCACATATAGCATGAGAAACTATATTTTTACAAGTCCCCTTCATAACATATGTAGCTCGAGAATCGAAATTTTTCCAAGTCGCCCCCCCCCCCCTATCATATATGGCTTGAGAGTCGAAATATTTCCAAGTCGCCCCCCTATCATATATAGCTCGAGAGTTGAAATTTTTCCAAGTCCCTCCCCTATCATATATAGCTCGAGAGTCGAAATTTTTCCAACTCCCCCCCCCCTCCTATCATATATAGCTCGAGAGTTGAAATTTTTCCAAGTCGCCCTCCCTATCATATATGGCTCGAGAGTCGAAATTTTTCCAAGTCGCCCCCTCCCCCATCTTATATAGCTCGAGAGTTGAAATTTTTCCAAGTCCCTCTCCTATCATATATAGCTCGAGAGTCGAAATTTTTCCAAGTCCCCCCCCCCCCTATCATATATAGCTCGAGAGTTGAATCTTTTCCATGTCTCTTTCATGTCATATATGGCTCGAGATTCGAAATTTTCCTAAATCCCCCTCCCATCACATATAGCTTGAGAATCAAAATTTTTACAAGTCCCCTTCCTATCATACATAGCTCGAGAGTCGAAATTTTTCCTCCTCCCATCACATATAGCTTGAGAATCTAAATTTTTTCATGTCCCCTTCATATCATATGTAGCTCGAGAGTCGAAATTTTTCCAAGTCGACCCCCCCCCCCCCATCATATATAGCTCGAGAGTTGAAATTTTTCCAAGTCCCTTTCATATCATATATAGCTCGAGAGTCGAAATTTTTCCAAGTCGCCCCTCCCCTATCATATATAGCTCGAGAGTTGAAATTTTTTCTAGTCCCCCCGCCCCCCTATCATATAATATAGCTCGAGAGTCGAAATTTTCCTAAATCCCCCTCCCATCACATATAGCTTGAGAATCGACATTTTTACAAGTCCCCTTTCTATCATACGTGGCTCGAGAGTCGAAATTTTTTCTCCTCCCATCACATATAGCTTGAGAATCTACATTTTTTCAAGTCCCCTTCATATCATATGTAGCTCGAGAGTCGAAATGTTTCCAAGTCGCCCCCCCCCTATCATATATAGCTCGAGAGTCGAAATTTTTCCAAGTCGCCCCTCCCCTATCATATATAGCTCGAGAGTTGAAATTTTTTCTAGTCCCCCCCCCCCTATCATATAATATAGCTCGAGAGTCGAAATTTTCCTAAATCCCCCTCCCATCACATATAGCTTGAGAATCGACATTTTTACAAGTCCCCTCCCTATCATATATGGCTCGAGAGTCGACATTTTTCCAAGTCGCCCCCCCCCCCCCTATCATATATAGCTCGAGAGTTGAAATTTTTCCTTGTCCCTCTCCTATCATATATGGCTCGAGAGTCGAAATTTTCCTAAATCCCCCTCCCATCACATATAGCTTGAGAATCAAAATTTTTACAAGTCCCCTTCCTATCATACATAGCTCGAGAGTCGAAATTTTTTCTCCTCCCATCACATATAGCTTGAGAATCTAAATTTTTTCAAGTCCCCTTCATATCATATGTAGCTCGAGAGTCGAAATGTTTCCAAGTCGCCCCCCCCCCTATCATATATAGCTCGAGAGTTGAAATTTTTCCAAGTCCCTTTCATATCATATATAGCTCGAGAGTCGAAATTTTTCCAAGTCGCCCCTCCCCTATCATATATAGCTCGAGAGTTGAAATTTTTTCTAGTCCCCCCCCCCTATCATATAATATAGCTCGAGAGTCGAAATTTTCCTAAATCCCCCTCCCATCACATATAGCTTGAGAATCGACATTTTTACAAGTCCCCTTCCTATCATACGTGGCTCGAGAGTCGAAATTTTTCCCCCTCCTATCATATATAGCGCGATAGTCGAAATTTTACCATAGACCCCTCCTATCATATATGGCTCGAGAGTCGAAATTTTTTCTCCTCCCATCACATATAGCTTGAGAATCTAAATTTTTTCAAGTCCCCTTCATATCATATGTAGCTCGAGAGTCGAAATTTTTCCAAGTCCATCTCCTATCATACATGGCTCGAGAATCGAAATTTTTCCAAGTCCCCATCCTATCATACATAGCTCGAGAGTCGAAATTTTTACCCCTCCTATCATATATAGCGCGATGGTCGAAATTTTACCAAGTCCCCCTCCTATCATATATGGCTCGAGAATCGAAATTTTTCCAACTCCCCCTCCCATCACATAATCTTGAGAGTCGAAATTTTTCCAAGTCGCCCCCTCCCCTATCTTATATAGCTCGAGAGTTGAAATTTTTCCTTGTCCCTCTCCTATCATATATAGCTCGAGAGTCGAAATTTTTCCAAGTCCCCCCCCCCCTATCATATATAGCTCGAGAGTTGAATTTTTTCCATGTCCCTTTCATGTCATATATGGCTCGAGAGTCGAAATTTTCCTAAATCCCCCTCCCATCACATATAGCTTGAGAATCAAAATTTTTACAAGTCCCCTTCCTATCATACATAGCTCGAGAGTCGAAATTTTTCCTCCTCCCATCACATATAGCTTCAGAATCTAAATTTTTTCAAGTCCCCTTCATATCATATGTAGCTCGAGAGTCGAAATTTTTCCAAGTCGCCCCCCCTATCATATATAGCTCGAGAGTTGAAATTTTTCCAAGTCCTTCTCCTATCATACATGGCTCGAGAATCGAAATTTTTCCAAGTCCCCATCCTATCATACATAGCTCGAGAGTCGAAATTTTTACCCCTCCTATCATATATAGCGCGATGGTCGAAATTTTACCAAGTCCCCCTCCTATCATATATGGCTCGAGAATCGAAATTTTTCCAACTCCCCCTCCCATCACATAATCTTGAGAGTTGAAATTTTTCCAAGTCGCCCTCCCTATCATATATGGCTCGAGAGTCGAAATTTTTCCAAGTCGCCCCCTCCCCTATCTTATATAGCTCGAGAGTTGAAATTTTTCCTTGTCCCTCTCCTATCATATATAGCTCGAGAGTCGAAATTTTTCCAAGTCCCCCCCCCCCTATCATATATAGCTCGAGAGTTGAATTTTTTCCATGTCCCTTTCATGTCATATATGGCTCGAGAGTCGAAATTTTCCTAAATCCCCCTCCCATCACATATAGCTTGAGAATCAAAATTTTTACAAGTCCCCTTCCTATCATACATAGCTCGAGAGTCGAAATTTTTCCTCCTCCCATCACATATAGCTTCAGAATCTAAATTTTTTCAAGTCCCCTTCATATCATATGTAGCTCGAGAGTCGAAATTTTTCCAAGTCGCCCCCCCCTATCATATATAGCTCGAGAGTTGAAATTTTTCCAAGTCCCTTTCATATCATATATAGCTCGAGAGTCGAAATTTTTCCAAGTCGCCCCCCTCCCTATCATATATAGCTCGAGAGTTGAAATTTTTCCTAGTCCCCCCCCCCCTATCATATAATATAGCTCGAGAGTCGAAATTTTCCTAAATCCCCCTCCCATCACATATAGCTTGAGAATCGAAATTTTTACAAGTCCCCTTCCTATCATACGTAGCTCGAGAGTCGAAATTTTTCCCCCTCCTATCATATATAGGGCGATAGTCGAAATTTTACCATATCCCCCTCCTATCATATATGGCTCGAGAGTCGAAATTTTTTCTCCTCCCATCACATATAGCTTGAGAATCTAAATTTTTTCAAGTCCTCTTCATATCATATGTAGCTCGAGAGTCGAAATTTTTCCAAGTCCTTCTCCTATCATACATGGCTCCAGAATCGAAATTTTTCCAAGTCCCCATCCTATCATACATAGCTCGAGAGTCGAAATTTTTACCCCTCCTATCATATATAGCGCGATGGTCGAAATTTTACCAAGTCCCCCTCCTATCATATATGGCTCGAGAATCGAAATTTTTCCAACTCCCCCTCCCATCACATAAGCTTGAGAATCGAAATTTTTCCAAGTTTTTTGCTGGAGGGCGGACGGCGCACGGCGGACGACAAATTCCTCAAAAAGACCTCCATAAAACAGGTTGCCTGTTGAAATTTCGACTCTCGAGCTATATATAAGGTGACAGGCACTTGGAAAAATGTCGATTCTCAAGCTATATGTGATGTGAGGGGGAAAAATTTCGACTCTCGAGTCATATATGATAAGAGAGGGACTTAATTCGAGAAAAATCTAGACTTTCAAACTGTATTATACTAGGCTTATAGTAGGTCTAGGCCTTCTTTATACTAGCTTTATCTAGGTCTAGGCTTCCTCGAATTTTCAATACCAAATCCCATTTGACTCATAAAACAGGTTCCCTGCGTTCCTCGTTTAACTTCATTAAGGAAGGTGTCGTTTTCGTTAATACCTGGACCCTTTCCGATATTAATTTGTCGGACTCGACGCAATTAAAAGCGAACACATTCGGAAATGACTACTATTGTATGAGACGAACGCGAAAGTTCTCGTCTGAATCGTCGCCTTAATTCTCCGTTGAACACTTTCCGACGGTGACGTTGACAACCCCACGTCATTCTCGAGAACGACTTCGGATTAATACGAGAAGCCTGCGATTCGAACTACGCTTTGTATTGAAAATTAAAATTCTCAATCTACTTTTACTTCGTCGATATTGAGAATTTTCATTGACAAATACAACGGAAAAACTCATTATTACTACTGTACTGTATTAAGTACTGCAGTCTTTTGAAATCGAGATAGCGAAACGCTCTACAATTCTTCATAACGTATTGTACTATAAATGACGAACGATGAATGCGAAGTTTATCTCCGCCGAGGAATAATAGGGTGTAGAAAAAAAAAAAGATACCGGTAATGTAATTTCTTGACGGGTCGAAATTGCAATCTTAATTTTAATAAGCTTTCTTTCGCACGTCGGACGTTATTCTTGTCGTTGTTTGCGGTTTATGTTTTGTTTTCCCTCGGCTCGTTGGGGTCCTTATCGTATGGTATCACTATTTTTACTGCGAATTGAAAACGAAAACAACACGGAATGACCGCAAATAAAATTACGTGCTCGCGGGCTAAGTGCCGGAAGCGCAAAACGTGTATAGAAGAAAAGGTTCGTATAAATCTCTCTATGCACAGGATGACCACATAGAGAAAGGGTTCCGGAGAGAAATTCGGGCTGAAAGAAAACAAGATTATATAGCATACCGATAGTTATTTTTGAAAGGAAAACTACACCACCGTTACGAGGCAATCTGCTTATTCAGCGTATTTTGGAATTAGAGAGAACTAATTTAAAGGACGTGCGACGACTTGCTTTTATTTCTTTCTAACATGACATCCGTTTTTCATGCATACGAGATCGTTGAGAAGAGGAGGAGACAACATTCAAAAGCAAGCTTCGCATCATCTCAGATACTTCAAGAACTCTTGATTGCTCTTCGTATATACTCACACCTACATATTTAATATCATTTTGAGAATCGTGAACACTTTCTGAAGGAATGCTAAATTTTTCGAGACTTGATCTCGAACGAATATTTTTGAAGACAATTCTTTGTGCTCACTTCAAAGAAATAAAAATGTAGTATAGGCTAATTGATTAGAGGGTCTTCTCAATGGTCTCAAGAATTTAGATGATAGTATGACGTACCATCTTCTTTCTCCTCTAATGTTTCGTGGGCCTTTTTCCTGATGCCGAACTTCCTTCCAGTCTCACCAATGTAAATGCCTTCGCACTGTTTGCAACTGCTCAAATTTTCCTTGTCCTTTTCCTCCGCCTGGTTAATGCCACTTCCCTTCACCACGGATGAATTGTTGTGGACGCCCTTACACACATCATAACCACCGATGGCATTCATCACCTTGCTTGTGTGCTTTCCTATGAACGGTACTGATTCGGAGTAATTTCTAATTGTACTGTCATAGGTTCCCCTCTTTACTTCCGCTTCCCCGAGGCCTCCCTTAACCATACTTCTAGAGATGCCGTTGGCTTCTACTTTACTATCTCAATTTCTTCCCCCTTCTTCTCATTATTCTCCAGAATATAAATTGCTCTGTAGCAGTAGTTTTTAATCGCCGCTAATTTGTACCTGGGGTTATGGTAGAAGTCGTTTGGTGTGCGTAGGCTTTTTATAGATTTTGTCCTGCCAGAGAAATTGACGCAATATAAGCTCGAAAAAGACTCAATTCTTCTTATCGAAAACGTAGCCATTAGCTGCCAACAAATAATCCAAACCATGGAATATGACATGAGACTAGAAGCCCGAAGCAGAATTGAGAGAGTACTGTTGGGTATCCAGGGGAATATGTGCCGAACCAATGATAGAACGCAAGTACTGCAGAGGAAGGTCACAAATCTACAGAAGATCCGACACGATAACTTCACAGCGAAAGAAAGAATACGCCGAAGGAAGAGTAAACAATGCAAACCGCAGAAAAATTAAAACGTCGAGCGCTTTCGGTTAATAAACCATCGTCGGGACTGAAATGAAAGCAACTGACAAAACGGAGGGGAGAGACAAGATATTAAGATTAACCAAACGAGAAGTCGCGGTGTGAATCATAAACAAGTTCAATCAAGCTATCTTCCTGAATGTACGAATTAAGTACAGTAATGCCATCAGTATTGAGGTGACGCATTATCTCTATGTGTTCGAGGGCGACACATTTACGGTACGAATTCTCCTTATGGATGAGCCTTTCCGATCCTTCACGAAAACTGTGACCGCTGTTTATTAAATTATCAATAAAAGCTAACTCCCCCAAGCGTCCCTTATTCCAAGACTTCAGGTGCTCAGCTATTCTCACCTTCATCTGGTGGCTGGTCTCACCAATATAAAAGCCTCCACGAGCCCCACATTCCATTTTATTAACACCGCTCCTCTCATCAACGGGTATGGGGGTCCTTCAGCCTCACAAAAAACCCTTTGACAGGGGTAGGGTTGTAAAAAGCTGGTCTGAAACCAAACGGGTGAGGGCCCGACATAATTGGAGGGAGAACTTCCCCAGGAAAGGAAGACTGATCCAACGCATACGACGATCACGGATCTTGTCTCGGGGAAGGGCCTCGTAAGTTTGCTCCGAACCATCACGTCAACGTCGACATTGACCCCATTCACTCTGGCCAAGTGTTTTATTGTAAGTAATTCTTTCTTGAAAGCAGCCTGACTCAAAGGAATACGAGTCAGTCTGTGAACTAGGCTATTAAGAGCAGCCATCTTATGAGCTTACTTATAATAAAACACCTGGCCAGAGTGCACAATAGGGAAGAAATATTTGGAGTCGTACACGTAGAAAACTGCATGACGAGGAGAAAACTCTGGGAGCAGATGACGATTGCAAAACCAAAGTGGGAAAAGGTAGCTTCTTGAATTCTGAACAATGTGATCACGTTTGACAATGAAAGCTCATTCGGACGAGACATGAAGAGATGACAGCAAACCTGGTAGCCAATAGAAACGCAGCACATAGGTAAATGGACCAATCGCGACGTAGTATTGTTGTAACCAATCAGATCACAGTATTATACTACAGAAAAGTAATGTTATCACACTCAAAATGAGTTCCGTTCTAAAATATGTACGTGAATGCTTGTTGGATACTTTTTTCATTTCATTTTCAACAGGGAAATTTCATGTATAGTTCATCTATCTAAACTACATGTACGCGCTAGTTTTTTGAGCGTACACACTCAATCAGTTCCAACTTACTGATGTGGTTTCCATATAGCTGTGGTATTTCTTCTTAAATTTATATCTCTCGCATACGAGTATCTTATTTTGATGAGTCCGTGTCATTGCTCCAATTTGTTGGCAAAGAACGAAGGTAAATAAATGGCTTATTGAATTTAAAAAAGTTCACGCGCGAGGAAGAGAGAAACAAATGGCGAACAGTGTGACATTGAGAGACTGAAAGGTAGGTGAGAGGTTGGAAATGATGAGAGGAGAAAAAAGATTCGAAACACTATTGTCAGGATTTCGAGATGGAAAAAAAAAACCGTTGAGAGAGTAACGAAAATCAAATTAATGTGTTTACAAGGGCAAATTGAGTTAGAGAAGAAATAACTTACAAGAAATCCATTCCAAAGTCAAAAACGTTAACATACAATACTAAGAAAAATCAGTAGTGTAAATTTACTACAAACTAATGCAATTACTCATGACGAAAGAAAATCGCTTAGTATTCATGGGGCTCATTCAGCAGTTTACGAACAGCCACTCACTTGATGAAGAGAAAACTTGCTAGTGGAATGAATAAGCATTCCTGTTTCTTTTTTTATGTGTAGGTATTGAAAGCTCTCCGAGATGAAGTGCTTGAGTATGAAGTTATTCATTTTCTTCTGCATCAAAATGAGTACATAATTATAGGGGAGTGCAAAACAAAAGAAATGAAAACTACTTCTGCGGAACGTTTCGTACGAAAATATTCGATCATCGCCTGTACTCGTATCGATAATTAACCATTTTCATATTTATAATTTAATTTTTATTACCTCTCAAGTGAAAAGACAAAAAAAAAAAAGTGGTAGGTCTTTTCGTGAGAGGAAATTTTCCGTGAAAAATTACGCGATATAAGAAGAAAGGGCGACTACGACGACTAAATACAATATATATTAACCCAGTAAAGGCGCGTCTTTTGAATGTGTAAACCGACTGTCAAGGGCGGAAAAAGAACAAAAAATAAAACTAAAATGGCTGCGCAGCTCGTAGTAAGGAAAAGAAAACCCAAAAAATAGGCGAGAGCTTGGAACAAGGTCTATAAAACCACTCCGATTTTCTGATCGAAATTCATTTTATAACGCGTGCTAGCAATTCCAGAGTTTTCTTATGTCTCCACGTTGTATTTGAGTGTAAACATACACTCATGTAATGCGTTTCTTTCAGTAGTCACAGCATCGACCTACTCAATTAAGAATTATCGAACTGAGCGCGGTAGAACGTCTAAAAAAAGAAAAAAAAAAAGTAATTTCTTACAGTTCTATAGTATAATAAACTCGTATACTTTGTTGAAGTACACGGAATAATTGCACAGTAAGCTTACATTTATAAAAGGACGTATAAAATGATACCAAAACGTCGTGTCGGTATCTAAGTTACTGTCTCAGAAACCATAAAAAGAAGAAATTTAGTCTCCAAACGAGGGCGAGAAAAAACATTTGATGGCGAGTTCAAGTTTCTACTTTTAAACTCACGATAAAATGACGGAACGGAAATTTCGATGGTCTCTCCGACCAACATAAAGCCTTGTCGGTATTATTGGAAGGTTTAAGGTTCTCGCAAAAAAAATTTAGAAAATTTTACAAAGATAAAACATTTTGATAGGTAAGAAAGTACTAGCGAAGTTGGAAGAATATGAATTTTGTTTTTTATTTGCGTGTGTACACAAAATTGTGACGTTTATAATCTGCGTCCTCTTCTTCTTTGGTCGTGATTGTATCGTAAATTATTTTTCGGATGCTAGAAAATACCCAACTTTTATTTCTGTATTGTCTTTCAACGACCATAGTCAATTGTGAGAGTGAGACTATTACAGAATTTGGAGGGTGTTTTCTACCGTTCCTATCGACATGATCTAGTAACGCATGATTTTCGAACGACTAAATGAAAGAAGGAAAATGACGAATGTCGCCTTTAACAAGATTTATCGTTTGAGAAGAGTTTGAAGGAATAACAACTTTTCAACTGTGTACCGTATCAGAGTTTGACAGAATCTTTCTATTGACATTATTATTTTCAGCGGTAAACTGTGGGTATTTTTTTTTTTTTCTCTTTTTCAGTTGTGATAAAATAAGAAAGTATACTTGAACAGAATAGAAGCTGTTTCTTCATTCCGAAGTACAATGTAGAGATTTTCAACATTTAACTAGAGAGCTCTTTTATTATATCGTGTTGCATACTCGTTTGCCTGATTCTTGTCGTAAGGGTACTTGCTCTACTTTGCTCTAGTAGCAGGTTTGCAGGTATTTTGAAGTGTGCGAATGATTTTGAAGCAAGCTTTGATGCGTAATTTTTTGTTTCTGTATCGTTTTCTTGATTTGTATCTCGAGACTTGATATCCATCGAAAAACTCTCATATTCAATTGTAATTGATGACAAGTAATAATTTATATTACACTATTCGATGCAAACGCATAAAGTTTCCGTCCTTCCTTTAAAAATACAGCTGGAATTGACTGTGGATAACCTACGAAAAAATAGGTCTGTTCGTGATAAAAAGCAGTGGTTATACGAAGTGGATGAGCCTTCGTAGTGAGAATGAAATGCGTGAAAAACGTGCCCGAGTCATCCACGTAAATTTTATGGAAAGATTAAGAAAGCAAGGATGAAAGTTTTAAATATTTAAAAAGTTTCTTCTGAGGTATGTACGAGTACAAGTAACTAAAAACTTTATTCGTTCTTCTAGTTGAAACATTTTTATATTCGAGTTCAGGAGATCGAAAGAATTATTACGAGTACATGTAACTTATAGCACATTTTAAACGAACAAGAAAGAACTTTTTGAAAAAACGAAGACGATACTAAACGTGCGTTATTGTCTTTGGAGGAGACTTCGGTGTATCATTCTCGAATATAGGATGCGTGCACGTATAGAAATTTTGATTTTAATGAAGAGTCGTACAAGTTTTTTCGGAAGAATTGACGCGGCCATTTTTCATCGATGAAAGTCTCTTATTTCGCGAAGGACAAATTCGTATTAATATTTCCTCATGTTTCTCAAGATGGGTTTCATTATGAAAAATTACTGTGTCAAAAATATTTGTCATACAACCCGTCGCGCGTCAGCTGTATCAAATATAAGAATCTTGATATCTGGGTGGTTATATCAAGAAACTGTGGATCTGGATTACCCGTCTCAAAAAAATAAAATTCTTTTTGGAAGAGGTCTGTACAAGACTTAATTGCAGCTTCTAGTCCAATCCTTCACTTTGTAATAATCCATTACATAGGTTTCTCGTGTTAGGGTTATACGAATTTGTTATTCCGAACTCTACGAAATTTGGAAAAATTTTTATACTTTGGTGGTGGTGTCCTGAAAGCTAGGTATTCTATTAGACGAAGTTGAAATGTCAGAAAAAGTTAACTCACCACCAAAGGCAGTAGCAATTTTTTGAAATGTTTTATATCTTCTCTGAACCCCTACCTCAATTTTAAAATTCGCGTCCGGATGTCTGAGCGTCCATATAACCTTGATCGTGGGACTTGCGCGATATTTTTACCCTCGAAGTAAATACCTGAGCCCTGCCCTTGATTCTGGAATTTGCGTCCAGGCGTCCGTAGCATCAGAAATAGGCTCATCACCTAACATACAGTATACTGGACTTGAACTAGGCCAGGACCTCGTCTTGTATTTATAGTAGCTTTATACTAGGATTATACCAGCTTTTTATCCTGTTCTTATTCTCCATATCTGGATTAACGGAAAACACATAGTGACTAAACGTGCAACAATAGGATCAAGTGGCGGTAAATAATCAGGATGAGGAAGGTATTGAAATCCATTTATTCGCGATAATGTTGGAGGTCTACACTTTGTCAATGATGACTGGCATGTTCCGTACATACCGTGAATGACGCTTTCACCGAGAAACTTTTCGATTCAAGTTCTTTTGAAGAAGAAATGTACTCACGAAGAGTAAAAAAGCCAAGTACAAAACTTACAGGCTCTTGCTCAGGGAGCAAGAGTTGCGGGAGACCCGCGACTCATGGTTTCGCGCGTTTGCGAGAAATATGAAAAGAATATGTAAATAATATGAAGGGGATAAAGATCACATAATTTACCGAGTCCCTTTGAGGGCTATAGAACAATCAAGAATTTCTCAGTCAAAAAGGTCACGAATTTCCGGGAATTCCTACAAGTCTTAGCGATAAGAGTCAAGAAGATCACTAATTTTTCCAAATCCCATAAACGGCCAAAGAGGAGCCAGGAATTTTTCCAAGTCCCAGAGTTACGCGCCCCTCAGCGATATAGAGGAACGAGGAATTTTTCGAACTCCCATAGAAGACGATATAGAGGAGCCAGGAATAGTGCCATAGACAGCTATAGAGAAGACAGGAATTATTCCAAGTGCTAGCGTTGCGTATTCATGAAAATTTTTCTAAGTCGCAAAGAAGAGCTCGAAATTTTCTAAGTCACTATACTAGCCAATAGAGGGGTATAGAAGAACCCGGAATTCTCCAAGTCCCTATACTAGCCCATATAGGGGTACAAGATAGGTATAGAAGAGCCCGGAATTCTTCCAAATCTCTATACTAGCCCATAGAAGGTCACGAATTTTTCTAAGTCCCGCCAGCGTTACACCCCACAGCGTTATGCGTACGCGGACAGAATTCCTCTGAGGGCCCCCAGTAACTAGACGGATGGCGGGTCTCCCGTTTCCAAGTTCCACAGATGAGTATACAAGAGCCGCGAAAATTTTTCGAAGCCGCATAGAAGAGCTCGAAATTTAAGAGATCATGACTGAACCAGCGAGTTATCGAAATGTGAATCATCCTCGTAGACTAATTCAATCAATCCCTACTCAGGAATGTACCTGTTCAATACGGTAATGTCTTTATTGTTTCGTTGACGATGAATTTCGATTTCTTTTAAAGCTGAGCGCTTGAAATATGATTTTTCCCTGTGAAGGAGAACTTCAGACCCCTCTTCGGGACTATGACCACTTTCAATTAAATGGTCAGCAAACGCCGACTCGCCTAGTTTTCTTTTTTCCCGGCTTTCTCGTGTTCATCAACTTCAATTTGGAGTTGACGACTAGTCATACCTATGTAAACACTAGGGCAATCACCACAGGCCACCCTATAAACACCCCCCCCCCCCTCTCGGCCATAGGTATCGGATCTTTTAATTTGACCAGAAAGCTCTTAACAGTATTAGTACTATAAAAAGCTGTCCGAAAACCGAAGGGACGGAGGACACGGCTCAGTTCCGAAGAAAACCTCCCCAGAAACGGCAGCCTAATCCACCGTTTTCGCCTATCAAGGTGCAGTTCGCGGGGGAGGGACGTTGTAGAATCGAGACATTTTCTTGTGGACCATAAGGTCAATGTCCACCTTGACCTGATTCACTCTAGCCAAGTGCTTTATTGTCTCGAGTTCTTTTTGGAAAACAACCTCATACAGAGGGAGTTGAGTGAGGCGATAGATTAAGCTATCAAACGTAGCTAATTTATGGGCAAAAGGTACCGGGGGAACCAATAGGGATCCCTACCTCCTCAGGGAACTCAAGAAATTCACTACCAAACTTGTAAAAATTAGGTGACCAACAGGCGTTCAAAAGGTCGAAAAATTCGCCAAATTCATTATGAGGAGTGCCAGATTTTACAACCTGTTGCATAGTGGTAGCCTTAGGGATATTGGGAAAAAGCCCAACGACATCAAACGAGCATAAAATTGAATCTGGGAGAAGGTATGTGTCCTTCAATTTTTCAGCCAGGGCACTTGAATTCTTAAGTGAATAGGGAGACTCCACCTCCACCTGAGAATTGAATATCATCGTGGTCCTCAATTTCGGGTACTGAGTATATTCGAGTAACTTTGTCGAATAGCTGAAATTCACAAAAAGATTCAGACGCATATTTGTGATCTGCGATGAGAAAAGGATGCTCATTGCCCACTGACAGGAACACCATTTCTCTCTGATTAGACCTCCAATCAGAGGAAAATGGTGTTCCTGCGCTAATGGGCAATGACACGGCCAAGTCTACAGAAGGCCGAACAAGCTAACGTAGCAACATTGCGCTCGAAGAAAATACTAGTGCGGTCGTTTCCACACGCTCTTATGGAAAAACACTCAAAAAAACACATTAATCGTTGATTTGCAAATAGTATTCGATTCCGTGGGGATGAAATGAATTCATTCATCGAAAGAGTGAACGATTTTCGATTTTTTGAGCGTGGTTTTGTTAAGATTGATCAACTACAAAGTGAATTATAAAGGTTTGAAAAAAAAAAGTTAGACAGAGGGCGAAGCGCAGTACATTACCACGCTTTGTCCTCTGACAGACTTTTTTTTTTTAACGTTTATAACTCGCTTTGTAGTTGATCAATCTTAACGAAACCAAGCTCAAAAAATCGAGAATTGTTTACTCTTTCGATAAATTAATTCACTTTTACTTAAGAATTGGATACTACCGGCAGCGGCAGCTTAACGATTAACGTGTCTTTCACGTGTTTTTTCCATAAGAGTGTGTAGAAAGAGCCGCACTACATGCGGCGTTGTCCAATATCTAGTTGTTCGGCGGGGCAATGAGCATCCTTTTCTCATCGCAGGTCACATTTATAAAATAAATAACACCATCTCCATTCGGCTGCATCGCCACTAGAGTGCGTTGCATATTAACCAGCAGATAGTTCCTTCTTCGTTATTCAACCACGTTATGCATTTTGTACGTTGTCATTGTTATATTCGTCGAGGAGCTAACCCCCGTCAGGGGATGCTCACAAATACAATACAATATAACACGCAGCGCTATCTCATGGTGGTATCACCATTTACTTTTTCAACAATGCGAGTATTTGTCTGGTGCGTGTGTAGTCAATGGCGAAACTAAGCTTTTAACTCGTCCCCAATACTTTTACGGAGTACAAAAGTGAAAATCTGTGTCGTATAATAATCAATCCTTGATTTTTTTGAATAATTACCAAAAACACGTAATATTCAGTGAACTAGGCTAGAGGCCCACTATCTTAAAATACAGTATAAAGGCTGATATTAGGCTAAAAATACCTGTAAAGCCCGTCAACTGGCTCATCCTCATATTTATAGAATCTAGAAATTAGACTAAAGATACTCTATAATAATTACGATCTCCCAGAGACGGCCCTAGGGCCAGGAAGAGCCCCAGAAACCTCAAAGATATCGTGCACACAATCCAATATTTTATGTTTTCTTTTACCTTTCATAAGACAACAACCTTCATTTGATGGGATCGTTTCATAAAATATGACTTTTTTCAAAGAAGAACTGAAGAAGCTCGACAAAGGTTTTATAGCGAAGGAACAGACAAGAATCTGCTGCGCTGCGGTCTGAACAAAATTTCAAGTTGAAAACTTGAACAGTCATAAACCGAAAGTCGAGTAACGTTCTTTACAATGATATAATATATTTTTTGAAAATAATAATATACGAAAGTTGTACGGAGCCTACTCGTTTTTTCAAACATAAATTATGTTTTTCAAGATTCATATTAAAATTTTTGAAGCGTATTCCTCTATTTTTTTTTAGGTAAGGCTTCCGTGTTGAAGAATAGGTATACCGAACAATACTCAGAACGGTATTATTTCAACATTATTTTACAGTACTATTATGAATACGCATATGTGTGTGCAGTTTAAGGATTACCGTGGCTTAGCGTCTACTTTCGGTCCATTAATAAAACCCCAACTTCCAGTAAGGCACAATAATAATTTATTTACATTTTGCGCGCAATGAAAGCAACCCGTAGAAAAAAAAAGTCGAACAATTGCGTCGCGGATTAAGGGTAAAATATTTGTATTACCTAACCGAACGGACAATATTTAGTAAATAATATTCCGATCACGTAAAGTCGTTCCTATCTAGAAATATATGCAGCCTAAAGTCAACTCAGTGCTGTTATACAGAAATGCTTGACGGAAAACATAAAAACTTGCGGACCAAAATAAAAAGTACTAGGTACTATAGATTTTACAAACATTTTGACGTCTTCTGACCTAATAATGGTTCGTCCGGTCTTTGGAGGTGTATGCAACATGTCTCGCATTCATTGAAATATGGGCTTCATTTTTTTGCTCCTTTTTGTCTCAAGTCGGTGAGTTTTCTGTACTATTATTTAGATTTTAAAAAGTGTCCAGTATTAACTGAAAATTTGCTCCACCCAATGAATGGGGCCAACCCGTGACAAGTTACTAGATTGAGATTTCTCGTGGAATCCTTCGTACAAACTATGATAAAGACAGATTATTGAGACTCATTTCCGAGAATGAGAGAAATAAACGAAGGTTTCGAGAAGAGGAAGTGTGTCTAGGGTAAAGTTCAATCACCATATTGTATGATAAATTAATATAAATTTATTAGTTTTCTGACCTAAATACAGGAAGTACTTGTAAGTTCCCTATTGGACTCCTTTGAAGTGTTTCACATTTTCTCCCATAGTTTATTTGCACGACATTGTACGACTCTGAAAACAGATTCTTGACGCTTTTTATCCGTGTTGTACTTTCATAAGTTGACGATAAACCGAGTTTTTGTATCATTTTTTTTTTATCTAAGAATATGCGGTACAAGCAAACAACGATCTAGTCTGATAAGCTACAACGTTATTGTAGCTTTACTCGCTTTTAAGGATTTTCTTCATTTTCCTCTCCTTGCGCGCCACCATAAGATCTATGTATGTATCTCCGTTTTGGTTCCATATCGAGTTAAAAATAAAAATTACAATTATTGCTTTCGAAATCAATTCTATGTGTATATCCCAAGATCGAATGAAAATTCAAGTAGAGAGATTATTTCTTTTAAGAATTGTACCGAGAACGGGCACGTAAAATTGACATAAAATTATTCACGTAGGTAACGGATTACTTTTTTCCCCTTTTTAAGAGACGAGATATTCTTAAGTTCGTACACTTTTGAATATATTTACCGCTATATTTCTGTCGTCATCTGTAGAATGATAAAAACAAAAAAATGTAACTAGATATCTTCTTCGTCGCACTCAAACCAATATAAAATAATTTTTTTTTTTTTTTTTTGTTAATAATAGCATATCTATAGACGTTATTATCATTCTGCGATAGGGTGAAAAATACGAATTATATTATTTCTTCGCGTTTCAAATATAATTTTCTAACAGTACGCTGGTAAATTTCAAAGTATTGTTACATCGAAGGAAATATACTATTCAGCTTGTAAATTTTCAGAAAATTATAAAATTTCGCGATATTAGAGATAGAGTGCGAAAAATATTGTTCGCGTAACGAGTTTCTAAGGGTTTTGACAATAGCTTATTAGGCTCGCGTCGAGTATAAGTAAGTACGTCAATATTCATCATGCAAGCTAGAAAAATACACCTATAGGTACGTCCATAGTAAAGATTAATAGAAATTATTTGCATCAATTCCACTTTCCGACATATTCACTACGTAATCGTTTTGTGAAGTAAATTCATTTTTCGACATTTATAAGCCTATGGTTATCGACGAATCCAGCGAATACAAATAATATTTGCGACACGATACGCAAATGAAGGATATACAAATCGGGTTACTATACATACACTTAGTTTACCTCGAAAATAGAACTCCGCGGTCCAAAATTCGAGTCAGTATTTCTCAAAAATTTGATCTAAATAATCGACCGCTTCCCTTGTCGCAGCCAATTTGAGAATCATCATTTCGACGTTTGCTTTTTATATTCTTTTTTTTTAAAATCCCTTTTCCTTACTAAGAAAAGGTTGAGAAAATATTTCAACGGATTATCATAGGTGGCTGTCAATTGAAGGTACCATGGGCAAAAAGATCAGTCAGGCGCTTAGTCCATTGGGCGCAAGGACAATGAGGCGCGAGGTTGCTATATGAATTGGGCGAGGATGATTTGGCGTGATACTAGTTGAAAACGAATACAAAGCAAAAGTTGAATTTTATAATTTTATTCGATTGCCGCGCGGTAAAAATATTTTCTGCGCTTAATAATAATTCAAAATTTCCCCTTACTTATTTGAACTACTTTTCCTCTTCTTCACTTCTGTCAAACCTTTCTTCATTTGCTAAAATTATAGTGCTTCGATCGCAAAATTCTCAATTAAAATCAAGGTGCCTACTGCATTTCCTTTCTAGCATCGTATCAATGACAAGAATGATTAAATTGAAATGATCTTACCCCTATCTTCCTTGTAACGTCGTTCATTACTCAAAGGACTTTCCATGATTGGCAGTCAACCTGAAGATCCAAGGGATCTATTCTTGGATACCGAGTATCAAGTTTCCCGCTGGAGCTGGAAGAGAATTAAAGAAATTTCGACTTGCAGACGTTTGAGGCGGGGAATTTCCAGAGGGGAGAGTCTTGTCTTCTTCATTCCTCAAGGATTTATTGTAATTCTTATTCACCCTTGAACCATGATAATTGACAATTAAGGCTCTAGCCGGGTAAGGGGGGGGGGGGAAATGGCCTTGGTCGGAAAATGTTTCAAACGTCCGTCAAAATGTTATCCCCAATGAGAAAACTCGAAATCCAAAAAATTGGACCCATCTGCTCACCCACATGGGCTGCAGAGTGATTTTTAGGCCTAAAATCCAAATGACTTTGTCTCAGCCAATAATGATCGCACAGCGATAAAACTTGAGGACATTTTAGTATATGTGAACGTTCATCCATGGTACTTTTTTCAAAAAAGACCATTCATATTTTCCCTAGTTTCTAGCTATAACAAAACTTCAAACTTGAATTTAAAAAAAATCGGGGGGAGGCACCTGGGGAAAATCATTTATTTGAAGCGCCATACCCTCTACTACAACATACATGAGTACCATAGTCCTCGGTGAGGTGCAACATTCCCAAAAAAAATCAATATTCAATGAATTTCTCTGATTTTTCTATGAATAGCGGGGTGAACTATGACTGTTAACGCAATAGACCGCGAGAAATCAATCGTCAATGTTCGAGGTGAAAAATACGCACTCCTCCGTGAGATGAAATGGGAATGTTGATAGACCAAAAATATATTTTTAGTATTTCGTTTATCGATTTGGTCAATTCTTATGTAAACACGTCCACCGATTAGGTGGATTACATTAGATTGAGAAAAATAGTTGAAAAATTCTCCAGTTGCTGGAACGTTCTGGAAATGACAAAAATTAGAGAAAATCCACTTTTTCACCCTAGAGGACCGTGAGTTTTGGTATTTCATTCATCAATTCGTTCAATTCCTGAGTAAACATGTACGCCAAGTTTGAAAAAAGTAGTCAAAAAATTTTCCAGACGCTGTAATGGTCTAGAAAGGACAAATAATTGAGAATATCCAATTTTTTACCCTGGAGGACCGTGAGTTGTGGTATTGCGTTCATCAATTAGGTCAATTCGTATGTAAACACATCCGCCGAATCCGAAAAAAACAGTGAAAAAATTCTCCAACCACTGGAACCTTCTGGAAAGGACAAATAATCGAGAACATCCAATTTTTTACCCTGGAGGACCGCGATTTTTGGTATTTTGTTCATCAATTAGGTAAATTCTTAAGTAAACATGTCCGTCGAGTTTGAAAAAAATAGTCAAGAAATTCTCCAGTCGCTGGAACAGTCTGGAAATAGCAGAAAATCGAGGAAGTCCACTTTTTCAACCTGGAGAACTGCGATTTTTCATATTTCATTCATCAATTACGGCAAATCTTATGTGAATACATCCGCCGAGTTGGTCAATAAATTCTTCAGTTGCTGGAACGGTCTAGAAACACCAAGTTCAAAAAATCCACCTTTTCAACATGGAGAGCCCTGATTTTTTGTATGTTGTTCATTAAAAAGGTCAAATCTTATGTTAATATCTCCACCAAGTTTGGAAAAAATAGTCCAGAAATTCTTCAGTCACTGGAATAGTCTGAAAATGAAAACTTGAAAATATCTGCTATTTGAACTTGGAGAATCGTGACTTTTATATTCTATTTATCAATAAGGTCAATTTTTGAGTAAATACATCCCTATTTCGAAAAAAATATTCAATAAATTCTCCAGACGCTCATTGGTATGGTCAATTCTTCTAAGAACACTTACGCCGAGTTTTAAAAAAATTGAAAAAAATTCTCCAGTCGTTGGGACGCTCTGAAAATATTAAAAAATCAAAGATACACACCCGTCACAATGATTCATGTGTTACTTCCCCCCCCCCCGAGTCGCAGCGGTACAAATTGTGTTACTGATAGCCGTGCACTCGCATGATGTGGAGGAATCCTTTTCCGAGACACAAGAAGACAATCATCTCCTTTGTATTGTCAAGCTCATAAATTCCAATATTTGAAGCATTGTCACCTCAACTCGAGAGGAGATTCCTGCACTTCATGGAAGTGCACAGCTCCTAGTAACACAGTTTGTACCTCCACGACTTCAGGGGAACAAAAATAAACATTCAACACTTTAAAGTAAAGGAGATGAATCTTGGGGGTGGGTGTGTATCGGTTTTTTACTATTTCCAGTGCGTCCTAGCGACTGGAGAATTTATTGACTAACTCGGCGGATGTATTTACATAAGAATTGACCAAATCGATAAACGAAATACTAAAAATATATTTTTGGTCTATCAACATTCCCATTTCATCTCACGGAGGAGTGCGTATTTTTCACCTCGAACATTGACGATTGATTTCTCGCGGTCTATTGCGTTAACAGTCATAGTTCACCCCGCTATTCATGGAAAAATCAGAGAAATTCATTGAATATTGATTTTTTTGGGAATGTTGCACCTCACCGAGGACTATGGTACTCATGTATGTTGTAGTAGAGGGTATGGCGCTTCAAATGAATGATTTTCCCCAGGTGCCTCACCCCCAATTTTTTTTTTTTATTCAAGTTTGAAGTTTTGTTATAGCTAGAAACAAGAGAAAATATGAATGGTTTTTTTCTAAAAAAGTACCATGGATGAATGTTCACATATACTAAAATGTCCTCAAGTTTCATCGCTGTGCGATCATTATTGGCTAAGATATAGCCATTTGGATTTTAGGCCTAAAAATCACTCTGGAGCCCATGTGGGTGAGCGGATGGGTCCAATTTTTCGGATTTCAAGTTTTCTCATTGGGGACAACATTTTGACGGACGTTTGAAACATTTTCCGACCAAGGCCATTTTTCCCCCTTACCCGGCCAGAGCCCTTTGATTGAGTATGACGCCTAATCGTACGCGCCCAATTGGGATTGGATCCCATACTATCAGTTGGGCGTGGACGATGGGCCGTTATGTCAATTGAAAATGAATACGAAGCAAAAGTTGAATGGTCATACAAACTACAGGTAAAATCAGTAGGTAGTTCACAAACTCATCTGATCGTAGGGTACAGTCAAACGTTATCTTTCACAACAGTGAGCATATTAGCATTTTTTTTATGCTCATAAGAGTGAGGCTACTTTTAGAAATATAACACGGGTTCTTTAATGGCGATAAACGAGGGGTGGTAGGAAACGTGTTTTATGGGGCACGTAGTATCTGACAAATGTAGGTTATGACGTCACGGGCTCCACCCCCAAGCTATATATGATATAAGGGGGACTTGAAAAAAAAACGATCTATGACGTCACAAGGCTGACCTCTGACGTCATTAAATTGTGACATAACAATTCCCGCTTCCCAAGCCTTACATGATAGGAGGGGGACTTACAAAAATTTCCACTCTGAAATGTAAAAACTGATCTATGACGTCATCAGATTGTGATGTCACAGGTTCCATCCCCCAAGCTATATACGATATGAGGGTATCTTAGAAACTCACAGGTTCTTTGTCGGAATGGAGTGAGGGGTGGTAAGAACCTGTGTTATGGGGCACGCGGGATCTGAGGAATGTAGATGTGACGTCACAAGGCTGACGTCATCAAACTGTGACGTTACAGGCCCGGACTTTGGAGCTATATATGTAAGAACGCTTTACCGTTCTCACATTTTGCGCGTACGTGCGTTAAGATATCGGGAAAACGGAGTGCCGGAAAGACTCGAAGCTCCGGTAAACGATCAGCCGATATTCTTACATATCAATTGACTTCACGCCAATCGGAGTTTGGTGTCGGGGAAAACGGAATGCCGAGGAAAACGGAATACGGGATAGAAAACCGGTAAACGATCAGCCCGACACTTTTTCCTGTGGTAGCCCTCCTAAGGGGGGGAGATGTAAGAACACTTTACCGTTCTCACGTTTTGTACGCGTGCGTTAGGATATCGGGAAAACGGAATGCCGGAAAGACTTAGAGCACTGGTAAACGATCAGCCGATATTCTTACATATATCATAGGATGGGAACTTGGAAAAAATTGATCTAAGGCTGACCGTTGACGTCATCAAACTGTGATATCACAGGCCCTCCTCCCCAAGTTATATATGATAGGAGGAGGACTTCCAAAAACTGGTGATCTATGACGTCATCAGATTGTGACATAACGGGCGCCGCACCCAAGCTATATATGATAGGAGGGGCTCTTGGAGAATTTTCGAGCCCCGAGCTTTGCCGGCTTGCCGGACGGCCGACGGCGTTTCTTCCGACCCCTACCCCCCCCCCCCCCCCGATAAAACAGGTCCCCTGTTAAAACCGTCATAGTTTTTAGACTGACATGACATTTTATACGCTTGTATGAGACTGGGACTATCCTTGGAAAAACCGTCATGGGTTTTTAACCGGGACTACTTTTGAGAAACCCGTCAGAAAAAACGTCATTATGTACAAAGACACGTCATTAATGACATCATCAGTGACCTTCACTCAGCGGTGGCAACCTAGATTTTCTCCACGTGTAACAAAACTAGTTTTTGAAGTTCAGAGACGTTGTAGGGATTATACTTTTGATTGATAGAATGTTTCGTAATTTTTTTATATAGAATTTCATATTTACTCTTTATTCTTATAGGATGAGGCACGATCAGGCTTCAAAACGGAGATATATCTTAGAAAAGATCGAACATCTAGTGCACATTTTTCCTTCAATTTGTGTATGAGCAAATTACGCGTTCAAAGGATAAACTTTCATTTGAGGGTATGATTCTACGTAGTTCTTCATAACATATCGAGTTTTGCTTCATAGAGAGGCGAATGAAATCGCGTGTACGGTAAACAGCATTTTTGAAAAAAAGAAAGAACAAAGATTGGTGTGCATGACACCTTATAGAATTGATTTCCTTTCGTTTCGTCTCAATATTCACTGAGGATTCTGAAGACGAATGATTTGAAAGATTCTATATTATCCTCCATTTTTATTATTTCGTATTGAACTCGACTGGCAAATGTAGAATGACGTGTTTCCACAGCGCGAAACGTTTCCAAAAACTAAAAAATTATAGTTATGTTTTGGCCGATGTGTTGGAAAGCAAGGAAATATCGTGGATGTGTCTTCCTCATTCGTAATTCAAGCATTATGCGTCGTATCCGAACGGATTTTTTTATTCTGTAAATCTGAGCAACACACTATGAATAGTGGAAAGGAAGAAAAAAGCGGAAATGAGCGACGAAAAAAATTAAAGGAAAACATTATTGAAGCATAAAACAAAAAAGGGAAGCCACAAGAAGCGCGCGTTCAGAATGTGTAGAGTATTCATACCTTGTGAAAATGAAATAAAAAAATTAATGCATCTTTGCAGTTAACGTTGTTGAAATCCGAGAAATTTTGCAGAATTTAATTAGAAACTACAGAGAGCCGAGGGCCCTGTAACTTACACAGGAAATACCGACACCGACGGAAATAATTTTCTCGTTCATAGAGAAAAAAAGCGAATAAGAAGAAGGATTTAAAATGGCCCGAATGGCCATTATAAACTTTTCGTCGGAATAATAAATGGACGCGGAAAAATTTATTTACAGTTTTGAAAAGCGCTCGCGGGAAAAAAACACTCCGAGAAATTCGAAGCATATCTATTGTAACCGATGTCATTTGTTGCACAAAACAGGAGATCAGGACGTACGTACGTAACAGCAGCAGCAGCCTTCTGTCGATTAGAAATCGTCGAAGCGAATTGTTATATTACAGAGTGTTCTGGGAGAATGAAAATTGACGAAATTTTCTGGGAATCTGGTGGACCGAGAACTCTAAACTATTAGCGTTAAATTTGAATTTAACACGAAGGCTACGTTGTCTGCTCCAACAAATTTCCACTCCTCGCTCCTCTTTGCGAACGTCAAAATTTTATCTGTGTTTCTCCGGGGTTTTACTGAAATTGATAAATTGTTGCTCGTTCTAGCCTGGGTGGATTACGAGTATTTTTAATCGTGTGTTTTCATGAAATAAATGACGGCACAATGAAATAAGTATTAGCGTTATATATTTTTATAGGGTTGGGACTGTTCTTGGAAAAACATTCACGGTTTTTTGACGGTTTTGACTGAAAAGTGAGACTACTCGTGGGAAAATTATTATTCTGGGCTCTGTAACGCTTAATAAGTTCGTAAGACCCGGTCACATCCTGCCTGCTGTATGGATATGAGGTGGTAGGGGTGAGGGTCCCAGAAAAAAAAATGTCATCTCGAATAATAAACTTTCCCATCAAATAAGTCCGGACTGGGTGCCACCCCCCCCCCCCCCCAAAAAAAAAAAAAAAAAAAAAAACAGGAAGCGAGCATGCTGTACTACGTGTATCTGTGGAAGACATATTAGATTCTATGCTGTGTCACTTTTTTTTGCACATTAGCCAAATTTAGCGGGTTGAACCCCGTCCTCCCCCCCCCCCTCTTTTCGACTTAGTTTGCCATATGCGTCCGTGTAGACGCGAATTCAAAAATTAAGGAGTAGGGTTCAGCGAAGACTTGAAATACAGTATATTGAAACGATTTCATGAAAAATTCCAAAGTACAAGTAGGTACTTTTTGCCCTTCTAAAGTTGATTTGAATCGACTTGGTTGATCAAAAAAAATTTATTTCGATCGCGTAGTCCACTAGATTGATTTTTTATTTTCAGAGGATTTCACCAAAAATTTATTCATTTCATTTCAAGGAAATTAATCCGGAGAATGAAAATTTTTATGAGTCATCAATCGAGTTTCAGAAGTTTACAGAGCACAAATAGCTAGAGCATTCTAAGAGCTTTCAAATTTCAAACTTTTGCGCAAGTTCTGTACAACCATCAACTTTTTTGCCTGAAACGAGTGCAGTATCTAGGTGTTAAATTACAGTATTTCATACCGAATAGATAGGATAATATTCTAGACGCTGAATACAAAACGTGTAATTATTCCTCGGAACTCACTTTCGAGAGAAATATTCGTTTAGTTTTTTGCTTCTCAAATGTGAAGTTACATCTTTGATCAAACATAATTTCTTTTTATGAGACGCTTATACGAGTAATATGAGTACATTACACTTAGGTACTGAAAATGTATAATGCAAGTTCATTGGCTCTTGCTTTGCAAATTACAGCGACTGAACCAGAAACTTCAACTTTTTTGACGAATTAATACGAGTTTAATTAAAACAAGAGATAACGAAGGCAGCACATTGTAAGCTACAATGTGGCCGACATCTCACGAACCACCCTTCAAGTACGCGAGTCGTCGTGTAGCTATACGGAATACATCGACAAAAGCATAAAGATCATTTTAAAGGGACAACTAATTCAATAAGTTGATGTAAAAGAAGTTCATTTGGAGTAGACCTTGATTTACTACCAGAGGGGAAACGATGTCTATATCTATATTAAAACCAAAGTATAGAACGTACAAAGTAGCCGACTTTGTGAAGCTTTACTCAAGCACAGAATTCTTGTGTAATAAAGAATTTCACTAAAAAAAACCGGCAGTTTATTTTTAAGCTAGTATTAAAAGAAAGATTTTATATCTAATTCTTTGATGCATGCTTTCAAATTTATGGACCATCTCCGTTGGTTTCATTGTGTGTACTGCATGGATGGGTTTTCTTTGTGCAAAAACCAAATGAAGACGCTCAAAATGTCTACCAACATTCCAAAGAAAAAGGAAATGATACTCCCAGTGACAGTACACCGACAAAAACAGAGGAAATCACAACAAGGTCATGATTGAATCAGAAAGTCATCAGAATGAATTATAGTTTACAATGATTCACACTTTGATGATTTGCTGTTTCTATCATGAATGAACTTTTTGTGATTTCTTTTGTATTTGTTAGTTTAGGCTCGGCTACCTCTACCATCAAGCCGAACAACTCAAAAAGACCAGTTTAACGGTATCCTCGTGGGTTAGATCCATATTAATTAGAATGTAAGGACACAGGAACGTGACTGTTTAATGTAACATATGAAATAAATACAAATTGGTAAAAAATAATTTAAACAAGAAAGAGGAATACTCCGACGTGGAGTAAACATGCAAACCGCAGAAAAAATGAAAATACGACGAGCGCTGCGTCCACGTCGGAGTATTCCTCTTTCTTGTTTAATATGGATAGCCGTAATTTGAAGGAACGGATTCGTTTAAGAAATAATTTGTTTGGATGCGGTACTTGTAACACAAGGAAACATTGAATTATGAAACGAAAAGAACGTAAATTTAGATTAAGAATTACTTTCTTGTAGTCTGTTTGGAAGTTCAGCTGTCCATATATTGTGCCCAGTAGATCGACAGTGGTCCACGAACGCTTTTTCTTTTGATTATTTGGATAAATGGCGAAGAGGTGATCATGTTGAAATATTGTTTCCAACCTCATCATATTGGATTTCCTAGTGGCTCTTCAAAGATTGAGAGCAAGGCTAGCAATAATGCCACCAATTTCACAGGAAGCTGGAGTAGAGGATTTGTGAGTGGTCAATGTTGTACTACAGCCCTCACATGGAAATTCATCACACCCGTTTGTTTGATTTCTCAACATTTTCAGCTGTGTCTGGTCGTTCTTTGGTCAAATTAGGTCCTTCTCTGATTGTTTGTTTGACTAGTAACGAGTTGCCACCCAGCCAATTTTATGATGATGTTCGAGTTGCGGCTCACCGCAATTTGTATGATAGTACCTAATTTTTTTACTCGGCGGCAATTTGTAGTAAATCGCCTTTTTCGGCCGCAACTTGTGATTTATACCGTTTTTTTGGCTTGTGGTAATTTTTGTGGTCATATTTGGTGATTTTATGGGCAATTTCAGCCTTTCATGATTCATTTTGAACATTTTTGGTAGATTTTGGTCGGTTTTCTTGTTCTGGGTCAATTATGGTCAATTTGGTCATTTGTTGGTCTATTTGGAACTTTTTGGTCGTTTTTTGTTTTGCTCTGGTCGTCCTCAGTTATTTTCCGTCAATTCTTGGTCAATTTCGGTCAGTTTTTGTCGTTTCCTAATTGTTTTTTGTTGGTTTTGATAGCTCTCCGATCATGTGTGTTGTTTTTCATCACACTCTGGTAGGTTTTCAAACTTTTGAGATAATTTTGGTCAATGCAGGTCATGTATACGCCTTTTTCTCTCAATTTTGGTGATTTTCTGTCATTGTTAGTCATTTTTTGTCTGATTTTAGTCGCTTATTGTCTATTTTGGTTGTGTTATGCCGCGTTCATTGTTTTGTTGCCAATTTTGGTCGTTTATTGGTCCATATTGAAATTTTTGGTCAATTTCTGTTGTGTTTTGGTCGTTTTTAGTTATTCTTTATCATTTTTTGGTTAATTTTGAACGTTCTTATTTGATTTTGCTCAATTTTGGTTATTTTCTGGTTATTTTTTATTGGTTTTAATAATTTTCTGATCATATTATTTGGTCGGTTGTGACCAGGTGGAGCAGGATACACTCACGTAACCGTAACAATATATAGAATATTTTATTCACAGTCAACACAAATAAAACACAAATAAAATAAAAGGAAGGAATGAAAATAGGGTTAAAATTTTGAGGTCAGATCCCTAAAAGACCGCATACCTAAATTTGAAAAATCTGGCATACATGCTCCTGCGGTGACCGTTACGTTGGCCAGTGTGGACGCGCTCTTACTAAGCGACTCAAGGAACACAACCGAGAATATGTACGACTCACCACCAAGCCTGCTTCCCAATACGATTCTCACTCACCTATGGCTCATCACTGTTGGAAGACTTGTCACCCATACAGTGGAGTGGTACCAACCCTCCTCCACCCTTCCGAAAAAGACCACCCAGTGAACAAACTTGAGAAACTCTACACCCTCCAAACTCAACTAAACAGCAAACGTGAGCATTTCAACCTCTTAAACGATATTCGAACGCTGTATTTTTCAACCCTTTCATCAGATATATCCTAAAATATGATTAACTCATTCATTACTCATCTTTCACCTTTTTTATCTAGTCTCTTATCTTGTTTAGTTTATTCTTGTCTTTCGCGTACCGGTTTCATACTTTAATACATCAGATGATGTTCGACGCGGTCAAACGAAACCGGTCGTGTTTTGATTATCTCGCTTTAACACCCATTAAACCTCTCTTTATCCTTTTAAAAAATTTTTAGACACTTTTCGCGTTACCAAAATTCTACATTTCTCCTTTCATTAATTTTACTAATTATTATTTGTTACCGTATATTTTCGTTCATTTTAATTTTATATTTGACTTTCCGCTGACCTCAGAATTTTAACCTTATTTTCATTCCTTCCTTTTATTTTATTTGTGTTTTATTTGTGTTAACTGTGAATAAATTCTATATATTGTTACGGTTACGTGAGTGTATCCTGTTCCACCTGGTCATGAACTGCCCACGTACTCACGAGGAGTCTATCTCATTCATATGGTCGGTTTTCATTCCACCTTGGTCAGTCTCTGGAGTTCTGGAACAATTTTGGTCAATTCAGGTTATTTACAATTTGTTTTCTCTCAATTTTGATAATTTCCTTTCATTTTTAGTAATTTTTTGTCATTGTCTATTTGGGTCGTTTTATATCGCGTTCATCGTTTTGTGTTCAATTCTGGTCACTTTTTGGTTGATTTTGGTAATTTATGTATCTTTTTTGGTCATAGTATGCTGCATGTTTTTAGATTTTTATAGCACGTTTCTATTCCACTTTTAGGGTTTTTACTGCACAAAAATCCTAACTCTGTAGCTATGAGTATCAACATCAGAAGTAGGTTGGGCAAAGTGGCTGACGAGCTTATTCGAGCCGCTCATTCACCCCTCCAACAATATTTCTTAGGCTAGTACAAGCCTTGTATACTGTATATTAGGCTACGTGTCTTGCGTAAGTTAGTCTATATAGTTCTATATAAAGTAGATCAAGGTTACTGATGACGTTATCTAACACCCCAAGGAATCTTTTGTAATCTGTAAATTAAGTTAAGGTCATTGATGACGTCATGTCGACTGGCCCCCAAACCAAAGTCGTAATTGTACATATCAAAAGATTTTAACAGGGAACCTGTTTTATGGGGGGCTATTTGAGAAATCTGGCGTCCGCCGTCCGCCGTTCGCCGTCCAGCGAAAAACTTAGAAAAATTTCGACCCTCGAGCCATATATGAAAGGAGAGGGACTTAGAAAAATTTCGACTCTCAAGCTATATATGATAGGAGGGGGACTTAGAAAAAATTTCGACTCTCGAGCTATAGATGATAGGAGGGGAACTTAGAAAAATTTCGACTCTCGAGCCATATATGATAGGAGAGGGACTTGGAAAAATTTCGACTCTCGAGCTATATATGATAGGAGGGGGACTTAGAAAAAATTTCGACTCTCGAGCTATAGATGATAGGAGGGGAACTTGGAAAAATTTCGACTCTCGAGCTATATATGATAGAAGAGGGACTTAGAAAAATGTCGACTCTCGAGCCATATATGATAGAAGGGGGACTTAGAAAAATTTCGACTCTCGAGCTATATATGATAGAAGAGGGACTTAGAAAAATGTCGACTCTCGAGCCATATATGATAGAAGGGGGACTTAGAAAAATTTCGACTCTCGAGCTATATATGATAGAAGAGGGACTTAGAAAAATTTCGACTCTCGAGCCATATATGATAGAAGGGGGACTTAGAAAAATTTCGACTCTCGAGCCATATATGATAGGAGAGGGACTTAGAAAAATTTCTACTCTCGAGCTATATATGATAGGAGGGGAACTTAGAAAAATTTCGACTCTCGAGCTATATATGATAGAAGGGGGACTTAGAAAAATTTCGACTCTCGAGCTATATATGATAGAAGGGGGACTTGGAAAAATTTCGACTGTCGAGCTATATATGATCTAGGCTTCCTTGAATTTTCAATACCAAATCTCATTCGAATCATAAAACAGGTTCCCTGCGTTCCTCGTTTAACTTCGTTAAGGAAGCCGTAATTTTTATCGATGCCAGTGGTCTTATTAAGTTCAGAAACTATCTTTTAATTAATCGCAGACATTATTTTCTTTTGATTCCAGATAATGATGCAGAATTTCCTAGAGATACTAAACTACTCGTATGTTAAAGGTGAGATATTTACGCGTTATTGTTCAGTACAGTTTTTGAATGTATTACTGGATGATTTAAATTGGTTTTGTATTTATTGTTTTGTCATGATCTGCCATCAACCATCGATTTTATACTCTTCCCCATTTAAGCTTCTCTTTCCTCAATATTTCACCACTTTTTTGGAAAATTCTGATTTTCCACGAAACTGCGTTAGTTTACAATACTGTATACAAAGCATATCTGTAAATGGTTTTGATTCATTTATTTTTACTATTCCGTGAACGAGCATGGGTTATCAGATCGACGGCATGAAAATTGAAGGGACAAGTAAAAAAGGGTGGACGAAAGATAAGAGGAGAAGTTTGAGATGGGTTCAGAGTTATAAGAAAAGCGGGTCGTGATCTATGAGGAAACGGAAATGGAGTCGTGAAGATTTTGGAGGACCAGACAACATTTGTCGACAATTAAATTTTTCTAGAATATACAACACATTAGACTTTAATCAACCGAACAAGTGGGGCTCAAAAAGGGTTTGGTACCCATTTTCAAGCACAGTAGAGTAGAGTGTACGAACAGTAAAAAAAGATAGTTGCAGCAGTATTTTATAAATTCAGCAGTTTTTTAAAGAAGTCACAGTAAAGTAAAATTATCCACAGTTTAAAAATGAAATGAACAGTACCAAAATGGACTAAACAGTTCAAAAATAATCACACAGTAACTTTGACAATTTCTTCATTACAAAAGAAATTTAGGACGAAAAAAGAGATCATTATTATTATATTATTATATTCCTCTTATTATTATTCCTTGTGGATATTATTGCCTCAAAAGTGGCGACTTTGCTTTAGCAGTCCTTCCCCTTTTACGTTTCTGGCCGAGGGGACATTTTTTGCCACCTAAGGACTTGTTGTCGAAGATTGTGATTACCCGTATGCCGAAATGAAGCTCACGGAATTCCTCAAAAGTGGTCCACTTTCCTTTCTTCATCTCGTATTTATTTAGAAGTGCAGTCGTTATTGGTGGTCTACCTGTTGCTGCAGTGAAATAACGCTTGTAACCCCTCCCTGCCCTCTGTAAAACTTTCCGATTTTCCAGTGCCCAGTGATAAGCAGTTGTCCAGAGTTATAAGGGAATTGTGGGTTTACCGGAGAATGACACACAATTGCTTGAAGGAACGCGATCCTTGGACCACTTGGTAACTAGTTACTGTTCATTGTTTGTTATACTTACTGTTCCAAAATTTTTAATCACTGAGTCTGAGTTACTGCTTGTTTACGAAAAAATTACTGTTCCTTTACGCAATTTAACTGTTCACCTGCTACTGTTGAAAGTATCTGTTCTACTGTGCAGTTTAATATTCCCCAAAGGGTTTCCTGACAATCGACCACAGCCAGGCTGTAAACCATCTCATAGAAAAGACTAGAGAATATCAAATCCAAACCCACTTGCTCTTCATCGACTACTCAAAGGCCTTTGTTTGATGAAGCAGGGAGTCCCTAGTAAACCTATATAAATATCATACAAAACTCTTATAAAAACCCAGAAGCATACATCAGAACAGATAAAAAAGGAGAGACATTTGAAGTGAAGAAGAGCGGTCCACTTTTCTCAAACCTTTTCAATGTACGAGTAGTATTGGAAGAAATATTTCAAAGGTTAAATTGGGAAGGAAAAGGAATAAGGACAAACGGAATTAAGTACTTAGATAACTTAGGATTTGCTGACGACATCGTACTGGTGAGCTCGAACAAGAAGGAACTAAAAAAGATGGCAGAAGATTTGAGGACGAAAAGCGAAAAATTGAGATGAAATAAGATTAGTGGTTTTTGGAAGAGAGGTGGCTTGTTTAGCTGTCTAGTGCGTCGTGTTCTCTTAGGACTATGTGATAAACGTGAAAACACTGGATTATAAGGTTTGTCGTTGAAAAAAGGTTTAGGAGAGATTGGAGTGTGGGTAGATAGTCAGTTGGGAGGAGGAATTTCCTGGAAATTTGGGGGTTAGGTTAGATGCGAGAATAGCGTTTAGTTCAGCCGGATGAATTAAGACCGAGTTTCTTATTCAAACACACTTAATTTGATCGTAGTTTCATGTATTGGGTAAAGAGAAGACATGCAGGAGGGGCACTACTTACAGTGACATCTGGGGCTAGGAGAAGAGAGTGGACGAATCCCCCTCCTCTCATTCCAATAAGTCAAAAATTGATTGATAGGAAGGTGAAGCAATTGATCCGATTTCATGTCTCTGAAATAAATTACGTTAACTGCAATTAAAAACCTCACCATCACAAAAGTATACTTGTATAATATAATTTGACCCAAAAATTTTTGTAAACGCCTTTGAGCTAGTTTCATAAATGAAGATTTCAAAAAAAAAAACATTGAACTAAGAATTCAAAAGAGTCGTCGTAAAATTGGATTCCATCGTTAGAAATCCCGGAATGTAATCTAAACACTATTCGTAAAAATTCAAAGTGTGAATTCATTCATTAAGGAAAGAAAGTTATTGGTTAACAAATTTATCGCTTTGAAGAAAGATTATACTCGGTTCAGTATTGTATTTCTAGTGTCTCCCCTCGAGGTCGTGTAGAATGAACGTGTTCCCAGAACGTTGAACGAGTAAATTGTTAGCTAAGGTAAAGTTGAAACGACATATTATAATAGTGATTAATAACGTCAACTCTAAACGGTAGTATAGCAGTGATTAATTCAGAACGTGTAATCTATATAAATAATAAGCTATAAAACGCCATTTCGCCGAGATTGTGAGGCGCGCGACATCCGGTAAAACTGTTCCTTCCTCTTCGATACTAACCAACCATCCCTTCTTCGTGTATTTCCCTTCAACGAGCCGACAATTTCGCATAATTAATGTTCCCGCGTAAAAATTATAGCGTTTATTCGTTATAATTTAATTTTACGCTTTTTGAGAAAACGTTTCATTGCGAATACGGGTACTCTCTGCGAATTCTTTTGTACACGAATTTCTTTCAACATTTTTGTCACCCACCTCCTCTAGAGCGGCTTTCTTTGTACCGTCGTCGCATTGTTATTCGTTTATGAATGTTTTCGGCAACTTTCCGCGCATCACCTCTTGGGATGAGGTCTGGACCAAGTTTTATTTGTCGTACACACTCTCCCTGTTTGGTAGCTTTGCGTAAACGTGCGAGTCGATTGAAAAGTTACTGTTTTTCCTCTTTTTGATTTTATTTTGCCCCAACTTCTGGTAGGTAAATGAAAATATCAATTGCTTCGTTAACATCTAACTCGAAGAACTGATCTGCTCCGCTCAGTTCCAAAAAATTAATATTCATTTAGATTGATGATTTGAAGTAAGGGTGCTCTGTCAGTCCCTTGGTCTCTGGCTTGTTGAAAGCATACCCCGTTGAACGAGTCGACCTCGTTAGTATTTTTCGTAATTATGACCGAGAACAGGGAGCGGAAGCAAAATGAAGCGGAAAGATGATATTCGTAAAGAGGACTTAGGTTTTACTTGGTTTTTCGTTTTATAAGTGTATTTTACCTTCACACTCTTGTAGGGGAGCGAGAGCTGGACGAAGACTCTCAAGAGATTCCAACCACGCCAACTGCGAAGAATCCTGACTACGTCTCCACTGGTATGTGTTCTGATGGAGCAAATCGTGTACTTTTACTCCATGTCAGCCCAAAGAATACCAACCTCTAAGGAGAATTGACCCACGCGTTTCAGATGAGTGGCGGGTAAGAACAAAGGTTTAAAGACGTGTGTCACATATTACCTAGAAGGCTGAATATTCAGAACTCCTGGGAGGCGACCTGCGCTGGCAGAGGCCAATAGAGATAAATTTTTGAAGAGTTGAAGGTATCTTCGAGAGTCGGTCACAGAGATCCGGGTCAACTGATACGCGTCAAGATACCTTCACCTGTGATGAGTGCGGAAAGATCGTTCTATAAGAAGATGATGCTCGTTAGACACCTGCGAGCTCACATGCGGAGACGGAACTTAGTCCGGTGTAATCGAAAATGGAAGATCCTCAGACGATTATAATCACTTTTCTTGAGCAGTTTAATGCTACTAGCGTTTGTGCTCTGCTGAAATACCGCGACACACATCTTAAGATGGCGTATACCCATACATTGAGGTCTGCTCACGTAGTTTTCCAAAAATCAACTCGTTGAAGGGTCTCGTCCAGATTTGTAGCCAAAAAATTCAACTGCATAGTAGCTTCTTCCAAATTACTACGATTGTACGTGCGTAGTTTTAACATCATCGGAACTTAGATGGTAGAGCACTGGAAATCAGAAAGATCCTTCATACACAATTCTACTTTATTAGTTAGCTTACAAGAGTATTTACGGTGTTACCTCATCATCAGTTGTACCGATATTGACGAACTAAGCCTGAAACATTAACTTTTTTAGTCTAATACAGGGATCTGTTAGCTAAAACGATACAGCGTCGTGATTGGTCTGTGAGTGCCTCGCATGTTGGTGCCCGTGTCAGGGTCATAACTTCGCTGGTGATCGACTGAGGACTGTTGGCAGCTCTCAGCTTTTAATAATCGGATAGCTGCCCATTCGTCGGAGGGGATTACCGAGTCAAGTTGATAGGTTTTTTTGAAAGAGCGCAAACACTTGCGGTATGTTGAAAACACGGTAGATCGCAGTATTTCAGTAGAGCGCTAACGTGAGCAATATCACCAATTTTTCCGTGTAATACTTCCTTTGTACTGTTTTCAACCTGTTGCAATAAGTCTCTTTTTGAGCTGATTTGAAAGTAATGATGACCCGAAGGCAGATCAATAAAGTCTCCTTCCCAGTTTCAGAGACCACATCTTCGGGCTCAAACTATGAACCCAGTTTCCTTACAATCCAGGAAAAGACTTTAGTTTCTGTCCAGATCAGGACTTTCAACTGGTGCACAAAAAATAAAGATAATGTTTTATACTCTCCTATTATAGTTTTTAGGGGAGGGAGTGCTTTTGCAAAACGCCAGTGTATTTCATGGGAGACCGTCGGGATAGAAGGAGGGGAAGATGACAGAGGAGTCGCGAGTCTGCTTGAGCCTCCTGAATTAACCTATTTCAGTTTATAGTTACCGTATAGAAATTTCTTATCTTCATGTAGGCTTGCTTTTTTCCTGGCGTCTTCTCAGTCTAAATGTCTAACTTTTGTGAATCATGAAAGAAAACTGTGAAAAGACGCCCTTCATTCTGTTGTAAATTTTCAAAATTCAAAATCGAAAATGACGTCCCGCAAGGGGAAGTTCTCAGTGTCCTCCTCTTAGCGATCGACGATCTTCCACTCAACACTAAATTCCCTATCTCCCAAAGACTTTTCGCAGGCGACTATAGTCTCTCTCTCTCTCTCTCTCTCTCTCTCTCTCTCTCTCTCTCTCTCTCTCTCTCTCTCTCTCTCTCTCTGCGCAAACAACCCGAAGAGAGCCCACAGACTTCTTCAAGAAGCCCTAAATGATATTTCTACATGGTCATCCGAGCGTGGATTTCAATTTTCATAAAAAAAAAAAACGAACTTACTCATTTTCCACAAAAGAAAATTACCCCCTTCTATTCCTCCTCTCCAACTTCAAAATTTTCAAATCAAAACCACAAATTTAGTTAAATTTCTGGGCCTCTGATTTGATCAAAAACTAACATGGATCTCTCATATCAAATCATAAAAAGCCAAGTGCCTCCGTTCAATTAATGTACTCAAATACCTCTCTCATCCCCGACGGGATGCAATGGAAGATTGCTTTTAAATCTATACAAAAGTCGCACTCGATCTCAATTGGATTACGGCGCGCCTGTCTATAACCTAGCCAGTACATCTGCTCCATCATTACTCGAAACCATTCAAACTACTTCTCCAAGACTTTTCTCTGGGGCATTTAGAACCAGCCCCAAACTTAGCCTGTGCGCTGAAACAGCTGAAACCCCTCTCTCCATTCACCGAGCCGTTCTTTCATCAATTCAGTACCTCAATTTCCTGATCTCCCCATCTACAAATCTATTCTCTCAAAAATTAATCCGGTCCTTATTCAACATCCAAATAAACACATCCGAACCCTCCTAGAAACCTCTTCAAAATTAAAGCTCTTGTTCCAATTATCTCTAATATTCCTCCTTGGCTGCTTCCTGTCCCTGACATCCGATTAGATCTTACAGAAGTTCCAAACAAAAATAATTCCATCTATAGAGAACACATTAAAAAAATATTAGATCAATATTCAGACCATACCCTATGTATAACAGACGGCTCTAAACTCAACAACAAGATGGCGTACGCATTTTCTATTGGTCGAAAAATACAAGCTCACCGTCTACGTGACGCAGCGTCAGCATTTACAGCTGAACTAGTTGGAATCCTGACCTGCGTGTCGAAACTAGCCCAACTTCAACCGGAACAAAAATATATCCTCCTAAGAGACTCTCTCTCATCTCTCCATGCTATTAACGACGTTTTCTCTATTAACCCATTCATTCAACGAATTTTTCTGGCTCTTTACTCATTAAAATCAATCAATTCTACCTTACTCTAGTGTGGATTCCGGGCCATGTCACGATGCTGTTGATTAAGCAGCTAAACAAGCTACTTCACTACCAAAAGTAACTGACCGCATATTTGTCCCGGCTAAGGATTTGAAAATATATTACGGTTCCATGTCCTCTAATCTCTGGCACTCTTCCTGGGAAAATCAGTCCAACAATAAATTAAGAAAAATCAAAAATAAACCTCTAAATCGGTCAACATCCCATCGCCCTTTCTGGCGGGAGGAAGTCATATTGGCCTGACTAGGAATCGGACGCACTCGTCTCACTCACAAATACCTTTTAACAAATCATTTCCTTCCATCATGTCCTCATTGTCAAGACGACAATCTAAGTGTAGAACATATCTTTACATGTCCTGTTTTACAACCAACATGATCAACTCTCAAAATACCATCTGACACCGGCTCTGCTCTAAGAAATAACTCCGACTCCATCGACTCAACTTTAACTTACTTACGCTCCACCCAGTTTTACGAACACATGTAACTACTTTTCCTACTTTTAACATGAATAAACTTCAACATAAACTTACAACATACTTACCGTCCCTTAAATTTAAGTTTATAATCTAAGTTACGCCGAGCAAATAGCCCATATGTGTAGTTGAAATGCTCGTTAAAAAAAAATTCATGGTCGAAGAAAATCTTGAAACGAAAGATTGAAAATCGTCTCGTCAACAAATCCGTACCTCTTCGACGACGCGACTAAAAAAGGATTGAATTTGATGAGAAAACATTTTCTTAGAATTGAATAAATGCATTAATCAGTTGAAGAGATTGTAATAGAAGTTTCACTCTTGACGTATTCGATATTTTTGGGTAGTATTGAGCAAATGATTAGAGGGTCGATCATCATAAGGATAGTCGTCATTGTTTACGCTGCTGCGTTTCGCTTTCTTTTTTCTATATTTTGACGAGATGAGAAATTTAAATTTACAATGATATAGGCCTACCATCGCATCGGTACTGTGAACAAAGAAATTTCTACGGTACCTAATTATGAGTAGTATGTACCTTCCAGTTTCCAAACGCATTATTCATCTTTTTTAAAATCTAAAAGAACTGAAGAATAATAAAGCGGCTTTTGTCATTTTCTTGAAACAATTTTCTCCTCAGTTTTCGTTCACGACTTTCCGATATTCTTTATACTCGTACTTTCTTTTTTCTGTATATAGCAGCGTAACTCCGTTTCGTTTTGTTCATTTGTTATTATTATTTTTTTCCCCCTTCCTCCTTCGAGCTTAGTATTATGCCATTTTATTTATGGAAATAAGCGAGAATTATATGAAAGAACAATAAAAAAGAAGAAACTTTTCAGCCAAAGGTCGCATCTGTTCTTTCGTTGCAGAAAGTTTATTTCCACTTTAGGGAAGAAGTTCATATATACGATTAAATTCAAATATATTAAGGAGGAAAAAAATTACTGAGCGCATTGCTCGCGTACTTTTTTTTTTTTTTTTGTGGAGACCAAATATAAAAACAAATAATGAAATAAATATGTGAAGTATAGATGACAGATATTCTATCTTTGGAAATACGAAATGGAAAAAATTCAGGATATTCATACTTCAATCGCTTCACACATCGGAAAAATATTAAATACTCTCGTAGGTTAGATATCCAATAAAGAATTGTGAAGAAGAATCTCAGTATGTTTTCGTTATTCATCAAGTGATACAGTAGTTTTAAGAATGAGATACAGTGCAGTGTTCGATGGCATCGCGAGAAAATTTTCAATTTTTCCTACTCGATGCTGCATTCTGAAAAGGAGACGTGTTGATAATCCACCTACACTCGAATGGACGATCTAGAGATTTGTCAGTCAGAATAATCGTTTTCAATCGCAGCATAATATTTCAAAGAATCATATCAAACTTGTCATCTAGTTTTCCATCGCAATTTCCTCGTATCCTATTTCCTCCTGTATTCATTTCATTGTCTTTTCTCTTTCCTTCCATTTTTCTTTGGCTTCGAGCTTGTAAATATTAGGTGAATTAATTGGGTACGTTTCGCACACCATGTTGCACAAAGAGCATCAAAAGTTCTTCAAACCACTTTTTCTTTATACTGAGGCAATATGTGTGGCTTGGGGTGGAGACATTTTTATGTTCTATCGTTACCTTGAAACCAAATGTTTACAATTTTTGTTAAATCTTCCTCTTTCTTTCGGGAAGTCGAGGCGCAGCTATTAAAAATAATTTCTTCATCGACCTTTGCGCGGAGCTCTTGTTTCTTGGAAATAGAATAAATTCTGGTAATATTCTAAAACATATTTTTGCATTCTATATTCTTTCCTATCCTTCTCTTTCAAAATCAATCTTTTGTACCTCTTTTAAATTTCTTAGCATTACCTTTGACCACAAAATTTCTTGGGCCCTCACATTAACTTACTAAGAGCCAAATGTCTCAATTCTCTTGCAATCTAAAGGAAGAAAATGAATGTAATAGTAGGCCAAATTCTGAAACCCAAAACCCAAAACCTGAAACCCAATAGCCAAAATAACAACGCTGAAATTGCTAATATCACCAAAAACGCTGATGACTTGACATAGATTTCATCTTGGAAAAAATTTTCCTTAGCATGAACCTTGTCTCCAAGATTGTGCACAAGTGACTCACCTACTACTGACATTGTCGAAGACTTCTGTGCTCAAGAGAGAATTTTTCTTGTTCTTGATGATGTTGACGACTTGTAGTTAGTATTTTTTTTTTTCCTTATCATTACTTTCTCTGTCTACAATTTTAGTAGGGGGAATATTAAACTGCATGAAAAGAAAAGGCGTTTGAACGAAAAATAACAGCACGAAAAAATCATCCAAAATAACGAAATAACAAATGGTGGTAACGAAAAGTACAGCAGACAAAATTTTCGAGTATGCTCGCGAAAAAAAAAAAAAATACAAGAAATTTTCAGAGTGTTTTCACAAAAAATTAATAAATAAAAAAGAAGGAATGAGCGCTTGCCCGTCGGCCAATTTTTAAATGAAATTTTAGACATAGTCAGGCAGTGGGTAGAAAAACGAAATCCATATTCAAAAAACAGCACTCCATTCGTCAACATACCAGATATTTCTTTGCCGCTATGGACTGCTGCTAGCTGTTTATCAGTAGGCCGCAGCTGATAAAGCAATTCTGCAACGCCCTCCACGAGAAGAAAAGTTGTATGGAGTACTTTGTGGCAACAGGAAGCTGTAACAAATGTATTTGGGTAAAAGAACTGTTCAAATTTTTGAGAGGCGATGGCAGGTGGCAAACGTTCGACGATTTCAGAGCCCGCAAATTCTATGTCTGGACCAAAGTTATCAACAGAGGAAATTTGCGGGAGTCGAAATGTTCATGTCCCCCTTTTTTTGAAAAGTTTGCAATGTAAGCATACGGTAGGGATGTGCATTCGATTGAAGCTACTATCAGTGCCACCTGAAGCGAAAACATTTCCACTTGGCCGAAAAAGAAAGGGTGGCAGGCTGAGTTCAGCGAAATGCGCTCTTGTGGTGCAATACTAAAATCATATAATGATTTTTTAGTTTTCAACTTATTTCATAATTGAAGCGTATGCTTTCTTTTGCTTACATTAATTTTTCGGTTGAAAGTTTTGATTTTTTGTGATTTTTTCATGATTTCGGACTTTTCATTTCGTGCGAAAAAATCCCACCCTTTTAGTAGTATTAGAAGGATGTGATTTTTCAGCACGCAAAGAAATACGGGTAAATACCACGAAAAAAAAATTTAATAAACGGTAAAAAATGCTTACACGAGAAAAAAAATACGTCACGGTAAAAAAAAAATAAATAATCGGTAAAATAATACAATCAGCGTTAAAAAAAGAGAAGAACGGTAATAAAAATATTTGAGCGCGAAAAAATTGCATTAACGAATTAATGCACGCACTGCCTTTGCCGGTCTTCCTCTTTTACGTTTCTGACCAATTGAAAAATCTCGAGCTGCCTGTGGTAGATCATCAAAGATTAACAAGTTCATTGTTGGGTGTTCGTTTTTCCTTGTAAAAATTGGATGAAAATTCTTTCTTAGGAGAGAGTTATTAAAAATATTGAGAACGAGCTTCTGAAAAGGGAAGTGAGTATTCGGTCGGGACAGCTGATGACAAAACTTGTGATGGGTGAAAGATTTCCTTAATTGACCTGAGTCAATTTTTATGATAGAATGTGATATGTAAAAAATTTTTCGCTCTACAAATTTGATTCTCTTCATTTTTTCCTAAATTGCTTATGTTCTCAAGTTATTAAGAAATTACTCACTGAAAATTCTCAAATGAGAAATTTACCTAGATCCCATTTGGTCATAACCACGGCCACGGTATGATCGTAACTCTCCTATAGTATATTTCTTGTAAGACAGCGAGGTAGTGGTTGGATGACAGCAGGAATAGGGACGACATAAATGCGTCGCCTTTTTGCTGATCTTATACAAAATACTTTAGGCGGCTGACCGACCCGAATTATCGAGCAGAGTTGGAGAGCTAGTTAAAGGCTGATAGTCTAAAGTCAAAGCCAGATAAGTTTTGGAAAACAAGCTGAAAAAAAAATTAGATGCCATTGAAGGACTGCAATGGCAGCTGTCCCGAGTCCCTCAGAGGCTGAAGTTTTTCCAACTCCTGAAAATCATGACGTGACAACTTGAACGCGCTGCAATTTCAAGGAAGCCGTCGTCTTTCCAAGTCCCCCTCCTATTATATATAGCTCGAAGTTAGGAATTTTTCTAAGTCTCCTTCCTATCATATATAGGTCGGAGGTCGGAGTTTTCCCAAGTCCCCCTCCCCTCTCCATGACGTCATCAACCTCGCTCGCGCTCGTGGACGAAAATTTCGTGGAAGTACCCCCAACAAAAGGAATAGCGGGTTCCCCGCTAAAAACCCCTGATTATTTTATTCATTGAAACTACATCAGCAAGCGAATGTTCTGTTGTCCTTTGATTATGACAACATCCCTGCCGTACAAAGTTTAATTGACATAATATCCATATCAGCAATCAGAAAGAAACATTATTTTTTTGTCGTTCAAAAGATACAGTTTACCTGATCGTCAATTTTGATGTACGTCAATTCTACTTTGTACAGAAGAATAGGGCAGGGATGCTCAACCTTTTCGGACAGGGGGCCACATAGAATGAGTTGAAAATTCTCGTGGGCCACAAAAAAAAAGTAAAATATTCATCATTTTTTCATAGGTAATTATCAAATCAGCAAAAATATGGAAAATAAGGCATACAATTTCATATTCTCTACCTATTAAAAAGTTACAAATATTGTTCACTTCTTAATCATCAAATTTCTTGCCATTTTCATTTTTCCCCTTTCCCCATTTTTTTCCTCTTCTCCCTATTTTTTTATCTCTTGTTACGGGCTCGCGGGCCGGGTGGAAACCTTTTCACGGGCCGGACCTGGCCCGCGGGCCGTAGGTTGAGCACCACTGGAATAGGGTATGAACCTCTTCCAGCTTGTCGCAGGTTGCTTGTTAGATTGAGGAATATTCGAGAGATTCAGTCCTATAGTCGGAAGAATGAAGAGCCTAGGAGGAATGGATGATTTAATGGGGAGGAGTCCACATGGGGCTTAAAAAAATTTAGTGAGGTATTCCAAGGGAAGGAGAAAATAGTGTCACTACCTTTAAGTAGTTGAAAACCTCTCATCACTCGATTTGATAAGAATATTTGTTGTTTGTGTGTAGGTGTTCCGGGACTATCGACTTGATAGAATTTCGCTTTTTCAGAGTACATTTTCGCATAAGTAATTAGAAGGCTCAAAGGATTTTGATTTCTCAAATGGGCGATACGGTGTATTGAGAGAAAAATTGTAAGAAAGTGATCTAGTACAGGGTTTTCAACAATCGATTTTCTATACTAGTCTTAGGTTTTTGAAGCAAAAGGTAGAGAATTTTATTTTCTTTCGTATATTAAGAATTAGTTTGACATACTGTACTTTCCATTTTTTTATTTGAAGAGTCTTGAGGTTTGCATTTATCGAGTATAGAAATTCCAAAATGTGAACTTCATCCCGACTGCCGAACATGGAGGAAGAATATGTAGATAAGAGATAAGGCGCTTCGTATCGTTTGTATTTTTCTTCTTCCTTCTTCTCTTGCACCAAGTAGACATACTCGCGTCCGTATATTTTTCGCTGGTTAGGCTTGTCACGATACCATTGTTGTGAAATTGTTTCGATCATTTTAGAAAAAAAAACACTCACGCAGTCGCGTGAGTAGTACACGACTTTTCTTCCCACAATGCAAAAAACATTGAGAGAGTCACTCCCTCTCTTTAAATTAAATACCAATGACCTGTCAATCATGTCAAACATTTGTAGAATAAACAATAAAACTCAGTTTATAAATTCTATCACTACGATATCACATCAACAGATAACAGAGTAAAAATACCTATAATCCAATAAGGAAACCTGAATTTTGTTATAATTTAGGCTAAGAATCATCTAAAACCTACAAAACGTCTCCAGAAAAACCACTCCTCCTCCCCCTGTCCAAACTGCTACGAGGCTATAACAGTTGTTTCTAATAAAAAAGAGCTCTACAATCATTTTTTCCCATACCTTATTCTTAGCATATTGTTAGTCTAGTATACTGTATATTAGGATGAGTGGTTCAATTCTTTATCACTTCCGATTCCTGGCATCTCTTAAAGCTATCTCGAGCTGCTATTCCTCTCGTGCACTCATAAACTGCCTTCACGCTATCATATCACCATTTTCTATGCACACTCCACCCCAAAATTCTTCATCTGGGAATCCAGCTACAACGAGATCCCGAAAAACTAAAAAAATCGATGTCGAAACGAAAGAAGCAACCAATCACCCAATAGTCAACCCCTCATTCCTTCCCTCACGCTTCAACCATTCCAAACGTATTAACAAAATACCTCACTTTTCTAGCTAGAAAATTCGGTAAAAATATATAGCACCCAAGCCCGGTTTACTCGTTAGTCTAATCTTAAATCTCATTCAAAAAAACCAGTCCAAATTGAAAATAATCTTTCCATCTCTTTTGACACCTCAAATCAACTATGAACCACTATTAATTATGTACCCATACATGAAAAAATGACAAATAAATCAATTATTAATTAAGAGTGAAATCACCCAGGTAGTCTCGCATCAGCACACTTGATGAAGATTAAAAAATTGTACTTAATCATTCAAACTCAAGGTTTTCACTAAAATCAGTCGAATAACAAATTAAGAAAAATAAAACGTGAACCCACATTTTGGTCCTCATCCCAACGAAATTCAAGGCAAGAGGAGGTCATTTTAGCTCGGCTGCGAATAGGCCACACTCGTCTTACTCATACTTATCTTCTCACTAATCTCGCTCCTCCATCATGCCCTCACTGTCTCCAAGAAAATTTATCAGTTGATCATTTTATTTTCTCATGCCCCGTCCTGCAACCCACTCGAACCTCCCTAAATATATCTTCCAATATCAATGCAGCACTAAACAACAACTCCGAAACCATCGACTCAACCCTAACTTATTTACGCACCACTCAATTCTACAACTTCATATAATTCACCAACAAATTCCGTTCGATCGCCACTCAATTCCACCAATACGTACCTAATTTAACCTAATTCAAGTAATGTTCTAAAATAAGATTGTAACGCCGAGCAAATAACCCTCGTGCAGTTTATAATGCTCGTAAAATAATAATAAAAAAAAAAAAAAAAAAAAAAAAAAAAAAAAACTATCGAGTATGACTAATAATAATGAAAAATAGCTAGAAAAATGAACAACTCGCCATTGCCACTATCCGTTCAAAAATAAATTTAACAAAACAAATAAAATTTGACAAAACAAAATTCAACGCTCTAGGGGCTGTGGGAAGCGAGATACACGTGTACTAAATTTGAACGAAAAGGTTTCATCAGAAATAAAATCCAATGAACCCTTGGTAAAGAACGAACGAAGAATGAACCTGTCGAATGATGAAAGGTTCTTCATCACAATACACGTACTGATAACGAAAGTGGTAAACGTATAGGAAAATCCGCTTCTCCTAACGTAAGCAGCTACTCGCAGCTATTCGTAAGAAGCTACTCGTAATAGTGAAAAATTTTTCTACAAAAGTAAAAATTTCTCGAGAACTACTCATCCGATCCTCAAAAAAAATGCAGGTGCACATTTTCATACTACAATATGGCCGAGTTACAAAAAAATCCATCGGGTAGTTTCGGAGGAGTTCCGCGGACAAAAAGGTACTCGAAATACTGCAAAATTTCTCAACAAATTGAAAATTTCTCGAGAACTACTCATCCAATTTTCAAAAAAATTGCAGGTGCACATCTTCAGATATACTACTACAATATGGCCAAGTTACAAAAAAATCCATCGGGTAGTTTCAGAGGAGTTCCGCGGACAAAAAATCTTATATATATATACTAGCGGTTGGCGACGCGCCTCCGGCGCGCCTGACCGCTAGCTGTGTGTTGAGTAGATATCTGTGTTTTATAGGTATCTGTATCTTGTAGGTATGTGTGTTTTGTAGGTATCTTGGAATTCAGATGAATTTTTAAAAAAGAAACAGTGGAAAGAGTTTTGCAAAATTTACAACTATTCAGGTCAAAAATAAGAAAATAGACACCAAAAACTGCGACTGTACTTATAAAAATATATCAAAGTTCCGAGTCACACAAAAATAAAATCACCAAATTAAATTTTTTACACACTAATTCACTTGAGAGCTGACTTAACGCGTGAAGCCTGTATTCATCGCAGCAGAATACAGACAAATCCATTGACATTTTGCCAGTCCCTAAGAAAACACACGGACAACAGGTAAAAAAAAGGGTAATTTCCGGTAGCCCATACGCAGTGCGCACCGTGTCTAGACATTAGTTCTTGTATGAGATACCGGATGTAAAATCCTTTATGTAGGTGTTTTTAAAACTGTGAATAAAATAACTTGCTTAGTATGGAAGTACAGCGAATACTGTAGTCACAAAATTTCCTCCTAAAAATCTGGAACCGGGCTCATTCGAAAGGAAATTACAGGGGCTACAATTTTTGTTCTCTTCAATTTTTCATAAAAATGAGTTATACTCGAGTTATCACAATAATTCAATTCTCGAAACTGCGCCACTCAACGCGCGTAGGTCTAACGTACATGGCAAGCTACACCACCACGTTTTTTTATATTGAAAAAAGTCATTGTTTTCGCCCTTTTTTGAAATTACTCAGCACCTCCCCGTCAAATTTTTATTTTTATGAGTCTATGTGCTGCTCTGGGATGAGGACAATATATCCTGAAAGTTTGAAAGCGATCGGCCCAGTAGTTCTCGAGTTATAAACGGACAGGACGACAGACAGACAGACAGACGGACAAACTTTCTGCTTTATATATTAGAAGAGATATATATATATATAAGGAAACCTGAAATTTTTTTTTATGCTAGTTGTGATCTAGGACCCCTAAAACGTCGAGAAAGTTCATTACCCACTCCCCCTGTTGACCTTGCTACGGGTGTAATACCTCACTTTTCTAGTTAGAAAAGTCGGTAAAAGTCGAGTATCGTTCAATTTTCTTTATTTTTGTAATATTGTTAATATTCCTTTTTCAACAATTAAAAAATCACATCAATATTTGCATGATGTGAGAGCAGGTGCGAATCACGTAAGTACTTCACTCACGCAGTCAATATTTGTAGCCCTAAAAATGTCCTCACTATAGTTTTAGACCCAAGAATAATGATATTATTATCTTTGGTCAAGCGTGCGGCGAGTAATTTGATTTAAGATAAGATTCTATGAACAGTTTGAGGTTGAATAGGAATCCCTACAACTAAGTGAGAGTATCAGTAGCGCGGTATGTCCGAACCGCCAAATATTTGTCTCTAACCGTATGCTCTAAAGTATAATAATTATCGTTTATGGGATGGAATAAAATTACACCTTGGGGAATTTGCGAATACAGGAAATAACGTATCGCAGCAACGATAAAATGTCGGACGCATTTTCATATGTGCTTCGTCTCACCTTTCTCGTTATACATAATTATACAAACTATTCTATAGTGTCATTCTTTCGTCCGTTTCTTTTTCAGCCATTTTGTTTTTACTTTATCTAACTTATGTTATATTAAATTGACTTCAGGGTGAGTGAATTGAAGACGAAAAAAAAAACGTGTCTCCATGCTCTCGATTTGTTCAAACGTGATGTACATTGGGATGATCTTTTGAATTATTTTCAACTACTGTGTATGGGCTCGTAATCTTCCGCGTTACTATCGTTACCTAATGTGCGAGTAATGTGATAAATTTTTCCCCCATTTTCGTTATCTGGGAGTGTGTTGGCGTAAAAATATTTGACAGCAGTTCAGAAAGTCTTGTTATGAAAATGAAATCACTATTGACTGATAATGTGCGGCGAATGAAGGAAAACGAGTTACCTTCACCTATACCTACTACTAAATTACCCGGCATCTTTTCAATCACGAATCATCTTTAGGGTGTCGATAATGAACAAGATCATTTTCTAGTTTTCAAAGTGAACGATGATGTTTTCCTCTCCGTTTTTCATTCCTTATCGCGTGTCTCTCGTCGCTATAAAAAGTTCATTCACCATACTGCGGTACGGCGACGAGTCGATAATGAAAATCTTCGATAAAAGCTCAGTTTGTTTGAACAGTTTCGCACGTGTTAATCTTCGAGCTTCGCGAATCAGAATACTTATAGGTAGGGTACTATTTGTAATTCATCATGGTTTTTAGAAAACCTACGATTATTAGAAACGAACTTTTATACACCTACGTAAGATTTTGATGTAGATGTATCGTGGGAGTAACTTCGCCTATCTTCAGATTTATTTCCCATCGCTATTTTCTTTTTTCTCCTTCCTACGCTTATGTATGTATAAGCTTGAATTTTGAGACGAAAACGACAAATGGCGTTTTTTGATTGTTTTTGTTCAACTTTTCTGTTTTTCCGTTGTGTCGAGTCTCTTTTGAACTTAAGTTCGGGAATTCTCTATTCAAAAGTTTTTTTTTTTTTTTTTTGTTTTTCGAAATATTAATAGAAAGAAACACTGAAAAGAGGAAGAGAATAAAAATAACTTCCTAAAAGTCGTCAACTTTTTTAATGGGAGCAGAATATTTTTTCTCTTCTACGAATGGCGATGAATTTTTTGTCCGATACACAAAGTCTCGGTTCTGCTCTGTGTTACTTTTTATGTTTTAATAAACCTAGCAAACTTTTTTTTTTAAATGAAACTATCCTTCCTTCCAAAGAGCTGTACAAATTGTGATTTTTTTTTTTTCGGTAGACAATCAAATAGGATGCATTACGTGGCATTTATGGAATTTGAAGATTTAGTGCATGAGTCAAAATATTTACTGTGACACGAACACATTAGGCCTACAAAAAGTGCCACGTCACAATATGTCGACGTATAAGTGAAGCCTACTTCTTATGCAGACCAGTTGTGTTTAGATACTGTCGGTGGCACAATATGGTCATATCTGAGGAACTCAAAAACTGGATTCAGTAGGCCTATTTCTCAGATGAGTTGCAAGCGTGACCTTGAGAAGGAACACAAGGTCACACTGCATGGTTCCATGAGGATACGTACCATCCATATTCACAGAAAAAATACAGAGCCTTTGTTAGATACCTGTACTCGCAAATAACGGATTTAGAACCATTATTATTATTTTTTTTTATTTTTTTTTTTTTTTACTTCTATACCTTATTCAATGGGCTATTGCTGGAGTGGCGTCATTGGATGGAGACGAGGAAAACAAATTACAGAGGGAAGTCCGTCCAGTAACTACACAAGGAATGGAACAGTTGTCACAACAAAGTTATAGTCAGACAATTTTGTGTTCGCGAATCAAACATTAGAGTCACGAAATAGTCACAAAAAAGTATCCATGATCCTTTGATGTGACTGCAATACCTGTGACCCATAAGTGGAAGTTGGAATTTCCATGATAATGTACTTTTTTTTTTTTTTTTTTTTTGTGAGTGGCAGGTAAAATCAAATAAAAAATTTGGACAATCCTTGCAAATGGATGCCCTCTATGAAATTTAATGTTGCATGTTTTTGTACGTTTGCGGTTCATTCTGACCATGTTTGTTAAATTTTGGTCGTTTTTTCTTGTTCTAAGTCATTAGAAAAGAAATTAAAAACGAGGCTTTTCGCGCACAGAACTTATTCGAGTTAGAAAGTGCTCGAATAAATTCTGTGCGAGAAAAGCCTCGTTTTTAATTTCTTCCCTATTTACCCATCTATCCTTGCACGTAAAAAAATCCTCTCTTCTTGTTCTTGTTCTGGGTCGATTACGGTCAATTTTGGTCATTGACCCATTTTGAACTTTTCGGCCAATTTTTATTTTGCTTTTACCGTCTTCGGCTATTTTTTGTTATTTTTCGGTCAATTGCACATTTTTGATTTTTGTTGCACGTTTTTATTGCATTTTTTTTTGTTGTTGGCCAATTTTTACTACACGAAAATCCTAACTCTACTTATAAAAGTCTCAAGTCACACTCGCGACTCAGCTTACCTAGAAATCTCCCTCACATCACCTATGAGTGACTAGCTAGATGCTGAAATATTTTGTATTTTGTCTCTAATTTGCTCCATCTTGACACAATAATAAATGGTCGTATTTTATCGTCACAAAAATAAGACGGCTCTGGACTTACACTTCCCATCTTTTTTTTTGTTTTTTGTTCTTTTTTTTATACACCCTTTATTGTAAAAATAATAAAAAAATTTAAAAAAATGAAAAAAAATGAAAAATAAAGATAAAAATAAAAAAAGAAACATTACAAAACAAGGAAGAGAAAAACAAAATTACAGAAATTTAGAAGGGGGAAAAAGAAATACAAAAATAATAATTAAAAAGAAATAGTATATTACGCTATAAGGGACGGACGAGAGCGATTTCTATACGAGCGCTTTGGCGACCCGAGCCGCGGCGAGGGCCGCCATGCAGCGCGAGTATATCGCTTTCCTCCGTTCACGTGTGGCGTACGCTATTTTTCGGTTCACATGAATAAAAACGCAAACGCGAAAATTTTCACTTTTTTATTAGAGCATCATAACATTGTTGATGGAAAACAAAATTATAATTTTCTTACAATTGATGAACACAAGGAAAAATTCGAGTGTTGTATTTAAAATTATTAAAAGATCATTTTCGTCCGCGATCGCCAAAATGTTCGGCGCATACAGAATACGCGCATGCGCGCAACCTAACTCTTCGAGCTCTAAAGTAAAAAAACGCCTTTTCGCGTCCTACAACAAGCACCTAAGGAACGTGTTTTTATTCATGTGAACCGAAAAAATTAAAAAAAAAAATTAAATAAACAGGGTGTTGGAGGATGGCAACTAGTCCTTACCTTGTTTAACAAATTTGTTATGAATTATGTAAGTCAAATTGTGAAGCATTGAGGCCTTATTTTGCACGAGTACATAAGCTGATACGTCTAGTGTAGATCAGGCATGGATAACCTGCAGCCCGCAGAGAGGAAATTGAAACTTGAAAAAAAAATTTCATGACTTTTTGGCCTGAATCACAATTGTGGGAACCTTATTCGGATACTGATAGACAGGTTTGCAGAAGGTGCATATTTCAACTGGTGAATCAAGAAAAGAATGCTATAAACTCATTCACACATTTCATGTTATAACTTGAGTGTGTAATCGTGTGTATTCGATTTGAGGTTGGAGGTTGATAAGTGGCTATGAGCTTTAACAGAAAGACTCTAAAAATAATTTAGGGTATTTATCAGCACAGCAGTTTCTCAGTTTCTGTAGTATTGGAAAATCTCTACAAGGTTTGGTCACTGGAAAAGGAGCTACTATGACTAGGAATTCTGGTTAGCTGTTGTTTTTGTATTGACAAGGGTGTGAGAAGGAATTAAGTGCCTTCAAAAAATTATTCTGAAAATCCTATAGAATTTAAAGAAGTGACATAAATAGAGCGTTCAATAACCTGCTCATGGGGGTAATCTGAAAAATATCCCTAATTCTTGTGGAAAATCTACTGAAGAAAAAATTAGATGCCATTGCAGGACTACAATGGCAGCGGGGAACCCGCTGTCTCGAGTCCCCTAGAGCCTGAAGGGACTTGGAAAAATTCCGACCTCCGAGCTATAATGATGGAAGGGGGACTCTCCGTGACGTCATCAACCTCGCTTGCGCTCGCGGACGAAAATTTTCTGAAAGTACCCCCAACAAAAGGGATAACGGGTTCCCCGCTAAAAAAGTAAACGGAATTGGGATCATAATTTTTCTCTTTGTGGTAAACGTTTGAACAAAGTTAAATAACAAAATAAATATTTTCATTTCATCTTTTTTTTTTTTTAACTGGCTCGAGAATTTTTAATGGACAACCGCACAAGATAAAAAAATTGTATAAACAAGCGTACGTAACGTTTCGCTACCGTCGGTAGCATCTTCAGACTAAACTAACAAAGGAGATAAAGTACAAATTATATAAAGAAAAGTAGAGCAGGATACGACCGAGGATGAGTCAGTGACGAATGACCTCAGTGTACACGTTTGACGTTTTTTTTTTTTTCTTATTTATTTAAATTTAAACATTACATTTAGTCATGAGAGTTGGGTGGGTTTTACCATGGTTTTTCCCCACCCCTCTCATGACGAGTTCGAAATGCACTGTATAACTATACACTTGACTCTACCTATTGAAAGAGGGTATGACTTCTGTTTTTATTTCATTTTACTTATTTTATCATCTTATTTATTTATTAATTCTATTTTTATTTTATTTTATTTTATTTTATTTTATTTTATTTATTTATTTATTTATTTTATCTATTTATTTATTTTATTTATTCTATTTATTTTATTTATTTTATTTATTTTATTTATTTTATTTATTTATTTATTCATTATTATTTTTTTTCCTTCCTTCTCCTCTCAGTCTATTTGATTTCTTTTTTGGTTTTAATATCTTTCTTATATATCCATCCAATTTTTGGTGGCATTCCCCATTCTGCAGGCACTGTCCCAATTCCTCTGTAGTTATTTTAGCATGCCCCCTGATACGATCAAAATTTTTGCATTTTATAAAGGTGTGATCTGGATCATCATCAGAATTTAAGCATTCCCTGCATTGACTATCATTTATAATATTGAAATTTTTGAGGTACGTTGCAAAATTCCCATGTCCCGTCAAATACTGTGTTAAAAAATAATTTGATTTCAGTTTCTTGTTTTCAAGTCTTATCCCTATGTCTGGAATCAATTTAGCCGTTCTCCTACCTGTCTTTTCTTTTTCATATTGTTCCTGCCAATTTTTAATTGTATCTAATCTTATTGTTTTTATGCTTTCTACCGTTTCTTTTTTCGTTATTTTATTTTCTTTGAATTTAATTTTCAATGTTTTTATTTTGTTAGTTTGGCTTAATTGCAAATCAATTGGGGTTATTCCAGCTATAACGGTGAGGCTGTATGAGATACTGTTCTGTATGCTGAAATTATTCCTATTAATACTGTCCTTTGGAGTGATTTTAGTTTCTTAATCTCAGTATTCCTAAGCTTCTCAAAATAAGCAAGGGAGCCATATTCTATTATTGAGCGAAAAAGTGCATTGTACAATATTTCTCTTTTATATGTGTCCACACCAAAAGTGTTACCATATAAAGCCCGAATTTTATTATAATATTTTCTTAATTTGTTTGTAATGTATTCTACGTGTTTATTATAGTTTAGGTTTTGGTCGATGATTATTCCTAGATATTTCATTTCTGTATGGAATATTATTTTCTCCTGCCCCAACTTTATTTTTCCTTCCATTCTTTTGTGAAATTCGTATTTTTTATGTCTCCGAGATAAGAAAAGCATCTGTGTTTTATTCGGATTGAGTGTTAGGCCTAAGTATTCCAGTTTAAGTTTTATCATTTCTATCTTATCATTTATTAATTGAGAGTCAGTCATTTTATTTATTCCCACTATTATCCGCAGGTCATCGGCATAGCTCAAGAGTTTGAATTTTTTAGTTTCCTTTACTGCTTCATGTACTTCAGTCATTGCAATATTAAACAATGTTGGCGATAAGGCTGAGCCTTGTGGTACTCCAGAGGATAAAGCATGTTCTAACTTTAGGTTATTATCTTTGTCATAGAAACATATTTTTCTGTTTTCAAAGTAGCTCTGAATAATTTGTATTAATTGACTATTAATCTTCTTTTTCTCCATTGTTTCTAGTAATGATTTAAGATTAAAAAAATTTCATGAACATTTAAGACGAAATTAAAAGATTGACGGATATATCTCAATAAAGATATTATTGAAAGTCTTATTTCAATGATCTAGTCGTGGATTATAGCTTTGTGGACATCATCAAGAATTTTAAAATCCAACATCATCGATATACTTTTATATTTCTATCATCAGTTCTCAGGAAATTGTATTTCAAGACGTATTTGCAAATCCTGCATCTAGTTTGTCGCCTTGCGATCCCTTTAATAGCCAAAAAACTCGCAAAAGCTCTTCAAAGGAAATTCCTTCGAAGAACTTGGAAGAGTTCAATGGTTCTTATTTGTTATTTATTATTTTTGTGGTGATACCGCACTACCAGTGCAAGGCGACCGACAAGCGTCAACATCCGTCTGAAAAACGGGCCACTAGGAATATCACAGCACTGGTAACTACTGGACTACATTCTAAGGGCTGATGTCGAATCGACGCTTACACGATGGCACAGCACCACAAAGTAGAACGCGAATGTTTTGTATATATGCTGGAGACTGCCGAGTTCGTCTGCGAGTATTAAGGTCACAATATTCTTTTCTACCCCTATCATTTCACACGCTCGTAGGATAAGGGTGTAGGAACAGTACAATGACATACTATGGTCGTTCGTCTGCAGCGGACAGGTAGTTAGAGTATCGGTTTGCTACGCAGGTGAATACGACTTTGAATCCTAGCGACGACCAACTCGCCGCTTTTCGGAGAGAAAAACTATTCGGAAAGATCCCCTATTTGACCAACTTGTATTAGAGACGTTATTCTTCTCGAAATTCTTCTGTCAATAAAGTAGGTCAAGGTCATTGATGACGTCATAGAGCGTATTCTCTTACAAATTTTTGCCTGACCCCTAATTTATAAAACTTATTCATGTCAAAAGACTGCGCAACTTGTAATTTTAAGATTAGTTTGCTGTCGGCCGTCGTTTATCAGGATGTTTATTGGATCAGATGTACTTGATGCTTATTTGACAGAAGTATTACTCTTTGCAACGAATTTTTCCCCCATCTCAAGCACGCCTTACTGTTTTCCCCATTACTTGAAAACTGAGTATACCGAGTTCTTTTGAAGGTTCTTTTTTTTCCTTAGTTTATAGGAATAGTTTTTCCATTTAGCGTGAATGTTCACCTCTCTCCCCGTCTCCTTGGTAAACACTTTTTTTTTTATATAATTGTGAAATAACTTTTTCCGGAGTCAATTGTAAATCCACTGAAAGAAAGGACGCGCAATGAAAAACCGTATTGTTCAGCGGAAAGTACAGGCGAATGTATAAATATTCATATGTAAAATAAGTAATTTGTAAGCCTTCCAAAATTGCAATCCAATTATTTTTACCGCTTCTCTCGGTAAACTTCTTCGGTGTATTTTAAGTTTGTTCTTCTTCTGTATAGTTTATCGTAAATGTACGTAATGCGTATCTATCCTCGAAAGATTATCTATTTTCTTGTACATGCGGCTATGAGTCCACAATTATACTTTCGAAGTATAACAGAGATCTACAATGTAGGATATTTTCCAATCTACTTTTGTAAATTGAAATCGTAACACTATCGAATCAAGTAAAAAAGTAATTCAAAGAACCCAGAGAGCCGACTGTGATCATCGATACTTTAATTATTCTTGTAGCAATACGTAATGCAGTGTTATCGAGTGCGTAATTTTTTTCCCCCATCAGAAAATTATCGATGCATCTTATTTCATCTTCGGCAAACAAATTCCTCTTAAATTACATTCATAATAATTTATTAGTACAGTTCTCACAATCCGCCGACTCAGTTTGTATGCCTTCACGATTTTTTTAGGAAGGATGATACTGTTAGAGATCATAACAGAAAGAGTGAAGGAAATTACAGAGCGTGGAAAAAACGTACTAAAATTTTGTGTCAGCTGGCATTCCGCCGAAGTTCTACATCACAAATGCTTAAGTCTGTATAATATACAATATGTATAATCCACTTATTGCTAACGGAAGGAAGTACACCACAGTGTTCGCCATACATGCGAAACAGGCTGGAACGTTACGTCGAACCACTTTTATTGCTTTTCGATGTTTTCTTTCTCATCTCTGATTCTTTCTTCGTACCAAGAAGAATGAAACGTAAAATATTTATCAATTAATAACCAACCCCTATTGATATTTGACTTTAAATCGATGCTATGCTTGTGGTTATGTGGTCGATTTGAAAACACCAAAAATAGTTGATGACAAATGACCCCTCTATAAATTAATGGTATCAATCAATTTTGCTTGAATATTTCAAGAGTATATCTTTGTAACTCAGAAATTTATCCTCTTTATTCGACTGCCGATTTCACGTACCCTTATCATTCAGTGCTCATATGTTTGAGAAATTTTACAGACTTTTTGGAAGAAAGAGGTATGGCTTCCGGTGGCACTTCTGTCGGAGGGGTCAGTAGTGAATTTGTTTAATATTTTGAGACACGAGAGTTTGAATGACCATTCAGAAAACCATATTGATATTTATAGGTCCATACAAGGTGTACGGGTATATGGTACTAAAAATTAAATAGTCCATGGGCCATAGCAAAAATTGGTATAACTCGGGGAAACAAAGCGCCACTTTGGGGTTTGTTGGGTAGGGCCATTCTCAGCCCGAAAAACCATGATAGACATTTCAGACGTGTAGCTATCCAAAATGGGCGGTATACGTTTGCGCAAATTCGTGAAAAAAACGACATAATTGCGCAAATGAAATTAGCCTCTTTGCGCAAAAGCGATGGTCCGTTTGCCCACACAAGGTGTACACGTTTGCGCAAGCGAGAAAAAATAGAAGAAGGTACAAATTATTACTTTAATTAAACAAAATTTATGTTGTCATAGCACACGTGAAATACGTACAGTGGCTTGGTACAAAAAACAAATCAAATCAATAAAACAAATTAACGAATTTTTTTCGGCTGGCAGTAGTATCCTACAATTTTAAGGTATCGCAGCCTGGTATAGTCGCCTTTTTGGTATTTTTCATAGGCTTCTCGTAGACATGTACGGCGGGTATCATTTTCAGATGTCCGAGAATTTGTGCGTCCTCTCCTTATAGAATTTAGGACCAGGTCGGTGGAAACTTGAATATTAAGGAGCGCATCGATTGCTAAGTGGATATGAGGAGTCGAGTGATAGAATAAGGCGTTATAATGAGAATTGAAGCTCTCAACCGCATTTGTTGTCCGCGGACCATCAGAAGGTGCAGCAGCCCAAACGGTAGGGGGAAACCGCGAATCGTCCCTGACGTAATTGTCTAACAAATATTCTAAGAATGATTCAGCTTCAATCGGGGCGACGTCCAGAAGGTCGACAAAGCCCTCATAGACCTGGTCTGGAGGAAGATAGGCGAGGCCGAAAAATCAGCGTAACCATTTTCCACTGTCGGTGTTACTGCCAACGTACGCTTTTCGTAGTGCGGTGTCACCTTGTATGTTCCTGAACCATGCTTGGCCCAGGTGAAAATTACATCCTATGATGCGACAATCGAATACGTTATGATATGCAAAAATAACGGTCTACATCAGTCGAAAAATTTTGTTCTAACTCTCCCGACCTCCCATCTGATAAAGAAAGTGATACAAAAAGGCAAAACTCAAGCTGATAACAAGTAACAAGTTTGAACATGGCACAGCGAAGAATATTTTTTTGCAGTACCTACATGTACACACTACACTCTCCAAGTCTTACAATTTTTCCTCGTTATCTCAAATATGTGCACACGGTACATCTCGTTTGCGCAAACGGTAACATCTCATGTGCGCAAACGTTCTACCTACTTTTGGCGGTTTCCATGTAAATTTGCGCAAACGTTATAAGCCTTTGGAGGCTGTATAACGTTTGCGCAAACGCATAGCTGTAGTGGATGTATTTTAACACAGAAGTCATCTGTCATTGATATTGTTATGATAATTTATAGATTTTTGTGAGAAAAATATGGACCCCCTCCCCCCAGTTTCAGCCACGGTAAAACTTGAAACTGATACTCTCATCGGTTTACACGCATTTTCCGGTTCTGATACCGTGAGCGCGTTCGCTGAAAAAGGAAAAGTGAAGCCGTACACTTTAATGAATAATAACGAAAAGTACCTAAAAATATTCGCCCAATTGGGCTCACAATTAGATCTTCAGGAAGAAGTGTTTGCGGTAATTGAAGATTTCACCTGTCGGCTATATTCGAAAGATACAAAAATCCGGAGAGTGAATAAATTAGCGTACAACATGTTCCGTATGAAAAGAGGTGAAATTAGCTCCACTGAACTTCCACCTTGCGAAAATGCTCTACGATTATACGAGTAAGCTCGTAGCGCAAACTACCAAGCGTTTCTTTGGCACCAGTGTCTCCAACAGCACCTCTTTACCGATCCTACCGAGCATGGTTGGATAGCAGACGAAGACGGTAAGGAGCTACGTATTGTTTGGAGGACAATAAAAATTTGCGCGTCAAGCGATCTTAAAAAAGTTTACCTGCGATTGTAAAAGGCAGTGCAAGTCTGAGACCTGCGCCTGCATGAGACATGAGCTGCAGTGCTCTGCCTTTGTCATGGCTTCCACTGTACCAATGAAGATGCGGAGAAAGCGACCAAGAGCAATGAAAGCTATGACTTCGACGATACAGACGATGAAGATGAAGACGACTCTGATGAAGATTATTTTTTAAAGTTTTCCTCTACTGTAATAGATTTTAAGAGGTAATTTACTTGAGGGGTCCATATTTTCCTCACAAAAATCTGTAGGTCATCGTAACAATATCGATGACAGATAACTTCTGTGTTAAAATGTATCCACTACAGCTATGCGCTGATCTGTAAAAAATACGAACTTGCGCCTGAAAAATGCGGGATAGGCAAAAATCGTTGAGAACCAAAATTGTAGTTCTTGATATGATCTTGCATTTAAAAAATTTCACCAGAAATTTTCTGGCATAGCCAAATAAATGAAAATCATGTTCCATGTCTTTTATATTTTATCAGTCATCTTGAAATATTTGAGTCTAGGCTTCTACTAGGTCAAGTATTCGTGAGATATTATTCGTTTACCCCTTTACCTATCTTGGCGTCGTATAAGTCTTCTATGAGAAATACGAGGTAGCGCGAACTCGCTCCGCTCGTTCGCCCCCTGTCTCGCTGTTGTATTGGAATGGTATGAGACAATTCAAGGGGAAGGGGGGGGGTGTACTCGCGAGTTTCAAAATCGGGGTCCGGCGAGAGAAAAGACATGGAACATGTCAAAAAGCACAAAAAGGAAATCCAACAATTCCTACGTGAGATATAAGGGTTTTCCGTACAACCCAGGTCCGCCATCTTGAAATGGACGCCATTTTGGATAGCTACGCTTCTGAAATATCTATCACGGTTTTTTGGGCTTAGAATGACTCTACCTAACAAACCTTAAAGTGGTACTTTGTCCCCCCGAGTTATACTAATTTTTGCTATGGCCCATGAATTACTCAACGAAAACTCCAGAATACTTCAAGGGAGTAAATAGAAGGAAAATATCGCAATCGCTTTCAGTTAGAATCCGTAGAAAGATTACGCGGAAATGCCTTGATTCTACCACCCCCCTATCTAACGATTCAAGCCGCGACAATAAGAAGCGTTGGATCAGACTCCTCTTTCTGGGAAAGTTTTCTTCAAAGTTGGTTTTCGCTTCCGCCTGCCTTCTACAACCCTACGACAGTGAGAGGGCTTTTAGTCAGGTTCAAAGACTCCGTCCCGCAGCCACTACGTCACCTCTCAGAAATGATATTTTTCTTGAATTTTTGCTGCAAAATTGTGAACCGAAAACCTCTCGTTACAACCTAGTGGTAAAACTCGTCATTTGCTGCGCTGAACAAGTTTTATAGTAGCCTCGGAAGTAACTCTTTGGGGGGTAAATATCCGATTCCGGTAAGCTGCTCCAATATATTGCTATAATACTCGCAGATAGTTTACTTAGTGGTTATTGTCATACTATGTTGCAAGAAGACATACTTACTTTATTTTTGTCATCTCGAGCTTTAACATGTTATGGGATCTCCTAAAGATCGCAACTTTTTTGCTGATTCAGTGCCATCACTGCATTACAGAAAGTTCTAATTTGTGAGCTGGATGACAGCTTAGTTGTACAAATCAACCAAAACAATTTCAAGGAGACAGATGATAATTATCCGGAACTTAGTGGCTAGATATTGGGTAAAAGTCACCAAGTGATCCTATCCTAAAGCGGGAAGATGTATTAAAAATCCGCCACTCTGAAGCTCTTATTGCAATAATACTTGTAGATGATTTGCGTTTTAATGGACTAAAAGTACGATCGTTGTAACATTTCCGCAGAAATGTCAACTTTTTCATTGATTCAGTGTAATCATCTTATATATCATTTAGAGACCGCCTATAGTGGCGAGAAGTACAGGGGAAGTAAGCCGGTTGTGTCCTGAACGTTAGCACGACAACATGAAATGCATATCAATAGGCATGGCTCATATCATCCTCTTGTTTCCCATCTGTTGCCGAAACGTCCTTATGGGGCCCAACTAGCTCATTTTCCAACTTTCTATGTTGGGAAAATTGATGGTGTCGTTTATCCATTGTATTGGCGGTAGGTTATCACTACAACAAAGGCTGTATTGATTTGTAAACTGGATGATAGTCACGTTTTCATTCTTGGTATTTATCTGCAAAATTTGCCGGACACAAGATCTCTAAAATTGTGAAATTTGTGAATGTTTCCTCATGAAATTTTGATATCCCATAGCGCAGATTATCTAAGATTGGTGATAATTTCTCAATTTTAAAAAATCGTCGTTGGATCGGAAAAAACCTCCTATGTGCCATTTTTTGAGAAATGCACTTTTTTATATGGTAGGACGCGGAATTTCAAGGCGATTGGAAAAATCTCTTATGTGCTAAGTTCAAAATTACGCCGGTAAAAGCGCTTTTGAATACCTCCTATGTGCAGCATCAAGAAAATGTGGTCTCGAATACCTCCTATGTGCAGAGCAAACCTCTTATGTGCAATATTTAGGGCCAGGAATTCCTCCTATGCGCATTTATCGCCCAATACCGCCGTATTTTAGAAAATTTTGAAAATTTTTTGTTACTACTGTATCAAAGAAGCTTTTCCACAATTAATAAGACATTTCCAAAGTATTTTGGCCTTCTTTTCACAAAATAATCAGTTTTTTGCTTCTCCTGTAAAATTTTATTTTTGCCACATAGGAGGTTTTTTCCGATCCAACGACGATATGCTATTTCTGTCTTCCAAAATTTTGTAATGAGAATTTTCTAGACTTTATTCATTTTGTTTTTCTTAAGTACCTAGGAGGAACAGTATTTGTATGTTGTACCTATTTATGTAACATAAGTAGGTACACATACTTTAGAATAAAATAAGGGCCTCCAGATAGAAATCCCCGAGGACCTCAAAGTCAGCCAGTCCGGCCCTGGTGGGGTAGTTCGAAGCCGACAACGCGGCAAGGTTGCAAAGAGAAGGTTACAACAAAGAAGATTTGTATCATCAGTTGCATAATCCATGCTACAGCTAACAACGTAAGGCTCTATTTTGTGAAGAGGATTTGTGCATTTGGTTGCAGACTTTGACTATGTGCTACGCGTTAGGCGTTATTCCCGCCTTCTCCCCTGATTATAAAATTCAAGTTAACCGCACGTAGTATCTGTCCATACTACTATACTGGTTTGTAGTTTGTATAGTCGAAGGGTTTTAACCGCGCACCACTGAATTGAAAGTACGCCACTCAACCATTCAGCCACCAGCGCTTTCATGGTATATTTGCTTGTACAATGTAGTGTCCGTAGTATACCGTTTTTTTAAAATCTGTTCTCAATGTTGCCGTGTGGTTGAAGGCAGACACCTTTTGCTGTGGAATCCGTTTTCTGCCCTTGTAGAGGTGCAGCAGAATTTTTTTTTTTTTTTTTTTGTCGAATTACCTAAAGAGATGGGGGTGTCACTCTTGGTGGTACTTTTTGAGAAGTTGAAGGTAACTGCTTTTGAAGTTTGGAGATACTAGGACGTGCAACGTGACCCATTTTGTTTGTGTACCTGCAATCGCAGAAACGACAAAATGATTCTTTATGAAAGGTTGGTGTTTTATGAAAAGCTAGTCACATATTTGAAGTTGATAACTTTTCAATTTTAAAAAATCTGTTCTTGCGAAATTTGTGATGCAAGATTGAAAAATTGGACGAGGTGAGTCAGAAGTCTTATTTGTGACAATACTCTTATTTTTTTATTTTTTTTTTATTATTATTTTTTTTTTTACCAGCATTAAAGCAACACAACGGGCTATTAGCTCGATAAATTTTACATGTGAGTAAAGATAATGGAGTTTACATCTTAGAATGATGATGAGTTAGGGATGAATATGGAGAAGGTAATAATGTGCGGATTATTACTTTTATATAATTATACTGTATATACTGTGATGTATGATAAATCATGAATAGCGCTACAAGTTTGTTGATTGTATTGCAGAATTCATCATTGCTGAGAGGAGTGAAGTTCGGTTCTGCTGCCTTAGAGTTGTTGCATAGTTTTGGTTGAATGCATCAGAATATTTTTGAGTTATCTTATTTCTGTCTTTCATGATCAATTTTTTGGAGTGAAAAAAAAAAAATGTTACTCCCGGTACGATTTTGGAAGAGGATTTGAGCTGTCAGCATTATGAGAATTTGAAAAATGATGATTCCAGATAGATAAGGATAGAAGAGGAAGTATGACGAAAAAATCTTCTGGCCCGAGCGAGAATCCGCGACCTCTCGTTTTCATGACAAATGCGATAACCACCACGCTACCAGGCTCGGGCCAGGATATTTTTTTTGTCATAATCCTTGTCTATATGATTCCTTGGGAACATCCGCTCACTCATCAATATCCTTTAATAATGATGATTCCATCAAATAGTAAGTTTCTACCACACTTTTCTCCTCTTCTTTATTTATATCGGTTCAACTAATGAATGGAAAGAGGATAAGAAAGGCAGAAGCAGAACGGAAAACGTAGGCGCTAAACGGAAATTTAGTTGTTTCTAGAAGATGACTGACACTTAATACTTCGGCCGTTTTCTAATTCGAACCGTTCGCATTTACCTATTGGTCTTCATTTCATATTGGGTCACGGTTTCATTTCTAGGTTACGATCTGTATCTCGAAAATGTCTTATCATTGGACAAGTAATTAACTCTAACCTCTTCCCTCTGTTTCCTTTTTGTTCACAGGATTTCTTGTACGGTTCTGCGGCGTAAATTAAAGAACCCGTTAGAAAATCTGAAACGTAGTCCGTTAAAAACTTAATCAAAAAGGTAAAGTAAACAAAATAATATGTACCATCGTAAAGAATACTTTGTAATTAAAAGAGAAAAATAGACAAAAAAAAAAAAACAGGAATTCGTTCCTACAAAATGTTTTTATTATTATATTTCGAACGGGAAAGTTTTTGTAAAAATAACAATGAAGTACACGACCAGTGTGATTAATTTATAATGCTCTCAAGAAATTACGCGACTAAATAGTAGGTGTTGTGAGTTAATTTGAAAATTACAACGCAGAATACTTGTACAAATAGGGTGAAAATTATCAACCACACCTTCGAGTTGTTGTTTATCCACGGATTTTTACGCTAGTCAACTTCGTAGCTCAACGTGGTAGGCGAACATCTTTCCCCAGTTTCGGTAACTAAGTCTATTTATGTTTTTTTACTCGCGATGAATTCAAGATTTACGGAATACCTCGAAATGTATTCTACATCAGGTTGATTTTATAATTATTTTACAGAGTTGGACGAGTTGACAAAAACAACCATATTCAGAGCCGTACGTATCCTCATCTAACCTAATCGGATACTCTTGGTCTTAATGGAGTTCATTAATTTTTTATTATTTCTGCAATCTATTGCTCTAAAATTATTGGAATTTTCCATGAGGACGAAGCCAAGATTCCAGACTTTGGATACTTACTAGGTATAAATCCTCATTATTTATCTCTTGGAAGAAGATTTTCGACGTGATTTTTTGGACAACGATTTCTTAGGGTAGTCTGAGCTCGACGATTCAATTCAATAAGATCAGCAATCAGTTCGTTATTCGCTTCCGACAGTTTCAGCACTTCGCGATGTAGTTCGTTGAATGACATTCGGCCAGAAACTGTGGGTTCTATATCTGCGATCTTTAAAAGTATGGTCGCACAGATATTGATGAGAAACGCTAAGAGCCTTGACATAAGTGCCCCTATTAGATGGGCCATTAATAGAATTCGTTTGAGTTTGCGATTCTAACACTTTTCGTCCTGATAAGACGAAGCGTTTACGTGAACAGAATTTTGAGCAGCCGTCTATTCTTGTGGTCGTACGTCGAGTTTATTCAGTCCAAAGAATGACGCACGTATCGCATCGTGATACGAGAATGTACGATTGTATTACGATGTTAAATGATGTAAATGCGAAAGCACCATCCTTATTTCCTTTATGGTATTACATTATTCACTGATTAGGAAGAAGCGTCCGAACAGAAGTACCGCGTAATGCGATAAATTGAATAAATTTTTGGTCGCCTAAAGTTCATATACGCTTTGTTCCGATCGATGGTTAATTTATTTCGTCTACGAAAACTTGAGTATTTTAGAATTTCAAGCTTTGATAATTTTTCTTGTTGTTTATGCAGTTATGAAGTGGGTGTTCTCAAGTTACAATCGAGGGGAAAAAATAACAACATTTTTGAGCGTCACGTAGTAAAATTGTTTTTTTCCTGCAATCATCAAAGTTTCTTTTAAAAAGTAGATCGAATGTACATCCTCGTTTTTAACTATTGAATGGTCGGTTTTATCAACATGAAACTTTTTCATTCAACATTCGTCGTAATGATATTCATGATGTAAGGAAATATGGGGTACTTTGAGCTTCATGTAGGTTTAGGTTTGAAAGATTCGGAAAATTTCAATCTTGTCCTTGGGTGATGCAGAAGTCTGTTATACAAGACGTATCTAAAAACGACGGCTTCCTTAACGAAGTTAAACGAGGAGCGCAGGGAACCTGTTTTATATGAGTCATATGGGATTTGGTATTGAGAATTCAAGGAAGCCTAGACCTAGATAAAGCTAGTATAAAGAAGGTCTAGACCTACTATAAGCCTAGTATAATGTAGTGTGAGAGTCGAAATTTTTCTCGAATCTCGAGCTATATATGATAGAGGGGGGACTTGGAAAAATTCCTATCATATATAGCTCGAGAGTCGAAATTTTTTCTAAATCCCCTCCTACCATATATGGCTCGAGAGTTGAAATTTTTTCAAGTTTTTTGTTGGACGGCGCACGTCAAATTTCTCAAAAAGCCCTCCATGGAACAGGTTCCTTGTTGAAGGTAGCTCCATGTTCCTTTAATGTGACGGCAATAATTGTCATAAATGACCTGTGCACCTGCTTAGAAAGTCCGCCCATGTTATAGATACAGCTAGAAGAAAAATATGACGAAAAATTCTCCTGGCCCGAGCGGGAATCGAATCCGCGACCTTTCGTCTTCATGACGAATGCGATTACCACCGCACTTCCCAGGCCCTGACATTAGATCGTCATACTTCGCCTTCAAATGGAAGTTCCACGTAGTGAATGAGAGGATAGTCCGAGGACCACAATACATTAGGCTGTTGTAAACGCATATTTTGAAGCCAGAACCACGAATCCCTGGAGGAGGAAACATCCGCACTTCCTTTATCACGTCGCCCCTCTAGGGATTCGTGGTTCTGGCTTTAAAGTGCGCGTTTACAACAGCTTAGTATAGTGTGGTCCTCGGACACTCTCATTCATCAGGTTGAACTTCCATCTAAAAGCGAGATATGATGATTTCAACTTACGGCCTGGTAGCGTAGTGGTTACCGCACTCGTCATGAAAACGAGAAGTCGCGGGTTCGATTCCCGCTTGGGTTTTTTCTTTTATCCTTACCTATATGATTCCTTGTGAACATCTGCACTTATCAACATCAACTTTCTACGACATTTCTGAGCCGAGTCATGGACCAAAATGTGCCAAAAATTGATCAATTTGCCAAAATTTTCAAAAATATTAAAAAATTGTTCAAACTTCCATATTTTATCCGATTTGAAAGTGAAATTTAACGCTGATTCCGAAAAAAATACCCGGAAGTGGGGAATTTTTCAATTTCTTATTTTGGAAATCTTGGCAAATTGGTCAATTTCTGTCACATTTTGGTCCATAACTCGGCTCAGAAAAGTCGGAGAAACTTCGGATATGGCTCAAATTAAAGATAAAATTCAGATACAAAATTCGTACGGTTAAACTATACGTCTAACCGCGCTAAGACAGATTTAGCGCAAACTCCCATTCAACTGGTAACATCTTTCTGCCCCACCCGGAATATGACAGGAGGAAGACTTGGAAAACTTTCGACTCTCGAGCCATATATGATATGAATTTTTCTAAGTCCCCCTTCTATCATATATAGCTCGGGAGTCAAAATTTTTCCAAGTTTTTTGTTGGACAGCGGACGGCGCACGGCAAATTTCTCAAAAAGCCCCCCCATAAAAGAGGTTCCCTCTTGAAAAAAAACTCACGGGTTCTTTAACAAAGTTGAACGAGGGGTGGCAGGGAACCCGTTTTATGAGGCACGTGGCATCTGAAAAATGCTGACGTATACCGGATCTATGACGTCATCAAATTGTGACGTCACCGACCCAGAGTTTGGAGCTGGATATGATAGGTGGGGCACTGTCAGAGGGGTTTGGGATGAGTTTAGAACGCTACTCTAACAAGACAGGTTCTGGAGATTACTCGGTTATCAATTTGATGTGAAGTGATGGTGATAGACTTTATTAACTGAGTTTCACTGTTCATTCTACAAATATTCAGCTTGATTGATAAGACAGGCATATCCCACATTAAACACGTTCAACACCATCCATTTCCTCTTTTACTTGGTCACACAATATCCCTGTCCACAAACAATATAATGGGACAATCACCCTGTCTTCACATCAGTCGAAGTCCAATCCCTAATAGGCATTAAACTAGGCTAAAAGACTAAACCATGTTAACCTAGCATGCGGCCGTCAGCTAGTTAGTTCAACGTATTCCTATAAAATTCAGTAATTTTTTTCGAAATTCGATTGAAGTCCGTCTGATGACGTTATAAAATGGGCATCTTCTGAAGCACTGGCCCAGACCAAGTTAGGCGCAGCCAGAGCCAAAGTTTCCTTCCCTTTTAATTTTTAACAGGAAACCTGTTCTGTGGAAATTTTTTTGAAAAATTTGCTGTGCTCCATGCGATGTCCCGTGAAAACTGATTTACCCTAATAGAGGATTTGGACTTGGAGAAATTTCGACTTTCAAGTATGACAGCAGGGGGACTTCGAATTCTCAATATGAAATCCATTTTGACGCGTACAACAGGTTTTTTTTCTGCGATCCTCGTTCAACTGTGTTGAGGATTTCAACGCCCAAATTTGTTTATATCTTTCTTTCTTTCTTTCGGGTGTAAGTGTTGCGGTACTGGGGGTCTGAAAATACATTTGAACACAAAATTATGTAAGCTGTATAGCGTTTGCCATTCATTTTTACTGCTCCCTCCCCCTAAAAAAATTAATAAAATAAATGAATGGAGTTTTCATTCTATCATTAAATTTTTCAAAAACGTCATCATTTTCCGCATAGGGGGGGGGGAGATCTTCGTTTGATATTATTCTCCTTGCTAGACTCATGTTTTATGTGAACTGGAATTTTCATTCGTAGTAAGAAAATTAATTTAGTATATACAAATAGACTGCGTGTAAAAAAATATGAAAACTTTATAAATCATAAGAAATTAATGACATGAAAAATCAATAAAGAATAATATACATAAAATGAATCCATCCTCATGAAAAAGTTTCTCAAAGAATAGCTTTTTCGGTAGGTACGTGAGACAGCTCGAGTAAAGTTGATTTCTCAATTCTGGCATTTATCCTATTTTCAACCCCTTGAGCGTTGAGAATGAAAAACAGAAATTTCCAATAAAATGAAAAATGAAGAATTCCAAAGTTTAGTTGAAAAAGTTAATTTTTCGTGAAGGTTGATTAAAATATACTTATCAAAAACAAACTATAAAGACTTTTCCGCCACAAATTCAGTATACAGTAAATTAGACTCGACGTTTCAACCGTCCCAGCGGCCTTCTTCAGAAGTAGGCCTACTGAAAAAATACAAAACACTTGTGAAGAAAAAAGCCTTTATAGTTTGTTTTTTAATATCCAAAGTTTAGTTTCTATACTTCTCCTCGACTTAATACGAGTGAGATATGCAACAAAGGAGAGTTTTTAACAGGTGTTATCACGCGAGAACCTATATCGTCGCGGAATTTCTCCTTATAGGATGGTTTTCCGTTGGGAATGAAAATATCGATGCGAGCAAATAAATAACAAACAGCTTGAGAGTGGTACGGGTTTCTACCTTGTGTTCGGCAGTTCACGAGATCTAATGAATGGGTTCGTCGACAAATAATACGGTACAATTTTTTTTTTTTTTTTTATTCTCCAACACTAGTATTTTTGCGACGCTAAAAGCGAAGTCTTGAAATAAGCGCAAGTAATTGAATCGAGAGGCATGTCTTTATTAAACATGTAGTACATGAAATTTCAAATAATAGACTTCTTATTAAAATACCACAAAAATATTTTTGAAGGAAATTTTCAACATTTCCTATGATTTTTCCTGCTGTTCTTAGACGACGAGTTTACGATGTTCTTTCTTTCTATATTTTACGAAAACGAATGCCTGTGTAATTGAAATTCTACAACTGAATTGTACGTTATTGACGTGCTATTCGTAAATTTTTCTGTTCAAAAAGACGGGAACAATACGTGAACATAATATTACAATGATTGTTTTTCATACATCATTAATAAGTTCATCTCGTTATACTTGAAGTATGAATACGACATCTTTAGTACTGTCAGTGACCGCCTAGTGTTTTATTTCAAAACTTCGAGAAATTTTTTAAGTTATGCACTTCAAAGGGATAAATAAACCTCTCCGACAGAGAGGAAAGGTACCTTTTTATTTTCACTTATGATGATTGCAAAATTGAAACCTAATAAATTTCCCTCGACAATTTAAGAGGAAATAGACCGGGTGATGAGGTTCAAATGTATGTATAGGGGAATTTGAACACGAAACGGGGAAAATCGCTCAGCGAGTTTAAAACAAGAACTGTGAAAAGTTTATTGGTTGATATTATTAAAATATCGTAACGTATAAGCTCAGGGTTGCTCACTTTGGAGGCGATTAATCCAATACTTGATAAAATTGTTCAAGTTTACTTCTGATCCTTATAACTCGATGATCAAAACCTTCCTCTCTTTCCGCACACAAGTACTATTGACTAATAATTCTGCTGCTACTTCCTACAAACTGGAAGAAATATGACGAAAAAGTCTCCCGGCCCGAGCGGAAATCGAACTCGAGACCTCTCGTCACGAAAAAAACGGGTGATGAAACGAAGATTTCCGATGAAATCAATTTTATCAAATCGAAAATCGAAGTTTAATCAGAAAACTAACAACCGTCGATATTTCTGAATCGACGTTTAAATTAATCGTTGTTTTTGATCGATTTGGTAAAACTTCCCCTAAAATGAGAATGATACATATGCTATAAAAACAGGACGAAAATAGACAAATTGCGATCTGTTGCACATATTGACCATGTGCACATACTGCCTGCTTGCACGTAGAAAATGTACATGTTCTGCTGCAGACAATAAATTTATAGTAGGTATGCAGCCTCCAGCGGCCGACATCATGGTGCAAAATACATATGCACTCTGCTATACAGACTAAAAAGCATAGTATGCCACTTTCTGCTGCAGATATCAGACCACTTTGTCTGTATCTGTGTTGAAAACTTCTATTCTGCTTTCAGAAAAATAGGTGTTCAGTCAGCGGCCTTCTGCAGCAGATACTAAAGGCCACTATCAATAGACAGAAAATCTACCTAAAAACAACAGTTCAAAAATCATTAATCACAAGAGAATATCTTGGAGAGCAAATTACCGGTCTGATTAGAAAATAGGCCTACTTGTAAATATGACGAGCAATACCATCACTTATTCAAGTATAAGTGCTGTGTTGCAAAAACACCACACCATAAGTTGTAAGTCCACCTCTCTCTTTTTGGTTGATAATACTTAGGTCTACCAACTTTATCTGCAAGAGTTAATACTACCGCTTTGTACTCCACAATGCATACTTATTGCCAAGTTTCATACGTAGAAGATCTGCTGTGGTAGTATTGTAGAAACTTGGATTTTTATACTGCAGCAGAATAAACAGTCAGCATCTACAGCTGGAAAGAATTATATTTTGCACTAGGATTCCTGCAAGAGTATTGAGTACTAAGACACTATTCCGATGTAGAATTTTAGATTATTTCGTGAAGTGAGGTGGATACTGATGGCCGAATCCCACAAAATTGTATAAGCATCTGGATTGGACCCATATTTGAATTTTATTTCATTTAAAGTTGTCTCGATATCATCGCTCTTTGGATTTTCTCTTTGATTATTCGGCTGGTTTCCTGGCACACTTGGTTTCCCTGTAGAATAATTAATCAACGAGAGCCAACAGAATTTTGATGGTTAGATTTACTCAACTCTTTGTACAACATATTATAACGATCATCAGTTTCAATTTGCAAATCTATGATAGCGGGCCACAATTTCCTGGCTTCAACTTGACAAACAAAACGCTTGACATGTACATGTCACCGTGAAAGTCGGTAATTCAGGAAATGTTGACATTGACTAGTGATTGTCGACAATAATGTACTAATTTAGGGAAAGTCAATAATAGAACATATTTATTGACATTAACTAGGTATTGTGTACATTCACTAGCGATTGTTAATAATGACGGAGAGCTCTTGGTGAATGTTAAAAAAATGAATATATATTTGTGGGTAAGTCGTCAATATAAAGGTAAGAAACAATATAACAACATTTGGCCATTAGGTACCTAAAGCTTGAGCTGTAGCGACTGATCAAAGTGACGTTTCTTCTCTTGATATATCTTTCAACTTTAAGAACTTTCCGTGGGTCAACTGAAACTGTGAACGGGCGTAGAATACCATTATGTGTACCAAGCTTGAAAAAGTTGCCCTCGGTGATCTCCATGATACAACCAAGTACATTTCGCGCATCAGCCTTTCCACGATCTACACATCTGGAATTCATATGCAAACTGTGTCCCCTATTTTCGATGCAGGAAAATTCTTGTTTGACTGAAGTTTCATATGTTTTGCTTGAAGAGTAAGATGATCTACTGACTCCTTCCTCTTCTTACTTATGTCGACTTTTTGTAAACAAAGAGCACTGGACGTGTAGTATAGGCCTACATATTGGATTATGGTATACTTCTATCAGAACCGCATGATTGTATGATTTTCGTTCAAATAAAAATAATTGTTATCAACACTCCCTACAAGCTACAAGCGATTGTCGAAAATTACTAGGTTTTGTACACAATACCTAGTTAATGTTGATAAAAACACTTTTATTTTCAACTTCAACTACCATTTTCAGGTACTCTCGACATCAACTAGTGATTGTCGATATTACCTAATTATCGATATTCACGGTAACATGTATGTCTTTGGGCTGGGAGTCAATCCTAAATTTGCGCAACGTGGCGCGACATGACGCGACGCTTTATGACGTCATAATTATATGACCTTAACGTAGTTAGAAAAATTTCGTTAGTCTTCATTATACTAGGCCTAATATGTAGTATACTTGTTTTCCTAATACTACACTTAGGCCTATAGTAGACTTGAGTGAGCTCCTTTAGGAGGGGAATGCCTGGGTCTACACTAAATAAGAAAGCTCAATAATCATACTTACAGTATATTTCTCTAATGCGAAGCCTTCAATATACTAGACTTCTAGGCCAGACATAGCGTTTGCTAGGCTTATACTAACTAGCCTGCTATTTTATAAGAAGCGTGGTTTTCTGAACAAGCGTGACAAAAGTTCATTCGCCCCCCTTCTTGGTCAAGTTTAAATCTAGTATACAATATTGATATAATCGAGATTGATATATTTTTACATTGCATTGTATTTCTTTGCAAGTGCCGAAAGATAATAATTCAATATTTTTCCATGAAGTGGAGACATTGTATACTAGACTAATACTAGGTTGTAATATAGGTGTATAATGAGGGTTTAACTTACAACAGCAGCCGAGTATAGAATAGATATAATTGAGATCGATATAAGGACATAAGTAAAGATTAATATATGGATATAATCGAGATCAATATATTTTTATATATTGTATTTTTTTGCAAACACCCGAAAACATGCATGATTCAATGTTTTTCCATGAAGTGGAGTAATTTATTTACCCTTTTTTGTAAGACTATATTCCCACATGCGATGTGATTGCAATAGGAATGAACTTGCAACCTCAGCTATTTTTGAGCACAATAGGCTAAGTACGACATACAGACAAAAATAATTACGAATAATCGCTTCAACACTGAAAAAGGGGTCACAAGAAAATAATTTCTGCATCTGTATTAGGTTAAATACTTGAATTTGGAGCTGCATATTGTAGCACAATTAAAATTCTACATCTGCTGTAGGATAGAAATATGAAATTGTCAGCTATTTTCTACAGCAAAATTTCTGAAATCCGCATCATAACAGCGCAGAAAGTTTCTGAATTTTGCTACAGAATGTTGCCGTAGAACTCTTCCAATTCTGTAGCAGAAAATTTTGATTCCGCAGCTATTCAAAGCAGAATATAAGCAAAAATTGACAATAGGAGCTTGAATGTGATTTGTCCTTGTCAGCGGCTAGTCGAAATTTAAAATGAAGTAGAAAGTTTCTCGGTATGTTTGTCTAGCCTCTTATATCTGAGAACCATTTGACTAATTAATTACTTTCAAATTTTCAGGTCTTCTTTGTATTATTCAGGAATAACTTTCAAGACATGAATGAAAATTCTAGCTCCCACCGAAAAAAAGTTCTTATTAAAATTTGAAAATTGTGTTTTCACTTGACGTGGAAGAGAACCAAGAGCAAAGAAGAATAGAGTGGAGAGTCATCTGAAACATATGCGATGTCATTTGTGTCACTGTTGCCTGCGCAGCGCAGTGGTATGAGGTTCAGAATACAGTGCAGTACATAGTATAGTGTAGATATGTAGATGTGTAGAGTCAATGTTCATCTTTTTCTGTCGTTCTTCCGTTGTCGTTTGTGTCCTACCGTCGGTATTACAATGAAGTACAAAATATTTGAAGACTACGCCGATCGACAAGTGTAAGACGTTTCATCCTCTGTTCCTCTTTCAATATTTGAATCCGTTTTTGCAAAAAGGGCCTAAGTGTACTTGAGGCCCTTTTTAATTAAAAAGGGTGCATTCCAGCAAACATGTCATCAAACTTTCAAATCGTTCTGACGTGCCTTCGTTCATCATTCCTCGTTGTGCAAAATGCCGTCACAGCTGGGAATAGAGGAAACTTGTAACGCTTGTGACGGTAGTGTGTGACGGCAATCATCCATTTAAAAAGCACAGTGATCCCTCTTTGTGACCCAACTGTGACGCAAATGTGCGCCGTCACAATTCCGTCACGTGACGGCATTTTGCACAACGGGATACGCGAGAGACAGATCCGCCATCATTCTCTTCAATGAATAGGAAAAGCTCACAAGCATATTAAAGTTCAATGGTCAAACAATGTAATTTAGCAACCAGTAGATTGTAGTTCTAGCCTTTGACTATATACCTCTTATTGACTGAGCTTTGTCCATATACTGCAATGTTAAACAAGGGTGGAAACATGTATAGCGTGCGGAAGGCAGCGTGGGTCAGTGCGCGGAGGAGTAACAGCTTCTCCTCCCTCCCGCCTATTCCGAGTCCTCCGCATCGTATTCACGGGTAAACGTCATCTTAGCTCAGTCTATAAGAGGTATATAGTCAAAGGTTCTAGCTCATAATGTCTGATGTCTTTCTAGGCGGAGGCATGTATAGGGAAGAGAGATGATGTACATAATACACACCCCACCACCCCCTTTGATGTTCGATGACTATACGACCTGTATTAACACGTACGTTGTATCATCCTTATCAGTTCCCGAGTTCCCGGCAAACTGTTGCTAATAAATTTATTCATCATTATTTATTTTCTAATTTTTTTTCTTACATTGTTCTTTAAAAAAATGTTATATGCCTAAAAGATTCGATCACATATTTTATTTCATTTGCCCCTTAACGCGGTAGAAATTGTATTTTTACAAAAAAGGGCCTAAAAGGTAGTAACTTTTCCCGTATTTTCATCAGCGCAATGATCTTCACAGATCTACAATTCCTTCAAAATATTGTAGTCCGATAACTCTAATCTTCATTCCCAAATTGTCCAAAAACATTTCGTTTTTTCAGAATTAAAATTTAAAATGTTGAAATTTCAAAGACGTTTTTCTAAAAACGAGATTTTTGCACTTAGACCCTTTTTGCAAAAACGGATTCATTTATCTGTTTTAGTTCGAACTCTGATATAAAAATTTAAAATGATGAGATTTCTTTATAAAACCAAGTTGAAATATTTATCCTCGAAGGGGAGAAAGAGTTTTTTGGTTAAAACATCTTTTTTAACAGGGAACCTGTTTTATCGGTGGATTTTTCGGAAAAAACTCGGAGCTCAAAAATTTTCTGAGTCCCCATCATATCATATATAGCTCGGTGGTCGGTGTACATGGCCTGAAAGATAACCCTTTTGAATAACTAGATATGCAATAGAGAAATATACTCAAAGAGAGTAACGAACGAATACAAGAACCGCACAATATTATAAACAGACCGAGCGCTTTCGACTAAACAGTCATTCTCACGGTATAGAAAGCGCTTTGAGTATATTTCTCTATGATGGATGACCGTAAAATTAAAAAACGCATTGATTCTAGATATGCAATACTTAAACACCATAAGACTCAGAATTACGTCCTTCTATGGTATTCCAAGTCCCCCTCCTATCATATGAGGACGTATCTGGTAAAAGGGCCTCCGCACAATGTATCTCTTATGGGACGGAGGCTCTTCTGCCAGAACCCTCCCCATAGCTAGGATGTCAACAATTTTTCCAGCCTGTGTGGTCACGATTTGATGATGTCATAGATCAAGCTTGTAACGTCACAATCCAATGACGCCATACATTTTTCAGATCCCATATACTCCATAGAAAGATTCTTCGCCACCCCTCGTTTAACTCCGTTAAAAAACCCGTGAGTTTTTCTACCCATAAGAGACACACTCTAGCGCTGAGTCATGAAGGAGACATTGAGGGCAGGAATGTAGGAACATTAGGTTTCCTGAATATTGTCTTCTCGCCATACCTAAAATAGGGGGCTGGGTGTAGAAGGAAAAATTTTGTATTGGAACCATTTTGTTGACAAATTTATTTTCATAACGTAATTGGGTTTCTGAGTGTATCTTTAATAATGATGAAGTGAGCAACAAAGTTGTGAGAACCGGCTTGTTGTAGGAGTGTTCGTGATATTCTTACTCGTATTTTGAACGGAATGATCTTTCATAACGCGCTTCAAAAATCGAAATTCTGTCCACAAAATTGTTTATAAATTTGTTTGTCATTTCCTGTGTATCTGACATTATTTCTTGTTAGCGTAGTAGCCTTTGAACGGCGAATACTTTCGGTTATTCGAAGCGTGACGAGAATTTCAATTTACATTAATACTTTTCAGCGTATACGAAAGAGCGCCGCTCAATTATTCTTCACGATTAAGATTTAAATTTTTGGCTGAAACTTTCTGTCTAGCGCACGAAGATGGTTTTAAAGTCATTTTATCGGAATTAACGAATAACTTTCGAGTTGTAATTATGTAGTTTCAACGTTACTTATAACGATTGTATTTAGTCGAATCGACGCGACGAGTTGGGTTGGGTTATACTGCCTTATATTTGTATACAAGTAGATTTTCATTTCATCTTCCTTCGCTCAATCAATTTCGCTCTCGCTAATCACGATACCTATTTCACTTCTTTCCCGATTATATCGTTCACATAAAAAGCCTAATTAATCGATATAACGTTGTTGGTAATTCGTGTCGAATTTTACACGTATTACCAAAAAAAAAAGGGAAGAAGGAGAAAAATTATTGGCGCGGCATTTTACACGTCATTAGCTTTTGCGCGTTCTATTTTTTCTTTTTCAATCTCCGGAAATTCTTGAGGTGGGAAGTCGCGCAAATAAAGTTTTAACTCTAACGACTATGCCCTGTATTTTTACAATTCGCTTCGTTTCTGGCAATCTATTTTTTCTCAAGTTACTGACGAGAGTATATAAGCTTGCGAATTTTCATCGAGTGTATTAGTCGGTTTTTATCTCTTAAACTCGAAGAAGTGCTCAATTCATGATACAGTATATCGTTATTTATAGCGATATAGATATATACAGTACATTTTTTTATATTTTTTTATTAATGCTTTTATCAGCCTCTAAATCTATTTTTTTCTGTACATATTCAAAGAAATCTGCTTCGAGGTACAGTAGACCTACTTTCTTGCTATATCACCGTATTCAGATTTTGCGAACGTTTAAATTTTTTCATTCTTCTTTTTACCGTTAAAGGAGCACACAGCCGAATGCCTCCAGTTCTTGATTTATTCAGAAGAAGTTGAGCTTAGTCATTCGCGGGAAAATGACGAGCTTCGCGATATACAAACTGCGTGATAGGATGGAATAATACTTCATTTATGCGAAAAATACGAGGTTTTCGAAAAGTTTTTCCTCAATTTCTCTTTGTATTTCGTATATAGTGTCTCGCAGATTATAAATGCAGGAAAATGTAACTAAATAGGTACGAAACGACGTAATAAGTCGATTCAATAATATTCGGCAGAATTTATCGTTATAAATATTTTTTCCCCTGTATACCTATTATAAGTAGTAAATATCAAACAAGTTATGACCATATAATCTGACTAATGATTTCGCGCGGAAAAATTAATTTTCCGGAGAAGTATCACCGCCTCCTCGTTCATCCTTTTCAAGAATGATAAATGGAAAGAATAACAATTTCTCCGAAGTATTTACATTCTAGTGCGTGGCCCGCCAATATACAGGAGTGAGTACGTCTACAGTTTTCCGAAGCTTTTTCTTTGTCATAAGAGAATATTCGAGTATAATTAATTAGCGAAATTTACGAAGCTTCGCGTCTTGCCTTCTCCCTAAATCAAATACGCACGATGTTATTCTCCCTAGGTTGATTTCTCTTCTGGAATCGAGTTTTTCGCCCTTATTCTGTCACTCAAAGGATCAAAAACTGTATAAGATCCGCGCGCTTTCGATATAATTGACCGAAACAAGAACTTAAGTAAGAATATAGACTAAAAGTGGATCAACAACAGAAACAGTGAAAAGGTCGAAGCCAGTTCTGGGCCTATTTTACTTTGCTTTATGTAACTTCTGTTTTAGAATGCACGATAATTAATTGCTCCGAAATCCGTTAACTAGGAAACGTTTCGTATTTTCTTTTGTTCGCGAGTGCCTTATATATTATATTCCATATTTGAAGATACTCGTAGATTTTAAATAAAATTACTTTTGTTTTATTTGCGCTGCGTCCCGAAAAATCTCCGAAATTTCTTGAAACGCTTTGTCTCGTAGCTTATTGCTCGAAATGGGATTGTTTTGAAATCCGAACGCATTCGCTTCGTCGCTCAAAATAATGACCGTACAAAAGAGGGTTGGAAGGCGAACTTATTATATGCTACAAATGTTTGAGAACTTCTCTTTTGAATTGTATAGTCTCGATCTTCGAGTAATTTAGCGCCTGCAAAATTGTATTAGCCGTGCTCAAATGGTGGCGTTTTGCCGACTCATCGAAAAAATGTAATCAATCTGCGACTCCCGTGACCTTGATTTCTCGCTCGCGAAGGAAAATAATTCATATTTCTGTTTTCATTGTTTAACGAGCCGTGCGACTGTTCACTTGGATCATCAGCTCGCGGAATTACGTTTGAGACATAGGTGGTTAATTTGCGAGAGAAAGAAAAAAAAACTTCGAAGTGACTGTAGTGTGTGAGTGAGAAAAAGAGGGACGGTTGACCGAAATGAGATCACTGGTTTGGAGGTGATGTATCCGCGGTTTCTGTTGAACTATGCTCATTATTATCTGCATATGTGTCATCACAGATTTCCTATTCTGACGTCAGCTGCTTCCTGGGATTGCCTTGTCTCTTCTTCTCGTTCGTTCAATAGAGCACATTCTTTGAATACATTGGTGGGTGTTTCATCAGATTCTCCACGGCGACACTTCAGGCTTTCACGTCTTTTCTCCTGCACAGATACTTTGCGAACCCACCGTATCCCCTTTACACCTGGGCCAGCCAAAAGCCACGGAGGGTCACAATGTGTTTCAGCAGAAGGTCTTAGGACTGTTTTTGCCCATTTACCTTTTTGAGTGCGTGCCCACTCGTTGTACCAGGCCGTATTAGCGCGTATTTCCAACTTTCCTCTCAGTTCTTTGGCTTCTTCAGCAGAATCTTTCCAGTGAGATTGCACTTCATTCCACAGATGACCGACGCTGCGGACAACTGTAGTACACCAGCATAACCCTATGCGCCCACTCGTAATAAATAGCGTTCACGCCCTTGCGCATAGATTCCACAAAAACTATTGCGCCATACTCATCATCGTGTTGCTGTGCCCTTCAGCACGATCTTTCCAGCTTGGCTGGAATACCCAAATGTATTACGGAAAATCGACCCCAATTTGACTCATATTTCAGATACTGTTCGTCGTGTCTTTACACAGTGGACCCCCAGCAAGCCAAATGCCCCGGTACTCGATGAACTTGTTGAGTTTTACTGATAACGTCCTTCGTGGCAGAATTTCGGTATCCCAAACTTTCCTTTGGAACTGCAGAATTTCCATCTCATTGTGACAAAGCAGAAGCCTCGGACTGTCATTCAGGTTGGCTTCAAATACAGCATTGTCACTTGATGTCCTTCGCTGTGATGCGTTCAGGTAGTCATCGGCAATCAGGAGAAGGGTATCATCTGCGTAGCAGAAGAATGATTTGATTTCGAGTTGTACTCAATGCTCCCCATGATCGGGCGAACTACGCTTCCCTACAGCGTACCACGCTCTACCTTCAGTCTGGCTATCTCGTATTGAACTTTAGAGTCTGAGAAGTAAGATGTCATCATTTAACAGAGGTACCTGGGCAGCTTCATTAGATTTAGCTGCGATGCCATTTAAAGTGATCAACGCGTCGTATTGCCATAAACTTTGACCCCACCCCGATCAAGCAGGATTTGTATAACCTATCTTTTCTGAAATCGTACTACCAAGAGGAGAGCTGAGCATCAGTCATTTTAACCACTCTTGGGACGTTGCATTTTTCAAGGAGGAAATTGAAAAATTCTCAAGTGTGCAGTTCTACTCAGCTTACAAGAGTACTTTCGGGGATTACCCCATCATCGGTTATGTCGCTGCTGAAGAACGAAGCCTTAAACATGAAATTTTATAGTATAAAAATGTGATCCTTTTGACAACTGTATAATACAGAGACCGGATTTATGCCGAAAAAGTAAAAAATAAATGCTGAAATCATAGTTTTTGCCGAATTTTAGAAGGAAAATGTATAATTTTTAGCATTAAATGACTCAAAAAATGCAAAAAAATGGTACTTTTTTCGTTATTGCCGAATAATGTCGGAAACTGAATTTTTAGTGCCGAAAATCTCCATCAAAAATGCCGAAAAATCCGGTCTCTGTGTATAACAATTGTTGTGACTGGTTCACTCTTGGAACATATCAATTCTTACAATGTAATATGACCCAGTGTTCTTATTGGCTATGATATGCTGCTTTGTGATTGGTTCACTTTGTTGATCAACGGGCTATCAGATTTTTTGCCGTCTTATTGCTTGATTCTGTTCCTTTTCTCTCGCCCAATCACAAGGCTAAATAATTTTTCGCAGTCAAATGTGATTACATTATTCAAGAGCCTGGCTTTCTTCTACATTCCTTTTGCAATCTCCATTTGCTCCCAGAGTTTTCTTCTCTTTTCAATTCTCAACATGTATGACTTCAAATATTTCTTCTCTGTTGTGCTGTTCTTCATTACAGTGCTTACTAAATAGTGACGTCCTATCTTCTTTCTCTTTCAATGTTTCGTGCTCCTTTCCGGTCTTGAACTTTCTCCCAATCTCACCAATGTAGATACCTTTGCATTGCTCACAACTAAGCTTCAACACTCCGCTCAAACTTTTCTCGTTCTTTTCTTCCGTCTGATCATTGCTGATCCTCTTAACCATGGGTGGGTTATTATGGATGCCCAGACTCACATCGTAGACGTTGAACGCATTTACCACCTTGTGTGTATGCTTTTTTATGCTTTCCCTTGTATGGTATCGATACGGAGTGCTTTCTCGACGTGCCATATGGGTTCTTTTCATTTTCCCCAAAACTCTCTCCACCACATCTTTATAATAGCTGTTGGCTTCTGCGACCTGCTTTACTATCTCAATTTCTTTCCTCTTCTCTTCATTGTTCTTCAGGACAGAAATTGACCGATAGCAATTTGTAAGTGGTCGATTTTCGATAAATTTCATTGTATACGGTTTTTGTAACTAGAAAGAAAAAAAATTATTTAAAATTGAAGAAGAAAAAAATTTTGCTAAAAACTCTTGAATTAAAAAAAATATATATAAATGCGATGCGTTGCGCGAAACCCTAGGATAAGTCGGAAAACCAAATTGTGCAGGAGAGCTAAAAAACGAAAACGAAAAACATCGAAAAAGAGGTTTTGGATACGTTGTCATGTATATTTTCATGAGCACTAAGTCACTTCCCAAAAAAACATCAAATTCCGCGATATCTAGAGAATTGTTTGGTAGTGAATTTAGAAAAAAAAAATTTCCAACTTATCCTAGAGTTTCGCACACCGCATCACAAATATAATTAAATAAAATAAATTTTTTAATTTTTGTTAATGAATTATTAATTAATATTAACCGTGAATTTCTTAATGTGTATCATAATCCACTAATCATAAAATTCTTTAATAAAGTCACGTTTGTTCTATCAAGGAGGGAAGTAGCATTTCTCGAAGTCATGAATTACGATTTCCCAAGGTCATGTACAGAGACCGGATTTCTCGGCAAAATACCGAAAAAGTAAAAAATAAATGCCGAAATCGTCGTTTCTGCCGAATTTTAGAAGGAAAATGTATAATTTTTAGCATTAAATGACTCAAAAAATGCAAAAAATGGTACTTTTTTCGTTATTGCCGTATAATGCCGAAAACTGAATTTTTAGTGCCGAAAATCTCCATCAAAAATGCCGAAAAATCCGGTCTCTGGTCATGTATTAATACACTAACGTAGTGTACTAGGTTTTATTTCGGAGGATGGAAAAGGCGACACTTTATATAACAACGAGTATCAACTGGACGAGCTTCAGTTCCCTTTGCCAAGAAGTTTTTAGTCTGTCATGAGTTTGTATATCCTAGTAGAGAATATAATCAGGAACTAGATGAGCCTAAGCTCCCCTCTATTAGTTTTTTTAATATGGATAAATACAAATATGTCTCGAGGCTACCTGAAATCGCGCAACAAAAATGACATCAAGACCTGAAAACGTCATGACCAGAGACCGGATTTTTCGGCATTTTTGATGGAGATTTTCGGCACTAAAAATTCAGTTTTCGGCATTATTCGGCAATAACGGAAAAAGTACCATTTTTTGCATTTTTTGAGTCATTTGATGCTAAAAATTATACATTTTCTTCTAAAAATCGGCAAAAACGACGATTTCGGCATTTATTTTTTACTTTTTCGGCATTTTGCCGAGAAATCCGGTCTCTGGTCATGACCTTCACCAACTTATGGAAATGTCTTGGAGCTGAGGATCTATCTGAAATTTTTGTCACGAAATTGCGAAATGAAAATGACTTCACGAACTAAGGACCTTATGACTTTGACCTGCTGATAGATATACAAGTCACGCAACGCTGTCTGATTTTTTCATGCGCATCACAAAAAAATCAAACAGCGTTGCGTGACTTTTGCTCACCCCGATATCTTGGAGCTGGAAGTTTATGTGAAATTTGTGTTACAAAATCGCGCAATGAAAAGGACGTCAAGAGCTGATAACATAATGACCAGAGACCGGTTTTTTGGCATTTTTGATGGAGATTTTCGGCACTAAAAATTCAGTTTTCGGCATTATTCGGCAATAACGAAAAAAGTACCATTTTTTTGCATCTTTTGAGTCATTTAATGCTAAAAATTATACATTTTCCTTCTAAAATTCGGCAAAAACGACGATTTCGGCATTTATTTTTTACTTTTTCGGCATTTTGCCGAGAAATCCGGTCTCTGGTCATGACCTTCACCAACTTATGGAAATGTCTTGGAGCTGAGGATCTATCTGAAATTTTTGTCACGAAATTGCGAAATGAAAATGACTTCACGAACTAAGGACCTTATGACTTTGACCTGCTGATAGATATACAAGTCACGCAACGCTGTCTGATTTTTTCATGCGCGTCACAAAAAAATCAAACAGCGTTGCGTGACTTTTGCTCACCCCGATATCTTAGAGCTGGAAGTTTATGTGAAATTTGTGTTACGAAATCGCGCAACAAAAATGACGTCAAGAGCTGATAACATAATGACCAGAGACCGGATTTCTCGGCAAAATACCGAAAAAGTAAAAAATAAATGCCGAAATCGTCGTTTCTGCCGAATTTTAGAAGGAAAATGTATAATTTTTAGCATTAAATGACTCAAAAAATGCAAAAAATTATACTTTTTCGTTATTGCCGAATAATGCCGAAAACTGAATTTTCAGTGCCGAAAATTTTCATCAAAAATCGCGAAAAATCCGGTCTCTGTGTATAACAATTGTTGTGATTGGCAAGGTCATTACTAATGACCTTGACCAACTGATGTCTGTATCTTAGGGCTGGGAGTCTACCTGAAATTGGCGTCACGAAATCGGGTGACGGAAATAATGTCACAAACCGATGACGCCATGAGTGACCTGCACCTTTCACTTGGAAGGTAATCGGCATATTCTTATCATATATTCTTGTAAGGTGCTAGAAGTATTCTTATGAATGTGAACAAACGTTGGAAGTGGTGTTGAATTTTGGGGAAGGGGTGCGACTATAATACAGAGTCCCATGAGGTCACAATGTTTCCTCAAAATTGAACACCACTTCCTATGTTCGCTTACATTTGGCGAGAATTCCTCTAGCGCCTTAATTCTGGGACCATTTCCCAAGATTCTGATAAATCCAATGCCCAGTGTGAGACTTGAAACGTAATTTTCTGCGCTGAATCATCAGATTATATAATAATGTGATTCTCCAACCGTCATGAGCGAGGGGGAGGAAGATGAGTGTGACATGAATGTTTGCTGTACGATGGCTTATGCTGTGTTGTTTCCAACAAAAATCCCTTTCCATCCTTTTGTTTTCGCTTTCTCTTATTCGCTTGGATATTTATTGTTGAGATTTCACTCGACGCGATGTAATTTCCGATTTAAACAATAAAAATTGAGTCAATTTAACTAGGTTAATTTATCGATTACAATAATCAGATAGACCCCGTAGTCTCCTAACATCATTCGTGATCATTCTTTGTTTTTCTCCGCATTCGTTCGCGATAAAAATATTATGCGAGTAAACTGTTTCATCTCGAATTTTTTTCCCCCTTCTTTTAAAATATAATTTATTTTTATTCTGTGCAGAATTTTATGTAAAAATTCATATTATTCAGAGTACATTCTCCGCGATTTTTTCTGTCGAGAAGATATTCTTCATTTTAATAGCGCGGCGTTTTCTCTCCCTCACCCCTTCCATATTGTAGCTGTTCGGAACGAGTTAGTATTCTTTTCTCGATGTTTTCTCAACATTTTTCGATTTCTCACGTTTCGGAACGAGAAACTTATCTCGCTCTTATCGGTGGCACGAACTTGATAAACTAGTTCATCTTCTTAAATTGAGTTAATTTTGTTCAATTTCTATCAGTGTACATACGGACACTGTAGCACGATATTAGTACAATGCACCATTTTCGTCTGATTTTATTTTATATATATTTTTTTTTTATTTATTATTACGAAGGTCTCACGTAATGAAGAAAATTTTCAGCTGTTTCGTGTCGTCGTACATTTTCGGTTAGGTTCACTACTGTTTACCGTCGTTCGAATTGAAAATTATCTTCGACATCATTATTTAAAACGAACCTTGGTGTGATTTCTTTTACTCGTACTTGGTTTATCCTGCGCGACAAAATTCAATTACACAATACCTTACGAAGTATCTTTTCGTGGTTGAACAAATTACTGTAAGCTACGGAAAAGTATTCGTATATTTTTTCAACACTTTTCTATCCCGAAATGAAGTTGTTTTCTCTTCCAATTTATTTGAACTGCCTACGAGGCATATACGTAAATGAATTTTATTAGTAGAAAAAAAAAATACGTTTGGGGTGTTGACCCGATACTCGTAATCAAATAATATCGATGATACAAATTTGGCTTATCTTTAAATAAAGAAAATATCATACACATTATTTTTGGCGTGCGAGGCAGCGGGTCATTTAGAAATTTGCCTCACAGAATCGCGAGATAAGAATGACGTCATTGAGGCGTAGAAAAATTTAGACTTTTGTCACTACTTCGGGACTTGTATCCTTGCTGACCTTATCATACTTGGCCCAACATACGGCATACTAGGCTATACTGGGCTCAACGATAGCCTCCATCAAACTAGGCCTAACCATAAGAATATATTACAGGGTGAGGCCAAAAATAAATGGAGTTTGCGTTAAATCTGTCGTAGCGCGAAAACGCGAAACGTTAGATGTACACTTCAAATCTACGAAATTCGCATCTCAATTTTATCTTTAATTTGCGCCAAATACGAAGTTTCTACGACTTTTCTGAGCCGACCAAAATGTGCCGAAATTTTGCTGCAGGGGTTCTCAAAGTGTTTAATTATCAAAAGAAAACATGATTCTGTTTTAAAAAATTGCTTGATCTTTGAAATTCTGTACAATCCTAAGTAAAATTTCGCGCTACCCTACGAAGGTTCAAAATGGATGTACGGGCCCAAAGAGGGTCAAAATTCCCCCAAATAAAAAAATTGCGTGATCTTCGAAAATTTAGTAGAATTATGAAGTAAAATGTCGTGCTGAGTCCGAAAAAATCACCCAAATTACCTTACGAAGCCTGAAAATGGATGTACGGGCCCAATGAGGGTCAAAATTCCCTCAAATAAAAAAATTGCGTGATCTTTGGAAATTTAGTAGAATTCTGAAATAAAATTTCGTGCTGAGTCCGAAAAAATCACCCAAATCACCGGATAACGATCTTCCCTGAAAATTCACTCTTTCGACTGACACAACAAGAATGATCACACTCTTGCCCGCTTTCATCGATAGAGGCACTGTGGCTAATTTTTCAATGCGAGTTTTACGACGGGGTTAGTTCCATGCTTTCGCTCATCGTCTGAAGGCAATGAGTATGATTGAAGGTGGTGGAAGACTCGTTGTTTCAGAGGCTTAGTCGAACTACGCTCAATTTCGCTAGAGAATCGAATAAAATGTGAAAATTTGAGCGATCTTTCAACTTGTGAATATGTGGAATCTCTTGGGACCCTTTGATTGACTTTGGAGATAATTTTCGGGTTATTTTTCCGGACTCAGCGTGAAATTTCGCTAGTAAATTGTACAAAATTTTGATGATGAAGCAATTTTTTTGTTTGGGGAAATTTTGACCCTCTTTGGGCCGTACATACGTTTTCAGGCTTCGTAAGGTGATTTGGGTGATTTTTTCGGACTCAGCAAGAAATTTTACTGAAGAATTGAATAAAATTAGCGATTTTCCAACTTTGGAACATTTTGACCCTTTTTGGGCTCATTAACCCATTTTTGTGCTTCACAGTATTCTGCGACTATTTTTTTCGTTTTCCCCGTAGAATTTCACTTTGGGAACAGTAATTTAATGATTGGAATGTTCGAAATTCAGCTCAATATTGCAAATTAATTAATTTTTCAAGCCCTATTTTGGGAACCCTGGCAAATTGTTGGATTTTCGGCTCATTTTGGTCCATAACTCGGCTCAGAGAAGACGTAGAAACTTCGTATTTGGCGCTAATTGAAGATAAAATTGAGATGCAAATTTTGTAGGCCTGAAGTATACATCTAACATTTCGCGTTTTTGCGTTACGACAGATTTAACACAAACTCCCATTCAACTAATAACATCTCGACTTGGCCTCACCCTCTGTAGTCTCCATAAGTATACAGGGCCTCTAAACTAAGCTTTATGCTAAATATACAGTATACCAGTCTATACCGGACGAAACCGCAAGACAAAAGTAACGTCATAGAGACTTGAAAAAATTTTGAGCTTTATCGCTACTTTGGAAATCTTTTCTCACTATTAATTTATGGAGTCTGAAAAAAAGATGATTCAAATCTTTCCCCGAAGGGAAAATTCACTAATTATTTTTTTTATATTTGTCCAAAGTAGGTGGGATGTGGGTAACGGTATGGGCAATTAGCTTTAGTGAGATACATTTTAATAAGACTTTAAATCACCCATGTAAAATTTTGCCTCCTGTTTTCCTGGGCAATCCACAGTTCACCCGTGTCTAAGCGAACCCGTATGGTTGCAGAGTTCATCACTTATGAACAGAAACTTCAATACTCTTACATTTTCAGAAGAAGATCAAATTTTTCGAGAATAATTATCAGACCGATAGAGAGTGAGGGTGCGCGGTCAGGTCTGTGGACTGGATATGAAAAGTTCTTTTTATTCGTCAGTTTCTCATGAATTTTGTATTCGTTTTATTGCTTTCTTCCTCGTTCTGGGCAAAATACTCTCTTCCTCCCCGATCTTGTCCGTCGTGGACATTGTCTTCCTTTATTATCAAAACTAATATTGATGGAATTTTATTTTTTAGGAAAATGTGAACCTTAGGAAACGTAACAGAATGATCATTTTCTCATGGCTCATATGGATATCACTACCAACAGCATTTTTATCGACCGCTCTTACAGGTACAGTGCCTAATGTCTACTTTTGTAAGCATACAAATCGATTGGCGAAGAGATTTTAAAAATAGTCTCGAAAGACCACAATACTTGTCGTAGATTACAGAAGGTAAAGTGCCTATTTAAATTTGGAGTTTGGTATGGTAAGAGACTCAATTATTTGGTACGCGTTGTACTTATCGTTAATGCCTTTAGAACGACAAACGTGCATTAATAGCCTACTTTTAATGAATAATAGATTCGTCAAAGTCAGAAGAAACACATTTTCCGAAAAATGAAATCAGAAAAATTGAACCCTCGTGGGTATTTTTTTGAAGTTCGTTTTTTCCAGTAGCTTCAAAAAATTCCAACTCTGTCCTCTGGAACGGAAAAGTGAGAGAAAATTGAAAAACAAATCAGGAAAACTGAAAAAAATGGGTGTATGAGTGTCGAGTGATTTCGAGAAGGAAATTTGACGGAACTTGAAACTCGTCCATAGAATTTCAGGAATAAAGCCTAGCATCAATAAAAAATTACAGTCCTTAATCGTATGATGTCTGTCCTGAATAAAAAATAAGGTTTTTCCATGGAAGGCGGTTATCTGCTTTCTCGCCTGAGTTCTTATCAATTCAAAATTTGTTCTTATGAAGAAAACACTCGCAAAAAATATTCTCCAGAAAAAATATATCGATTCTTGAAACTAAATGAAGAGGGACAAAATTGAACTCCGTGCAATGTATTTCAAGATGGCACCTATTTTACGATATAAAATTGTGTGTACAGTAAATGATGGGCAACTACCTCTCAGGGAAAAGTCTTATTGGGGATTTTACAACGCACCCTTTGTGGCACTAGACTCAAAGGAACTACGTTACATTCGCTAGATATTTTTAGTTTAAAATTTGCCAAGGCGATCTATCTCCTTTTTTCTTTCTGTTACGGCCTTTTTTTTTTTTTTTGCAGGAAATGGTACAATTCTTCACAACGAAACTCACGTGACGAACGGTAACGAGTTCAATGCAACGATCAATTTTGCAGAAAATGAAATAGAAAGCAGTACAGAAAAAGAAGCGAAAAATGTGAAACCAGACGTATCCCGCGAAGCTAACGAAACAGACGTTATACTCAGCACTGAAGTACCGAGACCCGTTATCACTCTCGCGCAGCCTCCTCGTTTACCAAATCGACCAAGATTTTCCGTGGGACCGTTTTTTGAGGATGGTCCAGAGCCGCAAAATGTGACCGCGAAATTAGGAACGACTGTATTGCTCGACTGTAGAATTGGCTTGCTGTACGACAAAACGGTAAATTTAATAAAAGTTATTAATTAGAGAATTTATCGAATAGTAAGTGAAAAAGGAATACTTTTAATTGATGATGTGACAAAGGACTGATTCTTCAGAACATACTCATATATGTAAGGTGGAAGCTGGCTAACGTGGAAACGGAATGTTTTTGTTGCAATCTACTCTCCGTCATGTTATGTTCCAGACAACTTAGATTTTACTCTCGAAAAAGAATTACTGTGTGAGGTGTTTTCATAGAGCTGGATTCGGGGAAAATGATGATTTAGGTACAAGAGAATGAGAAGAGCTTGCTCCACATAACGATCTTTAAAAAAGCTTCTGGCTCAGTGTAATATCGTAGAGCTGATGCCAGGGTAATGCTGACCTTGACATGCAAGAAGTAATATCTCTCCGGATCCTTGTGATCTTCTTGATGCTGATATGGAGTCTCTGTCAGATGACGATGAAGAAGTGGTCGCTGAATATACGAGTGAGATCGGAAATTTCACCCCAGTAATGTGTATGTAATGAAGGATCAGAATTTTGCTTGGCAGACCTCCAACAACAAATTACCGACGCAAAAAACGAAAATTCTGCACTCTACACTATTTTCTTTGACCTTCAACAGGCCTTTCCCAGAGTATGGCGCCATTACATTTGTCAAAAACTCCACTCCATAGGCCTCAGAGGCAACCTCCCAAAACTTCTACAGAGTTTCCTATACGACAGATAACACTACTGAACAGCTATCCTGTTACAAAGATTCTATTGCATGATTGTTGGATACTTTTCAACGCTGAACACGAATCCGTTATCCGTTTTTTGCTAGCACGTCACAATTTTTAGTAATCACGATTAAAGTTCTCGTTTACTTGCCGCGCGTCGTCGCGAAACACATCGACGATAGCAGCGTCGCTATCGAAAACGTTTGTTACGTTCCGCGACAGCGCGCGGCAAGTAGAGGAGAATATTTGTTATGATTACGTGAATATTTATCGTGATTACTAAAAATTGTGACGTTATAGCAAAAAACGGACAACGGATTCGTGTTCAGCGTTGAAAAGTATCCAAGAATCACATAATAGAATCTTTGTAACAGGATAGCTGTTCAGTAGTGTAACCGTTAGGATAGAAAATCACCTCTCTTCTCACCACACCATCCAAAACGGCGTCCCACAAGGTGAAGTCTGGAGTGTCCCACTTTTTTTGATGGCTATAAATGACATCACTAATTGTTCATCCTTTCCGCTTACACAACGCCTTTTCGCCGATGACTACAGTATTTCTCTTAAATCTTCAAACACTCATCGAGCATCACGACTCCTCCAGGAAACTTTGGATAAAATATCCACGTGGGCCTCAGACCGTGGTTTTCGCTTCTCATCGAGCAAAACTGGTCTTGTTATATTCCGAAAAATCCGCCGTCCAAAAATTTCAATACCTCCTCTATTCCTTCAAGGCTTTCCAATCAAAATTCTTGACTCTTATAAATTCTTGGGGCTCACCTTCAACCACAACCTTTCTTGGATCTCCCATATAAAACTTCTCAAAGCCAAATGTCTAAATACCACTAATATTCTCAAATATCTGTCTCACCCCCGTCTGGGATGCAACCGAAATTACTTCTCCAACTATACAAAAGTCTCATCCGTTCCCAATTAGACTACGGCTCCCCGATCTACTCCCAGTCAAACAAGTCATCCCTTAAATTATTAAACACTGTTCAATCAACAGCTCTCAGAATCTCCCTTGGAGCATTCCGCACTAGTCCAAATCTCAGCCTCTGTGCTGAAGCAGCCGAACCTCCTCTTCACTTTCGCACACTAGTATTAACTGCCAACTTCCTCGCATCCTCAGCTCAATTTCCCGAACTTCCCACTGACACCGCTTCCTCCTTCCCTCCAAATACCTTAGTAAACTCTCTGAAACCGTATCTCGACTTTAATCCAAAATTCAATCCCCTCCTTCCTATTAAATCATCCATTCCTCCATGGCTATTCACCCCTCCAACTATCAGATTCGATCTCACAAATATTCCAAACTCAAGCAACACTGCCTACCGAAAACTTGTCTCAGAAATTATAGCAGAATTCCCCGACCATATAATATGTTACACTGATGGCTGCAAAATAAAAAATAAAACAGGCTACGCGTACTCCATCCAAGACAAAACTACGGACTATCGCTTAAGAAACACTGCCTCTGTTTTTACAGCTGAGCTGAGTGCTATTCGTCCTTGTCTCTCGACCCTTACTCAACGCCCTCCCAGACTCAACTATATCTTACTGTCCGACTCACTTTCCTCCCTCATGTCTCTACAAGACCCTCATTCGAACAACCCCATCACTCAACGCATTCACGTCATTCTCCACACGCTAACCTCTATCAAATCATCAGTCACCTTCATCTGGATTCCGGGTCACATCGATCACCCCCAACATGAAAACGTTGGCCGTGCGGCCAAGAACTCCACCCTCTTACCAAAAATTACTGACCCAGCTCATTCACCAGTATACGACCTTCAAAAATATTACCGTTCTAAAATACTAACTTCTTGGCATAACCTTTGGGAAAAACAATACCATAACAAACTAAGATCAATCAAAAGCCTCCCTATTCCATGGTCCTCTTCAAATAGAAACTGCCGTCATGAAGAGGTCATCCTCGCTCGTCTTAGGATTGGCCATACCCGACTCACTCACTCTTACCTCCTCTTACGACTTCACGCCCCGCCGTCATGTAACTACTGCCAATTAGATAACCTCACCGTTCAACATCTCTTCTCATGTCCCGTCCTCCAAAATCAACGATCCGCCTACGACGTTCTCTTATCTATCACCTCCGCTCTATCCAACAACTCTGAAACCATCGAAAATTCCCTCAATTACCTCCGCTCCACTTACTTCTACAAATTACTGTAATAACCTTAAGCCATCTAATAACAACCTTGTACAATTAATGATTATATGGAGCTGATGACCCGTATGCGTAGTCGCATAGCTCCCTAATAAAAAAAAAAAAAAAAAAAGAATTTTGCTGCGTAGAGTAAGTGCCCTGATTTGCTTTCTGCTTTAACAGAAAATCATTATGTGAAAAATTATAAGCAGACGACGTTGTTAGAGTCTTATTCTTCATCATTCATGGTAACAATCACCAGCATAAAATAGAAATAATCTGCCAATGTGGACGAAAATTAACTCTCCCAACGCGATCCGCTGTAGACAGGTTTTACTAACCATAAAGAAAGATGGTAAAAAAAAATCTTGAACGTACCTAACCCTTAAAAAATCCTGACATAACACGAGTTTAGACGATCTTGATGAAGAGACGAAGGAGGGCTTCAAAATTGGTTTGACATAACACGAGCTTAGTTGATCTTGATGAGGAGACGAAGGAGGGGCTCAAAATTAGAATCCGCGCAACTTCTGTATAACACTGCGGCACCCCCAAAGAAAATTATTCAAATTCTGCGATCTTCTTTCTTTGTGTAAAACAGAAGACAGAGGGCGTTGCAAATTTCGCAATAAACTTTGTGACGAGCTCCGCTGGCCCCTGAAAAACAGTTAGTTGAAATTATGAACGTTCTTGAAAACCCAAAATACGCTGCACTTTATGACGACACATTGTGACACCTTCTTTAATTGGATAAGGAAAACACTTTGTCTTCAAGCTCTTGATCTACATCATCTTTCTTTCGTTTCCTTCCTTTGAAACGCATGCTGTGCCAACAAAAGTATTCTAAGAGGTGAAATAAGTTATATTTTTTGGCGAACCCAAGTTTTCTCATAAATCTAGCCTCGAAAAATTTCTATAATCTTAATCGATGAAATCCCTATAATCTAGCCTAGACAAATCCTTCTAAGCAACGTAACTTGACCTAACTCAGGTTGATGACGTCACCGGAATTTGACGCGGACGTTTTCTATTAAACATCGCCTAATCTAACTCAGATTTATGATGTCACAATTCGATGACGTCATCGAACTCGGACATTTTTTGAGGATGTGCTTTCACAAAACAAAACAAATGTATTCAGTCGGAAAATGACATTCCTTTATTCTGCGAGGCGACTTCAAACGAGACGCAACGTCTTGAGCTGACGACGTCATGAGTGACCTTGACCTCCTTTGGGGAGTTGGAAAATTTCAACCCGCCCTACTTTGGGATTTGTATTCGAATCCTTTATCATGAGTTCGACTCTGAAACTGAAAAAAAAGGCTATACATAATCATGTCAAATACTCTAAACAATAATACCGGAAACTTTCATCATTTTCGTGGTCAAAAACGACTAGCGACGTACTAACGTCGATTGTTTTGGTTATAAATCAAGATTTTGACGTACGATCCAATGTTCATTTTGACACAGTTTAGAAAAGAATATTCATTGTGGGTGAAATTAAGCTCCAATTTTTCAGATTGTAATTTTTCCCCGTTATTCCATCACGATTCAATTATCAAGATCATTCAGGGCCTTCTTCCGTTCCCTTCTAAAAATTCCATCATTAACCGTTTATAATCACCAGCAACAGCTTCAGAGTATGAGACATGAAGCTGATTGTGCGGTGCATTGTTCTGTTTAGGTAAGGGGTTGACGGTTGACAATTTAAAATCATCAGGCAAGACACCAGCCTTATGAATCACATTCAACAACTTCAACAGGAAACTGATTTATTATTGGGATTCTTCAAGAGCTCTGATAGAATTGAGTCTTCTCCGACCGCTTTCCTCTTTCTTGCTGTACAAATTGTGTGTTCCAACTCACCCATCGTTATTCTCAGAGCCGGCGCGGTGCCAACATCTCCCTTCTCTCAGGAAAAACCAGCGGTTCACTGGCGTCATTGTATACAGCTTCTCAATGTACCTCAGCCATGTGTCCATTATCTCTTCTTCCTCCACGCAGATTTTGCCTGCCTCATTCTTGACAGCAGCTACTCTCGATATGCACCCCTTTGATTTCTTTTAACGTGTATTCAATTTCGTTATCCATTTGATACATTTTATTTGCTTCTTCTAACTCTTCCACTGGTTTACATTTCTCTTCGTACTATTTTGTTTTCGATTCAGTACCTTTCTTTATGATTTCTTTACATGCCCTTTTGTACTCTGCGCTTTGTCTATCCACGCGTTCTCTTCGCATGCCTATTAAAGCTAGAATCTCGTTGTTCACCCAATCCTTCTTGTCTTCAGCAGTTTCTCCGCTGCTTTAACTACTGCATCTCTTTTCATCATACTTGAAGAAATTTCGAAAAGATATTTCCCACTTTCGATGTTATTTGAACGAATCCAATAGTCCCAAAGTAACCTCGGCCTGTACGAATCTGATTAATGCTCTTCTAAAAATTAATTTTTTCTATTCATTCTTATCTTCTCTGGGTGTGAACACTCGGACGTTGTAACAACGAAAAGGCATGAATTGAAATACGCCAATTGTGGACGTGCACCTTGCATAGGCTGTACCTATGGGTACAGCGGTAAATTATAAGTTTGCGAAAATAATTCAGCGTTGTTCATGTCTTACATTGTGTTACCTTTCATTATGGTTGAGATGATTTATTATGTGTAAAAACATTTCAAAGCTACATGATGTAGACACGTAGAGGCCTACTAAGTTTCAAAAACGAAGACTACGAATAGTGAGGGGAATGAAAACTTTGCCACTCGAAGAAGGATAAAACTTTCCAAAGTATTATATGGGTAGACGCTATGTTCGAAAAGGTGATATCACTCCCAACTGTGTTGCAATTTACTGTCTCAGTATTGAAAACATAGAAGCTTGTTTGATATTTCTAAGTCGTTGCTGCTTTTTTTTTTTTTTTAATTGTATTGCAGCTAGGTAAAGCAGTGGGAACAGTTGAATAACTCTTGCAGTAAATTAGGGAAATTAGAACGTTTATTCTCGTTAAAATCTGAGGGTTGTTTTTGTTGTTGTTTTTTTTTTTTTTTTTGCATAATTCTGTCAAATAATCCCTTTCTTGAGAAGGAATTTACATCTATTCTTTCCTTAAAACTTTCTCTACCGCGATATCGTGCCTGTATGCAGAATATCGGATAAATTACCTCGGTATTTTGACTAGACCGGTATCTTCGATGTCTTCTACGTCACTGTTTGGTTTTCAAATATTTTGAAATTGAAAAGTTGTAATCACGATAACTTCATGAAGGATAGTGATGACCCTGATGACTGCAAAGTTGGACGCGTGTCGACTGGGGTCGCTATTGGAGCCATTGTTTTGAATTAAGTACATGAAAGAAATAAACCGTCGGTTAGAGAATTGTGTGGGCATAGGTACAGACGGTTATGTTGTCATGCTTGGGGAAGAGCGAGGAGCTGTAATAAAGAAAATACAGAATACGCTTATAACACTCTGCTACTCCCACAAAATGAACAACAGTATTGCAAAGTCTCAAAAGTGAAATTTATCGATAATGAAGTGACTAGCACGAGTACTGTAAGAGAAGTGACCAGATTCTTTATTGTGTCTCGACCAAAACAAAACACAGCTCTCAGGAAATTCCGGGATGAAAAGATCATTCAGCTGAGACAAGGTGGGTTGAGCGACATGACTGCGCATTTTCCAGTTCGGTGAAAGGTTATCTGATATTGTTCAAGCTTTGAACGAAATTAGTGTGAGTGGAAGAATTCAAAAACCTCTGAAAAAGCTTCCTTCCTAACCAGCGCTCTGTGCAACTAAAAATTCATAATTGGCTTTACTATTGCCAAACAAGATTGCCATTCTGACTACACTTCTATTAAAAGGACTGGCGATCGAGTACCTCCTGAAAGGTTTTGGTCAGATACTCAATTTGCAGCCTCTCAAGTTGAATGCTGAAATTATTTACTGGCAGTACAAGTGGAAATTGGACAGGGAAAGCGAACTATCAACAGCTTTTCCAATCAGTAATCTGGAAACTTTCAATTCCTGCGATTCAATCACGTATCCGTATATGGAAAGAACTTCTGAAAATTTTTGCTACTCTGCTGGTCACAAACTCCCGGACGTTCATTTTCCCCTTGGTGCTGAATAAAATCTTGGTCAAGGTAGACAGTTCTCGAATCACGATTAGTAGGGTTAACGCTTCTGAATATTCAATTTCCCAAGAGGCAATAGGTTGATTTGCAGATAAAACGAAAATTGTATTTTTGTAATTTTCCAAACCTAACCATTATTTATTTGTAAATTTTTTTCAGAAACCCCTCCCAAAATTTCTTTATACGACTTAAAGGTCGCGGCAAAGAAATAAAAATGTTGCGATATTTTTAATTTTTTGAATTAAATATTACAAGAGATAGAACCGTTTTTCAAAAACAATTTCTATTTATACGTTTTTTTTTATTCCTATATTTATCGTTATGTTGGAAAGCGAAGTACCTCCTGCTAGCATTTTTCTAGGCACACCTTCGAAAAGTTGCGGGGAAAATATCGAAAAGTGCTGTACATAGTGCGATACTGGAATCGGGCCAGACGACTCGACGAATGAATTTAGTGTCGAGCGATTATAAATCACAGATTGTAATTATTTCGCCAAACCATTAGAACTTTGAAATAAACGTAATCCGCCAAATCAATTGAAAAAATAGCGAACAAAACACACGCTAATGGGAGAATAGAAATCCACTATCTGTATCATTCTATATGAGCACCGTAGTTGCACAGTAACTTTGCGAAAGATAAAAAAAAAAAAGAATCCGAATACATTATATCGCCATTTTTTCCATTAACTTATGAAAATAAGTACGAAAAACAACGCCTACAGGAATTGTACATAGAGTTCGATATTGGTACGGGCTTGAGATTGATTACAACTCTGCAATTTTCCACAGACATATAAAAAGAATTATTCATTTCCTCAAGTCAGTTTTTTTCTCTCTCTTTCGTTTTTTCCTATTTTTTCCTTTTTTTCCTTTCTGTGTTAGGGGTAAGGGCATGTCCCTATTGACCCCTTCGTAATCCGCGCCTGGGAATATACACATTCGCCTTGTACTGGAAGAAACCCCTTCCGAAATGATCTTGGGGACATCAAGATGAGAACTCGGAAAATTTTTTGACTTTTCCAGCTTGGAATCATCTAAGAAGTGACTATGAAGTCGGAGAATGAATAATTCAAAATTCCAGGTTTAATTACGGACGCATTTTTTCCAAATGTTGTGTGAAAGTCGAAATCTTTTCAAGGTGTTCACTACATTCTTTAAATGAACTGCAATTATAGATTTTGGAGCTTGTCAGACTGCACTGAGGCTATTGCAGAATACGAGTTGGAGTATAAAGACTTACACAAACTTGAAATTTGCCCAGCGTCTAATATTTTATAAGTCTGAACAAAATTCGGACTCATGCTTAAGCTGGGCTTAGAAATGCCGGTAGAGCTCATCAGCTAACACAACTCAACGAGAATATCCGATTCTGAAAGTATCTTTCACGCTGAGTTCGATGCCGTTATTCGTTTTTCGTGATTTCCTCAGTTTCTACTGCAATCTTAACATTTAGTTGCCGCGGCTCGTTGTGAAGCGTGATACATCTTTTCATAATACTACCCTTCAGTGTTCGATGCGCATTGCAACGAGCCGCGGTAACTAAACGTTAAGATTGCAGAAGAAACCGAGGAAATCACGAAAAACGATAACGGCATCGAAATCAGCGTGAAAAATACTTCCGAAATCGGATATTCTCGTTTTTGACCTCTTTGAAAAATTTAGCTTAATTGTTGAGTTGTGTAATTAGCTTACAAAAAATGTTATGGCTTCCTTAACAAAGTTAAACGAGGAACGCAAGAATCCTGTTCTAAGGGTTGAATTGGTTTTGGTATTGAGAATTCGAATCGAAATCTTGAAGATTCTCAAGTTTTTCTGAGTCCCTTGTACAACATGGTATTTTTCGAAGTCCCTTTTCTTCCTATCATCAATTATGGCTCGAGAGTCAACATTTTTGTAATCTTCCTCCTGTCAAATATAGCTCGAGAATTGCACGGCGCACGACCAATTTTTCAAAAAAAAAAAAAAAACCGTAGAACAGGTCACCTGTCAACAAACAGGTCACCTGTCAACAGTCTAGTAAGCCTCTAGGCTGAGAAACTGTGGATGGAGAGAAGAAGACAGATGAGTGGAGCGACTGCACGCGTCAGCTGGTCAACCTATAATATGCAGAATACTGGGCTTGTACTAGGCTAAGAAATACCGCTGAATGGATAAGACGCTATCATGACGTCATCACGACCAAAATAGGCGAGCCTTGTTATATGTGTAGAAAGATACCATTCTCCAGTTTCTGTCCATATTATCATCCATTTAAATTCAGCCTGAAACGATCAGCAGAAGGGAAGCCTTGTTATGTGTGTAGAAAGATACCATTCTCCAATTTCCATCCATGTTATCATATTTGAATTCAATTGAACTTCAGCCAGAAGCGATCAGCAGAATGGAAGCCTTGTTATATATAAAGAAAGATACCATTCTCCAGTTTCTGTCCATATTATCATCTATTTGAATTCAATTGAAATTCAGCCTGAAACGATCAGCAGAATAGAAGCCTTGTTATATATAAAGAAAGATACCATTCTCCAGTTTCTGTCCATATTATCATCTATTTGAATTCAATTGAAATTCAGCCTGAAACGATCAGCAGAATAGAAGCCTTGTTATATATAAAGAAAGATACCATTCTCCAGTTTCTCTCCGTTGAAATTCAACCTGAAACAATCAGCAGAATAGGAGCCTTGTCATATGTGTAGAAAGATACCATTCTCTAATTTCCAACCATGTTATCATCCATTTGAGTTCAATTGAAATTCAGCCTGAAACGATCAGCAGAATGGGAGCCTTGTTATATGTGTAGAAAGATACCATTCTCTAATTTCCATCTATGTTATCATCCATTTGAATTCAATTGAAATTCAGCCTGAAACGATCACCAGAAAGGGAGCCTTGTTGAACGTGTAGAAAGATACCATTCTCCAGTTTCTGTCCGTTGAAATTCAACCTGAAACAATCAGCAGAATGGGAGCCTTGTTGTACGTGTAGAAAGATACCATTCCCTAATTTCCAACCATGTTATCATCAATTGAAATTCAGCCTGAAACGATCAGCAGAATGGGAGCCTTGTTCCATTCTCTAATTTCCATCCATGTTATCATCCATTTGAATTCAATTGAAATTCAGCCTGAAACGATCACCAGAAAGCGAGCCTTGTTGAATGTGTAGAAAGATACCATTCTCCAGTTTCTGTTCATATTATAATCCATTTAAATTCAATTGAAATTCAGCCTGAAACGATCAGCAGAATAGAAGCCTTGTTATATATAAAGAAAGATACCATTCTCCAGTTTCTGTCCATATTATCATCTATTTGAATTCAATTGAAATTCAGCCTGAAACGATCAGCAGAATAGGAGCCTTGTTATATGTGTAGAAAGATATCATTCTCTAATTTCCATCCATGTTATCATCCATTTGAGTTCAATTGAAATTCAGCCTAAAACGATCAGCAGAAGGGGAGCCTTGTTATATGTGTAGAAAGATATCATTCTCTAATTTCTGTCCATGTTATCATCCCTTTGAATTCAATAGAAATTCAGCCTGAAACGATCATCAGAAGTAAATAATACGTATGACCGGTAGAATCGATAAATCGATATTTAACCAATAAATTATATTAATTTCCAGTACGAGTATATCAATATCATCGATTTGTTTGAGCTAGCATAGGCCTTTGACTATTATATTGTACGGACTGCACTAACGTGTATAAAATGATCGAAAAACGCGTCCACAGATCTGATAAGCATAAGCGGCACAGACCACGTTTTGCGTGTATTTTCATAAGTGATCGTTGCCGCTTATATCCAAACGCATGTTGTCTTACCTACGAGATGTCGTGCCGCGTTACGCGGCGCCTAGCGCAGTCCATATAAAAAATATAGTCAAAGGCATAGGCGAACGAGCGAAGTGAGTAAATTTGTTTTGTATACTTGGCTTGAACAAGGCTAAGCAATACTGAGAAGGAGGCGAACGAGCTCAGAGCCGTTGTGTCCTCCAGCTTGCTATAGGTTTTGAAAGAGCAAGCATATAAAATGCTACTTTTTGCTTTTCTGGCGGAGACGTGTTAGCCTCTTCCTTGAGTTTTTTCCCTCGGAAGATGGTCATTGTATTATCTAGATATCCCAAGTTCAACTCCAGCAGTACAAATACTGTATAGTAGCCTTCATGTCTGCATTTCCGTGATTACTTATCAAGGATCTTAAATTCTTCGTATACTTCCCTACAATCTTCGACCTAGATCGCCCTAGTTTTAGTACCTTAAAGTACTGACCTCAAGCCAATTACTTATTTCCTGGGGGAATCTATAAAAATGAATAATTAATTCATTGAAAACGGAAAATATTTTTTCGTCACGATTCGTTTCATCGCCCGGGAATAGCGCCCGGTTTTTTCCATAAAAATTTAGTTGCGAAAACTTTTTTACTATCCGAGAAAGACTCGGTTAATGAGAGATTTCGCTGATAAAAGATTCTCGGGTCTGTAAATGGCGATTTCAATGGAAAACACCGAGGAAAAACAAAAACTCAAGATGTTTCTTTTTATTTGATTCGTCTGAGCATCTGAATTAAGTACTACAATATTTCCTCGTCTCTTTGTACCGCGGGTGGTTGGTTACTCAAGTTGACTTCCTGCTCGAAAACAGTGTGTGGTCAGATAGTACTTTCGGTAAAACAACGTCGCTTTTCCTTCGTCGTGTCGTCCTAAAAAGTAATACAGATTCTTCTTCGTTTCAATTTAAAGATAAAATTATACACTTCCCGACTTCCATTAGGTTCGCATCCGTCTATTCAGCAGCAACATAATCGAATATTATACAGCTGCACGAGGAGATAATTTCTTTCATGAAAATCTTCTATTCTTTCTCGTTGGAACACAAGTATAGAGTGAAGCATTGCATCTACTGTACACTATTAGGGATTTATCGTATTCGGTACGCATTTACCGGATATACTGTACTTTGTCGCCGTAAAGCGCACGATTCCGTTTCGTCGTTCGTCTTATTCGTTATGAGAGTATACTACGATGTTCCACTCCCTTTCTCCCCACCTTATATTATATCGTTGTAGCTTGTTCGCTTGATACGCGATCTACCTTGAAAATGCTTTCAAGTTTCTTAATTCGTGCCTACTACAGAAACGACAAACGAGAGAGTCACTCTCGTAATTTACTTCGGGGGAGAAATTTGGGTGATAAATTTAGATGGTACAAAACCGTAAAATAATTATAACGGATTAATTTCCGAGCCATTAAAATTCAAACGCAGTCTCGTACAACGCGCTGATATTATCGTGTCTAAAATATGAAAGAAATTATCGCGCTGTTGGTTAATATTGTACATACTATCCAGAAACTACATTCGGCGCTACGATAACCAATGTAATGGAAATATAAGAAGTCGTTATACTGAAAAATTTATTACGCAAATTCACGATACGGTATTTTACAAGTCGAGAGCGTATAATGTGGATGCAATCGTGATTTTCTCGAAAATGCTCGGTACACATTTTGTTCGCTACATTCGCGCTCGTCGTCATCGTTTTCCAAAGTATCACGTAGGAAGACCGACGCGTTCGTTTTAGATCAATTTAGATTTCTTGACTGTTTCAAGACTGTTTCGTTGATAAGGGAAGGATAATAGTACAACAAAAAATGCACAAACTTCTGCACCTTTCCTGTGGAATGAAAACACGGGACCACTCACGTACGAGGTACCACTGAGGTATGGTTCAAACCCCGCTGGAAAGGCCGTATGTTTCTACGTTTTTCGTTGTTTCTTTCAATCCTCCCTCCTCCCGTATCTTTATTCAGGAACGCTCTGAACACCATAAATTTACTGATGCTTTGTAGATTTATCCTTTGGATCGTATGGGTATGTTGATAAGATTCCTATCTACAGCAATGTCAGCTTCTTCGTCAGCTCTTGGTATCCATTCTCTGCGATGTACGACTCCACCACCTCTACCGTGTTGTCTTTGTCCAAATCAGGTTGTTCTGTCGGATCTCCTTCTGTAAACTTGCGACCTCTCTCCGCATTAATTGCGTTCCGTCATCGGTTCGGCACATACTCTCCATGTAATCTAATAGTACTTTCCCAATTCTGATTCGGGCTTCTAGTCTTGAGTCGCATTCCATGGTTTGGATTACTTGTTCGCAGCTAATGGCCATACTGTCAAGCTTACACTTGTTCAATCTCTCTAGCTGCACGTACTTGATGCCTTTTTCAGCCGTCTTTCTTCTTCTGTGAAGATGACGCTTCCGCAATGACCAGACGAAAGAAAACGACAAGGAAAGCTTGAGCGGAGTGAACAAGTTCAATTGTGAGCAGTGCGAAGATATCTACACTGGTGAGAGTAGAGAAAGTTGAAAATCAGGAAGAAGAAGCACGAAAAATCGAGGGAGAAAAAAGATGGAGGTTACTGTTTGGTGAACACTGTAAAAAAGAACAGCACAATGGAGAAAGCATAGACGTAGAGAATGGCACAAAGAGAACGAAAACGCTGATGCAAAGGCAGAGAGGAAGAAAGACAGCTCCATAACAATATAATCACTTTTGGCAGCGAAAAATTATTTAGGCCGGTAATTGGACGAGAGAAGAAGAACAAGACCAACGAATAAGATGGCAGTAAACCTGATAGCCAATAGGAACGCAGCATAATATTGATCAACAGAGTGAACCAATCACAAAGCAGCATGTTATAGCCAATAAAAACACAGTTTTGTATCGTAAGAATTAACATGTTCCAAGTGTTAACCAAACAGCATTGTTGTAGGATCTTGGTGTTATACTATAAAAACTCATGTTCAAAGTATAGATGAGGATAGAAGAGAAAATATGACACAAGAATCTCCTTCTTGTTTTCATGACTAGTGCCATCTTGTTCTTCAGTAGTGATACAACTAATGATGGGGTGATACCCGAAGGTGTACTCTGGTAAGCTAACTAATAAAGTAGAATTGTAAACTTGAGAATTTTTCTATATCTAGTGCTCTACTGACACCTCATCACACTCAATGGGGAAAATTATCCCAAGTCTCTAAAGTAGGTCAAGGTTACTGATGACGTCCAAAAAACTGCCAGCAACACGTGACGCTTTTTCATATAATTTTTCGTGACGGGTTTTCCGACTGTAGTCCCAGTTTTAAAATAATCTGACCAGCCCTCGTCATTTTGCCTCCCCTCTTTTTTTTTTTTTTTTTTTTTTGCAGCGAACCCGCTATCTGTTTTGTTTGAGGGTACGAGCGGTCTGCGTCCGACTTTGATGACGTCATCAACCCAAGTTATTTTAGACAATTGACTTTTGTGACGTCGTCACTGTCGGATAAATTTAGAGGAATTTGAATATCTTTGATCATTGATGACGTCATCAATTGAAGTTAGGTTAGGTTATGTTGCACAGAAGAGGAACATCTTCAAAAATGTCTGTGTCCGACTTTGATGACGTCATCAACCCGAGTCATTTTGGACAATCGACTTTTGTGGCGTTTTCAGTATTGAATAAATTTTCAGGAATTTGAATATTTTTATCATGATTGATGACGTCATCAATCGAAGTTAGGTTAGGTTATATTGCAAAGAAGGGAACATCTTTAAAAATGTCGGCATCCGACTTTGATGACGCCGTCAACCTAAATTAATTTTGACAATCGACTTTTGTGACGACCGGATAAATATTATAGAGGAATTTGAATATTTTTGATCATCTATGACGTCATTAATTGAAGTTAGGTTAGGTTATGTTGCAAAGAAGGGGAACATCTTTAAAAATGTCGGCGTCCGACATTGATGACGTCATCAACCTAAGTTATTTTCTACAATCAACTTTTGTGACGTCGTCATTTCGGATAAATTTACAGGAATTTGAATATTTTTATCATGATTGATGACGTCATCAATCGAAGTTAGCTTAGGTTATGTTGCACAGAAGAGGAACATCTTCAAAAATGTCTGCGCCCGACTTTGATGACGTCATCAACCCAAGTTATTTTGGACAATCTACTTTTGTGGCGTTGTCAGTATTGAATAAATTTACAGGAATTTGAATATTTTTATCATGATTGATGACGTCATCAATTGAAGTTGGATCAGGTTATGTTGCAAAGAAGGGAACATCTTTAAAAATGTCGGCATCCGACTTTGATGACGCCGTGAATCTAAATCAACTTTGACAATGGACTTTTGTAACAACCGGATAAATTTAGAGGAATTTGAATATTTTTGATCATTGATGACGTCATCAATTGAAGTTAGGTTAGGTTATGTTGCAAAGAAGGGGAACATCTTTAAAAATATCGGCGTCCGACTTTGATGACACCGTCAACCTAAATTAATTTTGACAAATGACTTTTGTGACGTCGTCACTATCGGATAAATTTGCAGGAAATTGAATATTTTTTCATGATTGATGACGTCATCAATCAAAGTCAGGTTAGGTTATATTGCAAAGAAGAGAACATCTTTAAAAATGTCGGCATCCGACTTTGATGACGCCGTCAACCTAAATTAATTTTGACAATCGACTTTTGTGACGTCGTCATTTCGGATAAATTTACAGGAATTTGAATATTTTTATCATGATTGATGACGTCATCAATCGAAGTTAGGTTAGGTTATGTTGCACAGAAGAGGAACATCTTCAAAAATGTCTGCGGCCGACTTTGATGACGTCATCAACCCAAGTTATTTTGGACAATCGACTTTTGTGACGTCGTCACTATCGGATAAATTTACAGGAATTTGAATATTTTTATCATGATTATTGACGTCATCAATTGAAGTTGGATCAGGTTATGTTGCAAAGAAGGGAACATCTTTAAAAATGTCGGCATCCGACTTTGATGACGCCGTGAATCTAAATTAACTTTGACAATGGACTTTTGTAACAACCGGATAAATTTAGAGGAATTTGAATATTTTTGATCATTGATGACGTCATCAATTGAAGTTAGGTTAGGTTATGTTGCAAAGAAGGGAACATCTTTAAAAATATCGGCATCCGACTTTGATGACGCCGTCAACCTAAATTAATTTTGACAATCGACTTTTGTGACGTCCTCACTGTCGGATAAATTTACAGGAATTTGAATATTTTTGATCATTGATGACGTCATCAATTGAAGTTAGGTTAGGTTAAATTGCAAAGAAGGGGAACATCTATAGAAATGTCGGCGTCCGACTTTGATGACGCCGTCAACCTAAATTATTTTTGACAATCGACTTTTGTGACGTCGTCATTTCGGATAAATTTACAGGAATTTGAATATTTTTATCATGATTGATGACGTCATCAATCGAAGTTAGGTTAGGTTATGTTGCACAGAAGAGGAACATCTTCAAAAATGTCTGCGGCCGACTTTGATGACGTCATCAACCCAAGTTATTTTGGACAATCGACTTTTGTGACGTCGTCACTATCGGATAAATTTACAGGAATTTGAATATTTTTATCATGATTATTGACGTCATCAATTGAAGTTGGATCGGGTTATGTTGCACAGAAGAGGAACATCTTCAAAAATGTCTGCGGCCGACTTTGATGACGTCATCAACCCAAGTTATTTTGGACAATCGACTTTTGTGACGTCGTCACTATCGGATAAATTTACAGGAATTTGAATATTTTTATCATGATTATTGACGTCATCAATTGAAGTTGGATCGGGTTATGTTGCAAAGAAGGGAACGTCTTTAAGAATTTCGGCATCCGACTTTGATGACGCCGTCAACCTAAATTAATTTTGACAATCGACTTTTGTGACGTCCTCACTGTCGGATGAATTTACAGGAATTTGAATATTTTTGATCATTGATGACGTCATCAATCGAAGTTAGGTTAGGTTAAATTGCAAAGAAGGGGAACATCTGTAAAAATGTCGGCATCCGACTTTGATGACGCCGTCAACCTAAATTAATTTTGACAATCGACTTTTGTGACGACCGGATAAATATTATAGAGGAATTTGAATATTTTTGATCATCTATGACGTCATTAATTGAAGTTAGGTTAGGTTATGTTGCAAAGAAGGGGAACATCTTTAAAAATGTCGGCGTCCGACATTGATGACGTCATCAACCTAAGTTATTTTCTACAATCAACTTTTGTGACGTCGTCATTTCGGATAAATTTACAGGAATTTGAATATTTTTATCATGATTGATGACGTCATCAATCGAAGTTAGCTTAGGTTATGTTGCACAGAAGAGGAACATCTTCAAAAATGTCTGCGCCCGACTTTGATGACGTCATCAACCCAAGTTATTTTGGACAATCTACTTTTGTGGCGTTGTCAGTATTGAATAAATTTACAGGAATTTGAATATTTTTATCATGATTGATGACGTCATCAATTGAAGTTGGATCAGGTTATGTTGCAAAGAAGGGAACATCTTTAAAAATGTCGGCATCCGACTTTGATGACGCCGTGAATCTAAATCAACTTTGACAATGGACTTTTGTAACAACCGGATAAATTTAGAGGAATTTGAATATTTTTGATCATTGATGACGTCATCAATTGAAGTTAGGTTAGGTTATGTTGCAAAGAAGGGGAACATCTTTAAAAATATCGGCGTCCGACTTTGATGACACCGTCAACCTAAATTAATTTTGACAAATGACTTTTGTGACGTCGTCACTATCGGATAAATTTGCAGGAAATTGAATATTTTTTCATGATTGATGACGTCATCAATCAAAGTCAGGTTAGGTTATATTGCAAAGAAGAGAACATCTTTAAAAATGTCGGCATCCGACTTTGATGACGCCGTCAACCTAAATTAATTTTGACAATCGACTTTTGTGACGTCGTCATTTCGGATAAATTTACAGGAATTTGAATATTTTTATCATGATTGATGACGTCATCAATCGAAGTTAGGTTAGGTTATGTTGCACAGAAGAGGAACATCTTCAAAAATGTCTGCGGCCGACTTTGATGACGTCATCAACCCAAGTTATTTTGGACAATCGACTTTTGTGACGTCGTCACTATCGGATAAATTTACAGGAATTTGAATATTTTTATCATGATTATTGACGTCATCAATTGAAGTTGGATCAGGTTATGTTGCAAAGAAGGGAACATCTTTAAAAATGTCGGCATCCGACTTTGATGACGCCGTGAATCTAAATTAACTTTGACAATGGACTTTTGTAACAACCGGATAAATTTAGAGGAATTTGAATATTTTTGATCATTGATGACGTCATCAATTGAAGTTAGGTTAGGTTATGTTGCAAAGAAGGGAACATCTTTAAAAATATCGGCATCCGACTTTGATGACGCCGTCAACCTAAATTAATTTTGACAATCGACTTTTGTGACGTCCTCACTGTCGGATAAATTTACAGGAATTTGAATATTTTTGATCATTGATGACGTCATCAATTGAAGTTAGGTTAGGTTAAATTGCAAAGAAGGGGAACATCTATAGAAATGTCGGCGTCCGACTTTGATGACGCCGTCAACCTAAATTATTTTTGACAATCGACTTTTGTGACGTCGTCATTTCGGATAAATTTACAGGAATTTGAATATTTTTATCATGATTGATGACGTCATCAATCGAAGTTAGGTTAGGTTATGTTGCACAGAAGAGGAACATCTTCAAAAATGTCTGCGGCCGACTTTGATGACGTCATCAACCCAAGTTATTTTGGACAATCGACTTTTGTGACGTCGTCACTATCGGATAAATTTACAGGAATTTGAATATTTTTATCATGATTATTGACGTCATCAATTGAAGTTGGATCGGGTTATGTTGCACAGAAGAGGAACATCTTCAAAAATGTCTGCGGCCGACTTTGATGACGTCATCAACCCAAGTTATTTTGGACAATCGACTTTTGTGACGTCGTCACTATCGGATAAATTTACAGGAATTTGAATATTTTTATCATGATTATTGACGTCATCAATTGAAGTTGGATCGGGTTATGTTGCAAAGAAGGGAACGTCTTTAAGAATTTCGGCATCCGACTTTGATGACGCCGTCAACCTAAATTAATTTTGACAATCGACTTTTGTGACGTCCTCACTGTCGGATGAATTTACAGGAATTTGAATATTTTTGATCATTGATGACGTCATCAATCGAAGTTAGGTTAGGTTAAATTGCAAAGAAGGGGAACATCTGTAAAAATGTCGGTGTCCGACTTTGATGACGCCGTCAACCGGAATTAATTTTGACAATCGACTTTTCTGACTACGTCACTGTCGGATAAATTTACAGGAATTTGAATAATTTTGATCATTGATGACGTCATCAATCGAAGTTAGGTTAGGTTATGTTGCAAAGAAGGGGAACATCTATAGAAATGTCGGCGTCCGACTTTGATGACGCCGTCAACCTAAATTATTTTTGACAATCGACTTTTGTGACGTCGTCACTGTTGGATAAATATACAGGAACTTCAATATTTTTCACCATAGATGACGTCATCAATCGAAGTTAGATTAGGTTACATTGCGAGGTGGGGAACATCTTCAAAAATGTCTGCGTCCGACTTTGATGACGTCATCAACGACCTGAATTAGGTTCGCATGAATAGAAAAATTTGTCTAGGCTAGATTATAGGATTTTTTCTAAGTCAGAACAAATTCAGAGAGAGCTTCAGGACATATTTACTTTTACCCACTGTACAACAGGATGAATATTCTATCGTATGTACCGATGTATAGTACAGATAATACGTACAGACTGCTAAGCATAATTATCAATATTCATTCTTGATATACGGCTCGCGCAACACAAGCCTCTCTTGCAGCAACTTTCTTCTTCAAAGGACAAACTCCCGCTTCCCTTAAGCCTCGCGTTTTCATTTTATCAAGACCCCCGTGACCAGGACTTTACGAAACTATTTCAATGGATTCTATCCTTTTTTAAACATGATATGTTTACTGACGTAAACTTGAGAGAAACAAAAATACAAGGCTTGCAAGTTCTCCCGCTGCCATTGCAAGGTTTGCAATGGCCTCTGAATTTTCCTTTTTTCCAGAGTCATTACAATACTTACTTTCCAAAACATATTTTAATTATTCAAAAATTACAATCACGCGTTAAAGGAGTCATAAAATGAGACTCTTAGGAAGAATAAAATCTCAACCAAAAAGAAACCAGAATAAAAGTGTTAACTTAGCTCCTGGGGTTCAGCTAAATTGGTACAGTTTAAAAAAGTATGTCTGTATGTTTGGTCAATTAAATCTTCACCTCGAGTATCAGCGAATAGTCTCATGGCTTGAAACTGCGAAGTAGAGGTCTCTGTTCGTCAAATACAACGTAAAGATGGTCCCTTGACCTATCTTAGGGCTAGGTAGAATAGAGTCTGTTTGGAAGTGTTTAAGTAAATGCGAGGTTGAAATTGAAACTATGACAAATTAACATAAAATTCAAGATGATATGTGCACGATATAAAGGAAAAAATAAAGACTGTTTCTTCTCATTATCAAAAGATACTACGAATTAAATTATCACGCTATTGCCATTGATTTATTTTGTACATACTACCTAAGAACTACATCCAAAACTACGCGATAATCCGTATAATGGAAATATAAGGAGTCTCTCCTCGAAAATTTATTACACAAATTCACGATGCAGTATTTTATAAGTCGAGAGTGTAACGCGTACACACGTAATCGTGACTTTGCAAGAAAATGCTCGGGCACATTGCGGGATTCACCCTACTCGGATTCGTCTTGATGGTTTTCTCGGTGAAAAGGCCGACGCGTTCATTTCAGATCGTTTGACTGCTTCTAGACTATTTTCGTCCCGATATACGTATACTAATTTACGCAAATTTATCAGAACTGTAGATGTAAAACCGAATTTCTGTCATTTGCACCACCGCGCGTAGGAAAAAAAAAGTCTGAAAAATTTCGCTCGAGATGAAAAATGCGCGATAAAACTATTGTTCATCGTGTACACAATTATTGTTCCTTTCCCCTGCGCGTAATTCAATACCAGCAGCACTGCTCGCTATTTCAAAAAATATTATCATTCATGCGCTATTGAAGTATTCGTCGTGTTGCTGAAAGCTATGCACGTGTTTTTGTTCTAGTCAGGTCGTAAAATACAGTGTTTGTTTACATTTTTGCTTGTCATCCGCATTATTATTAACAAAAAGTACAATAAACGACTCTCCTAACCTCCGACGAGTCTTGAGAGAAGAATTTATAGAGCTGCCGTTGAAGTAACGCTTTGCGTTTGATTTTTCAACTTGTGCGTTCACTCGGTGTACTCGTAATCGTGAAAAAAATTCATCAGTTGGCAAATTCGACCGGTAAAGAGGTTCTAGCACTCTTGAAAGGGAGAAATGAAATACCGAGTAATACATTAACCCTACTCCCTCCCCCGCGAAGAAGAAATTCAGCCTTCGCTCTGCTCCTAGTTGGTGTTATGACCGCGAATTTCAAAACTGAACGTATCAAATGATGTGGGAGGAGAACCTTTGTGAAACTGGATTGGCTTAGAAATTGAAAGCAACAAAGTTTATAGCCAAGCTTCCGGAAGGGAGGACGAAATTCTTGTGAATTTCTACTATTTGCCAGCAAACCTTGAACCTGAGGTGAAACAAAGTTTGAGCTAACCGGTGGAGACTTCTTTATTGCATCATATTTCCAGTCAAGCTTATAAACGTTAGATAACTTCATCCATTCATTATTTCATTTGTTTATGTAGGTAAGCTGGGTACGAAGAAAAGAGAACACGATGAATTTATTAACGGTTGGAAGGACGACGTACAGCATCGACCAAAGGATAACGCTAAGTTTTCGTTATCCAAATAACTGGAGACTGCAAATCACGTCAATCACCAGGAGGGATGATTGTTTATACGAGTGTCAGATATCTACTCATCCAACGACAGTCAAGAAAATTTTTCTGAAAGTATTGGGTGAGTATTCCGATAATGATTTATAATTGAATGGCCCCTTCAAAAATCAGAGTCATAGTCTTTCGATGGGACATACTTTCCTTAAAGCTTCGTCTGGTTGGAGTCGACTCTGGTGAATTGTTGGTGCCTTGTCGAACGTGTGTACAACGCCTCTTCTTTGGTCATACACAAGCCGTATATTACCAAGAACGAACTTCTTTTACTGTTTTTATAGCCCCTCCCCTTGTGGTTGATTATTAATGGTTTGGTCCATTGTTCATAAGTAGAGACCGGATTCGTTGGCATTGAAGGGCGGTAGGCAAAGAAACCAAATACAAGTACGTCTCCGAGGGTGGGGAGCCAGGGAGAAAATTTTCATTCTGCCAAAAAATGTCAAATGTGGAATAAATGACAAAAAGTGCTGAATATGTTCAAAAAAAGAAATGGTGAGAAAAAAATGAAAGAGAAGGTTGAAATGGGATACTTGCTTGAATGCAGCACCATTCTTTGCGGATAATTTCGAAAAATTCTCGAAGTGGTCAAACAGTCCCCAAATGGTTCAAAATACATGGATAAAATAAAAATGTTGTTCAAGAAAAATAATAAATTCAGAAAGATACTCAAAGGAGTAAAATAAGCAAATACAAAGACCGCAATAAATTACCGAACTCGAGGACACCGTCAATGACAGAGATAGTCAAGTCCAAAAAGTTTATGGAGGAGCCACCAACTTACAGTGTAGGGTATAGGCTGTTTGAATAAGCGAGAAACTCACTAAGGAGTTCTGCACAACCGGTCCACACACGTAAAATGTCGTCAACTCACCTGTGATAATAATAGACATGACTCGAAAATATCCGGCCTGAAGAACATAGGTCAAACTCGAATTCGAACATGAAAACTTCTGAGATGAGAGAAACCATGGATCCCACCTCCTTAGGGAACTCGAAGAATTTCCCATTAAATTTACATAAGTTAGGAAAACTTCTGAGATGAGAGAAACCATGGATCCCACCTCCTTAGGGAACTCGAAGAATTTCCCATTAAATTTACATAAGTTAGGAGACCAACAGACGTTCAAAAGGTCAAAAAATTCATCTAATTACTATTTGACAAGCAAGTCCCCTATCTGCTGGATAGTGAGAGCTTGGGAATGTTGGGATATAGCCCAACAACATCGAAGGAGCATAAAATTGATCCCGGAAGAAGACATATACCTTCAATATGTCGGCCAGGGAGCTCGAGTTCGTAACTGATGGAGACTCAACTTCCACGCGAGATTTGAACAACCAATGGCGACGGAGTAGGTCGGAGGAGAAACAAATGAGACAACTGGCTGCATCGGGATACTTTCTAACCCGTGAAGGAGGGGAGGAACAGGATTAGGTTTCCATCTCTCTGAGTCAGGCCGCTTTTCATAAAGAACTAGGACGATAAAGCATCTTGCGAGACTGAATCAGGTCAAGGTGGACACTGACCCTATTGTTTTGTAGGAGACTTACAAGGAAATGACTCGATTCTACGACCTCCCTCCCCCGAGATTCGGAGGCGGTGGATTAGACAGCCATTTCTGGGTGAGTTTTCTTCGGAGTCGGGCCGTGTCCTCCGTCCCTTTGGTTTTCGGTCGGATTTTTACAATACTACTACTGCTAAGAGCTTATTCGTTAAATTAGAAGAGCTCATTCCGATGGCCGAGAGGGGGAGTGTTTATAGGGTAGGTTGTTGAGATTGCCCAGCGTCTATAGAGGTATGACTAGCCGTCAACTCCAAATTAGACTGGATGAACCAAGAAAGCGTGGAACAAAAGAAAAGTGGGTGAGTCGGTGTTAGATGATCACTTAATTGAAAGTGGTCATAGCTTCAGAGAGGGGTCTGAAGTTCTCCTCCGCAGAGAGAATTCGTACTTTAAACGATTGGCTGTGGAGGAAATCGAAATTATTCGATATCGGAATAACAATGACGTCATCGTGTTGAACAGGTATGTTCCTGAGGAGGGATTGATTGAATTAGTCCATGAGAATGATTCACATTTTAATGACTCGCTGGTTCAGTCGATCATGACCTCGTTCGGACTTGCTTAATTGTTCTTGTTGGTGTTGGGTTCAGTCGAATGGCTGTTTAGCCGAAAGCGCGGTTGCGGTCTTTGTATTTGCTTCTTTTACTCTTTTGAGTATCTTTCTTAATTATAGATAACCGTAAATTACAAAAACGAATTGATTCTGGAAAGAATCGACTTGCAGTATATTTAGCGCTCATAAAATTGTACGCTAGCTTCCTTAGAGGGCGTCCATAAATTACGTGAGGCGATTTTTGTGATTTTTCGACCCCTCCTCCCCCCTTGGTGAGATATTGTGAGGTTTGCCTTGACCCCTTCCTCCACCTCTTATCTCGCGTGAGATTTTCTGAAATGTGTATTTTTGCTTTAAATACGTTTATCTGTGCTTAATCGCGTTTGTCTATTAAAGAAACCTAATTTTCTCGATCACATTTTATAGCCATTCAAAAAAAACTAGTTTTTATTAAATTTAAGCCAGTGTATTTGTGTGAGAAAAAAATTACGTGAGATTTGTCGGCCTCCCGCTCTCCCTCACGTGAGTTTTGTTGAGACTTGTCTGGACCCCCTCCCCCCAAAAAAATGCCTCACATAATTTATGGATGCCCCCTTACCCTTCGCAATCATCAAACTTTAGTACTGCCTGAGTCAGTTCCGCGTATCTTTCCATTTTTCTTCATGCTCTTTTTCATTTGTTTCTACCAAAAAATCCTAAATTTTCAATTTTTAGCGCCAAATTGTAGATTGAACATTCCAAAAAATACAGTCTCTTTCATAAATTTGTTGGATCTTGAGAATTTCAAATTTTTTCTCGATACAATTTATGTCGAGAATGTCCCCATAGGTTAGTGTACGCATCAATTTCGTTAGTGCACCTGTGAAAAGGTGGGATAAAATGCAACTTCTCCCCTGGTGCCCGTGAGGTCTCATAAAATACGCGAAGAATGGTGCGTCGTCGTTGGTGTCGAAAACCACAGCATTTTTGTAAAGGTGGAATTTTCCCCCAAATATTCCTATAAAAGAGCATTTCTCCCAAGACAAACGTTGTTTCTTGATGTATACTTTAGCACTTTTGGGTTCAAGTAATTGCATCTTGACCATAAGATCGAGGACTGTAGCCTCTATCTTCAACTACCAGTCTTCGCGAACTCTATTTTATAAACGAAGCCACTGAATTTCTCGAAGCCTATGCAAAATATAGTTCAATGATGATGATAATCGCTATATCTCTTATGTTTCTGGTACATCCTACTGTATGCGATTCACTCTAAATATTTAAATACCACCCCACTCCCTCCACTGTTCATTATGAGTAAGTTGAAAAGTCTATAAACATGTCAAGTATACGAGTAACTCATTCTGGATTAAGAGCGAATTTTGGAATACTCTACGAGTGTGAGGGATGAATTGTTAATGTTCACGGAACAGCAAGTGATGAGATCCGATTAAAATGCTACGCTTACCTATAGCTCTTTTCTCTTACAGCGGTGAATTTCTATACGCACGAGCGTTACGCTAAACCATGCGAGACCTTTAGGATCTTGTATGATGGTAAATAGCGGATATGACATTGGATATAGCTATAGTTTAAAGTGTTTCAACTTAGCGATGTGCGACCTAAAGTTTTCAACTAATGCAGTCGCTTACTCTGCTCTATCTCACCGTCTGATATTATTCGTTAGCTAAAATATATTATGTGTACATTTATCGTATCTTTTTGTTTATCTTTTAAAAAGAATCGTCTCCGAAAATCGTGCAGTATACGGTTGTGCGGTGCACTTAATTAATGTTCCCGTTTTGTACATATGTTGACGAGAAAATATAAAAGATTTTCTTTCGAGAAAATGTCACATAAAAATAGCGTGGAATTTTAAAAATACGATTTGGTCATGAGCGAAGTAGTTAGTCGAGTAAACAAGTGTGAAATGATTAAACCTTATCATACTTTAATGAACTATTAAGGCTGCTCCCTTACGAGAGATATAATTGACAATTTTTATGAGTAAAGAAATCCTAGTTTTTGAGTTTAAAACTGGTCTATAGATTTTGATTTGATTCTATAATATGGTGACAACGTTATTTCATTACGCCGAGTTTCTCCTTACCCTCCGAGAAAAGCTGTGAAATAGATTTCGAGACTAATTTTAAACACGTTTATTATGCGTAGAATCACTTTGTGTGTCAAATTTAAAGCCAGTCTCATAAATAGCTCAACTACTGTCTGCAAGATGACACAAATATTGGAAAACGATTTGAGAGTCAGAAAACAATGACACAAAAGCTAACATGTCTTCCCCAAAGACTCGTGGAGTAGCATCCTATACGCGAGCTTCATCTTAGGGGCTAACTTTTGCTCCCGGGCTCACTCACTCTGAGTTTGTCCGCCTCTTTCTTCCCTGGTAGTTTTGAGCAACTTTTCAATGCAATCGATCATAATGAATCGATATTACCGATCATATCGATTTCTGATACGTGTATCTCGGTTATGATGACGTCATGGTAACATCTCCCTCCATTAGTATTCTAAGTTTAGTATGCTGTATGTTAGGCTGAGTGACTTACGAGTTCATTCGTTTGCTTGAACAGCCTAGTATAAGCTTATGATGTCATACAGCGCCCTGCCCTCTTCCTCTCCCTCTTTCACTGGTCCTCATTAGATATACGCAGGGTGGCGCAAAAGTCGCTTGTTGGTCTTTAAAATGACGCACAGTAAATTACGAACCGTACATTACTTGTACTGATTCGAAACGTGAGAAAAATCTTTGACAGCTGTTTAGCAGGTGGCCACCATATCGAACACCTTTTGTAACTTTTTTGCCCTTTTATACCGTTTTTTAATATATAAAATATGAATAAAGTTTCGTATACAAATTTCGAGCACGTATTTTTTTCTATTGCGAAATGGACAAGCGACATTTGCGCCACCCTGTATGTTACAGTTGAGCCAAAATCAATTAACTCTAAAATTCACTAGTGAAAACTAGTTGCCACAAATGACTTTAGTCAGAACTAGTTTTGACTAGTTGATTCTAGAATTTACTGGGACCTTCAACGTCGGAGCTAGTTCTAACACTGAAATAATTTCAGGTAAAACTAGTTTTTACTAGTGAAAACTAGAATTGACTAGTAAAGAGTGAAATAGAAAAGAAATTATAATTGTCAGGGGAAACTAGTTCTAACTAGTGAAAACAAGACGGGTGAATCCAATAAGTAAAATGAATTTCAAAAATGTAATTGCATTTCTATCAAGGGTGTTGAAGGCATAATTTTTTTTGAGGCCTCCGTCGCCGGAAGAAATACAGAAAATGACCCTCCGACTCCGGTTGCCTCCAGTGGACACGTTTGGAGGCGCCTCCTGACCTCAAAAGTATGTCTCTGGAGGTACCAATTTCAGTAATTGGAGAAAATGCCCCCGGAGTCAGTGTCGGAGACGCCTCCAAATACGCCTTTGGAGACGCCACCGGAGGCACTTGTAACGTTGATCAGTGTGACCAGATGTAGCATATTAGCCTATCAGTGTTGCCAGATGACAGATGATACTCCGAAGGTGTATTTAAAACTTGAGCTTTTATTCGAACCGAGCAGCGCTAGCATCGAAGTGGCTGAATAAGGTTTCAAGGAGTAGAATATTCTTGACAAAGATGCCTCCTAAAGGATCTTTAGAAGCACCTCCAAGCCTCTAGGTGGAAGCAAGGTGCCTCTGGAGGCAAAATGCTCTAGCCTCCAACACCTTGGTTTAAATCCTCACTATCTTTGCCTCACTGGAGGCGGAAGCGGAGGCAAGGTACCTCCAGAGGCAAAGTGCCTCCAACACCCTTGAATTTTTATCTTTCACAAAGCTTGTTTATACTTGAATGTCGTGCGTCCATTAGTCACTGTTAGATTTGCTCCTGCAACATTTATGGGCCGACAAATTTGTATGATGCACGGTTCAACGTGTGAATTAAGGAAGAAAAAATTCGAACTTTTCCCTGTATTTTATCCCAGTGTGAGCTACGTATTCTCAAAGTTGAACAGAACTACTAAATATCTATCAATTTGGTCGACGTATGTCTGGAAACACCATCACTTTTTGAACTTGAACAGTTTTAATTCATTTCAGTTAAAACTATAGAATTTACTGATGAATTCAAACCATTTTTTAGCGGGGTACCCGCTATCCCTTTTGTTGGGGGTACTTCCAGGAATTTTTTATCCGCGAGCGCGAGCGAGGTTGATGACGTCACAAGGATTATATTCTAGAATTAATTAGTCAAAACTAGTTCTGACTAAAGTCATTTGTGGCAACTAGCTTTGACTAGTGAATTTTAGAATTTACTGATTTTGGGTTCTAAGTGTGACATATATATGTTACAGTTAAAACCCAAAATCAGTAAATTCTAAAATTCAGTACTCAAAACTAGTAGCCGCAAAAGACTTTAGTCAGAACTAGTTTTAACTAGTTAATTCTACTTAGAATAAAAAAATTGTTTGAAGTTATCAGTAAATTCTAGTTATAACTGAAATGAATTGAAATTGTTCGAGTTCAAAAGGTGATGGTATTTCCAGACATACTTCGGCCAAATTGATAGATATTTGGTAGTTCTGCTCAACCTTGAGGATAAGTAGCTCACACTGGAATAAAATATACGAAAAAGTTCTAAATTTTTCTTCCTTAATTCACACATTAAACCGTACATCATACGAATTCGTCGGTCTATAAACGTTACAAGAGCAAACCTAACAGTGACTAATTGACGCACACCATTCAAGTACAAACAAGCTTTGTGAAAAATAAAAATTCAAGGGTGTTGGAGGCTGGAGGCATTTTGTCTCTGGAGGTACCTTGCCTCCGCCTCCAATGAGGCGAAGATGGTGAGGATTTAAACCAAGATGTTGGAGGCGGGAGCATTTTGCCTCCGGAGGTACCTTGCTTCCACCTAGAGGCTTGGAGGTGCTTCCAAAGATCCTTTAGGAGGCACTTTTTTCAACAGTATTCTATTCCTCGAACCCTCATTCAGCCACTTTGATGCTAGCGTTGCTCGGTTCGAAGAAAAGCCAAAATTTTAAATACACCTTGTGAGTATCATCTGTCATCTGGCAACACTGGTAGGCCAATATGCCACATCTGGTCACACTGATCAACGTTACAAGTGCCTTCGGAGGCGTCTCCAAAGACGTCTTCGGTTTCTTCGACAGTGCCTCCGGAGGCATTTTCTGCAATCTCAGTAATTGCGCTGGAGGCATTTTGAGGTACTTCCAGAGACATACTTTGGAGGTCAGAAGACGCCTCCAAACGTGTCCACTGGAGGCAACCGGAGTCGGAGAGTCATTTTCTGTATTCGTTCCGGAGGCCTCTAAAAAAAATTGCTCCAACACCCTTGATAAAAATGTAATTACATTTGTACTAGGGAAGAAATTCATTTCACTGATTGGATTCACCCTTCTTGTTTTCACTAGTTAAAACTAGTGTTCCCCGACAATCATAATTTCTTCTCTATTTCACTTTTTACTGGTCAATTCTAGTTTTCACTAGTAAAAACTAGTTTTACCTGAAATTATTTAAGTTAAAACTAGCTCCAACGCTGAGGGTCACGGTAAATTCTAGAGTTGAATAGTCGAAACTAGTTCTGACTAAAGTCATTTGTGGCAACTAGTTTTGACTAGTGAATTTTAGAATTTACTGATTTCGGGTTTTAACTGTAACATATATATAAAACAAGATGTTCATTATAACTTCAAGAACCGGTTGACCTATTGAATTGAAATTTTTGCCACATATTTGTGTTATTTAGAAATATCTTTTAAGCCATAAATAGAAATTTTAGTTCCCAGAGAAAAAGTTTTCAGTCGAATTTGTGTCGTCACTATACGCATCACTTGATGCAAAAGAAGACAAAGAGGGAATATAGGACAAGATAGAGAATTATTTGAAGGTACGCAACGTCGTCAGGCGCATGCGCAGTGACACGAAATCGAGAGTACCGTGTAGAGTCGCGTCTGCTGTTTTTTCCTTGTCGTATTTTTTTTTCGTATCGTTTGTATTCGGGTATTTTCGGCCCATGTAGAGGAACGACGAAGTGTTTGAAGACTTTGCAAGTGTAGGAGCACGACGTTCCGTTCTCTGTTCCTTTCTTGATATGCTGTTTTGATTTACTTGACAAAACAAACCGGCAGAATTCGTGTTCTTATCCACTTTTGGCTGTTTGTGGATTGCTACCGAGTGGAGTTAGTGTAAAACTGATTGAAAGATTTCATGAGGATGCGCCTAGAAAAAAAACGCATTTGCGAGCTGCAGGCGAGTGCAGAGCACGAGTGCCATAAGCTGTCCTTCTTATTCAAGCAACAACACAAAACCTGACCGCAGGTCTGGCCGCAGCGATAAAATGCTAAAAACTTTAAAAGTATTGAAATTCTGAAAAAATTACTTGACAAAAAAAAAATTCAACCTAAAACATATAAGTGATTGGAATCAGTTCTACATTAAAATTGATCTATGCGGGAGCATTCCAATAGGGAACCTGTTCAGTGGCGACTTATTCGGGAAGATGTACCCGTTGTGTGTCGTCTTTCCTTGAACTTGTAGTCACTCGGAAAAATGCATGACCGGAGAAATTTGATCCTCGGAGCTATAAGTATAATATCAGGGAACTTGTGAAATTTTGACCTCCAAGCTATTCTATGTACATAGAATCGTAATTCCGTGGTGGTCGAGAGCTTTTATGGGAAATGTACAAGAATTCTTTGACTTACTTTAGGGGCTTGTTGCACTGATCACATCTTTTGCTTCCTAGGTACCATCTGTGCTTGACCAATTATTTCCACAAATTTAAAAATCATGAATATAAATTCTTTTTGTTTGTTTGATTGGTTTTTAAATATTGAAACAACAATTGTTTTTTCTTCGTTTTGTCGTACGAGTTTGACCAAATATATGAACCAAAACTTATCATGCTCCCTGAATAATTAAAAATCCAAAGATTGGATCTGCAATAATCTAGCTTTGAGAGACGATTGAATTAAAATCAGTCTAATTTCAATGTTTCGAAATGAATTTTACAAGAGTACTTACAACTTATACCGTCCGCAGAAACCGCGAATGTCTTACTGTGGTGAAATAAAGAGGAGAGAAAAAACTTGTCAATGATAGTGAGATAGAAGTACAGACACGCTCATTTATTGGTATTGCTTTTGAAAAGTGCTCGAAAGAAAATGCGGACGCCGACATTTTGAATAGAAATTACTCGTTTAAGAACGGAAGAAATAAAAAGAAAAAAAAAAAATCAGGAAGATGAGAATGAGTAAAAACATAGATACGGAAACAGACGTTCTACAGAATGGAAAATGTGAATGACTTCTATTCCATCCTTTATTATATGTATTTTATTCTTTCTTCAAGTTTTTGTTTTGCTTCATTCCGATTTTTCACGTTACAAAGATATTTTATGCAAGCAAGTTCGATGAACAATATTGTTAGAGTTGATTGAAAACTTGACTCCGCTGATAATTTTATGTAAGGTGTCATTTCAATTCAAACTGAAAAATCTTCCAGAAGTGCTTCTTCGGTGTTTCTTTTTTTTTTTCGGAAATTATGCGTGGGCACTTATCGTAATTGAATTTATTGAAGATCACTAGTTTATGAAGAAATGAGAAAGCTGATATTTATGAAGAAATATTAAAAAAATTACTGGATCCACCAAATTTTTATCGGGTATATATCCTCAATGAGAGGTATACGGACGAGGACTTGTTTTGGTGCGAAAGACTGTAACCATACTAACAAATATCGAGCTTTCATTTAAAAAAAAAATTGAGACATTGAAAAACAAAAAATAGATGAATTAGTCATGATTGATGCTGGGGTTTGTAGAGCTGATTAGTGAGTTTATGAAAAAGGGTGTCCTCGTTTACTACATTAAACTTTTTATCAAAAGTGGCCTTAAGGATTTCGATGCTCTCCGTGCGCGACGTCTACTCTCAATCTCTCCTTATAATTATGTAAGAGGTGAACTCCACGTATTTTGTCAAAACTGTGACTAGTTGCCAAAAGGTGGGAAGCGAAAGCTGATTTTTCCGGCGTGTTGTTTGTTGCGGCTCTGTCGTGTTCTGAGATTCTTGTGTTCCATTTACGACCTGTCCCGTCGATATAAATTGTGGGGCAATCGCTACACGGGGACGGCCGAATTGCGTCGAGCGCCAAAAATATATGGGGCTAATTGCGCCAAGGCAGCGTAGGAGGGATGGGGTGAATTGCGCCAAGACTCTTAGGACAGATAGGTTGAATTGCGCCGCGTAGAAAGATTCGGAAGGAGTGAGAGAAGATTCATTCTTCTTGTCACACTTTATACTGCCAGAAAATCCAATTTCTGGTGTGTTTAAAAGAATGTGCCTTAATACAAATTATTCAGAACTACTTTGAAAACAGAAAAATATGTTTCTTTGACAAAGATAATAACCTAAAGTTAGAACATGCTTTATCCTCTGGAGTACCACAAGGCTCAGCCTTATCGCCAACATTGTTTAATATTGCAATGACTGAAGTACATGAAGCAGTAAAGGAAACTAAAAAATTCAAACTCTTCAGCTATGCCGATGACCTGCTGATAATATTGGGAATAAATAAAATGACTGACTCTCAATTAATAAACGATACGATAGAAATTATAAAACTTAAACTGGAATACTTAGGCCTAACACTCAATCCGAATAAAACACAGATGCTTTTCTTATCTCGGAGATATAAAAAATACGAATTTCAAAAAAGAATGGAAGGAAAAATAAAGTTGGGGCAGGCGAAAATAATATTCCATACAGAAATGAAATATCTAGGAATAATCATCGACCAAAACCTAAACTATAATAAACACGTAGAATACATTACAAACAAATTAAGAAAATATTATAATAAAATTCGGGCTTTATATGGTAACACTTTTGGTATGGACACATATAAAAGAGAAATATTGTACAATGCACTTTTTCTCTCAATAATAGAATATGGCTCCCTTGCTTATTTTGAGAAGCTTAGGAATACTGAGATTAAGAAACTAAAATCATTCCAAAGGTCAGTATTAATAGGAATAATTTTAGCATACAGAACAGTATCTCATACAGCCTCAAACGTTATAGCTGGAATAACCCCAACTGATTTGCAATTAAGCCAAACTAACAAAATAAAAACATTGAAAATTAAATTCAAAGAAAATAAAATAACGAAAGAAGAAATGGTAGAAAGCATAAAAACAATAAGATTAGATACAATTAAAAATTGGCAGGAACAATATGAAAAAGAAAAGACAGGTAGGAGAACGGCTAAATTGATTCCAGACATAGGGATAAGACTTGAAAACAAGAAATTGAAATCAAATTATTTTTTAACACAGTATTTGACGGGACATGGGAATTTTGCAACTTACCTCAAAAATTTCAATATTATAAATGATAGTCAATGCAGGGAATGCTTAAATTTTGATGATGATCCGGATCACACCTTTATAAAAGCCAAAAATTTTGATCGTATCAGGAGGGATGCTAAAATAAATACAGAGGAAATGGGACAGTGCCTGCATCAGAACGGGGAATGCCACCAAAAATTGGATGGATATATAAGAAAGATATTAAAAACCAAAAAAGAAATCAAATAGACTGAGAGGAGAAGGAAGGAAAATAAAAATAAATAAATAAATAAAATGAATAAATAAATGAAATAAAATAAAAATAAAATAAAATAGAATAAAAAAAATAAAATAAAAAAGAAATTAAGAAATAAATAAGATAATAAAATGAGTAAAATGAAATAAAAACAGAAGTCATACCTTCTTTCAATAGGTAGAGTTAAGTGTATAGTTATACATTGTATTTCGAACTCGTCATGAGAGGGGTGGGGAAAAACCATGGTAAAACCCACCCAACTCTCATGACTAAATGTAATGTTTAAATTTAAATAAATAAGAAAAAAAAAAAAAAAAAATTGACTGAACTTGAACATATTGTACTGATGGTAGGCAATACTTTCATCAATATTTGCTAAAAATCAAAAATTAAAAATTCCATTTGGAATTCTTCTTCGTCGACTTTGCGTAAGTAAATGACACCTTTTTGGAAGTCATATCGAGTAATTTGCCCAGAATTGAACTCGTCTATTTTCTCAGCAATGAATTCACGTCGTCGTTTTATACGCTTGTCCAGGACTTTTGTGGCTGTTGTGCTGTTTTGAAATATTTCAGAGTGGTGCTGTAAATCCGTAGTAAATACCTACGAAGAAGAAGTCGCTACACAGAAGAACGATTGTTCATTGTCAAAAGACCGTTTGCGGCACAACTCACCCTATGTTTTGTGAAAACCAAAGCGCAAATCAGCCCATCTTCCTCAAGTGCTATAAGCGCAATTCGACCCATGTATCTGGGGTACGTGGCGCAATTCGGCTCGAGTCCACTACACTGGAGTTTATACACACCACTCTGGTCCTCTGAAGGAATTGGATCCTCAAGATACGAAAGAAGACGTTTCATGGTATCTATAAAAAATAAAAAGCTGGACGATATTGAAAGAGTCTTAGTAAACGAAATATAGTTTATGAAATACACTGTCGAGGTATAGGGAAGCTGGAGACATTTTTCTTTTTTCTTTTGAGGTTCGCCAGAAGTATCAGGGACGATATAAGTGAATCGTCAACAAAGAAATACATCGTGAGTTGGGTAAATTAAATTGAATACGCTATATACTGAATTGTTAGAATTTTAACGTTTGCTACTACCTCCCTGTAAATTACACATTTCACTTTGAAATCAATAAATTTTTCTACCTTCAATTTCTATTCTCTTTTGACTCTTCGCCTCAAAAGTTATCATATCGAGGTAAATCAAATTTTATACGATTTGAATTTTCTATTCGCCTTTTAGTGTATCCATTGGATTTGTCTTTTATGCATCATCGCGTCAGGATGAAGCTGACGTTTCCAGTTTTACAAACATTGTACTTTATCGAAGTCGAAAGGAAGTTTCTCCTTTGTGAGATATGAAATACCGGTAAAGCTGAGAGAGAAAAAAGTCGCACACCACGAGATGAGAGCAGAATAGCAAAGAAACAAAGTGAACCATGAGGAATGCCAATGTGAAAAGCCCACATGCATGTAGTTGTTTACCTTATTTCTACGTATAGTAGCTATAATTTCTAGTGTGAGTACCTTTCGCATATTGTGTATAACGCACACATTTTACGCAAACGTAGTTTACAACTAGGAGTAAATTTTGTTATCAAAACTGAATGGCGCCTTGACATCACTGATGCTATAACGCTTGTATTTCTCACTTTGAAAAATACCCGACAGTTTTTTTTTCTTTTTTTTCATTTACGTCTTCCTGTCTATTTATGAAGGGATTTTTTTGTTTTGCGCTTTGCATAACACGATTCTCCCTACACATAAGCACTTTTCCTATCTGCAAAAGTCGTTTGCTCTCCGATGTAGGACGTTGAGCATGTACGAATATACATTATCGGCGGGTAATTCTCGATGCGAGAAGCCCACTTCTTTTTCTTTCACTTCGTTTTTTTCTTTTTACTATGCATTACATTGTAGTGACGAGGATATTTCATTCAGGCTGCATGAAAACAACCTTTAAGAAAATGTCATTTATCAGCGGCGCGAAACACTTCCGGGTAATGCGCTTAGTCGAATCTTTTGAGAGCTTGTTTTATTAATACGAATATATGCCCTATGTCCGATCTTCTGCACATATATTTCCAGTTGCCTCTCTATGGCTTACGTCGGCCTCGTCTCGTTTCAATATTATTTGGTCAAGTATATAAGATCGAATATCTTGGAACGTTTTCCCAATAACCACGAAATAACCTCCGGTCAACCGCGAAACAAAATAAATTGATTTTGTCGCCGATTGAGACCGAACAGTTTATTCTTGGGTTTTCTGGATTAGCTCTTAGGGTGTCACTTTAGGCTGAAAGTAGATCAATTTGAAAGAAGGGAATGGATTCACTGCGGCAGTCTGACTTTAAAAATCGAAATGGAAAAAGGGGCCTTATATCCCAGTAAACTACTACGTATAACGAAAGTAGTGATTGAAATATCGGTTAGTCGTAAATTAGGTTAATAGAGGACTTTCCGCACCACTACAGATGATCTTTAATTCTAGTCACTGCTATACTCGTAGATGAAAAGTTTTGATGGCATAAGTAAAACAATTTAGGAGTAAAAGGAATAAAACTAGCAGAGTTTGGGCCGCTCCACAGGCAAAGGACATCATCGACGTGGAATCGTGTGTATGTCTTTGAGTGTCACGTTACGTCGTGTTATGTGATTTGAGACTGACCCCCAGCCCAAAAATATATACAGCTTTCAGAGCTCACTCCCTTCGCCGTTCGCCCTCCTTCTTAGTCTAGTGTAGGCCTATATACGTACTAGACTTAGTATAATGAAGGTTGAAGGTCGAAATTCAGCTTTTAAGCGCTCATCACTCGCTCCCTTACTAGTCCTGTATAAGGCTAGTATACTGTGTGTTAGTAGTTGGTAGAAGCAGCTAGTATATTTTATATTGCCTATACTGGCTAGTTAGTATAGGCCTATTATACTAAAAAAACTGTTTAACCCGGAACCTGATTATCGCGGAAACCTGCTGAAACGGAAAAAAATTATAGTCCGGAACGTTTTCCCATGTAAAACAGCCTGAGTAAGCCGAAAACTGCGTAACGTGGAACCGAAATGAATTTCTCAGTCCGTTCAACTTGAATTCCCTGTGTGAAACGGAAAATGTGTCCGAAAATATTAGAGTTGGATTGATAAAGAGAGATAAAAATATTGAATGAACGATATTCTAGCTACTTTGGTCAATGTCGAAGCTATGATTTGTCAATTAGCTATAAAAAATCGCCCAAAACTATCATTGTTACGTCGTACTTCCAAAAAAAATTATTTTTCCCTTTATTGCGTTTCTCCTTTTTTTTTTTTTTTGTCAACCTGAATAACGCGGAAGCCTGCTGAAACGGGAAAAAATCTTCAGTCCGAAAGCGTTCTGGCTTAGACAGTTTTTACTAGGGTCAAAATTTTTTAAAGTTCCTAAACTAGGTCAAGGTCATTGATGACGTCATAAAGCGTCGCGTTACGCAAATTTGGGATTGACCCCCAGCCCAAAGACATACATGTCAAAACTCACGGGTAATTTAACGGACTTAAAGGAGGGGGAGGCAGGGAACCTGTTTTATGGGGCACATGGGATCTGAAAAATGTTGACCCATCAGATCTATGACGTCATATGACGTCACAGGCCCGGACGTTAGAGCTATATATGATAGGAGGGGGACAGACTATCTATAATTCAACCTTCAAGTCATATAAGACAGGAGGAGAATTTAGAATATCTTAGAAGGACGTTCTGAGTTTTGTGGTGTTTGAAGAGTTGCATATCTGGCTCATTGAAGGGGCTAAAACATGAATTGGTGTATAAATCATTGCATATCTAGTTACTCAAAGGGGCTATCACTCAGGATATATACACTGACCACCGAGCTAAATAATTATATGATGAGGAGAGAGACTTGAAAAAAATTTTCGAGCTTCAAACTTTGCCAGACGGCAAACAGTGGATACTTTTTCTGGAAAATCCCTCGATGAAACAAGTTCCCTGTTAAATTGAATTGATTTACTTGAAGGCACTGACGTCCAATTATTTTATTACACACAATTATAGCACCGACGTTTCGACGACACCATCGGTGCTATAATTGTGTGTAATAAAATAATTGGACGTCAGTGCTTCCAAGTAAATCAATTTTAATGTATAAAAAGCGTCCTGTTAAATAAGTTATTTAATTTTTGTATTCCCTGTCAACATTCTAATGAAATAATACAAGAAGATAGAGCCAAGGTGAGTTTTTTTCTTCTTTTTTTTATTCTTCTTCTTTCAAATTGTAATACCTCATCAGGAATTTGGCTCAGAAGCGTTATTATCCGAAGGGACAGGGAATAATTTTCTTGTTAATAGAACATGTCATCAATACTATAAACTTTTGAGAACTATATTTGTTGCTTAAAATTCACTAACTTGAATAATAATTTTGACCATGCAAAGCAAAGATCTAAATCAAAATCAACTAGACTCACTTTGACGTCAAGTTTCATACTTTGTGCAAGCAACTTCTTGTTTCAATATGTTATACAAGTATGATCAAAATTTTGTTGAGTCCCTCTCCTCTTCCCTCTATACACAGCTCAATGATTGGCATAGATCACAGCCTCCGCTTTCCTGTAAATCAGAATTTCCACAAGTACAGACAAACCAATTGTACAGGGAAACCAATTGTACCATCAAACCAATTGTACAAGTAAAACAATTGTACAGGCAAACCAATTGTACAAGCAAACCAATTGTATAAGCAAAACAATTGTACAAGCAAACCAATTGTACCATCAAACCATTTGTACAAACAAACCAATTGTACAAGCAAACCAATTGTACAAGCAAAACAATTGTACATGCAAACCAATTGTACAAGCAAACCAATTTTACAAGCAAACCAATTGTACAAGCAAAACAATTGTACAGGCAAACCAATTGTACAAGCAAACCAATTGTACAAGCAAAACAATTTTACAAGCAAAACAATTGTACATGCAAACCAATTGTACAAGCAAACCAATTGTACCATCAAACCATTTGTACAAGCAAACCAATTGTACCATCAAACCAATTGTACAAGTAAAACAATTGTACAGGCAAACCAATTGTACAAGCAAACCAATTGTATAAGCAAAACAATTGTACAAGCAAACCAATTGTACCATCAAACCATTTGTACAAACAAACCAATTGTACAAGCAAACCAATTGTACAAGCAAAACAATTGTACATGCAAACCAATTGTACAAGCAAACCAATTTTACAAGCAAACCAATTGTACAAGCAAAACAATTGTACAGGCAAACCAATTGTACAGGCAAACCAATTGTACAAGTAAAACAATTGTACAGGCAAGCCAATTGTACAAGCAAACCAATTGTACAGGCAAACCTATTGTACAAGCAAACCAATTGTACAAGCAAAACAATTGTACAAGCAAAACAATTGTACATGCAAACCAATTGTACAAGCAAACCAATTGTACAAGCAAAACAATTGTACAGGCAAACCAATTGTACAAGCAAACCAATTGTACAAGCAAACCAATTTTACAAGCAAACCAATTGTACAAGCAAAACAATTGTACAGGCAAACCAATTGTACCATCAAACCAATTGTACAAGTAAAACAATTGTACAGGCAAGCCAATTGTACAAGCAAACCAATTGTACAAGCAAAACAATTGTACAGGCAAACCTATTGTACAAGCAAACCAATTGTACAAGCAAAACAATTGTACATGCAAACCAATTGTACAAGCAAACCAATTTTCTAAGCAAACCAATTGTACAAGCAAAACAATTGTACAGGCAAACCAATTGTACAAGCAAACCAATTGTACCATCAAACCATTTGTACAAGCAAACCAATTGTACAAGCAAAACAATTGTACAGGCAAACCAATTGTACAAGCAAACCAATTGTACAAGCAAACCAATTGTACAAGCAAACCATTTGTACAAGCAAAACAATTGTACAAGTAAACCAATTGTACAAGCAAACCAATTGTACAAGCAAAACATTTGTACAAGCAAACCAATTGTACAAGCAAACCAATTGTACAAGCAAAACAATTGTACATGCAAACCAATTGTACAAGCAAACCAATTGTACCATCAAACCATTTGTACCATCAAACCAATTGTACAAGCAAAACAATTTTACAAGCATAACAATTGTACAGGCAAACCAATTGCACAGGCAAACCAATTGTACAGGCAAACCAATTGTACCATCAAACCATTTGTACAAGCAAACCAATTGTACATGCAAACCAATTGTACAAGCAAACCAATTGTACCATCAAACCATTTGTACAAGCAAACAATTGTACAAGCAAAACAATTGTACAAGCAAACCAATTGTACAGGCAAAACAATTGTACAAGCAAAACAATTGTACAGGCAAACTGATTGTACAAGCAAACCAATTGTACCATCAAACCATTTGTACAAGCAAACCAATTGTACAAGCAAAACAATTGTACAGGCAAACTGATTGTACAAGCAAACCAATTGTACAAGCAAACCAATTGTATAAGCAAACCAATTGTACCATCAAACCATTTGTACAAGCAAACCAATTGTACCATCAAACCAATTGTACAAGCAAAACAATTGTACAGGCAAACCAATTGTACAAGCAAACCAATTGTACAAGCAAAACAATTGTACAGGCAAACCAATTGTACAATCAAACCAATTGTACAAGCAAACCAATTGTACAAGCAAAACAATTGTACATGCAAACCAATTGTACCATCAAACCATTTGTACAAGCAAACAATTGTACAAGCAAAACAATTGTACAAGCAAACCAATTGTACAAGCAAAACAATTGTACAAGCAAACCAATTGTACAAGCAAAACAATTTTACAAGCATAACAATTGTACAGGCAAACCAATTGCACAGGCAAACCAATTGTACAGGCAAACCAATTGTACCATCAAACCATTTGTACAAGCAAACCAATTGTACATGCAAACCAATTGTACAAGCAAACCAATTGTACCATCAAACCATTTGTACAAGCAAACAATTGTACAAGCAAAACAATTGTACAAGCAAACCAATTGTACAGGCAAAACAATTTTACAAGCATAACAATTGTACAGGCAAACCAATTGCACAGGCAAACCAATTGTACCATCAAACCATTTGTACAAGCAAACCAATTGTACAAGCAAACCAATTGTACAAGCAAAACAATTGTACAAGTAAACCAATTGTACCATCAAACCAATTGTACAAGTAAAACAATTGTACAGGCAAACCAATTGTACAAGCAAACCAATTGTACAAGCAAAACAATTGTACAGGCAAACCGATTGTACAAGGAAACCAATTGTACAAGCAAACCAATTGTACAAGCAAAACAATTGTACATGCAAACCAATTGTACAAGCAAACCAATTGTACCATCAAACCATTTGTACAAGCAAACAATTGTACAAGCAAAACAATTGTACAAGCAAACCAATTGTACAAGCAAAACAATTGTACAAGCAAACCAATTGTACAAGCAAAACAATTTTACAAGCATAACAATTGTACAGGCAAACCAATTGCACAGGCAAACCAATTGTACAGGCAAACCAATTGTACCATCAAACCATTTGTACAAGCAAACCAATTGTACATGCAAACCAATTGTACAAGCAAACCAATTGTACCATCAAACCATTTGTACAAGCAAACGATTGTACAAGCAAAACAATTGTACAAGCAAACCAATTGTACAGGCAAAACAATTTTACAAGCATAACAATTGTACAGGCAAACCAATTGCACAGGCAAACCAATTGTACCATCAAACCATTTGTACAAGCAAACCAATTGTACAAGCAAACCAATTGTACAAGCAAAACAATTGTACAAGTAAACCAATTGTACAAGCAAACCATTTGTACAAGCAAAACAATTGTACAAGTAAACCAATTGTACAAGCAAACCAATTGTACAAGCAAAACATTTGTACAAGCAAACCAATTGTACAAGCAAACCAATTGTACAAGCAAAACAATTGTACATGCAAACCAATTGTACAAGCAAACCAATTGTACCATCAAACCATTTGTACCATCAAACCAATTGTACAAGCAAAACAATTTTACAAGCATAACAATTGTACAGGCAAACCAATTGCACAGGCAAACCAATTGTACAGGCAAACCAATTGTACCATCAAACCATTTGTACAAGCAAACCAATTGTACATGCAAACCAATTGTACAAGCAAACCAATTGTACCATCAAACCATTTGTACAAGCAAACAATTGTACAAGCAAAACAATTGTACAAGCAAACCAATTGTACAGGCAAAACAATTGTACAAGCAAAACAATTGTACAGGCAAACTGATTGTACAAGCAAACCAATTGTACCATCAAACCATTTGTACAAGCAAACCAATTGTACAAGCAAAACAATTGTACAGGCAAACTGATTGTACAAGCAAACCAATTGTACAAGCAAACCAATTGTATAAGCAAACCAATTGTACCATCAAACCATTTGTACAAGCAAACCAATTGTACCATCAAACCAATTGTACAAGCAAAACAATTGTACAGGCAAACCAATTGTACAAGCAAACCAATTGTACAAGCAAAACAATTGTACAGGCAAACCAATTGTACCATCAAACCAATTGTACAAGCAAACCAATTGTACAAGCAAAACAATTGTACATGCAAACCAATTGTACCATCAAACCATTTGTACAAGCAAACAATTGTACAAGCAAAACAATTGTACAAGCAAACCAATTGTACAAGCAAAACAATTGTACAAGCAAACCAATTGTACAAGCAAAACAATTTTACAAGCATAACAATTGTACAGGCAAACCAATTGCACAGGCAAACCAATTGTACAGGCAAACCAATTGTACCATCAAACCATTTGTACAAGCAAACCAATTGTACATGCAAACCAATTGTACAAGCAAACCAATTGTACCATCAAACCATTTGTACAAGCAAACAATTGTACAAGCAAAACAATTGTACAAGCAAACCAATTGTGCAGGCAAAACAATTTTACAAGCATAACAATTGTACAGGCAAACCAATTGCACAGGCAAACCAATTGTACCATCAAACCATTTGTACAAGCAAACCAATTGTACAAGCAAACCAATTGTACAAGCAAAACAATTGTACAAGTAAACCAATTGTACCATCAAACCAATTGTACAAGTAAAACAATTGTACAGGCAAACCAATTGTACAAGCAAACCAATTGTACAAGCAAAACAATTGTACAGGCAAACCGATTGTACAAGGAAACCAATTGTACAAGCAAACCAATTGTACAAGCAAAACAATTGTACATGCAAACCAATTGTACAAGCAAACCAATTGTACCATCAAACCATTTGTACAAGCAAACAATTGTACAAGCAAAACAATTGTACAAGCAAACCAATTGTACAAGCAAAACAATTGTACAAGCAAACCAATTGTACAAGCAAAACAATTTTACAAGCATAACAATTGTACAGGCAAACCAATTGCACAGGCAAACCAATTGTACAGGCAAACCAATTGTACCATCAAACCATTTGTACAAGCAAACCAATTGTACATGCAAACCAATTGTACAAGCAAACCAATTGTACCATCAAACCATTTGTACAAGCAAACGATTGTACAAGCAAAACAATTGTACAAGCAAACCAATTGTACAGGCAAAACAATTTTACAAGCATAACAATTGTACAGGCAAACCAATTGCACAGGCAAACCAATTGTACCATCAAACCATTTGTACAAGCAAACCAATTGTACAAGCAAACCAATTGTACAAGCAAAACAATTGTACAAGTAAACCAATTGGACAGGCAAACCATTTGTACAAGTGAACCAATTTCACAGGCAAACCAATTGTACAGAATGTGTGACTACAGGGTGACAACAAGTCACTTTCTCACAAAATTAAGTCACCCTCTTGTCTCACCTTGTAACCCGGTGATATAATCATTCTTGAAGTCACCTTATGCTCACAGTGTACCAACAAGCTGACAACAAATTTCCTCAAACAATCAGAATTTGTCACCCTTGTCACTCAGTTGACGCACAGTGTGACAAATCTCAAATTGCACAATGGGGAAGTTTGTCTATTTGCTATCTTATACCACAAGAACCATTCAACCTACCAACGTGAAATTTTTGCTATAAATTCCTATAAGAAGAATAACTTTTGAGCACTAAATAAAAATTTTAGTTTCCATAGAAGAAAAGTTGTTACTGAAAGTTGAGTCTGCGCTGTATGCATTGCCTGATGCAAAGGAAGGCAAAGAGCATTATAGAGCGGGATAGTGAATTATCTGAAGCAAATGCCATTTCATTTGTGTCATTCTGTCTAGCGCATGCGCAGCAACGCGAAATCAAGAAAGATTGTCTTCTTGGTCCTATCACCAGTATTTAAGTATTGTATAAAATATTTGACCTGCGATGAGAAAAAGATGCTCATTGCCCATTGGCGCAGGAATACGATTTCTCTCTAATTGGCTTTCTAATCAAAGAGAAATGGTGTTCCTGTCAGTGGGCAATGAGCACCCTTTTCTCATCGCAGGTCACATATTGAAAATCACACGAATGCACAAATGTACAAGCAAGATGTTTCAACCTCTGTTACTCCCTCTATTTTGATTTGAACTCCAAAGTAAAAGTGTAAAATGATGAGATTTCTTGATCTTATCCTAATTTGACTTTTTATGAATTATGATATTGGAACAGACTGGAATTAGCAAAAACTCAAATTGATGAATTCCATCAGAATGCGTAATAGAAGTATTTGCAAGCTTCCAATTGTACTGTGCAAATGCCATACTAAGCTGCCTTCCAGAGGAGACGTTCAGTTAAAGTGGAGGAAAGCACCAAAAAATCCAGTTTTTGAAAGTTTACCGTATTGATTATATACGTGTTTTATTATAACAAGCTCGTTTAAGAAGGCCTCTCTTTCCATTCCGATTTTCAAAGTTAGACTGCCGCAGTGAATCCATACGAAAAAAACAGCAAAAGCAGTTCTTCCTCGATAATATAGGGCTTATATACGACTGAAAATGAGCCTCAGGCGTTGCACAAACGAAATAATTACACACTCTACGATACACCCAAAGTTTCCCATGAAGGTGACTCGAACCAGAAGCACATTGAAGGTGAGGGGCTGCGGAAATGTAAATTATTTTCGATTGACCCGTAAGTCTAACGATGAAAATAGCAAGAAATGATAGAAATATATCGTGCAAATGAATATCGAAGTAGTAAACTTTACAAGTAGTCGTTCCTAGATTCAAAAAATACGAGCAGGACGGATCTCACAAAAAAAGATTCATACAGTCACGGAGGAGAGAGTGTTCTATGAGAAGCTACCTGAGGAATTTTCACCGATATACAAATGAAGATCATCCATCGCAACTTTGGCTTCCTCCCAGTCAGGATAGGCGGTACTTGTCGAGAAAAATTGCACAAACCGCAATAAAGTTCAAAGCAATGCTGTTCGACTTCTATTCACCGAAACATACTCGTGTGGGAGTTCATTTTGGAGGAAATTTTACCTAGAATATTTTCAGAGTGATCCCTTTTTGCTCTAAGTTTTCGTAAAAAATTGAAAAAATTGAAAATTGTGAGACATTCTGACCCCCTTCTTGTGGTAGCGGTGTCGGTGACGGACTAAAGTTTTTAGGATCTGAATATATTTGCGCGAACAAACATGAGGTAGCGATTTCAGCTCAATCTATTGCTAATTTCCCTGGACTATTCCTTCGACGTGTCAAATTCTTGTCGTCTTATCTGGCAAAAGGCGATTCTCACGAACGAATAATCTGAAGTCTGTACAAATGACAATAAACGTACCGAAATGCTATAGTTTTGTTGAAAACACGAGAAAATGAGGAGTCCAGAGAAGAACAGGATAGGAAATGTATCCCGTGTTGTACCCCTCTTCCCTTTCCTTTAGGAAGGAAAAAATATAATGACAAAATAAAGAATGAAAGAGCGATTCAAGTGCGGAGAAAGAAGTTTGGAATGAATTTGAAACTGTATAGCATCAGCGAGAGATTAGTGAATTAGTCCAATGTATACTCGTATTCGAGCATATATACTACGCTTTTTGCGGCTGTCTAATTACAAATGAATGAGTTGACTCAAAACGAAAAACGACTCTTCGTGTGAAAATTGTTCATTTTGAAATGTACCTAGCACTTCTCATCGCGCGTCGTTCAAGTATTTACTTTTTTTTTTTTTATTTCCACTACAAAGTCTCTTTACAAAGTAACTCGGTGATGTACCGCAATATTAGACGCCTGAGAACGCTTCACCTTTAATTAATCCAATTTAGCTCGACTTGAGTCGGTCAACATTTTTAATTAAATATTTACGAATTATTACGAGAGTAAGAAAGTTGAAAACTTAATTTATTCGTCTTCGTAATGAAACGAGTATTCCCTAAAAGCTAATAATTTGGACCTAGCAGTCAGAAAAAAAAAAAAAAAATTAGTCCTTTCGTTTTAAGTAAAGTTCATAAACCTCTTCATGTTGTATAAATTTGGTTTAAAAGAAAACTAGATTATCTTTTTTGTTTATGTCGAGCGTCCAGAAATGTCTCTTAACTTTTTAACAACTATGGGTCATTTTTTTGTTGTCGTTCTTGTCGCTGTTGTTTTTACCACCCGAATCGGTTAAGTTTTCTTCTTCCTCTTGATAAGATTATGAAGAAGACGACTAGCGCAATAATTACTACGTTTCCGAGGAAGTTTCGTGGTTAGTTGGAACGGCACGAGACGTGCTTAAATTGAGTGTTTTGCTTTATTTTCAGCTCCCGAAGTCAGTATTTTGGATGAAAAAGGTCGACAAGTATTCGAGCGCTATTACAAAGCCGGTAGCACCATACGTTTATCGTGCGTTGCCAAGCAAGCCGAAAGTAATCCAGCTGACAGCATAGTATGGAGTCGGGGTAAACTACTATCAGCGGGAATCACGTGAGTATTTGCAAAATAGATAGCTTTCGAGCTTACTTTACCACAATTTATACTTTCTTTGAAGCGAAGAAGGCAGGTCTAGCTTGAATAATAGAAATTTCGCGATTGCCTCGTTCGAATAATAAGGTAGAGTAGAACGGTTCGCGCTCCTATCACCTGATATGGGTATGACGCGACTAAATTAGTTTAATTATCGTCGAACCTATACGAAATCCGAAATCTACACGAATGGTAAATATTTGCTGAAGCGGTAAGTTTGATTGGTTGGGATGGATCTTGAATGTGGAATTAGAAATTTACGATCGCTTGTTCGAGAAAGTTTTAATCGAGTATAAGGAAAAGAAACTAGCCGAAGAATTCGAAAAAAAGTCTAATCTTGACAAACTGGACTTGAAAGACCTAATGAAGCATTTTCTCATCTATCTTTTCTTTCCGTCCCTCAGTATGCTTCTTTCCATAGCCCTTCGATTGGATTGAAGTGTATATAGTCTATTAGGAAGCAGGTTTGAGTGAGTGGGCCGTTTTCGATATTCTTTCTACGCATCTAAACGATGTGTTTAAAAAAAAAAGTATCTCCAACCTGTTTCAAATTTTTCCATGGGTACCTGTGAACAGAAAGTTTAAAACATTGAGTTGTATCAGCTTTCGATGAATGGAGGTTTGTCGAAGACTTTCTCGCGATAAACATTTCGGCGAACTTGAATGGACCAATATGCGTCAGTAAGATAATTTGGCCTCAAATTTGTTAACATCATACGGTGATAGGCCGACATCTGAAAAGATTCTTATTCAATTTATCAATTAATTTTCAAGGAAAATGTATTCGGAAGACGACGACAATAATTTGTTTTCATATAGTCTCAGTCGTAGGTGTGATCGACTGAGAGACGTGTAAAATTTATCGATTTTTGTTTTGTCAGCGAAACAGTAATTTCATTTTTCATTCCGAATTCCTGAAATGTTCGATATAATATGATTACCGAAAGGGTAGAAAAGAAAACAAAGATATTATTGTAGTCCGCTCTGGTCTACCGCATTATGTCTCACGCGGGATGAACAAAATTAATGTGAAAAGGATACATTATTGGCATCGGTGTCCGCCTTCTCAATATAAGAGGGATATTGTTCGTTTACTTACATACTGAGTTGGCAATCTACCGAGTGTGGAGTCGTGTGTAAATCTAGAAGCAATGATCCTGAATCAAGTATCGTTGTACGTTTGTTTGTTGCGAAATTAATTTTGTTGATATGCATCTCAATATCAGTCTCAAGATGTTCACTTCAATAAGGTAAGATAGTTCTTTTGCGCGATGGACTTATTTATAGATGAATTCACCGATAAGAAATTAATTTTCTGACCCGCAATAAATGATATAAAATCTACACGACTGAAAAAAATTGTTCGCGTGCTTTTCGGGTAGTCCTTTCAGGAGTCCATGTATATGTTACAATTAAAACTCGAAATCAGTAAATACTAAAATTCACTAGTCAAAACTAGTTGCCACAAATGACTTTAGTCAGAACTAGTTTCGACTAGTTAACTCCAGAATTTACCGTGATCCTCAGCGTTGGAGCTAGTTTTAACTTAAATAATTTCAGGTAAAACTAGTTTTTACTAGTGAAAACTAGAATTGACTAGTAAAAAGTGAAATAGAGAAGAAATTATGATTGTCGGGGAACACTAGTTTCAACTAGTGAAAACAAGAAGGGTGAATCCAATCAGTAAAATGAATTTCTTCCCTAGTACAAATGTAATTGCATTTTTATCAAGGGTGTTGGAGCAATTTTTTTTAGAGGCCTTTCATCGGAACGAATACAGAAAATGACTCTCCGACTCCGGTTGCCTCCAGTGGACACGTTTGGAGGCGTCTTCTGACCTCCAAAGTATGTCTCTGGAAGTACCTCAAAATGCCTCCAGAGCAATTACTGAGATTGGAGAAAATGCCTCCGGAGGCACTGTCGAAGAAACCGAAGACGTCTTTGGAGACGCCTCCGAAGGCACTTGTAACGTTGATCAGTGTGACCAGATGTAGCATATTGGCCTACCAGTGTTGCCAGATGACAGATGATACTCACAAGGTGTATTTAAAACTTTGGCTTTTCTTCGAACCGAGCAGCGCTAGCATCAAAGTGGCTGAATGAGGGTTCGAGGAATAGAATACTGTTGAAAAAAGTGCCTCCTAAAGGATCTTTGGAAGCACCTCCAAGCCTCTAGGTGGAAGCAAGGTACCTCCGGAGGCAAAATGCTCCAGCCTCCAACATCTTGGTTTAAATCCTCACCATCTTCGCCTCATTGGAGGCGGAGGCAAGGTACCTCATAGACAAAATGCCTCTAGCCTCCAACACCCTTGAATTTTTATTTTTCGCAAAGCTTGTTTGTACTTGAATGGTGTGCGTCAATCAGTCACTGTTGGATTTGCTCTTGTAACGTTTATAGACCGACGAATTTGTATGATGTACGGTTTAATGTGTGAATTAAGGAAGAAAAATTTAGAACTTTTTCGTGTATTTTATTCCAGTGTGAGCTACCTATTCTCGAAGTTGAACAGAACTACCAAATATCTATCAATTTGGCCAACGTATGTCTGGAAACACCATCACCCTTTGAACTCGAACAATTTCAATTCATTTCAGTCATAACTAGAATTTACTGATGAATTCAAACAATTTTTTTATTCTAGAATTGAAATGAAATGAAAAAATGTACTTTAATTCCCCACGCCACTGAGCGAGGCTCGTAACGGCGGGGTTTTGCATTTTTACATTAATAATTTTAGGCTTAGATTAGTACAAAAAGAGAAAAAAAAAAATCTATTGCATGTATGATAATTTCACTTCCTGTCTGTTTTCGTTTTCGTTTTGTTGTTGTTATAAGTGCGTTCCCTTTCCGTTATTAGTACTAAGTTACGTATCGTCTTTTTGTATTTTTTTAAATTAGCTTCTACATTATAATTTTTTCTTTTTCTTCTGCAGTTAGCTTGTTGTAGTTCTGTACACCCTGGTATAGGCAGTTAGTTTTTCCAGCGTTTGTATTTACTTTTGGTAGAGTGAGTGTCAGTTTGTTATGTCTTGTCATTCTTTCGTTTTGTTGTATGTTGTGGAGAAGATTATTTTTTTTTATGTATTTTAACGTATTTATTTTGTGTAGTTCGTTAATTGTCGGTATTTCAAGTTCTCGAAATAGTTGCTCCGTACTGTAGGTCCGTGGTTTGTTGTATACCTAGTATTTTTAGAAATTTTTTTTGGTTTTTCGTTATTAGTTGAAGATTTGATTTATACGCGGCCCCCCAAGCTGTGATCCCATATTAACTATTCAAAACTAGTTCTGACTAAAGTCATTTGTGGGAACTAGTTTTGACTAGTGAATTTTAGAATTTACTGATTTCGGGTTTTAACTGTAACATATATAAGGTGATGTTTATATATAGGTGGAAACAAATGCATAATCTCTCACTCTCACTCTCGCTCGCTCTGTTTGCTTGTCAGCCAGAGTTGATTCATGTAGGTATGTTTCACATTTTAGGTAGATAATTGAGACCTATTATTGAGTGTGGCGAGGTGTGAGTAGAGCACTAGGTATTGAAAAATTCCCAAGTGTACAATTCTACTTTATCAGTTAGCTTTGTTATGACTCGGCTTAGAGACAAGTGCTGATGGAATAATGAGTAAACTAGGCTAGAGTAGCCATATGTTACACGAAAAGGACACGTCGCGGACCCGGCACGTGCCACCGTCATCCACGATCGTACTCCACGAGTCGGTATTTCACGCCACATTGGGAGGGAAGTTGATTCCGCGAGTTCGAATTTCTTACGTTCGCACCAAAGTCGTATATATTACTAATGTAACAAGTTGTGCAGCTTCCTATATACGCAATGAATACAAAAAAATGTAAGGAAATTTGTCACTATAGGCGCGCAGCGTCGCATTGCTTATGCTCTTATAGGAGAAATACACGTAAAAAGTATGTTTCGAAACTGCGTGTTATCTCCAAAAATCGATCGACACCTACCTATTTTTTCTTTTGAATATTAAAGACGAGGCTTCTAGCTTTTTTTTAAGCCATACATGAATATAAACGGTTCATTAGAATTTTAGAAATTAAAATTTGAAAAATACGTTTTCTCCATTGTCAGCCAGCTATTTCCAAAAAACTCGTGAGCAATGCTACGCCAGCGCTCAACATTCATGTTCCGTGGCAACAACATGAAACTGCGCGAGTTACTCAACTTGGTGTTCTATACGACTTTGGTTCGCACGCTCGCGTTGCGCGGGATTGCGTCGTGTATTCATGCTTTGGACTGTGGGTCTGTATGGACTTTGAATATTTTCCAAAATGTTTTAGAAATTTTTATTGAAATAATATTTTACTCAAAAAAACGACCGAAGTACCAAAATATGTTTGGACTTCAAAAATTCTTTGAGATGATAGAAAACGACCAAGTCCGAGAATATTACTGGACTTCGAATATTTTTCAAGACATTTCACTCAAGAAATATTATTTTTCAAGGTAATTCACTTGAAAAAAAGACAAAGTACCAGGATATTAATAGACTTAGAATATATTCCTGGATGATTTACTCAAAAAAACGACCGAGTCCGAGAATAATACTGGACTTGGGATATTTTCCTAGAATAATTTTGTACTTGGAATATTTTTTGAAATATTTTACTCCAAAAAACAACCCAACAAGACGATTTATGGGCTTGGAAAATTGTTTTGAGATGTTTTACTTGAAAAAACAGTCAGTTATATCTCAGAAAATATTGTAATTCAAAAGATGTTCCAAAACTTCATTCTTTTTCAAGAGATCACGAGAAATATTCCTAGTCCAAAAGTATATTCTGGTATTTTCTTGTTTTTGTCATTTTCTCGTGTAAAATATCTCGAAGAATATTCCGAATCTATCTAATATTATTCTTGGATTTTGTCATTTTTCAAGTAAAATATCCAAGAAAATATTCTCATGATTTGTTGTTTTTTCAAGTCAAATATCTTGAAATAGGTACCTAAAAAAATTTTCCAAGTCCAAATATTTTTGTACTTCGTCGTTTTCTCGATCAGTCAAATACCTAAAAAAATATTCCAAGTCCAGTATTATTCTCGGACTCCGCCGTTTTTCTTTTTGGAGTAAATCATCCAGGAAAATATTATAAGTCCAATAATATTCTGGTACATACTTTGTTTTTTTTTTCAAGTGAATTACCTTGAAAATAATATTTTTTGAGTGAACTATCTTGAAAAATATTCGAAGTCCAATAATATTCTTGGACTTGGTCGTTTTTATCTCAAAGAATTTTTGAAGTCCAAACATATTTTGGTACGTAAAAATTGAAAAATTGACACTAGAATCCACAAATTAGGTTTTATTCTCACGACGTTTCGTCCGCATAGCAGACATCATCAGGTGAGGAATTAGAAGTGTCGATTTTTCAATTTTTACATAGGTACGTTAACGTATCCACGTTTAAATTTAAACTTGTGATTATTTTGGTACTTCGGTCGTTTTTTTTTGAGTAAAATATTTCGAAAAAAATTTTCATGTCCAAAAATATTCTTGTACTTCGTGTTTTTTTCGAGTAATATTGGAAAATATTCGAAGTCAATACACACCTACAGTCTAAAGTATGAATACAAGATGCAATACCGTGCAACGCGAGTGTGCCAACCTGCAGTACGAACACAAGAAATTCGAAGACTCGTGGAATCAACTTCCCTCCCAGTGTGGCGTGAAATACCGACTCGTACGTACTCCCCGCACTGCGCGCGCAGTACAGGGTATTGTAGCAGCTCCTTCTATATCATCGACTAACATCGGCTATGATCGTGACAAATGTCGCTGGTACGTGCGCTGTGATCACAACAACGTACAAAGAGTAGAATTGATCCGGTTCTCAAGTTTACGGTCGGACATAATCTGCGGTTCTTGCAAATTGCCCTCCAGTTTACTTTTTCGAGTATTGTGGAGCTTTTCTTTGTTACAAAGAGTACTTTCGGGTACTACCCCATCATCAGATATATCACTACTGAAAAACGAGGCCTTAAACATGAGTTTCTTTCAAAGTAATATAGAAAGTCAAGTAGTTCGACTCGCCATATACCCAATGTTGAAAACCTGATTTGCAGACAAATTATCACTGCAGGAGCGTGACCGTTGCGCGACTTCATTTTTTTGGTTTATCTCGAAAATGAATTCCTTTATAAAAAAAATGAAGAGAACAAAAATTATTTGTCTTGTTATTTTCTTTAAAATTGGATCAATTTCTAAATTTTATTTTTTAAAATTCTAAAATTAGTGCCAATAGATTGGAAATTACAAGACAAATTAATTTGGTTCTCTTCATTTTTTTACAGAAGTCCTTACTTTTTGAGATAAACAAATAAATCTGATTTATAACCATATATGTGCGGCAAGAATGCGGGAGTGTACATGCACTAGCGCTGACCAGTAATTTGTGCGTACGGAGTTCCGCAGAACTACAAAGTCGAACTACTTGGCTTTCTATATTACAGTAAAACCTCCGAGTAACGGCCACCCAAGGGACAGAGCAAATTGACCGTTATTGGGAGGTGGCCGTTATTTCGAAAAAAGCCCAGGAAAGCTGAAAAAAATCTATATTCATGAAAATCAATGCGGACGTACATAAAATGTAAATTAATTGTAAAATTTTGACTTTTTCGCTTAATGAGAGGTGTTTACGTTTTAAACTCATGATTAGAGGCATAAAATACGATGTCTTGTTACAGTGCAGAATAAAAAACTGAGGTAAAACTCGATTAGAATGATTCATCATTTTCTTTCGTAAGTTCTTTTACCTGTCGAAATGTGTACTGCAATGTATTGACTTGAAATTCACTACTTTCGACTACCAATTTTCGTCAAATTACTACTTTTTCTTCCTACAAGTGACCGTTATATGGAGTGACCGCTATTTAGAGGTACAATGTATTTTTCCCATAACACTCGAAGGGACCAAGAAATCTGACCGTTATTCGGAGGTGACCGTTATTGGAGGTTTTACTGTACTTTGGTTTCTTTATTGGCTATATCGCTATAACAATGCTGTATTGTGATTGGTTCACTCTTAGAATATATTAAACTTACAGTATGAAACTGCTTTTTTATTGGCTATGACATGTTGCTTTGTGATTGGTTCACTCTGCTGACCAATGTGCTGCGTTTTTATTGGTTACCAGTTTTGCTACCATCTCATTGGTCAGTTCTGTCCTCTTGTCCAATTTCCTTGATGAATAATTATTAATTTTTTGTTGGGCGATTACATTGTTCAAGACCCTGGCTCTCTTCTTCTTTGTCTTTGTAATCTCCATCAGTTCCCAGATTTTTCTTTTCTTTGCGCAATTCTCTACATGTATGACTTTGAATATTCCTTCTTATTCATTGCGCTGTTCTTTGTTACAGTGTTTACCAAACAGTGACGTCCCACTTCCTTTCTCCCTTGATGTTTTGTGCTCCTTCTTCCTGACCTTAACTTTCTCCCAGTCTCACCAACGTAGATACCTTTGCACTGCTCACAACTGAGGCGCTCTGAGGCGCTCAAACTTTCCTTGACCTTTTCTTTTGTCCAGTCGTTGCTGATTCTCTTCACCATGGATGGGTTATTATAGATGCGCACAATCACATCATAGCCGTTGAACGCCTTTATCATGTTGTTTGTGTACTTCCCTATGTATGGTATCGATGCCATCGCGAGTCCCTTTCTTGACTTCTATTCTCCCATCACACCTCTTTGGTAGCCCTTGACTTCTACGATCTGCTTTACTATTTCTATTTCTTTCCTCTTCTCTTCATTGTTCTCATAAGGAGAAAAATTTCAAGCCTCTTGAATTTTGATGCTACCGCGGGTTCATATCAAGCGTTCTTTCATTGCCAAGTACATTGTTCTCATGGCTTTATTTAGAAATCTCAAATTTTTTCTGTTAAGCAGTTTTAACACATGTCCAACAACTATTTTTTCTATATTGAACAAATCTGAGACGCAGAAATTTGCCATACAAACTCGTTCCTACGCCGTTATGTATAGTAACTCAAAGGTGACCTATAGTCTCTCACTATACGTCAACAAAAAAACCCTAAATCAATAAGCATTTATGACGCTTGACAGCTTGTAACATTACACCTAATATTATCTGCGAGTTTAGGGCGACTTTACCCGCATAAAATGGTTTCGAGAACGCGTGCGTCCGTTCGCCCCCCCTCCCCTGTTTCTCCGGGAAGCCCACTGAAAAGAATGCCAGGCTAATCGTTTATACCCTTGAGTTTGGAGGTTATTCTTTGACATTCCGTTTTCCTTTACATCCAACTTTTGGTGGCGTGGTGGCTTATCGATTTCAAAACTCAGAAATTTTTCATACAAACTCGTTCCTATGCTTCAGAGGTGACCTGCAGTATAGTCCTGTGATTACTCGGCAACAAAAACGCTAAATTGATAATTGCCGGTACAGACGCTATGACGCTTGACTGCTTGAGACCCTTGTAATTCTATTAACAAGTTTGATGCAACACTTTGTAAACATAATGGTCGTATTTATGTATAATTATTATTCTAATATTCACCATATTTTTTCATTGTATGTAATTGATGGTTACAATCTCTCGTTTTGAAAAATTATTGCTTTTTGGCAAGGGTATTTTATTTTTGCTCTGGAGTAATTTTTCAACCGCTCACTGGTCTTTGCTCCAAAATTTCAGACTGCTTTGTATCTTTATCCATAAGCATCAAATAATTATAATTTAGAATAAGAAATAAATAAGCAATCAAAAGTTTGTATTCATGATCTATGGGGGATTTTCTGCATTTCTTCATGAACTCTCATTAGGAGCGTCTGTTGACAGAAAGGTTCGCGTTTGGATCCATCACTGTCTTGTAAACGTGACTCGCGTGCGAGTTTATTTTATGTAACCGGGATGGGATAACGCGTCGGTTTACTGCCATGCTCGGAGTAAGAGGCAAGTAAGAGTGATGCCGCGGGACTTCCAAATATTTTCGTACTTCTTGGACTTGTAAAATTATTCATTTTCGATTGTCGGGCGTGGAAATATTTTCAACTGTTGGACTTGGAATTATTTTCAAATTGTGGGACTTTGAAATATTTTCAACTGTTGGACTTGGAATTATTTTCCAATCGTTGGACTTTGAAATATTTTCATACTTCTTGAACTTGTAAAATTTTTTATTTTTGATTGTCTCCCACAGTTGAAAATATTTTAAAGTCCCAAAATTTGAAAATAATTCCAAGGCCAACACTTGAAAATATTTCAAAGTCCAAAAATTGAAAATGAAAAATTTTACAAGTCCAAGAAGTACGAAAATATTTCAAAGTCTTGCAGCATCGCACGCACGCGAGTCACGTTTACAAGTGATAGATCCAAAAGCGAACCTTTCTGTCAACAGACGCTCCTCTCTCATTTGGGCCCTACAGCGCTAGCGTCGACGTTCAATGCTAACAAGTAAAAGTAAGACACGTGGGATTTCATCTTGTATAAGATCAAGTCTATAGCTTATGGTTGCGTACGTGCAATTTCGTGATTTTTCTGTCCCTTGATGACGTCGTTCCACGCCAAAAATGCAGAACTTGAAAGCTAGTGCAGGCATCAGCTTGGCAAGTTTTATTCTTTTTATTGTGTTCATTTTTTTTTTTTTTTTTTTTTTTTTTTTAGATTTCATCTTTATTTAAAAAGGACATTGGTAATGGAGGAATACAATAAGTCCACTTTTTTGTTTCTAATCAGTATAGCGTGGTACGGACGCGCTTTGACAGATGTGCGAGTATGGTCCAAGTGGTTATCAAAACATTTCATTCTTAATTAATAATTTTACTGGTCAGTGCTAGCTTTGCGTGCAATAAAAACGGGACCCTTGACGGGTAACATGAGTGGTGGGTGGAAGTTTTCCTTGAATCAATCAAAATGGAAGGTAGGCCTATCTTGTAGGAAATTTAACGCTCTACAATTTTCATTTTCTCAATATTTCTATACTAAATCCGTTCTCAATCAGACTTGGAGGGCTAGTTGAAAGCTGAAAGTTTAGAGTTGAAAATTGAAGGATTCTAAGTCCGGGAAGTAGAGAGCCAAAAGGAATCCAAGGCTCAATCCAAAACCCTAATTTATTGAACTTTTTCATACGGTCAGTTCCCAATCTTATTGCATACAAAGAAAATTGAAAGCTTAAATCTAATAGCCGAAAGTTGAAGAATTTCCCAAAAAATTGGAAATTCAAACCGTACAACTGGAGAAAAAAATGTAGCCAAAATCCAACCGCTGTAACAAAAAGAGGCTAAGCATCATTTGATCTGAGCTGCGGAACAAATGGTTTTTTACTTCAGTATTCAATCTCCTTTTTGCGGAGCGGGTCATATGATGCTATAAGGATCTCTTTTTCACTGCGAGGTATTTACCAAGGTCGACAGCTATATCTAAAAGCTGAAGTTTTATCTCTTAGTTTACCAACTCTGCTCTCGACTCATTTCCGAGTTGGCTTAATGAACACTTAAATGGGCAAACCTCCGGCTTTCATCTGTCGATTGTAGCTCTCCTGGCGGATGACTGGCCTAATTGCTTCCTCCCCTTCCCCTGTTATTCTTGCAAGAATCTAAACGTTTGTAATCCTGATGGTGACGTTATCAAGAAAATTTTCTTCCAGTGACGAGCAGTTTTTCGCCTACTAGTTACTGAGATTGTACCTGTCGTGGCTTATTTGCTCGTTCTCTGCTTAGTGATTGACTATAGGCCGGTCAGCGCTAGTATCGTGGGACCGCGCGGATGGTGGGCGGGAGCTTGTCTTAAATCCCGCCTAAATCGATCGAAATCACAATTTTACTGAAAAGGGGACTCGCAGAAGATTGTGTCCTGTAAAAATTTTGTTCCCTCAATTTTCCCCCTAAATGGTTTTATTTTTGAGTTATTTTGAGTTTCAAAATTGAAAGGACGGCTCCATATTTTTCACGATAGTTACATCATAATATTTTTCATCCCACGTTTCAATTTCTTATGAAATTATTGAACTAATATTGAAATGAGAATAGCGTTTTGATCTCGTTTTGAATTTTATCGATTGTAGCCTCCTAGCGAATGACCTCCGGAAATTAGGCGGTAACCTGAAGGGAAAATTCTTACAATTTTATCAATTCTGGACGTCAGCTCAAATTGAAAGTGGGATTGAAAAGGACTCGGATGGAGGCATTCTGAGCTACACAGAACAATTTAAAAATTGTGAAAGCTTCTCCTCATATTGGTCATTTCATAATTAATAGACCTCTTAAGGAAATTCGCTTCAGGCGAGATAACAGTTGGCAGAAAAATTGTTTGTCTCTCGAGGAACTCGATAATTAATAATGAAATTTATGTCAAGTTTTATCTTCTTTACAGAACCAATTCAAGTCCTGGTGTGATTACTTCAAATCTGAAGATCCCAAAAGCACAAAAACATCATTCCGGGAAGTATACATGTACAGTAGATCAAGTGGCGACAGCAAGCGTGACGTTACACATACTTAACGGTAAGAACACAATACCTACCTTTTCTTTTGCGTACGCGTATGGAGGTTTTCGTTATTTCACAATAACCTTTGATAGGCTTTCTATACGCCGCCTACACATATTTAAGTAATTGTAAAAAGGATGAGGAAACATTAGCACTACGAATATTGCCGCTACAATGATATCACAAAGCTTTACGAGGAAAGATTTCTAATCTCGTTCTAAACATTTTACATTAGAAAGTATTATCTTGTAAAGTACATTAATTTAGGTTGCATTTAGTCTGTTCCTCGCGTGGAAAAGGAAATAAAAGAAATAACTATAAATTTAACGATAGAATTAAGAGAAATGTCTTGAGTGCAACATTAGTAACGGAAAGTTTGAGTTTGGCGCTCATTCGAAAAATCGTGAAAATCCTTTTCCGAGTCCGGTTATATTGTATTTCAGCATCTGATCCAATTGTTTATAGCAAATAAAAGAACATAACGTAGTATCGTGTGCTGGGGACTATAATCCAGTTCCTCGTGCTTGTAAAAATGAATTTATTTGTGTAACCTCATTCGAGGATTCTTATTTTGGTCTCACTTCGTGTTTTGAAGGAATAACAGGTTGGATTTCTGAATTTGCTTCTGTTTACACAAAACTTCTCATCATAAAGATACGCTCATATATTTCAGATGTAAACTTTGGAGTGTCTTCTTGGAACATATCGGAGTCCCTCTTCAGTCAGTCAGTCAGTCACCTTCAATAGTTCTTAGAAGTTCCTGAATAACTAAATCAGATCCACTCCTCTCTTCCGGGTTCATAATTTGCTGTTTATGTACCTATAGTTCGGAAGACCGAATTTTTCCAAGTCCTATTATAAGTAATCGCTGTTAGAGCTTAATTGAACGCCATAAATTTTTCTCGGTCTTTAAAATAGTTTGAATATAGAAAATGGTGGACTACGAATCTTTGACATCGAAATTTCCCTATTATTTTCTTCTTGTACCAGGCTCGACAGTAGAATCATGATTTCTTATTGACAGAAAAGGCTCTCTTATACGCTAATCGGTTCTTAGGTACCACTTTGGAGTAATCGTAATTGAAGTGCTTTTTGGCGGTAATAGCCTGCTCTCACATTTTCAGTCCCGTATTCGATATTGAAAAGTGGTAATGCGATGAGGAAATTTTGAATCCATTGCAGTCCTATCACTGGTTATTTTTGTGTTTTGAACCAGTCATTTTTATAACTTAGTACCGATTAATGAGAAAATTTTCTTGTCATAGGTGAATTACCAGCGGCGATCCACGGAGGTTGCTCCAACACCATGGTTTCGTGTTTAGTTACCATATGTTTACTAACGTTTTGTTCGTTGTTCGTAACAAATTTCTCAACGCCTTCGAGATGACATTTGTAATTGGTGAGTTACAATCCTATCGTCGTTATTCATTCACGTGAAAATACTCGTTAAATATTTAATGTGATAGCGAAGAAATTATTATTAGTCTTCTCAACTTACTTTGGAACGGCGAAATTAAAAATCGTTATAATTTTTATTTTTTCTGACACTTATCTAGAAATTTTGCCTTCAATTTCAAGGTGAAAGAAGGCACAATAAGGCTTTATAAAAATCTTCCATTTCCTATACGAAGCATATTGTTCTGGGCTACTTCTATCCACAGTTTTATTAGGCTCAAAAGCATAAATTTGTCGACATGGATATGTCTTCAGAAATTTGCGAAACGCTTTTCTGCAAGACCTGATTCGTGAGATGCATCAGCTATTTTAAGGACTCTTGAAGAAATTTGGACTTTTATTAATGTGGCTCTTGTATATCCCTAATCCTTATCACATTAGAGCCAACATAATATACAAGATACTAAGCTATTTAGAGTAAGCCTAGTACGCCTTTTCCTTCATTATACTAAAATTACCAGTTTCCTCGTGGGTCATGCCGATGAATAGGCTAAGAAAATCGGTGTAAGGGTGAACAAGCCGAGCGAGTGATTGAGCCTAACATACTTCTATAGAATATACAATAAACCAGTCTGAAGGCGTAGCCCATAACATGAAGTATACAACTCCTATACGAAGCTAATAAATACCACCAAGTAGTCAGCCTACACACTCACTTTTGATAGGTATGCAGTAATTGTAACAGAAACTAGACCAAGGGATTTCGTGTGGCTGATAATATCATAAATTGAGCATTTTGGGTAAACTTCCTCCTGTATATACAATTTATTCTTTATAATACATTATTAAAATAAAAATAAAAATAATTGATAAAAAATTGTAAAATAGATTAATTTTAAATCATTATTATTATTATTATTATTATTTATTTTTTTTTTCTTGCATGCAAGTTGTAGACAGTTATGAGTAAGTGAAGAACGGCTCTTCTTGTACAGAAGAAGGGAAACCAACAAGACCTAAGTTTGTAAAAAACATTACCAAATATATTCATTTTTTTTTTTTTCTGTACAGGAAGAACCGATTGTCATTTAGGAGCTCATAAGTTGATTTTGATCATATTAATAAATTTGAACTTTAAATTTTTAACCGGGAACCTGTTGTATATGGGGGGCGTTAAAAAAAAACGTCCGCGGTCCAACCGGCCGGCGAAGCTCGGAGCTTGAAAAATTTTCCAAGTCCCACTCCTATCATATATAGCTCAGTGGTCGGTGTATATAGCTTGAAAGATAACTCCTTATTATAAGTAGATATGTATTGCTCCATACACCAACTTGTTTAGGCCCTTCAATGAACCAAATATGCAACGTTTCAAACACCATACGACTCAAAACGTCCTTTCAAGGTATTCTGTCTCCCTTGTGTCATATACGTGCCACATAAAACAGGTTCCCTGCCTCTCCTCGTTCAAGTCCGTTAAAGAACCCACGAGTTTTCATCTAATATATAAAGTAGAATGTTTGTCTGTATATCTGTCTGTATGTATGTTCGTCCATAACTTTCGAACGCCTTCACCTATCGACCTGGAATTTTTTTTGAAAAATTTCGTTTTTTCTGGGTCAGGTTCTTAAATACATTTCGATGTTTTGACTCCCTGAAGGTGGAGTAGGGGGCGACAAAATTAGGAAAAACGGGCATTATCGAGTACTGAAACTGCGTTGCGCTGTACGTTAGACCTACGCGCGTTGAGTGGCGCAGTTTCGAAAATTGAATTATTGTGATAACTCGAGTATAACTCATTTTTATGAAAAATTGAAGAAAACAAAAATTGTAGCCCTCCTTTCGAATGAGCCCGGTTCCAGATTTTTAGGAGGAAATTTTGTGACTACAGTATTCGCTGTACTTCCATACTAAGTAAGTTATTTTATTCACAGTTTTAAAAACACCTACATAAAGGATTTTACATCCGGTATCTCATACAAGAACCAATGTCTAGACAGGGGGCGCACTGCGTATGGGCTAGCGGAAATGACCCTTTTTTTTACCTGTTGTCCGTGTGTTTTCTTAGGGACTGGCAAAATGTCAATGGATTTGTCTGTATTCTGCTGCGATACAGGCTTCACGCGTTAAGTCAGCTCTCAAGTGAATTAGTGTGTAAAAAATTTAATTTGGTGATTTTATTTTTGTGCGACTCGGAACTTTGATATTTTATAAGTACAGTCGCAGTTTTTGGTGTCTATTTTCTTATTTTTGAACTGAATAGTTGTGAATTTTGCAAAACTCTTTCCACTGTTTCTTTTTTAAAAATTCATCTGAATTCCAAGATACCTACAAAACACGCATACCTACAAGATACAGATACCTATAAAACACAGATATCTACTCAACACACAGCTAGCGGTCAGGCGCGCCGGAGGCGCGTCGCCAACCGCTAGTTCGTTTATAAAATGGATAGCTGTCTCCTCAAAGTTACGAGCCATCGCTTTGTAGGCACGTAATAAATGAATATTATATTGAACACAACCGGTGTCGAACTTATTTATCATCAGGTGGAGAGTAACTGAATCAGTAAGTTTTTCTTCCACTTTTCATTTCTTTATTTTTGAAAAATTCTTTTTTTTTTTTTTTATTAGGGAGCTATGCGACTACGCATATGGGTCATCAGCTCCATTTAATCTTTAATTGTACAAAGTTGTTATTAGATGGCTTAAGGTTATTACAGTAATTTGTAGAAGTAAGTGGAGCGGAGGTAATTGAGGGAATTTTCGATGGTTTCAGAGTTGTTGGATAGAGCGGAGGTGATAGATAAGGGAACGTTGTAGGCGGATTGTTGATTTTGGAGGACGGAACATGAGAAGAGATGTTGAACGGTGAGGTTATCTAAATGGCAGTAGTTACATGACGGCGGGGCGTGAAGTCGTAAGAGGAGGTAAGAGTGGGTGAGTCGGGTATGGCCAATCCTAAGACGAGCGAGGATGACCTCTTCATGACGGCAGTTTCTATTTGAAGAGGACCATGGAATAGGGAGGCTTTTGATTGATCTTAGTTTGTTATGGTATTGTTTTTCCCAAAGGTTATGCCAAGAAGTTAGTATTTTAGAACGGTTTTTGAAGGTCGTATACTGGTGAATGAGCTGGGTCAGTAATTTTTGGTAGGAGGGTGGAGTTCTTGGCCGCACGGTCAACGTTTTCATGTTGGGGGTGATCGATGAGACCCGGAATCCAGATGAAGGTGACTGATGATTTGATAGAGGTTAGCGTGTGGAAAATGACGTGAATGCGTTGAGTGATGGGGTTGTTCGAATGAGGATCTTGTAGAGACATGAGGGAGGAAAGTGAGTCGGACAGTAAGATATAGTTGAGTCTGGGAGGGCGTTGAGTAAGGGTCGAGAGACAAGAACGAATAGCACTCAGCTCAGCTGTAAAAACAGAGGCAGTGTTTCTTAAGCGATAGGCCGTAGTTTAGTCTTGGATGGAGTACGCGTAGCCTGTTTTATTTTTTGTTTTGGAGCCATCAGTGTAATATATTATATGGTCGGGGAATTCTGCTACAATTTCTGAGACAAGTTTTCGGTAGGCAGTGTTGCTTGAGTTTGGAATATTTGTGAGATCGAATCTGATAGTTGGAGGGGTGAATAGCCATGGAGGAATGGATGATTTAATAGGAAGGAGGGGATTAAATTTTGGATTAAAGTCGAGATACGGTTTCAGAGAGTTTACTAAGGTATTTGGAGGGAAGGAGGAAGTGGCGTCAGTGTGAAGTTCGGGAAATTGAGCTGAGGATGCGAGGAAGTTCGGCTGCTTCAGCACAGAGGCTGAGATTTGGACTAGTGTGGAATGCTCCAAGGGAGATTCTGAGAGCTGTTGATTGAACAGTGTTTAATAATTTAAGGGATGACTTGTTTGACTGGGAGTAGATCGGGGAGCCGTAGTCTAATTGGGAACGGATGAGACTTTTGTATAGTTGGAGAAGTAATTTTCGGTTGCATCCCAGACGGGGGTGAGACAGATATTTGAGAATATTAGTGGCATTTAGACATTTGGCTTTGAGAAGTTTTATATGAGAGATCCAAGAAAGGTTGTGGTTGAAGGTGAGCCCCAAGAATTTATAAGAGTCAAGAATTTTGATTGGAAAGCCTTGAAGGAATAGAGGAGGTATTGAAATTTTTGGACGGCGGATTTTTCGGAATATAACAAGATCAGTTTTGCTCGATGAGAAGCGAAAACCACGGTCTGAGGCCCACGTGGATATTTTATCCAAAGTTTCTTGGAGGCGTCGTGCTAAATTATGAGTTTAATAGCTTTTAGCTTTACTTTCATATTGTATCAATTTCAAACATTAATTTTATTATAAATACATTTAAAATTTTATTTTTTAAAACATAATAGAATTTTTTAATTTTTTTATCTATATAATATATATATTTCAACAAAATTTATAATTTTTCTTCATATTGACTTAATTATTATTTAAAGAGTATCATTCATAATTGATGGATTAATAATATTTTTAGTGATAATAAAATTAATTAATTAGTTCGATTCAAGTTTAGTAATAACAAAAAATTAATTTGGTAGTTTTATTTTACATAAAATATTCTTAATATTCAAATCAATCAATAAATGAACATATAAATCATAGAAATATTAGATATTTTATAAATTTAATTTTAGGAATTTGATTAAGGATAAAAGGAATATCAGTAAGAATAATTATTCAAACAGAACCAATTATTCTTAATCATAATTTTAATAATAATAATAATTCATATAGTAATAATTATTAATACACTGATAATAATTCTTTTTAACTATTATTATTGAAAGAATAAGAAATTAATTATTGAGAAAGGGTGCGATGAGTTAGTTACTCATTTGTCAAAATAGAACTCATACATAGCTGTTCTAAAATGCCCAAATCATGTCCATATTCTATATTTTTCTGACAAAAGGAAGAAATTCTGACACGTTTTATGTTTCTCCCTACCCCTAACATGGTCAGAGAAATCCCAGGACAAAATTTGAATTCTGCGAGCCTTTGCCTCCTTCTTTGTGAAGGATACCTTGAATCTCGTCGATTTTGTGAGGCCCCTACCTGTAGATTTGATGTACAGTATCATACTGGGATATAGTAGGCTCAACATACAATTCAGCAAGAGGCGAACGAACAGAGCGAGTGAGCCCGTTAATGGAGTCATGAGGCTAGTATACTGCATACCTTTATCATCACTACGCCTATAAATTGTGGTTCAGAGTTATACTAGGCTAAAAAGGAGCCCTCCAATGAATCATGAGCTTAGTAATACCCCTTAATACGTATACTAGGCAAATATAGGTCTTTCTAGATTAGGAAGAGATCGGTGGTTGAAGGAATCGCATAAACAGACATAAAACAAGATCTTTATTCATTTAGTTGTGCTAAAAAAAAGTTTTTTTCCAATTTTCTCCTTTTTATCAGGATTTTGAATTTTTGAAGCATTTGTTCAATTTCGTTGAGGAAACATTAGATTTCGCTCACCCATCAATTCCTCCAAAGAAATGTACACCCCGCTCTTTCGTCATTTTTTCTTTCAGATGAAGCGAGGGAAAAACTGATTCCATGCCGTTAATTTTGAATGAAAGGGACAGGCAAAATGTTTGGGCTCTCGTCTTCTTCGATCTTGACCGAGGCTCACCGTTACGGGAGACGCAGACGAGCTTCTCAGTACATTCATAAATCAATATCCTTGCCGTGCAGAGCGGGGATTTCCGATCGTTTGCACTTTTCGATCATATCCGTGGCCGTAGTGAATCTCTCATCGCGATATCCATAACAGGAGATATGGGTGGCGGAGTAAATTTCTTTCAAAATGGGACAAAAAATTTTTTCCTGATTTTTAACCTTTTTTCATCCTATTGCTAAATTAAGCATCTTTTCATTTTTTATACTTTTTTGTGAGGGGGTATTGCCCTCTACTTCTCGTTTGGGGGCAAGTTGCCCTCTGCCACCCATGACAGGAGACGATTTTCTCGGTAACATTCTCTCCATTTCTGGGAACAACAGGAATTCCATATATTTGTCCATATCGACTAAACTAGGGGCTCTTACCGATCTCTCACCGCGCGCACGCAACAAAAAACGAGCTTCTCGTTGCCCGAACCAAAGAGAAGCTCCGCGCATTTGCCCAGTCCGATCCAATCTTCTCGGTAATATTCTCGCCATTGAGTAACACAACGAGAATTGCCGCATGTTTACCCCCTTCAATCGTAGCGGGGCCTCAGTCGATCTTTCATCCGCAACGGTAACATTCCGTTCATCCTGAAACAACGAGAATTGCTGCCATGATACGGAGCCTCAGCCAATCCTTCACTCTGAGCTCTCAGCATAGGACAACAATTGGAGGACAAGGACATCAGAATAATCTGAAAGACTCCCCCCCCCCCCAGACCGATTCCGTATTAAGAGTATACTTTTTTCAATTTCGAGTATAGAAAGCTTACAAAATGTATCATCACGTACCGCTCTCCATGATCGCAGAAGACGTCAGTGATAACATCGATTGTTTTACGCTGTTTCAGGACATTTATTCATCCTCGTTGCTGTGATAATGCTTGTTGATCGTTTTGAAGAATACGAAAAACTGTGGAAAAGTATCTTTCTTTGAAAAAGTTGAATACGTGTACCGTACGAAGATACGATTCTCAAACTCGAAGGACTACGAGCATAGATGAGATACTGAAAATGGAGAAAATATTCACCCATTGCCTATCAGTTAAATATAACTCACGTATTTGCTCCTACTCTTCCATACAGAACAAAAGGTCTGGCATTTCATATCAAATGTTTTCAAGTTTAGTGTTTCTAACCATAAGATTACTTATCACTTCAATGCCTTCGTGGCCTACGTTCATTTAATCATAAACCCAGCAATGCGGGAAAGTTAAAAGATGTAAAGAATGGTATTGATACCTTGATTCGTATATCTCTCGGATTTAGTCGAATGACTTTAACCAACGATTGAAGGCCTCGAATCATAAGCTCATCCACTAAGCATGGAAAGGAGATAAGGTCAAGTTTCACAGGGTACAGCACTTCTGCTGTGGTCTTCAAACATTATAATAATTTACGGAAATTCATAATATGGATGTTGACCAGCTTACCGAAATATTGAAAAATTGTGATTGTTTTCGCTGTATGTTACCTGTACATAGATAATTGGAAAATAATTATGTTATCCTTAAGTTTTTCTCCTCTCATTGTTCATTATTATCCATTGAAATTTCCCTAGATCAGGTAAGGAATACTAGTTAATGTTTCAACATTATCCATTTTTTTTGTTGATCTATAATAAACTGCAATATATTACTTTCAACACTTACGTCAAATAATATTTAACTCCGGATGACTTCCGGCGATCGAAAACGCATAAAACTAGAAAAAAAAATTATGTATGAAAATTTTATATTATGATCGAATATTCATTACATTCGTATTTCACATAATTAACAATATTATTTCAATTTTCTGCGACCGTTTACAATAATTTACATTAAAAAAGAAGTTTACATTAAAATGCACAAAAATATATACAATATAAATAGAAGAGAAAAAAAAATCAAGTAAGATTTTTCGAAAATCTTATACACACATATATATATTAAAAATATATATATATGGGTTTTACGCAGAAGAAAAAAAAAATAATTAGGAAAAAAAAAACACAATTATATAACAACATAATTGATAATGTTTCGACAACATCATGTACAACATTATGCCCGATTTGCCTACAGAAAAGAAAAAAGAAAGAAATAGCACGAACAAAACTTGAAAAATTATATTCTTGAGTACAACTTAGAAAATATTAAACTAAAGGGAGAAAGAATGTTAAATTTTCGTTCACCATGAGTACGCAAGAACATTAACAAAGTACAGACATCTAGTCAAGAAACGAAAGAAAAAAAAATCAACGATAAAATAATTTTGCTCGCGCTCACATATAAATGTACGTACGATAAACATTTCCTTATGTAAAATCAAAAAACATCCAAAAGACTATTATTAAAAATTCAGTTAAAAAAGGAAAATTTATCCGTTGAAAGATCATTCGAATTTTAAAATGAACTGCGTCGCTGAAATCGTTCATTAATATAAGTCGATATCATTGTTATTGACCGTTGGCAAACAGACCACACTGAACGGCAATAAGAAAGGAAAAAGTATTTCTGAAAGATAGAATTAGAAGAAGAGGAAACGCGTTTTCCTCAAAGACACACCCCAGTGCCGTTGCTCCCACACCACTTAGCACTCATTATGTCATTTTCACTGGCATAAAACTGCAATAGTGTGATGTTCCGCTCAAGCATGATTACTAATCGATACCTCTTGAAGCTTGAAACTACATTTTCATGAAAAAAAAGTTGTATGACTATATTTTGCAAGATCACGAAAAACGAACACGTTTCGGATTCAGTAAATCGTTATCTTCTTCCTCGTCTTCGTCTGAGTCGCCTTCGTAGTCAACCAAAGCCTGTAATAATACTTTCAAAATTAGGCTCCGAAAAGAACTCTTATTTTTCTATTCTGAAACAAAGTAACGCTACCTTTTTGAACAAATTAACGGAACATTTATTATCGACTGGAGCAACACCTAAAGCACCAGCAGCTGCTAAATTGTTATTTATGGTCGGTGAACTCTTCGCATTATTCGGGAACAATCTCGTCGTGTTATTGGTTTCCACTTTCTTATCTATACTTTTACCTATCACATGGATTACAAACGGTGAATCGATAACGGAAAACGAATCACGAGTAAGAATAAAAGGACGATTTGTCGTAAATATCTCACCTATAGCCTCTAATTCATTATTCAACTTCTTATTCATTAAATTAGAATTGGCGGCTGGTACGACAGCTTCTCCCTCGTCGAAATCATCTTCCTCGTTGAACCACATTTCCTCTTCTTCGTCAAGTTGTCGTTGGTCTCGACGATAACGATTTGTTCGCATGATCGATGGAACGCTAAAATATCCGCACCAGAACATGATTTAGAAGAGGAACAAATGAGATGACGGCGAATAATTTAGGTATAGCTTCTTTACCTATCCAAATTTGTATTATTTTTATCTCGGTCTTTCAATCGATCTTGATGCTGATTATACTTCAGTTTAAGCAAATTGAAAGTCTGCACATACTCAACAGATTCTAACCGCTTACCGAACGTTTCAACTATGTGCGTGATCAGTGATTTAATTTCCTCCTAAAACAAAAAAATACGGTAGATTTTAATATTATTGTCTATTTATTATTTTATTCTATCAATTATCGTTCATTCTTACTAGTTTGATGAATTCGAACATCTCTAATATGGCTGAATCTAATAAATTATAGCGCCCATTGTTGTTCAAAAAGGAATCGATGACAGGTTTAAACAAATTGCCTTTGATAATGTAACGATAGTAGAATTCATCTTTCAAGCTGATAATTTTTCGCATAAATCTTAGAGCGACTGAAAAATTAATTTAAAATCGTCAGAATTTTCGAAGAACAACAAGATATTTGCTATAAGCTGTATTACTACTTACATAGAACTAGGAACTTGTGCTTAGAGTTCATTAAAATCAGAATACGTCGCAGTAAATCCTTATTCAAGATAATGTTCTTTATATGGTAAGTATGATGTTCGACGCAAAATGTCAATAATTCTAGAATCAATGCAAGTAGTTGAACCGTTTGGTAATCGTCACGCGAAGGATAGTCGTTCACAGTATTCGCTAGCAGAGGAGCTAAAAGGAGGAAAATATAATTATTCAAATTCACCACGAGATGATACAATACGACTGTTAAAGCTCACCAATCAGTAATTGTATACTGTATTTGTAGAAATAAGTCAAAAATTCCGTCTTCTCCGTTTTGTTACCAATCGCTAACATATTTTCCGGATCGATCAGGAGTCGTAAATTGCTCATCAATTGAACAGCGCGAGCTAGTTCCGGATCCGTATCGCAGATAACTTGCTCTATCATAATATTCGTCAACATCGTATCATGATCGTCAATACTTCCAACTTGTGACAATGTATATTCTCGCACAACAGATGGAGAATACTCCACGATATAAGTCAGGACATCTACCGAAGCGTTTTTCGTTACAGGATCGTCACTAGATAATGTAATTTCTAATGCTGACAGTACTCCTAATGATGATAATGTCTGGAACGAAAATAAACTTAGTTAATTAGTTTGAATAATTGAGTTTTACTTGAAAAGATGTGACATAAGGCCAGGGAATAAATCATAGGGATCCAAGGTCAGACGGAAATCCAATTTCAAACATGCTTCGGAAAGTGTAGACAGAATATTTTTTTTGTAAATTCAAGGACGAAGTTTTCTGTTGGTCCACGTACGGTTTATTTTTTGTAACTCACAGTACATACGGAGATACTGTAGTTTTGTACGAGTATAAATTCACAGACAAGCCAAAAGTCGATGCTCGCACACTCCTATGGTGATTATAGTAAAAGCTCCTCGAAAACGACCTTTTTGTGCATCTCCGTGATAGTGGCGCTGGTTTTAATTTATAAAATCTCACCTTATAAAAATTCTCTTTCGCGGGAGCTTGCAATGTTTGTGAAAAATTACAATACTCCTTCAAAAAGAGTATCATATCTCTGCGTTTCGCCTCCGGTGTATTTTCATCTGTTAATTTACTCAACAATTCCGGTAGAAATTTTTCATCGTCCTGCAACGACAATTCTAAGTTAACATTGTGCGAATATACGAGAACTAATGGATTTTCAATATCTTCATAAATGAAGCGCACTTGAATTAAGGTAACAATCTCCACTTTATTGAAGAATATAAAACTAGAAAGCGCTGAAAGCATATTCTCTTCGAACATCGATGGAGCAGGTAAAATTATATCCTGTATGTACTGCATACGATGTGTCTGGTGTATTTTTGCTAATAATTCTGGATTTGATATAGAAACAACTTCTTTAAATCTGAAATCACAAGAAAAAGAAAACGTTTAGGAATGGTCGAGGTTAAAAAAGAACAGTCTGTTACATCGTATTTCAATGAACTAAATTTACTTAGATTCGTTTTTAAGGTATTGTCGATGTCTTTTTGGTTCGGGTGACAAAGGATCATACTCTAAGCAGCCGATTACATCGAATATTAATTCGTCTAAAAAAAAACCACCGACAAGGTTAGACGTGTACTCTCGGAAACAAAAATAACGAGGCAATTTTACTTAGAAATACTTACCAGAAAACATAACTTCAAAAAGTGCGTTTTTATTAAGCAGGAATAAATTACGAAAAATATCAAACAAATAATGCAGCCCTTCGATATTATGATGACTCTCGCATATGTGAAATAAGTTGATCAATTTTTTAATATAACTTTCGTTTTCTAAAGCTTCTGTAAGCTTGTCTTTTTTCACGGCCGAATTTAGACACGAAACTGTCCACTGTGATAACGAAAATGAAAAACAAAAGAATTAGTCAAAATTTGAAGAGGTCACTGAAATCCAAAACTGAAAATATTACGAGGCTAACTTCTTTGATTTCTTCTAGATGGATTATTTCGCAAGGAGGGAGTTCGATAGGAGGAATATTATGATCAGATATATCATCGAAACGTTCATCTTCCGATTCTTCAATTATATCTTGAGTGACTTCGACCGAAGGATCTTTACCTTGAACCTGTGAAAAAAATTGAAACGGTCTATGAAGTCTCATTATCGTTTCTACACTTGCCATAGGAAAAACATTCATTGTACGTTACCTGGCAAATTTTCTCCCAGATATCATCACAACCGGCTTTTTCTTGAAAACTCAAGGCTAAATCGAAATTTTCTGCTTCTGACCATACAATTAGCGTATCCTAAAGGAAAATCAATAAGATAAACAACACGCACTGTTGAAGCGGATTGAATAATTGTGTATAAGAGACCATGTTTACCTGCTGTTTCTGATAAGCAGTATCGGGTTGTATTTTAGACTCCAGTAAAAGTGATCCTAGGGAAGTAGATAGTCAAAATTACTAATCTTATACAATTCTCAAAATGTAATGATCACTGTACTACTAACCATCGGTTTCGGCGCGCACTAATAATGAGGTACCCTTCAAGTGATTGATATAGTTCGATGAAACATGACCAGTTCCTCTATCATCCCACTGCCTTTCCGCATTCAATGCATAAAGTTTTACTCGTCGCCGGGTATCTCGCGAATCCGTCATCACACTGGATTCTAAGAAAGTAACGTTCCTTCTCTACAATAACATCTGCAATAAAAGAAAGATACTAGTGATACAGTCCTAACTATGTTCGGACTTTTACTGAGAAAAAAAGCTCAAAATCCGTGAAATGATTTCATATGTTGGTGTTTGTTAACAAAATCATCATTATATTAGTCACAGAACGATCAGATTAGTTCAATAATCAATGGATTTCGATTCATGAAGACAGAAACCAATTTTACGAGCAGTAACGACTTCAAGTATGGGATGTGCGAGACACTTCTTAGACGGGGAAAAATGATAGAAGAGAGGAGAAAATTCAATGCAGGATCCTGCATTAAGGATACATGCGAGAAATTAACAGTCACATGCACGTCGGACCGAGTAAGCCGTATCTAATCCATTTAAAGGAGAAACAGAAGATTTGATAACTGTAGTACGGGTCAAATCAAAAAATTTCCATTGGTCGATACGATTCAGATAATAAATAATAATACAAAACTTCTGAGTTACCTAGTCTTAACAAAGACATGAATTATTGTTTCTTCGTCTGTTCGTTCGGAATTTAGTTTCTGTCATACAATAAAAACTTCATCGCATACTCACGAAATAACACTGGTAAATTTCGCGAAATTTTTAATGAATCAAAACGGTCGAATTTTGATGAACATGAGCATAACGCATTATGATTTTACCATCGGTAAAATTACACTCCGAAAAATTACACAATTTGTTAGTAAATTTTTTTTCACATCGTTACGAATAACTTGAAATACAGCTACTTAACGTATATGCACGCACATCCAATATTCTCGAACTTCACGTACATACGCTTTCAATTCACTGCAACCATTTTGAAAACTACGAAATACAAATATCAGAGAGAAAAAAAGAAGGAACCCGTATTTGGCTATCGATAAGCGTTATCATAGCGCTACCTAATATTTCGTTTGTGAAGTAGATGGAAGGCGGGAAGGTGAATTCCAAGGAAAAAGGAAGATTGACGTAATCCAACATACGACTCAAGAGAAATAGGCGTTTCGCAATCTTGAAAGAAACATATTTCTCCGAATCGCAAGTTTGTATATATGTTGATTATTTTCTGCACGATGAAAATAGGACATTTTATTAAGCAGGGTTTTTGCGTAATATTGATAATGATCAAAAAGTAAATAGTTTGTAAGAGATAAACATTGAACTATTCTAACCTGTCATTCTTCCACTTGAAAATAAATAATGCAGAGGACTAATTCGTTCAAGTTCAGGCGTATCCAGCGGTATAGAACCAGCATTAAAACTATAGCGGCACGATAGTAATGAGTGAACGCAGAAATACTGGTTGGAAAAACCACTACCACTAAATTGTTGTGAGAATACGATTGAGACCAGAGCTTCGAGATATAATAAATTCATCTTGCAAAATATTCGTTTTGAGAACTATGTCGTTGTGGTAAGGAAACCAAGAGATAAATATCATGTTAGGTAGGATTCTCTCGTCTAGCACTCCAAATGACGGTCTTCTAATACAGTTGTTTACCGCCACTGAAAGAGAACAATAAGCGTGCATCTTCAAGTAGGAGTATGAGTAGTATGACCCGAGTCGCAAAATGTTGCAATCCGGGTTGCTCATCACCTACCTATAGTATCCGGTCTATGAACAACGCACGCGTCCTGTCATCCACCAGAAATTTCAAACGAAATCTTATAAAATACAATTTCAATGAACAAATAATCAAAATAAAAATGCATATAATCCATTAGGATGACTTCTACATTAAAAGCTCTAGATAGGTACACGAAGTTTATCTTCGTTCAAGGTAACATAAGTGTGAGTGTTCTCACTAGTTAAAATACAGTAATAATAAGATCGTTCTTCGTTTCAACGGAATTGCAAGAGCCCTTCGCGGTCGAATACTTTCATATCAGAAAAAAACGCCGATTCAAAATTGGAGGTTCGATTATTTTGAGATGGCAATTCGAGGAAAAGAAAGTTTTACGACACCACCGGACATTTTGCTACCATAATTTCCAGCCCAAAATTGCGTATCAATTCCTTCGTGATCGAATACAAGGTATCGTAATCCCCGACCATACTTTTTGAAAACCTTTGTCACCTGTATAAACAAGTTTTTCTTTGCCTTTAAGTGCGTAATATTCATCTTCCTACAAGTTTTAAAAGTATTAGTATTAATAGCAATTAGTCATTTACCTTTCTCCATTCCCGATCTTGCCATTGCGATCGACGTTTCTCGATCTCCTTTCTTTTTACGATATTCTTGCGATCTTCGTCCAACAGATCAATTCTCAAATTGTACTTGCTACCGCAGTCATAGCGTCCGGAGTACCTGATACAGAAAATTGTCCGGTGAAAATACCGCATCAGTAAAGTATTGGTTGGTCAGTGTGAGTAGCTTTCAGAACGAATTCACTCAGAGACGAGTCGCATAATCTACCTATCGCCATCGGATGCGAACTGATGAATATAAAATAGAACGAGGACAGTCGATATTTCAGTAAGAAAATAATAAATGCCATTCAAAGATTATCATTACACATACGTATACGGAACTCGCAATCGTACAATATGCCTTCATTATTGACGAACTCGCACTGCTAATTTCAATGTTTTGGAAATAGAGCCGTAGTACGGTAACAGTTGACAAATCCTCATTTGAACATCTTTTTATCGCTCATAATTAACACAAATTTTTAAAACCGGTTTCCCCATTCCCAAAAGATTTCTAACAGGAAACAATACCCGACGCTGGTTAGACTGAATTTTGTTGAATCAAGAAAGACCCGCGACAAAGAATATGAAAGCCACTAACAGTTATGTTGAAACAGTTTTTGATGAAAATTATTTGCTGCCAGGAGTGTCAGCTCGTTCGTACCTTACACGCAAGTATATTTCACGTAGACCATCTTCTATGCATTCAATCACTGAAACTCGAATTTAACTCATTCATTCAATGATTTTATCTTCGTATGTATTTGGTAATTCATCTACTTTTGAAAGTTCATCTCCAATAATTGATTCCTGTGAAATTGAAGATTCTAATGAAATTATAGAACTTACCATTCACTTATCGTAATAGGCGGCTGAAATTTATCCAAAATTCTTCTCGGAAAACCTTTCTCGATAAGATCAATTTCCTGGTGTTTTTTACACACTACATACGAAGTGGAAAAACAACATGTATTTGATCCGAAGTCTTCGCTCTCAGGCAAAGGGTTGGTAAAAATAGGTTGGGGCTCGACGTCCCAAAACCTATCACCAAGCGCGTTTTCTCCTCGTGGTTCATATGGTCGAGTAACAGTCCAATGCTTCAATTTTTCTGCAAAACAAGATTTCACAATTCTAGAGTTGCCAGGTATTCACTTTTCGGGAAAGTCTCGTATTTTATTGTCTTGTCCCGTGAAATGTACTAGGTTTTACTGAATAATTTTGGTAATATGATGGAGGTTTCGTGAACATAGTTAATATAAGAGATTTTGCGAACAAGAAACGGAGTCAGCTGCCAGGATTTTGAGTTCCTATGTTTATTTCTTTTTTCAAAACGGCGAGTGACAATTCTTTTCACGAAGTTGAGCGAAAGTGCAGAAAAGATATTAAGAAAACATCGAACTCTAGAACAGATACTTCCTACAAAAAGCATCGAAAATGTTTACCTTGACCACAATTATTCTGAAGGAGGTTCTTCTCGAACGGAATATTGCTCAAAATCGAATAGTTAAGGTACCAAGGATTGTTTGAGATTAACTTTTTACGCTCTACGGTGGAGAACTTCGACAGAGAATCCACATCAGAGCGAACTACCATCAGTTTCCATACTTCATTGTCATCATCAATTAAGTACTTCCATGTTTTACATACACGCCGGCACCGAACCAAGTCAACAGGATTTAGAAAACTTAATAGGCGAACTAAAATTTCCTGGGGTATAAAATACGAATTCAGCACATATCCGTTGTCAGTGAAACCCTGATCAGATTCCATATTGTACAATTCAATCTGCGAGATACACAACGCATGAATAATGTTCACGACTCAACCGTGAAAAAATTCAAAATTCCTTAAATTTTTACCTATTTTTATGGATAGAAAACCCAAGTTGTGTTTGTGTTACCAAGTTTGTTTGGAGAAGACACCACTCTCATAGTATAACACCGGCACTGCTATGCAGAGTGGAATCGACGACTCCGGTGCAACAAAAACTTCCATTTGAAGAATAATATCATCTGGGGATTTCAGAAAGATAGGATGACTAATAAGCAATGAATGAACTTGAATGAGAAAAACAAAATAATCAACAGTGACGTCAACGTCAATTGTTGGTTGCAGTCAGGTAAAAAAAGTACGTCACGGTACTTGAAAGAAGCTTCCGCGATTTAAACTGCGTAGCACTAGTTTCGCTGGTTAAAAAGACAAACCAGGAAAGTAGGAAACTCGCTAAGATCAAACTTTTCAAAAAAGCTGCGTAGTGTCATGCTGATTCTAAAATTGGTTACATTGAAGGATAGAGTTATCAGATTAGTGAGCACTAGACCTCAGTTAAATTCATACGACGAGAAAATATTCAAACAGACTCACTTCTTGGTCATGGAATGCTTAACGACGGGACGAACTCGCAACTTCTAAATAAACGAAATTCGATCGAATTAAAAGAGGTAATCGGCATCTGTAACAATAAATAAACGATTACCAATAAGAAAAATCATAAGACACACAATGTAACATAGTAGTTATAATTATTTCTCAATATAATGGGAAAATTGAACAAAAGGTTCAATATAATATCCTAATTTACAAATTATGGAACGGAATGGTCTTACGAACATTCAACACGTGAAAAAATGATATTTATTAATAATAATAATAAGAACAACCGAGATACAATTGACTTGGCTTTTGTTTTTCCATTGATAAAATACTTTACGGTGAATGAAAAAATAAAAATTCTTTCCTGTTCTTCAAGTCGAACAAATCACTCGAATAATTCCTAGATACCTCCAAACATTGAACGATAATACAAGCATTCCTTTCGGTAATTTCAACACTGGTAGAAAGAATTGAATTGTTTTCTAAAATTAAAGTGGAATGTTTCCTTACGTAAATTTCTGAGTTGTCTGTACAAGCTTTTGTTCTGAATGAATGTCGCAATAATTATGTTGGAAAAACTTGTCAGTTCATCGATAATAGAGTCTCCTAACACGAACATAATGAGTGGGCCAAGAGTGGTCAGGCTGCTTCATTCTTCATACTCCTGGAAACTCGGCACACTTTTAAATATTAATCTCCCTCCAGTTTAAATCGAGAAAATAATGATAAAAAAAGGAAAAGAACTGTCAACTTCAAAACGAATGGATTATTATCTACGTAATTGATATACTTTCATTATCTGCAATAACCGTATATTAGATGTTTCTGTTTTCTTATGCTCATTTTTGTGGTTTTACTTTTCATCGCAGCCTTCATAACGATCCACGACGAATCGAAACGTCGACTTCACGTTTAAATAAAATAAAACATGATTGTGGAACAAGAAGTTGAATCAATCGTATCATCAATAGTATTATTTTCCTCAAGTACTTTTCCAATATTTAGTATGCTACTGAAATTATGACCTAATTTAAAGTTTACTTTCGGAATCCGTATTTCATCTGCACTGAAATCTCAAACTATTTAGCTCTCCCATCTCTTTTGGGACGTGCTCATCTGAAACAGTGAATTTCGGTCGACTTTGCGAGTTCTGGAATGAGAAGAAAAATAATAAATAAGTTCAACAACTAAATAAAAAGCCATGTCAACGAAAGGCCACTAACCGGTGGTAAATTTTTCGCCTTAATTCTTCCAGTCTTCATCAACCACTGGACAGAACGAACTCTTTTAATTTTTACTTGTTCGGACTGCTGTATTGATAACATTCACAGCAGCATTAATATTTTTTCTTCTCAAGACTTCTTTGAAAAAAAAGACCAGGTTTTTCACATTTCCACTTTACCGGCACTATGATTCGCTCAAACCTGATTGATAAAAATTAAAAACACTTGAACTTTGCAACATCCCTGCTAACCAGAGCTGCAGGCTAACGTCGATTACCTACAGACCTGCAGCGTCAAGCTGCTTGTCTTCAGATTCTGCCTCGTTGGAGCACAGATAAACTTCACATTTTCAATGAAATCAAGAAAGGTCATTTCTTATTGGCACTGCAAATTTCTGGATTTTTTGGTCGGTGCTTCTGCCTTGTCTTTGCATGTTGCATGTCCTTCTCCTCTTCCGTAAATTCAATGGCCTAAATGGTCTGTTGGTAGAGTGCGAATGCGAAACGTGGTTAATAATTCATGGAACGTAATTCATTCGTAAATTCATCAATTGTTTCGCCAAACATATCTTGAAATGGGAACGATTACGTCTGTTTAACGTAAATTCGCATTAATACTATCGTGGAAGCAACCCGAAGACCAGATACACAAACATGAATATTCCGATCGCCCGCTAATTCAACTGAAACAAGAACGAAGGAACACTCGGGCTTATTGCATCATTGTACTCGAGATGTTGCAGTTCCGCTGTACAAGTAAGTTTCTCGAACGTGACTATCCAATATCTCCATCGAGAATCGAACATATTCACGACTTTCATGAATTGATTTGGGCGTCACATTGTAGTCCGCCGAGATGCGCGCCATTCTTAGAATCCTTATCATGTGATACCTCAAGAATAGTATAATGAACTATTATACGTACGAAACAGAAAACCTGCATTAGATCATTTGATCACGAGCCTTATTCATTCGAATCGAAGAGAAAGATGGAACAGTGACTGGCACGTTTTCAATCCTTCATAATAACTTTTCTTTCACATTTGGTTACCTGTTCTCAAAGATCAGAATGACATTATTTCAAGATTTTCATTCTCTTCCAATGAAAATGACGCCTTACTTCAATTGAATGAAGTGTATATTTAGCGTTACAAATGATGAACTTGTTCTGTTACAGGTAATCGGATATCATCGCCTACGAACACTCAATAAAATAGCATACAAATTACCACTATCGTCGAAATTATCCTACGTCCTGTAGAAAACTTCTATTTTCTTTTACTTCTGGCACCCAATTTTCCGATCATTTGTTTTTTTTTTGTTTCGTTTTGTTAAATTCTCCTAATCGTTGTGTTGTGTTTCAATTCGCTTATTCTTATTATTCCTCTTTTCTTATTTTTCCCCTAGTTACCAATAATTTTTACTTTCGTTTCCCAATCTAAATTTCTTTTCTCAATTTGTTTCGGAAATTCTATCTGTGAACGCTCTACCTCCCTTTGGCTTTCATACGAAATGTTACATAGAAGATGCTCGTGAAATGTTAGCACTTGCACCGTCGTACAGTTGTAGTTTACACACTCGAAGTAAGTATTTATTTCCTCCGTTATTTAATGTAAGGAAACAAAAACCGCTAAAATTGAAAATATGTATAAATTGATTCGTTCAACAACTACTCTGTTTGCGAGTTTCGCAATCTGTATTCTTTTTGGCATGCGATGTGCATAGAGTTAGATCGGAATGAAAATTATGTGTAGTTGAATAATTATTTAGAGCTGTATTTATAATGATGTTTTTCAATTAAGCATATCGCTTTTCTTTTCAGAACCGCTTTATTTGCTCGTATCGAATTTTATGAATCTTTCTGTCGCTCATGGCATGTATTCGAAGCATCCACCTTCAGTAAGTGATGGTTAATCTGCTTATGTTTGTAAACAAATTTTCTAATTTTAAAGTACCACTCTTTTGCACCCTCCCGTTATGTTACTAAGCCTTACCATCTTTCTTATTTGTTTATATTTTATTACAGTGGCTTTGAATTCGAATACAGAAAAAATTTCGCTAAGACTACTCGCTACCTTTTTACATTCTTCGTTCATGTAAGTATTTCATCGTTTATTTTGAGCAAACAGATAAACCGTGTTTTTCATAAAACTTTCTAATAATTAAGATATCTCGTTTCAATTTTCTCGCCGAAAACATGGTATTCGAACTCGAAAGTTCGTTGAAGATGTGGCGAAAAATGCGGATTTTTAATAAAAAAATCACTGTCAACCAATTGAGTTCAGTCCACAAAGGATCAAGTGAGGAAGGAAATCTTACGTTTAGGTCGCGATAGAATGTCAATGAATTGGGTAGTCCTTCATCTAACGAGATATTAGTTTCATTCCTTCCCGAAGGTGGAGATACTGAATTCCAACGTTGACAGCTCTTAAAACGTTGAATGAAAATGGACATTTTGAAATGGTGGAACATTCCTGAAAAAGTCTCGATAGTCCTCAAACTGTACATTCTCGTTGACAAACATGAAGGTACTCTAACGGTAAAATGTGAATTTTCAAACTTTTCATGACTGAATTATTGAGAAATTAGAAGAGACGACCACGATGTCCGGAATAAGAATCGAATGAAATTATTCTTTTGTTGTGAATGGTGTGGTGAAATTTGAAAAAAAAAAAATCGTTTCGGTTGCATATCAAATGTTTGAAATTGTCTACTTTCGTAGTTGATTCTCTCTAACTTCAAACACAGTTCCGTAAATTCATGAGTTTAATGTTGATCCAACACTTGATGATATTGGAGGTATTATGTCAAATGCAGATTTCTATCGTTTCATCTACCTTTTCCCGGGGCCTGCGATTTCGAAAAAATTCATAGTTTGGAAAAGACTTAGTCTCAATGGTCTCATTCTAGGTTTTGGACATTGGACTCGCGCTAATATCATACCTGTGTTTGTTCGTATTTAATATTATTTTCGACAAGATTGGAGGAACGGGATTAAATTCCTAGTTGAAATATTAATGTGAATGCTTTCGCTCATATTCTTGTAACATTTTTTGATTCTTGAAGTAAATTGAAAACTGACAAACTTATTCTGAAGAATTTTCATGGAACGAGAATCGTAGTAGAAATTGTGTAAGAATTCTATTAGGTGTAGAAAAAAAATCTAAAGTGACGTGGCACCAAAACATTGTACCTATACATTTAGATTTTAAAGAACTCTTCGAAAGTTTCGGTAAATCTGAAAATAATATTTCGGAAGATCAAATTTTGAACTTGACCGTCTAATCATCACGATTTTTTGTGTATTTTAAACAGGGGGATGTGTGTTATTACCTATGGTTTATAATTTAAATCGTGGTAATTTAGTTTTGAAAATTCGACTTTTGGTACCGTTTACATAACCTTTTGTTCTAGTTTAAATGTTTGTGCTGGAAACGAAATAGGTATAAGGATCCGAAGTTACTTCCGTGCTATTTTTTTCTAGCCTCGATATCCGATCACTAATCCGAAATATTAAAAATTCTAATTGTTGATAATCCCTTTGAAAATCATGTGGAACAAATTTTGGGGTAGCGACTCAATTGTAGAACTAGAAAATATCAAAATTGAAACGAAACGATAAGTTTTTAAGGTATTACTGATATATGTATTTTCCTTGGTCGAGAAGATCAATTAAATTGTATTTGGAAATCAAGATTAGGTCGAGTAATTTTACTATTCTAAAAAACGAGTCATTTTGACTGTCAGAAATGACAGAAACTCTCACCTGTGTAAGACGAGCCAACAGTGATTCATTACAATACTGATTACTTCTAAATCTGAACGATATTTTTCGTTTTATTTCGTCAATTTTCGTATTTCTCCTTTCACACTCAGACATTGTAACCTACACAGAAAGAGGAGTCGCGAGTTCGAACACGCAATATCATCGTAATTCATGCTTAGGCCAATTAAGATTCACTCTGTAGCTCATCATTTCTCGACAAAAAACTGAATTTCAATTTTCATTTTTTTAACATTAATATTATATCTTAGTTTTTCCTGTTTCTTGTTCATATATTTGAACCATACAGTGTTCATGGATACTGCCATTTTCTCATTTTTCTCTTACCAATTTTGACGATACAGGTGGATGCGTGTTGGGGTGTTGTTCCTCTTTTTTATTTCTTTCTTCCTTCTTGACCGTTTATCAAGAAATGTGTACGAAAAATACGGTTCATAAAACGAAGGTTCCATTTAAAATTTGTAAAACGACTTCAAATTTCCGTGTGGCAAATGCTTTTGGAATGAGCTGTCTACAATATTGAGATTTGAAAAGGCACATAAAACCCACGTGTGAACATTTAGATTCTACGAAAGACTCTTACGAAATTTGTTCTCACCAGTAATACCGATATTGGCTTTCGAAGAAAAAAAAAATACATTTTTGTCTGGCCCGAATTTCCTAGTTTGTTGTGATGTATATATTTTGCCCACCGTCATGTTGGAATATGAATATCAAAAATGATACATCTTCCGGTCTTGGAACATTAATCTCAAAGAGCATACCTAAATCTGAGTCTCGCTATTCAATGTTCATATTGTACTATAGTACATTTGTTCATACTCTTCTAACCGAGTGCAATATTATGAAACATTCAACGACTGTTGAATAACCATCTGTGTTTTCGATAAAATAAGAAAAAATTGGCGTACAAATGTGTTTATGATGATATCTTAATGAAATACGGAAGCTATGATTCGTCTCGACACGAATGTGGATTTTTGTCTTATCAATGATTGGTAGTTCTTCGATGGTGAAAGTTTCGCAACTTGTATTTGAATGAAATCAATTTGGAATTAAAGTTGAAGGAAAATTCTAGAACCCGAGGACGTAGAATATTCCAGTAGAGGTCTGTGCTTCTGTTTTAATTAGAACGTATATATGGGTACTCAACAATCGCTACGATCTGATTTTTTATCTAATGTTGATTGATTTTCATTTCATTTTTCATCATCGTCAGCTATTTCTACGATACACCATAAATGTGCGACCACGCATTGGTTAATTCAGTTCAATTAGGATAAGTGATTTTCAATTAGTACTTTTGGCTCAAAATTATCTTATCGATTTTCATGATCTACGAAGTTTCTTTTTGTAAAAATACTCGCACAACGAATTACGTTTTTGATATTGGAGCTACTCAAATATGCGATACAAACTGCTACGCTTAGACATGAGGTTTATTTTTAGGAACAGGTATCTTTTTTTAAATTTCAAAACCCGCTTCATCGAATTTCGAAGTTGATGAGTTGATTCAAAATTGCGGGGAGCGGTTTGATACGTGAGGTAACAATGGCCCAAATTACGTTATAGACCTGTTCCAAGTATTAAAAAACTTGAATCAAGGACGTACTGAAATAGAAGACCGATTTTGTATCGGTCAGCTGTGATTGGGAAAGATTTTTTTCGGACTCATCTTTTTCTCCGCTGTGGTATCACCTGTTGCTGTTGATTTAAATACTTCAATTTTTTTTCATGTATACGTATGATATAAATTTTGCATCGACGCGATTCTACGAATACTAATTTCAGTTGTAAAATTCTTCGTCGAATCAAAATTCTATACAATAGATAGCTGAGAGGCGTCCTTTCTTTCTTTCTTTCTTTTTTTTTTTTTTTAATTCAACAATTTTTAATTATGTTGTGCAACGATTTATTCTGAATTGAATTTTGATCGATTACCCATTATTCGTTACATTGAACATTTTCTTTCGAGAGCGAGATCTGACAAAAATAGAGAAGAATGTTGTGTTATGCGTACTTCATTCTTTTCTTCGGTTTTATTTACCATTTTCAGAGATTACGATTCGATTGTCGTAACGCACGGTGTAAATTCCCTGTTTACATTATTGATAACTTAGTAAATCGTTATTGTTATTACATATTTTTATAGAAAACGGAGACAAATTGATTACTTAGTGTCTTAGAAGGAATTGAAATTATAAAAACTCATCGAGTCTACAATTTTTTCTTCCCCATGTATTTGTGATATGAATTTTCTATCTACACGACTTGATTTTACGAATACAGATTTCAGTTGTAAAATTTGTCGTCGAATTAAAATTCTATACAATAAATAGCTGGGAGACGTATATTTTTTCCTTCTTTTAACACATTTTATTAGAGTATTTTAATTGTGTAGTGCAATGATTTATTCTGATATAGATTTTGATCGATTATCAATTATTCGTGCGTTGAAAGTTTCCTTTCGGAATTGAGATCTGACGAAAGTAGAAAAGAATGTTGCGTAATCATACTTCGTCCTTTCTTCGATTTTATTTACCGTTTCCAAAGATCACGATTCGATTGTCGTTATGAGATGATGTGAAAGAACGGCGTAAATTCTCTGTTTACATTATCGATAACCTAATAAATCGTTATTATCATTATTTTTATGAAAAACCGAGACAAAGTTGATTGATTAGTGTCTTAGAAGGAATTCAAAATAGAAGAATTTGAATCTTGCGAACTTTCCTTCTTCCCCTCAACATTTTTTCAATCTCGCAAGGATATTAGAAATAGGTCAATTAAAATTGACGTTGGGATGACGTTTTATTAATTATTGACGTCGTGATAAGATTAGAGAAATGACGTGTATCAGCTTTAAATCCACAATTAGATCGAGTTTGTACGATCATAGTAAAGCCGTAATCTTAGTATAAGAATTTGATCTTTGACTATGTATTCAGAGAGGTAAATTTAACGTTGTTCTGATTCTTCGTATGCTCGTGGACTCTCAGTTGGTCATTTAATTAGTTGGTTTCATCTTTTGTGTTCGTATTTCGCGTGTTTGATGATTGTATTCTCCATGCTTGGTGTCTGAATTATGTACTTGCGTGGATACTGCAGGTAATCATTGCTTCATTTTTATTCAGTTACTGTTTACAGATACTTGTGAGAAGACAATCTTACAGGATTGCTATTCGTTGTGCTTGAAGACCGGATTTTTCGGCTTCATTCGGCATTAACGAATCGTTTTTTCGAGTACATTCAGTGCTGAATTCGTTGAAAAACGAGAACAGTCCGACTGAAATTCGGTAAGAATGACAAGTTTGGCATTCATTTTGGGCTCATTCACGGACCGTACTCTGAAACATTAAAAAAGTCAATTAGAAACATTCTTACCGCCATTCGTTATGAGATTAATGTCGTGAAAATCTGTTCTCAACGAGTTCTGAGATCATTCTTCTGTCGTACTCGCTGAAAAGTCGAAGAAAAACTATCTGTAGGTGAATTTCCTGTCTAAGTGCATTAAGAATTTCTCTGGTCATCGATTGTACTAGTGTTCGCGAACAGTGGATATTCCTCGACATTTTTTCTAGAAGGTCCTTATTTTAGTACCGACGAGCAGTTCTGATGTTGGAGGTGAGTTGATGGTTTCATTGTTCTAAGCTTTACAGACATGGCCGTAGATCATTAAGTGAATAGATAATCAGAATCTGTTGTATACGGTCACAGCGTTAGTCAAGCAGGATATCGATCATGCAGTCGAACCATAAAACTGACTGACTGATGCATATAATTTTTGAACTGACTGGCTGATGGCTGAAATTTTCCCAAGTGGCTAATTGACTTGAAAACCTGAACTAAAAGTAATTCATTCAACTTACGACTGACTTACGACTTGAAACTGAAATAACCAGAAAATCTATGGAAAGAGTATTCCTGACATGGATTCAAGGTGTCATTCCAATGTGGAGGGGTGAGGTGTGGGGAAGAGGAAATATTCGCTGTTAGCAATTCCAACTTGAATAGCTAACGGCCAAGCTAATGACTAACGTGATTTCATTAGCTAGCCAATTTTGGATGAAAATTGCTCGGCTAATGGCTTCGGCTTAGCTAAGCAGCCCTGCAGCTTACAGCCGCACTGACTGAATTAAGCCATTGAACAAGAACCCCGTTGCACGAGGTCTGACGGGGGTCGGCTAATTGTTCTTCATATGTGACCTGCGATAAGAAAAGGATGTGCAATGGACTGTGTTATTTGTGATAACGCAACATGAATGTGAGTGCAAGATGCATAGATGTGAGTGAGCAGAAGTACCTATTCTGCTGAAAATATGTCCATTTGGCATTTTGCTTCCCATAAGAAATACATGCGGAGCAAAGATGACCATGATATTAATTTAATATGAGATGTCAAAATTTACAGAATAGTATATTACGTTACAGGAGCGGTAAGTATACGATTAAAGAGTGCACGTTTGCGATTGACGAGAGCGCTAGTTGTGGAACGAGGCGAAGCCGAGTGACGTAAGCGCACGAGTTGATCGTATAGGGCTTTTCCATGTCGGCGCATTGCATACGTATTCTCCTACGTGTTATCGAAATGGTAGTATTTCTAACATTGCTCTTATGGGTGTTGCTGGATTGCATACTCATTTTCATTGTGGAGTAGTTTGCCATAAGAGCAATGTTATAAATCTTACCATTTCGATAACACGTAGGAGAATACGTATGCAATGCGCCGACATGGAAAAGCCCTATACTTACCAATCCTGTAGCGTATACTATTTTAATTCTAGATGATGAGGAAAATGATCGAGACCTTTTCATTGAATTTTTGTTCATATGACAATTGTTTTGAAGAAGTGGATATTTCCAAATTCTATGAAAACAAGAAAAAATACGGCTCACTCCAAGAAAACGAGGTCGAATTATATTTCATGAAGACAAAGGAAAACAAAACCAAATTAAACTTCAAGAATACGAAGAAAAACAAGATCGAATTAAATTTCATGAAAATGAAAAAAAAACGGATTGATTTCAACAATAAACTTTTTTTTTTTTTTTTTTTTTTTTTAATTTATTTATTTAAATTTAAACATTACATTTAGTCATGAGAGTTGGGTGGGTTTTACCATGGTTTTTCCCCACCCCTCTCATGACGAGTTCGAAATACACTGTATAACTATACTTAACTCTACCTATTGAAAGAGGGTATGACTTCTGTTTTTATTTAATTTTACTTATTTTATCATCTTATCTATTTATTAATTTAATTTTATTTTATTTATTTATTTATTTTTATTTTATTTTTTATTTTATTTTATTTATTTATTTATTTTTATTTTTTTATTATTATTATTATTATTTTATTTATTTATTATTATTATTATTATTTATTTATTTTTTTTTCCTTCCTTCTCCTCTCAGTCTATTTGATTTCTTTTTTGGTTTTTAATATCTTTCTTATATATCCATCCAATTTTTGGTGGCATTCCCCGTTCTGCAGGCACTGTCCCAATTCCTGTGTAGTTATTTTAGCATCCCCCCTGATACGATCAAAATTTTTGCATTTTATAAAGGTGTGATCCGGATCATCATCAGAATTTAAAGCATTCCCTGCATTGACTATCATTTATAATATTGAAATTTTTGAGGTACGTTGCAAAATTCCCATGTCCCGTCAAATACTGTGTTAAAAAATAATTTGATTTCAATTTCTTGTTTTCAAGTCTTATCCCTATGTCTGGAATCAATTTAGCCGTTCTCCTACCTGTCTTTTCTTTTTCATATTGCTCCTGCCAATTTTTAATTGTATCTAATCTTATTGTTTTTATGCTTTCTACCATTTCTTTTTTCGTTATTTTATTTTCTTTGAATTTAATTTTTAATGTTTTTATTTTGTTAGTTTGGCTTAATTGAAAATCAATTGGGGTTATTCCAGCTATAACGTGTGAGGCTGTATGAGATACTGTTCTGTATGCTGAAATTATTCCTATTAATACTGTCCTTTGGAGTGATTTTAGTTTCTTAATTTCAGTATTCCTAAGTTTCTCAAAATAAGCAAGGGAGCCATATTCTATTATTGAGCGAAAAAGTGCATTGTACAATATTTCTCTTTTATTTGTATATGTGTCCATACCAAAAGTGTTACCATATAAAGCCCGAATTTTATTATAATATTTTCTTAATTTGTTTGTAATGTATTCTACGTGTTTATTAAAGTTTAGGTTTTGGTCGATGATTATTCCTAGATATTTCATTTCTGTATGGAATATTATTTTCTCCTGCCCCAACTTTATTTTTCCTTCCATTCTTTTTCGAAATTCGTATTTTTTATGTCTCCGAGATAGGAAAAGCATCTGTGTTTTATTCGGATTGAGTGTTAGGCCTAAGTATTCCAGTTTAAGTTTTATCATTTCTATCTTATCATTTATTAATTGAGAGTCAGTCATTTTATTTATTCCCGCTATTATCAGCAGGTCATCGGCATAGCTCAAGAGTTTGAATTTTTTTGTTTCCTTTACTGCTTCATGTACTTCAGTCATTGCAATATTAAACAATGTTGGCGATAAGGCTGAGCCTTGTGGTACTCCCGAGGATAAAGCATGTTCTAACTTTAGGTTATTATCTTTGTCAAAGAAACATATTTTTCTGTTTTCAAAGTAGCTCTGAATAATTTGTATTAATTGACTATTAATCTCCTTTTTCTCCATTGTTTCTAGTAATCTTGACCATTTGACCCAGTTGAAAGCCCCTGTAATATCAAAACTGACTAAAATTACATGTTTAAATATTTTTCTAAATTGGTCCAGCGTTTTAGTTAATTCAATCAAGGCTGTTTCTGTGGATCGCCCTTCTCTAAATCCATATTGTTGTTCATGAAAAATGCTAAGTTTTTCAATTTCTTGATTAAGATAATATTTTATTATTTTCTACAAAATATATGGTATCAAAATTGACAAGAACAAGATTAAATTAAACTTCAAGAACACGAAGAAAAACAAGATCGAATTAAATTTCACGAAAATGAAAAAAGCGAGATCGATTCCAACGATAAACTTATCAAATAAACACAAAATTGACAAGAATTGTTTTCAAGAAAAAATAACGAATGCGGTGCTACTTTTGAAGAAAAAATAACGATTACAGTGTTCAATATACGTAATTCTATCATCGTTGATAATAATTGAATGTTATTTGACAACCATTGGAATTAAAATTTCCATCATTTCGTTTATGGTTCATTTCCAAATGCTTCGAGACGTCTGTTCCCAGGTTTTGTCATGTTTGGCCAGTACTTTTAATGGAAGTCTGAACATTTCCTAACAGAACGCATTGATTGCTGACAGTAGTAGCTACGTTCTCATCTGCAGTTACAAAAATGGGAGTTTCAAGGATCGGAATTTCGACGATGGATTTGGCAAGTAACGGCTGATTATTCTCCGCAGTAGCCTGATCAGCATCAAGATTTGTAGCTAAGGGAAAAAAGAATTCGGATAGAAAAAAACACATCTATGAACCAAGGATATTATCGAAAACGGAAAATAATTACAGCAGGTTGGTTGGTTTATTGACGAGGCGATCATATCGCCTATCTTGCGCTTGTACGCCAACAATTTCTCGATATATCCCTCAGCTACCGCTGAAGATTTTCATTTACCAAGGTTTTCGACTCTCTCCATTGGAGCTCCAATATTGGCGAGAATTGTCGCCGATGTGCGGCGAAAAGCGTGTCCTGAAATATTGACAAAGGTTTTCAGTCTTGCAGTCATTTTCTTGTATTATTACAATTATGTCACTCACCAGTGTACTTATCTGCATTTGGTAATTCCAAATAGGATGCGATATCACTCGGCATTTGACTGATTTTAGTTTTGCCGATAACAGAATTACTGAAGAAACGATCCGGATGGCTATTTTCTTGAATTGATTCTTTCATGTCAATGTATTTTGCGACGATATCATAAAAGGGCGCATTGATGGTGATTGAACGCGGAACTTTTATTTTTGTTTCCGGTACGGTGACATGAAATATGTCGCTGCACTGTTTAACATCCTGCGGGTTCACCTTCGTAAGTTCTTCGCCTCTTAATGCACCGCAAATGCCAAAGATGCAAACCACTTTCAAGAAACATATACTGTATTCTGTAGAAAATTGACGAAGTAACATCTGTAGCAGAATGATTAAAGTACTCACTTTTACGGCTAACCACTTACGATCAGGTGCTCCAAAAATAAATCTGCTCATTTCATCTTCGGTGAATACAAGGTCTTCAGTCGGAATAAAGCCACCAATCTTTCGTTTTAGGAAGCTTTTGAGCTTTGCGTAAGTATCAATGCTGACATCGTTATTGACTTTCAGTGTCAATTTCAACATAGAATAATATGCTCACATAGATGAGGGTTTATTCTTACTCGCTAGTTAGGAGAAGTACGCGAGCAGAGTTCTTTCGGAGATCGAGGTTGCATTATTTATCCAATCTCCACTTCTGGAACTCGTTATACTGTCTCTCATAACGAATCTTTGATTTTGGTGGCAGAAGTTGTCCATTCACATCATCTGCTGCTTCAACAAGATTTGGCGGAGTAATATTAAGGTCATCATACTCATTTTCGTCTCCAGATTCCGGTTGCGATGGGCTCGAAGGATCAAAAATTGAATCGTCGTGAATTCTTTTCATCTTATTAATTTAATGAAAAACGCTACTCTTTATTTCATTAAAACTGATTCTGAATGAAACTGTATACTGATAACACGTGCACGTGTTCGTCGTGACATCATTGGCCTATCGCCAAATTGGAGCGGTAAGTGGCTATTTACCGCTCCTGTTTTCATTCATTACAAGTTTGCAACGATTTGCAACGTTAAAACGTCACTTACCGCCGCAAAAACAGGTGTGGTACACCTTATTTTCCGTTCATCTAGAATTAAAAGTTTATATTTCAAATTTACCAACTTCTCACTATTTGAAAAAAAAAATCTCTTGATCGTATCATTTTTTATATTCAATTGGTAGCGTAGTGATCTCTGCTTCAAATGTATTTCTTATTGGAGCAAAATGCCAAATGGACAAAATTGATCTTTTATCGATAGTTGTGACGTCACAATAACACAGTCAGACACAATCAAAAATCATCTAAAACATCCACACCTTATGCTATTATTGGACAAATTTTAATTTCCTTTCGTCATTTTGGATGGAATAACAATTCTGATCATTTCTCAGTTCAGTTTTCTTAATTCTCTTTCAATTTATTCCAACAGCAGTTTCAAACATAAACAACAGAGTGATGACAGCCGGTGGTAATAAAACTATTCTAAACCAATACGAAAAAAGTATGAACTATAGCGATGACCGACTGATATCACCCTCGATCAAGTTCTGTATTATTGTAACATGAATTAACTTACATTTTCTAAAGCCATATGTTCTTCTCATCATTTTCCTTTGACAACAGACAAACCTTATCTCACCATCTGATTCGAGCATTTTGTTTTTCTTCTTATTTCTTCTATTGTTTTTTTAATTGTCTTAACTGAATACTCACTTCCAGAAAAATATCTTCTCGCAAGTCTCCATCATTTAGGCTTTTCATTAAAAGGTCAATTATTAAGAGAAAAATGATCACATTATCAGAGATAGGAAATTATCAAGTACTTTATTCTATTCGCCAATTTAAAAAAAAAAACAAATTGTCTCTAAAATCATACCATTCTTTCAATTATAACATACAGAATGAAACAAAAAAAAAAAATAAATGAAGCAAATGAATTTAAAAAAAAAAAAAAAGTCATTTCAGTCATAATTTGATTCAAGTATTTTGTTTTTCTTCTGGTTTCTTTTGTTGTTTTCTTTAATTGTCTTAACTGAATACTCACTTCCAGAAAAATATCTTCTCGCAAGTCTCCATCATTTAGGCTTTTCATTAAAAGGTCAATTATTAAGAAAAAAATGATCACATTATCAGAGATAGGAAATTATCAAGTACTTTATTCTATTCGCCAATTTAAAAAAAAAAACAAATTGTCTCTAAAATCATACCATTCTTTCAATTATAACATACAGAATTAAACAAAAAAAAAAAAATAAATGAAGCAAATGAATTTAAAAAAAAAAAAAAAGTCATTTCAGTCATAATTATTTGATTCAAGTATTTTGTTTTTCTTCTGGTTTCTTTTGTTGTTTTCTTTAATTGTCTTAACTGAATACTCATTTCCAGAAAAATATCTTCTCGCAAGTCTCCATCATTTAGGCTTTTCATTAAAAGGTCAATTATTAAGAAAAAAATGATCACATTATCAGAGATAGGAAATTATCAAGTACTTTATTCTATTCGCCAATTTAAAAAAAAAAACAAATTGTCTCTAAAATCATACCATTCTTTCAATTATAACATACAGAATGAAACAAAAAAAAAAATAAATAAATAAAGCAAATGAATTTAAAAAAAAAAAAAAAGTCATTTCAGTCATAATTTGATTCAAGTATTTTGTTTTTCTTCTGGTTTCTTTTGTTGTTTTCTTTAATTCGGACCTAGCAACGGAGTGGCTGACACCTCGCGGCAGTTCTTAGAACTTAGGTTTCAACACACCACTACAAACATACATACGCACGATGCTGTTATCAAGGTTAGGATGAAATTCCCAATTTTGCATGAGAGTTCTGTATAATTGCTTCATAACTTTATTCAAATTCTTTCAATTCTTATGAAATATAACTCATTTGAAAGAAAATTTTCGACACCACAAACATATCCCTGAAGTTCTTCTCATACGTACAATATTTTCCGAGAAAAAAGTATCGAACGTGTTTCTTCCTAGTATTTTTGATTTTCATCCTAACGTTGATAAGGCGCGACGCTAGCGCGCAACGGGTCTGCTAGGTCCGAATTGTCTTAACTGAATACTCACTTCCAGAAAAATTTCTTCTCGCAAGTCTCCATCATTTAGGCTTTTCATTAAAAGGTCAATTATTAAGAAAAACATAATCACATTATCAGAAATCAAAAATTATCAAGTAAATTATTGTACTCGCCAATTAAAATTAATCCCAAATTGTCTAAAAAATCATACTTTTCGTTCAATTATAACATACAGAATGAAACAAAAAAAAAATAAATAAATAAATAAATAAAGCAAAATATGAATTTAAAAAAAAACAAAAAAAAGTAATTTCAGTCATAATTTGATTCAAGTATTTTGTTTTTCTTCTGGTTTCTTTTGTTGTTTTCTTTAATTGTCTTAACTGAATACTCACTTCCAGAAAAATATCTTCTCTCAAGTCTCCATCATTTAGGCTTTTCATTAAAAGGTCAATTTTTAAGAAAAAAAAATGATCACATTATCAGAGATAGGAAATTATCAAGTTCATTATTCTACTCGCCAATTAAAAAGAATCCAAATTGTCTCTAAAATCATACCATTCTTTCAATTATAACATACAGAATGAAACAAAAAAAAAATAATAATAATGAAGCAAATGAATTAAAAAAAAAAAAAGTTCTTTCAGTCATAATGTGATTCAAGTATTTTGTGTTTTTCTTCTGGTTTCTTCTATTGTTTTTCTAATTATTTTAAGTGAATTTTCACTTCCAGAAAAATATCTTCTCGCAAGTCTTCACCACTTAGGGTTTTCATCAAAAGGTCAATTATTAAGAAAAACATAATCACATTATCAGAAATCAAAAATTATCAAGTAAATTATTGTACTCGCCAATTAAAAATAATCCCAAATTGTCTATAAAATCGTACCATTCTTTCAATTATAACATATAGAATGAAACAAAAAAAAAAATAAATAAATAAATAAAGCAAATGAATTTAAAAAAAAAAAAAAGTAATTTCAGTCATAATTTGATTCAAGTATTTTGTTTTTCTTCTGGTTTCTTTTGTTGTTTTCTTTAATTGTCTTAACTGAATACTCACTTCCAGAAAAATATCTTCTCGCAAGTCTTCATCATTTAGGCATTTCATCAAAAGGTCGATTATTAAGAAAAAAAACTTGATTTGAAATGCTATTCAAATTTCTGAATGCCTTTAAAATCATTAAATGCCAGTTTTAGTTTTCTGTGAGGCAGCTATTTGGAGTATGCATCAATTGTGGGACGACAATGTTCATTGTTGAAGGAGTTGTTTCAAGCAGTTTGTAAATATTATCGATTATTTTCTTTTTATTCACATGGTCATCTTCAGCTATACAATGTTGTAATACAGCATATTCTGGACTTACAGTCATTAAAAAAAAAAAAAAAAACAGTCAACCATTGATAATTTCTTATGAATGTAGTCTTAAATAATTTAAACCATTGAAATATTATGCAAACTCGCTGTATCGAGTAGAAAACATTTACTTCTTTGAAAGAAGTAAATGTTTTCTACTCGATTAGTTTTCTTCAAACTCTTTCTGTAGCTTTCTTTTCTGAGCTTCACTCTTGTGTTTGTAATTAGAAGAGCTCGACATTGAAAAGTATGTTTAATTTATTTAATTAAAACAAAAAATCGTGAATGTATTTGGCTCGAAAATTGAAAAGAAACAATGAAGTACGACAGTCGACAAGTCTGGACAGTACGTACCACTTACGAGAATTATAAGTAAAGCAAACGCTTGGCAAACAGACTGAAGAGAAATTGAAGGTCGGGTGGTCTCCGAGTGGTCGTGCGATAAGCAGCATAAGCACTGATTACGCAGACAATACCACTGCAGATAAATAATCCGTTAGTTCTTATGCAAACTCCAAACCGGTGTTCATCGCATTTTTTTTCGTGCGCGCGGTCAAACTATCAAGAATTTTCTCGCGGGCCCCATAAACCTTCTCAGGTGGCCGGGCCCCCGGGAATCCCCGGTCAACCGGCCGGGCCAGCACGACACTGCTTCTTTTACTTCCTTGTTATTATAAATGTAGTAATGCCTCAAACAGTATCTAGGAAATTGGAATTCTCATTCTGGTAGGATGAACACTTTACTCTAAATTGTGTTCAAATGAACGTTGGATATCGTCAAAATTTTTTTGACATATTCAAACTACGATTTAAAAACGCCAATATTGGAAAGAGGGATGCTTATATCGGAAAACTAGTATGATAATAGGATTTCGTATCGAAAAATCGTCTTAGTAACGCATATTTACGTCTCAATTAGCCGTATTAATCTTATTTTAAGAAAATACTCGTAGAACTTGTTCCTGATCGTTGATTTGGATATAAGTTACGTCAATCCAACTTTATACGGCAGGAATGGATTGCCTTCACACAAGAAATAATATTGTTATTATTGACAACACTACTGAACAGCTATCCTGTTACAAAGATTCTATCACGTGATTCTAAGTTACTTTTCAACGCTGAACACGAATCCGTTGTCCGTTTTTTGCTAGTACGTCACAATTTTTAGTAATCACGATAAATATTCATGTAATCATAACAAATATTCTCGTCTACTTGCCGCGCGTTGTCGCGGAACGTAACAAACGTCTTCGATAGCGATGCTGCTATCGTCGATGTGTTTCGCGACAACGCGCGGCAAGTAAACGAGAACTTTGATCGTAATTACTAAAAATTGTGACGTGCTAGCAGAAAACGGACAATGGATTCGTGTTCAGCGTTGAAAAGTATCTAAGAATCATGTAATAGAACTTTTGTAACAGGATAGCTGTTCAGTAGTGTAATTAATTCAAATTACAATGATGTATAGAGTTTGAATATTCTTGATAACGAAGTCCATAATTCCACCGTTTATCGATGCACCAGACTCGACAGAGGAGAAGACGGGTGAGCATGAAGCAGCAGGTATTGTTGGAAAATTCCATAGTCCACTGTCAAACTGCTCTAGCAAAGATCTCAATTTTGCGCTTCACACTTTTGTAGTGAACAGTGATGAAGATGAGAGTGACGAAAGATCTGGCAGAAAACTTAGCAAAAGCAGAGAAGTTGATGGATGATATAATGTTGACATCAAAAACATTCCAACAGATTGTAATTATAATGCACGGCAAAACCTACTACAATTCTCGCAAGCAAAATAAGACTAATGACCGATATTTTCTTGTACACTTACTTTTCCTCTATTCTTCTCTGATAGCAGTCAAATACGAACCGAATTGATGGTAAGTTCTAAAACAAAACGTCATTATCTCATCATTTTCCTCCCACAAGACAAACCTTATTCACATAAAAGTTGATGATCGAGTGTTCCGTTACCATAATCGAATTCTCGTCCTTAACTACCTCAATAGAAACTTGTTTATCAATTCGGTATCACAAATGAAAGCTGATAGAAACCTGACGTTACTTTTGTCACATACGCTTATTTTTTTGGCGTACAGATTCGAATATTTCTATCTTGTTTTAATCATACATGAGATTCCGTAAACTCTCCACGACCTAATGGACTAAGTACATAGGCCTACATGACGTTTTACAACAGCCTTGACATTGTATTATGCATCACGAGACGAGTCCAAACGACTTAACGAATATCTATTCTCTTCTTTTCCGATATAGGTAATCATAAAAGAAACGAATACTCGATCATTCGAAATTGATACTGATAGGAAAATATTCTTACGTACTTACTTATCGTCTTCAATGATGGAGGACGGTCATTCTCTTCATATTACAATTTAGGAGTAAAACTAACACCGAATCTACTCACAAATTTTTTCCCATGTTTCCGTATTTTGTTTCGGTGACCTATCAACTTGGTACCCATTTCTAGATAATATTGAGTATCGTTTATCAAATATATCTCTGCAGTCGAGATGCCGTTCTTATCCAATTCTACGGCGTAAAAATTTATAAATTCTTCCGGGATCCCGTTAATATTATTAATAATACGTTCTTTTATTACACTGTGTATAAGAAATAAGAGATATGAAAATACAACTTAACAAACACAATGGAAACGCAAAATGCAATGATAACAAAGAAACAAAACTACACAGCATAGGACTCACTCGACAATGACGTCGGCGTCTTAACTCAGACAAAGAAGGAGAAAATATATGTCTATACAAGGCGGTTAAACCTTCCGATACCGCCTTGTATTAGGAAGATATTTTTTTAAATAAATGGTGTTAAAATCTTTTAAAAACAAAATTAAGACTGAAAAGCGATAATGCAAAAACAATAGACCGATTCCCCGTGACGTCACAGTGTTAATAACAGTGAGCGATGGTGAGTCAGAGTACCATAGACAAGTGATATTACACCCTTATATAGACAGGCAACTCGAGTCCATTAGACCAAATCTTATTTCATTCATTATAGTTCTTAACTATCACCACTTCATGTACACAGCGCTGGTGCATATCATGATCTCACGCATGTCTCACGGAACTGCACGCACACAGCGCTAGTGCTCGTCACGGCGTCATGGACCTGCCTGTACGCTGGTTGCTGGTTCCTTCTTTCAATAGATTTTTTTTTAGGTTCGTGCTCTTCGAGCAAAGAACCTATTGCAATCGCTTTTTTTTTTTTTCAAGATCAGCCTCATTAGAACCAGATGACGGCGTGAGTTGAAGATGAGGTGAGCAGGCTAGATTTGGTCGAACTGTGTGCCACAGATGTTGGTACAGTGATACTAAGGCTCTATAAGTATAGGTAATGACACGACGCCATGATGGGTCTATCGGTAGAGCGAGCATGTTCGATTGCGTTCCGCGTAGCTACGCGGAGCGACCAGTGTCAGATTTTGGAGTATGAAAATTATCACAAAATATTCTGGAAGTGAGGTCATCTGATAGGAAATTACAAGACAAAAGAATTTCATTCTCTTCTTTTTTCTAAAAAAATCAATAGTTTTTGAGATATCAATACACAGGCTCTTATGGCAATTCCCTGGGAAAGATCCATCATGGCGTCGTGTCATTACCTATACTTATAGAGCCTTAGTGATACCAAATATTTTCAACAGATTTATTGTTGGACATACTGTTATACAGTATGGCCTTTTGACGCAATTCGATGTTGTTGTTTTTTTACTGTTAGTTCGGCAAGTTGTTTTTGAATGAAATACTTTTCGCTTGTTTTGTGATATACGATTTTATTTATTAAAGTGGTTAAAGAATTAAAACAATAGTTTTGTTCAATCTACAGCTTCCCAAGATTCCCAAGATTTATCAAAAGTGAGAGGTGTGGCGAAAATATGATTCAGATGATAACGAATAAATTTTTATTTTGTGAACTGTATAGCCCGTTCCTATAGTAATATTTGTTTTCTTCTTTGATTGAAGATGAAACGGCCGATCGAGAAGACGAGAAAGGAGTGTACAGAAACACTTATTATTCGTAAATTCATTGTGTGCAGTTATAGTAAAGCTGATAGAATTTACGAACGAAACTATGGATATTATTTAAAAAAGAAAGAGGAACTGTGTTTGAAACGAAAACATACTTTATGAGAGAAACTGTGGAATCATTTATCGAATGGCTGGTAGTTTGAGAACGCATTATTATATTGTTTTTGGTCAGTACATAAGCAATGAGAAGCTATTGAAATTGATTTTGATCAGACAAATATAAGTGATAGTAGATGACGATTTCGAAACTTATTGGTTCGTGTATCGGTAGCTAGTGTGTATTGTGTTTCGAGTCATCCAAGTTTCAATTAGGCCTACATCATGATAAAATGAATTCTCGAAAGATAATAGTATTATTAGAATAAATATTTTTTAATAATATAGAGTTTGCGATAGGAGTATGTACGTATAAAAAGTGACGGATTGCTTTTCTTCAGCCTTCCAATCATCGTTCACAGATATTGTTTACGCATCTTTCGATTTGCGATGCAATATATCGATTCATAAGTGGATTGTTTTACGAAGTTTTACAATAATATTCCCTATTCATTCTAGAGAAAAGTAGTTTTTGCGTGAGGAAGTAGAGGGTCGTATTGCGTTTTATTCACAATTAATGTCTAGTTACTAGGCACGAACCTCTTCCAGCCTGGTACAGGGTGCTTGTTTCTAATTCTTATGAAAAATGAAAATAGCTGAGGGATTATTATTTCTCTTCTGAAAAATCTCATATTTCACCCAATTAAGTGTCAATATTTGGGACGATGCGTTGCTACATGAGCTATTTCAATTTTCAACAATTAGTTTGTATACTTTGATGATGCATACCTTTCAGCGCAACGCGTCCCACTTTTTTCTATTTTTTGAATAGTGTGAAAGAATATACTGGCGAACTCCTGGAATCATAATAATTAAAAGTAAATTTTAAAACGATTAAAAGATAATTTTATTTTAATTGTTTTTGTTTTTCTATTGCACTCTTATTTTTTCTAAATGTTTCATGACGTCTTAGAGCTAATTGCTTAATTTTATCATTTTCATTACATTTACGTAAATCTTTGCCCATCAAAATCTTATTAATATTTTTAATCCAAGTGACAATATAAAATTCTGTAAACATATTCAAGTAAATATTAAATAAATCATGGTGTTCACAAGTAAAATTAGTGTTAGGAATTAATTTTTTAATTATAAAGATCAGTTTTGATTTGATATCATTTTCGGTACATAGGTTTGGTAAATATTCTTGAATAATTGACGCGCATTTAGAAAATAGATTTATAAACCAGGTATTTGGTCTTAACAACGCCTTAGGACTATAGGCTCGACTTTCGATATAGTCGTGAACATTAGTTGTAATTCGAGTTATTAATTCTACACGACAAGTTTTACAAACCCCAATCGCTTTCAGCACCTTCTTTGCTAAAAATCCGGCTAAATGGGCATGTAATTGGATGACGAGTTTGGTATGAGAAGGAAAAATGAAATTTTTATTTACGGCAATACTAAATGATGGCTCAACAACGATCTCTTCCTTCTCCACGTCTTCCTTCGGAATGTTTAAAAATTCTTGCAGCGAATTTAAGGCGCCTTCACTTTCATCTTCTTCACAATTTGAACCAACCGAATGCGGTGAAATGAAGTTGTTTACCAGCAGAGTTTTTAAAGCCGACTTGAAATGGGAACAAGTTGGGTTTATGTTCCGGCCGCCTTGATTCCGAATAGAACCAAATGAATTTTCCAGCGGATCCTGGTTTGCTGACCTGGCGGAAAAGAATTTGAACCCTGCACGGTGTAGAACCTTCCATAAATCTTGCATTCCTGATAAATGAAATGATTGTATTAGCCTCCTGATGAATTCAATTTCTCAGTTTTCATGCATATTTAGCAAAAGATATTGAACAAAATGAGATACATTTTTTTTTCCCTTTTTGTGCATTCAAATGCGTGTTATAAGTCGCACACTTATATTTCCCATGAATGTAACGTAATTGTGGCGTCATTAACTTACCTTCTATCGTTCGAATCCAATTTTTAATGCTGGGAGAAACATATTCACTTATGTCCTCCTGAACGAAAGAAATTGAGCGGAGTACCTGTAAACTTTCTTGCCAGAATTTCTGATGAGCAGAATTCTTGTGAATTGCGCAACGTAATTCTTTACCGTTCTCCTGTTTTATCGTGGAACCATTCACGCTGTCAAAAAGTTTGTCGAAGTGGCAGTTCCTTTAGCTAGCGGTGACATGCATTTACCTAAAAAAAAATGAAATGAAACTTAAATATAAATTCATTACCTAGCTTGAAGGCTATTAAAAGGAGGAGGGCTTACCGTGATTGGCTAAGAAGTGCATCGTAGCTGAAACTCGTTGAGAGAAAACCTGGGCAGCGTGGGAAACCTTCATCTTTCTAATCTTGGCTGGATACACGTGCTGATCCGTGAGCTTGTGTAACATCTTGAAATCAGCGTCACCAGAATCATTTTCATATAATGTAATGATATCATCCCACCAAGCATGAAGCTTCTCTCCTTTCCATAGAAATTTTGCTACTTTTTTTATCAATTGGTTTCGAACACCTTTTAAAAGATGGGGCGGGTCAAAAAGGATTATAATTTCTTCTTCATCAACACGGAATCTCCCCGACTTTATCTCTTTATGTTCCCGAATACTGGTACGTCGATATTCATCTTCTAAATATTTCAGTGCACGAATATTTACAGAAGATTGATCGCAAACAGTTGCTACCACCGTCAAACCGTTGGCTTTTGCAGTTCTTATGATGTCCCTGATAGCTGTAGCAAGAGAAGTACTATTGATACTATGTTCGACAAAGTAATAGCCCACAGGCTGTTTCCATTTGCGCCGAATTCCTCTTAACATAAAAACACAAGCGTGATCGGCAAAAGCTTTCTTCTTTGTCCCGGTGTCTTCAAAACCTTCGATCGTATCCTCTTTTTTGTTGTAAGAAAGAGCTGGCTGTAAATTAATTTCGTCAAAAAGAAGGACGCAATATCTATCCAGAGGATTCATTTTCTCAATGGATGGTCTCATCGCAGCCATTATATTTTTATTAAGGCCAACTTTGAATGGCAAACGGTTCAATAAGGTCAGAAGAACTTTCTTCGATGGCAATACAAATAACTTCTCTAATAACTTGTACGATCGTGGACCATGTTTCATTATCAATAGTGACAATAACTTATCTTGCAGAGTGTAACGACGACCTCTTCTTTTTTTCCTTTGCTGCAGCTGCATAAGTAAAAATTTACGTGTTGCACTGTTCACATTAGAGAGGATGTGATCATTTGTTTTCAAACATTTTTCAGCCAATCTCAATTTACTTGCCAATTTCATTCGTTCTTTTTCAATTTTTCTTCCTAAAAATGTGATTTTTTTCGCTACAGTGTAAAACTTCCGAGCTTTTGGCGTTAATTGTTTTACGCGAGTGACTTTTACAGCATCCAGGAGTCGCGTCTTCTTATTCAGGTCTAACGAGAAAATATAATAAAAAGAATTAATCGAAAAAAGTACAAAGTCTACACAAGAAAAGTTGTAACATTGAAAATTCACCTGAGGGTTCGGATTTCGAACATTTACATCTGATGCAGGTTTTGGTGCAAGAAGATCTTTGCCGCGTGGAGCAGTATATTTACGGATATTATCGAACAAATAAGTTCGTCGATCAGAAGAGAGACCCTTTGGAATTATCTCATTGAGACCCAGTAAATCGTAGAATGCTTCAACGTCACTATCTGTAGGAAATAAGAATTCCTCATCTTCAAGACTATTTTGGATTTTAACAAACCCTGGAAATTCAGCGCTAAACGTGAAATGCGAAAACGATGTGATATTCGGCACCTTCTTTGCGCGATGCTGTTCGAAAAATGTTTTCCAATCAAAAACTTTTATCTTAACTTCACCCTGTTCAGTTCCAACCAGAATTGCGAAATTAAGGTTTGATTTCGGCGTAGAATCTACAAATATCTGAATGACGTCGTTCAGAGAATGCGCCTCGCAATATTTAAATACTTTTTTAAATAAACCGAACGCGGCATCGCATGAGAATTTCGTGTGTCCAACAGGAAGGAAGTTAAATCTGAAATAGACATGAAAATCCCAATCAATTTTTCCAAAACGCGATCATTTCAATGCAAATGTGGTACTCACGTAATTGACGAAAATCGACCTGTCATGATGAGCATTGCAAGGAAGGCGATCATTATATTATTTTTATTCTGAGATACACAATTGTCTGCGTGTATGTGTGACTCAGGGTTTCCTTCAGTGAAATTGTTGAGAAAATGATGCAAATAGCTCACAACACCATTGGCTCCTTTAGATACCTGGCATGCTTCTGGGACTAAGAAATTACATTGGCGCTTCGTCGTGTCATTCATTACGCCGAATATGCCGACCTTATAATTATGGTACCAAAAAGTAGATGGGGCCAACTTGTTGCGCGTCAAATGGGATATGTATTTGTTGAGCAAAATCGAATGACAGATGTATTTTTCCGGATGACGAATTTTCGCTACCAAGCCGTGCAAGGAACGCCTCGCGTGTTTCTTTAATCGTTTGGAAATACATGGCACGTTCTTCTTCTACGACCTGTAAATGCTGTTGAATTTCACTGTGAACACGAGAAAGTACAAAAAGAAATTAAGAAACGCAGTAATGATAATCTTGAAGTTCCTAGTGCAATAAATATCTACCTAAGAAAAACCTTCTTTTCGGTTTCCGTTTTTCCCGCGAAGTTGGATTGGGATGTGAAATATTTATGGCAAAACGCACGTAGATCCAAACGAGGTCGGAGAATAATGATATCATTGGCACATTCACGCCAAATTTGATTGAACACAGCTGAACTGACCGGTACTGATTCACACAACTGACAGGTATCAACATAATGATTATAAATTTTCTTTTTTGTTGTACCAGTCGGTAATAATTTGACTATGCGGTAAGTATTCGCGAGTCGGCCGGGCATAAATAAAGCGTATTATTCAGCATAGTTACGTAAAAATTGAAGCACTCTAGCAGAATCAGCGAAAACAGTAGCATTATGTGGAGTTCCATGACAATTTCCATGTTGTTTTTCAATAGCACCTTCAACCAATCTCTCGAACCGATCTTTTTTTATACCATGAAGAAAAAGAAACATCGGACGACATATTAGGACCCCCTTCATCATGAATGCAACAGACGGTCGCTTCCGAGGAGTACTGACTGGTGCTCTCGCATGCGTTCTCATTGTTTCATCACTGCGGACCATTGACTGCAATCTGAACAGAAGCAGTGTATCCAGCTTGTTGACACCCGATTCTCGATAGTCAAATTCAGCACACTCCATTCCACTTCGCTCCACCTCTTCAATCGTGAATTTCGAGGTGCACTTCTTCACGCAACATTCCCGAGAGCGAAATTGTTTCACTTCTGTTAATTCATCTTCTGCAGTGCGCATATGGCTCGGTTCCTATGATAACAAAGCAAGATTGAACACATGAGGATAAAGAGTGAAAATGAGAGCACTATAAGGAAGAAAACTGATGTACTTATGTAAGTATTCACCCTTATTGGTACGATTTCACTATTTTCGTCATTCTTCATCATTAGAACAAGCAGAAGAACAACTCGACGGATCACTTTTGTACAATTTCAGAATCGGATATTCTTCGGTTAGTTCCTGGATTTCCTCGATCAAATGGTCATATTCCATAGTAATAATATCATATCCGTATCATCGAGAAAATTCGAAACGAAGAACGAAAAACGTGTTTAATACCCTAATAAGGAACAGAACTTAGAACTTCCAGTTCCAATGCACAGCGAACGCTATCAACTGACGCTATCTCGAGACGCCATCTTGCCTTTTCACCATAAGCCGGGTTTTATCAAAGTGCCGATTTTATTAGTTAAATCCGCTTTTCACTGAGTAAGAAGTTGATTTTCGACAAAATTAGCATTGCATATTGAAGTAGTAGTGTAAACGATGCTTTATCGGCAAAGAAACAAAAAAATGAATTTTTTTCTCATTTTTACGTTTCACGCGATATCTCGTTTCACGCGATATCTCGGTTTCTACTTTTTCACCATAAGCCGGGTTTTTGCAAAACGCATCACATTTATGTCGCTTTACTCGCTCAGTCGTGTTTTGCATATTGACGTACAGGTTATGTAACTTTTTAAACCTAAAAAACTGTTTTTTTTTTTTTTTTTTTTTTGAAAGATTTTATAATACAATTGGCATTTTATTGTTGCCGACACATTGAACCAAATGGACCAGATCTGGCAGCACTGCATTAAAGTTTTTTTTTTGCTGACTTTCTACCATCGCTTTCTACCACAGAAACCATGAGCCTTTTCCAAATGGAGAAATAGTCATTTCTCCTGATTCTTCGAAATTTTCATGGTATCGAGTATCGACTCGATACCATCAATGACAATTGATCTCATCGATACAGAAAAGTATCGATAGTATCGATTTTTGTATCGATATTTGTCACCATTAAATGACTTCGTGCGCGATTCAAAGAGTAGTTTTAATGCTGTATCTGTTTGCATCGTGTCTGTAAATTGACGGCTCATTTTTCGTCTTTTGTGCTAATATTCCATTAATCGTGTCTAAATTACCAACGGATGTGATCACGATCTTGAGGTAACCATTGCTTTATATTTTATTCAGTTATTCTTTCTCGCTTTCTTTCTTCATTTCGTAATGGCGCTAAGAGTCCTCTTTCGCTTATTAACATGCGTGAAGAAAAGTGTGAAAAAAACATCTTACCGTCATTCCGTATGCCAACAATGTCGAGAATATCTGTTTTCGACAAGTTTTGCGTTCATTCTTTCGTCGTTTTCGTTGAAAAGTCGAAGAAAAGATATCTGAAGATGAATTTCCTGTTCACGTGTTGCATTTTTACTAAAAGGTCCTTGCAGTTCTGATGTTGAATATGAGTTCAGAAGATGATTTGATAATTTCATTATTCTAATCTTGGCACAGCGTTAGTTAAGCATGATATATCGATCAAGCAATATTCAATACCAAACTCACGAAGCGAGGGTGTCAAGTTTGAGTCAATTTGAACCATAAAACTAGCTGACTAGCTGACTGAAATTTTCCGGCGCGACTGACTGACTTGGAAACCTGAACTAATTTAATTGAATGATTCTATATCCTTCGAATAAGTAATTCGCAATTTTTTGGTACAATGATCGATGATCGTGAAAACAGCATCGAAACACGATGTTCCGTAAGATCGTCAATTACACTACACAACAAAAAAAAATTGAAAACCACATGAACGAAATAATATGATTCTAAAAGTATTTTCGACGCTGATCACGATGCCGTTGCCCGTTTTTCAAAATTTGGCCCAGTTTTCGAGAAATGATCAAATCTAATTCCCGCGATTCGTTGCGGCGCGCAGTATATGTTCCCGTTCTCGCGAAATTCGATAGCTGGGTAACATAGGCCGCGCGTCGCAATGAATCGCGGTAATTTGATTTGATCATTTCTCGAAAACCGAGCCAAAACTTGAAAAACGGACAACGGCATCGTGATCAGCGTCGAAAATACTTCTAGAATCGTATTATTTCGTTCATGTGCAGGTTTTCAATTTTTTTTTTTTGTTGTGTAGTGTAATTCGTTTTATTCATCAAGCGCAACTACATCACACTCGCAGCAATGAGACAGACAAAGATAGTATTACGTTATTATGCTCCCTCTCACTCTAACAGGTCGGCCTGCTTTCGTCACCGTAGTGCTCATTCCAGTTGTTCACTATTGGTCGTTTCAAAATTGATAACACATTTTTGTTTACTTTCGTTTTGGTAGGAGATATTACATGTAAAACACCTCTATTTTGAAAAATTCAAGGTGACCATTTCTAAAAGAACATTTCAACGGCTACAACTTTTGTTCTTGGCAATTTTTCATGAAACTCTTTCATTTTTGAGCAAAACTTGAAAACCACTTATTCCCCATATGCAAGTATAGAAAACCAGAGTATTGCAGCCGAAAAATTCGGCTTCGGCTTACGGCTGCAGCTGACGACCTTCAAAAATTTGGATTCGGCTTACGGCTTATGGCTGATCAGAAAAATTCGGCTGGCTTTCGGCTGACTTATGGCTGGCTGATCACTGATTTTTTGGCGGGATTTCAGCTGATTTTCGGCTGATTTTTGGCTGGCTGATGATTTTGTTGTCGGTTTGTTGCAACCAGGGAATGAAAAACGTAACAAAAATATGAATCTGTGTTCTGTGGATTGAGTGACAAACTGACAAACGAGGCAGAAAGCCGAAAACATGGTAAGCCAGACTGCTTCGGAGGGAAGCGTGTAAGTTTGAGGTTTGAGCATCAAAATTTTCGAGATCAATTCATTGAATTCAATTCACATATGAAAAAATGAGTTTGGAATTGGAAGTGGCACAAGTTATTCTTTCTCCCGATCAATATGATTTTAATCTGGTTGTTGATTCTTTATGACGACCCATTTTGAAAATCACCGGGGCCCGGGAATACACACAACACAAGCACGCAACAGACGAGAGGATGTGGAAGTACTAATCGAAAGTCTCCTCGTGCCTTATCAATTCGTTTCGTTCGCCGTATGTCATACTCGGAGTAAGAGGCGAGTAAGAGTGATGCCGCAGGACTTTGAAATATTTTTGTACTTCTTGGACTTGGAAATATTTTCAACTGTTGGACTTGGAATTATTTTCCAATGGGGGGAGGGGGGAGTTTGAAGTATTTTCATAAATGGACTTGTAAAATTTTTCAAGTGTTGGACTTGGAATTATTTTCCAATTGTTGGACTTTAAAATATTTTCATACTTCTTGTTTCTAAGTCCAAGAATTGAAAATGAAAAATTTCACACATATATGAAAATATTTCAAAGTCCCACAATTTGAAAATAATTTCAAGTTCGACAGTTGAAAATAATTCTAAGTCCCATAATTTGAAAATATTTCAAAATCCAACAATTGGAAAATGATTCCAAGTCCAGCAGTTGAAAATATTTCAAAGTCCCATAATTTGAAAATAATTCCAAGTCCCACAGTTGAAAATATTTCAAAGTCCAACAATTGGAAAATAATTCCAAGTCCACAGTTGAAAATATTTCCAAGTCCAAGAATTCAAAATGAAAAATTTCAAGTCCTAGAAGTACGAAAATATTTGAAAGTCCCGCGGCATCACTCTTACTAACCTCTTACTCCAAGTATGGCATACGGCAAACGAAATGAATTGATAAGGCACGAGGAGACTTTCGATTAATACTTCGCACACCCTCTCGTCGCAACAGAGTGCAGACAATATGTCAAAAACACGATTAATATTTAATAGTATTAGTTATAACAGGCAGACTCTGATAACAGGGATCACCAGTTCAGATCGATACTGCTAGCCTGCTATACAGATTACAGCCTACAAGATCGAGAACTGCGTGTCACACGTCATGTCATTTCGCGCGTATGACAAATAAGCCGAAAATCAGCCGAAAAAATTCGGCTGAATTTGGCTTTCGGCTTCCAAGAGTAAGCATAAAGCTGGCTTTCGGCTTTCGGCTTAATGGCCGGGAATTTGGCTGAATTCGGCTTTTGGCTTTCGGCTGGCTGCAATACTCTGTAGAAAACTTCCTACCAAAACGAAAGTAAACAAAAATGTGTTATCAATTTTGAAACGATCAATACTTTGATGCTTTCTACCACAGAAACCATGAGCCTTTTCCAAATGGAGAAAGAGTCATTTCTCCTGATTCTTCGAAATTTCCATGGTATCGAGTCGATACTCGATACCATCAATGAGAATCGATCCCATTGATACACAAAAGTATCGATAGTATCGATTTTTGTATCGATATTTGTCACCACTATAAATGACTTCGTGCGCGATTCAAAGGGTAGTTTTAATGCTGTATTTGTTTGCATCGTGTCTGTAAATTGACGGCTCATTTTTCGTCTTTTGTGCTAATATTCCGCGTTTAATGTTCGTTAGTATTTCCAATTAATCGTGTCTAAATTACCAACGGATGTAATCACGATCTTAAGGTAACTATTGCTTTATATTTTATTCAGTTATTCTTTCTCGCTTTCTTTCTTCATTTCGTAATGGCGGCTAAAGAGTCCTCTTTCGCCTATTAACATGCGTGAAGAAAAGTGTGAAAAAACCATCTTACTGTCATTCGATATGCCAACAATGTCGAGAATATCTGTTTTCAACAAGTTTTGCGATCATTCTTTCGTCGTTTTCGTTGAAAAGTCGAAGAAAAGATATCTGATGATGAATTTCCTGTTCACGTGTTGCATTTTTACTAAAAGGTCCTTGCAGTTCTGATGTTGAATATGAGTTCAGAAGATGATTTGATGGTTTCATTATTCTAATCTTGGCACAGCGTTAGTTAAGCATGATATATCGATCAAGCAATATTCAATACCAAACTCACGAAGCGAGGGTGTCAAGTTTGAGTCAATTTGAACCATAAAACTAGCTGACTAGCTGACTGAAATTTTCCGGCGCGACTGACTGACTTGGAAACCTGAACTAATTTAATTGAATGATTCTATATCCTTCGAATAAGGAATTCGCAATTTTTTGGAACAATGATCGATGATCGTGAAAACAGCATCGAAACACGATGTTCCGTAAGATCGTCAATTACACTACACAAAAAAAAAAAATTGAAAACCACATGAACGAAATAATATGATTCTAGAAGTATTTTCGACGCTGATCACGATGCCGTTGCCCGTTTTTCAAAATTTGGCCCAGTTTTCGAGAAATGATCAAATCTAATTCCCGCGATTCGTTGCGGCGCGCAGTATACGTATGTTCCCGTTCTCGCGAAATTCGATAGCTGGGTAACATAGGCCGCGCGTCGCAATGAATCGCGGTAATTTGATTTGATCATTTCTCGAAAACCTAGCCAAAACTTGAAAAACGGACAACGGCATCGTGATCAGCGTCGAAAATACTTCTAGAATCGTATTATTTCGTTCATGTGCAGGTTTTCAATTTTTTTTTTTTGTTGTGTAGTGTTATTCGTTCGAAGAATACCAAATCTTTCTTAACTTGATGAAGACAAATTCAAGCTAGATTTTCATGTACAACTTTATCGAATTGTCATCCGTTTTCAATGTGATGTAATGTTCTGAAAATATGACGATTTTTCATATTTTACGTAATTACGCAAAAACGTGACGTGGTAGCGAAAAACGAATATGAATTCAGCGTAAATCTGAATTTATAGAACCAAGTCTTGTTTTAATTTTACTTTGAATGTAGACTGAAATTTTGGTTTTCATGATACTGTACTTGAGTCTCAAGTTTTCTGATTAAGAAAATCAAACGAACTCAGGGAATTTCTTACTTGGTTAATTTTATTTATTTTTCATCTCAATACAACGCGTTTTCAAACGCTCTTTTCATGGTTTTTTTTTTTCTTTTTTATCTTCCTAATCACAAGAAAACTAGATTTATAGAACTCAGATCTTGTTCTAATTTTAGTTCGGGTGTAAACTGAAATTTTAGGGCTTTTTATACTGGAAAGAAAAATCAAACGAATTACTTAGGCAGTTTCTCATTTCATCCATTTTATTTTGAATCTTAAAACCTGCTTTTTCATGTTTTTTTTTTCCATTATCTTTTCTATGATCTCGAAAATTATTTCATAGAACTCGGAAGGTTTTCAGCAGTCACGACGATGAATAACTTCTGTTCTTCTAACTGCTGAATACTTCTTAAATCCGGGACCTCGAATCGAAGATAAAGCTTTTCATATGTTACTTCGATATTCATGAAGTTTCTCACTTCGTCGACTTCATTTCAAAACTCAATACAACGCTTATGTTTTTTTGTTTTTTTTTTTTTCATTATCTTTTCTATAATCTCAAGACATCGAATTTATAGAACTTGGATCGTTTTCAATGGTCACGAGAATTAATAATTTCAGCTTTTCTAGCTGCTGAATACTTATTAAATTCGGAAACTTGAGTGAAAGACGAAGCTTTTCATTGGTTAATTAATTGATAAATGATTTTGTATCTTGCTAATTTTTCAAACTTTTCGGAAGATAATTTGATTGAACGTTATTAGTTCTGTTAAATTTGCCAATTTTGTTTCCAATACTACGAATGTTATTGAGGAATTGCGATTTTTGATATCAATCGAGTATTAAAATTCAATTCGAGTGATCAATATGAGTATCTTGAACTTGTTGGTCCACTGAGCTACACACTATTGTCTGAGAACGTGTCCCACGTATTTTTTCGAGTACAATCAAAACAATTCAATCATCGACTTACTACAAGTTATAAAATTTTTGAAAATTCCAGACTCTTCCGATGCTCTCGTGCTCTTTCACACTTCGTATTTTTAGTATTTTGGATGTCGTAATTTTTGATGTTCTACTTAGCTCTGTAGCGGCTTCCAGGTTGAAAACCATAGCTTATTTATCCGAATGAACGTAAAGATTTTCGCAAAACATCATCTCTGACGATTTGTAGATGATTATTGTAATATTTCAAAGTTCGTTTATTTTAGCCAACAAGCTTGTAAATATTTCCGAAAAAATCGTCGATACGCAGGTATTTTGATCGAAGGAAATATCGATTCTCAGTTTTTATTTTGCCTTCTTGTTCCCAGTACCGCATGTGGATGACTTGAAAAAAGTTCAGATTATTGTGGAATAACACCATGTTTAACATTTCGATAAGATAATGATTACTGATTTTGAATTTCATAATACCAGGATATTATTATATTTATGGTTCTCTCAATGTTCGAATGATATGATTATTGTTTTGTCCTTTTGACCTTACGACAAATCATCGTATCTTTCTTGAGAGACGTAAAATTTCTCGATCTAGAACTCCACTGTACCCAGTTCAATCATTTTTGATTTCTTGATGTACGTTAAGTGAGAAAAATCTGAAGGTGAAGCGAACAAATCAAAAATTTTTCATTATTTATAAGGTAGCTTTACGCTGAGAATCGAAGGCTGGTGGTAGTTTCTTCATGATGCCTCCTCTGATTTCGTTATTTCGATCTCCTACATTCATTCATTAGGAATCAACTCAAGTTGTAATAGTTCGCTTCTTATCTATTTCAAATCAATTGAGAACCGACGTGACGAAAAGTGGCCCGATCAATACCACTTCTTCTCATACGTATTAGCATGATTGAATGAGATCACTTGACATGAGTAGGAAATGAATTGACGTGCGATACTCGTAATTTAATAAATTGAAGGGTATTATCAGATGGTCTAGAGAGATTAGAAATACAATACCTCTTCTTCTCGTAGTAGCAGGATTGAATGAAATCTCTCGACATGAATTGGTGTATGATATTTTAATTTAATCAATCGTGAGGAAATTGCGCTAAAGTTCGAATTTTACAAAGAAAGAAAAAAAAAAAAAATTAAAATACGACTTTCCCGAAATAAAGTAGAACGACGATTTCGAAAAACCTGTTTTATGGGACAAATTGGGTTTCGATATTGAGAATCGAATGTCTTCCTCCTGTTAAGTACAGGTCAATATTCGAAATTTTTCTCACTCCAATTCAATTATGTGGGTTTGCCCTGTATGTATGGCTCGATATTCGAGATTTTTCCAAATCCGACTCTTTTTATGGTTGACATATTTCCAAATCCCCTCTTCATCTATTTTTGTAGAGAGAAGTTGCGAACTCGCATATCCATTGAACTTTGGTTCTGTAGTCGTCGCGGCGCCGGAATTTTTTTCTATCCCTTTAGTTTGTGTGGAAGTTGGTCTTTATGTGATGAATTTAGATTTAGAAAATCAGAGAGATGAAAGGTAGTAGGTATATGGTTTGAAAGCGGGGTTATCCGTACTACAGGGTGTCTACTGGCAAGTGAAACAACCAAAAGCAAGTAAATAGCAATTATTTACTTGGGGGGGCATCCGAGCATGTAAATAGCATCCTTTTGCACTAAGAGCAACCAAAAAACGGAAAAACGGGGGAAAAACCTCAGTACTGCATATATATCAATAGAATTGTGAAGCGTTCTGGAGAAATTGAGCAATTGGGCACTGTCTGATCATTATTAAAATCTATAGTTCTGACTTCTGAGTTCAACTCAAGAGAAAGTTTTTGTCATACTTGTAGATTAATAATTTCCTATACCTACCTTTCTAATTTTGTTCTTTTATAATAATAATTTTGGTGATTGGAGAGGTCGTCTTTCTTATCTATTGATATACAGTCTTGAATAAAAACTAAAAAAATCATCTTACGATTTGTCTGGGAGCTGCCCCTTTGTCAAGGCGCGCAACATCAAGGGTTTTCGCCGGACAATTGAGGATTTTTTTGTGGTAAGCCAGTAGCAAGTAAATGGCATCCTTTTTCATGTCATTTTTCTAGTGGACACCCTGGTACAAAAGTTTCTTGGAGATGCGAAAATGTCAACCCGAACAGCTATAGTATGCTCAAATCGTAAACTGGAATTCACACAGATCACGTTGCGGCAAGTTTTTGTCGACTATAATTTGAGTAGCTTGAGTCTTTTTCTCCCGCCGCTTTTTTTGAGGAAGGGAAAGGGGATTTGTTAGCCGAAATACTCGTAGAGAAGAAAGAAGGTCCTATTATATGTGAGTGAGAATCAGTGTGCGAAGACGATATATTTCGAGTGCTATAAGCTGACCAAGAATCAGCCAATTCTCGGTGTATAACAGTAAGCAACTTTCTAACCAGAAGCATCGTTTCGTACCTCACTTTTTGGTGCACAAACACCGTCCAAAACCTTGGGTCATTGCCTACAGCTTGTGCTGAAGCCACTGAGCGGAATGACATACACGATACCCTTCCATAAAATTTACATTGGAAGTCGTAGGACCTTCTACAATACCTAGTCTTGACGATATCCGAAAGAGGAGGTGATGTCCTTGAGTTTGGGTTCTAAAAAGAAGATACTTCTACCAATATTGTAGTCCACAGGTCGTTATTTTGTCATGTTGCCCACAAGATTGTTACGTTTAATAGCTGAGTCCACCGACTAACCCATATCCCGTTGATTCAGTCCGTTTTCCATGTGGAACTGGTAACTGTTAAACTTTTGGCCAGAAGGAATGAGGTCAATTTGAACATCGATCGAATGGTTCGTACGAAAATTACGACGAATTATCTAGATTTCACCACCTTCCTCCCTCGCAACATGAATCGTTACAGTAAGGAGCGGGGATCAGACTCCAGTTTCTGGATAATTTTTCCCTTTAGCTGGGCCGCGTTTTTCGTCTCTTTGACTTCCGTCTAGCGTTTTACAATCCGGTTACTGTAAAGGAATTATTCGTTGAGTTACATGATGCTGTTCCATCGGTTGAGAAGAGTAGAGTATAGAGTGGCATGTAAGGACTGCAGTGACGTTTATAAGTATATGGGTGACTAGTCGCCAACTTGACATTCGAATGGCTGTGCATAAGAACACCTGGGGAAAAGGAAATATAGTAGAATCACTGAATCAGCATGTGCGTATCTTGTAATCACCAAAGGGGTTGGGGATCACTGGGGTCGGAAGTCCTCTTTGGCAGGAAAAAATCGTTCTTCAGACGCATAGCGCTAGAGCATACCGAAATCATTCACCATCGGATTAGCGACAATGGTATTGTGCTAAACAAGTATTCCTGATGAAGGGTTGATTGAAGTTTATCAGTTTTTGAGAATGATTTACGTTTGGATGACTCATTTATTCAGTCGTGATTTCTCTGAATATTCTCGTTTTCGGTCGTTGTTGGGTCAGTTGCTTTCATGTTTTGCTAGATGATGGTTTTTGAACCGAAAGCGCTCTCAATTTTGCTTAATAATTTTCTCTGCGGTATTTGCAACTCAAGTTGGAATATCTTCCAACATTCATTCTGATGATGTTCTAAGAAACATCAACTTTGGTTTTTAACTCACTCAACAATTCTTCGAGTTCATCGAGGGCTTGTAAGTGAGTCGTATCTGCGTCGTTTAATCCGTCTTGGATACAGGTTAACTGCGAATGGGTGTAATTTTTGAAGGCTTGCTCTTCCTCAGTGTTTGGATTCCCGCGGAGAAGCTGTTTCGAATTGAAGCTACGCTCACCGACTGCATCTTGCATACAAGTATTGTCTTTTTTCGAGTTCTGTATTTAGCATTATTTGTTATTCTTCGCGGGAACCTTTTACAACATTACTTTTTTCAAAATAAAATTATCGGGTCGCTTCGGACCTCCCGGAACCGTCGGCTTCGCGCAACAGCGGAAAAATTAAAACCTTTTCACGCTTTCAAAAAAAGAACGCGAATTCTCATATTCTACCCGCGCTTCATGCTGTCTTAGATTGCCTTTACCCTATATAGCCGTACTCTCAATTCACCTTTTCCATTATAGTTGCAACAGATTTCTTTCTCTTTCGATGTGGAATCTTAACATGAACCAGTCTTGCGTGATATTCTAAAAACACGCATAATTCCAGGCTACTGTGCAGTGCAAAGCTGGGAGATGGTGTTTCCTGTTTTTCTTTATCCTTCAAAATTATTTCTTCGTCATAAGCTTAGCTTTTGAGTTGAGTCTGTGAGTCAGAATATTCTTCGGATACGGACATCAATATCATTCTCCCAAGAAGAATCACGATTATTCGGAACGTCGCGTCCGTCGAGGGCGCTACCGTCGCAAAGGAATTGCATGTAAAAGTTCCGAGGATCAATGGTTTCCAGTTGTACTAAAACTCTACAAAATAGAGGTAAATTCTTTAGCAGAAATTGTTCTCATTGTGACTCATCATGATACAATAACTTATTTTATCAATAGATGAAAGTTGGGAAAATAAGTCGTTCATTCAACATTTTTTGATTAATTCACTCTCAACTTTGTACAGAGCGAGCCAAGTTTCATTTTCTTCCGTTTACAATACGAAAAAAGTAATACTGATCCTCGGAATTTTGGTGATGCCACCAGAGAGCGACTCCTGTTTTGACGTTCGCAATTGCGTTTGATAACACCTGAGAGAACTCGTTGAAAGGTCGCGGGTGAACTTTTTAATCCAAAGAGCATATTGCGCCATTGGTAAGGGCCCTTGCTGCGTTATAAACCCTGGTCTTGTATCTATCTTTTACCTGAATAAGAATAGACCGAAAGGCAGAATAAATATCGATTGCTGTGATCTCACGAAAATCGACACACATCCTAACTTTTTCTTTTGTGCTGCCGTCATGGGTTTCTTTTTAAAAGCCATAGTGACGGGAACAGCGAAAGGAGAGCATGATGATTCTTCGATCAGACTTATAGTTTGATAAATTTTTAACTTGCAATTTTGTTTCTTTCCCGTCCTCAAATCAGCATTTATAGGGTTTTTTGCTGCATACTTATTCTCAAGCAATTTGATTTACGCCTTGTATTTTCTAACGTTGCCCACGTCGTACTAATTTTGAACAAAGATGCAATTGTATTTATTATCAGTATTATTTATGATAGGAGGGGAATTTGGACGAATTTCGACTTTCAAGCTATATGATATGCAAGGGACTTCGAAAAATTTCGATTCTCGAGCTCTCTATGATGGGGAGGAGGAGGAGGACTTAGAGAAAGATTCCAACTTTTGAGCTATGTATGATAGACGGGGACTTGGTGTTTGAAGTATTGCATATCTGGCTCATTGAAGGGGCCAAGTCGATTGGTGTACGAAGCATTGAATGTCTAGTTACTTGAAGGGCTATTCTAATGCAGGTCTTATCATGTATTATTTTTCAACCCATGGAACAGGTTCCCTACGTTTCTCGTGTAATATTGTTAAGAAAACCGTCGTTTTTTCAAATCGTCCTCCTGAAAAATTTCAAGTCCAACTCACCTGAGAGTTGTTCGTCTCCAAACTCCCCTTCTATCACACAAGAGGAGTGTACACCCGAAGGTGTAGCGAATTATATTGAACCACAAGAAAATCAGCCGCTAAACGTTTTCGGTTGAACAACCATCATCGGAGCGTAAACGAAAGCGACTGAATCCAACATCAACAAAGACAGAGGGAGTCAACCAGAAGATCATGATTTAACCAGCGAGTCATCGAAGTTTGAATCATTCTCATATACTAGCTCAATCAGACCCTCTTCAGGAATGAACCTGTTTAAAACCGTGAAGTCTTCGTTATTCCGGTGTCGATGATTTCTATATTTTCTAAAGCCAACCGTTTAAAATATGAGTTCTCCCTATGGAGGAGGATACCAGAGCCTTCCTTGAATTTATGGCCACTCTCGAGTAGATGATCAGCAAAAACCGACTCACCCAAATTACCCTTCTCCCACGCTTTTTTATGCTCCTCAATTTTTATTTGGAGCTGACGCCCAGTCATCCCTATATAAATATCTGGGCAATCGTTGCAGGCTATACTGTATACCCCACTTCGCTCGACTGGAGGAATCGGGTCCTTCAATTTCACAAATAAACTTTTTACAGTATTAATATTATAAAACACCGGCCGGAACCCAAAAGGACCGAGTACCCTGCCCAACTTCAACGAAAACCTGCCCAAGTAAGGGAGTTTAATCCAACGTTTTCTACTGTTGTGCAAATCCCTAGGGAGGGAGGTGGTAGAATCGAGGCATTTTCTCGTAAGCCTCCTTCGGACCATTAAATCAATGTCCACTCGAACTTGGTTCACTCTGGCCAGGTACTTAATCGTCCCTAGTTCCTTCTGGAAAGCATCCTGACTCAAGGGAATACTAGTCAGTCGATGTATCAAACTATTGAAGGTAGCGATCTTGTGTGTAGCGGGACAGAAAGATGACCCATGGATTGTTATATCAGTCGAAGTTTCTTTTCTATAAATACCAAATTCATGGACGCCATCTCTAATAAATATGGACAAATCCAAGAAATTTATTAATAATCCGTCAACTTCCAAAGTGAATTTTATGGAAGGATATCGGCCATTTAAGTGAGAAAGGAACTCACTAAGGAGTTCCACTGGGCCAATCCACGCGCACAATATGTCGTCTACATACCTACGCCAGTAAAAGACGTAATTTAGAAGTACCTGGCCCGAAGAAAACAATTCGACTTCAAATCTGGACATGAAAACCTTCGATATTAATGAGCCCAAAGGGGACCCAATAGGGATCCCCACTTCTTTCGGGAATTCGAAAAATTTTCCCTCAAATTTACAAAAATTGGGAGTCCAACAAACTCTCAGAAGGTCGAAGAATTCTACCAATTCCTCATGAGGGACACCAGTTTTTACAAGCAATTCGCCCATATGTTGGATTGCGACAGCCTTCGGGATGTGAGGAAATAATCGCACCACATCAAAGGAACATAAAATCGTTTCCTCAGGGAGGCTTATATCCTTCAACCTCTCCGTCAATGTACCTGAGTTTGAAACTGAGTGAGGGGAGGTATAATCTACTCGCGATTTGAACCATCTATCAATAGATTTAGCTAACAAATAAGTTGGCGACGAGACAAATGACACGACCGGCCGCATTGGTACATCTTTTTTATGTACTTTGGGTAATCCATATAGGAGGGGAGGAACCGGGTTAGGCTCCAAGAGAGCTTTCTTTGTCCGAGGACTCTTAATAATCACACTACAATTATTAATAGTGTTCCTCACCTCGTTGACAAAATTGGGGAAACAGAAGAGGCTATTCTCCTTGGCGCCACATTGTTCCAGCACTTCATGAACCCCGGATACATAAGAGGACTTCTCCATAATCACTACGGCGTTGCTTTTATCCGCCTTGGTAAGGATTAAGCCCTCCTCCCTAACCTTCCTCTTTAATCCTTTAATCACCTCACTACAGGCATTACTTAGTGTTGCAAACCATTTCGGCGCACTTTTTTTGGATATTCACTCCAGGTCCAATTTTGACTGTCAGGTCAGCTACTACGTTAGCCAGTGTCTCTTGGTTCTTAAGGGGAGGGAGACCAAATTTCAACCCTTCCTCCAACAGGTATAACTCATCACTATCAAACTGAACTTTACTATAATTAATAATGCGTGGCTGGAATCTGCAGAAGGAGAATTACGTGAAGAATTATTTGAAGTCATTATTTTCTTTGTTCAATTCTACTAAAATTAGACACTTTGAAAGGGCAATTTAAATACCGTGAGGAAGTTGATTCCTCACCCATACCCTTGTGTGAATTTTACGACCAATTTCTCGCCAATATGTAACGTTATTTATAGCTCGCGATTATCACAGTATTTTTTCAGTGCGAGGAAATGAAGATTATTCGACGTGAAGTCCATATTTTTCTATAATACCGTGCACGTATGGTATAAGTCTCAAATTTAAACAACTGAAGGAATCAGAATCATTGTTATGTACGTCGCACATTAGAACACTTGAAGAAATTTACTCACATGTCTGAAAATCAGTAGATCAATGGCGTCGTATCATCTAATGGATGTATGCGATGTGTGGTTTTGTTTGTTTTTCGAAGCTTGTGTTTGACGAGATTACTTACTGATGAGAAAATCTTTAGGGCACCGGCTTTCGATTTTGATTCCTTCGTATTGATCTAGTTGGTGCAGAGGTATACTGTCATCGTAGTTGAAAAATGACCTAAATACGTTAGTTTACTTTCGAGTGATTTTTTACTTTCTGTATCAAATGTAGGTATGCTTGTTGTGTAACCTTGTAGATCACGCTATGCCATGAAAAATAGCGTTCGACTTTCCAATACTCTTTCGATCTACCGTATTCTTGCTGCGTTTTGTGATGTATAATATCTGAATTTCGTTTATTACTGAAAAAGAAAAATTTAGCTCTTTGCGAACTATCGGGATGTTCCTGATTTCGTGTGTGTTCAGAACTTGTATGTCGAGTGTTGTGCTGTGAGATTTTGAATCGGCCTGACTATTTGAGCTTGTACATAAATGAAGTCGGTGAAGCTATTGAGTTTTTCATTTCCATTTTGTTGCCACCTTCGCAGAAATTCTCGAGCATCAGGTCAGTTTTGTTTGTTTCATCCGTTCTGCCTTTACTTATTCAAAATGTTGCGTTATTTTCGCAAATTTGATAAGGTTGAATGAGAAGGAATTGCAGGGAGGTTCGCAAATAGTTCCAGATGTTTTCGGTGCCGGTTCTGGGAGACGAAGAAAAGAGAGAAAGAAAGATGAATATCTGTTATTTTATTTACAGCCGAGTGAAGTGAAAAAAAGGCAAGAGACCCGGATACTGAGACGCTTTGCGATTCAGCCTTCTGCCGACTTTTCACGTTGGAAAAGGACCCGTTCAGGTTTTTTTTTGTATACGTGTGTATGTATTTATGTATAACGCTGTAAGATTTTTGTGTACGCAGAACTCCTCCAAAACTATCGGATGGATTTTTTTGTAACTTGGCCATATTATAGTGTTACGTGAAACTCATAGGGGACTAAAAAGAAATTAGTTATAGAAAGCTCGTTTTTTTTTCCTGTAAATTTCCTGCTCTTCTTTCAATAAGAATTTATATTTCATGTACGAGTATATACAAGTGTATTAAAAATTCGATTAAGAAACAATATACAGTATATAGGCATAAAAAACATCACAAATCTGACGTCATTGATAGGCTTGAAAAATTTTCGATCATCTTGTTGAGTTTGTTTGATGCCAGCAGTTTCATACAGATGCTCGTATTTATTTATGGCACTACAAATCTCATTGAGTACATCGTCAGCACTCTGTATCCCTTGGTGAATGAGCTCAAAAGTATTGATCTGGTTGGACGAGGAGTATCATCGTCATCCGATTCATCTTCTACCATTCCTTTCTCGTGGCTCACATTCTTTCTCGCTAAAAAGTTAGGAATGTCTTCGTCGGTTGGATAATCAGTTACAACAACGTCCTCAAGCACATTTAGGAAACCCTCAAGCGAAATGTCCTCCTCAATTGCACCATTAGCCTGAAATTCACTCCTGGATAGAAGTCATAAGGTCATCGGATCCAATTTCTTCTGCAATCTGAGTCTTCGAAAGGCCGGCTTTTCTGAAACGATTTTTTATTGTCATCTACAAGACACTATTCTACCATACCTCTGCAATACTGATTTTGAGATTAACGACCTTATCGATTGACACCTCACGTTCAATCATTGAAATGAGTTTTCTGAGGATTCATTTTCGATAGTACATTTTCACAGTTTTGATAATGCCTTGATCTAATGGCTGAAGTTTTGATATCGTGTTGGGAGGAAAAACGATCAGGTTTATGTTTGTGAGTTTCTTAGCTACCGCAGGGGGGTGGGCGGGGCAATTGTCTACGGAAAGGACGATCTATCTTTTCTGTTTAATCATGGTCCTTTTGTCAGGTTCGTCTTTTTTTTTTTTTCATTAATAGTCATAGTTGATAGTGAAAACCTCGAGTTTGAACGAATTGGGGATAATTTTTCGCGGTCTTCATCAAATGTGCTGCGAGACTCTTGATGAGTTCATTCTTAAATTTATTATTGATTTCATACGTGATAGTAGTTCATAGTTTTTTTTTTGAAATATTTTTATTACTTTTGTCAAGCTCACTCTTTTTTATTTTTTATTAGTCATACTCGATAGTGAAAACCTTGAGTTTTAATGATTGATGAGGACGGTTTTTTTAGTCTTCATCAAGTGTGCTGCGAGACTCCCTTGGGGGCTCCATTCTTAAATTTATTATCGACTTATACATCATTTTTTTGTGTACATATAATTGATAGTATTTTTTATCATCATTAATCAGTACAATTCTTTAGTCTTCATGAAGTTTGGTGCGAGGAGACTTCATTCTTAATTCATTATTGATTTGTACGTCATTTTTTCGTGTATACATAATTCATAGTGGTTCATAGTTGATATGAGGTGTCTCAGGAGATAGGAATATTATTTTCTATTTGGACTCGCTTCTTTGAGTGGGTTTTGAGGTTAGTCCTACGAGTGAACCAGGCTCGGGTGCGATATATTTGTTTGTTAATGCGTTTGGAGAAGTCGGAGCGCGAGAGGAGGAATGAGAGGTTGACTGATGGGTGATTGATTGGTTGCTTCTTTGGCTTTTTCGGGATCTCCTTGTAGCTGGATTCCCAGATGAAGAATCTTGGGATGGAGTTTGCACAGAAAGTGGTGATTTGAGCGTGAATACAATTTATGAAGGGATGGAAAGAATAGCGGCTGGAAACAGCGTTAAGTGATGCCAGGAAATGGAGGTGATCGGGAATTGAGCTAGGTTGGCCTAATATATTGTATACTGAACTAATACTAGGCTATGAACAACATACAGGAAAATTGATTGTGAAGCTCTTTCTTTTACCGACTTTTCTGGCTCGAAAAGTGAGGTGTTATATCCGTAGCAAGCAACGACTGGGGGAGAAAGCAACGAACTTAATCGACGTTTTAGACTTTTGGCCTAGAAAAATTTCAGGTTTCTTTTTATGTATACAGGCCTGTATTTTTTTTTTTTTTTTTTTTATTATTTATTTAAATTTAAACATTACATTTAGTCATGAGAGTTGGGTGGGTTTTACCATGGTTTTTCCCCACCCCTCTCATGACGAGTTCAAAATACACTGTATAACTATACACTTAACTCTACCTATTGAAAGAGAGTATGTTTTTATTTCATTTTACTTATTTTATCATCTTATTTATTTATTAATTTAATTTAATTTTTTTTATTTTTTTTTATTTTATTTATTTATTTATTTATTTATTTATTTTTTATTATTATTTTTTTTCCTTCCTTCTCCTCTCAGTCTATTTAATTTCTTTTTTGGTTTTTAATATCTTTCTTATACAGTATATCCATCCAATTTTTGGTAGCATTCCCCGTTCTGCAGGCACTGTCCCAATTCCTCTGTAGTTATTTTAGCATCCCCTCTGATACGATAAAATTTAGACTTATAAGATTTTTCTTGTCCGAGTATTTCCTCCAAAACTACAGGATAGATTTTTTTGTGACTTGGACAAGTTACAATCTCATATTTGAAGATTGACACCAACAATTTGTTCGAGAATCGAATGAGTGATTCATCAATGCATTTCTAATTTAAGTAATATCTTGCTTGATTGAGAGGTGTTTCGTATTTAATCTGAAGAGTAAGAGTGACTCTCTTGAAGAGTTTCGGATTGTGACATGAAAAGTCTTGTAATTTTATTACTCACGCGTGAGTGTTTCTTTACATTTATACTCTCGAATAATTGATGAAGTAGACGCTTATGAATTCGAAACTCGTCTCTCACAGACTATTTGAGAGTGAAGAGCAGCACTGAAGGTTGATCGCATCTATTTCGGAGTTATCTCCTCGAACGCGAAATGGATTTATATTCATTATCCTGAAGCGAAGCGTCTACGGGTTCGAAAAATTCGAATTTTGAGAAGTAGGTTTGAAAATTTGTGTATAGTTAGGCGATTCATCAATACGTGTAAGAAATTTCGAGTGAAACGACCGATCTTGTTCTTTAAAATCTTATTCGACGGAGAGAATCTGAGGAATTTTTTTTTTTTTTATAATCTCTTATTTCATGTTTTTTATTCTTTTTCTATCAATAATACTTTTAAAATAAATATGGATATTTTCTTTTTTCCAATGTGGCGACTCTCGTCATCTTGCTTTCGATCTGTTAATTCATACGTCACGAACCAGTTCGCATCTTTGTTCGTGTAAAGTGCTGTAGTTCGTGTCGTCGTGTCAACCTTTCTTATACGTTCTTCCTATTCGCATCTTCGAGTATTTATTTGTAACTGTCCTCATCGCCCTACCAGTTTCTCCCATCCTATACGCTCCAGAACGCGGTACGAGGAGCCAGGGTAGTTCAGTTCCTTCTCTCTCTTTTTTCGTACACGCCCTTTTGTAACTCAACATTAATAATGTGTCGAATAAACGCGTTTCAGACTCTCCCTTCTTTTTCGGCCACTCGCGCATGAGTATTACAGGATGATTTCTAATGTTAAGCAAATCCTCATGGCCTAGATAGTCTCGCCAGGAGATCTCTTATAATTTCGAAGAAGTCTTCTCTTCCTCTTTACCCTTCTTAATTCACCGATTTCCGACAGAATATGAAACTGTTGAATTTATCACATCAGTTGTCGAAGTAGAAAAGAAGGAGAAAGGTACTAAATGGTTCTTCCGGATTCACATATACGAGTATACGATAGATTGAAATAAAGACCCTCTGTACATATAATATCACGACACCGATTTATCAGGTAGGCCGACTAGAATCAAGACTCAGTGTTTTCACAAATCCGTGCCACTCACATATATAATGTGTATCACGAGAGAATTCTCAGAGCATGGGTGATCCCGCCAGAAGATTTCTTGCAATTACTGAATAGGATTCTCTTACTCTTGGCCCTTCTTATTTTTACCGATTTTTTTCTAGAATGTGAAAGTATTGAATTAGTCATAGTTGTCGAAAGTAAGGAAAGGAAAGAAGGAATTTCTCCACAGATCGCCGATAGAGGCAGAAAATTCTATCTTAATTCTTTCAAGTATGTACGATTTGTCAAGTCTAAATAAGGAGAAAAATTCTTTTGAGAGGTCGATTCCGAATCATCTGAGGTAGTTTCTCTTTGCTCATCGTTAACGGGGCGGTTCATATTTCCTAAACTGGTGAAAGGTGTGCGAGTCTACGTTACGCGTTCTCTCTGAACAAGTAAGCCCTCGTCTTAGGAAGGAGTGTGTACAAAGAAGTACTTCTAATTTTCGTACAAATATCAATCTTGACCTCAATCTTCATAATTCAAGGACACGGCCTTTCGGTAAGTTTTCTTCAAATTCTTTCTCTTTTGGCAACAATATTTCTGTCTCAACGTCTTCAATTTTGTGCGAAGCTGTAAGGACATTTGTTTGAGGAAGGTGATAGAAGACGATGACAAAGTTTCCGAATAAAGATAGAAGTCGTAGTGATTTGTATGATTGAAGATCGATTAAAAATTGTACTAAGCTTCTCTTGTTTCAATATAATATAAATATAATGGAAAGGGGGGAGAATAAATTTTACGAGCACGTAACATTTTGAATACGATTTGTTTCAAATGAGCTAGTCGTTCATCATCGGGTGAGTAACTGAGGACCAGTCTTACTCAATACAAGTTAGTTGCTAACCTCGGGTCAACGTAACTGATTTCTTTCAAGAATTCGGCGGCGATCTTCGCTATCTTGTGACATGGTGATTGAATGCTTTTAACCAGTGGTCTCATTGGATGATTCGCTTTGTAGAGTTTTACGTGCCCCTCGAATTTGGGTGACCGGCTTCATTTCAAGCGTCATTTCACTGCCAGAGTACGACTCCACTTTTTGTGTCTAGTCGTCCTTCTCCATTACCACTAGTGTATTGCCTTTGTCCGTTTCGAGTTCCGACGGTTACGACTGGATGTTAGAAAGCTTTTAATACCGAGCTCGAGCACAGGCTACTTCCTTTCTCCCAAGCACCAACTCTAATTGTAGGAAGTGGATTCGTCTTCTTTTTCTGGGGTCAGTGTCCTATCGTATATCGAACATTCTACGCAGGCCGTTCAACACCCTTCGGACATTGGACCACTTATCTGTTCAAGGGTGAATGAAATCAATTGTGGGGGATGTCAGGCTCAATACATCAGTTCTGCACGTATGTAAGACCCACGGATGCCTGTAAAAATGGCGAATCGTCGAAATCGGTTCTTGCTGAGAACACGGTGCCTCCAAAGGGCAGGCTTGAGGAATTGGAAATATTTTTGGACCCAAAAAACATCGACGACGTCGAATTTTTTTTTTTTTTTTTTTTAATTATTTATTACTTGAACTACATATGCATGTATCTACAAGTAGGTATGAAATACTAAATGTAACATGTTATAAGCGATACCTCCATTGAGGGTAGCGTATTAAATATCACGGATCAGTAGCAATTAGGAAGATCTTCAATTTTTCGCCTCTTCTCCGTAGATATTGGGTAGTACGGTCACAGTGGGATTTGAGTGCAGAGTTAATCTGGTTAGGTGTCTTTCAGAGTATCTTCAGATTTCCTCCTTGATTGTCGGTATCCGGAGATCTGATGTCTTCGTTCCTTTCGAATCGGTAAGCTCCGACTATTGTACGTAGAGCGATGTTTTCAGCATTTTCGATGGTCTGGAGATTACAGTTACTGGTGCTGCCCCAGACTGCTAATCCGTATGTCCATACTGGTTTAACTATGGTAATATATTCTGTTCTTTTGGTGTCGAGGGATATTTGTGAGTGTTTCCCTAACAACCAATGAAGTTTTCGCAATTTCTCCTGTACCTGGAGTCTTTTGAGGCGTATGTGCTCCCTCCAGTTCAGTTTTGAGTCAAGTTGTTTTCCTAGATACTTCACCGAGTCGACTTTTGGTATTAATTGGTCGCCGATGTAAGGACGCAGTGTGAAGACGATGTGCTTCGATTTAGACTTACTTATTTTGACTCTCCAGCGAAGTGCCCAGAGGAGCACTTTGTTTGTACTTCGCTTTAAGTTGTTTACGGCTTCTTGGTAGTTACTGGAGACTGCTAAGATTGCTGTATCGTCCGCGAACATAGCCGTTCTTGTACCTGAGGGATTAGGTAAGTCTGATGAGTAGAGAGTATGCAGCAGCGGCCCAATTACACTCCCTTGAGGAACTCCTGCTAAAATAGGAAGCCATTCAGATTTTTCATTTTCTATGTTAACTCGGAATACCCGTTCTTGTATGTACGATTCGATTATTTCGACCATATTTGAAGGAAGAAGTCCTTTTAGTTTGGCTATCATCCCATTGTGCCAGACTTTGTCAAATGCTTTTTCCACAGCTATAAAGATCGCCGGGCAGTACTTTTTATCCTCTAGAGCATTGCGAACTACTTTGGCAACTCTATGCCCCTGTTCGATGGTGTTATGTTTTCTCCTGAAGCCAGGATTATGTTATTCGTCTTAATGAAAGGCTCTATTCGTGTTAGTAAGAGCTTCTCTCAAAGTTTTGATGGTATTGAAAGGATTGAGATAGGTCTGTAGGAGGACACATCATTAAGGGGTTTTCCTGGCTTTGGTATCATAATGATGTTAGCTTTCTTCCAGTCTTCAGGGAAATACTTTAATCTTATTATCGCGTTCATGACGTATGTAATTAGCACTAGTCCTTTTCGTGGTAGTTCCTTTTGCATTTGACTGCTTATCTGGTCAAACCCAGGAGCTTTTTTCAGGTTTAGCTTATCTATAGCTGTAGCTATCTCAATGGGTTTGAACAACTTAACATTTTCTGGGTCAATATGGTGATGCTTGGGGTGGAATTCGGCTCCTTGAGGTGGATTAGGTTGGAAGATCGATGCTAAATAGTCTGCAAATATATTGGCTTTCTCTTTTGGACTAGTCGCCCAACGGCCATTCGTGGTTCGTAGAGGAGGAATCTGGGATACTGGACGATTGATTCCTTTTGTGACTCGCCATAGTGAGAAGTCGTCACTTTGCTTAGTTGAGAGTGTTTTTATAAACTCTTGTAGTGAGTCATTTTTATACTGTTTTAGTTTCTCGTTCAACTTGTGCGAAAGATTATTAAATTGATTCTTGTCACTAGGTCTTCTGGTTTGATGCCATTTTCTCCTAGCTTTTCGTTTTTCTTTTACCAACTCTCTTATCTCTAGAGGATAGGCAATGTGTTGTGTCTGGTACGTCTTCGCAGGAGTAGCATGAATTGCTGCTGCTTTAAGGATTGCTGAGAATCGGGTGATGCAGTCATCAAGATTTGATTTAGTATTTAGCCTGACTCGTAGCCTGAGTTCTTGATTAATAACTTCGCGATAAGCCTTCCAGTCGGTTTTACAATTGGTTAAGACTTCTTTACAAGCTCTTGAGAGTACTGTTGTGCTAAAGTTAGGACAGGTAGGGGTGGTCTGAAGATAGATCTTCAAGCGTCTCAACCTCGCAGTAGTTTGGAGAGATGCCTTGAATAATGAAAAAGTCTAAAACATCAGGCTTCTTTTTGATGTCGCTTGGCCAGTAGGTAGGAGTTCTGGTGGAGAGAACGGAGGCTTTCCTTTCATTAATTACTTCTAGGAGGATGCGTCCTTTTGGATTGACAATCCTCGATGCCCATACGGTGTTCTTGGCGTTCCAGTCACCACCTAAGATGGAATGATTGCCTGCTGACTGAAGTAGAGACTCGAACGATGACTTGGTCGGTTTTGAGTTAGGAGGGCACAAGAGTGACCTCTTGAGAATTGCTCATTACTTTAACACCACTAGCTTGAATCGAGTAGTCTGAGAACAGGGGAACTTGGCAATGGAGAATAGTCGTTTTGATCACGACTGCAGCACCTCCTCTTGGTTTGTCGGATGGGTGAGTAGAGGAGTAGACGTTATAATAACGAATCTTCAGATTGTTTGATTCAACGAAGTGGGTCTCGCTAATTAGAGCTACGTCTATATCTTGGCTATGAAGGAATTCTTCTAGTTCGTTTCTGCGGGCATGGAGGCCATTGGCGTCTCTCATTCAGAGCTTTGAATCCTTTAGAATAGAGGTAAACAGTCGACTAGGAAAGCTGGAAAGCTCCCGCCACTCCATCATAGGTGGACCGCGAAAGAAACAGAAAAAATGACCAAAAGCTTAAGAATAATTACATGGACGTCGAATTGCTCAACGATACGAATTGTGTCCTTTTTAATTTCTTCACTCAGTTGTGTCTACAACTGAACCGAGTTCTGTAGAAGCCGGCCAAGCGACAAGGCAACAGTCTAGAGGAAAGAGTAGCCGTACGATAGACCTTATTCTATGGATCGTTGGCTTGTCGCTTGGCCGGCTCTTACAGAACTTGGTTCAGTTAACCCGTTTCTGCTTGTTGTATGTTTGTATTTCTTGCAGCGACATTCTCAGTCGACACTATTGGAAAAGTGACGGTAATATTTCACTAACTTGAATGGTTAATCAAGGGTCACGTGACGAGTATAAATGGGCTTAACTCCTAAGTGACAACTAAGAATGTAGCTGTTGGTCTTTCTTCTTCTCTCCATTTCAGTTTCGATGTAGTTATTCACCTGATAGGTCTTCTGGAACCGGTTGTGTTGAAAGTGAACTTTTTTACGTATTACGTGCTTGTATAGTTTGTTTTCCTTATAGATTTGAGGAAACCATTGATTTCATAAGAAGATAGATTAATTATTGACATCGTAGACAAAATTTCTCTCGAATTACGAATCTGACGAGAAGAAAAAATGCTATTTTATTTTTGCGTTAATAAGATTTTTAGTGTCCCTCTCGCGTATAGCAAATCAGACACGTGTCGTCAAAAGTCTGAGTTGAGTACGGTTTGCTAGGTAAAAAAAATATATATATATATATCATCAAAGACGATGTTGATTCCTGCATTTTTTTTTATTTTCTCTTTCTTCCATCTTTTATATCTTTTTTTTTTTTTCCTTTTTTGTTTTCAGACGCTCTTGCTTTAGACCAACGCCAGTATGTGCTCGCCAATGAATTTGGAGATCCATCTCGCCAGTACTCGTGAAACGCTCTCAGTCGTCTGATCTCTTCCCTCCTCCCATTTCGATTTTATTTACGAAAAAGAAAAATAAACATCAGAAAAATATTCGCCAAGTACTCTGACACTATGAAGTTGAAAGAATCACGAGAAGACGATAAGTTCAAAGACGTCCCCAAGTCGATGAATTTCATCGACAATTATTTGCCATTTCGATATAGACCACACATCGACTATATCGTCGTCCCGGGACAACATTGCTCTTGCGGAAGATCACGCTTCCCTGAAGAAAAACTTTCTACTATGCATCATCTGAACTCGTTCGACAGGATACGTTATTATGAATCATCTGAAAGTATATTCGAATCAAATCAGAGCGTTGCGTACCTCACCAAGAAAAATGTTATACTCCATCAGTTCCTCGAAATGAAGGCTCGTAGACGGAGCAAAAAGGCCCTCTTGGAGGAGAAGGGAAATCAGTTGTGTCAATCGGCGCTCAAGACACCCCTTGATTCTCCTCCAAGTAATGCAACCCTTATGGGCTCGATTGAAAGAAGACTGAGCTCGTCTGTAAGCTCTCTACAAAAATTGATCGCCAGTTCTTCCAAATTCGTCGATCTTTTTCGTGGTATTGCGTTGTATTATTTCTTCTGTCTCAATACAATTCTCGCAAAAAACGATATCTTGAAACGAAAGACGTTCTCGATCGATAACGCTTTATTGTCGCTCGATTTGCCCGTGGTGCGGGAAGATGTGGTTTGTTTTGATACGTTGAATGTAATTTTTAACGCTTTGAAAAAAGACTCGCAAACGGGAAAGTGTTCGACCATACAGTTCGTGAATCATTTCGATCGTAAAATCATGAGGTTCATTGTTGAAGATTGGTTTTTGGATGCTATGTTACGCAGGACCATCCAGAATCGAACTGATTTTGATCTTTTGGTTCTGTTGTCTCAAAAAGATGATTGGTTGCCATCAACTGCTCGCACGAAATACCGCACAAATCCTTTGTACGGCTATTTGAATGATATCATTTACCGGAAAATGGTCCTTTTCGCGGAGTACATCGAAAACGATGTACACGAAAACGTTCCCGATGGAAATGAAAAAGCATTAATGAAATATCTCAGGAAATGCGTGTCGCTGTATCCACCAGACTTTATTAATGCGTTACTCACTTTGTGCCCCAGTCTACATGATGTTATCTTCCATCCGAGCTGGTCGGTTATACCACCCAGTTCGAATTACTTAATGCCTAGTCCGCAGGACGAGAATCGTCCTTCTCCGGCAGCGTACTATCCCAGTGAATCCATCTATCCCAGCACTCCGGTTGTATCAGAGATTTTCGAAACCGATGAAAATACCGCGGAGAAAAATTATGTCTCGTCTAATAGCGAGCAGAATAATGTATCAGAAAAAAGTTCGGATGTATACCCGACTTCTACAGCAAGTCCTGTTGGTCCGTTATCAACTGATCCAGGAAGTCCGGTGGATACGGAATCGACTGATACTGGCTATACATCTCGGGAGAAAGGAGAAACCGGTTGGAGTTCACCCGAGAAAAATGAAGTGTTCATAGCCGCGGTCGAGGAATTTCTTTCGACAGAATGTGGAAATTACGACGATGAAGTTAACTCGGAGTATGGAAGTCAAGACAAAGAAGAAATGGGCATTTCTGTTGAGCATGGAAGTCTGGGCGAAGAAGAGATGGGCATTTCCGTCGAGAAGATGCTGAGTTCTATTCCGACCGGTCTTTTGGAAGACGATAATCCGAAATTTCCACAATACAATATGTGGACGAGTAGCTTCGAATTGACGGAAAATTTTCGGAAACTGCGTTCGTCGGTTGATCACCATATTTCTAATATGAGACAGGATTCATTCTTCACTGATCAGCAAATTTGTCATGATTTTAATTTTTCTTTATTCAGTAACGGCGACGCGCTATTGGATGCGAGAAACACGGAAGAAATTAAGTGCTTCGATATGTGGTTAACGCCACAATTCAGTCGGTGTTTACCCGAACTTACGAAAATGATGAGAGCGGAAGATACGGGCGTCGATATATTCGTTGACAATTTTTGGGACTCAAACGCGACCGTGTATTTGAAAGACCATATCTTTAATAGTAAGCTCGTGTTCTTCACGAATTCTGGAGCTTTCGAATACTACAAGAAAGCGAGATCGATATCCACGTACGAGAAAAATGTGCACGCTGTCGACGGTCGGGAAACATACGAATGCGATAAAGAGGAGCTCGATTTGGATGCCGAAATTGAAGCGTTAATCTTTAAAAACGACGCTACTGATGCAGAATATGCGGCTGCTGGTCTTAATAAAGATCATCATTTTAAAACGATCGATCCGGTGCCCAGAGTTGCCGTGGATCCGCAACCGAAATATTCTCTAATAAACTCGTGTACGTTTTGGGTCGAAGGACGACCAAATCGATACATGACTTTCAAGCACGAATTAGATGATCCGGACGCAACAGACGTATTCCAACCGTGCTTCGAGATGTCCAAGAAGGACGTTGCATGCCAAGTGGATTTCTTTATGGCTACCCACGGATCGCAGTCAACGAACTTCAATCAAGCTGAGTATTCGTTATTTCCTCAAGCCGGATCGAAAACTTATTTGAGTACAGGTGAGAACAATGAAAAATCACTATTTACAATGTAAAAGTAGGGATTATGAATCTTTTGAGGAAAAAGGGGACAAATAGATTTTCTGCAAATTTTTGACCAGAGTGCTTGTAAATTATGAAGTAAAAAATAGCTCGTAGTTCTATAAAAATCTCAAGCTTTCGATGCATGAATAATACTCTTTCGGGTAATGCAGTTATAGAAAGAATTTTCGTTTTTCGTCTCGTGTGACGTACACCATTTTTCTGTATCGCAGATCAATTGTAATGTGTCGATACTAATAGTTCTCGAAATTTTCCATTTTTGTTCTTTAGTGCTCAATAATACAAACTTACAAAATTCATCATCAAGATATTTGATATCTCAAAATATGTCACATTCGATGAATTCAGAAGCTGCTGGATGCTCGTTGAGAAATTCGATCCATCAAAGTCCGTCCAGTGTTTCGTTCTTCTCTACAAATAACTTTCTAGAAAATCCCATTGCCGGTGGCTCCTATATGAGTTAATGAGTGCAAAGAAAATACGACGTCTTGTATAGGGTAAGTTTGTTTGTATTAATTCACGCATGACTTATTCAGTGTTACTTAGTCCAGTACGAGAGAAACACAGAGTACGTAATTGGTGATATTTCACCTCCCAAAGGATAGTATAATCAAAATCCCAAATCCGCACGATGGGCGTGTTGAAAGCATTTTGATGACTCATTGCTAATCTAGAACGTATTCAGAGCGAATTAGGCTTGGCTACCGTTTTTTCCAGCCCTTCCCCCTCGCAGGAACTGTTTTCATTTCTTAAAACCATAAGCATCTTCCCTCCTATGAGTTTTTCGAAAAACATTTTTAAACAAAAGTTGTTCTTTCAAGACTCTTTTACATGTTTACCTATTATACAAAAGTCATTTTAAAAAAACCCTGGGGTGCAAATTAGGAAAATGTGTTCCAAAGATGCATCAAATTTTGATTTTAGCAGGTATTCAGAATTAAATTTCACCATCCTCCAACCCCCTCCCTAATTTTCTTTAGCGGGGAACCCCCTTTTGTTGGGGGTACTTTGAGGAAATTTTCGTCCGCGAGCGGCCCGAGGTTGATGACGTCACGGAAGGGGTGACTTCTGAAAATTTCGATTCTCGAGCTATATATGATAACAGGGGGACATGGAGAAATTTTGACTCTCGAGTTTTTATATGATAGGAGGGAGACTTGGAAAAACACAGCTTCCTCCTTGAAATTGCAGCGTGTTCAAGTTGTCACGTTATCATTTTCGGGATTTAGAAAAACTTCAGGCTCCAAGTTTCATATGGTAGGAGGGGGACTTGGAAAAATTCTTGGGACAGCCTCTAATTTTTTCTAGTTGCTTTCAGGTAGCAAGGTAACTCAATGATTTTAACTATTGTGATTTTTGCACTCGGAAACTGCGGAATATTTCGTTGTTCCCTTTAGGATGACCATTTCCGGTACATTTTGCAAATTCGATTTTCTAAAATCAGTGTTTGGAACACCATAATTATAGAAGTGAAGATTTTAGGTACTTCTTAAAGTTTTTACTCTCACAAAAATTTTTCTCACCGTTCCCATAAATGATATTAATGATTCAGGCGTTTACTTCGTTCATATTCGAAATTTTATCCAGTATACTCAATTTTGAGCTGATAAAGTGAAATAATTCCTTAGTAGAAATCAATTTTATTATATTTTCTTTACGATCTTCTTCCGATTCATCTATCATGAACTACACAAGATAATTTAACTCCATAGGCCTCAGAGACAACCTCCCAAAACTTCTACAGAGTTTCCTATACGACAGGTCCATAACCGTTAGGATCGAAAATCACCACTCTTCTCACCACACCATCCAAAACGGCGTCCCACAAGGTGAAGTCTGGAGTGTCCCACTTTTTTTGATAGGTATAAATGACATCACTAATTGTTCATCCTTTTCACTTACACAACGCCTTTTCGCCGATGACCACAGTATTTCTCTTAAATCTTCAAACCCTCATCGAGCATCACGACTCCTCCAAGAAACTTTGGATAAAATATCCACGTGGGCCTCAGACCGTGGTTTTCGCTTCTCATCGAGCAAAACTGGTCTTGTTATATTCCAAAAAATCCGCCGTCCAAAAATTTCAATACCTCCTCTATTCCTTCAAGGCTTTCCAATCAAAATTCTTGACTCTTATAAATTCTTGGGGCTCGCCTTCAACCACAACCTTTCTTGGATCTCTCATATAAAATTTCTCAAAGCCAAATGTCTAAATGCCACTAATATTCTCAAATATCTGTCTCACCCCCGTCTGGGATGCAATCGAAAATTACTTCTCCAACTATACAAAAGTCTCATCCGTTCCCAATTAGACTACGGCTCCCCGATCTACTCCCAGTCAAACAAGTCATCCCTTAAATTATTAAACACTGTTCAATCAACAGCTCTCAGAATCTCCCTTGGAGTATTCCGCACTAGTCCAAATCTCAGCCTCTGTGCTGAAGCAGCCGAAATTCCTCTTCACTTTCGCACACCAGTATTAACTGCCAACTTCCTCGCATCCTCAGCTCAATTTCCCGAACTTCTCACTGACACCGCTTCCTCCTTCCTCCAAATACCTTAGTAAACTCTCTGAAACCGTATCTCGATTTTAATCCAAAATTCAATCCCCTCCTTTCTATTAAATCACCCGTTCCTCCATGGCTATTCACCCCTCCAAATATCAGATTCGATCTCACAAATATTCCAAACTTAAGCAACACTGCCTACCGAAAACTTGTCTCAAAAATTATAGCAGAATTCCCCGACCATATAATATGTTACACTGATGGCTCCAAAACAACAAATAAAACAGGCTACGCGTACTCCATCCAAGACAAAACTACGGCCTATCGCTTAAGAAACACTGCCTCTGTTTTTACAGCTGAGCTGAGTGCTATTCGTTCTTGTCTCTCGACCCTTACTCAACGCCCTCCCAGACTCAACTATATCTTACTGTCCGACTCACTTTCTTCCCTCATGTCTCTACAAGATCCTCATTCGAACAACCCCATCACTCAACGCATTCACGTCACTCTCCACACGCTAACCTCTATCAAATCATCAGTCACCTTCATCTGGATTCCGGGTCACATCGATCACCCCCAACATGAAAACGTTGACCGTGCGGCCAAGAACTCCACCCTCCTACCAAAAATTACTGACCCAGCTCATTCACCAGTATAAGACCTTCAAAACCCGTTCTAAAATACTAACTTCTTGGCATAACCTTTGGGAAAAACAATACCATAACAAACTAAGATCAATCAAAAGCCTCCCTATTCCATGGTCCTCTTCAAATAGAAACTGCCGTCATGAAGAGGTCATCCTCGCTCGTCTTAGGGTTGGCCATACCCGACTCACCCACTCTTACCTCCTCTTACGACTTCACGCCCCGCCGTCATGTAACTACTGCCAATTAGATAACCTCACCGTTCAACATCTCTTCTCATGTCCCGTCCTCCAAAATCAACGATCCGCCTACAACGTTCCCTTATCTATCACCTCCGCTCTATCCAACAACTCTGAAACCATCGAAAATTCCCTCAATTACCTCCGCTCCACTTACTTCTACAAATTACTGTAACTAATAACCTTAAGCCATCTAATAACAACTTTGTACAATTAAAGATTAAATGGAGCTGATGACCCGTATGTGTAGTCGCACAGCTCCATAATAAAAAAAAAAATATATATATATATATATATATTATTTCCTTTCGTATGCTGTTCCGTAGTCAAGGCATCGTCAGAAGCTGAGAGATCCGATGAACGAGCTTTCAGAGGGTCAATTTCAGTATTTGTGATGCGATCTTACAAACCCGAAAATTATTCTCCTGACTTACAGTAGGGTTTGTTAGGTCGCGTCACATCTATAAAGAAGTATTTTTCAATTTTTTTCCCAATGCTACCGTCTGTACTTCGTCCGATGCCTGCTTTTCATCTTCTATTCGGTATCAAAATGGTTAGACCGCCTCTTAGCATGAGAAATGGCATCCTCAGACGAAGGAAACGAGGCAGGGGGCCCTCGTTTTCTTTGTAAAGTACTAGTGGGTTCCTTCCTTCTTACTTTTCTCAAATCTTGTTTCCAACTTCTCCTCTCGCAATCTCCTTCCACCAAAGCTTTACAAAATAATTCTAATCAGTTTTGTACATCTCAGAGACGTAGTACGTCTACTCACTTGGACATCAAGGAAACAAATAAGACAAGCTGTTTTCCACGGGGCCGTAAAGCTTACGGATCCCCCACTGACTTCTAATTTTTTTTTGTTTTGCTTGCTTATCGAATATTGAAGAAATCGTTAATTTCCCCTCTCAAAATCATCTTGTAAATCCACCCCAAAGTAAGTTTGATCCTCTGCTACCCTTGGAACCACGACTTGCCGAAAAGGCGGCGTAAAATTTTTCCTAATGACTCTCCACAGAACTGGTTTCGACCTTTAGCCTTCATTCTGTATACTAGGCCTATACCAACTGCCAGTATAGGCTTAATATACTACTAGCCTTATACTAGATTAACAAAAGAAGGGGGTGTACGAGCGGAGCGAGTGAGCTCTTGAAAGATGTATATTATACTTTTGGTCGGGGGGTCAGTCTGAAATCTGCATAACGAAGTGACGTGAGGCCCAAAGACGACCGTATACATGATTCAATGTTCATATTTTTTCATGAAGTGGAGAAATTACTTCAACTTATTTTGGAACACATTTTCAAATTTTCGCCTCAGGGGTCGGTTCAAATGACTTTTCTATAATGGGTAAAAATGTAGAAGAATCTTGAAGAAACAACTCTTGTCTGAAAGTGGTTTTTGTAAAACTCACAGGAAAGAATATACATATAATTTTTGAAAAAGCGGTGGTTCCTGCGAAGGCGAGGAGCTGGAGCAAATGGCACCCAAGCCTGATTTGTTCTAATTACATTCTAGATTAGGAATCGGTCACAGTGGCGTAGCGAGGGTCGGGAGTTGGAGGGGTCAATCCCCTATTCCCACAAGACACATGAAATATCACATTTTATTTTAAATAATTTTTTCAACGATTCTCCTTAACATTCCCCTTCTCCCACTTCTTCTTCAGACCCTTCTCCTCCCAGAGTAATTTTCTGGCTACGCCACTGATCAGTCATCAAAATGCTCTGAACACGCCGCTAATTCGACTACACTAATATGTGACGACATGCCTGCGACATATCGTCAAATTGTGAATCGCGGACCCGAAATATATTCGAAAAATTATTGATTATTGGAGAGTGTCAATTTTGTACACAGTACGTACATATGTTACGCTTAACTCACATAATTGCTCCTTAAGCGCAATGAGCAGTAAAATTGCTCAACACGCGTAATAAGCAGACGTGCTTCTAATACGCATTGTGCAAAGTTGCTGCCCATTACGCGTAATGAGCATGTGGAATTGACCAATCAGAAGCTGATTTGATGGTAAAATAATGGCATTTTCATTTTACTTGGAATACGTCAAAAAATCATTTTAACATAAATTACTTTCTATTACACTCAAGGAGATCGTCATTACTTTCGAAATTCAAAATCTTATTTTATTATTTATCGTGATTGTCACAACTTTTAGACTGGTGGACAAATGTGACCTGTCACAAGAAAACCCCCCTTAGCGTCCTAAACATAATTTTACAGGAGCGATGATTCTAACTTCAAAAGCAGTTTTTGGCGTCATTATGCGATCAATTTGGCTGAAAATTTTGTCAGTTGTAGATCAATGATTCAAGAATACAATTCAATAGCGCTTTTTATATTATTTGCGCGTTAATAGTTTAAAATTTTGAATTAATTATCGTTATGTCGGGAGAATCACCTAAAAAATTGCATTTCAGCTCCATTTTTTGACCCGTGGACCCAAAAATATGCATTAAAATGAAATTTGTGGGTCAGATTCATATTCAGCGACCCAAAATTACCCCTGAAACTGAATTTCATCAAATTCCCAGAATTTTTCCAGAAGTTTGAAATTTTTCCTCAATTTTGATGTTTGGAATTTTTTCAATACCACCACGTAAAAGAGCGAGTTTCAATCATCAAGGATCACTGAAAACCTCAAAAACAATTTTTGGGACGCTAAGGGGGGTTTTCTTGTGACAAGTCACAAATCATGAAATTGGCCAATTTTTTCATTCCAATATTATTTCTTGAGACGTTTGGGCGGCCATCGGTTATGAGGGTGAAAACACTCGCTGAATCCGAATTTCATGGTTGGCAAGACGAATTTGCCTCCTTGTGACCCAAATCCAAGATGGCGGCCAAACTCATTTCATTTCTGTTTCAAGGTAGAACAGAAGGTTGTAATTTTTCGAGGGGGGGATTGCTGGTGTACAGAATTGAATCTTCAAACTCTACTTGAGATATTGGAAATTGGTCAGGTTAAAATCACAGAGCTTCAGAGCTTTCTCTCAACTGCATTTTACACTAACAGGGTGTCTACCAGGTCAACTAAGTCAAGTAAAGTCAACTAAAAAGTCTAAAAATGCAACATTTTTCTGTAAATAATGTTTTTCACATGTCTTCCTATATGTACAATATCAAGGTATAATCAACAAACTTCTGACTTTTAAAATGACCCTCCGAAATTACGATATTAGTTTCGAGGGGGGGGGAGTTTGATTATTTTTTAGGGTCAAATAAAATATCGATTAAAGGTCAACTAATGTCAACTATTTCCATTCTTCAATTCTGGTAGACACCCTGACTATCAAAACAAGGCATTTATGTGCCTCAAAATTAGTCCGTAGAAATAAGATGAACTCTAAAATAAGGAGGATTATTAAAATTGTAGCTCAAATAACTTTATTGATGAAAAATCATATTTCTCAAAGGGAAAAAGGAAAAACCAATAACAGACAAGCGTGTTTGTGAGAACATGACCACAGGACCCGAGTATCTCGACTTTTGATTCCCAGGCAAGCTCATGGTGGCCGTTTCTGACTTTCCCGGGTCAAAAAACCATAAAAACGATACCCCACACTCTAGCATTATATTGCCTATAAATTTGGCCTTCATTTGACCCAAATTTGGGTCCTCATCTTGGCTTCAAAAAAAAATTATGATTTTCTGTTCTACCTTGAAACAGAAATGAAATGAGTTTTGGCCCCCATCTTGGATTTGGGTCATGAGGAGGAAAAATTCGACTAGGCAACCATGAAATTCGGATTCAGCGAGTGTTTTCACCCTTATAACCGATGGTTGCCAAAATGTCTCAAGAATAGAGATTCATTTCGAGAAAAAGTCCACCTGTCTATTTGGCCTGCATGGCACGCAGAATTGTATACTATGTCATTCTTTACGCATGTTTATCGATTGCTTCGACCTACCGACGATATCCCTTCCAGTCCCCGCTGAACCAAGCCGAACCAATTTGGATTGGTTCATAAGGGTGCTCATAATGGCAAAATACGAGTAATGAGCAGCACGTCTGCTTATTACGTGTATTGAGCAATTACGTGAATTGAGCGTAAGACATACATAAGTTGAAAATCACATCTTAATGTATTAATTTAAGGGGCTTACAAATAAACTAAGGAGAAATTCATAGATTAAAGATACAAGAATAATATCATGACTATTTATACGTGCCACACAAACATTCGTGCCACACAAACATTCGCATTCTTGACAATTAATTTGTTTCTCCTTTGGGTACGACCACAAGAGTGCGCTGCGTGTTCAGACGTTAGTGTAACAGAGAGGGAGCGATATTACAATAACGTTCTCTCTCTTTTACTCGCACCGCAATCGGTTGTATCCAATGAAGTGAATAATTTAAGGGTCGGCTAGAAGCCCTAACTCTGTAGCCAGTTCCCATTGTAATCACTTTTTCCTGATGAAGATGATGATGATGATGATGATGATGATGATGATGATGATGATAATCTTGTTAGGTATCCGGCAGAACGACGTGATTTGTCCGCATGAAGTTGTACGACTTTGTTTCAAGGTAGTGAGATGAGCTGAAAGATTGATTTTCCAGTAAATAGTAATGTAACATAGCAGACCAAAGCTTCCAGAGCACAAGTTAACCCAATAAGTCAAGCTTGAAGATCTTTGAGAAATTGCAAATTATTTAAAAAATTACAGAATTTTCTAGAATAAAAAGTTGATTTCTATGAAGCCCAGAACCTCAGCTTCATTTTACATCATATCTTATGATTCTCAATGAAGGGATAGACTAAATCGTCATGACGTCACAAGAGAATATTGGCTCCGCAATGATTTACCCCTACTTACTTGTTCGATCATGAACAAAAAAGTACTCCTTAAGAAATACACAGGAATAGCTTATCGCTGATATGAAGATGAGATGCGGAATTTGCTGTACAAAGTGGAATTATGTTATTTAAATTAATGATCCAAGAAGAAATGCTGCTGTATTTCCAAAGGAATTGATGTGGCTAATTTTTACGTAAATTGTCAATATTTCTGATCGGGATTATCAGTCATAATAGAAAAATGAATGAATGTAGAATGTTTAAATATAGATGAGAACGATGTTTTCTTGAATGAATGGATTTTCGTTCGTGTTTTAAAAACTAATGATGTATTATTATGTTGAATCACCAATTTACGATCCGTGATTTGTGATCAGCGAGATTCAATCTATTTTGGTCCCGATTTGGAAGTGACTCAAACTACTATCGGGATAAAGAATCAATTAATCATGACGTCTTTGTGTACAAGGAGAGAGGGAAAGAGTTGTGAGCATACAGCCGACCCTCTTCCTACCTTGGATAGCGAGGTAGCGTGCTTAACAATGTAAATGCGAGTATTTGTCTGGTGCATATATAAGTATAGTCAATGGTATCAACAATTCTCAAATTTTAATCAAAGGGTGGTGATATACTGAGGGCAAGAATACGTTTCTTGAGATGTGTCGAGAAAACTAATTTTTTGTAAGCACTTTCGTTAAAATTCTCCAATAATCCTCTCGATCTTCCATTTTTCAGGGTCGGCGGGCGTTTGCTAGCCGACACTATTGCATTTATTAGACTTCTTGTCTATCACTCTTGTAAAGACCAGCTTATATAAGTTTCTCATTCTATTTCAGAACACGTTCAATGTTGAACTCGATAAAATACTCACCCTGAGTAATACATCTTTTTTTTCTTATTACAGAATAGAAGTTTCACGATGTTGACACCTCACCAGAATATGGACAACGCCGGCATTTATGACTAAAGAGAAGGCAATTTCTTCTATCCCAATTTGATTCCCAATTAGTCTTTTTTGTAATGTATAATTATAAACCTAATTCTACATTCATAGGCCATGAGCCATCTTGGTAACAAAAATTGACAAAAAAAAAAATGGGACCTATTTTTATCTATAAACCTCACAAAAAAAATACAGTAAAAAAAAATAATAATGACAAATAAAATGATCAAAAAAAATTAATAATATTATCATCCTTATTATTATAATACCTGTAACGGAACGAGAATTTTACTTCACAATTATTAAAAGTTTTTTGAGAAGCGATGGAATGAGACGGGACGTTTGTAAAAGTTGTTTTTGTGGTGAATTTTGAGCTTTTTCTTTGACAGACGTTCGCGGTTTCTCATGATCTTGTTCACTGATTGCATATCGTCGTCAAGACATGACGTTCGTTTTCGAGCTTTGATACTGACTGCCATTGTTGATCAAAGCTCAAGATCAATGTGACCATTTTGCGACAATGAAAAGAAAATGAACGAAATCATAAGGAAACGCAAACGACTTTCGAAAACCGGCTGTGAATTAAACACTGGAAATGCTTCCAGAAACGACATATCTTGTTCCATCGAATATCAAAAAATTCCTAATCGTTGTACAGTGTTATCAACAAGTACTCAGTGTTGAGTGTGTGTGTCGTTGGTGGATTTGGATAGTAAATTGAACGTTTTTATCAAGTTCTATTGTTGAGACGTTGTAATATTATAACTCCAATAGTTTAAGATTGTAGGCGTATTCTTAACTGATGAAAATTTTATGGTCTATTCAAATTTGTGATATTTTTACTTATTATGATCGTTTAAAACTACCTATCCAGGCACTAGTAGTCAAATCAAAATTTTTCCTTTCAACTTTTCGGTTTTCTTTGACTTCATTTTTCTACTTTCAAATGGCGATGACGTTTCATTCAGTTCGAACGTAGAAATCTATTCTAACGAAGTTTTGCCGTGATCACGAACCTCCGATTTACATGAACCCCATGCGATCTCGTGTAATATCATCGATTTTTAATATTTTAGTCGTTCTCTAATTTCTTATATCACTGTAACATCTTGCGACATGGCGAGTACTATATTTACGTGTTTTATTCCTTTTTTGTTTTCGGACCTCTTTACGGTAATCAAACTTACGAAAAAAAAAAAAAAAAAAAAAAAAAAACGCAGGAGGGAATATTTGAACTTATTTTTTATTATCACAATTAGGCTTTTTTCTTCTTTTTTCGGAGCCGAACACATTATTTGAAAATTATCATCATTTCATGCAGTTTTTCTTTTTCTTTCTTTTTCCATTCTTTCTGTAGACTCAATGAAACTTATTGTGATCGATTTTTATGTATATTTACTCTATAGAAATTGTTTAAAAAAAAAAGAAGATGGTTTTTGTCAACTGCATGTCATTTTTCCACAAAAATTGCATCCCTTAGACTTCGTATTAGTATTGACAATGCATTTTTGTTGAGGAAGTTCTTGACACTAGGTAATGCGGCGTTTACAAAATTATAAAAAGAATGTAGAATGCATATATTTTTGAAACATTTTTTTCTCTTGGGAAAAAAAAAACTTAATAAATGAAAGGGCCTTTGAAGTTTTTTTTTTTTTTCCTATCAGTAACTGCATTCTTCTAATCATGAACGTTGAACATTCTTCAACGATTTAATTATTGATAATTATTTTCCATCAATATATAAGTTTTTTGAGAAACTGATTCTTCTACGCGAGTATGAGAACTATCAAAAATTTTTTAAGCTTTTTTTTAGGGCTTCCTAGGAATTTTATTTTTTATCCATTCTAAATTAATTCATCGGATTTCATGTATACAGGAATGTATACGATGATCTTTCAGCTGCGTAGGGAAAATGATGGTGTTTATGATGGGTAAAGTCTTGAAATTTTACAACTAGACGAGCGAGTAATTATTTTTCAAGTCATATTAAGGACCATAGTTTTTGATGCTGGATTTAAAGTAAATCCATTTCATTCTCTGTCACATCACTATTAGAATCGCATCTAGGATATTTTTTGTTTTGTTTTCTTCAATTAGAGAAAAAAAAAATGTATGTAGAAACTTTCTCCAAACGTAAGCATAATGTTAATTTTCCCCTCCCCTTTTATTATTTTCGTTAGGTTTACTTTTTTAATGTTATTGATATATATTTATTGTTTTATTCTAAATAATGGAAACATATTCGCGAATACGATTTTGGTAATAAGGCAGGCAAAAGTGATTTGGGAGTGGGATGTTCTTGCGTTCGAATTTTTCCTATTCTTATTTATCATTGTTATTATTATGATGATGATTATTATTATTTTTCTTTCTCTCCGTTGTTTCCTCTGCTTTTTTTATCGACTCAAGGAGTACTCTTTGAAATGAGGACGCGAGCACTTATCCATGATCATTACGAGGATATAATTTTTTCAAATACTTCCTCTATAAGGTGAGATCATGGAAAATAAATTGCTGGCGATTAGTGAACATTCAAGAGCTTGTATTTTTTCTGAAATCATTCTATATAAATATGTGAATATTATACTAAAAGATCCTCTTTTTTAATTCTTTCACGAGTGTCAAGAATTTCTTTACGATCAAAAACAGATTACCTACGCGAGAACTATTTTATTTATCATTTAGAAATTGTTAAGTACTTTTAACGTAACGAAGACAGTAAAGAAGAGATAGCGAGTGTATCTTGTATAGAAGCACGAAGAACTTGTGTTTCAATTTCGCAATCGTATGATCTCAAACTAGATAATGTAAGATAGTAAAACATGAGCCGGGTTTCCTTCTTTCTATTGAAGACTGATCGATTAACATCTTAACGAAAAATTTTCATCAGAAAGAAGGTAAAGTTTTTTCTTCGTGCCCCTTGGTGAATGAACGATTTACCCTATAAGCTTATTTTATTGTATCGTTTTTCTTTTTTCTGAATAAGGTATATTTTAGATTAATTGAAAATTCACTATATCTTTTCCTAGACAATGGACATTGAAATCAATAAACAATTGTGTAAACCACCTCTACATTCCTTAAATTTTTTGGGCTGACGAAAAAATTCGAGTAAAGTAATATTAAAAAAGTCGTCTATAATTTTTTAATTAACAAAAATAATGCAATTACAGTAATTGAATTCTATTTTTCTTTTCTCGAGTATTTTTTCTGATGATCTTCAGACGACATTTTCTAGATTAGTCAATTCAGTATTCATACTGAGGCCCTTATTTTATTATGAAAGCGCCCAGTTCGTATCACTCATATTTTGTGAAACATTATTTAAAGAAAAAAAAAAGTAAAATAGAAACTCGTATATCACGAAATGCACTTATTTGCTTATGTGGGTGTTGTATACTAGCGCTTTATAATAATTTTATTTTAATAATAATTTGAATTGAAAGGTTGGTAATGAATGATACATGTTTTTCAGTTGTTTCTACACATTTAGGTTGCGTATTTGTTAATTTTTTTTTTTATCTAATCTTTTATTCTTGTTCAATTTTCTTTTTTGTTTTTCTTTTTTTTTTTGTTCTTCTGCACGCACCGGTAAAAATCGTTTATTCATTTACTTTACAAATTACAAAGTTTCATGAAATGAAATAGACGTTTTTACACCCAAAAATGGCTGACTTTGGATTTGAAATTGAATGTATACCACTATGTGAACGCGTGTAAAATGAAATTGTTCGGTTTTTTTTTATCTATTTTTTTTTTCTTCCCACAGTTATTTTCACCTTTCTCCCTCAACGTACTTTTCTTTTCCACGATTTTCTTATAAAACGTTGATGATGATGATTATTTCTTTTTTCTTTCGTTTACAATTTTTTCCAAATTGTCAGCAATATACGGTACCGAAAATCTGGTTGTAGGTGATATCATATCTAGCCATTTTTTTTTATATCCGGTGTATATTTCCTCCCTTCAATAAAATTTCCCATTATGTTGTATTTTTGTTCTGTGATAATGAACGAGTATATCAATTTGTGTTGAGGAAAAGATCGTCCTCACTATCAGCTAGTCTGAATTATTAATCCTTCTCCTTCCCCCATTTCTTTTTTGTTTCATGTATATGAATTTTCTTGGAATTGCATGTTGAGAGAAAAGAATGAGCGTAACCTTTACGTCTCAAATATTTATTGTAAATTTGTGATTTGTTTTATCATCAGCAGGTAATGAGTGTAGAAGTTTTCAAATGACATTAGTTAAAATAATTAAATTTGCTCGTTCCTGTCTTTATTTTTCCAAAAGCCTCTAACTAGTCTTCTTTATTTCTCATTGATGAGAAAGTCTTTTGAGTGGGGTTTTTCTATACAAAAATAACGTAACAGCATCAGTTTCTTATTCACCAAAATCTGAATAAAAAAGAACTTATTTGATTATTTAGCTAAAATTTTCTTTTGAAAATAATGTCCGCGATGACTTTTTTTTGAGGAACCTGTTTTATTCGTTCTCTTTTTTTCGATTTTTTTTTTTTTTTTTTTTTTTTTTTTGAGAAACTAACCAACAGAAAAACGGAATGAGAAAACTATATTCAGTTATTGCGCGAGTCTGTTCCTTGTACAGCCTATTTTTATATTTCATAGAAATCAGGTACTACATTTCAACGTAGACCGTTCTCTAGGTATGCGTTTAAGTTTATTACATTATTTTATTCTTATAATTATAATTATTATTGAAGGATCAATACGTTCATGGACTTTATTTTTAAAATTTTAACGATAATAAATTTACCACACTTTGATAAAATCCCATCACCCGCTTGAAAAAAAAATTTCCTTCTTCAATGTTTCTTCAATATTAGCTTTGGTTTTTATCGTTAACGAGGATGATGGGTAACTTTCTTCAAATTTACAAAGTGTGCGCTCAAGTATATATTTTTAAAAGATAGATTTAATTTAGTGATAATTATTATTGATAAAATTCATAACATGAAGAAAAAGAAAAATAAAAAATGAAAAAATATGTAAAATGCATTTAAGAATTGATAATATTGTCGAATGTAAATTTATGAAAGAACGAAATTCTGCAAATTTTATGTTGTATTCATACCAACTTTCAATAGTTTGGGGCTAATCGGAATCCGTTTGACTGTTTTCCGTTCCTAATTTTGTTCTTTCTAGATTTTAAATAATGATGTTCTGATTATGGTTTTAAGTCTGTATGTTTTAATTCAATATTTCTTATCTAGCGAATGATGGTTTCTTTTTGTGAACTTGAAATTGAATGTATCTATATGGTAATGTGAGAATTGTAATTATTTTAAAATAAAATACGCAAAAATGTGAAATTTGTTGTTTCGTTGTATTTTCTGTATATGACGTGTTGGTGGAAATCATCGCTACAATTTAGAACTTCTTGGTGTTAACTTTTCAAATCACTATCCGAAAGTGTGTAATGAGCCTATGGTCACAATTCTGGAAGCTCTACTAGCCCCTCTTCTCCCATGATTAGTTGCTTACAGAATGGATCCTTTCGAAGCTGCAATACAATAAAATCAAAGAAGATAGTTTTCATCATTGCACTACCCCTTGCACGCCTTACTGGTAATCGTTTCTCATTCCTCATTAGGTACTGGTCATCTTTGAGCTGAAATAACTGAGAATAAATAAGAATCTAGTTTACAATGCGATGAGATCTAATAACATCTCTCCTCCCCCCCCCCCCCCCGTTGCAGAAGTCGGGCAAGCAGGATAAGTGGTAACGGAAGCAAGGACCACGAATGGTACCACACGTACTTTTACAGCCACAGTTCTGTAGGTCTCGCAAGAAACACAATTCTGTTTGATATATTTGTCACACAAGGCTTATTTGAAAAGTCCGAGAATTTTCTTGCTACAAACGGAAACAGATATTCTTTGTTTTTCCTAGATTAACTTAATACACTCGCTTAGCATGGATTTGCATACTATACATCAGGGTACGACATCGTGTCCTACTTTGGGTAGAGCACGAAAACTGTGACTTCTGAGTATCCTTCCGAATCTCATATGATATTGTGAGGATACTAGAAAAATTCACCATTCTTTTATACAATGACAAAAGTAGGTACTAGCAACAGTGTAGATGAGGTGAGGAAAGACCTATTTTGCAGCAAAAGACAATGACAGTCGCCTCTCCAGCTAATTGTTGGATCGCTGGTGGCAGTGATTGGTTCCCTCCATTGGAACGACTCATCGAATTTGGCGTATATTGCAAGACTTAAAGAAGTAAGAGTACGTGTGGGACCATGCGTTGTTTTCATCTCAAAGATGACCAGTAATGAGAAATGCGGAACGACTACCAGCAAGATGTGCAAGGTGCAGTGTAATGATACAAACTATCTTGGAAGGTCGAAATTTTTCTCACTTGTATCCCAATTTTATCTTTAATTTGCGCCAAATTCGAAGGAGCCAAGTTATGTACCAAACTGTGCCGAAAATTGACCTATTTGCTAGGATTCACAAAATAATGTTCAACAAGTTGCACGAGGTGATAAGAGGGTTGGCTAATTTAATTTTTTCTCTAGAGAACAATTTAGTATTTACAATTATTACAAGCTCTCACATGGAAAATATGAACGCCCACCAATAAATGCATTAATTTTCAATCTCAATAGTTGAATAATTACGAAGATAATAATCAGGTACTTGTAAATTTACTTGAAAACATATTCCGTAAATCTTATTTCTCGCTTCTATCCTTTAATGCAATAGGTTTTAAACAAAATAATTGAATTCCTTTTTAACAAAAAGAGTGAATGATAGTTGGCTAATTTTGTGATACAATTCCCTAATTTGGTTTATAACTCAAACAGGCAAACCCAGATTAGAAACTAGATAATACATTGCAACCAAGTACCTAATATAATTTTGATGATTACCTAGGTATTCAACTACACTGTTGTCATACCTGAAAATTTTCTTCTATAGTGCGCGCTAAACAATCAATATTTATGCGTCAATTTTCGCATCAATTAGTGATGACCCTGCCTTAAAGAAATTGATGACAAATTTTTCTTGTGGATTCTTCCACACGATTAAATTAAGTATCAACTGCCGCAACAGAACAAAACTGATAGTAATAGAACACTGAAAAATTGATGGCTGCGTCAAGAAATTCAAATTGATTTGAATTTCTTGACACCTTATCAATTTATTGATGATCTAGTATCAATTCTAGATATGCGTACCAATCACACGTTTAATTATTTGATAACAGAAAAATTGGACCTCAATGTTGACGCATAATATTGATCCTTTAGCGCGCCCTTATCTGCTTTCCATCGAATATGAGAACTACCTACAAATTCAGATTGAAACTAGTTGAAACACAAACTGCGCTAACTTCAATAATATTGTACCTATTATTGTATGGTACTTTATATTCTTTTAAATATTTTAGAATAGTCTTTTCAGTTATTTTATATTTCGAAGAAAAGCTTCTCACACTATTTTTCTTAAAGTCATATTCTTTTAATATTTCAATTAATTCTTTAGGAGTCATTTATTCATAAAAATTTTATTCATTTTACCATACCATACTTCCATACAATATTACCTTATTTCAATACCATATTACCTTACCTTACTATACCTTACCTTACAATATAAAAAATATAAAAATTTATTCTAATAAATGGAAAGTCAAATAAAAAGATATATATGCCTAATAAAGTTGAGCTAGAAGGCTTAGATAGGATAATTTCAAAAAATAAAGAATTGGAAGAATTGATAAGAAATGAGGAAAGTAATCTAGCGAGAATAATTCAAGCTATTGATGGTTTAAAAAATATGAATACTGATATGAAAACTATTGTTAGACAGTTCTTTATAGCTCTACAGCATGACTTCAGATATTTATAAATATGCCAATTTTAAAAATCAGGAGTTGATAGAAAATCTACTTGAGAGGGAGGAAAAATATAAGAAAATCATAAAATCTCAAGCTGAGAAACATAATGATAATTCTGGAATTGAAGAACTAGATAATGTTTTCTCAACAATTATTGTAGAATCTAAAGAGAAAAAATTATCAAAGTATATGAAGAAAACCTTGAAAGATATTAAATTTCATGATGATTTTAAGCCTATATTTTCAGAAGTAGGAACTAAAGAACTAACGCCTGATGAATTGAAAAATATGAAATCTAATCCTAAAAAGGGACCTAGATCAAGAAAATAACAACTGTAAATGTTCCTAGTCTGAATAATGACGCTACTATTATACAGAATTAGAAACAGAATTTGGTAGCTGGTGTAAAGAATCTTGCAAAAGCCGCTTAACCAAAGGTTGAGAATGTTGACTTAAATTTGAACATTTAATAACTGGTATCAAATATCATTATGTGTTTGAAAAATCTTAATAAGGTTTTATATCTATTTCAAGAAGGGTTGCTTTTTATCAAACTGCAGTCTATATAGACAATCTTTATCTGAATTCTGTCTGCAATCAGTTTGAATAACCAATCAAAAAACTTGAGAGTTCTAGTTATAATTAAAATAATTTCACTTTACATACTTCGATAAATTATCTAATGTTGTTATAATATAATAACTTATGTTCATGATACATTAATGTTGGTTTTTATGACTTGAAAAGGATTTAGGAAGCTTTTATGTTGGTTTCTATAACTTGGAAGGATTTAGGAAGGTTTCATATCTTATTTTGAACGTATTTAGAGAAGGTCATTGTGTAAATAAATTTCTTCTTAAAAAAATTTTCCTTTGTAAATACTTGAAAATTATTTAAGAAAAGATGAAACACAAATCTCTGATCATCAAGTTAGCACAAAATGAAAGATATCGCTCTATGTGTAAAAAGGTGAAGAATGTAAATGAATTTGAACAATCACCTTCAAATAAAGTCCTTACATCGATTGAAAATACCACTCCAACAATGTGTATAAGGAATGTGCTACTCCACCTAAAACTAAAATGACAATAGATTTATCTCAAAATGAAAAATATTGTACAGGTTGTAAGTCTATAAAAGATCAAAAGGATTTTAGTAATAAACAAGATTATTGTAAAGAATGCAAGAGTAAATTAATGAAAGAATATTATGAGAAGAATAGAAATGATCATAAAACAGTAGTTCTAAAAAATTATAAAAGTAAACAAGTGAAAACTGCTTGTGAATGTGGAAGAACTGTTTTGTTAGTTTCACTCAAAGCTCATAAGACAACTCAAATACACAAAGATATGTTAGAAATAAAACAAGAAATAAAACAACAGTTTAAAAAATAATTTTTTCTTTTAAAAATTTTTTTCTGAATAAATAAAAAGGAAAACTTCATTAAGAAAAATATTAATATTAAAATGACATCTGTAAAAGAATTGAAAATCCTTGCAAAAGGTAGAAACATAAAAGGCTACAATAAAATGAGTGAAGCCGATTTATTCAGAGTATTGAATCTTGAACCCCCAACTAAATCCCCAACAATGAAAGACCTCAGAAAAATTGCAAAGGATAAAAATATAAAAGGACACTGTAAAATGAATAAAACAGATCTAATCAATGTATTAAGTTCTACAAATTCAAAGGATCAGGACAAATCTGCTTTGTTGACACACAAGACTGTTCCGCTAACACATATATTTCCATTTGAGGATTTGTTCTAGGAACCTGAACTGGAAAAACTGCAAAATATTGAGGATCTTATTCAAACCAAAGAAATTAAATCTAGATTTATTAAAAAATATAACGCTAATTCATCTGATTATACTATTTCTATTAAAAATGATGTATTAATAGAAGACCCCTCAAAGGATGCGCAAACAGATTTAATAACAAGAGCTCTCAAAGAAATGATTAAAGTAGTTGAAAAACGTACTAACTTCAGAACAGGCGACAGAATAAATATTATTGTGAGAAACCCTGTACTTCTTAATACTATTTCAACAGGCTATCAAAGAGGGGATTCAGCTCGAGAGTATGTAGAATTATTGTTGGAAAGAATTTCACAAATTTTGACTTCAAATGAAGAACTTGGTCTTACAACTTCTACTTTCAATATAAATGTAATTGCAATGCCTCAAGGAGGTCGTAATATCAAAATTTTAAATTTAGCCCTAGCCAAACAAACTAAAAAATCTAGGTATTATTGAAATAAGAAATAAAGATAATCTATGTTGCCCTAGAGCTGTAGTTGTAGCATTAACCTACCCTGAAGAGAACCCCCCTATTAATACTGTATTTAGTAAAGAATTTTCTAAAAGTGAAATTAAATATATTAATACGTATTGGGAGAAAATTACAAACAGATCTTACTACTCAATTATGTAATGAACTTAGTGATTATAACCAGGAAGGTTTTACAATGGATGATATAAAAAATCTGGAAAAGCTAGTAGATATTCAGATGAATATAGTTTGTGCAGAAAATTTTAATTCAATCATATACAAAGGACCTGAAAAAGATATAAAAATATACTTGTATAAAAATGGTAATCATTATGATGTAATTTCTAAAATGGCTGGTTTTCTTGGATCTAGTTATTATTGTCATAAATGCAATAAACCTTATGAACACAAAGATAAACATAGATGCATTGACAGGGTAATAAATTGTAGATTATGTCTTCAGAAAGAGCATGTAGTTGACTCAAAGAAGAAAATCTTCTGCAAAGATTGTAATAGATATTGTTTTAATCAAGAGTGTCTTGAAAATCACAAAAATAGTTTTGATGGTCTGGAAACTGTTTGTAATACTATATTCAAGTGTTTAGAGTGTAATAAAATCTGTTTAAGAGATAAAATATTTGAAGATAAGATCAACTATAATAGTACCTCGAGATTGTTTGCTACTGAACCCCATAAATGTGGTTTTGAAGAATGTAGAAATTGTTGGAAAGTAGTTGAAACAAAAACTCATAAATGTTATATGCAGTGGAAAAGACAAAAAGGTGGTAAATGTAAAAGAGAAGTTTGCCTCTGTAGGTAAAGGTAATCATGAACAGTTTGTTAAACCTATAAAAGACTATAATTTGATTGAATTGAGAAATAAAGCCAAAGCAGAAAAAATAAAAGGTTTTAGTAAGATGAGTAAACAAGAATTACAAAATAGACTAAATCCATTTCCTTTTGCAAATGAAATTTTTGGAGAAGAAGAAGAGAAAAAATTGCCTGACTGTACTTATACTGAAAATTATATATTCTTTGATTATGAAGCCCAACAGGAGACAGGAACTCATATACCTAATTTAGTGATTGCTCATGATTTTAAAGGTAATGAATATAAATTTAAAACAAACGACGAATTTTGTAAATGGTTGATATCAAAAGAACATAGAGATTATACGTGTATAGCTCATTATGCAAAAGGTTATGATTCTCAGTTCATTTTGAAATATTGTGCTAAAAATACTCTTAAGCCTTACACAGTTTATAATGGAACAAAACTTATGCATTTAGAACTATCAAGAATAAATTTGAAAATCATTGACAGTAGTAATTTCATTAATGGACCCCTAAGTGATTTTCCAAAAACATTTGGTTTAACTGAATTGAAAAAAGGGTACTTTCCACATTTATTTAATTCTAAAGAAAATGAAAATTATGTTGGACCAATCCCTGCAAAAGAGTACTATTGTTATAATCAGATGAAACCTGAAAGTAGGAAAAAATTCTTAGAATGGTATTTACAAAGAGTTCAAGAAAATTATATTTTTGATATGAAGAAAGAAATTATAGAATATTGTAGATCAGATGTTGATATTTTAAGAAAAGGTTGTTTAAAATTTAGGGAAGAATTTCTAGAAATAGCTAATATAGATCCTTTCCAATATTTGACAATTGCTAGTGTCTGTATGGCTATCTATAGATCTAAATATATATGGAAAGATACTATAGCTGTTGTGAATGAGCTGATAGAAGAAAAATATTCGAGACAGTCTATAAGTTGGTTAAATAGTCTTGAAAATCCTAATATAAAACACGCTTTGAATGCTGGTGAGCAAATGATCTGTGGAGCAAAAGTTGTTGGTTTTGATAAGAAAACTAACACTGTATACCAATATCACGGATGTTTCTGGCATGGATGTCAAAAGTGTTATAGTGAGGATAGAATAAATAATGTGAATCAGGAAGAAATGGGTGATTTGTATGAAAAAACAAAGGAGAGAAGTAACAGAATAAAGGAAGCTGGATATAATTTAGTAGAGATGTGGGAATGTAAATGGACTAAATCATCCGAGTATAAAACTAGTATAAAACCAGAGATAATTGAACCTTTGAATCCAAGAGATGCATTCTTTGGAGGAAGAACTAATACATTTAAATTGTGGACAAAATCTACAAAGAATAGGAAAATTAAATATATAGATGTTTGTAGTCTGTACCCAACTGTTCAATATTATGACTATTATCCTATTGGTCATCCTGAAAAACTTATTGAACCAGAGCGTCATGATAAGAACTGGTTTGGAATAATAAAATGTAAAATTCTACCTCCAAAGAACTTGTATCATCCTGTATTACCTGTTAAGGTTAAAATGGATAAAAATGAAAAATTATTATTCCCATTGTGCTTAAAATGTGCTGAAAAGAAAATAAGGAAATGCCCTCATACTGATAATGAAAGAATGATAACAGGAACATGGTCAACAATTGAAGTTAATAAAGCAATCAAAAAAGGATATAAAATTCAACAAATTTATGAAGTCTGGCATTTTGAAAAGAAAAGAAAAAATTAATTTAAAAAATAAAAAATTTTATGAAGATTAAACTAGAATCTAGTCCTCATAATTATAATTCAAATGAGGAATATATACAGGATATAAAGGAAAAAATGGGTATTGACTTGGATCCTCAAAAAATTGAAGTAAATCCTGGTAGAAGAGCTGTAGCAAAAATATGTTTAAATAGTTTGTGGGGAAAGTTTGGTCAGAGACAAAATATGAGTCAAACAGAGTATGTGACTAGTGTGCAAAGGTTTTATGAAGTTTTACTAGACGATAGATTAATTGATATAAATGTAGATTATCTAACAGAAGAGACAGTACAAATGAGTTATAAATTTAAGGATTATTATGTTCAAAATAATACTAGTACTAATATTTATATAGCTTTATTTACAACAGCAAATGCTAGATTAAGACTGTATGAAAAATTAAATGAATTAGGTGAAGCTGTGATTTATTGTGATACAGATTCTATAGTTTATTTTGATAATGGTTTAAATACTATCAAAACTGGTGATATGCTAGGAGAATGGACAGATGAGCTCAAAAAGGATGAATATATCAAGTTGTGGGCGTCAACAGGTCCTAAAAGTTATTATTATAAAACTAATTTAGATAAAAATGTGACTAAAATAAAAGGTTTTACATTGAACTATCAAAATTTAGAAAAATTGAATGGTAATACAATGATAAAACTAATTAAGGAAAATATGAATGAGCTTGAACAGACTTCTGTAGACTTGACTTACAATAGAATAGATAGAGACATAAAAACTAAAAATTTAGTAAATATAGTAGAGACCAAAAAGTTTAAATTTGAGTATAATAAAAGAGTAATCTTACCTAATTATGATACTATACCATATGGGTACTAAAAATGAAAATTAAATATAAGTAGGTACTTAATAAGTTTCTGTTCAAAATATTAAAGATCAAATTTATAAAAATGGAGAATGTTCAAGAAATTAACTTTTATGGTAGTATATATAGAGACAAAGCATAAGAAATTTTGAAGCTATTTTTGATGAATTTCATTGGTGTACAATATGTGGATGAATCAAAAAGTAATATTTATTAAATTGGAAGAAGTATACCGTAACTAACTTCTGTCTAATAAATATTTCATTTTTTAGTGATGATATTTATCAAAACCTATATCATAATAACCTTTCATCTTTACATATTATCAAATTAATTATAACTTTTAATATATTTATTAATTTTTTTAATATAATCTAATTCACATATAATAATCTCTTTTAGAAAATGTATAAAAATTCTTGACTCCTTGAATTTCTTCTAGAAGGTATAAAAATTTTTAATCTTTCAAATTTCTATTAAAATCTTCAACTATTTTATAAACTTCTGATGATGATATTGGTTTAACAAAAGTAAAACTTTTATATAACTTTTTATAATCATCATAATTATTTAATTTTGGAATTATCATTCCTTCTTTATGTTTAACAAATATTTCATCAAAATTAGATTCTTCTGTAACATCTATAAGGAGACAATCTGTAGCTACATAACATGTTTTATTATCAATCATTTTAATTCCAAGTTTTAATTCATCATGTTCTTTATATTTTCTTATATTATACAAATATTTTATTTTCATATCAATATTTTCCAAGAAGTTGAATTTTGTGTGAATCAAATCAACTACTTTTTTATCTAAAGAATGCATCTTTATATACTTATTTAATTTATAATTTCAGTTTTTTAACTTTTTTGAAAAATAAAAGCACAATTTTGACTAAAATAAAAATGAGCAAAGATAAATCTTCACTTGGGAAAAGTTAGCATATTTAGTACTTTTAAAATATCTTGAGAAATTTTTCAGCTAAATGAGTAAGTGGGGTGAACAGCCGCCTTTTAAAAAGTTCAACAACTTAACCAAGATTTTTTGAGCCTGAATGAAATTAGCACAATTTATGTCATTTAAAAAGTTCATCTACTAAACCAAGATTTTTTGAGCCTGAATGAAATTAGCACAATTTATGAACGAACTTAAACGGACTTCTATAGACTTGACTTACAATAGAATAACTAAAACTAAAAATTTAGTGAATAAAGTGGAGACTAAAAAGTTCAAATTTGAGTATGATAAGAGAGTAATCTTACCTAACTATACCATATGGGTACTGAGTTGTTGGTACAAATTAAATTATCTGCAATTTTCACAATAAAAACCTATATGATGCTCTTCAAATTGTATTGAATATGCACAAAAAGTGAAATAATAATATAAACTATTACTACAGTATATATAGTATGATTTGGCAAGTAAATATAATGTTATAAACATAGAGCTCTCTTGTTACCTTATTCAATATAACTATGAAGATTCTTTAGAATTATTGAAAATGAAATAAATATACCAAAGATTATTATAAACCCTCCTCTGAGTCAATATCTGATTCAAAATCATCCTCTCTTATAGGTGATTTATCATAGTTATCAATAGGTCTATCTATCTTCATTCTATCTATTTCTCTCATTCTCTCTCTTGCCCTATCCTTACATTTTTGAGTAAATTTTTCATATTCTTCTTCATAGTCATTATAATTATCTTGCAGGCTGTTTTGATTTTCCATTTGATTATTATTTATATAAGTAGAAAAGCTATAAAAAAGTTGATTGAAATAACTGTTTTAAAAAATAATTAGGTAGGTCTACTATTTATTCATTTATTTATTTTCTGTTCCCTGATTTCTCAAGTTATCACAAGATGTGCTAGCTGATAGTAAGCTATTATCTGGTTCATTGATTATCTCTATATCTGGTTCATTTATTACATCTATATTTGGTTCATCTATATCTGATTCATTCTCTGATTCATATTTCAGATCAGCTTGAGGTTGTGGATCATAGAATCGAATATCATCAAAAAGTGGACTACCACCAAGGAATAAGATTTCTGCATTTTTGATTGCTCTTATAACTTCCATATACTCTTCAGGATTTTCTTCAAAATGAACTTCAAAGACATTTTCTTGGTAGCTACTCTCACAAGTATCCATATTTTTCTAAGTCAATAAACATTTGTAGACTAGATTTACTTATAAGTTTTATACTTTCTTTTCAATAACATCATTTCTATCAAGATTTAAAAAGGTAGGTCTCAACTCCTACATGAGAAACACAGAGAGAAAGGTTGAATATTTTGATTGAAACGAGTAAAATAATGTCTGAATATTTTCGGAACGGTCTAGAAAATTATATTTTAAAAAAGTCTATTTTCTTATACCAGATCGGTGATTTTCTTTGAAAAAGTATGAGAAACGACTAAAATAATGTCTGAATGTTTTTCGGAAACGTTTGTGCGTTAATTTTTTTTTGGAGTGTATTTTTTGTTAATTTAATGAATTTTTATCATAGGGAAAGTGTACCAAAGACCCGCCCTTACTACTGTTTCACAGGAGTTCCGCGGACAAAAAAATCTTATATATATATATATAAGGAAACCTGAAATTTTTTTTTATGCTAGTTGTGATCTAGGACCCCTAAAACGTTGAGAAAGTTCATTACCCACTCCCCCTGTTGACCTTGCTACGGGTGTAATACCTCACTTTTCTAGTTAGAAAAGTCGGTAAAACGTATTACGCGGGATCATCAACGTCTTATCCATGAAATTTAGTGTACATGTTTAGTCTTGCATGTCAAGGGACCAGAGAAAAAGAACGTCTTACGCGGGAAAATGTATTATGCGGGAACGTCTTTTAAACGAGTTTTACTGTATTATAGCCATAGTGTCTTGGGAGTGGATGAACTCGTAAAAGTGTTTACGGTGGACTTGACTAGAAGGTTTTTTTAATGTCGTTTTGAGGGTGTACAAAACTGTTGTGCTTTTTTTTCGATTTTTATGGCAATTTGTAAGGTGAAGATTTTCAAAAGCATGCTGCAGTTGTCTTATACAGTTTAGAGTATTTGAAATATTCTGAACATTTTCTTATAATTCTGTATCCAATTTGAGTGAAGTGTCCATCGCAGCGGAAATTTTTTCAAGTTTCTTCCCATAATATACTTATAGCTCGAGAGTCAAAATTTTTCAAAGTCCCCCTCCCCGCGACGTCATCGACCTCGGACCGCTCGCGGACGCGAAAATTTCCTGGGAGTACCCCCCCCCCTCCCCCAAACAAGGGATAGCGGGTTCCTTGCTAAAAGTACAGATGTGGGAAATGAAAAACAGAAACTAGGCTGCTTTATTCTGCAAATGCGTCGGGGCTCTTGGCTTTTCAAGGCATGAGCCCCAAAAAGTGATTTCAATATGTAGTTTTGGTTAGCTGTTAAATAGTATGTATATCTCACAATTAGTGCACAAAAAGTAAGAAATTACTTTGTAGTGCAATGTTTGCAAAATGAGCTGTAGTTAATAAAGCAAATTGCGCAAGGAATTCATTTTTTACTTGCTTGCACATGTTTTGTACACTGCTTTTCACAACAAATGTCTGAAAAGTACTGCAAAGTATGATGAAAAAGCTATTTTTTTACCATAGTGTTGTGAAAAAATGATTTTAATAGTGTCACGTGTTAACCCGTGTTCAATTCTGTGTTAATTAGTGATGTTTCATCTCACCAAGTCTAACCGCTGTGCCAGTGGCTAGGATGTAAGCATTGTTACATGTTGGAAACTTATAGAAGTGAAGAAATACTCTACGTGAGATCTTTACAAATTTACCAATTGTACCGCTCTGAAAGTCTTTTTTTAAAGGAAGTTATAGGCTATAGGATTCTTCTTCTTATTCCTAAGTTAATCGCCGCATGCGAACACCCGGACATGTTTATTTTTCTTCTTCACACATAGTACGTAATTCACACTTTAGTTCTCTATAATACTTCCCGCTGCGTGAAAACCAAACCACAGGTAAGTCTTCATTGATACAATTTTTTAAAGGCATACATTTAATCGCACGTCTCCGAAAACGAAATTGTCCACCTATCGATAATACGCCAAGGAAACAAAATTGACACGCGTAAGAAATGTATTGCATGGATAAAAAAAACTTTATAGCCTACAAGCTACATTCACTACAGAAAAGACGCTGACTCTTTTTTGCTTCGCTTTGGAGGGGCGGCCGCGCTTGTTTTTGACCCATGGGGATGTTTTTAGTTTCCTGAGGGACGGTACAAAATTTCAATCAAATTTGCATGCCAATGACGTGTTTACACAAAGAGTAAGGTTCCCGCTTGAATGTATCAAAGGATATCCATTTACCTTCGAGTTTCATATATTGCATTATTAATTGGGCGGTGAGTGGGTTACTGGGATTTGAAGATCCAATGAAGTACGGCGACTCCTCCTTGTCATCATCCATTCGGAATACTGGTTTGTTCAAGAGAGCCCAGAGGTACAACTTTGTCGACATTCTCAGGGGCATAGAAGGAGTTTCCGTACGACATTCAAGCACGCAGGATTACGGCGGTCGGACCAGTTCCTTACCAACTCGCATACTTTCAGGACAAATTGATTTACCATCATAAACGCGAAAAGACGAATACTCCGAAAGGAAGGTAAACCTTGCAAACCGCAGAAAATACAAAACGACGAGCGCTTTCTGTTAATAAACCATCTTCAAGCCTGAAATGAAAGCAACTGACGAACGGAGGAGAAGAAATAGGTATTAAGATTGGATAAACGAGAAATCACGGTGTGAATCATAGACCAGTTCGATCAGGCCATCTTCCGGAATGAACGAGTTAAGTACAGTGATACCGTCAGTGTTGCGACGACGCATTATGAAGCCAAACGGGCGGAGGGCCCGACCCAATTGGAGGGAGAACTTCCCCAGAAAAGAAAGACTGATCCAACGCAACCGGCGATCACGGATCATGTCTCGGGGGAGGGAGGTGGTGGAATCAAGAATGCTCCTTGTAACTTTCCTCCGAACCATCACGTCATCGTCGACATTGACCCCATTCACTCTAGCCAGGTGTTTTATTGTGAGTACTTCTTTCTTAAAAGTAGACTGACTCAACGGAATACGAGTCAGTCTATGAACTAGGCTATGAAATGCAGCCATCTTGTGAGCAACGATACCGAACGAACCACCGTGGACTGAAACATCGGTCGTAGTATCTTTCCTGTAAATTCCAAACTCATGGATACCAGAGATCGATAAATTCAAAAAGTTAATGGAAAATACCCCTATTTCGGACGTAAATTTGATAGAAGGGTACCAGGAATTGAGATACTTAAGAAACTCACCAAGGAGATCTGGGTGACCAGTCCAGGTACATAGAACGTCATCAACGTACCTGTGCCAATAGTGAATACCTATGATTAAGTAACACCTGGATCGAGGAAAAAGGTCAAAACTTAGACATGAAAACTTCGGAGATAAGAGAGCCTAAAGGTGATCCAATAGGGATCCCTACTTCATCAGGAAACTCGAAAAATTTTCCTTCAAATTTGCAGTAGTTAGGGGACCAGCAGGTATTCAGAAGATCGAAAAATTCCTGAAGCTCATTGTGAGGAATGTTGGCTCTGACGAGTAGCTCACCCATCCGCTGGATAGTAGTAGCCTTGGAAATATTCGGGAACAAACCAACAACATCAAAAGAGCAGATGGTCGTTCCCGGGGGAAGACTTACACCCTTCAGGACATCAGTTAAAGAGGCCGAATTCAAAACCGAATGATGAGATTCAAAATCAATGCGATTTTTGAACCATCGGTCAAGGAATTTGGCAAGGAGGTAAGTGGGGGAGGAGACAAAAGAAACAACGGGTCGCATCGGGGTATTGTTCTTATGCACTTTAGGCAGCTCGTAGAGGAAGGGGTGTGGGGTTAGGAACAAGGAGGGTTTTTTTCAGAGCAGGAGTCTTGATAATAGCCTCACTCCTGTTGATGACACTCCTAACTTCTTTGACGTGCTTCGGGAAGCTGAAATCCTCACTCTCTTCAGCACCACACTGCTGGAGGACCTCGTGGACCTTGGAAGAATAGGCGGATTTCTCCATCACCACAACAGCATTTCCCTTGTCCGCCTTAGTGACGATTAAATCTCCCTCTTTAATCTTCCTCTTTAAACCTTCAATCACTCCTTCCAATTTATTACTCATGCGGGGGAGGGGGTTACTGCGGACTATCTCGGCACAAACTTTCTGGGTATTAAAACCAGGTCCAATCTTAACAGCAAGATCCGCAACAACATTAGCCAAGGTTTCATCTTTCTTTAGGGGAGGTAGACTAAATTTCAAACCTTTCTCAAGGAGGGCTGTTTCATCACCATTGAACACTACCTGACTATTATTTATGAGGGGGGGGGGATGGAATTTATGAACGTCAACACCATCCCTCGACCCTTCCTCAATCACATCACCATTAATCATCATTAGAGAGGACAACTTCTTATTTTTCTTCTCCCTCAACTTCACGTCAAACTTCCGACACTATAAATTAACGTCCCGCATAAAGTAATCAAACTCAAGGGGGAGGAGCATACCGGAGAGTCTCGAATGGACCAGAAGGTTCAATCTCGTAGTGATATTATATTTACCATGCCGTCTCCGCAGTTCCGTTCTTATCCACTTCTCTCTCATATAATTTTCCAGCCTCTGGTCTTACAATCGGAGTAGAACCGGAATTTAACGAACTTAGGTCTCAAATGCAACACTAAACATCGACGAAGAAACCAAATATGAGAGGAAAACGAAGCGCGTTGCTTCCGAAATTTCATTTGATTTACCATCCTTGCATCCTCACAATAGATTTTTTTTAAATGTTTATTTGAACTGTCTATAGGAGAACTGCAAATGAGTGTAAAACCAATCACACTCGGAATCCATGGAAACAAACAAATAAACGAATAAGTAGTGCATTCATCCTCATATAAGTTGTGCACTCAAGATCCAAAATACTAGAAATCCCATGAAACGGACAAATACATGAAGTAAGTAGTGCACACATCTTGATACAAGTTGTGCACACAGAATCAAAACACTCAAAATCCATTGAAACGGACAAATACACCATGTAAGCAGTGCACATATGAGAACATGCAGAACAATCTGAAATCCACATTTAATTCATTCAAACACGTTATTGGCATGCAAATTTGATTGAAAATTTGTACCAGCCCCCAGGAAGCTAAAAATATCCCCATGGGTCAAAAACGAGCGCGGCCGCCCCTCCAAAGTGAAGCAAGCGTTACTATTACAATAAAACAAAAGTGTCAACATCTCTTCTGTAGTGAATGTAGCTTGTAGGCTATGAAGTTTTTTTTATCCGTGCAATACATTTCATAGGCATGTATAATTTTTTTTTATCCGTGTTAAACATTAATTTCTCGACTGACTCCTCCGGGATGGAGCAACTGGGAAAACACCTCCATCAGCGGTCATACCTCACTCATAGGGAGTTTGAGGTTCACTATGGGGAGGCAGTCTCTACTGTCAAGCCCATCGTGGCTGGAGTTCCTCACAATAAATGCAGCATAATTATCTTCTTTTGAAATACGGGTCGTGTGCCAGTCCTGGCGTGCATTTATGGCGTTTGTCATGGTTTCAACGTCGTGTCAGTTTTTTTCCATGGCGGGAGTGGAACTGGCGGTCAATATATTTCCCTTTTTCAAATTAATGGGACACCCATTCAATTTTGTAGAAAATAATAATTTGGGTGGAATTTTTTTATACGAAATAGAAAGTCGGAAATCACAGAGAAGATGAAAAACTGAACCGATACATAAACACAAAAGAAGTGCATCAAACAAAAAAACAAAAAAAATCACGCAAAATCAAAACTCTTGACCAAAAAGTTGATGTATATAAAAAAAAAAACATAATAGGTAATGATTATAATTATGAAATAAATTGGAAAACTAAAAAATTCTTGAGTTACTCACAATGAGCTGAAAGTCAGCGGAGAAGTTTTGCAGCTCGAAAGAAGGAGTTGTGAGAATGAAAAGTCCAGAAATGAGTCGTATTATAAGAATTTTTCGAGTCCAGAAATACGAGAAAAAGATCCTCTTTCTGAAGCCCAACTTTCCAATAGTATGCGTCAATACTGAAGATACAATTGTTGAGAGTTCAAGCGAATATCTCTCTTCTTGACTCACAGAACAGGTTCCCAGCGTTTATGTTTTCCTCTATTTGTAATATTGCATTAGCTCATTTATTCCGAGATGAGAATGTGGTGAGTAATCAGGGCAACTTGAAAAAAAAAACTGATGTATGACGTCATCAATTGTGCCGTCACAAACTGTGACGTAACAAGCCCGCGCCCCAAGCTATATATGATAGGAGGGCGATCTAGAAAAATTTCAACCTCTGAATACATAACAGGGGGGTGGAGGGAGAACTTGAAAAAATTTTTCGAGCTCCGGGTTTTGCCGGCCGTGCGGCGAACGGCGTATGTTCTTCCGACTCTCCCCCCCCCCTCCTGATAAAACAGGTTCCCTGTTAAAATGTTCTTAGCAATACAAATGCTCCCCTATGTATGATTCTTGGGTTGCCCCTTAATGATACAAATCTCATCCTAATTCACCTTCATGTACTCGTAAGTTTCTCTTGAACTTTCCAAAGAACATTAAAAATAATTGAGTTTAAGGAACCTAGATAAATATTCGTCTTTTAATTACACCTCGAAAAAACAAATTTTTTCGAAAGAAGAGTAGGAACGATCAAATTTTTCATGTAATTTTGCTGTATTATTTTTCTCCTTAATGTTGTGAGTGAGTCGTTCAAAATTACAATCTCCTATCGACATTTACTGCTGGAGCTATTTTCAGTTTGGAAGTGTTAGATCACGACTGTAGTCCTCCATAACATCACGACTTTTCGTTTCATTTGTCCTTATTCAAATGCTGATGTTGAAGTAGGTAGACTGTATGTACATGCTCTCTATCATATATGCATCTCTTTTTGCATGTAAATATCGAACGAGACTCGCTTGATTGCTACCGCGAGTGCAATATCGTAAACGCATTTAAAAATTTTAATTTTATTGAACGTATCGAAAAGCAATGCTTCGATAGTAAATGAACGAAAGTGGTCATATAGGAACGGGAAGAAAAAAATAGGTACTCAGAGCGGAGGGAGACCTACTTGCCTATGCACTTAATGTGATTATCTTCGAAATCGAGGTAACGTCGTGCTGATACCAGCGAGGTTTGATTATACAAAAACTCAGCTGGTACAGAAGCGTGGCCACAAATAATATACAAAGCCAGAAACGAGTCATAAGTAGTTTGGGACAAGAAGTTCAACGTCGAGTTCAGTATTCAGTGCGTGCTCCGCATCGTCTGTTCTGTGCGGTGTTGCTCAGATTGTTAATTTCCATCGAGCCGTAATATATTTAATATTCGTGGTGCAGTAAAAATTGTATTACTGAAAAATTTCTTTCGCCCGTGAGCGCTATTTATTTTTTCCACGCTGATAGTGTAACAAAAGCGAAAATTTGAATGTCGTGTCGTAACAACTACAGTCTGAATAGATATATTTTTTGTGGTTTAAAAAAAATTTCATCTTCTAAAATGCACCCAGTGGATGCTTTTGCAATTTGCGTGTAACATTTTCTAATTGTTATGATGAATACCGAAAAATTGACGCAGACTTCAATGTATGCTTTATCGGATAAGAGGAGACCATACAACCATATCAAATCGAAATCTCACTCTCCTGTAAGTTTTTACATAAAAGCCTACCTGTAACTGAGATTAAAATCGCGTATATGTATTTAAATACGTACTGAAAATAGCCGTTGATGACATATTGTACTGTCAGGGCCAACCTTTTTCAGTTCATGGAACATTTTGAGAATTGGCAAACATTTCGCAAACCCGATTGAGAAAAGCTCCGCCGCAAACTTGGTGTGGTGAAATTGATGTCAGTGGTATTTGTAAGGCATTCAGCCTATTCAACTGAACGGGTATACTCAAAATTTGATTCAGGGGCAAAAAGAGAACAAAAATCAGGAAGGGTTGCAACCCTCAAATACAAAAAGAAGTTTATTGTACATCTTTCTCGGTTTTAGTCGGTTTAGTTGGATGTAGGTTTGAAGATATCGTTGGACAGCAAAACTCACTAAGTCTTTTTTTTTTTGTCAATTGGAGTTGGGGCATATCGTTGGAAAGGGTTTGACCAGCTGTTTCCACTGATAATGGTCACAAAGTGTCATCAAAATACTTTTCGATCTTCTATCCTGGTTGCTCTTTCTTAATCCACTACTGGACCGGGGTGAGAAGCAACTAACCGGTCGCGGTTGGTTACCTGTGTTTGAACACACTCCTGATTCCTAAATGATAGTTATAGAATAGGAGATAAATATAAGGTTTAAGAGAAAAGTAAACATTGAAAACTGCTGTCAAAGTAGATAGAAGATTAGAAGCACTGAGAAATGTATAGGTGATGAAGGAGGAGGGAGAGTTAAGATTCAGTCTAGGTATTGGAGAATAGCTTGGATTTCAGCTGTTAAGATTGTGACGGAATGGAGGTGAGAGTGAGAAAAAATTTTGTTGTTAATAATGGAATAAGTGAAACCATCATTGTATTTCGAACTGTCTGCGAAGCAAAGAGTGACGATGGCACTGCGGGAGCTTATAGTATAATTAGAAAGTGAAAGTAATAAGCAGAAGTATTGGTCGATTTTTTGGATGATTCAGCTTCAGTTCGAAAACTATTTTTGGCTGGGGTATGGCCTATGAAAGTAAGGCAGGTAAAATGGGAAGGAGACAGTGAAATTTGATACTTGTGGATAGGGAAATGTTAAGGTGTAAATAGTGTAAGTTGATGCCAGCTAGAGATAATATGGACTGTTTTTTCTAGGGGTAGAGGGCCTTCACAAAAATTTGGCGTAGGGCCCTCAAAAGCTGTATTTACCTAATTTACCTAAGAAATCTTATTCTTTCGCCTATAAAAATCATTCTAATCCTTTTTTTTTTTTTTTTTTCTAGACAGAATTGGAAATTTTTCCAAGTCTTTTCCTCGCTTGATAAGGTTCGGAAATTTTCTCTGCCCAATCTAAGCTTTTTAAGAGCTGAAAATAGGTCAAAGTCATGAACGTCAATTAGACAATGGTCTATGGTTTGACAGAGAACCTGTTATTATCGGGGGGGTCGGAAAGAATATCCGCCAACCAGCCGGCCGGTAACTTCAAGGTCGTTTAGTGGTTATTCAGCTCGGAGTTCGAAAATTTTCTCAAGTCCTCCTCCTATCAAAGGGCGTCTGTTTTTCAGACCCCATGTTCCCCATAAAACAGGATCAACGTTAAAAAACCCGCGAGTTTTTAACAAAATGACATTCATGAAAAACAACTTTTTGTCACACTAACCTACATGAGATTCAACAGTTATCAGTCGCTAAGTTCGAATGATTCTTTGACCTACTTTTGGAATTTAGAATAATGATCCGAGGAGAATATTTGATGGAATTGGGTTTATTTTACGTCTTGAGGGAAAAAGAGTTCGAAAAAAGACAAGAAACTTACTCGACCTGTAGAATAAATTGTCTACAAGACTTGACACGTATTTGTAATTTTTGTCAACGCTCTCGAATATTTTCCAAGAGCAATTTGTCAAAACGTGACCAACTCGAATGTAAAAATCTTTAGTAGAAGATATTGAGACGATATCTTGCTGGTATCCTACATTATGGTAAATTAATCTCAAGGTTTTAGTGGACCAATTTTGTGGTAAATTTTCACGTAGCGATAGTCCGAGGGTGAACAGCATTGTCAGCTCTGAATTCTGTCGTCTACAAAAGTATCCGTATCACATGTGGGTGTGTTTGTGTTAGTGCGTGTCAATGCTCAGTAAAGTAGCTCTTCTTCGTTCATACACTAGCACACACACATATGATGGGGATACTTCGTGGCCTTTAGAATAAGTGCTGATGATGACAAGGAAACTGGTCTGTTGGTTTCAGCCCGGCCCCTGCGTCCTTGAGATAATCATCGACTTAGTTTCAAAAATTTTTACAATTCTATTGAAAGTTCATCTAATGAAAACTCATTACCATAAAAAAGAGTTTTTATAATAAATTTTTGATACAGAATGGATGATTATAAGTAGAGAGCTTAAACCTCCGGCCTTGAAGCTGAGGCTAACCCCTCAAAACACTGCGTCAACTATTTTTATTGAGCTTTGTTAAGATGAAATTTCAAAGCTCAAGAGAGACGCATGGTCATTTGATTCACCTGAAAATTCATATTATAAAAAGGCTATCGATGAATCCACCAAGGGCTTGCAAAAATTCAGGTCTTTCAAATTCTAATCCAAATAAGATATGAACGTAGGTAGTTGATAAAATTTTTTCAAATATGAAAAATAAATCATTGCAAAAATGGCCTGTCCGTTCGGAAAAAAATTATCTGTGTGGTCGTCGAGATAAATATAAATTCTTTTAATTTTTGAAGTTATACGAGTTAAAAACAAAAAATTAATTTCTAATCTGCAATTGGCTTCGGAAATGAGAGAAGCCGAACTTGGAAAGGACGGTGTCATAGTGAGAAACGATGATTCTTTCGTTTGATTGATGTGAATAGTGATCATAAAAATTAGTACTCGTAAATACAAGTTGGTAGAGAGGCGTTGCGAAGGTTTCTCATCACTTGCGTTCCACTCATGACGGAAACGCATTGGCTTGAAACGCCACTTGACCCGGGAGCTCAATAAGATTCTTTTTATTTTACTGGCTATCAACAATCATTTTTGTACTGGCAATTCCATAAAAGTTGTATATTATTCATATTATTTCTGTGAGAATTCTTACTGAAATATAATAGTATATGATTTTGAACTCTACTACTAACTTCATGCTTAGTTTTTTCGATATTCTTATAATTATCGATTTTTGTTCCGGTCGTAGTTGTTTCTTTTTGACAAGGATGGACCCACGATTCAACTTAGGTCCAACTCCTACTCTATTTCCTAGATTTGCGTTGTCCGAGCGTTCCTAAGCCTATGACCTTGGGACTTATTAAACATTTTAATCTAGGATAATTTCTTTGATTCGTGTCGGAGTGCTTCCAAGCGGTACTTGAAAACATTTCTTTTACGCCTATGTAGAATCTAGCATATTGATCAAGCTAAAATATAGAGGGGTAGAGCGTCGCTCCCTATGAACTCTATGGTCTCGACCTGACGTTATGACCCTAATGCGGATTGAACTTGACCTACATACAAACTATTCTGATGGACAAGTATTGGTAGATGCTACCCTAAGGCAGTGTTTCTCAACCTTCCTTATCGCGGCACGTTTTTCCGTGAGAGAATATCCCTGCGGCACAACATTTCCTAAACTTCAAATTGCGTCCACAATTTTTCTACGTTTTGATATTTTCATTTCTCTGTTGAATTCCTCCCCCTAATATCAAGATTTGTGGCCACACAAGATGTCCATATAAGGCCTCAACCCTCTTTCCCTATATACTGCGGCTTTGGAAAACGGGAGTTTTGACTTTCTACCGGGATTCAAAAAAATGTTGACTTTTGAGCCAATATAGAACGTAGTATGCGCTCTTGATACGATCAATTTTGACATACGATTGGACCCCACGACCTGAATAAGTTGGTAAAGAGGGTGTAGGCTTAATTTTTACGCACAAGCAAGAAGTCGTCTAGAGACTAGAGAACGAGTCTGTGGGAATAATTGTTGGATGTTGGAATATATGAACAACCGACGTTGTATAAAAATCTGATGTCAATCCTCTTCGAAATTTCATTTTGAAAATATTATATAATTTTTCCAGACGAGATTGAGTTCATACATATTGCGGGCACTTGAAAAAAAATTTATTTTATCTGTTTTTTTCCCCTACTTTCATCTATCAACGTTATTATGAATCTTTCATTATTCATGAACCAGTTTAAATGTTGATACCATCGTTCACGTCACGGTGTCGAATTGCAAGCGTACGTATGAAAAGCATTGTAATATTGTAAGCTAGTTGTAAGTTTTACTTCCATCTCGCGGCCACTGTATAGTACCCAACTTGTCCGTGTGCGGTCAGGTAATAATTTTACGTGAACAGACGTATTGTGGATCTTTATTGGGCTAGCAACCAACCATAAAGTTATTTCTATAGTACCTACGTACGTATTATTTTAACGCTATGCGTAATAGTTGTTGCTGCTTCACTATACGCGATGTCCACGAGATCACGACCTCCTCTCTTATCATTCATTAAAGGCTGTACAATCTCGTTTCCATACGAGCTTTTCTGACCGAAAAATCGAACAGCCGCGCTATATAATTTACAGGTAGACGTGAGTGCATGACTACAACGCCAATGTGAATACCTTTCTCAGACGTCATGCAAAACACTGCGATGTAACGTAATTAATAAGGTGGGCAGGAAATCTGTATATCGGTTGAGATCACACGATCATGTACCTACTATCTAACATTCCACGATGGACTGATTCTAGCCTACGATGAACTGTGATTGTGGACACCATCCTGGCGAACGAAACGAATCGAGGAAGTCCATATATGTTGGCCCATTCTTTTGAGAATTCGTCGGTTTATTTACTGAATTTGAGGTGTGTAGGACTATTTTATAATTATTACGAAAACGCTACATTCTCGACGAAGAAAACCGCCTACAAAGTACGGAAACTAAAAAGAGTCAATGATTTCCAAATCGCATCGAGTGGTCGTTCCAGTCTCGAATATTGTATTTATAATTTTCCTTGTAATTATAATGGCAAGTGAGGAGGATTTTCAACTAGTTTGTCGATCACGAATAGAGAGCCGACGCATTTATTATAAAGCCGTTGGTTCGGCAATTGATTATAGATTCCACTCAACACCTCTAAATTAATTATGAGCAAATAAGATTTTTTGCAAAGATCAGGTTTTATGTCTCATATAAAGCCTGTGCTCTGTCTTCCTGCACTATATTTAGCCCAGTTCAATCGGAATCAGTTCGAAATCATTGAGCTTACCACGAGAAGAGGGGACTCCGCCTCAGTATTCGTCTTCCTTACCTGATACCCACTCTAAATACGCACTGATACTTGCCCAGCCCCTGAAATTTTCAGGGTCAGGATCGGGTTCAATCGATATCAGGGGTTTGGCTTCAGTTCAAGTTGGTAGTGCTCAACTGGGGGTAGGTTAATTTTATCAAAATATGCTTCCTACTTCGAACGAGAATTAGAAAATGAGTTGCGCCTAAACATGTCAAATTTTGGGGCTTAATTAGTAAAAATTATGCTTCAACTTCTGCGATCAGTTTCACTCACTTATTTCCCTCCGGACAGTGGCTAAAATAGCCCCAAAGTTTATCTTGAGCTAATTTACAAATAGAAGGAGGAAACATTTTAAACCTTGCGGCACAATCGAGTTGCGGTGTAACTTACCTTTATATTATGTAGTTCAAGGTGTGACCAACAAGTTTTTAGGGTGACGCTTGAGCACACAGTACTACAAATACAAAAATGAGATCCATGGACTCTGATATTCTAATGAAAAATCACAATTTTCAATTCTCAGTTGTGTGGGGAGTACGTTTGGCCTACCGGGGAAAAACACAATTGCTTAGCTGCGGGTCACTGCGAGCCAAGACATACCTTCTCGCGCTAGCTCAAAAATGGTAACTATTCCCGCGTTTCTCAAGCGAACTCCTACAATACAACTTTGTGGAAGGATAGTTTTAATGGTGAAACTGAGACTTAGAAAAAATTACTCCTGAGAATAGAAAAGCTACATTTCCCAATAGGAGTAATTTTGCGCAACAAGACCTGAGACTATAAAACTAATCACATCCTGAAAAGTGATCATTGTCTTTCAAGACAACTTACTGTGACCATTGAATTTATCTTGCAAACTTTTTCTTTATTTAATAACATGGAGATTTGAGAGTTGGATTTCCGAGATACTTGAACAATTTTGGTTCAAGGCAAACAATAGTAGTGAAGTCACCCATTCACCACACTTTTTGACCAAAATCAACCAAAAAAGACCAACATCGACCAAAATAAACCAAAAAATGCCCAGAAAGTGCTCTCTTGTGGAAGTTTTTGGTTGATTTTGGTAAAAGAATGCGCTGAGCAGGCAACCTTACTACTCACAATATTGCTTAAATTTTAGGATACTCAAATACACATGATGCTTCAAACAATAATCATTGGCAACCTTGTACAGTGCCCATTGCAGAGCAGTGCTGTATTTACCTAAAAACTAGACTAAGCCACACAGTGGGATGAAATGCTATTCTTTTTTTTTTTTAAAAAACAATTATATTAATGCAATCTTAACAGTTACGTTAAATAAGCATACATGTATACGATAGGTACAATTCTTGTGGGAGCATACAGCCCAGTGGTTGTATGCTCTTAAATTTTACGTTATTACACTAGGTCAGCTGGGTGGAAATGCTATTCTAGCTGGCCAAAATTTGAAAATCAAAGGTCTGTAAAAAGGTGCAAATTATTTTGTTTACGCTTTAGAAACGTTCCGACCACCCTCATTCAATGATGAAACCTGTTTTGTGGAAGTGCGTTGATGTGAACAGCATGATAGATGTACAAACCAACAACCATTTGTTCTTGTTATTTCAACAGAACACTTGGTCATTTTATTTTGAAAGCACGTAGTTCCTTCCGTATTCTCTACAAGGTGATAAGAGTCTTGTGATTTATAAAATATTTTGATTGAACTTTTGATATTTTTACGGAATTTGATGATTGGGCGACTATTTCTCCTCATAAAATACTCCAAAAGTGAGTACAATTGTAATACATTTATAGTCAAAATTTCATAATATTGTATTAGCCATTTAAAAAATTTACCAAAACTTACCAAGGCGGGTGGGATGGAAATGATTTCTTGAAACCTTCCTCTCTCAACCCACAATGACACTTTTTGCGCCTTTTCGTGATTTTTCAATATATTTCTTTCAGTTATTTGAGCGTAAAAGCTATTTATCGGGATAGCAGCTATTTAATGGAATAGCTTAATTTACAAAAGCAATGAAACTAGAGTCAATGATAATAATGAACTCGGTAACACGATCTTTGTATGATATAAAACAGGTTTCATTCTTGTGTACAGAGTTTGCTACCCCCCTCCTCTTCGAGGACGTTGCAATGAATAAAATTCTATTTATACCTGTACTACTTGAAAGATTTTGTGTTGCTTTGCATAATTCGATTTAAGAAAGTATTCTATTTATTTAAAAGTTACTTCAACTCATTCTAAGGAGATGGGACCCCTTTATCTCCAGTCGGGTTCGGGGCAAGAAACACAGCGGGCACCCCCCCCCAAAAAAAAAACGCCCCCTCCCCCTGAAAATAGAGGCCCTGCGGTCCCCTTACAGAGCCGGGCCCGGGGACAAAATCCGCAGTTGCCCCCCCTCTCGTCAGGTCTGCCCCTTAGATGATGTTCATAAACTTTTTCTCTTAGTCAGTATACTTTTTGTCCACGAACTCCATGTAAAAGCTTCGAACTTGGAACAAAAATGATCCAAAACTTTGAGAAAAAATTATCCAGTCATAAATCTGGCTGAAAATTCGAATTCTACGATCTTGATTACCCCTTAGACGACTTTAATAAACTGTTGCTCTTGATCAGTTAAAGTTTTGTTCACAAACTCCAGATAAAGGCTTCAAACTTTGAGAAAAAATGACCCAATCATAAATCTGACTGGAAAATCGAATTCTACGCCCACAAAAACCCCTTCGATGATCTTCTTTAGGCATTCAGTCGAAAATGAGAATTTTGGCCACCTAGCATGGCGTTTTATCCCACTGTGAGCCACCGCTTGGTAAAGCATTTTTTGATAATGGTAAAAAGTGTTTTCAATTTTTTTTTTTATTCTTTTTATTTAGGATATGATGCACAAATTTTCAAAGCTTTAGGGGTAGCAGTAACACTTGGCTTGTGGGTAGCAAAAGCTTAAATCCGTCGGTGATACAGAGCCAGGTCTCTACTCCCTAATCGCTCATTCTGAATTACCCATGGCCAAATTTTTCAATACATAATTGAATTTATGAAGAGGTTTTATTGTTTTTGAGAAAAGAAATGATGGTGAATGAAATATAGACAGTAATGAATGATATAAAAAGAATTCTTCCTCGTGTCATGATCAAATTGCAGTCTCTCTAATCATTCATAAAATTGGCAATGATCTTTGCTTTGTGGCTTTCCTATGAACACAATATAGATTTTAGACAGTCTAGTTCAATTTGTTCAAAACATTCCTCAATTTTTGGAAATGCTGTTGTTTTTTTTTTTAGGAGTAAAAATGAAAGAGCTGGGAATCACAGCACGTCTTTTCTCAAAAGTAATTTTTTCCAAGTCTCGATTTCACTATCGGAATTATTTTTGTTCCCAAGTAGGAGGAGGAATACGCTCGAGCTCACAAGGAAACGCGAGAACAGATTCATAGTTACCCTTCTCAAGCTAGCGCGAGAAGGTACGTTTTGGCTCGTGATGACCCCCGGCAAACGCACCGTGTCTTTCCCTGATAAGCCGAACATACTCCTCATAGGGTCTTGTAAATGAATTTCTAGCGAAGGTGGACGAATTTTTCGCGTGCAAGGATAAAATATAATTAAAAGAAACAACGAGGCTTTTCCCGCACTGTTTTTTATTAAAATACCGTGACGTTTCGGCCCAGCTAGTGGCCTTTATCAAACGAGACTCTTCGTTTGATAAAGGCCACTAGCTGGGCCGAAACGTCACGGTATTTTAATAAAAAACAGTGCGGGAAAAGCCTCGTTGTTTCTTTTAATTGAATTTCTAGCGCATAGGTGACAATAGGTGTATTTGTCTTTTCCAATCATCTTAATAACTGTTCTCCAGAGCTTTTGAAATTGTCAAAAAAGAACAATCCCAAAAATAATCGGGAAGATATCAAAAGAAGGACCTTCTTTCCACTTGAAGTCAGCTTCCCAGTCCACGTGTATGTACTAATGCGTAACTACCTCGAGTTAGAATACCTTGTTAGAGGAAATAAGAATAATTTTAACATAAACTCTAAATTTTACGATCCACGCTAGGGGAAAGCATTAAATTCCGAGGACGAAACTACTAAACATCAAATTTCTGCGGCGGCGTTTTGAATAGAAATATTTGTACGTATGAAGGATCGCAATTACAGCAGTTCCGATATCGAAAAATGTGTATGGTTTCATTTGGAAAAAAATTCTCTGAAATTTAATGAGCTATCATTTCTATTCGATATTAGTTTGTATTCCACTAACGGTTGGAAATTTTAAATAATTACGTACAAAAAGACTCGCTTGAAAAATTCGACGAAATCTCCACAATTCCAGAGGCATTCAACCATTTACGAGAGCAATTTACTCGCAATTACGGTAGCCTATGAGTCATGTAGACAATCTCTAGTCTCTGTTTTTTTTGGCTACGACTTTAGAACGCGATACAGCTCACCAAAATTCATACTCATATCAATCGTAATTCTTAGACACGCTACTTGTGCTCATGCTCGCTCGATTCGCAAGAGAACACTGGCATGTATTACGTGAAATTCATGGTTTAGTGAGCACGACGAGTAAGATGATAACTCCAGTGTTATGGCCCACAAAGTTCTAATCCAGACCGAAATAGATATGTAAAACATCGATAGAGTCACTGATCAAAATAAATCCATTTCGTATAATCTTCTCAAGCTTCAGGTAGTATATGTAATATTTCGCTTTTCCAAGGTTCTTTTTAATGACATACGTATTAAGGCTCGATTTCGATTCGTATAAACCTATATTAAAATATAATTTCGTAAACACCTGGATCTGAATAAGTACATTTAAAAAAATTAGTTTGCTTTAATTTTCAAACAAAAAAATAAGAACGTGTTTGAAATATTTGAGTAGTACTCGTACGTATGTACAGATTGTCGAAGGAGTGTAGACAGAAACATAGACACTTAAGGGTATTCACACAAAAATTTAAATATTTTGAATCTTATGCAAATAGAGAGAGATTCTCGGAAAGGATGAAAAAAAGATATTTGAAAGAGCAAGCAATTTTCTATTTTTTGAGATTCGTTTCACTAATATAAGTGCATTTTAAGAGGAATTATAATCAGTTGAAAATGGAAAGTCAAATATCGTCGTTGGATCGGAAAAAACCTCCTATGTGGCAAAAATAAAATTTTACAGGATAAGCAAAAAACTGATTATTTTGCAAAAAGAAGGCCAAAATACTTCGGAAACGTCTCATTAAATGTGGAAAAGCTTCTTTGGTACAGTAGTAAGAAAATTTTCAAAATTCTCTAAAATACGGCGGTATTGGGCATAAATGCACATAGGAGGAATTCCTGGCCCTAAATATTGCACATGAGAGGTTTGCTCTGCACATAAGAGGTAGTCGAGACCACATTTTCTGGATGGTGCACATAGGAGATATTCAAAACCGCTCCTACCGGCGTAATTTTGAACTTAGCATATAGGGGATTTTTCCAGTCGACGAGCCTTGAAATTCCGCGTCCAACCATATATACTCTGTTCACATTAAGGAAGGATAGAAATATGACCTTGAGAACGGAACGGTAGATTAAAATTACCCGGAGCGTTCCGTTCTCGAGGTCATATTTCTATCCTTCCTTAATGTGAACAGAGTATAAAAAGTGCATTTCTCAAAAAATGGCACAGAGGAGGTTTTTTCTGATCTTACGACGATATACGAAGTGAAGTACGTCCTCTAAGGGGCATTACCCAGTGACACGGTGACCCCTCTTGACCTTCGAAGAGACCCCCTCCCCTAAAAATTTAATACCATGACCCCCCTCCCGCGTAGAGAAACACAATGTTTCCATTGAAAATTTTTTACATCGTTTTTTGGACGAAAATTGCCTCGATGAAGCCTTCCATTCCTACCAACGCAGTGGATCGGGAGGATTTTTTTAAAATCATTTTACGAGCTGCTAGCAGACTACCTTCAGACCTATGAGCTCGGCGAAATTTCATGATTATATGCCTGAAGGAAGTTTGTTTGTTAATATGTTGGAGATGGAGGGGAAGTCATTTGGGGTACGTTCAGAAACGCATAACAAGCGTGTGGTTACAGATTTTTTGGAAATTCGTTGGGCGTGGTTACTCCGCTTACTTTTTCGGTACTGTTCAGAAACTCCGGTTACGCGTGCTTTTTGAGTACCCGGGAAGAATTTTCGTAATCCAGTTGGGACTGGATTATTAAGATACAACAACCGGAGTACAGTTTTACTCGGTGAAATATTTTGCTATCGGTAGACGATGGTTAATCGTTTCTGAACGTACCCCTGATAGTGGCTCTGTATGGTTGTGTGGGCTTCAGATTCGCAATGAGGAGGTGGGAGAGAGGCATAAAATGAGAGATGAGATGGGTGTGTGTTTGTGAGTCTGGTGTAGCTGATTCTGAAACTGGTGATGACTATTTCTTTTCTGCGTGTTGAAAGTTTTGAAGGGTCCCATGGGATGGAAATATTTTTAATTTGGGCTAGTTTGTTTCAGTGTGATTTGAGATTAGACCGGTGAGTGAACCATACTTGAACCCTTTCTAGCCAAACCCAACCAAGCGACATGATAACGATCTGGCGAAAAGAAGAACCTTCGCTTCTAGTAAAGGAACATTTCTCTAGATTGTTATCATGTCGCTTGGTTGGGTTTGGTTAAATAGGGTCCACTTGAGTGATGAATTTGTTGATATGTTTGGAGAGATCTGAGCGAGAGGGGAGGAGAGAGCGGTTGACTGATAGGTTATGGGTTGCTTGTTTGACTGTTTTGTCGGTATTTTCGTTTCCTAGGATACCCTTGTGACTTGGTACCAGATGAAGAATAATGGGATGGGGATGGTGTGAAAGGTAGCAATGAGAGTGTGTATACGATTTATGAGTGGGTGGGATGGCGTGAAGTGATGATAGTGAGTCGGAAATGATCAAAAATGGGTTGAGGGGAAGACGGGAGGGTAGGTTGGTGAGGATGTGTTCTAAACAGCTAAAGATTGCTCGTAATTCAGTGATGAAGACGGATGCGGTGTTGCGGTGTCGGTGAGAGACTGTGATGTGACCTATTGAGTATGCGAAACCGGTTTTGTTTTGATGTTTAGATCCATCGGTGAACCATAGTGTAGAGTTGTGAAAGTTGTTAAGAATTTTGGTAAACTGTACCTGGTATTCTTTGGAAGAAGTTGAAAGACGAGGGAGGCGTTTTAGGTTGCGAATCATTTTGGGTGGAATAAAGAGCCAAGGAGGAGATGAGGGAACGATATGGAACTTGAAAGGGCGTGCTAATTGGAGTTCAAGATTTCGACGTAGATTGGTTATGGGGTTTTAGTTGGGGCGAGGGTGGAATATACAATGGTGGATGGGGACTTGAGGATATTGTAGGGCAGTTGTGAGGAATGTGGTTGTCAGTTTCATGCGTCGATAATGAAGTGGGGCTAGTGTCACTAGCGGCTACCATCTGCAGTGCAGAAAGAGCACCAGCAAGAATAAAATAATATTACAAATCCACTGTACGTAGCACCATGTTGGATCCTTGGATGCGTCATGTATGATGATCCTGACAGCTACCAAAAATGATACATTCGATTCGATACCAAACGAGAAAATTATAAAAGAGTACGCCCAAGCAACGGCGCCGCGATAAGTGTTTTTTTTTTTTAATTGGGGGGGGGGGTGTAGAGATGATTTTTTGTAACAATGTGTATGAGTTACCTATGTACATAGTATTAAGTATTTCATTTATTAGTTGTGATGTGGGGAGGTAATTTTTACCAAAAATACCCACCCAGAATTTTTTTTCTGGGGGTAGCGAGGTAAAAATTACCAAATTACCGTCCTCAGCAATGCCACTGCGCGCAAGGGTCACCGGTTATGCACTAAACTGTTGAAGAAGTAACTCAAAACTGGATTTATAATTATTATGATAATTGGAAGTAGTACTCAAGTAAAATCAGGCCCGCATTCTCACAATTCAATCATTATTGCTATTATTCGGAAAATGAAAAATATTCATTTTTAGTGAAATTACTTACTTTTTTCATCAGCCACAAAGAGTTGCAGTGCGCCATTGTTGCGTATATTCTGGCTTTCTATCGTGATAGTATACAAAAAGACTAAATGGCGCGTTGCAGTCATGAGAATATACGTGAACTCGCGAGAGAAAAGAAATTGTGCACGCCCGGTGTCTTTCCCTACCGACAAGACCATCGCGTAATCTTTGAACCAATGAAGAGATTGCCATTTTTTCCTAGGAAATAATATGGACAGACTATTTCGCGAAATTTTCTCAAAATGCGGTAACGTTGTAATTCTATATTGTGTAGAATTATTCACTCGCAATTTGTTTGAGAATTGGATAGGTAGTTCTTGAGATATACTCAATTTTAGGATTCAAGAATTTATTTGAGGTATCTCAGGAAATGGAATATCATTTTTAAGTTGGCCTAGCTTCTTTGAGTGAGATTTGAGGTTAAACTTATGAGTGAAGTAGGCTCGAGTGATGTATTTATTTGGTAAAATGCGTTTAGAGAGGTTGGAGCGTGAGGGAAAGAATGAGAGGTTGACTGATGGGTGATTCGTTGGTGTCTTGGCTTCGATATCGTTTTTTATTTGTTTTCCGCATTGTCTTTGTAGCTGGATTCTCAGATGAAGAATCTTGGGATATAATGTGGTGTTGAGAGAGTGCATACAATTTATGAGTGGATGAAAAGAAGGCGTTCGGAGCTAGCGTTAAGTGATGCCAAGAATCGGAGGTGACAAACAATTGAGCCGCGTAGCTTAATATACCGCAAACTAGATCAATACTAGGCTAAGAAAGAAAAAGATAATTGTCTCTGAAAATGTGAGGTTTTACATCCGTGGCGAGGATCCCTGGAAGCCAAAGCTATGAACCTTCTTGTCGTTCGCTGGAGGTCCTAGATCACTATTATCCTGAAAAAAATTTAGTTACTTTCCCTATACACATGTAATAAGACGACGGGTCGTCTCATTATCAACCGGTTGATTTCGGTAATTCCACCGGTTAAAAACATTACGCTTGACGTATTATCTATACTTTGTAAATTCATGTTTTGACCAATACGAGTATCTAGATACAACGGTACTTTCAAACTTTGAATACTTCAGTTGTAATAATCTTGCTTTTACGTACACACGTTTTATATAGTTTAGAAAATATTACTCTTTCGTAATTCATAAATTTCGTATAATAATTATAATAATATTTCGTATCGTAGGTACTATTATAATTCACAGATACCGAACGTATCCTATTTTAACGATTCGTGTTTATTTCACGCATCTGAAAATAAAGAATTTGACGAAAGTGTAGTTGAGTGTCGACTTGTTATAAATCGTTAAATTCTTACGTTCGCAATGTCTGACAATTGTCGCGTTCGCGTTACCGTGTTCACGGCCCCAAACCCTTCCGATCCAAAAACTACAAACGTCTACATTCATAGTCTTGAGTTACTCGACGGTGAAATCACTGGTATCTTTGGCTTCTCGGAAGCACATCAAGCGCTTCGACATCACAAGGAATTGGTAGCTCTTCCCGTTGTAAGCGGACTTGTGAAATCCATGAAATCCAGGGGTCAAATCCGACGTGGAGTGCTGACTTTACCGCAAGAGATCCAGAAATTATATTTCGATGAAGACGGAAATATTGTATTCATGGACGAGTACCTTGAAGAAGTCGACAAATTGGAGAAACCTCGAAACGCAGCACAAACTTCAGCTCCCGTACCTCCGCAAATTGTGAATGTACACCAAAAAAAATCCATCCAGTCCATTACGAAGGATGCCGTAATATCAAAATTTGACGAGCATACGATGAATGGAATTATGTGGATAGAAGGATTTGAAAAGGAATGCACGCGTTTAGATATCGAGATGAAAGACTTCGCGCAAGCACTCCGCCTCTTTCTGTCCGGATCAGCAGTGGACTGGTACGCAACAAATTTCATGTTACTCGAAGATGTGTCATGGAACAGTTGGAAAACTTCGTTTTTGGAAAACTTCGCGGCAAAAGGGTGGACTCAATCGAAATACGCCGCGAACTACAAATTCATCGGTGGAAGTATTAGTGAGTACGCCCAACGTAAACTTAGACTTCTCGCGGAAACTGATAAAACGCTTTCGGAATCATGGCGCGTAATTTTAGTTGTAGCCGGTTTACCTGATAGCATTTCATGTAAATTAGATCGCGATAAAATTAAAACTGTAAACCAATTGATCACCAAGATCAACCAGTTGGATAGACCCCCGAAAACGTCGCTAAAAATTCACGATAAAGCGGATAAAAAAGAAAATCTAAATACCAAAGACGATAAAAAACGGTTCAACCCGGACCACAAACCTTGCAGATTTTGTGAGAAAATTGGAAAACCAGGGCGTTTCCATCCCGAAACAGAATGTAAAACCCGTCTAAATCCGCTACCCGGTAAAACATATAATATAAACACTAATAAAACAACGAACGTCGATAAAAATTTCAAGCTAACAAATAATACTGAAATGGAGAACATTTTAAATCAAGAAACTGTACCAAAAAACTAAATGCGCCGCCTCTCATTTTCTTGGACGTAGACATAAACGCAAAACAGGCAAAAAGTCTTTATGATGGAGGATCCAACGTCTCTATTTTAATATACAAATCACTAGAGAAATTCAATGTTAAATTAAACGAAAAATGTGTACGTTACAAGACAATGAGTGGCGAAGCAAATTTTATGGGTACAGCCATAATAGACTTGAAAATATTTGATATATCGCAAAAAATCCAAGTCTATGTAGTAGACAAAAATGAAATAAATTACGACCTATTATTAGGTTTAGATATAATAAAATTATTTAAATTACTACAGGACGAGAACCTGCAAATTTCTCAAGCTCTGTCCGATAAAACACAAATAAAATTCGAAACTAAAAACCATAAATCCGAAATCTCAAAAAACTCCAAAAACCTAATAAATTGGAATGAGGCTATACCCATTGAAGATTTTGATTTAAAAGTTCAACACCTGGACAATTCAAAACGAAAGGTGATATACGATCTAGTCGATGAATACGATACGTTATTCGCAAAAAATAACTACGATGTGGGTACAGTCTCAAACCATGAAGCACATATAACTCTCTCCGAAATGAAATACGTAGCAAAAAAACCCTACCGTTGTTCATTTGAGGACCAACGTGAGATAGAAAAGCAGGTTACGGAATTATTAAACCACAAAATGATCGAACAGTCATGTTCACCATTTGCAGCACCGGTGACCATGGCGTATAAAAAAATTGAAGAAGGTAAACCAAAGGAAAAAGTTCGAATGTGTGTGGACTTTCGGGAACTCAATAAATTATTGGTCCCCGAGAGTCAACCCTTTCCATTGATTGAGGACATGATTATTCGGGAGAATCCCGATTGCGGCCAATTTCAGACGTTCCGATTGCGGCCCAAAAATAGAACGGGCCCGATTGCGTCCCGATTATTGAAGCCCCCTCAGAAGGCGAAGCCCGATTGCGTCCCCACCAACTCATTCAAAAATATTTATACAATTAATCGGTCTATTCACGATAACTATCACATCAAAATTTTAAAAATTGAATTTATAAAATAACTAGCGGTTGGCGACGCGCCTCCGGCGCGCCTGACCGCTAGCTGTCTGTTGAGTAGATATCTGTGTTTTATAGGTATCTGTATCTTATAGGTATGTGTGTTTTGTAGGTATCTTGGAATTCAGATGAATTTTTAAAAAAGAAACAGTGGAAAGAGTTTTGCAAAATTCACAACTATTCAGTTCAAAAATAAGAAAATAGACACCAAAAACTGCGACTGTACTTATAAAAATAAATCAAAGTTCCGAGTCGCACAAAAATAAAATCACCAAATTAAATTTTTTACACACTAATTCACTTGAGAGCTGACTTAACGCGTGAAGCCTGTATCGCAGCAGAATACAGACAAATCCATTGACATTTTGCCAGTCCCAAAGAAAACACACGGACAACAGGTAAAAAAAAGGGTAATTTCCGCTAGCCCATACGCAGTGCGCACCGTGTCTAGACATTGGTTCTTGTATGAGATACCGGATGTAAAATCCTTTATGTAGGTGTTTTTAAAACTGTGAATAAAATAACTTGCTTAGTATGGAAGTACAGCGAATACTGTAGTCACAAAATTTCCTCCTAAAAATCTGGAACCGGGCTCATTCGAAAGGAAATTACAGGGGCTACAATTTTTGTTCTCTTCAATTTTTCATAAAAATGAGTTATACTCGAGTTATCACAATAATTCAATTCTCGAAACTGCGCCACTCAACGCGCGTAGGTCTAACGTACATGGCAAGCTACACCACCACGTTTTTTTATATTGAAAAAAGTCATTGTTTTCGCCCTTTTTTGAAATTACTCAGCACCTCCCCGTCAAATTTTTATTTTTATGAGTCTATGTGCTGCTCTGGGATGAGGACAATATATCCTGAAAGTTTGAAAGCGATCGGCCCAGTAGTTCTCGAGTTATAAACGGACAGGAGGACAGACAAACTTTCTGCTTTATATATTAGATATGGTTATTTGAAACGTAGGTAGTACTTAATTTAAAATATTCAAAATGCCTTCGGTAGATTACGGTAGCTTGTCATCTGAACGAATGTGAAGTCATCAATCTTCTTCGTTCGGTACTCGTCAATTTTCTTCTCAAGAAACGCCATCTTTTTACCAGTAGGCTTGGACACCAATTTTGCCTTTCTCGCAGCAGAATTAAGAATGAGTTCGGTATTTGTCTGCACATCGCGTAGTACGGACAGGAAAACGAAAATGTTCGGGTGAGGCGTGTAAAACCGTTGATTGAATGCCGAATGAAAACTTTCGCACGCATTGGTTGTTGTAACTGAGGTGCTGCTCATTTCAGCCCACAATGTAGGAGGGTAACGAGCATTAGCACGTATGTATTTAGTTGATAGGTATCGTAGCAACTTTTTCACGTCTGCATCCTTTGCGACATCGTTTTGCATAAAATGTTTCTGAAAGCAAGGTTGTACCATCTCAGGACTGAGGAGAGGAAGACCAAACAGGTAAGTAAGGAATTTCCCTTTCGGTGTATCTGTGTTATAATCAGTCGCCAACCCAAGCTTCTGTATTTTACGCCACCAAGCTTGGCCCAAGTGGAAACGACAACCGCGGATTCGGACTTGTCGCCAAACAGCCCGCACGGCAAGGTGAATGGCTTTCTCGAAGTCAGCGTAAACGACGGCAGGCGCACTAGTCAACTTCCTACGAGTGAGTTCTTCCTTAAGCACTTGGAATACTTGCTTGTAAGCGGCCGTGGTTTTCTTTTTCAAGAGACAGTAAACAAGAGGGACGTAGTGTCCATTCAGAAGGCCATGAATTGAGAAGAGCTGCAGAAAATGTTTCGTACAGCATTTAAATGTTCCGTCGACAAACCATGCTGCACTCTGGGAGAGTGCTTTGAGATTAACCGACGAAGAGAATATTACAACATTACGAACGTGATCATTCTCCAAAACAAATGATGGATCAATGCACTCCTCTACTGCGTCCGATTGAAGGAATTTATGCACCTCCTCTACATTTTGAGGATGGGTTAGCAGTGCACTCCGCCGCGAACCGTAAATGGCTTTCCTGATGCAAACTTCATCACCTTTATCCAGCAATTCAGTCCCAACCGACAGCTCCTTCATACATTTGAGCATTAATTTTTGAGGACGCTCACACAAATCGTCAAGCGCCTTCCTCTTTACCGCGTTGCGAACTTTTGGGCGCTCCATCTTTTGGTCGGGCTCCCGTTCATGATTGTGCACTAATTTAGTATCAACAATATCGCCAAGAGCGTTCAACTTCATGAATGCAGTACACGTTTTTACAACACAACACCATCGAGTATGATCATTACATAGTTTTTTCTGAAAACGAATTTTGAAACCGTCAATTATTTGCAATTGTGTACCACGTTCACTAAACATTTTGTGGTATCTCTAACAAACGTTGATGCAGACAGTCGGACTGCAGGAAATGCGATAAGGTACTGAATGTCGAATACTGAAGATTCGATGTTTCTCATACTGTTCATGTATCTACTTGCAACGTCTTCATACATTTGCTCGAATATTAGTCATGAAACCATCCCCTTTTCTCATCATACATACTTCAACATGATCGGCGGCGAAAAACAGTCATCTCATATCCGGGCCGCAATTTGGCTGTTGATATTTCATAATTTGGTGGTTGAATTCTTCCGGCCGCAATTGGGACGTTAATATTTCGGCATAGGATTCATCGGGCCGCAGTTGGGCTCCACAATTTGTGAACGGGACGCAATCGGGCTATCCCCGATTATTCGTACTCGCGATTGCATTTGGTTCACTGCTCTCGATATAAATAGTGCCTTTTGGTCTATACCAATCCGAATGAAAGATAGATTTAAAACAGGGTTTGTAACTCAACACGGACACTGGCAATGGTGTAACATGCCGTTCAGTCTCAAAAATTCACCGGCAATATTTCAAAGGATCCTATCCGGAGTAATACGTCGACATAATTTGAAAGATTTTTGTATAAATTATATTGACGATATTTTAGTATTTTCGAAATCATTCGAAGAACATATTACTCATCTACGTTTATTGTTTGACGCTATTACTCAGGAAGGGTGGAAACTAAAATTTATGAAATGTAAATTTGCAGCTAATTCTGTATCCTACTTAGGTCACATTATAGAAAATAACACAGTTCGTCCTCTTCGAGATAACCTCGTGTCTATAAGAAACTTCCCTCGCCCCTCGAGTCGGAAAAATATACGTCAATTTCTTGGTAAAATCAACTTCTACCACAAATACATTCCAAATTCAACAAAAACGCTCGACGTATTTCATAATTTACTTCGAAAAAATGTACCGTTTGAATGGACTGATAAATGCGAAAGAACTTTTGAAGAAATTAAGAATTACTTAACTTCTTCACCCATTCTTGCAATCTTCGACCCATTTCTTCCGATAAATATTTATACCGACGCGAGTGGCGAAGGAATAGGGGCAATTTTAAAACAGGTGCAACCGGACGGTGAAGAAAAACCAGTCGCTTATTTCTCTAAAAAATTAAACGACGCACAGAAAAGGAAAAAGGCGGTGTATATAGAGAGTTATGCCGTCCGTGAAGCTGTGAAATATTGGCGATTTTGGCTGATAGGACGCCCCTTCACAGTGTACACCGATCATAAACCTCTCGAAAAGCTGAACCTTGAGTCACGTCCAGACGAGGAGCTCGGCGATATAGCAAATTACCTGCTTCAATACGACTTTAAAATAATTTACCGTCCGGGGCCCTCAAATCTTGAAGCAGATTGCTTATCACGAAATCCTGTTTTAGAAACCAATGTGCAGGACAACGATGTAGATATACGGACGGTTAACCTACTATCCTTAGAAGAAATTAAAGCAGTAGAGCAAAATCTACCTGATTCTCAGAAAAATTTTAAGGAAAACGATATGATCAAACGTAAAATACGAGGAAAAAACAAAATTGTTTTGCCAGTACCAAATGGAATTGAACTCCTAAAAAAAGTTCATCTTCATTTCGGTCATATTGGCGCTCTGAAGATTTATGAAATGTTAAAAGAACATTATTTCTTTCCAAAAATGTACCTCCAAGCAATTAAAATTACAAAGTCTTGCGAAACTTGCTTATGTAATAAAACACGAAAGAGAACAGGTGCAGGTATTCTAGGACACTTTGGACCTGCTGAACGTCCATTTCAGATCATGTCTTTAGACACTGTTGGTGGATTTGGTGGCAACCGTTCCACAAAACGGTAACTTCATATTCTCGTAGACCATTTCACTCGCTTTGCATATATCCTTCCTGCACAAAACCAAAGTTCCCAAACTTTTGTAAAATTCATTTCTACAGTACTCAAAGATCATCATATTGAAAATCTCTTAACGGATCAATATGGTGGCTTGTTCTCAAACGAATTTTCCGAATTCCTAAAATCGAAAAATATCACACATTTCTTTACAGCGGTAGATAACCCTTCGTCTAACGGTCTCAATGAGAGGCTAAATCAAACTTTGGTGAATCGAATACGCTGTAGAATAAATGAAAATGGTAGGATTTCGGCGTGGTCGCGGATCGCGCATAATTGTGTTGAAGAATACAATTGCACGATCCACTCCTCGACTGGATTCCCACCAAATTACCTGATGTTTGGAAAACTCAATCCTATCTCTCCATTACAACCCTGCTCCACGTATTCCCAAGACCTAAAAAAAGCATTCCAAAAATCCCAAATCTCACATATGAGAAACAAGGCTAGAATTGATCAGGGAAAAAAAGAAATCATCTTCAAAGAAGGTGATATAGTCTACATTGAGAACGGGAATAGGTTAAATCGTGGAAAATTAGATCAAGTCCGCATAGGACCATTTAAGATCAAGCGAAAACTCTCAAACTCAGTTTACGAAATAGACGTCGGAAAAAGGGGGAAAAACGACACCCGTTTATACCATATCTCGAAAATAGTTCAATTAGGTATATAGTCTAAAATAAGAAATTAATTTTTGTAAGCGTTGGATTTCAAGCCCTGAAAATAGCGTCCGGTATTCCACAGAGAACGGTCATGCGGAACTATCGGAAGGGTCGTCGAGCCTGTTGGTGTACAGCGGAGAAACGGGCTGCCTACACGGCTCAACGCTGCACGGCTGACGAAAGCTCGCGGAGAGCTTTTGAGTCGCATAGAAAATTCCTAAAAGCGACGGTTACAGGAGTAACTAGGCCGCAGCAATCTTGGCTAGGTAAACTAGGGAGCTGTCCGTGATATCTTATCTATGACCCCGGTCAAGTGTCAACGGTAGGGGGATGTAATAAGACGACGGGTCGTCTCATTATCAACCGGTTGATTTCGGTAATTCCACCGGTTAAAAACATTACGCTTGACGTATTATCTAGACTTTGTAAATTCATGTTTTGACCAATATCTAGATACAACGGTACTTTCAAACTTTGAATACTTCAGTTGTAATAATCTTGCTTTTACGTACACACGTTTTATATAGTTTAGAAAATATTACTCTTTCGTAATTCATAAATTTCGTATAATAATAATAATAATAATAATAATAATATTTCGTATCGTAGGTACTATTATAATTCACAGATACCGAACGTATCCTATTTTAACGATTCGTGTTTATTTCACGCATCTGAAAATAAAGAATTTGACGAAAGTGTAGTTGAGTGTCGACTTGTTATACACATATATACCCATATATTTAGAGTTATGAAGTTATCCGCGTATCTCGTCCAAAACTGGATGGAGGCACTCGCAATTTTTTCGAGCATCGGATGAACTTAAGGGTGTGCTTTACTTGTTCGGAAACTTTGAAACGGTGTACGATAAGTTGCATAAATATCCCCAAAAACCCTGCAAGGTTCGGGAAGCCAGCGGTCACTACGCGACGCTTGCGGGCGTGCATGGGAAGTCCCTGTAACAAATGACGAGGAATGGTTTTGCAAGGTCACAACTCAGGGCTCCATTTTCTAACGAATTTTTTCGATCTTTGGAAATGTTGTACAATAGGGTTCAACGAAATGCGCTATCGGAACAGAATCCTGAATTTTGGCTCCAGAACAATTTCACTCTCGTCAGAAAATAGACAAATTTTTATCAATTTCAACAGGAGGGGGGTAGTTAGTAGATGAGAATACAAGCGAAAAATTTGGTCACCTCGTCGGAATCCGAACTCGAGACCTTTCGCTTGCCGGGCGACTGCTCTAACCGCTGAGCTACGAGGAGATCTCTAATCTACTAACTACCCTCCTCCTGATATATTTCCCGCACGTTTAAAATCATTGTCTTTCGATCAATTTCAACGTTCAATTGAGAGAGTATAAGAAAACATTTTTAAATTCTGCTTCGATAGCGCCCCTGGTTGAATCTTTCTGGAAAACATTTCAATTATTCAGATAGATCCGTTAAAAATTCGAGCAATAAAATGTGATTTTCGGTACCATGTTTTACGAGCATATTTTCACAAGTAAAGCACACCCTTAATGGATGGTAATTCATCAATTGGTTTCCAGTCGAGTTAATACAATCCTATAGGTTACAGTTAATCATATTGAAATAAGGGTATTCAAGGAAGTAATTAAAATATAAATTGTCAAAGACCACAGAAACAACTGTTACAGCCTCATAGCAAGGTGAGTAGGGGGAAGGGGCAATGAATTTTTTTGAGACGTTTTGTAGGTTTTAGATTACTTCTATTGTAAAATAAAATAAAATTCAGGTTTCCTTATTGAATTATGGGAACTTTTACTCTGTTATTAGTTGTTGTGACGTCATGGTGATAGACTTTATACAAATAAACTGAGTTTTATTGTTTATTCTGCAAATATTTGTATCTGGCTTGATTGATAGATGATTGATAGTTAATCTGAAGTGTGGGAGTGACTCTCCCAATGAGTTTTGAATTGTGAGAGGAAAAGTCGTGTACTACGTGTTTTTTTTTCTGAGCGAGCAGAGCCTCAATCTTTATCAGATATGCAAAATCAATCTCTGCACGAATAAAATCTCATCCTTTATAAAACCCAACAATTCGAGAAGGAGAGTTCTTTTTTGTAAATTTGCGGAGTACATGTTGATGAAACTCGGTGAAAAAAATATTTCTACATAGTATTGTAACTCATATCTACTTATAAAGAGAATTAATGACTCGAGAGATGCATCAACTTTTTTTTTTTTTCAATAAAACGGCTGTCTTGGGCTTCCTATAATTTTTCTTTGCTTTTTAAATTACTGTGCAGCCAAGATAAAGAACTAAAAGAAGTAGAAGCAATACTCGTCTTCAGGCTATTTCCTGTGCGGCATACTCATCGATCTCTTCAAAAAACGAAATGTACCTTGATATGAAAATTATTATTATAACATTTACACCTGTAAGACGGTCTTGACGGATCGCTGAGAAAAAAAAAAAATCCCAACCGATTCCCTACCCGTATAACTCGCAATAAAATGAGTCACTTCCGTGAAAATCAAGTTCAGCTACGCTTATAATTATTACGTGTTAATAATACGGTTTGAGACCTACTGCCCATAGTTTAACATTTCGAGGACAATTGGAAAAATTGCTGTCGGTTTTTAAATCATTCATTCAACGTTATTCCGAACTAAATGTTTTGTTCGGTAATGAGGAGTATACCTTCGGTACTTTCAACAATTTAAATGCGATACCTGCTTATTTCGAGTATCAACTCGCGTCACGTGGTAAATACGTTTCTACGTGAGTGCAATCATTTTAGACGAGCCTGTGAGTATACTAAATTACGTTGACCGATTTTTATCCAGTTGAATGAGAAAACTATAGCTTCTGCGGTTTTGGTTTCTCTGTGGTTGTGCAATATAAGTTAGCACTCCATTAACTTTCTGTTCTTTCTTAAATGGCCGAGTGTTCAGATTCATTGTGCATCTTTTCTGAGCAAACATCAGTTCTCTTGACACTATAATCGATTTTGTTTCATGCTGATATTTAGCTCATTCTCTGAGATGTTTAATTTAGTATTTCAACTTGCGTTACAGGATCACTACGAGATGAATTTTACAGGACAAAAGTGGAGAAAAAAAAAATTGTGAAGACTACTTGTCAATGTGTAGGAACTCTTTACTTATAAAGGGAATCTATAAAGCATAAAGTTTGTCTGTCCTTTTGTAACTCCAGCACGGCGCCCATTTGCGTTACTGGTGGGTCACAAAGAGGGACCCTAGGTTTTTTAAATTGATGATTGCCGCGTCACAAACTACCGTCACAGGCGTCTCAAGTCTCCTCTGTTCCTACCTGTGACGGCATTTTGCACAACGGGTGTTAATCAGAGCACGCAACTGTCTTGTATATTTTCTTTCCTACCTTCATATCCTGTATTCTTGGAAACAGGATTTTGGCGCTATACCTTCTGAATTTCTCAACGTCACCGGAAGTACGCAGTACTTCTAATATATAAAAAAAATGTTTGTCGGTCTTAATGCTTTCTTGAATAAGAGACGCGACTGTGATGAAAATTATGTGTTTACTTTTATCTCTGGAAAGAAATGGTATTCTTTTCATTGTTTGAAAGGTTATGGTCCATCATGATTATTCTTTCTCTCTCTCTCCCTCTCTGACCGTCTTCTCCCATATCGCCCATAGTTAATTTCTTTTCTTTTCGCATTCTTCTATACTATACGTACTAACTTTAAAGGGAAGATTCCATCGTGTAGTACCTGTACTGCAAGACCCTTTTGTGTCGTATCACCTTTCTTTTTCGTACCGCTCGGTCCATCCCTATTACGGTACGTAACCAATGGCGGCGCTTGCTCTCTCTTAATTTTTCCGAGAATCTCTCTCTATTTGCATTTAATTCAAAATTTACATATTAATGTTGCTTCCTTTAAGCGTCTATTTAAATTTGTACCTTGTAAAGTTGGGGTGCAAATTTGTGACATCGCTACATTTCGGTCTTATAGTAGAACAGTCCGTTGTCCTACTCTTGAAAATAGCCGCCTATTTTACACTACATAGTGCTATTTCCTTGCACTCTCTTTTTCTACACTCATTTGACAATCTGTGCGCGAGTACTACTGAATTATTTCAAACATACCTTGATTTTTTCCATTTGAAAAAAACCATAAAAGTTGAATCAAACTAATTTTTTAATTGTAGGCTACTATTCATTGTTGAGGAATTTGACTGTCAGAAGAAAGATCTAGGTACTTAGGGAATTCTGTTTTAATATAGCGCCAGCTCCCAAAGACGGTTTTGGGTTTCAAAACCGAAAACTGGTCGACTTTTCACGTCCAATTTTTGGCTCTCTTGGAGCCCTCGAAATCACTTGTTTACCACATTTTCCACAAGAGTTAGTGATTATTCAACCTCGCCAGCAAATCGTGACGCATGTCGAAAAATTTTTTCGTTTTTGCTAAATATTCTGCGGATCAAACATAATTACTACTACTCATACACTGTGGTTGTACAAAGCTGTAGAAAACTGCTCATAATCTTCTTGATAACGATCTGTAATATACCCTATGAATTGGCAAAGTTGAGTCAATAATTTACTATTCAAAGAGGTATGTGTAAAAGGAGTGTATACGCTCAATGTATTTCTTATGGGATGAACGCACTTTTTGCAGACACCTCCCCATTTGTGTAATCATACACAAGATAGGGGGCGTCCATAAATTACGTGAGGCGATTTTTGTGATTTTTCGACCCCTCCTCTCCCTTGGTGAGATATTGTGAAATTTGCCTTGACCCCCTCCCTCCCCCTCTTATCTCGCGTGAGATTTTCTGAAGTGTGTATTTTTACTTTAATACGTTTATCTGTGCTTAATCGCGTTTATCTATTAAAAAAACGTAATTTTCTCGATCACATTTTATACCTATTAAAAAAAAGGTTGGCGTTATTCGTAGGTATAGTACCTACGGCTAAAACGTTATTCGTAGGTAGCATACCTACGGCTAAAAACGTTATCCGTAGGTAGTAGTTGTATACCTACGGCTAAAACGTTATTCATAGGTAGTATCCTTACGGGTAAAACGTTATTTGTACTAACTTCTCGCAGAACCAACACTCGAAATAGCATTGGACGAATATCGGAGTCTGATCTAATCAACTTCTCCATCTCCTTCATGGTTGCCAAGTATGAGTTGAATTGCTCAGTGCCATGACACGACACCAGGGTGGCTATGTTCATCATGACGGGTGAGATCAAATTGTAGGTACTTCTCGTGAGTATTCAAGGTTCTTGGCGCGCACGAGTCTACATCATCTAGAACTACATCATCCACAACATTAGCATCAAGGGAGGGTGTTGACTGGCTGGTAGAAGCATGAGTACTCTTGTAATATCGTGGGTGGAATTGAGCCTCGGAAAACACAGAACAAAGGGAGCCAGTGTCGTGTTCCCGCTTCAGCAGGATATGTCGGCATGGTGCTTGGTGGTTGCAAGAAAATGATTTAGGTGCACTGCGTGGTTCGACAGTCATATGTGCAAGCCTCAGTTTCGTACATCTCGCGAACGCCTCCATCTTCAATACTCATGTACTGCCTGCGTTCTTGCAGGGCCTTCAAGCTTTTGTGAAAGAGCATGTGCATCCACGCTCATTGAGCTTCAGAGACGCTGCGAGAAGTTACTACCTACAAGATAATTCCTGTGTCATACTTCAATACAGAAATATTTGTCACAAGACATGATAATATAGGGAAACAACATAATTCGTGAGTCATTGTACTATACCTACGAATAACGTTTTAGCCGTAGGTAGTATACCTACGTATAATCACTTCCTAAAAAAAAACTAGTTTTTATTAAAAAGCCAGTTCAGCAATATTGTAGAATGTATTTGTGTGGGAAAAAAATTACGTGAGATTTGTCGGTCTCCCCCCTCTCCTTCACGTGAGTTTTGGTGAGACTTGGCTGGACCCCTCCCCCCCCAAAAAAAAAAAATGCCTCACGTAATTTATGGACGCCCCCATATCAACTTCATCAGCGAAATTCTCCCTGTGCCCTGAAAAGTTATTCTACTTTGTCCGCGGATTGAGGTCCATATCCCAAACCTCCTTCTCAATTTTTGGTCTGGAAGTAAGCTGAATCGTTTGTGCTGGATTGTACCGTCGAAATTTTCGTTTGTGCCGGGTTTCTTTCCATTGTACCGTGGGGAGGGGGAGGGCTGTGGACTTGCATCTTCCCATTCTGATTTTTAGCCTGAAAACGGAGATTTGGGCTGGATTGTGCCGTCGAGTTTTCCGCTTCTACTAGTCTCCTTCCTTTTTAACCGCTGAAAGCGGGCTGTAAATATGTAAGAGCAAATTTAGAAAATAAGTGGACTTTGGGGATCAATATGGTTGGAATAGTTTGTGCATTTTTGCTGGTCTTTTTATTCCCTAACCGTTAGGGGGAGCTGTAGACATGTGAGGTGCCCTCTCATTCAATTCCTAGCGTGAAAACGGGCCGACTTATGGGTGCTACATTTTCTCTGAATTATATTGTTGAGCTTTTCTTCACCCTTCAATTCCTGAGGGCTGGAAATATGCATCTGGGCTCTTGCCCTCTTCCATGTTGACCGGGGTTAAATCTGACTTCTCCGCATAAGTACAGTCGTGGGCAGTGGTCGTGGGAGACGAACTTCTCAGAAAATTTGTATACTTTTGCCGTTCACGACGAGAGTTTTTGAACATTCACATTCTTTGATAGCTCCGTTTCGCCAGCCCCCCCCCTCCCCACAATGCACGCTCCGGACATGGCCTACTCGTTAGTGCTTCGTTAGTGCACGTTATTGCACAAGTTCATTTTGTTAGTGCCTCAACCCCTGAGTCACTATGGAGGACATAATGAAGGAGGGGGGTGAAATGAGAGCCCCTACTTGGTGATACTTTAGGTCCAGATATGGCTCATTCGTTAGTGTTTCGTTAGTGCACGTAACGTGCACTAGTTCATTTTGTTAGTGTTCCAACCCCTAAGTCACTATGGAGGACATAAAGAAGGAGGGGCGAGTGAAACGACAGCCCCTACTTGGTGATACTTCAGGGCCAGAAATGGCTCATTCTTTAGTGCTTCGTTAGTACATGTTGGTGCACTAGTTCATTTTGTTAATGCTTCAACCCCTAAGTCACTATGGGGGATATGATCAAGAAAGGGGAGCCGACAGCCCCCACTTGCTGATACTCAAGGTCTGGATAAGGCTTAATTGTTAGTGCACAAGTCAATTTTATTAGTGCTTCAAACCCTGAATCACTATCGATGACGTAATGAAGGAGGGGCGGGTGAAACGACACCCCCTACTGGGTGATACTTAAGGTCCAAATACGGATCATTCGTTAGTGTTCTGTTAGTGCACGTTAGTGCACAAGTAAATTTTGTTAGAGCTTCAACCCCTATATCGCTGTGAGGGACATAATCGAGAAGGGGGAACCAACAGCCCCCCTTGGTGATACTCAAGGTCTGAATAGGGCTTAATTGTTAATGCTTCGTCAGTGCACGTTGGTGCACTAACGAATGAGCCGTATCTGGACCTTAAGTATCACCAAGTAGGGGCCGTCGAATCACCCACCACCTCCTGCTTTGTGTCCTCAATAGTGACGCAGGTGTTGAAGCACTAACAAAATTGACTTGTGCACTAGCGTGCACTAACGAAGCACTAACAATTGAGCCATATCTGGACCTGAACTATCACCAAATTAGGGGCTGTTGTATCTCACTCCTCTCCCGTAATTATGTCCTCGATAGCGACTCAGGGGTTGAAGCACCAACAAAATTGACTTGTGCACTAACGTGCACTAACGAAGCACTAACGAATGAGCCATATCTGGACCTGAAGTATCACCAAGGGGGGCTGTCGGCACCCCCTTCTAGAATATGTCCTCCATAGTTTCTTAGGGGTTGAAGCACTAACAAAATGAACTTGTGCACTAACGTGCACTAACGAATGGGCCATATCTGGACCTGAAGAATCACCAAGTTAGGGGCTGTCGTTTCACCCACCCTTCTTCATTATGTCCTCAATAGCGACTCAGGGATTGAAGCACTAACAAAATTGACTTGTGCACAGTTCCTCTCAACGGTTGGGAGAAAGAGACTAACACGAATGTAAAACTCAACAGCACAATTCAACACAAAAGTAGGACAAGAGATTCCATCCACAATGATCTCAGAATTCCATTCATTTTCAAACTTTGCTCTTGCATGTCTGCAGACTCTCTCCCAGCGGTTGGATCAGAAGGAGACCAGTACAAACAAAAATTTAGACGAAAAAAACCAGTACAAACGTATAGCATAAACGATTCAGCCCGATTCCGTACCAAAAATCGGAATGAGGAGCTGGGCGTATGAACTTCGTTGAATGTACCCCAATAAACGCAGAAGCGGGTTTCCCGCAAAACTAGCAAAACCTGAAAGAGAGAATGCGAACGCTTTCCATGTTTCCAGCTGTCATATTCAAATGACTCTTGATACTTGACGAACATACCCGCTTCGAAGACAAAGATAAGAAAAGCGAGAGAAATGTAAAATCGTCCTATTTACTTCGAATTTACGTGTCATTAAGGAAATTTGAAATGCAGAGTGATTGACCGACCCCGACATCAACCACGCATAGGGGCAATATTCATGTCTTCTGGGTAGTCAACGTGAAAAAACTCTCACGTTCATATCTGACATCCTCAGAGTGCCTTGAACAACTTTCATTCTAAATCCTTATGGAGGCAAATCTTGGAAACGTTTCGATCTACAACTCCTGTTAAAGAAAGAGGACTTATCTTTAAGCTTTTCGAGCTTCGAGCTATGTATTGTCAAGCTCCGAGCTTTAAAGATGAACAGCGCCTCAGACTAGCGAGATGATGGGTTTTTCTTCCACAATTTCGACATGCTATCGACTACTTACGTCCTCTTCTCCAATTTTGAATTTGCGTCCATACCGTCCGTACATTCGCTCTGAGCACGTGTTTTACTTAATGATATGCTGTGGCGTGACGCGCATTACTTTATGATGTGTCTCTGTGAAAAGTTTTTTGAACTTTAATTATGTATATAAGAAATACCTGCTTTTCTAATTTCAATACAATTGCTCGATAGATGAACTCGATTCACAGCCTATACGGGTAGTCATCTGAAGAACGAATGAAGTAGTGAAGAGAGAAAGAGAAAAAACAGTGTTAAACGCATTCATTTCCATAAAGTTGGTCACGAATGCCGATATTTTATACAATTTAAGAATATTTAAAAAGTTTCAGTGAGAGAACCGGTTCGTCTACAAATTTACGCTCTATACTCGAAATCACAAAAGAATGATAATACAATGTACCGGTACTCGGCAATATTAATGGTACTGCAATCAACACGTGCTGAAATTTACACACGATTTATACTGTAATGAAAATTAAATTAGAATACCCTTACTCGCATAATATACGAAGGAATTCGAGAGAGAAAATAAGAAACGAAATCTGTGCATTACGTTGCATCTGTATACATACGATTATAGGAGGAAAAAAATTATTAGATATTACGGTCAACGATTCCTCCGGGCATCACGAAGCGGCGTTGAAGTTGGGTACGTTTCTGCGATAACAAATGCAGAATAATTATAATATGTGTACCTATGCCTCTTGGAGTAAACGTTTGTGCAAGCTGTATCGGAGTTTAATAAATGAAGAGCGATGAATACTGAGTGTTTTACTCGCCTTCACAAACTTGTATAAAGAAAAAACAGCAAATTCATAATGTGGACACCGTTGCACAAAACTCCCATACAAATCTGTGTAAGAAGCTGCGAGTCTTGAGAAAAGGGAGGAAAATGTCATTTCATCTACAGGTACAACAATAAATTGAAGAAAGAAAGTAGGTAGTAGTGTTAAGCATGAATGGTTCGGCGATGACGATGTACATATTGATGATTGAAGAAAGAAATTGTCTGAGATACTCGCAAAAGTACGACATTGTATTTTGGTATTATACCCAGGTACTCAAAACTACAGATGGGCACTAATGAAAAAATTATCAACATGACGTTACGACCTTCAGACGTCCTATAAATGTCGAATTTAATTTTACTTTTCGTAAATTTTACTCTATTAAACATTTATTATTCTTTCGACGTATCGGCTGTCCGAAACGTAAGAATTTGAGGAAACAGTGAGAACCTCTTTGATAAGCTGTGAGAACTGATTATTAATATTTTTCCACGAATCGACGTCGATGATAGTAAAGTGTAGGTACCTAAGATTGGATTGTTTAATTTTCTTAGCGTGAGAATTCAATGTTATAATACTGACTTGAGTTACGATTCTCACGACCATGTATCTTGACGGTAATAATCTTTTCTCATACTATCGTTTTGCTTGGAACGTGTATGAAAACGATTGTATTTATTATGTCATTGCTAATATCGCTATTCGTGTGACGTCGTATCCGGTTTCTATAATTGTACAATATTGAGCGACGAGAAAAGTGAATTTTAACATTTAATTTTCAAAAAATTTTTCCATCAAATTGAGGTCGTCGAACTACTTCTGTTTGGCTCCGAGAAATCGATTACCTTGAAACATCGATATTCAAATTAGATGTGTATTCGTCCGATTTTTCGTTGAAACTGGTAACAAATGTATTTTTGGAAAGATTTTGCGCACTGTTGCATACGTAGGGTTGTGCAAAATTGCTCCCTTGCTATTAAGAATTTTATGAACTTGAAAAAGTCATCACAGAAATAATTAACAACTTATGTTGCCACACATTTCATAACACTGCCTCCGGCTATGCGCATCATCTTGAACAATCAATTCCAACAAAAACTCCATGGGTAGTGGCATCAGCTGTAACATTTACTGACTAATTACAAACTTCCCCACATAGAATCTTTTCCCAACCCTAGTCGTCTCCCAACTATGATGCACGCTGTGGATAAGCTTCAGTCACCCACGTCACAAATTCCCATTCACCCGACTCCCCCCGCGTGCCCATCATAAAGTACACTACACCAACAATTTTTTTCAACGATCAACTTTTTTTGTGAGTTCTGTAATATCGCTGTAATATCTTCTTCAACAAATCCAAAACCTTTGTCAACAACCGAAATTTCCAAGATTTCACGGTCTTTGCTCAGTTAAAAGAAATCACGCTTTCTTGCTTATTTTACTCCCCCCCCCCCCCGCCTGTCAAATATACCTTATCAAAAATTTTACAATGAATTTACCTATTCTCGTGAGTTCTTTCCAAAGACTCAATATTGAAATAACTGCACCTCTTCTAATCGATCCAAGTTTCTGCATCCTTTGGCTTCCGTCACCCACGATTGACTAGAACCATTTGATGACTTGAGTCTATTCTCTCCCACCTTTACCTTCCAACAAAAACTTGAAGCTTGACAATCAATCAACTATTTTTCAACGTCTAACGACGACATACTCGACGGTTAAAACGTACGGAGTAATTTGAATAAAGCCACAGAAATGAAAATACACCGGAGCGCTTTCGATTAAAAAACCATTGTCAACGGGGACGTGAAAGCAACTGAACCAACTCCTGCCGTCAACAAGAACTACCGAGGAGGACATGACTGAACTAGCGAGTCATCACAATGTGAATCATACTCGTAAACTAATTCAATCAAACCCTCATCAGGTATGTACCTGTTGAGCACATTTAGGTTATCGTTATTGAGATGGCGAATAATTTCGATGTTTTCTAGCGCGGTACGTTTGAAAGCCGAGGACTCTCTATGGAGGAGGGACTCGGATCCCTCTATGAAACCATGGCCAGTGGTAATAAGATGGTCCGCAAATGCCGAATCACCCAATTTCTTCTTTTCCCACGCCTTCCTATGCTCATCTATTCTAATTTTGAGCTGACATCTAGTCTCGCCTATTAGATTCCATTACAATCATTACACTCAATTTTGTAAACCCCGCTTCTTTCAACCACTGGAATGGGGTCCTTTAACTTAACGAACAAACTTTTTACAGTGTTCAGATTGTAGAACACTGGCCAAAACCCAAATGGGCGGAGGACACGACCTAATTGGGAAGAGAATTTCGCCAAAAACGGAAGCCTAATCCAACGTTTCCTACTATCTGACGCTGAATTACGGGGGAGGGAGGTAGTGGAATCAAGGCATTTCCGAGTCAATTTCCTATGGACCATCAAGTCAATATCTAAGCTGATCTCGTTCACTCTGGCCAAGTGCTTTATAGTCAAAAGCTCCTGTTGAAAAGCGAGCTGACCTAATGGAATACTCGTCAACCGGTGGATATAGCTATTAAAACCGGCATATTTGTGAGCAACCGGGCAGAAAGATCTGCCGTGGACAGTAATATCGGTCGAGGTATCTTTTCTATAAATGGCGAATTCGTGGGCACCTTCTCTATTAGAGATAGTAAGGTCCAAAAAATTTATAGATGAACCGCCTACTTCTAACGTAAATTTGATGGATGGATATAAACTGTTAAGATACCTGAGAAACTCCAAAAGGAGATCCCGTTGACCGGTCCACAAACACAACACATCGTCGACGTACCTGTGCCAATAATATATATGACCCAAAAACCCCCGACCAGAGGAAAAGAGATCAAGCTCAAATTTAGACATGAAAACCTCCGAAATGAGGGAACCCAGAGGAGAGCCAATAGGGATACCTACCTCCTCAGGAAATTCGAAAAATTTGCCTTCAAATTTGCAAAAATTGGGAGACCAACAAATATTGAGTAAGTTAAAAAATTCTGCCAACTCTTCGTGACAGATATTAGATTGGATCAAAAGGTCTCCCATATGTTGCATGGCAGTAGATCTAGGGATACTCGGAAATAAGCCGACGACGTCAAAGGAGCATAGGGTTGTATCAGGCGGAAGAATGGCATCCTTAAGCTTATTAGCCAAAGAGACCGAATTCTTCACAGAGTAGGATGACTCAAATTCCACTCTAGATTTGAACCAACGGTCCAAAAATTTCGCCAAGAAGTACGTGGGGGAAGACACAAAAGAAACGACCGGCCGCATCGGGGTGTCCCTCTTATGAACCTTAGGTAGCCCATACAATAGGGGCGATGTACCCTATGTCCGTTTCCAGTCTAATACCAATCTACATTTCAAAGTCAAAAACTGGTCGAGTTTAATCGTAACATAAAAACCCGCTTCTCCTTTATATAATAGATGATAGAAGAGGAACTTAGACTAATTTCAACCTCTAAGCTATATATGATAGGAGGGGGACTTGGAGACTCTCAAGCTTTATACTCGTACGATGGGAGTGGGACTAGGAAAAATGTTGACTCTCGAGCTATATAATTATGATAGGATTTTCTATATCGTCGTTGGATCGGAAAAAACCTCCTGTGTGGCAAAAATAAAATTTTACAGGAGAAGCAAAAAACTGATTATTCTGTGAAAAGAAGGCCGAAATACTTTGGAAACGTCTCATTAAATGTGGAAAAGCTTCTTTGATACAGTAATGACAAAAAATTTTCAAAATTTTCTAAAATACGGCGGTATTGGGTGATAAATGCACATAGGAAGAATTCCTCGCCTTAAATATTGCACATAAGAGGTTTGCTCTGCACATAGGAGGTATTCGAGACCACATTTTCTGGATGGTGCACATATGAGGTATTCAAAACCGCTCCTACCGGCGTAATTTTGAACTTAGGACATAGGGGATTTTTCCAGTCGATGCGCCTTGAAATTCCGTGTCCAACCATATAAAAAAGTGCATTTCTCAAAAAATGGCACATAGGAGGTTTTTTCCGATCCAACGACGATATGTTCTACTTTTTGAAAGACCTCCCGCAGTGAAATACGGGTCTTGAGGGTTTCCCGCTCGCCGTTACAATTCTTGCAACAGCATACAAATTTTTGACATGTTCCATGTCTTTTCTCTCGCCGGACCCCGATTTTGAAACTCGCGAGTACACCCCCCCCCCCCTCAAGAGAAATCTCTACCCCGTGGGTGATTCAGAAATTCGCGAGTACACCCCGCGTAATGATAATAAATAATTATATTAATTAATTAAATTAATTAATTAATTAATTAAATAATTAAATAATTAAATAATTAAATAATTAAATAATTAAATAATTAAATAATTAAATAATTACATAACTAAATAACTAAATAATTAAATAATTAAATAAATAAATAATTAAATAAATAAATAATTGAATAATTAATATAATTAATAATGAGAAAATTTTCTAAGTCCCTCTTCCTATCATATATGGCTGGATAGTCGAAATTTTTCCAAGTCCCCTAGACTTGAAATGTCTCATACCATTCCAATACAACAGCGAGACAGGAGGCGAACTCATATTTCTCATAGAAGACTTATACGACGCCAAGATAGGTAAAGGGGTAAATTGTCTCATACCATTCCAATACAACAGCGAGTTCGCGCTACCTCATATTTCTCATAGAAGACTTATACGACGCCAAGATAGGTAAAGGGGTAAACGAATAATATCTCACGAACACTTGACCTAGTAGAAGCCTAGACTGAAATATTTCAAGATGACTGATAAAATATAAAAGACATGGAACATGATTTTCATTTATTTGGTTATGCCAGAAAATTTCTTACTTAAGCGGTTCCAAATACAAATTCACGGCACTTGAAGGTATTTCGAGTAGTCTAGATTTCAATTTCTTAAATCTTTACAGTGCTTTCTTTTTTTCCTTTTTTTTTTTGGACACCATTTTTCAGCACGGAGGAAATATGACAAATAACGGGGGACAATTCCTGGCACAATGAATGAATAGGTCGAACGGAGGAAAAAACATAGCAAGCGTAAATAAAAGAAAGCACGGTTAAAAAAAAATAGATACACGTTGAAAAAAAATATATGTAGGTGAAAAAAAAGTTACACGGCAAAAAAATATATACCGGTACATAAGTGAAAAAAAATTTTACAGCAAAAAAAATGTGAACACATAATTAATCAATCAGAAGCGCATGAGTAGCCTTTTTAGGACGCCCCCTCTTTCTTTTTTGTCCAAGTGGTAGCTCCTTTGCTTGCTGCGGTGCTTGAACCAACTTCAAGCGTATTTTTAGGCCAAGTACATGTTTGTAGGACTTACACTTCAAAAAAGGAGGGCAGGTGCAAGTACATGCGGAAAAGTCTTCGGAGTTGATTGTCACAATCCAAACCTCCGAGCTGTACCGTCGAAATTCATCGTACGTCTTCCAATTTAAATCTGCACAAAGCATTTGATTCAAGAATGCTGTGGTTGATGGGGTCTTTTTCTTGGAAGACGCAACGAAGTACTGTCGGCAATGTGGGGCAGGGTGCGCTCGTTCCAAAATTTTATGTTTCGATTGGGCCCATTGGTGAGCAGTAGTCCACTCCTTCAACGATAAAGTATACGACATGGAAAATGACACACAGTTTACTGAAGTCGGATCTCTATCTTCAGACCATTTCCGGAGGTATTGAGTGATTCCATTCAAAAATTTTAATTCTACCATTCAGAGATTCCAACCAGTTATTTGTTGAAGGCAAACTCACTCCTGCACCCTCATACCATTTTGAGTTCTTCTCGACCCACTGCTTTTCGAAGTATTCCGCAAAATCGGAGTTTATGTCTTTCCACTTTTTGAGGAAAAGTTCCGAAGCCTTCATGAATGCATTGTTGTCTTTAGATGGTTGAAGAGTAAGTAAGTCTCCCATGAAGTCCTTATTCCGCCCTCCTTTTGTGATGAAATTGAAAACAGTCTCGTTTTCATCTTAAGATAATAATATCATTCTCTCCGTTATTCTCGTTACTATTCTTCCTTTCATAAAAATTATGTATCCGTGTACAGTCCTCCGTTTGAAAACCTATTAAAAATTCCGTTATTTTCTATTTTTCCCCCTTTCAAATTCCTCCGTTGTGACAGTCTATTTTCTCCGTGCTTAATATTACTCTCCTTTTTTTTTTTGGAATATGATAGGATCATAGAACCATTTTTGAGAGAAATTTTTTATGGAATCCTTAATAGGACGATAATTTTTTATGAATATTGAAGGTCTTGATCGTTAAGTTCCAGCTCTCTGAGTTAGTTTTTAAATTTTCTACAAATTTTTTAAAATGTGTACATTTCCTTGTAACGGGTGCTCCTTTGGCAACCCTACCGCTATTTCTGCACACGCTGTGCAATTATCACAAAACCGATATCAAGATAGGCCTGTGTCAATACATTCATATCAAAGTGATATACCCCAGGTAATACCAAGGTGACAAGTTTTGTATCTTCCTATACTCACGTATACTGGGTGGCCCATTTTCTACTCACACTTGGTTTAGAAGTGAAATTCAACGTTGATTCCGAGAATAATACCTAAATGACCATATGAAGCTTGAAATTGGGGGAATTTTCAGTTTTTTATTTTGACAATCTTGGCAAATTGGTCAATTTTGAGCACATTTTGGTCCATAACTCGGTTCAGAAAAGTCGCAGCAAGTTAGTTGGAGGGGCATATTGAAAATAAGAGTGAGATACAAATTTTGTATATTTGTAGTTTACACGTTTTGCGTATTTGCGCTACAACACATTTAGTCCAAATACCCATCTAACTGTCAATATCTTTTTGGACCACCCAATATTATGTTAGCATAAACGCGAAGAATGAAAGCAGAATAATCTTACTGCTCTCGCTGTTCACTCTAAAGAAATGTCTCACACCTTTAACTTTTTTTTTTCCTTTTCGCAGTCGTGTTTGGTACTTGATGAAGACCGCTAGGTTTCTCAATTTGTGCGGGAGAAGCCTCTATTTCTTTCCGATTGTGTCATCCTTGCACGCATAAAAGAACTCTTTATTATGAAGTAATGCTTCATTGACTTGAATTGTAGATTTTTTCTAGATACTCTTGTAATTATTGTTCATAGTTTTTCCCTTTAATTTCTTAAAATATTGGAGATATTACTTCACGTTGAAAGAGAAGAATCATTGCAATTTCTTCTTATTTTTTAATGATTCTTCCGCAGAGGAGACGTACAGATAAGATTTTGTGTATATGCCTTCCCGGCAGTAAAGAAGTCGGAAAAATGTCAAAATTCTGAAAAATAAATTTTTACTTCATGTACTATTTTTCTAGCATATGTTTTTTAAAAAAAAAAAAAATCCTACTTCATGTTCCACATTTATCTAGATTTTGTGTTTCTTGACTTTGATATTTTTGTGTATTACCTGACGTCGTGGGAGATAAATTTAAAAATATTCGAAACATTATCGAATAGAACGTGTACCGGTACGGAACTAATGAATGACGTATCAACCTCAATATTGATAAAGTCGATTCAATTTTGTCGTCGACGACGGGATGATGGGGAGAAGCGGTCGAGTTTGAGCCATTCTGGGTCGGTTTGCAGTCAACATTTGGTTTGATCGGGTACGTGAGCCGGTTTGGCGTCAAATTGACGTCAGTCTGGATAGGGTCTGTTTCCCACTGTATTGCATCCAACTATATTCCTATTTCTCTATTAATGTCAGAGCTCAGCTCGAAGTGATCTACAAAGATTCAAGTCGTATACGCTTTGATGGTAGCATGATCCACGCATAAGAGTGGACAGTCTCAAGAAAAATTACCTCTGCTTTTCGAATTCCGCGCCGAAAAGACAGTAAATTGCAGTATTTTATCTGGGTGTTTGATGTGTCATCTCTCTCACAAAAATATATATAAATATATATACATATCACCATAGAAAAATCTCGACATATTAAGAAAAAAAAAGTTCGTATTCGATGATTATTCAAATGATAATATGACTCTCGCGACTACCTTCTAATATGCGAATTTATTCATTGAAAAAAATTTTATCACAATTTCGAGCGGAGCCATTGGATGAATCAGAATTTACTTTTATCACGTTATCAATGGTAGAGCCAGCATTTTGTTCGTCATTCATTATGCTTTCACGAGAAAGCGAAATTTTGCTGCTCATAAAAAATGTAATTTTTTTTAAGTCGTTAAATTCCGTGAGACCGGATCCTCTTTGGCGATCGAAAAATTAATATCGATTTTTTCTTTTGGCAACGATATTTACCCGCGGGTATATAAATTCTTTGTTCTGGATTAGACGTACTCTTTTTTAGATATAGTAAAAATATAGTACCGATAATTATCTATGGTATTATTTTACGAGAAAGTTTGCTGTCTGTCGATCAACAAAGATACCTAGTTACGCCACTAACGAATCGTTGCAATCGAGATATGAAGATGAGCCTGAGGAAGTAATAGTCAAGTAAATGCCTGGAATTCTAATTCTTGGAGCGCGAAAAACGATACCCGAAGCGTTAGAGATTATTTTATTAATATTATTTTAACCTAAAATAATGATAAACAATGTCACTATATATACTTTCATGCAGGTACGAGTACACATTTATGAAGTCCATAAAGCCAATTTTTCTATTACAGCTTCCTCTTATCTGCAGAAATTTTGTTTCTCATCCGCTCAAACGCAAGTCTGTTAAATTTTATATACGTGGTCAGTCTTTAAAAAGGTATAAAATCTCAGATGAACTGGACGAGCGTCTTTTGTATAACACCGGCATGCTCATTCGGTGTCCGCACGCACATCGTTCAAACTCGTAATCGTCTTCTCTTCCGCGTGCGCATGAAATCGTATCCGTTTGAAATAAGAATTTCGAATTCTTTCCGCCAGCAAGAAACTGCAGCATCACGAAGAAACTGTGTTCCGGTACGCAAATCGATATAGCTAGATAGAAAGACAATATTGCATGGAAATGAGAAGATAGATCGGAAAAGTAGTAAACCAGAAAAAGCAGCTGAACGGTCATCAGGTGTTTACCGGTTCCTTCGCTTGACCTTGGTCCAATGGAGGTTGGCCGGTCATACGCGGACCCAATATCTTCTAGCAGTTTTATATGCGTCTTTTATTGCCTATTTTGTTTCACTAAGCAGGGTAACACGGTCCAAGATTATTCAAGAATTATCGTCTTAGTACCTACTCGTGGAGCTGAAAAGCATACAATGTATTGGTCAGCGATTTTAATGTAACGTAAATTGTACCTACGAGCTTAGGTTAATTGCGAGATTTAAATAGCCCATAATTGTTACCTACACCACGTACTCTCAGACGAAAGACTACTCGCCTTCGAAGAGATCTTGATAACTAATTTTGGGATCGAGAAATTTCTCTGAAATTATTGTTTGAACTGATCGATTTATTGATTCAAAAAGAGCCAAAGAAAATGTATAACAAGAAAGCTGCGCGTAAGATTCCTGGTCCGAGACCCCGAGAGATTTTTATCGACTTTTGTAGCTAGAAAGGTGAGGCATTACACCCGTAGCAAGGTGAATAGGGGGAGGGGGAAATGAACTTTCTCGAGGTTTTAGAGGTCCCAGATTACAACTAGCATAAAAAAAATTTCGGGTTTCCTTATATATTTATACAAGCAGAAATTCCCGTCCTTCGGACAGAACCCTTATACGTTCCTAACAGAATCCTGTCATTTTTAAAGTTCAACGATCCCTCTTCACCTAACCAACTACTCATTCTCAACTGTTATCCTATCTATTCTCTGATCCCTGCCCCCTCTCCATCTTTCTAATATTTTCTCTCGTCCTCAATGCTTATCCGGTATGTTCTCTGATTGATACCACACCTTGAGAAATTTTCTCAATTTGCTGGATCTATAAAAATCAAACATTTCCACACCTACACACATTTCCTTTCACTTAACTTGTGACCCTACTTTCCACATTGTAACACAGAACTATATTTATCAACCAAATGTTAACTGACTGATCATATTCTCACCTGTTATTAGGCAGTAATCACCCACTTAACATTTTCCTGCCCACCCGACTGTCCTCTCTTCGATCCACTATTCAGTATGCTAGACAAAAACTCAATAAAATCATCTGTTCTTCTTTCATGATAAACCATACTACTCTTTTCTGTCTGTCAATGTATTCCCTTTTGAAGTAAATCAAGCCCTCGCCCTCGGCGCTCCACGATCTAGCCCCACTCTCAGCCTCTGCGTTGAAGCTAGTAACTCCTCCTTCGTCAAATGCCGCTTCCGAACTCTCATTGTCAATTGTCTTGTATCCACAGCTCAATTCACTCAGCTTCCAATCTACGCATCCGCACTCTGCCGTCTGCCGACATAATTCTTTCATCCTTCCTCTTAAGACTAAATTATTCAATCACCTCAAAGATTGTTTTGTCCGCGGAACTACTCCGAAACTACCCGATGGATATTCTTGTAACTTGGTCATATTGTAGCACTATATCTAAAGACGTGCACCTGCAATTTTTTTGAGAATCGGAGGAGTAGTTCTCGAGAAATTTTCATTTTTTTGAAAAATTTCTCACTATTACGAGTAGCTGCTTACAAGTAGTCCTTACGTTACAAGAAGCGGATTTTCCTATCCTTTTACCGATTTTGTTATCAGTACGTGCCCGACGTGCAAAATATTTGCTGTGACCCCGACACATTAGGGTAATTCAGACACAACGCGCCACATAAGGGCAGATAGCAGGATACATTCAAGTCACTATATGACGACCATATCAACCGCACCCATTTTTTATGAAGCTGAACTGTGACTGGGTAGCGTCGGGGGCACAATATGGTCACAACTGAGGAACTCAACTACTAGATATATATCCCCAGAGCAACCGCCATGCAACATATGGGAGACCTTTTGATTCAAACAAATGTTCGCCAAAAATAATTGGGTGAATTTTTCAATCTCCTCAATATTTGCTGGTCTCCCAATTATTGCAAATTCGATAGCAAGTTTTTTGAGTTTCCTGAAGAGGTTGGAATACCCATCGGTTCTCCTTTGGGTTCTCTCATTTCGGAGGTCTTTATGTCTAAGTTTGAGCTCGATTTGTTCTCCTCTGGCACCTATTTCTGATTTCATTTCCTCCTGATTGATAAGACCCTCTCCATGTTTTAGTTTTAATGTTTTAATTTTGTTGGTAAGGTCAAGCTGGTGGGCGTATGGTAGAGTGCCGGTAACTGCGTAGATGGCTGTGTAGCTAACGGTGCGATAGCTTGAAGCTAAGTTAATAAGTATATTTCTCTGTAGAGATTTGAGAGTTTTGAGGGATTTTTTTGTCACTCTAGGGTAGTAAGTTAATGAGCAATATTCAGTGAGGGATCTGAAAATTGCATTATAGAGAATTTTTCTGCTTTTAAATTTGTAGCCATACGTATTTCCATAAAGTGCTCGAAAGGAGTTGAAATATTTTCTGATTTTGTTGGATAAGTAATTTATATGACTACTAAAGTTTAGTTTTTCATCAATAATGACTCCTAGGTATTTAAATTCGGAACATATGTCTATTTCAGTATCATCTATCTTAATTGCTTCAATGATTTGTTCTTCCATATCGTTTTTGTCATGTCTTCTCGATACTAAAAGCATGTTTGTTTTTGTAATGTTAAAGCTCAGCCCTAAAGATTTGATTTTCTTATTAATTTTCTTAGTCATCCAATTTATTCCCAAAAAATCTTGAGGGGTGCTCACGCCACATATGAGGAGCACATCATCCGCGAAGCTGATTGTATGAATTTTGTTGTGAATGTCATATTTGTGGACCTCACTCATTACAACATTAAAGAGCACGGGCCCCAGCACTGAACCTTGCGGAACCTCAGCCGTCAGTGTTTTTTTAGCTATTTCATTGCCTGCCTCATCGTAGTGCCCAACCGTTCTATCGATCAGAAGAGACTTGATTAGATTTGTTATTGTTTTCGAGACGTTGCTAAGATTAGGTTCAAAAATATGAGTAAATGGAAATAAATGCCGGCATAGGTTTTTTTCGTGGATTATGTTTAAAATGGTCTTCTGATAAACATATTGAAAATCCTTAACGATCAGGAAGCCGGCCCTCCTCCGAAGGGGGTCAAAGTACCACAAAAATTAGTTTTCTAAGAATAAATTGAAAACTAAGCACCAGATGTAGGCAAATTAGACAGATTTTTTTTTTTTTTGGGGGGGGGGGAAACTTTGCGACATAGTAAAGATCTGATTGCTGGAAATGGTCAGGAAATGATCAAGAATGATGTCCAAAAAAACATACCAACTTCTCCACGTTTTTCTCCAGGAGAATTTTTTATGGGGGTTCAAACCCCCTCAAAATCAGTTTTTTGTTAATATCCCGCTTAATACGCATTTTAGAGAAAAAAGTCATCAGTCAAAAATTATTCCTCGTGAAATTTCCTATCGGGCTACGTACTTCATTTCTAACCCACTCGCCCAAAAATTCATGGAGATTGAGCCTTCGCCATGCAAATCCATGAATAACGAGCTCCTCGCCGAGAGATGACGTTGTTGCGCGGTGGTTGCGCCCAAAGTTGACGTTAGTATTTCGCTAGTACATGCGAGAAAACATATAATTATGATTCTTCACTCATTTCTGAGTCGTTTGGTTCAAATTTGAAGTCAATTTTTTTCCGACTTATGCCTGGGTTTCCCATGACACATCACATATACTAATTTTGATTAATTGTTACGGGGAATTTGCTGCACGATATTATTTTGAGAAAGGTATAATCAATGGCCTATTTTTCCATACCATGGACAAAAATTTTGAAAATCGTTTCTTATGCACTCTTTACAATATATTATGAATACGACATGTAAAAAGCTGAATGGAGGGCTGTAGAAATGCGAGCCCTTCCAGAGTGGGTGGATTCATTTGTACTGGGTTGTGCCGTAGAGTTTTCCGTTCGTGCTTATCTTCTTCCCCCTCGAACCTTATGAGGGGACTGTAAACATGCCAGGCCAGTATGTCCTGCTCCATTTTCGGACTGAAAACAGGCTGAATTTTATGTACTACGTTCTTGCTGTATTATGCTCTCGAGTTTTCCAGTTTGGTCGTTTTAAGCGATGGTGGGAATGGATGTGGTCTTCCGTTGTAGACTCGCGGCGAGAGGTTGACTTCGACCACGCGCACTATTGAAGTGGGCTAACGTGTGGAAATTCTCCATTTTTCCAAGCAATGGAAGGAATGTCACCAAGAAGCTTGTTATTGTTGTGTACTCCCACAAATTCAGAGTGCATAAGAAACGATTTTCAAAATGTTTGTCCATGGTATGGAAAACTTTATTTTCATGTATGTTGGGCAGTTGATTATACCTCTCTCAAAATAATATCGTGCAGCAAATTCCTAGTAACAAAATTAGTGTATGTTTTATCGTACCAGCGTAATTTTCGAAACCGCTCAACTTTCAATCCAACTTTTCAGCTCGAGTTTTTGAGCTAAGTTGACATAAGTGTAGTGAAATTTGTAGGAAATTTGATGAGGAACAATATTTGTTTGAAACTTTTTTTTATCTGTTGCTTAGTTTTCGATTTATTCCTAGAAAACTAATTTTTGTGATACTTTGACCCCCTTCGGGGGAGGGCCCGCTTTTTGATCGTTGTGGATTTTTAGTATGTTTATCAGAAGACCATTTTGAACATAATCCACGAAAAAAACACATGCCGGTATTTATTTCCATTTCAAAACCTAATCTGCCAGGCCTATTTAGCTTTTCAGTTATTTCGGGACAAGGTTTGAACCCCGTAAATTAGAATCAGAAGACCGTGATTCAAGTGCCATCTGAGCTGTCCGTTTTCTCGTACTCTCGCGATACGTTATCACTCCCCCCCCTCTTCCCACCCACTGATATAAATTTATTTTGTGGTAGTCTCTTCGTGAATTTTGATCTAACAAACTTCACGTTTGATATGTTTGAATAATTTTGGCACATTTTGTGGACAATTAGGAAGGGAAGTATGCTAAGAAGATTGATATGTACACATTGAAAATATCATTTTTGTTCAAAATTCCATGTCGAGCCCTGCTTCTTATAATATGAGCACTCACTCTTCGAAAGTACTCTGTCGCTTTGAAGATTGTATCTGTCTGTTTGATAAACACTAAAAGCCTCTCTCTTTTGCATTAGGCAAACGAAACGACTCCAAAAATCCTATAACAATTCCACTCAATCCGCAGTCATTGAAACTTTGTTGTCCATCTTTTGGTGCGTCTATTCTCGTCTTAGACTTGGGAAAGTTCAGTTCTACTTTGCAGGTGACTGTGTAGAGGTCATTAAATCTGTCGGTACCAAATTTACTCCGCAGTATAGTGAACGACACTTCACTGATGTGGTCTACAAAAAATTACTGGAATGAATTATTTGGCAGGCATTATTATTTATAGCTTACTGATAGTTTTTTCTAGATTCTAGACCTACTCGCTTCCAAATTGTTATGATATGTGGTCGCTCGTTGATGGGTTTTGAAGTAAAGAAAGGCGACCGTGTGTATTTCGAAATTGATTTGATTATCTTTACGACTTTGATTACACATTGTGTCGTAATGCGGAGAAGCGCGAGGCGTATTAATGACGATATTACACCTAAGCCATCATTTTTCCAAAAATCAACATTCGGTCATTTTCTGCCTAAATTGAATACACCGACCGAGTTTTATGGGAACAGATAAAAAATATTAGGTTGCAATTTAAAATAGAACTAAGTAGGTCATTTAAATCGACTATTGCAACGAATGTGAGACGTGACATGCTGCGTGTCCTTCAATATTCCGTGATAAATCGTGAACTTGACCCCATGTAGCGAATGATATATACAATATCGTTAGCCAAAATATCGTTAGTTTAAAATCAAGATACATACCTACAATATAAGTACTCGTATTATACAGCAGCAATGAGGAATTTAATTATGTCGGAAGTACGAGGTACCAGACGCCAAATAAGAGTAAGTTGAAAATTTTCTATTCGCGATTATTATTAAACCCGATTCTACGCAGACCGGAATACACATACGTCGTCGTCTTACCAATTCTGCGAGCCATAACAGGTGCGTTTTTGTGATGATGAATTATGGAGAAAGGATTTATCTTGTAATGTCGTGAATTTACTCAGAGAGTGTTGCCGTCCACTTTCTATTAGTTGTTGTGCATCTATTTACTCGAATATATCCAGTATATAGAACGAATTGTGCTCGAGACAAGGCGCGTCTTCCCATCTAGGGAGAAAATTCCTTCTTTCTAATTTATTTATATCTTCGCTTCCTTCTTTCAGCGATATCGGCGTAGAAAATTCGATAAACGATATTTTTTTCTTATTAATAGAAATTTATAATTAAAACTGATACCTCGCTGAGGAAATTATCGTATATTATCGTAATTCTTTGTTCATGGGAAAGTAGGCTTCGAGTCAGTCTATTTATTTGCATGTTTCCAGGCCTGGTTCTAGTATTCGAGTGCCTATATATATGGATTTTCTCTTCCTCTTCCTCACTCTGTTTTTTTTTTTTAATTTTTCGTTTCATGTCGTTATCTAGTTCTGCCGCTGTGACGAGGATATTATCGTGTTGTGCACTCGCCTTAGCAAAAAGTAAAAATAAATCGACCCGTTAAAATATTACAGGCTATTGAAGCAATCAGAGACCTCTCTCTAATCGAGACACTCGTAATGATGGAAAATACGAACTCATTTCATTTAATGTTTCCCGTACGGATAGCGGGTTCGATGTGGTTAAAATTGAGCGTTATTTATTACTTCAATGATTTCGATGCTCAATAAACTGAAATTACTTTGCATTTTTTCTCATTTATATTAGTTCGCTGGTCCATTATAAATTAAACAAGTACGCTATTTGGAAGACGAAATTTTAATGGTATTCTTAAATTTGCCACGTGAGAGATGATTGACGATTCGATATCTCACTTTTTTATTTTGCAAATTTCATTACCTTTTTATTCATTTCCCAATCTCTGAAACAAACAACTCGAAGTTCGAAGATACGATTTCATTAATTACCATTTATATCGAGAAAAGCGGAGAACCGGTTTTATGAAGCAAAATTTGAAAAAGGTAGCATGAAGATTATAAATTTTTTGCGTCCTTTTTAGTCTACCTACTCGAGCCCAGATTCAAAAACTTTGTGGTACTTAAATTGATATCGTAATTTTATTTTTCGGAATGATGCTTGCTTTCAGTGTCAATGTTGATAATGAATTTTGAAAAGTAATCAAGATCGATTATTCGAGAAGGTCAAAAATTTTCAAGTCCTCTTATTTTTATATATATTTTTTTCAGTAGAGATCCGCTATCTCTTTTCTTGTGGCTCGTATTAAGGAAACGTGCGCGAGCGCGTCTTCGTTCGACTTTGATGACGTATCAACCTAAGTTGGGTAAAAATTTCGACATTTCCAGAAGTATACATGTATGATAGGAAAAGGTACCAGGGGAACTGAGAAAAATTTCAACTTTTTAGCCATACGATAGAAGGGGGATTTCGAAAATTTTGACTTTCTTACCATAGATGACAGGAGGGGTAACTATATGAAAAAATTTGATTTTCCAGCTTTACCGTGTGGGGCAAAATGATGAAATATCATCTGCCCTACCCTGTATATGATAGGAGAGGGACTTAGAGAAATTCCCACTTCCGAGGTATAAATGACAGGAGCAGGACAGAGAAAAATTTCAACTTCCCAACTATACAATACAGAAGAAGGGATTGGAATGTCATACTCATATCTGATAGAGTTCTGTATAATGGTCGGCAATACAATTAATGAAACGATTATACCTAAACAATATCGATATAACTAATCGTATCCAACTTTGATCACGTCATCAACCTAAGTTAGGTCAGGATACGTCGCTAAAAAGAATTGGTCTAGACTAGATTATAAGAAATTCAGGTCAGCCAAAAGGTGTATCTTAAGATATTTTTGTTGGCTCGACATCTTGCGTTTCTAAGGGGGGAAACAAAAGAAAAATGAAATACCTCAGATCGAGAGCTTGGAGAAAAAGTGTAAATAACGTGTTATATAATCTGTCATGCCTCTTCATACAGTGTAGTGTATTTCGGGATTTCAAAAACGAACATAATTTCAGAGGATAGTGGAGCTTGCGGATTCCCCACTACCATTGCATACCTATTTATGCTTTATTCAACTTATTTAGTCCATCGGCAAAATTTTTTCAAGTTCCCCTGAGATAGGAATTTTTCCTTGGAGGAATTTTTAGAGGCTCACTACTCGTATACATACAGCTCGAAGGTAGAAATTTGTCATCAAGGAACCCCTTTTATGAGACATTAACCGCCACCCTGCCGGTAAATCGTGATGAGACGTTTCGCGGTAGAAGTGAAAATTTTTCCCGTGTCCGTTTGCCACAGTAAAACCCCCACTCTCTTCCTTGGAAAGCTGTAGTCATATTCAAAAATTTTTCCAAGTCTGTAAACTAGGTCTGAATCCCTGTTCGATTCGGAACCACAATTTGCGATTCATACACCTAGCTCCGAAACAGAAAGTTTTTCAAAATCCTGAACTAAGGCAGAGTCCCTTCTCCCTTGGATACCTGTAGTCATTAGTCACTCTTGAAATTTTTTTCTTCAAGATCGAAGCCCTAACCTCGAGGAATATTTATGGTTATCGTCGAAAGTTTTTCCACTTTTCTGAACCAGCTTTCCATCAGTGTTTTTCAACAGGGAACCTGTGTGTTTTTTTTTTTTTTTTTTGGGGGGGTATTTAAGAGAATTGCCGTGCGCCGTCCGCCGTGGGCCGTCCGGCAAAGAACTTGAAAAAATTTCAACCTCCGAACTGTATATGATAGGAGAGGGACTTAGAAAGATTTTGACTCTCGAGCTACATATGATAGCAGGGGAACTTCGAAAAATTTCGACTCTCAAGCTATTATAAGAGAAGGACTTGAAAAAATTTCAACCTCGGAAGAAGACTTGGAAAAATTTCGACTCTCGACCTGAGACTTCTTGAATTCTCAATACCAAATCCAATTTGACTTACAAAATAGGTTTCCTCGTTTAACTTCGTTAAGGAAGCCGTCGTTTTTTTTTTTCAGTCTTTAGTATTGGTCGAAACCTTTGATCCATCGGACTTACAATTTCTTATTCATATTGCTTAGAATTTGAATATTTTTCCTTGCTCGTAAACTGAGTTTAATCCTCCAATGCCGGTTGGGGTTATTTTTGAAAAATTATCACAAAAATCCGTAACGTGACCGTGGAACTTGGAAAAATTCTATCCCCAGTGATCGGGTTTACTCTTGGAAAATTGTCCCAAAATTTGAAACTATAACGGGCATACAGTATACTAGCTTTGCGCAGTATACTACACTTCGCAAGACACTAGGTCCTCTGTTCGTTCGGATCCTCCTCGTCACCAGCAGTTCTTGAGAGGGACTACATTTGGGAAAATTGTCACTAAAAAAACAATCACGGTTTTTTGTCACATTTGATAACGTCATCAGTGACCTTGATCTACTTTGAGGACTAGGAAAAATTTTGAAATTCGCTACTTTCATTACACGAGGGCTAGAATACAGCATACTAGGCTATACTAGGCGTCATCCTTGAGATTCTGCTGCTTTGTAAGTTAGCTCTAGGCTGGCCTAAAATGCTCCTAATACGTAGCAAACTAAAGCTAGAAAGAGGAAAAGATAGGGCGTTGTGTGACGTCATAGGCCTATACTAGGCTCATATCAGGCTCTTCAGCTGAAAATTACGGATTCCTTAACGAAGTTAAACGAGGAACGCAGGGAACCTGTTTTATGATTCGAATGAGATTTGGTATTGAAAATTCAAGGAAGCCTAGATTTGGAGAAAGGTACCTAGTAAAAAGAAGGCCTAGGCCAACTATTAGTGTAAGTTGGATAAATCAGGTTCCTTGTTAAAATTTCCACTCTTGAGCTATATATGATAGGAGGGGGGTTTGGAAAAATTTCGACTCTCGAGCTATATTTGTATTAGTTGATCTGTTAGCGGCCCAAATAATATAGCTCGACAGTCGAAATTTTTCCAAGTCCCCCTCCTATCATATATAGCCCGAGAGTCGAAATTTTAACAGGGAACCTGTTTTATGGGGGGCTATTTGAGAAATCTGCGGTGCGCCGTGCGCCGTCCGCCGTCCAGCGAAAAACTTGGAAAAACGACGGCTTCCTTAACGAAGTTAAACGAGGAACGCAGGGAACCTGTTTTATGAGTCGAATGGGATTTGGTATTGAAAATTCAAGGAAGCCTAGACCTAGATAAAGATAGTATAAAGAAGGCCTAGACCTACTATAAGCCTATCATAATATAGTTTGAGAATCTAAATTTTTCTCGCTCGAGAGACGAAATTTTTCTAAGTCCCTCTCCTATCATGGCTCGAGAGTCGAAATTTTTCCAAGTCCCCCTTCTATCATATATAGCTCGAGAGTCGAAATTTTTCTAAGTCCCCCTTCTGTCATATATAGCTCGAGAGTCGAAATTTTTCTAAGTCCCCCTTCTATCATATATAGCTCGAGAGTCGAAATTTTTCTAAGTTCCTCTCCTATCATATATGGCTCGAGGGTCGAAATTTTTCCAAGTCCCCCTCCTACCATATATGGCTCGAGTCGAAATTTTTCTAAGTCCCCCTTCTATCATCTATAGCTCGAGAGTCGAAATTTTTCTAAGTCCCCCTTCTGTCATATATAGCTCGAGAGTCGAAATTTTTCTAAGTCCCCCTTCTGTCATATATAGCTCGAGAGTCGAAATTTTTCTAAGTCCCTCTCCTATCATATATGGCTCGAGGGTCGAAATTTTTCTAAGTTTTTCGCTGGACGGCGCACGGCGGACGCCAGATTTCTCAAATAGCCCCCCATAAAACAGGTTCCCTGTTAAAATTTCGACCCTCGAGCCATATATGATAGGAGAGGGACTTAGAAAAATTTCGACTCTCGAGCCATATATGATAGGAGAGGGACTTAGAAAAATTTCGACTCTCGAGCCATATATGATAGGAGGGGGACTTAGAAAAATTTCGACTCTCGAGCCATATATGATAGGAGGGGGACTTGGAAAAATTTCGACTCTCGAGCTATAGATGATAGGAGGGGAACTTGGAAAAATTTCGACTCTCGAGCTATATATGATAGAAGGGGGACTTAGAAAAATTTCGACTCTCGAGCCATATATGATAGGAGAGGGACTTAGAAAAATTTCGACTCTCGAGCTATATATGATAGAAGGGGGACTTAGAAAAAATTTCGAATCTCGAGCTATAGATGATAGGAGGGGAACTTAGAAAAATTTCGACTCTCGAGCTATATATGATAGGAGGGGGACTTAGAAAAATTTCGACTCTCGAGCCATATATGATAGGAGAGGGACTTAGAAAAAACGACGGCTTCCTTAACGAAGTTAAACGAGGAACGCAGGGAACCTGTTTTATGAGTCAAATGAGATTTGGCGTTGAAAATTCAAGGAAGCCTAGACCTAGATAAAGCTAGTATAAAGATGGCCTAGACGTAAAATAAGCCTAGTATAATGTAGTTTGAAAGTCCAAGTTTTTCTCAAATCTCGAGCTATTTATGATAGGAGGGAGACTTGGGAAAATTTGTCCCCTATCATATATAGCTCGAGAGTCTAAAGTTTTCCAAGTCCCACTTCTATCATATATAGCTTCAGATTCGAAATTTTTTCCAAGTCCCTCTCCTATCATATATGGCTCGAGAGTCGAATTTTCTCTAAGTCCCCCTTCTATCATATATGGCTCGAGGATCGAAATTTTTCCAAGCCCCCCTTCTATCATCTATAGCTCGAGAGTCGAAATTTTTCTAAGTTCCCCTCCTATCATCTATAGCTCGAGAGTCGAAATTTTTTCTAAGTCCCTCTCCTATCATATATGGCTCGAGGATCGAAATTTTTCCAAGTCTTCCTTCTATCATCTATAGCTCGAGAGTCGAAATTTTTCTAAGTCCCCCTCCTATCATATATAGTTCGAGAGTCGAAATTTTTCTAAGTCCCTCTCCTATTATATATGGCTCGAGGGTCGCAATTTTTCTAAGTTTTTCGCTGGACGGCGCACGGCGCAAGGCGCACGGCGGACGGCGGACGGCAGATTTCTCAAATAGCCCCCCATAAAACAGGTTCCCTGTTAAAATTTCGACTGTCGAGCTATATATGATCTAGGCTTCCTTGAATTTTCAATACCAAATCTCATTCGAATCATAAAACAGGTTCCCTGCGATCCTCGTTTAACTTCGTTAAGGAAGCCGTCATTTTTTCTAAGTCCCCCTCCTATCATATATAGCTCGAGAGTCGAAATTTTAACAGGGAACCTGTTTTATGGGGGGCTATTTGAGAAATCTGCCGTGCGCCGTCCGCCGTGCGCCGTCCAGCGAAAAACTTAGAAAAATTTCGACTCTCGAGCTATATATGATAGAAGGGGGACTTGGAAAAATTTCGACTCTCGAGCCATATATGATAGGAGAGGGACATAGAAAAAATTTCGACTCTCGAGCCATATATGATAGGAGAGGGACATAGAAAAAATTTCGACTCTCGAGCTATATATGATAGAAGGGGGACTTAGAAAAATTTCGACTCTCGAGCTATATATGATAGGAGAGGGACATAGAAAAAATTCGACTCTCGCGCCATATGTGATAGGAGAGGGACTTAGAAAAATTTCGACTGTCGAGCTATATATGATAGGATAGTTGGTCTAGGCCTACTTTTTACTACCTTTCTCCAAATCTAGGCTTCCTTGAATTTTCAATACCAAATCTCATTCGAATCATAAAACAGGTTCCCTGCGTTCCTCTTTTAACTTCGTTAAGGAAGCCGTAATTTTTTCTAAGTTTTTCGCTGGACGGGCGCACGGCGCACGGCAGATTTCTCAAATAGCCCCCCATAAAACAGGTTCCCTGTTAACAAATAGAGCGAGTGAACTAATCAGCCTATACTAGGCTATGAAGGTGCGAGCGAGCGGAGTCAGTGAGCCCGTGAGCCACTCAACCGATTATACATAGACTATACCGTCCTGTACAGAGCCAAGAATGAGCCCGTCATCCCGAGCCCAACAGCTAGTTAGCCTAACAAACAGAACACTAGGAGAAATACTGGCGGAGGGGAACGTTACTATAACGTCATCATGATCGATGTATCAGAAGTGGATATACTCGTAATAGGTAGAATCGATTCAATATTATAATCGATAAAATCGATATATCACATCGCAGTGTATGAAGTACCAATAGCCTTTTTTTATAAAATTCTGTATTACGTGTTTTTGGAGGAAAATTACTAAATACGCAAATAAAGCTAAAGCTATCAAACTCCTGAATCGAAAATCAGAATTTTTCAATTGGAAAAAATATTATATAAGAAATTAAATTTCAAATTTGAATGTAAATATTCTTAATTTTTAAATCAATTGATGTAGGCTCATACTCTAGTAATTATCAAAATATTCCTGCTCTCATTTTATTCGACATTCTTCAAATGGGCTCTGCGGGTTACTGCCAATGAGATATATACTACCTCTGCGAGAGGACGGCGGGTTTCTCTTTGTTCCTTTTCCTTTTCCTTCTCTTTCGTATTCCTGCAGGTATGAGAGCAAATGTCCGGCTGAATCTTCCTCATTTCACTCTCTACGAAGGCCTATAGCCATGATTTCGGAACTGCAGCATGGTTTCCTGTACCAGGGGTCCTGGTGAGTTGCCAAGCGAAGATTCTCTGCTCGAGATTATTAGGTGGGGAGTTTTGGGCGATGATTCGCTACTCGCATGATGCATTGGGGCTTCAGCGGACGTGAAATATTAATTATTAAGTAGGCTATATTATATCACAAACCGTAAGGAAATATAAAAGTAACCGTGAGTGCGCTTTCGGACGTCATTATCAAGTGAAATTTATAATATATTTTTTCAAAAAAGAAAAATATATAAAAATAAAAAAGTGCCGTAGCATTTCGGAACACATCCGTGTACAATATTGAATTAGAGAGCGGTTTCATATTTCCTTGACTTTGCTCTACATATGGGGAGTAAACCTCAAACGAATTAGGGGGATGGGTAAGAAATACGTAAAAAAAAACTGTTTCTAATTTACAAGTATATTAATTGTTGAAAATTGAGTACAACTCCAACAATTTTGAAAAATTCTGAGATTATGTTATAATTAAATAATTTATTCAAAAATTTGCTATACGCACGGTTTATTTTTTATCGGCTTCAATACAAATTCAGAAAACAACTGGAAAAGTTGGAGTCATGGGCTAGTAATTTGGGTTGTATTCTTGTACTGTTAGGCGCATTTTGACGCAGTGGTGAAAATTTCAGGTTACATTTTATTAAGGCGAAAATTTCTCCTGAAGAAGATCACATCAAGGTAGTGGAAACTTCGAGAAATAAATTACGTTCTCTGTACGAGTAAAGCCCTTCGGCTGATTGCATCTAGAGAGTGTACTTGCACGTATAAGCCTGATATGTTGGCCTTGGAAAAAAAATTGTGACCCACCGTGTCCGTATATATGTATACCTGTACGTTCTGTTTCAAATTATTGTGTGTAGATTTTTGATCGGAATTAGAGAAATTTCTATTTTGTTAATCTGTGCCCATGGTCGCAATCGGAATTGAAAGATATAACAATATTTTCATTCCGATTTCGTGCTTCAGAGTTTCAATTCTCTTTCCACTTCATACTATAGGGTAGATACACCAGTTATATGGTCATTTTTTTCTCTTGAACTCAACGAAAATCATATTATAATGCCTATACGGTTACGTATAATAATACTATATAACTTACACATTAATAACGAATTACGTAATTATTCCTTTTTATCGTTCGCCGTATCGTATATTTCGTAAATACTCATACCAACGTGTACACACCATTCAGCTCGATACTAAAACGATACAATATCGCATTCTTATGATTCCAGCTTGAGGAGAAAACTATGTCGACAAATGGAAATCCACGTCTATTCACGGATGATTGCTTTGTGAGTGAAGATGTATCGATTATCAAGAAGAATTTTCCGCTAAATTCTTTCACTTCGATCACGTCGGCGTCATCCGCGTCAATAATGCGCCACACACCGACAGATCCGATGCCGCCGAAGATTACGAATACATTAACTAAAGTTAGTATATTTGCTAGATTTCATTCTCCAAATCGCAGGATAAAAATGTCTCAAATTTGAAATTTTGCGTTGTACAGAGTTAAATCATATTCGACCAGTAGAGCTATGAAACATTTCTTATATTCCTTTGTGAACACATGAGATATATATGGAACAAATTGATAATGTGTACAGATTACTTATGAGTAGTTTTGCAAATCGCTTGTGTCCCATGTTTAGCCACCCGGCCTCACGGGTTGCGCATGTATTAAATTTGTTTCTTCCAACACCAGTATCGACCTTTTCAATATAACTTCAGTAGTAGAAGAATCTCCTTGGCGAAACCCCATTTTCTTGGCAATCACCAAGTTGCAGTGGCCTCGGCCCAGCAACGGCGAACGGGGAACCCGCAAGACCCGTCTACCTCTGTGGAAGGTCTAGCCCCTTCAATGTGCCTGATATGCAACGCCATAAGACTCAAAACGCCCTTTGAAGGTACTCCATAAAACAGGTTCTCTTTGTCTCCTCGTCTCCCTATCATATTACCCTCGATAGTAGAAATTTTTCCAAGTCGCCCCCTCTCCGTGACGTCATCAACCTCGGACTGTCCGATCAGTGTTAGAGTTTAACAAAAAACAAAGGACTAATCACCCTCAGGATAGCCACTGCTACCAGCTGTACTCAATAATTCTAGTACATACACATAACTAAATAATCTGACAATTGGGAGTCGTTCAGAAGACACTTTTTTTTGTGGTACCGTTACACGATACTATACTGGCGGATTCGGTATTCAGAAAGGCGAAATTGAGAGAACGAAAAAAAAAAAGATACTAGGCGTGAAAATATCGCAACCACTGCTATTACGTCATGTGTCTTTGTCGTTCAGCAATTTCGTCTACGAAGTACTGAGTTAAAAATCATCAAGAATGGCCATTAGCGTAATTGACTCCGGAATCTTGGATATCTATCACCTCTAGCATCATTAACACGCTCCCGTCTTCAGTAATTGATTGAAGTGAATCCGTAGACTTTTATTTTATTTTTATATGCTTACCGTATTTTACATTTCGAGAAAACTATTCGGATGGCTAAATTGTTTGACAAAGTGCCGTGGCGTACGAAGATGCATTTAATGAAACGAGATGCCTAGACAATTAAATACAGATTATTCGAGTTCACGAGTTTGATTAAAACGATTACTATACTGTTTACAACACGGATCAAATTGATGCGATTCGTGTCGGTAAATTATCATTATGACACCGCGACTTCCTCGTCTCTGCGTCCACTCAACGACGCGACGAGTAGTTATAAAGGAAAATGTAATTTGCTCAAGTATTGTCCTGTCAATCCACAAAATTACAAACAGCTGTCGTAATGACTATAGTTTTCAAGTGATGAAAGCCGAGCATGTCAGTGAAAGTGCTTTTCGTGATGTAAGTCCATAATATTCAATATGAAAAGAAATGTTCAAAAGGGAATTCCTTTAACGCGTATCGGTCTCTTTGTAATATTTTTGTGGTCTATTACTGGCAAGAATATAAGAATGAAGATTTATTTCCGCGATATTTACCGCGTATCTGACGAGAGAATCCTCGCCATTTCAAACTCGTACTTAGATATATCTTCAACATTATAATTTATCTTTCCTCTCTGCACATAGTTGCATTTTTTCATTCTTGTGTGCTCATATGACGTACTAAAATAATTTCGTGTTTGGTTGGGATATATCCGTTCAACAGCTTTCAGGTGAAACGTCTTCCCTGAAGACCTGGAATAGGTACTTTTAAAAACTTAGTATTTCATTAACAGACGACTGGTCTGTCCACTCGCTCAATGACAAGTCGTGATGATATATACGGTGAGGCAGTCGCTTTCTGGAGTCCACAATATATTAGGGGCGAGGCCTCTTGACTCCTGGAGAAATTTCTTCCTCTGTACCTCCATCGAGAGGAGGAAAAATCTTGAGCTTTGCCAGGAAAGATGTCTCTTGGATTTCTCTTTTTCTCTCCCTGTTAAAACTCACGAACAAGAGATGAAGAACGTGTATGGAAAAATGGGAAATTCCTTCTGGACCGTTGATAATGAATCGTCATTTCATTATGGAGCACACAGAAGCCTTATTTCCATACCATTGCCTTCCCTTATCTTTCATTTTTTTAAATGATAATAAATTAATCATTTGTATAGTTCGTTACCGTCTCAGGCGCGGATCCAGACGATCACTTGGGGAGGGGAAATACATTTTCTTCAATACTACAAATTTTGTTGTTGTTGTTTTTTGTTTTTTTTGTTTTTTTTTTTTTTTGGGGGGGGGGGGGTTGGGTGGAGAGAAATTTCCCCATTTCCCCCTCCGTGGATCCGCGCCTGCCGTCTTCTTTAATTACGTATGAAAGGGAAAAGCCGAAAGAAAGGATCTTTGCTTAAGCAAAAACAATTCTTAGTTTAGCGGTTAAACTCGTGAAAACCGGAGAAAAAAAGACCATTTTGTCAATTTTTTCTTATATGATTCGAGCACGGGTCCTACAAATATTCCTTATCAAAAAAGAGGCGTTTGCGGTATAATTTTTGATAACAGCGCAAAAATAGTCCCGCGAATAATCCTAATCAGAAGAAAGGGCGCAAATACGAGTATAGTCCCGCACATAGTCCTATCAGAAGAGAGGCGTTTACAATGTCATTTATCGATAAGGGCGCAAATAGTGCCGCAAAAAGTCCTAATCAGAGAAGAGGAGTTTGCAGCATCACTTGCCAATAAGGGCGCAAATAGTCCTAATCAGAAAAAGGGCGGTTGCAGGGGCATTTGAGATAGAAGCGCAAATAGTCCAGCAAATAATCCTTATCAGAAAAGAGGTGTTTTCGCTGTTATTTGCAGTAGGAGCACAAATAGTCCCGTCAGGATCGATGGTAGAAGTCCATAAGAAAACTCGCGATTTTTTAACGGAGTTAAAAGAGGGGAGGCAGGGAACTTGTTTTATGGGTACGCGGGACTCCAAAAATGTTGACAGACTACTTGTATTTCGGATGTTCTTGAAAGAATGAAATGAATCGGCACGACGGGAAAAATTATTTTATAAGATTTTTCTTGAAGTTACACGATTAATACTTGGTACAGTGTAGTTAGGTGGGAAGTAGAAAAATTGTAAAATTTTGTTCCTTTAGTTGTCAGACGATGGTTACTTCAAGGGGCTATCTTTCAAACTACATACACCGATCTCCGAGCTATATATGATATGATACAAGAGGGACTTGAAATACCTTAGAAGGACTTTCTGAGTCTTATGGTGTTTGAAGCGTTGCATACCTGGTTCATTGAAGGGGCTAAGTCAATTGGTGTATTAAGCATTCTAGTTACTCGAATGGGCGATCTTTCAGGCTGTATACATCGATGACTGAGATATATATGATAGGAGGAGGACTTGGCAAATTTTCGAGCTCCGTGCTTTACCGACCGGACGATGGATATTTTTTCCGAAAAATTTCCCGATAAAACAGGTTCTCCGTTAGAAGGCTTAAGGGTGTGCTTTACTTGTTCGGGAACTCCGAAACGGTGTACGATAAGCTGCATGAACATCTCCAAAAACCCTGCAAGGTTCGGGAAGCCAGCGGTCACTATGCGACGCTTGTCAGGCGTGCGTGGGTAGTCCTCTTAACAAATGACGAGAATGATTTTGCAAGGTCATATCTCAGGGCTCCTTTTCCGACGAATTTTAACAGGGAACCTGTTTTATGGGGGGCTTTTTGAGAAATTTGCCGTGCGCCGTCCGCCGTCCGGTGTCCGGTGTCCGCCGTCCAGCGAAAAACTTGGAAAAATTTCGACCCTCGAGCCATATATGATAGGAGGGGGACTTGGAAAAATTTTGACTCTCGAGCCATATATGATGAGAGGGGGACTTGGCAAAATTTCGACTCTCGAGCCATATATGATGAGAGGGGGACTCAGAAAAATTTCAACTCTCGAGCTATCATATATAGCTGGAGATTCGAGAAAAATTTAGACTCTCAAACTATATTATACTAGGCTTAGATTAGGTCAAGGCCTTCTTTATACTAGCTTTATAATACCATATCCCATTTGACTCATAAAACAGGTTCCCTGCGTTCCTTGTTTAACTTCGTTAAGGAAGCCGTCGTTTTTTCGATCTTTGGAAATGTTGTACAGAAAGGTTTAAGGAAAGGCGCTATCGGAACAGAATCCTAAATTTTGGCTCCAGAAGAATTTCACTCTTGTCAGAAAATACACGAATTTTTACCAATTTCGACGAATAATTGAAAATGTATATTATTTAAAAAAAATTTAATTCTGCTTCGATAGCGCTCCTGGTTGAACCTTTCTGGAAAAAATGGGTGTGCTCTACTTGTGAAAATATGCTCGTAAGACACGGTACCGAAAATCACATTTTTAACGGATCTTTCTGAATAATTAGAATTGTTTCCCAAAAAGGTCCAACCAGAACCGCTATCAAAGCAGAATTTTAAAATTGTTTCTTATTCTTTTTCAATTAAACGTCGAAATTGGTAAAAATTCGTCTATTTTCTGACGGGAGTGAAATTCTTCTTAAGCCAAAATTCAGGATTCTGTTCCGATAGCGCCTTCCATTGAACTCTTCTATTCAACATTTTCAAAGATGGAAAAAATTCATCGGAAAATGGAGCCCTGAGAAAAGCCCTTGCGAAATCATTCCTTGTCATTTGTTACAAGGACTACCTACGCACGCCCGAAAAGCGTCGCGCAATGACCTCTGGCTCACAGAACCTTACAGGGTTTTCGGGGTTGCTTATGCAACTTATCGTACACCATTAGTGAGTTTCCGAACAAGTAGTGCACACCTTTAAAAGATGTTTGATTTAAAGATGGAAAATTGTACAAACTCGTTATACATTTTTTAAAAATCAAGTGTAAAATATTGAGTCTGATAAATTTGGGAAGATATGTGATTCGCCTTGGAGCCTGAAAAATGATAAGTGTAAAAGGAAAATTTAGCGGCATTCTGTGACGCAGAATGGATACATGTGGTTTTCTCCGCGTCCTCTCTGGGGATCCTAATGACAGCGGACGTTTTTCCCGAATAAGATTTCACAAAATAGATTCCATGCAGCGGTGGACTTACGCACAGCCACGTAGGCAACTGTTTAGGACAAACAATTTCAAGGGGTGACAAATTTTTGTATGTACTCTGATTAATAATTACAAGAGAAAAAAAAAAAAACCAAAGTGATACGAATGGTGGCAATTGTGGCATGGCACATCGTTTCGAAAATTTTTTGATGTAAATCTCTGACTAACCTTCTCTTCAATGTAGAGGTCAAAATGAATGACGGAAGACACTCATCCGTAGTCTGAGTGTCATTATTACACCTTGATGATTTGCCTGAAATCCGGCGGCTAGGAACAGGAATGATTTCATGACATATTGCACATGGTCCTCCAGCATCAAGTCTTATACCGACGATCATTTATTTGGTTCCAGAGTAAAAGCGTAATCAAGCCAATAGCGTTCAAACCGTTATCGCGAAGAATTACCGACAATGAAGGCCATCAATACGGCTCGACGCCGATTTTAACTCGACCGTCGTTTCATATTCCACATTACGGTAGTAAGTATTAATGCGCTCGTATAAGATACACCTTATGACTCATTATTGCTTATAGTGAGCATTGTATACTTGACACTTTTGTAAATAATGATATAACCTAATGAAAAAGTCTCTGACGCCTATTCTTAATCAAGCGACATCGAGATAATTATGTACGCCATTTCTTATACATTGAAGATTGAGTGTTTGTCGTCGGTAACGGTAAACACAGTGCTTGGTCTAGAAATTTGATAAATTATGTAAATGTCAGATAGGTAGGCAAGTCAATCAATAAATGTTGTCGTGTGTTGCTTAATCAATAAATGTTGTCGGGTTTTGCTTGTAGGCAGCAGTGATTTACTGAGGCAGAGTTCGCATACTTATGTTCCCATCGAGAGAAAATTAAGATCAGCGTCACCTATCGCGATGTCTTCTTTACCATTTTCTGTGAATCGAAAATTAAGAAATGATTACGACAGTCTCGATAATATAAATCTTCGCAAAACTCCGCCCTCGCATCATACTTTCAAAGATTCGGGTACCTAGTAAGTATTCCATTGTATCTATTTTGCGACCTGGTTGATTCAAAACTTAAACTCTTGGTATTTCTTCGCAGTTCTAAGTCATCGTTCCGTTCTATCGACAGAGTCACGAATTCAGAAGCCTCTAGTAGTATGCTAGATTTGACTTCGTCGCCGTGTGAGTCCACATCTTTCGCCGAGATGGAAGTAGCATTACGCGAGCGCGACTACGAACTATCCTACCTCAGACAGACGATGGAGCACAACGAACAAGTTATATTTAAAGTATACCAAGAAAAGGAGAACGCTTACGAGAGAGAATTGAGAAAACTGAAAGCCCTTCATGAGAGTAGATTAAGGGCAGCCGCTCAGAAATCGTTCAAACTAGAACAAATGCTTATGATACAAACTTATCAGGTAAGTTAAAATTTTGCTCATAGAAACTATGTATATTTTTGATAAGTTTCACTTCTCTACCCCCAAATTTGAAATTTGAATTTACGAGGGATAGCGACGCTCTCGATCTCGGACCTGAGAAAATTTTCGATTTCGTGAGGCCCATGCCTTCATTCGACACCTCCTTCCTTGACGTACAATGTACTCGTATTAAGGCCGATATGCAATGTACCAGGATTACTGGGCTCAACATCCGCGCAGTATAATAGGCTATAAGAACTGTTCTCCTTCCCTGTCCCAAAATGCAATATACTAGGATATACTAGGCTCTACATCCAGTACATGGAGACATCTCGAATTTTAGACTGAGGAAAATTTCAACAGGAAACTAAATGTTCAAATTAGGGTCTTTCTGAAAATTTTGGTCTCGATTTCACAAAGCCACAGATATGCAATGCTTCATACACCAATGGACTTAGCCCCTTCAATGAGCCAGATACGCAACGTTTCAAAAACTACGACTCAGAACGTCCTTTTAAGGTATTCAAAGTCCCCTTCCTATCATATATAGCTTGAAGTTCGGTATTTCTTCAAGTCCCGTCCTATTATATATAGCTCCAAAGTCCGTGCCCGTGACATCACAATTTGATGACGTCATAGATCTAGTACGTCAACATGTTTCAGATCCCACGTGCCCCATAAAACAGGCTCTCTCACATTCCTCCTTCAACTCTGTGTGAGATTTTATCTCGAGTGAAATAAAATTTGAATTATTCAGTCTCATTCCGAGGTAGTTTCCGCCTTCTTATTCACTGAAGTTTATTCTTCAATCATTGAACACCAATATTTCTTTTTTAAGAGTCACAATGTCCCAGTCGTTCATTTGGGTGGACCTGATAGTCCTTTAGCTTATGATTTGGTGTTCGAAAAATTTTATGGCTTGTCCATTGAGAAGAGGTGGGGAAAATCACATTTTTCTTCTTTCCCATGGTCATATTGCAGTGATACTGAGTGATGTCGTGAGGATTTTATTTTTTCACCGATTTCACCTGTGATGAAATGTCATTCATGAAATACGTTCCCTTGACAGGGGTTAGGGTCGTAAAAGACGAGGCCAACTCTCAATTTGTTGAATCTTTGATTAGGTCAAAGTCTTCCTGACACAAGTAATGGCGGTCGCCTCACTTTGCCGCAGAAAACAGAATTTTTCGTAGATCAAGAGAAAAAATTTTATAGGAAAGATATAAAATGTGAGAATGCAAAGGCTCTAATTTTTTCGAATTTGAAAAATTTTTGATATAGAAGTCTAGCGTCTCGAAATATCAACGCACCGAAATACGTATCATCATGGTCAGAAAACTCATGACTGAAAACTATTTATATAGTTCTGTTAGGAAATTATTTTAACACATTACACCCACTTACACTCAAGAAGTAAAGTACAAGCAAGGGCTCGCAAACTACTAAAACTGTACTCGAGCACACAAGACACCTCAACTTAGATCATGATAATAATTATTATGTATGCTGGGCAATGGGCATACGTTTATACTCGTACATATAACGGTAAGCAACAAATTTTTGTAGCAGCGTGAACAGGCAATGCGTAAGTTTAGTTATTCATTGATCCCCAGGGGGCCTTGTAGATTGTAACATAGTCTAAGAGCATTTATAAATGATTTTTGTACAAGGCATGTAAATTCGATTCGGAAATAATGAAGTTGTGATTATTTAAAACTATACACGCGCGAACCATTTTGGGCTCACTCAATTTTCTATAGGCTGATTTTGTTGTCATATCAAGATTGAATAAAACCGCAGGTATGCATAGGAGAACAATATTAAAAGTAGTTGTTTGTTTTTTTCGCCTGCGCGTGTTTTGTTGCTGTTCAATTATTAAAACATGCTGCGGAGTTTTTCATGTAGGTATACTTTTATCCGGCGAACAAGAAATAGGTTTTGTTTTTAAGAATGATGAGTTTAGGAGGCTGCTACACTTGAGCAAATCGATAACATGAAGCTGAAGGTTGGCATACATGTTAAAACATGGAAGGCTGCAATATCTATGCATAATTTATAAAAAGACAAAAGAAATGATTTCTCATCAAGCAGCTTATTTTTGTTACCTTCTTAGTTGCAGGAAGAGAAGAAACGATTGAAGGAAGAAAACGCCGAGGCCGCTGGAGAAATATCGGCTCTAAGAGAAGAAATAGACGCCTTACGGTTAAGATTAGAAGAAACCGAATGGAAATTATGTCAAAAGTCCGGTGAATTAACTCATCTAAAAACGCAAACCGAAACTTTAAAGGTAGGCCTATAATAATTATTGAAGTCGAAGACGACATTTTGTACGTTGAAACCAAATTTTAATGAGACGTGGCTTTTCAGGATAAAAAATGTAATAATCAAGAAGTTTCTGGTTTTAAAAACGAAATACGACAGTTGAAAGCTCAATTATCAGCCAAAGATACCGAACTAGAAACCTTGAAAGAACAAGTAGACAAGAGCGGCATTAGTGATAAAACTGTCCAGTCGGAGGTGTTCAAACTTCTTGGACAATTGGAAAATGAAGTAAGTCAATGGGCGATATAAAAAATATCAAAATATGTTCGCGAGTTCCCATAAATTGGCATGGTAGCCTTGTAGAACTAAGCTAAAGAGCGGGATCATTGTGAGGGGTTGGGGTCTCCTTCCGGTACAAAAACCGAAATTCTTTCACGTCCCATTTGTTGTTATGGTCAATATCCTTAAAATCTATCTCATTGGCTCGTTAGAGAGGGCTTGAGCATCATCTCCTCCCTACTGTATTGGTAAATCAACATGGTAGCCTAGTAAGGATGGGTCCCTTTCACCATACATGGATCGACACAGTAGCGTGATCTAATGAAATTATTAAATAACTATATGCTAGAGCCAGACTGAAGCAGTATTGGTCATTGGTATCTCGTATTTTTCGACCTATGATAGAACATGATGTACTGATGAATTCTATGCTAGGGGGAAGGGGGGCAAAGTCATGATGGAGTGGTCTTTCAGTTGATATTTGCAATGGTTTTCCTTTTGAGTCTCTGTAAGGCGGGTTGAGTTGAGCGACGCTTCCATGTTGGAATGAGTGTTGAGTTGATCAACGTATGGAGGTACAACAGGGAACTAAACTGTACGCTGGTGGTCTGGTCATGGAGCTGGCTTCTTCATTGTGGATATACAATGCTCCATCACACGTTAGGATCTGTACGTGCTGTGACGAGGAGCGTCGATCGACTAATTTTGTGTAAGAGCCCGAGTGTTCACTCTGTTAAAAGTTTAACCAACATCTAGGAGAACTCTCCGCAAGGCCCTGCCTTATAGTTGCACCGACTCGGTGTACACGATCCACAGTAGAGTGCTTGGCTCTGAATCCAAATTGGTGGTTGGGAATCAGTTTTTTATTTTCGACAGTCTTCATGTAGCGCGGGCTGGACATTATTGGATCGGAATGAACTGCGGTTTTTTCCGGAGGTTATTCTGGTTTTGGTATCATATAATTTTGACTAGTTTTCACGGTTTAGGGAATATATCGGAGTCTTAGTACTTCATTGCACAAATAAGTTTGCATTACTGGTCCTTTTTGAGGGAGCTCTTGCAGTACGTGAGCGAAATTTGGTCATAACTTGGCGCTGTTTTACAATTGATTTCCCTACTGATCATATTTTTACACTCTCTTGGTCAGAGAGATTGGTTTCTTCTTCCTCAGTCAGATGGAGGCTAAATCATTGGGTTGGAACCTTTGCGCTAGGTGTTTTGCATAGATTTGTAGACGCTTGTCGTACCCAAGTGCTATTTGGTCGTCGCAATGGAAGAAACCCCTTTCCATAGCGAATAACCTGCGTCCTTTGTAGCGCCAAATGTGGTAATAAAATGGTTGGAGAAGTTGTTAAGTTCCAACGGTGTCGCGCTTGCCAGAGTTTTCTGACTAATTCTACAATTTCTAGAGTACCTGTGGGTGTTACTGATTTAGCTTCTAGCTGAAGTAGCTTAGTGAAGGGATGTACTGTTTCCTTTGGTTCATGAGGTGATTTTTCAGACGTACTCGGAGGTTGAATTTCTTGTTCACTCGTTCACGCAAGCAAGGCTTTTCAACCAGGGGACGCTTGTTTAAATAAGATGGTGTTGCTGGGAGTTGGGATAATCGCCGAGTGATCTGATGAATTTTTAACAAAAAACCTGTTGGAAAAAACGTTCGTCGTCCACCGTCCAGCCGGCCGGCAAAGCTCGTAGCTCAAAAATTTTCTATGTCCTCCTCTTATCATTTATATACTCGGAGGTCAAAATTTTTCCGAGTCTCTTTCCTATCATATATAGCTTGGAACAGAGTGCTGCAGCCAGCCAAAAGCCGAAAGTCGAAAGCTAAATTCAGCCAAATTTCTACTGATAATACAGAAGCCGGAAGCCAGAAGCCCACCTTTGGATGCCAAAAGCTGAATCCAGCCAAATTTTTTTGGCTAGCTTTTGGCTTTGGTGTTTACAGTGTTTACACGGCGCGTCACTTCTAAAAACGCTGCTTCTTGCTTCCTGAGAAGCCTCGTGAAAATGGCCTTAATAGATCGTCATTCCCTGGCATGGGGCAGTAACATTTTAACATGATTGATTATTTTATCAATTTCAACTTCAATTTCTTCTTGACTTCTTGCACCTCTAACAGAGATCCTATTCTCACGATCGTGTCCAATTTTTCCATCGAATGAAAAGCCGAAAGCCAGCTGAAAAAAAACCGAAAGCTAGCCAAATTTTTTTTGAACAAACCGAGGCTGATGCTATATTTTTCAAGGTCAGAAGTTTAAGCCGAAAGCCGAAGCTGCATCTTTCAACTGCAGCACACTGGCTTGGGGAGCGGAGCCTGTGACGTAACAGTTTTATGACGTCATAGATATGTTTTTTTTTTCAAATTCCTCCTACTATATATAGCGCCAAAGTCCGGACCTGTGACGTCACAATTTAATGACGTCATCGGTCAGCCTTGTAACGTCACATTCTATATTTTTCAGATCCCACATGCCCCATAAAACAGGTTCCCTGCCACCCCTCGCTTAACTCCATTAATGAACCCGTGAATTTTTCATCTTTGAGATGTTTTCATTCGTTGACGGCAAATTTCATGATTCTCTTATCAATTTCCTCTAAGAGCAATTGATCTACAAAATATCTTACTAAAAAACGTATGAAAGAAATTCACGGGTTCTTCAACGGAGTTAAACGAGGGGTGGCAGGGAACCTGTTTCAACAGGGAACCACCAGGGCACCTGGGATCTACAAAATTTTTACATATTAGATCCATGACGTCATCACATTGTGACGTCACAGGCCCGGATTTTGGATCTGTATATAATTGAAGAGGACTTGGACAAATTCCGACCTCCGTCCGAGTCTTATGGTGATTGAAGAGTTGCATATCTGGCTCATTGAAGGGGCCAAGTCAGTTGGTGTTTGAAGGATTGCATATCTAGTTACTCAAAGGCACTATTTTTCAGGCTGTATACACTGATCACCGAAAATTTTCGAGCTCCGAGCTTTGCTGGCCGGCCAAACGGTGGACGGCGGACTTTTTCCGAAAAATCTCCCAACAAAACAGGTTTCCTGTTCAAATTACTAGGGCTAGATTATTTTAACGGGAAACGTGTTCTATGGGCCGGGGGTCAATTAAAAAAAAAAAAAAAACAAAAAACGGACCTACCCTAAGAAAGAATTTGGACTTGGAAAAAATTGCGACTTTTTGGGGACTTGGAAAAGTGTCGAATCTTGAGCCATAATAGGATGATAGAAGGGGGGAACTTGGAGGGAAATTTTGGTTTTCCAGCCATAGTGTGTGGTGAAAGGAGGACTAAATCTTTACTTTCAGGCTATGTACCCCATGACACAAGAGATTCAAAAAAACTGAAGACTCTTCAAAATTTCAATTTGCATTCTCAATATTAAAACCAATTCGACGGTCCCTGCGTTCCCCGTTTTACTTCGTTAAGGAAGTCGTCGTTTTTCAACTTAGAGAAAATAGGCAGTTTAGATTCACACGACGAAAGGACAGCAGAAAGTTTTATTGATCATAAGACGTACCGTTCCTCGTTTCTTCTTCTCGTGCAAGAATGATGACACGAGATGAGTGCTGAAGATCTCGATGTAGTCCGACACGAATTTTAGTTATTTTCACCTGAAGGTGTAAATAAAATGCGTAACCGACACACGCGTCTATGACCACGAAGAATCCTGTTTCTATGTATAAAAGACGAGTTGACGCCAAATTTGGTTCGTTGATTTCGTTTCATACCTCCACGAGCCGCCAGTTTTATTTTATTCAAATTAACTTTCCGATATTGTCGCCCTATCGCAAGCGTCTCGACTTTTTATGTCACCATAAATTCTCATTACGAGAGGACAAAATAATCATTGTCGTGTACCTATCGAGAAGTCCACGATCCTGTTAGTATTCATGTTTTTTTTTTTTTTTTTTTTCCTTCGCTGACCGCAGGTAACGAACGACGAGCAGAAATACAACAAAGTCGAATCCGATAAAATCAACGAAGAAGAACGAGAAAACGCTATTAGTCTCATCGATAAAATAAAGCTCAAAATTAGTAATGTCATAAAGAAATGGCACGAAGAACGCAACTCGTGGGAAGACGAACGCGCCACTTGGCTGAACGAAAAAGAGAAGGTACTTTGTTACCAAAAACAATTGCAGATGAGTTACATCGAAATGTTCCGAAGAAATAAATCATTAGAAACCGAAATGGAAAATCTAATTCTGGGATTACATTTGAATACCAAACCCCACGATAAGAAATCTTTAACGCATACGGCTATCCAGTTATGATTGTAAATTGTTTCCTAATGTTCTCAGTGTTCCCATTTATATTTTTATAGCAATTTAAATACCTACTGAGGTATTTTGATGGTTGAGTTACAAACGTGAACGATGTTTATATGTCTGTACCAGCCAAAGGCGGAAAGCTTTCTTTGTAGAAAGAGAAGGGCTTAGCAAAGGTAAACATTGTTTTTAAATAAGCCAAAGGCGAATGAAAAGATGACAAGCTTATATTATACGCTAAGCTTTGATGACACCCATCTTTATCTTTTTGCTTTGGTTTATGGATGTTTGAGTTCTTACTCCGTCCTGCGCGTTTAAAATATGCTCTATCACCCTGCTAGCTTATAGGGCTCTCAATTACCACAGAATTACGTTTTTTACGATAAATGTACAAAACATAGCCTACTCGTATTAATTTTCCTATTCTTGACAATTTTTCTGAAGTTCGGAGAAGTAGAACGTTTTGACATTTAGATTTAATTTTGTGTTTACCATTATTGAATTGTTAATTTATGTGTAATGTTTCATCAATGTTTTTTTTACTACATGCATAATTTTGTGATATTTTGGAATAGTTCATATTATATTAAAATTTTTGTACAATGATTCACCGTAAAATGAATAAAATGTGTATTTCGATGTCCAAATCCTGATGTGTTGATGTCCATAAATTCGTTTGCTTATTTCACTAAAATTCAGACGCAATTGTATATTTTATTCAATGTAGGTACCTAAGGCTTGTTCGTGACGTGAATTTCTGAGTCGAGATTTCTCAAAATTTAAGACCCGAAAATTTTTCAGCTTTCTCCACCCAGCACTCCCCTCATCTATGAACTTGATGTAAAGGCTAGAGAAATGAACTTTTTCAAGTATAAATAAATTAGAGTAATTGCAAAGGAAAAAAAGAAAAGAAAATTATAAGGGCTCTTACGTAAATTGAGTTAGAGGGAAATACAATTATGATGAAATAAATTATCATTATCATTAGGATTATACGATGTGAAAGTTGTAAGGCGATAGGAGAACGAGTGGAATGTGAACAATTTAATAATGAAGTTACCTTCAGGATAACATTTTTCTGTTTCTTGAAAAGCCTATAATGGAACCATCACGGTTGTTGAAGTAATCTGGTCAACCGAGTCGAAAATAGAGAACAAAATGACCCAACACATATATTTATTAATAAGATTAAAGGATTTTTTTACGAGGAGTTCCGCCCTACGTAGTAGCAGGGAAGAGGTTCATTAGAATAGTTGATTAAAATTGATGATAATTTGGCGAGAACTTTGCTGCACTGGCACTCTACAATGACCGATAATGCGACTTTCGAACTTCCTTTCGAAGATGGTCTGTTGCACTAATAAAGAATATTATCAAAATTGGAGATTACTATCTGATCTTCACGCGTATGATTACCGGTACATTGTTGTTCACTTCCCAATTGTCCCTGCTCGTTTCATCACAAAATGAACTTGTAAAATATGATTTTCAGATTAATATTTCTGAACGTTTGGCTCGTCGTCGTGTCTGAAGAAGGAGGCGGTCAAGCTGCAACCGTTCTTTCGGGAACCGCAATCGCGAAGTAATTTTAATTTTTTCATATCAGCCTTGTGAAATAATAACGTCATCTGTTTTAATTTGTGCTTCTATATTAATTGTAGAGAAATTCGAGAGAAACTGAAATATGAAGTCGAGGAAATGCAGGAAAGATTTCATGGTTGTCGGCCAGGGCTAGCTATCATCCAGGTCGGCAATAGACCAGATTCGAATGCGTACATAAGAATGAAGATGAAGGCGGCAGCTGAAATTGGAATCAAACCTGTGCACTTCCATTTACCTCGATCTGTACAGCAACATGAAGTATGCGGATGTTTACTAACGACGAAATAGTACACTCTTAGACTTTTATTTATACTTATTACCTTGTTTTTTAGCTGTTGAATCTTTTAAAGAGCTTGAATGAAAACTCTTCTTTTCATGGCATCCTTGTACAAATGCCTTTGGATTGCGACACGAAAATAGATTCTCATCTGATTACAAATAGTGTTTCGCCGGACAAAGATGTCGATGGGTAAATTGTTTAAACTTACAATTTCATACTTATACCTAAATGCACAAATATTGACAAATATCGCCTCGAAGATGTTCAATCTACACTATTCGCATTTGAATGTCTCTGAATTTGCTCGAGAAGTATTGTTATAGTCAAATTCCGAAGTCCGAGCAATCGGTACATATTGAAAGCATTTTGATCACTGATTCCTAATCTGGAATGTATTTAGAACGAACTAGGCTTAGATGTCATTTTTTCCAGTTCCTGCCCCTCGAAAAACCACCCTCCTTTCTTAAAATTGTGTGTTTCTTCTCTCTTATGAGTTTTACGAAAAAACTTTCGTAGATAAAAACTCAGCTGATGAAAGAATGAGACAACGATCGGCGCCTGCAAGAGGTAATGCAGGCAACATAACGTGCACGTATGTAGTTGAAATCACAAATCGATTGCAAACTGGCGAGGCAAGCGCTACCATTGAATAATCAATAAGTAGCAAGCTGGATGAAATACTGTCAAGCTTGAAAAATGATGTGGTCATGCTAAAGCTCTCAATGCTTGGAAAAAAGAGTCAATTTTCTTGAGTTGGAATTCAAGTCACCCAGCCAGCGAACAAGGAAAATGCAGAAAAATACCAAATAACTTTCACCGCGCAAACAAGAACTGGAGCACTTTCTACACACTCAGTCTATCGACGTGGTTCTTATAAATGGAACGAATCTTGTCAACCCAGAACAACTTTTCAAGATCTACGGCTTTTCTACCTTCTCTGCTGCCACTCCAATGGAACCCCATTGGAGGGGCTTCTCATCAAAAATCAAATTAAACACTGTGACATGGGCATTTATGTTTCGCACTCTATACAACTATCAATGATCACTGTTCAGCTATTTGGTGCTAAGGTCAACCTCGGCAGTATTTACTGCTTTCCATCTTACCTCATCAAAAAGGAAGACTTCACGGAAATATTTGGAGCAATTACCGATCGTTGGATCATAGGAGATGACTTAAATGCCAAAAACTCCACGTAGGGATCGAGAACGCTCACTACAAGAGGCAGAGAGCAGGAAAAAGTAATTGAAAATACTACATGCCATGTAGTTCCGCCAAACTCTCATAGTCAAAAACATCTCACCAAACCAGAGCCCTATAAATACGAGTGAGGACATAGTCTGCCATATTTAGTCGTTACGTTATCATTTATCTCCATAGCTCCCTATTCAGATGAGGAATTTGTGTGATTAGTGAAGCTGTTTCGCATTTCTCAATAGTGTTGAGTCCTGCATTTTGCTTTGGCATTTAGTCTAGTATGTTCTCTTACTATTTTCAAATCATGATAAACCGTTATCAGTCATTAGAATAGGAGACTGTGAAAATAATAATGACGTAACGACTAAATATGGCGGTCCATGTCCTCACTCGTATTTATAGGGCTCTAACCAAACTACCTACAATTGCAGAATTTTCCTCAGACCATCCTCCACCAGCAGCTCAATAGCTAATGTTGAAGTTATACCTAACCTAACAAACAAGACCACTGACTAGGAGAAATGTCGGGGGTACATCGAATTCGTCTCCAACATCACACTAGCTGAGGAGACTTACTCTCCCTCACAACTTGACAGGACGCTGGAAAAATTCATCTACCTACTAACCTGTGCAGCTAATGTAACAACAAAACATACAACCAGAAGAAAAGAACTACGTGCTGTGGAATCACTTCAGTTGTCCGTAAATAAAATTTCCATGTGGGCAACGAGAATCAACTTCCAAGGCCACTCCTGTGTATACTACTCCACAATCGGAATTTGTCTGAATTTCAAAGTAAGTCTAAGCCTCTACCATCCTCAGAACCACGACTAGCCAAAAAGTCTGCGTACATTTTTCTCCAATAACTCCCACAAAACAGATTTCTTCTCAAGCCCCCCTTCCTCACTACTGATTAGCACAGCGTGAAGGTTTTTCTGACTTTCCTGCTTTTCATCTCTCGCCTCAGAACCACAGCCGCTTATTCATAAAGTCGGAGGTGAAAATCTTTTCAAGACCTAATGGCACGAAGGTCGAAATTTCCTCAAGTGTCACGTCAGTGTTCAAAGAATGACAATGACAGATGAGAGCAGCAAAAAAAAAAAAAAAAAACAGTTTGGGAGGGGTCGAGGTGGAGGGAGAGGATGTGTCAACATGGACCCTATAGGTGTAAAACTCAATTCTGAATACTTCACATAACTATAAATTTTCTTCTGTTAGTCAAAATTTGGTGTATTTCTGGAACATATTTCCGAGTTTGCGCCTTAGGTGTTGCTTTAAATGACTTTTTTATAACAAGTAAAAATAAAGAAGGGTCTTGAAGAAACAATTTTTGTCAGAAATTTTTTTTGTAAAACTCAAAGGAGAGAAGATACCTGCGATTTTAAGAAAAGAGGAGGGGGGTCTTGCGAGGGAGAAAGACTGGAAAAAATGGCACCCAAGCCTGATTTTGTATTGAATACATCCCGAGATTAGGAATCAGTCATCAAAATGCTTTAAACACGCCGATCGCCGGAAGCTATTTTTTACTGTAATTCGTCTTGGTACTAAATTTTTTCTTCGATTTTTTCTTGTTTTTTCTCTTTCATGCATACAAAAGTGTTTTATTCGTCATTGAAAATGGAATACGAGATTATATTTCTTTTCGTCGTTGAAATTCATCTTCGTTTTTCGTTGTACTTATAGACTAAATGCTGTAAACCAAGGAAAATTAGCAACTGGTGATCTGTCTTCCGGCTTTATTCCGTGTACACCTAACGGCGTTCTTGAATTAATCTCTCGGTCAGAATAAATTACTATACTCTTTGAGCTGTTCCAGTAGGTATCTGTTTAATTTAATGTGGTAAATATTTCATTTTACAGAAGTAAAATTGATATAGCTGGAACTCAGGCAGTAGTTATCGGCCGCAGTAAAATAGTCGGTACACCGGTATCTGAGTTATTGAAATGGCATAACGCTACGGTTACTACGTGTCATTCCAGAACTAAAGATATTGAGAAAATTGTAAGTTCGTGACTTCTCTTCACGCATCAAAAATAGTCGATCTGATAGAAAAATTGTATCAATCTCTCTGATACTTACGGAAATTGAATGCAATCGCCGTATTCGAAACTTATGAACTCATGATACATTATATTGGCAAACTGCACTAGGAAGTGAGAATTTTACTATAAGTACGAAATTTCTTTCGACGAATCGAATACGAACATTTTGATTTGCCCCTTATTAAGAGATCCATCGAGTCTTCTGAAAAAGTATTACAGGCTCAAAACGTAGATGGAAATGACTTTTTTTTTTTTTTTTTTTCCACGTAAAAAACATTTAGGTAGGTACCGTGACATTCTTTAATTTTCTCGTAGAGTGCGTTTAAACAAAAAATAGAAATAAACGATAATGGATTACTCTGTAATTCGCGAATAATCATTTTACCGACTTTTTACTTGTAAAAAGTGAGGTATTACACCCGACGCAAAGTATTCAGGGGGAGGGGGCAATGAATTTTCTCGACGTTTTGGAGGTCCTAGATCACTTCTACCCTAATAAGAAAATTTCAGGTTTCCTTATATATATATATATATATATAAGATTTTTTTGTCCACGCAACTCCTCAAAAACTACTGGTTGGATTCTCATGAAATTTGGCCATGTTGTAGTGGATTATCTGAAGTTGGGAATGTGAATTTTTTTCTTAGATTTCTCGAGTAGTTGAGTAACTCTCAATTTTCCTCGAATTTCTTAGTGTTGTTTCTCAAAAAATACCAATCTTATTATCTTCATATCACTACATTACGTCATAGTTTATTCAATCTTATTGCTCTGTAATTTTTGTATCGGTTGGACTAGTGGTTCTTGAGTAAATCTCAAAATATACGTGGTCCACTTATAGAGCCGTAAGAGCTAAATCTCGCTTATTCAATTTATTTGAGTTCGTTTGCCACGTGATTAAAGCATCATACACCTATTGGCTGCAAAAACTTCTCATTACCAGTCATACATGATTGAAAAAATTCGACGTTTATTGGATACGTTAAACAAACGTTGCACGTAAGCGATGGATTGAATATTGGCCGTGTATTTTATAATTACTGCGTTATGCAGGTATACATATCATTTTTTTTTTTTTTTTTTTTTCTTCTACATTATCGCAATAGGCTCGTAGCCTGAACACTGGGGAGTAATGTTGAAATTCAGGTAAAGACAAAGTGGAAGTTTCATTGCCCATTTCAATTTTCCTCATCTATGTTTTGATTTTTGTCATTATCGACTTTATAATATCTTACTGTACCTATTTTTGGAAATGGACAGTCAGGTTAATACTTTAAGATTCTTCTAAATCACCTAAGTTTTATATTTTAATTTTAATAGAACCCATTAAAAAGATTAGAAATGAATTGAACAATAGAAGAGAAAGTGGAATACCTTAAATCATTATTATCACAATCAGTTTATAAGTGAGAAACAATGAAGTTTAGGTATGGGGAGCATGTGTAAATGATTTTATAGCAAATTATTGAAAAGTCGGTGATGCTTACGCTTCTGCGTGAGCTTTGTTAAAATAGGTACTTATCTTTTTTCAGTCGTAGTTACCTCTTTAAAATTGATTCACATATTTTTAATTTTTTCAATACTTTTTTTCATGATCGTGCTCTTGTACTTAAAGCTCGTTTCTTCTTCGACAAAAATCGTGATCCAATTTAAAAAAAAAAAAACGGAGTAACACTTCGGATTTTTCGACACTAAAATAAACAAAAATTTTCGGCACTTCAATGTTGTATTTCCGGCACTATTCGGCTTTTAGAAAAAATTATGGAAAATCTACGCGTGTTCCAGTGCTTTTACTCATTCTTGACCAAAACTACTCGATTTCCGACCATAAATACGTGATTTGTTTACAAAGAGTTGCAAATTTGATGACGAGCAGATTGCAGTATATTAGCCTAGTTGGTACGAGCCTAGTATACTATATATTAGGCCTAGTATAATGCAAGCTAAGCCAGCAGCCTAGTTTCCTACTGTATGTTAAGCTAACTAGCTTTCGATCCCCGAAGTACTTGAAGATTTCTGAGTCACCGACGGGTGAACAAGGGTGAATGAGGGCACTCGCAGAATTTAAAATTAGGGATAGAGGCTATGAATTATGTCTAAATAACTCAACGAAAAAAGTTATGGAAATTTGTTTGCGGGTCTAACCTCGACTGATGTGGGAACCCGAGGAAAATTCGACTTCAGCTAGGTTGTATCAGTTTGTACCTACGTCAAGTTTTGATTGAGAGATTCATAATACGCCTATAAATGCTATGCGGAATTTCTCTAAAGCTTGCACTGAGTAGTGAAGACTGGGCAACATATCATTTTCTGCGAAATTGGAAGGGACAACCACTTGAAAGGGTTTTAAAATTGCTAAAGTAGACTCTGCTCCAACTTTTGTGTGTATTATTCTTATAAATTGATTATCAATTAAGCAGTGGGGAACTTTTAAAAGTCATTCCTGGGGACTATTACACAGTCTCAGCCTCGAGGGTAACATTGAAAGTCACGCTCCTATAGCAGAGCTAGTGCAGGCAAATGATTTTCGTAAAGTTATGATGCAGAATTTTTTTATTACTATTTCGGACAAAAACGAAAGATAAGCCCTTGACGTGATCTCAAAGTATTACCAGCAGATGAAATCAACCTACTTTTCTTTTTACATTCGTATTATATTCACAAATAATCAGAGAATCGAAAATAATATTATGAAGGTACCTCTAATTTATATCTAGACTGCTCAAGCTGATATACTAGTCGTTGCCATTGGAAGTCCAAACTTCGTTAGAGGGTCGTGGATAAAACGAGGTGCCGTTGTAATAGATTGCGGTATAAACTCTGCAGACGGTGAGAATTATTACCTATAGATGTTTGATTCTTACGGACAGTAACTTTTTAAAATTCCGACTTGATTGACGACAAGATTTCTTGCATTAGAATCGCGATTGGTAGGTGATGTAGATTACAAAGAAGCTTGTAAGATCGCAGGTTACATCACTCCAGTACCTGGTGGAGTTGGTCCGATGACTGTAGCAATGTTGATGAAAAATACAGTAACATCTGCTTTAAAAGAGCTTGGGGCACCAGTGATGTCATAACGATGCCAGGCCCCTTGCTGGATATCCTTCATTTTTTATTTACATCATTTTACATATAATTTCCTATTAGGAATCGGGACTTCTTGGAAATTCGATAATATTTCGTAAATTTTTTTTTTATAACAATTGGACCCTAATAAGCAAAACTCGACCAAGCGACAATCACGTAGTTTCGTGATATTTAGACTTGAAGGAAATCAATTATTCAAAAATAGATGGAGGTCGATATTTTCAATTCATAATTATTCGACGAGTATTGCGTTTCCAGTTTTCTAATCAGCACCGTTGGAAAGTGCTCGTTGAGCTCTTTCTAACGGTGTATATAACTCCAAAATCTCAAAAATGTCGCTTGGTCGAGTTTTGCTTATTAGGGTCCAATTAGGCCTACATATTTCATGCACTATTCGGGCCGTGTATACGCCAGAGAGCGCCACCGTCGAGACGTCGTTATCAAAACATCATAAGGTGAACATTTTGTCGCATGGGCGAATTCCCCATTGATTTGTACAGGAACGAGTTTTCGAAAATTCATACAAAATTAAGAGAAATTCCTCAGATTCTGAATTCAAGGTATTGTGTTTTAGTGAGTGTGATCATTATGAATTAAAAAAATCATCCATTTTCAAGTTTCAACACGCGGTTTCGGAGAAATTACAAGTTGAAGATTTTTGCCCTTGTATTAAGATACTCCATGGTACCGATGTTCACCGTATGCACTTCCGTGTGTGGTGCGTGCATGGGTTTGTGTGAGTGCGCGTCACTAGCCCTGCACGGCCTGAATCATAAGATATTTACGTGTTGGGTTGAGATTAATGTGACATGTTATACCTGCTAGTTGGCATTCCAGCTAACAGTACGGTTAAATATACATGGATGGCACAATAAATATGATATCATTGTACAGAGTAGATTATCTTAGTCAATAATACAGATTGACTTACCGGTGTGACAGTGCGTTTACTTTAAGTGGCGTATTACTTATGGGTTGAGCGTAATTAGGATTTGGATAGATCTAAACTAGACAGTTTTAAATAATCTAAGCAGAGAAGAGATGGCTAACTTCAATGCAAAAATTAAGGACAAAAAACGCATATATTTGCCACGTGAGCGTTGTGATCGCTTTGTTATTATTGGTTGATAAGTGCGCTGCAGCGGCAGTGTTCGCAGCATTTCAAATATATTTCAGTGTAGTAGTAAATCATATTCGTTCATGTGTAGTAGTAGTGGTGATATACAACGGCGATTGCAGCGCTAACGTGGCAAATATATGCGTTTTTTGTCTTTAAAATTAACCAAGAGTTAAATATCTCTTCTCTGAATCTAAGAAGTGACGCCGTTGGAGACGCCGCGCCCAAGGCTGGTTCCTCCAGTAGTCGTATGGTTAGCGTGTTGACGTGTTTATGAAGTCGTTTCTCGTAGGATATGGTTAGTTGCTGGATGGTTTCCTTCACCGTTGGAGCGTTGAGGTCCTGATGTAGACATCGGTTAGTCAGGCACCATGGCGCACCAGTGATGCGTCACAATATCAAGTTTTGCTGGCGCTGCAGGATGTTAACGTTGGCCTTGGCTGCAGTTCCCCAGACGGGTGCTCCGTAGGACCATAGCGGACGTAGAATGGTGATGTAGAGTAAGCGTTTGTTGGATAGCGAGAGCTTATTATTGGTCCGAAACATCCAGAATAAGGCTCTGAATCGTATTTTTAATTCATCTCGTTTCTTGAGGTTTTGCGTGTGCCAATTCAATTTACTGTCAAGGGTAAGCCCCAAATATTTTGTATAGGGTGACGGTAGCAGATTCGTGTGGTTAATAGTGATGATTGTTGGTGGACGTTACGTAGACTGATTTTTCAGTACTTATTTGAATTTCCATTTGCGCATCCACTCTACTACTTTTGAAACCGTATGTTGTAGTCGAGCGGTGGCTGTGCTACAGTTTGTGTGAGACGTGATGAGTGCAGTATCGTCTGTAAACGTAGCAAGATCCGTCGATTTTGTTGTTGGGATGTCAGCAGTGTAGAGAACATATAAGAGAGGCCCCAGAACACTGCCCTGGGGACACCCGCTGAGGTAGAAGCCGCTTCACCGTAGTGTACTTCAAACGTGCGATCCATGAGGTAAGACTGTAATAGCTTCACGTAATCTCGTGGAAGGTACTCACTGGCCTTGTAGAACAGCTCCTGAATCCATACTCGGTCGAAGGCCTGTTTTACGTCAAGGAATACAGAAGGACAGTATTCCTTGCTCTCAAGTGCATTCCGTATTTTGGTTGTGACTCGATGTATTCGTTCAACCGAGCCGTATTTGGCTCGAAAGGCAAGTTGTTGAGGCGGAATAATGCCCTAGTCATCAACGATTGTTAGTAGACGCGGATGTAAAACCCTCTCGTAAAATTTTTATAAGTTTCGTAAAAAGAAAGAAATAAGGAGTTCTGAGTCCATTTTTCTGTTAATAATGACTCATAATGTTTATAGGGCTCTCAATCACCAAAGAATTTCGTTCTGTGCAATAAATGCACAAAACATAGCCTACTCGCATTAATTTTCCTATTTGTGACAATTTTTCTGAAGTTCCGAGAAACAGAACGTTTTGATATTTACATTTAATTTTGTGTTTACCATTACTGAATAGTTAATTTATATATTATGCATTTATGTAATTTTTTATTGATTTTTTTTTTTTTTTTTTTACTTACTACATGCATAATTTTGTGATATTTTGAAATAAGTAGTTCATACCATATTAAAATTTTTGTACAATGATTCATCGTAAAATGAATAAAATGTGTATTTTGATGTGGAGGCTGAAGAAATAAACTTTTTCGAGTATATAGAATTTGTTTTTACAGTGAATAATTTAAAAATGAAGTTACTTTTAGGATAATTTTTTTCTGTTTCTTGAAAAGCCCAATGAAAACATCACGCTTGTTGAAATAATCTTTTCAACTGGGCTCGTAATAGAGAACAAGATGGAATTCCCTCTCGCACAACTCTAACACATTCTTCAAGTCGAAGATCTTATTTTTTCAGATCATTATATAAGTAGATTTTTATTAATCATTTTGTCCATAACAGAGTGAATTCTAAAAAATATATTCTTTGTAGGTACTCGTTTCTTTTGATGCTAACTATTACCGGTGATTGATAAACTCATAAAGAGGCTAAACCATTTCAACGGAAAAATGTATTTCAAAATAGTAGGTACCTCCATAAATTAATGGAATTTAAAAATAATTTAAATGTACTTACCGTAATATTTCAAAAAAAAGTACAGTGTAGCTGATGGAAAATTAAATTTTTTGCTGATTAGGTACTGATCAAAGTTCTGGATATACCAACACGTCCTTCTTACTTTTGGCTCTCCAATTTATTCTGAGTATCTGATCTGCAGATAAGAAGAATCCCACTTAGGCTATTTGGTTTCTCAAATTTAATTCGACCTAACGAAATCGTATTACAAAAATATTAAGAGCTATGATTCGACCTAATAAAATCATATTGCGATTATAGGCAACTTGAAGAATATTCTACTTGCTTATCTAAATTTCTAGAGTATTTGTTACAATTTTACGAGAACGTATTCTATCTTCAAATCTGATGATGACGATCTATAATTGCGTCGATGTTGGGTTGTTTTCGTGTGTTATTGTTATCCTTGTTTTTAATTGAATTTTCGGCGTTCTCGTTTGTTTTTTTTTGTAGGAATAACAATTTTTTTTAATGCCCGCACTAAGACAAAAATCCAGTGCGGGGTACAACAAGAAAAAAATTCAATCAACCTTGGATTCAAAAGTGGAATGAAAAAAGATTGAAAACTTTCTTCCTCCTTTTTATTCTCTTTCGAGATTGTAAGTCCGAGTGAGTGTTTTATTCGGTTTATACCTAACCTATTCTCTGTGATTGCGTAAACTAAAATCATCTTTCTTCAAGAGCCATAAAAAAGCAAACCCTTCGTTGTTTAATTCTTCGTGAGAAAGATGAAGATAACATTCGAATGTAAAAAGCGTAGACCATTCGTGAACTTAAATACGATCAAGAAAACGTGTATGTCGGATAAAGAGACCCGGTACTCCATTATTTACACGTAGATTTTATTAGATATTCGTCTATTTTAAAAGCTAACGTGCATCTCCGATTTACAAAGGTTTTTGAACTCCGAACTTGCGTAAAACCCACTTTCTCGTAGGTTAGTGGGTGATTGATAAATTCAAACGAGGACGTCGACGATACAACGATAGCTTGATGCTTCATAGCGTAACTGAACACTCGCAGGTAAAACTCGTAGTGACGTTTATAAGAGACCTGAAACAGTGTACCGTATTTATACTAACCTAGCGTCGGGGCCAACCGTGATCATGAAGGCGGTTCCCCTAGGGGAAGGCTATGCTGACTCCTATGACTGTCCAAAGAGGCGGTCGGGCGTACAATTTTTGATAGTCGGGACTGCGGGCTTCGCTGATCCCGTACCGGTGCCTCAGTACGGCAATAAGTCATTAGAAACGTCGAAGTCGAATTCATTCTACGGATACCGAATTACCTACTTCCCTCTGTACTCATATTGTTCTCAAGTGAGTTCCAGCTGATTTGACCAGCATTCATCTCGATATGATTCACGAAGCAACGCCCGGCAGGCGTGTACGTCTAAAAAAGTACATCGTCATGAAAAGGAAATGTGCGGGCGATAATTATCAATCCAAGACACAACGGTCCGAATTGAAAAGATAACGTCGAATAAGATCTGAAGGAACATGTCTTCACTTGTAGGCCGTACATCAAAATAGCTATTGTTATAGCGTTTGTGGTCAGTTTCACGCTTATTTTGTTCCATTTAAGGAAAATAAAGTGCCTACTCGGTAAATAATTTCTCTCCTTATAATTAACATGTTTTGTTCCTGTTTTTTTTCTCAGATAGTGCTGCTAAATCCTTAGAGAAGCTAACATTTCCTTCGCTTTTGCATGAACGATGTAACTCGGTAATGATATTCTAACGTGTAGCCTGTTTTCTTTATTGGAATATTTTACTCAACGATAGTATTTCTTAATCAAGGTTCATCTTGTTATGAAACGAGCAGCGTCAATTGGGAAGTAAACAACGACGTAGTTATATCTCAGCGCTTGATTACGCGCGAAGATCAGATATAGTAATCACCAATTTTGATGATTCTCTGATTTAGTGCTACGGACCATCTTCGAAAAGAAGTCGAAAAGTCAACTCATCGTTCTTCGTTAAGGAAGCCAGTGCAGTAAGTTCTTTCCCACTTGTCATAAATTTTATAAGTCTGTTTTAATAAACCTCTTTCCTGCTACAACGTATCGCGGAAACCCTCGTAAAAAATCCATTAATCCTACTAGTATTTTGAAACGATTTTTTCTTACTCTCCTCAAATTAATTTGAATTATAATCAAATGCGACTATGTTTACGAAATTATTCACTCATACTCGCAGAAAACTCGTCATCATGTCTGAAGAAGAAGGCGGTCAAGCCGCGACCGTTCTTTCAGGAACCGCAATCGCGAAGTAATTGATTGATTTGATTCTTTTAAATTGTTTTATGAAATAATCGCATCTCTTTTAATTTGTGCGTGTGTATTGTAATTGTAGAGAAATTCGAGAGAAGCTGAAACATGAAGTCGAGGAAATGCAGGAAGCATTTCATGGTTGTCGGCCAGGGCTAGCTATCATCCAGGTCGGTGATAGACCAGATTCGAATGCGTACATAAGAATGAAGATGAAGGCGGCAGCTGAAATTGGAATCAAAACCGTACACTTCCACTTACCTCGATCTGTGCAGCAACATGAAGTATGCAAAAAATTATGTGCTTTACGAACGAAGAAATAGTGAAGCTAGATTTTTACATTAAATTTAATCGTTTTTTAGTTGTTGAATCTTTTGAAGAGTTTGAATGAAGACTCTTCTTTTCATGGTATCCTTGTACAAATGCCGTTGGATTGCGATACGAAAATAGATTCCCATCTGATTACGAATAGTGTTTCGCCGGATAAAGATGTGGATGGGTAAATTTTTTGAAAAGATATTATATTTTTGTTAAATTAATTGTTCCAAAATCTAAATGCACAAATATTGATGAAAATCTCAACGAAGATATTCAATCTGTTCATATGAATCAAATGTTTCTAAATTCGCACAAGAGAACAAGAAGTATTGGTTCTGTGATTTTTTTTTTTATTTTTTTTTTCGACGATACAAATACGTACGATTTGTTCGTTATTAGAAATTGAGTAGGTACAAAATTCTATCAGTTCTCGTTTATGAAATTTATCTTTGTTTTCCATTGTACTTATAGGTTACATACTGTAAACCAAGGAAAAGTGGCAACAGGTGATCTGTCTTCCGGCTTTATTCCGTGTACACCTAACGGCGTTCTTGAATTAATCTCGCGGTCAGAATAAATTACTATACTCTTTGAACAATTCCAGTAGGTATCTGTTTAATTTAATGTGGTAAATATTTCGTTTTACAGAAGTAAAATTGATATAGCTGGAACTCAGGCAGTAGTTATCGGCCGCAGTAAAATAGTCGGTACACCGGTATCTGAGTTATTGAAATGGCATAATGCTACGGTTACTACGTGTCATTCGAGAACTAAAGATATTGAGAAAATTGTAAGTTCGTAACTTCTCTTCACGCATCGAAAATAGTCGACCTGATAGAAGAATTGTATCAATCTCTCTGATAGTTATGAAAATTGGATTCAATCACATTTTTCTAAACTTATGAACTCATGATACATTATATTGGAAAACTGCACTGGGAAGTGAGCATTTTACTATAATTACGAAATTTCTTTCGACGAATCGAATGCGAACATTTTGATTTGCCCCTTATCAAGGGATCCATCGAGTCATCTTCTGACAAAGTATTGGAGGCTCAAAACGTAGATAGAAACGATTTCTTTTTTCTTCTTTCCCGTGATAAACCTTTCTTCATTGATTAAAAAAAGTAAAAAAAAAAAAAAAAACTCGTAGAATGCGTTTAAACAACGAATGGAAATAAACACTAATGAATTTATAATTTCAATAATTTTTGAAATAATACTTGCTTTTCAGTTGTATTCTTCTTTAAAATTGATATTTTTTTTCATTTTCAAATATTTCAATACTTCTAGCTACTTTCCTTTTTAATTCTGTAACAAAACGCATCATATACCCATTATTTTCTTCAATTTTAAGTAGGAATCCTTTATTTCGAAAATTATTGATGAGTTTACGTAAATTTGAAAGCATTTTGAATTGGATAATGCTATTTAAGAATCCATCACATTGGAAAATTTCCGTGGATTTTCGATACCTTCGTGTGAATTAGAAGAGGAGTAGATTAAACAATCACTTAAGAACGAAAATTTCAAAAAATTTTTTCCTGGTCTAAACGTGACTGACACGGAAACATGGGGGAAATATGGACTTCAGGTTCCTGAGAGAAGATATCGAGATCGTATCAGTTTGTGCGTCATATTTTGATTGAGCGATTCATAATAATTTTCTCATGATGCAGGTGAATTCTGTTATTATTTCTGACGAAAACAAAAGATAATCTCGTGACGTGATACATAATGAGGTGCAGCAGATATAATCGACCTATTTTTTCTCCATCATATTCATGGATAATTTAAATATCGAGGATTATATCATAATATACCTTTATTTATGTCCAGACTGCTCAAGCTGATATTTTAGTCGTAGCCATTGGAAGTCCGAAGTTCGTTAGAGGATCGTGGATAAAACGAGGTGCAGTTGTAATAGATTGCGGTATAAACTCAATAGAAGGTGAGAAATATTAAATGTTCGATTTTTATAGATAGTAACTTTAGTAACTCCTCTAAAATCACGAACTTCATTGATAATAATCTTCTTGCAGACAAGTCAAAAGCATCAGGTTCGCGATTGGTAGGTGATGTACATTACGAAGAAGCGTGTAAGATTGCCGGTCACATCACTCCAGTACCTGGTGGAGTTGGTCCGATGACTGTAGCCATGTTGATGAAAAATACCGTAATATCTGCTCAATCAGCTCTGAAAGAGCTTACCAAACAGCATTGGAATTTAACTATTCTACCTTTGAAACTTGAACAACCTCCACCCAGGTAAAAATACATACATTACAGTATTTTTTTTTTTTTTCAGAAATAGCTTGTAGTGGAAACAAATTTCTCGCTTTCATCCAGCTTTCCTTCATATTAGCTACATTCTTTATTTTACTCTTCATCATCGGTGAATTTTTCTTTAGAATCGTCATACTGTATATTCTAGCGACATTGTGATAGCAAGATCTCAAATTCCTAAAGATGTGAACTTCTTGGCAAAAGAAATTGGTTTGAATTCATCCGAATTTCGTTTATATGGAAATACGAAGGCAAAAATCAGCTTATCTGTCTTGGAACGGTTGGAACATCAGTCTAATGGACACTACGTAGTCGTTGCGGGGTAGGTTTGTCTATTTTTCGCTTTATAATTTCTCGTGCAGTTGATACGCAAGTATTTTTTTCAGAATAACTCCTACTCCTTTGGGAGAAGGTAAGAGTACTACTACAATCGGTCTGGTTCAAGCTCTTGCCGGGCAAAAGCATTGTAACACCATAGCTTGCGTGAGACAACCTTCACAAGGACCAACATTCGGTATTAAAGGTTGGTATTGGATGGAGTGTTATTTTCGATACATTCCTCGTACTTAATTTTAATCTGTTTTCAATTTAGGTGGAGCAGCTGGCGGTGGTTACTCGCAAGTTATACCTATGGAAGAGTTTAATTTACATTTGACTGGTGACATACACGCCGTCACCGCAGCCAATAATCTTTTAGCTGCACAGATCGATGCTCGTGCATTTCACGAGAACACGCAGACTGATTCGGCATTGTATAATCGTTTAGTTCCATCCGTAAATGGAATGCGTAAATTTTCAAAAATTCAATTGAGAAGACTTTGTCGTTTGGGGATTGACAAAACAGATCCGAATTCATTGACAGATGAAGAAATTTCTCGTTTCGCTCGTCTGAATATTGATAGATCTACGATATCGTGGAATAGGGGTGAGTTTCCGTTTGATGAACTCAGAAGGTTACAAGAACAAAGACATGCCGAGGTGTATTCAAATAATTTTTTTTTTCAGTTATCGATACGAACGATCGATTCCTACGTGAGATTACTATAGGAGAATCACCTACTGAAAAAGGTTTTACAAGAAAAGCTAAATTCGATATATCAGTAGCTAGTGAAATAATGGCTATTTTAGCTCTCGCGAAGAATTTAACAGATCTTAAAGAGAGGTTGATGCGTATTGTTGTGGCTCAAAGTACTACGGGAGCTGATATCACTGCCGATGACCTTGTGAGGGAGAAAAATCATTCGATCGATTTGACCTTGAAAAGCTTAATATCTCAAATTTCTTTCTTAGGGTGCTACGGGAGCGTTAGCTGTTCTCTTGAAAGATTGCGTCGAACCCACTCTTATGCAAACTTTAGAAGGCACTCCTGTGATGGTTCACGCTGGGCCATTTGCCAATATTGCTCACGGTTGTTCATCAATAATCGCTGATTTGATCAGTTTGAAGTTGGTAGGGGAAAATGGATTTGTTGTAACTGAAGCAGGCTTTGGATCCGATATAGGTATGGCAAAAATACCCATACGCACTCTATCGGAAGAGGGGAAGACGAGTTGATTAAAATCAATGAATGTTACTTTTATTTCGTAGGTTTGGAAAAGTTTTTCAACATTAAATGTAGATCTTCAGGCTGTGTACCAAACGCAGTCGTATTGGTGGCTACGACTCGTGCGTTAAAAATGCACGGCGGAGGACCCCCAGTTACTTCTGGCCAGCCTTTGCGACCCGAATACACAGAAGTAATTTCTATGCTAACCCAAAAAATAACTTCGGAAAGAGTATTAATTCTTGAAAAAAAAAAAAAATTGTTGTTCTCAGGAAAACGTGGAGTTATTGAGGAAAGGCTGTTGTAACCTGAAGAAACACATTGAGAATGCTGTTCTTCAAGGTGTGCCTGTTATCGTTGCGGTAAACGCAATGCAGTAAGAAAATTTTAGATCTAATCAGCAAAATAAGAATAATATACTTTTCTCACGCTATGAATTTGAAAAATTAGGACCGATACAGAGGCGGAATGGTCGGTCATAAAAGAAGAATGTTCAGAAAGTGGAGCCGCTGATGTCGTCATCTGTTCGCACTGGGCAAAAGGTGGTGTTGGCGCCGCATGTTTAGCTGATTCTGTGATGAATGTTTGTAAGGCGAAGAACGATTTCCGGTAATTATTGATAGAATTGAATTTATCATTTACGAGTGGAATGTGATCGTATCATTAATTTGCCATCTTTCTACAGATATCTGTACGATCTGGAAGAATCACTGGAAAATAAAATACGAATAATTGCCAGCAAAATGTACTGCGCTATTGGAGTTGATTTTCCGGAGATAGTTCTAGATAAACTGAAAAAATACGAGGAAAAGGTAACTTGAATCGAATTGCAATACAGAGCAAAATAAATATTGTAACACGTTAACACTCGTCGAATACTCTTCGATAGGGCTATCATAACCTTCCTGTATGTATGGCAAAAACAGCCTTATCTCTCAGTGGTGATCCGTCCATCAAAGGTATTCCCAAAGACTACGTTCTACCTGTACAAGATGTATACTTATCTGCTGGAGCCGGTTTCCTGGTTGTTATCACCGGCGAGGTTCGTTCTCTTTCCTCTATTTTTTTTACTCGATTAAAATATAATTATTAAAATCTCGATTCAATTTTCACAGATTAGCAAAATGCCCGGACTACCCACTCGACCATGTATTTACGATATTGATTTGGATACAGAGACTGGACAAATTGAAGGCTTATTTTAAGTTTATAGAACGTCAACTATTTAATATAAATATTTGTACATTCCATTCTAAACAGGCTTACTTTCTCAACAAAATAATATTCAAGTCAACGAAATATTCAGCTACGCAATTTTTCTGCAGGCCCTCAATTTCGCCGCTCTACTCCTTGGATTAGTCGATGCTTCATATTTATTCGGTACTATCACGTGCTTATTTAATAATTGCCATTCTGTGTCCTTCAAACTCTCAACCATGGATTGATCGAACACGGTATTGTAACTGAAGAAATGCAGAGGTAATTCCGTGCTAACAGGACCGTCTTGTTGACCAGTGACATAGTCTTTTATAATCTTATCCTCCAGAGGATTCATGGATATGGTAATCATTATGCCTCCAATTTTTAAATATCTGTGCGCCATCATCATAGCGTAACTGATTTCGTTCATCTCATTATTGACAAACATTCTTAGTGCTAGAAAAATTTTCGTGCAGATATGACTGAATTTTCCGTCGTCATTAAACCTATAATGCCTATCGAATAAGGATTCGATTAGACTTCGAAGCTCGAATGTATTTTTCGGAGAACTACGAGATTGTCTGAGTTCCACAATGGCTTTTGCTATTTTCTTCGAGTTGGGTTCTTTACCATAAATTTTGAAAATTTGATGTAATTCGGTTTCACTCGCATGCGCTAATACATCTGCAGCGGTTATACCATTGCTATCGGGTCCATCCATTCTCATATCTAGCGGAGCATCTTTACTGTGAGAGAATCCACGCTTGTCGCTATCGAACTGCATCGATGAGCAACCGAAATCAAACAGTATGCCGTCTAATGAGTTCTGTCTATAGTTATGCGATTCTAATAGATGCGGTAAGTCGCTAAATTTACCGTGTAAAGGAATTATTTGATCGGGATGCTCATCTTGGAGATCTAAAGCATGATTGAAAGCTAATGGATCTCGATCGAGGCAAAGTATTTTTAAAGACGTCGATCGCTTCAAGAGCTCTCTAGCGTGTCCACCCGCTCCAAAAGTTGCATCGAGAATTACACTACAATTTTCAGGTTGCAAATATTCAGCTACTTCGTGGACGAGTACTGGTACATGAAGATTCTCATTTACTTTTCTCGGAGATATATTTGGGCCGAGTGATCTTCTTCGGCGGATTAAGAGACGTGAGAAAATTACCGACTTTCTGTTTGAATTTTTCAATTGGGCCCAAATTGACTTGTTCAAGATGTTCATTCTTTAAAATGAATCGACAATTTTCGGCGGTTAGACCGCAAGACGAATACTTGAGGGAGTGAGGATACTGTTTCGCGTAAATATTATCGGCTAAGCGATTCAGACTAGCTAGATTCTTTTCACACAATTCCCGGTCCGCATCCGATCGTAATTCACCGACACGAAACCTTTCTTTCACTTGTATTCGCAGAAACTCACCGAGATCCCTGAAAATCATCGAACACTAAATAATATAGCATCTTTATATTGATGGAGAAAAAAATTCTATCATTTGAAAATGGATTACCTTCCACTCTTCGTTGGATCGATAGGCCAGCGTTCGAGTAATCGAAGATATTGTCGATACAGGTTAGACATACTACAGTCACTTTTCAAGTTTTCTTTAGTTTCTTCGGTTCATACATAATTGCTCATCATTATTCAATCACCTATTTTGAGTGAAAACAGGGTGCAAATACCGCAAGCGCAAGTTTCAGTTTCAATGCAGATTGCTGGAGGAACTTGTGATACTTGTGATAATGATAACGCATGGGTATCAAAAAAGCAAGGTGGAGTTCGGATCGGGCACGAGCGATCATTTTTAGTTCGTTCAACGGTACTCTGGCAGCGCTGTGGGCAGCGCTAAGCCGCAGCTAACAACGTTGCTGTAGCAGGGAGGCTGGTAATTCTGGTAAGAACGAAACTCCGAAAGAGGTATCAAAAGGAAGGAAAACTTTTTCACAATGCAAGTATAGATTGGTAGTGTTATTGTGACGTCATTCATTGCTAACTTCCTACCAACAAAGCGCCAACACACTTCAAAAACTTTGAATGTGCTCAATAGACTGTGTTATTTGTGATAACAAAAATATCGACTGATATCGATTCGTTTGGCAAGAGCACTCATTCTGCAGGAAATCGGTCCAATCGCAAATTTGCTCCCCAAAGAAAACATGGGAAGTAAATCGATCATATGGTATTAATCAAAAATGAGAAAGAATTGAGGGAAAAAAAGTTCCTTTTCAGAAGTCGATTACTCACACACTATAAATATAAACTTGTTTCCGCAAAATCTGTTTTAATTTTTGATTAATTTCATGCTGATCTTTGCTCCCCGTGTATTTCTTATGGGAGCAAATTTGCGATTGGACCGATTTCCTGCAGAATGAGTACTCTTGCCAAACAAATCGATATCAGTCGATATTTTTGTTATCACAAATAACACAGTCCATTGTTGTAATTTGGATCTAGTATCCCATAATAAAATATACACTCGATCGTACTTTCAAATTAAAAAATTAAAAATGAATAAGCAATCCTCTTCGTTCACGCCTACGTCACAGCATCGTTGTATTCATTTATTCAAAATAATTTCGAGATTTGTGATCGATGGTGCATTAGGGAAAGTAAACAAACTTTTTTTACACGGACTTTTCCATAAGAAGAAAAATTGAATTCGATCATTTGCTCATATTTGAATAGAAGAATAAAGTGAGAAACGAAAAATACATTTTCAAATACTTGAGATCTTCCAGATCTTGATTATCAACGTTGAATTCCTTATTTATTTCTCATTTTGAAATACTAACACATGATCGAAATGTTCCCTGTGTAGGCCTATTCATATGGGAGTCGATAATGTTCTAAGCACCATCGCGCATGATACTATCGCAAAATTCTGCGATACTATCGCAGAATATCGCGCACTATCGATCAAAATTGCTCGATGTTAGCAGTTGGTGACGTCACGTGAACGAAGAGGATACGTTTATATTCACAATTAGGGTCTTAAGTATTTGAAAATGTATCTGTGGTTCTTTATTTTATTTCTTGTTCTCAATTCTGGATGTAAGATTGAAACATTTTTGTTCATTTTTAGTAAAGCATTTTTCTGGTAATACAATCTCTGTTTGGAAAGGGGGGTAAGTTTTAGCTAGCACTAGTAGGGTTGGGTACCACAAAATGGAGCTAGAGACAACAAAAAAACTCAGTCTATTTTTCTGATACATGTACTGAGAAATGTACTGTAAAAAGGGCCTCCGTTCCATAAGAAATACATTGAACAAAGGCCCTTTTTACGTATACGTTCTCAAATCAAATAGCGGTAGGGTTGGCTAATGTCATAGCCCCGCAAATAGAGCACCTTTTCGTTATCGGCTGTGAAGAAAGGGGAAATAATTTGGATGAACCAGTGAAGTAGGTACAACAGATGCAATCAACTTAGATATAAATGTTCCAAAAATCAATGCTCTCAGCCAATGGACCAGTTTTGTGTGACGTTACTAATGAAAAATATTGCTGGATATTGCTAAATGCTGCTAGCTGTCAGCGTTCACTCTTTTTTAACATTTTTTTTTTTTTAATTTAAATTCCCATAAGAAAAAATCATGTCCTGAAGACTTAGAAATATAGGAACGAGCCCGCAGCACTTTCAGCTCCCTCACCATTCTTGGATTCTAAAATCGGTCTAACAAACTATGAGCTAATGACTAAAACATCTGAAATGTTACAAAAGGAATTGATCAATTCAATTATCCATTCAAATTTTCACCTTTTCATGTCTGAAGACAGTTATTGAAATTGGCACCCCTATAGTTTTATCCTTTTTATTCATTTCTTTATTTTTTAATTTTCAGGTTTTCAATGAACCTACAGCACTGAAGTATTGAAAATTGAGAGACCGTTTAACTGTACAACGACCAAACATACAAAAAAAAATCTTTTAAGTTGCTTGGAGCCCTAGATCAGACAAAATTGAGAAGAGAATCTGAGACCTGAGTTTTGCTTTTAAGAACTGGGAACCAGGAGACGTCTCCTTCAAAAGTGCTAAACAACTCCCAAAAGAGCCGTAAACCGAATTTCGAATTCAGAGCTTGATTTTAGAGCTAGACCCTGTGAACCAGAGCTTAATTCTTGCTCCCGGCTGCAATAAAATTGGAGCAGAGTCGCTCTTTTGGCTCTTTTGAGAGAATGTTTACATTCGAACGATTTAATTCCTCTTCTTCCTCTCGTCAATAACGTGGTGAAAACATCAGGTCCTGATGACTATGGTACCTCTTGATCTCAACTTTAATTATATTTTGAGGACATAGGTACGTATTGAAGTTGAAATGGCATTATTATTTTGGGAGTTTGCAACTCTTTCTCATTCTTTTTCTTTCTTTCTTTCTTTTTCTTTTCAATTATTGATTTTTAAATAGCCTCAGTTAGTATAGTAACACTTATTTTTACGAGATAATATAATTTTTGAAAAAATCATCAAACGATCTACTCGCAAAAAAATGTCCACACATCCTTAATAAGAAATAATAAATGAAAAAAAATTTTCCGCTAAAATTTAAATCACGAATATACCTCGTGTTTTCCTTTCTGAAAATTTTTGTAACGTTTAAAAGGTCAAACCATACTCGAGTATAACAGAGAAATACGGTTGGGTCTACTGTTATCCATAATATTACACGTTTATTCGTTGCGTGAAAATTGTCATTGAAGCAGTAAACTCGATGATTATTATCATTGTAATGTTAATTTTTCTACAGCAATAAGAACGATTCAAACATCAGAAATGAGGACTCAAACGTAGAAAGGTTATTTACATATCCGTAAGATGACGAAAAAAATTTCCTACGCTTGAGCCAATTTACTCTTTGTCAATCCTCATTAGTCATGTGTACAAGTTCTGCCAGTCATAGACCAGCTAGGTGACGTAGACTCTTTATTTGAAACTTAAAATTCGTAGTTCTTTTTCAGACGACGCATTTTGATCATATATTATAATGACAAAATGTAAAAATTTTTGAGATCCTTGTAATGGCATTTGAATTCTTTTACTGCTATGCATTACGGTTCTCCTATAATATCCATCTCGATGAACGATTTTTTTTTTTTGAGAAATTACGCGAGAAAATATAATTTTACGATGTACTTACGCTGCAATTATGTATTTTGTTGAGACGACACTTGAAAGAGAATGAAAAACTATCTTACGAAATACGCCCTGATTGATGACAATGTTGAAAAATGTATTCTGAGTCCTCGCTATCGGAGAAGTTTAAGACAACGCATGCTCGAAAAACCATTTAGAATTTACTTACAAATCAGACAGGTTATTGTTTCAGAAATTAGCCCATTTTTCTTGAATACATTTTATGGGTACCTGTCGTTCTTCTGATTTGAGGTACTCCAACCGTGGTCAGAATGTTTACCAAAATATTCATCTCAATTGGTATATCAGAAAGAATATTACCAACTTTTTTAATTGCTTATTTGTGTTTAGGAATCATTGTAAGTAGGAGACCAGGAGTGAGTTGCACTGGGTGACGGGTCACAGATGGGCTCACTTTTCTTAGCCTAGTATACTGGGTGTGAGGCTAACTAGCTGGCGGACTAAACTTCTTAAACTAGTAACTTAATAAGTTTGTAGATTCTAGTTTTTTTTTGTGATAGGCTAACATTATTTTACAGACCACGTTTGGACAGCCACAAATTTAAAAATTAGACGGGAGAGGGTACCCAGAGCAAAGGCTTGAAACATGTAAAAAATGATAACGTGCCACACTCATGCAGTCGCTCATAATTTTTATGGAAGATAAATATTCGAATATCAGTATGAAACAGGGGACTGAGGATGGAGTTCAAATCTGTTCAGAACCCTCAGTAAGAGGCGATTTTGCTTTGAAAAACTCTCGAAACAAAGCACTCTGCTCTCCGAAAGTCCAAGATTTTTTATTTTTGTGCATGACGTATTAATCTATGATTGGTACGTCATAATTTATTTTATTACATACCTCGTCGGCATCGTTAATGTTTCTTATGTATTTGTCGGCCTCAATTGTTCGACAAAGATAATCCAACTGGCAACAAAACTTTATGTTTCATACCTACGTTCGATGATTGCAGTCATAAAACTTGGCCGAAATTTTTCATTTTTTTTCTCACCAATTTAATTAATTTTTTTTTTTACTTCGTAATATGTATTCCATTTACTTGTACACGTCAGTCTAGGGGTGGCATTTCTGCTCAAAGCGCATAAAGACTTTCGGAATGTATAAAATTTACTTCTTTTCTTTAGGTTCTACTTTGAGTCAGTAATTCTTCGTACCAGAGAATATCTCTTAGGTCAAGGCATATACGTCAGAATTTTTTCAATATTCGTTAAGAAAAGAGCGAACCTTAAATATCACAACGAATTCTTTGAGAATTTTCTGAACTCATTTCTTCCAAGTTTTATGAACCCCACGAATCTAAAAATGCTGAGCGATAAATCCAGACGTAATGCAGCCTTGGTATCGGTGGTCCAGCATGACGTCATCGAGTACACCAAAGGCAGCGAGATTAGAATGGAGTACGAAAGCTCGTATGTACGTCACTTTCTCGTAGATAACGTCATTGCAAGCCCCTAACGCATTGACACTCTCGGTTTCACCCATTACTACCATTGCTCAAATAAACAGATCTCAACGAAAATTCTGATTTCAATGACTCACCATAAAGTTGGAAAATCTTTGACGAAAAACGGTGTGTAACATGAAGATGGTTTATTTCATCACTTTTCTTATCTTGCATGTTGAAATTACCTAATTCGGTACACTAAGATTTTTATTGAACAATAAACTAATTACAACTTCATGGAAGGCGTTGAAAAACTTATTTTTAAATGGTTAATAAATAGTGACGACTAGTCTGGTGGAAGGAAATACTCGTAAATGGTCCTCCCGTACCTTACATTGTTTTCGATCTTTTCATCCTAATTGCTTTTTTGATGAAGAAATTAGTGAACCACTAATTACACGGTAGGTCTAATTTCCAACTAGTGAGAAATGACACATATAGAATCGCGAGATATGTTTTGAGGCCTAAACCCTGAATTTCAACATTACTCTTGTGAATATTTATCGCATCGAGACACGAGTAGTAATTTTCTATCAATTAATGATAGAAATTGGTATTTACTTATCTGGCCGACTCTCGGATGCTGACCTCCCTGACCATCGAGTCTTCCTTTTTCAATGGATTTTAATACCAATTAATCGCTGAAAAACCCTATAAGTGGGAGGTCCATGGTAAAGTTATTTTCCTAGCCCTCAAAACTTACTGAGAACATCCATAAATCGATCATTGATACGTGAAGAAGTTCGAAGAGGAGCGCCCCTTCCTCCTTAGCCCAGCATACGTGTATATAGCCTGGTATAGGCCTTTATACAATAGTGGGACGCCCTGAAGCCTCTCTTTCTCCCTCTCAGTATAACTTGGCCTAGTGTAGTATAAAGTTTGAAGAGGACATCCATAGAAGCAACTTTAGGGTACTTTAATCTAGTGTCTGGTGTTGATTCCTAGCGAGGCTATCGTATAATAGTTTATTCATGTACTTACTCCAAAAAAAGCTTGAAAGTTTTTTGTCCCTTAAATAGGTTGAAGTCGTTCTTTGGATCATGACGTAATTGGCTCATGATGCAAACTTGAGAATGACTCTCTACAGACTTAGGAATTATTCATGTCAAAATTGAAAAAGAGATAATTTCTAAAAAGAAAGTGAATGGTTCCAGTTGCTTTATCTTTTCGCGCTCTCTCTCTTCTCATGTCCCAATCATCTCCTTAAAGTCTGTAGAGTCCGCCACCATTATAGAATTTTTTTCCATTCCTCGATAGTTATTTTCCTTTGTACTTGTAAAACCCGTTTACGTATACTGTTTACATCAATTGGTTGAATTTCTTCGTCTTCTATTTTTTGTCTCAGAATCATAATTTTTCCTACTGTTCAGCTCACGGAGAGAATGTAGCCCAGGTTTGTTGGTGTATTATTTGTTTACTCGTTTATAACGCGAAGGGAGCAAATTAGATCATTTTGTAAAATACGAATATTCGATTTATTATTGTCGAGCGCTAATTTCTGAATAAGATGCTAATCATATACCATAAAACCTTGTTTAGAATATGTGCTACGAATATGTTATAAGTTGACAATATTCGAATCCTCGAAGGGGATGAGAGGGGGGAATGGTATAATACGTGGAAAGAAACTCTTCGTATCACATTAGGTTAGGCCATCGGGTCGCGGATAAAGAAACAATTAGAGTCCAGCTGTAATACGCACACATGTCAAAGCATATAAAACAATAAAAATGTTTAAAAAATGTGTTTGTCGCTAATAAATCACGTTTTTTGTTACGCTGTAATGAGAGTCGAAAGGTATTTTCTTGTCGAAATACGTAATACGGTAAAGAAAAATTATGGCAATAATACGTTATAAGCGTTGCCAAATTAGAGCTTCATTTTGAAATATACAAATTACAAATTAACTAAAAAATTAAACCAATGAAGATTGACATGACGGACAGTACAAGTTCTCTATTCTTTATTTATTTTTTTCTTTGAAGGAAAAAATAACTCATCCGCAAATTCTCGGAAAAAAATTCTAATGAATTTTAACAAGAATTTGTTGTTATAATACCCTATAATAAAATAGATTAAGGATTTCTAAGCCTCGTAATTTTGCATCGTTCGCCGAAAAATGGATGTTATTCTCTGGTTTAAAAATAAACGCGCGTACATTTTATCGATTTTAATTCAGAAAATTTTACGGCTCGTAAATGGGATCTAAAATGCTGTCTTTACTGTTTCAAGTTATAAACAAATTTTTTATTTCGAAGAAATAAATCGTTTGAAGGAATGCAATAAGTTTTTTTTCCACGATCTTCGTGAACCAGCATTTTGAAAAGAGAATATCACGCGAACCTTCGGAAAAGTACATTTTTGACTTTGTCTAGAAACTGAGAATATAATGCGGAATTTATTTTGATAGCTAAAATATTTTTTGTTCTTGAAGTGTTACACCGGTCCCTTCGTAAATAAATTAATACTGATTTTTGATCACCGGATTATTCACTCAAAAACCTACTCTGAAGATAAGATCTTGAAATTATATCTTCTGAATGGGTATTCAGACTTCTAATATTTTGTAGACCATCAACAAGCGTCAAAATCAGAAGAAGTCAGGAAAAAGGACAAGCGGGAGGTCACTGTGATACGGAAAACAAGATTCTGAAAGATAGCAAGCTTAGAAACTTGATAGAACTTTGGGCCAGATACAACATCCCAAACAAGTCAACGGCGAATCAGAACTAATGCAGAAAAGAGGGAAAAATTGAGATAGTGAAGCAGAGCAGCCAACGGCTACACTAGAGGTATAGTTGAGGGAATTCTTGAGAAGATGGAAACAAAAAAGGGGACCCATGGCAGCCCAGCGAGAAAGTAATAACCACAGATACGAAAGTACACCAACAACTTGATGAAGGCTTTCAGTGATCACGATGTGAGTGTGGGCATCCATATTAACCAACCCGTGTGGAAGAGAATAAGTAACGACCAGATGGAGGAAAAGGACGAGGAAAGCTTGAACGGAGTGTAGAAGCTAAGTTACAAACAGTGCGAAGGTATCTACTATGGTGAGACTGGGAGAGAATTTGACATCGCGAGAAAGGAACACGAAACCCCAAGGGAGAAAGAAAATGGCAAGTCACTTTTTGGCAAATATTGCAACAAAGAACAGTGCAATGGTGGAGGAATATTCGAAGTCATACGAGAAGAAACTCTTGAAACAGTTGGTGGTTGCAAAGGCAAAGAGGAGAGAGGCTAGCGTCTCAAACAATGTAACCACGTTTGACAGTGAAAGACTCTTCGGATTAATGACTGGACAGAATAAAAAAACGACGGCTTCCTTAACGAAGTGAAATGAGGAACGCAGGGAACCTGTTGGTTATAGTCACTCTTTTGAATCACTCTATGTGTTTAATTGGTGACCTCGCTACTTGCAGACTAAATGTGTAATTATACTTGAATAATAAGGACCATTGAGAACCTTAATTATGCTTGACATGTCGAATCGAAACAATGTCGACGTCTATTTTCAGCTGAATGTGGCAGCCAAACGATACCGCTTGCGCCATTGGCTAACTGAAAAATAAAGCTTTGGCTATGGCTTTCGACTTCAGAAAAATATGAAAAATAGAGCCATTTTTCGAATTTAGCTTTTAGATTTCGGATATTTTGAAAACAAAACATCAATTTTTAATTCAAACTAACGATCTTGGATGGCTTAGGTTTAGGCTTTCGGCTTTCTGCTAGCCTTTCACTGATTTTCAGTCGACATAAAATTCATTCTCGACCTCAATTCTGAAACTCTATCAAATTGTACACTTCAAATGTACGATTTTTCAATGTCAATTGCAAGTCTTTTCCCGTAATCCACCCAAAGTCGACGTCGATTTTCAGCCGATGTCAATCTATAAAACCGGTATAGTGGACTCAATTTCAATGTCGATGATAAAGAAGAGCGGTCGATTTTAAGTTGACTTCCAGTCATTTTGGGTTGATTTGTTTCAAGGTCACCTTTTTTTTCTGAGTTTTAGACTGAAGTTACAAATCACCATATATTATAAAAAAATTAGAAGCCATTGCAGACGTTGCAATGGCAGCGGGGAACCCGCAATTCCTTAACTCGACCTCTCAGGTGGCGTGGAACTGAGTTGATAATCTTGTCATATAATTCAAATCGAAATTATCATTCTACATTCCCTCCTATCATATATAGCTCGAGACTCGAAATTCTTCTAAATCTTCTAAGTCCCCCTCCTATCATATATAGCTCGAGTCTCAAATTTTAACAGGGAACCTGTTTTATGGGGGGCTATTTGAGGAATCTGGCGTGCGCCGTGCGCGAAAAACTTGGAAAAATTTCGACTCTCGAGTTATATATGATAGGAGGGGGACTTGGAAAAATTTCGACTCTCGAGTCATATATGATAAGAGAGGGACTTACAAAAATTTCGACTCTCGAGCTATATATGATAGGGGAGAGGGGGAGGGACTTGGAAAAATTTCGACTCTCGAGCTATATATGATAGGAGAGGGACTTAGAAAAAAAGTCCCTCTCCTATCATATATGGTTCGAGGGTCGAAATTTTTCTAAGTTTTTCGCTTGACGGCGCACGGCGCACGCCAGATTTCTCAAATAACCCCCCATAAAACAGGTTCCCTGTTAAAATATGAATTCTCCTCACCTACCTACCTCTTTGCCAAATTCTTGGACCGTTGGTTCAACAATCGCATTGATTTTGAATCTCCTCGTTCGGTCTTGAATTCGGTCTCCTTAACTAACGTCCTGAAGGGTGTAAGTCTTCCCCCAGGAACAACTATCTGCTCGTTTGATGTTGTTGGTTTGTTCCCGAATATTCCTAAAGCTGCTACTATCCAGCGTATGGGTGAGCTACTCGTTAAAGCCAACATCCTCCAATTGGGTCGGACCCTCCGCCCGTTTGGCTTCAGACCCGCGTTTTACAACCCTGCCACAGTCAAGAGGCTGTTTGGTTGTGAGGCTGAAGGACCCCATACCCGCTGATGAGAGGAGTTGTGTTTATAAGTTCGAATGTAGGGAATGTGGAGGCTTTTATATTGGTGAGACCAGCCGCCAAATAGAAGTTAGAGTAGCTGAACACCTGAAGTCTTGGAAGAAGGGACACTTAGGGGAGTCAGCTTTTGCTGATTATTTAATAAACAGTGGCCACAGCTTCCGCGAGGGATCCGAAAAGCCCCTCCATAAGGAGAATTCCTACCGTAAGCGCATTGCCCTCGAGCATATAGAAATAATGCGTTATCTCAACACCGATGGTATCACTGTACTCAACTCGTACATTCCGGAAGATGGCCTGATTGAACTGGTCTATGATTCACACCGCGACTTCTCGTTTGAATACTTTGTTTTTCTCTTCTGTTCGTCAGTTGCTTTCAGTTCAGGCTTGATGATGGTTTATTAACCGGAAGCACTCGTCGTTTATATTTTTTCTGCGGTTTACATTGTTTATTCTTCCTTCTGAGTATTCGTCCTTTCGCGTTTTCTTATGGATAGGGGTTGAAACATTTTCTAACAGCAATAGAAACACAAATCAACTTGTAAACCTAGCCTGGAGACCAAAAGTAAGTCAAACATATCAAAATTCATTCAATAGGCAATCGCACCCTAAACAGAAATTCATTTTTCATAAATTCGGTATCCGTCAATTTTCTTCAAGACTACATGAGCATAGTAGAGACGCGCCCCCCTCCCGATCTCGAGAGATTGACACAGATTTAACTCGTGTCTTTTTTGAATTTTAAAACACTTTTTTGACATTTTGGCAAAATGTTAAGGAATGAGAGACGCTGAAACAATTTTGACATACTTTTGACTAAGTTTTGACAAATATTGTAACCAATACTTGACATTATTTTAACCTAAATATTTTTTCAATTGACACTGGGCGTGTACATCGTTAAAAACTGTAGCCTGTTTGGTTCTTATCTTCTCCTCCCGTGATAGGGTCGCCTCTATTCTAGGGACAACGCCCGTCCTTCAAGTATGGTGTTCCTTTTTCAATAAAAATTTTTCCAACTCGCTTCATTGTGTCTCAAAAAAACCTATCGTGATTCCTCTAGTGACACAGTAAGTTGGGAAGTTACACTTTTGATGCAACACATCACATCACATTATCGTGAATGAGGGATCCAATTTCTAAAGTTTAATGATCTGTGAACCTCTCATAGGTACATTCTAGCCAAGCAGAAATTTCTATCAAAACAAAAAGTAATCAAAAACTGTCACAAACCGATAAACGTAGAACATTTTTGTGCATGAATATATCAACTTATAATATTACCAAAAAGTTCAGCACTATATGCACACTTGATTGATAAAAAAGTTCAGAACACAGACGTTTCGACTGCTTAGCAGTCTTTATGAATGCGTCACTTAAAAGGGACGATGTTGGAAAGGAGTTTAGAAAAACCAGAGAACGACAAGCATTGAATAGAGGAGTAAAATAGCTGTTAAATATGCCAATAGCGGTGCCTAGGTAATGGCAGTTTCTCAGATAAGTTGCAGAGATTGTGCAGAGCAAACAAGTTCAGACCAGGACTACCGCCACCGATTACAAAGCACGTCTGGTCAAAAATGGTCTTGCTTGTCATGACATAGAGAACGACATGTTTATCTCATAAGTTGGGGTTAGGTTTGTTTGCCGTCAAGGGGAACAAAGCACAAGAACGAATGCACCTCTTAAAGCACGTCGAAAAGTTTTGAGTCATACAAATAAGGTGTCACGCTTGGAAAAGTGCAATACGAATAACTCACGAGAATAATGCGCGCATTGCGCTTACGTATCAGTACCTACTCTGGTTTTCAATTTTATACACGAACGACGATGAAAATTTTTTACCAGTCTAGATATAATTTTCATTTCAAAGTTCGCTCATTTTAGTCGCACAGAGGAAGAGATAGAATGTTTCATGACCTTGCTGTTGCGTAACATACCGAAGACATATGTACAGCACATGCAGCAACTAGACTTCCGTTTGTTCTCATCTGTAAAATTGTTTTATTTTTCGACTGATATTATCGTGCTCAATTATACGGATACAGCTTCTTTAAAATGAAGTTTTGTTTTGAATTTTCTTCATTATTTTTCATAAAGTTATTGAATTGTGAATAATAATGCAACGAATTAGCGTGTAATATAGCCGTCATATATACTCGTACTCGTAATATACCTACCTATACTGAAATTCTACAGCACATATACTGATAATCTAATTATAGGCTCAAATGATGTACTGTTCTGTTCCCTAGACAAGAAAGAAAAGAAGACAGAAAAGGGAATGAAAATTAGTTAGATTACCAGCCGACGTTCGGAGAAGTTCGTCGTCGTACTTGAATTTTGACTAATGTTTTGTTTACGCTAGACTGTACCTTTCTGACTCCCAACATCTCTTCAGTGTTCAGCATATCGCATGTGCGCAGTTATCTTCATCTTTATATTATGAACAATAAATACATGATAAATTATCAGAAAAGTAAGACTGATGTGCGTATTCGCACAATGAGATTTGTTTTCACGAGATTCGGTAGAAAAAAAGTTAGTAGGTACTGTCGCGATTTCGGTGTAGGCGTACTGAAGAAAAGTAAAATAGACAGAGATGTCGCGACTGATGACAATGATACTAATTCTGCAGATGACTACTGACACCTTTCGAATATTTATGATTCACGATCTACTTGAAACACCGCTGAATTTTAAGATTGGTATTTTTGTTTTGTCCTAATGAAGATAAAATTACTTCAGAACGATGACTGAAGGTTATTAGGACATTAGCCTCGGTCCTGATGTCTCCTAAAATTAATTTCGGTCATCTGCTCGTCTTCTTCACTCGAATACATATCAGATTTTATTCGATATTTTTCATCTTCGCATAGTTGCAACGGTCCCCGTTCACTGGACTAGTGAAATTCGTAAAAGTAGGAAAATGAGACTATATAATAGGCTGTATAGGCGTATGCGAATGCTAAAGCTACCGACCTGCTGCATGCTTTATACCCACACACCCGCCATTGGATAGAGCAACTTAATATTTTACTAGCTGCCTCCTTTCAAGTCCTTCCTTCCCCAGCACATTCATCTGCTGGCCTTTGTATGCTCCGCATTCTTATTAAACACACTTTCCAACAGCTGATTAATTAGATTCGCCACTCCTAGTCACCAGTGATTACAATTTCTTTGTTCTCTATGCCCGACAAGAGTAAAGGTAGGTGGACAATATTAAAAAATTTTAGCGACTATGTTGCACCCTCTGCAATGGCAGCAGATACCCACGACCTCCGCTATTCTCAATAATCTGTCATGAGTAAACAATAAAGAGGAATACTCCGACGTGGAGTAAAAAAATGCAAACCGCAGAAAAATTGAAAATACGACGAGCGCTTTCGGTTAAACAACCATCTTCGAGCCTGAAATGAAAGCAACTGACGAACAAAAGAGAAGAACGAGGTATTAAGATCGTCCAAACGATAAATCACGGTGTGAGTCATAAACAAGTTCGATCAGGCCATCTTCCGGAATATACGAATTAAGAACAGTGATACCGTCAGTGTTGAGATGACGAATTATCTCTATATTCTCGAGGGCGATACGCTTACGGTAGGAATTCTCCTTATGGAGGAGCTTTTCGGATCCCTCACGGAAGCTGTGGCCACTGTTTATTAAGTGATCGGCGAAAGCTGACTCCCCCAAGTGTCCCTTCTTCCAAGACTTCAGGTGCTCAGCTACTCGAACTTTCATTTGGCGGCTGGTCTCACCAATAATTATAAAAGCCTCCACAATCCTCACACTCCAACTTATACACACCACTCCTCTCATCAACAGGTATGGGGTCCTTCAGTCTCACAAACAACCTCTTGACTGTGGTAGGGTTGTAAAACGCGGGTCTGAAGCCAAACGGGCGAAGGGCCCGACCCAATTGCTGGGAGAACTTCCCCAAGAAAGGGAGACTGATCCAACGCAAACGGCGATCACGGATCGTGTCTCGGGGGAGGGAGGTGGTGGAATCCAGGAGGCCCCTCGTAACTTTCCTCCGAACCATCACGTCAACATCAACATTGACCCCATTCACTCTGGCCAGGTGTTTTATTGTGATTAACTCTTTCTTGAAGGCAGACTGACTCAAAGGAATACGAGTCAGTCTGTGAACTAGGCTATGAAAAGCAGCCATCTTGTGAGCAACAGGACCGAACGAACCACCGTGGACTAAAACATCGGTCGTAGTATCTTTCCTGTAAATTCCAAACTTATAGATACCGTCTATTATAGAGATCGATAAATCCAAAAAGTTAATGGAAAATACCCCTATTTCCAACGTAAATTTGATGGAAGGGTACCAGGAATTGAGATACCTCAGAAACTCACCAAGGAGATCTGGGTGACCAGTCCAGGTACATAGAACGTCATCAACGTACCTGTGCCAATAATGAATATGATTAAGTAACACCTGGTTCGAGGAAAAGAGGTCAAGTTCAAACTTAGACATGAAGATTTCGGATATGAGAGAGCCTAGTGGTGATCCAATGGGGATCCCTACTTCGTCAGGGAACTCGAAAAATTTCCCTTCAAATTTACAATAGTTAGGGGACCAGCAAGTATTAAGAAGATCGAAGAATTCGTGAAGCTCACTATGAGGAATGTTGGCTTTGACGAGTAGCTCACCCATACGCTGGATAGTAGCAGCCTTAGGAATATTCGGGAACAAACCAACAACATCAAACGAGCAGATGGTCGTTCCCGGGGGAAGGCTTACATCCTTGAGGACGTCAGTTAAAGAGGCCGAATTCAAGACCGAATGAGGGGATTCAAAATCAATACGATTTTTGAACCAACGGTCAAGGAATTTAGCAAGGAGGTAGGTAGGAGAGGAGACGAAAGAAACAACGGGTCGCATCGGGGTATTGTTCTTATGCACTTTAGGCAGCCCGTACAAGAGGGGGGGTGTGGGGTTAGGAACGAGGAGGGCTTTTTTCAAAGCAGGAGTTTTGATAACAGCCTCACTCCTGTTGATGACACACCTAACTTCTTTGACGTGCTTGGGAAAGCTGAAATCCTCACTCTCTTTAGCACCACACTGCTGTAGGACTTCATGGACCTTAGAAGAATAGGCCGATCTCTCCATCACTACAACAGCGTTGCCCTTGTCAGCCTTAGTGACGATCAAATCTCCCTCTTTCATCTTCCTCCTTAGACCCTGAATCACTCCTCCCAATTTATTACTCATGCGAGGGAGGGGGTTATTACGGACTAATTCGGCAAAGACTTTCTGGGTATTAAAACCAGGACCAATCTTAACCGCAAGATCCGCAACAACATTCGCCAAGGTTTCATCATTCTTGAGGGGAGGCATACTGAACTTCAAACCTTTCTCAAGGAGGGATGTTTCGTCACTATTGAACACTACCTGACTATTATTTATGAGGGGAGGATGAAATTTATGAACGACAACACCATCACTCACCCCCTCCTCAACCACCTCCTCATTAACCGTCATTAGGGAGGACAGCTTCTTATTTTTCCTCTCCTTCAACTTCGCCTCAAACTTCCGACACTTTTCATTGACGTCCCTCATAAAGTAATCCAACTCAAGGGGGAGGATCATGCCGGACTGGATCAGAACAGAGTTGCGAAGATGGTATGGTAAATTTAATATCACGACCAGATTAAACCTTATGGTCCATTCGAGACTCTCCGGCATGCTCCTCCCCCTTGAGTTGGATTACTGATCTTGCGGTTAAGATTGGTCCTGGTTTTAATACCCAGAAAGTCTTTGCCGAATTAGTCCGTAATAACCCCCTCCCTCGCATGAGTAATAAATTGGGAGGAGTGATTCAGGGTCTAAGGAGGAAGATGAAAGAGGGAGATTTGATCGTCACTAAGGCTGACAAGGGCAACGCTGTTGTAGTGATGGAGAGATCGGCCTATTCTTCTAAGGTCCATGAAGTCCTACAGCAGTGTGGTGCTAAAGAGAGTGAGGATTTCAGCTTTCCCAAGCACGTCAAAGAAGTTAGGTGTGTCATCAACAGGAGTGAGGCTGTTATCAAAACTCCTGCTTTGAAAAAAGCCCTCCTCGTTCCTAACCCCACACCCCCCCTCTTGTACGGGCTGCCTAAAGTGCATAAGAACAATACCCCGATGCGACCCGTTGTTTCTTTCGTCTCCTCTCCTACCTACCTCCTTGCTAAATTCCTTGACCGTTGGTTCAAAAATCGTATTGATTTTGAATCCCCTCATTCGGTCTTGAATTCGGCCTCTTTAACTGACGTCCTCAAGGATGTAAGCCTTCCCCCGGGAACGACCATCTGCTCGTTTGATGTTGTTGGTTTGTTCCCGAATATTCCTAAGGCTGCTACTATCCAGCGTATGGGTGAGCTACTCGTCAAAGCCAACATTCCTCATAGTGAGCTTCACGAATTCTTCGATCTTCTTAATACTTGCTGGTCCCCTAACTATTGTAAATTTGAAGGGAAATTTTTCGAGTTCCCTGACGAAGTAGGGATCCCCATTGGATCACCACTAGGCTCTCTCATATCCGAAATCTTCATGTCTAAGTTTGAACTTGACCTCTTTTCCTCGAACCAGGTGTTACTTAATCATATTCATTATTGGCACAGGTACGTTGATGACGTTCTATGTACCTGGACTGGTCACCCAGATCTCCTTGGTGAGTTTCTGAGGTATCTCAATTCCTGGTACCCTTCCATCAAATTTACGTTGGAAATAGGGGTATTTTCCATTAACTTTTTGGATTTATCGATCTCTATAATAGACGGTATCTATAAGTTTGGAATTTACAGGAAAGATACTACGACCGATGTTTTAGTCCACGGTGGTTCGTTCGGTCCTGTTGCTCACAAGATGGCTGCTTTTCATAGCCTAGTTCACAGACTGACTCGTATTCCTTTGAGTCAGTCTGCCTTCAAGAAAGAGTTAATCACAATAAAACACCTGGCCAGAGTGAATGGGGTCAATGTTGATGTTGACGTGATGGTTCGGAGGAAAGTTACGAGGGGCCTCCTGGATTCCACCACCTCCCTCCCCCGAGACACGATCCGTGATCGCCGTTTGCGTTGGATCAGTCTCCCTTTCTTGGGGAAGTTCTCCCAGCAATTGGGTCGGGCCCTTCGCCCGTTTGGCTTCAGACCCGCGTTTTACAACCCTACCACAGTCAAGAGGTTGTTTGTGAGACTGAAGGACCCCATACCTGTTGATGAGAGGAGTGGTGTGTATAAGTTGGAGTGTGAGGATTGTGGAGGCTTTTATAATTATTGGTGAGACCAGCCGCCAAATGAAAGTTCGAGTAGCTGAGCACCTGAAGTCTTGGAAGAAGGGACACTTGGGGGAGTCAGCTTTCGCCGATCACTTAATAAACAGTGGCCACAGCTTCCGTGAGGGATCCGAAAAGCTCCTCCATAAGGAGAATTCCTACCGTAAGCGTATCGCCCTCGAGAATATAGAGATAATTCGTCATCTCAACACTGACGGTATCACTGTTCTTAATTCGTATATTCCGGAAGATGGCCTGATCGAACTTGTTTATGACTCACACCGTGATTTATCGTTTGGACGATCTTAATACCTCGTTCTTCTCTTTTGTTCGTCAGTTGCTTTCATTTCAGGCTCGAAGATGGTTGTTTAACCGAAAGCGCTCGTCGCAGAGTATTCCTCTTTATTGTTTAACGGATTCGTGTCATGAGTAACTTTTCTTATCTTTCTACGTGGTTGAAATTTTTGAAAGTCTTGGATGTGCTCTTCTTCTATGTCAGCGGTTTTCAACCCATGGTACGAGTACTCCAAAGGATCTCGAGGGGGATGCGAAATTACCGCGCCAGGTAGGAATGATTATAGAAAAGAAGCCTTATAAAATTTCATAGAAGTGGTATGCGGTCTGAAAAAGGGAGAATCGCTGCTCTGTAATGTTTCTTGATGTTACGCTCTGATTTTTGTTACTCCATCTTCTATGAGTACCCTCTGATGACATCACACTTTGTTGCTTGTAGTCCTATACATGAGTAAATAACCTAAGAATGTACATATGCGCAAAATTTTTGAATCTAATATACTGTATCCTATAATGCAGCCTAGCACACTGTACCTATTAGGCGTAGTATAATGGAGGCTATAGGATTAAAATCCAGTATGTATGTATATGATAAAGACTAAGGATACAGGTCCCGAAGTAGCAAATGTTGAAATTTTTCAAGACCCTAAGTAGGTCAAGGTCACCAATGACTCATTACGTTGGGCGCTATAAATAGCAGTAAAACCCCGGGTCATTTATAAGGAGTATTGCAGTCACATGAATGGATCATAGCTACTTTTTACATGCATATGTCTTTGGGCTAAGGGTCAGTCAGGAATCTGTGTAACGTGACGCTTTATGACGTCATCAATGACCTTGTCCTACTTTAGGAACTTGGAAAAATTTCAACCTCCAGCCCTCATTACACTAGGCTCAATATACAGCATACTCCGTCAGCGCCGGATATACCAGCGTAGTAAAGGCTGCGAAGGGGCGCGGGCGGAAGCACCTGAATACCAGCTGGCTCTTAAAAGGCTGAAGAAAGCCATCAAAGACAGCAAGGGTGCTGCATTGCAAGAGCTATGTGTTTTGACTATACCGCTTATGGACTGAGCTTCGTCCATACATTGCAATGTTAAACGAGCGTGGAAACATGTATGGTGTGCGCTAGGCAGCGCGGGTGAGTGCGTGGAGAAGTAACAGCTTCTCCTCCCTCCGCAATCAACCGCGTCGCCTATTCCGAGTCCTCCGCATCTTATTTTCTTATCATATTATTCCACGGGTAAACGTCGTCTTAGTTCAATTAAGAGGTATATAGTCAAAGGCTGTGTGAGATGGCAGAGGACGACCCGTTTGGAAAGCCTTATAAGATAGTGCTGAAGAAGCTAAAGGGCCTCTCAGCAATAATGCGTCGAATGTGGGTCAAATTATTGATGGCTTGTTCCCACAGCAGCCACCACCAATGGTGACGCTACCAATAGTAGAAGAGGATGGTATATACCTCCTAGGTACAGAGGAGGTGGATGCAGCAGTCAATAGACTGCAGAATAAGTATTGGAAGTCTCCGAGCCCGGATGAGATTCCAAATCTAGTCCCAGCACTGCTTGTTGGTACATTCAATGCGGCAATTGCTAGGGGACTGTTCCCTGAGCGATCTAGGCCAGTGTTGATTGATAAGAAGGATAAACCCCTTATTGTCCACTTTGTCTGCTGGACAATGTCGGGAAACTCCTGGAGCGAGTGATAGCCAATCAACTGGAGAGCTATTTGAAGGAAAGAGATATAATCTCTAGTAGCCAGTACGATTTTCAAACTGGACACTGCGTATCAGATGCTGGGATCCGACTGAAGAGGATAGCCGAGTCAACAATTGCTATGCGTGAGTTTTGCGCAGCCGTCAGCCTCGACATAAGAAATGCGTCCAATTCGATCCCATGGGAGAGGATATTGGAAGCTCTTGTGGACGCAGGAGTGCCCGCATACCTGCTCAGGATGATCAGCAGCTATTTTAGCTGTCGTGTAATCCAAGCAGAGACGTCTGCTGATACAGTAAAGCGCCCTGTTACTTGTGAGGTGCCGTAGGGATCGATCCTTGGGCCGCTTTTGTGGTGCGTCGTATTTAACAGGATATTTAAGGTGAAGCTGCCACCGGGGATTAAGCCTATCTGCTAAGCGGATGACCCCCCCCCCCCCCACTGCCAAAACAACTGTAGCGGTGGAGAGCAGCTGGACTCGAACTTGCAGCTGGAAAGACGGAGGCCATTTCATTCATGACCCGTCGGAAGTTCAGTCCACCCACCGCCTGCAAGCTATGGAAATAGCAACCAAGAAGCGAATGAAGTACCTGAGCATCTGATTCGACTCAACGCTGAGCTTCAGGCACCATTTCTTCATAGCAGCGAAAAAGGCAGGCCGGGTAGTTGGATACCTAAGCCGCCTGATGTGCAACCTAGGAGGACCGAGAGAAGCAAGAAGAAGGATCATGATGAGCACCGCCTTGTCGATCCTCCTATATGGTGCGCCCGTATGGGCCGACTCCATGAAGATACCACACAGAAGGACCTGCGCTGAGGTGTGTTAGTACCTACCGCACTGTCTTGACGGAGGCTCTTTGTGTATTAGCACGTTCACCAATAATCGAGCTTCTTGCTGAGGAGAGAGCGGTGGTGTTCAAAGCAAAGAAGACGACGACCAACCAAGAGGCTTTCCGGGTCAAGCAGGAGGCCAGGCGCTCCTTGCTTCTAAAATGGAAAGCAAGAATTGCCCAGAGTGAGCAGGGTACAGGGACAACCCGTGTGCTAATACGCTATCTTGATGAATGGATGAACCGACACCGGTCAGCTGAACTTTCACCTGACGCGGGTGTCAAGCGGCCATGGCTACCCGACAAGTACCTTTACGAGAAGTTGAGGAAAGTTGAGCAAGCAACGTGTTCGCACTGTAACCAAGGGCAAGATGATGGACCACAACACAGGCGTGGAGACGCGAGCGAGACAAGCTCAGTCGGTCTCTTCAAGAGATCGGGGTAGATGAAGCGCTTGACCCGAGTAGCCCGGTATCTACCATGCTATAGGTTTCGAAGAAGCATGGAACCAGGTGTCTGCATTTGCGGCCACCGTCATGTCATGAGGAGGAAGTGGACCGGGAACGGAATAGGTAAATGCAGAACCAAGCTATGGCCTACTCGACGCCTGTGTACCATCAACAATCAGATTTGCAGGAAGAGGACGAGGAAGATCATCCCTGAAAAGATAAAGGAACTTCAACAGCGATCTACTATGTGTATATTGTGTAATGTGGTGGTGTCGTTGTTGTGTGTGTTCTTATACTTTTTGCGTGCCAGGGGGGCACTGCAGCTTGGCGATTGCCGAGTAGAAGAGGGGGTTCGCCGAGGACATTCTTCCTTCATTGAAGGTATACCCGAAAGGATCGATTCTAGTGTTGGAGGAAACAAAATTAAATGCATACGCAACCCGCACCAAATCCATCATGGAGGACGGGCGGTGTTCGCAAATGCGACACAAACGCGCGATATACACCATACTAGACGTGACTTAAAATTTCGACCTTTAGCCCTCATTATAGTAGGCCCAATATTTAGTATACTAGGGGGCGTCCATAAATTACGTGAGGCGATTTTTGTGATTTTTCGACCCCCCCCCCTCCCCCTTGGTGAGATATTGTGAGATTTGCCTTGACCCCCTCCCTCCCCCTCTTATCTCGCGTGAGATTTTCCGAAATGTGTATTTTTGCTTTAAATACGTTTATCTGTGCTTAATTGCGTTTATCTATTAAAAAAACGTAATTTTCTTGATCACATTTTAAGGACTAGTTTTTATTAAATTTAAGCCAGTTTAGCAATATTTTAGAATGTATTTGTATGAGAAAAAAATTACGTGAGATTTGTCGGCACCCCTCCTCCCCCTCCCGTGAGTTCTGGTGAGACTTGGCTGGACCCCCTCCCCCCCAAAAAAAATACCTCACGTAATTTATGAACGCCCCCCTAGACTTATACTAGATAAAAAAGGGGAGCGGAAGAGCGAATCGAAGAAGCCCTCGAAAGTTGGTAGCTGTAAATATCGTATACTGTAGGATATCAAACAGAGCTGATGAAAATGAGTGACTAGTCGCCAAAACAGAGGCTGTAAAATTTGAGTACTCCAGAGTTTGATCCGTGATTACAAATTCCTGTTTCTCGGAGTTTTCACTCACACGACTCCTTACTTCAAATTTTTCGAAGGGGGGGGGGGGGGGATTTTTCAACGAGATATCATATCCTAGAACATGAACGGTGCTGTAAACGGCTAGTGGCTCATCTGTAGCCTTAATTACCCCTGATGAGAGAAACCATTAATCCTCTATGAAAGTATTTTTCTCAACTCACGCGAATTTTACGTCAAGAAAGACGATGTATTCGAATGACATCTTTACACGCGCCTCACTCAGTTTGAATACAACAGTCGTGTTATCACTACAAGCGGGATTACCTTAAAGTAAATTACGTATATTCCAGATCCGTACACTATCTTTAGTTTCTCTTATTCCTTAACGAAGATTACATAACTTCACTGGGTGATTTGATGAAAGACTATTCTTTGCGATATAAGAAAGTCGACTTCGAGATAATTTTCTGCGAATGAACGACGGTCGAACTGTCGCGCAAATCAGTTTAAATTACTTGGCAAACCTTCAAACCGTTATCAGTAAATTTGAGCCAGGGTGAACTATCTCTTTAATGCTGTAATAAACGACTATACGAAGCGGATAAAAGAAAGAGTGAAAGCATACAATATCGTCTGAGTAATTTTACTAACGGCTGATGGTATAGCTCGATAAGCTACACAGGAAATGTAAAATAAATTGAAAGAAATTTTTTTATTATATTTACCTATGGTAGTCAACACAGTATCTTCGCTTCAATAAAAATTAAAACAAACGATTGATACCCGAAACAATAGCATCGTACGAATCTTACAAACGCGACTTTCGCACGTACGGATGTTGTATTTGTACTTTCAATTTTACGACAAATTTCGTTGAAAAATGATTCATGTATCCAGCGTGCTCCCAAATTGATTTTCAAGTTACTCACCGGATTACAAATTTCGTTTCGACTATTAATTTCTCATTTTCGAAACGTATCCCTCTAATATATAGATCATTGACCATCGAAAAATTGGATTTAACTGATGAAGAGGGGAAGTATGCGGTTGGGTTACGTGTTCAGAAAGTTAAGCTTGAAACCGAATTATCTAAACTGCCATCCATTCCCGTGTTCGAGATTATTTTTTTCTCTTATTGTATTCCCTCGATGCGTGCTTGCGCGTGTGTTGCAAATATTATTCGGTTAGTGACTTAAGCTTCCACAAATACTGCATGACACATTAAAAATTGAAGAAAATCAAGAGTTACCGATAGATTCTGTGGAAAAGAAGAACTCGAAAAATTTTTATAGACTTTTACGGTTGGAGTGTAGAGTATCACACTCGGAAAAATAGATATCGGGAGGGAGTAGAGAAGGATTCACTCGACGTTTAAGAGTTTGCAAGCTTGGCGAAGTCGTGGATTTTTTTAATTATAATTCCTTGTTTCGAGCTTCATCTCTTATCAGATATCCACCATCTGTCTCTTGTCACTACGAATATAAAAGGTTTCTGAGTTACTTTTTCAAGTACCGGTTTATGTAAACTGAGTTATTCAAGAACAACGCCGTGACAAAAAACATAAATTGCAAAAGAAAATTCGTTCGTGGTTCGAGCGCTAATGTTGCGCTGGGCCGGGGAAAGATAAAAGACAGTAGGTATCTAAACTATGACGGTATATGAGAGAAAAATGAAAAAATTGAAATGAGACTTGAATTAAATAGAGGTTGCTTTCCGATGTCCCATAAAAGATGTCCACAAACATTCTACAGAATTGATGGGATGAAGAAACCTTTAAATACGCTTTATTCAAGAGTCATTCCAAATTTTTCAATTTATCAGAGAACCTCCTGTACGGAGGAAGAGGGGTGCTTTGAAAAAAATAACGTGTGCCGGCGGTAAAACATGAGACTTGGAAAAATTTCGATTCTCGGGTTATATATCATAGGAGGAGGATGTGGGGGGGGAGGAAATTGGACCTCCAACTTGTAGGTGATGGGAGGGAGAATTGGAAAAACTTCGACTCTCAAGTTATCAACAAAAACTGACACTGCACGCGAGTGACTCCCAAATCAAGTTCCCTGTTCGCCTCATTTAACAAAGTTCAAAAAGGGAACCCCGAGCAGCTCACTAGGTGGGCTGCAAGTTTTTTCTCTCATCTCCTATATACGGCCATAGTTTCGATACCCCTATAGTATTCGGCAAAAGTACCATTTCTGTCGAACAAAACACGCGCGTTGTTCGCGACCCTGTTGGATATCCGGCTCGAATTGACGCAAAAGTATTCAAAAAGCATGAAGCCAAGTCCTCTTTTCTTTAGGAGATGAATTTTGAAATTATAAAGATTCAAGCTAATCGATTTTCCAAGTTCCCTGCTGACGTCATGCATTGTTCTTTACGCATCTACAATACAGAGCGAAATAAAGTGTGAATACTTTTGTATTCAATCTTCTTGGTCTCATGACTACCGGTATTGATATGAAGAACTAGTGATCAGCGGCGTATTTAAAAATTTCTTCTGGGGGTCCAAAAATTTTGGAGAACAAAATTTCCATGAGGCAAAAAAAAAAGAAAGAAAGAAAGAAAGCTCATGGGTTAGATGCCACTGCCAGTGACCGAGTCACGGTCTAGATGTGGACATACCTTCGAGGAATATATTACCTCCAGAAGGAGCCATTTGGGTGAGTTTTCGTTTTAAAATTCTTCCAATTAATAACCTTTTTCTAGGTCGAATTTTTTATAGTCTGTTGTAACAGCCTAATGAACCGTGACGGCCGTTAATTTGATGTTGACTTTCGGTCGTCGGCGATGGATATCGATCGACAATCGACGTCAAAACGACCGAGAATTTACTTCCTTCGAAGTCTTGATTGAAATCACGTCGATATATTTGTTAAAATTGACCTATTGATCTATAGGTTCGTCCAAAGTAGTCGGTTCCATTTCGACTCATTTGTCGCTTCGATTTTAGATTGATTTCGAGTCGACTTCGACAAATTTTTATTGACCCAAAGTCGACTGCTCTGTCGCGTCGATTTCAGTTCGACGTACAATTCTCTGGTTGTATATCCAATCTCAAATCGACGTCGATCTCAAGTCAATTTTCAAATTGACTTCTCTGAATTTTTTTATCGTCTTGAAATGAACTACTCTGTACACCGGCCGATTCGGGATCGATCTCAAATTGACGTCGATCTGGAGTCGATTTTGAGTAGATTTTTTAAAACTTTTCATCGACATGAAATCTATTGCTCTGTTTTATCGATTTCAAGTTGATTCGTTGTTTTCTGGTAATGTACACTGGCCGACTTAAAATCGATCTCAAATTGACGACGATCTGAGGTTATTTTCAAGTCGACTTCTCCAAGTTTTCTATCACCTGAAATCTATTGGTAGCTGTTTTGTCGATCCTCTGGTTATTTGCGCTATCGCCGACTTCAAATTGATCGGAAATCGACATTAATCTGGAGTCACAAATTTTCTTATTGACCTAAAATTGACTGCTTTGTTGGGTTCGATTTCAAGTTTATTCGTTGTTGACAAACTTAATAAAAACTTGTAAAGAAGCAGCGAAATGACAGTAAGAGTCGTAAGGGAGGAGTCCAAATCCTTCAAAGCAGAACACGATGTAAGGCAGGGAGATATCTTGTCGCCGCAGCTGAGAACATTATGAGGGAAAGACTGGTAGATTGAAACGGCGGAAATTTCCATAGGCAGTCGGAAAATATCGAATTTAAAATACGCCCATGACACAACTCTGCTGGCAACACCGGGTAGTAAAATGATAAGACTGCTTGAGCGTGTCAAAGTAATCAGCAAGAGAGACGGACTGTTCATTAATCTTTCGGAGATAATGATAATAGATCGGAAGGATATCCTCACAAAGACCAGCTTGCTGACCGGATATGGGAAAGTGGAGTCTTTTGTATACCTAGGGTTGCTGATTGATGTTAACGGTGGCGTTTCGACGGAAATTCAGGAAAGAATTGCTACCGGAAAGTCCGCAATATGAGAGTGGAAACTTTCACCTGCAGCTAGAAATGGTCCAGACACCTGAGGAAGAAACTTATAAAAACACTTGAATACTGCCGACACTTACGTAAGTTGCGGAAACATGGACTCTCAAGGAGGCAAACAGAAAACGGATCGACACTTTCGAAATGTGACTCTGGCGGCGAATGCTGCTGGTGTCGTACACGGAACATAGAACCAACTTGTTAATACGGGGGAGTTGGAAGAACCGGACAAATTACACAAAGTAAGTGAAAGACAGATCCATCAGTTCTTCAGACACATCGCCAGATGAAGCGGAGACGATACTGCTCGGAAAGACACCGGGAAACCAAGGGTGAGGCCGGTCACCTACGGATATATATGCTGGACGGATGGTACTCGTATTTGGATCAAATTTGGAACCGTGGCAAGAGCGATCGCCCTAGCACAGAATCGGAAACGATGGAGAGCACTCACGGGTCAGAACGGTCAGAATTGACTGCTGACTAAGGAATGAGATCACAGGTTCAGCACTCTTTAATACCACATTATGCTCAACAGGTGAAATTTTTGATAGGAAACCCGTCTTATGGAGAATAATCTGATAATTTTTGTCGTAGGATTTTTTTTGGGAAAAATATCCCTTCAACCTGCTCTAGGGACTGGGAAAAATGTCGATCAGCAAGTTATATCAGGAAGTTTGAATTAAATAAATAGGTATAGGCATAATACACGTCACTTTTAGACTGGTAAATTTTTTAGAAAAATGCCTTGCTAGAAAAATTTTGTGTAACAATTGAGTAAATGATGGTTCTAGAATGTTTTGGACCCGCTGAATACAAAAATTGTTGTTACTTTTTGAATTAATCCCCGGAATGACCTGAAGAGGGGGGGAGGGGTAAAAAATTCAGTTTTTCTCAGTTTCTGCGGAAAGTATGCGTCTGAGAGGAAAAATACCTCAGTAAAAAAATATTCCACACAAAATTTCCTATCGGATAAGTTTCATACATTTTAAGCTAGTGCGTCAGTGTTGCCAGAGAAGAGAGCGCAAATATAATATGAACATGAAAATACTTACTTTATCATTATTTTAGCCAAACACATGTACGCGGTTTTGAGGTGATATACAGTGTACTGCTCTTGCCTCCGGAGGCGAGAGCCCCTATGCAATTGCAAAAGAGAGAGAAAAAAAAAAAAGGTCTTCCCAGAAAAATGTGTTGTGACGTCACTCAAGTAATACATACATTCTCTATTAATCGAGAGTTTATATTTGCATAGCAATTTCCAAATTTCAGGTCACTCAAGATATACATTCTCTGTCTCTTGAGATTTTATTTTTGCCTGGCAAATTTTATTTCTCGGACGGTCTTCGTCAAGAGTGACCAAGATGATCAAGATAGTCTTGGAACATCAATATTGATGATAATGTATATCGTTTGATTAATACTGCACGTATTACATATTCTGTGACACCTATGATTTTATTTTTGCATAGCATTTTTCAAACTTCTGTACAGTCTTTAAGGAAGTTTCTTCTTCTCGATACTTCCTTAATCGTACTACCTACCTACCGTATGTACTAATATTAAGTTTTTGATATTCCAGATCAGAGTGGAACAAAAATGCAGATCTCTTGGTTTCCATATCTTGACATAGAAAAAATCAAGATCTCTTGAGCTGTACATCTTGGTGGGAAAAGAAGCTCCAGATTTTTTGAAAAAAATTAAAAAATAAATTTTTGTTTGTAATAAAGTATAGTGTTCAGAAAAATAGATTACGGAGTTTCTTGGCAATTTTTTATGATTGAAACGCATTTTAATGAAAAATAGTTATTTTATGGAAATTATTGCAAGCATTGTATTAAGCTTGAATTATTATTCTTCATAACTGGGAGCACTGGTTGAGAGTGAAAAAGGTCATAATTGCGATAATTTTGGTATAATTCATAATTTCTATTCCAAATGTGTGCAGTACAGTGTATATCACCTGAGAACCGTGTATGTGTTCGGCTAAAATAATGATAAAGTAAGTATTTTTATGTTCATATTATATTTGCGCTCTCCTCTCTGGCAACACTGACGCGCTAGCCTAAAATGTATGAATCTTATCCGATAGGAAATTTTGTGTGGAATATTTTTTTACTGAGGTATTTTTCCCCTCAGACGCATGCTTTCCGCAGAAACTGAGAAAAACTGAATTTTTACCCCTTTCCCCCCCTCTTCAGGTCCTTCCGGGGGTGAATTCAAAAATAAACAACGATTTTCGTATTCAGCGGGTCCGAAACATTCAAGAACCATCGTTTACTCAATTGTTACACGAAATGCTTCTAGCAAGGTGTTTTTCTAAAAAATTTACCAGTCTATTTTACCGACTTTAGGAGGTATTGCAGTCTTGCGCGCGGTGGAATTTTGGGTGTGGGGCATGTTTTCTCGGCGTTTCAGAGGGTGGAATTCTTTTTTCTTCGCAATTGTATAGGGGCTCTTGCCTCTCAAAAGTCGCTTTTCCTTTCGGGCTACAAAAGCTTTTTTACAATCGCGCTTAATAGAATAATTTGCTTATTATTAAAATTCAAATGAACAAGACGGCAAAATCACATTTATGTATTTCTTTGATCAATAGAATAGAATCACCGGCCAAAGTTGATATACTTACCCCCACTCAATTTATAGAAAGGAATTTTCTCATAATATAGTTATCTCATTGCACTTGCTCATTTTCGCATCAATACTGTAATGTATTTATTTCGCTAAAACTAGGTTCCAATACTCATGTTAAGTTCCCGCGCATCATTGCGACAGTCAAGTGTAGCTTCTCGGGCATTGACATTTTGTTGCTCGATAATATACCTTACATATCGCAACAAACTGCGGGAACTAAGTATAAGTATTGCACAATAATGAGAGCTAATATCAAAAAACGGCGAACGGCATTGTATTCAGCGTCAAAATTACCTTCGATAGTTTGTGTTTATCTACAAAGTTTAAAATTTGTTCATGTAATTTTTCCAATAATTTTTCTTTATTTCGGTAAGAATCAAAGAATTTTTTATTCTGCATGGGCATTTATGAAAACTGTTTTCGGTTAATACGTAGAATAAGCCGATTATTTGCATTGGATAAGGGCTGGACAAAAACATTCAGCAACTTTCATTGTATCTAATCCAGTTTCAATCTGGAAGAATTTTCAAATAAACATGAGAAAAGAAGAAGAATAAATGCAAGTTGGTCGAACAGGAGGTCTTTCCGGGTTACCTGACCACAGCGGCGATTTCTATTTTGCGCTGTTGGTCGTCGCTGGGATCACCTGTGTATGTAGCAAACCGATACTCTAAACTACCTGTCCGCTGCAGACGAACGACTACAGTGTGTCATTGTACTGTTCCTACACCCGTGTCCTACGAGCGTGTGAAATGATAGGGGTCGAAAAGAATATTGTAACCTTAATACTCGCAGACAAACTCGGCAGCCTCCAGCATATATACGGAACATTTGTGTTCTACTTTGTGGTGCCGTACCACCGTGTAAGGTCGATTCGACATCAGCCCTTAGAGTGTAGTCCAGTAGTTACGAGTGCTGTGATATTCCTAGTGGCCCGTCTAAGACGGATGTTGACGCTTGTCGGTCGCCTCGGGTAGTGCGGTATCACCACAAAAATAATAAATTAATAAATAAGAACCGTTAAGCTCTTCTAAGGTTTTTGAAGGAATTTCCTTCGAAGAGCTTTTGCGAGTTTTTTGCCTATTGAAAGGATCACTATTCACTAGGCGACAAGTTAGATGCTAGATTCGAAAACACGTCTTGAAATACAATTTCCTGATAACATCAATCACATTACTTTTATTTGCTTTGCACCGATAGAAATAAAACTATCTCGATGATTTTGGATTTTAAAATTCTTGATGCGTCCACGAAGCTATTGAAATATGACTTTCAAGAATATCTTTATTAAGATTTATTCGTCAATCTTTTAATTTGGTCTTAAATGTTGATGAAATTTTTTTAATCTTAAATTATAACCATGACTTATTGCAGCCTACGATTTACTCAGCCAATGAACGTCATCCAACGGACAATTACTTAGGTTAACATGAGGAAATTGAATGTATTTTCTTATTTAACTTTATGCAAACGCTTACCACAAAGAGACAAATTATGATCCCAATTCCGTTTTTGTTTTTTTTCTTTTTTCATTACAATTAGGGGATTATCCCCATAAACAGGTTTTTGAAAGCTTTATTTATGTCACTTCTTTAAATTTTAGAGGATTTTTAGAATAATTTTTTGAAGGCACTTCCTTCTCACACCCTTGTCAACACAAAAACAACTACTAACCATAATGTCTTGCTATCATGCTTCTCTTCCCTCTTCCTAGAGTCGTACACGGAACATAGAACTAACCTGTCAATATGAGAAAAGGTGGAAGAACCATAAGAACTACACAAAGTAAGTGAAAGACGAATCCATCAGTTCTTCGGACACATCACCAGAAAAAGCGGAGAAAATTTAGAGATGAAGATACTGCTCGAAAGACACCGGGATACCGAGGGCGAGACCGGTCACCTATACGCTAGACGGATGGAATTTGGATCAAGTTTGGATCCGTGGCGAGAGCGGTCGCTTTAGCACAGAATCGGAAACGATGGAGAGCACTCACGGGTCAGGACGGTCAGAACTGACTGATGACCAAGCATGGTAGACGGATGGATGGTAATGTACGTTGGCCATGTCTAAATCGTCCTCAAATCGACGTCAATCTAAATTTCAAGTCGACTTCTCTAAATTTTTTTCTACCTAAAATCTATTGCTCTGTTGCGTCATTTTCAAGTTCATCTGCCAAGTGTTGATTTATTTTGGGACCTCAATTCTAAAACCCTTTAAATTGTGACATTCTGCACTTAAAATCTGAAATATTTTGACGTCGATCGCTAAAAAAGCATTTTTCCTATGATCGACATTAATCTAATATCAGGAGTCGACTCAATTTTGATATCTTCAGTGAGTCAGTGTAACAGAATGAGTGGTCGGTTTTGAGTCGCAGCTTCCTGGCACTTCAGGATCGATTTGTGGTCGCCACTGCGCGGAACTAAGTCGACTTAAAATTGTTTTGTGGTCAAAATACTGAGCCCCTGTTAGAAGACCAATGTAGATCAAGAACTACAGCGATGAAAATCAGGATAGAATATTATGATAAAGGGGGAAAACCCTATTTAGAGTCGATTTGACCTCCCGTTCAGCAGAGTCTACATGGTTTAGGGGGCGTCCATAAATTACGTGAGGCGATTTTTGTGATTTTTCGACCCCCTTCCCCCCTTGGTGAGATATTGTGAGATTTGCTTTGACCCCCTCCCTCCCCCTCTTATCTTGCGTGAGATTTTCTGAAAATACGTTTATCTGTGCTTAATCATCTATTAAAAAAATGTAATTTTCTCAATCACATTTTATACCAATTCAAAAAGGACTAGTTTTTATTAAATTTAAGCTAGTTTAGCAATATTTTAGAATGTATTTGTCTGAGAAAAAAATTGCGTGAGATTTGTCGGTATCCCCCTCTCCCTCACGTGAGTTTTGGTTAGACTTGTCTGGACCCCCTCCCTCCAAAAATGCCTCATGTAATTTATGGACGCCCCCTTACCGCGTGAGAACCAGTTATGAGAGGGGGATCTGAAAATTCTCACCTCCCACCACCATCGCCTCTTTCGATTTTTTACCTAAGAGAAAATTGGGGAAATTTTTTTCATTTTCCACCTTTCTTCCCCTCTCTTTCTTTCCATCATTCCTTTTGGTTGCTTTTGAATTAGTAAGACAAACTTACTTATTCCACGTCTTTTCAATTTCAAGGATGAGGAATCTTACTAGACTACGTACGTAGTTCTCGACTTCTGCAATAAAAACATAAATGACATTTTTATTTCGCTAATTTAATCGCAGCCAGTTCAAAAGAAAACGGTAATTAAGAAGTATTTTAGTATGAAAATGATAATTAGATTAACAATAATACTATACATATGTTGAATGATCATCCTCCGTATTTTTGTACACAGATTTTGCAATAGAAAGGTCTAAAATATAGTACGAGGGGCCATGAATCAGGATCGAATATTTGCTACGGAAATTTTGCGCGTATTTTGTGCAGGAAATCTAAATATTTCGCGTGCAGATAATATACGAGTAGATATGCTCAACTGAGTTGTCATTTTAGTGTTCGTACACTGTATAAGAATAGAAACGAAAAAAAAAAAAGAAAAATAAATAAATAAAATGAATAAATAAATAGAAAACTGAATGAATATTTAATTACAGGTAGAGACTGTCATTTGTCATATTTTTATTTTCGTTCTACCCGGCATTATATTCCAACTTTTAAGTAGCAGTTTATGTCACAATGGTCGACTGTTTAAATTAATCTTCACTCTTTTTAGACTGTCGCCGATTTCGTCAAGTTTATATCAACAAATAATTAGAATTTATCAAAATTATAAGAGTACACTAATTTTTGAACAATAGATTCGTGTCAAAATGATACCTCTCACGGGCGGGTCGTATTCATAATCTTGTCTACCATGTATTTCATACCAATAGGTAATTAACGAGTAACTTCGCTGTAATAGTATTTTTTTTTCTTTTTGTTTTGAGCGAAAATTCGCAGTCGTGTGGTGAATGAAAGTTTCGGTAGAATGTGATTTTCCATTCTTTTTCTTCAAAATTTACCGAGTTTCTTAACCAGCAGTAATCAATTAGGCGATCCATTGAAACTGTCGATCTCTAGTCTAACGACTATCAGGAGATTTTATAATTTCAAAATACACCTTCTTTTAAATTAACTTCAATAGCACGCTCCGTATATTTCAAGCGTCCTGTTATTTTCATTAAATTATAGGTAATTCTGACATATCTAGGTATGAAAAAGGGAAATTGGATTTTTTTTTTAAATTTCACGACGAGTAAACTTTTCTAATTCAGTTTTTCACCTTACTGCGATAATTCCTCATCTTCTCTCTATTGCTGTGAGTGAGACTTGAGATACTGTTGGAGACGCGATTAGCTGTTTTTATAAAGCACCAGATATACTTATCAATGATGCGCACGAGTACATTTTAATATTCTTCCTTGCACGCGCTTTTCCGAAAGGTTAAACGAATGTGAATGGTGCAAATGACAGCCACCTAATAAATGACAGCATAGTGCAGTAAAAATTTCATTGTATGCAGACCGCGCGAGTCGTGAGTGTAGATTGAAACAAAGAATGGATTTGGTAAAAGAGAAAAATTATTTTGGCCGACCTCGAAATTTGAAATGCTCCTTTTTTCCTTGCGCGGAATTCCCTTCGACGAAGTGCACGCGTCTACAGTTTATTAGAAATTGTTAAAACCGAGAGAATATTGGATGTCTTAAGTCATGCTAAGTATACAAAATTACGTCTAAGGTAGCCTATCGACCTTACTTCTTGATATAATTCTTTTCAAAGAAAGGTCAGCTCTAGGAATACATTACCTATACAGAAAATGAAGCTTTTCTGCAAGAAAGTGTCTTTTATGATGATGCTGAAAAATTTGCTTTGACTCGCATCGAGGTTTTTATTCAGAGAGATTGTTGAATCATTATAATCTGAATAAGAGATGTCACGATTAAAATAGAAGGTATATAATGCTATATTTTCAGATGTGAACGAAAAGAGTAGTCATAATGAAAAGTTTTAACAATGAAATCTAATGCGAAATACAGTCATTCAGATACCAGTCGGTATTTGAATTAATACAATGTACCTAGATATAAAAGTGTACATATCGTTTTAAATCCTTGTCGTGAAAATTTTTGATCCGGACCAAGTAATTTTTAATTATGGTTATTACTACGACATTTCAGATGGAAAATATAGTGGTGGAACAACTTTGGTGATGATAATCCGATACGATGGTTTCCGAAAATAGTTCCATTCTTTCATTCTAATATTTTCATTCGTCATTTTATGCGTAGTAATTAATGATTGAATTCGCGACTTGAGATTCCTCTTGCTCTTATAATTTAGCTCACATCTGCAAAATGATTATTTTTTTTTAACGTTTTTATTTTATCTAAGCGTTTTAAATCAATTGATGACTGCTCGACCACTTCGTAGAATTTTCCAAAAATTGATGCTGCATTCAACCAAGTATCCCATTTTAGCATTCCTTTTTCATTTTTTCATTGTCACCACTTCCTTTTTTTGGCATTTTCAGCACTTTTTGGTATTATCTGGTATTTACGTTCGTTTTTGGCATTTTTTGGCAGATTGAAAAATTTTCCCCAGGCTCCCCACCACCTGAAACGTGCTTGTATTTGGTTTCAATGCCTCCCTCCCTTCAGGGAATGATTTGATGGAGGTCAACAAATCCGGTATCTAGATATCACATTCTAACTTTTGTGACGTCATCACCCTTGACCTGGGAATGCTTATGTCGTAGCCACTCGGCGTAATCAGACAATACACGAAATGGCCACTTTTTTTTGGCCATTTCGCGAAACGCAGGTAGATAATGTAATTGTACGCAAGTTCACATAAAATGACTGGCATTACTTGAACAGGCAGTCAGTTTGCGGAATGCAGAGAAGTAGTTGGGCATTTACTGAAATGATTGAACATCATTCTACATAAATATTTTATAATGTATTATTACTAAATTACTGTATGATAATTGTCATGAAAATAGGTTGGTACATACAATTATTATTAAACATTAAGTAGTGTTCAATTTTAACAAAACAACTGTGCTTGAGGAGCTATTTATTGATACATGTGAAAGAGTACATTAATTGCAAAACAAGTACACTTCTTTGTACCGCACTGACGTCTAGTTGCTTTGCAGTTACATTTTGAAAACCCTTGACCACCACTACAGCGATTAACAGCTTTCCTCAAAGAGAGTACCGTACTCTGGTCAACTGCATCTATTGTTAACAGGCTGCTCTTTCAGCTCCATAGTACCCCTTAAGTACACCTTGTTCGCAACCAACCTGGAAAACATCATTCTTTTTTGCGAGGATGACGGCAATCAAGTTTGGAGGATCAGAAGGACCTCTATCAACTTTTGGCACTGGAACCACGACAGTGTCTCCTATGTTATAAATTTGAAGGTACTTATCTTCTGACACGGTTTTCATTGTTTCTGCTGCCAACTTGATACGCTTGCGAGTATTCTCTCGTTTGCCTGAAATTTTTGCAGCGTGAGTGCACAAAGGGCACACCTCGCCTCCGTCGCACGCGGCATGATATTCACAAGAACATTCCACGCATGCAAGTACTTCGTCTGTCACCTTCATCTCTTGGAAACTTACGCAATACGGTTCTTCTCTTGGGCACGCGGTATCTTCTACATTCTCGCTACTTAACAGATCTTCGCTACTTAACAGATCTTCGTCATTTTTGGCTGCATTCAGACCCTCGTGTGTTGTTGAAAAGGCATTAAGATCATCTTCATCAGTTAACGTGCGCGCAACTGACAACGGAATATTTGTTGAAGCTAATCCTAGTTTTGGCGCAAATCTATACAACGCTTTGTACGGACATCTACCAATAGTGCGATGAAAAGAGCAGTTTTTTCTCCATTGTATTAGATGTAGTCCAGTTGACCATTGCTTACTGTTTGTGTCGTCCATCCATGCCCGCAACATGTGTTCCACATCTTGGTTGCTTCTTTCAATACTCCCCTGACTTTGCGGGTGACGAGGACGTCCGCGTACGATGATGCATTCAAGCCACAGCTTCACAACTCATTAATGACGTCATTAACAAATTCTCGGCCATTATCGCTCTGCAAAATTTTTGGCGCTCCAATAAATAAGAAAACTTTGAACAATTCTGCAGCAACTTCCGCCGCATGCTTATTCCGAATGGCTCGAAGGATTACAAATTTCGTGGTATGATCCTGATAGTTGAGTACCCATTTGAAAGGACCGTCGGCCAATGATTGGAAGTCAATTAAATCGATTTGCCCCCTCTCACCAAAATCACTGGACAAAATTGGTCGGACAACAATTTTACGATTCAGAGGCTTCTTTGCGTTATATGTTTTACAGCACGATAGGAAAATTTCTATAGGAGGACGTGAAATGTAGAATTTTGATTTCAGAGCGTAAATCTTTTACCTCGACCGCCATGACCTGTCTTATTGATATGGTAGTCACTCAAAATTTTGTGTAACTCTTCATATGCGACGATGTACTGCAGATTATTTTCTATTGCCGCTTGCTTTCGGGTAAGGTAAGTTTTCTCTCCAATGGTAAGAACATTGTATGTGCTAAGCAGATGGTAGACATGGACTTTTCTTCCCCCTACAAGATAATAATAATAAATTATAAGGTCGTATTAGGACATTCCTATAAATTTCTGCTCAATTGATAAAGACCTTATCACTTTCAGCCTAAGTAACATCATCAATCTATGATATCATATTCCAATCTTTAATACGTCATCACCCTAAGTCTTGATACATTTTCCCTTTTGACGTCATCAACCCGTGATATCATGCCGCAATCTTTGTGTCATAATCACCCCCCTAACCTTATGACATATACATTTCTGTACAGTAGTACGTTTCAAATAAGAGGGCACAGAATTGATAACAACATTGTGGGCATCAGAGCGATAAAGAGAAGGCCCTTCTACCGTGTGCGACCAATTATTCTATCTTTGATTAACTTGAGGTAAGAACGCGTTGTTAGGCAACGTGAGTCAAATTTTCACGCACTTACCGACATTTTAACGCGCATTGCTGAGTAATGCGTTTTTGCGACAAATTGTTTGAAGATCAAGTAGTTGCTTAAACACAGTAACCCATGAATTGGGTCTCTTCTAGCCCCTGTACTAATTCTGTACAGTCTTATTTAGAATGTACTGTGACGTCATTACCCTCAATACCTTGGTGACGCTTTCGCATATCTATTGGTATTGACCTGCATTTCCAAAGTAAATTAGTTACCCTAACAACCGATTATTATTATTATACCTACTTTAGCCTAATGAAAAAAACACCTTCAGTATTTGGCTAACCGCCTCAACTCACCCTCTCCAGAAGTATTGCAGAACCAGCCTGGCTAAATTCTCTTCAAAAAGTTACTTAACCTGTGCTTTTAGCTTAGTTCAGCCTCTTCAACTGTGGTAAAAGGTGGTCCAGCCCAGATATAGGCCCTCCTTTGCCAGTATGTAGTATACTATACTAGTCGCTGCAGCACTGACACGAGTTTGTGTTTTGAGAGACTGCTAAAACTTGCAAAATATTGTTGGGTGGATAATGGCGGCATCGCGTTTGTTCCAACAATTCTCTATCGTCCTCTTCTTTGCGCTTTGCCTTCCTTCGCGTTGAGTGAAGATAGGTATAGCGAAGACACAATTTTTAATAGGAACTCTTCTTCTATATGCGAGCTAGAGTTTCCTTTTATTGCAAAAAAATTATTCGAATAACACGTTCAAGTCGATAGATTGAGGTTAAACGGTTCTTGTGGTAGAAGAGAACAGACAAACAAACTGTTTTATAACATTCAAATATTAGGCTGAGTGTCACATTTTTCACACAAAAATTTGGTGACGTCATCACTCCTAACCTCAAGACTTATATTCTTTCCTCACATCAGTAATCCGTTCTTCATTTCCAACCTTAGTAATGTAAGTGAGATTAGAGAAATTCTCTTCCGTAGAAGAAGACTTTGTAAGTAATTTGTGACATCATTGATACCCACCTTACTGATGTCATCACTACCAACTCTAAGACTATGCACGTTTATGACGTCATCTCTATGGGAAGAAATTTTGGCGAATTTCCCTCCCAAGAGAAAGTGTGTTCATGTGAAGAAATCGTTAAAAAAAATATTGAAACATGGATAATGAGCCTGTCAATATGGATCATGGCACATGCTTAGCTTAAGCCAGCCTCTTTAATGGCTATGATTACTCCAGCACCTAGCTTTTCTACCCTAGTATGTACTACTAATACTGGGCTAGCAGTCAACTGGGCAAATCGAGCCCTGGAGACGATATCTACCTTACCACTTCATTAGATAGAGTAGATCTCTTGACCCAGTGTATCCTAACGATCACAGTCGAGAGTTTTAAATTGAGAAAGAGAGGGCATAGGGCAGGCTAAACCCTTCCTTCGCGTAAAAATTTGAACAAAGTAAGGGAGAAAAGCTAGCCTCCAGTTGACAAGTTTGAGGTGTTAATTGCCAGCCAGCCAAGCACGCTAACTTATTCAGTACAAAGGAAGAAGACCACCCTACAACGTCTTAGCCCAGTTTATGGGGTGGACTGCGAGCCTACTATACTGTGATGTTGATCGACAGCCTAGTACATACTGTATGCTACAAGCTATTTGCATAGTTACTATAGACTAAGGATACACTCTCGCAAGGTAGCCGAGGTCGAAATTTTTCCAAATCTTGAAAGCAGGTCAAGGTCAGACGACGCATTTCCTGATCGTGTCTTACAGATATTTCATTCTCGCCCCCCATCCAGGTCCGCATAAGATTTTTAAATATCCAACAAAAAAGTAAACATCTATCAGAGATGATTGAAACAAAGCTACAGAAAACAACAAAAAAAAAACTCTGCAAATGCGCTTGAAATAACGATCATGCTTCATGTCTCATGATTCCTCAAGGTCATGGTGATAAGCCTACTCTCTTCCCGCCATACATTGTAGACATTTTTCGAAGTCCCCAATATAGGTCAAGGTGATTCGGGATCAGAGGCACAAACTTTGGGCCTTTCAGATGCAGATTATTCGACTTGTGAGGGAGATGTGAGACACGTTTTGGTCCTGTTGCTTTTTTTTCTAGAAAATCGGTGAAAATATAAATTGGTCGATTCCTAATCTAAGTTCTGGTACGTTACTGTTTTTATTTCCTTCCTTCCTTCCTCAATTTTAGCTGACAATATAAGCATTGTCTAACACTATCTCAGTTAATTCAACTTGAGACAGAAGAATAATAATATCGTCTCAAATCTAGGATGATAAGTCCTTCATGTCATTAGGTAAATAACTTTTTTTTTTAATAGCATTACAATTTTCTTCCCGACATCTATTCTTCTTTTTTTCGTTAGTCTTATATAAATCGTACCATCGTTGTGTACATGTCCGTAAAGCGTGATAATTTACTAGAAAATATTCCATTTGCAATGGCACGTAAAACTTTTAAAATAGGTGAAAAAAAAAATGTGAAATTATGTCATTCGAAGGGATATCGAAAACTACGATCGTTAACAATCAACCATTTTATTCTAATCTCAGTCTGCTGAAGTTTATACCATTCAACTTGACCTCGTGATTTCGTATATATTTTAAGGCAAAAATTACCTCGAATTTAACAATAAATTATCTCACGAAGGTCACCTTACAAATCTGAACCATTTTTAGTAGCTAGAACAAATATGACTCTATGTTTATGGTGTCTTATCAACCCTGCATAAATCCTAGTCTACGAGATAGAGGTTCGAATGTGCCAGAATATTATTACAATACACAACAAATAACAACATTCAAAATTATAAGAACTGGGTGAAAATGGTGATGACATGAAGAAAATGAAAATTCATATTTTTCGGCAACAGCCATGAACTAAATTTGCCGAATTTGTTTACGCGTTTCGCTAGTTTAAATCATACTTACATCACAAATATAACCTGTATTATCATAAAGTTTATTTTACTCGAACTATACCGAAAACAGCATAAGCATGAAATTGTGTAACTGCAAGTATGATGTCTGGTCGCCTTATGCGTTGGATAAAAGATTATGTGGCTTTTTAAGCCTATATTGAATCGTAAATGCTTCCCTGATGTTTCAACTAGGTACCCTCTCTATCTCACCTCAACACCGCTCTCATTTATATTACGCGTATTAATTAGGTTTCATGAAAAACAGGCTTCATTCTAAATTTAATAAATTGCGTGTCATGCACGCCTATGCAGATATATTTTTATCAGACATTTCGTTACAGTAAACTACAAATAACCGTGCTTAAATGTTCTTAATATAATGAAAAAAGGTGTCAAGGAGGAGACAAACAGTAGTTTTATGTAAGTCTCATGAAGTTCACCGATGCAAATGTTCAAACATTATTCTGAAGTCAATACGTAGAATTCCAAATGATTAGAGAATACTCGTACAAGGGACACGAAAGAAAGAGAGAGAGAGAGAGAGGGAGGGAGGGAGGGAGGGAGAAAACACAGGGAAAAATCTGATAAATTCAAAGCCTTAGGCTGAAGAGAATGAGCCCAATTAAGCTAAGTGTACCATTGTTCATTTTGATATGTATAAGTCTTACCAAAAATGTGTGTCATTAATTTCACGTCATGAGGTACGAGTACTTGTGGCTCCAAGAGAGATAGAGAGGATTAGGCAGGAATCCCAAAGACGGCTATAGATACCTCACAGGATACAGAGCTGTGATGAAAAAGACTTGAAAGAAAATTCTCTAGTTAGAAGTTGAAAATGTGTAGACAACGTTGACCTTTTTTAGGCCTAGTAAACTTTCAAGGTTTGAGCGAATGAGGAGAGTAATTCGAAAAGTTTAGATTTTCCAGCCAATATATAGCACAGCATGTACCATAAGGAGATGTGGTATGCCAATGTGAACAAATTGGGTTAGTAGTATAAGCCAACTAATCGAGTTTACGTTTGCAGTACCTGGATGGGATTTATCATTTTTGAAAATATATTTCGGTGGGGGAGGGAATGACGTAGGACATATCTTGCACCTACTTTAGTGATTCAAGCTATATATATCGTATGAATACAGCAGATGTAAAACGACACTTTCCTCAGCGAAGCTAAACAAAGAATTCAAGGAATCTGTTCTATGAGACTTTGGTGTCGATATCGAAAACTAAATTAGAAAATGGAGTCTGCAAAAGTCGAATTTCTATCAAGTCCTTGTTACGTCATAATTATACAGCACGAAAGTCGGAATTTTTTAAAGTGTAACTCCTCCGATGGTTGAAATTCCTTCAACTCCTCCTCTTATCATACGGCTTGAAATTTGAAACTTTTTCAAGTCCCCCACCCCCAAACTCGTTCATAGTTCGGTGGTCGGAATTTTCCTAAGTCCTACTTCCGATACCAAAAAAATGTGAAAAACGGAAAAATTTTTCCGCATTGCCTCATTAGTTTTGGGTAAGTCTTAGTTCAGTTTTTCCCAAACAGTGAATGATGGGCGATAAGACGCCAACATTTTTAGAAGAAACTCTCCAACGACTTTTTGCTGGTGCATAGATCATGTTTGAGTTTTTGATGCCGGAGATGTTACGTCTTGTGCCACAGACGCGAAAGTCTATCATTTAGTCCCCTTTCTACCATATATTATGGCTTGAGAGTCAAAATTATTCCAAGTCCTCCTGTTATATATCATCGCCCGTAGAGTTAAAATTTCCTTCCAAGTTCCTTTCCTATTATGGCTCGGAACTCAAAATTTCTCCAAGTCTTCCTCCTAATACAGCTTGAAAGTCGAAATTTTTCCACGTCCAAATCCTTTATTGGGATAGGTCAGTTTTCGCGGAACATCACAAGGCGCACGGCGTGCAGCAAATCTTTCAAAATAACCCCCCATAGAACAGGTTCCCTGTTGAAATTTTGACCTATAGCCTTCATTATATAAGTTAATATAGTAATCTAAGAATGGCCGGAGACGAACGAGCGGAAAGAGCGTCGATACTAGCGTTATATCGATACAATCAAGATCGATATATCAATAGAACGTCCAAAGGCAATTGATTTGGCGGTATCTATTTATTAAAGAAATCTGTTTATTAAATAGAAAATAGACAATTAATTTTATTTATGTATGGTTATTAAAAATAATAATAAAAAATTATTTTATTCATTAAAAATTTAATTATGTAATGATAAATCAATACCTATTTAATTAATGAATAAATTTAAATTGATTATAATTTATTTAGTAAAATCATATAAGTACATGATGTTTTTCATGGAGTGGAGAAATTTACTCTTTTTTTTTTTGATGATATTTATTTAACCGCATGTGAAAATTCCTTTTGCTGACGTCAGTAGGCAATTGAGTTTTCACCAGGTAATTTTAAAATTATATATATATTTTCATTTATATTTTATATCCATTGAAAATTAAAATTAATTAAATTTTATATCGATATAAAATTAATACAAAAATAAAATTTATTTTATGAATTTAACAAATCATATTATGTGAATTTGCTTTTTTTATTTATATAAGTAATAATTAATTTTATTAATATTATTACTTCAACAAATTCAACATTTTTTCTTCAGTATTTTTTTTACATTTTATTAATATTCTAACATTGATATTTTTTATTGTAATCACTGTACTAGCACTTTTCAATATTTCTAGATTTATTGTTCCTCAAAAATATTCGAATTTTTAATATAATATAATTTTTTATTTTCATTATCAATTCAAATAATATTGATTATTAATTTGAATTTTTACGAGAATACACTTCCTTGATATAAATTGAGATTTTTCATAAATAAGTTTCCATATTAATACAAAATTTTGATACTTTAAAAATTAATTTACTGAAAAAATAATTTTAAAATATTATAGATTCCTGATGATGTTCTTAAATTTTTTAATTTAAAATTAATAATTTAAATAGGAAAAATTTAAATATAAATTATTTAATAGAATGATGAATAATTAAAATTATACTTGGAGATCAGATCCCTTGGTACTCAAGGACGGTATTGATGAGAGTGAAAATGAAAATCGAATCCTAGGGAAAAAATTCGATTCTGCCGGAAAATGCCAAAACTGTAATACGGTAAATGCCGAAATTGATGAAAATACCGAAATCAGCGAGAATCTTGGTTCACCCATAGAATTAAGAAGTTCTACCGTTAATTATGAAGATATTGTTTGAAATTACTAATTTCCCTTGAAATCGCGATAGGATTTTGTTTTAAAAATACTACATTTTGACCACCAAAATTGATTACTAGATGAGGCACCTGAACCCCGCGCGTCCTATTTTTCGTACCACCAAGGTCTTTAAAGAAAGTGCCTGCCTCTCCGCACCGAGATGGCTCGAATATCGCCGAATTTTTAAATTTTAGTGCCGAACGTCACACATCTTATTGCCGAAAAATTCAGTCTCTAATTATAGTTTAACCATTTTTTATGAAAAATATGTCAATCATCCAGGAGTGTTGAATTCGAGACCTGTAAAAATTGTCGACTTCCGAGTGTCACGTTTAAGCTAAGCTGGGTTCAAGTCGAAAAGCTATAGCTTGAGGAGACAAATTTTTTTTGGACGGTACGGATTGTTAGAAATTTGTAATGCAACATCTCCGGCAGGCAAACTCAATCTTTTTCAGATCACGGGTCACATTGATTTCGGTAAAATATGAGGTGAGCCAATTTTTCCGATTTTTAATGATTCCAAAATTTTCTCGTTTTTATTCTAGAATTTTTCATTTTGGGGTCTTCACGGGCCAGAAAGAATACCTTTAAGGGTCGTCTACGGCTCGCGGACCGTAGGTTGAGCATATCTGATCTGCAGCAACGAAACTGTCATTTTTGTTTTTCAATTGAATGGAACTAAATTATTTTGGTACCTACGAAGAAAATCTGATTTCATCACATGAAATACAGTAATATGAAGAGTGGTGTTACAAAGCAAAGAAGATAAGGCAAACTTGAGGAAATTTTTAGCTTAATTATACGTATAATTTGTGGTCCCCGATAAATTTAAGCAGAACCTCAATCAAAACAAGAAGCTGATGAAATTCCGTTGTGTTGCGTTTTTCTTCGACAAATTAGATACCAAAGAGAAGAAAAATTGCAGTTGTTAGTCTTCCCAAAAAGGCTGAATCTTCGAAAAGTCCTCCGAGAAAACGGGAAGACAATAGAAAAATTTTCCTCCTGAAGCTTTCCGCAACGTGGTGCGTAGGTACCTATAAATTTTACCGGTAAGTGTCGAAATAAAAATGTCATTGTACTGAATTCTCATGAAGGTAGTAATATTATTATTGTTGACATGTTGACAATAAAAATTTTGTTTACAGGTGTAACTCGCGACAAGATCTTTGGTTCGTGAACTTTTCAAAGGACACGTCGTGAAAAAGGAAAAATACGGAACGCCTGAAAGCAAACACGATACTTTTCTAGTCACTTCATAAGTGCTAAAAGGCTATTCGCATAGGTAGGTAGTCATATGAATGCAGATAGATTATTTGTATCACACGTTACGTTTACGCTAATTTGCAAGTGTGAGAGACGTCGGCTGAGAGGAAGGGGTAATAAAAGAGGAGGACAGAAGTATCAATGAGAGTCTCTACGAGTAGTTCGATGTTTCTGTAGACGCAGGTAAGTAAATTGCACGGTACTTACCTCACAATACAGACAGTTGCGAACTAACCACTGCAGGCGTTTGCGAGTTCGACGAGTACTCGCTGCCTATTTTATTTCGATATAACAAACGGAAGAACGATAATAAATAATAATTTAATTCTTTAATAAGTTCTTTTCCTCTATACACGTTCTTATTCGTTTTCTCTCTCGATTTGCGGGTCGTTCGCGAAAATTTAAATTCGTAATTATTATTCTATTTTCTCGATTCTCGTCGTGCGATTTGAAAGTTTTTCGTTTTTAAGTAATATTAAAATTCGATAATATATGTACTATTTATTTTGTTGTTATTCTATTGTTATCTGTTCGGACGATAATTGATTCGGTTAAATTTTTTCAAAAATATCGCAGTTTCGTTTGTAAATTTATCGCGTTAAATTTTCTCGTACTGTGTGCTGAATTTTTTTCAATTTTTGTTTTTTTTTGTTTGTTTCTTTTGTATACGATTTAATTTGTGCCGATAACTTTGAAAATCTGGATATATCGATAAACGTAAGTAAACGCACTCCGTGATGTTGATTTAATGACTAATTTACACTTTACACCGTAGCCTAGTTTATTAGCGCAATGAAATTTTATCGGACGAGGAAATAAACCTATGACAACAAGAAGCGACACGGAGATCTGATCTTAAGTCAAATAAAATTTCGAAAATGTCTGTATTTGATTTTCGCGTCTATACATAGAAATACGGCTGATTCACCAAACAAGATCAAACATGTTCATTTGTTGTTAATCATACGTATCACCGCGTTATCGTATTCGAATTCGTGATTTGATACGAATTAGAAACGGGGACAGAACAAGCGTTTTTCCAATTTTGGGCCATTATCAACTCCTTTCGCAGTGGGTTGGTTATTGGAATTTTGTAGGATCAGGATCCGAGTACCATCAAAATACTTACTAAAAATTTTGTAGTCAAGTGTCGTAGATGTGAATAGACCTGCTGGAAAGTTTGCAGGCAGGTAGTAAAAATCACGCGAATTCATTGTGAATTTTGTTGTCAACCTTGACAAACGAGAAAAATATTGATTTGCCAAAATTTCATTACTCTGTTGAAGTCTAATTCTTTTTGTTTTCGAACTCTCTCGCGGCTCACGAATTTCTGGTGCAGTGTTTTCGTCGCTCCTACATCGTACGGTTCAGGAAAGTTTATCGTAATTATTTCCCCGGATCAGTGTCTAAGAACTCTAAATACTTAAGTACCCTCTGAATCCCAGAGTATACTCTTGATGGTGTGAGTGGACTCGCAGGGAGACGGCATTCATCTTTGAGTCGTTATGGAAATCTAACTGGATGGATTGAAAATTTCATTGTTGACCTAAGCGAGGAAGAGAAAAGTTGGTTAGTCGCGTTTTCCTTCTTCGTAGGGTTTCAAGGATTTTTGTCTTTGTTGTATAGAAGAATTGCAGGGAACTTTAGATAGAAACATGAATTTGGAAGATTGTATTTTCCAGATCGTTTTTCATTAGGATACCTATGGGAGAATTCGGGGCTCCTCAAATTTAGTGAGGAGTCAAGTAGGAGACTCACCTTTCTAATCTTTCTCCTATCTACACAAGGCCGAATCTAGCTTTTGTGGGCTCCGGACCCAAATTTTTGTAAGGGCCCTCTATCCCCAAAAATTAAAAAAACAATTAAGCATTCCCTATTCAAAAGTACCAATGACCACTGTCTCCTCCCCATTTTCGCTACTTTACTTACATGAGTCATACCTGAGCCTAAACTATTTTTCAATCTATCAACCTTACCCCTTCCACTTCTTAAATATACTAAGCCCACCCTTTGTCTCGCAGACGGTTCAAAATTAAATGATGGTTTTGCGTATCCCATCAACACAACAATTTTCTCTTGGCATCACCGCGACTCCGTCACAATCTTGACAGCTATTGGATCCAAGCTATTTTCTAATGCCTAGAATCAATCCTAACTCTTTCTTTCTTAGTGCATTTAATCTTCATTCACCTTGACAGCAATTTCCAACGTTTACTCCTCGCTCTTTATAAGCCTCTCATCCAACTTCTACTCTGTAACTATCGTGTGGGTCCCCAGCCACAACGGAATCAGTGATGGAGAAAAAGTCAATCAAGCCGTGGAAGCTGTCACGAGACTACCGTCCATTACACTTCGAAGTCTCCTCACTCTCGCCCACTACAACCAGCTCCGAATAACGAGTCAGAGATTGCCCGAAACAATTCTCGCAGAATATACTAGCGCAAATGAAACTATTATCCTTCTGATGGCCATTATCTCACCAAGTACACCATCGTCACAAATTCACCTCACACGGTTCTCAAAAATAAAATTCTTTCAATAAGCTCACCTGCGCGGGTCCCAATCCTTCCTGTGTTTCGTAATACGTTGATGGTTCTTCAACTGCAATCGTGGGGATCCCCTTGCCCACCTGTAATCACATACTGTTTGAAATACGATTTTCCACAATTACAGTCGCAGATAGAGATTTTTATAACTTCAATGGCTGATGTATCTGCATAATGAGCCAGCTAGCCGGTAGATCTAATATTTAGAGCCTCAAACGACTATTTAATTACGGAGGGCTCTTGCTTGTGCTTCGTATTACCTGTTGAGCAATAAAACTAGCATCAACTCCCTTGTTTGTAAATATTATGTAGCTCAAAAGTTGACATTCTTCCTGCCCCAAGGGAAGCTTGAACTTGCATTGGATTTCGCTCTATGCATCATAATATCATACAAGAGGTCGAGATAGTTCAAAGTCCCAAGACTGGTACACTATTGCAACGTGAAGGTCAAAATTAATCTTAAAAAGAACTCAAAACGTCAAAATTTTTCTATATCTCCTACCTTGCACATATAGGTCGAATGATCTGATGGTTATTGAAGTTAGCTGCCTATTTAAGAATCAGATAATGTAAATTTAACCCAATGATTAAGTAATCAGTTGGATTAAGTGTGTGCGACGAAAACGACACGGTAAACATTTGTATAAAAGACCGTGCTATAAGACAGACGTGTCCATGTTCTGTTTTCTCAGAGGAGTAGAGCGAATTCACTTCAAGAGGAGAAAATAAGGGTTGGGTTAGGTACCTCTCACCCTTGTTTTTCTGAACGTTCACTTAAGGATGTAGTCTTTCTTCCAGATACGTCTTCAATTTTGTGTTTGAGGATATATTTGTTCCAGTGTTTTTGGAAAGAAAGGACGGCCTAGATTTTGAAGGATTTTAGAGCATACAGATTCTTTCCTACCCTAGCCCGAGACGATAGGTCGGTACCTACTTCCTCAAATCCAAAAATATATTTTCATTCTGCTCACAGTCATATAGGAACCATTATCTCATTGAACTATTCACGTTGAACTTGAAATTGTGGTATTAATTCAGACGAAAGTGAATGAGAAGCCTTTTAAAATTGAATTCTGTCAGACATAAATTGACGACAATTAGACCTTGTCTTCTTTTCTTTCATACACTCACGAAATGGTACGAGCTAATATGTTCAACTTCTTCGAGGTACCTACACAAAAATGACCTCTCTAGTAAATTCTATAAAAGTCCATCACGATTTACTCGATCGTATAGGCCGGAGGTGAAGAACGTACCGCTCAAAACGTTGCGAAAAATGTACGCCCATGATTATTCCCTTGATTAGACGAACCAAATCGACTCGAGGATTCGGAAACCTGACGACGAAATGTAAATATTTTCGAAAGGATGTTGAAATTGGAGAGGGATCTATCTGATTATCTTTCGTACCACTGAGATACAGCAGTCGAAAAACAATCTGAAAGGATCTGTACAAGGATAGTTGAATGCAGATATTTATAGGTCCTTATAGTAAATTTTTCATCGATTATGTTCACCAATAGAGATTTCTAAGCACCCTAAAATTCTCCTCTGATTCAAAATCTCTTTCTCGCGCAAATACAATTTTCGTATTGCGTATTGGTATGTAAAATTTTCGAGAAGATACCTAATGTCACGAGTGCTTATCAACTCTTTTCGTGCTTTTTCGTGTGCACAGTACGTGTCCACGGGCACATAAATGGGTTTATTTCTATGATTTTTAATTAGCCGTTGTCTTGTACTTCATGACAGCTCATTACTTACATTGTGTTAGCTCGTCCGGTTTGATCCGTTTCGTTGTCTTTTCTATTTTTTTTTTCCTGTTTTACAAAGTTAAAATATAAATTATTATTTGTACCCACGCTCATGGTTTTTTTTTGCTTCACAGTCTGACTCACACGAATTTTTTTAGTGATTGATTGTTCTCCAGTTATCGATTTGTAGAATACCTACATTCTAAGAAGGAACCTATCAAACCTAACGAGAGAGCTAAGGAAAAAAATATTTACCCACCTATCGATATTAGGGTAAAAAAAAAAAAAAAGTATTTGATCACTTTCGAGGTCGAAGTTTGAGGCTAAGTTGAGTGGAGAAATGAGAGGTAAAGAAATATAAAAAGAAATATCATGTGTATGTCTCTAGAATATAAATTTCAGTATGTGACCTGTCACAAGAAAACCTCCCTAACGTTCGAAAAATTGATGGGGAGAAAGGATATTTTTCAATTCATCAAAATCACCTCAAAACGTCGAAAATATTTTGAGATATTTCTTAGACTCTTTTGTAGAGGTTTCCTTGCGGTAACTCACAACCATCCATCGCGAAGAAACCCCTACAAGAGTCCAAGAAAGATAATTTCAGTAGTTAGTATTTAGTGAATTGACGGTTTTCAAGACGCTTGAATGGGTTTTCTTATGAGAGGTCCGTGCAGGTCTTATAATTTATATCGATTATCCGAGCAATTTGTAGTCAGGTGAAAATCGAAAGCCGAATATAACTAAATTTTTAGTGATAAGAGAGGGCACGCATTCAAACCTTCGTGAGCCGGGAAGCCAAAATTTCTATTTAGCTAAATAGGAAAATAAATGAGTATCAGAATAATATCTTATGGAATTTATTTCTCGTCTCAAATTTTTAATAATTACGAACTCTATTAGACTGAAGATTATCCTGCATTGAATCCTGTAACAAAGCTTCCCAAGCTATATGAATGTAAATTTGGCAACTGCCCGACCGTCAGTCGATTTTTATTCAGGCTCTTATGGAAGAAATTATTCTCGAGAAATATCAATTGAAAAGAATAAAATTTGTACTAAATTTTTTCATACGTGTGAATGCGTGGACCATTCTCGGTGTTGCCCTTCACCCCATGGCCTGTAAATAGAGGTGGCTCTTTCTACAGTCATTCAATCAAGATAAGCACATACTTGAGAATAGGTATATTTCACAAGTGTGAGAAAGTCCTAATTTTCTTGATCATTTCTTCTGTACGTGCATTTCTGCAAGACATAGATCAGCCGAAAACCAACTGAATAAAGCCAGATGTCAGCTGAATGCAGGTAGCTGAATTCTCCTCCATGGCCACCTTAAAGAAAGGCCAAAAAATACACAAAACGGCAACGCTCTGCGAAGAACGCCGTCTTTTTCGAAGATTCCATAAGAACGCGTGTAAACATAGGCTCACATTGAATAATCATAAACCCATCATTTTCAAAGGTGGACCAAATTCTAGTTATTATTTTGGTGCGTCTCTCACATTGATTTCAGATTTTCGGGTTCAATATCCCTTATCGATTTTCAAAATCTCTTTTTCTCCGAAGAATACGCACCAAATGCTGTTACGCGTGTATGTATGGGTTGATTTACAGTGTTAGTGTGCACCTACGGCTAGTGAACTCACGGAAACGAACTACTGATAGCAGCCTTTTTTATCATTGTCAGATCTGCATGTTCTGGCCTTTCTTTAAGGCGGCCATGGCTCGTCTCACGGATTCTGCCCAACCCGTAGTCCTAAGACATATTGATATGTCTACATGTCAAGAAGTAAAAACTGGCTAAGAGTGCTAACTTTTATACATGCGGCGAAGCTGGATACGATATTTAATTGATGTACCGTTGAAAGAAATATGTAGGTAGGTCTCTTTCTCTCTCAAATGTAAGTCTGGGAACAAACTTCAGCTGCCAAAGTGATTTAGATTTCCGAAAGAACATAGGAGAACATTGAGTTCATTGTGAGGTAGCTCATGGCTTTTTTGAGAATCTAAAATGATGGATTAAGATGAGAAATTGTCCCATCAATTGTGGATGGTGAAAACATCTACTTTTGGTTTATTTGAGGTATTTTTTATCGTCAAGTCTACTGTAGTTGAGGGGGTAAGAGCCAGGAAAATATTTCGAATGATCAAACTTTCATCGAAAATCAGGAAATTTGAGATTCTAACTTCTAGCCGTGGTGGTAAAACATTAGTTTGATGCCTGATTACGAATTTTCGGAAATCTGTAGCAGTTACCTTTTATCTCTTCTGAAATATTGCAGGAGAATTACTCTCAATAGCCACTAGGTGCGGCGAATCTAGAAAACAAAATGAGGGGGAGGTCCAACATTTTCCGCGTCAGTGTAGAAAATTTGTTTTCTACCTTCTACTTTCTTAATTCCTGGTACATTATGGGCACCGTACGAATTAACTTCTCCTCTCGTTTTTTTTTTTTTAGTTTCATTTCCCAACGGGTGGACCGCCCCTTCAATCCGTCACTGATAGCCAACTCTCTTATACAATTTAATTTTTCATTCGATCTTTATTTTTAAATTTTGATCTGTACCAGCTATCCAACAATTTTCATCAATTTTATCTCACTACTTATTATTCACAGCTTAATCATGGCAATATTTTGCAAGCCTATAAAAAATAATGTTCGTGTACCTTCTTAGGTAATTCATTAGAAGGAACGACAATATATTATCTTCTATTTGTTCTGGCCCATTTGTAACAAAGTTATGATCCATATCAGTCACAGTTTCAAACAATTTTTTCCTGTACGGTCTGCTTATTATAAATGTGTACGGTCATCTACATTATAATGCATATTATGCGGTTCTTGTTGTACCCATTGAATTAGCTTGCCTGACTATTTGTTTCCTCAAGGTCACGTGTAATTGCACCATTCGCTTTTTTCTGTTTTCGTTGATTTTAAAATCTCCAACAACTATCACTTTTCCAGATCAAAATTGAACAATTTGTGTCGTCACAAAGGATGTGAATGTTTCCAAATGTATTAATGGTATTACTGAATATCCTTCACAGGATGAGTTTACTGCGGTTTAAGACTACAATTAAGAATGCAATTAAAAATTCGTAGGAAACTATTATGATGATTCTGACTCTACGAAGGGATTCTCCCATTCTTGTACCGTTTTATGAGCAGAATTGGTTGGATGGGGAGTACCCATAGAAATTTCCGCTCTATCATCTGTATCTAGCAAGAAAGAGCTTTGCTAGCTCGTAGAGAGATGTATGGAAAAACTTCGACTCTGGATTTGTACGAGAAGTAGAACTATGAAAAATTGCGACTTTGGAGCCACATATTTGAAGAGGACAATTTGAGCAAATTCCAATCTTTGAATTTCTACAGAAGAGAGACTTGGAAAATTTTAAGCTGAACCCTTGAAAAAAGCTTTAGAAATATCACAAGCTCGAATCTTGAGGTCATCAGGAGACTTGGAAAAATGAACTTTGAACTCTTAAAGAGGGAAAGGAAAAATCGCTGTCATTGTCCTTAACGTTCTGGAAACTTGTAAAGAATTCGAAGAAATTTATACACTCAGATATGATTATTAGACTGTGAGAGGTTTTGATATCGAGAATGACCTTGACCTAAATACAACTCAAGGTAGTCCTTGACATCAGCAAGTATGATTAATGGGGCAAGAACTTATAAAAATCAGGACGGAAAGTTTACTTGCGTGAGTAGGATGATATATCATCATTGTGAGACGTCACCAGTGAGATTTGGAAAAATATGTATAAAAAAGTAGGGGAAAGGGATTGACTGATCTAGCTATTTTGAAAGATCTAGGAAATAGTCGTTCAAGTAGTACACAGGAACGAGACTTCCAAAAATCTCAACCATCATCCTTCTTGTCTCTTTTTTTGATGGTTTGACTCTTGCAACCAAAACCTGTACTTCTTCTAAACCTCTGTAGCCCAGGCAGATTAGGTTTTGAAATGGAAATAAATGCTGGCAAAGTTTTTTTTCGTGGATTATGTTTAAAATGGCCTCCTGATGAACATACTAAAAGTCCACAGTGATCAGAGAGCAGGCCCTCCCTCAAAGGGGGTCAAAATACCACAAAAATAAGTTTTCTGAGAATAAATTGAAAACTGAGCATCAGAGAAAAAAAAGTTTCAAACAAAAGTTGTTCCTCATCAAATTTCCTATAAATTTCACTATATGTATGTCACTTAGCCCAACAACTCGAGCTGAAAAGTTGGTTTGGAAGTTGAGCGATTTTCTAAAATTTTTGATTTTAGTGTTAGTGTAGTCAAATTAGACAGGTTTCGGAAAAAAAAAGAAGAAAATTGCGACATAGTAAAGGTCTGATTGCTGGAAATGGTCAAGAATGAAGTCCGAAACAACATACTAACTTCTCCGCGTTTTTCCCCAGGAGCATCTTTTTTATGAGGGTTGAAACCCCCTCAAAATCAGTTTTTTGTAAATATCCCGCTTAATACGCGTTTCAGAGAAAAAAGTCATCAGTCAAAAATTATTCCTCGTGAAATCCAGGCAAACTTGCTGAATTTCTTATTGTTCCAGGCGATATAGGGAATGATACCAAGAAGCTTGTTATCTCTTGTTTCTCCGTTTTGATAATTGCAAGACTCATGTAGTCAATCTCTCACCGCAAAACAAGCTTCTCGGGAGATCGCCTGAAATGGGGGAGCAAGTTTGCCTGACCCAATCGACTATCAACGTGAAATCCTCATGTGACTACGCCAACTTTGACAAGGAGCGTGTTATTCTCGGATTTGTATTGCGGCGGTTCTTCTTGAAATTGTGGAAGCACACAACAATAACATTCCTTCCATTGCTTGAAACAATTCCACACATCAGCCCACTTCAATTGTACGCGGGTCGAAGTCAAAATCTCACCGCGAGTCCACAACAGAAGACCACATCAATTCCCACCATCGCTTGAAACAACCAGAATGGAAAACTTGAGAGCATAATACAGCAAAAACGTAGCACACGAAATTCAGCCTGTTTTCTGTCCGAAAATGGAGCACGACATGCTGGCCTGGCCTGGCATACAGCCCCCTCATAAGGTTACCAGCACGAACGGAAAACTCTACGGCACATCCCAGTACAAACGAATCCACCCACTCCAACTAGAAAAATCAAAATGGGGGAAGGACTCGCATGTTTACAGCCCCCCATTCAGCTTTTTACATATCATACATGCATAAGAAACGATTTTTAAAATGTCTGTCCATGTAAGAAAACTTGATTTTGTATGATAGGTAGGCAGTTGATTATATCATTCTCAAAATAATGTCGTGCAGCAAATTCCCTGTGACAATTAATTAAAATTAATAAAATTAGTATACGTTTCATCGTATATACTAGCGAAATATTCACGTTACCTTCGCGCGTAACCACCGCGCAACGACGTCATCTCTCGGCAAGGAGCGCGTTATTCACGGATTTGCATGGCGGAGGCTCAATTTCCATGAATTTTTGAGCTAACTATCACGTGTAGCTTAGAAATGAAATACGTAGTCCGATAGGAAATTTCACGAGAAATAATTTTTGACTGATGACTTTTTTCTCTAAAATGCGTATTAAGCGGGATATTTACAAAAAACTGATTTTGAGGGGGTTTCAACCCTCATGAAAAAGATGCTCCTGGGGAAAACGCGGAGAAGTTAGTATGTTGTTTTGGACTTCATTCTTGACCATTTCCAGCAATCAGACCTTTACTATGTCGCAATGTTCTTTTTTTTTTCGAAACCTGTCTAATTTGACTACACTAACAATAAAATCAAAAATTTTAGAAAATCGCTCAACTTCCAAACCAACTTTTCAGCTCGAGTTGTTGGGCTAAGTGACATACATATAGTGAAATTCATAGGAAATTTGATGAGGAACAACTTTTGTTTGAAACTTTTTTTTCTCTGATGCTCAGTTTTCAATTTATTCTCAGAAAACTAATTTTTTGACCCCCTTTGGGGGAGGGCCCGCTCTCTGATTGCTGTGGACTTTTAGTATGTTCATCAGGAGACCATTTTAAACATAATCCACGAAAAAAACCTTTGCCGGCATTTATTTCCATTTATTCTTATTTTTAAGACTAATCTTCCTGGGTTACTGGCCCCAGGTGAAATTTGTTTATTACGTTTTCAACTGAATCAGGATTATTCTTTTAACGAGTCATGGATGCCTTTAGAAATTATTGTGTAATCTACAACATCCCTTTCTGATTTCGGTAAAACAGATTTTGTCACGCAATGCTTGCGAATTCTAGGAAAATGGAGATCAATTTCCCTTTTGTTCACACGATAAACCAGAGAAATAATTCTGGATCTTGCGTTCACTATTCTTTGGTCTCATGTTAATCTTCGAAAACGATTTCCTCGCGTGAAAGATCTTCTAAAAGGCACTTTGAATCTGAAATTGGTACCTATTCCTTCCTGTATCAATGGACTCGGATCTGAACACACATACAAGTTCCCTGGGTGAAATCAACTTCATACAAAGGTTACGCACGTATACCGGCAGTCACTACGTGGATTTCGACATGTTCATACAAATATAACCTTTCTAAATCAGATAATTTCTTCTTCCTCGTTATCGTCGTTAGATATGTGGTCAAGACTGATTATTTCGCGATTACCCCTTCAATGTCAGAACATAATTAGGTATACCAATCTGACGAGGAACGATTAAAAACTATTGACAGCCCGTGGAGATCCTAATGAAGAAACATGAAGGTAGTCTTGAGATTGAAAAAGTAGTTTATCTCCTCTCTCTTCTGGGTCATAACTATAGGTAGTAGAAATAGTTTAGAAGATTTTTTCGGATTTCTTACTGATCGAAAATTTTTTTATTGTTATTTTCCGAATAAAATATTTCAAGTTTCATGAATTGGAGGTTTGCATTTTTGCATTTTTTTATTTTAAAGTGGAAATTATGAAATCCTTCATAGAAATTGATTCGAATTTTGTTCCTCATTCAGCCTAAGGACTGAGAGTACCTGCCATTTACATTTACTTACTTGGAAAACCCAATTTTCTGCATTTTCTTTATTAAATTAGTGCCGTAGAAACGATTTTCGTCATCCCCTCTTAAAATTTGGACGTTTTATTAAGTTGGAAATTGAAGTGTTTGAATGTGCTATGTAGGTACAGAGTACGACATGGCATGATTTACAATTTTACGAGTTCGAACTAAAGGAACATACTAGGTAAACAATTAGTGACAAGAAGAACTTTTGTTTAATTCGAAAAATTGTATTCTAAAATGGATTGAGAAAAATCGATAATATTGGTCAGAGTACCTGTACGAATACAAGTAGTCCAAATAATATCTAATTGCTCGGTCAAAGTAAAATGAAATCTATAACATTTGGAAAAGAGATATATGTACTACAAAGAAGCATTCAGTTTATCAATGAAAAAATAGAACACAAACTTTGGAGCATAAAAAGTAAGGCAGTATACAAGTTTCAAGGAGGGGTGACATTTCCAGGAGGAGAGTCCCGATATCTTGCGCCTTTTTCAAGGTCACTATCTAAAAGTAGAGCACATTCTTATGGTGCCGATATGTGTAGAGGTACACAATCGAGGAAAAGCTATTCACAGTATACAATGAAAAGTACTCGTACAATAATGTCATCATTGAACGCAGTCTCGCGTGGCACAGTCATAGAAAATTTTCCATTCAAACAGACTTTAAATTTCAGGTCAGCCGTCGTCAGTCTGAGTGATTCACATTTCAATAAAATTCGCATCTAGGCTACCGGTTAGTAATAAACCAGTACGCCTATATCGTACGGTATCGGTACTTACTTTTATTGATCAACATATACTTGGTGATGAATTTAATAGTCAAGTCGTAACGAAAAATTCCAGTACCTAGGTTGATAAGAAAGCCGAGACTATACGTCGATCCTCGTCGTATTTTTCCATCTCGTTCCTTATGCGGCATTAGATGAACTTTTTTTTTTTGTGACTTAAATTTGACGTACATAGAACGTAAACGAGTACCTATGTACGCCATAATAGCTTGACGGGTGGTTGAAGATCGAAATATTTGTTTGTATAATAGAGAAACACGACTTCAAATTGTAACTAACGGACTGACTTTGCACCGTTAAACCATTACGCGAAACGACGACCGATTAATTTTCGTTATATTTCATTTTCTTCTACTACGAACATTACGAAGGAAAAAATCTGCAATTTGTCGCATGCGTAAAAATGAAAAAGAGGATAGGTCAATGGCACGAATATGAGACCAATTTATCTTGTACGAGCACGAAATTTTGCACATCCACTTTCTAGTTTAGAAATTGTACCCGCAGTTTCAGGTCCCAGCCAGTGTCTTCAGCCTCTCTCGATTTGTTTTTCTTCGTTCTTGGTTACAGTAAAAAAGACCTCAGTACAAAATGATCGCGTAGGTGTACAATGAGTATAAGCAAAACCGTGCCCCTTGAGACAGCTCGTGGTCCATGCCTTAAAATTAATGTTTAACCAGTTTTCGACAATTTTTCTTATGATTGTAAAAAATAAAATCAGGAGAAATTAAACCCACTGGAGGGGTTTAGGAACTGCGAATCAAATTTGTTTGGAATAGGTACCTAGAAAGCGCCTGAGCAAGTCATCAAGATACTTCCGAGTTAGATGGCAAGAATAGGTTGAAGCTATAAGGTACCCGAAGAAGAAACAAGTCTTGGAAGTTATGGTCTCGGATACCTTATGTAGCGATTATACTGAACTATACTTGTGGAGGAGAAACGTCGTAAAATTTCGATTTTTATCTTCTCTACAGAGTGAAGGAAACTTAATTTAGAGCTCTATGGTGGAAAAGAAGACGTCTACGTCTGGTTCGTAATGTCATTAAGAGATCTAGTGTCAATTGAAATATATTGGATCAAAGGGGCATTTAGAATCTATCGAGACAGCGATGCTACTTTTCATTTCTGTTCGCACTGTATAACATAGATACGCTAATATATTTCCTCTAGGGACATAAGGTGTAACATTTCATGTAGGTACCTCAGAAGCTAACTAGCCTACTACCTCACTTGCTTTGAGGTCGTTGTCTCTTAGCCTTATAAGCCCAGTATACTGTGTACCAGGCTCCACTGATTAGCTCACTCGCTCCTGCTAGCCCGGAAAAGTCTGCAATCTTGTAGATGAATGTGATAAATTGGAAATCGATATAATTCAGGAACTCATATTGAGCGTGATGAGGTGTAAGTAGAGCACAAGATACAAAAATACCTTTAGTGTACTATTCTACTTCATTAGTCAACTCAAATGGGTACTTTTGAGTATTACGTTATTATCAATTGCATTGCTACTGAGGAACAAGGCCTTCAACATTAGTTTTATATTCTAACACTGTGATCTGATTGGCTACAAAAATACTACCTCGTGATTGGTTCTTTCGTCTATATCTATCACGTCCAATCTCCAAGCTGGATAATCATTCACTGTCAAACGTGATTACATTGTTCAAGAGGCTGCAATCTTCATCTGTTCTCAGAGTTTTCTTCTCTTCGTGCAATTTTTTGCATATGTCACGATCTCAACCGTTGTGCTCTTCAGTGCTTGCCGGACAGTATAACTTGTCATTTTCTTTCTAGCTCCTTTTTCGTAAAGTCGAACTCTCTCCCAGTCTTAGTATAGTATATCCTTTTGCACAGTTCGTAACTGAGCTTGTACACTCCACACACTCTTCTCTCGTCCTTTTCTTAGTCTCTTCACGATGGTTGGGTTATTCTGGATATCCACATTGTACTTTCCCAACTTGCTATCATAAGTTCCCTTCTTTCCTTCCATAAACACCTCTAAGGTAGCCGTTGGCTGCTGCGATCTGCTTTACTATCCTAATTTTTTTCCTTTTTCTGTATTAGAAATTACTCGGTAGCAATAGTTCTGAATCGCCGCTAACTTGTGCTTGCGGTGGTGATAGGAGTCGTTCGGGATGATGGTCTCGGCGTGCGTTAGGTTCATACAGGTTGTCTTGTATTCTATCCTGTTGTCCTCCAGTGTAAGTGTTCGATCCAAATAGTTGATGGTCTCATTGCCCTTTTCCACTGTGAATTTGATGCCCTTTCCAGAAAAAAATTGGTCCACTTGTTTGAATTAGTGCCTGACTACACAATTAAGATGTGGGAGGGGAATCTCCTCGTTCACTTGAATGAAATCATTATCGGAAACGGCCTTGCGGGGGTTTTAATGCTCTTCAATACTCGACGCCTCCTCTCAACTCTCAAGACTCTCATTATGCAATAAAATGCGAACTCCACAATTTCTATCAAAACTGTGACCTGTTGTCAAGGCAGATTTTTCCGGTACGGTGTGTTATTCTTGGCGTGTTTGTCATTGTGCTGAATTTATGACCTTTTTTTCGCCACTCCAAACAATTTGGGGCCATTGTTGCTCTGGAGGCTACAGGCATCGCTAGTGTCCTTCGAGACTCGACAGAAGTATTGTGGTGTCTTTAGAGCGATATAAAAAGTCTCTTGGTAAAACTGCCGACGTATGGAAGCAGTTGGCTCATCCCTCACTCACTCCGCTCATTCACCTGCAGCTTTGAGTATATCTTGACTAGTATAGAATACTAGTGGTCTGCCGTACGGCTGTAACAAACTCATAGGCTCCATCAGGTCAAGGTCACTGATGACGTCATAATACGCCGTGGGTAAAAGTCTCTTCATTGGGTCAAAATCATTGATTACGTGTCTTTCCAGTTGATGACGTCATAGTATTAAAATTGTCACGATTTTCTCAAGAGTAGTACCCATCTTATAAGCGTATAAAATGCTAAAGTTATCAATGAAGAGACTATTAGTGAAGAGAGTAAATCTTTAAACTAATCAGGAAAGGGAGGCAGAAGAAAGTTAATCTCGAGACATAGAATTGAAAATCGTTATATCTTTTAGTTAGGTACTATAGAACAGAATCATCTTATATTTAATATAAATTACATTGCCCTTAAGATACAGGCACAGTCAAGGCTAGCTGAACAGAAGGAATTTTTATCGACTTGCTTTACTCTGAAAATTGGAAAAAATTTTTCTTAAGTGATACAAAAGAAGAGACGAAAGACATGGAAGAGAAGGCAGTTGAAAGAATTGTCGACGTTTTTGACACATCTAGAGATTGGACTTTAGGTCTATTTTTTGTCGGGGAGCCCGCTATCCCTTTTGTTGAAATTTTCGTCCGCGAACGGTCGAAGATTGATGACGTCACGAGGTTAATGATGTCACACGGTGACGTCACGGAGAGGGGGATGAAAAAATTTCGACTCTCGAGCTATTTAGGACGGGAGGGGGACTTGGAATGATTTCGACCTCCAAGCTATACAGGGTGGACCAGAAAGTTGTTACCAGTTAAATGGGAATTTGCGCTAAATCTGTTGTAGCGCGAAAACACAAAACGTTAGACGTATAGTTTAAACGTACGAATTTTGTGTCTCAATAAAATTTTATCTTTAATTTAAGTCATATCCGAACTTTCTACGACTTTTTTGAGCCGAGTTATGGACCAGAATGTGCCGAAAATTCACCAAATCGCCAGGGTTCCCAAAATAGGGCTTGAAAATTAATTAATTTACAGTTTGAGCTGAATTTCGAAAATTTTAAGAATCAAATTATTGTTTCTTAGGTGAATTTGCACGGGGAAAACGAAAAAAATAGTACCTAATAAAACCCTAAGAAGCACCAAAATGGGTTATTGGGCCCAAAAGGGTCAAAATTTTTCCAAGTTGGAAAATTGTTCCAACTTTTGAATTGTAATTCAATTTTTAAGTGGAATTTCGCGCTGAGTCCGAAGAAAATGTTTAAAAAATTCTTAGAAGCATCGAAATGGGTTAATTTTGATTCTCTTTGAGCTGATCAACCTATTTCCGAAGTATTTTTGAAGCTTTTTTTTCGGACTCGGCGCGAAATTCCACTTGAAAATCGAATTAAAATTTGAAAGTTTGAACGATTTATTCCCATTTTGGGAAAATTTTGAACCTTTTTGAGCCCATTAATCAATTTTGGTGCTTCGCAGAATTTTTAAAAATTTTATTCAGATTCAGCGCTAAATTTTATTTTAGAATCGAGAAAAACTTTGAAGATTAGGCGGTTTTTTCATTTTGGGGAAATTTTGAACCTTTTCGGGCCATTAACCCATTTTGGTGCTTCGCAGAATTTCTTAACAATCTTATTCGGATTCAGCGCTAAATTTTACTGCAGGATCGGGAGACACTTTCAAGATTACGCGATTTTTTCAATCATGGAAAATTGTTTTTCGATAATTCACAACTTTGGGAACCCCTACTCTACAATTTCGACACATTTTGGTCCATAACTCGGCTCAGAAAAGTCGTAGAAACTTCGGATATGGCTCAAATTGAAGATAAAATTGATATACAAAATTTGTACGTTTAAACTATACGTCTAACGTTTTGCGTTCTTGCGCTACAACAGATTTAGCGCAAACTCTCACTCAACTGGTAACATCTTTCTGGTCCACCCTGTATATGATAGGAGAGGGACTTGAAATAATTTCGACCTCTCAGATATGATGGGTGGGGAGCTAGGGAAATTTTCGTCCAAGATCGCGAGCGGTCAAGGTTGATGGCGTCACGAGGTTGATGACGTCACAGAGAGGGGGAGGGGGTGAAAAAATTTTGACTCTTGAGCTATTTATGATGGGAGTGGGACTTAGAATAAGGGGAGTAATATTAAGCACGGAGGAAGAAGGGTGTTAGAACGGAGGAGTGATAGCGACGAAAAAATACAAATGGACGGTATTCTTAAGAGATTCGCGCACGGAGGATGAATCACACGAACTTAATTCTTCTGAACGGAGAATAAGGACCTCCTTGCAGTGAAAGCTGACAAATGGAACTCACCCTAATTATTAAGAAAATTCATCACCTCTTGGATGACACAACTATTTTGAAGATTCTAAAATATGATTCTACCTCACGTTTGGGAACTAAGAGTAATGATACTATCGAAACTATGTATGAAAAGAGCCTTATTGATTTTAATCTCTAAAAATGTATAACTCAACACAACTTTTTTCCTCCTAAAATCTATGGCGTCCCCAAAACTCATGAAATGGACTTCCCCTCCGTTCTGTTGTTTCCTTCACAAAATCACCTCTCTATTCCTTGTCCAGCTTCCTCGCCAATATTCTTAGTGCAATAAAAAATGACGATATTAATATTGATGAGATTCATTTGGATATAGACGCGATGGTTCGTGGCAGGGTGGTTAGGAAGCACCTCGACTCTACTACGTCCCTCCCTCGGTCCATGAGCCTCGAGAAATTTCTGTAGATTGGGCTCCCTTTGTTGGGAAATTTCTCCCTTCGGTTTGGACGGGCCCTTCGACCCTTCCATTTTCGTATTTGAACAGGTTGAGGCACCACTTGCAGCCAAGGAAGTACCGCTGGCTCAAAAACGGAAGCGAAGCTCGCAACACGTGCTCTGCTCCGTGACTGATGATCAACACTGTGTCTATGTTTTTAATTTAAAACAAAAAATTTTTCACTTTTTTTCCCCCCCGTTAAATATTTTTTTTCCCGTCAATAAATTTTTTTCGCATGTGATTATTTTTTAGTCCTCCGTTTATTGCATTTATTACGCGTTCAACATTTTTTCCTCCGTTCAATCACTTTTCTCTCCGAGATAATGACGCTTCCTCCGTGATTTCACCTATTCCTTCCGTGCTGATAAATGGTACCCTTAAACCTCTAAAATGTATGTATGATAGAAGAAGAACTTAGATAATTTCGACAGGAGGGGGACTTAGAAGAATTTTGACTCTCGAGCTATATATGATAGGGTTTTCTATATGTTCTACTTTTTGAAAAAACTTCCGCAATGGAATATGGGTCCTGCGGGTTCCCTGCTCGTCATTCCAAAACTTGCAACGGCATCCTAATTTTTTATTATTATTATTTTTTTTGTTCGACCCTTAAAACTTAGTACCAAAAGCTTCTTCCACTCTTTCTTATCCGATTCTCGAGTGTGAGTGCCTTTCCATAAAGCACATACACTATTGAAAGATTTGGAGTCCATGAAACAGTCGTAGTTCAGAGTGGTTAAACGGAATGCACGGATGTGAATAGGAATCCAGGAATGCTTTTAATGACTTACGGTATTACTTTTTTGTGGTCATCACCTTACGAACAGATGAGGACACCAACAGAATTATTCACGACAAATTCATTTTCCATAAAAATTCTTGTATAATAGATGAAATAGTCGAAATGGTAAATGATATTGGTTTTACGTACATACGTATAGTACATAATCAAAGAAATTCAACAGAAAGCTCACGGCATTTCTTCTCTTGATCTCACTATTTTGAGTTATTCGTTCGTGATGCGTTTCGTCTCTGCGACCACTCTTACAGGAAAATTTCCTTCAAAAATTAGTTAATATGATTATGCTGAGCAAAGATTTCGAGGTCACGTTCGAATAAGTTTTCAAGATTTCCTCGCTAGCATACAACGGTACAGTATACAATGTACATATGTGTACAGTAGCGTTAATGATGATTTTTTTTTTTTTTTGGAAAAATAGTCACTCGTCTTCTGTTTACACAGTGAAAATTTTTTCTTCTCACAATATAGTATATTAACCGAAAAACCGGCGGTCTATGATGAACTAAACAAACTTCCAGTCTCCACATTCTTCAGTAATGAAAACAGAAGACGAAACGTAACCGCGTGTTGACAAATTACTGAACGTGAGTCGTATGTCAATTATAACATTGAATACATACTCGTAGATACATACATACATAAAGCAGTATAGAAGGAACAAGGTACATTCTCATTAACTCGTCAATGAACACATTCGTACACCATGTAACCATTATTCGCAAATTTAATACACAGTTATTATCTTTGTCACCATCGCCATTGCCGCCGTCTTCGTCATCTTCTTCACGAAATTTACTAGTTTCGCAAAGCCCACATATTTGCAATTACCAATTATTTTTGAACTGTAAGCGTATTTTTGGTCCGCAGTTGAATCGGTGACAGGTAAGATATGTCGAGCCCGGAGAATGAATAGCGCGGGGTTGTACCGTTCGCGCTAACGGGAAATGTCAGCCTCGGTTAGGAGATCCTCTTTTGACGTGCCTCAGGTTAGAAGGCAAATGAATCGGACACGGCCTCTCTCTTCCCAGCAACTACGAGCAAATGAATGGAGGTGGATGAAGAAACGGCAACTTCTCTTGTTGGGCATTACAAGATCCAACTTTGAGGGAAGAGATTAGGACCTCCAAAGTCTCAAATCGTAATCGTTAGCGCACGTAAAAAAGGACTAAGAGACGGTGACTGATTCCTCTTAATGTTTGTAGAATAAGTTCAATAGTTGGTGTATCACTGATGCTCACCTCAAATATTCGAGGAGGATTGACGAAAGGTAGCCGAGCAGTATCAACCAAAAATTTTAAATATCTGAAATAGCTCATTTTTCTCATTTTATTGTGAACTAGGGAAAAGCCTTGGAACGATTTCTCAGATCACTACAATGTGCGTAGTTCAAAGTTTGGTAGGAAAACTAAGCTTGGAGTACCTACAATTATTCTACAGGTGTAACAAATAAAGTCTCGTTTTTAGGGAGAAGAAGTTGATATCAATTCTAAGAACGACAATAAATAGTCGTAAAATTTTGTAGATACAACCGACGAGAGATAATAACTCGAATCGACTACCGAACTTCTGTATACATTTTTTTTGCCAGTCGCTCCCCGCACATTCGTGCATTCAGCATCTCAGTTTCGTGCTGTTAAATGATACTTTCAAAACTATATATATTTTTTTCACGCTTACCGCAGCTTAAGAAAGATTACGGTATTTGAATACGCGAGTTATTAATTAATCCTATCCTGGCACAAACTTTTAATAGTTGTGTACCCTGGTACTCGCGAAGTCGAGATGTGAGCGCATTTCGCATTTCTCATGCCCACGAACAGCGTAACGGTTCTTGATTTTTGAAGCGAGATAATGCAGCGTTCGGTTTCACGGCTGGTGTCTTTTTGTTGCAAGGTATTGCCTTCGAGTCCATTGACTGAAATATATTCTGACAAAACGTTATTTATGACGGTGGGTCGCTGTTTCAAGTTCGAGAATAGATGACGCACGCTGCACAATGTTACACACCTAGGCCGCCACCGTCGATATGAATTTTGCGGTGCAAATATTGAACGTTTACCCGCTATTATTTCTACAGTCTGTATACTCACGAGACTCGAGATTGCAATTGAAAATTTTTTCTCTCGATACGTAGTGGTATTAGAGAGAGTTACTTCATCTGTACGAAATATGGAGGCCTACGTTTTTCATTCTTTTACCGGTACTACTGAAATACGACATACAAGTTCTTGATCTTATTCTATATCAAAAGTGAGCTGCTGCCTCAATACACTATGGTCATCTCACTTTTAGCGATCAAATTGGTTGAAAAATGACGAACGAAGTTAACCGAGGACCGCAGGGAACCTGTATTATGAATCAAATATTGGTATTGGTATTGAGAAGTCCCTCTGCACACTTTATGGCTATTTTTGCAAATCTCTTTCCTTTCATATATTATGTCTCGAAGGTTGAAATTTTTTCCAAGTCCAAAACCTTTATGTCAAAATTTTGTCAAATCCCTCTCCTATCATGTATTGTGGCTCGGAATTTTTGTAAGTCCAAATTCTTCATTACGGTAGGTCAGTTTTCGCCAGACATCGCACGGCGTACGGCGCAAGGCAAATTTTTCGAAAAACTCTCCATAGAACAGTTCCCTGTAAAAAAGTTCGTTTATGATCTCGCATATAAGCGTCTTCTATCGTGAATGAATCATTCTTTCTCGTTGGTCACCTGAAATGAAATGATCTGTCGATGGCCATTTTCAAAGTTGCCCTTGAAGCAATCTGGGGAAAGAGACTTAGAGAAATCTCTGTGCTGTTTTCGTTTCTTTGGAAGTCAACTAAAGACCCTAAACTTTTGATATTTTTAATGTATTTTCCGACACCCCTACCCGCTAATATAAATTTACGAGTCCGAGTTACCCCTTCCCAATGATGGATTTACCCTTGACCTGAACCAGAAATCTGTGAGTTTGAGTTCCTAGAATATAGTAGGCTATACTAAGCTTAAACTAGGCCTAGTATTGCTTAGCCTATATTATATACTAGGTTACAACAAGATGTGGCATACAACATAATCCAAGGAAAAGAGAGGAATGTTGATGACGTCACTAGCTTGATGCCGCCATAGGTAAATTTAGGCTGATGACGTTAGAACTTATAAATTCACAGATGGCGATGGAGTCGAGAGCAGATTCAATGAATATTGACGTCATGAGGAGGTTTAAACTGGTCGATGTCTTTACTCCGCTAACGAAGATTCACAAATTTGAGACTAAATTTCTTCTTGTCTTAGCTGGAGCCCCACCCATCTATTGACAATCTGTGGGTCCAACTCCATTGGAAATTTGCGACTCCAAGTCCGAGGTCATCTCCCCCTCCCGTCCCACAAAAAACAACGGTTTCCTTAACGAAGTTGAACAAGGAACGTAGGGAACCTGTCTTATGAGTCAAATTGGTTTTGGTATTGAGAATTCAAGGAAACCTCGACCAATTATTGTTGTAATAAATATAAATATGAAAAACATAATAATAAATATCATTTTATAATTATCAATTTTAAACATGATTATTAAAGGAATAATAATTATCAATTTAATATCAAATAGAATGGAAATAATTATAATATAAGTAAAATTTTTAGAAAAATTTATTTTAAAGTTATTTATAATATTGTTCAATCCAGATTGTAAATGTATTCTAAACATTTTTTCAAGTTATTAAATTTATTAATTATATTAATGTTATTAATTTAACTAAATAAATTGAAAATATTTTATAAATATAAATATTATATTTATTTTCCAATTAAAAATTTATAAAATTTAATAAAAAATAAAAAATTTTAATTCTTAGTACGAATTAAATTTTTGACATCTAATTTATTAATTTAATTAAGAGAATAAATTGAATAATGTAAATTTATTTATAGATTTATCATTCAAAATTATTAGGATAAGTTGATAATTTCAAATACTTTTAATTATTTAAATTAATATTAATTTCAAACATTTTATAAAAATTTTTATAATTTATTTAACATTTAAATTATTATTAAATTTATTTATTTATTTATTTAATTTTTTTTAAAGGCCTACACCTACTATACGCCTTGTATAATATAGTTCGAGAGTTTAAATATTTCTTGATTCTCGAGCTATATCTGATAGGAGAGAGACTTGAAAAAATTTCATCCCTCAAGCTGTAATTATACAATAGGAGTCAACATTTTTCCAAGTTTTTCGCCGGATGGCGAACAGCGCAGGGCAAATTTCTCAAAAAAAAAAACATATAACAGGTTCCCTGTTAAAAAAGAAAATTTATAAGGGATCTTTGACTTGACTCAGAATAGTTAGTTTGTACCCTAGACAAGATTGAAGGCAAACGAGCGGAGCAAGTGAGACACCGAAAGCTAGTTAGCTTAAAATGGGTATACTAAACTTGTACTAGACTGGGAATGGGGGCGAAACAATCGATATATCTATACAATCAACATCGATACCAAGTTCCCCTCCTATCATATATAGCTCGGAGGTCGAAATTTTTCCAAGTTTTTTGCCGGACGGCGCACGGCAAATTTCTCAAAAAAAAAAAAGGTTCCCCGTTAAAACGCCCAAAGACATAAAATACATGGTTCAATTATTTTTTCCATGGAGGGAAAAATTTACTCTTTTTAGCATTCAACTATAGGTATTGGAAAAGCTATACTAGCTTTGAACTAGGCCTAGCATAATATGTCTATGTTACGCTACACTAATACTATGCTATAATACTCCTTCCTGTTGAAGGTCTTGGAATCCTCGATCTAATCCAGAAATCTGAAAATCCGAGAGAAAAAGAATAAATAAAGTTACTAATTTGATGACGTCACAAACAAATGACCTCGCGGATGTTGACGACGTTACAAAGAGGTTTAAGCTGGTTGACGTCTCTACTGTACCTTTGTCCACTATCGAAGATTATTTTGTCATAAATGGTAACTATATCGAACAACTCTATAAAGACAAAGAAAATGATCTCTATTCATTTGGCTCCGCCAGAACATTTCTCCCTTTTCAATCTCCCAATCTGTTCTCCTCTACACTCTTTGCATAACTCTGTTCTCTTTCCTCTCGAATCTCATCTTTATTGCTGTCCTAAACTGAATTCTTTATCCTCTAGCTTTCTTGATTCCATCACTTGTCATGTCATCAGGATTGAAATTGCAGAAATTTTAAGATCAGATAGCAGCGTCTACCGAAAACTAAGAGACATCATATTAGAATTCTGAAATCTTATAGTATGTCACCCTAAATTTGTTGTGCAAGTTCAATTCAAAATTTTATTACTCCTCTTCGGTTCTTACGGCTTAATTAAGCGCTATCCGGCCCTATTTCTTATAACTTACTCAGCGATCTCCTTACTACCCGATTTGCTTCCCTTTCCTATATTCGTGTCAATCTCCATACTGTTCCATCTATCCATCAAAACATCATTAGCATTTATTTGGATCCCAGATCAAATATGTCTCCTCGGGCTTGATTTCGTTGACCATATTTCCAAAACTCTCCCCTCCTACCTAGAGTTATTGATCCTTCACTCTCACCAGACTATGATCTTGAAGACTATTACCGTTACCCAGTCCTCGCTGCCTGGTGCAACCTTTGAAAAGTTCAGACCAATAATATACTCAGATCGATTACAAATCAACTGAACCCCTGCCTCTGGATCCTCCACAAACGGAAAGTTTCACCTCTCATACCAGAATTGGCCGCACTTTCCTTACCCATATCCATCTCCTCCTTTTTGTAGTTGATATCATATTCAAAAGCTTTTCTCGTGCTCTTCACTCTAAACAACCGTTCTCCCCATAGTAAACTCAGAAACAGTATTCGATTCCCTCACCATTGCTTTTTTTTTTCAGTGGCGTCACAAAATTCGGGAGAAGCTTCCCATCTCCCTTAAAGTAACATAACTGTCCGAATTTTGTAATTATGTCACATACACGAAGGCGTTCAATTCAAGTGCAGTCATTCTATATTTATTTTTCAATATGAAAGAGAGATTTTTGTCGGTGTCTTGAAGAAATAGGCCAGGGATGTTCAAGATCTTTTACTATTTTCTTGGAAATCTCGAGATTTTGATAGTTTAGAATGGTAGAGGTCACACATCATATCAACTGACGAGTGCACATCACAAATTGAAGATGCATTACGAGATTTAAGATTCACAGGAAACAAATTGCTTTAATTTGCCATCATTGTTCGTCAAAACTCTTTCTTACAAATACCATCAGATGGTATAGCGTGCGTAGACTCTCCGCTGTCGAGCAGAATAAGTCGCCGTACAGAGTAGCAATTGGATAAGCTGAGATATATTTTTTTCAAGGATTTATATACTACCTACGGTAATATAACTCGAGGTAATTGTTCTTTTTTTGTGTGTTTTTCTTCGCACTGTTACGAGCATACGTGTAATTTTCTTGAACCGAAAAATTTTCAAATATGTAGACTTCAGAATATTAAACTCAATTTATTTCAGAATTTCGTGGGACAGGACGTCTTATAATTGGTAGGGAAAATAACGAACAGGACAGAAATCGAGCTACGACAACACGTGAGAAACTGAATGAGACTGAAATTTTCGGCGATTGACATTTCCTGCTCTCTCCTCTTTCAAAACCACACTTACCTCTTGATTCAATAAGCATCTCTGTTCGACTATCCGCATTTCTCTTTAAGTTTCTTCATCAAAAATTATGCTCGCTCACTGAGTGTTATTTTATACCCGAGAAATTTTCTTCCGTTTTTGTTCGTTTGTCCATCCTCGATTTGTGATGGGTAATCAAATTGTATTTTTCTCGGTATCTAGACCCCCTCCTTGTCTGTACTAAGGAAAGTCGAAACGTCTTTCGTATCTTTGGTATGCGTAAGAAAACTTGTTGAAGATGAAAAGGCAATGACGATGACTGTATAGATAAAATCCTTATCATAAACCAGATCGCAAATCATTTGCCTTCTCATGCAAAAATTTGTCTACGAACTATTCTAACAATATAAAATAAAAACGCGAAGTAATAGCTCGGAGGAAATCAGACAAATGTGATTAGGCAAGATGATACGGCGATGATAATGAATAATTACCAATTTCATCACCGTGCTTTCATAAATCCGCTAATTCTTATTTGGTGAATCTGTCGTCAGAGTGCATACGCAATAATTCCATACTTTAATACTACCGGTATGTCGTCGATTGTCGTATACTGTATAGACTAAACTGTCTTGCTTTTCCAATCGAGATCAAGTTTCGTCCAAGGTAAAAAAACATAAGACCTTGCTCAAGCAAAATTAGATTTTGTTACAAGAGTGCAAATCATAATTTCAATGACCTTATGCAAATACTCGTAGTTCACTTTTAGGAATGCATATGTAAGTTCTAACAACCAACAAGTATGATACAGCCTAACGTCAGTATACAAATTAATAGTCATTATTATTATTGCAAAAGAATTAAAACTATTTTTATTTTTAAGCTTATGAAAATTTTTCTATTCTTCATTGAAGAGTCCGACTGAAGGGAATTTTAAGAGTTGTGACAATAGAATTGGTGTTGATAAGAGAGTACCTATAGTTTGTCATTCTTGCCCTCAAACATTGGAGCGAATACAATCACTCAAACGGTTTTTAAAGAAATGGACACTACTGCATTAGAACATTATTTTATTACCAGCGGAGAATGTCGCAATAATTCTAGCATTGAGCACCTTTACGGCCAACAAAATTTGAAAAACAGAAGGAATCTTGTTGCTGGTTCACAAGGATGTAAAGAACATAGTTAGGCATACAAAAACTTGGTCATATGAGTCGAGTAGAAAATCTGATTTTTAATGTTAATGTAGCATTAATTATTTGGAGAACTCAGAATTCTCAAGAAACGACCACTGTTTTTTATTGTTTAAAATTATCTAACAAATTTTTAAAGCCCCTAAACTATTTCTAGGTAGATCTCGGGCTCAGCACTCTTGGATACCACATTTTGCTTAACAGGTGAAATTTTTAATGGGAAACCCGTTTTATGGAGAGCAATCTGATAATTTTTGTCGTAAGAATTTTTTTGGGGAAAATATCCTTTTGACCTGCCTTAGGGACTGAGAAAAATTCTAAACAGCAAGTCATACCAGGAAGTTTGACCTAGTGCAAGTCACTTTTACCTACTTTAAGAGGTATTGCAGTCTTGCGCGCGGTGGAATTTTTGTTGTGGAGCTGTTCTCGCGGCCTTTCAGAGGGTTTGGATCACAATTTTAACATTGGCTAATTCATACATCATTTTTTTATATAAGTATGTATGTATCATTAATATTTTTGGGTATGGGTTGATTTATATGAAATTGAGAATTATTCAAGTTTTATATGTGTACTAGAATATAGGGCAATTTTTTTGAAAATCGGATCGGTAGTTCTTTAGATTTTTCTATTTTAGAAAAAATTTGGAGCGTGGTAAGTCGAACGTCAGTTTGTTAACCATCCTGTGTTGAAAAGAATGAATGTTGCTACAGAAAATGAAGAGTGTTTCTTTTCCTTTAGTGTGAGTAACAGTCCTTTATGTTTGATAATTGAAAATTTTTGACGGATATTCCACTTATGGAGGAAAAGAGGGCATTCGGGCGTGGGTTACTGATATAGAAGAGTTGATAAAAATAATGCTTAGCAAGCTTTGAAAATCTGCTTTTGCTGTTGGAAACAGAAACAATTAAGTAATATGACGGAGCCAATAATGAACAAAAAGGAGAGAAGTAGAGATGTAAACAAGAATGGGTTGCCATGCGCCTTGGTATTCAGGTCTCTAAGTTTTTTTTCTCATTAACTGTTAGGTGACGGAAATTTATTTATTAATTTTTTTTTTTCAAAAGATCTGGAGCTTCTTTTCCTACCAAATTGTAAAGATCAAGAGATCTAGATTTTTTTCTATGTCAAGATCTGGAAACCAAGAGGTCCGCATCTCTGTTCCACTCAGATCTGGAACCTACGAGACTTATGTGATTTTTTCCACCGAGTTCTCTTTATTTGGTTAAAAATCAAAATACGGTATTTGGAATTTTTCTGTCATTCTGCGTGAGCATTTTTCCATGAAACAAGCCGATTATTACAATCGGATAAGGGCTGGACAAAAACATTCCCTGCATCATAATTATAATCCAGTTTCAATGTGGAATAATTTTCAAATAAACACGGAAAATAATAAGAATAATGTCTTTAATGCAAGTTGACCGAACCCCGTCTTTCCAAATAGTTTTTTGTTGCAAAAACAGTTTTACTTCACCTACAGCAACGAGTTCTATTTTGCGCTGTTGGTCGTCACTGGGATTCGAAGTCGTATCACCTGTGTAGCAAACTAATACTCGAACTACTTGTCCGCTGCAGACGAACGACTATAGTGTGTCATTGTACTGTTCCTACACCCGTGTCCTACGAGCGTGTGAAATGATAGGGGTAGAAAAGAATAGTGTAACCTTAATACTCGCAGACAAACTTGGCAGCCTTCAGCATGTATACGAAACATTTGCGTTCTACGTTGTGGTGCCGTACCACCGTGTAAGGTCGATTCAACATCAGCCCTTAGAGTGCAGTCCAGTAGTTACCAGTGCTGTGATATTCCTAGTGGCCCGTCTAAGACGGATGTTGACGCTTGTTGGTCGCCTCGGGTAGTGCGGTATCACCACAAAAATAATAAATTAATAAATAAGAACCGTTAAGCTCTTCTAAGGTTTTTGAAGGAATTTCCTTCGAAGAGCTTTTGCGAGTTTTTTGCCTATTGAAAGGACCACTATTCACTAGGCGACAAGTTAGATGCTAGATTCGAAAACACGTCTTGAAATACAATTTCCTGATAACATCAATCACATTACTTTTATTTGCTTTGCACCGGTAGAAATAAAACTATCTCGATGATTTTGGATTTTAAAATTCTTGATGCGTCCACGAAGCTATTGAAATATGACTTTCAAGAATATCTTTATTAAGATTTATTCGTCAATCTTTTAATTTGGTCTTAAATGTTGATGAAATTTTTTTAATCTTAAATTATAACCATGACTTATTGCAGACTATGATTTACTCAGCCAATGAATGTCATTCAACAGACAATTACCTAGATTAACAAGAAAAAATTGGAATGTATTTTGTTATTTAAACTTCATTCAAGCGATCACCTCAAAGAAAAAAATTATAATCCCAATTCCGTTTTTGTTTTTGTTTTTTTTTTTCTTCAGTAGATTATCCACAACAATGAAAGACATTTTTCAGATTACCCCCATAAACAGGTTTTTGAAACCTCTATTTATGTCACTTCTTTAAATCCTAGAGGATTTTTAGAATAATTTTTTAAACGCACTTCCTTCCCACACCCTTCTCAACACAAAAACAACAGCTAACCAGAATGCCTTGCTATCATGCTTTTCTTTCCTCTTCCTAGATTCTTGCTTTGGATGTTTTAGGCCTAATTATACCTAATGTATACCTAATTAAATGAATTTTTCAAACCATAGGTTCAGATCCTGTTTCATGTCTCTTTCTGCCTATATGTGAGGCGGACGTGAAGATTTTTTCAAGCTTCTAAAAAAGGTCAAAACCTTCTCCCTCGGAATCACAGTTTGGGAAGAGAAGCTAAGGTGTCGAATATCTAGTGAGTTTCTTTGATAGATTGTAAAAAAATTGGCAGCTGCTTTCACCAAATCCCTAAAACACCACTTTGAATTTTAAGTACACCATTATTTCCACTTAGGTTTAAAGAGCTTTGAAATGTAAATATTTTCAAGTTCCTGAAGTGGGTCAAAGGTGTACGACCCAGCCCCATAAGAACGAAAAAATCTGGAGTGAGGGAGGTAGAATAGAAGCGAGTAACACTTCGCAATTCCTGAACGTATAGAAAGAAGAAAAACGCTTTCAAAGACCAGATTATGTCTTCAGAAAAATTACCTTCAAATAATTATATAAATCTTCCCTGTAAATTGGACCCGTTCGCGCGTATGTATCTCACAGAATTCTCGATGTACGACTTGTTGTCAGAGACTCAAGGCTGATAAATTCTATTATGTGGTTCAGTAATTGTAACTACACGCGCTCGTAACATATTGATCAAAATTTTCATAACAACATTTAAAGGTGTCGCTGTTGATTTTATGTACATTTTAACCCCGTTTACTCCTCCTCTCTTGCCCCCTTTGCGTCAAAGTGAAAGTCTATTTGAGGCGTTAAGAAATGACGTGATAAAGTCTCGTTCTTTTTTATTTGTACATGCTTTAGTGGTTTCGTGCTTGTCATAATTAATATTTCTTACGCGTTCCTCATAAGTGGCGACTTGCATTACTTATTTAAACTAGTAAATTCTCATTCAATCATACTATTTTTACCAAGAAACTGAAAAAAAAAAATAATAAAAACTCAATTACAAAGTGACATCAATTTAATTGGAATATCTGCATTGACAAACATGAGAAATCGTTGATATTTCTCGAAAGAACTATAGGTACTCAAATTAAAAATGGGGTAGGTATAAGTATGTCAATGAATTTATTTGGAAAATCAAAATGCCACCAACTCGTTGTAGTATCGAAGCATGTGGACGAAAAACCCACTCTTAACCTTCTTTCAACTTGATGATAAAAATCGTGAGCATACTGACGCAATATTCTGTTCGTGCCGTTTCCTTTGCATAGCTGAAGCTTCGATTTTTTTTTCTTTTTTTACCAACCTTATGCACCGTAAACTTTAGAACTCAAAGGTGCTGTTCCCCTTTGGGTTTGAAGCAACAATCACCAACAATTTTACGTAGTCATAGTAGCTCCTTCGTAAGAGACCAAACCTTGTAGAGATTTTCCTATACTACAGAAACTGTAAAACTGCTGTGCTGATAAATACCCTTAATTATTTTTTGAAGTCTTTCTATTAAAGCTCACAGCCACTTATCGACCTCCAACCTCAAATCGACGACGAATTTCATAACAAATCCGCTCTATTTCCATCTTCTTTGATCTCCAGGGAGCCTTCCTCAGGGTCCGAAATATCTCGTCTGTACCAAATTAGACGGTTTTGGTCTCCGAGGCCACTTCTAAGAAATTCTAGAAAGTTTCCTTCACAATAGAATTTTTATGGTAAGAATTCATAATTCAACCTCCGCCCCACCCTGAGAAGTTGTCAGCGTTTTACTATTCCTAATTGCTATCAACGATCCCTCTCTTCTAACACCTTTTCGCCGACGACTACAATATCTCTGTTTATTTCGCTAATCCCTAAAGAGCCCACAGACTCCTCAATTCAATTACTGCATAGACATCGAAAAACGGCTTCCAATTTTCTCCCTCTAAAATCTATTCTGTCATTTTTAAAAATAGAAATCTTATCCCTGCCATCCAACCTCTGATTTTACAAAAATTCCAAATTCCATTATTTTGAAACTATACGGAAAACTCCTCGGATTATATTTCGATCAAAAGCTTACTTGGGCCTCTTAAATAAAAATCGTCAAAGCCAAATGCACACGCGCTCACGATATTATAAAATTCATTTCTCACCCCTCAAAAGGCTGCAACAGAAAACTTCTACAACTATACAAAAGCCTTATCCACTTTAGATTGGACTACACCGCCCCAATATATAACTTAGCCAACAAATCTCTCCTTGGGGGCCATTGGACCGGCAAAGAAATGAGAATATACAGAACGAGCTCAACATTACACCGGTGGTTAAGAGAGTCAAAGAATGTAAAAGATAATGGCGAGAACATGTGCACCGGATGGAAGAAGACTGACCCCTGAAATGGGCCGAAAAGTACATACCGACAGGAAAGAGAGACCACGGAAGACCGCGTAGAAAACTGCTTGACACGTTAGCAACTTCCGAGACCGATGCGACGCCGCAGGCGGCCCAATACCTCCTCCCTCAGACTAGTCCTAGGTGCCTACCGCACCAGTCCTAAACTCAGTTCATGTGCAGAAGCCTAAGAACCTCCACTCCACTTCCGTAGACTCATCCTAACCTCCAACTTTTTGTCCTCTGTCTCCCATACTCGCCACCTTCTAATCTTCAACCAAATCTTCTATATCTAACGACGACATACTCAAAAGAGTAAAACAAATTGAGAAATTTAAATAAAGCCACAGAAATACATTACACCGGAGCGCTTCCGGTTAATAAACCATTGTCAAGGGGGACGTGAAAGCAACTGAACCAACTCCGGCCGGCAACAAAGAACTACCGAGGAAATCATGACTGAACTAGCGAGTCATCACAATGTGCTACTAGTTCAATCAACCCCTCATCAGGTATGTGCTTAGGTTGTCGTTATTCAGATGGCGAATAATTTCAATGTGTTCTAGCGCGGTACGTCTGAAAAACGAGGACTCTCTATGGAGGAGGGACTCCGATCCCTCTTTGAAACCATGGCCAGTGGTAATAAGATGGCCCGCAAATGCCGAATCACCCAATTTCTTCTTTTCCCACGCCTTCCTATGCTCATCAATTCTAATTTTGAGCTGACGTCCAGTCTCACCTATGCAGACTCCATTACAGTCATTACACTCCATTTCGTAAGCCCTGCTTCTTTCGACCAGTGGGATGGGGTCCTTAAACTTAACGAACAGACTTTTTACAGTGTTGAGATTGTAATACACTGGGCGAAACCCAAATGGGCGGAGGACACGACCTAACTGGGAAGAGAATTTCCCCAAAAATGGGAGCCTAATCCAACGTTTTCTACTACTTGACGCCGGATTACGGGGGATGGAGGTAGTGGAATCAAGGCTTTTCCGAGTCAATTTCCTGTGGACCATCAAGTCAATATCTAAGCTGACCACGTTCACTCTGGCCAAGTGCTTTATAGTCAAAAGCTCCTGTTGAAAAGCGAGCTGACCCAATGGAATACTGGTCAACCGGTGGATACAACCATTGAAACCGGCATATTTGTGAGCAATAGGGCAGAAAGATCTGCCGTGGACAGTAATATCGGTCGAGGTGTCTTTTCTATATGTGGCGAATTCATGGACACCTTCTCTATTAGAGATAGTAAGATCCAAAAAATTTATAGATGACCCGCCTACTTCCAACGTGAATTTGATGGAAGAATACAAACTGTTGAGGTACTTGAAAAACTCCAAAAAGAGATCTCGGTGATCGGTCCACGTGCACGACACATCATCGACGTACCTGTGACAATAATATATATGACCCAAAAACCCCTGACCAGAGGAAAAGAGATCGAGCTCAAATTTAGACATGAAAACCTCCGAAATGAGGGAACCCAGAGGAGAGCCAATAGGGATACCTACCTTCTCAGGAAATCCTAAAAATTTGCCGTCAAATTTGCAAAAGTTGAGAGACTAACAAATATTAAGTGAATTGAAAAATTCTGCCAATTCTTCGTGACGGATATTAGATTGGACCAAGGGGTCTCCCATATGTTGCATGGCAATAGCTCTAGGGATACTCGGAAATAAGCCGACTTCGTCAAAAGAGCATTGGGTTGAACCAGGCGGAAGAATGTCATCTTTAAGCTTATTAGCCAGAGAGACCGAATTCGTCACAGAGTAGGATGACTCAAATTCCACTCTAGATTTGAACCAACGGTCCAAAAATTTTGCCAAGAAGCACGTGGGAGAAGACACAGAGGAAACGACCGGCCGCATCGAGGTGTCCTTTTTATGAACCTTAGGTAGCCCGTACCAGAGGGGCGGCACAGGGTTGGGCTCAAGAAGCAGTCTTTTAAGCGAAAGGGTTTTCATAATAAATTCACAGTTATTTATAACGCGTCTAACTTCTTTAACATGATTTGGAAAGTTGAAATCCGCATTTTCCTTGGCGCCGTTGCCGGCCGGAGTTGGTTCACTTGCTTTCACATCTCCGTTGATAATGGTTTATTAATCGAAAGCGCTCCGGTGTATTTGTATTTGTGGCTTTATTTAAATTACTCCGTTTGTTTTACTCTTTTGAGTATGTCGTCGTTAGATATCTTTGGCCATAACTTGGAGAACCGAATTAATTCTATCAAATCTTCTACCATAGTGATAACCGATCTCCCTCCAAACATATCCTTCTCCACTTCAACTGTTCTTTTAACAAACCCGAATCCCTCACAATCCATGTATACAATATCTCTCCCTTGGACTCTCGCTCAACCATATATCCGTTTTGACCTCACAGAAATTCCCAAAACTCACAAAACAACCTGTGTACGAATATCAACCTGACTGCATTCTGTTGCCTCACTGATGGGTCTAAGTCATCCAACCAATTTGGTTACGCATACTCCATCGATGGATAAATAACTTCTCATCGCATCCGTAACATAGCCTCCATATTTACAACATTTCTTCATCTGTCCCCAACTCCTACCTTCGTACTGCTACTAATACTCCCTCCTCCCTCACAGAAGCCCTCAAAAAAAATTCTGACATCTCCTGTTCTTTAAAATATCTGCAACTAACCAATTTTCACTCCTACATCTAACCATTAAAGGTTTTCTAATGTTTTCCGCTTCAACTCTTTTGAAATTCAAATACTCGTATAATAGCATAATCTGTACTATAATTAAGTTGTAATGCCCAGCTAATAGCCCTAAGTGTACGAGTAAATACAAATCGTTAATATAAAATAAATAATTTCTGAACTTCTAAAGCTATTATCTGGTCTATTTTCATACTCGCTTCTTCACAAAAAATTCTAGCAATCTTTCAAAAAGTACTTGAGCATCATCTCCAGAGCCTTGATAGATCTTAAACCCATATATTTTTGCTCTGGCTTTCATAAATTGGAGGGAAAATGATGCGTACCTAAGAGAGATTCAAAATACAAACAATCATAAGTGATTCCTCGTTGATTCACGCAGAACCCTTCCAGGGTACAGAATAGGGTGTAACGCTAGTGAGGAAGGAAGCACGGTGAAAAATCCATCATCCTAAATTTTCGAAAGCTCGAACTCAGAAAGTTCCCACATCCGATAGGGCTACTTCCCAATTTTCCGTAAATCACCTCCGCACATTTTGTAGCCGCACCGTAATAAAATAAGTTGCTAATTATAGGGTCGCGCTGTAGATGATGGAATATATGCAAAACAAGGTTTTCTTCAGTGACTGTTGAGAATTAAAATGAACAATGTATCGGTACGCGTACAGGTATTCACGTCGCAGGTACGTACACGAAATAGACGACAGATTAATGACGCGTATTCTATGTGCTAACTGAATGTGAGAATAGCTTTACAAACGACAATTTCACCAGTATAAAGAAACACCATTTGTAAATCAAAGACGGCGATTTGTTTTTAATTATGATTCAGTTAGTGCTTTGAGGTCGTGTTAAACACATGCGCCTGTAATCGGGAGTGCGTAAGATTCGCGGTTCAGTTCGTCGTCTAATATTCTTCAACTCTCAATAAATATCCTCCGTTAATTAATTGTCAGAGTCGGGAAGTTCTTACCCGTCCATTTATTGTTGTTATTATTATCACTTTTTTTCTTTTTTTGGCCGAAATAATTATCGTCAACCTAACTCGGTATAGTGAGAACGTTCGAAGTTTTACGTCTTAAGGAACGAGCTCCCAACATGAAGTTTACGTTCCACACTAGAAATCGTTGAATGGTGACTGTGGTAGAATGTGACACAAATTCGGCGTATTCGGAGGACACGCTCTACTGATCCATTACGATGGGTTAGAGTCGATTTTGCGCTGGTAATTATGTTATTTGCATAATGTTAATCTTTTCTCGTTTCTTAATTATGAAAATTGACTGCTCTTAGTCGATCCGCCTTTAGTACTCCACCATCAATCCTGTGTAGGGATGAGACATTTTTGATTACTCTTGGTCATTCGAATACATCACTTTGGAAGGGTTGAGTGTTTTAAGTTGATATCTGTGTAGGTGGTTCAGTAGAGAGATAACAATATCAACGTACAGAAGACGATCGAAGAAGGGACTGATTTGGACCATACAGATAAAGAACAGGAATTATAGACAGACAAGAATTTGAGCAAAAAAACTCGTGAAAAACTTTTACCATGGTTCATTCAAAAATTTTCTTAGCCCAAGGAACAAAAAGACGCAGGCGAGCTTGAAAGCTATACATGACTGTTCAAATTTTGACAGGTAGACGGTTGGAGTTCGCCTCATTTTCTACGCAGATAAAAATTTTTTTTAAAGTGAGACAATGTTAGTACAGGTGTCTTGTTGAACATTTTTCGAGGGAAAATCGATGGCTTAGTGCGATAAGAAACTATCTATATTTTCCAAAAAATAAAACTCCGAAAACTCCGAAAACTCCGAACCATCGCAATCGGTTTACGGACATCAGTGTTGCTATTTTGAGACCTGTAGTTATTCTTTGATCACTTCACTGGAAGATCGAGTTTTCACAATAGCAAAACTGATTTTTGTGAACCGATTGCGATGCTCCGGAGTTTTCGGAGCCCCTATTAGATAGTACCTTATCGCACTAAGCCATCGAAATGTGCTACGCAAAATTAGTTACCTAGAGTACTGTGGTACATTGAACGTTCTTTTATATCTTCCGTGTCTGGTGGCGTCCTTTACCTCTTCAAAAATCCTACACCATAAAAATTCCATTAAAAATTCCTTCAAAAAATAGTTTGCAATTTTTTTATCTGCCATAAATTCTTTCTGGAGCCATATCATAGCTGTTCGTTTTTAACTTCTTTATTAGAAAGTTTTTGGAGGAAAATCTTTGTTTGGAGTTCTACGTTGATATTTCGTGTGAGAAGCACAATTTCTTAGGATTTATACGTACATGTAGAGGATGTATCAATAAGAAAAAGTTTTAATCAAGGAACTTACTTGATAGGAAGTTATGAGGTGAAAAATATTTTATCAGATTAGGGGTCGGAATATTTTGACTGAAACGGTTCCGGTTCTGATTCGGTTCCGGTTCCAATTGACATAGGTTATTTAATCAGTGCTGAAAATATTCCGGTTATAATTTGGTTCTGGTCCCTAGAATATTTTGGCGGTTCCTATGGGTTCCAATTCCAGCAAAAAGTTTCAGCCTAGAGTTGGGATCCAAACCAAAGAAACAAACAGCCACCGACCAAAAAAAATCGACAAGAAGCCGTTCTGAGAATTGTCAGAAAGCAAAATTTCGTTTCACGATCAGCTGTGAACGACATATTGCATTGCGGTAAAGAGAATTTTCTACCAATTCAATCCAATTGTTTGGTTTGTATTAATTAGAAAAATGCATAATGGTCATTACAAACTTTAAAAGCAGTAGCAGCATGAAACTTGCAAGCTCTGCAGCCCCGTAGAAAACAGCACCTAGTCTTCTTTTTGTTTCTTTCATGTTTAGATAAGTATAGACTATTTTGTCAGAACAGGAAGGCTCGGATTACACCTTGAGCTTAGATGTACAGCTTCCATTCTAGTCTTCCTAGTCAATATATTTAATTGTGTTACGTTCCTGCGTGATCTATTTACTATAATAAAGTCGGACGCGTAAGTAATGGTCGAATATATTCCAAGTCGTCCCCCCCCCTCCCCCCTATCAATGTTGTAGGAAAATTAAATTTTTCCAAATCCCCTCCTCGTTATGCAGCTGATGGTCGAAAATATTCTTAGTCCCTGAAGATTTTCCGGAAAATAATGATGCCATAAAAGTCGAATGCGGATGCGCTCTTGCTCGCAGACGTTCTCTTAGGGTTCCTTAATGACGGATTCCCCGCTAATAAAGTCGTAAGAGGCTCTTTTCATTTCGTTTTGCCCTTCTCTCGGGGGCTGGGTGAGGAGCAATAGCGTAGCCATAAATGTCTGTAGTGAAGGGATGGGGGAGGTGATTCTGAAACAGGGACCATAAATTTTTCTGCTCATCATCACCGAAAGTAAATTCTGATCCTCAAGAGGAAGGTGACTCATCCTTCTCATCCCTTCTCCTCACTACGTCACTGATGGCAAGTTAATGACATGTTATCCCTTTTTATTTCATATTTTCTTTCAAAAAGTGACATTGTTCGCTATTTTTTTCCTGTTTCATCTGTCTCTCCTGTATCTGTCAATTATTTCCTCTTTTCCAGCCCCCCATTGTTCCTATCGCAATGTAGGGGGGGAGGGGTTACATGTCTTGAAAAATTTGAATTTTCAAGCTATGTGAATGCGCGAGTGAAACTGGAAAAAATGTTTACTTTGATTAGTCCGATATAGGAAAATCGATTATATAAATTAAAATGAAGAACCTCCAACCCTAAATCAAAAATGTCCGCGTCATCCTTGATATCCTTTAGCCTCACATCTATAGCTCAACAGTAGAATTTTGGTTTTTAAGTCCCCTCTTTATCATAAACATTGCTCCAAAGTCACAATTTTTCCATTTATGTACATATATGTATTGCACAAAATTGAAGTACCTCTTCCTTTTTTTATTTTTTTATTTTTTTTTTTTTGAATCTGGACAAAGCAGAAAAAAGCTTCAATCCGAAAGCGTTCCGGCTTGGACAGGTTTTACTGTAACCTCTCTTGAACCGTTTTGGAGCCACTCTCTGATAAAGTGAGTTTTCTTTGCCAAAAGTTCCTTTGTTGACGTCAGGAGTCGTCCAAACTATGACGTGTATCCCTTACGTATTAATACTTTTACTTCCGCACTGTCAAGCTTAAGTAAGGATTATACTTTCATCGCGCTAAATGAAATATTCTGTTTTTAGTTACTTGCATTTTTGTAGCTATAAGTAATTGCCTGATGACACAGCTTATTGAAACTTGTTTTCCTTTTCAATACAAGTTACCCTCAAATAAGTGGATTGGAGCCATTTATTGTTAATACGAGTCGAATTTTTGATTGAATTCTACATGAAAAACCACACTCAATTTCCTCTCGCTGCATTTGTTGCTTTACGGTTTCACAGGATATCATGAGGTGTCGAAGAATTTTGAATTTCAAAAATGGGTACGAAAGAAAGCGAATCGGTGGAATTGCGCTGGTTGGGGGTTGGAAAAATCGTAGGTACAGCCTCAGCGCGATATTTTTTGGTGCTACGAGCAAGACTAGGTTTTGTCACCCTTTCCCGAACTCGGTAATTTTTCATATAGGGGACCTATTTTATGGAGTAGGAGGGTGGTTTTTTGAAGAAAAATGTTGGGCACCGTCCAGAAAAACGCGGAACTTGGAAAAATTTCAACTTTCAAGCTATTTACAATAGGAGTGGGACTTGGAGAAATAAAACAAAGAAACTCCCATAAAACAGGCTCCCTATTTGCCTCGATCAGCACAATTAATGAAGGCAACCCGGTGCAGCTAACGAAGTAGGCTACAGTTTTTTAATAACAATTTTAGTAATTTTTTTTAATTGTGAAGTGACCGCCTCTTGTACGTATGGCGTTACAAGCAGATGCTAGCTTTGCCTGTCCCTAGCGCCTGGGCTGGTATAGGTATAAATATGAAACGGAACTTGAAAAATTTCCAACTTTCGAAGTAGGGTGCTCAAGTTTCCACTTCCCCGAATAACCTTGAAAAGTAGTAGTGGCAGTACTTAAAGAAGATCGATTGTAGGAGTCCAATAAGAATTTCTAACTCAAAAAATTCTCTTAGCCTGCTTCGTTCGACGTTCTCAATAAAGGATGCCCGCGAGCAACGAACAATATAAGCTGCGAGTTTTTATCTAGATTTTTTTTAGCAATAATAAATGGAGAGATTGAGTTTTTCAAATGACACATTGTTCTGAACGAATAAAGGCAGACTAATCCAAAGAGATACTACGGCAATTAGCTACCGGTATAAGGCAGCTGACTAACTCAAATTTCGACGTTTACAATCCTGCAAAAACTTGACCGACTTACGAGGTTTTGTTTGATCAATCAATTTTTTAAAGGAAAAGACAGCGAATTTACTGTACAGCTTTTACGGATGCGATTTCCAGTTGTATGATGAAATAGTAGAAAGCCTTTAAAATTGGCGCGAAATAATTAGCTCATCTCAAAACATCCAGTAGTTTAGGTTCACGTTAATATTGAAGATGATGATATTTCGGGAATATCGCTACTCACTTTTATTGGCCAAGTAGAAACCGGAAGCTCTTTCGTTTACACTTTTACGAAGATATGATAGACAATAAATTTTACCTTACCGAATAAAGAATGCACGACAATAACTTTCGAATGAGAACTTGACCAAGACGTATCAACTTTCGGTATTGTCCTTGAACTTCTTTCGCAAAAACTGGAAAACTGACCTATGCGAATAAAGTGATACAAACGGGGAATATCACGGTTCCAACCTGCGAAACCGTTTACCGCGACTCGTCGTCGTCGTTTACCGTAGGCCATGGCGATGGGACGTTTACAGCGTCCGCGTTGTTTTTATTTACATAAATATGTACCTATATTTTTATTATTATATTTTTTTTCACTCGTATATAGCGAGCATAGGCTCGCCAAAGACGGATGTACGCTTGTTTGTATGCCGAAATATTACATCGAGATCCGATGTTACGCTGAAGAAAGCGATTTGTTTCGTAAGCATCGTAAAGCGCGATTGAAATTTAACACTTTAACTAGCGATTATTTAGTGCTTGATTCGCCTTACCGAATAACTATAAAACAAAACGCGACAATTGTAAACAAATTCTAGGCTGTATACGAATGCGAATGTATGCATGTATGGGTATAGGGTCGAGTCGAGTGCGGAATTCCATCGCAATCATTAACATGAGCTATGTGTCATTATCTGATGAGCTAATTCTTGTATCGAAAGTTCGTGCTTAGATACTTTTCGTTTTTGGCTGCCACCCATTGAATACGAATATTATATACTGTATAATTACTGAACGATTGACGCTGTTATATGCCAGAGTCTACGTGTAAGACAAATGCTCTGTCGCGGTGTTGATATTTATACACAATATATCTCGGGCATACCAGTCTGTACCTGGTTTGTCAATATAAACGTGTATCGCGATGAAGAATTAATAAATTCGAACCTTCGAGGACGTAGACCGTCGGCGCTGCGAAAATTATTGGCGACTATTTGATGATTAGTTCTCCGTAATTTTGCATAGGCTTAACCCGCGTAAATCATGCACTGGTAAATTTTTTTTCACGGTGTGCCATATTATAGAATATTTTATTAATAATTATCATTTCTCTTCAGATGCTTGAATCTCCCCCTTTGAGGCATCAATCAGCAGTTAGACTCCCGACATCTGTCTGAATGCTAGGTACCAACCGTAGTACGAGTGACGGGGAAGTGGAAGTTGGAATTGACTTTTTCCCCACTGAGAAGATTCAAATTCCTATTTTCCGTGGAAACAATTTTAAGTGAGGTAGGTTCTAGTCTGGAGCATATTCAATGTTTGGAGAACATTTTTCTCTGAAAATGTTCTCGAACTTGCGTTCTAACCATCACTCTAAAAGTCGACAAATTCTCGTTTCTAATGTACGAGGTGACTAAATACACTCCTGAACAAATTAGGCGAGGAACCTCATTCGAAAGAGGGTATACTCGGAGGAAAAATTGTGGTTCCCCTGTCTAGTATTCACAAATTTCACAAAATTAAATTTTTTGTTCTCGATATTATGGGTCGAATTGAAAAATTGAAAACTTTTCAAGTACGGATTAAGGACTCGAAAAGAAATCGACCTTTGAATTCTTAAGGTTGGTCGAATATCAGCAAGGTACGCATGAGACAGAAAGCAACATTTAAAGCGTGTAAATTATAACGTGTATATTTGAGACTAGCAAGACGACAAAGTTAACGAGAACACGGTACTGTTTCCAGTTTTCACCAGTCTTCTTATAATAAAGTAGAATTTTTAGATTTATTGTTTGAATTGAGCATAACCATTAACGAGTGTCCACTAAGTGACTTCCATCATTTTCCCCTCTTGACTAAAATTTCAATAAAAACATTCAAGAATTAAAATGTTGTTTTTCTTCAGAACATAGATCACATTCTCTTCTCTTGAATCCCTTTGACGTAATCTACCAATAAATGACTTGAAACTATGCTTAGGTATCCAGTATATGTGCTTATAATTCCATAATATATTCTTGAGAAATGTTTCAATCAATATTTTCCCATATTTCAAGTCTTTGCTCCGACTTCCCTCCTAATTCCAAAATTTGTGTCCGTACGACCACGACCTTGGAACTTGAAAAAATTTGAGCCAACTTCTTTCTCCTCCCTATTCTGGATTTGCGGCCCTACGTCCATCCGTACGGCTCTGACCTCTGATAGTATACCAGCTTTCTAGTAGGCTACTAGATCTATATACTAGATTTATACTGGTTCTTTCTTTTGATGGAGGTCAATTTGGCTCTGCTAGAACATTTTTACGGAAAAAATGGACCGGCTGTTCAACTGATCCATTACCTGTTCATCAACCCCGAAATAATATAATATAGTCAATGGCTGATCTGCGAATGGTTACTAGTGATCTTTGATTAAACCTAATAGGGACTAAATTGTGTTCGCAAATAGAAAGGGTAACTGTAAAAAATCCGCGAAATGCTCATGTGACAAAATTGATTACAATTTTACAAATTTACTCTTTCTATTTGCCAGCACAATATAGCAGCGTGTTCAAATATTTGTCCGCACGATAAAGGAGACCCGTTTAGGCAATTAGACGTACTGCTTGGAAGCCACTTAATGCTACTCATCTTTTTTCTCTCCATCCTTCTTCTTGTGATATGTATTTGTAATGCATTACCCGTAACCACAGTATTGCAACCGAAAATTTCATCTTCGGCTCTCTGCCTAAACCTACTATCTTGAAAAGTTTGGCTTTCGGCTTCTGGCTATTTGAAAAATTTAGCTGGTTTTTCGAACAATTCAACTTAAGCTGTCTTAACTCCGCTGATTTTCGTCTGATCGAAGTTATGAAGCCCGGATTTTTAGTCCTAGAAAAATCTATTTTCGGCTTCGTTCCGGCAATATTTGGCATTTAAAAGAAAAAATTAAGAACCCGCGTTTTTAATGCTCTTACAAATTCACCAATAGAATTATTCAATTTCCGACCAAAATTACGTGAATTTTTCAATTTTGGATTAAAGATAATATTTAACAAAAACTATTCAATTTCACCAAAATTGCTGAGTTTCAAGCAAAATTTTCACACGTCTCCTTTTGATCATGAATGAAAAGGCGATAATCTGCAACTTTGTATTCAAAACCAACGGTTCTGGAATTTTCATTTTTGGTAATTTTCGGAAAAATGAACCTGGTCCCGTTCACTGTTATTCGAACTTCTATAAGGCTTTTCCAGCGTTCCATATGGCATACTGATTCACCTGATTCTTATCAATACGGTGGGCTTTCTAGCATTAATCTTATGGGTATTGCTAGGTTGCATACTCATTTTCATTCCGATGTTAATCTGCCATAAGATCAATGTTAGGAAGCCCACCGTATTGATAAGAATCAGGCAAATAAGTATGCAATATGGAACGCTGGAAGAGCCTTATTTCATCAAAAACTGTTTGCCTCTTCAGGAAAAAAAGTGACAAGTGCCGGCAAATCTGGGCTCTACTCATTAAGAAATAAGAGTCCAAGTGAAGGAGACTTGGGGCTTTTGTCTTACTTGCGGAAGATAGTTATTATTATTCTTCTTATGTTCATCTCCATTGGGTTATGCTGAACGGCTGAAGAGCTGAACTGAAACGGAACCAATCTTTCTTACATTATTTGTTACTTTGTATGAGTTAGGGTTTTAAAAGCTAAAAAAGAAGTCGACAAAATTTGGCTTTTTTCGCCTTTTGGCTTTTGGCCCTCAGCTAGCTGCAATACTCTGCGTGTAACTGCTACCAAAATATAGTCAAGTTACCCTCTGAAGCTCCTTTATCTAGTGGACAACAACTTTACTTTACTGCTCTTACGAAGTGCTGCCAGAATGGGTAAAGTTGTAATACTCTGGGTGAGGTCAAAAGATGTTACCAGTCGAATAATAGGAGTTCGCGCTGAGTCCGTTTTAGCTCAAAAACGTGAAACGTTAAATACGCTTTAAATTTACGAAATTCGTATCTCAATTTTATTTACAATTTAAGCCCAAAACGAACTTTCCACTTCTTTCTGAGCCGAGTACTCAAAAAGGGGGCCTAAAATTGACCAACTTAACAAAGTTTGTAAAGATGAAAAATCGCTTAAATTTTCATATTTTACTCAATTGACAAGTGAACTTTAACGCTGACCCCCCCCCCCCCCCTCGCAAATACTCAAATAACCCTTCAAAGCTTAAGAAGGGGAAAAATTTTGAACTCTATTTTTAGAAACCTCATGCAAATTAATCAATTTTTGGTATCTTTTGGTCCATTACTCGGATCAGTAAAGAGGTAGAAAGTTAGTTCTGTACTCAAATTGTAGATAAAATTGAGATACAAATTTCAAGTGTATTCAACGTTTAGCGCAATCTCCCATTTAAGTAGTTACATCCTTTGTCCTCGTCTGGTAGATATAGTCGAAAGTATTTTGTGAATAATTTGGACAACGAACAGTGAGAGGTGTTGCTGCTTTTTTATACTTCTTTTTTGTGGAAGTACACAAAAGTAGTTTTAAATGTTTCCTTCCTCTATTTAACCATCGTAACTTTCTATGATAATACGCTTTTTTATTTTTGTCAGTTCACCCGTTATAACGATTTAAACCAGAAATCATCCCCCGATGACGTCGCACTCTTCCACTTGTACAGATATGAATACAAAGCCCATGTATGGTATGGTAGAATTCTGATGCCCCGAAAAATTTTTTTTTGCATAATGAAGGCTAAGGATACAGGTCGTAAAGTAGCATCAGTCAAAATCTTTCCATGTCCCTTAGATAGGTCAGAGTCCTTCATGATGTCAGTAGTCCAAGTAAAATAAGGTTGATTTTAGAAGTCCTGATAATGTCCACTAGGTGATTCCCTCTGATTACATCATCGAAATAAGACTGTCGATAATGTCATTAAGGTCAATTAGTCAATCTTTCAATTTGGTTATGAACGTTCATAAAATTTTTCCAGTTCTAAAATTATGACCGTTATATAGCCTTAAATCCACTCAGTTGCTGAAGGTCGTCCGACAGGCAATGAATACAAACATAAAGAAAAACTCGCGGGTTCTTTAATGGAGTTGAACGAGGGGTGGCAGGTAACCTGTTTTATAGGGCATCACGAGGCTGACCTGTGTCGTCATCAAATTGTGACGTCAAAAGCCTGGATTTTGAAGCTACGGTATATGTAATAAGACGGGTACTTTGAAAGAACTGATCTATGACGTCAACAAATTGTGACGTAAAAAATTCGGACTTTGGAGCTCTATATGATGGGACGGGGACCTGTAAAAATGTCGACTTCCCTCTAAGAGATACGATACGACCTTGAGGTTGCCGGCCGGCCGGCGGATATTTTTTCCAAAAAACCACCTAATAAAATAGATTTCTTGTATTTGATGCTATAAGACACATCAGTTGGTGTGTACATTTTGAAATTCAAAAAAACTTGAGGTGAACGTCCGCCATTGGGAAGATACCAACTAGAATATGAATTTTTGAGAATGAAACAAGCCAAATACAACGACGCAAGAAATAATATGAGAAAATATTGTACGAAATGGAAAAACCCCAACGGCGAAGATAAACGTGGAAGAGAAACACGTCTATTTGTGTCCTTATCTTTTGATATGGTCTATTCTGAACATAGAATTAGATAGGACTTACTACTGGAGGCTTTATGATACCGCCCTAAAAAACTATAGAACAAAAAGAACCTAGCCTTAGTGTTAAGATTGACACAGTGATCTCCTATTTAAATTGTGGTAATAAAGTGATTATTTTACGGTAAGATAAAGATATAAAATGCTCATGACGTATAGAAGTGCAAACTGAAAGGAATTACAAATGGTTCAAGTTACTATTTGCCATTTCAATATAAATCCTATGGACAATAATGAGATGTGTTTGTCAACAATTTACTTATGATAGAAGCGTAACATTCTAAAGACGTGGAATTAAGAATCTGAAAGTAAAGTTGAAACAACTAAGCAAGAATTTGACGAATTTTTTTCAAAGTTAATTTTTGTGAAATTAACCATTAATTTATCATTTGATTTCCGTTTGGTCTGTAAATTACACTATACACTTCCTTTACCCAGCTCTGATATATTTAAAAAAATGTATTGTTATAAGTCCTGGGGAAATAGAATTTTAAATTGCAGTAATTAATATTAAACTGGAAACATCATTTGCATGTGATTGTTGGCATTTTTTTTTTTTAAACTAATCGTTGATACGAGTACAACTCTGGACTCAATTGTGGTTTGAAAGGAGGCAGGCTGACTCAAAATTGACGGAAAGAATCAGTCAAAATCGGGTCAACAAATCTGATCTCATGTCGACTCAATATTGACATAAAATTTAGGATTTTGACATTAATCCTACGCCAATTCAAAAGATTGAAGTCAACGAGACAAATAAGTGGAAATAAAGTCGTCATGAGTTGACTTCCCATGTCGAGCTAATATTAACGTCTGCAAAAAGACAATTATAAAAATATATCGACGCAATTTCAATCATCAGGACCTCGACTACCTGTATTATGTGGGAAGTTCCACCGGGCAAACTTTGACGCCATTCTTCAGCGCTTGCATCAGAGGTATTCTTGTAAAAATTCGGGCTATTTAATATGAGTTTCAAGCTGAAAACTGTTCCTGTATCTCCTTCACTTCATAATCGGAGACAAAGCTCTTCTCGGCCACTGCGACTTGTAATTCATTTTCGTACCATTTCTCCTGGACCGTACTTTCTCGTTGTGATGTATAATTTTATGCTACGGAATCCCAAGACAGAATACTGTTATCTGAAAATTCCAACAGAAGTCTCGAGAACGACCCCAGTACGTGACGTGCAATCAAAGTTGAAACGTATTGGCCTATTATCAGCCAGTTATAATAATGTTTGAATTTTAAATACAAAAAATTATGATGATTTCGTAATACAGAGAGAAAGCAAGAAATACTTAATCAAACGAAATCGAAACAGGAGTTTTTCAAATTGAAAAGTAAATAAATTCTCGCTTAATTCCTGCTTATAGTAATAATCCACCTGAATCCTCGCCAGTAGTTGATAGGCGAAACCTATGACCTGCTGCGAAGAAATTTACCTTAGCGTCGACACGGTTGCATGGATCCATTTGACGTCATTCGTCGTCGTCCGGTGTGAACTGCAATAAATTTGTAACATGTGTCATAATTAACTCAATATTTTTATATCCGTACGTTCTTTTCGGGCAAGCTATGACGTCATGTTGGACGAACAAAATGAAGCCTTGTATTATTTCGCGGCCGAGATATAGCGGCTGTCTCAACCGTCGTTATTAATGACCCGCCTATCGTTGGACAAATTGTGTTACAATTTTCTGCATTTTCTTTTTTTAACAAAATTCTTCTACAAATTTCTTTTTTTTTTTTTTTTTTTTTTTTTACATGGTTGTCAAAATCGCTTAAAGAATGGGAAAATGGAGCCAAATAAAAAAAATTACGAGTTTTTGAAGTGAAATTTGACTTGAGCCGCCAGAAATTTCTTCATCGTGAGGTCTTTTTCAAAATTAGTCCTTTTACCTTGAGGAGTCTATTCGCGATTTCTAATGAAATGTATACAAAATATTCAAAACATCATCCACTTATTTTCAATTACAAAATCAGAATAGGGTACAAACGTGTCGTGCAATCCAGCCCAAAGTTGCCTTCTTTAAAATTACTAGTTCAAACAACGCGTTGTTTGAACATCTCTATACAAACGTAACCCAGGTAGCGAGAAAAAAATTGTTTCACGACCACAATCATTGTCACGAATATAATTTAAAAGAAAGATACAAGGCAATGAACTTGAATACCTTGAAAATTCAGATAAGGTAGTGCCCTAGTTAGGTAACGGATAATTTCACCTAGATGATTATATCATAATACATTATCAAAGGGACAGTATTGCTCCACGAGATTTAAATTGGGTTGTTAGCCGCAGTGCCTGAGATAGTTCCTCCTTATTTTTACGTTTTTGACCTTGTTTTGTCAAAATAATGGCATCCATATTCTCTTCGGTGATTTTAGAAACATTCGTACTTATTATAGTTTTTCAGTTTGTACTTGTTGATTCAATATTTAAAAAATATGAAGTTTTAACCAATTAAGAACTGGTTGGATTTCAATAAAACAAAAGCAATTGGTTCTATGGTAGATATGTTTGCCGTTACAACATGAGGAAGGTGGGGTAGGGTCATATTTTTGACTTCAGCTGATAAGTCCTTATTGTTCCTGGGAAGTCGACGAACTTTGGAAAAGTTATAAATACAAGAGCTCTAGTAGCTTAGTCGATAATACCTCCTACCCTCCTCACGAAACAGGTTTTCTACAATCCTCGATCACTTTAACAAAGGAAAGTTTCTTTTTTCTAATGTTTTTATGACAGTGCATGTGAAATATAATTTTATGCAATAATAATATCCTCTACCGAGAGTATATGGAATTATGTCCGATGGTTCTCGTAAAAATATTGAATGAATCGCCATCTTCTTCATGCCATCATCAATACACCGACCCTTCAAGATTTTTATATCTCTTATTCGGAAGTTTCTTCTGGATGGCGATCATTTTAATTCTTAATGAATTGATTATGGAGATGTGGTTGACTAACTGAAGCTGCAAAATCCTAAATGGCCATTCGACCTCTCCTCAGAAGCAATGATCTGATTCTTCACATTGCGCCACATCGTTCAGGAAGGGGGTTGTGGTTGCGTATCGCGTACATTTACGCTCCCCACCTCTTCTCAGTAAGTGCAGGATTTCAACGAGGAGCTGTCAATCATGACTATATCGTAAGAAACATGTCGGGATGACTTTTGCATTAATTATTTGCAAACTTTACGTAAAAATCGTTGACCGGAACTGTGCACGCACCATTAGGGTTAAAGTACGTAACATCGCCACCGATGAATGTACGCGACAAAGCATGTTAGCGTAACAAGTTAGAACAACTGATGACGGTGTACGTTACGTGCAAAGAGGAATATTATTACACGTTCGTTTGTCACATCTATGAAAGATTCTTGTAAAACAAATTCCTTTAAATTATCACGTAAATTTTCATTTACAATTGATATATAGGTGTATTTTTTTCTTCATATAATCTTTCTATAGCTTGACGATGATTCAGCTACGAAAAGTGATGATCATCTCGGAGAATATTCTCTTACAATACATATTACGACACCTATATTTATTCGTGTATTGCTTAGATCCGTGGTTCTCAAACTTTTGGAGGTTGCGGCCCCCTCCAGTGGCTTCTTCCTTTTCCGCGGCCCCCTAAAAGAAATATTATATTGTTAAATGTCAAAAGACCAGAAAAAAAATGGTGCAAACGCCGAAAATTCAAGCCAAAAGTCGAAAGCACAAGTTTTAGGGATCTGATTATGTAAAATTCTTTACAGGTAGATGGGACTTGGAAAATTCTTTATTTTACTGTCCAAAATACTAATTTCAAAAGTCCACCAGTTTTGTCAGAAAATTTTCTCGATATTGTGGCTCCAATATTGTGACTTGGAACAAGACCGCCGGAAACATTGATATTAGAGACAAAAAAAAGGAGCGAAACTATCCAAAAACTTGGATTTGCTGTAGAGAAGGAAAAATAACAAGCTGAAGATTAAAAAGAATACCTAAGTCTTGAGAGAAATGTTTTTCGTTATATTGTGTATTCGCATTCTTCATTAGTTCATTGCATTCTCCATTTCTACTCGATTGGACCACTATTTTTTAAAAATTACTTCAACCCTTCGCGGACCCCCTGTCTGCCTCTTGCGGCCCCCAGTTTGAGAACCACAGGCTTAAATATTTCATATTCAAAGGCATACCTACGAAATTCGTCTGAAGGAGAGATAAATTAAAAAAGCACCAAAAAAATTTCGAAAATACAATAAGCAACCCCCCTGCTGCGAGTATTTAATTTTTAAAACGAATGCTCGTGATTTCAAAAGAAAAAAAAAAATGTGCTAACCCAGCCAGTGTCCCGCGAAACCAAACTTTTGTCGATTGCAAATTCCACTTCGGAATAAGGAATCTGCCAGCCCAAATACGGTATATCGCTCTCTTATCTGCCAACTACAAAGAGAGAGAAATACTCGATAAAGAAAATAAAAAATATTGTTGGGCATCAAGGAGAATATATGCCGAACCAAGGGACAGAACGCAAGTAATGCAGAAGAAGGTCACAAATCTACAGAAGAGCCGACAAAATAGCCTGATCTTGACGAAAACGTTGTCGTCGTCATATCCAAATAGCGGTAGGCTTAGTGGCCTGTCTGCATAGGTGATGCATGGTCTGTTGCCTCTGAAGATCCTGATGTATTCAGCATTCTCCTTCTCGGACGTCCTATCGGTCTTCTTTCCGCTGGTGGGTATTGTAGGATTTTTCTGGATGATCGTTCTTCCTCCACTCTTTCGACATGATCTCCCCATTTCCTCCAGTATTTCTTTATACCTTTGATAACTGACGGTAATCTGAAAAATATCCCTAATTCTTGTGGAAAGTCTACTGAAAAAAAAAAAAAAAACGGAATTGGGATCATACTTTTCCTCTTTTTGTTAAACGTTTAAATAAAGGATGCTATTCCAATATGCGGTTTACTTGATATTTACAATCAAATGTCATTCCAGTATGCGCTCTACCTGACTGAAAGAGTTTAATATGCGGTCTACCTCAAACTGCATCAGTAAATTAGGATGTAGTCCGGCCTCGTCTTTGAACCCTAAAATAGCGACCATCAGATCCCTGCTGTTTCAGCCCCACCTTCTAACATCCGATCCCGACGGTACTTCCGCCTTCCTGCAAAACGCGCTTCATCTTTTTGGATGGGATCAAGATGTGTCCCAACCATCGGAGGGCGAGCACGCACTTTGGCAGAACACACCTCCCGACACATATTGAACCAGTCGACAATCGTGCTGTGTGACTTATCAGTCGGAGTCTCCGTTGTTGCGATTGGAAAGTCCATCACAAAAAATTGAGCCAGTTCCAAGATTTGGGTCAACTTCAGCTTACAATTTGCCCGAAGGAATTATTATTCGTTCTTATTGAACGAACTGTCTAGCATCTCTTTTTACGACACCGTAAGACAGGCCGAAATGCACCGCCCCGATCACGTTTCCTAGATGTCACCATTTCTCCGCCACACTTCGAACAAGGTGGCACGTAGTCCTCCTGGCCTGAAAGCTCGTAATCTCGAAGAAACGTCACAGCCTTTTCGTCTGTCCCCGCAATTTCATAAAATTCACGTAGGAGCATTGTGAAGAATTGAATGACAGGTAGACTGCTTTATTCACTCAGGTAGACTGCATTATTACATATGTGTTGGGTAGACCGCATATTGGAATAGCACCAAATAAAGTTTAAATAACGAAATGCATTCAAATTTTTTCTTATTTACCTAAGTAATTGTCTGTTGGATGACGTTAATTTCATCAATATTTAAGACGAAATTAAAAGATTGACCGGTTTATCTCAATAAAGATGAAAATCATACTTCAATAATTTAATCGTGGGTTATAGCTTCGTGGACATCATCAAAAATTTTAAAATCCAAATCATCGAGATAGTTTTATTTCTACCATCGCAAAGCAAATAAGTGTGATGTGGTTCAAGTCATCAGGAAATTGTATTTCAAGACATATTTTCAAATTTAGCATCTAGCTTGTCGCCTTGTGATCCTTTCATTGGCAAAAAACTCGCAAAAGCTCTTCGAAGGAAATGTCTTCAAAAACCTTGGAAGAGCTTGACGGTTCTTATTTGTTAATTTATTATTTTTGTGGTGATACCACACTACCCGAGGCGACCAACAAGCGTCAACATCCGTCTTAGACGGGCCACTAGTGAATATCACAGCACTGGTAACTACTGGACTACACTCTAAGGGCTGATGTTGAATCGACCTTACACGGTGGTACGGCACCACAACGTCGAACGCTAATGTTCCGTATATTCGCTGGAGGCTGCCAAGTTTGTCTGCGAGTATTAAGGTTACACTATTCTTTTCTACCCCTATCATTTCACACGCTCGTAGGACACGGGTGTAGAAACAGTACAATGACACACTATAGTCGTCCGTCTGCAGCGGACAAGTAGTTCGAGTATTAGTTTGCTACACAGGTGATACGACTTCGAGTCCCAGCGACGACCAACAGCGCAAAATAGAACTCGTTGCTGTAGGTCAAGTAAAACTGTTTATTTGGAAGGACCGGGTTCGATCAACTTGCATTAAAACATTATTCTTCTTATTTTCTCGTGTTTATTTGAAAATTATTCCAAATTGAAACTGGATTAGATGATACAGTGAATATTTTTGTCCAGCCCTTATCCAATTCTAATAATCGGCTTATTCTACGCATCAACCAAAAAACAGTTTTCATAAACGCTCACGCAAAATGACAGAAAAATTCCAAGTTTTACCCAAATAAAGAAAACTTTGTGGAAAAAATCACATAGGTCTCTCAGGTTCCAGATCTGAGTGGAACAAAGATGCGGACCTCTTCGTTTCCAGATCTTGACATAGAAAAAAAATCTAGATCTCTCGATCTTTACAGCTTGATAGGAAAAAAAGCTCCAGATCTTTTGAAAAAAAAATTGGAAAATAAATTTCCATCACCTAATAGTTGATGAGAGAAAAAAAAAGAAAAAGAGAGACCCGAATACCGAGGTGCATGGCGACCCAGTCTTGTTTACATCTCCACTTCTTTTTGGCAAGGCAAGAGCCCCTATGCAATTGCGAAAAAAATAAAAATAAAAAAACAATCTCTCCGGAAAAATGTGCTGTGACGTCACTCAAGTAAAACATACATTCTCTGTTACTCTAGATTTTATTTTTGCATAGCAATTTCCAAATTTCAGGAAGTTTTTCATTAAGATATACATTCTCTGTCTCTTGAGGTTTTATTTTTTCCTGGCAAATTTTATTTCTCGTACAGTCTTTGACAAGAGTGACCGAGATAGTCTTCGAACATCAATATTGATGATAAGATAATGCATATCGTTTGATCAATACTACACGTATTACATATTATTCTGTGCCACCTATGATTTCATTTTTGCATAGCATTTTTCAAATTTCTGTATACAGTCTTTAAGAGAGTTTCTTCTTCTCTATACTTCCTTAATTGTAATACCTACCGCACGTACAAATATTAAGTCTCTGAGATTCCAGCTAGATCAGAGTGGAACAAAGATACAGATCTCTTGGTTTCCAGATCATGACATAGAAAAAATTAAGATCTCTTGAGCTCTATATCTTGGTAGGAAAAGAAGATCCAGATCTTTAAAAAAAAATTAAAAAATAAATTTCCGTCATGTAACAGTCGATTAGAAAAAAAAAACAAGAGACCCGGATACTGAGACGCATGGCGACTCAGCCTTGTTTCCTTTTTGTTCAATATTGGCTATGTCATATTACTTAATCGTTTCCGTTTCCAACAGCAAAATAACTTCGTTCTCCAAAACAAGCACATTTTCAAAGCTTGCTAAGCATTATTTTTTATCAACTCTTTTATATCAGTAATCCACACCCAAATGCCCTCTTTTCCTCCTTCATCCCAAACAATTCATATGACCTCCTCAGGCACAAGTAAGCAACGATCCAGAACTATTGCTACTAAGCAACCTCTTTCCTGAAGAGCAATAAACGGAAGAGGAGAGAAATTGAGATTGTAAAAGTAATCGCAGTAGCCAATGGCTACTGTAGAGGTATGGTTGAGGGAGTCATTCGGACAATTACAAGGTGATGAAAGCGTTTAGAGGTTATGATTTTGAGGATACACGACAATCTCAGTCATGGTAAAGAGAATGAACAACGACCAGATGGGAAGCATGAGTGGAGTGTAAAAGCTCAGTTAGTTGCTGTGCGAAGGCATCTACAATGGTGAGACTGGGAAAAGGGAGCACAAAATATCAAGGGAAAATGGCAAATCACTGTTTGGTAAAGACTGCAATGAAGAACAAAACAATAGTCATACATGTAGAAAACCTCATGGAGAGAATAAAACTCTGGAAACAGATGGGATTGCAAAGGCAAAGGGGTGAAAAACTAGCCTCTCGAACAATGTAATCACGTTTGACAAAGAAAGATTTTTCAGCTTGGTGATTCAAAAGACAGAAAGAACAGAACTAATTAATCGAAGGCAGCAAACCTGATAACCAATAGAAACTCAGCACATTGGCAAGTTGTAACCAATCAGATCACAGCTTTTTTAGACTATAAAAACCAATGTTAAAGGCCTTGTTTCTCAGTAGCGGCACAACTCGAAGGCTTTCTTGTAAGCTAACTTTTTACAGAAGAGAGTGTTGGAAGAGACAGGAAAAATTAATAAAATGTGATGGCAGACAACAAATTAAAACACGCCTCGTCTCCACTTATTAAACACGAATGAAGGAAAACTGTTTGTAAGCGGAATATCAGAAGTTTTTACAAATTTCGTCCTCATTTGCTGCAACAGCTCAAACAATGATACCTACCTGTATGGAGATAGTTATTGTACCTAGGAATTTTCTTTTATTGAGTACTTTTGCGTATGCGTCGTGTCATTTCTTCATGGTCGATCAACCACATCAAAAATGAGGCCACAAAAGTATTTCACTCCAACGAGATTTATCCTATTAAAATTTCGCTCGTGATACTCGTACTATGAAATTGAATCTATTTATATTGCGTGTATCTCAAAAGTCAACTGATCTCTTTGTCCAAAGGTTACGGAACATTGGACAGCAGATGGTGAACGATTTGGACCAATATCCGAGAGCATTCTTTACTCCTTCAAATTTCAGTTAGAATTATTTCCAGTCATAAATGTTCATTAAGGAGAGCGAGGCCGGACATTCCAAAATAATGGAAATGTTTTGGCATCCGAAACAAGCTCGTCCTAAGTACTGTCATGATAATTTCTGAAATGACGAAGAATTTCAGGTTAGCTGGTTTTTCGCGAGAAGTCATTACCGGAAGTAAAGAATTTTTTGGTCAAAATATGATTCGGAATTGAACAATTTTCTTAAAAATTGGTTCCCTTGTATCAAGGATCTACATGACAATTTTCTACGACAAATAAGACGATATAGGAGTTTGAAAGTAGTCTATGGACACTGTGCAAAGGATCTTGCAAGATGTGGTCTCCTCACGTGTCAAAACAAGCTAAATAGTAGGGAGTCAAAACCATGACCAATATTTCACCTCCTGTCGTGGAACAGCACGACCCCACGGCCATCTGTCGACCTTTAAACGCACAAATCACGGCCACAAATAATAATTACGTTAACATCATACCGTACGTATAGATGTATATTTTTTTTCTATTTATTCTAATTTAAAGTTTCAAAATACTCGCGTAGCGTTGATCCGCATATTACGATTGTTTGTGTTTTGTCAATGTGCGTATATTCTTATGAATGTACGTCCAGGTGTAATTCATGAAGCGTAGCAGACTGTGGTACCAAACGTTATATTCTGTAGTACGAATATGTTGTATGGTCATTTTGAAATGTCTGTAAAACGAAAAAAAAAAAAAAAAAAAAAACGTACGTACATTACGGTTGCATCCCAGGCATACGACCAATACCTACAATTTACCTGAAATAACCTTCTCTTCCTTATAATCATGCACGCTTTGCGCGTATAATATCGATATCTCGTGTTCCCATTCATTCATTTGATCGAGAAAAGTTAATTTTAAGCTACTGTATATCGATTCAATGTCAGGGTTTTCAAATAATACGCTATAATTTTAGTTTTTTTTTTTTTTCAACTTGATACGTGATACGGAATTTGACAGGTCGCTGTTGTTGGTGACAAAATTGTTGAATGGAATACGGAATAGTCGAATCTAATGGTTCTCAATTGCGCATTTGAGTCCTCTCTCTTTGGAGATTGACGTTAAAATACCTATAAATAGACTTGAATCTGGCTATCGACTTCTTCCACAATTTATTGGCTTCTGCTGGCCAATGAATAACTTATTAAAACGTTCAAACCCGGCTACTGCTAAGCTGCTTGTCACCATATTTAGTTCCTCATATCCTCAATTTCACACTCGCAGTCGACGGCCGCTCTGTTGATTTTGTAGACCTTTTCAATACTTCAAGGTAATCATGAATTCAGATGGGATAAAAACGTAGATAGGTCCATGAGCACGCTGCTTTTCCTGATACGATGATCTGTCGCTTGTTGCTCATCCCACTCACCCTTAAAAGTGTTGGATACTATCAGGCTGATAGTGGCCCCCAGTAAATGATTTGTTTCCTCTCTGAAGTCTTGGAAAAAATAGCGAAAACTACCCCTCCGATCCCGCATTTGAAGCCTTATTGATCCTCGTGTTCCCGTTTTTTCTCCAGTTGAAGCCCTTTGAATTCCCAGGGACAAATCTGAAGCCTTTCAAACCTTTGACGGGTTTCTTTTGGAAAAACTACCCATTGAATTCCCATTTGAACCCCTGTTTTCCCTTTTGAATTCCATTCAAGAGCTTCAAGTGGGAACAATGACTACCGGAGGAAAACAACGACGTGAAGAAGCTGATTTCTATATCTCACCACCTTTCAAAATGCCAAGCGAAAAAAAAAATGATCAGGAATTTTCCCTTCAGGAAAAACATTAAATCATGGACATGCTTGTCTTTTCTTCAAATATTACGTAATTCGGATCTTATTGATATAAGCTAGGTTAGCAAAATAACTCCCATATTTTATCGATATGTTGATTTTTATATTGGTGTTACAGCCAGAACTTGGAATCAGTAAACTTTAGATTTCCCTAATGTTAATATTTTGTGTTAATTCTAGAGTAAACTGGAGCCCTTAATGTTGGAACTCTAACCAATGCATTAAAACCATTAGTTCGTTCTAGAAATCACTAGTACGAACTAGGTATGATTGACTGAAATTAAATGGTCGGGTAGAAAAAGGGCCCTAATACAAAAAATAGTTTTTGAGAAAAACGCATTTTTTGAAATTTCAGTCTCACAGGATGGCCATTACTCGTATAAGAAGACTCAAATGTCGTGAAAAATTGATGGGATTAAATAAGGGTGTGTGTCCGGGTTACAAAATCGCTGCTAGTATGTGTCAAAGTCTGTGATATTGGGGCCCTTTTTGCGATTTTCATGTGTTGTAGCGCTTGTTTCGGATCTGGATAAGGATAATAATAATGAAAAAATGTATTTCGATCCAATACCCGTATTTGCGACGATTGTGCTGCATTTATAACGGATATTATTGGGTACGAAATGACTATAGAATACCATACGCAATTTTACCAAACTGACAAAGTTATAATAATAACCTCTTGTGCCCAGCAGAAAACTGATATCTTTCACTCCATTAGCGACCGAGTTCTCGGTTTTTGGAAAACTAGTCCTGCCTCAAGCTATGCTAATGCGAAGGTCCAAGCCTACTTTATACTAGCTATAATACTAAGACTTAAGCTATGTAGTAGGATCTAGTAAAGAGGCTTTAGCCTATTACAGGTCTATATTAAGCCTGGGGGGGGAAACTCGCAGATTTCTCACTCACCCACAAGGTATAGGCCTGCCTCAAGCTATGAAAATTCGGAGGTCGAAGCCTACTTTATGCTAGCTTTATTATAAAAGGCCTAGTGTAGGATAACAATGGGGGGCGGGGTGTATATATAAAGTCACAGATTTTCAATCACCCACGGGGTATAGGCCTAGTATTTATAAGCTTGAACCTAGTATAACCCTACTACAATACAAAGTATAAGCCACCTCCTAAGTCTATGGTACATAAGAAACATAAATCGAATATAAAGCTACTATAAAGTAGGCTTGGACCTCATATAAGCCTAGCATAATACATAGTATAAACCCAGTATAATATACTGCTCGAATCAGAGAGAAGTCCACTCCTATCATCTATAGCTCGGAGGTGAAAATTTTTCTAAGTCCAACGTTTTTCCTCCCGGCGCCCGGCGTTCTTCATCGAATTACCCTCCAATAAAACAGGTTCCCTGTTAAAAAAATTATTACCACCATCTCACATTTTTACAACTATACCTAATGAGCGTTCAGTCATGGTAGACGCTACACTTCAACATAGTTTTCTGCATTCTATAGTAGTCACCAGAATGATTTAAAATGTTTACTGGATGAAGTGGAGAGAGTGCTGAACTCAAATCACCAAAAATCGTAAAAGAACATTTTTTCTACCCGGCCATTCATTCATTTGTGGAGAGTAGATATGACACGAAAATTCTGGAATTTATTTCGGGTTTCAACAGTAATATTGATACATCGATTGGAGGCTAGTATGCAATAATATGACGTCCTTGGACCTGGCCTGGGCTCTAGAAGATGCCCGTCTTATGCCGTCGTCAGACAGACTAAATCTCCTCGTCTAGTCCGTAATATAATTGCTACATAGTAGAAGTATGTTAGGCTAACTAGCTGACGAGCTCATTCGCTCTGCTCGTTCGCCTTGCCATCGGTATTTTCATAGCCTTATATATTGTTGTTACATTAAAATTTTAGCCTAGTTTAGCCCGATTAGCTTCTAAAGTAGGTCAAGGTCACGACGCATTTACGACTAACCAAAGCCCAAAGATATATCCATGTCAATAGCCTAACGTATACGCTTATACAGCCCAGTATAGGTCAGAGCTCAAAATTTTTCCAAGTCCCCCGAGTATAAGTTTAGTATATTGGATCTAGTAAAATAAAACCTGATACACTGTGTGTTAAGCATAGTACAATGAAGACTGGCTACTGGTTCCAAAGTAGCGAATGTAATATAGCCCAGAGTAGGTATCTACTAGTTAGAGAAAGCTTGAAGTGAATATATACTGTATGTTATTCCTAGTGTAGAATCAAGCCTAGTATAATGAAGGCCAGAGCAGTAAATGTATAGCTTAGTACTGTGTATAAAAGGCCTTCCAAGGATACAGGCCCCGAAATAGCAAAGATCCACCATGATTCCAAGTTCCGAAATTAGGCCAAGGTCATTGATGACGTCAGGCGTCACACGAAATATGTTTCATAGGAGAACGTGTTCCCAAATTTTCGCCCGAGCCCTAGTTCAAAGACATATCTATGTCAAAAAGCGTGCTCTTCTCAATTAACCTTACGAATGAACTCCTAATGTCAAATTTCTTCTTCCTTCTCTTTCAGTCTGTGTAAGGCTCGACAATGAGCATATTTTCAAGTCCCTTTTATCTCCCATGTTTTTATACATATAGTTCCAAGGTAGAAATATTTCAGATCCGAGTCTCTGTTCCTCCTCCTCCTCCTCCTCCTCCTCCTCCTCCTCCTCTCGAGAGCATAAGTTGTCGGAAGGCCGGCAAACTGTGGAAATTTCTCCCGAGTAGGGTTCTCCCCAAAAAGAACAACAAATGAATACACATACAAGTACCGCACAAAGGAAAATGAAGTTTTCATCAATATCGAACAATGAGGTGTGATACAATTTCCTAGTTTCCAGTATTTTTCAGTTTGAGCTCGAATATTATACAGACAGATTTGCTGACTGCACGAACTCCTCACTAAACATGCGTACCGCATAGCGCATACTTAAGACACCTGAGACCTGTCGTAGTAATATAGTAATCATTTTCGCATACAGTTTACGGCATCAGGGGAATTAGATCACACTAACTGTATAGTTGTCCTCGTAATTTTATGGCTGATATAAAAAGAAAATTAGTGAATCATAAATAATCATAATTATTATGAGTTGCTGCGTAGTAATGGGAAGTATTCTTGAACAACTCGGAATCTTATTTTTGTGGTCTGTCGTTCGTTTAGCATTATAGGAACATATCGCAAGTTCTCTCAAGAGAGGGAGAGCTTAATTTTCGGCGCAGAATATTCAATTTGTAGGTAAAGGTGTCACTTGCCCTTCGGCCAAGATGTACTTTTTCTCGTAAAAGGTTTTGTTTCACAGCTTCTCCTGCTGTTACGACTCCATCGTCTACCAGTTCTTGAAATGGTAAACGTTATATAACGTTGCAATATTTTATTTTCGGAACTAATAGAGTTGATGCCAAGTTTTCTAATCGTTTAAGATCCATGGCTTGAATTTAAGATACTCAATTCATATTTAAGACAAAAAGTCCTGACCCGATTCTTATTCTGATCCCGAGATTAATCTTTGATATGAAATTCGAGAGGATGAGAGGAGCAGTTTTAATTTCTTCGCAAGTCAAATTAAGCGAACATAAAAATTTCTCTTTTATATTAGGTATATCTTTGAGTTGTTCAGCTACTTTGTTGTAGACTCCTTACTACGCACGCTCACATGTGTTGAGTGAACTTTTCAAATGAAATTTGAGCCCTCAACAAACCGAACATCGAGGTGATTGTCAGCACAGTTGACCAAAATATGCGAAAATTGGTATTATTTAGAATGGGATAGTGAAATAAAAAAAACCGACTCATAATTTGGTTACAGTGAAGACTGGAAATAGCTGAAAGTATGGATAGTTACACAAGATATATACACCCATGTTTTCGACAATACTAAACATTTCAATCAAATATTGAACGCCTCGTTATCTATTATTGATAATTAGTATCGGAGGCTTATCACGCAATAGAAACAATACCCTCATGAAATTATTAACTATTCCGAATCGGCCAAAATCTTATTATACAAGGATTAAATCTGTTTTGCTGAATTTTCAGCAGCTTCTTAGCTGTGACATTTTCTGTTGTGGACAGATCTTGAATGGTGAATATTTTCTCGTATAGATCATGGAAACAAAAGATTGTGCGTTCGATTCCTTCTTGTGCTGGTGAGAGTTTTTCTACCAACAATCTTAATACTAATTTCTAAAATCTGTTAAATTCATGACAATCTTCCCACAGTGGTCGATCCAATTTGATCCGGTCTCATTACGTATTCACCGACTCCTGTTATTACCATTGTATACTCATAGCGTTGTTAATTATCATCATTATCATTAAGAATATTTCTTTCTTTTTTTACAGACTGACATAACGGAAAGATTTCCAAAATGGTTGTAATGCCTAGCGATGACAAATCAAATAATTTTGACCATTGCCACAGGCGAAATGATGACAGAGGGGGTTACTACGTCTCCGGCTACGATAACAAAGCGTTCAAACAGGACGGAGATCCACTCGGTGACATCATTTCGAAACCACCCCTGCAGCCGGAAGAAGAACCCGTACCGAAGGGCAAATTTAAAATGTCCAGAAAGGAGAAATGGAGAATATTAAAAAATATAGCGACGATCAGTTTTGCTTTCATGATACAATTTACAGCCTTCCAGGGGACGGCTAATTTACAAAGTTCCATCAACGCCAAAGAAGGTCTCGGTACAGTTTCCTTATCGGCCGTGTACGCGGCTCTCGTAATTTCGTGTATATTCGTGCCGACATTTTTAATTAAAAGACTAACTGTTAAATGGACGCTATGCTTTTCGTTATTGTGTTACGCGCCGTATATCGCGGCTCAACTCTATCCGAGATTCTACACTCTCGTGCCGGCCGGAATACTGGTCGGTCTGGGGGCCGCGCCCATGTGGGCCGCTCAGGCTACGTACCTGACGCAGGTCGCTGCCGTGTATGCGAAATTAACGGACCAACAGGTCGACGGGATCGTAGTACGTTTTTTTGGCTTCTTCTTCCTGGCATGGCAGACTGCCGAGCTGTGGGGCAATTTGATATCTTCCCTGGGTAAGTCTAATTTAAAAATTATAACTATTCAAGGTCCTCGTAAGAAAGTGGATTTCTGTCTTTTCCCCAAATGGCTGGAGCTTATTTTTTCGCAGAGACAGTTTGTTCTGTGAGTAAAATTTCAAGTAACGATAAAATGAGGGTAATCATCGTCTGTATTGTAATATTTTAGAGTATAAGTCCGAAGGCTTAGAATTTTTTAGTGGAGGTAATTTTCAAGTTCCTAATGCGAGAGTTTAGAAAGAAGATAGGGAAATATTTGAGATAAAGTACAAGAAGAAAAGTTCTTTTCTCCCGGTGGGACGCTTAAGTTGGCGAATTGTGCGATAATTTCTATCATTTGATGGCAAATCCGGTCCAGCGTGAGTTTTTTCATCCAAAATTTTCTCTTACTGGTTGATTTATCACAATACTACGCTGAAATGTATGAATAAGGCACTAGCAAGGAGGGTGAGGATTCTCGCGAGCCAAAGATGTTCCTAATTCTAGTTTAAACCATTTTCACTTCATATACAATTAGTTTGTAATTTTGAAAAATGCCTCACTTCTTTTGATCGTCTAACAGCAAGCCCTCGATACTTCCCGGAAGTGACTTGAAAATCTAAACATCACCTGCTATAGATTTACATCAAACTAAACAATGGGAGTTAGCCCTCTCGAAAACCATACCTTTAGATTATAGCTTATGACGTAATCAGCCAACCATCTACCCTCTATACGACATTTAATTCAAACTTTCGGTGGAGAATGTTGCAGTACGTTTCTGGGGAAAATGGCCACGTCGCCAGAGGTCGTCTTGCTTCCAGAAATCGTGACATCACTGTGGGACATGAAAAAATCTCGAGTTTTGAATCCCCTACTACGGAAGGGACTTGAGGAAATTCCAAGGTCATCACAATGAAATTTCATTCAATTATGAGCTATGGCGTCATCATCCTGTCCCGCCTCCAACGTCATCATTCTTCTTCGGCTACCTTAGATTCCTTTAGAAGCGAACTCATAAATTCCAAGGTAATTTTCCCCCTTTTTTATCGAAATCACGCAAATTCTATAACAATTGAGTAGTCGTCTTGAGTTCCGAGCGAAGTAAATTTTAATTAGAAAATGTTTCCTCATGCCGAGATTCCAAATTCAAGTATTTCGAAAAAAATATCGGTTGAAAAGTATCTTTGAAGTTTGTACCTCGTCACCACTCCCTGAAATAAGAACAAACTAAAAAAGGAAAAATCTGTAAACCAGAAAAAAAGAAGGTCACACTCATTCTGCCTGTCCACCATCATCTATATATGAAGTACACGTCTATTTTCTGCAGTGTATGATGCGTGTGTTATAAAAATAATTTCTATAATAGTCGCCTCAAAAGGAATTTCATCCCTAAAAGACAGATATTCCACTTCAGGACTCGCTACGAATGATATTCGTCCATAATATTTTCAAATAATTTTATATTCTTCTCAATGGTATTTTAGTGCTGTCAAGTGGTGCCCACGGTGGCGGTAGTCAGTCAAGCAATCATTCAATATCCGAAGAGGATTTGAAAATGTGTGGTTCTAATTTCTGTGTGATCGGCGGAAGTTCGAGCGGAAACTTGGAAAGACCACCAGATTCAGAAATTTATGAAATCAGCATAATTTACCTTGCATGTATCGCCATCGCTGTTTCCATAATCGCGTTTCTGTTGGATCCGTTATCGAGGTAAGAAACTCTATTAAGATTAGAACCACCGTCCATAAAATTTTGATTTCGAAGAGGGAGGGTTCTGGCCTCACATGGAGACTGATGAGAACTTCTCATGGTAATCTCCGCCTTCAGTCTATATTTATATCGAGGAAATCGTGATTGCAAAGGAGGTATATGGACCTTGATCTCGTTCGGGGACCTGAGACAGTTTTCGATGGTGACCGTAGATATAGAAGCAGAGGACTTCCATAATATAGTTACAGAAATTTGTAAAATTTTGATTTTGTGAGTGAAGTCCGAGAGTCAGTAACTCAATTAATTGAAGTGGTACTCATTGTTCAATCTCTGCTCAAGCCGTGTCACGTTTTTTGGTAAATGTGGCCCTATTCTATTCAAGGAACTCGCACAATTTTCAACTCCCAAAAGCTGATTGCTGTTCATACGAGGGAAGAGGCTCCGACCTAAGTTAGGGACTCGAAAGAATGTTTGAAGGTGACCCTCATTCATTCACTCTATAGTTTCCTTGAATAAAAATTCGCACTTCTGAAAATATAATTTGGAGGATGAATGCATCGTTTTTTTTTTTGAAAAAAAGGAAGGTTCATCCGTCAGACATTTTTTGGGTTTTCGATATTTTCCTCTTGCTATTTACAATTTTGGTTTCGAAGGATTTTTGATGTTTGATTGGGCCCTGCGGCATACGTGCAGGAACTTGCTCACCTCATAAGTCACTACAATTCTGAAGCTTAGCTTAATTGGAACAATTTCATAGATGGGCTGAATCCATTTCTAATATTTACACGATAATTTGAAGGCTTTACTACGTATTAAAGTTAATGTATAGAACACAGATCAATATCACGGACTACCATCATCTGCTGATGCTTTCTTTCTTATCGTGTTTGATTGTGTTATCTCACGTAAGCTCGTTAAACTACGTGGAAAAATTGAGATTTTATCTCAAAGTCGGAAATTGTGATCCAAACTGACAATTCTTATCGAATTTGCCTGCGACTGAATCTTTGCTCTATTTAAGAACTTTTACGAAGTCGTATTCACTTTCTGAATAAAGACCTGTGGTTTCTGATTTTTATTTATTCACGAAGATAGCCCCATTCTGTAACATTGCTCAGGACCGCACGCAAGGAAGAGGAGATCCGTAGTTCCTGAGGTGCGTAGATACAACAGGACCTGTGAGATTTTTTTTCTTCCAGAGGATTAGGGATTTATATAAACACCTCATCCCTCTATTTTGGTGTTAGAAAGCCCTCATCTGAAATTCTTAGGAACCCTGATTAGAGACCGCTCTCTTGGATATGCGAAGGAAAGAAAAATAATAACGGAGCGTGTTTAATTGTATTCCTATTGCCAAGAGTATGGAATTCCTTTACGGTACCTACTAATGATTCATTTGTTTTTTGTATATATTTCGCGCGAATGATTAGTGCGACGATTGGTATTGATGAGAAAATTAGGCGTACGGAAATAGGTTCTAGATGATGTTTGTAAAACGTTCGACTATCGCAACTACGAAAATTGTATCGGTACTTCAACAACGCATAATTATATGTGTCATTATTATTCTACATACGTGAGGTGAGACAGTTTTCGGTAATTTCGCGTCGAATCGTGGAAATAACGAGGATTTCGTAAATATTGTGGGAACTCGCCAATGGCGCGAAGATTTTTAGTAAATTCGAGCAAAAATATATCGTTATGTTATTGACTTTCCGAAAGAAAGGTATAGCTATTGCACCGGGTATGGTCGAGGAGTGACATGTGAGACTAATTTTTTTATTCCTCGATCTTTCGAGAGGCGAACATCGCAAAAAGTATAGTAATTTTATCTCGGGATGTTTGCGTTCTTACGCGAAACTGCTATGCGGAAATTTTCAGAAGTATCGGTGAAACTGGTTCGATAGCACGGTGCATTTACTTTTTCTTCATTTTTCTGGAAGTATTTAAATTTCAATAGACTTGAGGAACGTAAAAAATTGATACAGTTTTTTTTTTTTTTTGTATATTTCGTCTTGAATGTCGAAAATGAGCCTTCATCAATTTAAGAGAACATTTTATGTACACTATATAGGCCTACCTATAATTAATACATGTGTCAGTTTTTCTTCATTAACGGTTATCTATCTAAAAATCGTCACCGAAAGAATTGAAATCCGAGACAAATATAATTAAATTAATAATAAATACTCTACAATTCATAAATCATGAGTCCGGAGATGGTTGCCCTAGTACCTTTTTACGTAGAGCCGCAACATTATAAATTCAGCAACTTTGCAACATCAGCTTGAAGACACATTCAGAGCCGGATTAAGATACTTTGCCGCACTGTGCAAATTCTTTCTCGCCACCTCAAAATGTTTATCACACATAACTGATAGGCTATGAATGCATTTTTTGAAAAAATTATTTATTGAAGCAAGTTTTTTGCTCTCAAAAGAATACAGGAAAATCAGAAACAAAGGAAATTAAACTATTTTCTGCGTAATTTTAAATTTAAAAAAATGTTGATTATTTCTTCGACTTCTAAATTATTGGTCAAAGTTTTTTCAATAGCTAGAATGGCTACGTTGCACAATTTTTCTTGGCCCAATGTACTGCCTAAATATTGTTTGATCCTTTTGAGTAGAGAGAAATTGCGTTCCCCACCGGCGTTTGATACTGGTAAAGTGAGATAAATCTTTAATACTGTGTACACATTGGGAAAAGTACAAATGATTCCGGTATTTACGATATGGGGCAACATTTGCGCTGGAGTATGCACCTTCTTCTTGAGGTCGAGCTCATTTTCATTAATGTTCAATAAATAATTTTTAAACTGCAGACACTCTTCAAGGGAATCTTCATTTAAATCATGACTATAAAATTTACACAATTTTTCAGCGCCTTTTCTGATGTCTTCCGAATCAATGTCTGTCATATTTACCAAAAAGTAAAACAAATCGGATAATTCTGCATATGCATCCTTCCTCTTATTCATTTCTAAAATTAATTTGTCCAATATGACATTGAAACAATCATAGTGCAGCTTTTCCTTAAATCCAAAAGTTGTTTCCTCCACATTTTCTCCAAATTGAAACTTCCGCTTTTTCTTCCTGCCAGTGCTCTCAGTTTGCGCTACTTAATCAATCGTTTGGTTAGTCAATTTAGCAGCTTTTGTGAGAAATTCTTCAAAGCGGGTCATGCGCATTTCTTGAAAATATTGCACTAAAGATTGAAACAATCCAACAGCCGACCCCAGATCAACATTTACACTCTGAACATATTTGTTCACCGAGTCCACTCGTTCTAATATAACGTCCCATAGCACTATCATGAGTGCCATATCAAAACGAGATACTTTTTCCAGCAACGAATTTGCTTCGAGACAAATCAGCTTATGTCTGCAAGTATTTCAGCTGAAAAATTGCCGCCCCCAAAATTTTTGCCGCCCTGTGCATCGGCTCAGGTCGGCTCAATGGTAAATCCGGCACTGGCCACATTCATTACAATTAAATGGGTAGTAGCAACCAGCATATTTGTTGCTTGTAGCAAAATCGCAATAACGTTGTTTTTTATACCAAAGTGTCTTCAAGTTATAGAGAAGGACCGGAAAATGAATGTGGCAAAATATGAACATGACTGAATAAAATGAAGATCATTTAGTCATTGTGATTGTGAATGCTTCCGAAGACTCTGTCTTATGATTTAGTATAATATTTACAGCAGCCTCCAGCAGATTGGAATCTAAAAATATGAATCGTACCAGGCAGCGCTAAAATCAATTTCACACACTAACTCATTGATTTTATGTAGAATACATTCTAAATTTCCTAGTTTCCTCATCAACCGATGCTAGCGACCCTATAATTTGCCCGGTCCAAATAAAAGTTACTTAGTCAATCGTATTGGTCAAAAACTTCGCTAAAAGCTAATCCTTCAAATTGATTGGCTTTGGCTATCTGCTAACGGCTAACCCAGTCTCATTGGCTAGCTAACAGCTAGCTAATTTTGGGGCAAAATAGGATGGCTAACGGCTAAGAGTTAAAAGCTAACAACTGAAAGTGGGGGAGGGGGCAAACATGACGAACTAAAACTCCGTTTAATTTTCCATTCTCCCATAAGACCTGTGTTGAAGACCGTTCTTTGTTCGTCATGTATGGGAGGGGTCACTCCAATGTGGAAGGGTGAGATGTGGGGAAGAGAAAATATTAGCCGCTAGCATTTGAATGGCTAACAGCTAAACTAATGACTAACGTGATTTCATTAGCTAATTTTGGATGAAAATTGCTCGGCTAACGGCTAATGGTTTCAGCTTAGCTAAGCAGCCCTGGTCCAAATAAATCAGAAAGTGTGTCTATCCGTACCCCTATATCTCAAGAATCACCCAACCGATCGCTTTCAAACTTTCTGCATTTATTTGTGTTATTGAGAAAGAACTGTTAGGCCACAAATGAAAATCTTGGCTTCTGAAAAAAAATTCTGTTCTTATTGTACGCATCACTTGACGCAAAGAACAGAATAAAGGGTCGTCTCTCATTCTTTCCAGTGCATGCGCAGCGATGCGAGATCAACAGTATGCTGTAGAGTCGTATGTCGTTCTTTCGTTATCGTCCTTGTCGTTGGTATTTGGATCCATTTAGCCAAAGGATGCAGCACAATGTATCGCAACTTCGGTTAGATCCACAATTGGTGTGCTGTTGTTCGTTTCATCTTGTATTGTTGGAGTGGATTGACTGGTAATGGTTTTGTGCGCTTTCTTCGATACTCTCTTTGCCTTGTCAAGTTTCACTGAGTTACTTTGGTTTCCAATATGGAAACATCACAGCTGCAAAGCTATTGTATCCAAGGGATCTTAGCTTCTCCATATGCTTCTTTGCCACTCAATTGACTGAGTCCGGGTGTAGTTTCTACTTGAGTTGGTTTTGGATGGGTTGACAGATATGAATGAGTCTCCCCGTGATGGCAATGAGGTTCGGGCTCCTTGCCGGGAGCTTGTCTGAGTGGCAGACACTTGTCCCTGCGCACTCAGCATTGCGTCATACTGAAACTAGTGGGATCGCCTGTTACACATCGTACCTTTTAGTCAGCCTAAGATATAGGCCAAGATCTCAACCTGCTCATGACGTCACATAGCAGGCGTGACTCATCTCTAGCAGGACTTGTTTGTTCCCTTGTCCTTCACTGACTTTCTTTTCACTTCATTGATTCGAAATGATATCACGGTTGTAATTCTTGTGGAGAAGAAACCTTGATGAGATTTGAAGAATAGCAACTGCCGCATGGAGGAAATAGTATATGACGCTATAAGGGAACAAAGGAAATGATTTCTATGCAAGCGCTTTGGTGACCCGAGCCGCAGTGAGAACCGCCATACAGCAAAAGTTCATTGCTCACTTTGTTATTGCATGGCCTTCAACTATAATGTATATTTCACAGAAGATGAGCAAAATGGCGACGCATTTATGTACGCAGCGGGGAAAGGTCCCTATTCCTGCTGCCATCAAACCGTTAACCCGCTGTCCACATAACTATTCATTTTGCTGATCTTATAAGAAATATACTATACATAATATGGATTAGCAACGCGTTCTTGGAAAATGGCATGAGATGAAGGAGCTATATCCATGTTTAAGCAATTAGACGCACTGCTTGGTCTCAAACTAATGCTATCAAATGACTACTACCTTTTCCACGCCAGTTATCGAGCATTCTTTTTTGTGCGATATCCGCAACGCGTCAGATGCAGCCAAAGTAACCTACTGTAGCTCCTTTATATAATGGACAAAAACTTTACACTGCACTTCTCTTACGGAGCGCTGTCATTCCATATCATGTAGTAATAAGTGGAGTGGAAGGTCATAAAAAGGTATAAAACTGTTTTGCGACAGTTTTTAGCCTCTTTACAACATTCTACTACATCAACCAAGCTGAAATTGAGGTGTGTGGTGGAAATAGGTGAACATTAAGAGTGTGCCAAATTTTTAGGCTAATGAGTTTGTAAGGGTCAGCTGAACTTTCACCTCACGCAAGTGTTGAGCGGTCATGGCTGCTTCAACGAGTACCTTCAGAAAAGTTGAGCAGGCAACTGTTTGCGGTAACTAAGAGCGGGATAATGGACTACAGCACACCTTATTTGATTGTGAGGCGTGAGCCGAACAAGCTTAGTCGATCTACTCAAGAGATTGGGGTAGATGAAGCGCTTGCTCCGAGTAGCCTGGGGTCCACAATGCTATAGGTTCTGAAGAAGCATGGAATCAGGTGTTTGCATATGCAGCCACCGTCATCAAGAAGGAGATTGACGAGAAATGAACCACGCTATGACCTGCTCACGCAAAGAATGCGTTCCTATTCACATGAAACAAACAAAATTGTGATTCGCGGGTTTAGACAGCAATTTCAAATATTCGTCTCTGATTTGAGTTTAAATACAATAGTATAAAAACCTTGGGATAGCAAAGCGAATTCATTAAAACGAATTTTATGAATTCTAGAAAGTGGGAATATTAAGATTTCGAACTCTTACGTCATAATTATGGTCGGATATATTGATGCTCCTTTGCGAACTGTTCCACCTGAGAAGAAAAGTCTTAGTTATTTTCCGAATCCTTATTTCTAAATTCTAGCGACTAAAGAGACGTTACGTAATTTCATTTGGTGAAGTGCACTATTCACTTTTTACTTAATCGATGGAAAGAGTGAAAAGTTGCCTACTCCGACACCTCGTATAAAATTACAACTTGAAAGTTTTGAAATAATTCTAATAAAGCTCATATATTTAGGGAGCGTTATTAGATCGAGATGATTTCTCGCAGGAGTGCTTCATGATTAAATTTGACTGCGATAAACACGCGCTGACTGTACTGTATTATACTTGCGAAAAGTACCTCATAAAACATTTAATTATCCGATGAGAATGACGTGTGCGTACAGAAGTCTTTCAGGTTTATTGCCCACCGCCGCATTGTTAGTTATATTTTTTGTTCAGGAACGCTAATCTGCGACAAATAGAGAGAGTGAGACTAGAAGTAGAAAAAAGAAAGCACATGCAAACAATAAGTTTTAATAACAAATGTTTAAGAAAATGCATTGATATTTGTAATTACGAGGAATTGTGGATGAGGTACTTAGGTACATCGCCGTACCAAAATTTTCTAAGAAAATTCTCTTTGCAGTCGTAATTAATAATGACGGATTACACGTGGTAGTTTCCGTAAAAAATTGACAATGATCAATTTTCACACGCTTTGTTAACGTATAAAAGAACAGATTCTGTGCATGAGCAGAAGCCCCATTTGTAGATAGATTTTATTTTCTCTGTCGTCCGCAAGTAACACTTTGTAAGAGAATTACTGACTCGATGAATGTTAGACTGTACCGATTTTAATCGCTAGCGTGATTCTCTGTTTGGTTGGGGGGTATTGATGATGCTGTAAAAAAAAATAGAAGTACATCGAGATAATTAATGTCCCTACCAATTGTGAGTTCTTTACCCCCGTCCTGCACCATTCACTATGCAGAGTTGTAAAAAAGAGAGGAGCAGACTGGCGAGAAGTGAAAACCTAGTGAAGGGGTAGAAATTCGTCCAAGTTTCTTTTGTTTATTGATTTTGCTCCAAAATTTTACTGCAAGTGAGAGCTTCGTCAAGAAAAGGTCGTCGGTAAAGAGGGGAAAGTTTGTGAACAAAATAACTTGACAAACGATAGATATTTATATTCCGACTTCAAATTCCTAAATAGGAGGCTATTGTTGTCACTGCCCCTCCCCTTCCAATGATCCGATACTTTACAGAGGAGAACGCGGGCGCAGATTAGATATACATATTTGCAGGGAGATGTTCCATATTATTTTTCTCCTCGCTTTTCTCGGAGGTTAGGTTGAAGTGCAAAATTTGACAAGGTTTGCGGAGGGTGCACTCCCATGTCTTTCGCATGAATCCACGCCCGGGAAGTATTCGCAATGGATGAGACTTCAACAGAATTTTACTAACAATAACTTTTGAATTTTTGAAAAGAATTATGCTACTGATCAAAAAAAGTTTTACTTCGATAAGAGTTTAAAAAGAAAAACTTCAAAGTGAGGAGTCGTGAAAATTTTCCTGAATGTTTGGACGAATTGTAACATTTCTCTCTTTCTTTCTCTAATTCTAATAACCCTAGAAGAAAGTAACGAAAACTACGGACGTATAAATTATTATGTATCGAAAATCGAGGGAACAAGAAAATCCGAGAAATAACTGTAATATGGTATTAAAAAAAAATTGATATGCTGACAAAAATAATAGGAAGATAGATAAAACATCAGATATACAAAATACATCAAACAAAGAATCATAAATTACTCCGTAACTATTTGAAGAACAAGGTGATATATACCGAGCGGAGATTAATTATTTCAAATGACGTAATGTTTTCCTTTAAAAGAAACAAAATTTACTGTATACCTGCATGATGGTAGGGCAGCAATTATTTGTTCTTATGTAATTTGCTTAGAACGTACGGTCGTTACTTTTTCGTCGCTGATGCCTTCGTCCACCTATGAGTATATTTTCGAATATATGAATCATACGATTGAGGAAAGACTTTTAAAAATCCAAAGATTATTTTCGGAAAGAAATCAGCGTTAACGAGTTTTCATAACTTTTTGCTGACATCGTTACTAATGAAAGTTGAAGTTCTAAACGTAGGTACGATTTCCTCCTTCTTCTAAAAATAAAAAAATTAATATTTTCATTTCTCATAATAATAGTGCAGTGTGTCATTTCCAGAATATGACTCACTTCATTCCCAAATCAAAAAAAAAGAAAAACACCGTGGCATAGCACAGAACCTATCTTCGTAGCATTTTACTCGTATATATTTGCTTCTTACACTTCGACGTAATATGTCGATCATATCGATACATGTCGATTTTATCGATCACGTTAAATCGATTCTACTTATGTATTATATCGACTTTGGATACGTCTAACTCGATCATAATGACGTCATAGTAACTCGGTATAGAGCTAGTATTCGTATGTTAGGCTAGAAGGCTCGACTGTTCACTCGCTCCTTTCATTCGCCTGGACAGCCTGCATTATTGGGGAAGAAAATTCTCAACATCATTAATAAACTCAAAATATGCATTGAATACCTTATTCGATGACGATAATCGGAATCGTGGGAAAATCGGTTCAGATAAGAACTATTTGTATTCGACAGGCACGTAAATAGCAGAGTGAGAATCAATTCTTTTTCCATCGAAATTGAAGTTTATCATTCATTGCCTGTGAGGAACTCGCGAAAGATCTGAATTTTATTCGTACACAATCCTCTTCTTCCCCCTCCCCCGTCCTCTTGAAACAATAGCAGCTCTTAATCTTTCATATTTTTTGAATAAAATCATCTTTAGATAAGGTTATCTGAAATACACAGTGACGTAGATAGGACTTTTTGACATTTTTACAGTCTTTACCGGCACCTCGACCATTCCACTAATATAAATTCGCGAGCCCCCCCCCCCCTTCGACCAATCCAGAGATCTGCAAGGTGGAGTTTGACTTTCTCAGTTTTAGCATACAGTATATGGGGCTATACTAGCTGTAAACTAGGCTAGGCCTAAACTAGCTCGATTTGACTTTCATGTAGTATATTAGACCTAAACTAGACATCCCATTAGGCCCTAAGAACTGTAAACAGGGCTTAAACTAGACTTAAACTACCCGTAATTGGATTATACTAGTTTGAAATTAGGCCTAGCTTAGAGATACTAGGCCTACTATGGTTAGGCATATAATATACTGGACTCAAACTATATCTACCATACAATTACTAGCACTATACTAGGTTTATGCTACGCTGTTAGGCTAAGTGAGTTTCCCAGTTTTAGTAAATTAAGCTGCACTAGCTTTAAACTAGGCTACAGTTGGAAATCCGTGAGGCGAGTTGCTCCAGATACGACGCGTATGCTATACTAGGCCTAGAATGTCTTGTACTCGCAAATTAATCTAGAAATGTGCTAGTCCGAAAGAGAAAAAGAGAGGAATGTTGATGACGTCACGAACTAATAACGTCGTAGATGGTGATGCAGACGCGGATTCAGACGATCACTTTGGGAGGGGAAATGATCCAAAAAAAGTCTAAAAAGGACCACTTTTTTTTCACATTTCCTTCGATACTACAGATTTTTTGTTGTTTCGGGGGGTTTCAGGAAGGAAATTTCCCCCCCCCATGGATCCGCGCCTGGTGATGACGTCACAAGCAGATTTTGGGGATGTTGATAACGTTACAAGTAGGTTTGAACTGGTTGATGTCTTACTCCGCCTTTATCCGCTATCGAAAATTCGCGAGTTTAGCCGGATTTCCTCTTTTTAATGTATTTACCGGAATCGGCACCCTATGCTCTGTTCACATTAAGGAAGGATAGAAATATGACCTCGAGAACGGAACGCTCCGGGTAATTTTAATCTACCGTTCCGTTCTCAAGGTCATATTTCTATCCTTCCTTAATGTGAACAGAGTATAGCCGTGAATTGGAAATCTGCGAGTTCAAGTCTGAGTTGATCCTCTTCCCCCCCCCCCCCGAAAATTTGCCATGAATCTTCGACCTGATCCAGAATAGTTAATTTATTATATCAGACCAAGAATGAGTCCTCGGAAGCTACTTAGCTTAAAATATGTATATACTAGACTTCACGGATAGAGGTTTAAGCTGGGTGATATTTGTTCGACCGGTTTCGATAGATCTGGCGTCTATCATCATGAGGAGAGAACTGAATAAAAGCGTTGAAACTAGTAAGGAGATGAAAGAAAGTAGAACAAGGGTATCAGGTCAGCGGTGTTTCTGTAGTCATCTGACTAAAAAATTTTAGATAATAAAACTCTAGTTCCGGACTTTCTAATCTGTTACGTGCTGTACTATTCCTCCTACTCTATTCAAATGGCTCGTGGTTACGAGGAAAACATTCAAATTATCAATACCGCGTATACGGCGGTCCTCTCCTCAATGTTTATAAAATCGGCTAAGAAACTGGTGAGCATTTTATTCTACATATCCTTCGTCTCAACTTGTTTGAAGTTCAATCTAAAACCATCTTTCGTGTCTTATCGACTAAACTGTTCCTCTGAAACACTTCGCTTTCGTATCGACGCAAATGGCTGGACTCCGAACGACGACGATGGTATTGTGAAAAGGCGAAACTCCAAGATCTCCTTCGCCGGTTAGCTATTAAACTTTCCTCTGAACTCACCCCGGAAGAGTTCCTCAACCTACAGACTATCGCCAGCCGAAAACAATCAAGGCTTCACTCCCTCCTTCGTACAACTAAATTGAAGAAAGGAGGGGGGTTGTTGGTAAAGGTTAGGTAGGTCTGATGCAAGCTGTGCTTGCTCCCTCTAATATACACTCGGTGAGTGTTCGTCGTCGTTGCGGGTAGTGACGTACTAGTTCTCGTCGTTGGTAATTGGAAAAATTCGTGGAAGATTTGATCGCCCTCGTAGCTCAGCGGTTAGAGCAGTCGCCCGGCAAGCGAAAGGTTTCGGGTTCGGATCCCGACGAGGTGATCAAATTTTTCGCTTGAGTTTTTCATTTACCAACAACCCCCCTCCTTTAATATTACCCCCGCACGTAAGTATTGTGTCTTTCGTTGTGTTCCTTAGTCAGGTAGTTCTGTTGAGGTCTGATGCAAGCTGTGCTTGCTCCCTCTAATATACACTCGGTGAGTGTTCCTCGTCGTTGCGGGTAGTGACGTACTAGTTCTCGTCGTTGGTAATTGGAAAAATTCGTGGAAGATTTGATCGCCCTCGTAGCTCAGCGGTTAGAGCAGTCGCCCGGCAAGCGAAAGGTCTCGGGTTCGGATCCCGACGAGGTGATCAAATTTTTCGCTTGAGTTTTTCATTTACCAACAACCCCCCTCCTTTAATATTACCCCCGCACGTAAGTATTGTGTCTTTCGTATTGTGTCTTTCTTTAAATTGAAGAAGCTCCAGCGTCTATCCAAACCGAAAACTCCTCATCCGGCTCCTGATACCGATATGACACTCTCTTCGCTCCTGCCGTCGTCAACCTATCGTTCACCCACTTCTCATCTCTTGAACTTGACCTCCTCAAAAAAGGAAAGGAATTCGTGTTACCACCCACAACCTGGAAAGAAGCCCTCGAGAGCGTCCTCGTCTCTGACCTGGCTACCGGTATTCGCACCAATAATCGCCTTAACGACGACAACACACGGCACCTCATTCGCGAAGCAATCGATCAACTAGGCAACACTAAATCCCCTCTGGTCCGGTGCTTTTCCTCCTTGAAACGTAACCTGCAACAGAATGACTTTACGCTGGTGAAAGCCGATAAAGGCGAAGCTGTTGTTATTATGCCACGCCCATTACACGAACAAAAGGTCACCGACTTCCTGGCCTCTGCCGGCGCCTCCAAAATTCCGTCAAAATTCGCCGAATACAACTCAGAAATGCGTTCCACCATCAAAAACGCTAAGCATATACTCCCCCAAGAACGGAAATTCCTCCTACAAATGAATCCTTCACTGCCGCAACTATATGGGCAGATGAAGCTACATAAGCCAGACCTATCAATACGGCCAGTCGTCGCTTTGTATTCTGACCCAACTTACAAGCTCGCGAAGTTCCTGACCAACTGGTTCTGCTACGTGTCCGACTTCAATCCTCCTTACGCGGTTCGCAACTCCCTCAATCTCACATCAAGAATGTCCAACACAAATTTTCCTTCCGGATCGATACTGGTCTCCTTCGACGTCGCCAGTATGTTTTCTAAAATTCCGGTGGCGCGCACCATCCCCCTCCTCCTCCGGTTCCTGGAAAGACAGAATATTCATCCGGACATCATCAACGAATTCCGCAATTTACTCCAGGTTTGCCTCTCTCAAAACGTTTGCGTCTTCAGGAAAATGACCTACAAGTTTACGGATGGGCTTCCGATGGGAGGTCTACTATCCTCTCTGGAAGCAAATGTGTTCATGAACTACCTCGAAACCTCCATTCTCAGCTCAAGCTCATACGCCTCTCGAATACGATTTTGGGCTCGCTATGTCGACGACATGTTATGTGTCTGGCGTGGCCCTCTTCCGGGCTACAACTCTTCCTCCAAGAACTCAACAATTTTGACCACGCTATCAAATTCACGCTTGAAACAGGAGGAAACAGCATCAATTTTCTAGATGTCACCATCACCCTCATCGAAAAACATAATATTCTAAAAGGCATCTTTAGGAAAGCTTCGTTCATGGGCGTTTCCATCCACGTGGACTCCTTCCATCCTCCATCCCACAAAATGGCAACCATAAACGCAGACATCCACAGGCTGATCCATATTCCTCTAGATGACGTGGCTTTCGAATACGAGATCAAGCAAATCGAAAAAATTGCCAAGTTAAACGGCCTCGAATCTAACATCCGCCTCTTGGTCAGACGTAAACAACTTAAAAAGCTGCTCACCGAACTCTCTCCCGACGAGCCCCTCTCTCAACACGATGGATTCGCCTACCATACCTCGGGAGACCTACAGAAAAACTTTCCTCAAAGCTCCGAAGATTCAACTACCGAGTAGGCTTCTATCCGGTCAACACTTCGTCTGACCTCTCCACCTTGAAGGATGCTGTGCCACCAACGGATAAGTCAGGCATTTACTGAATAACGTGTGGTTCCTGCGGTGTCCAGTACGTTGGCCAGACCGGCCGTTCCCTCCGTACTCGCTTCCGCGAGCATAAAGCAGCCATCTCCAATGGAAAATACTCTGGTTTTGCCGAACATTGCACGGATAAAAATTACCCCAACCCCAATAAAGGTCAAAACATGAATCGTCTGGAAGAAACCGAGATCATTCGCTCTTCATCTACAAACTCGTCGACTCTCTTAATTCGTTCATCAAATTCTACTACAACTTTAATCAGCACTTCCTGTCTTGACCTGATCCCCTCGTTCAACTTTCTTTCATCTCCTTACCAGTTTCAACGCTTTTATTCAGTTCTCTCCTGATGATGATAGACGCGAGATCTATCGAAACCGGTCGAACAAATAGTCCTCGGAACTTAATCTAAATTTATATTTTCAACAAATTTATAATTATATTATTTTGACCAATTTTTCCTTAATTTTCTATTTTTATTTTTATTTTATTTTCCGTTCTACCTCTTTTCCGTTGTGGTGTTTCTCTAGTTATCTGACTAAAAAATTTTAGATAATAAAACTCTAATTCCGGACTTTCTAATCTGTTACGTGCTGTGCTATTCCTCCTATTCTATTCAAATGGCTCGTTCACGAGGAAAGCATTCAAAAAAAAAAAAAAAAAAAAGAAAAAATTAAGCTGGTTGATGTCTTTACTGTACCTTCATCCACTGCTATCGAAAATGATTCTGTCTTTACTGGTTGCTGGATCGAGTAAAAATGATCTTCATTTATTTGGCTCCGACAGAACATTTTTCTACTTTGGAGGGATTTTTTTTTACTATCTACATTGCAAAAAGGTGAGCCTCGTGCACTACAGCAGTTTGTAGCCCCCCCCCCCAACCTTCAGAACTGAATATCATCAAAATTACACACAAGGATAAATCACTCCATAAAATTTTGTGCACGACCCACCCAAGTAATTTTCTTACCTACGCCACTGGTTTTGTGCTAGGGGATAGTACTTATAATGTTACATTTTCTATTATAATTATTGAAAAAATAAAAAACAATGATGGTGTTTTTGAAATAGAATCGATTTAGGTATGATTTAATGAACATAAAGAAATTACTTATTTATTATTAAAAACTATCTTTAATAACGACTAATAAATATCTGTTTGTAAAAAAATATCGTAGCTTCAGAGGGGTACATACATTTCCCTTATCCTTCTCTTCTCAACCGCGCCACTGGATACAAATACTCAGATCGATATCGACTGAACGCTTCAAGAAGAGAATTTTGTCTCAACGATACTAAATTCTAATGAACATCTGTACTTAGAAACCAGCACTGAATATAGAAGAAATCGAATATCACGAGTCACTCGAATAATCCTATCTACATATCGAGAGAATTATTTGAATCTTTGTATTTTCCAACGACAAGAGTAATAACTTTTGTCCTTCTCGTTTGCAGTCCAAACGCGATTATATACGCGACATTTTTCTTTCCTTCTGGTCGAGGGACAAATAGAAAGAGAAGAGAAAGAATGTACCAAAGAATGCGACGAGGAACGCCACTTTTAGCTTATAGCACATTTTTATCGGTCAAATGAGCACCAGACAATTGCCCGCTATGCAAACGCTTCTCATGATTCGTCTCCCAAATACGTTGATATAATATCGTGTTGCTAATTGAGCTTATCGAGAGAGAGAAAGATACGTTAACCCAGATTTTGGACGCTCGCTGCAGTTTCGTAAACGCTAAATTCATTCTTATTTCTCCTTTACAAATGCTCGCGTGTCGCTCTCTTTCGAGGGAGTTTCCGGCAGTTGAATCTGGGAAGGTTATCAAGAGTCGTTGCTACTCAATATATTTCCGCACTTCCAACCAAGTCTCGCTATTTCATTTCCTCATTATATTAACTCGATTGGTTCTCAAAATTAATTAATACGTGCATCGTTAGGCGGCATCGCAATTTTTAACGCTACAATAACCGGTTTCACTATTCACTCACTCGGAATAAATATTTGTGGTATAGTTCGCTATATGTATATTGACCGCGCTAGGAGCGTAAAGGGGCCAACAGGCAAGGTCGTGGCCACTCGATTTAATATTAGCAAATATAATGCGAGCAGCGGGCTCGAGAGTAGATCAAAAAAAGAAAGTGCAATGTACGCTCTCGAGTACGTTACAGAAGAATGCGCCATCCGGGCATACATGTAGCGGCGAGAATGCTCATTTCCAGAATCTTCAGGCGAATAGGAGATTACACCCTGTCTCGAACCGCACTGAAACTGGTTAGATTGCAAGTAACAATTTACGACTAAAATCATTCTCTTGCTCAGGATATCAAGTTTGCCATTATGAAAAGTTGATCGAATTTTGTCACACGCTTGAGAAAGACATTCCAGAGTGAGTTTGGTTTCAAGTTTTTTTCTGGAATGTAAGTAATTTAATCTGAGGAACATTACGAAGAAGGGTGCATTCACTCATAAATAATTGGGACACAATTTTTAAAAGATGAGGACAAAAAAAATCTCGACAATATGATAATGAGAAGATCTAGTTAACGATGAGAATTCTTACCTACAAGCAGAATAGCGTCTTTTAGACGGATCTATCATACATACCAGCAATAAGAAAAGTAATTAAGAGACAATTAACAAAACGATTGAATCAACCAAATATAACCCTTGGGGAAGCAATTGAGCAAACGGCTGAGGATGTCACTTTTACGACAAAACTTCACCTACCTCTAAGACTCTCATTTGCAATTCTTGTCCGGCTACGGATGATCATCACCCTTTATGGCTCTCATGTCTTCACTGCCAGCATTCACAAAAATTTTATCCATTAACCATCCCTTCACCTATCTAACTACATAATTATCTTCAACCCTCGCTTTGTATACACTCTGATTGATGACTCGTTGTGAGAAATCCTTTCGATCCCTGTAACATTTTCTTCTGGACATGATCGTAATCCGTATAAAAATCAAATATATCTCACATGACTCTATCATATGGGTACTTTCACAAGTCCACGAACCTACTGCCCACATTGCAAACAACTCATGCAGCCAAGAACATGTGACTTTCATCCCTCGTCACAGCTAAAAAAGGGTGAGTTATTTATTTCTAACCCTTATATCGACCATCCTGCGCTAATAGGAAGCAACATTCAAAATTTCAGTAAAATTGTTACCATCCAAAAAAACAGCTCTTCTCCGTTTTAATAATGATAGATTATTGAATTAAAGACTGGAATCGATTTTAATTCGTCTTCTCTAAATTTTTTCTTTCGACCTGAAATTGAAAGCAGCTCTATTCCGTCGATCACCAGTCGTTTTTTACCTTTCTGGGAATGTACCTACTCTGGATTAAACTCAAATCGAAGTCGATCTGGAGTCGATTTTAAGTCGATTCCTTCAAATTTTTCTATTGGCCGGAAATCATCTGCTTTGTGGAGTCGATTTCGAGTCGATTTTTAGTTAGTTCACTAGTTCACTAATAATATAACCTAGTTCGACTTCAAATTGACCCCAGATTTTGAAAACCTGAAATCTACTGCTTTCTTGGGTCAATTTTGAGTCGATTTTTTCAAATTTTTCTGTTGATCTGAAATTGACTTTCTTGTCGGCCCTATTTCGAATTGGTTTGCTGTTCTCTAGTAATTTAAACTGGTCAAATTTAAATTGACCTCAGATCGACCTCAATTTGAAGTCGATCTAGAATCGATTTTGAATTCTCTTCTCCAAATTTTTCTATTGATTCGAAATTGACAACTCGGTTGGATCGGTTAACAGTCGAGTTTTAGCGACTTCCTATCAACGTAAAAAATTGCGTTACCGGGCGGTATTTTCAACAGAAATTTATTAGAATTTTACGGCTCTGCCGTCCACAAATTAAAAACAAAAACGAAAACCTGACATTTCGTAGGCTACGTCCTGAGGTTTTCGTTTTTAATTTGAGGGCGGCAAATCAGCAACGTTGCTCGGGAGTCGATTTCGAGTCATCTTTTAGAATTTTTTGTCGATCAACAGTCGATTTTTATCGAAAGACACAATACTTTTACGTGCGGGGTTGTTGGTAAATGAAAAACTCGAGTGAAAAATTTGATCACCTCGTCGGGATCCGAATCCTCCTAGCTCAGCGGTCAGAGAAGTCACCCCGCAAGCGAAAGATCTCGGGTTCATTTTTCGCTCGAGTTTTTCACTCACCAACAACCCCCCTCCGTTGATTTTTATCTTTTTAAAAATGTATGCTGGTCGATTTTACATCAATCTCAAATCGACGTCGATCAAGAGTCGACGTACAATCATCCCCTCGTATAGCATTCGGTCAGTTTGGTGTCTTCGCTACTTGCAGGCAGAATGTGCAGTCACAATTATATGTTGAGGGTCATTTTGCATTACCAGTGCAGCAATTGTAGAATCGACGCAATTTCGACGTCGATCGGCATTAAAATCTGATACCAGAAGTCAACTCATATTCTACCTGGATTCTGAAACTCTATCAAATTGTGCTATTGAAATCGACACCATGTTGAGGTCGATTACAAGTCCATTACAAATGAATGATGCATAATCGACCCAAAAGTACGTCTATTTTCAGTCAGCATCAATGCATGATACTGAAATTCCATTCAATTTCGACCTTGTCAATGTTTAAAAAGGAGAGGTCGATTTTGGGTTGACGTCCAGTCATCTTAGGTTGATTTGCGACCGATATTAGACAGCACCGAAACGACTGAAAATCGAAGTCAATTTGAAGTTGACATGGTTGATGGACATCTATCTCCAATTTTTTGGTAATTTGACATTACATTTTCCCGAGTCTTCTTTTCTCATGTTTATCCTCATAATTGCAAACCTATAAAAAAGGAAACCTGTAAAAATCTTCATCTCCTACCCCAATCCCGATCCACTTCGTCCAACAATCTTACCACATAAGTCAGAAAATAGATATAATATTCAAAATCAGAAACTGTCCGGTATGACAAAACCTGAGAAGATGTGGTTAGGCAAAAGTTCAAAGTCCTCATCCTCTTGTAAAATTATTATAATTATGGGGAAATACCTTTCAAAGAAGTAAAGGTAAGTCTGGTACGTCGAGATATTGCTTGCCTGACTTTCAGGGTATTTTCACTGTGGTTATGGTGCCCACGTAATATTCGAAGGCTCGAGACAAGAAAGAAAGGAATTTTGTCTACGTTGATATTACTACCCATCTTGAAGATTATAACAGGAGCACTACAGGACACGTGAACATGCATGAGTTATAATTTGGTAAAACCAGTTTCGTAGTACCTAATGAAATTATGTATTGAAGTACGATTAACGGAAATAGCAGAGGTTCGTGGCACGCGTGAGAAAAAATTACCAATTTTTGACCTACTTGTACGTACCTGTCCATCATTTCGATGTTCTTACTTAACGTCGAAGAAATTTTGCAAATTTATGTCATATTAAAACAGTGATATTCTGAACTAATTTTCTGCTATTGTAGCGAGAGTTTGTGTTGTTTCAGATTTTTTTTTTATTATAGTCCGAAATTAATAGAACATGAATGAATCGCCCAGGGGCTCTCCCAAAAACTCTTGAAAAGGGTGGAGTGAATATTTTCCAACGTTTGCTAAATGACTGAGAACTTTTGAAAGATGGTTGAGGCACTCTCCAACATTTTGTTGGCGTATTTCTAACAGTACCAACATATTTTTTGACAGACATTACCTATCAACAAATCTGTGGCATAGCATTTGGAAAAAACCAGTCTTGGATTAGAGATTGGAATAAAACTTTGAAAACTTTATTCGTATGCTAAATTTTTAGAAAATGAACGATTTAGAAGCGCTTGACCTTTTTGTAAAAGGCAATTATTTTTTTAAACTCACAACCCTAGAATCAATAATTTCTCTTCATCATACGATCACGCAAATTGTAGGTTCTTTTTTTAAAAAAAAAATTCAAGTCAAAACTGTGAGTAGAAACTATTTTTTTTGAGGGAAAGATATTGAGTGACAGTATGCAAATTTGTACAAACATTAACGGAGAGTGTAAATAGTATCGTATTATGAGATTAATAAAAAAAATTTAGTATCTGTTTTTGTCGCGTTCACTGTCTCCTAAACAACATTTTTCGAAAAACACAATACCTTGTCAACTTAACGAGTACGAATGCCAAAACAAAATAACATTCCAAGTTGCCAAGTCTTATCTTTATAAATGCTGTCAATACTTACGTGATCTTAAATTGAAAATAGAAATTTTAATTGGATTGTATATTACGTCGTCGGACGAAAGCGTTTATAATATTGTAGCCGGCTTTATCATTTCTTCGAGATGAGCAGAAAAGCAATGAGGAGAAATCCCTGAGTAACGATCGGTGGACCGTAATAGGGCGAGCATAATTTCTAGATTGTTTATGACTCCTAATCAATGTGCACAATCGATTACATGAACGAAGTAAAAATGCTCACAGTTTTTGTGCTGAAACTAACTCGAGTTATTATGACCCAACCGACTTTTCTGTCATCATTATTACATAATATTTATGAGACGTGGGATTAAAAATAATTGTATTTGAGCTCTATCTAAGACTAAGTAGATGAAGAAAACTCCAAATGTGGGCCCTAACCGTTTCTGCTCTTTTCCATTTGGACAGGATGTATAAAAAAAAGTAAACAGAGCGCAATCCGCACGTACATTTAAAAGATGTTCTAGTGGAACCAATCAAATAAAGATCATTTTTAATGTATTTTTATAGTTGGTCGATCCATCTGCCAGTTAAGACAAAATACTTTTCGATAGGAGACATAGAGTCACAGTAAAGACACCAACCAGCTTGAATCTCTTTGCAAAGTCATTAATATCATCAGCTTGGACCTGCCTGTGACGTCATCAAATTTGTAACTTACTATTATTTGTTCGTCCTCTCTCGGATTCGCAGATTTCTGAATAAGGTCGCGGATTCCAAGTCCATGAACGGGGAGGAGGTAGAAGCCTAGTATAGTCTAGTACATTGTACGCTAAGCTTAGTTTAAGCCAAGAATAGGTTAGTATTAATATAGCGTAACATGGACATATGCTAGGCCTAGTTTAAAGCTAGTATAGCCTAACACACTGGATACTAGGACTGGGAAAATTAAACTCGGACTCGCAGACTTCTGGATTAGGTTGAGATTTCGAAGATTTAAACCCATCAACGGATTGGGGGCTTGGACTCACAGACTTTCAATACTGTTATGGAGTGCCGATAAGGACATAGAATCCATACAGCGTCTTCTTGTTTAAATATATTGAGCTGAGCAAACCTCCTGGTTTAACCCTGGGATTTCGGTCCATGTGTGAGGTTTTCAAAAATTTTGGAACTACTCTTCCTTTTATTCTCAATTCAACTAGAATTTCATTCCTAAATGATGCACGAGCGTACAACGACCGTAGGCTACTTTGATGCCTTAAAAAGACTGTCAAATCCTCGTGTTTGAATTGTGACTCTTTACTCATATATTTAAGAATAATTTTTTTCTAATGGGGCCTTGGACAGAAAGAAGCCAGCAGTCTCCAAGAATTTGAGAACCACTGTATTGAGCTGTACTAGCTTTACACTAAGCTTAAACTAGGATACGATATTTTAGATTATACTACGCTCCTCCCCCCCCCCCTGTAGTGACCTGATCCAAAAATCTGCGAGTTCGAATTCGAGTTCCTCAAGCCTGGTCTGACAAAAATGAGGATTGAGACCAGAAATATGCGTACTTGTATTATGTTGTTTTATGTGAAGAATAAGCAGGTATACACGAGATTTCGCATCATATTTTCAAGGGATCTAGATTCTAATACCGCTAAGGACCAAAGTGGGTGGAATGTAAAGCATACTACTACGTATACATAAAACAAAGTGTACTTTATTGCACATTGCATTATGATATAAATCTGCTATTTAATAAACAGTTACAGAAAATATTAGAGACCACATAATCGGTAGGTAGAGAGAGAGTACAGATTTATGAAACAATAGGCCAAACACTTGACTCCTCTCCTTAGGAGTTGTACCAGTTTTAGGATTTATTAAGTGTTGGTCGAAGTGTATAGAAAACTCCAAAAGATGTCTCAAATATTTAAAAATTTCATGTTCTTGTAGATACCTACGTTTTCAGATAGGTTCCAATTTTCTCGGTTGATAATCCATTCAATTATCTAACCCTCGCCTCTGCTTGCTTGAAAATAATATACATAGTCTACTCGTATTGTTCTAATGTAACTTCTGTAATTTTCTGTTACATAGACAGAAGCTATATCTACAAATATTTACAAATAATAAGTCGGTAGTTATATACCTATCCATACGAAATCAGAATGTTGTGGAAAATAACACGTTGAAAAAACCTTCTAATTGACGCGCTGCATTTATCTCGTCGATCCTTGACAGTATAGTGGATGGAACTAATGGATTATTCACTTTTTTTCTCTGATCGACGTACAAATATACGAGAATTGTGGTATATGGTTAAAGATAAAAGAGAAAAAAAATTAAAAACGTTCGCTACACACGCTTTAGGTATGAGCAAAAATTCTATCATTTTATGTATGCATGACTTCTTGAAGCATTATTTTTTGCGAATTAAAGCGTTCGTAGTATAGAATCGTCAATGCCATTTTGCTTGGCGGAAGGAAGGAAATACTCTGGGCAACGGAAAAAAAGAAAACACGCATGCAAACTCGTCTGTTTTATATAAAATCCGCCCATCAGCTCAGACGATAAAAGTTCATCTCTAAGCGTCTACTGCATTTCTATAGGGATGACGAGGTAAGGAAGGAAATCATTTGATCACGCGATAATAGACCGAGTTATTTCTGATAACAACAATATCGATAGTAGGTCGAATTGTTGCAATCGCTTTTTTGCTCCCATAAGAAAAGCACGGGGAGCGAAGCTCAGTATGGAATTAAATGAAAATTAGAAAGGATTGAGGAGAAAAAAGTTGATATTTGTAATGCGTGAGATAGTCGGCTTTTGAAAATAACCATTTCTCCCCTCAATCCTGTCTCATTCTTGATTAATACCATATGATCGAATGCTCCCTGTACTTTTCTTATGGGGAGCAAATTTGCGATTGGATAAATTCGTATAAATTTTGGGTACCTTTGCCCTATGATCACGTCATGAAAATCACGCTGTGCCGTCACGATAACTCGGTCTATTGAAGTATCATTGATGTGTTGATGTGAGTGTCGACTGATAAGAGGGTAAACCTATTTTTTTGATACAATGAACAGCCACACCTGCAAATCAAAAATCTTCAATCCTTCTAAGGATTGACCGTTCATCTGAATATACCAATGCTGGAAAATGGATCGTTTCAATGAAAATCTATGTAATATTTATGTTAGAGCTAATGCTGTATTATTTTCAAATACATAATATTAAGCTGAGGGTCTGATCTTTAAAATTCACTTCAGTTATCGTCCAACAACCAACGATTAAAATATTTGATAGTTCTAGCCCCCCTCCTCCGTGGATTTTGTCCTAAAGACAGTCGTAATAACTTGTATATTGTTTATGTCAATTTTTGTGTCCCACCTCTTTTCCCTGCATCTCTTTATATCCTCCCATGTTCAAATAAAAATAATCTCAAAATACAACATCAAATTTGAATCGTCAGTTTTAAAATTTGTACTTCAGCTCTGATCTCTTTATAGCCAGCTGAATTTAATTTGTCAGTCCTCGAATAATTAATGCTTCAACTTCCTGCATTCGGTGTACGAGTACATCCAATTTGAAAGTTGGGGTTAAGAATCATCATTTTATTATTAAATACGGATGAAAATTCTGGCGAGATGCTCAATCTACGACTGGCAATACAAATTTCATCGTAAATAAGATACAATTTTCATCTTAAAATTGTGAGAAAGCGAAGGACTAATCTGATGTAGGTCGTTGCCCTGGAAAAGTGAGTCAATTTTCGACTGTAAGATCGATGGCACAAACAGGCACGAAAATTTCCGATATCTTGAGATAATTGTTGACTTGAAACTTCAAAGGGGAGGGGACGTTGTACCCAAACTTTAATAAAATGTATGGAGGTAAGGGTAGGGTACAAATTTTGAGAATTAACAATTTTTCAAAACCACTCCAATCTCGGATTCAGTAAAGAAAATAGGCCCCTAGCCTGCGAACCCTGTCAACTTGAAATCGACTCGCTATTTCGTTCAAAAGTCGACTCTGGGAAATATTTTCATACTTCTTGGACTTTAAAATTTTTCATTTTCAATTCTTGGACTTTTAAATATTTTCAACTATTGAACTTGTAAAATTTTTCATTTTCGATTTTTGGACTTGGAAATATTTTCATCTGTTGGACTTGGAATTATTTTCGAATTGTGGGGCTTTGAAATATTTTCAATATAACTGTTGGACTTCGAATTATTTTCAAATTGTGCGACTGTGAAATATTTTCATAAGTGGACTTGTAAAATTTTTCATTTTCGATTCTTGGACTTGGAAATATTTTCAACTGTTGGACTTGGAATTATTTTCGAATTGTGGGGCTTTGAAATATTTTCATAAGTGGACTTGTAAAATTTTTCATTTTCGATTCTTGGACATTGAAATATTTTCAACTATTGGACTTAGAATTATTTTCAAATTGTGGGACTTTGAAATGTACTTCTTGGACTTGTAAAATTTTTGATTTTTGATTTTTGGACTTGGAAATATTTTCGAATTGTGGGGCTTTGAAATATTTTCAACTGTTGGACTTGGAATTATTTTCAACAGTTGGACTTAAAATTATTTTCGAATTGTGCGACTGTGAAATATTTTCATAAGTGGACTTGTAAAATTTTTCATTTTCAATTCTTGGACTCTGTGGATGAATAAAGATGGGACAAATTCTGAAACTATGAAGAACATTTAGAACAAATTGAGAACAATTATTACCAAACATTCCTGACCCTGAAATCCAACTAGGGCCTCCCATTTCTATAGCCCCCCCCCCCAAACTTGTTCTTCAAATACAAGGACAAGGGGGTGGGAATAAATTCCAAAACTATGAAGAACATTTAGAACAAATTAAGAACAATCATTCCCAAACATTCCTGACCCCAAAATCCAACTTAGGGGGCCACCATTTCTGTAGCCACCCCCCAAACTTGTTCTTCAAGTACAAAGACGAGGGGTCGGGAACAAATTCCAAAACTATGAAGAACATTTAGAACAAATTGAGAACAATAATTTTCAAACATTCCTGACCCCAAAATCCAACTTGGGGAGGGGGGCCGTTGAAATGGACCCCTCAAAATCGACTTTGATTTGAGGTCGATCTGAAGTCAATAATTACCAGCAAACTAAAAATCGACTGTCACTCGACGCAATGAGGCTGTCGATTTCAGGTTGACAGAGAAATTTAGAGAAGATGAGTGAAAATCGACTCCAGATTGACTTCAATTTGAAGTTGATTTGAGGTTGTTTTGATGTCGAACAGTGTACTTTCTATAGTGAATAACAAATCGATTCGATATCGACCCATTAAAGCAGTCGATTTCAGGGTGATAAAAAAATTTGAAGAAATGAACTCAAATGAAGAGTCCAAATTGACGGCCTTTTGAGGTAGATTTGAAGTCAACGAACCTACATTTAATTCTTTCGCTACCGCACGTCACACATATGTGACACGCGAATCTGACGTGTAGCCCGCCGTCACACATGTGTGACGCGGTTCCTATGAAGTTCTAGAATACGGTGGGCTGTGCGTACATTTATGAAACCAAGTACTGGGCTATGTACACCCAACTTGAAAAAACTATTTCTTGCAGTGTTACCACATTGAAAAATCTGTATTTTGGCAGCACGTCACAATTGTGTGACATAGTTTCAAAGTGCTTTAAATGTTCCAATTCGGATTCTGTATGATTTTCAACAAATTTTTTTTGGGGCCCAGAAAAATGCGGGGTGCGGTGCGTGTGGTTTTACAAAAACATCTGCGGTAGCGAAAGGGAATAGAGAACTACAAATCAACTTACTATTGTGGACGCAACAGTGCTGTTGGTTTCAGGTCAATAGAAATATTTTTGTGAGAACGAGTCAAAATCGACTCCAGATCGACTTCGATTCAATGAGTCAATTTGAGGTTGATTCGAAATTGACCAGCGTACAGTACCAGAGAACTACAAATCGATCCAAAGAAGCAGTCGATTTCAGAGCGATAGAAAAATTTGAAGTAATCGACTCGAAATAAACTCTGAGTCGATAGCAATTTGAGGTCGATTTGAAGTATACTAACTGATATTATCAGAAAACTCAAATAGACTTCGGAGCAATCGATTTTAGGTTGATAAAAAATTTGGAATAGTCGACCCAAAATCTATTTAAAATGGAAGTACAAGCTAGAAGTTGAAATGGAGTCGACATCGGTTAACCCCATATCGATATGATGACGACGTCGATGTGAGGTCTGTTTCAACAATACATCGACGTATTCTCGACCAAGATTTTTAAATTCTTGATCGATTTAATGTCGATTATGATTGGGAGGAGAGGGCGGAGAATATTCTACAAGTAAAGGAAAAGAAGCATGTTTTTTGTCTTTTTTACGCGCAACAGTTGAGGAGACTTGGACATTTTCTAGTACTTTACAAACCATGTGTGACTGTATATTTCCAAAGGTACCACTGTTTTTTACCTCTGGGTTAACGTTTCTATAAAGGCTCATATTTTGCTTCCAAAATATTTTTAAAACTCTACAATTTTCTCAAAAAAGGACCTTCTTATCACGCGCTCCAGTATACCGAATCATAAACTGATGGAGAACGACGTGGGAGAAACTCTATGAACTTTTATTAGGTACAAGACAAATTGTAAGAATAGAAATCTTTGCTAGGAATCATACTGGACAATTAATACTTATTATAAAGTTACTTTAAAACCGGATTTCAATTTGAGCGTATCCTCTGCTCAAGCGCAGTCTAGATCAGCTTTACTCGTGAAAAAATTCTCCAGAAATTTATTTATTCGTTCGTAAATTCCGTGAATATACGGCACTATTGCAGCGGATTTGACCTTGTTCTGTTGAATTGTGCTCGCTAGAAAGACACCTAGTTTTACCGTTCGTTATGAAAGATAGAAACTTGACTTTCGAACATTTCAAAAACGTCCACAGTCGATGAAGAACTTTTTCGGAAAAAGAGCGTCGTTGATGATTTTGGAGGGGGTCCATTCTTCTTATTCTTCGATCCTATGTATTTTTTGCTGGTCATTATTAATTGGCTCGTCGATATCGATATAAATGTATTAAAATTATCGCTCAAGTTGAATGAAGAGTGAAAGTGCAAGCGACAGCGCGCTGCGTCCGGAAACAACTGTAATGACGCCAGCTTGAGCTGTTACTATGTAGTATAAAATATACTTGCTGCTTGGAACACTATGTTATGCTATACATATAATCCTCCGGCGACATTTCACATTGACCGAATGAAGGAATGAAAGGGAAAATTAAATCGAGTCCGGTATTCATATGAGTACCGGTATTGAGATGATTTTAATTTCGCCCGTTGTAAGATCCTAGCTTACGGCTTCATATACAATCCCTGTAAATTCGAACGCAAATTTTATTTCATCGCTCGTTTAAAATTCGTATTCCAAGAACGTCGCAGCTTGGTGCTAAAATTAAGCTTCGCAATTATTCTCCGCATAGAGTCGAAACTGCTGAGACCTTTTGATTTTGATGAAAAAGTTGCCGTTCAAGTGGAGATTGTTGTCATAGATTATAAATACGAATTCACGTCAGTATCATTGTTTCGTAATTTCTGTGCATCGACTTACGTAAAAGTTTAACTAACTATCGCGTATAGTCTTCGTAATTAACACCTGCATAGAGCGCAGTACATTGCATTCCCCTATAGCCGGACTACCATCATCCGCAAGATATAGGTACTGTACAACTATTATTCTCGTAATTCATTGAATAAAAGGTAAGTAATACACGTAATTTTTTCAAGTATGAAAATTTTATTCGAATAATTGATAATCAAACAGCTGGTCTTCGATTATTATTCAATACTGTGATCGTATAGACGTCAACTATACACGTGCAAAAAATAACGTAATGCACATCGACAAACAAAAGATTAACTGTCGCAGATCTAAAATGAAAGAATTCCTGTCCTTACATTCCAACCATTTTTCTTATTATTTTTTCCAAAAGAACTCGTGTCATTGGCTCAAAGTAAATATTTGATGAGTTTGACTTCGTAACATAGTTGATCTCATGGGCAAGACTCTACACTTGATGGAAGCTTCTAGAAAAAATTTCTCCTCCTTAAAAAAATATTGGAATATGGGTATGTCTTTTGCTTTGCAGTACATATGATATTCTAAGCTTTATTCCCATCCCTTCTCCGCGGAAGAAAATTGACCCAAGAAACCCAATTTATTACATTCAACGGCTATTCTACAAGCGTGATTGAGGTGGTCCTTGGGGAAATTGAAGAAAAGAAGGGGACCCAAGGGTGGGGTCAAGTATTGATTGACATTTGGACCAATTCTCTCTGGAAACGAATACGATGAAAGGTAGCATCAAATTGACAGTGGAAGAAGGCCATGAGACCATCTACTGTTTGGACCCAACATTCACACTGGAGTATAATGGGATGGAATACAAAATCTGAAGGAAGCTAACGCATCCTGATACCATCATCCACCGTCACCCCAGTCACAAGTTGGTGGCGATTCAGAACTACCACCTCCAAGCAATCCTTTTCCTGAAGAACAACGAAGAGAAGAAGAAAGAAATTGAGGTAGTAAAGCAGATCGCAGCAGCCAACGGCTACTTTGGAGGCGTGGTTGAAAAAATAAAGTGGAAGAAAGAAGAGGACCCAAGACAGCAAAGTGAAAAAGTACTCCAGATCAGCCCCATACTTAAGAAGTACATAAACTAGGTGATAAAGGCGTTAAGTGGTTTTGGTGTGAATGAGGACATCCAGAACAACTCACTCAAGGTGAAGAGAATAAGCAAAGATAGACGGAAGAAAAGGACAAAGGAAGCTTGGGCGGAGTGCTCTACTCAGTGGCGAACAGTCAGAAGGTATCTACATTGTTGAGACTGAGAGGAAGTTTGACGTCAGGAGAAGGGAGTATGAATCATTGAGGGAAAAAGAAGATGGCAAGTCACTGTTTGACAAACTTTGTAACGAAGGACAGCTCAATGGTGGAGGAATAATGTAGAAAACTTCTCGAGGAGAAGAAAACTATCGGAACAGATAGAAATTGCAGAGGTGAAGAGAAGAGCAGCCCAGCCTTTTGAACAATGTAATCACGTTTGACAGCGAAAGATTATTGGGCTTCGTAACTGGAGGAGTCAGGAAGGACCGAGAAAGATTGTACAGAAACGCAGCAATATAATTAAGATGGGTGAACCAATCACGACGCATTATTATTTTAGCCAATCAGGTCACGATGTCAAACTACAAAAATAATGTTTCAGACATTGTAGACAGAGGTGGCTCATTGATGCCACATGTGGAACATTCTATTCTTAGTGGTGGTACAATATGATAAAGGTTCTGATGCCGAGTTAAAATGAATGCCACATTTTCGAGATTTCCATCTGGTAGCACTACTCGTTAGCGACACAACTGTTAATGGGATTTCACACCCTAATCACACTCAATATGAGTTCTGATAATAAGAAGTTGAAGATGAAAAAAATTTTCTGGCGTAGCCAAATAAATGAAGATCATAAGATCATGTTTCATGTCTTTATATTTGGGGGGTAGAGATGTGCACGGACGCACGGTCTCTCTTGACGAGGGGGGGGGGTGTACTCGCGAGTTTCAAAATCGGGGTCCGGCGAGAGAAAAGACATGAAACATGTCAAAAATATCCAAAGGCGCAGCATGCAAGAAAATTCCCTGTAGCTGCTACAAACGTAACTTCTCGGATAGCTCTGTCATATCCAAAATCTCTTCACAATTGTGATAACCAATACTGACACTTGGTTCTTTGCTTTTGCTGAAATCACTCACTGCTTCATTTTCTAGAAAAAATAGCATATAACTCGTACCTCTTTTGTCTTCACGCCCCACACTCAAGAAAGGCGTAGGCCGTTCCTAAACAGATTATAATAAACTCTCTAAATTATTCCTCATCACTTGTGCGACGAGGTAGCAAGGAGCACCTAGCCACTTGATCAGCACGCAATGACACGTGATCTGATGATACTTTCTTCATCTCGACCTGCAATTCGGTCAACGCACATTGTTTCATTTTTAACTCTTCCAAATTTTGATGTCAAACAACTTGGCCATCTAATCCTCTTCCCTGCTTTTCTTCCAGAAATCCAAAGGCCTAAGCACTTTATGATCTACCATCCCCTTGGTAGACTGAATTCGCGGCGCGGCATTTGTGCTCTCAGTCACCAGGCATATCTACTGCGCTGTTGCCTCTACGTCTTGGTTGACCCTGCCTCTCTTCTTGGTAACGAGGTTGATACAACCGACCTCCAAGTTACCGAACGCACAGCAGATCAGCAACATTAGCGCCTCCTTGAAAATTCGAATAACACAGCGTTCAATGGAACGCTAGTTCTCCTTTCGTTCTCTGTCCGCAGGGTCTCTCTCATCAAGTACGTTGATTGAGACGATCCTTGAACCAAAGATTAATTATTCGGTTGAAATGTTTTCGAACTTCCCTCCTCTTATACGTGTGTGGATAGCTAAGTCGAAATTTTCCAACAAACTTTTCCTGATCTGTACAGTGCAGCTTGTTGATCGGAATTTTTTTTGTGTATAGATTGGTAGTTAATATTTTTCCGTTCCCCTCTGATATGATGGCTAAAATTTTTTTAGGTCTCCCTCCATGGTCGGAATATTATCTAATCCTCACCTCCCTGTTGAAAAAAGAGCAGACAACTGCGACGATGCCATGACACTCGCATAGAAAGATTGTTGCATCCGTGATTTACAGAAGGGAATCCGCCTTCGCGTGCAATGTCGAATTACTATTGAATCGCACAATTCGTGAGTAAGGTGGAGCACAGAAACCCTCGATATTGATAAAGACAAACACCAGAGTCTTAAAAATATAGCTCGAAGGTCGAAATTTTTCCAAGTCCTCTTCCCGATCTACATAGCTCTAGCCTCCTTACTCTCACGAAATTCTTTGGCCTTCACCACCCTCCTCCCCTTGACTTCGTAGCGAATTTGATTTATCTTGAGTTTAAAGATGGTCTTCCTTGCAAATATCTGTACACCTAAATCGAAATTTTAGCCGGAAATTAATTAAGTCAGTCATTCACCTATCGTTACTAATTTCACCTTCGAATAATCCATTACTATCATTCAAAATATCGATCAGATAAATCGGAGTGACACGAGAGTTTGCTGAAGGATTGTGGCGATTATTTTATCAAGGAAGTTTACGCGAGCGAATACATTAATTCATTCTGCAATTATCGAGTAGAAAACTCGATTAAATCGCTACAAGCTGAAGTAAGAAATTCCCTACGATGTCCTCAAATAAAAGTTTGAACTTAACGTGAAAAATAGTGATTCATATTGAACGCGTGAGTAATCAGAGGAACAAAATATTTGCTTGTCAAAAAATTAATAACTTTTCCATAATAAGAGTATACCTAGATATCGGTTACATAAAATGATCGTGATTACAAGTGATACGTGTAGGATACTTGGCAGGTGTGCAAATTATGGAATGCATCTGATATCATCTTTTTCGCGAGAAAAAAAATGAGAGCTAGTAAGAAGAACAAGAAACTCGTATTCATTGCCAATAGCGAACTCTAAATGATCGATATTTTATCTCGAACGTAAGTTATAGGTATGTACGGTTTTCTCGTGAGGAGGAAATGCAAGAGTGAAAGCTAGCAAACAACGATTACGAACAAAGATTTTGTTGCCGTCAAAAGCAAATTTAAAAAACTCCCAACTGTCAAGAAAACAAATTGAAGGAATAGAGAGTGAGTAAGTATCAGGTAGGAATGAATACACGAGAGAGGAAGAGTTTTGCTGCTCGAAAGTGCCGCATTACATGAACAAGGACTCAGAAGATCTTGACCGCCTTGTAAAGTACAAGCTATCACAATTAATAATTGAGCGCTTCTCTCAGAAATATGCAAGAATCCTATATAACATTCACATTCCTCTTACTTCACTGAGTGAAAACTAGAGAAGAAGATGAGGGGTGAATCTAGACTGTATTTCTCATAACCTCGTGCTCACGATTACAGAAAACATAGCGACATACATTGATAAGAATATCTGGCTTCTTCGCTGCGTAATTTTTGAGTCTCCGAAACTCTGGAACGTTGTGGATAGTTTGAATTCGGGAATACTATAAATTACGATACCATTACCTACGACAGCTTTCTATGCTGACCTAGACGTCGTTCTGATAAAATCCATTTCTAATAAGCAGATAAGTAAGAAGAATATTTCAAATTGGTGATGATACATTATTAAATTGTCCATTAGCCCCTTTTTCCATTTCACTGATAATTTATGAGCATTCAGTTTGCAGAGCAAGAGCAGGCTATAACACTCTTTGAATTTGGAATTGATCAAAATAATTTTTATAGTCGATGAAACAATTATACCGATATGTTAAATAACTTGGTAGAAGTTTATAAATACATTTTTATATAAGGCGCGTAACGTGCGTCAAAGCACAAGTTTACATCCGTAGAATCAGTGCACGAGTAAATGAAGAGTGAAAGCTGTTTTTACTGTTAGAAACTTTATTATTAATATGTGTACTAAAAGATACCGTGAGAAAATTACAAGAAAATAATACTGTGAGGGTGAAAAAACAAGTCAAATCCTCAATTATTATAACGGGTAAATAAACCTAGTTTTGATAAGTACGGAAGAGGGACAAAATTTGGAGGGGAATGGAAGGTGTTTTCTCGTTTTTGACTAGATTATTGTACCATTTTGACGTCACAATGGCTAAAATTTGCATTAAAAATGCGGCTCAAGACTTTTACAATAACCTATAATATAGAAGACCTCTCAAGAAACAAAAAATTCTACTCATTGAACCAGGGCCGTCAAGAGGATTTTCGGGCCCGGGAGAAATGAAACAACGGGTCTCCCAAAATTTTTCGCTCATTTTGCTCGCGACCAACCTTACGTTTTTTCTTTTTTTGAAGAAAGAAAGAAAACTTTGCAGCCCACGTGGTGAGCTGCTTGGGGTTGCCTTCATTAACTTTGTTAATTGAGGCAAACAGAGCACCTGTTTTATAGGAGTTACTAGTGTGCATTGTCATGCCTATACAGCTTGAACTTTGTTACTCACCCCCTTGATGGTTGCCCTCATCAGGTCAAGTTCTAGGCGCGTTTCTTTCAGTGGTTTCCACTTTGACGTCCAAAGCTTCTCCAAGTCCTTCTTCTATTTGATGGAGCTCGGCTACCCCTATCATTTACAACTCGAAATTTTTCGAAGTCTCCCTCTCTATCATGTATAGCTTGGAAGTAGAAATTTTTGTAGGTAACTTTCCCATCATAATTATGTACATTTGTCTGCACCTGAAGAAGGTTGCAATGCTATCGAAACGTGCAAATTTATGTATAAAATAATGAATGAAATAAAAAATTAATTAATTGAATAATAAATAAATGAATAAATAAATAAATAAATAAATAAATAAATAAATAAATAAATAAATAAATACATAAATAAATAAATAAACAAGTCTAGTATGCTCTATATTAGGCCTAGCACAATGAAGGCTTTTCAAGATCTCACTCGCTCCGCTTGTTCGCCTCCTTCTTGGTCTAGTATACAATATTCCAAGTTAACAGCCGAAATTGGACCTCCTATCACATGTAACTCGAAAAAGCTCCCTCCTATCATATATAGTTCGGAAGTAGAAATTTTTCCAAGTCCCCCTCCTATCATACGTAGCCCAAAGGTAGTAGTTTTTCCTAGTCCCACGTTTTGCCTCCCGGCACCCGTCTTTTTCTTCAAATTACCCTTCCATAAAACAGTATATTTTTTACGAAAATATCTCATAAAATAAAGAGGTGCCAATCAAGAACGCCCGAAATTTAGTGTTCGAATCCCCGCCACGAAGTCTTACATATAAGAAACTTCTCGAAGAGAAGAAAACTCTGGGAACAGTGAAATAAGAAGTCAGCCTCTTGAACGATGTAATGACGTTTGACAGTAAAGTTTTATTCGGCTTGGTGATTAGACGAGAGAGAGAGAGAGAGAGAGAGAGAGAGAGAGGAAAAACAGGAACGACTAAGAGCCAGTTGTACAATCAACGTTGAACCGAGTTCAAGGCGCTCGATCGCCCGATTTTGACCAGTCAGGTCAATGACCACGTGATGTCACGTGGCACGTTTTTAGATTGTACAACTGGCACTAAAAAACCTTTAATTTACGAGGTCACTCAGCAAGTTACTTTAGCAGGAACCCTGTTGATTGGCTCAAACGCACTATTCCCTTAAGAAAAATGTAGGGAGCTGAGACCATCACACTATAAATTGAGAATTTCTTGGTGATTGAAGTTGAAGATTCTTAACATAGAAGGCTCTTAGCATTTGGAAATAAACTGTTGATAAATAAAATATTCCTTTTTGTCAATCAGTAGCCTAATGATCTTTGCAACTTGTGTCTTTCTTATGGGCGTCAATGGTTTAAAGCTATATATGATAGAAGGGGGACTTGGAAGAATTTTTAATCTCGAGTTCTCCCCCTGATAATGGACTTAGGAAATTTCCGAGAAAAATTTTTATACCTTGGTGGTGATTGAGAAATCTGCCGCTACCGCCCCCTCTCCCTACGTATAGCTTGAGAGTTGAAATTTTTCCGAGTCTTTTTTGAGCTTGAGAGTCAAAATTTTGCCAAGTCCCCCCTCCTCCTCCATCATATATAGCTCGATAGTCGAAATTTTTCTGAGCCCCCCTCCCATCACATATAGCTTGAGAATCGAAATTTTTCCAAGTCCCCCTCCTATCATATATAGTTCGAGAGTCGAAATTTTTCTATGTCCCTCTCCTATCATATATAGCTCGAGAGTCAAAATTTTTCCAAGTTTTTTGCTGGACGGCGGACGGCGCACGGCAAATTTCTCAAAAAGCCCCCCATAAAACAGGTTCCCTGTTAAAATTCTCCTTGAAATTGAAGCGCGTTCAAGTTGTCCCATCATGATTTTCACAACTTCGAAAAAATTCAGGCTCTAGGGGCCTCGGGACAGCGGATTCCCTACAATGGCATCTAATTTTTTGTTTCCCTAGTATCAATGCCCATTGCCAGCGAACATTGGCAACTCAGGAAAACTTTTCGTCTCATTGATCAATGTCAGATTAGTGATGTATTCCTCGATTTGATCAGGCGATTTTTTTTTAAAAAAAACAAAAGACGAGCTATTCATCATTGGCTCAAACATAGCTATTTGGTTTAAAACGCATTAGCCATCGACTGAAAGTTTGCGAACACTTCTTTATTAATATTTTAATACATATTATTAACATCTTAGAAAGTGGTTGCTAGCTTTAGTTGGCTGTTGCGTTCTTTCATGAGAACTTCTACCCACCAGCCACCAGTGTATTAATATTGACAAAAATCTATTAGGCACCAATTTTATAACCAGAAAAGGTGCTTTTAATTAAGACGCGAGAGAGTAAACTACTTCTGGGATCTTTTTGGCCGGTAACCGTATCTCCATCAAATTGAGTTTTGGACTTGAAAATTGTCACAATAATTTACATCTAAATTATATCAATTTGTGCCAACAATTGTAGAAAGCGTCATCCGTTTTCGGGTATCATTAATTCCTTTGTTGCAGGATCAGTCCCGTCCATCGCTAACCCAGAGATGAGAATAGCCTCGAAAAATTGTGCCTAATTTGCATCACTTTATACCACTAGTTCCTAAATTTGTGCCCCACACCTCTCTGTAAAACCTATTAAAGTTAAAGTACTAGCCCATCTCATCTCATTTCATTTTTTTTTTTTTTTTTCATTTGGAAATAGTCTCAAAATGTGAGGCTTAATTTGTGTCTATTTGTACCACCAATCTTACAATTCACAATTATTTCCCTTCCATCGAACATCAATCTTTGTCAGACTTCCCTCACAACAAATTTTTGGAGTCATTTACTTTCATAATCTCCTGGTTAGCGATAAGAGGCGTTGATCTTCTGACAAAATAAATAGGGATACCTACCGCGAAAGAAGGGTAGGGAACAAATTGACACAAATTATACAGACTATTTTCGAATGAAAATCTGAATTCTGCGGGGCTTGGGTTGCAGACCCGAATCTAGGTCCATTGAGACAAGCAAGGGACCAGGTTTGCGGGAGTATTTACCTTCCCCTCATATAACTTTGTTCATCTTCGAAATTTTTCAAGTCACTTGGTCGACGCTCCCTCAGAAAGTCATACTTATTTTTCGAAGTAGACCGGAACCCCCTCTTCCGTTGATATCAATGATCACCGTCAAAAATGTTCTCAGGAAGGGCTCCTAACCCTTGAGAACCAAAATCTGTTTTTCATATATAGCTCGAAATCGATATTCTGGTCTTTCAGCTTGGCTCGTGATTAGTTTGAGGATCAAAAGCCATATATTATAGCAAGCAGCTTTTCTTGACGTCGCAAACTTACGTCAAGAACTTGAAAAACTTCGGATGTTTGTCCTATTATATCAGATTTCGATCTCATGCGTAAGAGACTCCATACAAGCAGTAGAGAATATTCACATCTGAGCTAGATCAAAATCACAAAACATTATTGTTCCAACATTTTGGCTCCGAGTCTCTAACACATTATTACGAGGACATGAAATATTTTCAAACTTTTAGTTATTAAACTACTTTTCAGGTCTGTACTTATTGATTCCTCAACATTTTACACTCTGGAGGATTTAAGAAAATGCACAATCGCTAATCGTATAATATATTAACCTCGCTATCGCAGAGTTCATAGGATTTACCAAATTGCCAACGCTTGGTTGTAGACATATCTACGAGCCATTTCAGAAAATTCCATCTTCTAAACATTATGCATTAATGTGCATAAGTATACACGAAGTGTGCATAAATTCGATCAGATTTCTGATTATAAGTTATGATGTCTATGTGTAAATAGAAATGCATTATTATTTCAACCTGCGTAAACGACGCAAAATTGTTGATAGCTTTCGAATACTTAATTCTCGGACTCGGATTTGGCGGAACAAATTTCGTAAAAGCTAATGAGTAACGCATTAATCACAAAGCGTTGCATGCGCACTACATATGCACTCATGAGGGTATACTTAATGTTGTTAATTGAAATTATCATCTCGCTGGTGACACCACCGACGTGTTAAATGGGTGTATACATCACGTTCAAACTGGTTCGTGTTGGTAAACCACGTGCTCTTTCATGGAGCGCACGATACTTATAGGTTATAATTTGCGCTCTGTACAGTCGAGTATATTAATTATATTCCGTTTAAATACTCAATTTATTCAGTCACGAACAAAATCGGAAGTGAACATCTAGACACAATCCGACTATCGTACATTAGTTCCTTATTCTTAGAGCCTCAGAACTTGTTTGAGAAAAAGTGAAGCAGTAAAAAATATCGATCTAATCATGATATATATACGTTATCGTTTCAGATATGGAGAAAAACAGAGAAAAGCAGATTCAGCTGAAATGAGCGGCATTCAATTGCTATCGGCGACTGCGTATCAGTTGAAGAAACCTTATCAACAATTACTAATTCCAATTACCGTATGGATTGGCATGGAACAAGCATTCATAGGGGCAGAATTCACTCAAGTAAAGACGCAATCATTATTCATTTCCCAAATTCTCCATTCACATGCCTCATTAAGAGGAGTTCTCGAATGACAAAGACTGGAATGATACATTTTTTGAACTCTGAACCTTATTGAGGGAGGAAAATTTCCAAATTCTATAAGTACTTGCAGTCGGAACAAAAACGAGATATGGACTTTTTCGCCTCTCGATGAGGTCGTCGAAATGAAAATCCGAAAGGTAAACGGGGGTAGAAAACATGGAAAAAATTTCAAGTTTCGAGCTAGGAAAGGGGTTTGGAGAAAATTTGAATTGATTTGGAATTCTGAACAGAAGAAGAAGAAGAAGAATAAGTAAAATAATGTGTTTAAGGCATAAAACAGATTCTCTGCTCGTTTCAATTAAACCAATCCTGAGTGCAAAAGAAAGAAGCTCCTTTCTTTTTTTGTTTTTCTTTGGGGTGCGGGCAAAACTGTTTACTTTATTCGCTTATAGAGGAATGTCAAAAGTGAAGAAACTTCGAGTACCTTGTACAGGACTCATTTTCTTAGACCTAGTCAACAAAGCTCGAAATTGTTCCATATCGCATCTATTAAAAGTTAGAACCATAAAAAGGGGGGGTAAGATTTATCGGACTTTGGGGATGAAACCATCGAAGTTGAAAATTAGCATTCCAAAACCATTCCACTACTGAACCGCTATCCTGTTACAAAGATTCTATTACATGATCCTTGGATACTTTTCAACGCTGAACACGAATCCGTTGTCCGTTTTTTGCTAGCAGGTCACAATTTTTAGTAATCACGATAATTTTTTTTTTTTTTTTTAATTTTTATTTACATGCACTATTATTTCAATATTTACATGTTTTCTTGACATCTTATTATTATGAACGTGCTGGGCCATACCACGCAGTCGAGGTGATGGCGTCCTTTAATCTATTCACGTAATTTGAAATATTCTCGTCTACTTGCCGCGCGCTGTCGCGGAACGTAACGAACGTTTTCGATAGCGACGCTGCTTTCGTCGATGTGTTTCGCGACGACGCGCGGCAGGTAAACGAGAACTTCAATTGTGATTACTAAAAATTGTGACGTGCTAGCCAAAAACGGACAACGGATTCGTGTTCAGCGTTGAAAAGTATCCAAGAATCACGTAATAGAATCTTTGTAACAGGATAGCTGTTCAGTAGTGTTCTCACACTTTCTGTCATAGTCGGACGGATGTTAGGGAAGTGTAATTCTATTCTACTTTAAAGACTTTAACAATGACCTGTCGCGAGAAAGAAACTTTAGGCGTTAAAAAACCAATCAAGGAAATGAACAGACTCGTCCTCATCGAAGTGCACCCATTCCCCTGATTGTTTTTTTGACGCCCAAAGGTTTTTCCTCAAGACAAGTCATCACTATACAAAAGTAATAACATTTGTGGGGCTTAGGAAACGGAACCCCTCAAAATTAGGAATTACCACTCCGGAATCATTCTCACATTTTCCGTCATAACCGGACGGATCCCAGAAAAGTGCAATTTTATCGAGGCTTTGAATTCTGAGCTATTCATATGATCAGATTAGTAAGGTTCCTGAGGGAGAGTCTCTGACCTAGTCTAATGATTTAAACAACAGTTCAGTTTTCTGAGGCTGAAGGAACTCGGACCCTCTATAGGGACCAGGTCAAAATTACGAGTATCGCGAGGTGTACATAATTATGAAGAGCAAATCAAGATTCCCTAGGGGGGGCGGTGGCTCCAATCTAATTAAAGAATTGGGGATATGTTTAAAATCAGCTATAGCTATTCGAGGTAGAAAGAGCTTTGACCTAGTTTAAATTATCTTCGAGCAATATATACAGAGGGGGGAGCTTAAAAGTAGTTCGGATTCGGCTGGCGTCCGTCTGGTAAGTAGAAAATTGTGCTTAAGAAGAGAGAAAAGAACTCCGATCTTGTTTTGTGACTTTTAAAAATTTTTGAAGATGACTCTAGGTATTTGAAAAAAGACTCCGATGTTAATGAGAGTCTTGAGAAAATATTTGACTTACAAGCTGTAGACATCAGGCGGGACAAAACAAAAATGATGAGAAGAGACTTGTGAAAAACTCTGTTTTCCAGCTAGGTATTTCTGAACGGTGAAACTTGGAAATAAACTAAATAAGTAAAAAAAATTAGGAACATTTTCCTAACCCCCCCTCCGTGACGTCATCAACCTCGTCGCGGGCGGTAAGTACAAAAAATAACAGTAACAACTGAAAAAAAAAAAAATTATAGAAAAATAATAATAGTAATAGAAAAAAAGAAGGGGAAAAAAAAGAAAAAGAAAAAGATATAAAGAAATAAAGAAAGAAAAAAAATGCGAAGTTTTTTTTCGAATAGTAATAATAGCAAAACTTAAAAGAAAAATTTTTTAAGAATTAAGGGGGGAGAGAGAGAGAAAAAAAAGAGAGGTTGGAGTAGAGGGTGGCTACTAGGCCTTGCCTCGTCTTAAACCGTATTTTAAAAAAAGAGAGTGTGAATAGTTTAAATGGTTAATGCTGGAGGGAGGTGAGAAATGAATTGTTCAAGGTGAGGGAATATTGCGAAATTTTCAACAGATAGGAGATTGGTAGCTCAAGACAGTAGCTGACAGGTCTCCTCTAGAAATTTTATTAGCTTGCCCCACCTCACAGGCTAACTAACTGACGGCCTGATCCGTTCAGAACTCTTTTGCCTCACCTTTCCCCAGATGTGCTCAGCCTGATTTAAGTTTAAAACTGTGTGCTTCAGACTACACTCGAAAGCCGCTCTTTTACCCCTGCTAACCCAAAGAAATCGCTGACGCGGATTTAGGGATACTTTTTGGGAGGGTGGGAGGATATCCCATTGTTCAACAATTTTTTTCGTAGCTTCTTTCGAGAAATGTGGTCAATTAGCATTTTGGAAGTTTCTAAGTTCTTTGAAAATCTCCCGCATCCACCTTCATAAATCCGCAACTGTGAATCGATAGTATTGGTAACTCATATTAAAAATCAGTATGAGAAATCAGTGTAATATATCGATCATATTGAATCGATTTTACCGATTGTATAGACTTTTAATGTATCTATCTCGGTAATGACTCATGCTGCGGTCATAGTAACATCCCTCCACCAGTAATTCTTAGTTCATTTGGACCTTTTATTTTCTATGTTACGCTGACTGACATCTGTCATTAAAAAGCTTGGAGCACAAAGTTTTAGTACCGTTTTTTAAGAAATTTGGAGTCTGCATTCCTCAAGTTTTATCTCTTTTCTGAGATTGGTATATAGTTTCCTACCGTCTCAAGGGATATATTTCCAAAACAGCTCAGTCGTCAGTGTTTTTTCAAATTTCTTTCACTTATAAAGACTCAGAACTCGGAAATATCCCAACCTTGTTTTTCTCTGAAAAGCGCGAAGCCCGAAAATCAATAAATAATTTCATATTTTCTGCTGTTAAACGAAATTTTTCGAAGTTTGATTTTCTTTGCAAGGTTCAGAGCTCAAAATTTTTCTGCCATTATCTTTCTGAAATTTCATTTTTGTTCAAGTTCTCCGACTCTATTTGAAATTCAAGCCCTTCTCCCCTTATAGTTTAAAGATGACCTTTCAAGAAGACTTTTCGTAATAAGTCTGCCGTGTCCCCTTTATTTTTTGGTTGCCTAATCGAAACTCCGATTCCCAAGTTTGCCAATAATCATTTTAAATACCTAATTAGTATTAGATGTAAAAGGTATGTAAATTTAGTAATATCGCTAAACGTAAAAATAATTATTTGATTTTTATTCGACAGGCGTACATTTCATGTGCAATGGGTATTCATTCTGTCGGCTACGTGATGATATGTTTCGGCGTTGTGAATGCTGTATGTTCTCTATTGTTCGGATCTCTGATGAAGTACATCGGGCGAAGTCCGCTCATGAGTCTAGGATTCGCCGTTCACGCCTGTCTGATTTGGGTCCTGGTCATTTGGAGACCACATCCCAAATCGCCGCATATATTCTTCATAATATCCGGTCTATGGGGTGTCGGTGACGCTGTCTGGCAGACGCAAGTGAACGGTAAGTCCACACATTCGTATAACGTCATATTGGCAGGATGATTCATATTGGCACACAGGGTTTGTACTTTCGCTATTAGATAGACAATTTTGTTCAGGCCTACGAGACTACATAAGAGCACAACCGAGCGCATTGTGCAGTACAATAAATGAAGATGTGCCTCGGTACCATCGTGCAGAGCTAACATACGATTCTAGACAGGAGAGTGATGTAAACGGCGAACTTGCTACCACGCTGAGTTACAATATGGAAAATCGTCAATTATAGAAAACATCCAACCGCGCTCGAAACAGTTCTTGTCCGCGAAATTCACTCGACATACGACCCGCGACCTCTTTGTCTATGCAGATTAATGAACAAATCAAGAGAAATCTGTATGATTACTTGTTTTGTGTACTATTCACAATGTAACTCTCGGGTGTCGAGTAATCATATAGTGCTATCGCGCGAGAGTATCCTAGGGAGAACTGCACTCGGTTTGGGGAGGAGAGGGAGACGGTGGTGATGATAGTTGAAATTTTCTGGAATTTTTCTTCTTCGTTCCTCGTTACTATGCCTACCTGAATGATCGAACGGTGTCAATTTAACAAATTGAACGCCTACATTCATTTGTCCTGACAAGTAACCTTCAATTTGAAGTAGTTTGCGGATAATAGATTACTTGAGAGCAACATTGTTTGTTTAAAAAATTAATTGAACAAAAATTTTAATTCTTGCATTAACGACGGTCTTCTTTTCGTATAACAGTCTCCTTTTAGTCAACAAATAGGCAGTTTGATGCGATAAGTAGGTATGTTAATTTGAATCTATGGTCAGTGGAATGTGTGCGTTGAGAGTATCCATCTATGCTCGAGTGAAAAGAAAATCGTTTGATCGACTAGTAATATTCGAGGTACATAGAAGATTTTCGTGCTCGACGAAGAATAGGAGAAACGTTTTTTGTATTGGGGTATACATTTCAGGTCAATAACGGTTTTCATGTAATGGTGATTATGCCTAGCTTTGTTGTGCATCATAATTTGTAATAGGCTCGAGTTTAGCGCCAAATTTTGTATTCATACATAATTTAGTTTTTCCCAGAGGAGATGATGATACACTTGATTTCTATCACCTTCATTTTCTGGCTCAGCATTGTTTTCACTATCAACAGTGCATAAATAATTATACGGTAATTTTCCGCACGCGTGTGCATCTTTATGGTGTATTTAAGAAATTACAATGTCCAACCAACAATATAGGTCTATGTAATTCTCGTCCGCACCACGTTTATTGAAATATCTATGATTTTATTAATTTATGATTATTCTAGTAATGTCTATTAATATTTTCAAAAACGGGTTATAAACGGACGAATCGAAAATGGAGTTGGTGTCGGCAGTAAAAAAACGAGGTGCCGTTTTTCAGCAGACGTGTATTGGAATTGCCTGCTTTGCATGTGTTGTCGGCTGTTTTCCATTGATTTTGTTTCCTCCTACACCGGTGCCTACCCTTTCAGTGTTGGAATAATCTCCTCAGCGGAACCCCCCCCCCCCCTCATTTTGGCAACCGCCAAATTGCAGTACTACCAGGCACTTTCATATACTCACCAGACATAACTTGAAGCTAAATCACTGTTTAGTCTCTTCTTCTTCTGTCTTCATGTCTTTAGGCTTAGTCTTTTCCCTGAAGAATGTCGTCTGTATGTGGGTGGCATACAGGTGTTCAGTAGGCCATGGCGTGGTTCTGTATTTGCCTATTTCATTCCCTGTCCATCTTCATCTGCAAATAGAGACACCTGGTTCCACGCTTCTCCGGAGCTTAGCATGCTGCTACCAGGCTACTAGAAGCAAGCGCTTCATCTCTTAAAGAGACCGAATAAGAAACGCGAAAAACGAATACTCCGAAGGGAGAGTAAACAGTGCAAACCGCAGAAAAATACAAGACGACGAGCGCTTTCGGTTAATCAACCATCTTCAAGCCTGAAATGAAAGCAACTAACGAACAGAAAAGAAGAGCAAGGTATTAAGATTGTCCAAACGAGAAATCACGGTGTGAATCATAAACCAGTTCGATCAGGTCATCTTCCGGAATGTACGAGTTGAGTACAGTGATACCGTCGGTGTTTAGATGACGTATTATCTCTATATGCTCGAGGGCGATGTTCTTACGATAGGAATTCTCCTTATGGAGGAGCTTTTCGGATCCCTCGCGGAAGCTGTGGCCACTGTTTATTAGATGATCAGCAAAAGCTGACTCCCCTAAGTGTCCCTTCTTCCAAGACTTCAGGTGCTCAGCTACTCTTAACTTGCATTTGGCGGCTGGTCTCACCAATATAAAAGCCTCCACAATCCCGACATTCCAACTTGTATAAGCACCACTCCTCTCGTCAACAGGTATGGGGTCCTTCAGTCTCACAAACAACCTCTTGACTGTGGTAGGGTTGTAAAACGCGGGTCTGAAGCCAAACGGGCGGAGGGCCCGACCCAATTGGATGGAGAACTTCCCCAAGAAAGGGAGACTGATCCAACGCAAACGGTGATCACGGATCGTGTCTCGGGGGAGGGAGGTGGTGGAATCCAGAAAGCTCATCGTAACTTTCCTCCGTACCATCACGTCAACATCGACATTGACCCCATTCACTCTGGCCAGGTGTTTTATTATGAGTAACTCTTTCCTGAAGGCAGACTGACTCAAAGGAATACAAGTCAGTCTAAGAACTAGGCTGTGAAAAGCAGCCATCTTATGAGGAACAGGACTGAACGAACCACCGTGGACTAAAACATCGGTCGTAGTATCTTTCCTGTAAATTCCAAACTTAAGGATACCGTCTATTATAGAGATCGATAAATCCAAAAAGTTAATAGAAAAAACCCCTATTTCCATCGTAAATTTGATGGAAGGGTACCAGGAATTGAGATACCTCAGAAACTCACCAAGGAGATCTGGGGGACCAGTCCAGGTACATAGAACGTTATCAAAGTACCTGTGCCAATAGTGAATATGATTAAGTAACACCTGGTTCGAGGAAAAGAGGTCAAGTTCAAACTTAGACATGAAAATTTCGGGGATGCGAGAGCCTAAAGGTGATCCACTAGGGATCCCTACTTCATCAGGAAACTCGAAAAATTTTCCTTCAAATTTACAGTAGTTGGGGGGCCAGCAAATATTCAGAAGATCGAAAAATTCCTGAAGCTCATTGTGAGGAATATTGGCTTTGACGAGTAGCTCACCCATACGCTGGATAGTAGCAACCTTAGGAATATTCGGGAACAAACCAACAACATCAAACGAGCAGATGATCGTTCCCGGGGGAAGACTTACACCCTTCAGAAAGGTCAGTTAAAGAGGCCGAATTCAAGACCGAATGAGGAGATTCAAAATCAATGCGATTTTTGAACCAACGGTCCAGGAATTTGGCAAGGAGGTAGGTGGGGAAGGAGACGAAAGAAACAACGGGTCGCATCGGGGTATTGTTCTTATGCACTTTGGGCAGCCCGTAAAGGAGGGGTGGTGTGGGGTTAGGAACAAGGAGGGCTTTTTTCAAAGCAGGAGTTTTGATAATAGCCTCACTCCTGTTCATGACACTCCTAACTTCTTTAACGTGCTTAGGAAAACTGAAATCCTCACTCTCTTTAGCACCACACTGCTGGAGGACTTCATGGACCTTAGAAGAATAGCCCAACTTCTCCATCACTGCCCTTGTCAGCCTTAGTGGCGATTAAATCTCCCCTTTCATCTTCCTCTTCAAACCTTGAATCACTCCTCCCAATTTATTACTCATGCGAGGGAGGGGGTTATTACGGACTAATTCGGCACAAACTTTCTGGGCCTTCTTGATTCCACCACCTCCCTCCCCCGAGACACGATCCGTGATCGCCGTTTGCGTTGGATCAGTCTCCCTTTCTTGGGGAAGTTCTCCATCCAATTGGGTCGGGCCCTCCGCCCGTTTGGCTTCAGACCCGAGTTTTACAACCCTACCACAGTCAAGAGGTTGTTTGTGAGACTGAAGGACCCCATACCTGTTGACGAGAGGAGTGGTGCTTACAAGTTGGAATGTGGGGATTGTGGAGGCTTTTATATTGGTGAGAACAGTCGCCAAATGAAAGTTAGAGTAGCTGAACACCTGAAGTCTTGGAAGAAGGGACACTTAGGGGAGTCAGCTTTTGATGGTCATTTAATAACAGTGTCCATAGCTTCCGCGAGGGATCCGAAAAGCTCCTCCATAAGAAGAATTCCTATCGTAAGCGCATCGCCCTCGAGCATATAGAGATAGTGCGTGATCTAAACACCGACGGTATCATTGTACTCAACTCGTACATTCCGGAAGATGGCCTGATCGAACTGGTTTGCGACTTCTCGTTTGGACAATCTTAATACGCTCTTCTTTTCTGTTCGTCAGTTGCTTTCATTTCAGGCTTGAAGATATGGTTTATTAACCGAAAGCGCTCGTCGTCTTGAATTTTTCTGCGGTTTGCACTGTTTACTCTCCCTTCGGAGTATTCCTTTTTCGCGTTTATTATGGATAGCCGTAACCTTGAGGAACGTGTTCGTGTAAGACCAAATAGGCTTGACTCGCTCACCCCTCACACTCAAAGAAGGTGTACTGTGGTCCTTCATTCCACTTCTGATCGCAATGCGAACACGTTGCCTGCTCAACTTTTCTTAACTTCTCATGATAAGGTACTAGTTGAAGCAACCAGGACCACTCAATACCTGCATCAGGTAAAAGTTCAGCTGGCCATCGTCTCGGTTCATCCACTCATCAAGGTCGCGTTTTAACTCATGGGTCGTCCATTTCACTAGCTCACTCTGAGCAATTCTGGCTTTCCATTTCTTCAGCAAGGAGCGTCTGATTTTCTACTTGACCCGTAAAGCCTCTTGATGGATCGTTGTCCTCTTCTTTGCTTTGAAAATTACCGCTCTTTGAGGCCGTCGAGACAGCTCTTCGTTGGACCTTTTCTATCTCTTTGTAGGTTATCTTCATGCAGTCGGCCCATACTGGTACACCATATAGGAGAATGGACATTGTGGTGTTCAACATGATCTTTCTTCTTGCTTCCTTCGCCCCACCTATCATCAGGCGGCTTAGGTAGGTCACTACTCTGCTCGCCTTTTCTGCTGCCATCAGAAAATAGTGCCTGAAGCTCAGCTTCGAATCAAACTAGATGCCCGGATACTTCACCGCCTTCTTGATCGTGATTTCCACATCTTGCAGGCGAAAAGCGGGTGGACTGAACTTTCGAACATGACCTCCGTCTTCCCTCCTGCGAGTTTTAGTCTGAACGACTATATCCAAAGCGGCGCTGCTTCTAGGGCCTCATACACCCTGCCCTCCACCGCCACAGATATTTCAGCAGTGCAGTGCATACCACCACCGTGTCATCCGCATAGCAGATAAGCTTAACGCCTGGGTACAACTTCACCTAGAAAATCCCCTTAATGCGATGCACTACAAGAGCAGCCCAAGAACCGACCCCTGTGACACCTCACAAGCAACTGGGCGCTTTATTGTACCAGCAGACGCATCTGCTTGGATTTCTCGACAGCTAAGATAGGTGCTGATCATCATGAGCAGCATGTAGCACTTCTGCGTCTAGAAAGCTTCCAATATCCTCTCCCCTGGGATGTCGGCAAGTTGGTCGACTGACGTGTGTGGTCGATAAAGAAAGAAAAATATACTGTTTTATACCTGCGAGAATTTGTAAAATCTTTTCCTTTCGTTAGAATGTATCGCAAACTAGAAACCAGAATTACAAAATAAATTGAACAGCTAAATGCGGCCTACCTGTGAGATTTCGTTCGAGAACGATTTCTTATTCTTCTCACATTTCATTCTTAAAACAAATCGCAAATTTTCAAAAAATAAGTTCGCCTGATAGGTAAGATTATGCGTGATACTTCGCAGGTACTCGAGCACAATTTCTCTTTCTTTGTAAAACATTGCGACTGACTGGAGGCGGGTTTGAGTCGTCACAACACACCTCTTCTCTTAAGGCGGCACGGCGGGGCTCCCACAACATCGTTTTCCATCGTTACCTCACTCAGAAATTGCTCCCTTTGGGGATATCATTTCGAGTTTTGGCCCTTGCTATTTTTTTTTTTGATTGACCAAACATGACAGTCGACCAACTTACGATTCGACCAAGTTTCCGTGAATCCTCCCATGGAATCGAGTTGAACGCATTTTAATGTCGAGGCTAACGGCTGCGTAAAATCGTCTTGTAACTATTGCTGATCCTCTTCAGCCTGATTCCAGCATCTGATGTACATCTTCTTGTTTGAAAATCGTACCGTCTACTTAGGATTATATCTCTTCATTCTATCAACTTCTTATTTCCAGATATTCGTGGAAGCCCCGCTATTATGAATTATTTCCCAGAAGAGGATAGAACCAACAACTATAGGGCCGATGATAGTTTGAAACATTAGTCTGAGAAAATTTTTCATCAAGTTCACAAAATAACTATTAGCAAAAAAAAAAAAACAAGGTAGAAGGGTGGAAGGAGGTCTATGTGCCCGACAATGGTTGGGCTGAGCGACGTGTCGAGTGAATCCCAGACTGTAAATGGTAATATTAATAAGCTACGTATGATCAGAATGGCTGAAACTAAAAGTGTGTAATATTCTGAACAACAATTTTTTCTCGACGCATTGATTAGCCATTGTTACTTAATAGGACTGACTCTTGCGTATTTATTTATCACGTAGATGTGCATTGTTTAGAAACAGAGTCTACAACGTCATATATAGCGTTCATGAAAAATTTATTTCTCATATATTTTCCGTTGAGTAATAAAATTCAAGATAGTTTGCGTACGGTGGAACAATCTCATTTTTTTCGGAAGGAGAAAAAAAAAAAAAGCTTCATCTAATTCGAGGCAACAATTGAGCTACTACTGGCTCTCCGTCTTCTTCATTTTTCCCTCTATTTAATTAACAAGCTACCAGCTAGCTGTCATCAAGACCATGAGCTTGATGGTGGTTGAATTGAGATACAAGAGAAGAGATTCGCTACCGAGCTCATAGACACCTCCGATGACAGGCAGCCGGTATAGCCATTAATTAAACTGACAAAATATTAAAATTATAATAACAAAAAAATATTATAAAAATCTATCTTACATTAAATAAATAATGATTTTGCAAATCATTAATACATTCTTTACAACAATCCTTCGCCGTGAAGTAAACATAAAATTAATCTTTCTCTTTATATTTGTTCTTACAGGCATTTATGGAACATTGTTCCGAAGAAATAAGGAAGCCGCATTCAGTAACTTCAGATTGTGGGAATCGGCCGGATTCGTCATCGCGTATGCGTACAGCACACATTTGTGCGAAAGAATGAAACTGTACGTAATGGGTGGTGTTTTGCTCGTAGGATTCTTCTGTTACATAATCGTCGAAATAAGGCACAAAATACGAGCGAAGAGAAGAAAAAGCTTGGCCGAGGATCCAAAAGCGGCCGCTGCCGAAGCAGCAAAGAAAAATAATGTGATTGAAGAAACGGACGATGAAAAAGATGATATTGACGACGAAATTATAGTTACGCATCTATGAAATGCGATTTCGATTTTAAATCAAATATAGAAGAAAGTCAATTGTTTTACTTATACGGTGTTGCCAATCTAAACGCCTTTTTTTTTCACCTTCCTTCCCTTTCTGAACTATTTTTTCATCGTTTCTAATCATTTAAAAATGTAAAGAATAACTTTAAAAAAAAACATCGTACATTACCCGGTAAATAAAGGTAGGCCTATATTCCTTCTTCCCGCAATCGATTGGCGAGATTGGTAACAGCGTTTGAGGATGCAGTCAGTGGTGGGGAAATTCGGAAAAGGTATTATGATTGAGATTCATTGAGCCTCTTCAATGTTTAGGTGTGTATTTTGTAAGTGAGCGTCGAATTCGCGTAACCGCTGACTTTACTTTCTGTGATAGAAATAACTTTATAACTTATTCATAGTGAAGATTGTTAATGCATTAAAGTTCTTAAATAGGTAAGTATAATATTGACTATTTAAGAACTTGGCAGAAGAAAAAAATAATAATAATGAAATGGGAAAATGAGAAATGAAGAAGAGAAAAAAAATCAGATTGTAGTCGAGTTTTTAGTAAGATTAGTTGAAATTTGAAATAAGTCTACAGTTTTAAATAGATAGCTAAGTATAAATAATATTAAACGTAGTCTACATACCAATAAGAAAATCGTTTGTACAGTATTAGTATGAAAATACTTCTGGTATTTCGAAAGTTTTATAAACAAAATTATTCAGGAAAACTCTTTAAAGCAGATAATGATGGTTACCAACTGGTTTGCTGTTTAAAAAATACTGTATTTTTTGCTATTTTCCCTTCTCTGTATCATTACTTATAGTCTATCGTTCTACATTTTAATTACCTCTTTCTTTTCATTTGTGTTTTCTCTTAATGCGTACCTGTTAACGTTTTCGTAATTTGTGTCCGCAAATAAATCCTTTTACTCGGAAGAAAAAAAAAAAAAAAAAATCAACAATTTATAATAGGTATCGGATTCAATCGGTGCATTTTCTCTGATAAAGGTTTTTCCTGTCACAATTTAAAGTTAACTGTTGATTTTTATAGCATATACCGTATCCCATCTTAAAGTACTCGTTTGGTCATTAGTTAGTAATATTGTTTTTAATTTACTGATTGTCAATATAAATTGTGATTATGTTTTATACCTGTGGAGAAAGAGAATAATAAGTAAGAGATATGTACTCGCGTGTTTCATCTTTTTCGTATAGGTAAGTCTAAAGGACATGTTTTTTTTTTTTTTTTTTTTTGTTAAATACAATTCACGTAATGAATGAAACTGATACAAATGTAATTCGATAAGGTTAACAAATTTAGTTTTCCGATGCATTTTTAAATTTTAGTTAAGAATTATAATTTTTTTTGTTCTGTTTTTAAATATAGTTTTACGTTTCTTCTTTTTTTGTTTTTCTTTCTTTTTTCCATCTTCGGTATACTGATGGTTTCCTATATTTAAAATTGATACATGAATCATCACCTCTGTTTACTTTTTTACAAGGATTTAATAACCCATAAAATGTGTTTGTATAATATTATAGGTACTTTTCAGTCTCAAGCGGCCATACCATATCATCTGATGAATAAAAATAGCAATTTCTAGTTCAATAGTATAAATCTGTGCGACTATCGAAAAATAAACGAATTGGAAAGAAAAATTTATAGTTTCATTGACCAAGTAAGCAGACGCTGATAGAATTTTGTTTCATTTGTATATAACAAATACAATTATGCTACAGCCTTTTATTTCAAATTCAATTATGAATCAAACCGCAGATTCTCGTTTCTTCTCGTCAAATTATCAGGTTCCGTTTGCTGAAGAAGATTTCTAGAATCTTAGACTAATTCGTGAAAAAGAAAATATTTTCGAAAATAAGTAAACATTCAGCCTATTCGATTTTATAACTGACCTTCTTGCTCGTTTCACTTCAATTTACTCATCAACTTTGTATTGAAAGAGAGGAAGAAAAAAAAATTCGTACTCAAGTTTGTATTCGCGCTATCAATACTCCATATATACCAATATACTCTACATAATTTATATTTCTTTTTCACGGAACGAAACGGAAAATCGGGGAAACATCGTAATAGGTACAGAAAATAAATGATTATACCTCTGGAAACAATAGCGTTTAATAAGACTTCTATAGCAACAATTACAACATCGAACAATACGCACAACAACACGACGCGCCGTGGGAAAAGATATACCTATCTAACAATAAAAGTTTGAAGATAAACATTATATTATTCCGGAGAGAATTTTATTTTATACATAGCCTATACGTATAAACCAAAGTTTACGTGAAATAATAATTAGGAAAATCGAGCCTTGGCTCAGCATTAAAATACAGGTCTACCAAGCGCAAACATCCTGTTTTTGAATTCGAAAAATTGACACGTTCCCATCATCAAATTGAAGAATCAAAATTTCTTCTCTCTTCAACGAAATTGTCAAATCTGTCCGGTTATAAACATTTCAAGTCAACTGGGCGTATCGACAATTAATTCGAATTTTGTAAGCCTCTGTACGTAATCGTTCAAGGAGGTTCAAATGAATCTTCTAGAAAAATATTTTCAGAGATTAAAACTTTTGTAATCGAAAAAATAAATGATCCTCGAAGAATAGCTAAATTCCAATTGAATATAGAAATTTTGAGTTAAGCTCAATATCGAGTGAGAAAGGTGGGTTCGAAAAATTTAAGACGGAATTGGTAGCGAATATGATTTTTCATAATTTTCTGAACGCACTCAGAGGCTATTCGAAGAATGAAGTCTCAAAATGAACAAAATTACTCGCATAAATTACAAATACTTACTTACTGCCCTTTTCTTTATTCCTCAAGCAGAATACTCGTGATACAATGGGAAGTGATTGAGTAAGGTGAAGTTATTGTTGAAATTCACGTACAGCGACGTCGTAGTATTCATTGTAACGAGGCACAGAGGGTTTATCTTAAGATAGGCAGGTTACAAAATTAGCTTCAGCCATCAATTTTATGCGCACATATGTTCCAATCCATTACAATAATACGTTATGGTATTCGTTATCGAACGAAACCAGTCATAATATCTTGATAATAATACAATTCCGTCACTCGTTTCCCCGTTTTTTTTTTTTTTTTCGATCATCCCATTAGAAAAAAATTTTTATATTTTTCACGGAGGGTGGTGTGATCTATCAAATTTGAAGCTTTGAAATTGAAAATTTTGTGACATTAAACCTAAATACCTAACAAAATTTAAATTAACCAGAATTAATATACGATTTATATGTATACGTACTTACAAATACTGCGGTGTTGAGATTCCAAAATATTTTTTCCTCGAATATTTTCACTTATGCTTATTAACTTTTCAAAAATCGTCAATCGAGATCGGATCAATTATTTTGAGTTTTTCCAACTTCTGCATCGAAATTTATGAGTACCTATATGTTTCTTCATTTCTTCTACAAAATTATACTCATTTAGCGAATAATTACCAATGGAATATTTTTTTATACAAACTTAAATTCGTTTATGTTTCAGCCGATGGGGAAAAAACGAATCTCTGAAATAAAATGACTGACTTCCTTTTCAAGACTTCGAATTAAAAGTCAGCACTTAGTATTCTTATTTCCATCAAAAGATTTGGAGATTTGTTCCTCTAACTCAATAGCTGCCGACGCTTACTTTGTTCTTTTATTTAGATACCCACAGACGCACTGTCTTTACAGCACCTGAATACTATAATTGCTACAGGTACGACAATTTAAATTTCATCGATAAGTTCACTGTTTTAATAGGTAGATACCATAAACTATCGGTAGTTGAAGATTTTTCTTTCTTCAATACAAAAAAATTAATATCATAGCTTCTTAGATTGGCCAAAAATTTTGTTTCCGAGTAATAGGAAAAATTTGTGTAAGAGTCGGCAGAAAAATATCTTATCTTTTTGCTCTTTGTTTCGTGGGAAAATTTCTCTCGCTCTCATAAATTGCAGAGCCTCAGGGCCAATATTAGAAAAGATTATCAAACACATAGGCAATGAGTAATGAAACGCCGTCTCTAGGTAAACACAATTTTTTTTTTTTTAATATATTCATCATAGAACATCGTATTTTTGAAAATAAATCAAAAAGTCTATTTTATTAACCCGAGATATTAAGCTTGACCTAATGTAGGCTGGTAAATTTTTTAGAAAAATGCCTCGCCAGAAGCATTTTGTGTAACAATTGAGTAAATGATGGTTCTAGAATGTTTCGGACCCACTGAATACAAAAATCGTTGTTACTTTTTGAATTGACCCCCGGAAGGGCCTGAAAAGGGGGGGAAAGGGGTAAAAAATTCAGTTTTTCTCAGTTTCTGCAGAAAGTATGTGTCTGAGGGGAAAAATACCTCAGTAAAAAAATATTACACACAAAATTTCCTATCGAATAAGATACATACATTTTAGGCTAGCGCGTCAGTGTTGCCAGAGAGGAGAGCGTAAATATAATATGAACATGAAAATACGTACTTCATACGCGGTTTTTGCCTCCGGAGGCGAGAGCCCCTATGCAATTGGAAAAAAAAAGAATTTCTCACCGGAAAAATGTATTGTGACGTCACTCAAGTAATACATACATTCTCTGTTACTCGAGATTTTATTTTTGCACAGCAATTTCCAAATTTCAGGTCACTCAAGATATACATTCTTCGTCTCTTGAGATTTTATTTTTGCCTGGCAAATTTTATTTCTCGGACAGTCTTTGTCAAGAGTGACCAAGATGACCAAGATAGTCTTCGCACATCAATATTGATGATAATGTATATTGTTTGATTAATACTGCACGTATTACATATTCTGTGACACTTATGATTTCATTTTTGCATAGCATTTTTGCATAGCATTTTTCAAATTTCTGTACAGTCTTTAAGGAAGTTTCTTCTTCTCGATACTTCCTTAATCGTAATACCTACCGTATGTACTAATATCAAGTCTCTGATATTCCAGATCAGAGTGGAACAAAGATGCAGATCTCTTGGCTTCCAGATCTTGACATAGAAAAAATCAGGATCTCTTGAGCTCTACATCTTGGTAGGAAAAGAAGCTCCAGATCTTTTGAAAAAAATTAAAAAATAAATTTCCGTCACGTAACAGTCAATTAGAAAAAAAACCAAGAGACCCAAATACTAAGGCGCATGGCAACTCAGTCTTGTTTTTTTTTCTCTCTCTTTTTTTTGCGATTGCATAGGGGCTCTAGCCTTGCCACAAGCAAGAGCCCCAAAAATTAAGTTTTATAGGTTCTGTTCCTCTGATGATATAGGAAGTAACCTACAAAACGTCAGGCCTTCTCTCTTTTTTGTTTTTAATCTGTGGACGGCAGAGCCGTTAAAGTCTAATAAATATTTTTCACGGAAAGATACTCGTGAAGTACCCTTACATCAATTGATTTTGACAATATAAATACCCAATTATATCATTAGTGAATTGATGAGTGTGGTTATGAAAAATTACTGCTTACTTAGTGAGGTTATAGTCACATTGTAGTATCTTTCTGTTAGAATAACTTACAAAACGGAATCGGTCAGCAAGCAAACCTTCTGCGCTTCACTTTTGCTAACTGCTTACTCGGTTATTGCTTACTTACCTCTCCTGTTCTGTAATCTACTATAAAAAATTTTTGTTACTTGACTGTAATTAGAATTTTACAATCAAAGTTTTAAGGTAGGTTGCATGTGCGTCTGTGTGTGAGAGCAAAATCTTGGGTACAATTTGTAATTATAGTCACACTTGTTTTTTTATGAGTACAACTTTCTCTGTAGGGTGCAATATTTCTTACAGTGTTATTTCTTCATACTTGTTCGCCTCATTACCCTAGAACAGAACTATCTTAAATCTAATGTTCGATAATTTATATTAAATTATCCCGTCACAAGACCAATGTAGATGGAGACTGAGAAAATATTGCGGATGTTATTTTGACATACAGGTTAGAGAGAAAAAAAAAGAAAAAAATTCCAATTTTAGGCACTCATAAAGATAGATACTTGAAAAAATTTTCTTATTGATATCCTATTACAATAACGACGTTATGAGGTAGTTGTTATTTACAAAGTGGGGTTACAGTCTAAAAAAAAATAGAAGCTCAATACAAACAAAATTCAGGACAAAGGCTTTTCTGCTAAAATTTGTTCATTGCGGGGCGAGGGGTTTAGGGGTCGTGAACACTTACAGTATGTACAGACTACCACAAGGAACAAATTTCAGCAGAAAAACCTTTGTCCTGAATTTTGTTTGTAATAGAGTATAATGTTCAGAAAAATAGATTACGAATTTCGGGGCAATTTTTTATGATTGAAACGCATTTTAATGAAAAATAGTTATGTTATGGAAATTGCAAGCATTGTAAGCTTGAATTATTATTCTTCATAACTGGGAGCACTGGTTGAGAGTGAAAAAGGTCATAATTGTGATAATTTTGGTATAATTCATAATTTCTATTCCAAATGTGTGCAGTACATTGTATATCACCTCTGAACCGCGTACATGTGTTCGGCTGAAATAATGATAAAGTACGTATATTCATGTTCATATTATATTTACGCTCTCCTCTCTGGCAACACTGACGCGCTAGCCTAAAATGTATGTATCTTATTCGATAGGAAATTTTGTGTGGAATATTTTTTTACTGAGGTATTTTTCCCCTCAGACGCATACTTTCTGTAGAAACTGAGAAAAACTGAATTTTTTACCCCTTTCCCCCCCTTTTCAGGCCCTTCCGGGGGTCAATTCAAAAAGTAACAACGATTTTTGTATTCAGTGGGTCCAAAACATTCTAGAACCATCATTTACTCAATTGTTACACAAAATGCTTCTGGCGAGGCATTTTTCTAAAAAATTTACCAGCCTACATTAGGTCAAGCTTAATATCTCGGGTTAATAAAATAGACTTTTTGATTTATTTTCAAAAATACGATGTTCTATGATGAATATATTAAAAAAAAAAAAAAATTGTGTTTACCTAGAGACGGCGTTTCATTACTCATTGCCTATGTGTTTGATAATCTTTTCTAATATTGGCCCTGAGGCTCTGCAATTTATGAGAGCGAGAGAAATTTTCCCACGAAACAAAGAGCAAAAAGATAAGATATTTTTCTGCCGACTCTTACACAAATTTTTCCTATTACTCGAAAACAAAATTTTTGGCCAATCTAAGAAGCTATGATATTAATTTTTTTGTATTGAAGAAAGAAAAATCTTCAACTACCGATAGTTTATGGTATCTACCTATTAAAACAGTGAACTTATCGATGAAATTTAAATTGTCGTACCTGTAGCAATTATAGTATTCAGGTGCTGTAAAGACAGTGCGTTTGTGGGTATCTAAATAAAAGAACAAAGTAAGCGTCGGCAGCTATTGAGTTAGAGGAACAAATCTCCAAATCTTTTGATGGAAATAAGAATACTAAGTGCTGACTTTTAATTCGAAGTCCAGAGAATTTTTTCTTATTGTTGTGTAGTATGGTGAACCTTGCCTGCTGGCTCGATTTCTTCAAAGAAACAATCATGAGATTTCAACCTTCAGAAGAAAAGTGTCGACGAGCGGCGACGATCTTTCTTTTTCTCTTCAAATAAGTAATAACAAGCGTAATCGCTCATAGTCTTCTGTGATAAAAAATATTATCATAATAGGTATTATTCTTACCTGCCACAATTTGCCCGATATTTCAACGCAGTGCTATGAGTACGTACCGGTCCCGGTACGTTGAGTTTACAAAAATAAAAGTCGCCGAATGAGCAATTACCATAGGTAGGTACTTTAAAATTTCAGATGAAATGCTACGGATCAATTTTAAACTACAGAGAAAAGGATCATGCCATTGAGTTTAGAATTATGAAAATTGTAGCGTTCTCTGTTTTGTTTCCCTCGAAGACGTCTCTTTTCACTGTGATCCTTTGGAAGGAGTTGAATTCTGGGTAACAATCTAAGGAGAATCATCAAAATTCAAAACATCTGCTCTTCCGAACATCTGTCAGTTCAGTGATGGATCGACGCACGTCCGCAGGCTACGCAGGATGCACCCTTGTCATACGATCTTGAACGAGTTTATTAAAATTAATCTCGTAATAGGTACTTATTAATCGAAGGTAGGCCGCGACCGCGGTCGGGCCCTTCTCTTTTCGTTCAGCTCTTCCGTGAATCATCACAATCGGAATCATGATGTCATAACCCTGTCTGTCGTCTGTCTTATTAGTCTGTCATACGAAGTTGGATGGACGTATCTTCGAAACAACGATCAAGAGATTAAGATTACTCTTAGCCTAAAATCCTGGAATACACGGTGTTATGAGCCTTATTCTCCTAATCGTTGTGTTTCAAATATGTGACCTGCGATGAGAAAAGGATGCTCATTGCCCTCTGACAGAAACACCATTTCTCTCTGATTAGACACCCAATCAGGGAGAAATGGTGTTCTTGCGCCAATGGGCAATGAGCATCTTTTTCTCACCGCAGGTCACATATGTCAATTCGAACTTCGCACGGTAGTATCACGTATCACAACGATTAGGAGAATAAGACTAATAACACCGTCTTTTATGGGTAGAAAGAAATCTTATTCCCTTTATCATCGTTTTGCGCGGTGAATTCATCTCACATTCACGGCGACACGGCCAGCTGACCGCACGTCATGTCATGTCATCGAAACACAGCTGATTCAAGGGAGATGACTTTCGTGATTCCTTAGATTTTCCCGCCAGAAGCAAGTGTGATAACCAATAACTTACCATCTAGCTTTGTAATAAGTTTATAACTCTAATATAAGTCTCGTGTATGGTACGGTCGAAGATAAATATGTACGACATATTATTTTAAATCGGCATCAGCTACCATGGAACGTGAACGCAGAAAAAGAGTCAAACAGGAATCGAAATTATCTGCTTTTGAGAAATTGAAGCAGGTAAAGACCAGTGGTGTTAAGAACAAATACGAAGTTGGAGAGGTCGAAAATGTTTACGAAGAAATATCCGAAAAAGAATACACGGATCGTGTTCTTTCGAGGCAAGAGGATGATTGGATCGTTGGAGATGGTTGGTTGATTAGATTCCGCACTCCATGAGGTGTAGTAAATCAGAAAAACTTGATGGAGAACATCATTGAATTCTAGGGTTAGTAGAGGGATACGTCGAGGATGGTCGCGAAATATTCGACGACGATCTTGATGAAGATACGGTAAGAAAAGAACAAAGAAGTAAAAAACGAGATCGTTCCGGAACCCACAAAATGATCGAAGGACCTAAAGGAAACATTCAAAAAATGCTCGCTGCCATGCCGGTGACCAAAAAGAAACAAGTACGTATCAATTAGTTGAGATGTTCGCGAATTTTATGAAATTATTAAGACTACTTATGTGCCGGCGTTTAGGTGAAATTAGACGACGACGAAATTCTAGGTAGTCTCATGATGGAGCTCGATGGGAATACTGAAGAACCTAGCATACCGAACTCGAATCGATCGACGAAGAATGAGGAAAAACGAAAGACTGAGTGAGTTTTATGTTCGATTTTCAATTACCTCTTTATATACAAGTTAATGCTGATTTTATTTTAGGGAATACTTGAAATCGTTTTCGGCCCCAGTCATGCGGATCCCGAAGAAACAAGTACCTACAGTTTTTAATATTGATACCAAAAAATGTTGAGTCAAATGAATCTTTTAGTCTATTGTGTCTCATTAATTTTCTACAGGTTATCGTTCAGAATAAACCCATAGTTTCTGTTGCGGAATCTGAATACAAACAAAATGGGACGATCAAAAATTCCGATAGTGTGACGCAAGAAGATATTAGCGCGGTAATAATTGGTATCATCAATGTGCGAAGAAACATCAACGAGAAAATTGACTAATTTTAGTGTGATTGTTTCTAGTTTGATAGTGCTTTCGATGAAGTATTAGAAATGGTGGATGATACCGTCGAAATCGATAAAGAAATCCTGCCGAAACCAGATATCGTGTACGTTTTATGAGTAACTGATTTAAACACTGAGAAGGGTACTGAAAGGAAGTTTAGGAACTTGAAAAAAAAATTACAACGCAGATAATTCAAACTTCTAGAAGAATTCAAAAATAGTCAACAGTATGGTCGATGAGATATTCCGAAGTTTCCAGGATGCAACACTTCGTATATGAATTTCTCGGTTTCTAGTGAATAGATTTCGGTGCAATTTTTACCGCTATTGTTACTTTGCTCAGATTAGTGCACTCCATCCTTCTTTTAGATTGTTAAAAAAAAACTTTTGATGCCCATCTCGAATTTTGTATGTTTTGAGCGACTCTAACAATATGTTCTTCTTCACCTAGAAATGAGGTTACTGAGGAACAGTTGTGCGATGGATGGCAAACCGTGGTTACTGAAGCAGGAACCGAACAACCAAGTGTTAGTAATGTTTGCGAGTCGTCCAATATTTCATTTCAAGACACCGAGGATGGTAGAAAGGTTATTATCGAAAAGGATTCACTATCCGTATTATTTTACTTTACATCCTAATCTCCATTCAAAACATTTTCAGTCGCTAAAATTCTTCTACTGGGATGCTTTTGAAGACCCATTCACCCAACCAGGAACTGTATACTTGTTTGGCAAAGTCGGGTTGGATGCTCCGAATTCATTCGGTAGTTGTTGTATTATTGTGAAAAATATCCCAAGACGCGTATTTCTTCTACCTCGAGAAAAGGTAGGACTCGGAAGATTGTGAAAAATACACGTCTTTGTTGAAGAACCACTGTAATTGTTTCCTCTTGTACAGCGATTTGATATGTCAAAAAAATCTCAGACTGATGAAGACGTTAAAATGATCGATGTTTACAAAGAATTCAACGATAAGTTTGCCGAAAGACACAAGATCATGAAATTTAAATCTCGTAAAGTTACGAAACATTACGCTTTCAATATAGCAGATGTACCCGATACTTGCGAGTATTTGGAAGTGCGATACCCGGTGAGTTACATTTCACCCAGCTAATTAGTTATGATAACGTTTGTCCGATCTTTATGATTTTTTTTGGTTTGTCTGCTCAGGCTTCGGACTATCCTCTTCCTGCTAATTTGCAAGGAGAAACTTTCAGTCATGTTTTTGGTACAAATACCGGATATTTAGAGTTGTTTCTGATAGAGAGGAAGATAAAAGGACCCGGTTGGCTTACTATAACGGATCCAGTAAAACCCCAAGCTAATTGTAGTTGGTGTAAATTCGAGGCTAGTATGAGATTCGTAAAAAATATTCGATACGTAAGAATACATTAATTATTAATACTATTTCCATTTTACAGTTTGACTGTGATGATATGAATAATATCAGTGTGTGTACAGATGGTGGACCTCCTCCTCCTCTAATTGTAATGTCACTAAATATCCGTGTGACTCCGATACCAAAGAGTCACGATAATCAAATAACGATGATCGGTTGTCTCATTCACGACGCATTTCACGCTGATAAAAAAGCTCCCGAGTCACTTTACAACAAATATTTTTGCTGTAATTATTTGTTGAAATCCGTTTCAAAGGTTTTTTTTTACTTTTTCTATTTGCTCAATATTTTATTTCCAGTATTTACCAAACCAGCGAGCACCGCTTGGCCTTATGATGCGAAAACAGTCCTCGTCGAATACACAAAAAAAGCACCGAACATGCAAAAGTGCGATTCCGAGCGCGAATTATTAAATTTATTTATGGCAAAATACTACAAAACCGATCCGGACCTGATTGTCGGCCACGATATTTTAGGTTTCGATATTGGCACCTTAATTCATCGTTTGGTTACGCAAAAGGTACATCAATGGTCCAAACTTGGACGTTTGAGACGCGGTAACACATCTAATATCGGGAAAGTGAGTTATATAGATGCTGTTTTCAAATCATCGTCTATTTCGTCTGTGTTTTGGTGTTGTATCCTCGTATTTCATTTAAAATAGGGTAAACAATATGTTGAGCGAAGTATCATGTGTGGTCGCTTGATGTGCGATATAAAAATTTCGGCCAAAGAATTAATTCGTTCTCGTAGTTACAATTTAGATGCATTATGCGAACAAGTGAGTTGAAAGAAAAATATCAGGATTTTTGTTAAATTCATATCGACTCTGTTGTATGAATCGTGGATGTTTTTTCTTCCCATCAGGTTTTGGAAGCTAAAGCTGGTACATGCAAAGAAGTTAAAGCTGAAGAAATAAAAGCGATGTTCGAGTAAGACTTTTTCGCTATTTTTCATGATCATCCTCTTGAAGTTATCACTTTATATTTAACGTTCAAAAAATTATCACTTTGCGAATCAGAGAAACGACTCGTGGGTAAATTTATCGAAAAGCTTTTCGATAAGTTCGAAATTAAATGATAAAGCGGTGGAAATAAGTTTAGATGGATCTGAATCAAAGAAGATTCATAAAAGTAGGGATTTTTTCGCCTCCTTTCTCAGTGTATTTTATTGTTTCTTTATTATTTCAGTAATTCGAAGTCAATTATTCAAATCATCGAGTTGACCATGCAAGACGCCAAAAATACTCTAAGCATAATGTACCGTCTGAATGTCATTCCGTTGTCATTGCAGATTACAAATATAGCTGGTACGTTCTAATACAGTAAAATTTAGGGAAAAAAAAAAAAATTCCAGACCCATAAATGAATGTTAGTTGGAAAAATCCCAGGATCGATTTCCTCCCATGTTTTCCCACTTGAACGTCCTAATCTTATTTACATTTAATTTATTAATAACATGCATCTTCAAATCCATCAAGCGATATTGAAATGATTTAAGAAAAGCCAAAGCCAAGCTCACAAGAGTTAATTTTCGTACAAAAATTTACATGCACACAATTTTTAAAACAAATAATGTATCTTATAATCATAAGGATTAACTTTTTAGGAAATGTATTCTCACGTACTCTCATGGGTGGACGTTCCGAAAGAAACGAGTTTCTACTTCTGCATGCATTCAATGAAAAAAATTATATCGTACCGGATAAAGTCTACGCAAAAAAGGCAGTAAAGGTAATTAGGCTTCAAAGGAACGAGATTTCGGTTTCTTCGCGCTCTGATTTTGAATTATCATTTTCTGGATTTGTCATCAAAATTATGACTTGATAAAGTAATTTTTTTTCAGGATGATGTAACGAATGTCGAAGGTGGAGCCATTTCGAAAGGTAAACGAAAACCACAATACGAAGGTGGTCTAGTCTTGGAGCCAAAAAAAGGTTTCTACGATCGATTGATCCTACTAATGGACTTCAATTCCTTGTATCCCAGCATCATTCAGGAGTATAATATTTGTTTCACCACGATTTCCGTACGAGGAATGAATGTCGACAATGAGGTATGTCCATTTTTTTTTATTTTTATATTTTTCTAGCAAATTATAAAAGGGTTGAGAAAACTCCTTGAAATATTCAAATTCTGTTTCCAATTAATTTATTTTATTGACGTCTATAATAATTTTTTAATTGATTTAAGATTTGGTTATCGTATTTTTTCAAAATTAACTCTTTTTATGTTATATGATGAATAATTTACATATTTAATTAAAATTTAAGAATTGGTACGTAATAACATGAAAAATGATCAACGAAGGAAATTAGAAAAAAAATAAAATAATAGTTTAAAAAGTTGAGAGAAAAGACGAGGAAGTATTTATAGTCTTACGTTGCAATTTTCGAGCTGTACGCAAATGATTTGGTGAATTTCTATTTCTGGGAAATGTGTGAATCCCTAAATTTTCTGAATACACTCCCATTTGCGGTCCTAGAATAAAATACGCAAAAATTATCTCAACATTCGTTATTGATGCCGAACCATTTTATTGCAGGAAGATTTGGTTGTTCTCATGGAACATTTACCATCGGATAAAGATCCGGGTATTTTACCCACTGAAATTAAAAAACTAGTCGATTCCAGAAGGGAAGTAAAAAAATTGATGGTTGCGACAAACATCAGTTTGGATCAAAAACACCAGGTTAATAATTCAGGATTAGCCGTACGTTACTTCTTTCGAATATTTTTCACGTATTTCTTCCTAAATTTTCAGTACAATATTCGTCAGACAGCATTAAAACTGACCGCTAATAGTATGTACGGTTGCCTCGGATTTCCGAACTCACGTTTTTATGCCAAACTCTTAGCTGCGATGGTAACAGGTACGAACCCTTTTCTGTAAGTCTCGTATGAACTTCGATTTATTTTCATTCTACTATCGCAAATGTATTACAGCTAAAGGTCGTGAAATATTAATGAACACTCGAGATCTGGTTCAAAAACTGAATTTTGATGTGATTTACGGTGATACCGATTCGTTGATGATCAATACCAATAGTACGACTTACGATGATGTTTTCAACATCGGCAAGAAGGTATGTAAAACTATACTCGTTCAACATATTCGATTTCCATTGATATTCACAGATTTAACTTAGCTTCGCACTCGTTCGATGCGTAATTTTTATATTTTGAATTTTTTCAAATGTTGACAGATAAAAGCCGAAGTTAATAAATTATACCGTAGAATCGAGTTAGATATCGATGGAGTTTTTCGTCACATGTTATTGCTGAAGAAGAAGAAATACGCGGCCACTGTGGTGAGCAAAAAAGCCAACGGCGAATTGGATTACAAAAAGGAAGTGAAAGGATTAGATGTGGTACGTCGTGACTGGTCGCAATTATCCTCCGAAGCTGGAAAGTAAGGACCAATGATAATTTGAATACTTGAAATGTGCTCGGCGCCGAAAGTAGAGGCGATTGAAATTCGAGGGATATCAAACAGACTCGGGGTGTCCACTTGTCTGGAAAATCTGGAAGTCAGGGAATTTTGTGAGACCTGGAAAAGTCAGGGAATTTTGGGAATTTTATCCAAAGTCAGGGAATTTTTTGAGACACGTCAAAAAAAAAGTTCGAGCTAAGAAGTTTTTCTTTTTTCTTTTCTTTTCTTTTTTTTTTTTTTTTTCTTGTTTTTCAGTGGAGATTATGGTTTGGAAAAACCCGCTAAAGTGGGGGAATTTCATTTCAGAAAAAAAGTGGACACCCTGAGTGTTGCACGTTTAGTGCTTGAAATATAACGAATGGAGACAGGAAATTTTCGACACCAAATTAGACTCTTTTCGGCACAAAAATTGAGATCTTGGGCATGATTCGGCATTTATAAAGAACCTCCCAAATCGCTTATTCTCTGTTGACTAACATTTTCTCTCAAAAATTTTGAATTAATTATTTATGACGACGAGGTATTTTTCGATATTATCTCGTGTTAAATTATAACGATGATTGCTCAGAAAGTATTTAAATGTATCCAGAAAAGGAGCCTCGACGTCAACGGAAATGAACGAAGGTCGTCACTTTTCGACGCTGATTCCCGCAGTAAAGAAATCTCAATTTCTTCTGTCGTGATTCAACTTTCTTTCTCGTTCATCATTCTCTGCTTTCTTCTCCTTCTTATTTTTTGCGACAAAAAGAAAAAAAAAAAAATCATAACAACACCTCCCTCCTCTGATTCAAACTTTCAGCACTTCTCCAACCGTTCCTTGAGCAAACCCATAAATTCCGAGGATTCCTTTCTCTAATCATGAAATTATTATACCATAATTTTTCGTTTAAAATTTCTTCCTTTTAGGAATTGAATTAGGGAATATTTAATTTTCATGGTCATTAGTCATTTATCCCTCCTACTCTGTATAGTTGAAAAATTGAATTTCTTTTCGAGTCTTTCAAAAGGGTCAGCCTCCTTCTCTTCTACTCTTCGGTGACAACTTTTTTCAGTCCCTCGAATGAGGTAACGTTCTGATAACGTCATACTCGATAGCTTCATTCTTTCATAATGTCACGTCTTGATGACGCCACACCTTCTTCCTTTCCTGAAGAACAGCTAGAGGCCCTTTCCGCCTTTCAGTCGAAATTTCGTGAAGACCCCTTCATGTCGCTGAACTCGATTGCAACCGGGGTCCGTCTCTTCTATTCAGTCTGAATTTTATGAGTTCCTCCGAAGACGGTACTTCCTCCATGTCCTTACATTAACGTGAACTTTTCTGAGGATGTATCCCCGATGTAAATAATAAGGGGTAGCCGTCATTAAATTTTATTTGCTTCGACTTTGTAAAATTTTTTGATCATTGTCGTCTGAAACTTTTCGTATTTGGTTATTAGCTTTGTTTTAGACCAAATCCTTTCGGATCTAAGTTTAGACGATAAAATCGGTAATATTCTCGCCAAATTGAATGAATTGAAAACACAACTGGGACAACCAGACACTGTACCGCTGACACTGCTTTCAATCACAAAACAGCTTACAAAAAATCCGGAAGATTATCCGGATAAGAAGGCTCTACCTCATGTTCAAGTCGCCATTAGAATGAATTCGTCGATGGCCAAAAAATTCAAACAAGGCGATACAATCGCTTACGTCATCTGCGAGGTACGTTAATTTGAAAGAAATTATCACATCAAGAAAGATGTAAATTTCATTTTAATTCCTTTTCTATTATAGGATGGTACAACCAATTCGGCGATCCAGCGAGCTTACCACGTCGACGAATACAATGCTAGAAAGGAAGCAGACTTGAAAATTGACGCAAAATATTATCTGTCGCAACAAATTCATCCTGTAGTGTCTCGTCTGTGTGAGCCTATTGATGGAATCGATCCAATTCAAATAGCTGAAGCCTTAGGTAATTTCAGAAACGCGACTTTCACGTTTGTAATAACGAATTTAAAAAGTTAAACGAGTAAATGTTCTGATAGGCCTAGATGCGTCCGCTTATCAGCATGCTAGGCGAATGGATGTGGCCAATGATGACGACGATGACATGGCTCTGGACGATACTGATAAATACAAGAGTTGTGAGACGTAAGTTCCTTTGATTCTTCTCACGTTCAAAGATTCGCGTTTCGTCATTAAATTTTTCTTTCTCTATCTTTTTCCCAATAGTTTCAGATTCAACTGCTACCATCCTGCCTGTGGCGTTACAAACGTAATTGAGAGTCCGGCTGTAAAGAACGTAGGAATATTTGTGAAAATAATACATGCTATTTGATGTATTCATTCGATCGTCAAATCCGTTGAATGAATGCATTTTTTTTTTTTTGAAAAATTCGTAAGATTGGTTAAAACTGTGCTAATAAGTTAGATCTAGCGCGTCCGAACTCGATTTAAAGTATTTTGAACAAAATTCTCGTCGTTTTGGAGTTTTTCGTCGAATTTTCGATTTAATTAAAGGGTGCTTTTCAAGCTTATTTACGCTTGCAAAGTAATTTGACCAATTATTTTTTTACACACGTCAAACTGTCTTGGGTCCCTAACTCAACTGCCGGCTTTCCAAAAGAAATCCTATCCTTTTCGGGGCTTCAACTTGCTGTTCATCTATGTAGTTCGGAGGTGAAAATTTTTCGAAGTTTCTGAGCTAAGACGGAGCGTTCTCCCCTTCAAACATCAACGACCATCATTGAAAATCAAATCTCGATTCTCAACTAGATCAAGGTCATTCATTTAGTCGAACGCGTCCATGTTTCTAACAAGGTCAGAGCTCCCTCTGTTTCTGCTGGATGTAATAACCTTAGAAAATATTTTTAATTCTCTACGCAGTCTTATCTTCCTTGGATAACTGTACTGTAGTCACCTTTAAGATGTTTTCAAATTTCATAATTCGTAGGTTCTTTTCGTCCAGCCGGGCGCGAACGATTTTCCAATGGTAGACCCCTGACAAATGTAATAGTGGGTGCTAGGCTAACATTTCAGATAGGTACATACTTGGACTCTGCTGAGTAATCGCCAATCTTACGAATTCGTCATACTCGTAGATCTATTCGGCTTAACAAATTATTGGGATTTCACATTTCATAATTCATGAGAGAGATCTAAAATGATTCATTACAGGACGATGGAACTTACACATTCGTTTTGGATCGCTGTACGAACGCTTCGTGTTCTGCAAAACCATTCGAATATGTTCATGAACTTGGGAATGAAGTGTGTTTAAAAATTCGTGAACATATTCAGAAATACTATGCGGTTAGTATCGTGATCAATTATTATTACAATTGGTGAAGATTCACCTGATGAACCTGAAGGATCCTTGTGTAAAAATACGTCCTCAAAAAATAACCCATCGATTGAAATAGATTTGATGAGCATTTGAATAGTCGAGTTCAGCACTTTCATAAGTCGTTGCTGATGTTTGAACATTTTTCGCTTCTTACAGTCGAATTTATTTCTGATTTTTTATTCTGTCGTAAATCTCGTTTGACTCGCAGTATTTTTCATATTTTCTGTTGTAAGAATAAAATTCGAAACTTGATGAGTAGAGAATGGTTATTTTATGGAATTAAATTTTGCGAATCAGTAATGAGGCCTGTTACCGAAGATTTATTGATAAATTCAAGTATCATTATGTGATGTTTGTATACCCACAGAGATGGATGTACTGCGAAGATCCAACATGTGAATACAGATCACGAAGTATTGTATATTATAATAAACTTTACGAACCGGAATGTACCAGGTGCAGGAAAAACAAGATGATCAGAGAAGTAAGTTTCTTTCTTCATCAAAAACGTAGTACTGCCTGTCGTTTGAATAGTGACGCATCATCATTTTAAACTTTTATTTTTTTTAGTATACCGAGTCGCAGTTATTCCACCAGTTGTGCTACTATCAATATATGTTCGATATTTCGAGTGCAATAAGCAAAAATAAAGTGTTGAAAAAAGACAAAGATGATCCGTCCTTCAGAGCCTATATCGAATTGAAAAAACAAGTGGATGAAGTTTTAAGAATGAATGCTTATAACATCATCGATCTTAGCAGAGTTTGGGATTTGATCCTCACAAAGAGTTAAGAATCGCTTTGAAAATGGTACGAAAAATTTGTTCCCGTTTCCAGATTCTCGATCATTGTTTTTAGCCTCGAGAAGTATCATTCTATGACAGAAACTTTTTATACTTGCATTTTAGCCAGCAATTCTTTTGTTTACGTGCTATGTCTAATTATAAGTTTCCAACTCTTCTTGTTTCATAATTTGGTTATGAATCATCACCTTTTTAATACGTCGATTTGTGATTATTCTTAGATGAGAATTGCACGTACTTTGTGAAATTATATGTGCATAATTGAAATTGTAGGTTTAATTTGAAGAACCATGTTGTGTCTATTCAAATACAATGATCATTTTTTTTTTTTTTTTTTTTTTGCAAATTAATTTTGAGGAAGTTCAACTGAGTTTTGATGGTGGTAAATTTATGTAACTTCAAGATCACAACCCTCAGATTCCCTCATTCATGAAACAAAGAAGAGTTAAAAATATTACTTCTTCAAATGATAGAGTGTCATATTCCTGAGAAATAAAAATAGGGTGGAATGTATGAACCGTTTTTGCAGTTTCATACGATGAGTAGTCAAGCTCCAGAAAAACGATCTGGAGAATAAGATCTGCTCTTGAAGAAAAAAACAATTTCTCTAGAATTTTATTAAGGAACTTAATCAATGTTTTTTTTTTTTTTTTTTTTTTGAGGAGGGATGTAAATGTAACTAATTATTGCCGTCCGGTGAAAACTGATCTAACGAAGCACTGGTAGTAAACTTTCTATTTTCCACCATTTCCCCAATTTTTTGGTGTTGGAAGTGTGACTTGGAAGAATTCCGACCATCGAGCTTTGCATAAAGGCTGGGAGATCGATTAAATTTTACTTTCGAGCTAGACATATATGACAAGAGGAGGATTTAGAAAATTTTCGACTTTTGGGAACTCGAAATTCAACTTCAGTTCTCAAAATCGAAACTGAATTTTTCCTATAGAATAGTTCCCTGAATTCTTCGATTTAGTTTGTTAAGGGTGTCTTTTCTCAACGTCACTCAGTCACTTATTGCAAAAAGGGTTTATAGATTGAGATTTCCAATGTTTTTAGGCCATTTTTAGCAACTTAGTTGAAAAATTATGGAAATCATTATTACAAAACAATTTCATTCTATGGAATAACAACATACAATGTGAGGAACCTCAAAATGGAAATATTAGGGTACACATTGACGATATTAGTTTATTCTATAAAAGTATACATTGTAACCTCAAGCATATAAAGCACGGTATAAGATGAAGAGGTAGTGACACGAACGTATTCTGACTGTGGTAAACGCTGTCCGTGATTTTGAAGTAGTTCTGAACATCCCGAGCGCAGCGCTCGTGATGAAAGTGATGGGTAATGTACAGAGTCTTATGGGAACGCCGCTACTTTCAAAAATTTATTGCAGGATCAGGAATCAGCCGATGCATTTCATATTTGGCATAAAAATACCATTTAATCTACTCTATAAAATTTTGAAAGAATCACCCTTCTAAGTAAATTCTTGGATTTTTTATAATCCTTGGAAATTTCATCAATACTAGGGTACCAACGGTAACGTCTCGGCGCAGGTGGGGTGTAGAAGGAACAGGGAAACAGCCCGAGTGTTCGCTGCAAACCTAGCGGAAGTTTGTACGTACAACTTCAAAACTGCGGACACGATTTTAGCGTTGTGTCATTACCTCTTCATCTTATACCGTGATATAAAGTACATGATTCGACGCTATTCACGGCCTACTTTATATAAGGCCGGAATGCAGAAAATGACAACAGCGCGCAGTGGATTCTTATCAGTGATGTTTCGGGGCGGTTCATGTTCATCGGTGCGGTGTAACCACGGTGTACGTGTACCGCACTTCGTCTCCTATCTGATTTTTAATTTTCAAACGATAATAACTGCACTTGTACAGCACCAATTTTACTAAAATTGGGCTTAAAAAACAGAAAATCGTTTGCTCTTCAAGTTATATTCTCTTCGTTTTTTCCGAAAACCGCGTTTTATTAGCGTGCGAATCAAAATACTTGAATTTTTTCGTTTTTTCCCATAAGCGTCCATGTAAACCTGTATCCACTGATTTTAGAGTGCGACGTTGTGACTTCGCTACATTCCGGCCTTATATAAAGTAGGCCGTGCGCTATTATAAACCAACCAATAAGCGACAATATGATAGCCTACTATCTAAAGAAATATATCAACCAAAACATAATTTTCTCACATGAATTAGAAATACTTTATTTTTTGGTTGGCTTTTGCATAATAGCATTCGATTAATTATTCATGTTTATGAATTTTTATAGGGCTTTTGCAATGTTTACAGTTTTATCAACAGTTTGCAGGACAAATACCATGAGAGCAAGAAAGACTGAAATCAAGATAGTCATTCACATTCTATCTTATTATTATTATTATTATTATTGTTGTTTATTTATACAGCAATCAACAGCTTGGTCATTATTGCTGACAACGATTTAAAGGAATGAACTAAATACTACTGTATACATTAATTTTATCTTTCTTGCACTTTATGGATGGCACCTAGGTATTTCATGTCTTGCGAACTGTTGAAACTTGAAGTGTTGACTGATAAAAAATGTAAACATTGTAAAAGCCTTATCCTTCTTGACCATAATCACGACTATAATTTTTCCTTTGTAAAAAATAGTCAGTGGAACTTTAACTTTCCATATCATCTGAAGAAAAAACAATGAAAAAATTTAATAATATTATTCAATTTTGTGTACACACACAGAAGAATGATATTATCTAGGTAATCCAAAATAACGATTAGGAGAAAGAGGCTCATAACGTTACTCTTTGGAGGCTAAAATTAATCTTATTCAGCTGACAGTTGTTGTTTCGCGGATCCGTTAAGCTTTATTCGTGTGAGGACCATCCTCTAGGGGCGCCACTTAGCATGGAAAATGTATACACGCTTAAAACTGCTTCAAGCCTGTTTTTCTTATCTCACCACCGCATCGGCGCATCCGAGAAACATGTGTATGTGTTTTGTTTTTGGAGACCCAATTTCTTTTCACTCATCTTCTCTTTTTCGCTCTTTGTGGAATGAAATTCAAACTTCATAATTTAAAACAAGTCCATGGTCGTTTGGGCTGCATCTACGATATTGAACGATTACCATCATTCAAGCTCGAAACTCCCAACATCCTATTTTTCACCAAGGTGAGTTCCGTTTTCGTTTTTGCAATACCTTCAGAAAGACGTCCGTTGTAACGCCTGCTTGAAAATAATCCTGTTCTAGGGAGGATGTATTCCGAATTTAACGTACGACGTCATGCAAATGTTGACCAAAGAAATTTTACCCCTACAATACCCAATCGGTAACATTCTAGACAGCAGTGCCGCGATTGATGAAGTCGGTAAAGGACTCGCTGCGTTTGTCGGATTACCAGTAAGTGCTTGGAGTAAGACATTTTCACGGCGTATATCCCTCCTAAAAACATTAATGTTTTTTCTGTTATCGTAAAGGAGTATTTCACGTACTGTTGTGTTCAAGATCCTGCCGCATGCCCCTCGAAGCTCTTCCATCGTGAGGGTGTTGCTACCGTTTTTACCCGTCGTGGGAAATCGCATGTATCTGCAGAGAAGTGCGTGGGAAAGAATTCTATGGAATACTTTCGATGTGTCGAAAACTATGACTAAAAGAGTGTTTCTCATTTATAGATACATGGACTTGATGGAAGCATTCGTTCCAGATATGTACGTCACTTTGAGTGATTCATCTACCAGTATTGCCTCGGGTTCGAGACGTTTATGTAATGCTGTGAACACCACAACATCAGCCTTCAAATATTGCTTTGAAAGGCATACAACATCAGATGTAAGGACGTGAGATGTGCATTTAGTAAGCGTGAATTGATTTTGAATGAAAATATCCTTCTTTCATTGATACATATTATTTTGACAGGTGTTGAAAAATAAGGGCCTCGTTGCTCCAGTAGCTGGAGGTTACGATATGGAATTGAGAGAACGTTGTGCTCAGTTTATGTCTGAGTTTCCCGTCATGGGATTTTTATTAGATGGATTCTTTATGGAGGGTTCAGCCGCATTCGTTTTACCTCATGAATCAGTTACCAATATTGTGGCCAAGACTTTGGTAAGTCGTGGGAAAGGTACTTAGCGTACACTTCTTTTTTATGGCGATGGAGGTTCGAATTTCAATCGCAGTCTCGATTTATTCTAGTTGTATCTGCCTGAAGAGCGATTCAAAATTATTCACGGTGCATGGGATCCTAAATTAGTTTTAAAATTAGTGAAATTAGGAGTGGACTTGTTCGATACGACGTATCCATTTCTAGCTGCGGAAAACGGCTTCGCGCTAATATTTAATTTCCGCGTTGATAATTTGTAAGTAAATCAAATTTTCTTGGAATTACCCTTCGATTAAATCAGAGATGTAATAATTGTGTAATTGTGTGACCAGGTTCGATGATGATGTTCAGTTGGGTAATTTTAAAGTCGAAGACTGGGAGATGAGTGAGCACCTAAAAATTACCGTAGACAATAATGACGCGTCGTCCGAGGTCCAGAAAAAAGCAATCCTCGAATCACTGAGAATGAGTCCGTACGCAATTAATTTGCGAGATACCGAGTTAGTTGATAAATGTGTTCAACATACGAACTGGGTTGAGATATACCCATCTGACTCATCCACAGAATTGATGAACATTTATTTAATTATATGGTTTTCTAATGGGGATCGGATCACGAATTAAAGTGTTGAATTTTATGTTGGAGGTACCAAGTTACCTTCTTCCGCTTACTGAAAACAGAAAGGTGGCTATACTTGTCTTTTTTTAGGTAAGAAGTGGTGACGAGAGTTGATCGTCTCTTTCACACAAAACTTGTTGAGGCTTACGATGTGGAGAATGAAGTTGAAAAATCACTTGCCTGGATAGTGAAGGTTCAGGGAAATTGTGAGAAACTTTCAGTAAAAAGACTGAAGAGTTGAAGACTTCAAATAATTTTTTCCCCGCTTTGAGAAAGTCAGTAGACTCTTTAAAATCGAGTACCAGCCAAATTTCAAATCTGTGGAGGGCTCCGGTTCAGAATTTTCTTTCTTCTCATAATTATTATTTTTGCCTGAGTATTTTAATTTGATGACTTTTTCCAGATATTTTGATGACTTCGATCCATTAGTCCGTGACTGTGAGTGTTTATGTTGTCAAAAATATACTCGAGCTTATATTCATCATTTGTTACAAACTAAAGAAATGCTAGGTGCTGTCCTCTTGACGATGTAAGTATAATCTTTCAATAACGAGTCTTGGTTTCGCATTGTGTTTTACGTTTGATTAACATTTTTCCAGACATAATTTGCATCATTATTTACAATTTTTTAAGCACATACGAACCACTTTGCAAAATAACGCTGAATCTGAAGAGGAAATGTGCTCCAACACAGGCATGTAATTGATATGTTGCATTTACCTTATTGATCTTCCTAAAGAGCTTCACATTAGTTTTGAAACATAAAATCTTTCCTGTTAGTTTTAATTATTTATTTTTCATTTAAAAAAAAGAAAATGAAATAAAATAGATAATGATTTTAAATAAAATTTTACAAATGAGATGATCGTATAATATTATGACGATTCGTTACTTACATTATTTTCGCTATCAAAATGTGTTATTACCTCTAAAATGAAATCGAATACTTCAGTTCGTGCTTCCGATCCCCATATGAAATCCATATGATTGAACAAATGCTTATCAATTCTGTAACTAGCGACGACATTCGGTATTTTCTCCTTGAGAAGGATTACATCCTGCAATTGGGAATCATAATGAATAGCGAAATTTATTTGTTTTTAAAGGTTACCTCATTATCTTCTGTAAACAGACCTCTGATGATACGTGAGCATCGCCGTCGCTGAATACTAGAGCTACTGATGTCGTTATGGTAGTCATATTGTACTCGGGCGGTAACCGACTGCCGTATACTTCTAAATTCATTTTAGGCCCGTAATCAAACTGTGCTAATTTTGTCGATTGGCCCAGCTGGGCTAGATGTGTTAAAGTTCTGTAAGAAATTCCTCTTGGAACCGCTTGAGCATATTCGATGGCTGGTTTCTGAAAAATTAAAGACGGTTGAAATTTACAAGGTAGCTAGCCATGTTATACCTGAATAATATTATGAAATTTCGTACATGATGTTGTTTTGTTATGCTGGTGAAACCGAGTAAATTTTGCATATAAAATAGACAAAGATGATACAAAGGTGAGTCCCATTGACAAATTCTTCTCATCGCTCGATTAGCAATATCGTGTCTCGGGAAGAATTCATTTATCCCGTGTTGATAGTGTAAAAACTGTCAATGAGTCACACGGTTACTTAAAATAGGTTGTTGAATATTTTATTTCGTTATTAAAACCAGTAGATACTTTAATGTAGGGTCCGTAGCGTGCCAGTATTTGTTGAACATGAGATTGGCCGGTGCTGTTATAGAAGACACCAGGAGCTAGAGCAATCAACGATCGAACTTTATCGTTATATTCGGGTCGAGTGGAGCACATGATGAGTGCCGATGTTGCTCCAATTGAGTGAGCAATAATATCGACCTGTTCGTACTTCGTGTTATGCAAGATATAGTCGATGACAGCTGGTGTATCATAGAAACCCATTTCGTGAAAGCTGCGTGAATCCAAGTTCAATGAAAAACATTAGCACAAGGTAAATATTGGATGATGTGTCAGTCTGAAGAACAAAATAGCGTAAAAATGTTTTTTTTTTCGGAAAGAGGGGGATAAATTCTCATTTTCTTAGATTATTTCTTGTTTCTTTGTCTTGTGAAAGATTTAGGAGAGAATGGGTTTCCACCTTTCCCCTGTGAGTCGACTGCATTTGCTATTCTGACGTAGAGAGAAAAAAAAAATTCTCAAGAAAACTTCGAACGAAATCTTAATTTATAAATTATTTTGTATCTTCTGAATTAAATCATTGCGTAGGTCTTGTCTTGTATGGAAACTTGATTATACCTGAAATTCCAAAACTTTGGATTCTTTGTTGAGAAGCGTAAATGAACACGAGAGAAAGTGTTGCCTCGGCTGTCTGCGATCCATATGTCGTATCCTTTATCAGCCAAAATGAATGCTGGAATTATAGACGTATTTTGGTTCTATGAATTTGTATCGTAATATCATTAGAAATGACATGATTTTAGAGTGAATTAATGCAGGTATTATTTTTGTTGACTAAGATAAAACTGTTGAGCCTATCCAATCCACGAATCTTTTCAGCAATGTTAATTGGTAGGTACCCAACTAATATTAATTAAATGAGACAATAAGACTGTATAAATAAATAAAATACATTGTATGTTGTGGTGTCTACTTTAATCATAATTTCTATTTAAAAACTCAAGAGTTGGTTCATCTAATTTTCGAAATTTGTTACTTTTGTCCTACAAAATTAAAACAGAAATAATTTAAAAATGAGCGCCAAATTTTGCGATTTGGTACCTCAATAATTATATCATTTTTTTTTTTTTTTTTTTTTTTATACAAACCGAGATCATGTTCGGGTCCTTGTATTACCCACGAGTCAGATGCTAAAAGTACTCCATGTTGGAGAAGTATCGGCTTCCCCTCGCTCGGTATTCGAAAAACTGATATCAAAAATCCATCCTCTGTTATGACGTTATGATGTTCTGCAGTGTATCCGTATCGCTCGATATAATCAGACTGAAAAGTCATAGCATTCACAATTCAACATAATCTACACTTATATCAACGACAGTAGCCTGAATTTTAATTATCCTAAGTTGTTAAGTATTTTTTTTTTTTTTTTTTTTTTTTAATTAAAATCCATCGGGCCTACGTGTGTACCATCGTAGAGGCTGGGGGACGATAAAATTCAGTACCTAGCTCAAAGAATTCGATATTATTCTTTTTTTTTTTATCTATTCTTCTTGGTCTGGGAAGACGTTAAATTTACTTAACTAAATAATTGATCCTATTCAGAGATGACGCGATTTTTTGTAGAATATTGAGTACCTATAAAATTTTTAGAAAAAGACTATAGGTACCAAACGTCAAAATACAGTATAATTATAACACTTACCGTACTATTAAGTATTTTTTCGGGTATATCTTCTGCGTTAACGTCCCGTTGAAAAGGTCTTCTTAATAAGGAGGGTAGTTGCGCCTGAGAAAGAATTAAAAGACTACTCGCGATTATCAATGTCCACCATAGGCTCATTTCGTATAATCATCTCTAGGCTTAAAAATAGGAAAAGGAACGACGACATCCACGAACTGCAATTTTTCGTCGAACTTCTGAGTTCACGTTAATGAAACTACCGATTCAGTTCACGCAGGTATTTCTTCTGTAATGACATTTTTCGTATGGAAGCGGCGATTTCGGTATCGCACGCCGTTGCATTATGCAAAGTGAAAGGAGTTAATTATTTTGTCATCTGATACTTGTATTTTTCAATAAGTACGTATTATATTGTTACGAAACGATAAAGTAATTTCCAAATTAGCTTTCGAAATTGTATTTTAAAAAATAATTGAGCGAGTATTACGAGCTTCAGGAAATATTACTATAGGCTATAATTTGCATTGTTCAAAAATGAAAGAATTTGGTCTCTCGGTCAAGTTTATGGGTAGACCATCTTTAAGCTTCACATTCAATGAAGTTCGTCTCCAAATAATTTTAAGTATAAAAAAACCACTCACAATATCGAAAAGTAACATTAAAAAATTCACAAAATAAATACGTAAGTTGATTTCAAGAACCTTTTTTTTTCATTTTTCGATATCTTATTCTGATGATTAAATTAATGATAATTATTTTCTCAGATGTAAAGTAAATTAAAACTTGAGAGCGATAGAAATAGTGAATAAAATTAAATAAGATTTTTTTTTCTTTTTACATAAGCTTCATACAAAAAATTATGTTGTCTGAAAAGAAATAATTCTAGCGTTTGTACTTTGATGTAAGGATGGTGTATGATTTTTTGATAGCATCTCTCTTCTTTACTGAAAAAAAAAAAAAACAACTGATTTTTTTCCATTATTTTTGGTCGTTTGATCGTTGATTTTGTTTGAATACATGCAGCAGAATATTATTATGAAATATTATCAAAAACGTCACACAACCTTCAATACCTAATGAATTTTGTATATATTTTTCTGACATGTAGTCCTTTTGGCTTTCAAAGTCAGCCTAACGGGAGATGAGTCTGTGACAAAAATATTGGAAATGTTTCAAAAAGAATTGAGAAATTCAATTATCAATTTAAATTTTCAAATTTTCAACTTTTCAAGTCTGAGTAGTGAGTACAGTAGTGCACCTTGTTAGTTTTCTCTTTTTCATTTTTTTTTAAAATATTTTTTCAGTTTTTCAATGGATCAGTTGCACTGAAGAATTAAAAATTGAAATCATTTTAGCCGTCCATCGACCAAACAGAAAAAAGACAAAATCCCTGCAAATTGTTTGGAGCGCTAGAATCGGTAAAATTGAGAAGAAAATTTGGAGTTTGAGCGTCATTTTTGAGGACAAGGAGCCAGAAGGACCAGCTCTTTTACAGGGTGGCCAGTTTCTGGAAAACCGGGAAAAGTCAGGGAATTTGAGTGTTCATGGAAAAGTCAGGGAAAAGTCATGGAATTTTGGCTAAGGTCAGGGATTTTTCTGAGACTCGCGGCTAAATAATCTGAGATAGGCATACTCCAGACTCTTGTTTTAAAGGAATGTGAAAAATATTATTTTGCTTCAAAAATCACGAAAGATTTTTTTGTTCTTTTTTTTTTTTTGAGCCGAAAAAAGGGAGATTTTAGTCTGGAAAAACCTGGAAAAGTCAGGGAAAAGTCAGGGAATTTTTTCTCGGTAAGATGAGCTAAACACAGTTCCCAAATGGCATCCTAGGAATCAGAGTTCACTTTTGGTTCCCCACCTCCGATTATAATTCTCCCTCCTTCATTCCTTAAGGCTACGTCATAAAATTTTCTCAAGTTTCCTCCTCCTCTGCACAGAATCTTCTCAGAGCAGATGGATGTTGAGCTTCATCCCGAATGTGTCTAAAAGTAAAAATATTGAAAATAAATGCTATAGATTTACGAATTTTATTAGATGAGAAATTTTGAATGAATTTTTCACTTTAAAGTGCCTACAAAAAGTGTTTTTAATTTTTATTTTATTGAAAATTCATAGAAATTTAATACACTTTATAATTAGGAGACCTTAAAAAAAGGATTTTTTTTTCATATTCTTTATATTTATATTAGAACCAATTCTATAAAAATTCCAGCGTTTTTCCGGTAGGTAGGTATTTATTTTTCTATTACGAGAACGCTGCTGATTCAAAAGTTGAATGAAAACTGGAAACAACTAATTTTGAGGGATTCTCAATAATATAAATTACAATAATAGGTAATACTTTAATGGCTTTAAAAAATATATATTTAGACGTATTCTCAACATCACCTCTGCTATTAGAGAATTTTTGGAGGAAAAAAAATGTTCCTAACCTTATTTTGGGTCAAATACCTACCAGATTTTCTTTTTATTAGTGTTTGGAAAAGTTTTTTCGTGTTTCAGGATTGACGAAGTTCTCGTAGTCAAATTTTAGAAATGCCTGGAATTATTACGTATTGTTTGAATTCCTTAACCAGAAAATGCAAAGAAAAAACAAAACAAATACTAATATGAGTACTCTAGTATGTACAGATATTTACTACGTCGTATGAAATTTTTCTGAAGTAAGTAAAGCAAAAAATCAATTGATACACGAATCAGAAACGATACAAAACTTGGCTTTAAACTTTTGAGAATTATGATCAAAAAAGAGGACTTTTTTTTCATTTAAAACGAGTGTTCAAAAATGCTAGTAAAAATTAAATGAAGTGATTTTGAGACAGATATGATAATACTTACTTCACAGTATAATGGTAAAGGTTTTTCTCCTCATTATTATTAATTGTTCGATGAATTATGGTGATTCTAAGTACCGGTATATTTCTCCGTTTTCGATTCTACAATCTAAATTTATAATGGTTTTATCGGAAAATATCCAAAGTGATGCTACTTTTCTATCAATATTAATTGATTTTCGTCGATGTGCAATCCGGGTACTAAATTGGCCTTTTTGGAAAAATTTTGTAGTTGATCACTCAAACACCTCTTCAAATTTTCTTACTCAGTAAATCCTTTAAATGGTTTACTAATAAATTAATACCGCTAAATTAATTAGTTTTCATTACTAAATTATTTATTCAATGTCGGTAATTCATTAAAAAAATATAAAATAATAAAGAAGTTTAAATAATATTGCATTTTATCATTAAAACATTTCAATTAACAAAAAAAAAAAAATATTAAAAAAAAATATATATGTATTAAAAGAAAAAAAAAAAAAAAAAAAAAACAGAAATACATACGAATACTTATTATAACATCTGAATCTCTACCTCTTTACTTCCTGGGAAATTATCGGTACCGGTAGGTTTCAATAATATATGAACCTAGGAAGAATTCTCATTGGGCTAAACACGAACGCGCCCTGATACCTAGGCAGAAAAAATAGATCATAATTTCTATTGAACTCTGATTAGGTACCTACGTACTTAATACTGTCTAGTTAGTTTCTCCCAGATTCGTGGTCGCCGGATCTGCTTTTATTTGAATATTCTTTACCGCCGAATATAATGAAAATAGCAAATGCAAAGATTCAATTCGCGATTCGTAGACTGGAATGTCCAAAATCGAGCACACAATATCAACCAACGTGAGGAGATCGCAGTCTAAATTCCTGTTCAAGGATTCGATATTTGCCAGTTGATCCTCAATATCTGTTGGCCATTCTTGCATCAACGTATCGATATCGGGCATCGGATTCGAGTAAGTCAGCGAAGACGAATGCTTACTCTTATGAAGTTCGTTAATATCCTTGATCCACCGGTCGATCGCTTTGTGGTGTTTGCTGGCATTCTCTATCTTCTTGACGACAACGCGTTTAGTAGAAGTTTCCTTAGTGGCCGCTCGCAACTGTAAATGAAGCACCGCAGGATCGCTTTGTTTGGTGCACGGCTCGTCCAGCACTTTTAGCCCCAAATCAGAAGCTGCACCATCTGGTCTGGTAACCTTGATGAAGGCGTCAATGTCGCCGACTGCTGGTATGAAATCCGGTAAAAATGGTGCGAGTTTGTAATCTAATTCGATATTTTGAGGCGAATATTTAGTGATATATTGAAATAAATCTTTTATCTCGGCAGGGGCCGGGATCTGTTCGAATTCCTTTGGATCGTACCCGCCGTCTGGTTGTGTAGGTCGCACACGATCGTCCTCGTCCTCGTCGTCATCTTCGTCGTCATCATCATCATCGTCGTCCTCGTGCGCGGATTCGTCACCATCGTTTGCGAGTACATTACGAGCTGACATTTGTCGCACGATAGAAAGTATTTCGCGGTTACGTTTTTCCGCGTCTTCGTGGACCCGTCCCGAGAAGTTGCGACTTGATGTTGGCCTGGTTGGCCTGGAAGGCGTCTCCGAAGGTCGTCTTTCGTCATCCATGAAAGATATGAGATTCTTGTAGCAACACTCGCGTAAGGAAGCTGACTGGAATCAGTCCGCAAGCGGTCGGTTCTGTTTGTTAAACTTATGTTGTTGTTTATGCTGACTGTTGCTATGGAAACAGGTTTGTATATCTGTGTAGTGTTCGAATACGCTGTCTATTTTTTCATAATTTTCGTTTTATATTTTGGGATAGATGAATTAATAACGAGACACAAATGACCAAATTATTTACTTTCTATCCTGGATCAATCTGGTCTTATAAGATGCTCAGCAGCGTAAAGACCATCGCTTTCATTCTAGGGACTAAGAATTTGTCGATCCGACGATTACTTTTTCTCGGCTGTGAGACACCGGCGGCATTTTCTCTTTTTTTTATCACTAATTATACTCTTTTGAGGTCTGTTCAATCCAAAAATATATTTTTAATCAAGAACCTGTTTTATGGGGGGTTATTTGAAAATGTTCGCCGACTGCCATACGACGTCCACCGTCCGTTTTTGCGGAATTTCTTGATCTAATGAGAGACTTTGGACCTGTGAGCTATTTATATCAGGAGGGCGTCAGAAACGCTGGCTATCGAGCTGTATCAGCCGAGAGACTTGAAAAAATTTCAACTTGTGATACAATACACAGGGAAGAGGTCAGAAGAAATTTTTTCTCAGGATACTCAGCTCCTCCCTCCGCCTCCATTTTCCCTGTTGACGTCATTCGTTTATCATTTTATATGCTTATAAGATGAGGACTATTCTCGGAAAAACCGTCACGGAGTGCTGGAGGACATTATTATGACGTCTGTAAAATCCTACGGATGAGGCATGTTAGCTTCTGTCCTGTTTCATTTTTTTTTTTTCAACTACCATCGCAGTATTCTGAGGTCAACGTTTTAAGAATGTTGACTTCTGAGCATCAGCTTTTACATTGTGAGGTACGAACATGAATCTCCTGGGAAAGGTTCTCCGCTCTCTTCAATCAATTTCGTTGATGAATCTTTATTTGATATTTAGGTGAAATCGAGGAAAACTGCAGTGCGCCATATTGTAAGGTACCTCTCAACAAGAAATCCCCTTTATGGTCGATCTTTTGGGAGAATGTCCTCCTTTTCCCACCTCCTCCATACCATGTTAGTATTCAAGGACTTGATTGGCGCCACAATTTTGTAAAGATAACCTCGTAAGGAAACTCGTTCTATGAAGAAGGGGACGAGGTTACCGGGGTAAGATATCCGCCCCCTTTTGTATTTCCGGAAAACTGTGATTTTCAAGGAGACAATGGCTCTGGACTACCCGTCGTTTGCCACCTGTTCAGAGAGGGGCGGTCGTATAAGGGAATTATAGAGGTATAGAGACTCAGCTTCATAGTGTTTGTAGGCAGGCTGCGAGAAAGCAAAATGCGGTTTCTTTTGAAATGGAGTTACGGCAGAATTCCCCTATCTACTCTCAAAAATATTTTTCTATTTTATTATTCGATTCAGTAGTTTACAATTCGCCAAGTCTATAAAACTGCATACACGTAATACATGTTGTGTTTCTGAAGAAACTTCATACTTGCATTGATTGTGTATCAAGAGACCTCTCTTCGTCGTTCATATTTGTTAAAATAGGAATATTTGTGCGAAAATATACATACTCGTACATCGAGTAAATCGCAGGAACATTGATATTTGACAGTGAACAAAATTGAAACTGGTATTCTATTCACGAGAATTTCAGAAAAATAATTTTCTTACTCTAGGTATTCTTCTCTTTGGTCTTTAATTGTTGAACACTAATAGGATAGGCATATTTTGGTAAGTACTAGATAATGAAACCTATTTTTTATATCACTGTTGATTTGTTCGATATTTTCAACCAGAAAGTTTTCCGTCTTACCCGTAACCTATCATCTTGATTGATTCAATATTTCTGCGGTGTGCCTTTTCTAAAATTTTTTCTTTTCATGAAATTCTATTCAGCATATCATTCCAAGTCACAAAAAAAAATTTAGATGCCAGCAGACGAAGTACCTAAAATTAGAAGTTGGACGCGACTGCTCTTGCGTTTGCATGCGTGGAACTTTTTTCGAAAGCCTAAATTTTTCTGTCTTCCTCCTGTCTTATATAGCTTGAACGTCGAAAATTTTCAAAGTTCCCCTTCTATTATATGAAGCTCAGAAATTAAAATTTTTCCAAGTCCCTTAAAGTCTAAGAATCCCTCCTGTCATATATAGCTCGGAAATAGAAATTTTCATAAGTCGTGTAACCTTAGGTTGACGACGTCATCAATCTTGGACGCGCTTGCGGACGCGGAAATTTTCTGACGATGCCCCCAACAAAAAAGATGACGGCTGTCCCACTAAGAAAATCGGGCAATAGTGGATAGGTCACACACCCATTTATTTTTTACCGCTTCTTCGTTAATTTCATACCACTAGAGACCGGAATCTTCAGTATTCAGAATTTTTTTTTCCTGAGGGGTGAAATCGATCAGAGTTAAGAATTAGACTCGAATCATGATAAATGGGACACGAGAAAAAAAATTCTATCTTGTAGAAAAATTCAGAAATTAGAATAAATTCCGAAACCACCCAAATTTTAGTTCGTGTATAGAACTGAAAAATTTCATACTGAATCATGAACACATGTCGCAGTCACATAAGGTAATCTGTCGTTACGCGAAAAGACTAGGCATTACGTGTAACGTAGTCAAATAGTGAAATGGAATATTTTCTACAGTAAATGACCAAATTCTCCAGTCACTACGGGAAGTGTCGACACCTATTAGGCAGATACTGTAATTAGCTGTTCGACTGCAGCCGAGATTAGTCATTTCAGGTGATGACCGGACCTCTCGGCCAAGTGACGCAAACGATGAATGGGAAGATGATTATGAGTCAGCTGTGAATAGAACTTGTGAAGAGATGGTTGAAGTGTTCCATGTTTGTTCAGTGGGCAACAAATTCTTCGTTCCATCGGATTATTAATGGCTCCCCCTACCAGGGACTCTTTGGTTTTCTCCAAAGCTGGGGCTTGCGTCAACCTCCATCCCTCTGGCTGTTGCCAAGGCTTTAAAGGGAGAAAGCGATTTGGAGGCTGTTCTAACTGGACGTTACTCAATATACTACGGCCTGTTAATCCAAAATTCTAGAGAATTGTGCATTTTGTCATAAAAGCATGAAATTTAATGTTGAGGAGTATGAAAGTGTAATAGATGATACATATTAACAAGAGTGCCACGCAAAAAGTCCATTTTTGTGCCCCCGGGGGTCCACTTTTGGGGGGAGGGTTCATTTTGGAATTGGAAAGAAATTATAAAAAATATATTAATCATGTGTTTTGTAGAAAAAATATATTACAAAATTTTTTTCCTACCCGCACCCCTCCATTAGAAGCTGTGGGCCCAAAATTTCACAAAACTGTAAAAATGTAATCAGAAAAACTAGAAATTTGGTATACAGGCGAAGGAAGAGGTAATGAATAATATTAACAAGAATGCCATGCAGTAAGTTCATTTTTTTACCCCCAGGGCCCATTTTTAGGGGGGAGATGCTTATTTCGATCACTATTGTTGCAAAAATTGGAAAAAAATTATATAAAATATATGCATTGGGTGAGTTGTTCGAAGAAATGCTGTGAGGAATTTTTTTCTAAATATAGACTCTTTTATTGGGGGCCTTGGGGCCCAAAATTTCACAAAATCATAAATTTTATCAGAAAAAGTACACAGGTAAAGGAAGGCGTATAATGAATTAAGAAGAATATACCTCAGAATAAGTTCATTTTTGTGTCCCTATGGGCCCATTTTTTTGATGTGGGGAGGGGGTAAATGCTTCATCATTTTAAGATTTATTGTTGCACAACTTGGAAAAAAAATTATATATTCGTTGGGTGATTTGTATGAAAAAAAATGGTGCGAGGAATTTTTTTCATGTCTAGACTCGTCCGTTGGGGGCTCATGGGCTCCAAATTTCACAAAACTCTAAATTTCATCAGATACGTATGTAAGTTTTTAGCCTTCATTATACTAGGCCTAATTTACACAAATTATGAGACAAAAGAAAACGCAAATTGTAAAGATTTATTGAATAAAATTATTATCATGTGCCGTAATTGAGAGAGATAAATTCTGGATTCCGTTTTTTTCGAACATCATTTGCCAAACTTGAGTCTATAAAATAAAGTTGTGAATATTTAATTTTGTGAACATCTTGTTCTCTCAAATCCCTACTTAAATGTGAAAGAATACGTTGTATCTTAAAACCGTGAGGCCCAAATCTTGACACATTTTGTACATGACCTATTAAAACTGAAGCACCAAAGAGATGCAAAAGCTAGCGCCGAAAGGAGTAGTTCTTTTTATTTCAGTTAATACTCTAATACTGGAAAAAGAAATTTCTATTATAATAACGTCAACTTGATAGATTACAAACAAAGAATAAATCTCAATGTATGCAACATCTTGATTCGATTGATATAATTCTCGTACTCTTTTATCAAAATCATCTGAACTTGAATTGCCAGAGACGATAACCATTCATTATTATTATGTTCATATTCACAGCAATTAACTCGTAATCCATGAGAAAAAGGAGTACTTATTACCGTACAATTTTTAACAGGGAACCTGTTTTATCGGGGGGTAAACTGAAGGAAAATGACGGGCGCCGTCCGGCAAGAAAAAGGGGCTTAGAAAAATTTTGATGAAGTGATAGGAGGGGGACTTATCCTCTCTGCTTCATGCGGTATATTATACTAGGTTTATACTACGTATTATACTAGGCGTATACTAGGTCCAAGCCTCCTTTATACTAGGTCTAGGCATCCTTCATACCATAAGCTTACATGATCTTTATCAATAGCTTATACTAGCAGTTTGTCCTAGCTCTGTACTAGGTCTTAGGCTTCCTTTATACTGTAGGTCTAGGAGGTCTGTATTAGTGGTTTTACTAGCTCTGTGACGTCATCAGATAGTGATGGCACGATGATCGTGACGTCACCAGATCGTAACGTCATTAGATCGTGTGACGTCATCAGATTATGACGTCATCAAATCGTGACGTCATCAGATCTCCGAACTGATAACAGGATAGGCCTACTGGGGGTACCACACAGGCTGTAAAAATAAATAGCAGGAAACCTGTTTCATGGGGGCAAGCTGTAACATTTAGTAAATTATAATTGGAGAATTTTAAGCTATAAAAGGGGGAATTTACTTGACCTAATGAGAAGAGATCTCAAGGTGGTGAGGAACAAAGTTCACTCTACTTGAGACGACAAAGAGCAAAAAATGACACTCACATGATTACTCCCATAAAACAGGTTCCCTGTTTGCCTCAATTAACAGAGTTAATGAAGGCAATTCCGAGCAGCTAACTGTGTGGGCTGCGAGTTTTTTTTCCAAGTTTTGTAACCTTAAATCTTAACATAATGAAGCATTTACCCCCTCCTCACCTCAAAAAAATGGGCCCACAGGGGCAGAAAAATGAACTTATTTTGTGGCATATTCTTGTTGATATTATTCATTACACCTTCCTTTACCTGTGTACTCAATTTCAAGTTTTTCTGATAAAATTTATGATTTTGTGAAATTTTGGGCCCCAAGGCCCTCAATGAAAGGGTCTATGTTTGGAAAAAAATTCCTCACAGCATTTCTTCGAACAACTCACCCAATGCATATATTTTATATAATTTTTTTCCAATTTTTGCAAAAATAATGTCCAAAATAAGCATCTCCCCCCCCCCGAAAAATGGGCCCTGGGGGTAAAAAAATGAACTTACTGCATGGCATTCTTGTTAATATTATTCATTACCTCTTCCTTCGCCTGTATACCAAATTTCTAGTTTTTCTGATTACATTTTTACAGTTTTGTGAAATTTTGGGCCCACAGCCCCTAATGAAGGGGTGCTTGTAGGAAAAAAATGTTGTACCTATAATACATTTTTTCTACAAATCACATGATTAATATATTTTTTGTAATTTCTTTCCAATTTCTGCTACAAAAAACTCCAAAATGAATCCACCCCCCCCCAAAAGTGGACCCCGGGGGGGACAAAGATGGACTTTTTTGCGTGGCACTCTTGTTAATATGTATCATCTATTACACCTTCATACACCTCAAGACCAAATTTCATGCTTTTATGACAAAATGCTCAATTCTTTCCTTACTGCCTGTACTAATAGACAACAACGGGAACATGAGCGTCGAATGGAAAGAGCCTGACAGTGACGACGACCTTTCAGATGAGGATGATTACTTGCTCCGATGTTTTATTTGCGGAAATGATTTGTCGGTCTTGGAGGAGCAGGGCACGGATTGTCCTAATATCATTCCGCATGCATACCGCCAGCAAGTAGTACAGACAGTGAAGAAGGCATCACATGTCCACTTTGCCGTCAAGAGAAATTGGTCAGAAGGAGAGAAAAGATGTCCACAAGCGGATTAAGGTAGCAGCCACTAAAATGATTGAAACAACTCGCAAGAAAACTCCCGATTTTAAGGAAGCTCGCAGTTCTAAAAGTTTATCGAGGTCCGGCAGATCCACCCAAAATAATCGATGAACGAAAAGCAGTTTTCCAAGTAGCCTGTGAGCAGGGTATCATCGAAGGTTGGCACGGCGCAGAACATTGATACCGGCTGGCCTGAAATGACTAATCTCAGCTGATGCAGTCTAATGGCGAATTACAGCATCTGCCTAATAGGTGTCGACACTTCCCGTAATGACTGGACAATTTGGTCCTTTACCGTAGAAAATATTTCAAGTAATGCCCAGTCTTTTCGCGTAATGACAAATTACCTCAAGTGACTGAGACAAACACATTGTTTAAAATTACTAATTTTGTCTGAAATCAGGGGATTTTGTTTCAAAAATACTATAAGTTTTGCTCTGAAATCGAAGTATATAAATACCATAGTAGGGAATTCGGAAAAACTTCAGGGCGGACGGATTGAAGAAATTTCGACCATCAACCTTTATGTACATCAGGGGTTGGGCTTAAAAAAATTTAGACTTCCAAGCTATAATTAAAAGGAGGGAAAGGCTTAGAAAAATTGCACCTTTCGGGTAATATAAAGTAGGTCAAGGATTTGGAAATAATGCGACTCCCTAATAACATAAGTAAGGGAAGTTGAACTAGATATATATTTTTTTCTTTCAGGTGAAGGTTACGATGAGATTCTACATTCCAATTTTTTGCTTATTAGTTATATTCGGAACTGCTCGAACTGGTAATGCATTATACACACAGAACGCTGAGGATGCAGTTGGCATTCTACTAGGTAGACTTTACTTCCTATACATTCTTACATAATAAATCAAAATTGATAACGATTTCAAAATCTGGTCAATATTCACTTCATAGAAAATATATGCAGTAAAGTTTCAAACCATTTTCTTTTCTTTATTCCACTTTCCCACTAAAATGACGCTGCTTTTACTTTAATTACTTTAACCACTTTCTCTTTTCTACTTTTTCTTTCAAGGTTATGTCATTTTATTTTCTGCTCTTCGCTGGATCTCCTTTCATCAAATTTTCACAATTAAGAAAAATATTCAATAATTTTTTTTTTCTTGTTTTTACAGCGAAGGTAATTGCAAAAACAACGATTATAGCATTCGCAAGCAGTGGCAGCAATCATCAAGTGTCTGCACAGCCTGATCATAATTATTATCCACCTCCACCTCCGCCTCCCTCACCTTCGCATGAACCTACCCCCCCACCACCACCTCCTCCTCCAACACCAAGCCCACAAACCCAACCACCTTCCCCTGGACACCGTTAATGAAGATTAGCATCTATTTACCTGTCTTTGAAAAAATTCCATGATTTGTGGTTAAAATGATGACAATAATTTTGAAAAATATACTACCTAATCATTCAATATGTTGTTTTAAGTTACAAACTTTTAAAACTGAAATTCGTTCTGTGCCTAAAGGCTACTCTTTGTACAGTTCACCAGAAAGAATTTGCCAGATAATGTATGACTGTAAGTAATTACTTGAGCCACAATTATTGAGAATACAAAACTACCTGGGTTGCATCGTGTTTAATGAGAAATTTCTTTTCATCCCCTCCGAGTAGTTTTGAATTTTCATGGGACGGTTAACAACAATTTTACAATTTTATCAAATCATTTTATTTTCCAAACGCTTTATCGCGGGCCCCACAAAAAGATACCGCAGGCCGCGCTATAAACAACCCTTTATACATGCTGTAATCATACATTTCTGAAAGGGACTGCTGGAATCGAGACGTATTTAAATACGAGAACTGTTGAGAAGGAAGTACGAATTCTGTTGGTTTTTAAGAATTGGGCTTCGGCATCGTTGTTGAGTATTTTTCTTGGTCCTCGTATACGTGAAAAATGCGTTTTTGAAAATTATGAAAATCTTCCAATATGTAATCTGAACCCTTGAGGTAGATTTCAAAAATCATACGTGGTGTCTTCGGAAGTTTAGCGAGCTCAGACAGCCAGTCGAAATAAGGTTCGGCGACTTCATCCAGTCGATAATAACGTCTCATGTTACCAGTGCTTTTGGTTCTCTCCTCCAAATCCTTGTTAAAATCGGTATACATTTCTGTTTTGCTCGGTAAAAACGACTGTCCTTTTAAAATTGATTTACAGCATTGTGTCTAAAAGCAAAAAACACACACAAAAAGCGTTTATCTCAGTGTTCCCGATTTTACCTATCTAACCCAAGGGAAGAGGACCGGTCACCGCTGCAGCGATAAAATATACGCCCACAGGAAATTGTACATTAGGGAGGCCCAGGAAGAGGATCCTGGACACTTCCGGGACATCTGCCGAAGTAGAGGTTTCTATACAACAGCAACCAGGCCACGTTGCCCGACCCACTTCATGGAGACGACGACGAACGCAAAGGAGTGAAAAAGAGTGGATCTAAGGATATTTTCGCATAGCCTCTGTAGCATTCTTCGGCAATTTGTCTAAAAATGGTGTGGTTTTTTGTACGCATGCATGTATATTTGGCTTATTTTTACAAATGTAGCCTCCGTCACATTAGAAACACGTAGACAAACAAAACAAAACAGTAATTTTACAAAATGCTTCGAGTCTTATCTTCTGCGGGCTGTATTTCAATTCCATCATTCCGGTGAACATGGAGGATCGCCTTCGTCCACGTGATTCCTTACCATTCAATTTTCCTTGGACCACTGTTCTGAATATCGCATCTTCCGCTGTTCTTTTTCCTAAATATCTATTCTTTCCATTTTTGATCTTTTTACAGAGAATACAATCCGGTAGTCCAAGTTGTTGTAGCTCCTCGGTGTTCTTAACTTTCTCCGTCCATTTGATGTGCAGTATTCTCCTGTAGCACCACATCTCAAATGCGTCTATTTTTCAGGGTCTATGTTTCGGCTGCATACCTTACACCTGTCCACACATAGCATTTCAATATACGCAGTCGCAATTCCAGCGGCATTTTCTCAACAATCGTTCCATAGCCAGATTGTTATTGACGGCGTTCCTTGCAGCGGCTATGCTCGCCTTTATTTCATCCTTATCCCTACCACCCTGTGTTACTCCGACACCAAGATATTTATATTGCTCCAGCTACTTCAGTTTTGTGTTTCCGATTTGTATATCTAGCCATTTATACTCTTTTCCCATTTGCATAACTTTGATTTGATTTTCATATGGTGTTTCCGTTTTTCTACCAATCTCTGCAACTCCTGCGGTGTTTTTGCGATGATTACTCGGTCACCCGCGTATGTAATGCTGCTTATTACCTGTCCATTCATTTTGAAACCAGATTTTTTGAACCTACGGTGCTGCGTAATCTCTTCTGCATACAAGTTGAAAAGCCTTGACGATAACGGGCGTCCTTGCCGGACACCTCTCATTATTCTGCAAGCTTCTTTTCTCGGTTTTCCTGCTATCCGCACGTCTGCTATTGGTCTCCAATACAGTTCCTTTATCAATTGAATGTCTTCTTTGTCTATATCATATTTTTCTAGCATTTTGATGATTTTATCGTGTCTTTTTTTTTTTTAAATCAAAGGCCTTTTTGTAGTCTACAAAACACAAATATACACTTCCGATCATACCAATGGAGAGTGCTGTGGCATCTCGTGTACCTCTTTCACCTCTAAAGCCATACTATGTTTCATCCAAAAAACGGTCACAACTCATATAGACAGCCGGACACTTGGAACACTGGTGCCTATAGACTCCACTTCTCTCAAAAATAGGCACAGGATCCTTATGCCTGTAAAAGAGGCTACGAAGTGTGTTAATGTTATAGAAGTAGAACGAAGATTGAGGAGTTTGAGATCTCGGTGGAAAACTTTCCTGAATAGGGTGAACGAACCCCTTTTAACTTCTCTCCTGAGGGAAATTATGCTCCGTGGCAGAGAAGTGGTACAATCTAAAACTTTCGACATAAGTTTCTTCCGTACCATACGATCGATATCAAGATTCAAGCTGTGAGATTAGATGTGATGCTTGATGACATCAACCTCTTTCAGAGAAAGCCTCTGGGAAAAAGGGATAGAAACGAGGCGGTGGATGAAGCTATTGAAAACAGCGAGCTGATGTGATGAAGGACAGAAGGAAGAGATATGGACATTAATATTTGTGCAAATTTTCTTACGGAAAATCCCAAAACTATGCACGCCACCAACAATGGAAATAGAAAGGTCAAGAAAGTTGATGGAAGCTCCCTCCACCTCGATAGTGAAATCAATGGTGGGATATTGACTGTTAAGGAAGGTGAGAAAAACGCGGGAGAAAGACCTCGAACCAAAGGTCCTTAAGGAGTGTCATGGGTTCATCAAGGAGAACTTTCAAGTAATCAAGAGCAAGAAGGAGGAGATGTGCGGAAACATACTCTTGATATCGAAGGAGACGAGAATAGAACGATCAGGAGGAAAGATACTTTTATCCTCTTTACTAATTCAGAAGAATTATTGACGGCGAACTGTGATTGATTACTCATCAACCTCTTCAACCATTGATCGAGGAATTTAGAAAGCCTGTAAGTTGGAAAAGGAATGAAAGATGCCACTGGCCTAATAGAAATGTTCTCCTTGTGGAGTTTCGGAAGGCCGTAAAGCCGAGGAGGGACAGGGTTAGGGATGAGGGTGGCCTTAGGATTTTTCAACAAGGATGTGCTTCTGTCAATGTAACTGGAAAAATTAAAACAAGAATTGATACTTCCGACAGTGCATCCACTGCCCTAGAAAAAGTCAAGGACTTTTTTGTCGTACTTCTTGTCCAAAATCACCACGGAATTACCATTAACAGCTTTTATTATTATCAGACGGTACGAAGGATTTTCTTTTACCAATTCCTAACCAGATTACGGGTATCAAGAGAACAAATGTACAGGAGCTGGTTATATATAGAGCAGAAATGGTGTCACTAGAGCCAACTTTGAAGTGACGGAAAGATCGTCGATTAAGTTGGAGGGGGCCTGTGCTTCATCGGACGGAAGAAAGCTATGTTTTAGACCTTTTCGAAATAGATCTTCTTTAGGAGGAGAAAGTTTGACCTGAGAGAGATTCAGTAGAGGAGGATTTTACGGTTTTTCAATATTTTTTACAATTTATCAATATTTTACGACCTTGTTTCCTTAATTTTTGATAAATTTCGATTTTTCTTTCTTAATTTTCTTTAATAGTTCAAACCAAAAGAGATGAACACAAAAAACCCACCTAAAAAGTACAGAACGACCCATTAGGCTATTTTTCGGTGGCGTAGCCAGAAAGGATGAAGGAGATGAATTTCCCTTATGAGGATCAGAATATATTCTCAGTGCTGACGGACAAAAAGAAATTTCTGGCTACACCATTGCTCTTCATCAATTTGGAAATCGAAATGGGGTGAAGGGGAGCTCCTCACATGTCTGGTACTTCTTGAACAATTGAAGGAAAACATACACACAATCTAGCACAAACTTACATAAATATGATTCAACCGTTTTCTTCCAAAATTTGATCTGGGCAGACGGAGGTGTTCCTCAGCACAGAAAAAATCACCGTGAAAAAAAGGACAGATACGAAAGAAAATTTAAAAAAAGGTACTTACTATCGCTATTTTACGATAAATATTTTAGAAATCGGTTACATGTAAGTCATCACAAAAATGTCGTGAATATTGATAATGTGAAACTGACTCCTTGTAACTTATGTGTAAGCCAGAATATTTATAATTCTATTGTCTAATTTTTTGATAGGCGCAAATTCTGTTATCTCCTCCCCTAAAATTTTCTCTGTCAGATATATGGATTTACTTATCTGCTCCTCCTCTTCAAAGTCTAAAGAATCAAATAATTCTACCTCCTTGCAAAATCGTTCATTCGATTAATGAAACAAAAAAGTACAAAATATTCTTACAAGTCTAAGTCTAGGTACATCAGCGTATATAAAAATCTAAAATTCGAAGTACTGTATCACCATAGGTGAACTCGAATTTCCTACAAGTTAAAATTATTCTAAAATCCAGAATTAATCAATACCTATGCAACAAAAATATATTAATGGTCAGATAAAAATAACTAATGATATCGATTACCTATATTCTTAACAAATCATTCTTAAGAACTAGCCGTCGGCATCGTTATCGAGTATTTTTCTTGGTCATATATATGATAAATGCGTTTTCGGAAATTGTAAAAATCTTCATACAAATATTCTGAACCCTTGAAGTAGATTTCAAAAATCATGCGTGGTGTCTTCGGAAGTTTGGCGAGCTCAGACAGCCAGTCGAAATAAGGTTCGGCGACTTGATTCAGTCGATGATAATACCTCATTTTACCAGCGCCTTTGGTTCTCTCCTCCAAATCCTTGTTAAAGTCGTCATACATTTCACTTTTGCTCGGTAAAGACGACTGTCCTTTTAAAATTGATCGACAGCATTGTGCCTAAAAGCGAAAAAAAAAAAATTGTTCTAGTGTTCCAGATTTCAGCCATCTAACGCAAAGGAGTAGAAATAAGTGGATCCAGTGATATTTTCGCATAGCCTCCGTAGAATTTTTCGGCAATTTTCCGAGAAAGTATTATGGTTGTGTGAGTATGATGAAATATCCACACCACCTCCTTCATAATGTGAAACATTGTATTCAATTTCACCAACTTTGTACTTTACAGGTTGGGATAATTTAATAAGAGACGCGGGCATAGCTGCTTAAAATAAAGCAAGATGAAAGGCTAAAGTTTTATCCATAAAATTCTGTTGCGTACGGCGGTCCCTACACCGCGATGTTGTTAATGGGTCTGTACGGTTCCGTAGGCTCTTAATCACCTTGAGCGGCGGATTGACGGCACGCGACACTAGATTGAAACTCAGAGTTTGTAAAATGAAAAAAAAGTATTTGCTCAAGTCCTAACTGAGAGAAAAACAGAGTTTGATACAGGGATGAAATGATCCAAAAAAGAAAGAAAAGAACCTTGTAGTGCAGTGAGAACAAGAGAAAGAGAACGAGAAAGAGAAAGTGCAAGAGAAAGTACAAGGGAAAGTACAAGAGAATTGTACAAGAGAAAGTGCAAGCGAAAGTATAGGAGAAAGTGTAAGAGAAAGTGTAAGAGAAAGTGCAAGAGAAAGTACAGGCGAAAGTGTAAGAGAAAGTGTAAGGGAAAGTGCAAGAGAAAGTACAAGAGAAAGTACAAGAGAAAGTGCAAGAGAAAGAGAAAGAGAAAGAGAAAGAGAAAGAGAAAGTACAAGAGAAAGAGAAAGAGAAAGTACAAGAGAAAGTGCAAGAGAAAGAAAGAGAGAGAGAGAGAGAGAGAGAGAGAGAGAGAGAGAGAGAGAGAGAGAGAGAGAGAGAGAGAGAGGGGGGGAGAGGGGGGGAGGAAAAGTGTGTATGTGCCAATGTGTATTGCAGGTTGCCAAGGAGAACAGGATAAGAAGAGCATTACTGTACCCGCAGTGTCCATGGCGAGCACAAAGGAGAACACAGGGTTTTCCTGAGAAAGGAAAGAATGACCAAAACCATTGCAATTGGTAAAAGCTGGATGAGTTATTAATATTGTACCCGCGATTTCCGTGGCGAGAACGGGGCTCAGGTGAAAATAGCCAATGAGAATTATAAAGAGCCTGGGGGAGTTGTTTAGGCTGAAAGGCTGGTTATACACCCATGGTTCCCGCGGAGAACAGCCGAAGAAGACAGTGAGAGAAGTTGGAAAAAACCCTATTACGTGGAGAGAATGGTTACAATCACGGTTTCTGCAAAGAATAGCCGGAGAGGGTGGTAAAAGAAACTGGAAAAAAATGTGTGAGAAGACGAAATATATAGGAAAGTGAGGTTAAACCAAGAAAGAACCAGAAATAGCCCGGGGAGAAGCTGAACTGGAAGCCAGGTACTGCTTTGAGAGAAATAGAGAGAAGTCTAGATGTATAAGAAAATGAGGTTAGGCTAGGAAAAAGTCGGAAATAAGCCGGGGAGAAGCTGGACTTGAAACCATGCCCGGCCTTGCCAAGAATCTGTGAGGTGGTTATAAAGCTCTCTGGCAAAAGAAGAAAGGAAATTGACAAGATTTGCGAGATAATGGCAGGAGATAAAATTTCTAGATTTGAGAGTAAGTTGCGCACAGCTCGCATTATAACGAACAAGAACGAAGGCGGAATGATTGTGAGAAAACAACCGACTTGCGAAAAAAAAATACTCAAGTCGAGAGTACAACTCTAATTGCTTTTGTAACCAGACGAAAATTGACCTTTGGATCACAACATGATTTCTCACACTTTTTCGCCGACAATAGTCGAAGAAAACTCGAGAGTTATCGCTTCTAGCAGATAGTATAGCATGAAAAATGTACCTGCAACTGGAACATCGTAAAACCAGGGCAGTCTCTTGGTATACCGACGAAAAACATTGTGGGATGCTCGATGTTGACGAAGTGTTTGTACAATGGTTTCACAACTCCTTCTTCAACCCTTACTTTACAGGACGGATCCAAATATGGGAATTTATGTTCATATCCTGGAACAATGAGCAAGTATTATAACACTATAACGGAATATCTAATGATGAGTGCTAAAAATATTGCAAAATGAAGAAATCGTAGTAGCTATAAGTAAAAAACACATTTGGGCATAGAACAGAAATGAACAACTGAATAGCGTTTGTAATTGCATCTCTTTGATGACGTCACTGAAAGTCTTAGCGTGATACTGAGTACAAAAACTTTTTCAAGGCCGAGGGTGATAGATTTCTTTCATCTGTTTTTCCAGTGAGATTAGACTCGAGGTCCATAATTTTTATATGGAATCTCTTCCGTGGGCTTGTCTGAAAACTTGAAGAAATTTCAACTGTCGAATGGTACAAAAGGAAAAAGGGCCTCTATTCAAGTTTAGAAATTTAGAATTTCGAAGTGTATGTATGAGAAAGAAATTGTGGTTCCAAAGGGAGAGGTATCGAGAGAAATAGGGCTCTGAACTAGTCTACGAGCTTGGGAAAATTTGACAACTGAGTCATATAATACATGAACTGAAATTTGTGGCTCCAAAAAAGAGAGTGGCTCTGATACATTTCAGAGACTTTGACAAATTTTCAAAAGCATTTTCAACTTTTCAAAGGAAATGAATCTGTACCCATGGAAAATTAAATTTCAACAATAATCTTCCTCTGTCTACTCTATAAAGAAAATAAAAATAACAATTATTGCTGAAACATTATTCTAGAGGTTTTGTCTGCATAACAAAACTGGAAGGGGTGTGAAATTTTATAATTACCAAGAAGCTACCCAGTATGTGGGCTTTTAAGTCGAAAATTTTGGTGCGATAAGATTTTATTATATAATTTTCCGATGATAATGAAAACAAATACCTAAATTGATTTTATCCGTCAAACTGTATTTTGCACTCTTTAAAACGATATCGTTATCGATTATGACAATCATCACAGATTGTTTTGACACGAGTTATCATTTACTCAATTTATGCATGGAAAGATATCTCGTATAGTGTTTGTGAATGGAGTTTTGACAAAGTGGTCTTCAACCGGTTATCGAAAATGATGTTGAAAAAATGAAGTTCGAGTTTTTTGGAGAGGTCCACTTATAATTTATCGCGGTGACTCAGAAGTTGATCTTATGCTTGTACATGAGTGCAAGTATACATGGAGAGAAGAGAAAAAAAAAAAAATTAATAAAAAATAAAATGTCAATATGGACGCACGTGTGCCTCATTTGAAAACGGCTGTAAAAAGTGCGATTTATTCTAATTAAACCAGTTTCTCCACAGAATGCGTAATTTCTTTAACTATAACATCGGAAAACTAAGAATACGCATTAATCAGCTCTATTTATTTACCGCACATAGAACTAGGACTTAAAAAGCGATAATTCAAATTCTTATAATTGTAATAAAAGGGAGCATATTTATATTATGATATTCTAACGATCTAATTCAATTAAAGAAAATGCATACTTTTAATGGTACAACAAAATTCTGAATTGAAATTAAAGGTCAATTTTTGGGGTGGCTAAAATTGTGATTAGAAAAGTCTCATTTCATTTCCAATGAAATTGAACTAGGGAAATTATCGACAACTTCTTGATTTTTTTGAAGAGTAGATTTTGATAAAAAATTCGCCATAATTTGCCCCCTTGGATTACCAAGGCAGAGCAATGGCAGAAGAGGAGATGAGTAAACAAAAAGTATAAACAATCTCGAATTGAATTTATGTGTAAAATTGTATTCTTGGAAAGTCTGAATTTCTCTGAGTCCTGTCGTAAATAGTTTGATATTCTAAATTTTTCCAACTTCTTTGAAGGTTAAAAATTTTTCAAGCCCTCGCGTCCCTATAAAGCTCGAAATTCGACACTTTCTCAAGTCCTTATCCCTATTTAGCTTGATAGTTGGTATTTTTTTAAGCTCCATTTCTGATACCAAGAAAACTGAAAAGAATATGAAAAAGTGAGAAGAGCGGGACAGTCTAGTATAGTCTACAGAAAGAAGGTATCGCCATCCTCAATGGGAAGGGGGAGGAGCTCGCAAAATCGAAAATTTTTTAGCTCAGAAATTCACGAGAGAGGGTGAAAGGGGGCCTCCCAGAATTTAAATCTTGTCCTGGAATTTTAAATTCGGTTTGGAGCAGAGAAAAGGTACAAAATATAGGAGTAATAATTATTTTGGAGTACACACTGACATTGCAGCCTCCGTCTTCCGAAAGATCAAAGTCAATATAAAACATAGAAATATAAAATTTCTCTTGAGTATATTTGTACTATGAAATAACTGTCTTATCCGAGACCGCACCTCCTAGAAGATATCTTGTCTTTCATTTTCCGCAAATTATTTTTTAAGAAATTTATATGTATGTATATCATTACGTACCGGTACAGTAAATAATAGCATCTAATTCGACTTCGGATCCGTCTTCAAAAATCGCACCATTCTCTGTCAGTTCACGAACGTCCGGCTTATGAGTAACATTCTCTGGAAAATTGATTTTATATAATTTCTGTTTGTGGTGACTCAGGTAGATCTGAAGAAGAAACATCAAGCTCATAAATATTTTAGTTTCGTCCAATTTGTACGTGTGTGTGTTTTTATTTCCAAAAAACGCTTACTTCTTTCGCCCATTTACTGCCTTGGACAGTGACATCTAACGAAGAAGCACCAGCTCCAATAACTAGAGTTCTTAAATCCTTAAGACGCGATGGATGCTTATAATCGTGACTATGAAATTGTATGCCTTTGAACTTTTCGCGATTTGGAAAATTTGGAATAACTGGGTTGCTGTAATTTCTGTGTCAAAGAATGTAAAAATAATTAAATTTGGATGATTGAAAGAAAGTCGTTGATAAAAAAATTGTGAGACAGGGAGCAAAAGTAGCAGAAAAGAGAAAAGACGAGTCTATAATTGTTGAAATATTTCTCCTTCGAGGAATTGTTTTCAGCGTTTTTTAAATCATCTCCTTGTACGGCCTCTTGAAGAAAAGGTTTTATGCGCCAACAAATAAACGCTCTGGTACAACCCAAAATTATAGGGGAGAGGAGGTTTGTTCACTTCCATGGCGCAATAACGTCATTGAAGTCATTGCAGGCAGCCAAAAATTGAAGGATGCTTTTTAAAACCCAAAAGCCAAAAGCAAAGCTATATTTTTCAAGGTCATAAGTTTGAGCCATAAGCTGAAGTTTTTCAAAGAAACAGCCAGAAGTTGAATTCGGAAGTCAGCTGTATTTTCTATTTCTTTTTCTTTAGGCCGAAAGCCAGAGCTATACTTTTCAAGGTCGTAAAATTAAAATTAACTAAATGTTTCAACTGCAATGCCCTGACATAATCTCTTATGGGTGTCATGCGGGTTGTGTTCAACGTGAGCGATCCTTTTTTAACTAGTAATCTTGGTCATAGCCGTGGGTTGTCTTTCATTTGTCTCACATCATGTCAATCACTTCTCTTTGTGTTGGCGAATTTTTGGAGCCCTGAACCATGCCCCGTATCCCACGTCTAAAATCCAACCCTAACAGGAAGTTCTTCATTTGTCTTCATTACTACTAACAAAAAATATCTCCTTTCACCTCCATAATTTATGCCCGCTTTCTGGTCAGATGTTTAATCGTTATAAAACAAATAGGTATTTTGATTTTATAAAAGTGAATCTTACCCAGTACAAATTATTACGGCATCGAAATGATATACCATGTCTTTTTGTTGTACCAAATCAGTGACTTTAATTTCCCATCGGCCACTCTCAATGGGCGTGATTGACTTCACGTAATGTTGCAGCTAAACAAAATAATCGAAGGAAATTAAAGAAGAGATTAGGTGCTTCAAGTCGTTGATTATACAATGCTAACGAGTCAGAATTTTTGAGGACTACTTATAATTAGTGTTGTGTACGAGTAGCACGTGCTTGAAACTATGTATCTAAACTGAATTTTAAGCGATAAATTTATCGTACGTGTGCTTTTAAAGATTAGACAATTTGAAGTTAAATTAATGAGGAGAAGTTTCGTGCTTCCCATTGACATGTCGAGGATCTGTTTTTTTATTCACGTATCGGCACTTATATCGACTTTGTCATTCTTCACCTACCCGGGTTAAAATTTAGATAAGCGATTTGAAATTTTTTGAGAATCGGAAGCAATTATTCAAGAGAAAAACGAAGGGAAAAAATCAAAACGTTAATTTACACGACGAACCTAACCATTATTAAAGGTCACCAATATCGCCTGAAATTTCTTGGAAAGGTGCATTTTCCTCATAAAACTCTCCCCTGCTTTCTTGAGTAAATCTTCATTTAAAGAACACCTTGCCGAAATTCCTTAGTAATAGTCGTACTAATTTGACCCTATTCGTGTATCACAAAAATTAGAAGTCTTCTTCTACAGTCTCTATATTGTAACTTTTTACTCTGAATTCGAGGAAAACATGCATTGTATTTATAGTCTTCCTATTGTAATACAATTGTATAGGTAGATATTTATTGTATAATTCTTCTGGCTTACTTTTATGTAATTTCGAAGGCCAAAGTGATCAGCATACTCTATGAAGTACTCTAGTACTTCGTCTGATGGTACGTAAGATGCATCTGATTTGCCTTTGAATGGTAGGCCAGGTAAACTCATAATTTGTTTCGGCAAATTTGTACTGGTAAATTCAGAGAAGAAAATCAAGTGACACTTCATTATATATAATTCTTAAAAATCATGGAATAGAGAAAGTAAAAGTAAATCTTACTTGAGGCCTTTGTACATGCTAGAATGTACTGGTAAGCCGTAATCATCTTTTCCCACATTATCTGTGTAAACCCATGTACCTCCTACCGAATTTGACAACTCAAAAGTAGTGCAATCGAACTCACTGTCTTCTGTTAGGAGTTTAGTAGTTGTGAGTCCGGAAGCTCCAGCTCCAATTACCGCAACTCTAATCATCTCTAAAACATAAAATTCAAGCGATCATGAAAGTCCAATGTTCACGGGTGATCTTCGAAGACTTCAAATTTACAAATAATCATTAGGTACTGTAACATTGATGAGAATGTACTTTCGCGTTTTACAATGTACTTATAATACGACACCGGCTAATTCCACCAACTCAAAAACAGAATTTTATTTTATTTTTTTTTGAATTAGCCGGTGTCGTATTATTTTCTTTGATATTCCACGAATAAATTTAAATTGTTGAATGTACTTATAATTCGAGCAATTTCGGTGCTAATAAGACAACTTTCAACAGCATTGTGGAGGGCATCAAAGTACACAGTACACCTCCTGAATGATAATAATTGTAATTCATGAAAATAGTGACCGGATTTTTCTCTAGATCAAATCAACTGAACAATTAAGAGGATGACATTTTGTCGCATATTTTGGGAAGGATTTATTTATCTTTGATAGGATTCGATGTTGGAAAATGTTTGTTTTTAAAGGATTAAGGGTGAGACTTTTCGAACTTTCGAGAAGGATTACCGCCCTAAGAAAACTTTCAGGGCTATGATTCCAATGAAAAATACTTAGTTGGAAACGAAACTCCGAAATCTTGAACAGCTTGACCGCAGTTTCCCCATGAATCGCCTCAGCTAATTTAGTGCAGGCAATTTCTTTTGGAAATACCTGGGCCACCAAATGTGAGGCATCTTTCCATGCGGGCTTTTCCATGAACTTCATCTAATTGGCTCCACGTATAAGATTTTTTTTTTAATTTTTAGTCGTCACCCGCGAGCCCCTCTCTGTTCTCAGTGGCCTCAAAGTAAATCTATCAGGCAAAGTGAAGGATACGATTCATCCAAACTCAGAGGTCCCTGTACTATAATTGCTTATAATTCTCTTAATGAATCTCAAGTTCATAAAAAACTTCTTTTTCGCCTGGTTCTGATAATGATGTTTCGAGAAATTAAATAATTTCATACTTTGATAGAGAGGACCTCAAGAATCGAGAAATTCTGTACCCCAAAGTAAAGGTCTAGACCACTGTAGTGATAATACACACAAAACATACTTACTGGTATACCGTCGAACAACACACCTAAATATTCGTATAAGTTAATGAATTGATCAGCTGATAGGATTATAGAACGAAAAAATTTGCAAAATGATGATGAGTCGTCATAAAATGCGATCCAATACAATAGGAACACACCGTATGTTACTATATCTGCGTAAATTATCCTCGGTTTTTTGCAATGAGAAAATATTATCTATTTCTTTTCGCGCTGATTATACCGATAGAGATCGTTACGAAATTACATGATGAGTCGCACATACGCATGAAGTGTGTTAAATACTAAACTGATAATATATTAGAGGTTACAAACTATGCTAATAACCTCGATTTCTACCATCAGTGACGTATAGGACCATATCTGTGAATTAAACTAAGCTACGCCTATAGGTTTTATTCACATCAGTAAAAGGAGGGAGGAGGGACCTACTAGGAAAAACTTAAAAGACGAACTGAGTCGGAAAAACAAATCGATTTAAGATATTTATTTTTTTCTTTTACACTAAGATATTCAAGTCAACGTATCGATTCGATATTCAAGTCAAATTGTGGGAAAAGGGCAGTATTTCGTGGAACCGCGTACTTCTCTCTAAATTACCACATCTATTCGAGTAGGTATTCATTTTGTCTCACACCTCTAGCTATTTTCTCTATAAGACCTAAGTAATTTCTTATCACTTGCATAATTTAGAATCTCGCGTATACATTCTTAAAAACGGTAGCTCTTGCATCCTCGTTGATAAATTAAAAAGAAGAAAAAAAAAAAGAATTATATTATTATTATCGACTCATTGATGTATTTGAATCACGAGATAGAGTTTCAAAAATGATCACAGCTGTTCAACAAACAAAAGTACTGCGACGGTAGCGTCTAAATAAATCAACCATTTCATAGAGGATGGAGTCGTAAATTTATTTTAAAACGTAGGTAAGTTGTACAGTTCCAGAAAAAAAAAAAAAGAAAAACTGGTAAAAATTTAGAATTTTAGTATTCAAAATGTGAGTTTTAGTACCTACGTTGTGGTTTGGTATTCAAGAGAGAAGGATTTTTGCCACACAATTTGAAAAATTTCATCTTTGCACGTTTAAAAAAACTTTTTTTTTTTTTTAATTACCCGGTAGTAAAAAAGAAAAAAATAATTAAATTTCACGATTGAGTTTCTCCCAACAATGCATAGGTGATCATTTTCTTAATCGCTCTGGTATCATGGATGAAGAATTTAAATCGCGGTAGAGTTTCATGAATTTTTTCTTGTGCATGCACAAAAGAGAAAGAGACTGATAACACAGATGAGAAAATATGTTTTGATTTTCCTTCAAATTAATTCCGAGGCTGTGATCGAGTCGACATCGAATAGCCTATTATTTTTTTGATATAATCGATCGGTACTAGTAAATTCTACGAAAAATTATTTGTTGTGCATGTAAGTTTTCCTATACGATTTTCCAATGCTCCGAGTGTCCGATTTTTTGAGCTAACGATTTTGCATAAAATGTTACCAAGATTACAATTTTGTCTAGAAAAATGAATGTTCAAAATATACTGCAGAGAACTAAAAAATACAGAGAAGTTGATTCGGTGAGATGAAGATACCTAGTTCTCATTAATTATGCACTGAAAGAATAAAATTAAAGAATATCGATCATCTTATTGTGTATTCCTGTTAAATTCTTCCTCTGATATCTTATAGATTGATACAGTTCATAATATATACTCGTACATACCAGTTATTTGTCAGGCGCAATTATGCATACAGCGAAATTACCCGAGATGATAATTACAGGGTACCTATAAAATCGAAAAATAAAAAGTTCAATATAATTTACTCCCGACTAAGAAAAGAAGCACGCCGAAACTTGGTAGTGAACAAGAAATATTACGTTATACTGAGTGTGTGAGCTCTTTGAATGTACCGAATAACTACTTATAGGAGCGGTAGAGCACGGATGATAAGTAAAAAAATCGTTTATTGCATCATATAGTTTCATTTCAACGAATCATGCGAATTTGAAACGATGGGCCGGTTTTTACTACGCCATATTGTTCATATTGAACGTCATTTGCTGCACCAATAACGCTTCGAATTATTTTCCTCTATAAAGATACAAATTATCTAATAGAAATTTATTACAATTTATCACTAATCCTATAGTGAATGTCTTAATTGCAACCGATTCACCTGAAACTGGGGAACGAACTTACCTATTTTAATTTGTTGGCCTCAAACGATTCCCCTACAAAAATATAAAACTAAGCCTAGACCATAATTCTGTGTATGAATTAATCATCAAGGGATATTTGGGGGAAAACAGTGATAATGTAATATCGTATCGACAAAGTGTGAGGAGAGGGAGAAAAAAAAAATTCTTCAAGCATAATTTGATACATGTAGGTGCGCAAAAAATGGTATTGGTTCAATTGATACCTAGTGATTAGATATAGTTTCCTGAGACAACAGACAAATAGCAGTGTTATGGACTATGACATTTTCAGCGAGTTTTTGCGATTTGAAAATAAGGAGAAAAAAATTTATACAAGCGTCCCTAAAACTTGTATAATTGTAAAGAAATTCTCATTAACTAGGCTACTTTAATCAAAGAGTGCAAAAAACTTGTTCAACGGATTAGAATTTGGAACGCACGTAACTTCAGGACAGGATATAAAAATTGCTCAAAATTTTTGGTCTTCATATATTATATAGCTTCGCTCATTTTCAAATATAAATTCTGTTTTAGTTTCTAGAAAAGAGTTCTTTCGCATATTTATGAATATACCGGCCGAATTACAACAGTCGATGGATGCGGTCGTACAAGATCGACGAAGTAGGTATCTGATACCCATATTTGAATTGACCATCACATCAGCTGATGTTTCTCTAGTAGAAAAACATATATGCGAACTAATGGTAGAGAAATGATATAAAAACTTTGCTGCGAAATAGTTTTCATTCTGTCGAGCAAAAAGTTGCGAGCCAATGGAGAAATTATAAACAATTAGGCCCTACATCCGAAAATTCAATCGATGAGTAATGCAGGCTACCGGTAATCAATACAGATGCCAATTCATACTCCTGAGACTTTTTCTAAAATATGAGAATTAAAACAGGCCTAAAAATACAATTCTTACAAGAAGAACGAGATACCTACTGCAATATCCAGCCATGACAATCGTGAGTGTAATTCAGCCTTTCGATAAATTTCTAAGCGATGAATTCTGAATCCTGACAAGGAGAATTTACAAAATAATAAAAGGACTTGTCCAGACGAATATATCATAAACACAATAATGAGCTTGAAAGCACTGTCGTCTTAAAAATTTTTTTATTACTTATACGACGATCGACGTTTCGAACGTACACACGTTCTTCTTCAGGATCGATAAATACTACAATGAGTAAAGCTATTAACAGGAACAAAACGGAGTAGCAGCACAGGGAGCGTGAAAGAACAAGAAAGAAAGTAGATTACTCACGATTATTATACGAGTAAATCGCTGGCGAATAAAAGTTACTAATCCTGTAGCTGTCGGTTTTAAAGTTTATACTGTCCTTACATTTCATAATTTCTATCGCTTCACGAATTTTTCTTTTCCTATCATGCTTTTCGAAGCAACAAATGGACGCATTTTCAAAATCAAAAAGATGTCCCTCACCATGAGAGTGCTCACATAAGGCCGTACATTTTTGTTTAAGTTTTACATCACTTTTATGTTGACTTATTCTACAACGAAGCAACTGTCTCGTTTCGCCAATATAATGAGAATCACAATTACTACAAGGAATATCATAGACTAGGCCTGAGCACTCTCCTTGGGCAAATTTATCTTTAACTTTAGTGAAAAATCGATTATTTCTGTTGATAGTACTGAACGTTACGTTAAATCTAGAGTCAAGGCTCATAAGGAGCTTCTTTATCATAATACTGGGGGTACCAATGAAAGGAATAGAAAAAAATTTTTTCCTTTCAGTATTTACGTTATTCAAAAGGGGGGAGGGGTTAGTTACGTTAGAATATATAATAGAATTAATGAAAGTGTCCGGATAATTATTATATTTAAGTAAATTACTAAATTCTACTTTAAGGTCATCATGATACTGAGGGTCTGAAATACTAAGTCTATTCTTAAAAATGTTTCTGGCGGTATTAACTTTAAAATGAAACGGCTGATTAGAATGAAAATTAATAATTCGACCAGTGTATGTCGGTTTTTTGTAGTGTTTAAATTTAAGAGTAAGGTCTTGATTCTTAACGATAGTTACATCCAGGAAATTGATCGCGTTACTCTTTTCTTTTTCTAAAGTAAAACAAAGACGGTCATGAAAACTGTTCAACGATTCGAAAACACTGTCAAGGAGGTCAGGATTCAAAATAAACAAACTATCGTCGACATACTTAAATAAACAAGTAAAATTGTAACTATTTTTCAGCGTCATAAATAATTTGTCAAGAACTAGCTCCGCAACAATAGGCGATAAAGGGTTGCCCATTGCCATACCTTCGATTTGCGAGTAGAACTTGCCTTGATAGCAACAATATCCCTTCTCTAAACAAAACTTCAAGGCTTTTAGAAACATCTCTTTGTTGATGGAGGTGAACGAGAGGATGTCCTGCCATCTCTCATCAACCGTCTGGATCGCCAAGGTAATCGGAATATTGGTGAATAAAGAAACCGCGTCAAACGAAACCATAATATCGTCTTCTCGCACATCAATTTTCCCCAACTCCTCTATGAGATGGCCAGAGCTGCGGATGTTGATAGAGTCGTCACCTATGTATCCTAGGATTCTCGAAAAAAATTTCGACAGATTGTAGGTAGGAGCTCCAATGAACGATGTAACCGGCCGAAGCGGGACATTTGTTTTGTGGACCTTGGGCAAGCCGTAAAAACGCGGAGCAGTCCCTGTGTAGGTTGTGAGCGAAGACTTGAGCTCTGCCTCAATTAACTTTTTCTCAAATAACTCCTTCACTAACGCGTTGTTCTCTCTCTGGATTGAGGAGGTAGGATCGTTAGCCAGACATTTGTAAGTGGCTGGGTCATCCAACAGTTGATGTATCTTTTGCTCATACTCCTCTTTTTCCATTATTACCGTGGTATTGCCCTTGTCTGCTTTGAGAATGAATAAATTTTGATTATCGTTCAGAAAGGATTTCGTGTTATTGAGATCCTTTTTGGCGATAAACTTATCCTCCCTCTTTTTGCGAAAATTAGTTTTATTCAATTTTCTGAGTAAGCCTGCCACCCGTAGTCTTACCTCAGTTTTCCGTTCATCCGATGTCCTAGCCTGCGAAATTATATGTTCAGCATCAGCAATGAATTTATCAACGGGTGGTTTTGCGTTCTTATGAGCAAAATTTGGACCCAATTGCAGCACTTTCTTGACGGAGGGAGGGATGTCTTTGTTTGTGAGATTGACTATCCAGTTGGATGGTTACGGCTTGCCCAAGGTCCACAAAACAAATGTCCCGCTTCGGCCGGTTACATCGTTCATTGGAGCTCCTACCTACAATCTGTCGAAATTTTTTTCGAGAATCCTAGGATACATAGGTGACGACTCTATCAACATCCGCAGCTCTGGCCATCTCATAGAGGAGTTGGGGAAAATTGATGTGCGAGAAGACGATATTATGGTTTCGTTTGACGCGGTTTCTTTATTCACCAATATTCCGATTACCTTGGCGATCCAGACGGTTGATGAGAGATGGCAGGACATCCTCTCGTTCACCTCCATCAACAAAGAGATGTTTCTAAAAGCCTTGAAGTTTTGTTTAGAGAAGGGATATTGTTGCTATCAAGGCAAGTTCTACTCGCAAATCGAAGGTATGGCAATGGGCAACCCTTTATCGCCTATTGTTGCGGAGCTAGTTCTTGACAAATTATTTATGACGCTGAAAAATAGTTACAATTTTACTTGTTTATTTAAGTATGTCGACGATAGTTTGTTTATTTTGAATCCTGACCTCCTTGACAGTGTTTTCGAATCGTTGAACAGTTTTCATGACCGTCTTTGTTTTACTTTAGAAAAAGAAAAGAGTAACGCGATCAATTTCCTGGATGTAACTATCGTTAAGAATCAAGACCTTACTCTTAAATTTAAACACTACAAAAAACCGACATACACTGGTCGAATTATTAATTTTCATTCTAATCAGCCGTTTCATTTTAAAGTTAATACCGCCAGAAACATTTTTAAGAATAGACTTAGTATTTCAGACCCTCAGTATCATGATGACCTTAAAGTAGAATTTAGTAATTTACTTAAATATAATAATTATCCGGACACTTTCATTAATTCTATTATATATTCTAACGTAACTAACCCCTCCCCCCTTTTGAATAACGTAAATACTGAAAGGAAAAAATTTTTTTCTATTCCTTTCATTGGTACCCCCAGTATTATGATAAAGAAGCTCCTTATGAGCCTTGACTCTAGATTTAACGTAACGTTCAGTACTATCAACAGAAATAATCGATTTTTCACTAAAGTTAAAGATAAATTTGCCCAAGGAGAGTGCTCAGGCCTAGTCTATGATATTCCTTGTAGTAATTGTGATTCTCATTATATTGGCGAAACGAGACAGTTGCTTCGTTGTAGAATAAGTCAACATAAAAGTGATGTAAAACTTAAACAAAAATGTACGGCCTTATGTGAGCACTCTCATGGTGAGGGACATCTTTTTGATTTTGAAAATGCGTCCATTTGTTGCTTCGAAAAGCATGATAGGAAAAGAAAAATTCGTGAAGCGATAGAAATTATGAAATGTAAGGACAGTATAAACTTTAAAACCGACAGCTACAGGATTAGTAACTTTTATTCGCCAGCGATTTACTCGTATAATAATCGTGAGTAATCTACTTTCTTTCTTGTTCTTTCACGCTCCCTGTGCTGCTACTCCGTTTTGTTCCTGTTAATAGCTTTACTCATTGTAGTATTTATCGATCCTGAAGAAGAACGTGTGTACGTTCGAAACGTCGATCGTCGTATAAGTAATAAAAAAATTTTTAAGACGACAGTGCTTTCAAGCTCATTATTGTGTTTAAGGAGAATTTATTTAGAAGATAGACATTAATATCAATTAAATCGATTTAGAATAATCTGATATCTTGGAGATATTGTCAAATGATTGTAGATCATCGATATTTAATTTATATAATTATTATTCAAAAATTTCAGGCACTTCGCAGTTCGCTTGTACACCCATGAAAGAGGGAAAGAGCATCAAGGAGAGTCCCGACTCCCAATAGAATGAACCGTTTGCAGCGCACCAAGTGGTAGCTTTGTCCGAAAGCAAAGCACTAAGCTGCAGTGTCAATATTTGCCAAAATTTGCAAAGGTTGGTCATACTGCAAGCGAATTAGTGGACGAGCCGAAGGTCCCACCGTGTCACCGGCATCTCAGCTGATATGGAATTGGAAGCTTCTGGAATTTTCACGAAGTTTCGAAGGTGGAAGTCTTTTGTAAAAATGTGTGGACCAGGATGAAACTGGAAAGTTTAATTCACGAAATTTCCTGCCGACCATCATCGCATCGACACAACGAAAAAGCGTAGGGTCCGTCATTCTATCTCTCGTCCTAGCTCTCGTCAGAAGCTGATCGTTCATCGATACAAGTTTTAGAATCGCCGACATCGTAAAGTATTTTTTTGTATACACGATAAAGTCGAAATTTTGTATTAACATCAGTATTTAATTGATTTTACTTTTATAAACTTTATTTGGTTAATCCTGCAACGATTGTGAAAGTCAATCAGCAAAAGTAATAAAGTGGTGTTTGTTAATTTCATATTATTTTGGTGTTCCAATTCGTATCCGAAAACTAGGTCCTTATAAAAATAAAGTAGCGGAAAGCAGTGAATGTTGTTAGCTCACTCTCGAATTTAACTTTCCCCGCTATTTTCGTAATAAATATTTTAAAGTGCAGACTCTCGTGCAGCAGCTGCAGACTGACGGTCTGACACTGACCTTCAGCCTTCAGACTGCCGTATGCGGCAGCGCTGCGTGCTGCGGCTGCTGCCACGACGGTTTAGCAAATTGTGCCGGGAGAATGCGAGTTTGCGAGAGCGAGAATGCGATTGCGAATGCAGTGCGAATGTTATTCATGCGGTACAGTTACAACATGTGAGCAGTGGTTATTTATAGCAGTCCCTTCCTTCCTTAGTTACATGTGACCACGTTGTGACCTTCTCTGATTGTGACTGATGAGACTGAGAGAATGATAATTCAAATCTTGTGATCGGTGATGAAATTACACACCACTCTATCGTAATGATCGTGATTTCAAACTCTGAAGAAATTCTTTGACGAAAATTTTCTGAAAACTAACTATTCGATCATGGTACAGCTAAAACTATCGTGCGGCCGTATTCATCGATTCATTCGTACCATATCCAGTCATTCTTCTTCTGTTCGAGTTCGATTCGCCCCGAGTCCAACCGGTAAGTACTGATGCTTACACTCCAATATGCTTACTTGAATTGAATATGAACCTTGAACGTGTTCTTAGGTAATTTACACGAGTGTGTTACTAGGAAATTTACACGTTGGAGGCTTACGTACTGCACTTTACAATTATTTATTCGCTCGATCTCGTAACGGCGTTTTTGTTCTACGAATCGAAGATACTGATCAAAAACGACTTGTACCGGAAACCGTCCAAAGTTTGGAAGATGATCTACATTGGGCTGGAGTGGAAGTAGATGAAGGGCCTTCTACTGGCGGTGACTATGGTCCGTATTTACAGTCTGAAAGATTGGACATATACAGGTAAAGAATTGTAATTTCATCCTTCGTTGCTCAGTACGCTCACTATAACACGTTAATTTTCGAAGTAGACGGGAGGTTGAACAGTTGATCGAAGAAAAACACGCTTATTATTGTTTTTGTACCGAAAAGAGACTTGATCTACTTCGACGAGATGCCTTGAGGCGTAGAGAAAGACCAAAATATGATAATCGATGTAGAAATCTAAGCAACGACGAAGTAAATGAGAAGTTGACGAATGGAACTTCTTATTGCATTCGATTCAAGGTATAGCACTCGTTTTACGTTTTTCACCCTTTTTTTTTTTCGTATTATTGTGATATTTGATCAATAAAAATGGTAATTCCTTGCAGTTAACACCTTTTCTCGAACCGTTCAACGATTTAGTCTATGGACCTGTAAGTCGTAACGTTGCCGAGGTTGAAGGAGATCCCGTAATTATGAAGAACGATGGGTATCCAACGTATCATCTTGCCAACGTGGTTGACGATCACCATATGCGAATAAGTCATGTTTTAAGAGGTGTTGAGTGGCAATCTTCGACTACGAAGCATTTATTATTGTTCAAGTGCGTTTCTCAATCGAAACTAGTTTTAATGACAACATTACTCTGATTAGAATTGAAGATTATTTTATTCGAATGAATAATTATGCGAATCAGTATTCTATAATCATTCATCCGAATATAGTATATTATACGTTTAGTGCTCTAAGTAAGCGATAATCACTTGTGTGGGCATTAGTCGTGCACGCTACTTCGTTCAACGATTGAACGAGAAACGCAATCAAAGCTTACTAACGGTTATAGTCGTCAAATTAAACATAAACCTGGCACTATCCTCCATCATACATTTTCTTGTGTATATTTGTCGCAAGTGATCTCCACAACAAGTTCACCTCCTGAAAGTGTAATGCTTTTTATTCCAAGGAGCCAAACGTCCGACGAAAATCGTTCTGTAGGATGCGCGGTTTGCGAGACAAAAATTTGTCGGCGTTTTCACGCTTTTCCATTCAAATAGCTGTCTCCCGGGAGTCATTTTGAGGGCGTATTTACTCGACTTTCATTGCGTTAATCGAAAAACGACAAGAATACATTCTAATTGCAAATTTGGTGAGGATTGCTTTTGTACTGAGGTATTTTCATCGTAGATTGCGTGGTTCGCGAGAAAAATCGGAAAAAACGATTTTCGTCGGACGTTCGGTCCTTTGGGATGAAAAGCATTTCATTTTCAGGTGGTGAACTCCCTAGAGTTGTCGTGGAGATCCTCTCCGACAAATGTGCACAAAAAATCTATGCTGGACTGATGGATAACTCACGAAATGGTTTTAGTGTGCCTAGTAAGTCAGGTATTGTTCATCACACCATTCACTTAATACCCTACCTCGCGTATCGTTTAGAGTGCGCTAAATCGCCTTTATCGGGCACAAATTGAACAAAATCTTTTATTCTAATTCATTGTGTTTGCAACATGGAAAAAAGAATCAATGATTACACTGGTGATTATGATTTGTCAAATTTATTTCAAATGTAGAGCCTTCAAATGGAAGCCACCTGAGTACGCTCATATACCTTTACTTATGAACGAAGACGGAAAGAAGCTGTCAAAACGACATGGCGATTTATCCGTTGGCGCTTTCAGAAAACAAAATATCTATCCAAGAGCGTTGACGAATCTACTGGTACTTTGTGGTGGAGGATTTGTGAACAAAGAAAATCCAGACATTTCTAAGGAGTTGAAGGATATCGATGATCTCTGTGATAAGGTAAGAACGGTACTATTTCCCCGACAACAGCATAGCGTTTTTGGTGTAAACCAATATCTTTGGATGTTATGTTCTAGTTTTCTTTGGAAGCTCTCAATATGAATTGTTGTCAGTTACCCTTGTCACGATTAAAAGATTACAATCGAATAGAATTGAAACGATTACTGAAAAATCAACGTACTCTTGATAACGTTGTTAATGATGCGAAAGAAATAATATCAAGCACGTTTCCTGAGTAAGAATTTTTTTATTTATAAAATGCCTTTTCCGAATTCTTGGTAATGTAGAGGAAAATGATTTTACCAGATTTTCATATTTATAGTTCGAAAGAGAATGTTGATAAGGAAAAAATAGAACGAATTCTATTATGGAGTGTCAACAACGGACGTCTGTCAAATATCAGCGAACTTACAGGAGTTCAGTTTTCATTCTTATGGAATCAGCCTGTTGATTTTGATACCGGACAATATGACTCGAAATTCTTTGGTAATATTTCATTAAATTTTACATAATTATATATTCTATCAATGTTGATAGAAAAATTTTTTAAATAAATTTGATGATAAGTAAGAGACTGTGGCACCATTAACCACAATATTCTTCATTTTGAATTAAACACAACAATCCAGTAGCTTAGTGCCAAAGTAGTTTACTTATTATCAGAATTTTAATCCCGGTTAAATCTTCCCTATTGTTCAAGTATTTACTCAGAAATGAGAACAAATTCCCAAAGGTTTGTTTACGTATAAATTATCCGCAATATTATACTTGTCTCGCAGCCCTGCTTGTTATGCTGATCTAACTATAACGTGTGTTCAGTTGATCCTGCCAATCTTCAAGTCTACCACAAGATTAATATTTTTGTGCTCAAGATAACCATCTTGTGCCTAATTTCTAAAACCGGCTGTTTTACAAGTGAGGTCTTCATTTGTGGTTGAACCTCAGATGAACAATTGAAACAAGTTAATGACTTGAGATTATTAAGGGTTTGGTAATTCAGAATTCAATACTCAACTACTTAATTATGATAAAGAAACTGTTTATAAAAAACAGGAGGTTTTGATAACAGATACTCTTGTCCTTCAGTCTTGAGAGAGAAAAAAATAAGCAAATAAACTACTTATTAGTTATAATGATGATTAGTTTTTCTCTATAATTTCTTTTTTTATTTTTTATTCTTCTTCTTTCATTGTAGCATCTATAAATTTTATTTCAGATATGCTTTCCAAGTTGATAGAGTATTACAAAAATGAAGTGCCTTTTGAGCAGTTTCAAATATCAAACCATTTGAAAACATTCTCTGCAGAAAACAAGTTACCTTTTGCCAAATTTATGAAATTTTTGCGAGCATGCCTGAGTGGCTTAAAGGTGTGTAAATTGGTCTTATTTTAAAATTCAAATTTTATTGTCTATAGCATTGAATATGATTTTTTTTTTTTTTTTCTAAATAGGATGGCCCCAGTATAGCAGAGATGTTTTTTCATTTAGGAAAAGCGGAAACACTTCGTCGTCTCGAGAGAGCGCATCAATGGGGTACCTGTAAAAGCACTGGTGATACTGCCACTACTTTCTGAGGAGTACATTTTCACTATTACATTATAATAATGGAGCAGGTAGTACTAGCATTTCTATAATACTAAAAAAAAAAAAAGAAAACAATACCAGATTTAAATTTTCATGTTATTTTTAGCTAATGAACAATCATATTATTTCATATTTTTGTTGAAAAGTCAAATATTTCTCATCATTGTGTAGTTGAAAATAGCCAATAATCTAAGATCGTTATTAAGCATCATAAATGCGCTGTGGTGTAACAGTTCACAATAACTGCAAAACAACACCAAACTTTAATGGTTATAACCAATTTATCTGTTTTTGTCCCCCTCATATTCTTTTATACAATATGCGCAAAGTGCTGATGTTTCAATTTTATGATAGTTGGATTAACCAATTGGTTGTTCCTAAAGCACATAAATAGAAAATTTCTCTCTTTTTGGATCAAATTCAGCTTGCCCATTATTAAAATATAGCCTCGCAAATATTATTCCTGAGTTTGAACTCATAACCTTGTGTGTCCCATGGCTAATGAAATGCATTGTCCCTCTTTGAATAGCATTTAATTTTGTACTCTTACGTTGAGCTTCCTCAACTTGAAATACCAAAACAAGTTGTGCCTTTTTTGCAAACTCAATATTGCGCACAGAAATTGTATATTCTGTCTTATATAATTCAACTACTAGGGTATAGCCTAGTTCAGGCACATTGAATTTTTGGGTTGATATATTTATTGTAAGATATTTTTAAAATTATTGTGTCTCTCTGTACTACTGTCCCACTTATCTTGTAGTGTTGTATATACATTCCATCCCATTAGATCTCCATGACTCTCTTGTAATAATGTCATGATTATTCAGGCCATGTTGTATCTAGATAATTTTGATAGTGTCCAAAAGGTGTATTGCATTCAACATCACCTGGAGCTATTCTGTATTTGGGATTCTTAAATTGCACTCCTATAATATTTATTTGTATTTTTTAACCCACATGTTCACCAGCATGCTGGGGTAACTGATCAAACTCTTTAGTAATTATGATAAATGAAACATCCTTCACAGTTTCAATGACAAAATAAGAACAAAAGAATGTTTGGATATAGAAAATTAGGTTTGACCCGATCATACTGCGCAGTATGCTGACAAGCATACAGTTGTACTTTGAAATAATGTTTGACTATCTGCATTCCAACTGCTCTATAATTGTATCAGTATTTTTATCATTGCACGTCATATTTAAAAAATAATTGAATCATGAGATTTACTGTCATGTTACAATGACATGTTGAACCATTATAACACACAACATTATGGTCGCATCCAAAACAGAACACAGTTTTCTAAAAATAAAATACTTCTCTGTAACGTAGCCTACAATTTAGAGGGATCACAAACACTTATTGATTTATGACCAGTAGAAACGAAAAAACAATTTATATAATTGTACAAAAATTCTTTATAAAGACATGGGAACCAAATATATGAATTTACGAATTTAATCACTGTCACTGGAATCTGTAGTTGGGAGAAAGCTGTCATCAGCACGTGGCTTACAATATTTCAGTATGTTGCTGCCATTTTGCGCTTCCAACTCATCTTCTGTTAAATTTCTGGTCTTATATTTTTGTCGAAGGCGCATGTTCTTTTTGTTTGGTACTAGCATTATTAATTAGTCATCATCTGACAATAGATTTCTTTTCACCCATTCATCGATGGTTTCCCGGTCACCGTGTGTTTGTAAGCGTGCTTTAATTTTTTGGGGTCATTTTTCACAGCTTTCCACAAATCCCTTTTCTTAGACCAAAATAGTCCTTGTATAAAATTTGAAATAATTATTGTATCTTTCTTTAAAGTGTTGTTATGTTCCATAGTTCTGAGAAAAATTTTAGGAATTTCAAAAAAAATTGTAATATTTTTCAAAGAGGAGCAAATTCTATAGTTGCTGGTACTTTGATGTTTTGGCTTCTACACCTTCAATGTCTATAAATTCTTCTCTCTTGCCTATTATAACTTATTTGGGTAAAATCAAACTCTTTTTCCTCTCAAAATACTGCTATAGTTTGCAATCAGAGCTCGAGTTCTCAAAGGATTTTGAAGTTGTTCAAAATCATTTTCAAAATGAGTAAGATTTTCTACTGATTCTCACTATTAAAAGCTTTTTCGTGAGAAAAAATATTTATACAATTAAAGAAAACTTTATTTCGGCTTATTCTCACCAGTCAATACAGGTACACATCGTGTACAAAAAAACAACGCGTTTCGAACGTCTTCGTTCTTCATCAGGTTTTCGAATACAACAGAACAAAACTATACACGCACCCTAAATTTGAACATGAGCAAGATTGAACTTGGTAAGTTACAAAAGACAACGAAAGTAAAAACAATTAGACCTATGAGTCAGAAAAAAGATGAGAATAAAAGGTATACACATCCATACTATCACTTTTGAAACTAACCGCGTTTTTTTCTTTTATTATTTCTATGACCTCTCGAATCTTCCTTCTTCCAAGATTTTCTTCCTTTGCAGCTATCGAGATCTTGTCAAAATCGATGGCATGTGACATCTTTCTAGAATGGTCCGCAAGGGCAGTGCTATCTTTTTCCGGATGTTGAACATCATATCTATGTGATTGAAGCCTCTTTTGTAAGTACTGTTTCGTTTTTTTTTTTTTTTTGTTTTTTTTTTTGTTTTTTTTTTTTTTCTTCGCCAAATGTCCACCAGTTAGGAGGGTTCACGTCTGGCCTTGCGGGGAGGGCGGGAGCGTACAGATTGTACGGACGCGTGGAGCGGATGGGAGCTATTGCGTATAGGAGCTCCGCGATTGGATGAGGAATTTTGATTCCTCTGGCCATCTTGATGTAATTGGCCGGTTCGACACCCGTTCGATGCGCGATGGTATCCTGGACGCGTTTTGCAATTAAGCACTGGCAAACGCGACGGAAGGCGTCCTGCGTTATCGGAGGTATCATGATTCCCATGAGTGTCCTCTGCATCACCTGGTAGGTGGCGTTGATCACTCGAGCAACCCGCGACGGGAGAATGGTCACGTTGGTTATCGTTCCATTCCACATCATCTGTGCAAATTGGAGTTTCAGCTCCACATTCGCTAGGTTGGGTTGGGGGATCTTGCTGGTCATCGTCTGGGTCGGAGCCGGAGTTGTCGTGGCTGGGACTGCCGGAGGAGGAGGATTCGTAGTGGATGAATCCGTCGTCGTCGACGAAGCCGATTGGGTCGCCATAACGATTATCGAATTGAATTCGTTCGCTATTACGAGTACGATTCTGGGAGAGGCCTTTAAGAAAGGCTCGGCGGCGTTGTTCTAAATTACCCTCAATGGTTGAATCAAGTTCAATGGGGTTTGCAGGCTTTGATATTTTCGCTAGTAGGCTGCTACTTTCACAATAATAAATCACTTTGAGAAATCTCGAAAATTCACACTTTATAACGCTGTAGGGAAGGAGACGGCACTTCTTCACTTTTTTTTTTTTTTTTCTCTTCGCCAAATGTCCACCAGTTAGGAGGGTTCACGTCTGGCCTTGCGGGGAGGGCGGGAGCGTACAGATTGTACGGACGCGTGGAGCGGATGGGAGCTATTGCGTATAGGAGCTCCGCGATTGGATGAGGAATTTTGATTCCTCTGGCCATCTTGATGTGATTGGCCGGTTCGACACCCGTTCGATGCGCGATGGTATCCTGGACGCGTTTTGCAATTAAGCACTGGCATTCCCTTGCAACTTTAGAAAGATATGCCCATTTTGAAATAGTGTGAAACAATCTAGCAATTCTACAGTTCTTTTTCAATTTATATCTAAATGTAAGTAACAAAAAGCAGCAATTCGTGCTACATCTATTTTAACCAAATGTTCAAAAATTTTTATAGAAATTAATTCTCAAGAAAAATTTAGGTAGTCGACTGAAAAATTTATGGCACCAGAAGGTTCGACGGCAACAAATTCAGACAAATTGACTCTCAAAACCATCAAGTGATATTTGGTACAAGTGGTCTCTGAAAACTGACATCAATATTAGACTCTTGTCTTACTATCATGCGAGTTGGATGCTTCATGTACAGACGTTTTCTAAACACATTTCGACATGCAAGTTTTCCCAAACAATTACTATCGCTACAACTAGAGAAATTTAATCTCATATGTGATAACCACAAGTGCTGTAAAAGATCAATATTTTGTGAAAAACTCATATTAACACGTTTGGGGCAACATACAGGATGGTGCATGAGAAGTCGCACCAGTGTAAAAGTCCTTACGGTGCTTGTTTGTGACACATGGCAATCGATGTGTGGAACGTGAGTAAATGCACCAACAAAGAACGTGCACAGTGTAAACTGAAAAGTACTTTATTAATAAAAAAATCTGGTCTATAAGAAATTAAAAGACTATGAAAACTGGGAACCAAAGAGGAATTTGACTAGAAAAAATAGAAAGGAATAACGAAAAAAAATGTTAAAAAATAAAAACGCTAAGTGACAAAAAACACTGGTAACAAAAGCGTGAAAAAATTATGTACAAAAGTTGAAAAAAAAAAAAAAAAAAGGGAAAATACGTGAAAAAACTCAATGCAAAAAATGAACAGGCTGACAAGTACATCCGATAAATAAAAAAAAACAAAAAGAATGGTAACAGACATCCGGTAACAAAATTACAATAAATGTTGAAATAATTCACCTCCCGTACAATGCTCCAGACTGTTTCTCAATTCTCTATTAACATTCACCAGTTGTGCATGGTCAATATTTTGCCAACAAGATTCAATAGGTGCTTGCAAATCAATTACATTGTGAAAAGGTGTGGCACCATAAATGAAGTCTGTGATATTACCCCACAAGAAATAGTCCGTGCAGTCAAATCAGGTGACCTTGCTGGCCAGCTGAAGGTTTGTGCGTATCTATTACTCATTCCGAAAATAACTTGCATAGAAATTGAACCACAGGGTTGTAGTTGTATGCTGGGCACTCATTGTGGTGATACCATGATTCTCCAGGAAGGTTAATATTTTTAAGCTCTTCACTGATACCCCCTTCCAATATTTCCAAATATTTTGGACCAGTCAATTTACCGTCTATTACTAGAGGGCTCAGGGTATGCTGCCCCACAATTCCAGTCTAGACGTTCACAATTGGAGGGTATTGAGTACTAGCTGGATAAACATGTTGTGGTTGTCTGTAGCCCGAGTTCGGTGGTTTTGAATGTTGGGGAAGTTGTGCAATTTGAATGATGATTTGTTGGTAAGAACAATGTTGTGTGAGAAATGACTAAAGCATTCATAGCACACTGTAGTCTCCTCTCGGCGTTGCCAGGATATAGTTTATGGCTTTTTCAGTCTTGAAACTTTTAAACCCATAATGGTGAAGTCTACAAATTATTTGAGAATGGGATTTAACAACATGATCGGCAATAAATCTGGAACTAGCATTTGGATTATCCTCCACTGCAACTAAAATCATGACATCTGAATCTGGCACTGGCCGGTTTGCGAGTATTCCATTTCTAGAATATTGTACATTTCCCGTCATCTCAAACCTTCGCACGCATCACAAAATACTGTATGAGCAGGTAAAGGCCGGTGGGGAAATGTAATATGTAACATACCATCTAACCCACCAAACTTTCTCCGCACTTGTGCACATCTCTTCCAAAAATAACAACTCTCTCTCTCTCTCCAAAGAGAAAAAAAAATCAAAGGATTGCATAACTCTTTTCTAAAAAAACATCATATCAATCACAATCATGCACTTATTTTGTTGATAAAATGGTTTTTACTTCACTTTTCTGGTTAATTATGATCTTGTTTTACTTAGCTTGTCTTCTCAATTTGGCTTTACTTTTCTCGTCAAGACTTTTCTGGTCAATCGCAGCCTCTTCCTCAAATAAGCGCGGTATTTGTAGTGCATCTGTGTGAATAGCAACGCAAGGATACAATGCGTGTTTGTTCACTCACTCTTTGTTTGTGCATTGACCCGTGTCCAACTAGAACAACATTTTGTGTAGTATAGGCTGGTGCATCACAAACCCGCACCATAGGGACTTTTACACTGGTGTAACTTCTCATGAACTACCCTGTATTCAGGGCTGGCAGAACGGTACTTTTTGACGTGTTCCGGTTCTGTTCCCATCCCCAGCAATCTATACGCTTCCCGTTTTCAAACCGTTCTCAAATTTGCAGTAGAGAACCGTTCCCGGTTTTTGTTCCGGTTCCCACTTTCTGAAATTGTGAATACGGTTCTCGATACGTTCCCGTTCTCAGGTTAAAAATAATGTTCTTGTTCCGTTCCCGTTCCTTCTCTGTTCCGGCTCCGGAACGAAATAAACAGGAAAAATTGGTTAAATAAGGTGATGTTCAAAAATTGCACTGATGTATATTGCGTATCAATGGTGAATGGCCGTTTCTCGTTCAATTTTGTGGAATATAATAGACAAACGGAACAAAATGAACCAGCTCCGGACAAGAACAAGGAACGGTAACAATTCTATCGTTCCCGTCCCGTTCTCGTATTCACTTTGAACGAGAGAACGGTTCCCGACAATTTTCCATTCTCTGAGTTTTCACGTTTCGTTCTGTTCCCGGGAACGGTTCCCAATCAATCAGAAAATGAAGTTTCGTTCCCGTTACGGTTTCGGAGTCTGAAAAATACTGGTTATGTTCCGTTTCCGTTCCCGGTTATGTTCCCGTTCTGCCAGCCCTGCCTGTATTTGATTCTTCTACTTTTCAATTTAAGCTTTGAATGCTTATCTATTAGTCAGTAGAACTTTTTGAGGAGTTCAAGTTGTTTCATCTTCTGGTTTACATCCTCACTTTCCATGCTGTCTATGCTGGTATATTAATATGTATGTTACGGTACAAGTACGTTGATGGTACAAGTAGGTTTACCTTTAGTTTACCTGTCTTAATGATTAAATTTCTTTAGATTATCGGCCATTATCTCTGTTGATAGTTGACAATTTCGTCATAAATGTTACAAATGAAAATGTTTGAAAGATGGGAAATATCAATCGTGAAATTATTCGCAATACCGTTCTCTATTCAAATGCGAGAATAGTATTCAAGATAATGAAGTAAGATTGTTATTGGTTATTTGTATGAAATAGAAAGTGAATACAAGTTAATTTTTCATAATTGTGTCATATTTTATGACCATTGATCATCGTCATCGGTGATATTTGTGTCGTCGCCGTATTCTTTTGTAGGTAGTGGAAGTTGATAAAGTTCTAATTCTCCAGGGAACGTCTCCAGTAGTATTTCGATATATCCTGCTTATGTTTGTTTGTGATTTTGTTGATGGAAAGCCACATGTCATCTTCCCATGTAACTTTCTTACAAAGTTGATTCTTCTTCATACTAGAAGGAAATTTTTTTTTACGTCATTCTCATTTGAAGTTCCTGGTTCTTGTAGTAACTCACTTGTAGTTTGTAGTTCTTGTAATGACTGACTCGTAGGATCTAAAGAAACGCAAGAAAAAAGAAAACCAATGTCAATAAAATTAAAACGGCCACATCAGTTCAGAAAATTATTACTATTTTTTTTTTTTGGGCAATCTGACCTGTCCATAGTCTTATGGTTTCTCCCTTAATGTAATTCGAATTTTAATTCCATCAATTTTTCATCCCACCACTCACAAACGCAAGGAAGTGTCAAACGTGCCAACAGTGACGTTGAAGGCAAACTCATATGTTGGATGAATGATAACAAAGAAATTGAAGGAAGGAATGGCAGTGATATGGTCGCTTCCATCAGTAATTTGAAGGAAAGACGTAAAGAAGAAATGATGGCCATATTAACAGAAACATTTGTGGGGGCTAATGAAGGATGTCTTGCGGAAAATAATTCTTGCAATTCACAACTACTCCTTGAACTTCCACATACACTTTGTATTACATATGTCTTTGCATTGCACTGTCAACACCGAAGGACTGTGGTCAATACATTATATCGGAGTAAACTAGTTTTATATTAATATAGGAAGAAAATATATATGTACACAAAATGTAATACATAATTACATTTCAGTTAATTCATCAAATGTAAACTGGGGTTTGTTCTTATACAAATATGCGTTCATGTTCCGCAGACAAACAATAATATTCTCCTTTATGTAGAACAATTTCGTGATGAGGAATGCTCCTCATCCATATTACAACATTTATTGTATCTAATAAACAAATTATCAGATGTCATTAATTGTCGGGTGAACAATATACGCAGTGTTTAACAGTCCTTATTAATTTCCATATAATGGAGTACTTGATGTAAGTAGTTTTGGATTTAAGATGACAAAAAGGACTAATATTTATAACGTTTTCAGATAATACTCACCGTTAGGCGAAATTATGTGTACTCTATCATGTGCACAATGTCGTCTACACACTGTACAGATGTACGGGTCCATTAAGTGATTTTCGCAGTCGAAACGAAGACCAATGTGACCGCATGGTATTGCCATTAATTCGGATGGTTTATTGTAACAGATGAAACATTTAAGGATTCTTTTTTTTTCCCCTCTTCATATTACCGGTACGTGGAGCCTTTATCAATGAAAGACAGATAAAATTAATTCACAAAAACTACACAATTTGGAAAAAAGAACACTTGTACTTACCAATTGATTCCTTTTAATATAAAAAAGAACAAATATTAAAATTATTAAATTCATCACAAAGTACAAAGTGAAGCTCATTTTTATAATGAGTTAAAGCACTAGATAGTATTAACCTTCAAGAATCAAATATGAATGAATGAAAATACTACAGTAGAACCCCGCTATAATGTATCTCAAGGGACAGGGCAAATCGCTACGTTATAGCCAAACTACTATAGCCAAACTACATTACAACCAAATTGCAAAAAAAAAAAAAAAAAAACTACAATCGTAAATTATTACGAAGAGTCATCATCCTTCAAACACGTACAGTATATAATATTAAAAATATGAAATAATTCTACATCGAAAATTTTCTGGCATAGCCAAATAAATAAAAATCATGTTCCATGTCTTTTATATTTTATCAGTCATCTTGAAATATTTCAGTCTAGGCTTCTACTAGGTCAAGTGTTTGTGAGATATTATTCGTTTACCCCTTTACCTATCTTGGCGTCGTATAAGTCTTGTATGAGAAATATTTTGAGGTAATTGTGGGTGTTCTATATTTTGAGGTATCAACTTTCGTGGGGCGAACAAGCGATCTCGCTGTTGTATTGGAATGGTATGAGAAAATTCAAGTCTTTTTTGAGAAATATGAGGTAGCGCGAACTCGCTGTTGTATTGGAATGGTATTAGACAATTCAAGTCTAGGGGACTTGGAAAAATTTCGACTATCCAGCCATATATGATAGGAAGAGGGACTTGGAAAACTTTACCTATCTTGGCGTCGTATAAGTCTTCTATGAGAAATATGAGGTAGCGCGAACTCGCTGTTATATTGGAATGGTATGAGACAATTCAAGTCTAGGGGACTTGGAAAAATTTCGACTATTCAGCCTTTATTTATTTAATTATTTTATTATTTAATTATTTGATATTATTTATTTATTTATTTATCTATTTATTTATTTATTTATCTATTTATTTATTTATTTATTCATTTATTTATTTATTATTAATTCTTCTACTAGGTCAAGTGTTTGTGAGCCTTTACCTATCTTGGCGTCGTATAAGTCTTGTATGAGAAATATTTTGAGGTAATTGTGGGCGTTCTATATTTTGAGGTATCAACTTTCGTGGGGCGAACGAGCGATCTCGCTGTTGTATTGGAATGGTATGAGACAATTCGGAAAAATGTCGACTATCCAGCCATATATGATAGGAAGAAAGACTTGGAAAATTTTCTAATTATTAATTATATTAATTACTCATTTATTCAATTATTCAATTATTTAATTATTAATTAATTAATTATTTATTATTATTATTATTACGCGGGGTGTATTCGCAAATTTCTGAATCACCCACGGGGTAGAGATTTTCTAATTATTAATTATATTGATTATTTAATTATTTATTTATTTAATTATTTAATTATTTATTTAATTATTTAATTATTTATTTATTTATTTATTATTAATTATTATTATTACGCGGGGTGTACTCGCGAATTTCTGAATCACCCACGGGGTAGAGATTTCTCTTGACGGGGGGGGGGGGAGGGGGGGTGTACTCGCGAGTTTCAAAATCGGGGTCCGGCGAGAGAAAAGACATGGAACATGTGAAAATTTTCTAATTATTAAATATATTAATTATTTAATTATTTAATTATTATTGAATTAATTATTTATTATTATTAGGCGGGGTGTACTCGCGAATTTCTGAATCACCCAAGGTAGAGATTTTCTAAGTATTAATTATATTAATTATTTAATCATTTATTTATTTAATTATTCATTTATTTAATTCTTTAATTATATCAATTATTTAATTATTTAATTATTATATAATTATTTATCATTATTACGCGGGGTGTACTCGCGAATTTCTGAATCACCCATGGGGTAGAGATTTTCTAATTATTCATTATATTAATTATTGAATTATTTATTTATTTAATTATTTAATTATTTAACTATTTGATTATTAATTAATTAATTAATTAATTATTTATTATTATTATTACGCGGGGTGTACTCGCAAATTTCTGAATCACCCACGGGGTAGAGATTTCTCTTGACGGGGGGGGGGAGGGGGGGTGTACTCGCGAGTTTCAAAATCGGGGTCCGGCGAGAGAAAAGACATGGAACATGTGAAAATTTTCTAATTATTAAATATATTAATTATTTAATTATTATTGAATTAATTATTTATTATTATTAGGCGGGGTGTACTCGCGAATTTCTGAATCACCCAAGGTAGAGATTTTCTAAGTATTAATTATATTAATTATTTAATCATTTATTTATTTAATTATTTAATTATTTATTTATTTAATTATTTAATTCTTTAATTATATTGATTATTTAATTATTTAATTATTAAATAATTATTTATCATTATTACGCGGGGTGTACTCGCGAATTTCTGAATCACCCATGGGGTAGAGATTTTCTAATTATTCATTATATTAATTATTGAATTATTTATTTATTTAATTATTTAATTATTTAACTATTTAATTATTAATTAATTAATTAATTATTTATTATTATTATTACGCGGGGTGTACTCGCAAATTTCTGAATCTCCCACGGGGTAGAGATTTTCTAATTATTATTAATTATATTAATTATTTATTTATTTAATTATTTATTTATTTATTTATTAATTATTAATTATTATTATTACGCGGGGTGTACTCGCGAATTTCTGAATCACCCACGGGGTAGAGATTTCTCTTGACTGGGGGGGGGGGGGTGTACTCGCGAGTTTCAAAATCGGGGTCCGGCGAGAGAAAAGACATGGAACATGTCAAAAAAAAAAAAAAAAAAAAAAACGAGAAATGTATTTAAAGTACAATGTAGGCTACTGTATGTATAGCATATTATAGTCGTAAAAGCCTTTCGTTTCAACATGTTACTAGTCACACCAAAACAGAACTGAAGTTACACGTGAAACCTATACAAACTTCAATCCTATTGTTGAGATTTTCATCTTCTTCGCAAGTCTGACTTGAAAAAACGTGCATTTTTCGACTGATTGTAGCATGAATTTTATGTGATACCCGGGTTTTGACTACGTTATTTCAGAGTTTTTTTTTACATTAGTGTAAATGCAAGTGTCAAGGGACCGGGCACTTTACTACGTTATGACCGGGATTACGTTATGTCCGAGTACGTTACAGCGGGGTTCTACTGTATTTCATTCATGGAGACGATAACCTCTGAAAATACGATTTCATTCATGAAGATGATACCCCCTTCCTACTCTTCAACCCTTTTTTGCAAAAAAAAAAAAGAGCGGATGTAGTCTAGAAGTCAGTCTTCCGGGTATAGTCTAGAAGTTGGTTTTGTGCAAATCCTTTTCATAGAACTTCCCCAATATCTTATTATTGTCCATGTCTATTCTGTTAAATGAAAACGAAGAATTGTTGTTCGGTCCATAAAATATCGTGTTAGGTTAACATTGTACTGCGGTACAAGGACGCATTAATTATAATAAATGTAAAATATATCGATCGTCTTTCTTGTCTCCTTATTATCCTCCTTTCCTTTGTTGCTTGCATCTTTCTTCTTCGATTATTTGTTTCATACCCGTTCGGAGGTACGGATGCTGGCATATCTGTTGCGGGTCACAGGCACTTAAAATTCTGCGTACAATCCTGACCGGATCTGTTGCATTTATTTCTGTGATGGAAAAAATCTCGAGACCATTTTGGATCGTATTTATTAGCAAATGTACCTCTCATACTTGAAATACGGACACGTTGTCCGATGGTAAATGATGGTTTTTTTTCAATGACGCGAATCGGAACCGGAAATAGATTTTGTTCTTTTTACTTACCTGAGACGGCGTCATACCAATAGATTGGTGTTTTAATGACAGAATACTCAAAGAGTAGAGTAAACGAGAAACTAATTACAAAGACCGCAGATATAAAGGAGAAGATGCGAGATCTTACAATCCTTGCACTCCAATTTGTACACCCCGCTCCTCTCCCCCGCACCTGATCCGGTCGTGGCTAATAGCGTGCAACAACCACCACCGGCTCCTCCCACTGCTGCATTAGCCGTTCCGGCTGGAGGTGGGACCACAGGTGGCACAACTGGTGGTACAACAGCAGCAGCGGGCGTAGTAGCTGGAGCTGTTGGAACAACATTCTGAGCAGCAGCTTGTAGAAAAGCTAACATACGTTTATAAAGCGCATCGTCTTTATTACTAGCCATCATCGACGCACAATAAAACAAATGACACGAAAGTTGCGATGAAACAAAATAACACACATATATAGATAATAAATCACGAACAATATTTCTACGCTAAAAGACGCACCGACACTTCAATTTGCGTTTTTTAAATTCTTTGTTGACGACTTCACGTTATAAAGCAAATGTTTGAGTTAAACTCATATGTCAACACAGTATGGAAAATTTACGATTAAAGAAATAAATGTCTATGTCATACAACTTAACTCACACTACAGTAAATGTTCAATGAGTATATGCGTAGGGTTCAGGAAATCACAAGGCATTCGCAATGTTAGAATCTGCATCACTAGTTGGAAAATTTGTTTGTTTTTCCATTTTACAAGATAGCTCAGGCTGAGTCGGAAAGTTCGTAGGCCATTACGGTAGGCTGAGATGGAGTCAGAAAATTTGTTTCTTCTTCCATTATTAAGGTAGACTCAGACAGAGGTGGAAAATTCGTCGGCTCTACCACTACGGGAAATAGGTCAGACAGAGTCAGAAAGTTTGTTGGTTTTTCCATTACAGTAGGCTGAGACGGAGTTGGAAAATTTGTCTTTTCTTCAATTATAGTAGACTCAGACGGAGATGGAAAATTCATTGGTTTATCCATTACTGTAGACTAGCCAGGCGATTCCATATGTAACTCAAGTGGTGTCATTTCTGCGTAAACTCGAGGAGAAACTTCTTCTGAAAGAGTTTCATCGGAGTGCAAGGATTGTAACGGCGTATATATATAGGAAAGACGGGTCGCCAACTTGGAATTTGAGTAGAGGAGCACCTTAAGGCCTGGAAGAAAGATAATTTGGGTGATTCGGACTTTGCGGAACACCTTGTCTCCAGTGGTCATAGTTTCAAGGTAGGTTCAGCTACCCTTCTCCACAAGGAGAATTCTTACTTCAAGCGCGTTGCGTTGGAAAATATCAAAATAGTGCGTCATCTAAACAGTGACAATGTTACTGTACTCAACAGGTATTTTCCCGACAAAGGTTTAGTTGAATTGGTCTACAAGTTTGAGTCACCTCGCAAGGGCTCGCTCATTCAATCCTGATCTTGTTGGTATTCTGTTTTATGAATTGTATCTGGGTCAGTGGCGTTCTAACTTTGCCCAGTGATAGTTTGTTAACCGAAAGATCTCGCATCTTCTCCTTTATATCTGCGGTCTTTGTAATTAGTTTCTCGTTTACTCTACTCTTTGAGTATTCTGTCGTTAGAGGAAGAAAAGTCAACAGTTATGCGGGAAACCCATTGCTTTCGTCGTCCAAAACAGTCAGAGAGTACGAGACAGAACTACGAAATGTATCGTTACAATACACTACGAATACGTTATACGGGTCGCGCTTTCTCACCGATATAGTGTTCACCATTCTTTTTTTTCTCGCCTTTTTATTAATTATAATATTGTATATAATCCTCCTCCCTCAACTATTTCATCATATCGCTCCTACTATACACCATCTCTTACCTCCCATTAATATCCATTAGTAGATTAGTAGTTACAAACACCATATTAATTATTAATAAAAATTTGTACGTACCACGACCACTCGCCGTCCTCCGTCCGACGGGCGACACTGCCAACACGACCAACGGTCCCGCGCTGCCCTTCCTCCAAAGAAGTCGGAGATCGGGACGACCCCGCCGTCCCAGGGAGGGGTCCCCTCGCTGGCAGAAATGTCCATCGGTACTACGGCCATCTCGCTTCTTCCTGCGGAATGCACCAACGGACCATTTTCACCGGGGCCACCGCCTATCATGGCACTCAAATTACTCGAATCCACCCCGTGGGACACACCCGGGTCCGCAGATCCAGAACCGCCTCCAATATCTCCATGTAACGTGCCTTGGTTGTGTTCAAATAACGCCCGCGCGAGTTCCGCTTCCGCGTGACACCGCCCGCGACAACAATCGCAGGGGTGCCAACGGATCCTTTATTCCAGTTCGGCAGCTACCTCACGGTATTGATACTCCAAATACAAATACGAGCTCCGTAGATAAGCCACATGTTGCACCGTTTCAGCCAAATCGTTCGAAACTAAACCAAATTCGCGATCCATAACGATTTTTTTTTTATTTATTTATTAGACTTCAGGAAAACACAACTAATGTACCACAATTGTATCGGCGATTTTCGAATGGAAACAAAACTTCAATAATGAAATCGTATCGGAAGACTGCAAGAACGTATTGTGACTTTTGTGGCATATACATTCGACTCGGACTAGGCCTAACCCCACCATACCCGGGTAAACCGGAGATGCCATACTGGACCTAAGAGTGACAAGCGGAAGGTTCAAACGATACCGCAACATTGCGTTGCTCCGCGTGATATTGCGGCGTTGTTCAAACCTTCCGCGTATCACTCATGGGTCCAATATGGCAGTCCGGTTTACCTATGTCAAACTTTACTGTCTTAATTCTACCACAAAATGGGGAACGTTCGCGAATGCACGTGTTGAAGGAACAAACAAAAAATAAAAGTTGACTGAACAAACGACCAAAAGTTTGCAAACTTGTTCATCGTTGAATTGTAAACAGCTACAATTTTGGAAAATTCACTCTGTTACTATGGTAGTTCGTCACCGAAAAATCTCTCGACTTTCTATTTGCCAGTAGCGTTTCGCAATCCAAAACATTCACACCTGAGAACGAATCGACTAGGTTCGCTAAAATTGAGGCAAACAACTACGATAACATCCTCACAAAAAAAAATGTATTACAAGTACCAACACAATCAACAAATTGTTTGGAGTGGGTTTTATAAATGTTACGACAGATCGATAAATTTATAATAATGAATATTCAAATTTCACGTACTAAAAAGACCCTATTCAGTCTGAAGGTACGAAGTATTTAAAAAAAATATGAAAAGTTGATAATATGAGGACTTAAAACGATAAAATTCTCCATTCCGAAGTTTTGGAGTAGAATAAAAAAACGTTGGAAAAAGTTAGTAACAACGCAAATTAACTTTGACAATATCCTCGCAAAAAAATGTATTAGGAGTACCAACACAACCAACAAATTGTTTGGAGTGGGTTTTATAAATGTTACGATAGATCAATAAATTTATAATATGAAAATTTTACGCATTAAAAAGGCCCTATTCAGTTGGAAGGTACGAAGTATTTTAAAAAAATGTAAAAAGTTAGTAACAAAGACTTACTTAATATAAGGACTTGAAGCGATAAAAATCTTCATTTCGAAGATTTTGGGTACAAATAAAAAAAACTGTTGAAAAAGTTAGTAACGACTCGGATCAACTACAGTAGGATTCTTGTCTTGTCCAGAAGTATTTTTATCAATTGTCGAAATATCATTCAAAAAGTCGTCTGGGGTACAGCGAGCCACACTTGAAGGATGAGAATTATCAGCTGATGCATCATTTCTTTTTTCTGCGACACTCAAAGGACTTAGATTGCCATTCGAATGATCAGAATTATTGACTTCTCCCTCTCTGACTTCTTCATTTCTTTTTTCTGCAAGCTCAAAAATATCCGGATTTTTCTTTGAATTTTGTATTTTTCCTGAAACTGCAGAAAATAAATTAGTAAATTAAATTTACAAAATATCAACCTCAATTAGATTCATTTCAAGATGATCTAGGAGTAAAAGAATGTATAATTGAAGCTCTTGCTATATTTTTGGCACCTCCATGGAATGACAATTGTAGAAATGATGAATCTGAGAATGAATATAGTACCTAGCAGTAGTAGTAGTAGTAATAGTAGTAATGATGATCAATATGAGAGTGAATAAGAATTCCTTAGGGGACTATAATTATGAGGATTTGTAGGTTTTTACAGAGGTCATTACAATTTGATAATTAGTACAGGTATCATGTTGTCTTGCTCTGTTGCTGCTACTACTTCTCAAAAAAGTCCTCAGGGCTACAAAAATAAAACAAAAAATTATGCGCACATGATACAAAATATGTGTATAAATCCGGAAAAGGCGTTTAAAGAAATTATCAGTAAGTCTCATATTCCATGTTCTTATCCACCTTGCGCTTCTGATCGACCTCTGGTATGTGTAAGGGATCTTGTACCAAATGTAATATATAATATTCTATATAAACACTTTGATATACAACATTAGTTTTAAATAATGTTATGATATAAGTAGTAAGGTCCCCCCTTCGGTACACCTGTACCAAAAGGGTGACTGTATGGAAAAAATAATAAAATGAAAAAAAAAAAATTTAAAAAAAATTAATAAAAATAAAAATAATTATATTATTTTAATTGTCAGTGTGAGTCTAGAAGTGTACTGAAAGGGCAACTGTATAAAAAAATAAAATAAAAATGAAAAATACAATAAAATAGAAATTGAAAAAATAAAATAAAATATAAATATATTTTTTTATATGTCAGTGTGAGTCTAGAACTGTACCAAAAGGGGGACTGAATGAAAAAAATATATCTAATAAGTCTAGAAGTGTACCAAAAGGGTGACTGAATAAATAAATAAAAATAAATAAATAAATAAATAAATTAATTAATTAATTAATTAAATAAAATAAAAATAAAAATATATTATTTCAAACGCCCAATGAGTCTAGAAGTGAACTGAAAGGGGGACTGCATGGAAAAATATGTTTTTCTTTTTTTAAGACCTACCTACCTCTATCAGTGAGCCATGTTTACAGGACAAGCTTTCAAAAGCAAATGAATACTTTTTTCAGGATGCACCTACTTATATACCTACTTTTTGACAAAAATTATCCACTTTTATTTTATTAAAGGACAGTAATTTTCCAGTTTTCATGACCTCTGTAAAAACCTACAACTCTTTAATTATAGTCAATGATGTGATGTAAAGATGATTTTAGCTATTGGGTGGTAACTCATTACATTCCATCTACCCCAAAACTTGGCCTTAAAAAATATATCTTGATCGTCGTCATCAATTGACATACATGTGTAGAGTATGGTTCTTTTTTTAATTTCTTGCAAAAGTTCTACAAAATATTCTCTGTTTCTATAACTATATTTTATTAATTTTCTGTATTTTCTCGAGCTCACATTCTCTGAATCATAAAAGGTGAGCATATATTCATAATTTTCTGTCATTCTTCCTAAAATGCAACTAGCTTCCAATTTATCATCTATATAGAGAAGACAGAGATGTTTCCAAAACTCAAATCTTTTCCCCATGATGTTTTGATCAGAAATGACTATATTTACTACCTCTCTCTGATTATATTCAGAAAAATGTCCAGCTACACGAGTATAGGTATAACTCGAACGTATGGGTCTACAGCTAGTGCTTCTTTTCATTAACTCAACCTATGATGAAGTGACCTAATGCAGCTAGAGTGTCTTACTTTTATAATTTTCTATTTGTTTTTTACGTTCTTTCAATTCTTCCCAATAAGTTTGTAATTTTTCTTTTTGTATTTCTCATTCACGTTGTTCCTGTAAAGAATTATATCTCCCAGAGCCTACCCTGTTGAACAAGCATTCTTCAATCTCTTTGTGTTTACTTTTTTTATTCTCCATAATGTAAGTGTGAAAATAACGAGCAGAAACGATAGCCTATTTACATGTGTCGTGATGGAAAGAAATTGACATCTAAGCTTCCGAGAAGTGTGAGAAAAAGAAATGCAGTTATTACGTCTGAAGCTGATCTTATACTGACAAAAGAGAGAAAGAAACGCAGTTACTTATTGTTGGGTACGGTTTGGTGTATTAATTACTTATTTAAAATACACGACAATTTTTTCCAATATGTACACATTTTATTTTATAATAAAAGTAGCAACGAAGGTTTATGTAGAGTTTGTCATATTTTGCGCTGAAACAGAAGAAAAAAACATTGGAATGTAAAAAGGTATTCAGTTATAGAATGTGAACGCTTCGAGCACATGTGCCGGTGACGAGTCGACGACAGATTGTCAGTAATGAACGCTTCCGCGACATTTGACACATGTACGACATTTGACACATGTACGGTGTCCGACAAAACTGTTTTGACAGAAATGAGGAATTTGTGAAAATAATATTCGGACAACAACAAATATATGAGACTCTGCCCACTCGACCAAAAAATTATAAATTGAATCGACGACTAAGTTAATTTTTTTGGGATTAGTCTGTTCTAACGCTATAATTAAACCTATTTTTTTAAACTTGTCATAATATTTAATTCTATTTTTGCGAGCTCGCTCACGTAATTCTCTCACACCTAAGTTCTTAAAAGAACAGTAGTATGTTCCCCCTTTGGTACACCTATACCAAAAGGGTGACTGTATGGAAAAAATAATAAAATGAAAAAAATTGAAAAAAAAAAATTAAAAAAAAAATGATAATATTATTTCAAATGTCAGTGTGAGTCTAGAACTGTACCGAAAGGGGGACTGTATAAAAAAATAAAATGAAAATAAAAGATAAAATAAAATAGAAATGAAAAAAATAAAATAAAATAGAATATAAATATTTTTTTTCATTCAGTCCCCGTTTTGGTACAGTTCTAGACTCACACTGACGTATAAAAAAATATATTTATATTTTATTTTATTTTTTTTAATTTTTATTTTATTTTATTTTTTTATACAGTCCCCCTTTTGGTACAGTTCTAGACTCACACTGACATTTGAAATAATATAATTATTTTTATTTTTATTTATTTATTTTTTTTAATTTTTTTTTTTCATTATTATTTTTTCCATACAGTCACCCTTTCGGTACAGGTGTACCAAAGGGGGGACCTTACTACTGATATATATACAGGGTGGCGCAAAAGTCGGGATACCAAACTTGCACGAAGTGAAAAAGCGGTTGCCAAACTGTTTTCGACGAAAATTCATTCTTTATTTCATGAAAAAACGAGTATAAAAACGCGTATAAAATGGTACAAAATGTTTTTTTTTTTTTTCACATGAGGTGTTCGAAGTGCCCACCTTCCACTTCAATCAAAAATTCGCACCGCTTCAGCACACTGCGCAATAAACGAACGAGATAGCCCCGATCTTCATTGAGAATGTCCACCTCTTCAATGATAAATTCCTTCAGATCTGCGATTGTTCTCGGCCCACGCGCAAAAACTCGGTCCTTCAGAAGACCCCACAGACCAAAATCACACGGAGTGATGTCTGGGGACCGTGGGGGCCATTCCACTTGCCATCTACGGCCAATCCAATCCGGGAAAAAAGTATCCTAAAATTCATGAACTTGTAAACCAAAATGAATCGGCGCCCCATCTTGTTGAAAAATCAGGTTATGGTTGGCAAATCTTGGATCGTGGTCAAGGACAGCCCTCACCTCTTCAAGGACCTCCAGATACCCTTCTTGAGTCGCATTACCATCGAAGAAAAAAGGCCCAATTATGCCGAAAACGCTGACTCCACACCATACCATTACTCCTGGCAAATTGACCGCCTGCGACATCGTAATGTGTGGATTTTCGCTCGCCCAATACACGCAGTTGTGCCTGTTTACAATTCCATTAAGTTTAAATGAAGCTTCGTCTGACCGTCTGACCAGACAAGCGAACGATAGAAATGAGGATCATCCTGAGAACAACCGATGTACCATTCCGCAAATTGCATGCGCCTATCAAAGTCATCTTCGTTCAATTCTTGTACTAACCATGGTCGATACACATGAATTTTCAATTCTTTCAGTATTCGTTGGTACGTACGACGAGCCAAATTAAGTTCCAATGATGCACGACGCGTAGAAGCAGTTGGATTTTCGATTACATTCTGTGCCACATGGTTGTAATTCTCTTCAATGCGCTCAGTTCTTGGTCGGCCCGAACGCGGCGCATCTGCGACGCTACCAATTCGTTCGAATTTCGAAATCATTTTTCGAACAGTTTGACGTAATGGAATAGGAGTATTCGGATACTCAGTATGAAATTTCTCAGCCACTCGACGATAATAACCGGCCTCTTCATAAAAACATTTCAAGAGAAAAATGCGCTCTGGCATTGTAAGCTTAACGTTTGCCATGGTAAATAACGAACACTTTAGTGCATGCAACGTAAACAAAGACTGATAACGAATTTCTTGACGACGAGCGACGACTGCCAAACACTCCATAGCAACCGCCCATAGCAACCGCCACCACCTTTCGATGTTCAAGCGACGAGAATGCCGACGTACCGCGTGAAAACACGAATGCAAGTTTGGTATCACGACTTATGGCGCAACGTAAAACGGTATCCCGACTTTTGCGCCACCTGTATTAGCCCTAATGAATATTCTTATACACAGTCAGGTTTTATAAAGTTTGATGGGAAGAAACTTGTTGAGTGTCAACCTAGACATAATAATTTTTGTTGTTGTTGTTTTTGTGAGGAAAATAGTCTAGAATGTACTTGCTGAAAAGATGATTATATAGATTATCCAACTGATTGCAAGTGTATGACCAAGTACTGTATTACCACTGCTGATTTAGATTTAACTCTAGAAGAGTTACAAAAACATCTAATATTATATTTCAAGAAGAAGAAGACAAGGATTATACTTCTAGTGACTTTGACTCTAATAATTACAACTATCTTTATGACAACTACAGTGTTTATACTTCAGGCGATGAGGATGACAATGAAACTTATGCTAGACTCTAACACTGGACTCATACTGTCATGCAAAAAAATTTATTTTATTTTTTCATGTAGTCCCCCTTTTAGTACAGTTCTAGACTCCATTGGGAAGGTTGAAAAAATTTATTTTATTTTATTTTATTTTTTTTAAATTTTTCTATTTAATTTTTTTTTTTAATTTTTTTATATATTTTCCATGCAGTCACCCTTTTGTTACAAGTGTACCAAAGTGGGGGGGGGGACCTTACTACTGACTACAAACTTGACTGAACTGATTGTGAGCTATAAAAATCACTTCAGTCCACAAAGTTGCAAAATACCCCCCCACCCCTGCAAAACGCTGCTACTGTCACGTATGGTGCGCAGAGTATACTGGAATTTGGCTTTTATGACTGATTGACTGGCGTCAGGACTCGCGCCGACAGTGAGAAGGAAATCACTACCAAACACAACTACGTTGGCTGGTGGTTAGAGCTAGATGGGTGATCAGTTCTCTAGATACCGCGTGCGTAGACAGAGAAGTACAATAATAATTATTTTGTGTTCGCGGCAGAATTTGGAGAGTTGCAATGTGAGATGTGATACGTACCCATCAAGAAATAATATCACAGGGAACGTGATACCTTTTTTAGAAGATACAGATAAAATGAATTGACAACGTAATCATAGCATACCTCACTATTCATCTAATATTTTTCCATAGAACTATCCTGTAACTCTACTTTGGCTTTATCTACGTGGCGCCACAGAATCGTAGAAATTCTCGAGGTTTCACTAAGTCGAATTCAAGGTGTAAATATTTATCGAAGATATATTTTGTACATACTGAAAAATTACCGTTAGGCTGCTTTGTTTTGTTCATACGTAAATCACACGAATCCACAAAGCGCGAGTCTAATCGGAGATGATGTATAAAACGTCATACGGCGCTAAACCAATTACCTGATGTACAATACCCTCTCTTTATAATGTTTACCAATTTCAATCAAATTATCCAATGATGTGAATTCTCCCCAAAACTAGAGTTTAGACCAGCCCTCGAATAAATTGACTTCGAGAGTAAAATGTAACTCGAAAAATCAATCCATCAAGAAGAGGAATACAAATAGCAACTGCTGTATAGAACCAGATCCATTTTTCATATTTTCAATCTTTACCCGTTTTATGAACTTAATCTTTTTTATGTAAATAATATTTCGTGTCTTGCTTTTGAGAAATAATGAGAAGTAATTGAAGAAAAAAACGCTTTTATTTTTATGAATTAACATTCTCGACTTAGCCACTCGAGTATTGTTTTGTCGAGGCTGAAACTCGCCTCACCAATTGGCGCCCAAATGATTGAATTCGAACTAGCATGTAAAGACTTTTCAACACGGGCAGAAACAAAGCGTAAAGCACAAAAATCGACATGCACGTTATAATCAACTTACATCTTCAGTTATGTCAGGTGTCGAAGGACGAAATTCCTCGGAGTCGTCGGCACCACTATCAACATCCATGGGCTCATACTCATCTGGGATAACATTACCCTCTTCCATAGGAGGATCATTTGCCAACAATTCATTCCGGCGAGATTCTGTCAATTTGTATAGAGCATTTTCAACAACAACTAATTCCAAAAGCGCGTCTACACGTTCTTGCAACTCCGCCAAACGTTGACCTAATTCTACGAGCTCGTCCACCAAAAATTTAATGGGAAATGATGCCATATTTCGATTTTTTCGTCAGAGCACAAATTTAATAATTCAAATACGACAACAACAGGAAAAGATACCTGCGATCAGTAGCCAATTGTCAACTGTAAAGGTTTGTCAAATTATTCACTCCTCGATACCTAATTTCTGACTCTCCTTAATCACCTCCCCTTCGTCTCCAATCCGCTCACTCTACATTTAGGTCGACATTTCTAGTACAATTTTCACACATTTTACGTATTTTCATTAATTTCCGTTATTTCCCGTCAATAATTATAACAGTAAGTTCTAATTCACACTTATTTATTCGATGCCTAAGTTAACTGTAATCTACCGTACACCATATACGGGTGCCGGTACCAGTACGCAACACCTTAAGGATTTTTAGAACTTTGAAATGATGGAATTCGCTCATCAGGGCACAGAATCTTTAGGAAAATTATTTTTTGAAAAGAGTAGGTATTGAATAAGTTTTTGAATAAAAATTGTTTCAGTCTATTTAAATCTTTTAAGATAGTAGATTTCCATCATTTACCGACAAAATTCATATTTCACTAGTATGTAACAACAACAAACCAGTACGCAACAGTTCGTCTCCAGTATGCAACGCATATTATTGTACAGTCTAAGAAACCGAAAAATCGTTTTTTTTTTTTTTCGAGTAGGACTTATTTAAATCAACAGCAAACAGTTGGAAGAAGTAGAGGAAATGACTAAAATATACTCCAAAATGAAAAATTGAATTGAAGTCTTCAGAATTAGCTTCCAATAGGCTTACCTACCTAGCTTTCATTAAACAAGCAACATCCAACGAATTAAAATCTGTAGATACCAAGCCTACTGTAATGGAAAATGAGACGAGATTAATCAATCAATATATTTCAAAAAACAAAAAAATACCTCGTACTTAGAGAGAGGTTGAGCTTAATCTAAAAAACAATGAACTAGGTAGGCAGGTAGGCCTAGTTCCTTATTTTGGTATAATCAAGTGTAGCACCCCTAGAAAAAATTATCACAATCGTAAGTTTTCTTAACAATCAATTTTGGCATTTTTGAAAAAATCAAGGAATAAAAAGGTAGGCTTAGTTTGAAATAGATAGATAGATATCCTTTATTGAGGAATATATAATGTTTCACAAATTCAATTACTTAAATTAATAATTATTACTCGGCCCGTAACGAGCAATTGAAATAATCAAACCTTACTTGAGAATAAATCTTAATCTTACAGGATAGATAGGTCATCTAACACATTATCACAAACTTAATTTTTGATTTTGCACTAGCTTAAAAAGTAGAACACTTATTAGGTACCTATAGATTAATTGGAGAAAAAAAAACGAGGACTTGCAAATAGTGAGATCAAGGCTTTTTTAGCGCTTAAAGACGATCACAATGTGCTGTGAATTTATAGGCCCGCTGCCATTTCTCAGGAGGAGCAAGGGGATATAAAATATCACTTTCATTCACAAACGTATCATTATCACGATTATTGTGATACATATAAATATACCCAGCGTGATTTTGAGTTTGTTTTGGTTTCATACAGTCTAAGCAATATTTGTTTAATCCATCAGTCTTACGAATATCTGTAATTTTAGCGATATGTTTTCGAAAACCGCTGCAATTATCCAGTGGAAATTGAGCCACCACGTAGTCTTCAAGTTTGTAGGGTACTTACTCCACCTTATATAGTTTTAGAGAAATGAGAAGACCAGAAAATACGTCGTGAACCGTAATCTATTAAAGTATTTAGTATTTACATACTACATCATTATTTAGGTGTACAGTGTGTTGACGGACTATAATACAAGTCATCCAACTTGTAAGAATCATTTGTCAATTTGGTACGGTACCCGCTATCTGATGCCCAGCTATCATTCCATATTTCAAATTCTTGATTTTGTTGTTGTTGTTGTTGTACAAATGGTGGCGGACTTTCATCAACCGGAACCATTCTAACACGCTCGTTTTCAATTCTTCCGAATCCGTAAATCGCTTACCGCCCAAATGTTGTTTTAGTTTTGGGAATAAATGATAATCCGACGGTGCGAGATCGGGGGAATTGGCCGGGTGGTTGAGTGTGGTCCACTTAAAGGCCTGCAATTTTGCAACCGTAAGGCGTGACCGATGACAAGATGCATTGTCGTGCAACAGCAACACGCCGCGACTGAGAAGACCAGGCCTTTTGCGCTTTATTTTTTTTCGTAGATCATCCAAAATCTCTCCGTACACTGCTGAATTCATGCGACCAGCATTCTCGCCATCCATAAAGTGAACGGTCAAAATTCCCTGCCAATCTCAGAAAGGAGTGCAGAGAATTTTTTTTGTCGAGCGATCAAGTCTACATTTTTTGGACGGCGGCTGACCCCTCTTTTGCCACACCTTTGTATCCTCTTTCCAAGTCGGGGTGATGTGGAGAACCCACGACTCATCTCCCGTGACAACCCTCGTAATCATCTCCGGATCGCATTTGTACAGCGAAAGAAATTCGATCGCTGCCTCGCAACGCGCGTCTTTCATTTCCTGCGTCAACAATTTGGGCACCCATCGCGCCGACACTTTGGATAGCCCTGCATCAGACAGTACGCGCGATACAGTCATGTCGGAAACTTTAATGCAGTGTTCCTCCTGCAGCAGTTTACGAATTTCGGGAATTGTGCGTCGACCGTCCACTTCAACAATGGACAACACTGCAGCGACAGTTTCTGATGTGGCGGCATCGCTCAGTCGGCCACTTTGAGTCGAATCGTGCACATCTGTTCTCCCCTCCCGAAATTGTTTCACCAGGTCTCACTGTAGGCACCGCCATCGCATTTTCACCATAAACGATAGACAAACGCGTAGAAATATCGCTAACCGAGTTGTTTTCCGCCGCAAGAAACCAAACAACAGATCTTAATTCACACGCACCGCACCGGACACGCGTTGACGTGGCAATTCCATCTTTAAAAATTCAGTACAAGCGCAAAACAGGACCTATCTGCACGAAAATTTTTACACATGATCTGACAAGCCTAGAGAACACGCATACAAACAGCTGGACCGATCAGTGTTGCCTAAGTAGGTTTTCTAAAGGTGCGGCAGAGACTTTTGGTAGACCCCTCGTAATTAATACAAATTGATTTCCGTTCAATCAAATATCCGACTGTCGACTACAAACTTGACTGAACTGATTGTGAGCTATAAAAATCAGTTCAGTCTACGAAGTTAAGAGAATGCCATCGTCTTTGCATGCCTGGGGGTGCAACGTTTTCCTTTTCATCGTCATTATCATTTGGAATGAAGATATTTGGTAGTGAAACGGATCGAATCATTTTAAATTTTTAAAGACAAATTCACAACAGTCAACAATTCATTCAAATAGCTAGCGAGTGATTGTGAGCTATAAAAATCAGTTCAGTCCACAAGGTTGCTAATTACCCCCCAACCCGTAGCTACTGTCACGTACAGTGCGCAGAGTATACTGGAATTTCCAATTTAAAAGAAGGACGAAAATGAAATAATCTAATTCAACAATATTACAAGTTGAAACAATAGGGAATAAGCAGGTGACAGTTGTAGTGATTTCCTTCTTTAACGATAATACAAATTTATTTTGAAACACTCTCACTGTACCGAGTTGAAAAAATAGGCTGAACACGTGTTCAGTAGTGATTTCCTTCTCACTGTTGGCGTGAGTCCTGGCGCCAGTCAACTCTCCTTCGTTTTTCTGGAGAAACAAATATGAACTTTTTCTCCATTTGTCGCTCAAATATAGTTGGTTTGGAATCATCATCTGGATTCGTAAAATGACAGGAACAGACCCGATTGGTTTCCTTTGGTTGGCGATCTTTCCTTCTACACACACAAAGGAATGAGTTGATTTTACTTGGTGAAAAGAGATTGATCAAAGACATTCACTAAAAGACAAAACAGCACAGAAAAGTGAGTAAATACGTTTAATTTATATACTAACGTACAAAGAACTCGCAGAATGTCAAGACCTTCCACATACTTGAACAAAGATTCCACGGTAGTGATTTACAAAAGTCCGCCTTACAAACCCAACTTTCCCCGTGTACACAAGTTGTCTACACCAAAACTAGAAACAAATGAAGAGGTTGGCGAGCTATTTGTTGTAGATACATATTTCTAACTGTTATCCCTGCCGCATAGAAATAATCTTATTTAAATAAAAATAATCACTTTTCTTATTCACCATTAAAAGAAAACAACAACAACAAACTGATAGTGAGTGTTTGGTATTTATTTCCAGTTTACACCGCTAGTAGCGCTATGAGTCATCCGCTGTTCAAACGCAAATACGCATAACGGTATAAGTACATACATAAGTCCAGACTTGCACAATGGATAGAATCTTAGTCAGTAGTAAGGTCCCCCCTTTGGTACACTTGTACCAAGATAGAGACTGCATGAAAAAAAAAAAAGCGAGAACATTTATGACTAGGTAAATAAAAGAAACTCATGTCATGTCTTCTCTCGTTGAAAATAGAACAAAGAAGTGAGAAAGATTTGAAAAATAGATACTCACCAGATGAGGTAAATCACCATCATAATTATAAATACTACAAGTAAGAACATTTTTTTCAAATAAATTAGGTAACCGTGTACTACGAGTATAATGTAAATCTTAAGAGGTCTATATATTAACACAAATTGGAATACAAGTGATTTCTTAATGGATGATACTTTTCTCTCGGGCTACCTTCTACAATTACAGTCTCAGACTGATTATTCTTCCTATCTCCAATACCTTCATCTGCAAGTTTGTTTTGATTTTGTATCCATTCAAATGTACAACATAATGCACTCTCGAATTCATTATTATCTTCAAGAGCCACAGGATGAGACTGAGAGTTATCAGATGGAACAGTTGTCGCCGGCTGAGGTTCAATGAGAGAACCTAAAAGTTTTTTAGAATGATTCTTCAATTATAATTTGAACACGTTTCTCCGAATTATGTATGGAATACGTTTGAAGGAATTATTTAATTGTCAACTTACATTCTCTTGCTAATTGGACGAGCCTTTGAGCTCTAGTTTTCATCGTGGGTTAAACCAAATGGACTCCATGAGAGGATTTCACTCAACTGATAAGATTTTTCAAAAAAATTAACCAAGAAAATAACTCGTAAGTCCCACCTCTATAACTCATTACACTCATTCAGATTGACTGTGAAAAACTCGTAAGTCGGACTTACAATTTTGATGAATTTGGCTGATAGCTAAAATGATAACATTGATAACCTCCTATGTCGACTTCCGAGGTTTTTGAAGTTAGAAAATTTCCTGGATGAATTACATGGTTTTCAAACAGACCTGAAGTCGCGCTAACGTGCATTTTCGACTTACGAGGTATTTAAAATCGGATTCCTTGATTTTTTTCCCTTTAAAAACCATTGTAAAGCAATTTTCAGAAAACTCGGACTTACATAGTTTCTTAAGAACACCCGCGCTGCTGTATAGAACCAGATCCATTTTTAATATTTTCAATCTTTACCTGTTTTCTGAACTTAATCATTTTTATGTAAATAATATTTCGTGTCTTGCTTTTGAGAAATAATAAGAAGTAATTGAAAAATACACGCTTTCATTTTTATGAATTAACATTCTCGACTTAGCCACTCGAGTATTGTTTCGTCGAGGCTGAAACTCGCCTCACAAATTGGCGCCCAAATGATTGAATTTGAACTAGCATGTAAAGAGTTTTCAACACCGGCAGAAACAAAGCTTAAAGCACAAAAATCGACATGCACGTTATAATCAACTTACATCTTCAGTTATTTCAGGTGTCGGAGGACGAAATTCCTCGGAGTCGTCGGCACCACTATCAACATCCATGGGCTCATACTCATCTGGGATAACATTACCCTCTTCCATAGGAGGATCATTTGCCAACAATTCATTCCGGCGAGATTCTGTCAATTCGTATACAGCATTTTCATGCTATTGACACAAGACACTCCTGTCTTTTCCAAAACATAGTGCCACAGATAGCCACGGGTTTTTCTGACGCTACCAACGGTATTAATGGGAACTGATGGAGAATATGCAAAAATTACCAACGCGCTTATATTCCGAACTAATGATGAGAATAAAATTTTCTACAAGAACTCTATAACAAAAAGTTATAACAAAAAATTAGACATCACTCAAGAAGAAATTACGCAATATGCTACATTAGCCTAATCTTCTGAAAACTCGTCTCATTGTCTGGGATCAGAATCATGAGAAACATCAACGAATATTATAGATTAGAACTGCGTTCATTCGAGTTAGAAGACGAAGGTCTCAACATATCAATAAAAATACCTGTAAAGGATATGGAAACAAAATAATATGAAATAGAACCGCTCTACCTTCCCCTCAGTTTGAAAGGAGAAATATGCGAACTAAGAATACGGTCTTTAAAGAGAAAAACGACTTAAAAAGTTGCCTAAATGAATTAAAAAAGAGAAAAAAAAAAAAAAAAAAAACGAAGAACGAGATAAAAATTTTGAACTCGCCGCAATGATAAAATAACTCATATACCCAGAAATATATCCTTATCCCATATGAATATCCAGTGCATAACCTACTCCTAGTAGACATATAATTCGAATAGAAAGAAACTTACGGTCCACTGACAACGTGGTGACGATCAAGCCTCCGAGTTCTTGCTGACCTGCGAGGCCCGCCAGGAGGACGACCGCGCCCCCGTGGGAAGAAATTTCGAGTGCTACCAATATCATAAAAGATTGGACCAGACACACATAAGTATCGCGTCACATGAAGTAAAAGTGCGACCGCCCGCCGCACCAGTTCCAAAGATCTCAGGAAAACGGCTTCGTTTCGACCACGGTAGTTTCGACGATCCATTATGACATTCGGATAATAAAACTGACGCCGAGAAGTACAGTAAAACAACGACTGTGAAGTAAGGCTATGGCAGACCAGCGAAGTCACCTCTAAATATAGGTACAGTTGCAACATTACATCAGCCAAGCGGGAAGAATCATAATATTTATAAATAATATTCGCCCAAAGTTTGTTGCAAATCAATAAAATTACAAAATCTGTTCAATAATCATTAAGAGTAGGTAGAATTAAATAAAACACAGATACATTTGTTTATAAACTTATAGGAATACCAATTTCCGAAGTAAATTATATATCTTTTACGGTTAGAATCCGGTACCCATCATAAATGTTGACTAATACGCTTTATTATTTATCACATAGAGGAATGTAACTTTAATCGCATTTTCCAGAGTAGAACTTAGATAACCGTAAGCCACCTCTACTTTAAAGTGGGGTGGTTTTGTGACAATGAGAATCGACACAATCTCTGAATGGTAAATAATTAAGATATTGACTGCGCGTGATCTAGATAAAATAAGAAAAACGTGAATGTACCTAAGCACGTATAGTCCTAAGGCACGATTGTATAAACCATTTTTGGTGTATATGGTACCGGCAAATCATGAAATCCCGTCATATCATGAAATGACTAGTCATTTCATGAAATGCCTACCAGTTTTTGGCAAATTGTGAAATGACAATAGATAGTGCGCAATTTGCCTAGGCATTGTATAAAATGACTAGGCTTTTAATGAAATGCTAACTGATCAGTAGGCAAATTGTAAAATAAGGTAAGTTAATGTTTAATTAAACTCAAAATACATGAAATTGCAAATAATATGTTATATAAGAATCTGTAAATGAAATCTGGAAGCAAGTATGGAATAAAATGCCTTCATTTACACTATCTGTGGTAATCAGTCAGAAATTTAACAACATGAGTAATATGTCCAGTAAAATCAGTTACTTATCAAGAAGGACGCGTCAATGAGAAATAGAAAGAATAAAACATTAGTCGTAGAAAAACAAGAACATTCATTTGTTCGTGCAAGAAGTGCTGCTATGACACTTGCTATTACATAGCACACCTTTACGTCGGCAAGCACAGCGATTTGTGTCGCAGGCCTTTGAGCAGTTGCAGCGTACAAAGCCTTGCCCATGGCCACCCTTTTCTTCGGATAACTTTGTGGCGACGGAACGCAAAGAAACTACATTTTTGGGCACATCCGCTTCCTGAACAAATTCTTCACAACATACATCGAATTGAGAGCGGGAGTACAGCTGTTGTAGCCGTCCTTTCGTGGTGCCCAATTCATATAAATCATTTTCCGTAGTGCGCATTACTCGCGCTAACACAGCTCGGTCACTAACCTTCCCGCGATCGACATGGGGAATAGGAATACGTACTGTCGCACCGACTTCGGGAGCGGGACATCGTGCGTCAGAGTCGCGTTTCATTTTCTTGGCCTGATGAACTAGGCCTTCTCTTGCGGCAAGTCTTTGTTCACAGATTTCCTGTGCCCTGGCATCGAGCATTTCAGTCGCAGAAGGGGAGGTAGGGTCATCAACATTTCTTTCTTCTTCACAGTCGTTGTTCTCTTGTTCATCGTCGTCGCTTGGCGCATACATCCCATTAAGGGCATCTTGCAATTCATCCTCGTCCTGTAATAAATGACACAGGTCACTTGGTAAGCCGGTCTTTTCGAGTCCAACGCGCGCAGGTGTCCCGAACATTGCCTCATATGGGCTCCTCCTAATTCCAGCATGCAGTGCCCTGTTCTTCATGAACTGAACAAATCGAAGGCCCTGGCTCCACGTTTTTGTTCTGTGCTCCGACCTCCACGCGTTCAACATATCCTCAACGTCACGATTCGCGCGCTCGACGCTTCCCTGTGATTGGAAGTGTCGAGGTTTTCCATGGACTATGTCTAGCGTCGGCCATAGATCTTTTAAACTTTCCATAAGCTCGTTTTTGAATTCCCGACCATTGTCAGTATGGAGGATGCAGGGAGCCCCAAACGTCGTGAACACATCTAGCAGAACGAGAGCAACTTCTTCTGCTGTCTTCCTCCGGAGCGGTCGTAGCGTTACAAACTTCGTCAGGTGACCCTGATAATTGAAAATGAATCGAAAGTCGCCATCAGGATCGCTCTGCATGTCTATAAGGTCAAGTTGACCGCGGCTGTTCATGTGCGAATGGATGATAGGTTTTACAACTAATCCTTTTCTGTTTTTCCCCTTCTTTTTTTCACAATCCTCACATCCAAGAAGAAAGTCAATGACGGTCCCACGACTCACGTTCTTGAACAGTTGTCGCACCTCTCGCTCCATTCTATCACGTCCACCGTGACCTAACTTGGAATGTACTTCTTCTAATTCGTCGAAAAGCTCATCGGTATGTAAGTAATACCGCACAGTGGCACCATTATCGTCCAGAGGGAAAATAAGTCTTCGAATACCTTGTACCTGTCGTTAAAACAATCTATGTTCAAACTTCTGCAATGAAGAGGTATTATTTGACAAGAAAAGAAAATCACTTCATGCAAAAAAAGATTTAATTTTATTGGTGAATTCTAATATAATAGGTTAAATGAAATTCAGGCGTTCCTGTTCAACTCACCTCGATGACGTCGTAATGTTTCGATGTCCAATAATCTTTCGGGCTTTTCTTTCCTTCGCGTTTTATCTTCAATACACTTGAAATCAAGTCGTCATACTTAGTTTTTGTTAAAATTACACTAACGGCATTATTACTTTTCTGCTTTATTTTTTCATTGAAAATTTCTCGTCTAGTCGACATTTTCAATCGTGCACAGAACACAAGCCTTATTCACAACAGACGTTCGTTAGCAATAATCAAATACTTACTTCAAACCTGAAGGAACATCGACAACTTTATCACGTGCTATCAGTTAACGAGTTGCTTCTTGCAATATTTGTCATCTACTATTCAGTGCATTCTATCCTCTCTTCATCCTCAAAATTTCGCACTCCGTACTTTATTTCATTATTCGGAAGAGCATGAGTAATATGTACATAATCTGCCTAATTCCTTCTTATCATTTTATAAAATGACTAACATTTTATAAAATGACGGTTACAAAATGAGCAATTTTGTCATTTTATGAAATGACTATTCATTTCACGAAATGACGGATTCCATGATTTGCCGGTAACATATATAAACTGTAATGTAGAAGACCGTCGATGTCTATTCGCGGTCGCAACTGTTAGCGAAAAGTAAACATCTGTCACTTTCATTATCGTTTATTTTATGTCGTGTGCACGAACGTCAAAGTCAAGTCGTCTTCATATTCGAGATCGCGGATCGATCGCCGTAACGTAGGGACATCGTCAGCCGGAGCTTTTCCACGTTACAAAAAGGATCGATGAGCCACATAGTTTCCTCATTGTTATTGGCTGGAAAGTAGGGGTCCAAATTAGAAATTAACTGTTCGCAATGCAGTGTTATGTCTTCCCTCACTTGTGAAGGAACTGCGAGTTTGTGCTCAAGAAGAAAGTCACGTAGTAGTGGTAAATAGCTGTACCCTCATTTTTTTCAATATCAGTCACCAATATACAAAACTTTTTTTTCAACGCCATTACTTTTGACTGTAATTCGAAAATATTGATATGCTCCCCCTGTAATTCTAAACTTGTTTTGTTCAGATGCGTGAATCTCGTATCAGCTAGATAAGCTAGCTTTGTCAACCATATTTCGTCTGCGAAATATTCCGCCAAGTCAGACTTCAAATCAATGAGGAAGATTTGAACACGGTCCAATATTTTCAGGTTTTGCTTTGTAGTTTCTACTTTCATTGTTTTTTCTTATCGCCTCGCGTACCACCTACAACCAGCTCGCGTACCACAAGTGGTAAATGTACCACAGGTTAAGAACTGCTGCCATAGAGGGCCGGTTGAACTTCTCTTTGCGTATTTTTTTGCACTTGTGTACGCAGCGTCATCTCGAACTAGGATTTAATTCTTGATAGGAATTTGGGTGTATTTTGATCTTGAGTTACACCCATTAAACTTTCATGTCCCAGAAGGTTGATATTCTTAACTTGTTGATATATATGATGCTTTGTGCACATCAAGATCTTTTGTCGATAGCAATCAATTTGTGCAAGAATTGAACTTGGTCATTTTTTCAAGCAGCCCATCACAGTCAGCTAAGAAAATAATTGATTCTAGATGATTGTTTAAATTGGAGTTGAAAACATTACCTTGTTTCTAACGTCAGTATTATAATTTTCATAACCAGGCTTCCTTTGTTGATAGCTATTTATTTGTACTGGAATATTATTTGGGATCCTACTATGTGGTTCCACGGTATTAGTAAGGTATAAATTTGAAGAAACTTCCTATGATGAACGCTGATAGCCAAGCAGCAGATGTGTTCTACAATGAACAAAGTGAGGAAATGTAAAAAATACTTAGATTAACAAAGAACTTTTGATCGCTGGTTCTATGATTGTGTTTGTACAAAGTGCTGGGATAAATGAGAATTTATAGTTCCACTCTCAATCTTCTTACAGTTAAAAATGGTTGACCATGGTGAAGGAGCAATTTGTAATAATAAACAATACAGTAATATAATTGAAACAAAAATGAAGATTTAGTATGTCTGACTACAAATTCCCAGAGAACTAGAAAGTGATATTGTCCTTCATAATTCTAAACTCAAAAATAATATCTTCTATTGTCACGTACCTCTTTTTTTCTTCTTCTACATATGAAAAACACATTTGTCCACCTAATTTGACGCTTGAATTTTACATTTGCTGCAGCTGTAGTATCCTGCGTGTCCTTTCATATTCAATACAAAAGCTCTCGCCAATGCATCCGCTAGGAAACAATGGAGTTTGAGTCATAATAATCACTAATTTTTTTAAAGTTTTTTTTTTTTGTTGAGCCATGTTTATACAGTACAAGTTTTCAAAAGCAAATACTCAAGATCATCAAATTTAGTTTGTGGCATGAAATAATGTTGGCCTTGTCTTACATATAGAAGAGGAATTTTTTCTACAACATGATCCAATAAGATAGGCAATTGATCAGGAATATGCGGGTAAATGACGTAGGTGACAATTCATTCTCTGTGGAACTTTTCTTCCTCTGCAAAAACGTCACATTGCACTGATCACATTTTCTTCCCGTGTTCATACGCTCTATTTGCCCAATGATTAGCTTGTTCTTCTCTTTTTTTGTTCCAAATTGTGACGCGATCTGGTCAATTGTAACTGAACTATCAATTTATCAATTTCCATGTAGAATTTTGCTGGGTCGCATTCAAAGTCCAATTTCATTGATCTGAGCTTAGCCTGGATTGTTAGGGCTGACGACACATTTTGTTCATCTAACACAGCGAACACCTCACAAACTGTATTTATTCTCACAATCAAATTAATCACATTATTTCCGAGGTAACGCGATATAACTCCCATTGCTTTGTGTTCTTGAGCGATTTAAACTTGTTGTTGAGCCACTGTTTCATTTTCCGGTATCTCCCTTAAAGCTTTTGGGAATTCCCTCGCAAATTTAATCTCATGCTGTGCTCGTATCTTCCAAGCCGAATATCCATCACCGTCGAAAATATGCTGTGGAGGTATCGACTCCATCATCACAATATTCAATGAATTTACGACGCAAAAATACTGGGGAAAAAAAAACAAAAAACAATACTGAGACGCTGAGTCGCTGTGCGTCTCAGTATCCGGGTTTCTTTCGTTTTTTTTTTCTTTTTTTGAGTCTACAAACCCCCCTCCATTTCTTTTCTAAGCCTCTTTTTCTTTCTCCGGAAATTATTGTCCTTTTTGTCACTCAAAGATATTTCAATTACAACATTTGAAACGTTTTGGAATACAAACTAAACAAATTTTCTGACAAACCCGTCAAAAATATTGACATTACTGACGATATTTACAAGTATAATTTGAACTATAAACCTCCACTCGAGCTTTTTTATTTTTTGTTCTGTAGTGTTACCTTTAAGTATAATATAATAAAAAACCTACTCATTTTTTGTCAAGAATTATTGTATTTCATAGCTTGAAATTATCAGACGTAAGTTCTTACTTGGATCATCATCAGGCAAAAGAAATTCTTTATTCACCCAGCTCTGATTCAACGATTCAAATTGTTTGCTTTGCCGATTAACGCTTTGCCATTTCCAACTCAGATGAGATACAAAACTATTGACCTTTATATTACAAACGTGTAGAAAGGAAAAGACAAAAGATAGTTGGAACACTCTATTTGAAACTTCGAAGTTCGTCAGTCAAAAGAGCAAGAGAGAGTCAGGGTGTCTACAAGTCATGAAAGTCATGAAAGTTATGAAAAAGTCATAAATTTTAGCCAGTGGTCATGAAAGTCATAAAAGTCATGATAAAGTCATGAATTGTTGTTTATGGTCGTGAGATTCTTGCAAAATTATTCATCATTCATTAAATAATGTAAAAAAATTACAGCGAACAAAAGTTGTTCAACAAATTAAGGAAAAAGATTATGAAAATTGCTATGAAAACGTCATTAGAAAGTCATGAAAAAGTCATGATTGTACGACATTTTCTCGAAAGCATTTTCTCGAAAACCATGTTCTCGAAAGACATTTTCTCGAAACGACATTTCCTCGAAAATTGTTTTTTTACAATTTGTGAAACCGACAATTTTTCGAAAATGTAAAAGCGACGTGTCTAAGAATTAAAACGACATAAAATTTAATAACAACGATTCTATGAAATGTCAACATTTGCACCGATAGTTTTCAAGTAATCCAACAAGGGCCTCTGGTCATATTCTGTTGCAATGGATTCCAACCGTCTTTGCCGATCTACCCACTTTTTTGCGGGGGCTGCTTTCACCTTTTTCCCCATTGCCAGCTCCATTATACAAACCTCCATGTATCCTTGTTCTTTTTGGATCTCGCCTATTGCACTATACAAATCTGGATGAGTCTTACCAACAACGGTCCGGAACCGGTCGTGCCAACCTTCGGACACGTTGTTGGTTAGATGTGATTTCATGAGTGCACTGTCGTAATGATTCCATAATTCAATACTGTACCTCGGCGGTACGGCTGGGGTACGGTTTTGTCCACGGCCACGGGCCGGCTTGCCGGTAATGTAATACTCTGCGAAGTCATCATACAGATCGTGGAGAGCAGGAGGACAAGCTGCACAAAGTGTGGTGAAGGCGTTTGGGACTTGTGCAACGGGCACGAAAGCCAATGCAAGGAGCTGGTGGGTATAATTCCTAATCAATCGATCGCATGTATCGCGATATTGTGCCTGTAGGCCGCTTCCTTGCACACGCCGATACACGATCTGCCCATGGTGAAAGTAGCATCCACTCTGCGGTATGTTCGGGAATACCTCGCGGCACGCGTTGATAATTGCCAATTCGAAATCTGTCATTATTCTCGTTGGTAGACATGGGTCTACGTTGTAACGAATCACCGCATTTCGTACCGCTTCCAGTACTTCTTTATACAACGCCGTCTTCTTACCGGAAAGGAAAGCATACACAAAAGGTATCGGGACAACCTCATTCGGATGCCCTGTTCGTGGGCGGAGACCAATGACGGTGAAGACCTGGACAAAAATGTTTGGTGCAGTTTTAAATGTGCCATCCAGAGACCAAATGGAACTGGCACACAGGAGCTCGATGTTTTTCCGTGTTGCGAAAACTATGACTCGATCGTGAGGTGGTCTTTCCTCACCTTCATCATCTTCCTCAGCCTCTGAGTCGGAGTCCTCAGGAGGTCCTGAATCGTGCAACAGGAATTGCTCTTGTAGCAATGTTTTCGTATATCGCTCTGGGATGTCCCCGAGATCGGACAGTTTTAACGGATTAGCTGGTAACTCTTTCTTACGGATTCTCTGCATTGTTCTGACTAACGCAGGTTGAGAGGGCAATTGGCTTAGTACCTCTTCAGGTACACCTTGTAACTCGGTGCGCAGCAACTGAGCCGGCGGCAGCTCCGGGTGCTCCTCGGCCTTTCTTTTCAATGACTGCGTAATTTTTGAGGCGACGTTTTCTTCCATATTCGGTGGATGGAGGTGTCCGGAATTATCTGGCCCCTTGAACACCACAACGGGTACGCCAGCCGCAGGGTCACTCGTGACGGCACGGGCAGTGCACTCCTTTGTGTAATACCTCTTGCAAACCCAATAGGCGCGCCCATTCGATACGTTCGTTCGTTGGTAGACATACCCCTGTAGGAGCATCTGTTTGCCGTCGATTTCAGCCATACTTTCTTCGAGGATACTGAACATTATTCGGCCAGTAGCCAGGACCTCAGTATTTATAATTATTTTCTAGGCAAAAACTTAATGCGGGAATGACGTCACTGCTCTCCGAGAAACACAAATACTGCATTTATAAATTTTCGAGGAAATGTTGTACATCAATCTTTCGAGGGAATATCGTTCGAGAATTTGTATTCGAGAATTTGTTTTTCAAGAATCCGTTTTTCAAGGAAATGTCCCTCGAGAAATTGTCTTTTCGAGAAAATGTTTTCGAGAAAATGTCGTGAAACCAATGAATTTTGAGTTGTAGATTTAGTAGACACCCTGGAGAGTGCCCGTTCATGCCGCCTGCAGTGGCTTATATACCCTTAAACTTCCCAACCTTGTTTGGTAGCCAAACAAGGCCAAGAAGCTTAGAGGTTTACTAGCCAGCTGCATTTGCACATAACATTCGGCCATCCTACTTTTGTTCGCCCTCGAACACAATACAAGGAAATATATACAATACAATACAAGGAAATATTTAGAATACAAGGACATAAGAATTCAAGGACACAATATAATACAAGGACACTTTATAAGGAAATAAGTAGGATAATATAAGAAAATAAATACAATGAAAATGTTTCAAGTACAAGAGTATAGGGTAATATTTACAGCTGTCTACAATCTTTGGTCCGGTGTTTAAATTGTTTGCAGTTGTTACATCGAATAATTTCTTTGTCGCACACAAAATACATGTGTTTTCCGTTGCAGTTAAGGCATCGCGGTGGTCGTATTTTCCCTCCTTTTGGCTGATTTTTTTGCAGCCATGCTGAGGCGGGGATCACTTTTGGACAGATACTTGAACCTTGGCAAGAAATCTCGTTGCCCTACTGTAACAAGTTTTAAATTGTAGAATGGTCTTGGATCACTCTTCTGTGGCCTGGGATCAGCTTTCTCAGGTCTGGGGTCGGTATTTTCTTCATCAGTTACGGCTTCTTCTATTTTTTCTTCCTCTTTGGTCACAAGGTGTTTGGGGGTGGGTGGTAGTGGAGGAAGCATTTTGTATTCTCGTTCGAATTCTTCTCTTAGTTGCTCCATCTGACGTTCCACTCTGTTCAGTTCCTTTTCCACTTCTATTGCCGACAATCTATTTATCTCTCCAGAGAAGGGGCTGCTAGGACTACAATCTATTTCAAGTACGTCATCCTCCTCGGTACTATTCTTCTCTTGATTGGTTGCATAGTCTATTACTTCTTCAATAAAATCACCATTGATCATGCTATGCACTGGACTGCTTTGAGGTGGACTTTTATTTGAAGAAAAGGACAGATTTAATGAGGGTATATTTTCAATAATCTCTTCAGCTTCTTTATTGCTGTGGTCAGGCTCGCTTTTATTTGATACTGCGTTATTGAGAAATAGCTGAAGAATTGTACTCAAATTTTCCACATTCAAATACTCCTCAGGAATGTTGAATGATGAAAAAAAAGTCGCATTTGCAGTACTTAGTTTTTGAGGCTCAATATCTCCCAAATCTAACGTTCTACGATGAAGACGATTTTCTTCTTGCAGAACCTGGATTTCTTCCTCCAGCAGACTCATCAATTTTAACATATATCCACCAAGAATTTTTGGTTCAAGTTTGATATTAGCCAAGAAATTTGGAAGCACCATCCTAAATGCACTGTAGTTCAAATACGAGTAAATTATCTGTCATTAGAAGAGGTTTACATAAAATTTGACCAAAATACAAGAGATTTACCAAAAATTCAAACCTGAATATTTGTCCTACATATACTATAGACCTACACTTTTAATTTGGACGACATTCATCCGTTAATAATCCAAGTTTTATTTCTATAGACCTACCCCTCTTTTTTTTTTTTTTTTTTTTGAACGACATTCATCCGTTAATAACTTTATATGTTTATTTCAGTCGTCATCAGAAGAATTTTCTTCCTCTGGTTCATGTAGAAAGGAAAAGACAAAAGATAGTTGGAACACTCTATTTGAAACTTCGAAGTTTGTCAGTCAAAAGAGCAAGAGAGAGTGCCCGTTCATGTCGACTGCAGTGGCTTATATACCCTTAAACTTCTCAACCTTGTTTGGTAGCCAAACAAGACCAAGAAGCTTAGAGGTTTACTAGCCAGCTGCATTTGCACATAACATTTATGTTAACATCCTCCACCTTTATAGGATCATCATACCGCTTTTTTTCTTTGATGAAATTTAGAACTGCTGTTTTGGTGCCGGTGTTGCTTTGTATAGCAATGTTCTTCGCTTTTAACAATTCATATAAATCACGATTGAGGATTGTACAAGTATTTTCCGTCATACCTTAGTGAAAAACTATGACAACCACGTGAAAGAGCGTGAAAAATACTTCAGATATAGTAACTCGAAAAGCACATATAACTATGGTAACCACGTGAAAGAGCGTGAAAAATACTTCAGATACAGTAACTCGAAAAGCACATATCGATAAATACAACCCCGATTCCAGAGTGATCTGTACAGCGACGGAACAATAAATCCCCCGCACCTTCTACCCTACTTATTGTTTGACTAGCCTTACAGCGTCACTCGTCGCGACTCAGACTTCTCAATACACGATTCAGGGTTCTCAAAGTAGTACAAAAGGATATAACAAGTCACATTTTATTTTGGCGGAGTCACTTTTTTCGATTTTTTGCCGCCTAAGTGAGGGATTCATCCCATTGTGGGACATACTGCTACATTTTCACGAAGTACGGGGGCATCAACTGTTTCTTCGCCATTTTTGCTTGTAGCAGGTCATTATCAGGTACAATATCTACTACTTCTACTTCTTCCTCGTATAAAAACTTGTTAAATAAGAAAGAATCTTGGAAAGAATCCATTCTCAGTAGAAAAATACTAACATCATATTTTGAATACAAGGACATACCGTTGTTTACCTCTCAATATCTTTTCAACTTTTTGTATGACCGACCGGCAGGAAATGCAACTCCACAGTTTCATACCGATTCTTCATGATCTGATGGGTGAGGAATTTTATGGTGAAATTATTTTTGTTTTGCCCTACACAATTATCTGCGTGTAGGGAAAAGTGTTTCTCGCCTACGCCAAAATTGGACATCGCGTGATCCAGAAATGACAGGACTTAATCGGCCCCTTTTCCTATAACGCAGGACTTGGGAATGACGTACAAAATAAAACGGTTGAGTGGTTCGATGCTCACACCAAATAACCCTACCTTGAAGCCCGTAAGGAAATATAGCGGACCGACCTGTTGGCTCGAATGTGGTACAAAGATCTGTAACAAAATCATGAAAAAATATAATTAGAACTATTCAATATAACTAATTAATGATGTACAAGAGAAAATGACTACATACTTGCTGTGCGTAATCGAATGTATAATGCAGTACACCATCATACGCACAGGGAAGATGCGAGAATGTTGTGTCCAAAAAAATCGGTGGCAGAGCAGCACGACATTGAGCAATCACGTCCAAATATAACTTTTGTTCCTCTTTCACCAAGTTTAAATGATCAAAGGATGCTTGGATTTTCAAGGCCTTGATGTCTTCTGGCAAATTGTGTAGATGAGAGAAGAATACAATCAAATTCTGGCAGGTTTCACATGAGGCCGGGGTGAGGTTTTTGGACGACAATACTTGGGCAGAACTTATCCCATAGCCTGTACCAGGAGGACTGAGAAACTAGTTGAGATTCTGAAGCACACGCTTCTTGGTACGTCTGGTATACATGTAACTTAGTAATTGTTGACGGTAATATAATCAAATCATTGAATCTTCGGAATGCTGGAATACGACCTGGTAGAATTAGACTGTGTTGTGTTCCATACGTTTGAATGAATAGAACCACCCGCTCAGTCGTTTCCAGTGGTAAGGATACATTCATCGAACTTTTACAAACATTCTGATGTATTTTTTTGCCAATACCCTCCTCCTGTATCCTCTTCAAGTTTTCAATTCGCGTTCTCCAACACAATTGACAAATTGAAAACACTTTTGACACACGACTTTTCCATGGAAATGAAATTGGGTGAAAGTTCCTTCACAAAGTTTCTTTCGATGATCTTTCTTTTGTGTGAGTTCATTGGTTTGAACTAACGCTTGAATGGCGCCTGTAAGTGATTAAACAAAATTACAAAAAATACTGGTAATACAGTAACAGAACTAGCTGTAGTCGTGTATTTATTGCTTACCCATGATGAATTGATGATGATGATTAATGTGATCACTAGTAGATACAATAATATTTCATCTCTTCACGGGATTTGAGAATCGTTTGTATTGGGAATTCTTTGTGACATCTCCTTTGACATCCGCATCCTGTTACAAGAAATGATTCTTTGGCTTCAGTCGTCTGAATTTCGAGTTTGGTGTAATTTGAGTTGAAATATTGATCAAGGATGTTTCGATTGATTATTTCTTCTTGTTCTTCGTGTTCTTCCTTAACAACGTCCATTTCTTTCATCATTTTGTCTATTTTTCGATAACTTCAACACTTAACTTTTTCGCTTCAATCAATTAAACTCCATAACAACAGCTGATAATGTTAACAGAAACCACGTGACAGAAATTGTTACGCGCCTTGACCGTTAAAGCTATTATGAAACAAGTAGTTCCAACTTTGAAGGCAAAAATGAACTTTTTATCGTCACTTTTAGAGCGTTGAAAATACTTTTAGAATCCATTAATAACCCAAATTCGACAAAAATTTTTTTTTTTTTACTAAAATTGCTTATAACGCGAAAACTAGAACCGACCAAGTGGGACCTTTTACCAGAGAACGCCTTATTATTATTTGACAGGAATAGGTCCCAGTCATTTTGGTTTGCATTAATTTAAAAGCTGATTGTTTGCTTAATGGAATGGTGGGCTCGTTCGAGAGATCCATTTGACTCTGGATGGTAAGCGCTGCATTTGATCTTCCTAATTCCTAAGGAAGTAGTGAGTTCTTTTACAAGATTTGAGCAAAATGAGGAACCTTGATCTGTTAGGATTGCATCAGGTAGACCAAAAAGTGAGAATATCTATTAATATTTTTACAACAGTTCTAGTGTCGGTACTTGGGACAGCTTCAAGAATGACATATTTTGTTGGATCATCTTATATTGATTACCTGCTACTGTGAGTGGTAATTGTCCAACAAAATCTAAGGATATTTTTTGGAAGGGTTCATTGGCAGTGTCTGTTATACACATGGGTACCTTTGTAGATTTTTGCGTTGTCTTAAGTAGTTGGCATTCTTGGCATTGATCAATTACTTCCTTTATGTCTGATTTCATTTCAATCCATTGAAAACCATTACTTTGTAGTTGTTTGTATAACCTGTTGACTCCAGGATGGATTGAAAGAGGATGATAATGAGCATTTTTGATTAGAGTTTCTTTATTTTTTGGTTCTCTTCCAGCCAATTGGTCCATTTGAAGGTAATGTGTCTCCAATATTTCTATAGGATTCTTTTGGCTTGTAGTCTCGGATAATTCTAGTTCAGGGCGATTTTCTTTTATAGTAAAAAGTAAAACTTTGGTTTTTGGCTCTAATTTCTGAGGTTTTATCTTTTCTTGATTATTTACTTTAGATTGAGATCTCATTAATACAAAAATTTGAGAGAGAGCATTGGCTATAGGGTTTTGGGTGCCAGAAATATATCTTATGTTATACTCATATCCTTCTAATTTCAGTTGCCACTGTAAAAGGCGTGAGCCTGGATCATTGATAATAAAAAGCCATTAGAGGGATTAATTTTCTTCCATATAAATAAGGTCTAAAATATCTATCACTCTAGATTATGGCGAGCAATTCTTTTTCAATTGTCAAATAATTTATTTCTGCTTTATTCAGCGTTTGACTTGCATAAGATATGGGTCTAAGATTATTTTCATTGTCTTCTTATAACAAAACTGAGCCTATTACAACCCGAGAAAGTCAGATCGTTTGACAGACAATATTCTGACAGAAACCCTCCCCCCAAACCAGAGACTGACAGACAAGAATGACAGCGTGCACAATGAAGAAGAAAAAACAACTGCTGGCTGACAGAACCTTGGCTGAAACAATAATGCAACATAATATAATCAATACGAAACAACAGAAGAAAACTTTGTATTACAGCAAAATCCCAGAATTATAATTGAAACAATATTTTTATCCCCGCGAAGGGGGCATACATCTTATCTCAGTTTAAAGAAAAGGAAAGACAAAAAATTGTACATAAACAAAACATTTTATTACACGTACACAAAAGCACAAAAAAAGAAAGGAAAGACAAAAAAAAACATAAGCTTGATTCAATTCATTAAAGAAAAATTTCTTCATTTTTCTCGATATTATGAATGAAGTTCCTCGATATTGCGAATGAAGAGGAATTTATGTTTTTGATAATCTCGATACTATGGGTGAAAATTTGATAATCTCGAGTATGAAGACTTGATTTTTTTTTTTTTAATCATCGTCTTCATCCCATGCAATCATTGATTCTGGCAATTCAACAGCGGTTGGTCTCATGTCTCCCATCACATTGTATTTCTTTTCAGGAACCGATAGATATTCAGGCAGAAATTCGTTGAATTCCTCATCGAAATAAATTCGTCCACGTATTTCCTACGATGGCTCAGCGAGCCTACGCGGAATTTCAAATATTTTTTGGTCGGTTTTGCGACACTCGAATAATTTGCTACGCGGTGTTCCATATAGAGCCGGACCAAAATTTCCTATTCCTCCTCTTCCTCTTCTAACGTGAATCCTCACGGTTGTGCCGATCCATTTGCTGATCTCCTTCAAGAACTCTATATTTTTCTCGGTATCGCTGATTATTTCTCCCTCGATGGTCGCTCCGTCATTCATGGTGTATAGATACATTTGATCAATCGCACTTGTACTGATAAGTAGCGTCTTATCGAGTGAGCTATCCCTGAGGACCGTCGCGTTAACTTCAATTTTTTTTTTCAATATCTTGTCTTTTGGTGCATCGTGCACTCGAAATATTATTCGCCGTTTGAACTTTTGGCACGCGATATCTTTTATTTTTGTATACTGCAGGGTCACTCCTTGCCTTGTTCTGCCCACTAGATTTGGCGCTCTCTTGACGGTTGTTGGGAAGTTGCATTTGGAAAAATATTCGATAAATCCTTCTGTGACGTAAGTATGATTTGTTGTCATGTCCAATGATATATTTCCTTTGAATACGTGTCTTCCTTCGCCAAATAGTGCAATGATCTTTGGCATTGACACTCTGAAGTAACAATGGTGTTCTTTCATTACTTGGTCTTCGATCCGATGTTTTTGTATCCCCGCGCTGTATAACTTTCATTTTGTTCGATTACCCTGGATTGCTTCTCTCAATATGGGTTTCTCAATTTTGGGAGATGCTCCTGTCCCGGTCGCGCTCACCAAATCCTCGGCAAATGTAACTCGCGCGTATCCTGTATCACCTTGTTTTGGTTTTGACATATTCTTTTTCAATACCAATTTTGGATTTGTCGCGATGGATGTCCCTTCTGTTCTTGCTACCGAGTTCAATTCTAGGTTATCTTCTTCAACTTCTGCGTGGATTTGAAGATAATCATCGTCTTCTTCAACTGAGGATGCAACAGATTTTGTGTCCACGGGTTTAGGCTCGGCTTTCGCCGATTTCACCACCATTGACTCCTCATTTTCAACTCGAATCGCGCTGATCTGTTGCTAAACTCCCAATACTACACTCTCCAGAGTCTCCGATCGCCTAATAGCGTTTTTCAAACGAGTTGATAATTCATTGATTCCCATTCTGAATAGTCCAGGGTCGATCCAGTTATTGTTGTTTCTTTCAAATTTTCGGTCTCTGCTGGGAAGACAATTTGGACATGTTCCTCCCACAAATGTGACATTTTTGACTTTATACCCATCTTGATGGACAGGTTTGGTGGATCAGAAGGGTAGGACCGATGTAATATAAATTTTTCTATCTGATCGATTCAGATCCCATTTTGATTTTAATAGGATCTCCACCGCGACCTCCAATGTTACCTCGTGTAAGTGGCGATCATGACAGTGAGCTACGATTGTCGGTAACGTCATTTTAGTTATATCCAAAATTTTTTCATACGGCGATTTGGGGTTACCGTTTAACAATGACATGGTGTATCGATATGTTTCGATGATAGTTTTATCCGTAACATCTCGATCGTGAATTGCTACCATATATTGTTCATAGCATGCGAATAACTCTTCAAATTTCGGCATTTGATTACCTGTTGATAACATAAAAAGATAATATAGATTACGTTTGTTTCGACAATTGACATTTGATATTCGATTCTTTGTCGGACAATATCGCTTCCTTAGCTAATTTGTCAGCCTCGTGATTGCTACTGTCAAGATGATGACTTTGAATCTTAGTGTACATTATTTCTTTTAGCATCGACATTGCTCTCTCTAATTGAAGATAGACATAATCGTTTGGCCTACGGTCGATAGATTGATGGGTTGATTTTTCAAGGTGACTTATCCTACTACTCTTGCAGTAATCGATGAGGCCCCTACTGTCAGTTCGAATTTCGACTTGGTAAAAACCTAGTTGTAGTGCTAATGACAATGTTCGATAAGCGGCGAATATTTCTGCACCATTGTTTGTGTGGTTTCGGAAGAGTGTTGGAATGATTTCAGATTTGTTCCAATAACAATTTGGGCCAAAGTAGACACCTATCCCAGCTAAACTATTTCCTTCGATATCTCCATTCCCTTTACAAGCCCCATCGATATAAATTACTAAGCGTTTATCATAAAGTCGTAGGCTGTCTGTAAGTATTTTATCAATTTGGAAGACGCATCCTCCTCCCTCGAGAGAATGATAATTTTTGATTCTTTCCACAACGAGTAGAGTTGTTTACCTATTTCTATCTGAAATTCCTCCTCACTGTTAAATTGCAGTATTTCAGAATGTACTTGATTTGCATGATCGATGTTAGGTGCCTCTTTCGATCCCACTAGACGTTGAAGTTCTTGTAACCTAGGGCTACAACGATAACCGGCGTCTTTCTCGATAGTTGAGGAACTCTGTGTCTCTGTGGAGCTACGGGAGGCTCACTCAATGGGTTAAGAGGGTTGAACATGAAGATGTCATACAACTCCCGGGCTTTAAGTTGAGCTTGGGCAATAGCTCTCTGTGGAATCTTCTTAGGATTTGTTCTAATGCCAATCATTCCTCTCATAGTAGGTCCTAACCCGTCAACTTGGTTGTTGGTGTAAATGGTTTCATCTAACATAACAGCCAAAAACTGACACAACCACCAATTATTAGCGTAAGCGAGCTTCATGAAGACATTAGGATTAAACTCTTTTGCAAAAGGCCACATATAGTCAGGTCTCCCTCCTTCATGCTCCCCGAATGCATCAATATGTTCACCCAAAGAATCCCAGGAGTCCATAGTTTGCTGTGTAGCTGGACCTGTCAATGATATCGTTAATGCTACAATGTAACTCTGCTATCAATTGGGAAGATAATGTCAGCAAATTTAACCCTGCATACCTTATTGTTTGAATAACAATGAAATCCAAAATCCCTCTAATCTCATTAGATGGATTTCTATTATACAAACAGATTGCATGCAACAGGACAGTGTTACAGAGAGTACCTTCAGGAGCAACATTTCTATATTCAATTCCAAGAACTTCTCTCTACTGCTCTGCCAAACCCCAATGAATAACGGTATGTGGTCTTGTATAACATCTATTGATTAGAGGACCAACTTTAGCTATCTTGTTTGCCACTGACTCTGGGGTGTGCTTTTCCATCCGCATTATCAAAAACCCTAACACCGGTCCAACATCAACTCCTGTATTCTCATTACAACCCCACACTGATGTCAAAAATTCTTTCTTCCAATCATCCAACTCATTGTAATTTTGAAAGTCATCAGTGAGGTTGGTACATCAGCCACAGGCGCCACTCCAAATTGACTGTCTGCGACAATCCTTCCATGTCCTTCTGGTATACTAGCTTGATTAAACAAGTTATTATTGCCAACCGGATTATAAAGGTATAGAGCAAGTTGAGCAGCCAGAGTCATAATCTGGTGATGATTTTGATGCTCGTCGTCTTTTATTTTTCTGCGGTTTGCATGCTTTACTCCACGTCGGAGTATTCGTCTTTCGCGTTTATTGTGGATAGCCGTAACTTGAAGGAACGGATTCGTTTTATCCAATACATTTGGTGCCCGGACTTTTTTAGGGGTCGGGATGTGCGAAATGAATGATTCCATATTAATTACTTTCTCCTTTTCTGAAAAACAACCATAAGTATGCGTTAATTCTTCTTTCGGGGAAAAAATATTTCGAATTTACCAATCATAAATTGTGCGTTGAACCACAAATACACGTGCATACTAATAATTACGCCTCATACGGATTGACTTTATCATTGCATATATGAGATCATAAATTTGTGAGATCACAGTCATTCTCTAGATTTTTGAGATGACATCAAGGTAGCCACTTTCTGTAAAGGATGATTTTCCCAAGGATGTATAAATTTCCAGACTAACTTCCAGAATTTTCCCAAACATTTCTGTTGATATGATTGGCGACTACAGATTTTAGAATACTCCCTATTTAAGATCAATTTTGGTATTTAATGAAAATCGCCGTTAATTTTTCTCGTTATTCTTGGAAAATCAACTGATTACGATCGAAATTATTATACGGTTTTTCAGAAAGGGGCTACCCTGAATATCATTGATTAGGTTTAGCTGATAATCTGGGAAGAAGACATGAAAATATAGAATTAATCTAAGATCTCTTTTTCTGCAGAGTCCTCGATTCCCTTAACTAATACCTTACGCACCTTCAAACACTACAAAAAAATAATATATCATTATCATCAGGAGGTTTCTATGCTTTAAAAGTTCTTACAAACTGTCACCAATTAATCAATTCTTGTACTTATATGGGGGCTTAGGTCAGACACTGATTTCTATCTTTCCTGATGTCATGAATGGCAGAAGAGAGTGACCGGAAGGTAAGAACAAGAAGCTTTCGCAGCAAGGAGAGAGAAATAGAAGGGAGAAAGAAAAACTTCCAGATGAAGACCCTTGTCATCATATAGTATATGCTTTCGCTAGGCTGTAGTACCTGAAAAAGGAACTTACCGTTGATCATTGTTTGAAGACTTTTTTCTAGTTTTCTGCACTTTCTGTTCCAAAATTGATTGATCGTCGATGATTACAGTGTACTCTTCATTATCAGTATCCATTCTACATGATTCACGCTGTAATCGAGTGGCTTCTTCAAAATCATCTGAAAAAGTAAAAATAGGATACGTAATGATAGAAATTATTTAAAAAAAAAATCAATTCGAGCTTATGAGAGAAATTTGGAAGTTACTCAAACAAATACTTTTCTCGACTTTCACCCGTACCTAATTTCATTATTTATTATTATCATTATTTTTTTTTTCCAAGACCTCTTTTTTCACGCGTCTCGAAACTATCTTACTTATTGATACGGATCTTTTTTCTTGTTTACTCTATCGATTTGTATGTTCCATTCAAACTATCTGGTCTATGTAATAAAATTTAGAACGGTTTTTATTATTCGATTAGAATAAGGTAACCTACCCGGTAATGGCCACCTTAAGCGTTTTTTTTCTTGAATATTTTTTAAAATTTTTTTCAATCACTATCAATTTGAAATAAAAACCATTGAATGGAGGACGAAATTTTGTATCCAATGGTCACCTAGAGCATGAAAAATAGATGCATGCAACCTGAAAAAATTCGTCCGAAGATTCCCCCACTTTCGTCCTATAATGGCCACTTCAAAAATGAGAAAATCCAGTAGTGGCCACCCAGTTGTAGCCACTGCAAAAACTAAAAACCCGGTAATGGCCACCTTAAGCGTTTTTTTTTTCTTGAATATTTTTTTACATTTTTTTCAATCACTCTATCAATTTGAAATAAAAACCATTGAATGGAGGATGAAATTTTACATCCAATGGTCACCTAGAGCATGAAAAATAGATGCATGCAACCTGAAAAAATTTATCCGAAGATTCCCCCACTTTCGTCCTATAATGGCCACTTCAAAAATAAGAAAATCCAGTAGTGGCCACCCAGTTGTAGCCACTGCAAAAACTAAAAACCTGGTAATGGTCACCAAGAATTTGTATGCTGCTATAAAATATTTTATTACGCTTTTAGCTTATTGTACTTGTAATTTAACGCAAATCAAGTCCTTTAAAATCATAGTTAAATTTAATGATCCCTTGCTGACGTTTCGTGCTTCCCGGAATTGGATTTGGTAATCGCATCACATCTTTTTGAAGAATTTCCGCTGTGTCCTCAACTTCCGCCGGAGAAAAAAGAAATCCATTGTTTTTCTCGTTCTTTCTCGCGTACCTAACATACAATTTTTGCCGTCCAAGAACTTTGAGAACTTTCGCCACATAATAAACTACCGTTGATTTATTTTTTCTTCCTTTGAGGTGCAATGCAGCCAAAATGTACGATCCAACTTCAAATTTGTCTTCGAATTCTTTCTCTGCATCAATCAATGAACTCAAGGATTCAGGATAACTACTGTTATCTAATTCGAGCAAGGATTTGGGGTCACTACTATCTGATTCGCAATCATCACTTATTTTTACAGGTTGCTTACAAGGTTTTTTCTTTCTAGTCAATTTTGTAGCTTCTTTCGCTGCTTTTTTTTCTACTCGAATTCGTTTGCGTTCTACAATTTCTTGTTCTTCGAGCAAGGATTTGGGGTCACTACTATCTGATTCGCAATCATCACTTATTTTTACAGGTTGCTTACAAGGTTTTTTCTTTCTAGTCAATTTTGTAGCTTCTTTCGCTGCTTTTTTTTCTACTCGAATTCGTTTGCGTTCTACAATTTCTTGTTCTTTGTTCCCTTTTTCCTGATTTTTCTTCTGATGGTATGTCTGTCATTCTTTACTGCATATAGAAAAAGGAAAAATTTCTTTCGCATCATTTTCTTTTCCATTGCTACCTTTCTTCTTTTTTTTTGTCGCAGGAGGCCAGTGTAAGGCTTTTTTAAAGGGGGAGGGTATATCAGAAGGAGGAACCAATGTCACCTTCGATGGTTTCTGTGATGTATTTCGACTTACAAAATTATTTGTCTCGGTAGAGGGCAATGCGCCAAGAGTCAAAGTTTTGGCACCTGCACATTCTTCAGGATTTGAGGATGATGTTTCACTCATAATACGATTATTTGACGGAGTGGAACTCGAAATTGGCTGCGTAAAATGTAGGGTCGTAGTGCAATCAATGCTTGCCACGGAAATAGAAGATTCACCACTACGAGGTACAAATGAGGACAAAGACACATTACCACGATTGGTTCTATGCGGACATTGATCATTCAGCGTCTTCCAAAAATGATAGAGTGAATTGTCAGAAGGTGAGGCAGAACTGGATCAAAAACTAGCCAACTTTGTTGGACTAATGCACTGTTCAATGAATTGTAAATGTGTTTCGAGAGAAGCTGGCAAGTATCTAGCTTCTGTATAACTGTCTTCAGTTCTTTTGACGATCAAATTGTAATCATTAGCGGGTGAAAGCACAGGGGCACTTCTTCCCACTTCCTAATAATTTCCTAGAGGAAGAAAATAATCGAGCCTCATTCAAAAAATTCTTAGGAAGTACTGAAAACAAGAATAATATTAATCAGTCATTAAAAAAAGAATTATAATAGTAATAACGGATAATACAGCCGGTTGTAAACAAAAACCTGAACTTAGGAAAATGTACTAATATTAAAGAAATCATAGTTTAGAATAAAATTGTTTAAACAATCATTTTGTTCTCTCAAACTTTAGCGCATATTTCTAAGTTTGATTAACGTTTTGGTTAATGAGGGACAACCTCGACCATGGATGCTCTATACTATTTCCTTTTGTAATGAAAAAGCCAATGCGATTTCATACGTTTGCATCAGCGACATTAAACCATTTCTGACCCTTTCACTCTAATTTCGACACGAAGTAGTGCCTTGCACAAATAAAATTAATGTTATCCTGAAAACAAATGAAGTTTTCTTAACCAAAAGTGAAAAATAATACATCTGTAGATCTGAAATAATTCATTCGTACGAACTTCATATTCTTTTAATCTTCTTGTTGTACTGCTTAATTGTTTTTTTGTACTGTTTAATTTGAATGTTCACAGATGCTAATGTCTTTTTCATTTGTTTCATTTCCATTTGGATTGTTATCAGTTTCTACAACAAAAATAATGTTTTTGTTACAAAAGAAAAAGATGGTCACTACAATACGTACAATATTTTTGTCGTAAAAAGAACAACTGAAAATATCCCTACATTCACATTGCTGTCGCGAAGGGATACAAAACAGTCAGTTGAATGGTGTGTATTCAGATATTTGTACACATCATTCGAGAGTAACAAAAACAAAAAATTATTTCACAACTTTGAAAAAATTGATGGCAAAATAAAAATGATGTATGTACGTAAATTCAAATTGAGATTATCATCACAAACTTTCCTCTTGTCATCTACATTATGATACAAACTTCCTGTTACGTTTCGAAACTTGACTGACAAACTTGATTACAAAAATTTAATCAAACGTATCTCAATACACGATTCAAATTCCTTCAAAATTTACTAACACGAGGTATTTTCCATCCCAAAAATTATGGTAATTATTTCCCAAAATTATTGTTTCTCGATAAATCTGATTCATACATCGAACCTTTTCTTCCCAATCAAATTTCCACATTCATCGAAATTGCTTATTTGCTTGACAAACTCGGATGTACCACATAAAATTTCTTGAACAAGTTAAAAGAACCATGATACAAACACTCAAGACCAACAAGATTCTAGCTGAATGAAAAATACTACTCGTTGAAGTCATCGGTATTTTACAAAATCACGTTCCGTTGAAATGATACAAAACAGACGTCAGTTGAACAATGTGTACAAGAAACTTCGTGACACATACCAGTACTTACTGGTACAGTAGGTACCTACCGGTATCTCTGAAATAGCGATATAAAGTCCCTTGAGGAATCCCCGATTGCTTAGAAGCTTCTCTAAAAGATTGAAATCATTTTTCTTTTTTCAACATTTGAGAAACAACGGTAGCTTCTCAGCACTGTATCTCTGTCGTTGCTTACCTTTTGGTTTTGGCTTTACATTTTGTACCATCGTAGATTTGACAATGAAATTCTACCAAATCTTCACTTTTTCTCAATTTTCTCATTTTTAAAACTGTCTTCAAAAACTTGAAAAATCACCCTAAAAATGATGCTGGCGCACACTGGCGCAGAACATACAATAGATATCTACTATAACGCGCCAGGTTTTTCTTTTCCGTTGATGTCCGAGGCGTGATATTTCCGGCAACGGAATTTTGCATTCCAAATTTACACTTCAGAATGCAGCGTATTATAAACTCGCATCAAGAAAACAGGAAAACTTTTCCTGATTTCGCTGCGATACGCTACAAATTGTTTTTCATACTCTTTTACCGCGTGGGTTTTGTAAATATTCCGCTGTGTTCACTTCTGCCGAAGCAGAAAATTTCCTATTTTCGTCATTAGGGTGGGTACAAAATTATCATCACTTTCACTGTCTGAAAGACCTTGAAATTCTGCCTTGTGGTCAGTTTGATTAAGTTCATCATCAGAGGGTGGATTAATCACATCCTCAGAATCATAATTTTGGTCAGCTTAGCAACACTCACAAATTTCATTATGTGCAAAACTGAGAGGAACAGGGTCAATTGCCTTCTTGCCACAATAATCATCATATACTTTTGATTTGTCAAATGTAACATGTTTTGATCTTACAATACAGAGATCTTTATTCATTAAAATTTTGTAACCACTGCCTGTCATCCCTACTAGAAAACCAAGTTTGAGTGGCTTATTTTTACCATGCCGATATTTGGTTACAATGGCTTGACAGCCAAATCATCTGAAATTATTTTGTTTTGGTTTTCTACCAGTGAGTTTCTCAAAAGGTAATAGGCCATTGAGGGATTTATTTGTTCACTGATTGTGGATATACATTACATAGTCCATACATATTCTCCAATAGCTCTGAAGCATACCTGCACTTGCAAGTTGGGTACCTACCTTTTCCTCAACATTATGCATTTTTGTTGAACTCGTCTTTGTTGAAATGTAAGTATGCGGGATCTTTTAAGTCAGGTAGCAGAGTAATGGTGCACCTACCCTGCTGTTTACACCTTCCATTGAGGGAGGCAACGACCTTTTGAGCCTTTGTTGTCTTCCGCGGGCCTTTTCGTTGGACAAATTTTGGTTTGTTGTGTTGTGGGCGCTTTTCCATTTTTCCTCGATGCTTCTCTGTCTGGTATTCACGTTTTGATAGTTTTGAAGATGATCTTAGGGGCCGATTGAATTTTAGTGGCAAACAATCATCTCTATAACGGAAGCGGGAACTCAAATTTTCTTCACGACGACGATCACGCACTGCTTGATGCAAACTGCGATGACGACTGTTATATCTATCTTCTCTACATGGCAAACGTCTATGACCAGCATATAATAGTTCCTCCTTCTTGATTGATTGACGGGCCTATTGCTCCTTTTCAGAAGCACAGAATTGTACAAGTTTAGCTTTCAGAATTTCGATAGAGAATCCTTTCGGATCCTTTCCCCTTTGTGTTATCTCTTCTGTGTATACATCACTGGCGTATTTTTTAATGGCTTGAAGGAAATGGGTTTTTATTTGATCATCAGAACTAAAATTTGTTTGTGAGAGTACTTCAGATGACTTTGTGAAGTTATCTAAGAACATATTCACGTTTTCAGAGCCATCAAACACTACGTTCACAACATTTCTTACATACGCGTATGTAGCAGACTCTGAAGAGTCTACCAGTTGATGTTCGATTTTATCTAGCAGCTCTTTTGGATCACGACATCCCTTCACTTTTCTCCTCAAAGGATCCTGAAGCTGGTTTTCAATGTACGTGACTGCAGCAATACAAGCTGAATTGTAATCCGTTTCAGTCCGTTTGCTTGGTACAGCTGATTCTCCCAGCAGACACGCTGATTGACGTGTTCGAATTTTTTGTTCAAGGTTGTACCTTGTGATTGACCAATCAGTTCTTGAATAACCAATATGCTTTTTGATATGAGGGTACCGGAATTCTTTAGGTCGCTTCAATTTCTCTGGCTGAGTAGAAACACAGGGGTGAACTGATGGAATAGCCGGTAATTTAAAGTTAACATCTTAACCTGTGAACGGAATTACTTTGCCAGATTTAGACGCAACAGTTGCGACTCACAACGGCGGCGGCAGCTTGGAATACTGATTTAATGGTTTGTTAACAAGATCGTCATCTTCTAATGCCATGGTATTTTGTTACTCGACGACCAGATTTTTTTCAAAGAAAAAGAGTATCACAAAATTTCTACTATGGGTATTTGTCAAAAGAGGGCGCCACGCCCGCCTTAAATGTTACTTTAATCATATATCCTTACCTCCTATCGCGAGATTTGAAATTTGCAAAAAGACTTTGTCCTCCAAGTCTGTTACTGCGATACTCGAAGTGAAAGTGATACCGCGGGACTTTTGAAATATTTTTGTACTTCTTGTGAAATTTTTCATTTTCAATTCTTGGACTTGGAAATCAAAATATTTTCAAATGTTGGACTTGGAATTATTTTCAACTTGTGGGACTTTGAAATATTTTTAACTGTTGGACTTTGAATTATTTTCATACTTCTTGGACTTGTAAAATTTTTCATTTACAATTCTTGGACATGGTGATATTTTCAACTGTGGGAGACAATCAAAAATGAAGAATTTTACAAGTCCAACAGTTGAAAATATTTCAAAGTCCCGCATCTCATCATCACTTTTACTCCGAGTATTGTAGTAACAGACTTGAAGGACAAACTTGGAGGACAAAGTCTTTTTTCAAATCACATTAGATTTCAAATCTCGCCCTCCTATCATGTACGCAACACAAACATAAATACAATAAAATAATAATAAAAGTAGTAAGGTCCCCCCTTTGGTACACCTGTACCAAAAGAGTGACTGTATGGAAAAAAAAATGTGGAAAAAAAAATTTAAAAAAAAAACTTACATATTGTCTTCTTCTTCATGATCTTCATTATCTTCTTGAAACATATCACTATTTCATTAAAAAGAAAAGTAGTAGATGGGGCGACCTACAACGAAAAACGGGCAAAAAATGACGTCATTGGGTTTTTTCAGTACAAAATGGCGTTTGAGGACATGTCCTGAAACGCCATTGGGTTACTTGAGTACACCGTAATGACGTCATTTTTTGCCCATTTTTTGTCTTAGGTCACCCTGTTTACTATAACCATTCGCGCAATGAAAACATTTTTTGCAACTTTTCCTCAATGACAATTGGTAGATGAGGTTTATATATATTACTATTACTTTGTACTACGTATCTCGATAAATATTCTACTACCAAGGACAACGTAACCAATTTTTTTATACAAACTGTGTTCGACATTTACAATGTGTTTGAGTACATATAACTCGCGTTCTTTCAATTCCCTATATCTGGGTTCATTCTATGTTAAATTTGGATACTTTCTCGTTTTTATATTGCAGACGCAGTATCTAAAGTAAACGTTATCATATTTTACGTATTCTAAGATGTACGTATTTTTTCTGTGGTTAATTAAACTTTCAAGGCCAAATTGACACAAATCCGAGAGGTGAAACAACTTTTTGTTGAATCGTTGTTTACAAATACGTAACTTTTTGATGTTTACCAATATCCAAGCCGTTGTTAACGCATCCACTTTCCCGCCCATATCTCGATAATTTTGTTTCGCAAGCACGTTCAAGCTGTTATCTAGATACCGGTAGACAATATGTTGATACCTTATATTACAATTTCTTATGTCCTAAATTCGCCCAAACTTCGAAACAATAAAAACTAGTTACTACGGAAGATAAAATTTTATTGAGGAGATATAACCGTATTATCATTATTATTTATTACGTCTACGTTATTGTTTAGAATTGTCAAACCATGGGCCGTGTACTTTGGTATATTATGCACGTACCTTTTCAATATCGACGAATACTGGAATTCAAAATCGTGCGCAAATTTAGGTGAACTCTCGGACGTCGCCACAGAACATCGGATATTGTAACTTCTAGGTCAAAGACGTACATTTGTAGGATTGTATATGCAACATAGAACAATATTATTGTAGTAAAATTCTCGATAAATCAAGCTGTTTGATAAAATTTCTCCGCCGATACTATTTTCTATTAATCCAATTTCTTCGGCAGCTCGTTGAGCTAGATCAACCGGAACCGCTTCTTTCTTGCTTCTTTGCAACGGTGTTGCGATGGAGGTGCTGCTAACGGCGGTGGTGCTAATCTTTGTAGTTGTAGCCCTGGTGGTTGTAGTGGAACTTGTTTCAGCGGAATAGGTTAATGATACATTGTAGGGGTCCTTGAAGTTGCGTACTTGTATAGTAATAATAATAATAATAATAATAATAATAATAACCTTTATTGAGGTCTCGTAACATAAATATGTACAATAGGTATCAGTTAAAAAAACTTAATTAAAGACACTCGGCCCGTAACGAGCAAAGGTTTCCTGCAATCTTTCCCACTCTATTCTGTTTTGAGCAATTTGCTCGTAATTCTTGTTTTTTAAGAATGCTGTTATGTCGTCTCTCCACCTTGCTGGCTGTCTTCCCCTTTTTCTTTGGTGGTTTATGGGTTCCCAAACTGTAGTTTTGTAGGTCCATCTATCGTTGTTCATTCGTGCTGTGTGACCCGCCCACTTCCATTTTTGTCTTCTGATAAATTCTACTATGTTTACGTTATTATTTAGTTCTTTTTTTATTTTTGATATTTTGATTCGATCGCTTTTTCTTAGATTCAGCATGGACCTTTCCATATTGTTTTGTGTTATTCTTATTTTTTCTAAATTTCTCTTGGTTAGTGTCCATGTTTGACAGCCATACGTCAGTGTAGGGACGACACACATGTTAAACACCAGGCTTTTGTGGTAATTATTAAAGGGACCTTTGAATATGTGTTTTAGAGACCAGTATTTTGACCATGCTTTCGTTATTCTTATATTAACTTCCTTTTCCATTTTATTTTCGAACGATATTTGTTGACCAAGGTATGTCGCTTCTCTTATTATTTCGAAATTTGCAACAGTTATTTTACTATTCGGAGATATTTCGTTACTATCCAGTATTTTTGTTTTCGTCTTACTTATCTCCAGTTTAGAGGGTTTGCACTGTTCGTTTAGCTCCTCAATCATTTCCGTCAGTTCATGTTTCGTATTTGCTAGGAGTGCTATGTCATCCGCGAATCTTAGGTTTGTTAATCGCTCCCCATTTATGATCAACCCTTTTTCTTCCCATTCTAATTTTCTGAAGATTTCCTCTAGTGCACTATTAAATAGGATTGATGATAGGGGATCCCCCTGTTTGACCCCTCTTTTTATTTCGAAATATTGTCCTTCGACGTCTGTCATTATCCTTGCTTTCAGCCCTGTGTACATTTCCTTAATTATGTTTACGAAGCACCCTGGGACTCCCTGGTTAATGGTTTATGGAGTCGAAGGCTTTTGTGAAATCTACCATTGCTATAAGTAAGTTCTTTTGATACTCAGTGCACTTTTCTACGATTTGATTTATACTCTGCAAGTGGTCTATGGTTGAAAAGGATTTTCTAAATCCAGCTTGTTCAGCTGGTTGTTGTATATTTAAAAGAGCTTGTAAGCGTCTTTCTATTATTCGCGAGAAGATTTTTGAAATAGTTGTACCAAGCGTTATGGGACGGTAATTTTCGATTTTGTGCCTGCTTCCCTTCTTGTACAGTATGATTATATCTGCGAGTTTCCATTCGTTCGGTATCTTACCTGTTTCTAGTATTTTATTGAATAGTTCAGTTAGGACTCGGACAAGTCTTTTTCCTCCCAATTTGATAAGTTCATTAGTGATTTTATCGTGTCCTGGACTTTTATTATCTTTTTAATTCTTTTATTGTCTTTTCTACTTCCTGGGGTAAGAAGTGTGGTTCTATTTTTCTAGTTTCTGTTTTTTCTAGCTTCTGGGTTTGCTTCAAGGTTTATTTCGGAGGCACTATCGTTGTACAAAGTTCTGCAGTAGTTAGAGATATACTTATTTATTTCGTTTCTATCGCTAATTTTATTCCCGTCACTATCTTCGAAGTAGGTTGTCCATTGTGAGCCTAAACTAAGCCGCTTTTTCATTCTTTTTATATTTTTATTATTTTCTATAGTTTCTCTCACAATTTGTTCCCTGTTTGTTTGCTCTCTGATTCTTATCTTGTTTCTTATTAGTCTCGATACAATGTTTAATTCTATTTTTTCAGATCTTGTTTTATCTTTTTTCTTCATCAAGTCAGCTCTTTTTTTGTGTAGTAATTTTATTTCATTGTCACTCTTTTTTTTTCTTCTGAAATTTGCTCTTCTTTTGACTCCTCTGCGGAACTCTCTACAGCATTCTTTATAGCTTCTACTATTTCTTCATACATTCTGTCTATATTGCTATTCGCCTTCTCTTTATTACAATCCTTCAAAATTTCGCCCAGGTTATTCTCGTAGTTATAGGGGCTAACTACAGTTCTATAATTCGTTTTTGTTTTTGTTTGTGTTGGTGTTTTGGGGGTGTAGCAGAATTTATTGATTTTTAGCTTTAATATCAAGAGCCTGTGGTCTGTGAAGAACTTGAATTTATCCATACCTTGAAAATCGTAGTTTGTTATTAGTTTGTTTTTAGAGTGAACTATGGCGTAATCTATTAATGATTTGAATTCTTGGTTAGGCGCTGTCCACGACCATCGTTTTCCTTCTCTCTTCTTGAAGTAACTATTGACAATTTTTAACTCAAACTCTTGACAAAATCTTATGAGCTTCCACCCCCTTTTGTTTCTCGTGCCATAACCGTATTGTCCCATTGTTTTTTTCTCCCCTCTTTCTTTTTTCCCGACTTGACTATTCCAATCCCCTATGAGTAATACGTTATCGTTTTTCGTTCTTAATTCGAGTAATAATTCTTCAACTGCTTTATAGAAGGCTTCTACGTCCTCGTCTGGTGCCTTTGAAGTTGGCGCGTATACTTGAACACATATTATTATTCTTTTGTTTATTTCTATTTTTAATAGCGCTATTCTGTCCGATACTCCCCTAATTTCTTTGATTTTGTTCCTAAATTCTGCCTTCACCAAGAAGCCTACCCCTCTTTGACCGACATTATTCCCGATGTGGTACAGTAAGTTCCCACTCTTTAGTATTGTAATTTTCTCCCCTGGTCTTTTGGTCTCTGAAAGCCCTAAGATTTTCATACCTGATTCGTTGAAAGCTTTTTCCAGTTCAATTAAGTTTTCGGTTTTACATAAAGATCTTACATTTAAGGTCCCTATTTGCATTGTTATTGCCTTGCTTCTATTTTTACGATTTGAGGTATTAAAGGATGTAATATTTGTAGGTACTAAATCTAATGTTTTATGATTATTAACACCTATGCTATGATCTAGAGTGTTAGTTGGAAAGATTGCAGGTTTACCGGTATACTCACCCTCGTTACCTGAGCTTTCTGGGTGAGGTGAGCTCATTACGTGCCGAGGTGTTGTCTTCTACCCAGTTCTGGTATTTGAGTGGTTTTTCTGATGACCGCGGTTGGTGGTTCTTGAATTTGATCGAGTGTTGATTTTAAGGCTGCCGTCCTGATGATTCTTTTTCGTGTTTGAGACTTTGGATGACACGAAATCCGAAATAGGTCTCTGTTTTGTGTGAGTAATTCTGGAATTTTCACCGTTCGTAGGGTTTGCGTTGTGGTTTTCCAAGAGTGCGTCGCTTTCGCTTTCGGCGATCGAACTTGCCTCGTCTTCGTGCTCGGTCGCATCGCTCGATGTGAAGTTAAGCTGGCCTATCGATATGATTTTCTCGGCTCGGCTTGATTCGTCTCGACGAATATATACGCTGCCGTTTTTGAACCATGCGAATTGTATTTCTTCTCTTGAGAGGGCTTCACGCAGAATTTCCTCATTTTCTCTTGTTAGGTGTTCGTTAATGTATACGGTTGGAAATTTCGATGTTGCCCTGTTTTTCTTGTTTCTTTTCGACCAATTTATTAATTCTTCCTTCAGTTCGAGGTTATTTAGGCACATTACTATTGCAGGAATCTTCCCTTCTTTTGCTGGCAGTCTGTGAGCAGCGTTTATGTCACAGTCATTTATTTTTATGTGTATTTCGGAGCCGAACGATTTGATTATTTCTTTGAGATTCTCATTTTCATTTTTCTTCATACCGCTTATTATGACATTACGTTTGCGTGAGTACTGTTCTATGTTGCGAACACGCTGCTCCTGATTCCAACAGGTTTTCTTTAAGGCTTGAATTTCGTTTTTCAGCTTCGCGTTTTCTTCTTCGAGTTTGTCGACTTTTCGATGGTATTAGTTAATTCAGTCATGTTGCTTTCGATGCCGTTTATCTTCTCAAACATGAGGTTGAATTTCATCATAAATTCATCTTCTTTCTCCATTGTATGCCGGGCTCTTGCAGGTTGTATCTAGTTGAATATTGGTTCACTGGTCCTTCGATGATGCACACGTTTACCTGCGTAGACCAACTGATATGTTTGTAGCTTATCGCAAATTTAAACTACCGGTAGATAAAACTCCACTTGTATAGTACTATTCGGATATATTAGGACATTTTTTTCCGGTGTTGTCACATTTGTTAGAACAAATTCTTCCAAATTTACAATAGAAACCGTATATTTACCTTCAAAAGATAATTTCAGCTTATTATCGGACACTGAGGTAGATGCATAGGAAGTCGAGGTAGATGCGTAGGAAGACGGTGTTGAGGAAACAGAAGCACCAACCGTCGCCAACAAAAAGAGTAAAAAGTGAAACATTGTTGCAATTGACAACATACAACCCACTCGTAAACTAAACAAACATGAACTGGATACCCCTTCTCTTTGTTTCTATATATACATATATATATATATTCGTATCTCGATGTTTATTTCTTCGCGCATGCGCATACATACAATAGAAAAATTGCGGAGAGAGAGAGAAAGAAGATGGCTTTTCAAATAGCGTTACACAGTTTGTTCTTGGATATAATACGCGAATATCCTGAAGGAATTCCTTTGAATAATGTTTACGAAGTGGCGCTCAAGAGTTTCGTCGCCTACAATAATATTCCAAATATAAGCCCAAACTCAGAGAATAATATGTTACATCTTATTAAAGATGTATACACGCAACAGCACGTTGTTAACAACGATCTTGTTACCACTACCAAAGGAGATGATTACGTTATTATATCACATAACGACAATCCGGCTAAAACAACCCCCAAATATAGTTATACAGAAAGAAGAACCATTGTATTCCCTACAGGATGTTACGAATTGAAAGATATTCAGAACGTTATTATGCGAGATATATCTCATAAGGAACACGATACAATGCTTACTGTCGACCAAGTGCTTATGAAAGTTAGTATAAAATCCTCTTGGACTCTGGACGCGACAGTTGCAGGTAGTATTGCTCCCATGTTGGGATTTAAAAAAAAGTTGTACCATCCTACCGGAGATTACGTGTGGTCGACTAGACCGGTGGAGCTATTCACCATTCATAATATCCGTATCAAATCTAATTTGACTACTTGTAATGTACAGGATGGTATATTGCACAATAGTACCCTTTATGAATTTCCATTGGCCGTCGATCCTACAGAAAAAATTATCGAAAGACCAATAAATCCCAAATACTATAAAGTGGAAGTCCATAGATAGCATAATTTATGTATTCTTGTTGTAGATCAAAATGATGAGTTGATAGATTTTCTTTCCGAAAAAATAAGTATACTATTACATTTTCGACCCGTGATTTATTGAGATATTATATACACATAGAGAAAGTTAACAATATCGACTTATGGATTTACGATTTCAACATGTATTACATTTTATCTTGAGGTAATTTAAATCTACGCAACGATTGTATTGTTTTGTCTTATATAATTTTCCAAATACATCTATATTTTCTCAAGTATAATCTATCGCGACACTATCTGATATTGACGAGAGTGCGGATCGGGTGGATAGAATTGATTTAGTCTTTTGGGTATATCTTTGTAGTAACATTCGCATTCCGTTACATAAATTGTCGGAGGGTCGTCCAAGTCGAGTTCTATGAAATATTCTCTGGTAATTAATAAAAGTTTGCGGGGGCTTTGAATAAAAATGATAAGGTGATCGATCTCTATTTGCAGATAGATAAGAAAGTGTTGAACATCCTAGCAAAATGTCGTGTTTACATAAATCTACATTTGATAATTTTATTCTACCAATAGAAAATAACGGAAAGTCCTTATGACGGGAAGGATTAAAGTAAATAGTTGTACAATCGTTGTTGCCAAAATGGTTTAACTCGCACCCGTAAATATCGAATATCCCAAAAGAACCATCTCGATGCAATATGTTTGCAAAAAAATTTTTCAAAGCTGTATAAGAATGATTGGGGCTTATCATTATAAAGTCGATATATTTACCTCGCTTCGGATAACGTCCTACAAGTCACGCAGCACTCGCATCGGCTAAAAACAAGCGAAAGGCAACATCGCCAACTTCTCGACTTTGTATGTAGTAATAAACGAAAATACGTTATTACGTGGATAATGTAGTCTTCTATCGCGGTAAAATATATTTTAACCGACTTTTGAAATTCTGGTTTGCAATGTCTCGCTATTCCGTTGCAAATTTGTTCGCGACGTGAAAAATAATATTCTAAAGTAGTAGTAGTAGTACTAGTATTATTTGAGGAACTTTTTACCGCGCCTTTAACAACGTTATTATATATATTTGCAACGAATTCTTCGCAAGAGCAACTGTTAAAAAATACAAAAAAAAAAAAAAAACATAGAATAAAAAATTATCTCGACATTCGAGTATTTTCCCCTACTACTCGCCTTTTTTCACAAGAGGAAGGATCGCTGTTTCCGGCAACATCTTCACCATGTTGCCGCTGTTGATGATTAGTTTCTTCGTCGTTATTTTCTTCATCCTCATTCACTTCTTTTTCACCACTGCCGCAGGGTCCGTTGCAGATACACTGGGATTGTTCTTCCTCGTAGTCGTTGTCGTGATTTTTTGGAGAACCCGGAGGAGTCAATATCTTGTCTAGTCCATCGAAATTCAACGTTCTTATATGTCTAACCATCAGCCGCAAAAAAAAAAAAATAAATAAATCGATATTAGTAAGCAACACCGCAAAAAGAAAAGATATTTTCTTATACACTCATCTCGCACCACATCTATCCACAATATCCTCTCCTTCGCCATTCATTACCGGATTAGCAGGGCTAGGAGGTAATGCTTCTTCCGTCTGGACTAATTTGACATTACTTTGGAAAAAAAAAGAAAAATTGGTAAAAATCGAAAAACGAAAAAAAAAAAAAAAAAAAAAAAAAAAAAAAATACCCAACTTATGACTTATCCAGTTTCCATTGGGTTTGCTCATTCGATTCCATGAGTAAAAAGAAGAACTTTTGAAGTATAATATATAGAAAAAAACAACATAAACTTGTTAAGAATAAAAGTAAAGGAAGTACAAATAGCACCCAATTTAAGACGCACAGTAGCATCGTTTCACGGTACAAAGCACATTGAAGACTGACAAAGGTGACTAGAAAACACGATTATATACCTTAACCAGCCGTCGCGCAGCTGTACTCGATGAACACCTGCGTTGGATGAACACCTGCGTTCAAAAAAACACCCACGCATATTGCGCAGCTGCGCTGATGAACACCTGCTGAACACCTGTTTTTTATGAACACCTGCGTCGAAAAGATAATTATTATTTACAAGCGTAACATCCGGTACCAACCACGGAGAAACAAGAATGATTCTAAATACTTAAGGAAACCAATTGCGCGAGAAGTTATAGTGACCTGAAGGGTCTTATCACGTGCAATTTCATCAAAAAAAGTCAAAAGAGCATTATAATTATCTCGAACACATTTTAAGGATTTAATACGTACGCACCATCTTGTTGGACAATATTGCAGAAGTCCAGGCGCATCTGTTTCTTGCAAGTCTTTGAAGAAAGCTAAGCGCTTAGGCAAATCCCTTACAAAATTAATCAAGTCTTTTACAATTCCAACAAAGTTGCGTACTTCCAAATCATTAGTGAGCGCGTCTTGTACAACTAAGTTCAGTCGATGGCCAGTACAGTGAACAAAAAGAGCAGTTGGAACAACTTCTAGAAGTCGCGTTTTTAAACCGGTGATTTCACCGCTAACACTAGCAGCTCCGTCGTAACATTGGACTCTTACATTATTAATATCTAAATCTAATCGCGTAAGAACATCTTTAAGGATATTGAATAAATCTAGCGCCGTAGTACTCTTTGTTTTGTAGAAGCCGAGAAACTTCTCCTGAATGACCAAATCATCTGAAACGTATCTCACTACAATGGAAACTTGTTCTAAGCGCGTTATATCGGACGTCTCGTCAAGCATTACAGAAGAATACTTTCCTTCACGTACCTCCGATATAACTTTTCTCAATACAGTGTCAGCAATTAATTTTGTGATTTCCTCGAGAATTTGGTGATGAAGCCATTTATATGATTGTCGTTTCAACCACAAACTGAGCTGAGGTACATCCTGTGCACGTATTTGCAATATTCGCATAAATTTTGATTTCTCAATTTTTTCTTCTGTGTCATACGAGCCACGTAGAGGAAGACCTTCTAGACACAACACATGAACAGTTTTGAAAATTTTGGTAAGAGCTAAACGTGCATCCCTCATTTCTTGATTTTTTGCAGTTGACAAGCGTTGAACAACAGTTGTCTTTTTCGTATTAGTAATACCAATTACGGCTGCGACATGCAAATTTGACTTGTCATGCTTTTTGAAAGAATCACTGGCTCGATTCCATGCTGTAAATCCATTCATTACAAATGCATTTTTCGAGCGCTCTGCTGAAACTTCTGGAGGTAGAGGCAATTTATACGTAACAGCATCGCAGCAAACTGAACAGAATACTTTTCCCTCCTTTTCTGAAATCCACAGAAATGTTGTTTTCCACTCCTTTCTAAATTTACAAACTGGAACAGAGATCTTATTCTGGTTATCCTTACCTGCCAAACATTGTAAGAGTGCGGCCGTTCATTAATATCGCAATTAATTAGAACCAGCCATCAGCCATGATCCATTAACCATTGGCACATATTAGCTATTATTCAATTTTCAATTCAAAGAACAAAGACTCAAACTTACATTTAGAATTGGTCTTGGAAGATTTGTTTTCTGCTTCTTTTTCTTCAAATGTGAGCAACGCACCATTAGAATTTGAAGAACGTTCTGACAATTCACGATTACTAGTATTGCTACTATTATTACAAACACGTATGGAACTGCGCTGATTTGAATTCGAGGATGACGAGGGTAGATTTTGCAGCTGCTCCTTTCTAGTATCATTTTGAACGTTTTCTTCGCGATTTGCTCCACCCGTTTCACCATGCTTTTCTTTTTCTATTCTTCTTGGTATACCTGTTAAAAACCGGTCCATTATTTATTATAGTTAGCTACCTGCTACCGACGTTCGATATCTTATCAATGATCCTCATCCTAGGGAGGGTAAGACTGGGGTACGACAAACGAGAAACAAAAACGATGTAAACATAATACACACACAATCATGCATGCATGCACACAATGACACAATCACACTCACCCACATTGTTGCTTACAACTCTAGAAGTATGAGCATGACTGCATGAGCAAATGAGAATTGAGAAATGAGATTATGAGACTGATTGGCTGAGGACTGAGCGAATGAAACGGAAGTGACAGATTATGAGACTGATTGGCTGAGGACTGAGCGAATGAAACGGAAGTGACAATTTTGTTGATTGTAGTAAACAAATTTTCCTCTCGATTTTTGCTTAAATTAATAAACAGAAGCACCAACCGTTGCCAACAAAAAAGTGAAACATTGTTGCAATTGACAACATACAACCCACTCGTAAACTAAACAAACATGAACTGGATACCCCTTCTCTTTGTTTCTATATATACATACATATATATTCGTATCTCGATGTTTATTTCTTCGCGCATGCGTATACATACAATAGAAAAATTGCGGAGAGAGAGAGAGAAAGAGGATGACTTTTCAAATAGCGTTACACAGTTTGTTCTTGGATATAATACGCGAATATCCTGAAGGAATTCCTTTGAATAATATTTACAAAGTGGCGCTCAAGAGTTTTGTCGCCTACAATAATATTCCAAATATAAGCCCAAACTCAGAGAATAATATGTTACATCTTATTAAAGATGTATACACGCAACAGCACGTTGTTAACAACGATCTTGTTACCACTACCTAAGGAGATGATTACGTTATTATATCACATAACGACAATCCGGCTAAAACAACCCACGAATATAGTTATACAGAAAGAAGAACCATTGTATTCCCTACAGGATGTTACGAGTTGAAAGATATTCAGAACGTTATTATGCGAGATATATCTCATAAGGAACACGATACAATGCTTACTGTCGACCAAGTGCTTATGAAAGTTAGTATAAAATCCTCTTGGACTCTGGACGCGACAGTTGCAGGTAGTATTGCTCCCATGTTGGGATTTAAAAAAAAGTTGTACCATCCTACCGGAGATTACGTGTGGTCGACTAGACCGGTGGAGCTATTCACCATTCATAATATCCGTATCAAATCTAATTTGACTACTTGTAATGTACAGGATGGTATATTGCACAATAGTACCCTTTATGAATTTCCATTGGCCGTCGATCCTACAGAAAAAATTATCGAAAGACCAATAAATCCCAAATACTATAAAGTGGAAGTCCATAGATAGCATAATTTATGTATTCTTGTTGTAGATCAAAATGATGAGTTGATAGATTTTCTTTCCGAAAAAATAAGTATACTATTACATTTTCGACCCGTGATTTATTGAGATATTATATACACATAGAGAAAGTTAACAATATCGACTTATGGATTTACGATTTCAACATGTATTACATTTTATCTTGAGGTAATTTAAATCTACGCAACGATTGTATTGTTTTGTCTTATATAATTTTCCAAATACATCTATATTTTCTCAAGTATAATCTATCGCGACACTATCTGATATTGACGAGAGTGCGGATCGGGTGGATAGAATTGATTTAGTCTTTTGGGTATATCTTTGTAGTAACATTCGCATTCCGTTACATAAATTGTCGGAGGGTCGTCCAAGTCGAGTTCTATGAAATATTCTCTGGTAATCGTATCTTCGTAATTAATAAAAGTTTGCGGGGGCTTTGAATAAAAATGATAAGGTGATCGATCTCTATTTGCAGATAGATAAGAAAGTGTTGAACATCCTAGCAAAATGTCGTATTTACATAAATCTACATTTAATAATTTTATTCTACCAATAGAAAATAACGGAAAGTCCTTATGACGGGAAGGATTAAAGTAAATAGTTGTACAATCGTTGTTGCCAAAATGGTTTAACTCGCACTCGTAAATATCGAATATCCCAAAAGAACCATCTCGATGCAATATGTTTGCAAAAAATTTTTTCAAAGCTGTATAAGAATGATTGGGGCTTATCATTATAAAGTCGATATATTTACCTCGCTTCGGATAACGTCCTACAAGCCACGCAGCACTCGCATCGGCTAAAAACATGCAAAAGGCAACATCGCCAACTTCTCGACTTTGTAGTAATAAACGAAAATATGTTATTACGTGGATAATGTAGTCTTCTATCACGTGGATAATGTAGTCTTCTATCACGGTAAAATATATTTCAACCGACTTTTGAAATTCTGGTTTACAATGTCTCACTATTCCGTTGCAAATTTGTTCGCGACGTGAAAAATAATATTCTAAAGTAGGTAGTAGTAGTAGTACTAGTATTATTTGAGGAACTTTTTACCGCGCCTTTAACAACGTTATTATATATATGTGCAACAAATTCTTCGCAAGAGCAACTGTTAAAAAATACAAAAAAAAAAAAAAAACATAGAATAAAAAATTATCTCGACATTCGAGTATTTTCCCCTACTACTCGCCTTTTTTCACAAGAGGAAGGATCGCTGTTTCCGGCAACATCTTCACCATGTTGCCGCTGTTGATGATTAGTTTCTTCGTCGTTATTTTCTTCATCCTCATTCACTTCTTTTTCACCACTGCCGCAGGGTCCGTTGCAGATACACTGGGATTGTTCTTCCTCGTAGTCGTTGTCGTGATTTTTTGGAGAACCCGAAGGAGTCAATATCTTGTCTAGTCCATCGAAATTCAACGTTCTTATATGTCTAACCATCAGCCGCAAAAAAAAAAAAAATAAATCGATATTAGTAAGCAACACCGCAAAAAGAAAAGATATTTCGTTACACACTCACCTCGCACCACATCTATCCGCAATATCCTCTCCTTCGCCATTCATTACCGGATTAGCAGGGCTAGGTGGTAATGCTTCTTCCGTCTGGACTAATTTGACGTTACTTTGGAAAAAAAAAAGAAAAATTGGTAAAAAATCGAAAAACGAAAAAAAATAAAAAAAATAAAAAAAATACCCAACTTATGACTTATCCGGTTTCCATTGGGTTTGCTTATTCGATTCCATGAGTAAAAAGAAGAACTTTTGAAGTATAATATATAGAAAAAAACAACATAAACTTGTTAAGAATAAAAGTAAAGGAAGTACAAATAGCACCCAATTTAAGACGCACAGTAGCATCGTTTCACGGTACAAAGCACATTGAAGACTGACGAAGGTGACTAGAAAACACGATTATATACCTTAACCAGCCGTCGCGCAGCTGTACTCGATGAACACCTGCGTTGGATGAACACCTGCGTTCAAAAAAACACCCACGCATATTGCGCAGCTGCGCTGATGAACACCTGCTGAACACCTGTTTTTTATGAACACCTGCATCGAAAAGATAATTATTATTTACAAGCGTAACATCCGGTACCAACCACGGAGAAACAAGAATGATTCTAAATACTTAAGGAAACCAATTGCGCGAGAAGTTATAGTGACCTGAAGGGTCTTATCACGTGCAATTTCATCAAAAAAAGTCAAAAGAGCATTATAATTATCTCGAAAGAAATAATAAGTTGATGAATGATAAAAGAATTTAATTGATGATGATAAAACTTGAGAAAAGAAATTTTTTATACCAAACTACTTATTCAAATATGGCCAGGCCGTCCTTTACATAATACTTGGGTTTCACATTCTTCCTTTTGTGTTCAGAAAAAATAAATAAAAAGCGCTTATAAAATAAATTTTATCCTGTCACCCTCATTCCCCCCAAGTAACAAAATAATTTGGTTTATGTGCAGGACGACTACCAGGCCACGCGCGTATTTATCAGAAAGTTCGAATTGTTTTGTATAGAAAGCGAAATGATCATATTATTGTATTTTGGAATATTAATATTATTTTGATACGGATAATTTTCAATTATCAAATGGGGGGTTTGTGATGGGCTGAAAGGGTTTAGAATCACAAAACGACTAAAACCACATTTATATGAATATTGACTTTCATTGCACAGAGTATCGCGGAGACGTTATAATTTTGCGAGATTAAAAGGTGAAGTGAATTGGTCTAAAATGGATTTTCAAAGTAACCGCGTATTGGGCGTGTCGAAGGAAATGATACCGTTAACTTCGCGAAAATATAATCTAAAATTAGTCTATTTACATCATATTGAACTAGTTCGCACATTTCGCGGAATCCTATGATTTACATCTTTCATTGTATTTATAATTAACGGTATAGTGTGTACGATGGTTTATTATGATAATATACTACGACGATACGTGACGTCGACTTTCGTAGGTGGGTTAAATTGGCGTGGTCCGTTAAGATGTGGACCGGTTTCATGTACAGAAACTGACGGAAATGCTTAAGTGCTTTGGAAATTGCAATGAGTTCGAGGTCGTAAGTGGCTAAGTGCCGCTTGCGTTGGGGCATTTTTTCTGAAAAGAACGCTACAGGTTTAACTTCTAATGTGTGAGGATTTTGTTGACTTAACACAGCTCCAATAGCATAACTACTGGCATCTGTCTGGAGAAAAGTTTTCCAGCGGGGATTGAAAATCTGAAGGATGGGTTTGGACGTGATATGTTTTTTGAGAGTCTGGAATGCTTCCTCACATTCATCCGTCCATCTGATTGGACGTTTTCCGTCTTTGGCTCCTGCGTTACGTAATAAATTCATGATGGGCTGGGCAGTAATAGAGAATTTAGGCATGTATTTTCGATAAAAACTAAACGAACTGATAATGCTTCGAACATCTTTCACGGTCTTGGGGGGCTTGATATTTAGGAATGCTTCGATATCTTTAAAAGCGGGGCGAATTGTTCCTTTTTGAATTTCGTTTCCGAGTAGCACTACCTTGGGATAAAAAAAATCGCATTTACGTGTATTTAGTTTAAATTTGAATTTCTCTAATCTCGACAATACGGTTTCGAGCATTTTAAGGTGAGCTTGGAAAGAGTCACCATACACACAAATATCGTCGATATAGACAGTCATACCACGGAATAGGATGTCTTCACAAATATCATGCATCGCACTCGTTACACATTGACTGCTATTTATGAATCCCATAGGCATTTTACAATATTGATATTGTGTGCTAATCGAATCAAAGCGGAACGCTGTATATTTTCGACTGCTTTCGTGGAGGGGGAATTGGTAGTAACCATACGCTAAATCCATTTTGGAAAAAATAGACGCGTTCGAAAGAGCTTCAATGATAGCTTCGATACGTACCACGGATGTTGAATCGCTAACAATGTGTTTGTTCAGAGCCGAAAAATCTGTAAGAAGTCTAGGCTTACCATCGGATTTTGTTTTAATAAATGCTGGTGATGAATATTTGGAGCGAGTTTTTTCTATAATATTAGCCTTTTCTAGATCTTGTAAAAATTTCCTAGCTATTTCTCTTTCATATTGCGACGCTTTATAAGGGCGGATGTTAACTGGTATATCATCTTTCAATCGAATTTTATAAGGCTGCGTATCGGCTGTAGGTGTATCCTCCGTTTTGGTCGTAAAAATGTGACGATATCGATAAAGAAGACTGAGAGCCTGTTTGCGTTCAGCGAGGGGAAAGTCTTTATTAATAATAATTTGGATACCATCAAGATCTGTAATTTCTTCATTACCTAAAAATTCGGGATTCTTTTCGTTGTTTATTTTCGACGTAGACACGACGTTAATTACTTCTGGCCTATCTTGAATTTTTCCGATGCGTATGCCTTTATGAATTTTAACAGGCACCGAACGAGTGTTAGCTATTTTAATATTCGTTCCATTAGTATTATCAACTTCGATGAAAGTTCCGTTCGCTATGACGTGCTGGCTAGTACATACGTTATCGAAGAAGGATGGTATGGAAAAAATGGTCTCACCTTTTGCTGGAATAACAATATCTTTTTGGACTACTATGTTGTTGTCAGAAATGGTAAAGATGTTATCTATATTCTGAGTTTTATTATCGAGATCGCGAATGTATTCTTCATCCATCTGAATTGTTAATCCATTACAAAATTTGATCTTAGCTTGTTCGCAATCTATTACTACTCCATGCTTTCGCAAAAATCTCATTCCGAGAATCATATTTGTTGATAATTCATCGACAATTACCATAGGTTCGTAAAATTTCTGACCTTGTATTTCAAAACGCACGTATGTACTGCCTATGTATTGTAACAGGTTGGACAACGACGCTGCATAAATTTTATACGAATGATCTTGTATTTTGCTACCTGGAGGAACCATGCTTTGAAGAATAATGTTGGGATTACTTCCCGTGTCTATAACTCCAGAACTAGCGGTCTCCTTATTCTCAACAAATATCGGTGTTTGCAAATTAAAATTAGACGCGCTCAGTATAATCTCTTTGGAAATTTTTTTCTCGTTACAAATCTCACTTTGTGGAACAGGAGGCTCTAATTCGGAGTTATAGAATTGTTCCTTACTTTCAAGAAATTCTGGATGTTTGTAAAAATAATCAAAGCGGTTCTTAGTTTTGATCTGAAAATAATTAGGAGCATTCCTTGTTCGCTGGGTTGTTGTCCATCTCACTCGTTTTTTTGTTCGTTCGAATGGTTAGGCGCGCCTCGTCAAGGTTGATTATTTTGCATTGGCGGCCTCCAAGGGCGGCCTCGATTGAAGCCAGAGTACTGATTAAAGGCCCTATTATTTAAATTACTATAACAATCCCTAGAAAAATGACCTCTACGGTAACACCTGAAGCAAGTTATGTTTGGAGTCTGCGATGACACACGCCAGTTTCTTGGTTGATCTATTGTACTGAAGTTTCTAGGCTGGTAAAAATTGTATGGATTAGGATTCCTATTGTAAAGATTTCCGGAAAATGACTGTGGGATTTGGTTAATGTTATTATTTTGTGGAGGGAAATAATTATATGAGTTGTTAGGAAACAAGGGTGGAATTTGAGGGGAAGAGTTGTTTTGAGGGATGAATTGGATAGTTTCTTTGGTTTCAACTTTTTTTTCTGGAGAGGATTCAGCCGTATTCTTGGTCTTGCTGATCTCACTTTTAATTTCCTTTAAAGCAAGCAGAATGTCGGAATCGTCGTCCTTGTATCTTTCGAAATTCTTTTGGATTCGTTGGAGATTTTTGAGTAAATCTTCAACTGTGTCTATGTCCCTATGCAGGATTTCTGTCTTAAATTTTGGTATTAAACCGTGGCAGACTTTACTGATAATTGCCTGCGCTGACATTTGTGGGTTTATCTTCTTACAAATTCTAATCATTTTGTTGGCATATATGCTCACACCTTCCTTACTGGACATTATTGTTTGGCTTGCTAGGTGACTCCAGTCATCTTCATCCTTTGCGTATTTGTTGCGTAATGCTCTAGTAACAGTGTCCCAATCTAACGGTCTTTCGGGATTTAGCACTTCATGTATGAAATAGTCGTATGCCCCATTTTTTAAATATTTGATGTATTCCCTGACCTTAACTTCGTCCTCCCGTTTGTTAATAAGGGCTATTTTGGTAAAACTTTCGATATGATCGTCGATATCCTCGGTTTGCGTGCCAGAGAAGTCCCTAAAGGGTATTGGTTTAGAAGATTTTGACTTGACTGTTCTGATCAGTTTGTCTAATTTGTCCATAGTTTGAGTTTTTTTGACTATTTTTTTGGGGGGGGGGGGGGTGGTTTTGTTGCGGAATTAGATAATTTATGTATTCTTGTTGTAGATCAAAATGATAAGTTGATGGATTTTCTTTCCAAAAAAATAAGTATACTATTACATTTTCGACCCGTGATTTATTGAGATATTATATACACATAGAGAAAGTTAACAATATCGACTTATGGATTTACGATTTCAACATGTATTACATTTTATCTTGAGGTAATTTAAATCTACGCAACGATTGTATTGTTTTGTCTTATATAATTTTCCAAATACATCGATATTTTCTCAAATATAATCTATCGCGACACTATCTGATATTGACGAGAGTGCGGATCGGGTGGATAGAATTGATTTAGTCTTTTGGGTATATCTTTGTAGTAACATTCGCATTCCGTTACATAAATTGTCGGAGGGTCGTCCAAGTCGAGTTCTATGAAATATTCTCTGGTAATCGTATCTTCGTAATTATTAAAGGTGGGCGGGGGCTTTGAATGAAAATGATAAGGATTTGCAGATAGATAAGAAAGTGTTGAACATCCTAGCAAAATGTCGTGTTTACATAAATCTACATTTAATAATTTTATTCTACCAATAGAAAATAACAGAAAGTCCCTATGACGGGAAGGATTAAAGTAAATAGTTGTACAATCGTTGTTGCCAAAATGGTTTAACTCGCACCCGTAAATATCCAATACCCCAAAAGAACCATCTCGATGCAATATGTTTGCAAAAAAATTTTTCAAAGCTGTATAAGAATGATTGGGGCTTATCATTATAAAGTCAATATATTTACCTCGCTTCGGATAACGTCCTACAAGCCACGCAGCACTCGCATCGGCTAAAAACAAGTGAAAGGCAACATCGCCAACTTCTCAACTTTGTAGTAATAAACAAAAATACGTTATTACGTGGATAATGTAGTCTTCTATCGCGTGGATAATGTAGTCTTCTATCGCGGTAAAATATATTTTAACCGACTTTTGAAATTCTGGTTTGCAATGTCTCGCTATTCCGTTGCAAATTTGTTCGCAACGTGGAAAATAATATTCTAAAGTAGGTAGTAGTAGTAGTACTAGTATCATTTGAGGAACTTTTTACCGCGCCTTTAACAACGTTATTATATATATGTGCAACAAATTCTTCGCAAGAGCAACTGTTAAAAAATACAAAAAAAAAAAAAAAAAATAGAATAAAAAATTATCTCGACATTCGAGTATTTTCCCCTACTACTCGCCTTTTTTCACAAGAGGAAGGATCGTTGTTTCCGGCAACATCTTCACCATGTTGCCGCTGTTGATGATTAGTTTCTTCATCGTTATTTTCTTCATCCTCATTCACTTCTTTTTCACCACTGCCGCAGGGTCCCTTGCAGATACACTGGGATTGTTCTTCCTCGTCGTTGTCGTCGTGATTTTTTGGAGAACCCGGAGGAGTCAATATCTTGTCTAGTCCATCGAAATTCAACGTTCTTATATGTCTAACCATCAGCCGCAAAAAAAAAAAAAATAATAAATCGATATTAGTAAGCAACACCGCAAAAAGAAAAGATATTTTCTTACACACTCATCTCGCACCACATCTATCCACAATATCCTCTCCTTCGCCATTCATTACCGGATTAGCAGGGCTAGGAGGTAATGCTTCTTCCGTCTGGACTAATTTGACCTTACTTTGGAAAAAAAAAGAAAAATTGGTAAAAAATCGAAAAACGAAAAAAAAAAAAAAAAAAAAAAAAAAAAAAATACCCAACTTATGACTTATCCAGTTTCCATTGGGTTTGCTCATTCGATTCCATGAGTAAAAAGAAGAACTGTTGAAGTATAATATATAGAAAAAGACAACATAAACTTGTTAAGAATAAAAGTAAAGGAAGTACAAATAGCACCCAATTTAAGAAGCACAGTAGCATCGTTTCACGGTACAAAGCACATTGAAGACTGACGAAGGTGACTAGAAAACACGATTATATACCTTAACCAGCCGTCGCGCAGCTGTACTCGATGAACACCTGCGTTCAAAAAAACACCCACGCATATTGCGCAGCTGCGCTGATGAACACCTGCTGAACACCTGTTTTTTATGAACACCTGCATCGAAAAGATAATTATTATTTACAAGCGTAACATCCGGTACCAACCACGGAGAAACAAGAATGATTCTAAATACTTAAGGAAACCAATTGCGCGAGAAGTTATAGTGACCTGAAGGGTCTTATCACGTGCAATTTCATCAAAAAAAGTCAAAAGAGCATTATAATTATCTCGAACACATTTTAAGGATTTAATATGTACGCACCATCTTGTTGGACAATATTGCAGAAGTCCAGGCGCATCTGTTTCTTGCAAGTCTTTGAAGAAAGCTAAGCGCTTAGGCAAATCCCTTACAAAATTAATCAAGTCTTTTACAATTCCAACAAAGTTGCGTACTTCCAAATCATTAGTGAGCGCGTCTTGTACAACTAAGTTCAGTCGATGGCCAGTACAGTGAACAAAAAGAGCAGTTGGAACAACTTCTAGAAGTCGCGTTTTTAAACCGGTGATTTCACCGCTAACACTAGCAGCTCCGTCGTAACATTGGACTCTTACATTATTAATATCTAAATCTAATCGCGTAAGAACATCTTTAAGGATATTGAATAAATCTAGCGCCGTAGTACTCTTTGTTTTGTAGAAGCCGAGAAACTTCTCCTGAATGACCAAATCATCTGAAACGTATCTCACTACAATGGAAACTTGTTCTAAGCGCGTTATATCGGACGTCTCGTCAAGCATTACAGAAGAATACTTTCCTTCACGTACCTCCGATATAACTTTTCTCAATACAGTGTCAGCAATTAATTTTGTGATTTCCTCGAGGATTTGGTGATGAAGCCATTTATATGATTGTCGTTTCAACCACAAACTGAGCTGAGGTACATCCTGTGCACGCATTTGCAATATTCGCATAAATTTTGATTTCTCAATTTTTTCTTCTGTGTCATACAAGCCACGTAGAGGAAAACCTTCTAGACACAACACATGAACAGTTTCGAAAATTTTGGTAAGAGCTAAACGTGCATCCCTCATTTCTTGATTTTTTGCAGTTGACAAGCGTTGAACAACAGTTGTCTTTTTCGTATTAGTAATACCAATTACGGCTGCGACATGCAAATTTGACTTGTCATGCTTTTTGAAAGAATCACTGGCTCGATTCCATGCTGTAAATCCATTCATTACAAATGCATTTTTCGAGCGCTCTGCTGAAACTTCTGGAGGTAGAGGCAATTTATACGTAACAGCATCGCAGCAAACTGAACAGAATACTTTTCCCCCCTTTTCTGAAATCCACAGAAATGTTGTTTTCCACTCCTTTCTAAATTTACAAACTGGAACAGGGATCTTATTCTGGTTATCCTTACCTGCCAAACATTGTAAGAGTGCGGCCGTTCATTAATATCGCAATTAATTAGAACCAGCCATCAGCCATGATCCATTAACCATTGGCACATATTAGCTTTTATTCAATTTTCAATTCAAAGAACAAAGACTCAAACTTACATTTAGAATTGGTCTCGGAAGATTTGTTTTCTGCTTCTTTTTCTTCAAATGTGAGCAACGCACCATTAGAATTTGAAGAACGTTCTGACAATTCACGATTACTAGTATTGCTACTATTATTACAAACACGTATGGAACTGCGCTGATTTGAATTCGACGATGACGAGGGTAGATTTTGCAGCTGCTCCTTTCTAGTATCATTTTGAACGTTTTCTTCGCGATTTGCTCCACCCGTTTCACCATGCTTTTCTTTTTCTATTCTCCTTGGTATACCTGTTAAAAACCGGTCCATTATTTATTATAGTTAGCTACCTGCTACCGACGTTCGATATCTTATCAATGATCCTCATCCTAGGGAGGGTAAGACTGGGGTACGACAAACGAGAAACAAAAACGATGTAAACATAATACACACACACAATCATGCATGCATGCACACAATGACACAATCACACTCACCCACATTGTTGCTTACAACTCTAGAAGTATGAGCATGACTGCATGAGCAAATGAGAATTGAGAAATGAGATTATGAGACTGATTGGCTGAAGACTGAGCGAATGAAACGGAAGTGACAATTTTGTTGATTGTAGTAAACAAATTTTCCTCTCGATTTTTGCTTAAATTAATAAACAGAAGCACCAACCGTTGCCAACAAAAAAGTGAAACATTGTTGCAATTGACAACATACAACCCACTCGTAAACTAAACAAACATGAACTGGATACCCCTTCTCTTTGTTTCTATATATACATATATATATATATATATATATATATATATATATATATATATATATATATATATATACTGAAACCTTGTACAAATCCACATCTGTACAAGTTACTATCGAATCCACGTCACCATCAAAAAACAGTTTCTTTGGTAAAGTGATGTTACCTAACCTGTGTAAGAAGACTTTAGAAGTTAAATTGCTGAGAAATACACTTGTTGGGGAATTATGAAAATGTGAATATACATATACAAATCCACGTCATCACAATGATGGTAAATCCGCGTCAGTTTGTATATTTTATTATCATAATGTACAAATCCACTTCCATTTCATGTTGCCAAATTTCTACCACATCACACAGTATGCAAAGTTTAATATTTGTTTCGCGCTTCCATTGACAGATGTATAGTCAATGCTTCTTCTCAAAAAGTTGCATAAGAAATGTGTGTTGTTAGAAACTTACACGTAGTAATTTGAAGGTGTTAGGTTGTAACGCGGAAGTAAATTTGCCGAAATTCGACTGATACAATTTCGCGATCTAAATGGTGTAATCGAGGAAACATATTATAGAACGTACAGTTGAAATTAATTCTGGGCTGAACGACTTTAGCGTGAGACAGAAGTCGACAATTTTTGATTTTCGTATTTTTCGACACAGCGAGTAGAAGTGACTGCTTCAAATATAAATATTTTTTTATTGCTTATGAGTTGAAGGAAATATTTTTCTAAAAGATACATCGGTTCAACGATTACATTCCACCCCCCCTCCCCCTCGATGAAATTTGTTACGAGGAAAAAATAAATAAGATTCATGAAACTTTACTACTGTTATCATGAAAATGGGTACATTTCTAAGAAAGATGTACGGAATGACCGAAAAACTTCATCGAAGAATTCTTGAAAAAACATGTATCAATTTGAGTTGGAGAGATTCCTCATAACTACGAGACATTATTAAGGTAAAGAAAGGAAAATACAATCACATAACAAATTTATTTGAGCGACCGGTTTTGTGTTGGCACAGCAACACATCATCAGGTACTGAACATACGTACGATATAGATTGAAAAAACATGTGCGAACTAAGACGGATGAGATATGACGTTATCGGAACGCGAATCATTGTAGAACTTGTAAATGAAAGGATTGTTGAAGACAAAGCACGTATCATTTAAGAGAAATTCGTTCGAAGTAACAGAAGACGCAACAATCTGATTCTCCTGTAAACGATTTAACAGACGCCCTTTAGTAGCTCTATGGATCAATTCAAATTTTATAGAAGAAAAATCGTGGCCGCTTTCGATGCAGTGATTAGCGATAGCAGACTTATTAGGTTCGAGACGCCGAAAAGCTGTACAATGCTCAGTAGAACGGTCTTTGAGGGAACGACCAGTTTCCCCTATGTAAAAAGCGGAACAGCCGGGAGTAGTACAATTAGCCCGGTAGACACCGCAACACTCATCAGGGAGGGGGGTGTTATCCTTAAGAGAGGATAAGTGGCCTACAGGAAGAATAGGGTAGAAAGCGCACCGATAATCGAAAGTATTTAGAGCTTTGGCTATTTTGTACGATTGCTGGCCTAGGAAGGGAAGGCAAACCCATCGCTTACAACACGGAGGATCGACTTGTAAAGAAGAATGATTAGATGACATGGCCTGTTGAAGGGATTTACGAGCAATGAGTTGATAGATGTTGTGAGGAAGATTATTGAGGCGAGCAAGAAGAGTGATATGCCCTTTTTCGATGAGGAAATTGCGAGGAGACAGAGGAATAGTGAGGAGGCGGTGAATGAAGGCAAGTAGAGCAGCAGATTTGTGAGAATGATGATGGAGCGAAGAGCCATTGATAAGGACGCCAGTATTGGATGGTTTTCGATAAATAGCGAAGTGAGGTACAAGGAAATTGGCCTCAAGGTGAAGAGAAATAGTGAGATCAAGAAAGTTGATAGAGGCGCCTCCTATCTCAAGAGTGAAATTGATGGAAGGGTGAAGAGAATTAAGAAAGGCGAGAAAAGATTTGAGCTCAGGTACGGAACCATTCTAGATACAAATGAATGTCGCCGACGTATCTGAGCCAGGTGAGAATATGAGGTTGAGGAAGGAGAGTGTTAGATAGCAGGTTAGATTCTAGATGATCCATGAAAACGTCGGCAACAAGCGATGAGAGCGGTGCGCCCATGGACCGATTCCCCGTGACGATATACTTGCGAATGAACAACAGTGATCAAAATATTTATTTGCGTTTTAGTGAACGTTCCATGATTCTGATGGGAATAATTAACTGCAAAAAGTTTGTTTACATCTTTGAAGGGAGACAGCTGCAGCAATCAACTTGCGTAGTTCGCGATTCATTTGCGCGTATTTGATTCATTGACGTCACCAGGGAATCAGTCTATAGGCAGACCATCCGAGCTTTAGAACTTGACGTTGTTTCTGATCACGTTCAGCGTACCCATGACACTTCACCACTATCTGCTTAAAAAGAAACAACAGGTCCAGTTGTAAAGCTCATATCTTACAAAAAAGTGCTCCCAGACACTAAGGGCTGGTTGTGTGATACCAAGTTATTATAATTATGAACCCGGGTTATTCCCTCGAATCTCGAGGGATTATTGGTTGACCGAAGAGTTTATTCCGTCACGTGACGTTAGCTCTCTACTGTAAAACTAGACCTAACAACTAGTGTATGAAATATTCTCGAAACTCTCCCCTGTAATTAAAACAAAAAATTGAAGTTCTACGTTGACTGTGTCTAACGTGAGAAATTAATTTTTCAAGTTGACGAGTTCTTCCATTTAAATACAATGTAAAACGACCGGCGGAACAACCGTCTTGGAAACATTATGGTGTATTTGTATACCCGCTAACATGAACACGTCGTGAGGCACGAAAAGGGTGGCTACATATGATCCATTCAACTTAAGAGATGCCCGCAACGTAGACGCCAAAAATTACGCGGGGAAGGGAACGCTCGTTCTTCTGTGGCATAGTGCAGCGTTTCTTCCCCCTCACAGCAGCGATCGCCCATCGTTACACCGGCAGCTGTTAAGTTGAATCGAGAAAAGCATGACGACGTAAGTCGAATAAGACAGCTGTGCGTAGCTGGCGTACGAGAAGCGAATTCCTGTATTTTCACCACGGTTTCGGACGTACGTGTGAAGTGTATTCGTGTGTCTGATAACGGACCGATCGGCAGTGAATGTTTGGTCTGAAACATCCAAAAAATTGGACTAATTTAATATGTTATCAGCGATTGAAAATATAGTGTTTAATAAATTCTCCAGCATAACGTGACCTATAGCGTGAGTGAATAATTGTGTACGGTACGATAGAATCTGTTCTGTTCCGTGTGTATACGAAACCGAAAATTATTCTTATCAAAACGAAACTCATAACACAACAACCCGACGTCTTGTAGGTGGTAAGTATTAAAATTTCGCTTCTGTATCGATGATTTTGTAGTGAGCCCAAGTAACATGTTTATGTGATGTATTGTCGAAGGACTCGTGTATGAAAAACATGGCAGGTCGAAAAAAGAAACCGTCGTCAAAATGCGTTCGAATACAAACCCTACCAGCCGCAGATGACTGCAATATTGAAGAATGTCTGAAAATTATGGAGAATTTCGATTTCGAAGATGGAAAATTCGTCGGTTTGCATGTAAATCATTGGGGAAGCAAGAACATGTGGGTATTGAAACTGACTTATGCACCGAGAGAAAAATGTGATCCTTCCCGGTTAAAGCGCGTAGGTGCTGTTCCAATGGTTGACACACGTTATGAAAATAGATTACGTTTGTATATGAAGAATATTTTACCTACTCATTACACGCTGGGCCGAATTTATGTCGAATGTAATTATTTTTTAAAGAGACCTATTTATGTGTGGAATGTTGAATTTGTAATGAAAAATTACCTACTCATGGTTCAGGGTGAACCTGAGATAAGCGATTCTATCAGACGTATGAATAAGGAGAAACGCTGTAAGAAAATGTAATGTAATGTAGGCCTACCTAAATGGAAAATTCCACAGCGAGCTGGTACGTGAAAATGTGATCCTCATTCTTCATATATTCAACTGCTATGCGGCTGACTTTCCACCGCGAATTTCGTGGTAACATGTTTTCGAATTTTCTGTTGTACTCTTTTACCGTTCCATCCGGGATAATATCACTTTGTACCTTAAACAATAACTTCCATGATGTTGTATACAAATATTGGGCAATTCTCAACTCGTCTAGCGGCATTTGGACTGGTTCCAAAACATCGTTCCTGGTGAATTGCGCTCTGGCATCTGCAAATTTTGCTACGGTGAACGTATCTAATCCCTCTAGGTTAAATTTGTTCGCCTTCTCTAGGTCTTCAATGTCCTGTAAAGAAGTAGAATAAGTTTGTTTACTGTATTGTAATAATGTGTAGCATGAACGTATTATTGCTGCTACATTCCGGAAAAGGTATATTTGGCTAATCTTTATAGTCAGTGTGACCAGAGAATATCTACTCTTTTGTCCAAAATCACTCGAAATACTCTTTTTTAAGTGTTTCAGACTCTTTTGTTCTCTTCTTTTTCCGAAGCTATCTTATTCATTCATTTATTTTTTTGCTTATCAGATAGGTATTCCAATACTCTTTTGGCGTGAAAAAAATGTGGTCACACTGTTTAAAGTCTCTTTGAAATAAATTTGAAACGCTGGAAGTTGTTGCGGAATGTGGCAGTCGGTTTTATTTATGTGTCCGCTATTCCGCTTTATAACCGTATACCAAAGCATGCTCACATAGATAATAACAAGATCGTCGTCGTTTGCACTCATGGAGGTAGCGGTTATACCGAGTTGTAGGGTAAACACGGGTTTTGGGACGAGTGGTCGATGCTAGTAAGGTGGGGACGGTAGTACCACCGTTGACACCCCCTCCCAGCGACTCGAGTCCACTTTGCTTTTTTTTTTTTTTTTCATGTTTAGCGCACAGAAACAAAGTTTCTTCTATTGCTACTCTCTTCTTTAACTCATCATTGAAAAGTACATTTGCACACAGAAACAAAGTTTCTTCTTGCTACGTCAAGTCTTTATTAATACAAGAGTACTGTTTGTAACAAAGTATATTAAAGATAGCTCACAGAAACAAAGTTTCTTCTAGCTTCTGTAAAGTTAATACTGTATATGTCGTTGATTTATAAATAAATACACTTATGAGTACCTACATCACTATATCACTATTATACATATCATTTATTGGCCATAAGTTATCTCTCTCAGGTTTAGTTGCTTATTGGTTCTTTTTAGATGACCTCAGCAGACTGTCCCTGCAATAGACAAAGGGCTGTTGCGGGAGCGGCTTTGTTAAAATATCGGCCAGCTGTTTGTCTGTGCCAACTTGTTCAATTCTCATCAAGTTCTCAGAAATATATTCTCTTATCTTAAGGTATCTTATTTCCATATGTTTGACTTTTCCTTTCCCAACTCTTGTTGAGGCTTGTTGCAATGCTGCAAAGTTGTCTTCATAAAGAGTAGCAGGAAAAGTGTTAATCTTCAGAGTTTCTTTCGTCAGGTATCCTAAATATAATACTTCTTGGGCAGCCTCATTGAGAGCAATGAGTTCAGCCTCGCTTGTATGTGATGCTATACTCCTTTGGAGGCGGGAGCACCAAGTCACAGGAGTCTCAAATAGTCGCACTACAAATCCTGAGGTAGATCTGCGAGTAACGTCTCCTGCATGGTCCGCATCAACATAGGCATCAAGTATACCTGGCAGACATGCTTCTTCATTAGGAAAGATATTATCCAGTTTAGGACACATGATTCCATAGTGAGGAGTTAGGGATAAATAGTGAAGAACACGCTGGGCAAGTGTCCAATGGAGTGCTGTTGGTTGAGTTTGGAATCGTGCTAAATAATGTATTGAAAAACTAAGATCAGGTCTAGTATAGTTTGCAAGAAAAATTAAGGCACCAATAACTTGGCGGTATGGGAAAGATTCTTGGTTAAGTAGGGCTATTTTCTTATGATCAGAAAGTTGTGGCATTGGGTTAGAAGACCACATTGAAACGTGCAAATTTGAGTTGTTAGCAATATAGTATTGGTTAACAACTGCTTTTGCATAGGACTTTTGATGAAGAAAAAGCTGATTCTCATGTTTCTCAATTTCAATCCCAACAAAGGTTTTTGGAAAACCCAAGTCTTTTATCTCATATCGCTGTGATAAAGCTTCAAGTGTTTGATTCATACCAACCTTATCATTACCAGTTAGCATGAAATCATCAACAATGTGAGTATGATCGTAATGAGACCTGTATCCCACTTTGTGTACATACAAGGTTCTCTTGGATTTCGAGTGAAGTTGAGTGATTTTAGGAAAGAATCTATTTCTCGATTGAAGCAAATAGGTGCTATATCAAGCCCATATAAAGCCTTATTGAGCTTGCATGCAAATTTCTTTGAGTCTGAATCAATTCCCTGGGGAATTGAAACGTATTTCTCTCGATCAATTTTCCCATTTAGGAAGGCATTATCAAAATCAATCTGTTTCATATCCCAACCAAATTTTGACGCTACCACAAACATCCATCTTATTGAAGTTGCTGAAGGTGTAGGTGAGGCTGTCTCAAGTTTTGAGGCTTTATCCTTATCTCTACACCCTATAGCTACTAATCTTGCTTTATAAGTTCCATTTGATTTTATAGAAAATATCCATTTCAACGGAATCACCTGTTTCCCTTTAGGTCTAGGGACAATGTCCCAGACTTTGTATCTTGCCATCGCATCCATTTCTTTCTTTATGGCCAGTAGCCATTTTTCTGCATCGGGACCATTAACTGCCTGCTTATAGGTAAGTTTTTGGTCCTGATGAGCTGTGAATATATTTTTATCAAATTCACCAAAATGATCATATCTCATCTTCAGCATATTGATACGGATATCATTTGCATCATCATCCCAGTCATACTCAATTTCTTCTTCTATTTCTTGAACAGGCTCCTCTACGGTAGAGTCACCTTGTTCATCATTTAAGACGTCACAATGTGACTCTTCGCCCCCTCCATTTGAGGAAAGGTTCTCTATAGGAATAGAATTGGAACATGTACAGGGAGTGGATGTTCTTTCAAGATCAGAAAATAGATTTTTAAGAAGTTCAAGGTTTTCTTTGGATGGAAAATCATCTTTGAAAAGACAATTTTGATTTATCGACACATTGCAAACCTCATCAATTTTCTTAGTTTTGGGATCAAAAACTCTGTAACCTGTGTTAGTGAATCCCACTAAATAACAAGGATTTGATCGCTTCACAAATTTTCTACCAGATGGTACAGTCTCATCTAACACATTAACCAGTGAGCCAAATATTCTTATTTGACTAACATCAGGTTTCTTATTAAAAAATTTCTCATATGGAGTCCTAAAGTTCAAAGCTGAATGGGGTGTTCTATTATATAACCAACAAGCAGTTTCAATAGCTATACCCCACATGTTCTCTGGTATTCCTGATTGTATCAGGAGTGCTCTCCCTCGTTGAGTCAACGTTTCTTGAACCCTCTCTACCAGACCGTTATGCTGATGGCAATACGGCTCTGCAGGGTCTGTCTTCACATCATATTTATCTAGAATTTCGGAAGTTGCATAGGATAAAAATTCGGGAGCATTGTCACATCGCAGGAGATTGAATTGACCAGGTGTTGGATATTTTGCTCGAAGATACCGATAGGCTTCATTCAAATAAGTGGGGATCTCACTTCTTGACTTCATAGGGAAAACCTGTAGGAATCGGGAATAGTCATCAATCACAGAATGTATATAACGATTCTTATCAGGGTATGTTACTGGAGTGATTGGACCTACTACATCAGTATGTACCACTTCACCCACTCTCGTTGCTCTTTCTCTATCTTTTTGAAATGATTTTCGTTTCATTTTTGCACAAGCGCATTCATTACAATTTGCAATTGAGGCAGTAGGGATCAGATCTCCAATGCCGTCAGCTGCATATCTCAGATGACTCAGATAGTTGGCAGAAATATGGCCCATACGACGATGCCATAAATTGCCTTCATTCTTAAGAAGTTGGATTTTCTCAGGTGATAATTTTCGCTTAAGTTTTCGTTGATTATTACGACGAATAACTTTTAGACAACTAATTATCTCTTTATTTTTCTTGACAGATTCAGAATGAGATTTAGGATTACAAGTAGAAAAAGAAGTTATTTTCGTATCATCAATATAGGCGTCAATACGATAAAGATTCTTTTCTGTTTTGAGGAGAGCGAGTTCTCGATTCAGAGTCCTGGAATAAATACAACCAGAATTTATATCAAGGAGAAAGAATGTTTCAAATTGTACATTAAATTTGTGATAGCTTAGAACAAAATCTGAGATTTCAGGAACGTGTTGGACATCAAGAAGAGTAATAGGAGTATATTCATTTTCAAATTTAAGGAGCAGAGGTAACTCACCACCACCAATAGAAAAACATTCAATACTAGAGAGAGCTGTTTTCACTGGTTTAGGTGTCTTAAATCTCTTATAATTGACTAAGAGTTCACAGTCATATACTATATGATGTGACGCAGCAGAGTCAGTTAGTAGTGATATGGTTCTCTTAAAATTCTCATGAATGTTACACAAATTCTCATTCGTACCTGATTTCTTTGTCCCTTTTAATTTAGGGCAATCTTTTGCTATATGACCGTACTGTTTACATCCCGGATTATAGCACAATCTTCCCGGGCGGTTACATTCCTCCGCCGTGTGAAAAAATTCACCACAGATGCGGCACAGAATTTTTGCCTTCTCTTCTTCGGACATCGATCGCAGTTTTGCACGTTGCTCCGCGGTATAGATACCGCCAAGAGTCTGTGCACCTCTCTTCTCATTTGTTCGTTGCTTCTTCCGAGAGTCGGTTTCAGCGAACGAATCTTTCTCTTTATCATTAAACTTTCGTTTTTCGCCTGTACAAATTAACATTGAATTAAAACTGATGTAATCATTATTATCCATAAAAAAATTTTCATGCTGGGGATTCAAGTTTGATTTAGTTATTTCAACACATTCTCGATTATTTTTCTCATTCATTACAACTGAATTTTCAAAAATATTCTTACTATCATTATCGTTACCTGTTTTTACAGACGTATTCTTTCGTACTGATTCGTGATCTAGCTGGAGAAAATTTGCCTTTATTTCTTCAAATGATTTCATCTCCGCAGATGACGTAATATTGTTGTAAAAAGACGCATACAAAGTACCAGGTTCATTAATTTGCTGTATCTTCTGGAGAAAAGTCGCAGCCAAAAACTCATCACAGAAGTTTGTGTTGACTAACAGGAAATCCTCTACGCAGTTGTCAAAATCGGCAACAAATCTCGCTGCATCATATCCAATCTGGAACCTTAACTTCGTAAATCGACTGTTGAGTTCGACGTAATCACGCATCCGTGTTTTAGTATACATTTTCTCGAGTTGAGCGATTGCTGCAAACGGTGTTTTTGCCTTTTGTATTTGTAATTCAATACTTCTTGACACCGACGCTTGAATACACTGCATCGTCCGTGCATTCAAAAGAGACCGATATGATGGTGATATATTTACACCTTCCACACCATTTTCAGATTCGATAAATGGCATCAACATATTTGCTTCCAAATGGAGTTCAAGTTTTCCTCTCCATCTGCGATAATTTCGATAACCTTTCAGTTTCTCTTTTTCGTTGAACACAGGCACAGCGAAGGATGGTGTGCGGTAGTTTCTATCTAGTTCTGCCATCCGTTTTTCCTCTGGATTATTCGTATTATTCGGTAATGCATCGGCGGTAATTCCCGGTATTTGAATCGCTCCCGTTTTCATGAGATTTATGAAAGATGCTAATACCGCTGCATTCTGATCGACTTGAGAATTAGTTGACGTACCGGCTGTATCATTCGACGTTGACGAATTTTCAGCGTCCCTGTCCGTGGTTCGCGTTCTCACCATTCTAACTGAATAATTGGGTGGTTTTCAAAACAACAAAATAACTTATCTTAAAAATCGTAAAAAAAAAAATTTGCATTAATGCATTAATGTCCGCTATTCCGCTTTATAACCGTATACCAAAGCATGCTCACATAGATAATAACAAGATCGTCGTCGTTTGCACTCATGGAGGTAGCGGTTATACCGAGTTGTAGGGTAAACACGGGTTTTGGGACGAGTGGTCGATGCTAGTAAGGTGGGGACGGTAGTACCACCGTTGACATTATGCATAAAGTAGAAATGAATTATATTATTTGAAATTTTTACCGTATTGTACTCATTAATTGTATCGAGTTGCGTGAGCACTTTTTTTGATGGCACCAATTCGACAATATAATGTCGACTCAGATCTTCCCACGTTTCGATAAAAACGCCAGCGTTGTCAAAATCATCCGGCTTTACATCAGTATTGAATTCGTTTGTGAAAGTTTTGATCAAGCTCACGATGTTGGTAGTCCGTTCATTCCGTTTATTGCTCCATACCATTCTCCAATGATCAAGTCCGTCGTTCCGTATATTCGCAGCTTGTTTTTTTTGGCCTATGGTAGTTGTTTGTATTAGTGCCAGGTCTATGAATCGATAATGAATCTCGCTGTCGTCGAAGTTGTCCAGCGTTTCTTTCGCGTCATCATAATAAACGGCCATTGGAGGTTCTAAATGATCGATCCTGAATGAGAAGAAAAATGAAAATATGGAAGATGTGACGAAAACGTAATATTTAATGAATCAATCTTTTCAATACGTACATTTGTGACGACTTCTGAGAAAACCGGGCTTAGGGTGAAAATCATAAAAATCGATTTTATGTTAAAATCTTGTAGAGGACACTTCCACGAGTCCAACGCTACCTCAAGCAACTTTCTAACTTGAAAACTCATCGAGATGTAGACGTTCGAAGTCAAAACTTTGAAGAAAGTAGTTTTCGAGAAAACAGCGTTTAAAGTTTTCGAACCTTTAAAGTGCTGTAGTAATTGTTCTGTTGATCGAAAATTGGTGAAACTAACATGATTGTAGGGTAAAATTTCATGATGAATTCGATGAGACCATTTTTGACTTCGTTTCTGCACGTAAAATTGAGAATTAAGCTAAAACTCCGCAGTATATTTTTCCTACCGAGGTTGCCATCGGAATTGATCGATTTGTCAACTCGAGGAACTCATATTGACTAAAATTCGATTGGAATATGTTCTTTAGGTGTTGTAGAACGTATTTCTATCAAAAACTGAAAATGGGTGAAAATCGGATTTTTTTTCATTTTTCGGCTGCATCTCGAAATCAACTTTTTCACCCTAAGCCCGGTTTTCTCAGAAGTCGTCACATTTATGAAAATATGCGAGTGCGGGTGATTGCCCGGCGTCTGACCTACAACGTACTACCTTCGCATATGAAGTGCGTTTCTTTCATCTTCCTCGCTCCTTTTTCCTCTCTTTCTTCCTTCCTTCCTTTCGCTCGTTCTTTTTGAAGGAGAAGATAAAAATAGCGTGACTTGTCAATAACATTCACCAAGTAAGTTATTTTTAAAGAAATTCATACCTGTCATATAGTTTGTATGGCGATGACCGCATACAACCGCGTGTATATTTCCTGTGGGCTTCGTCAGGTACCCTGAATGTTTATATGCGAAAAAAAGGTAGAAAACTATGAATAACTGAAGTGAAGAATAATAATCTAAAATTTTTTTTTGTCGTTCATTTGTAACGATTGAAATATGGATAGAATGTTGTCTTCCTATGTACGAGCCATAGTATATCTGTAAGGAAGAGGATGAACAGGGCACGTAATTTTTAAACTTTTTATTCGTAGATCACCGAACGATGTATAAATTTTCACAGGAAGAAAGACTATAGCCGGGTTTCAATGGGGGATCGGCCTCCGAGCCAAATATCATACTCATGCATTGGAAAATGTTTGTTGACATTAAAAACGATTTTGAAAAAAGAAATCATATTTTTATCCCCTTTGTATGGCCAAGTAAGTGTTATTTTCTTTAAAAATTCATATCTCAGAGAATTTTCATCCGATTTGTTCGAACTAGGGCATTATGGAAAGGTTTTTTTACGGCAAATCGAGTGATAATTTTTTCGGAATTCTCACATCAATATTTCTTGCCGAATTGCCCATTTCAATGTAGTAAACGAATATAATTGAAAAATGAAAATAAAAATTAATTTATGAAGAAAAGCAGTAGTCAAATTGAGGTTAGTAAAATTTTGAAAGGTCATAAACAACCAGAAATGGTCAACATAAATTAGAAGAAGAATAATATGAATTCAATGATGCACGAGTAAGAATATATAACATTCTACCGGTTTCGGAAGGACTGCGCCTACCATCATGAGGTAATGTACTGGAATGTCGTGAAGAAGAAGCGGAGTTCTAGATAGAGTAGATTAATGCTATCGGTGATTCACGTTGTTACTTGGCAAGTCAGGCTAAATCGACAATAAATATTACTATGTGGTTCACCTATGTGGCGTCCATGTCATCGAGAGAGTGGTATTTATCTGTGTTGTAAGCCTTCAACGTTTCAATTTCTTCCACTGTATTTAGTTGTTGGCCGTTGTTGCAGACGTGAAGGAGGGAGGCAGAAAGTTTGTGAGGATCATGTCCAAATGCGACACAATGCAGCCCGACAGCAGAAGTAGGGCATTTTGAGTAGAAGGAAGAGATGTGTTCTTGCAGCCTGATTTTTATGGATGTGCCAGTTTGGCCCATGTAGAAAGGTCGACATTCGCCGCACTTTATTTATCCTTGAAAGTTACGTGCCCTGTGCGTCCTCTTCCTTACAGATTGAAATATGGAGTTTCAAAATTGTAGAAATGACATGTGTTAGATCCCATTTTGCATCTTGAATGTTCTAACCTAGTGTATGAGATTGACTGTGATAATTGTTATATAGGAAAGACCATTCGATAATTAGCGTATTGTTTAAATGTGTCAGGTTGTTCTGCGCAACCTTGTATGAAGCGAAATAGGAAAAAAATCACAAAATACTAACCAGCCTCCAGTGAAATAGCCCGGATAAGAAAGTTTAAAAGGCGTACACTCGAAGATGTACGACTCTGATAAGAAGGACATGTTCCAATTGGTGCACATGCTTTGAAAACCGTCACGCACAGAAGAGAGTATAGAAAATGGAAACTGAACGCCATAATACGTTCGGTACCGCATGATTCGCCTGTAAAGGTATGTGAAAAATTTACTCAAATATTCATTTAAACATGAAGTTGTGTGAATGCTGACCTTCTGCAGACACACAAAACATACAGTACCTGCTACAGAAGTATGTAAGTTTTGCCGTATGTTTGTCATTATCGTAAGGTAGACAATAGCAGAGCGTGCCGGTGTCACAAAAGAAGGTTGAGTTCTATTTCGGTGAGCCGACTTCTGTCTGTACCCCTTTTGACACAAATGTTGAAGGCGACGTCACAACATTGTTTTAACTGTGTTCCTATCTGTAGAGCGAAGGATGGTGATACAAATTTTTGTGTCTTCGTGTCGTAAGAAGCACAACTCTGCACTGGCACTGCTCTTACGAACGAATCGAAATTTAGAGGTTTCAACGTATCAAAAAGACTCAAATTTTCGTTACACGTTTCTTGCCGCAAATATTCCAGAACACGGGCTAAACGTCGCATATGACGTATAGCCACTTTATTGAGATGTTTTTCTCTGTGGCACTTCATGTACCGTAAGCCGAAAGCACAAATTAATTTGTCTTTTTTAGCGATCGTTGAGATCGCATCGGCCTTCATGAAGGGGAACACCTCATTTCGCAAAATTAAATGCGGTGTTTTACTGCCACACATCATTGTGTGAGCATCGGATAAAGGTCATGCCCGTTTTTTCTTATTCGTCACATTGAAAGCACATGTCTTTACGTGTCTCGACAATGACTTCTTCTGGTATAAACCACAACAGTAAGTGCAGGGGAACTTTTCTTCTTCAACGAATGTATTGTAAACTGGTCGCGCTATCAAATAGTTACCCTGTTTACGAATTTTAGCGATGATAGTTCTTCGCCGAGGGTCTTTCTTGGCTAAGCGGGAGAATTCTACAACGGCGGATTCCTCTGCGTGATGAGTAATGAGGTGTCGTGCAAAATTGATAACTTCGTTTTCGCAATAAAAACAATACGCTTTCTTCTCGGGATACTGAAAATCAAATTAAAAAATAAAAATAGAGTATTTTAAAGCAAGTGTGAAACGCTTGCATTTTTGTAAATAAATGTGTGAACGTCCACAGATGGAGGTACACAGTGGTCGTTGTCGATATGGAGTTAAGCACACGACCGGTCACAAGAGTCAATACCGACCACGCTTACGGACCCTGTTGAAGCCCTCGTGAAGCCTTTCTTGAAACCCGTCATTTGAAGCCCTGTAGAAGCACTTGTGAAGCCCTCGTCATCCCCTCCAGTTTGTATTCCTTCTTGAAGCCCTCGTGAAATTATAAAGGGATGAAAGTCAAGTTTCTCTGGCCGTTTGGATTTTCTTGGTTATTATTATTTGAAAATAAAACTTCCGCTTCCGTACTTTCGCGATCGCGTATTAAATTCCCTAGGAAATTGTAAACGCAGCCAATAATGGTAATTTTTCGTTGTAATTGATTTGGCGTCACGCCGTGTACAGGAGTATTTAGTAATATTTGCCCGCCTGAAAATGAAATTAGCCTATATTGTTGTTTTTCTGTTTCGAATTATTTTTATCCTTTGTGTTGTCATGACGCTATTTTGCGTTCCGAATTATTTTAGTTTTTTCTATTCGAATTATTTTTATTCTTCGTGTTATCATGACGCTGTCTTCATTTTCAAGAACGGAGCACAAGAAGAGGTGACAAACAGATATATTATCATATTAGCAGTATTGACAAGAGGGGAGGAGGAGAGAATGCACATAAAAAAAGATAAGAATATTGGTGTGTCCAATTCTAAGGTGAAAGAAAATGATTTCTTTCTGACGGTTACTTCGATTGGAAAAAATCCAGGGACCTGCTTTACTTTTGATTACTGTAATTTTGTTTAAATGCTGATTTTAACAAAAGTCACGCTAGGAGTCAAATATCAGGGATCGGTAATAGTTCCTAAGTTCAGAAGCAGGTAAGTACAGGATCACAAATTTTGAGGGATGGAAGCGAATCTATGACGGCAAAGAACATTTTTGATGTTCCAGGAAGTTGATGTGACCCGGAATCCACAGGAAGGAGACAGCTGTAGAAGTGGGTAGTGATTGCAGGAGTAAATGAATGCGCTCATTTTCGAGAATTAGTTGAACAAGAGTCCTGTACAGCCGGAAGAGATGAAAGTGAGTCAGTTAACAGTAGAATGGCTATAGCAGGCTAAGAATGGTATTGCAGGGTAAGAATGCTCAAAGTGCCCCTCAGAGGTGCCACCACCAAACTTGGTGCATCTTCTTCGAGACGTCGAAGAACAACATAATATATATTTTTTTCAGAATTTTTGGAGTGGTGCGCCATGGTCAAAATGGGGGTTTTGTGTTCAATTTCTCCCGGGAACTGTAACGGAACAACGCGAACGTGAAACGGTTCAACGGCGATGCATTCGTCTCATGCCGTTACAAACTCATTCCCCAATTGCTCAGAGCCATTACAAAGGCACAGAACATCATCGACATATCTGTACCAATAGTTAATGTGTGCGAGAGGGGAGGGGAGGAGGGAAAGAAAAGTGAGAAGGATTTCTTGGCGTTGCCAAAAATATAAAGATCATGTTTCATGTCTTTTCGCCAGTCGTCTTAAGCTCTTCATTGTTCAAAAATATCCAAAATTTCCAACTTCTTGTTCTAGTATAAGTCAACTTTAGAGTATTTTAGGCTGACTGCTTCCTGGACGAACGAGCACACTGGACCTTACTCGCCCCGCTCCTTTGTCCCGCTTTATAGTCCATTACATGTCCATTATAGTATATTTCAAGCTGATGAGATTACTGGGTCTCACTTGCGCTTGGTCCAGTACAAGTCCACTTCAATATATTTCAAGCTGCCTCCGCTCGTTCGTCCCGCTTCTTGGTCCAGTACAAGTCCCCTTCAATATAATTATTTCAAGCTGATGGGGATACTGGGACTTACTCGCTCCGCTCGTTCGTCCCGCTTCTTGGTTCAGTACAAGTCCCCTTTAATATATTTCAAGCTGATGGGGACACTGGGACTCACTCGCTCCGCTTGTTCGTCCCGCTTCTTGGTCCAGTACTAGCGAACATTTTCCTTACTTCCCCTTTCATCTATCCTTATCAAGCGTCTATCCTTTACTTCCTTCTTCTCCCACTATCTCGAGTCTGTAGCAGTCTATCACGGGGAAATCGAATGTACGAGTTTTTTTTTGGGGCTTCGCCGGTGACTTTTTGGTCATCGATGAGGCAGTGTATGATCAGACGTTCGACGTCGAAGATGTAAAAATTTTGAAGAAGAATTTTAAGTTTGTACATTTGCGATTTCGAAACATGCTCCGCGCTCGGTCGAAGTCGAAGGTAGCAGTAACATCAACTAATCAAGTTTGCTACCTACTTACTTTTATTATTAATGATAGTTCGACGAATCCCATTTGCTGATCATGAATCTGTGATACAGTATTATGACCTGTTGCTTCTTTAATAATATTCGTTTTTATTTACTTGTGTCGAAGAACTCGAATCTTTTCCTCCTAGCCGATGAGCGGCGAAAGTTTTGTTTTTCAGGAATTCCCAACTCCCTGACGAATTAGTCGTAAAGGTGATTATACCTAGAAATTTATCTACAGTTTGCGAGCTACCAGCGGATGAATCTGTCGGCCCTTATTTCTAAATTTCATTTCATGTGACCCGTAGCCCCCCTTCTTCTCTAGGTTGAATCGGCTGACTTGTGCAGTCCTCGTTTATTTTCAGATGTATAAAATGCTCGTTCAAGAACCTCACCGAACGAGCGGAGATTATGTTTATTTGAATTTATTCTCTTTCGATTAAAAAAGTAGACTCCTAGTTCTACAAGACTTATTAATTACTACGACAAACTATTTCCTTCAGTTTGACGGGCAAGTACAAACCGTATAACAGCAACAACATTAGCCTCAATTATCAAGATAGTTCGTATAGCCTATGTGATCTCAAAAGGTGAACCAAAAACTGACCGTGGTCTATCTTCAGTTACTCACGCCCTCAGAAAGACGTTTTCATGATCTTGGATCTCCGATTTGAGCTAGTCTGGGTCGGTCCTCTAAGGTGGAGAGGAAATGAGATAAGGGTCGGATACGTCTTGATGGTGGTTGTGATTAATTTGAAATTATAGATTTAGTTACGACTTTCCCGATGAGGTACGAACTTTCGTCTCATCCTGCCTGTCTTAGTAGAGCCGTGTCAACGATGTTCCAAAAATTTATTGTCTACGTTCTATGTGTTCGTACTCGTATGCTTCTACTCGTCCGCTGTTACATCACACGAGTTCACTGTAATTGAAAATGTTCTGGCAGAGCCAAAGAAATAAAGATCGTATTTTGTATCTTTATACATGTCCTTCGTATTTGAAATGACTCAGGGGTCTCAAGGGCTTCAACAGGATAGCAGCCGGAGAATTTTACAAGCCCACCTGAATACCTTTCACTACCCTCTTCAAGCACTTCTCTTGGAAGGGAATCAACGAGGGACACGAGGGCTTCAACCGGGCATCTGCTGGACAATTTTGTGAATCCCTCGTGAATACCTTATGATACCCTATTGAAGCCTTTCCAGAGGAGGGAATGAGCAGGGCTTCATGGGCGTGGCTTATGTCCAAGAAACCCTCTTCAATACGTGAAGCCCTCCTGCTAGAAAAATGTTTCCCGGATACTACTTCCGTAAATGTTTGACGTATAGCTTCATTACACCCGAATCGATTTAATTCGAGTGTCCGAGAAGGACCTGTTTTACGTGCAAATTCTTTTCTAAGTCAACTAAAATACCAAGAAATCAGTGCGCGAACAAAGGCGAATCACCACGAATCACTTGCTATACGCACTATTCGCGATTCGCATTTTCGTGACCGATTCGTACTTATGTTCGGATCATCGAGAGACAATATACTTTTGGTGGATTGTCCATAAGTCTTCCAGAAGAACTGTCTTCGGAAACAGGAGAATATGCATAATGCATGTACACGTTTGTACGAGTTCATTCTATAAATCTAAATATGCAAAGGAGTAATAAATGATTGAAATGTCTTACTTTTTTCATTGTTTTTTTCTTTTTGTTCTTCTTAAAACTTGGCTCCTATAATGATTAAATTAAACATTTCAAAATTAATTTACAGGGCTGACAATAGTAAATTATGCAGCCAGTGCGAGAAGTTCGCGATTACAGACAAGTACGTCCTTTCCGGAACGAGGCGTAGCCCAGTGCACGAGTCGTCAATTGCGAACTTCTTGCACGAAGTGCATACTACATTTTTTCCGATACCTACTCAGAAAGTTGAGACATGTCCACTGCGCGCATTGTCGCATTACCTGTATACTAGTACGCGTTCGTGACGTCAACAATAATTTTCCTTATTGCACTATTTCAAGCATACGTTCGCGTTCTTCATTCTCGTCACTAAATAACAACTTCTTGCACGCTAAACTTATGTCTAATGACGTAATTTTCGAGTAGGTATCGGCAAAGAAAGTTTTCTTGCATTTATAGAACTCACTTCCAAATCCGACTCATCAGAGAAACACTTTTCGGAAGTTTGGGTTTCAGAAGTGTCAATATTCATATCACTGGACGTTTCTTCCTGGGACCTTTTATTCGTTAGACTCGTACTTCCACTTTCAATGGTGTCAGAGGTCTCTGCTCGAATATTGTCAATATTCATACATGTAACACTCGGCGAGCCTAAAGGCATATTCTGTAGGGTACTGTAGGTCTTGGCATGCTCATCGTCCAAATCATCAAATGAATCGTATATACTCCCGTCTGGACATGGCGACGATGCGGAGTCTGATTCCTCAGGATTATCAGAATAATTGGAATCGGAATGTTCGAAATCATTGGTAGCTTCAGATCCGGATTCACTGTCTTCAAGGTTATCGTTGTCTTTCAGTGCGACTATTTCAAAATTATAAACAAGAAATATTGTAGTCTACTTCGATAAAAATTGAAACTTCGCGCATAGTATACAAATGGTTCGGTCGGGACATACACACAAGGAGTTAAAGTGGCAAGAAAACAATTTTCGAATTTCAATTCTTCTGAGTGTGAAAAAAGTGGTCAATCACTTTATAAACGATTGGTTTTAAAATAGTCCAAGAAAATTAGATGAAAAAATGATGTTTCTTAAGAATAAATGGGGCACAAATGAAATTCGGCATGATTGTTCGTTATTGTGCCCCAATGAACCCCTTACAACCCCCCACCCCCCATGTAAGAGTCGCCCACGACAGTGAAATAACTGCCCCTCGGCAGTTTCTCGCTATTATCTCCGTAAATATTAATTTTTTAGCAAAATTACCTCTTACTGAAATAGAAGGTCATGCAATTTCCTACAATTATTGTTCTATTCATTTTCTCCCTTATGTACTTCATACAGGTAATTTCTTTTCTTCTTTCTGTTCATACCTCGATTTTGTCGACATTCAACAACGTTTCGCACGCGACAATATTATAATCATATCCGTGATTGTAGACACGATCGCTTCTATTTTTTTTATTTCATTTCTTTGGAGGGTAAGAGATACGTGTGAAGCACGTGTGCACGGTAATTACAACCAGTTGACAGGGTGGCTCTCTTGCTATATACTGCTTCATACGAAATTCTGAAATACATAGTTCATTCCCGCGAGTGTAGTTTTATCTCATAGCGTGTTCAATTTCTTCGATTTTTTGGTAACTAGAATGTAATCGAACTTAGAAAATGTTTTTTCTGTGATCTAAATCTTACGAGAAGTGCTGCAGAGAAAGTTACGATAAATGGAAACTGCTTCGAAAAGTTGACGTTCGAGCTATAATGTGGTTTTTCATGAAGATTGTCGACGGACCTATACACGATCCAGTACGATTGCAAAACTTAAACATCCAGCCAGTGAGATTGAAGAAAATCCTTACACCTGCATGCCTGGACCTTCTACTCCTAAAAAAAACCTGAGAAAGGAATCCGACGTTTTTAATTTTCGTACTCTTTGTTTATTTTACTCAGAAGAAATAGATGAGGAGGCCGAGAAAAAAGAACGGAAAAGTTTCGACGAAGAATTTTACAAGTGCGTACCATTGAATTTTAGCATGCAGTACTTCAAACTTAGCTGTAAAGATAGAAACGATAAGCGAAGACGGATTGTTGAAAAACGATTACGTAATATTCCTCTCAAATGAAACAAATAAACAACGACTGATAAATCTCATGTCATTGGAAATAAGAGAAGGTGGATCTCAGTTAGGTACTATCAACACTAGGGGAAAAATAAATACAACAATAATTGTAGGAAATTGCATGAGCTTTCATTTTTATGAGAAGTACTTTTCCTTAAAAATCAATATTTACGTAGACAATTATGAAAAACTACCAAATGAAGCTGTTGTTAACATGTATCTAGCGTATAAGGTGCGTCGGAGCGACTTCTACTTAATCGCAATTATCTCATTTATTATCAACGCTAGGAAAAAAAAAGAATAGAACAATATTTGTAGAAAATTGCATGACCTTCTATTTCAATAAGAGGTATTTTTGCTCAAAAATTGATATTCACGGAGATAATAGCGAGAAACTGCCGAGGGGGGCAGTTATTTCACTGTCGTGGGCGACGCATACATCAGGGGGTGGGGGTGTTAAGGGGTTCATTAGGGCACAATAACGAACAATCATGCCGAATATCATCTGTGCCCCATTTATTCTTAATAAAAATGCTAATTTTCCTGGAATTACTTTCAGTTCAAAAAGTTCGATGTGCGCGGTAGACTAACCGGCGCGGGCACGTTGCAGTGCACCGGTATTGTACCCACAATACGTACTTTTTTTTTTTTTTTCGAGAAATGAAACCATTTGTATTAATATTTTTTGATCAGATTTCGGCTGCAGCATTTTTAGACCGTCATTGTTCATTTTCAAAATTTGCCGTTTTCTAACTGAAACATTTACTGCTTAGGCAGTACGGGTCCCCCTATAAATATAGCGATGAATAAGGTCACATTTTATAAATGAATTTACTTACCTTGACTCGCCAAACGAACCATTCGTTTACCTCTGGTGTCAGGCATTTTCCTGGACGTGTAAACAAACATGTAATTTCACAACTTAAAAAACGAACGTACCGGCACCAAGTGAATGGCAAACCACCCATAAGTGACTCGTTAACATAAGTCGACCACAGTATTCATTTCTCATTCATAACTTTTTATCGCTCTAGAAAAATTTCGCACATGTGACTGTGAGTCATTTCTTAGAAACAATTCGGCGAGTACAAATATCGGTAGTTCAATACATATAATGAATCTCCGTACTCTTCTCGCGAAATACACGTATGCCGTACAGGGTGGGGCAAAAAAATGTTACCACTTGAATGGGAGTTCCCGCTAAATCTGTCGTAGCGCAAAAACGCGAATGTACAAAATTTGTATATCAATTTTATCTTCAATTTGCAGTATTCGAATGAATTTTAAGCATTGTAACAATTAAATGCATACTCGAAGGAAATTTAGGGTGGATTAGGAAAAAAAGATCAACAAATTCTGAAAAGTACCGAAATGAGTCAATGGATCCAAACAGGGTGAAAACCGCGGTAAGAGAAAACGAAAACCCCGGATTCGATTGAAGCGGGGCCATACGCGAAAATTCTCGTTGTGTTTCGCCGATGGAAGAAACGATGAGTCGAGATTTTTATTATGTTGTGAGACCGCGGAGAGAGAAGGACTGTAGCCCGCATTTCATCAATGCCGGAGAATACGCGAAAATTCTCGCCGTGTTTCGCCGATGGAAGAAAGGATGAGTCGAGATGACAAAATGTTATTGTACGTACTAAATTATTGGTTCTGAAGGCGTCATCTTCCATCCATCTGTTCTTCAATATGCCAATTTTCGAGTGCTTGGGAAATTGATACATGTTTTTTTAAGAATTCTTGGATCAAGTTTTCCGGTCATTCTGATGTACATCTGTATTAGAAATGTACCCATTTGCTTGATAGGAGTAGTGAAGTTCCATGAATCTTATTTATTTCTTCCTTGTAACTAATTTCATCAGGGGAAATGTAATAATTTGTTGAACCGATGTATCTTTTGTGAAAAAAATAACTACGACTTGTGGGAAGAAAGTACCTATACCTAATTTAACAAGTAACTCATTTCTATCATACGAGTTGATAATATTTTTCCTATTTCAAAAAATCATGAGTGAGTTCGATTCGTCACTTCATTGCTCGAGATGAGTCCTGAATATGGGCCGCGAAGTTGCTTCGTGCCCTCCGATGTCGTATAACAATTTTCCTCGTAGTTCTACCTACCTCCTAAGGACTAACGGTGGAATTATGTTTTTTCTGCCGTTAGATAAGAAAAGCGACGAAGAGAAGTGGGAAAAAACTTCCGAAGAAAAAGAAGGAAATGATAGTACGAAGTACTACATAGTCAAAGTTCAATCCTTCGATTATAAATAGCCTCTCGTCGACTTCGTGCCAGTGGGCCAAGGCTAGGGCACACATTGTTGTCCATTATTATGTTTTTATTTACTTTTTCATAGTCTACAAGTAGTCGTACCTCCCCATTTTTTCTTTCACTTGTAGCATTAAGAAAGAAAAACAAGAAGGAATGTTCTGGCTTAGCCAAATAAATAAAGGTCATGTTTCATGTCTTAGTATAATTTTGAGCATAGTTGCGGGTTTTTTTCTTCGAACGTTTTATTCAATGACATTTTTCTATTAAAACATTGCAAAACGTTGTGAAAGAGTATTTTGTAAAAAAAATTGTTATATTTACCTAATTGATAATAAGTTGAAGTATAGGTACCTTATTTTCTAAATATTGAACTTTCTTGCCGTGGCTAGAGTTCATCTCGTTCATCCACTTCTTGGTCCAGTATAAGTCCACTTTAGTATATTTCAAGCTGATAGGTTGGTCCAGTACAAGTCCACTTTAGTTTATTTCAAGCTGATGAGATTACTGGGACTCACTCGCTCCGCTCGTTCGTCCTGCTTCTTGGTCCAGTACAAGTCCACTTTGGACTCCTCAAAGTTACACTTCTTTTAGGCACCAACGTTTAGTAGGCAGTGAGAAGTGATTGTACTACAAAACTGTACAGCTTTGAAAAATACCAAATGGATACTTGAACAACGTGTTCAACGCACTACCTTGTTCCAGGGGACTTCTCCAAACATTTGTGAAAACAGGAAACAACTGCAGCAGATGAATTTATTTCATAGTCAGAATGTATAAGTAACATGGCACATAGTGTTGTACCAAAAGTGTTACTCTCAGTTCTATTCTATGTAGTTTTACAAACTGCTTGCAGAGATCATAATATATTTTCGCTAATATTCAGAGAAGCTCCCAGAGAAGAAACTTGGGAAACTTCCAGATTCTTACAAAAAAGAAGGAATAATATTGTTTGCTAGTTCAAACATTACCAGTGGGACAATGTGAACTAAGTTACACTAGCCTTCTTATCCCAGCGGGAATTTTCACACTCATTGAGAGAAATTCCAAAAATACCAACGGGACAACTACAACGGAGTTTCACATGCATTTTTATACCAGTGGGATTTTTCATAACTTCACATTTAAGAATACTTCAAGAGCTCGTCGAACCCTGAGGAGAAGTTTTCCTACCAAACGTAGGGCATAGGTGGCCAGGCACGTAGAGAGAAGGAGATTCAGGGAGGGGTCTTGAGCGCGCGTGAGCGCTGAAATTTTTTCTGGCCTAAATCAGAGCTAATGAATTCATTTTTTGCACGGGGGGGTGGGGATTAACGCCGTCGTTGAAGGGCAACTTCCAAGCAAGTAATGTACCTACTAACTACCAATTCATGTATACAGAATCTTTCAAAAGGTGCAGACTGATAACATTTGAACATTCATGAAATTCTGAGTGATAATTATTACTGAGAGAAAAATAGAAACTCCGCGGAAAAGAGAGAATGTATGTATGCTGCTAATGAACTCAAAAATTACCAGTGGGACAATTTGAATGAAGTTTCACCAGCCTTCTTATCCCAGCGGGAATTTTCACACTCATCCAGAGAAATTCCAAAAATACTAATCGGACAACTTGAACGGTGTTTTACATACATTTTTATCCCTGTGGGATTTTTCATAACTTGACTTTTAAGAGAACTTCAAGAGATCGACAAACCCTGAAGAATAGCCCCTTCAAGTAATTAGATATCGGCCTTAAAAAAATTGATCCGCACACTTTTGATACAACACCATCATCTGCATCATATTTCTGCTGTAAAATGATTGCAACATTTAAAAAAAATTTCTTACAAACACCAAATGTTGGAAACATTCCCACTGGGACAAGAAAGCAAGTAAAACTACATTCAAACTTTCCCATCGATATTATTTTAAGCTAGTGAACAACGTAGGCCTACGTACTTCCTTTTCTTTTCCGCGGAGTTTTTTCTTTCTCATTCAGTAATAACTAAAGAGGAGTATTGAAATAATATTAATTGCCCTTCGAGGGATGCTGTACAAACAGATTAGTATAGATATTATTTACAATTGGGGTGATTAAAAACTTGCTTTTTTCATGATTGACTTGAAGACACCACGCCTCTTAAATAAGCAGAAGAAGTATACCACACACGCAAAAATACGAAGATGATGAGAAAAATATTATACTGGAAAAAATGAATCAATTCTAATCATATTAAAATTGGGTACAAAAACCTTTTTCTCAAAAACTGTTGTTGTTCCACCGGTCAAGATTGAATAGGAAGGACCATAAACATTATGATTGAAATAAGCGGGAGAATGTAAATTTATTATAAGCTATTTTCCATTGTACATTCACGGGAAAAAATCTGCTCCGCCACTGGTTTATGTCGAAGAGAGCAAAATTCTAGCAATTCTTGTTATGCTAGGCGAGGAAAGTGAATTGCTGAACATCTCAATACATTCTTTCGCCCAGAGAAGCGACACAATAAGAAACTAGCGTCTAACAGATGGGTCAAAATACAGAGGAAAGTTCATTCTTCAATTTCTTGATAACAACAAATAATCTGTTTCCATTTCATATGATTGTTAGAGACTTTTCCTGATTTCATTGCTACTTTTTCCAAAGAATATAATATTTTCATTTACTCTAGTCTCTTACGAGTATTATTTTAATTTTTGAAAAGTTCTTCATGCTCGAATGCTCGGGATTAAACTTAGAGAAAAAGTGAGAGTGATTAAGAAATTTCTAGACTAACTCACGTGATAGCAAATAAATGATGTGTAGCAAGAAAAAAAATTGAATAACTCCAGGGGGCTAGGGGTTACAAATCCCACAAGTTGCCACCTATTATTCTAAAAATCAAAAAAAAATCATCCTCGTGAAAAGTCAGGATTTTTCATTTTTATGGTAGGCCCGTCCTACGAGGCCTCCGCGAGCAATCAAGATGCAGTTTCTGTGTGCGGAATTTATTTTCAATAGTAATGTGATCAATATGAGAACGGCGAAAATTATCTCGACGAAATGATTATTGTACGTACTAAATTATTGGTTCTGAAGGCGTCATCTTCCATCCATCTGTTCTTCAATATGCCAATTTTCGAGTGCTTGGGAAATTGATACATGTTTTTTTAAGAATTCTTCAATGAAGTTTTCCGGTCATTCTGTACATCTGCATTAGAAATGTACCCATTTGCTTGATAGGAGTAGTGAAGTTCCATGAATCTTATTTATTTTTTCCTTGTAACTAATTTCATCAGGAGAAATGTAATAATTTGTTGAACCGATGTATCTTTTGTGAAAAAAATAACTAGGACTTGTGGGAAGAAAGTACCTATAGCTAGTTTAACAAGTAACTCATTTCTATCATACGAGTTGATAATACTTTTCCTATTTCAAAAAATCATGAGTCGAGAGCCGACCCTCCTGAGACCTCGAGTACGGAGGTGTCTTGTATTCTTGTAGAGACCTTCAGAGCCTCAAAGCGACGATTTAGGGCTCACTTTAAACAATGAAGACGACGATCCGATAGGAGCAATGAGGAAACAAACATACCAGATGAAATTTTTCAGAAGACTTAGGCAGAAGTACTGTAATGTGACACCGTCAAAGGCGATTCAGGAGTCAACTCAAAAAAGTACGTGGCAAAATTAGGTTCACAATTACCACTTGTAACGAGCTGCAGAGAAAATTTTGATGAAAAAAAAATTTCTGGCGTGGCCTAATGAATAAAGATCATGTTTCATGTCTTACTAGGGGGATTAGTCATTCCATTGGAGGTGGCCTCGCAAAATTAGAAAACAATAAGGGGGTTTCAAATAGGGTTCAAGGGGGTGGTGTAGCCATGAGGGGATTGACCATGGGGTCTAGTATAAGTCTAGTTTTTTAGACTATTATTTCTTCACATCGACATACGAGCGTAAAAGAATTCACCTGACGGATAAACGAAATACAAGGAATCATGTTTCTCCATGCTTGAAAAGTGGATTTCCTCTCTTTCCTACTATATCCACACCGTTCACACGACTGCAGAAATGGGGAAGATGGAGACAGCTGCTCCTTTTTTAATATTACCATTCGTGAGGACGAGTAGTGACGTTCATGAACATTTCATGACAACCGAAATTGAAGTTGAAAGTTTTAATAATATGTCATAAATTAATTTCATGCCCTGTGCGGCGAAGTTCATTAATTTTAACATGAATGTACATATTTCACTGTGCCTGTTACCTTGTTCCTGCTTTCATTTCGTGTACTTGTCTACGTTTACGACCCGGCGAACCGCGGTGAAATACAGTACTGTACAGATTTTGGTAACAGCTGATCTCGTGGGTATGGTTCTTGGTGCGTGCTTACCGCGCGGTTCGCCAAGTACAAATCAGCTGATTTTTATGACAGACTTCGACGACTACATTCAAAACATTCTACAAGTCCGCTTGTAACAGAGACAACGAACATTGAGAATGGTATCCAGCGTTGCCGCGATTCTGAAGTGGATTTGTTAAAATTCTAAACCGTGTGTATTACATATTGTAGCCGGGTATGCAGTATACAAATTACACTCAGCGCACTCTGCTGAGAGATGTTACGGACTAAAAAATACATCTATACAAAAATTGTCAAATCCAATTCGCAGTTTTTTCCGCGATCTACCCCCTCTATAGGACCTGGGGACCTCGTACCTTGATTTAACAAATCCACGTCAATATACTGACGTGGATTTGCAACTGACGTGGATTTGATAGAAAATTTTACATCGGATGACGCGGATTTGACACATTCTATAAGTATATATATATATATTCGTATCTCGATGTTTATTTCTCCGCGCATGCGCATACATACAATAGAAAAATTGCGGAGAGAGAGAGAAAGAGGATGACTTTTCAAATAGCGTTACACAGTTTGTTCTTGGATATAATACGCGAATATCCTGAAGGAATTCCTTTGAATAATATTTACAAAGTGGCGCTCAAGAGTTTTGTCGCCTACAATAATATTCCAAATATAAGCCCAAACTCAGAGAATAATATGTTACATCTTATTAAAGATGTATACACGCAACAGCACGTTGTTAACAACGATCTTGTTACCACTACCAAAGGAGATGATTACGTTATTATATCACATAACGACAATCCGGCTAAAACAACCCCCAAATATAGTTATACAGAAAGAAGAACCATTGTATTCCCTACAGGATGTTACGAATTGAAAGATATTCAGAACGTTATTATGCGAGATATATCTCATAAGGAACACGATACAATGCTTACTGTCGACCAAGTGCTTATGAAAGTTAGTATAAAATCCTCTTGGACTCTGGACGCGACAGTTGCAGGTAGTATTGCTCCCATGTTGGGATTTAAAAAAAAGTTGTACCATCCGACCGGAGATTACATGTGGTCGACTAGACCGGTGGAGCTATTCACCATTCATAATATCCGTATCAAATCTAATTTGACTACTTGTAATGTACAGGATGGTATATTGCACAATAGTACCCTTTATGAATTTCCATTGGCCGTCGATCCTACAGAAAAAATTATCGAAAGACCAATAAATCCCAATTACTATAAAGTGGAAGTCGATAGATTGCATAATTTATGTATTCTTGTTGTAGATCAAAATGATAAGTTGATGGATTTTCTTTCCGAAAAAATAAGTGTACTATTACATTTTCGACCCGTGATTTATTGAGATATTATATACACATAGAGAAAGTTAACAATATCGACTTATGGATTTACGATTTAAACATGTATTACATTTTATCTTGAGGTAATTTAAACCTACGCAACGATTGTATTGTTTTGTCTTATATAATTTTCCAAATACATCGATATTTTCTCAAATATAATCTATCGCGACACTATCTGATATTGACGAGAGTGCGGATCGGGTGGATAGAATTGATTTAGTCTTTTGGGTATATCTTTGTAGTAACATTCGCATTCCGTTACATAAATTGTCGGAGGGTCGTCCAAGTCGAGTTCTATGAAATATTCTCTGGTAATCGTATCTTCGTAATTAATAAAAGTTTGCGGGGGCTTTGAATAAAAATGATAAGGATTTGCAGATAGATAAGAAAGTGTTGAACATCCTAGCAAAATGTCGTGTTTACATAAATCTACATTTAATAATTTTATTCTACCAATAGAAAATAACGGAAAGTCCTTATGACGGGAAGGATTAAAGTAAATAGTTGTACAATCGTTGTTGCCAAAATGGTTTAACTCGCACTCGTAAATATCGAATATCCCAAAAGAACCATCTCGATGCAATATGTTTGCAAAAAAATTTTTCAAAGCTGTATAAGAATGATTGGGGCTTATCATTATAAAGTCGATATATTTACCTCGCTTCGGATAACGTCCTACAAGCCACGCAGCACTCGCATCGGCTAAAAACAAGCGAAAGGCAACATCGCCAACTTCTCGACTTTGTAGTAATAAACGAAAATATGTTATTACGTGGATAATGTAGTCTTCTATCACGGTAAAATATATTTTAACCGACTTTTGAAATTCTGGTTTACAATGTCTCGCTATTCCGTTGCAAATTTGTTCGCGACGTGAAAAATAATATTCTAAAGTAGGTAGTAGTAGTAGTACTAGTATTATTTGAGGAACTTTTTACCGCGCCTTTAACAACGTTATTATATATATTTGCAACAAATTCTTCGCAAGAGCAACTGTTAAAAAATACAAAAAAAAAAAAAAAAAAAATAGAATAAAAAATTATCTCGACATTCGAGTATTTTCCCCTAGTACTCGCCTTTTTTCACGAGAGGAAGGATCGCTGTTTCCGGCAACATCTTCACCATGTTGCCGCTGTTGATGATTAGTTTCTTCGTCGTTATTTTCTTCATCCTCATTCACTTCTTTTTCACCACTGCCGCAGGGTCCGTTGCAGATACACTGGGTTTGTTCTTCCTCATAGTCGTTGTCGTGATTTTTTGGAGAACCCGGAGGAGTCAATATCTTGTCTAGTCCATCGAAATTCAACGTTCTTATATGTCTAACCATCAGCCGCAAAAAAAAAAAAAAAATAAATCGATATTAGTAAGCAACACCGCAAAAAGAAAAGATATTTCGTGACACACTCACCTGGCAGCACATCTATCCGCAATATCCTCTCCTTCGCCATTCATTACCGGATTAGCAGGGCTAGGAGGTAATGCTTCTTCCGTCTGGACTAATTTGACGTTACTTTGGAAAAAAAAAGAAAAATTGGTAAAAAATCTAAAAACGGGGAAAAAAAAAAAAAAAAAAATACCCAACTTATGACTTATCCGGTTTCCATTGGGTTTGCTCATTCGATTCCATGAGTAAAAAGAAGAACTGTTGAAGTATAATATATAGAAAAAAACAACATAAACTTGTTAAGAATAAAGGTAAAGGAAGTACAAATAGCACCCAATTTAAGACGCACAGTAGCATCGTTTCACGGTACAAAGCACATTGAAGACTGACGAAGGTGACTAGAAAACACGATTATATACCTTAACCAGCCGTCGCGCAGCTGTACTCGATGAACACCTGCGTTGGATGAACACCTGCGTTCAAAAAAACACCCACGCATATTGCGCAGCTGCGCTGATGAACACCTGCTGAACACCTGCGTCGAAAAGATAATTATTATTTACGAGCGTAACATCCGGTACCAACCACGGAGAAACAAGAATGATTCTAAATACTTAAGGAAACCAATTGCGCGAGAAGTTATAGTGACCTGAAGGGTCTTATCACGTGCAATTTCATCAAAAAAAGTCAAAAGAGCATTATAATTATCTCGAACACATTTTAAGGATTTAATATGTACGCACCATCTTGTTGGACAATATTGCAGAAGTCCAGGCGCATCTGTTTCTTGCAAGTCTTTGAAGAAAGCTAAGCGCTTAGGCAAATCCCTTACAAAATTAATCAAGTCTTTTACAATTCCAACAAAGTTGCGTACTTCCAAATCATTAGTGAGCGCGTCTTGTACAACTAAGTTCAGTCGATGGCCAGTACAGTGAACAAAAAGAGCAGTTGGAACAACTTCTAGAAGTCGCGTTAAACTGGTGATTTCACCGCTAACACTAGCAGCTCCGTCGTAACATTGGCCTCTTACATTATTAATATCTAAATCTAATCGCGTAAGAACATCTTTAAGGATATTGAATAAATCTAGCGCCGTAGTACTCTTTGTTTTGTAGAAGCCGAGAAACTTCTCCTGAATGACCAAATCATCTGAAACGTATCTCACTACAATGGAAACTTGTTCTAAGCGCGTTATATTGGACGTCTCGTCAAGCATTACAGAAGAATACTTTCCTTCACGTACCTCCGATATAACTTTTCTCAATACAGTGTCAGCAATTAATTTTGTGATTTCCTCGAGGATTTGGTGATGAAGCCATTTATATGATTGTCGTTTCAACCACAAACTGAGCTGAGGTACATCCTGTGCACGCATTTGCAATATTCGCATAAATTTTGATTTCTCAATTTTTTCTTCTGTGTCATACAAGCCACGTAGAGGAAAACCTTCTAGACACAACACATGAACAGTTTCGAAAATTTTGGTAAGAGCTAAACGTGCATCCCTCATTTCTTGATTTTTTGCAGTTGACAAGCGTTGAACAACAGTTGTCTTTTTCGTATTAGTAATACCAATTACGGCTGCGACATGCAAATTTGACTTGTCATGCTTTTTGAAAGAATCACTGGCTCGATTCCATGCTGTAAATCCATTCATTACAAATGCATTTTTCGAGCGCTCTGCTGAAACTTCTGGAGGTAGAGGCAATTTATATGTAACAGCATCGCAGCAAACTGAACAGAATACTTTTCCCTCCTTTTCTGAAATCCACAGAAATGTTGTTTTCCACTCCTTTCTAAATTTACAAACTGGAACAGGGATCTTATTCTGGTTATCCTTACCTGCCAAACATTGTAAGAGTGCGGCCGTTCATTAATATCGCAATTAATTAGAACCAGCCATCAGCCATGATCCATTAACCATTGGCACATATTAGCTTTTATTCAATTTTCAATTCAAAGAACAAAGACTCAAACTTACATTTAGAATTGGTCTCGGAAGATTTGTTTTCTGCTTCTTTTTCTTCAAATGTGAGCAACGCACCATTAGAATTTGAAGAACGTTCTGACAATTCACGATTACTAGTATTGCTACTATTATTACAAACACGTATGGAACTGCGCTGATTTGAATTCGACGATGACGAGGGTAGATTTTGCAGCTGCTCCTTTCTAGTATCATTTTGAACGTTTTCTTCGCGATTTGCTCCACCCGTTTCACCATGCTTTTCTTTTTCTATTCTCCTTGGTATACCTGTTAAAAACCGGTCCATTATTTATTATAGTTAGCTACCTGCTACCGACGTTCGATATCTTATCAATGATCCTCATCCTAGGGAGGGTAAGACTGGGGTACGACAAACGAGAAACAAAAACGATGTAAACATAATACACACACACAATCATGCATGCATGCACACAATGACACAATCACACTCACCCACATTGTTGCTTACAACTCTAGAAGTATGAGCATGACTGCATGAGCAAATGAGAATTGAGAAATGAGATTATGAGACTGATTGGCTGAAGACTGAGCGAATGAAACGGAAGTGACAATTTTGTTGATTGTAGCAAACAAATTTTCCTCTCGATTTTTGATTAAATTAATATAAATCAATTATTAATTAATATTGTTTTTTCAAGCCTAAATTAGGCGTTCCTTCAAAACTGCTCTGTGTGGTGCAATGCACCACACAGATTCGTCCGTGTGGGGCATTTTGTGCACAGAACCACACCGTACGCCGGCCATGATCAAGAATCAATACTACCTATCAATTAAAATAAGTACGCCTTTGAACAATATTGAACATTTATAATTTATGTTCCGTGTTTTTGAGATACCTAAATCTGATTGTTTCTCTTTCATTACTTGGATCTTCTTATTGTTCTTCATCGGCGTTCGTGTTTCATACTTCCCTTTTTCCTTGACAGCGGATTTTTATTACAAAATCGTGAAAGAATACAGGATTTCAAAGGATGTGAAAGCTGACATAACGTATCCAACATACATTTTACTTAGGTACTTGACGTTATTTGCTAAAATTCTTCCAATATAATCTCCGTGTACAAAACGATTTGGGTTGTACTGGTTTTTTCTATTCAAAATCAAAAATTCTAAATGGACGCTGTAAATGTATGATGGCTAAATCAATCACCAGTCAAAACAACTATGATGATGATCGATTGATAGCACCTCCGCTGGCCACACGCAGGACCGAGTGAGCGCACCCCGGTGGCCACTGACAGACACCACGTTCAACAGTTTGTAAACAAACTGTGCTTTATTATGTTCAGCATTGAACGCATTTTCGTTGTTGTCGTTTTTTTTTTTGTAGTACTATTTTTCCTTCATTAATTTTACGATTTGAAATGGTATAATGAAAGAAGAAGATCGAAAATACTGAATTTATGTTTGAATAGTGTGCCTGGTTATCAAATTTTCTGACCTACTATTGGGTAATTTCATATTAGATATCATACCTATAAAACCAAAATTATCAGTTTCCATCGTTTGAGGTCTTGTTTCTGTACAGCAAATCAAATTTGACTGACCATTACCACCATTACCATTCATACCACCATCACCAGCGCTATTTCTGTTCCAACCAGAATTTTGATGTCTATGTAACTTATCACAAGACTTATAAGTGTGTCCAACTGATTTACACCACGTGCATTGAAGGTTACTCCTTCCAATGTTGTTTCGGCCACTGTTGAAACTGCCACGAGTTTGTCCCTTTCCGCGTTGAAAATTTGACACGCCTCTATTATGACCTCTGAATCCGTGACTGTTTCCACAAAAACTAATTCGATGTGACGCAAATCTTCCAAACTTTCTCCTACCGCGTACTTGGAATCCTAGATTTTATACGGTCCTGCAAGTTATGGCCAAGCATACTGAACGAATGAAATACTCAAAATAGTAAAACGAGGAGTAAACTAAACAAAGCCACAGAAATACGATTACACACTGGAGCGCTTTCGATTAATAAACCATTGTCAACTGTGACATGAAAGCAACTGAAACCAATTACCGCTAGGAAGGAGAACATCCGACGAGATCATGACTGAACCAGCGAGTCATCACGATGTGAATCATACTCATAAACTAATTCAATCAATCCCTCATCAGGTATGTGCCTGTTTAGCACATTTAGGCTGTCGTTATTAAGGTGCCGAATAATTTCAATGTGCTCAAGCGCCGTTCGTTTGAAGTACAAGTTCTCTCTGTGGAGGAGGGTCTCGGACCCCTCTTTATAGCAGTGACCACTGGTAATGAGATGGTCCGCAAAAGCCGACTCCCCCAATTTCTTTTTCTCCCAAGCTTTCTTATGCTCGTCAATTCTAATTTTAAGTTGACGGCCAGTCTCGCCTATGTATATCCCTTTACAATCATTACAATTCACCTTGTAGACACCACTTTTTTCGAGCAATGGGATAGGGTCCTTCAATTTGACAAAAAGACTTTTTACAGTATTAAGGTTATAATAAGCTGGTCGGAACCCAAACGGGCGGAGTACGCTACCTAATTTAGAAGAAAACTTCCCCAAGAAGGGGAGCCTTATCCAACGCTTCCTACTCTCCAATGTCGGATTGCAGGGGAGGGAGGTAGTGGAGTCCAGGCATTTCCGAGTCAACTTCCTCCGGACCATGAGGTCAATGTCTATGCTCACCTCATTCACTCTGGCCAAATGCTTTATAGTCGATAGCTCCCTTTGAAAGGCGGTCTGACCAAGCGGAATACTGGTCAACCGGTGGACAAAGCTATTGAATGCAGCGGATTTATGGGCGACAGGGCAGAATGATCTGCCGTGGACAGTAGTATTGGTCGATGTAACTTTCCTATAGATGGCGAATTCATGGACACCGTCTCTATTGGAGATCGTGAGGTCCAAAAAATTAATAGATGAACCGCCCACTTCCAATGTGAATTTGATGGAAGGATACTGATTATTGATATACTTAAGAAACTCCAAAAGGAGATCTCTGGGACCGGTCCACGCACACAAAACATCATCGACGTACCTGCGCCAATAGTGTATATGACCCAAAAGCACATGGCCAGAGGAAAAAAGATCTAGCTCAAATTTTAACATAAATACCTCCGAGATGAGGGATCCCAGAGGATGTACGTACGTTGTGCAGGAAGCACATTTCCTCATATCCTTTTTCACATCTACATCACAGAGATAACAATACCAACGCTCTTCATCTCTCTTTTTCTTCACTGCTGTTTTTTGATGAGCTTTCTGAGGTGCTTTACGTTTTTGACCTTTCCTTTGAACTTTTTCCACAACGTCCAACTTTCTATTCTCATTCTCGGCAGCTGGTTTCTTCGAGTTTTCTATCTTCTTTAAATTTTTTTTCTCCTTCAAATTTACTCCCTCTTTTGATTCTTTCGTCAATTTCTTCTTTTCGTTCATTTTTTCATTCTTCTCTTCTTCCACAGCTTTTTCAACCGCCTTTTTAGTTGTCTCTTTTTTTTCTTCCACAGCTTTTTTGGCCCCCTTTTTAGCTTTCATCTTTTCAGCAAGCAGTCTTTGGAAATTCCTCTCTGGAACAATAGGTTCATCCGAATCATCCGAATCATAAGTAGCCGAAGTCTCGCTGTCTGGGTGCTCAAAAAGAGACTTCTTCAAAGTCACAGCTTTAGCATTTACAGCTGCCCGTTGAGTTCGAGCTGGTTTTATTTTTGGAGTTGACAAAATTGAATGGAATGATACTGCGCTTGAAGAACTAGACATTCGTGTACTTTTAGAAGTAATTTGCGTAGGTGTTACCTTTTGAGGTGTTGCTTGCTTTGTAGGACACGCAGTATCTGGCCTCACTTCACTTGAAGCACTTGTAGATGGTACACTTTCAGAAGGAGGAAGTTTACAATGTGTGACATCGCGTGGTGCATACGCTTCATCTGGTATGACAGAAGGATTGAAGGGATGTATACCGCATGCAGAGAAACCAGATTTCACATTCTTAGGAACAGTTGCTCTGTCCCAAGTGGGGGTGAGTACGTGTCCAAATCGCATTTTATTCATATCACGAGTCGCGAACCGAGTCCTATAATTTAGGATCTCTTCATCCCAGTAAACTTCAAACGGCTTAAAAACACTTTTGTCGAGTGGTTGTAATTCATGTGTCGTGTTGCTCGGCAAAAGAAGAACTGTGATTCCGAGGTCCTCAGCAGTCTTTGCGGAACCAATATTAATATGACATTTGGCGCCATCGATCAAGAGGAGGCAGGCCCCTGCGCACATAGAAAACAAAGTTGCTGATTATTTATTTTTTTTTTGTTGTAAAAACTATTCTTTTTAATTCAATTACAAGCTTACCAGTTGTTCGATATTTTGAAAAATGTTTCAACCACTTGGTGAATAGAACAGAAGTCATAGAGCCCTTCTCAGCCATTTCAATTTGCGTGCCTGGAGGCATCGAATCGCACCATTCGTCCTTTTTATTTTTACCCTTAAAAATGACCATAGGTGGAATCATATTTCCTGGAAAAAGAAACATTTTGCTGAGGTTTACATAGAGAAGGGGGTTCAAAATTGAATAGCCTAGCAACAAACAAAGATTTACCTAGGGCGTTGCCACAAGCCACAACTGTGGCATTCTCCCCGTGCTCTTTTCCTCCGTTGTGTACTTGTCATTTACCTTTCTGAGTCAAGACAGTGGGGGATTTATGCAAACATAATTGTACACCTTTTTTGTCCATGTTGTAGATACATTCCGGCTTTTACATTAAATTTAAAGATACCAGAAGCTCTGCAAAAAATTTCAAAGAAAGTGAGAAATTTGAAAATGAATTGAAGTCAAAATAAGGACAATGAAAAATTTACCTTTCAATTTACTGAAATAATCATTTGCAATAAACCGGTTGAGTTTCCTGGCTCTGGCTTCATTCAAATGCTGAGCTTTTCTTTTAGCGACGTGCGGATGTCTTACCAGGAATCCTCTCAGCCACTTCTTACTGGCTTGACCACTGAAATTGTTGAAAGGATTATCCCTCTTCTTCTCGGCACAAAAAATGAAAACCGATTTTCGTAGCATCTTCGGCGTTAAAGGAAAAGCAATATCAGCCAAACGAAATAAGCGAGCAATAAGTTCTTCTTCTTCCTCTACTGTAAGGACACATTTTCGACCAACTTTGAGTTTAATCGCATTTTCAGGGTTCACATTTTTTGATAAGTACGTTCGTAGCGTTCTTCTTGGTATTTCGTAACAATTGCTAGCTCTAAACACAGTCATTTTCCCATCCTGCACCTCTTTCAAGGCACTCTGCAAGGATTGTTCGCTCCATTTATTTCGAGACGACATAACTGAAAAGAAAATTACGGAGATTTGAACCAAATTTCAAAATTTTGAGAATGGCGTAATTAGGATACTCAGTGTTCTGTAACTTACTTTCATTTATCGTCAAACTAAGGCACGTACAAACGAAATTCAATGCATGAAGCGGAAGAAAAAATCTTGAAGAATAAGGAGCACTAGTCGTATGATATTGGAAAATAAATTGCTAATTACAAATTTCGATTTTACAATCTCGCAATATTCAATTTAGAGGTGATTTTTCTCCTATCAAAATCATTGGGCACTGTATCTCAGCTCGCGGGAGCCGCGAGAGCGCAGCACTGACTCACAGCTGCACGCCTATATTCTGGAATTCGTAGTGTAACCGAAAGTTCTGTTATATCGTATTCGTATATTCATTATATTCATTAACCGTAATTATGTGAAGAAAGGAAATAATAATACAGTCGTTTTCGCTTTATTCGTTTATTTATTATTCGTGCTATAAATTCGAACATCGCGAAATGGTAGATGTTGTTCGAGGACACGCAATTGGGCGGCTTTCGATTTTCTGTCTGTTTCCATTGCCGTTGAGAAGGCAGATTTAAATCGCGGATACTCGGAGTAATCCCCTCTGAATTTTGGGATGGTGAGCCGGATGTTGCATGGCCCGGATTGCACTGTAGTTCGTGGAGATTCTGTCAGTAATTCAGCCGGTACCTTCGATAAATTCATAATCGAAGTTTCTTCTAATTCTTGGAGATACCCATTGAGTTCAATTAAGCATTCCTGAGCGGTATCCAGTAAATCTTGAGTGAGGGTGTTGTAATCGAATTTTTCCTCTTTTGGAATTTCCCACGCACTGTAGCCCTCAATCCCTTCGACTATTCGTTCGAGATGTTGAATATTTATTGTTATCTGTCTCTTAGTGCGATTATCATCCTCGAGGACAGTCGCTGCCAACCCCAGGCGTTTGTTAAGCTTGGCTATCCTCCTCTGTAGATCGGTGATGGAAAAGTTTTTGGCCATGACGAAAAAAATTTCTTACGGTGGATGATGATGCAATCGAAGAAGGCACGGTACACGGTCACGGTAGTATTTCGCAGCGGAAAAAGCACTCTGCTACCGTAATGAACAATAGGCCGCTCACATTCATGGGTGAGGAGTTCGATGGTCGTCCACTCACCCCAAACGACTTCCTTCGACGGAAGTTTGTCGCAGAAGAAACTACCGTAGAATTGCTCAGGAATGATTCCGCGACAGCTTCATTTTTGAAACATCAGTTAAAACAAACAAACGAAATCATCAGTCCCTTCTGGCGCAACTGGTCACACGAATATCTTCAATTCCTCAGAGAAAGGTACGAGAAAAATAAATTTCGTCAACAAACATACCCGAACGAACCGCGTATAGGAGACGTCGTTCTTCTTCACGATGCAGTCTAAAAACGAAGGAACTGGCATCTCGGAATCATTATTCAGAAACACCGAAGCGACGATAATCAAGTCCGCTCAGCAGTCGTCAAATTAGGAACCGGAACGAAAGTAGTACGTCCAGTAGAGAAATTATACTACTTGGAACTCAACGAATTCAGAGATCAGGGACTCTCAGTTCCAACGGCGGATGATGGGAGTTCACCGACCGGCATTGCGAATATTGTCATCGACCCTTGAACAAAAAGGTACACAAAGTATCGTCCTTTTCATTTTACGAAATTTCAATGACAGTTCTTAATTATTAATACTTATCTGATCTAGTCTGATCTCCGCGTTTATAAAAACAATATTTCTGCGTTATAAATTTAAGTCGTTATTTCTTTTCCACAGTCATTTATCATTATTAATGTAAGTTCCTTTCTTTTACGTTTCGCCGATAGGTACATTATTACGTATCTTCAATTTGTTTATTTTCGATTATTAATCCTTATCTTCACTTCTGTTTATTTTTTGCGTTTATTTTCGTTTTCCCCCCGAGTGTCGCGGGAGCCGCGAGAGCGCAGCACTGACTCACAGCTGCACGCCTGTATTCTGGAATTCGTAGTGTAACCAAAAGTTCTGTTATATCGTATTCGTATATTCATTATATTCATTAACCGTAATTATGTGAAGAAAGGAAATAATAATACAGTCGTTTTCGCTTTATTCGTTTATTTATTATTCGTGCTATAAATTCGAACATCGCGAAACGTTCATCGGAACGTGTTGATAACAACACACACATAGATCATATAAGCGTACCGATGCTCCCTCATCATTGCTCAGTCGATTTGTGCGGTTAGATTGCGAAATATCCGCGAGTGGCGTAATTGGGCAAATGGCGTAATCAGGGTATCCTACCTTATTTAACACGTTCAAAAAATTATCAATTTACACAGATAGGATCGTTAGAAGCCATCATCATGTCATCAACATAGATAAGTTGATAACTAAGATAACAATTTTATTTCCCTTCTTCCAGTAGTAGATGCAGGGATGTAGTCTGTATTGTGTGAGTCGAAGACGTTTCAAAACAGAAGTCAATTTATCATACCAAGTTTTTGGGGCAACTTTAAGTCCATAGATCGCTTTCCTTAACTTCAGCGTGTGAGTTTTAGCGAACTCAGGAGGTTTACCAAGATATTTGGTTAGACCTGGAGACATTTTCATAAACAGATCGCGATTAAATTCGCCATTTAGGAATGCTGTTTTTACATCAATATGACATAAATCTAAGTCAAGTTTGTTTGCAAAGTGCAAGATTATTCTCACATCTTGCACAATCATGACAGGAGCATAAAGCTCTTTTCTTTTATGGTCTCGCCAGTCTTTAAAACCGTGAGCTATTAATCGTGCTTTCTGTAGAATTCCAGTTGGTTTTAGTTGATTCTTATAGAGGTAACGACAAGTGACCTCAGGAACCCTTTTGGTATTTGATTAACTGGAACAATATCCCAGGTATGGTTTTCAATCAGAGAATTGAGTTCTTCCTTCATGGCAAGTTTCCACTGAGGTGCCTGTTCACATGTTATCGCTTGTTTATACGTGTATGGTTCATATACTATGTTACAGTCAGTCTTGTCCAACAAGTAAGCTGCATTATCAGAGTCAAGTTCATATTCTTTGATTTGAACAATGTCATAGTCATCATCATTTTCACACATTCGATGAAAACAAGCGCGAGTTAATGGTGGTTCAACCAGTGGTTGAAAAACGGTAGTACTCTCTTCATCTAACAACCCTTCAAACTCTTTGTCATGATCAGATTCATATTCATCTCCCAAAGGTGGATTAGGTACTTCTTCTGTTACATCATTATTGTGTAAATGTTGCACGCAACAATCACAGAAATCGTCAGTTTCAAAATTTATTGGTAGCGTAAGTTTAGCATTCTTACCATGATAGTCACAATAAGTTTTTGATTTGTCGAAGGTGACATGTTTTGTATCTAAAATACAAAGGTCCTTGTCCATAAGAATTTTGTATCCAAATCCTGAACTTTTCATACCTATTAGAAAACCTAGTTCTCGTACTAGGTAGTAGGAGAACTAGGAATTTTGTAGTAGATTGATTGGTTCTCGACGCATACTGATTTGCCAGCATTTCAAGTGACGTACCTGTACATTTAGGTATTCGATAAGTATTCAGAAATGGTGACTGATAATAATAATGAGATCATTCCGTACCTTGAGTATTTCCAGACGTCAAAGACAGCTGTTTTGGTTCATCTGTGGCTGACACAGCAACATGCTTTATAGTATCACCTAATCAACAGTACAATTTCTTATTTAGTTTCCGCGTACCGTAAAATGGGGTTAAATTGAACGCTATCTGTAAAATTTAAAAAAAAATCTTTGGTTTAGCTTGTATTTGAAAATAAAGTGGTCTGCATTGTTATCAAGATTTACTTCCTCTATCAAACAGACTTAGAGCCATTCCGCTGAGTGGACTTGAACCCTATCAATGAGCTGAGAAGCGCCCGTTCAAAGTTATACACAAGGGGGGGGGGCTAAAATGAACATGAATTTTGGAGGGGTGAAGGGAGCTAAAATTGGTGGAAATTCAAAGGATATACCCTTTACATGTGTTGTACCAAGTTTCAAGACTGTAAGTCAATTTTTTCCAGCGTTAAACAACTTGTACTCGAGATATCATCAAAAATATGTAAAAATGGTTAATACTATTGGAAAATATTTCATGAACAATATATTTTTAGTCGAATCATAATCACTAATGACAGCACCAATTGAGGAAACTTGACACAAGTTTGTATAACATCCAAGGTGAAGTGAGATGACAAATTGTCACCCATCAGAACTATTTTACCCGGCGGTAAATTTTCTGCGTGAGGTAGAAATACGGTCATGAACCAGTCGGTAAAGGTAACGGCATCTATCCAGCCAGATTTTGTTATGTTATACCGCGTTCCATTCTGACAACACTTTTCTGGACAGAGCGGTGCACCATCTTTGCCATTTGGACCATTCACGCACCAGTCTTCATACAAATTCAAACTTCGATATATGATGTATGGTGGTAACAGAACACCGGAAGCTGAACCGCACATCATCACAGTCGTACAAGTCTTTGAAAAGTTCTGAACTCGAACAGGTTATTTTGTTCCTGAAGAGAAAGAAAAAATGAGTAAATAGGTAGGTAGGTGTCTAAAAATATCGTTTTGCATCACCTCTGACACTACGAGTATTAGAACGTACCTCGACGAAAAATCATTAATTTAGACCCAGAATCATTGGCCAGGTTCGTTTCATCGTAATTAAAAATGTCGTATTAACATAGTAATTGCTGTAGCTCAGAACCTTATTAACAAACACAATGCCGGTTGATTAGTCGAGGAGCGCGCTCAAAGACCGGACAACCAATCGCAGACCTAGTTAACTACGTCATTGGTGTCACACCAGTTTCCTGGCCTTAGTCTTTAATTTTATTTCCATTTCTGGACTTTGAGGTTCTGAGCGTCCTTGGTAGGAGCACTAAATGCGTGATCAACCTGCGTGGGGGCACCGACCTACTTAGAACTTCGGCTTCCCGGCATTGCTACACTGGGGATATCAGCACTCAAGCTGCGCCAGCTGCAGAGCTTCTCTGACCGAACTTCGGCCCCAAGATGCAACTTAGATTGTTCATTTATGGATTACTGGTTATCCGATCTGGTCTTAGAGATTTTACCGACGTCCCAAATTTGACATACCGTTGTACAGTTCAAACACTTACAATGAGAGGTCAACTTGTACTCAGAATAACGCGTGCAATGGTTGATCAATCCAGTACTCGGGCACATTATCCTTTTGCAGTTGATTTATTGTATAATCCTCAACATCTATTATGTCCAAGAAGCTACTAACTAAGCCAGCAAACTTGATGCTGGTGTTCACACTCCTTGTCTAAAGACATCGAATAACCTGACAAATGCAAGGATTTAAGTGTTGTGTTCCTTTCTCGCTTTAGATATCTTTTCGTCATCAGGAGGATAAACAAAATAACTTAACATCACTTGATACACTTTTCATGTATGTAATTAATAATTCAACTATTTAGAACAGTAATTCGTGTACGTTTATTAGATTAAGTGATTCATCAATCAGTGTCTAGGCTTTTCAGCTTTCTCCCAATATCCCAGCATTCTGCCAACATAAAGAAAAATGATCATGTTTCCATGAGCATAACTCTTATTTCTACACATAATATCATTATTGAAGTGGGATAACTTGATGGAATTTGTGTTTCCACAAAATTTATTAAGCTTTATGCCCATCAAGGATGAATCGAGTTCATATTTCCACAAACTACAATACAAATAACATTTCTGTTATCGCAATAGTTCATATTCATTATAGTATTCACTTTTCAGCAATAGTTCGTGTTTTTGAACACCTTTACAAATACATTTGTTAATTATGTTAAGTTATTAATTATTTGATATCTCAAGTTCGAATAATGGCTTAATTATAGGACTCACGACTGGGTAGCGTCATGTCGGCCATTATCACTTTTCAAATTTTGGTAATTTATATGTTATATAAATTTTTCAAGGAAGAAATTTTCACTTACCCTTGGTATACCATGTCAGAGCAATCCTTAAATCTAATAAATGAACTTAATAACCATGGTTTTATTAAAAATATATTTCAATATTCATTCATTTTCATTTTACGTATCTATATCCTCGTCACCTCACACCTCATGGTGTTCAGGTCTCACACTTCTCATCATATCATCTAAATATAGCGTTCAAGCTGCTGAGCTCCTATGCTGACAGATGATCACAGTTTAGTTTGTCCCAAATTTGGGGCCGGAGGTAAATCAAATTAATCAAGGTTCCTTCCTCCATAGGAACTGCGAATCACTATAACAAAAATAAAATTTGATTTGAATCTCTAGCCATTATTGTAGTTCTATAAAATAATTACTCGTATTATTATTGAAAACATACCTCGTCGATGAAACTTTTTCAATATCCACAGAAAATCTATAATATTATTAAATTAATAAAATAAAATGAAACATTGTTAAAAGAATTCAACATATCCACTGGCAATGATGAAAAATGATACCGTAATAGGAACACATACACACACACATGTCACAAAATGATAAAAAAGGTGAAAATCGCGCGAACATCGTGCAGTCAAGAGAAAATAGGAAACGACATTTTCTCTGCTTGGATCACCCCCGTTCCCCTCCGACCATGGATTGTAGCGCTGCTTGGTTCTTCTCTGCTGGTACTACTCCACTATAAATGCGCACCAACGCAACATTTTCACTTCATTGCTCCGCCCACTACTTTTTAAAACTCATTTATATCATCCTTTCGGCATTCTTTACTGTAGTGTGAACGACGCTTAAATCCGGACGGGAAGTACCTTGTGCCAAGTTATTCTAGAAAGCTACCTTGGATTTAGGTGTGCGTGGAACGAGGTGTATTTGTGACGTCATGAGACGAAGAATTGTGCTGGTTGGGATTCAATATTAAAGTCTGTTTCATATGAGAATTACAATTTTCTACCCGCAACACACGACACGATTGTTGCGTCCTGAAAGGGGTTCCTTGTTTATGTTCATTATTTGTATACGATGATAAATGATTAAAAAAATTTAAGTGACCTATCAGTTGTGCAAGACAACGTGAAATTAAGCTCTCGAAACAAAGTAAACTCCAAAATTTTTATTTCAAAAAACGAATTCATTCAACTGAACATTATGTACTGAAGTACTTCGTGAATAATTACCGAATATTATGAAAACTACAGATAAATCAACGTTATTGTGACTCCTAATACGTAGTTCTTATTCAAATATAATCTGTCAACATTTTCATTTTAAAACAAATCGACTCATTGTAGCACTGAAACAGAAACATTGCATTCTCGCAACTACGTCAGGAATAATTCTGAAAACTAACAATTAAATCAACATTCTTGTGTGCCTCTTAATATCTACAGTAATTCTTATCGAAAAAGCACCATTAGAAAAAAGTTTGGTATAAACGAATTACGGATGTCATCCTAAATAAAGTAACTTATCACGAATACGACTAATGTAGAAAAGTGGGAACTAGATATACGAGATTCAAGTAGCTTAAGTTTGAAATAGGTAAGTTAGCTTATTATTTGAAGTAATAACGAAACTTCAAATTATAGTTTTCGGTAAAGATGAATTATGAATATCATCCTAAATAAAGTATCACGAATATGACTAATTTAGAAAAACAAGAACTACATATACGAGATTCAAGTACCTTATGTTTAAAGTAGGTAAGTTAGCTTATTATTTAAAGTAATAACGAAAGTTCAAAGTATATTTTTGGGTTCAGGTAACTTCAGTTCAACCAAAGATGAGATAATGATTCCGGATGCACAATTGCTCTCATTTCTACCAATCAACTTATAGACTACAATAATGTTTGAGGATGATGGCTGCAAGTAGATGCAAATGAGAAATGAAAGTATTAACTTACAAGCAAATTGAAAGTCCTAATAAGAAATTGTTGTTCATAGCCTATTCTGCAGTCAAAAACCGAAACCATCAGAATCGTCGCTGTCACTTCCACCAATATCTATAATCATAGGTTGCACCTCAATTTCCGGAATATCGTCAAGTTTCCGCATCTCTTCTTCTATTTTTCGAACGTGGTCAACACAAGCTTTCCATCGCTCTGGAGTGACTTGAGAGATTGCATCCACAAGCAATTGTTTTGCCTCGTTCATTGTAAAGGTATGATTATTACGAGCAACGTAAGGTAAGCAACCCAGTAGTGAGCAATTCAAGCCCTTTTTCCTCATTCTACATTGAAAAATGGTCTTCATATTCTGTATTTTTACATCGCTTAGAGCTCATTTGAAAGAGAAGACATTCTTGTATAAGCTGTAGAATTTGGATTTCAAAAAACCCAAAATTTGATTTTTTAGAAATTTTTTAAGTTTTGTTCTTTTTTTTACCAGTAGTGAGCATGCGAAAAATGAAAAAATCTAGTAGTGGTCATCCAGTAGTGAGCACCCAGAAAAACCTTGAAATTAATGCTTTTTAATTAACATTGAGTTCTCTAATCAACATTAATGCGAGTACAAATAGTATTTAAAATTCAGAAATATTAATGTTGAACAACATAAGCCCGTACCGGCCATAGGGCTTCGGATCGTCAACTTTTTTAACGACTTGCGCGCGCGAAAATAAACAAATGTCGTCTTCTTTTGGAAATGAGTAGACAAATCCACGATTCTTTTTTGTTGATGATGAGCTTCTCACAAATTTTCCCTTCATTTTTCCATCTTCTTCTCCAATCATTTGACCTAGAAAATGTCGAAATCTCGTGCTCTGTTGAGCCATATTATATTTAACGAGGAGCCAGTCTCCAATTTTAAACGAATTTCCCGCACCCTCCGAACAATCTTTCAGAGCGTTGACCGTTTCTTCATTCGTTTTAGTTTTTTCATTCTTTTTATTTTTACCTTCTACTTTCTCGGCAATTTCCGCCATCTCTTCTTCATCAAAACTCTCTGAAGATTGGTCGCTGTCCTCTGACCATCCTTCAATTTCTTCGCTTGAGCTTGACTCGGAACTACTTTCAGGTTTTTTCCTCAGTGAAACTTTTTTCCTTGAGGTCACCTTCCTATTTCCGGTATTGTTTTTGTTTTCCGCCTTCTTTCTCTTTTTAAGGTTTTCTCTTTCTTCTTTATTCTTCAAGCGTTGCAATTTTCTTTCTTCCATTACTAGTTTTCTTTCCATTTTTTCTTTCTCGCTCTGTTTCTTCTTTTCATACTCTTCTTGATAGTGCTGACGCCACGCTTGCGACGTAATAGCAAGTGGAAATTCTTTTTTCTTTCGTCTGGTAACAGCGTTTTGGTCTTTTTCTGCGTCAAGTGCCGGCCACTTCAAAGCCAATCCAAATTCTTCTGCGTATTTATCTGGAGTTTGAATATCTCTTACCGGCGTTGACTGATGTACTGGAGCAGACAATGCAGATGTTGCAGGCTCGATAGGACTGATACCGGTTATGTCGGAATTTGAGGAGACAATTGCTGACAAGTTGAGTGACACATCAATGAATAGCTCTTTTGACAAATTGGAGCGTTGCGCCATTCTCCTCCACACCTTGAACAACCCCTTGTCTTCTGGATTAATTGAAGGACTACTACTGCTGCATTTCTTAAAATGCTCCAACTTATCAGGGGTTATTTTGCTTTCAAAATACTCCAATGGGTCGTGGATAGTCGTAGTTGAGTTTGAGGTTCCCGATGTTGAAGTGAGATCATTGGCCAAGGAAGAGATGAAAGCTTCGGTAAGCTTATTCTTTTTCAAAATAAGTTTTGCAAAATTGATACTATGCACAGAGAACGGACATATCCCAGTACAACGGAAAGCTGACTCGATGTGGTTAACGGAAATGGTATTTATAGCCTTTGCGAGTAAACCCGGAAAATCAACTTTTGTCATTCTTTCACCATCATGATCGAAACGCCAGTCTGCTACTATTTTCTTCCATTCCGACTTGAAGGGTCGAAACACTCCAACGTCGAGCGGTTGTAGAACGTGTGTCGCATTCGGATAAAGCGGAATAACTTCGATCTGCTTCAGAACACAAAAATCACTTAATTCAATTGTAAGATGGGATACGTGTCCATCGAGAAAGAAGATGATTGGCCGGACAATATTATTTTCGGTTAACCAGGGTTCAAATATATTTGTCACATATTCGAAGAAGGATCCTGTAGTCATCCACCCGTTCTTGCTTCTTCCCATACCCCATTCTTTGGGCACAGCATTAGCAATTTCAGCAGGAATCCTGTCGTACTTATATACAATCATGGGTGGCGCAATTAATCCGCCTGCGCTTACATTTACAAGAACCGTGACTGCTTCTCTGTCACTATTCCCGGACACTGAGTACACGGTCTTATCCCCTTTTGGAGCAAGAACTTTGTCTCCTTTTGGACATAGGAAGAAGGCGGATTCATCGGCGTTGAATATCTAAAAAAAAAGGGAAGATGATTAAGTAACTCAAGTATCAAGTAAGTAATTCCGTTGTCTAGATGATCTTCATTAGAAAAAGTGAATGTAAAGTATCAACTAACTCGATTCGGCTCTTGAAAAATACTCATGAGATGATTGTCAATGATATACTTTTCGGTAACCGCAAACCACTTTCGAATATCGCTTTCATTCAATTGTGAACGGGCACGTGCCAAACATTGAGGAGTTCGAATACTGATTTCAGGATGCCGCGTCATGAACAACTTTAACCATTTTACACCGGGTTTGTTATTGACAAACTTCTCATTCACGACGCCGAGCTTATTCAAAGTATCCTACGCAGAACAAATCAAGTGAGCACAAAATAATCAGAGCTGTAAACCGAGGTGCTGTTTCTTATCAACTTACTTACTTGGACACTTTTTCGCAGTTGATTTGGCGTGACCGGGAAACCTCGATCTTTTAGAACGCATATCCATTTAACTAGAATTTCTTCGCACGAATCTGTAAGAGAGGGACCTGGTCCTTTCCTCTCTGATATATGAAGTCCACGAGATTTATACGATAATGTAGACCGAGGTACATTAAAAGCTACAGAAGCCTTCAGTATACTACAACCACTTCTGACTTTTTCGATAGCCTTCTTCATATCGGCACTTTCGTAATTTTTCTCTCTTGATGCGGATTTCTTTTTAGGTTTTCCCATCTGCAATATTCATTTCGATTTCAAACATTAAATCAAACAAAATCAATGAGAATACGACAGAGAAACTATACTGACGACTACTGGCTTCACTAAATTTATCCTTCGTTTCCAGAAGTGAGCATCATATGCTCACTATAGGTTAAGAATGTAAATTTTTGATCTAAAAGTAAGCGCACAAATTTCAAGCCTTAAATATTGACCGATTTCGAACAGGGAATGTGGAGTAATATAGCTTATATATCAACTTACTTTCAGTATGATCAGTTTTCAGTATCACCGCCTAGAGTTCGAGTTTTAGATCTCTATCCAAAAAACAATTGATTAATTTTTCACTAAGAAAATCGCCGTGATCTGAATTATTCGAGCTCTGTTATCATTGATAATTTTTTTTTTACTGGTAGAATGGTGATATTTGGGCTTCCATCAATGGCAGCTATACAACACACTTCCTGCTTCACTCAATGATGATCAGGTTTGCCAACTATCGTTTTGCACTCTTAATATTAGCAATTGAAAATATAAGTGCTCACTACTGGGTGCTTGCTCACTACTGGGTTGCTTACCTTACCCTTTAATTTGAGCCTAAATTAACTCAATTGGGTTTAGAATACAATGGTACGGCGGCAACCTCAAGACAATCCTCCCACTAGCCTCGATAATTTCATCGACTGCGTACGCTGGCTTATAATTAAACCTTTTTACTCGTTCCAGTAGCTGCTTCTTCAGTTCGTTTTCATGAGCATCAGTAATTCCTTTCGATCTTAACCATTCAAGTATATCTGCTTTTTTCGTGCTAGTATTCGGAATGCGCTCAGTTTTACGAGAATGATATGGCGCGTTATCTAAAACAACAACAGATCCTGGTTCTAATTCACTTAAAACACTTGAAATCCAGGTCTCAAAGACCTCCGCATTCATGTCTTTATGATAATCTCCATCGTTCTTCGATTCGAATACAAAAAGACCTCCATCAACGAACCCCGTGTCACTACCAATATGACTTATTATTAATCTATTTCCTTTACCGGAAGGATTCGGTAAACCATTTGTTAAACCTCTCAGGTATGCTTGTCTTGATGATTTAATTGAATCGTCTATAAGAACCTTCGACACTGTATGACCTGAGTTTAACCATGTTTCATCCTGATAGTAAATTTTCTTCAAGTCAGCTCGATACTTCCGAATTTGACGTAAATAGTGATGTCTCCAAGCAACAATATCATCTCTATCTATCAACATACATTTACGATACCGCTTTTTGAACTTGAATTCCATTTTCCGAAGAAGTCTGCATTAACAATGAGAATATGTCGTTGAAATTGCAGCACGAAGAATAGCAATCGTAGAAAGCAGTTCCTTACCTGAATAATGACGTGCAAGATATGTTTGGGAGTGTTTCATCATCGTTGATGGCCCGCGCAATTTTTTTAATCGTAGGAATTTCTTTTCGACGAAAGAATGCATGAACTTTCGCTCGAATAGCATCTTCGTCGAAGGTATCTAGTCTCTCAAACAGTGTTTTCTTATTACGTTTTCGTTTTGGCGATTTCACCACCCCACTTTCTTTGTATTCATTAATAATACGTCGAATAGAATGCGAACTAATACCAATCTGCCCGGAAATCATATCTGCTATTTGACATTTCTTCCGAGTTTTCGAAGGTTCAATATTCTCAACTTCTTGCTGTAAGGAATTGTACAAATTAATGATCATTTCTTTTTGATTTCTTGAAATGGGTCTTCCTCTTGGGTTCCTCTTTATGTCCGGTGTATTTTGCCTGGAGTTCATGTTGCGAAAATTTAATTAGGTAAAGAGTAAAAGCAGCATTATTCAAATTAACTCGTGACGAAGACTCGTCGCGCCATGTATTCATCGATGATAACATGTTTGAATTTCCCGCCATTTCGAACTCGTTATCACAGTTGCGCCGTGACGAAATTGTAATTCTTATATGAAACAGACTTTAGTTGTTTTGTAAGATATCCATTACTGGTTGAAATTGTGACCCTTGATCTGATAGAACCATATCTGGCAGCGCTTTTCGCGCTACAAAGGATCGAAATGCGAGGAGTGCATGCTGTGCTGAAAGAGATTGCAGCGGTTCAAGGGCGTTATGATAATAGAAACATTCTTACAATTAGCCAAACAAACAATTAATAGAAGACTGATATGAAAACATGTTTAACAAAAAACTTGGAAATACCGTGGTTTATAAGAAGGAAGAAACATAAATACAACTCTCAATTTGAATATGAGTGGACGATGTCTTCAACAAAATATCAAAATACAACTCGTCATTTGGAGTAATTATTGAATTGAAGTTAAACATTAGCTTACAAACATTTTTATAAATTGACTTTCATTACAGTTAGAGTCAGAGATCTCAATTAAGAGTAGGGTAACATAGAAAAAATAAAGATCAATTTTCGAGAAAACACTTGGAAATAATACTGTGGCACACTTTAAGGAATATAGAGGAATACCAAAATACAACCCTTATTGATAATGAACAGAAAATACCTACTGAATAGAAAGGCACCAAATGAAAGAAAGAAATGAACGTGTATACAAAATATTTAAAAAAAAATACAAAAACACTGAAATTAATTTCACTTGAAAATAATTGGGTAATTATCCAGGCAACGCACTTTTTCAACTTAGAATTTTTTGATTCTCAACACACCTTTTTTTGTTGAGTTATTCAAGTATCTTTTCTGTTTTTTAATTTTTTTTCTCGTAATACATTCTTTCTTTCCCGCAACGATAGTTGACACGTCACCTTTTTCAAAAAATTCTTTAACGCATGCACGTACTGAGATACATCATTTAACGTATTGCAAACGCATGTGGGTACTGTTTTTTTAATAAGCCAAAGCAACGATCGCACGAGGATTTTGTATGGCCTTTAACCATGAAGCTCAATTCTACTTTTAAGAACATACCAACTTAAGAGGGAATACACAATATTCAGAATATTCTCGAATAATTGCGAATTTCTTAGAAATGATGAATTTAATCGAGGGTCTTCTAGAATACAAGTTGGGTGATGGAAGGCCGTCCTCGGTTATTTAAAAGCCAGAGAAAACAATTTTAATGTTCTTTCGGACTATCGACCATGACTTGATCTGTGTACACGCCTTTAGTTACACCATCAGGGGTTTTGACATTTCTATCGTCTTTGAGATCATTAAGAAACTGAATATACTCCGGCTTTTGAACGATATGTACGTCAATTGATAAACATGTGCAGTCCCATATCTTCTCTCTCCCACTCATTGGTCTTGTGGACCAAACTAGTGTTTGGTGACCTTGAATACTGTGCATTCTTGTACCTACAACACTGTTTAAACGCAGCATCTTTCTCCCTATCTTAGCGCTCTTCAAATGCCTGACTTCTACCCCATCTTTCAGTAAAAACGTGCATTTTTTAATCATTTTTGCATGATAATTATACTTTTTTCTTTAATTGCTCATTTGGGTGTGTTGAAACATCCAAACAATTTGTGCACGCGTTCTTATCAATTATGTAGAATAATATAAGACGATTAGATACCCTGATCTTGGCTCCTTGGCTATTTCAACTACACAATGCTTTGTACGTGATAGGTGGCGTAACTTGGAGTTTCCAGTGTTGGTAGCCCTGCGTAAAAAGGTGATCATGGTTCAATTTGTATATCTCCAAACAGTTTTTCAATTCAAGTATAAGTTTTAGAAAAAATTGTTCCTTCCAAAAAATGTCCTTTTGAGAATTCTCTAGAACTTTGATTTCTCATACTGTTCTTGATTAAAAGTCAAATAATTTCGGAAGATGCGTTTGAACTAACGCATATATTTGGTCCATAGGAAAAAAATTCATGATCACCTATGTAACTAGCGCTACCTAGTGTAAGTTACGCCGCCTATTGATACTGTACTTCAAATACCATCTTTGCAAATTATTCATTACAGCGTGTATCAGCATTTCTATTTTGTAATTTTTGCGTTTAATATTGTCAAGCAATTGATTTCTGTACTGTATTGTATCAGTTCCATAATTTTGTATTCAATTATTCACTGAAATGCATTTTGTTGTTCTGTTGATCTTGAATAATTTTGGAAATTATGAACATCTGAATATTTATAAATAAATTTTTGTGAATTTTATTCTTTTTTAATTTGTCTGTGATGTAGTGCAGTGGCAGTTGGATAAATGTACATCTTATGTCAACTTTGCTCATTTGGTACATGTTGTTGAGTCTGTGATCATTCATATTGTAGCACTATAAATTCATCTATATGATTCTTCTGGTAGAATGAAGGAATTCAAAAGTTTATTGCTTCGTACTCAAAAATATATAGATATGATTTTCATTGCACCACCTTGTCAATATATATGTCATGGTTAAAGTGAGTATTTGGTTCAAGTACGTAAGCGCGACAATTACAACGCTGAAGCACGCGTACATACGCGTAAGCGTTGCTGGCCGTATATGTTTCCTTTAAAATGACGACTTTTCTTCTTTTTACCCTGGTTCGAGCCCCGCTCAAGATCCTCACTTTTTTGGGGAGGATGAAATTTTTTTTATTCAGAATTATGTAGAAAATTAATACAATTTTTTTGATCAAAAGTTTTAATTTTTATCTTTAAATTACGATTTTGGAAGAACCTATAAATAGATCGATAGAATCAACATTAATTTGAGTTATTGATAGATTCAAAATTTGAATTAGACTAAGGAAGAAACCATTATAAATTGATAGAATCAACATTTAAATTAGACTCAGGGAGAAACCATAAATAGATTGATAGAATCAACGTTTGAGTTAGACCAAGGAAGAAACCATAAAAAAATTGATGGAATCAATATGTTTCAATTAGACTGAGAAAGAAACCATGAAAAATTGATAGATTCAAAATTTGAATTAGACTAAGGAAGAAACTATAAAAAATTGATGAAATCAACATTTGAATTGGACTGAGGGAGAAACCATAAATAGATCGATAGAATCAACATTAATTTGAGTTAGACCAAGGGAGAAACCATAAAAAAAATGATGGAATAAATATGTTCCAATTAGACTGAGAAAGAAACCATGAAAAATTGATAGATTCAAAATTTGAATTAGACCAAGGAAGAAACCATTATAAATTGATGGAATCAACATTTAAATTAGACTCAGGGAGAAACCATAAAAAAATTGATGGAATCAATATGTTTCAATTAGACTGAGAAAGAAACCATGAAAAATTGATAGATTCTAAATTTGAATTAGACTAAGGAAGAAACCATTATAAATTGATGGAATCAACATTTAAATTAGACTCAGGGAGAAACCATAAATAAATAAAAAAAAATGAAATTACAGTAGGTACTAAGTACAAGAAGAGAAATATGAAAAGAAATACGAAGACAAAGTACACACGTAAACACCCATACGAGTTGTCACGTACAACATACATCGTATTAGCAAGCAACGCCTCGTGGCCGAGCGGTGTACGACGCTACTTGAACGTTGCCTGCATGCGCACACTCTCGCCGTAAAACGCTACCACGCCGGACGCGACCGAAAACACGCGCAGCGATGACGAAAAACCCACATTAACCGAATACCCAGATTAACCATAACATATACAACAAGCACCCCGCGGGCGGGGTGTTACGAGGGTCGTCGAATACTGAGTTATTTCTGATAAGAAAAATATTGATTGAAACACAAGGTGCAGTAAAATAAAAATGATAAATCTTTGTGCACTAAAACCCAACTAGAAAGTAGGACCAAGTACAAAATAAATTGAATTGAGGATTACAAAGCTAGGATATCACATTCACAATCAATTTTTGATCATACTATTTCCTACTTTTTTATTTGTAATTATTCATTTCATATTCCCATCACGTTGTAGGACGTTCCCTTTCATTTTTATTCAATTTCATTCATATTGTTTGAACCGCCTCTTCGAGAATTCACATCACAACTTTTTGATTCTATTTGTAAAAGCTAACGGTCAACAATTAATAAGCAATAACCTGAAGTAACCATTGTTGAGTACAAACAGCGCTGATATTACACCCTTCCAACAATTGTCGTTTTTGTCATGAGATAAGAATAATAAGTAACATAAATTGTAACATCACGTAGAATTGAAATCCTTGATTAATTAATATTACCACAAACTTCATTTGTCTGCTCAAAACCCAACAATGTAATTATTATACTACCTTTGTAGTCAACTTGAAAGTACAGTGGAAGCCGCTTATTGTGATCGCTTCTGTCCAGCCCTCATTCAATTCTAATAACCGACCAATTCTATAAACCGATCATGAAAAAAAAAAAGAAAAAAAAATTTATACTTTGAATTGTGTTGTTCTGCACAATTTTAGAAATAAGTTTTTCATAGTCATAATGTAAAGCAAAATCATCATCGTCAGCTGCGTAACAACGTACGCCTTTTATCAGAACGTCCATCGCATTTTTCATCTGACGAAGTGAAGGAGGGTTAAGGAGGGGTTCGTCAATATCGTCATCTTCACTTTCTTCCTTTCGTACCTGGATTTCAGAAGTTTGCAGAGAACGGACTGAGCAATTCCTAATTTTTCAGCGGCTTTAGTTTGACTCATTTCTTCTAAGGCATCATACTTTTTCAAGAGTTCATACTTTTGGGTCAAAGTTAGATCACGTCGCGTGCGAGTAGGTTTATGAGAACTCATTTTTCGACTTCGAACCACACGAAAGCAATTGCAATGACTGCATGAATCAGAAGAAAACATGAAACTGTACTGGATGATAACGATTGAAAAAAGAACAGTCAGCTGATAGTCGGGTGAGAAGAATTGTGCAAAAAAATTTATAAGAAGTTTCATGCAAAAACTTTTATTTGTTCAAGTTCTTCTCCCTCGTGCTTATCTCTCAGGTTTGAATAATGCATCGTACGGTTCATAAATGTATTCTAATAAACGGCTTCTCAATCCTAATAAACGAAGAAAAATACATGTAATTTCGCTGCGTCGGTCCGTTCTTGCGTACTTCAATTCTAATAACCGAATTATTCTATTAAACGCAATTATAATAAACGGCTTCCACTGTACTTAGAACTATAAGTATAGGTAAATGAAAATTCAAAATTGAATCGCGAACCAAAAAGCCGGGATACCGCATTCGCGATCCATAATCGACTTTTAAATCATTCTGTTCCCTACGTTTTTATTCGCAATTATTCATTTCAGTTTCCCATCGCATTGTAAAAAATCTCGTTTCATTCGTATTATTATTATTATTAAAGGAAAATGAATTTATAATTTGAACATTCCCTAAAATCAAATTTATTAATACGCTGATCAATGCAAACACAAAAGATACAAGAAACAACACGAAACAAGATGGGCTGCAAAATTCTTCTCGGCAGAAAATTACGTCATCAGAATCAACGACGACAAAACAATGAACATCAAATATGATTGAAACGCAGAACGCATTAACCCACAAAGAAATAAACAAGATACACGTTATGAGTCATGACACGGTATCATTAAAAATACCCATAACTTACTGCGTTGTGGACTACCATGCTGTGATGTCAGCGTCTTAACTGAGACAAAAGAAGAAGAAGAAAAAAGTGATCCGCGACACGCGCCGATCCTAAAAATACTTTAATTGCCTTCTAATCAAATTACTTCTGAATCGGTAGCGCTCCCTGTGGAGCCTACTGTGTCCTCTTATCACGCTGCTCAATCCTGAATTGCGTATACAAGGTTGCTGGTAGAGTATTGCAGTTGAAAATTTCAGCTTTGGCTTTTGGCTCAAACTTACAACCTTAAAAATTTGGCTTTTGGAAGAATTCAGCTGACTTTTGGCTAATCAATAGTATAAGAAGCATAAGTTAGATGAAACAATCAAGAAAATTGGGGCTTTGTCATTCTTGTTGAAGATACGTTTTCTCCAGTTTGTGTTCATCTCCTTTGGATGACTGCATTGCACTTACAGGCTTCTATACTGAACGGCTGAACAGCTGAACTAAACTAGAGTGCATTTTCATATTTTTCAAACAATAGACCAATTCCCTGGTGACGTAGGTGAATCAAATACGCACAAATGAGTTGCAAACAATACTGGTTGGATGCTTTGCAAAAGCTGCATTTGCAGCCAGTTGTCTCGGTTTAAAATGTAAACAAACAACAATTGCGTAACTTTCACAAAAAAGCAATTAATATTTCAGAAATAAAAAATATTTTGAAGGTGAGTGGTCTTGTTTTATAAAATATTTGAGGTCAAGTATAACAATTTTATTTGAAATTATATCTACTTGTGGTCAACAGAATTCATCTAAAAGTCATTTAAATGACTATGTACATCCGTCCAATTCTTTAGCGACAAAGGTGAGATGAGTTCAGGTATCAAACAGCTCACCAGCGGCATCCAATGTTAAGGAGCTCGAGAGTGGGTAAAATTGACAACCATTTTGTTTGTAACTTAGTTTCTAGGTGACGGCTTCTCTACTGACTGTATTTTTAGTAAACAAAAAGTCGACGGCGTGGCTAGCGGCTCCGCGTGATTTTTCTATTTGCCAAAAATAAAGTCAGTTGAGAAGCCATCAGCTAAAAAGTAAGTTAGCAACAAAATGTATGTCCATTTTTCCTGCTCTCGAGTTCCCTACCAATATCAGACTAGTTTTTAGGTTCATGCTCGTTCTACGAGATTCTCCATGTCCCGTAGCGTATTATTATCAAGCAGTGTTGATAAGTTAGTTAGCTGAAAGCTGAACGTTTGAAGCCAAAGCCACATAATTTTGGGAAACAAGCAGAAATTTGTTTTACTTATTCATCAACAATCAGAGAGAAATAGTCTTCCTCCATTGTCTAAAAGATACAATTTGCCTGATCGTCAGTTTCAATGTACGTCAAAGACATCAAGTTGTCAGTTCTACTTTGTACAGAACAGCGCCGCCGGGCATGAACCTCTTCCAGCCTGGTACAGGGTGCTTGTCTAAGCAGCCAATGATTTTCTCTGTCTAACTAAAGGGCATTCAATAGCATTGTTTTATGGCTACTCTTGTTATGATCGATTTTTATACTTACCTAAGCCAAGAGCAGCAGTTAATTGAAGAACAAAAATTGTATTAAGAAGATTGAGCTGGCCATTGACTATATGTACTTGTACCAGGTGAATTGTGCTCGCATTTGAAAAAATTGGTCACTTTATTGAATACAGCTACAGAACCCTGGAAACACAAGATTGTTGACTTCAACCTTAAGCACAAAATTGCTGCACTCAATCTTCAGGACTTCAACATAGGCTCCTATGCAGAGTTGACACTCTCAAACTCATTTTTCTCTATAAATACCTATTCAGTTTTTCAAAAAAAAAAAAAAAAATGAAAAGATGTGAATTTATTCCATATGAAATTTCCTTTCAGATAAACCTAACGACGAGTGAATCTGTGGAATTTTTCCCCTCATAAGAATACATTGAGTGCGACTCTGCGACATCTGGTGGAATAAATTATCCCGACTAACATAGCGTAGAGGGCAAGTTGACAAGCTTGTGTTTATAGGGGTTTGTAGGTACAACCACAAGCGTGCGCTGCGTGTTAACCAGCAGAGTAAAGGAGAGAGAACATCGTTCCCTCTCTGTCAGGGCTTGCAACCAAAATTTTTTTAATGGTTAACGGTTATCCGGTCAAATGACTTCCCAAATTTTTTCGGTCATTGGTTATTGGCATTGGTTATTGGTCAAAATGATCTTCCAATTTTTTCAGTCAACGGTTATCCGTCAAACTTCATTTTCACCAATAACTGTTAAATGTTGAAAAATATTTTGGTTAGAAGCCCTAAAATTCTTGGTTAGTGTTGTTAGAAGCCCTGAAATTTTTGGTCAAGTAAGTATTATACCAAACAGCGAAAAAATAACGATTAACGGTCAATTGGTCAAGGCAGAGGCGCCGGAACGTGAAGTGAATAATTTTTCAACAATTCGAGTATTGGGATTTAAACTTAAGAGTAGCCCTGACGATATTCACCCTTTTGTTCAATGCTTTTTAAATGAAGAAATTTCACGCCCCATAATTAATAGGATATTGTTTTTTAAAGCAAATGCAAGCATACATTTTGTAGTCTGTATCGTCAACATGAAATACAAAGAAAATTGTAGCAATAAATGATATATCGAAAAAATAACATTCGATTGACAATCAATGTCTGAACGTACATAAATTCTCTGATTCTCCCTCTCAGTAGCGCTCTCTAGTGTAGGTTTAAACCCCAATTTGTCTGTATAATCAATGAGGTTAGCTTAGAACCAATAGTAAAACTTGAACCCATTATAATTGGCTCATCACCTCCGTTTAGGAAGAAAATAGAATCTATTTGTACCCAGTGTGCACTGTGCATTCTAATGACCAATCAGATCATAAAAAATCTAGATTTTTGCCAAAAACTCCGTTAAAAACTAACCCTTCAAGTTGATTGGCTTTGGCTATCAGCAAACAGCTAACCCAGTCTCATTAGCTAGCTAACGGCTAAAGAGAAAAAACAACAATATGGGTATTATTTTACAGATCTTTGTCCAACAGTGTTGATTATCATGGCCAGCTGAGGTAAAGATGTCTAGTCAAGAGAATAAATAGTGAAATATTTGCTATAAATGTATACTGCACTGCAAACGTGCTCAGAACTCAGCTAATAAGAAGAATTATTTGAACTGAAGATTTTTTATCAAAGAGGTGCTTGTCAGTACTCAGTTGTACGCTGGTAAGTTGAAGTCTTTGTTTACTTATACAGTACACAATAGAGGTATGGATACAAACATATCATGGCTGTACAAACTGTTGTCCTTCAATAGTCAATATGTCGTTATTTCTGAACAAATTCCCAGGTCGCGCTGTATGCTTTCTCTTAAACATTTCAGGTTTAACGCAATGTCTCATGGTAAATTAGCAATTTTCAAAAAATCATAAAAAAAGAAAGCTGAAACTTGGCTTGAGTAAACAACTTATTACAAGCTATACATTCAGGAAGAACCACATATTCTTCCAAGTCAATTTTTTAATTTTTTACAATTTTTCAAAAAATCGCTCAATTGTACTAGGGTACCTACGGTAATGTAACAGCGCTGGTGGAGAACGGGGAACTTGGACTTGGATTGCGACAAAAGTAGCGGAATTTTGATGCGCTACGACAAACCTGCGGATAAGATTTTGGTGCTGTGTCCACACCTGTGTTTACTAACTCCTCCTGCAGTCCTACATCACTCAGCAGCACTAGCAAGTTGTCAATCAGCCATCAAGCAGTCAATTTTGAAGCAATCTAGAGTAATAGTTTTCTTTTACCAGAACAGAAAAACTCATCTCCTAAATTGTTTCTTCCTTGCTTTAATTGAATGAAGGGGTCCCTCGGTTTATTTAAGATCATTAAAGGGTAACTGAAGTTAGTAAAAGAATTGAGGTATTTCATTGGCTAAGAGCTTGACTGAAAGCTAACTCGATTTCGTTGGCTAGCCAACCGTTAGCTAATTTCGACCAAAAACCCCTCGATTAACGGCTAATGGTTCAAAGCTTTGGCTTTGCCAAGTATCCCCCTTTTTTTTCCTCGGTGGTCCAGTCGAGAGTTTATAAATTGAAAACTCGAAAACTTCCTTATCTTGAACATTCTCCTTTTCAGAAGAGCTCCTCGATCAATATTTGTATTCTCTGCTAGGTATTTGAAAACTCAATCCTCAAAATTTGTCCTTTTCTTTTATTTTTCAAATAGACTGAATATTAAAAAATTTTCTAAATTCTTCACGAACACGTACCTATTTCGGTTTCAAGTTTTAGTATCTTTCCGTTTCGCCCCTCTCGTGAGGCTAGAATATCAATTTTTTTCAAATCTTACATCTCCTACAAAATTCAGTGTTCAAAATTTTCCCAACTAAGTTCTAATTTGAAGCGCAATGGAATTTCTCAACAAAAGTCTGCTCTATTTCTCATTTATTGAATACTCTCTTATCTTTGAATAGGTAATCATAGTCAATTTAATTTTCTAAATACAATTTATACTCGTACAGCTAAATTACAAACCTGAGCCATTTTTCAGTAACTTATTTTCATTTCTTTGAAATTTTCATATTGAAATAAACCTACAAAATGGAAGTGAACTCCGAATTTTTTCGAGCAAACTGATTCGACTCGTAGGCCTATTCGTTACGAGATGACAGGGCAGGCGACCAATTGAAGAACACTGAAAAGTACATAAGAAGTCGAAAGTCTTCAATTATCATGGATCGTTACAATACAGCAAATGTTCTGAGAATGAGGAAGAAGTTGAAAAGGAAAAAAACTAGGTAAATAAAAAGGAAATTCTACGTTTTTTTTTTTTTTTTTCTTTGCGTTCAAGTATGATTGAAACATATCAAGTATTTGCGGTTCCATCACGAAACAGAAAAATACTGCTGAGAATGATTTGAATGTAAAATGAATTATCTGAAGAAGAGTAGAATTAAATGTTTAATAAAACTGTACATAGATACAAATATAAGTATGATTGTATTTAAATTCATTATCGTATACCAATGAAATTTGAAGAGACTTTTTTATTTCATTTGGTGTTGGTACTTTTTGAATTGTTGAAGTAGGTCTACATTTGATTAAAGTTCTTCTCTCGTAACCAAATTAAAAAATATAGAATTCTTCAATAGCAGTTGGTTTCTCTTTCGGCTGTTTATTTTATTAAACAGTGGAGTGAACTTTCCAATAATCTAGGAAATTGAGAAGTGATATACCGTACCGATCAATTCTAAAAATTCATTTCGGTGTATTACTCAGTAGTTACATAATATTGAGAAGATTTTATAAATTACCTGTGCAAACAAGATAATATAATGATAGTAAATGACATAGTATTATCGACTATTAGGTAAGTACTCGAAATTAGACGTGTAATTTGAACAGGAAAATATTTAAACAATTTTCTGAAAGGCTTGAGTTCAAAAAGGCCTAAGAAAAATTTTCACATCCGTAAAATAGGACTATAAAAGATGACAATATTCTGAAAAAATGAAGGAAATGGTAAGAAATAAAGGAAACCTCGTATGTAAATGATTTTTAAAAAATCTATTTCTTGAAAACACCGTACTAAGTGTAACTTTTCTATCAAGTAACTTACCTTAGGTACTGAATAATTTTTGAAAAATTTTTTCAAAAATATTAGTTAATAAAATAATAAAACTAAAACAATAATTTTTAATTTTATTTTTATTTAAAACTACATTGACCGCAATATTATAAAGTTTTCGCGACGAGCGCTTTCGAGTGAACACTCATTATCAAGTCTCAATATCAACCTTTATAATATTGCGGTCAATGTAGTTTTAAATAAAAAATAAAATTAAAAATTATTGTTTTAGTTTTATTATTTTATTAACTAGTATTTTTGGAAACATTTCTTCAAAAATTATTCAGTATTAAAGTGCCGTAACACGAAAATGAACGTAAACCACGTTAACCAACGTGTTTCTGTGATTACCTTAGGTATTTAGGTATTTCATTTATGAACTTCGTAACAATGGAGCAAAAAATCAGTGTTGAGAAAAATATTACAGATAAGATCTTATGAATGCTTGAATGGTTGAAAAAGAAAAAAAAAAAAAAAAATTGAAGTGTATAAATCAGAATAACGAAATCGGTATTTATGTCAACCTCTAGATAAAATCGCGATAATTTGTAAAATTTTTGATACCTATTATAATATTACACATAAGTTTCATCGAACACCAGGAAAATGAATAAATGAATAAAATAAAATAAAAAATATCTTGCGGACATTTCAATTCTACTCTTCTATATAAGATATTTTCATTTATGAAATTTACGTTCTTGTTTTGTTTTATTCTCTCTCTCTTTTCGTCTCTAGTTTTTGTTTTTGATTCACTAAAAATTTTGAGCTTTTTGTTTGAAGCGAAACAAAACTTAGAAAATGTAGTAAGTATTTGTTGTTTCTGAGTTAAAAACACGAATTTCTGAGCTTTTTCTTTTCTCTTTACTCTCTCACAAAATAATGTCAGATTTCTACTCGTATCAAATCTTTATTCTTGCTTGAGAAAAAAAAAAAAAAACAATAATCCAAACAGGTAATAATAATTTAAGATTGAAATTGATATGAATTAATGTATTCTACCCCAAGAATTGAAATCAAATTTCGATTATAAAAGATATTATGCATCAAATGTATGAACGTTGGAAGTAAACTAAGTATGGAATAAAATATTTTCACGGAAGCTGAATCTTTTGAAAAGTCTCAACTTCAAAGTTTATTTTGTACCAGGTCTTTCTCTGATTTTAGTTTAGTGTCTTTAGATCCCCTTTCGTAATTGAAAATTGATTACGATTTCAGCAGTTCTTCCTGAAATCAAATTTTTCTCTCTTTTGCATCCTGTCAGAACAATTAAAACTCTACGAAAGATGAATTAAAACTTATGGTTTGATCAAATCAAGGAAATTTTGGATCTGTTACTATTAAAATGCATAATCAGTTGAATTGCGATTATTTTTCTCTATACTCGCCTGTTCCTTAAACTCAATTCTTAATTGTGTTCAAGTTAAAAGAACAACGAGTTTTAGTTTATATATATATTATACCCATGATTTGAAATGTGTAGGTCATATTATACATTTTAATAATATTTTATTATTTTCTTGCACGAAAAACTTGATTTTGATTTTAATATTTTTAATAGAAAATAAGGTGGAAATTTCAACCTGTTGTTGTTGTTTTGTTTTGTTTTTTTTTTCTGAGATTCGGATTAATGTAATTAAATATCGACTTGTTGGTTAGAAAAAGGTGGAAGAATGTAGAAATTTTAAACGTACTAATTTCAAAATGAATAAAATTCGTTTGAACGATTTTTTACTTTCGTGTTTTTTAACATTCCTCTTTTTTGAAATAATTTATTATCTAGTAATGGTATACGGTTCGTATATTCTTTGATCCATTATACTATCAATAACCTCTCATAGTAAGATCTAGACTTTGAAATTCTCAGATTGAGAAAATTGAAAATTCAAGCGAGTGCTTTTGAAGTTCAAGTAACCCCTCCCAGATCTGTACCTTTTCAAGATTCATTATTACAGCCTCGATGCAGCTTAAATGCTTGTGAAGAAGAAAAAATAGAAAAAAGGAATAACTTTCTTTTATTCATTTGAGGGGCATGTTCTACCTAGTCACTAACATATATAAAATACGCGTATTTACTTGGAACTCTGCGACCTGCAGTATACTGTGAGAAAATATTCTGGAATATTAATTATTACAACTTGATATTAGTTCTAATTCTCATGAAATTTCGGAGTCTACCCATAAATGGCTCCATCAATAACGGAAATTAGTTGATAATCGCTAATTCGATTTATTATTCGAATAACGATATCGAATGAAAAAAATTTATTCGCAGTTGCTCAACTTCTTACGATAAAATAACAAAATGAGAAACATTTTTTAAATCATAAACCAATTTACGTTATTTTTAGGTCCTTTGAATTTCAATCTACGAAGCTTCATAAAATTTGGAGCCGATTTCGAGTCGTAGTTGGTATTCCACGTTACCTTATGTTAGTGACGAAGTAGAGCACACCCTTAAGGGCTCTTAAACATATCACCATACATTTTCTTTTCTTGTGAATGAAGTCTCCTCGACAACTTTTTACACTGTTGGATATTCTTGGAGGCGGCCCCATTCTTCGGATCTAGCTCCAACGCTCTCTCAAAATCACGTTGCGCCAACTCTGGCTCACCCAAAATCATATAACTCTGCACAAAATATCGACCAAATTGATGAAGCACATTAACGAAGAAGAAAAATGTTCTGGCGGAGCCAAATAAATAAAGATCATTTTTAACGTCTTTTTATACGTTTGAATCGGGTTAACTCGGACTCGCAGATTTCCAAGAAGGGGTAGGGTTCCCGGTAAGGACGGGGATCCTCGAAGATTTTCCAAGTCCCGGGGACGTCATTTCTGTGAACTGACATCGACTTTACATAGCGGCTATTATATTGATACACTATATCGAATAAAATCAATTTAGTAAAGTGAAGGCTACGGATATAAATCCCATAGTAACAAAAGTCCAAATTTTTCCAAGTCCGTATGACTCTACTTGATCGATAAATCGAATATGGTCGATTTAAAATTATGTATTCACTTCCATCTTATCGGTAAATTGACGAGCTCACTCGCTTCGCTTGTTTGTCCCTTTTCTTGGTCTAGTGTGATATAGTCGGTGACGCCATGGGAACTTGGAAAAATTTTGACTTTTGTTACTTTGGGACTTGAGTTCATAGCCTCCATTATACTAGACCTAACATACAGTATACTAGGCTGAACCGGGCCTAACAATAGCCTTCATTATACCTACTAAATTCATTTTACCTCGATAGTATCAACTTGACTTCCATCGTATTGGTAAATTGACGGGCTCTCTCAGTCCGCTCCTTCACCACCATTTTTGGCCTAGTATAAGTCTTATATTGGCTCACAGGCTCATATTCCTAGCTCAGAATAAGTCCGTAAATTGAGTATTAAATGCTCCGCTCATATATAGGTCTAATATAGTCCAGTGTACTGTATGTTGGGCTTGGGAACTTGGACTCGAATTCCTCGAAAGAGTCTCGGTAGTCCAGTATACTGTATGTTGGACCACGTTTGAGCCGAGTGCACAGAGTGGACCAGAAAGATGTTACCAGTTGAATGAGAGTTTGCCCTAAATCTGTCGTAGCGAGAAAACGCGAATTTTGTATCTCAATTTTATCGTTAATTTGAGCCAGATCCGAAGTTTCTACGACTTTTCTGAGCCGAGTTATGGACCAAAATGTGCCGAAATTCTACAGGAGGGGTTCCCAAAGTTGTGAATTATCGAAAAACAATTTTTCTGATTGAAAGAATCTCGTAATCTTCTGGAGTGTTTCTCGATCCGGGAGTAAAATTTAGCCCTGAATTCGAATAAGATTGTTAAAAAATTCTGCGAAGCACCAAAATGCGTTGATGGGCCCAAAAAGAGTCCAGATTTCCCCAAAATGATAAAATCACCTATCTTCGAAGTTTTTCTCGATTCTCAGATAAAATTTAGCGCTAAATCTGAATAATATTGTGGTTAATGGGACCAAAAAGGGTCAACATTTCTCCAAAACGAAAAAAATCGCCTAACCTTCAAAGTTTTTCTTGATTCTAGGGTAAAATTTTGTGCTGAGTTGACAAAAAAACTGTTGAACTCAACTACATGTGTTTTTGCGGAAGCACTCGCTTTTATCATACACGGAGCCTCAGTCGATCTTTTACCGCGAACATGTAATGGAAAACAAAGTCACCGGTATCATTCTCTCTTTGGGATGCAAATACACGAGTTTTTGCGGAAGCAGCCGCCTTGATCATACACGGGGCCGCAGTCAATCTACGTTGAACGCAGGGATCATTCGCCTGCCTCTTTCAAACACGGGGTCTTGATCGTTCTCTGCCCGCACGCTCATGACGAAAGTCGAGCTTGACGGTATCATTCCCTCCTCCGAGTGAAACCCCGAGAAATTCCGGGCTTTCGTCTGCCTCAATCAAAGACTAACCTATAGCTGATCGCTCATCACGAGCAAGACCGAATTTGCGGTATCCTCCCATTGCCTGAATGAAGGAGTTTTTACACTTTGGCCCGCTTCGTTCATAGGTGCGGCGTCAGTTGATCTCTCATCGCAAGCACGCAACAGAAGACCAACTTTCCGTCCTTTGACTGAAACAACGAGAGTTTTCGCACTTTTTCCCGCTTTGATCATACGCAAGGCCCTAGTCGACCTCTCACCGCGAACCTTCAACGGAAGATGAATTCGTCGTCTCCCTCTAATCCCCAGCAGAGGAGAAATTTCACAATTTCCTCTTTCGGATCTGTCACCCGACGCTAGTCGATCTCCCACTCCGCGAGCACTCAACGGCAGACGAACTTGTCGACATTCCTTCCATCCCCTGAATCAAAAATTTTACTGCAGAATGTGGAAAATTTTTGATTTTTCATTTTGGAGATCACCCAGGGCCATTTCAGTATTATTCTCGGACTCGGCGCTAAATTTTACTTCAGAATTGAAGACAACTTTTGAAGACTACGCAATTTTTCATCTAGCAGGAATTTTGATTCCCTTTGAGCCCATCATCTCATTTTGGTGCTCCGAAGTATTTTTTAAGCATTTTTTTCGGACTCAGCGCGAAAGTTCACTTAAATCGAATTAGAACTTGAAAGTTTGAATGATTTTACAATTTGGGGAAATTTTAGCTCTTTTTGGTACCATTAACCCCTTTTTGGTCCTTCGAAGAGCTTTTTAAGCATTTTTTTCGGACTCAGCGCGAAAGTTCACTTGAAAATTGAATTAAAATTTGAAAGTTTGAACGATTTTCCAATTTGGGAAAATTTTAGCTCTTTTTGGCCCCATTAACCCCTTTTTGGTGCTTCGAAGAGCTTTTTAAGCATTTTTTTTGGACTCAGCGAGAAAGTCCACTTGAAAATAGGATTACAATTCAAAAGTTTGAACAATTTTCCAATTTGGGAAAATTTTGACCCTTTTTGGGCCTATTACATAACTCATTTTGGTACTTCTTAGGATTTTGTTACTATTTTTCTCGTTTTCCCCGCCCAAATTCACTTAAGAAACAATAATTTGATTACTAAAATTTTCGAAATTCAGCCCAATACTGTAAATTAATCAATATTTTGGGAACCCTGGCGATTTGGTGAATTTTTGTCACATTTTGGTCCATAACTCGGCTCAGAAAAGTCGTAGAAATTTCGGATCTGGCTCAAATTGAAGATAAAATTGAGATACAAAATTCGTACATTTAAACTACCTATTCGTCTAACGTTTTTCGTTTTCGCGCTACGACAGACTTGGCGCAAACTCCCATTTAACTGGTAACATCTTTCTGATCCATCCTGTATAGCCCAATACAGTATGCTAGGCTTAGTTTAAGCCTACTCAGTGCAAACTTTCTTGTGACGTCATCAACATCCGTGATATCATCCGCCTGAATTCGCATCTAATAATTAAGCTTGTGACGTTATCAACATTTCTTTCTTTTTCTCGTTCCGACTCGCAAATCTTCGTTGCGTCAAAACGTAAATAAAAAATATTTTAGTTTATCGTTGTTTTATTTACTGTGCGAGCAGAGCCTCAATTTTTTATCGAATACACATTCATCGTCGAATTCGCAAATATCTGGTTTAGATTAAGGATTGGGAGGAGTGGAACTCGGCCTCTAACTCGCAGATGTCCAGTAAAGTAAGTTGGGAGGTGGACGGCCGGTAAAGACATTGAAAGGGTCAAAAATCTTTGTATGAATAGCTGATTTTGAATTACACAGTTTACTCCAGTCATACTTACTTGACCTCGACGGAACAAAGCTTTCTCGTTATCGGGATCTAAGGCTTTCGCATCATCGAGTTCTGCTTTAATTTTTTCAGTATCGGCGAGAGAAGGAGAGCGTGTACCCATACCAGCTAACGCATTAAAATTCATACCAGGAATGGCGGAAGGAGCACCGGAAGAAGAAGTATCTTTCTCTAGAATACTGTCACATTCTTTTTTAGCTTCTGTAGCATCATTGGTTTTTAAATAACATAAAGCTGCATTCAAATGCATCGCTTTCTTTAGTTCCACTCGTTTTTCCTCTTGTCTCTCGCTGAAAGCTGAAAAAACGAAAAAGAGAGTACCTACATGATTCTGTTTTTTATCTGCGCTCAAAAATATCATAAAATGCTCAGCTTACCTCCTACTTTGTTGACGTATTCTTCCATTCGTTTGTACATTTTCGCGGCCATTGTAAACTTTTCTTCTTTGAAGTACTTGGTACCTTTTGCTTTGAAAGATTCCGCTGTCTTCAATTTTTCAGTCGCGTTCATAGCTACTACGCCTTTTGCCTGCAAGAAGGAACAGTATATGAAAGGACAAGTATTTGAATTTTGAATTAGATACTGGACTGAGATACAGTGAAACATGGAAGATCACTTCAGGATCTCGACCATCAGAGAATTTCCGCTCTCCAAACCCCCCTGGCAATAGCTCAAGTCGACAAGCCATAAATACTTATACCACTGCTCGTTACTCACCCTCTTGTACTTATTTAGTTTGACCGTGTACTCAACATCAGCGAAAGGTGGAATGTTGAATTCAGGTTTGCCGGCGACTCCGAAAGCGTACTTCGACTTGATTTCCAATTTGGATTTTTCATAAAGTTGAAACATGTACAAAGATATTTCAATTCCCTCACAAATATTATGCTCGCTACCTGAAGTATTGAAGTGAAAATTCGCCGATTCATTTAAATGTAATGGACAGAACTTTAGTATGAGCATATCTTACCTTCTCCTAGAATAAATTCAACGTCACGATCGTCAAATATTTCCCCTTTAAATTTGCCGATTACACGGATCTCAACCGTAGAACCTTCGTTCGGACTCCCATACTCTAAACTATCTCTGAGGATCGTTCTCAATATGGTACCATCTCTCTCCGGACTGAGATCTTCCTGTATCCAGCTGATCAATTCAATTTCATAATTGATGATATCGTCTGAAGGCAGCTCTTTCGGAATATTGCTGGTTCCTTTTTTCGCGTACTCGGCGTTACTTTCGAAAGAAGCGACCTCTCCTTTCCTCATCGTTGCAATACCCCAATCCCAGGCTTTGGGTACTCGGCCTTATGGAAAAAGGAGGCATTTAGCTCATCTAACGAAATTGGACAAGAATAGTAAATACCTATGTACTTGTATTCTAACTTTACCTTTGCCAAGGTCGAACTCGACAGGTTTTCCATCTTTGCTCGTGTCAAAAACCGTTCCGTCTGTTTTGGTACCAGTGTAATGAATTTGAACTTTTGCTACGTCTCCTGGTGTGGAACATCCTTCGCCGTCTTTAATCGGAGTTTTCATAACACCTCCATCACGTTCTGCAGTGACATCCAGGGCATGTTTCGTCATATTGAATCTTTCTGAAAATAGAATTTGTGACATACGTAATACATAATCATGAAGAATGCTCATAAAATTTTCAGAAGAAGGAAAATTGTGGCTCTCTTCGTTTTCTACCTCATTGGCATTAAGGTAGGCTAAAACTTTTGAACTTTTTGTCGTTGACTCGTTTTTTAAATTTCGCACTCGTGACCGAATTTGACTCAAGCCGAAAAATTGAGAGTGAAGAACAAAATAAATGAACTCTACAAGAAAATCACCAGGCTGAGTGGTTTACTGCATGATCAATGAGGAAAAACGAGTGGAAGCCTAAACCAAATAGATCAAGATGAAGCTTGCCGAACTGACCCGAAAGAAAGGAAGAGACTGCGACAGCTAAACACAATTTTGCTTCCGGAACCGAGAACCTATCAAGCGTCACCTTCACAGAAGAAGAACAAAGGCATCAAGTACGTGTAGCCAGAGAGACTGAACCAGTGTAAGCTTGAAAATATGGCCATTAGCTGCGAACAAGTAATCCAAACCATGGAATACGACGTGAGACCAGAAGCCCGAACCAAAATTGGGAAAGTGCCGTTTGACATCAAGACAAATGACAGAACGCAAGTAATGCAGAGGAAGATCACAAATCTACAAAAGAAGATCGACAGAACAACCAGATTTTTACGAAGGCAGCACGGTAGTGGTAATGGAGAAGGAGGACTACACCTAAAAAGTGGAGTCGTACATTGCAGAGAATGGATACAAAAAGCTGACAAATGACCCAATGACATGAGAGCTGTGCTGAAACATAATAATGTACCTGGCAATGGAAGAACGGATGCTGGAGATGAACCCGATAGCACCAAATTTCAAGGGGCTCGTAAAACTCCACACAGCGAACCGTCCAATGAGACCCCTGGTTAGCAGCATCCAATCACCATGCTACAAGATAGCAAAGATCGTAGCCGCATTCTTGAAGGAAAACTACCAGTTTGCATTCAGACGAAGCATCAGAAACAACAGTGAGCTGATTGAGCAACTGGACAAGTTGGGAATCGAGAGTAACGAAAAGCTAGTATCCTTTAGAACGACAAATACTGCAGAATGAGTAAATGAAAGAAGAAAGGTGTAAACAATACAAAGTACCGCAAGCATTTTCGGCTAAGAAGCCATCAACGGGCGGAGAATAGAAAGCGACTGACAGAGAAACAGTCGACAACAGAAAACAACGGTGATATGATGATTGAACTAACGACTCCTCGCGATGTGAGTCATACTCATAAATTAGTTCAACCAATCCCTCGTCTGGAGTATACCTGTTGAGTACGGTTTCGTTATCGCTGCTCAGGTGGCGAATGATCTCGATATTTTCCAACGCCATTCGTTTGAAATACGATCTTTCTCCATGGAGGAGGGTCTCTGACCCCTCTCTGAAACTGTGGCCACAGGTGATTAAGTGGTCCGCGAAGGCCGATTCTCCTAAGTTGCCCTTTTTCCAGGCTTTCAAGTGCTCAACCACTCAGCCACTCTTATTTGGAGCTGGCGACCGGTCTCACCTACGTAGATTCCGTCACAGTCGTTAACCCCCCCCCCCTCCTGTGTAATGGTGGTATAGGGTCCTTCAACCTAACGAACAGTCCTTTTAATGTATTGAGATTATAGAAAACCGGCCGGAAGCCAAAGGGGCGGAGGATGCGACTCAAATCTGACGAAAACTTACCCAGGAAGGGGAGCTTAATCCAACACTTTCTGCCTTCACGATTCCCCTCCCGAGGGAGGGAGGGAGGGAGGGAGGGAGGGAGGGAGGGAGGTAGTAGAATCAAGGCATTGCCACGTGATCTTCCTACGGACCATCAGGTCAATGTCCAAGTTCACCTCGTTTACCCGAGCCAAGTACTTTATAGTACGTAGTTCTTTCTGGAAGGCTGCTTGACTCAAAGGGATGTTAGTGAGTCGATTAATGAAACTATTAAAAGCAGCTATTTTGTAGGCGCCAGGGCAGAATGACGTGCCGTGGACAAAAATATCGGTCGAAGTATCTTTTCTGTGTGAACTCATGGACCCCACCTCTTTCGGAGGTGGTAAGGTCCAAGAAGTTGATAGTAGGGTTACCGACCTTCAAAGTGAATTTTATGGAGGGGAACTGAGCATTCAGATACTTATGAAACTCACCGAGGAGTTCTTGGGGACCTGTCCACGCACATAGCACGTCATCCACATATCTGTGCCAATAGTGAACACGATTTAAGAATGACTGGTCCGAGGAAAAGAGGTCAGCCTCAAATTTCGACATGAAGACCTCCGAAACGAGGGAACCCAACGGGGATCCAATGGAAATGCCCACTTCCTCCGGGAATTCAAATATTTATCATTATATTTACAAAAATTAGGGGACCAACAGACGTTGAGTAAATCGAAGAACTCCTGCAAGTCTTCATGAGGAGTATTAAATTTAACAAGAAGGTCGCCTGAATATTGGAAAGTGGCCGCTATTGGGATGTTCGGAAACAGACCGACCTTATCGAAAGAGCATAAAATAGTACCAGGAGGGAGTACTCCATCTTTGAGCCTATTGGCCTAGGAGACTGAATTTTTGACGGAGTAAGGAGACTCGTATTCAATAACGGTCCAGGTATTTGGCGAGCGAGTAAGCGGGAGAGGATACGTAGGATACAACAGGCCGCATAGGAGTTTTGGCCTTATGAATTTTAGGCAACCCATACAATAACAGAGGTACTGTGTTAGGTTCGAGCAAACGTTCTTTCACTGAGGGTTTTGTAATGATAACGGAACTTTTATTAATAGCATTCCGAACCTCTTTGACATGAAGAGGGAAATTGAAGAGGGGGTTTTCGGTGACCCCGCACTGGTTTAAAACCTGTTCCACCTTAAAGTGGTAAGTAGCCTTATCCATCGCAACGATGGAATTCCCTTTGTCAGCCTTTGTAAGTGTAGTCTCCTCCTTCCTCAGCCTCCTCGACCTCAATCATGTAATCAACCCTTTCGTAGTGTTATTTATGCGCGGAAGGGGGGGGGGGGTGTTGCGGACTAAATCGGCGCTGGTTTTTTGGGTATTGATACCGGGAGCAATCCTCACGGTTAAATCAGCGACCACATTAGCCAGGGCATCGGCATTATCAAGAGGGGGTAAACTGAACTTCAAACCCTTCTCTGACAGATTCAGTTCATCGTTACCAAATTCCATATTATTATTTATTTCAGTTATTTTACGTCCCCCTCGACAGCTTGTATAGCCATTTATGGAGGAGGACGGTTTACAGGGATAAACTAGGTACTTAAAACAACTTACTGCACAATACCAAAAAAAAAAGAAAGAGAGAAAAAAAAGCGGTGCTGGTGCTGCGGAACGAGAGGTGCGACATACATCAAGGATCCAATTCAGAGCCGGAGAGCGCGAGGGCAGGAGAGCGAGAGCAATGAGGGAATATTTTAGGTTTGTAATTCATTTAGCGCTCTAAGTATTGCTTGTTTAAATTTTGTTCTCGATTGGTAAAAAATGTATATTTCAGGGTGTGAGAAAGATAATAGGTTGTACGTTTTTAAAGCCGTATTGATAGTCGTCTCCTCTTTGATCTGTTCGTAGAATATTTTTTTCAAGCGGGTTCTTGCCGACGGTGCCCTAAAGAGCACCATACCTAGGAGATCGAAATCTATCTTTACAACAATGGACCAGATCGTATAATAACATTAGACCGATACACAGCCTCCTACTCTTGAGGCTCGCCATTTCGAATCCCAGTAACAGCTCGGAGTAAGGAATCTCCCAGGGATAGCAGAAGAGTCTCGTGTACAGAAACTTGATAAATTTGGATTGAACCCTTTCTAGATTTTGTTCAAACTTTTTGGTTAATTTGCTCCATATAATCGACGAACTTTCAAGGTGGGCCGCACAAACGAGTAGAATAGAATCATAATGGTAGTTTGATCCCTGAACATGTACGAATTTCGTTTAAGAAATCCCAAACCACGCATCGCCTTTTGCACTGCTAGAGCTGCATGTTCTCGAAAATCAAGTCCGTGATTCAAAGTCACGCCCAGATCCACCACGCTAACGACCCTTCACAAACGAATCCCCCTGATGGTGTAGTCTCTAAGTATGAGGGGCTTCGTTTTTGACATGTTCCATGTCTTTTCTCTCGCCGGACCCCGATTTTGAAACTCGCGAGTACACCCCACGTAATAATAATAAATAATTAATAATTAAATAATTAAATAAATAAATGATTAAATAATTAATATAATTAATAATTAGAAAATCTCTACCCCTTGGATGATTCAGAAATTCGCGAGTACACCCCGCGTGATAATAATAAATAATTAATTAATTAATTAATAATTAAATAATTAAATAAATAAATAATTAAATAATTAATATAATTAAATAATTAAATAATTAATATAATTAAATAATTAAATAATTAATATAATTAAATAATTAAATAAATAAATAAATAAATAAATGATTAAATAATTAATATAATTAATAATTAGAAAATTTTCTAAGTCCCTCTTCCTATCATATATGGCTGGATAGTCGAAATTTTTCCAAGTCCCCTAGACTTGAATTGTCTGATACCATTCCAATACAACAGCGAGTTCGCTCAAAAAAGACTTGAATTTTCTCATACCATTCCAATACAACAGCGAGATCGCTCGTTCGCCCCACGAAAGTTGATACCTCAAAATATAGAACACCCACAATTACCTCAAAATATTTCTCATAGAAGACTTATACGACGCCAAGATAGGTAAAGGGGTAAACGAATAATATCTCACGAACACTTGACCTAGTAGAAGCCTAGACTGAAATATTTCAAGATGACTGATAAAATATGAAAGACATGGAACATGATTTTCATTTATTTGACTATGCCAGAAAATTTTTTTTTCGGTGAAATGTCATAACTGCACACTTTTCTAAGTTTGAGGGTAACTCGTTGATAGAACTCCAATCAGCGACCATGTCTAGATCCCTCTGCAAAGCGACCGCGTCAGCATCCCTAGAGACCCGCCCAAAGAGTTTGAGGTCGTCGGCATACATCAAGCATCTTGTGCCCGGGTTTATGAAAGTTGAAGGCAAATCGTTAGGGTACAGATTGAATAGCAAAGTCCCGAGGACAGAGCCCTGAGGGACTCCAGAAGAGGACACGAACGATTCAGAGGCAGCTTCTTTGTAGGCAACATACTGGCGTCTATCCGTCAGATAACTATCGAGTAGACACATAAGGTCGTAAGAAAAATCAAAATTCAGTAGTTTGGTTAGTAGGATTTCATGTCCTCCCTTATGACTGTTATTTATAACACGGGGATGAAATTCTTGGACTAACCCAACCTCATCATAGTCATCCCTGAGGGCTTGGGCCTTCAAATCCATTAGGGAGGAGATCTTTTTATTTTTTCTAGCCTTAAGGTTAGCCTCAAACTCACGATAATCATCATTGATAGACTGAATAAATAATTCCAACTCACATGGGTGGAGCAAATTGGACAACCTCGAGTGTACCAGCAAGTTCAGTCTAATCGTGACGTTGAGTTGGCCGCACCACCTTCGGAGCTCAGACCTGATCCATTTATTGGTAATGCAATTTTCCAATTTCCGAGTAGTGTATGGACAATCCGAATAAAATTTGAACTTAACAGAATTCGGTCTCAAACGTAACAGCAAGCACTTCCGAAAGAACCATCGGTTCAATTCTGGTATCCTTTGATGTGACAAACATAATTATTAGGTACCATACCAAAGGAGGACTTCTCACTTTGCTCAAGAACAACTGATACCATGGGAACCCCGATGGGCCTAGGTATGCCCATATAGTGAAAGAGGGTTTGAGCCAAAACTACTGCCGCTTTTAAGAAGTTCTACAGCCGGGAAAAGGGACTTGCGATGGGATCACCGCTGTCACCAATACTGGGGGAGATATTCATGAATAATATAGAAAACAAGATATTGAAGGGTAGCAAGTTCAGAAACTCGATCTAAAACTGGGCCAAATATCTGAGTTTGATACTCAAGGCAAAGCTGGAGGTAGCGATTTTCCCGCGATTCACCGCGTTTCCTACTGTTTCGTTTCGGAAGAAGAATCAAATCACCAAAATTGGTCGATATTTTAGAAATATAGGTACAAAATAAAAATTTACTTACGAGTTTTTTATGGAATAATAGAACGTCGTTGATCACACACGATACGCCGACAAATATGCTCGAAACTGAAAATAAAGTTCGGAACAAATTACCTACGGAACGATGTGTATGAATGCCGAAAGAATATTCTAGATCTTGTCGTTTTGTCAATTGTCGAAGCGGTTAGAACAGCTTAGACACTTACTATTGTAGATAAAGTATACCTACTATCGAGGAAACTAACGTTCGAAGAGCATTTTTGGACAATTTAGTCTCATATTTACTATCGCACTGTTTTACCATGTAGTCTATAACTTTGAACAGGTGACATGACTGATAATGTGCCTACTGCCAGAGTTATCGAAACAAGGGAGAGAGAGCCACGCAGAAAACTATTTTATTCGTTATATCCCTTTACTGCTTTACATGCGAACTCACTTTTTTTTTTGGTGAACCTCTACACTTCCGCTCCTCCGATATCTTTGTGTCATACACATTCGTTCCTATCAAATACAACGCGTGAATAGGAAAACGGAAAATATTGCTATGAAATTTAGAAAAAAAAAAGTACATAAACATTTCCAACACATGTAATTTACATCAACTACGTAGAAAAAGTATTAGTATTGTACGGTACTGACTATTTACATTTTAATTTATGCAAAATATTATTTACAACGTACATGCAGCAAGTAGGTACCTCTCAAATAATCGAATGAGATCCGACCTTGATTGCACAATCCTCCGAATTTATTGCAGATTTGTAGGAGTATAGCTTACTAAAAACAGCAATATGAAAATTTCCATTCAAATTTCGATAAAGATTATCACTTTTGCTTTTGAATTTTGCATTGGCAGCTAAAACCAATTTGACTATTATTAATAAGTTTTCTCTTTGTTTGTATAGTTACGACATTCCAAATTTTGTCCAAGTTTTATTTTACTCATATTAAGGGTGATGAATTGTAAGTAGAGCACTGAAAATTAAGAAGACTCTAACTGTACAATTCTCCTTTATTAGTTAGCGTATACAAGGAGTCTCTCCTATGGTAAACCAACGCACTGCCCCAGCGATCCTGACAAAATACCAGACTGCATTGACTTTTTCATCACGACAGCAGGCCTGTCTTCAGATCACTCGCCACTTATCCTAACAGTTAGCAATTCCATTATACGCAAACAGATGGCTCCTAAACTTACTAACAAACATACAGACTGGGATGCTTTTCGTGACGGTGTGAATAATAATGTTAACCTTCGCATAAGGCTGAAATCGCCACACCAACTAGAGGCAGCAGTTGATTCCTTCACCAAACTGCTCCAACGTGAATCCAAATTGGCCACACCCACGAATTCACAAGGACAACACTATCATGTGTGCTATCCCAAGGAAATCCTGGCGCTGGCAGCGTCGCGCAACCCTCTGCACAAGCAAGCATTTAATAATCTCTGTAAACTGGTCAAAACACGTATCTGTGAGCACAACAATGATTCCTTCAACCACTTTGTAACCATTCTGGGAGTCACAGAAGCCACTGATTACTCACTCTGGAAGGTAGCTCGTTCGTTTAATAAACCATCAGACTACATTTCCCCATTGAAACATCCATTGGGCAAGAACGGATAAAGAGAAAGCTAAAGTCTACGCCGAGCACCTTGAGCAAAGATTCCAACCTAATGATATTGTCACCGATATCTCTTCTGACCTCTGCCTAGCAGAGGAGCAGATAGTTGACTTATTTTCTCCGAGAGAAATCAAAACTATGATTAAATCCTAAGAAAGCACCTGGGCACGATCAAATTTCGGCTCGTATTCTACTAGAGCTGCCACGCAAAGGCCTGGTAATGCTGACCTACTTATATAATGCAGTTCTGAGACTGCAATATGTACCAAAACGGTGGAAGTTGGCGAGAATAATCATGATTCTTAAAGAGGGTAAACCGCCAGAAATACCCAGCTCGTATCGTCCAATATCCCTGCTTTCAGTTCTTTCTAAACTATTGAGACGTTAACTGGGAATAGTCATAAAGAGGAACCTAATCCCAGACCACCAGTTTGGATTCAGAAACAGGCACTCTACCATTGAACAGGTCCATCGTGTTGGAGCAGCAATTAGAAAGGCATTACAAGAAAAAAAGTTTTGCCCATCCGTATTTCTGATGTTAGTCAAGCCTTTGACCGAGTTTGGATCCCCGGACTTCTCCACAAAATCAGCAAACACTTTCCAACTTGTCATGTGCAAATTTTATCATCTTACCTTAGCGACAGAAGATTCTATGTTCACTATGGAGAAGCTGACTCTTCTGACAAGCCGATAGCAGCGGGTGTACCACAGGGCAGTGTTCTTGGTCCCCTGCTGTATCTACTATACACTGCAAACATGCCAGAGCTAGATGACTCCACACCAGCCACATTTGCAGACGACACCGCTATACTTGCTATGTATGAAGACTACCCTACTGCAGTCACCAATTTGCAGAGAGCTGTCAACAAAGTTGAGGAATGGACCACCAGATGGAAAATCCAAACTAACGCATCCAATTTAAGAATTAATTAATTTGTCAGGACGGATTATATAATTAGAAGGTCGAATATGTCCGGCACTGCCGTCCAAAATTTGAAGAAAAAAATAAACAAATAAATGATTTATTTATTCACGTTATAACCCTTGATCAGGGCATTTTTTAATGAAATTGAACTACGTGGCCAAATTAATTCCTAATTGTACCACCCGCCCACCTATTTACAGAACAATGAAAAAAAGTAGACAAATACAGTAATACCATCCGCCCACCTCTTTACAGAACAGAGAGAAAAGAAATAGACAAACGTAGACTAGTAATACCTAGTCATGTTAGAACAGGCTCAAATTCTGATAAAAATCGACAGATCTATCGTACGGTAGGTACTTGCAAATAGACAAAGACGAACAGTATTCTTTCGTCTTTCGTAAAACACGACCATAGAAATATTGAACAAACAAAGCATTTGCACTGATTGATAACTGATAGGGGAAGTGAAGAGGTTATCTTTCTTATTTGTTAATTATATACCAAAAGATAGCATGTTTATTAATTTTTTTGCGTTTTCTTCAAATTTTACGAATGGAATTTTGTGGCCAAAATTTTAAAACTGGGTGGCCATTGGCCACACAACTCTTACTTAAAAAATGCCCTGCCCTTAATAATAATAGTTGTACTATCGAAACGTCGGGTTTTTAATAAATAAATAAATCATTTATTTGTTTATTTTTTTCTTCAAATTTTGGACGGCAGTGCCGGACATATTTGACCTTCTAACGCATCCAAGACTGTCCGTATTGACTTTGCCCTTAGAAATCATGGATATGATCCCACATATATAAATGATGAACCTGTACAGCGGGCTGACTGCACCCGATATTTAGGCTTACACTTGGAATTGGAAAGCGCACATAATCAAGAAGAGAGAGCAACTCAAACTCCGCTTTCGCAGGTTCTGGATGCTCAGAGCTAAGAATTGGCTATCACTCTGGAATAAAAGGCTACTATATGTCATGATCCTTCGCCCCATTTGGACGTATGGAATACCATTATGGGGCTCGGTAGCAAGTAGCAACATAAAAATTTTACAGCGATTCCAAAACAACGCACTCCGTAAAATCACAGGAGCACCGTGGTATATTACAAACCAGCAGTTGCACGAAGACCTGGCTCTGGAAACTGTCCAGCAAATCGTATCAAAAGCCACGACAAAGTACATCAAACGACTCTACGGCCACCCAAACATAGAGGCACTTCAGCTACTGAAACAACCTACCCAACGACTAAAGCGTAAGCCCATAGCGGGCATTGAATAGTTACTTGTACTCAAGGCACACTCGCTGCTAGCAATTCATCTCCTAATATTAAGTTGTAGTATAATAGTGGTTGCACTATTAGCTAAGTAAAGTTAACTATGCCAGATCTCCCCTACCTATATGTAAATGCCACTAGGCAGTTCATGTATGATCTATTACATAACAAAAAAAAAAATATATATATATATATATACAAGGAGTACTTTTGGGTGTTACCCCACCATCAGTTGAATCGCTGCTGAAGAATTTTGGTTTTTATAGTTTACCACTGTAATTTGATTGGCTACAACGATACTGCGTCTTGATTGGTTCATCCAGCTATGTGCTAGATTTCTATTGGCTACTAGGTTTGCTGTCATCTTGTTGGTCGCTTCTGTTCTGCCTGCCTTGTCCAATCACCAAGCCGAATAATCTATCATTGTCAAACGTGATTCGAAAGTTTGGCTTTTCACCTCTTTGCCTTGGCAGCCTCCATCTCTTCCCAGAATTTTCTTCTCTTCCTGTGGTTTTCTACATGTACGACATCAAGTATTCCTTTACCATTAGGCTGTTCTCTATTGCAGAATTTGCCAAACAACGTGACTTGCCATCTTCTTTTTCCCTTGATGTTTTGTGCTTTTTCGCACTCAACTTTTCTCCTAATTTTCCCAATGTAATTGCTTTCGAGGCATTCCTCGCAACTGAGCTTATACATTCCGCTCAAGCTTTCCTTGACATTTTCCTCTGTCTGGTCGTTGCTCATTCTCTTCTGTAAGGGTGTGGGTTGTTGTGGATGCTCACATTCACACCATACAACGCCCTTATGACCTTGTTTGTGTACTTTTGTATGTATTCTGCTGATCCGGAGTACTTTCCCACTGTGCTATCTTGGATTCCCTTCTTTTCTTTCATTTTCCCATGGACTCCCTCATCCACGCCTCTAGAACAGCCGTCGGCTACTGCGATTCATTTTACTATTTTAATTTCTCTCCTTTTCTATTTCAGGAAAGAGTCGATTTCTCGGTAACAAAAGTTCTGAATCGCCGTCAAATTATGCGTGGCGTGGTAGGACTCGTTTGGGATGATGGTATCAGTGTTCATTTGCTTTCTGTGGATTTTGTATCTCCAGTGTGAGTCTTAGGTCCTAATAGTTGATGGTCTGATTGCATTTTTCCACTGCTAATTCGATGCTCTTATTCATCGCATTTGTTTCTTAAAGGAATTGGTCCATTTGTTTATTAGTGTCTGAACACTCTATCAAGATATCATTTGATCGAGTTTTTGAATTTGCTGCCTTTCAATATCTTTTCTTCCATGTCTTTCATGAATATCTCCGTCAATATCTGTAACAGCGGTGATCCCGCTGTTAGACCTTTTTCCGGGCTGTAGAACTTCGTTATTGAATCGGCAGTAGTTCTGGTCTACAATCGCTTCCACTATTAATAGGAGATCTGTTTCTGGGGGGTTATTTTGAAAAACTCGCTGTGCGCCATGTGATGTCCGGCAAAAACTTATATCTTTCAAGCCATAATAGGTGACAGCAAAGGGACTCTTTATTGTACTTATGTTTGGATAGGGACTTGGAAAAATGTTCTAGCGAAACCAAAATTAAGAATGATTATTTTTAATTTGCTCGATCCAGCTACCAGTTGAGACAAAAGAATTTTCAATATAGCGGATAAAGGCACAATAAAGACATCAACCAGCTTAAACCTCCTTGTGACGTCATCAGCTTCCTTGACGTCTAGTATACATATTTTGAGCTAACAAGCTTTTCTGTACTCACTCACTCCGCTCGTCCGCTCTCATTCTTGGTCTGGTATAATAAGCTAACTATTCTGGGTCAAATGAAAGATTCTTCGCAAATTTTCTAGGGCCAAGTCAGACTTGGATTCGCAGCTTTCCAATAGAGTTGAACCAGCTGACACACGGCTGGTGTGCCGATGCCGGTAAAGACATTGAAAAGTGGAAACCCAGGCTCAAATATGTGAATTTTCGATAGCTGATAAAGGCACAGTAAAGACATCAACCAGTTTAAACCTCCATTTGACGTCATCACCATCCGTGACGTCATTAGTTTATGACTTCTTCATCTATGAGGCTACAGAGGTACTGAGGACGTAGAAAGGCCTAAAGATGTAGGACCAAACTTCGGTCTTCTCAACATTGTATATCATTTACATCCGGGCACGTCGCGTCGGCAGTTCCTCGAAGAAGCAAAAAAAGTTGGAAATTGTAAATTTGTTATAGCTTATACCTCCCCGATATCGCTTATTTTCCTACGTCACTCACTCTTGCAGTGCATAGCTGGTGATTTTTTGACATTTACATGTCTTCGGGCTGTGGTCAATTCGAAATCTGTGTGACGCTGCACTTTATGACGTCATCAATGATCTTGACCGGAAAAGTGTTGACCCTGAGCTTTCATTAAACTAGGCCTAATAGACAGCACACTAGGCTTATAAACTAGGCTGCTACAGTAGATTTAGCCTTCATTATATAGGCTTAGTATTCACTATACTAGCCTTATGCTAGACTAAGAAAGGGGGCGAACAAGGGGAGTGAGTGAGGCCCCAAAACTAGTTAACCTAAAATACTAGACTTATACTAGGTTATTAGGTATATAGATCATAATCATTTCAATCGTTTTGGAAACTTGAAAAATATCGGAAATACATTGTTTTGCCTAAACAAAATCTCTAATTATGAGTATACGCTCCTATGCAAGAAATTGATATCGTCACCAGGAATAAATTATCAAAAACAAATTGATAATATACGGGGTGGAGAACTAAAGAAAATATTTTGACCGTAGTTACGATAAAATCGGAAAGAATTTCTTGATCGATAAGACGTTACGCGAAGCGATCAATAGCATGAAAACTCTTTGGATTTTTTTTACAATTATTATTGCACTTCTGTAGATGGTTCGACAAAATAAGACACTATATATCTTATCGAATAGTGAAGTAAAAGTTGTATACCAATTAAAGAAGAAAAAATTTGCTCATTACGTACACTTCCTCCGAACCAAAGTGGAGCCGTGTTCGAACATACATACGAGTAATTATTGCAGATGGTAGAGCGTAAGCTAGGTAGGCCTGAGCCGAATGACAGGGCGAGTCCAACTTCGTCATGTGTTCCTCCATTAGAAAAGATTGCGCTGATAATCGTCAACATTTATCTACCTTTGTTGCAATAAATACCAATGTCCAGCCTATGAGTTACAACTTACCTACCTCCAAGCGCATCTGTCTCGATTATCTCTTCATTTTATCGTTTTTTTATAAGAAGTAACAGTAATATAAAAATAACGCGCTATTCGTACGTATTTGTACGTATTTAATAAAACGAACACTTCTTGCGCGTATAATTCTCTTAAGAAAAGCATTTATGTACCTATAATTCTACGCATTTGTGCCTGACACGGGAACGTTATATGATAATATTATGTTCTTTAATTTTATTCATATTGAAGGATCTTATTTTAGCCTTTATTTGAAATATTTGGCTTTCAACACGGCTCAAGCCTCACTTGCAGGAACTTTCTCTCTTGAGGCCACACGTTCTCTTTCCACCAAGCCTTTACGAAACAAGTTCAATCGGTTTTGTACTTTCAAGCGCAAAATGTAATTCAATCGACCTGTAGATTAGATCTTGATACGTTTACTAATATAACTATGAAGAGGTCGCGGTTCCTCGAAATTTTCTCAGTCTCTATAAAGTAATCGACCCTATCGATTTGGGCCTAATATCGATATATTCAAAAGAATGGATCTAATATATGTACCCTGTCTACGGAAACCCGGCTTAGCCAAAGGTGCGAGGGTTTTTGTAGACCGGGTCACATTATTATTAATAATTCTTATTTTATACTGGCTCCGCTCATTCACTCCGTTCTCAGCATAGTATAAGCAGGAATGTCCAGCTAAAGCCAGCCAAACGTAAGCCAAAAGCTTAACCAATGTTGTGACCATTTTTTGCGGAAGCCAAAAGTAAGGTGGGGTGCCGGCTCCCAATAGAGCCAAAGGAGCTGCTCCGCTCCCAATTTTTGATGAAAAAAGAGCCGGGAGTTGGCTCGGCTCTTTGTTTTTGGGAGCTAAGACCGGAGCATATTAGGAAAAAGCCCAATGACATCAAACGAGCACAAAATTGAACCTGGAGGAAGGTATATGTCCTTCAATTTTTCAGCCAGGGCGCTCGAATTCTTAACTGAATAGGGAGACTCCACCTCCACACGAGCTTTAAACCATCTATCCAGGAACTTGGCGAGAGAGTAGGTGGGGGAGGAAACATACGAAACAACCGGCCGCATCGGTAAATTTTCTTTGTGTACCTTCGGCAAACCGTAAAGGGGGGAGGAACTGGATTCGGTTCCAAAATGGCTTTCTTAACAGCGTGGCTCTTAATGATAACCTCATTACCATTATTAAGTTTTCTTGCCTCTTTAACGAATTTTGGAAAATCAAAAAGAGGTTCCTCCTTGGCCCCACATTGGCCAAGCACCTCGTAAACCTTAGAAACGTAGGAAGCCTTGTCCATAACTACGACAGCATTCTTTTTGTCAGCTTTAGTAATAACTAGCTTTTCCTCCCTAATCTTCCTCCTCAAACCTATGAACAACTTACTCCCTGCATCACTTATGCGGCGGTATTGCGAACCATTTCGGCACATTTTTTCTGGGTATTTACCCCAGGTCCAATCTCTACTGCTAAATCAGCCACAACGTTAGCTCAAGTCTCCTGATTTTTTAGAGGGGGAAGCCCGAATTTCAATCCCTTCTCCAGAAGTGTCAACTCATTACGGTTAAACTCCGTTTTGCTAAGATTTATGACACGTGGCTGAAATTGTTGGATAATATCATCGTCACCTCGATCTAATTCGCCATCCCTAACCTTAGGTAGCAAGTTACGTGACACAGAAAGTCGAGGCAAATTGTTCTCGGGGAAATTTCATCGGGCTAATGTCGGTAAACCCGATGACTGATGCCGTCATAAAGCGTCACGTTACGTAGATTCTCTTTGACCACCATCCCGGACCAGTATAGTGAAGGCTAAACTTACTAAGCAAACTAGTTAGTATAGGCCAAGTATTCTGTATATTAGGCCTTGTATAATGAAAGCTAAAGGTCAACATTTTTTCAAGTCTCTAAAGTAAGTCAAGGTCACCCTCAGCCCAAAGACATGTACGGGTCAATAATGCAGGTTTTAAGCGGCCGTGGCTGCTTCCACAAGTACTTTCTCGAGTAGGCGTGGAGCCGTGGGACGGGCAAGCTCTGTCGGTCACTGCAAGAGATTGGAGTCGATAAAGCACTTGCTCCGAGTAGTCTGGTAGCTACCAGCATAGGACCAGGTGTCTGCATTTATAGCCACACTGCCGTACAAAGTTAAATTGACGTATGTGCGATAACAACGATCACCGAGACGAGGCGTTCGGATCAATGGCCTGTGTTAATATTGGTAACGAAACTTCGTATTCACGCACCACTACTATCACAGTCGATTGGATTTTTTTGACGTGTATGCATCGCGAGGTGAAAAATGTACCGTATCTGATGAGCGCTTACCGAAGATAATTATTATGATCATTACATTCTGCGTTGAAAATTGCTAACTTAAGCGATCTTAATACCTTTCGAACACATTTGTATATTCTTTTTGATACTTTTCAGTGATCGTTGTTGTCAATTTAACTTTGTACGGCAGCACAGTCACGGAATAGAATAGGTAAATACAGAGCCACTCGCCACCTGTGTACTGAACACGTACAGACGATGCTCTGCAGGAAGATGCTGGAAGAAGGTCAATCATAGGGATATGAAGACAGAGGAAGAAGAGACTCCAAAAGCAATTCATTCCTAAGTTGTATTTGGTGAGTGTGCTGAAGTTTGTGTGCCTGGAGGCACGGCAGTATCAAGGTAAATTTCTAAGTAGTTCGAGAGCGAAAAATGTCTGTTTTAGTCTCCCACAATCGCAGGCCAACCACTCGTTTGTTTGGGAAAGAGAAGTACGGGTACAAAAAGGTCGAACGCTTCTCTTTCTTGCAAAAAAAAATAAGTAATCTGCGCATGGGCACTACCTCTCGAAGTACAATACTGCGAGAAAAGTATTATTTTTTCCATATGTATTGACTCCAGACTTTAGATCGTCATTTACTTTTATGTAACTTCGAAAAGGAGAAAATCGAATGAACGACAAATTATTTGTATGACCTCCGTGATGAACTTACGGTTCTCACAGTACAATGTCATTCTTCATGCAAGTATTTTCTACGAGATAGACTCTTTTATTTTATTCTGCCGTTTTGTCGCTATAGCAAATGGTGTTTACGTCGTGTTTGACTTTTACCTTCTAATTAATTATTCCTCGCGTAGAGCGATTTTTCTCAACTAGATTGATGTAGGTATCCATGCAGTATTGTTCCTACATGCATCTCCTATCACCTTCTACAATCGTGTAAACGTCGGTAATGAAATTCAGAAGCGCACTAGCGAAGCGAAAGAATTAATTTTATTCATTGATCGATGGACATTTACTCAATGTTGAACTAATTTGAGATTTTAATGCGGACATATCTATCTTTAATACGCGTATTACCTTCTACATATATGTACAATGCTCTTAATTGTTAGTCCGATCGCATAGCAACAATTAACCTTTTTTTTTCCCTTTTTACATGGAGTTTGATAGTGAATTTCCGAGACGACAGCCAGTCCTCTCTATACCGAGTGAGCGAAAGACAGCGTCTCGGTGTAGGCTGTACGCGAAAGAGTACGTACTCTTCACACAAAACTAATATAATAAAATTAAATATATCCGAGAACTAAGACGACTGTTATTTAAGTGTAGGATCTCGAGGAATCGATCGAGAAAAAGGAAAAAAAAAAAAGTGGTCATTGTTTCAATATTCTATATATGGTCAGATGTCCAGCGAGCAAAACTCGTAGGCGGTCGGTGTACCACAACTTGTAAGTAGAGAATGCGATTGTGATTGATGCGCAACTAGCTTTCGCTTTAGTCTTTTGCCGCGAAAGTATCGCTGTTCTCATCGGTATGTTTTCGAAGTTTGTACGGTATACTCTATAGCTTCTCTCACGTTTTATTGCTATTCGGAAAGTTCTCTTACCGGATTCACTGCGCTGCGAGACATTGTCGGAATTTCCTATCGCTCGTTTGAAATCGTTATCACCGAGAATGATGATTACGATACGTAAGCGTTTACACAATTCGTTTTTCAAGAGCGACGATAACATCCACATTATCCCTGTCGTAAGGTCTTTGACGAGCTTTCTACTTTCTTGCTGTAGCCCAGTCATATGAGGAAATGTTGTGTGAATAAATAGGAGACAGCTGAAAATTGGCATACATATGTCAATTATCACCTCATACAACATACTAAAAGTCACACTCGATATGACGTGTGAATTGTCTTCAAGGGACCAATTGGTTTTTCATGATTTTCAGAATGAATATCGGTTTTTTGAAAGAAAAGTCAAGAGACAAAAATTGTGGAGCGTCAAAAAATACAAAAATAATGTTCCATTAAAAATTTCCGTGCAATTCTTCATTGAATAAATGAAGGATTAAAGTTGAATAGTTGTGAAAGTAATGTAGGATATACTTATCCAAATATAAGACTCAGAGGTTCGTCATACGAACTTGTTCTTAAGCTGTTTAGATAATTCAGAGGTGGCCTTAGTTACCCACTTGACTATCCGACTACAATATAGAGCCGGGCGCTTATATAATCGCAACTCGCTACTTTCACTGCGAGTGCCGATGTGACGCGACCAACACGAAAATTCGTGAGAACGGTAGAGTGTTCTTACAACTCCCCACCTCGGGGGCCCCAACACCAGAGAAGAATGCCAGGCTGATTGTTTACTCAAGTTCAGAGATTCATAGACTTGACTCCAAGGTACTTTCTTTTTGCATCGTCTTGTCTATTGAATTGAATTCATCTGGCTACCATTACTGTACAGGTAGTCTCTCGGAAGATAAACACAGGATTTCCTCTGCTCTTTAAATTTACATTATAAATATGTTCATTTTATTTCTGGCTCTATACAGCCTAGACTTTTGACATTCTGGGAGAGTGACTAGAAGAAATTTTGATTTTCGGACTATACTGAATTAGTAACTTTACAGTATACTGAACCTGTACTAGGCTAAAAACGGAGACGAGCGAACGGAGCGAGTGAAACCGATACCCACTGAGTTTAGTATACAGTATACCAGACTTATAGTAGGCTAAGACTTTTGGCATAGAAAGTTGAATTGATCAACGATCAGGGAAATTGTGTCTTTCCTACGACTAAGAAAAAATATTTCTCCCTGATATACGTTAATTCAACTTTGTACGGCAAAAGAGCGGAGGCGATCGAACGGGGAGATTAAGCCCGTGAGCCACTTAGTTTATTGTACAGTATACTGGACTTATACTCAGGGGTATCCAGCCAATCATCATTGACTTAAGCTTAGCTTATGGCTTTCAGCTCTTTTCGTGCATTGGCTTAAACTGAAAGCCAATGATCGTCGATTCCATTGATGGCTGACTTACCATTGGCTGATAGCTTATTCATATCGTTCCGGAGCTGGTTTATATCGTTCCGGAGCCAATATCTAATTTCTTTTTATCAATAATTACACTACTGAAGAGCTATTCTGTTACAAAGATTCTATTACGTGATTCTTAGATACTTTTCAACGCTGAAAACAAATCCGTTGTCCGTTTTTTGCTGACACGTCACAATTTTTAGTGATCACGATTAAAGTTCTCGTTTACTTGCCGCGCGTCGTCGCGGAACACATTGACGATAGCAGCGTCACTATCGAAAACGTTCGTTACGTTCCACGACAGTGCGCGGCAAGTAGACGAGAATATTTGTTATGATTACATGAATATTCATCGTGATTACTAAAAATTGTGACGTGCTAGCAAAAAACGGACAACGGATTCGTGTTCAGCGTTGAAAAGTATCTAAGAATCTTTGTAACAGGATAGCTGTTCAGTAGTGTTATGCTAAATTGTCAACACTACCATAGCCAATGGCTTATCGATAATTGGCTGACTTCGGGCTAACAGCTAAACGGTCACATTTCATTGGCTAACTTTTGGCTAGGGTTGAGGAGCCGGCGAAATTTCGGCTCCGGCTCTGGCTCTCAGCTCCCAAAAACAAAGAGCTGAGCCAGCTCCCGACACCTTTCTCCCAAAAAATAGGGAGCGGAGCAGCTCTTTTGAATCTTTTGGCCAAATGCAACAAATAGGGAAATTGCTTGTGGAATCTGGTACTCCTCATAATGAATTTGGCGAATTTTTCGACCTGTTGAACACCTGTTGGTCGCCTAATTTTTGCAAATTTGATGGTAAATACTTTGAGTTCCCTGAGGAGGTAGGGATCCCTATAGGTTCCCCCTTGGGTTCTCTTATTTCGGAAGTTTTATGTCCAAATTTGAGGTTGACCTGTTTTCTTTGGGCCAGGTGTTTTTGAATCACGTTTTCTATTGGCATAGGTACGTGGATGACATTTTGTGCGTGTGGACCGGTCCTGCGGAGCTCCTTAGTGAGTTTCTCGCTTATTTAAATAGATTATACCCTTCCATCAAATTTACTCTGGAAGTTGGTGGCTTATCAATGAATTTTCTGGACTTATCCATATCCGTCATTGACGGGGTCCATGAATTCGGTATTTACCGGAAAAGTACTTCGACCGACATTGCCATCCACGGGTCGTCTTTCGTACCTTTTGCCTATAAAGTAGCGGAGGGGTCTGAAGTTCTCCTTCACAGGGAAAAATCATATTTCAGGCGCTTAGCGTTAGAAGAAATCAAAATTCATCAAATATTAAAGACATTACCTTGTTGAACAGGTATATTCCTGAGGAGGGATTGATTGAATTAGTCTATGAGGATGATTCACACTTCGATGACTCGCTGGTTCAGTCATGACCTCCTCTTCGTTGTTACTCGTTCTTGTTGGCGTTGGGTTCAGTCGCTTTCTATTCTTTGAGAATGGCTGTTTAGCCGAAAGCGCTCAGTCGTGTGATATTTTAGTGCGGTTCGTGTATTTTTCTCTTTACTCTTTTGAGTATCCCTTCCTTGAATCCTGTCCTTTGACTCCACCCACTTCCGGCCTGGAAGTAATACACGTTTACCCAAGTCTTATTCTGCAATGTTGGATTCCGTTTATGTTTGCTCCTTTTGCCTTTCTATTATTGCACTATATAAATCCGGGTGGTCTTTGCATCTACAATGAGTCCAAATCTATTGTGCCACCCTTCAAATATATTGATGGTCTCTGCCTCATACTGATTCCATAGTCATGGCGGGTAACGTGGTTCGGTCCGGGGCCCTCTTCGTGTTCGTGGGCTTTGTAGTACGTACGTCTCTCCGAAGTATTGCAGCACTTGTATAGTTGATAAACTGTCCGGACATCGGGAACAGGAACGTAGGCAAGTGACGCCGTTATGTGTGCGAAGTTCCTGATTGAGCGATCATCCGGATCTCGGTGTCTCGTCACAAGGCCTTCTTCTTGAAAACGACGGTAGATGGACTGGTACATATGAAAAAAACATCCTGTAATGGGTATCTCAGGATATACTTCTTCGCATGCACGTATTATGGCCACTTCGAAGTCAGAGATTATCTTTAGCGGGGTGCTGGCATTTAACCGACATCGTTCTACAGCACCTCTTATTGCTGTCATTTCTTCTTTGTACATGTGAAAGGAGGGTATAAAGAAGAAGAAGGGCAAAGGATTCCCCAACGGGGTTCCTTCTCTGTACGAGGCCTAGAATGTTGAAGAGTTGCGCAAAAATAGTAGGAGACACATTAAATGTGTCATCCATAAACCATATCGGCGACTTGCATAAGAACTCCGTATTCCGTCTGGATGCGAATATAATTATTCTACTGGTACTATCTTCCTTTTCAAATTCAACCTCGAAGTAGTCATCATCTTCTTCTTCTTCGATTTCAGGGCCGGTGTCGTGCAACAGGAACCGGTCGCCGGAAAGGGTTGTGGCCTCCTGCTTGCCTCGTAAAGCATCTTGGTCATGACGAGGATACTCGAAAGAGTAATACAGAAGAAAAATGCAAAAGACCGCACGATAATTGAAAACACGAGCGCTTTCGGCTAATCAGCCATTCTCAAAGTGTGGAAAGCGACTAAGAACAAGCGACATCAAACGAAATCATGACCGAAGCTACGAGTCATCGAAATGTGAATCATTCCCGTAGACTAATTCGATCAATCCTTCTTCAGGAATGTACCTGTTCAAAACGACGCTACTATTATTCTGATGTCGGAGGATTTCTATTTCCTCAAGGGCCAGACGCTTGAAGTAAGAGTTTTCCCTATGAAGAAGGACTTCGGACCCCTCTTTAAAACTGTGACCACTTTCGATAAGATGATCAGTAAAGGCTGACTCCCCTACTTTCTTTTTCCTCCAAGCTTTTTTATGTTCGTCAACTCTAATTTGGAGCTGACGGCTGGTCATTCCTATATAGACGCTAGGGCAATCTCCACAAGCCACCCTATAAACCCCTCCCCTCTCGGCCACTGAGATAGGGTCCTTTAGTCTGACGAAAAGGCTCTTAACCGTGTTGACATTATAGAAGGCCGGCCGAAAACCGAGGGGGCGGAGGATACGGCTCAACTCCGATGAAAACTTGCCAAGAAACGGGAGCTTAATCCACCGTTTCCTACCATCTTGGCGTAAACCCCGGGGGAGGGAGGTCGTAGAGTCAAGGCATTTCCTTGTGAGCCTCCTACGAACCATAAGGTCAATATCAACCATACCCTGGTTGACTCTAGCCAGGTGCTTTATAATCATTAATTCTTTCTGGAAAGCGGCTTGACTCAATGGGATATGAGTCAAGCGATGTATTGCAAGCTATTAAACGTAGCAACTTTGTGGGCAACGGGTACGAATGACGACCCGTGGATAGTAATATCGGTCGAGGTATTTTTCCTGTAAATACCAAAAAGATGTACGCCGTCAATGACGGAAATAGACAAGTCCAAAAAGTTTATAACGGAGCTACCAACTTCCAATGTAACTGCTATCAGGAAATGGTGCCTGAAGCTCAGCTTTGGATCAAATCAGGTGCTCACGTAATTCAGCACCTTCTTTATCGTGATTTTTAGTCCTTGCAGGCGAAAGGGGTAGACAGAACTTTCAACGGGTCGTGCTACCCGAACTCCTTAGCTATCCGACTATTCAAGAACACCCAGTCTTCCACCTGAGAAAGAGGATGCCAGCCAATTTAGTTTTATAATACAAATACTACGTAGTGCTATCAATTCGGTACAAATGTTATTATTTTTAATCTTGCATGGGTTTACTACATGTCAGTTCTTGTGGAAAAAAATGTTTTCCTTTATTCCTCCTGAATTTAGAAAAGTAATTCCCCCCTCCCGGTAAATCCGTGCCTGTTTCAAAATATCGGGAGTGCATACCTGATATGAGTTCCGAAGTATCGAAAACACAGACTTGAGTTGCGAGACTTGAGTTCGCAAATGATTCTCATTTCTCCTCTCGCTTTAACAGAACATGACTTTTCTTCTAATTTTCCTCGTGTACGTCTTTTGGTAGTCCATCCGACTCGGCAAATGTGATAATTGCCGTATCACTCGCCCCTATCGTCAATATTGACCCGTCTGTGTTCAATTGTTTTGGATTACAATTCGCATTCTAGTTCAACAGTGCGTATTCTTATGATCGAAGTTGATCCAACAGTATAGTAGGTAAAAGTAGTTTAAACTAGAACAAAAAGCAAAAAATCAAATCATACCTACTTGGCTTTTACACGTTTATATCTCGTTCAATTGGTGCGTAGTCTGCTGTATTGTAAGTCCGTAATTAACTCAATTCGATGGTAAGAAAAGATACTACAAGTAGCTCTCGATACCGCGGCATGATAACTTAATGTTGCCGGTACATGTTACCTAGATATAATTTGCATTTATTACGTTGCGTGGTACATATGCAGGTTCTACCATTCATTTGATTTTTTTTTTTTCCTTTTCAGAATTTAATCTGCTCGTATTTTGATCAATAGAATAATATGTCGATCGAAGACCGAAAGAAAGATCTCGGTGAATGCTGGAATGTTGCGAATGTATAGCTGTTGCTTTGCCGATTAATTTATACAGTAACAGCTTGCAGGTTATACTTAATGGCTTTTTGATGTTGATCTTCGTTGAAGAAAATGACGTCCCAAAAATATCCGAAACGATTTATTCTAATAATTGACATTTGTTGCCTACATCGTTTATTGTTTACCCGTCAAAAAAGCACTGCCCAATGCCCCAACTCAACCTCGTTACAATTTTTCTTTCTGCGAATCAACTACATTATCAAAAGACTAGCGTGCGACGTCTTCCTTTCTCTTTTGAAGTGTATCTATCATTAAAGGACTTCTGAATTAAAAAATTTAAAATTCATACCTGCCAATAAAATCCTCTTTTCTTGATTTACAGGTCAAATCAAAGCAGCCAAAGTATACCATAAAAAGTGTAAACAAGCAAATATCAAGGCTCTCTTTCACCAACGTTTCTCTTCTCTTCCTACGAACGATAATTTTGCCCCTAACTAAGCTCTTGATGTCATTTAAGAAAGAAAGAGAGAGAGAGAGAGAGAGAGAGAGAGAGAGAGAGAGAGAGAGAGAGAGAGAGAGAGAGAGAGAGAGAGAGAGAGAGAGAGAGAGAGAGAGAGAGAGAGAGAGAGAGAGAGATAAAGAGTGAGTCATTCTAGGGAATACGTTCACTTCAGACCTATTTTTTTGACATGTATACTGAGTACCTACGTTTTTCGGCTGAAAGTCGAACGGAAATTTGCGAGACGCTTTCATGATTTCATCGATGACGGCATTAATGACGTTGACCTGACCTAGAGACTTGGAAAATGACGTCCTCAGTGAACTTGACTTACTTTAGAAAGAGCGCGCTGTCCAGGCTAACTTTTCTCTTTGTACTAGACTTTTGACAGGGGTATTTGGTAACATCTTCGAAATGCGAATAACAGGAGAAGCGACGAGAGCTGATCTGTCCAGACTTTCATATCGCTCAATGTTACTCAATCGCCCATGACGCTCATATTAGGCTAATTTCATAAAGGTACAATCGTAACACTCTGTCTTGAAATATCTAATGCGAAAAATGAGGCACCAGTATTCAAAAAATTTGATAATATTTTCAGTAATATTCTATAACGCTGAAATTTTCTTATAGGTACCTAAATATCTGGGATGGTAAAATCAGTGTACTAAATGAATCTGTGTGACGATAGATGTCTTCTGATTTTTCGCAAGAATTCAAAACAAAATTAATTTTCAACACACCTATTTTCTTAAACAGGAGATGAGGTGTCCTCACTTGTGTTTTCAAAGAATCGTTAAAAAGTTTACACTCGGGTTTATCTTTTCGAATTATTGGCCTGTACCGCGACATAAAAAGAATTAACGGAACGATGTGTCATTATTTCTGTACTGTTTTTAACGGATCGTAGTTTCTGAATGTTGACCAATCAATTTGCGACGAAGAAATTCCGTAATACCTACGTCCATAAATCATTTTACGATCTTGCGGTTGTTCGATTAAAAAAAAATAGTTCAGTCAGCTTTTCATTCATCTAGTACGAACTCATCTGTTAACAATAAGTTTAGCTCATCATTGACACTTCTAACCATGAGGTAAGTTTGTATTTTAATATTCTTTTCGGAAAAGTTTGGAAATTTATGACCCAGGTTGTTCTCAAGTTTATAACTTTCTCTGTCCTAAGAACAGGTAATAATTTTGTATGTCTTTTAATGTTCTTCATTTCCCTTCCATTTACTTCGAAAACGTTGAATGATAATTGCAGTTCTTAGTGATGTCTCCGAAGGAGAAAGGAGGATATTTTATTTTCGATCCCGTATAATGTTCCAAACCTGGCAAGGGTTGGACCGTTAGAAAGAATAGTAGGATGATAATGATATTAAGGTAGCAGTGCTGCTTCAAATCTCTTACATGGTACCAAGAGAGAAGAGAACAATCTGAAATTGTGTTGGTGGAACTTGTGAGAAAACTCCAGGAAATTGGAAATTACAAAAAATATTGTTTAAGTAGATGTTCCTTATAAAAATAGTCGCGCATAAGAGCTACGATTGCTACCATTGTTTACAACCGCTTCTACTTAAGTCTACGACCACTACTACCTTAGTATCATCACTACTGTCTTAGTCGACCATCACTATTTTAAATTACCACCACTACTTATGACATTTTCAATGTCTTTACCCACACCCCACCTTAATATTGGAAATCCGCGAGTCTGAGTCTCCTTCCCTCGTTGATGGATTTGGAATTCACGAACACTTGACTAAATCCAGAGATCTGCGATCCCGAGTTTCCCAGTTTTAACGTACAGTATGTTAGGCTACACCAACTTTAAGCTAGGCTTAGAATAAGCCCAAGTTGTATGCTATACTAATAATACCAGCCTGTACTAAGCTCAAACTAGGCATAGCATACAATAATATACTATACTAGGCTTCTGTCAAGAGAGAGGAATGTTGATGACAATGACATCACGGATATTGATGATGTCACAAGTGCAAATTCAAGCTGATAACGTCACAAACAGATTCGACAAGTGATGATGACGTCACAAGGGGGCTTTAAACTGGTTGAGCGATGTCTTTACTGTGCCTTCGCCGCTATCGAAAATTCGCTAGTTTGGAATTGGGTTTCCTCTTTTAACAGAGAACCAGTTCTATGAGGGAATTATTTCGACTTGGAAAAATTCTTACTTCCAAGCCATACTTGATTGGAAGAGGAATTTGACCATTTCTGTCAACGATTTTGAACTTGAACCTTTTTTATTTTGCCCTGACATCACACGATGCATATCAAATTTTCCGAAATAACCCCCCGAAGAACAGGTTTAATGTCCTTACCGGAACCCAGACGTCTATTGAAAATTTGCAAGTTCAACTCGATTGGAAATCTGATAGTCCCCCTCCTCCCACCAAAAAAATTACGGGTTCCTTAACGAAGTCAAACGAGGAACGTAGGGAACCTGAGATACTGGTTGAATTGGTTTTGGTATCGAGAATTCAAATCAAAATCTTGAAATTTCTCAAGTTTTAACAGGGAACCTGTTTTATGGGGGGCTATTTGAGAAATCTGGCGTACGCCGTACGCCGTGCGCCGTCCAGCGAAAAACTTAGAAATAAAAACGACGGCTTCCTTAACGAAGTTAAACGAGGAACGCAGGGAACCTGTTTTATGAGTCAAATGGGGTATGGTATTGAAAATTCAAGGAAGCCTAGACCTAGATAAAGCTAGTATAAAGAAGGCCTATACCTACTACGAGTATAAGCCTAGTATAATATAGTTTGAGAGTCTAAACTTTTCTCGAATCCCCAGCTATATATGATAGCTCGAGAATCCCTCCTATCATATATAGCTCGACAGTCGACATTTTAACAGGGAACCTGTTTTATGGGGGGCTATTTGAGAAATCTGTCGTGCGCCGTGCGCCGTCCAGCAAAAAACTTGGAAAAATTTCACTCTCGAACCATATATGATACGAGAGGGACTTAGAAAAATTTCGACTTTCGAGCTATATATGATAGGAGGGGGAATTAGAAAAAATTTCGACTCTCGAGCCATATATGATAGGAGGGGGACTTGGAAAAAATTTCGACTCTCGAGCTATATATGATATGAAAGGGACTTGAAAAAATTTCAACTCATAGCTCGAGATTCGAAAAAAATTTAGACTCTCAAACTATATTATTCTAGGTTCAGTAGGTCTAGGCCTTCTTCATACTAAGTCTAGGCTTCCTTTAATTTTCAATACCAAATCCCATTTGACTCATAAAACAGAATCCCGGCGTTCCTCGTTCAACTTCGTTAAGGAAGCCGTTGTTTTTTTGAGTCTCTCGTATCATGGTGTATGTAGCCTGAAAGTAAGAATTGTCGAAGTTCCTTTCCTTCCTATCTTATATTATGGCTTGAAAGTCTAAATTTTGTACTAAGTCCCTTTCCCATTATTATTATGGCTCGAGAGTCGAATTTATTAAAGTCTCTCTCCTATTATATATAGTTCGACTTGCCGTGCACCGCCCAGCCAAAAAATTGGAAAAATTTCTACTCTCGAGCCATAAATGATAGGGGCGGGTTTTCAAAAAATTTTCACTCTCGAGCTATTAGGGGCACTGGGAAGAATTTCGTCTCCCGAGCCGTAATATATGATAGAAGGACTTATGGTGTTTGAAGCATTGCATATCTGGCTCATTCAAGGGGCTAACCGCTAAACTAATTGCTGTATGAAGCATTGTATGTCTAGTTACTAGAAGGGGCTATCCTAGTGTGGGTCATATCACGTATTATTTTTCAACCCATAGAACAGGTTTCCTGCGTTTCTTGTTCAGCATCATTAAGAAAGCCGTCGTTTTAACAGGGAACCTGTTCTAGTATTTTTTTTTTTTTAATAGAAATTTGCCATGCGTCGTCCAGCAAAAAACTTGGAAAAATTTCGGTTCTCGAGCTATATATGATGGGAGGGAGACTTGGAAAAATGTTGACTCTTGACCTATATGACAGGAGAGGGACTTGGCAAAATTTCCTCGAGGTATGTATGATAGGAGAGGAATTTAGAGAAGTTTCGACCTCCGAGCTATATATTTCGAAGTCCCTATAATAGGACCGGGTCACTGATGATGTCCTTTTTTATACTAGGCTTATAGTACGTCCAGGTCTCCTTCTTACGATTTATGTGTGTGGGTATCTGTGAGTATGAATCGATATGGGTGTATGATGAGTAAATGAGATAGAAAGACATTGGTAATGCGGTCTTTTGTTTTTTGTTTTTTGTTTTGTTTTGTAAAGGTGGTGTCGGGGTTAATTGGTCTTGGACTGGTGTCGACCCTACCTCAAAAAATGAACTGATAATAATAATTAATAATACTAACTTTGTACTAGATGTAGACTTGCTTGACTCATAAAACAGGTTCCCTGCGTTCCTCGGTTAGGGAAGCCGTCGTTTTTTCTAAATCCCCCTCCTATCATACACACTATAACTCGAGAGTCGAAATTTCTCCAAGTCCCTCTCCTATCACATATAGCTCGAGATTCAAAATTTTGGGGAGTTTTTTGAGAAATTTGCCGTCCGAAGTACGCTGTCTGGCGGCTTCCTAAACGAAGTTAAACGCGGAATACAGGGAACCTGTTTTACGAGTCAAATTGGATTTGGTATTGAGAATTGAAGGAAGCCTAGACTCAGTATAAAGCTAGTATAAAGAAGGTGTGGGGAATGGGAAGAAGGGGAATAGCTAGAGTGGCTGACGTGCTAAAATTTCATCAGAGGAAAATATGAAGACATATAAAGAATTAAAAAGTTCATGAAGAAATGTTGACAATCCAAAATGTTGTACAATATCAGCTTAAGCGAATCTTCTTCTATTTGGAATCTAACGGGCAGATAATAAAACATCTATCCGTCAGTCTCGTGAACAAGAGTAAGGTTGACGTAAGAATAAATTTAACTAAGGTTACAAGTCCTTGACGGATTGAACTAAAATAATAAGTGATTCTAATTGTCCATAGTCAAGCACTTATTTCGATTGAAGCCATCAGGAATTGCTGATCCGACATTGTATCACAAATGTTCGTTATCGTTCATACATAACTTGTGACCGAAATTTGTAGGCAGCGAAAAAGGATTAATGAGAGGATTTGGGAGGAGATATTGAAAATGGGTTGATTATTCATTGCTATGGATTTCTTTTTTTGTTTATCAGTCGACTATTGCGGCAGCGATGAAACTGAAGTCAAAATTTGCAGATTCTTGACAGAAGGCCTAGACCTACTATGAGCCTAGTATAATATAGTTCGAGAGTCTACATTTTTCTTGACTTTTGAGGTATAACCCCCATAGAACAGGTTCCCTGTTAAAATGTCGACTCTCGAGCTATTATATGATAGGAGGGGGACTTGAAAAAATTTCGACTCTTGAGCTCAATATACATCATGTAACATATTTTTTCCTTGCTGCAAGTGGTCAATGGAAAAGACCCTGCGAGCATCAGCGGATGAAACGAGTTGGGTTCTTATGTTTTTGCTCAGCATTATAGAGGAAAGTAAAATATTATCATTTGATTGTTTTTTGTTTTGTTTTTCTTTTTTTCAGGGTCTTCCTGGTTATATTTCTTATCGCCACGTTGCGAAATACTCATGGCGAACGTTTCGACGACCTAGCGTATCTAGAGAGAAGTGTACCATTGAACTTTATGATACCGAAAGAGTATAGCGCGAAATACGTCGATGTGATCGTATCTGAAAAAACTGCCTTCAAAGTTCCTTACGCCGAAAAACGGGAACAAATAAAACAATTTTTCTTAGGAGATAATTACCTTTTCTTCCCCGAAGGAGTTCAGGGGTGCCGTAAGCCAGTGCTCATGCGGAAACATCTGAGTGAAGTCTTCGCTGCGATACCTCATCGCGACAACTCCGAGTACGACTTACACTCTCTGGCGTTCAATGGTTACGACATAAGGTTTTCTTATTATCAGGTTAAAAACTGTCAGATTACGAAGGCCTTCAGAAAGAAAGGTATTCCGATCGAAGATGTGAATGATCTAGTCGTTACTTTGGTATTTTTGTCGGAGAAAACTTCGAGCCAGTTCTGGCAAAAGTTGAACAGTTCAATTCTGGACGATGACGACATCGCCGCCATTGTCGACTCCAAAAAATCGGAACTGTTGCAAAAACTGGAAGAGAGCAAGGTTCATCCGATCGATTCTAATGGATTACTAGTGCAGCACATGCTCTACAACAGGATTCGTTTGGACGACGTAACTCTGCTATTGGTCATTTTGCAATATTTAGAACATCACAAGCTTAAGGTCAGTGAAGTTTTTTATGACGATAAGTTGCATAAATATTTTGAGGCCAAAGGTTTAGTGTCGAAAAGGAGATCTCTCGGAGATAGGGTCGCTTTGGATAAACTCATGGAAGAACATGGTTTTAGTTACATCACTCTCGCTGCTATCTTAATCGTGAAAACTAATGGAACATATCCTCATAACGCTGAATTTGCGAAATTTATTCGCGATGAAATCAACGCCATGTCGGGGAAAACGAATAGTAGGCGAACGACGTCGATTGTGAAAAATCGCTCTCGGGATCAATTGATGACTGCAGAGATTGATGGAGAAAATCGCGTCACAAGACGCAGAGATCACATTCGTTCCGACGAAGACGAGGATGAATTTGAAGAAAGTTTGGACGAAGACTTCGATTCCCGAGATAGAGAAAATCTGGAATCGATACTGAAGAAGAGGAAATACGCTGAAGAAAATGACTACATTGATATGTAGTTGGTCACTTGATTCTTAATTATGTCGTTTACAAATAAGTAAATCTACTAAAAATTTCGCGGAAAGAATTGATTTTTTTTTTTTTTAATGTTACCGTACTTCGAAAAAACTCAAGCGCGGTGATTTTAACAATGTTCTAGAATTTGAAATGAAAATAAAACCAAATAAAACCAGTTGGAGTATTTTGTATTACATGGGAAAGGTAATTGAAGATATGATTATACGTGCAACGTACATTAGAAGTATGACCATACACCCTCAAGCTTACGGATATTTTACCGACTTTTCTAATTAGAAAAGTGAGGTATTACACCCGTAGCAAGGTCAACAGGGGGAGTGGGCAATGAACTTTCTCGACGTTTCAGGGGTCCTAGATCACAACTAGCATAAAAAAAAATTTCACGTTTCCTATATATATATATATATATATATATATATATATATATAAGATTTTTTTGTCCGCGGAACACCTCCGAAACTACCCGATGGATTTTTTTGTAACTTAGCCATATTGTAGTAGTATATCTGAAGATGTGCACCTGCAATTTGTTTGAAAATCGGATGAGTAGTTCTCGAGAAATTTTCAATTTGTTGAGAAATTTTGCAGTATTTCGAGTACCTTTTTGTCCGCGGAACTCCTCCGAAACTACCCGATGGATTTTTTTGTAACTCGGCCATATTGTAGTATTATATCTGAAGATGTGTACCTGCATTTTTTTTGAGGATCGGATGAGTAGTTCTCGAGAAATTTTTACTTTTGTTGAAAAATTTTTCACTATTACGAGTAGCTTCTTACGAATAGCTGCGAGTAGCTGCTTACGTTAGGAGAAGCGGATTTTCCTATACGTTTACCACTTTCGTTATCAGTACGTGTATTGTGATGAAGAACCTTTCATCATTCGACAGGTTCATTCTTTGTTCATTCTTTACCAAGGGTTCATTGGATTTTATTTCCGATGAAACCTTTTCGTTCAAATTTAGTACACTTGTATCTCGCTTCCCACAGCCCCTAGAGCGTTGAATTTTGTTTTGTCAAATTTTATTTGTTTTGTTAAATTTATTTTTGAACGGATAGTGGCAATGGCGAGTTGTTCATTTTTCTAGCTATTTTTCATTATTATTAGTCATACTCGATAGTTTTTTTTTTTTTTTATTATTATTTTACGAGCATTATAAACTGCACGAGGGTTATTTGCTCGGCGTTACAATCTTATTTTAGAACATTACTTGAATTAGGTTAAATTAGGTACGTATAGGTGGAATTGAAAGGCGATCGAACGGAATTTGTTGGTGAATTATATGAAGTTGTAGAATTGAGTGGTGCGTACTCGTAAATAAGTTAGGGTTGAGTCGATGGTTTCGGAGTTGTAGTGCTGCATTGATATTGGAAGATATATTTAGGGAGGTTCGAGTGGGTTGCAGGACGGGGTATGAGAAAAAATGATCAACTGATAAATTTTCTTGGAGACAGTGAGGGCATGATGGAGGAGCGAGATTAGTGAGAAGATAAGTATGAGTAAGACGAGTGTGGCCTATTCGCAGCCGAGCTAAAATGACCTCCTCTTGCCTTGAATTTCGTTGGGATGAGGACCAAAATGTGGGTTCACGTTTTATTTTTCTTAATTTGTTATTCGACTGATTTTAGTGAAAACCTTGAGTTTGAATGATTAAGTACAATTTTTTAATCTTCATCAAGTGTGCTGATGCGAGACTACCTGGGTGATTTCACTCTTAATTAATAATTGATTTATTTGTCATTTTTTCATGTATGGGTACATAATTAATTGTGGTTCATAGTTGATTTGAGGTGTCAAAAGAGATGGAAAGATTATTTTCAATTTGGACTGGCTTTTTTGAGTGAGATTTGAGATTAGACTAACGAGTAAACCGGGCTTGGGTGCTATATATTTTTACCGAATTTTCTAGCTAGAAAAGTGAGGTATTTTGTTAATACGTTCGGAATGGTTGAAGCGTGAGGGAAGGAATGAGGGGTTGACTATTGGGTGATTGGTTGCTTCTTTCGTTTCGACATCGATTTTTTTAGTTTTTCGGGATCTCGTTGTAGCTGGATTCCCAGATGAAGAATTTTGGGGTGGAGTGTGCATAGAAAATGGTGATATGATAGCGTGAAGGCAATTTATGAGTGCACGAGAGGAATAGCAGCTCGAGATAGCTTTAAGAGATGCCAGGAATCGGAAGTGATAAAGAATTGAACCACTCATCCTAATATACAGTATACTAGACTAATAATATGCTAAGAATAAGGTGTGGGAAAAAATGATTGTAGAGCTCTTTTTTATTAGAAACCACTGTTATAGCCTCGTAGCAGTTTGGACAGGGGGAGGGGGAGGGGTTTTTCTGGAGACGTTTTGTAGGTTTTAGATGACTCTTAGCCTAAATTATAACAAAATTCAGGTTTCCTTATTGGATTATAGGTATTTTTACTCTGTAATCTGTTGATGTGACATCGTAGTGATAGAATTTATAAACTGAGTTTTATTGTTTATTCTACAAATGTTTGACATGATTGACAGGTCATTGGTATTTAATTAAGAGAGAGGGAGTGACTCTCTCAATGTTTTTTGCATTGTGGGAAGAAAAGTCGTGTACTACTCACGCGACTGCGTGAGTGTTTTTCATTTTACGTATGGAATCTGAAACAAAATGGCACCTGCTTTCTTATTTTTATGTGCATTTGTATCTTTCAAGGCGGTCTAAGCACCCATCTCTCTTATACATGACCAAACCGCAGTCAAATTCCCGCCAGCTTTTAATGCAGCAAAAAAAATGGAAAAATTTTGACTTTCGAGCTATATATGATAGGAGGGGGACTTAGAAAAATGTAGACTCTCAAACTATATTATATGTAGTACGCTTATACGAGTAGGTCTACCCTTCTTTAGACTAGCTTTATCTAGGTCTAGGCTTCATTGAATTTTCAATACCAAATCCCATTTGACTCATAAAACAGGTTCCCTGCGTTCCTTGTTTAACTTCGTTAAGGAAGCTGTCGTTTTTTCTAAGTCCCCCATATATTGCTCGAGAGTCGAAATATAATTCTTCATACGTTGCTTATTTTTCTATGTATTCTCCAGAACTTTTTTTCTCGATGGTCCCTAATTTCTCCAAAGCAATGCTGGAATCATGGTAGGTAGCTGTCATTTCATTAGTAATGCGGCCGGGCTATAACCTGAATGGTTCGGTGTGGCTCGTTATAGAAGAAGTGCTTCTAGGGGAGACTTTGAATCAAATGCTCTCTTGGTAATTTTCACTGCAAATCCAGTGAGGCCATTTGACTGCAGGTATGACGATCTCGAAGTCAAAACTTTCGGCGAACTGCTTCACTTCTGCTGAGACAAGTTGGCTGCCATCGTCTATGTACAAAGTATGAGGTATGCCATATCTACTAAATATTGATTCCAGACTGTTGACTACGACATGTGAGGTGAGACGCATCAGGTTAGCGATTTCGCTGTATTTTGAATAGTAATCAATGACAACATGTAGGAAGATATCTGTCCCTTTCCAACGACGACATACTCAAAAGAGTAAAACGGACGGAGTAATTTAAATAGAGCCACAGAAATGCAAGTACACCAGAGCGCTTTCGATTAATAAACTATTGTCAACGGGGATGTGAAAGCAACTGAACCAACTCCGGCCGGCAACAAAAAACTACCGAGGAAATCATGACTGAACTAGCGAGTCATCACAATGTGAATCCTACTCGTAAACTAGTTCAATCGACCCCTCATCAGGTATGTATCTGTTGAGCACATTTAGGTTGTCGTTATTCAGATGGCGAATAATTTCAATGTGTTCTAGCGCGGTACGTCTGAAAAACGAGGACTCGCTATTAAGGAGGACTCCGATCCCTCGTTGAAACCATGGCCAGCGGTAATAAGATGGTCCGCAAATACCGAATCACCCAATTTCTTCTTTTCCCACGCCTTCCTATGCTCATCTATTCTAATTTTGAGCTGACGTCCAGTCTCACCTATATAGACACCATTACAGTCATTCCACTCCATTTTGTAAACCCCACTTCTTTCGACCAGTGGGATGGGGTCCTTTTACTTGACGAACAAACTTCTTACAGTGTTGAGATGTAATACAGTGGTCGAAACCCAAATGGGCGGAGGACACGACCTAACTGGGAAGAAAATTTTCCCAAAAACGGGAGCCTAATCCAACGTTTTCTACTAATTGACGACGGATTGCGGGGGAGGGAGGTTGTGGAATCAAGGCTTTTCCCAGTCAATGATTACTTCCAACATGAATTTGATCGAAAGGTACAAACTGTTGAGATGCCTGAGAAACTCCAAAAGGAGGTCTCGGTGACCGGTCCACGTACACAACACATCGTCGACGTACCTGTGCCAATAATATATGTGACCCAAAAACCCCTGACCAGAGGAGAATTAGACATGAAAACCTTCGAGATGAGGGAACCCTTAGAAGAGCCAATAGGGTTACCTACCTCCTCAGGAAATTCGAAAGATTTGCCTCTAAATTTGCAAAAGTTGGGAGGCCAACAAATACTAAGTAAATTGAAAAATTCTGCCAATTCTTCCTGGCAGATATTAGATTGGACCAAGAGGTCTCCCATATGTTGATGGCAGTAGCTCTAGGGATACTCGGAAATAAGCCGACTACGTCAAAAGAGCATATGGTTGAATCAGGCGGAAGAATGTCATCTTTAAGCTTATTAGCCAGAGAGACCGAATTCTTCACAGAATAGGATGGATGACTCAAATTCACTCTAGATTTGAACCAACGGTCCAAAAATTTTGCCAAGAAGTACGTAGGGGCAGACACAAAGGAAACGACCGGCCGCATCGGGGTATCCTTCTTGTGAACCTTAGGTGGTATTGTCACAGTATTGAATTCCAAATATCCTTAGCTCTTTCGGCCCATAACAAAAGAACTATCGCAAGAGGTGACCCATACTGCCGCTAAAAGTAAAATGTTGAGGGTGCGACAACGCTGCCTTAATCTTTCTTGGGCTGCTGCTAGCTAAAGAAGAAGGCTAATAAAAGTGGCCCGTTCGAGAGACAGCCTCGTGACGGGATATCATTCGACATCGTGGTCCAGCGCCGGTATAATTGATATGGATGATACGTAAAATACGTTTAATTCCTGAATTATGCTTTTATTTCGATTCAATTATTTAAGCTATTTGAGCTAAATTTCTCGAGTTCGGAATAGGTATACGGATGATTTACTGCGCGCAGTTTTAAAGAAGATTTGCGAGATTGAGTCATAGTATGCTGTTCATCGGTCTAACAAGATTATGAGATCGTAGGCCAAGCGATTAACAAACCGATCTAGATAGAATGTAAATTTGCTGCGACCGATGACAGGGAGAAAGAAGACAAGAAAATTAACGGTAAAAATATCTAACTTATACCTTTGTATTCGAACTCGAGTTGACTAAAAAAAAATATTCTGACGTCGTATTTTGTTGGGTCATATTTGCTAGATCGTATGAATACGATCAAGATGAGCTAAACCAGGCAACATTCAAAAGATTGCTTTACGAATTATTAGAAGCGAGTTGAAAAGTTTTGTGACGATATACGAGCCTTGACGTTTCTCCTACGTTTTATACGCTATGGTTATTACTTTGGTGCACGGGTACGGTTGTGCACTACGTGTACTACTACTCGCAGACAATATTGAAATGAAACATTGATCACGGTTCGATCTCTCTTAACCCTGGGTTTTCTATATAAGTTGATTAAGTATAAAGTATTTGTATGATCAACTTATTCGATATTTTATTCTGGTTCTTCTCTCCTGGATCTTATGATAGCTCTGCTACCATTTCGGGAAAATGTGGGCCTAGAAAATTCCCTCAGCTAGAGTGCGCGTAAAAGTGGAAGCGTGCGAAGTTTGGAAGAAATAAATTTCACAAATTAACCTACAGACAAATTTTATTATTTAATAAAATCACAAATTCGAAAACGAGAGGTCGTAGTTGAGTCCGACGTCTGGCGGAGTCCTTTGAATCATGGCGTACCTGACGGACAGAGGAAAAATACACTATCCGTCAGTCTCATAGAGAGTGAGGAAACGATTTGTAATAATATAACGAGCAAGACGAAGATTGAGGGAGAGAGTCGAACCAGAATAATTCGTAGATTATAAAGATCGAAGAAGTACTCACTTGATTTGCCGTTGCAGGAACGAGGAAAAACGTGTTCACGGAATTTTCGTCCGACATTTCGTTCAGATTTTTGTTCAGTTTCTCAGTTACAAAATCTTCGTAATCGAGAAAGCTTTGCATAAAGCGAACTTAATAAAATTTCCATGACAGTTCATTGACCTTGGCCTTGACATTCGACTACGAGTCGAAGTCGATAAAATCGTGCAATTTGCAAAATGCAAGATTTTCGACAGTAGCCTATACAAGAGGGGCGGCACAGGGTCGGGCTCAAGAAGTAATCTTTAAGCGAAGGGGTTTTGATAATAAATTCACAGTTGTTTATTACGCGTCTAACTTCTTTGACGTGATTTGGAAAGTTGAAATCCGCATTTTCCTTGGCCTCTCAACTTTTTCAAATTTGAAGGCAAATTTTTCGAATTTCCTGAGGAGGTAGGTATCCCTATTGGCTCTCCTCTGGGTTCCCTCATCTCGGAGGTTTTCATATCTAAATTTGAGCTCGACCTCTTTTCCTCTGGTCAGGGGTTTTTGGGTCATATATATAATTGGCACACGTACGTCGACGATGTGTTGTGTACGTGGACCGATCACCGAGATCTCCTTTTGGAGTTTCTCATGTATCTCAACAGTTTGTATCTTTCGATCAAATTCACGTTGGAAGTAGGCGGTTCATGTATAAATTTTTTGGATCTTATTATCTTTAATAGAGACGGTGTCCATGAATTCGCCATATATAGAAAAGACACCTCGACAGATATTACTGTCTACGGTAGATCTTTCTGCCCTATTGCTTATAAATGTGCCGGTTTTGATGGTTATATCCATCGGTTGACCAGTATTCCTCCGGGTCAGCTCGCTTTTCAACAGGAGCTTTTGACTGTAAAGCACGTGGCCAGAGTGAACGAGGTCAGCTTGCATATTGACTTGATGGTCCATAGGAAAAAACCTTGATTCCTCTACCTCCCAACCCCTCAATCCAGCGTCAAATAGTAGAAAACGTTGGATTAGGCTCCCGTTTTTGGGAAAATTCTTTTCCCTGTTAGGTCGTGTCCTCCGCTCATTTGGGTTTTGCCCAGTGTGTTACAATCTCAACACTGTAAAAAGCCTGTTCGTCAAGTTAAAGGACCCCATCCCACTGGTCGAAAGAAGCGGGGTTTACAAAGTGGAGTGTAATGATTGTAATGGAATCTACATAGGTGAGACTGGACGTCAGCTCAAAATTAGAATATATGAGCATAGGAAGGCGTGGGAAAAGAAGAAATTGGGTGATTCGGTATTTGCGGACCATCTTATTACCACTGGCCATAGTTTCAAGGAGGGATCGGAGTCCCTCCTTCATAAAGAGTCTTCGTTTTTCAGACGTAACGCGCTAGAACACATTGATATTATTCGCCATCTGAATAACGACAACCTAAATGTGCTCAACAGGTACATACCTGAGGAGGGGTTGACTGAACTAGTTTACAAGTAGGATTCACATTGTGATGACTCGCTAGTTCAGTCATGATTTCCTCGGTAGTTTTTTGTTGCCGGCCGGAGTTGGTTCAGTTGCTTTCACGTCCTCGTTGACAATTATGGTTTATTAATCGAAAGCGCTGCTCGTATTTTCATCAATAGAATAATATGTCGATCGAAGACCGAAAGAAAGATCTCGGTGAATGCTGGAATGTTGCGAATGTATAGCTGTTGCTTTGCCGATTAATTTATGCAGTAACAGCTTGCAGGTTATACTTAATGGCTTTTTGATGATGATCTTCGTTGAAGAAAATGACGTCCCAAAAATATCCGAAACGATTTATTCTAATGATTGACATTTGTTGCCTATATATCGTTTATTGTTTACCCGTCAAAAAAGCAATGCCCAATGCCCCTCACTCAACCTCGTTACAATTTTTCTTTCTGCGAATCAACTACATTATCAAAAGACTAGCGTGCGACGTCTACCTTTCTCTTTTGAAGTGTATCTATCATTAAAGGACTTCTGAATTTAAATATTTAAAATTCATACCTGCAAATAAAATCCATTTTCTTGATTCACAAGTCAAATCAAAGCAGCCAAAATATACCATAAAAAGTGTAAACAAGCAAATATCAAGGCCCTCTCTCACCAACGTTTCTCTTCTTTTCCTACGAACAATGATTTTGCCCCTAACTAAGCTCGAGAGAGAGAGAGAGAGAGAGAGAGAGAGAGAGAGAGAGAGAGAGAGAGAGAGAGAGAGAGAGAGAGAGAGAGAGAGAGAGAGAGAGAGAGAGAGAGAGAGAGAGAGAGAGAGAGAGAGAGAGAGAGAGAGAGAGAGAGAGTCATTCTAGGGAATACGTTCACATCAGACCTATTTTTTTGACATGTATACTGAGTACCTACGTTTTTCGGCTGAAAGTCGAACGGAAATTTGCGAGACACTTTCATGATGTCATCGATGACGGCATTAATGACGTTGACTTGACCTAGAGACTTGGAAAATAACGTCCTCAATGAACTTGACTTACGTTAGAAAGAGCGAGCTGTACTGGCTAACTTTTCTCTTTGTACTAGACTTTTGACAGGGGTATTTGGTAACATCTTCGAAATGCGAATAACAGGAGAAGCGACGAGAGCTGATCTGACCAGACTTTCATATCGCTCTATGTTACTCAATCGACCATGACGCTCATATTAGGCTAATTTCATAAAGGTACAATCGTAAAACTCTGTCTTGAAATATCTAATGCGAAAAATGAGGCACCAGTATTCAAAAAATTTGATAATATTTTCAGTAATATTCTATAACGCAGAAATTTTCTTTTGGGTACCTAAATATCTGGGATGGTAAAATCAGTGTACTAAATGAATCTGTGTGACGATAGATGTCTTCTGATTTTTCGCAAGAATTCAAAACAAAATTAATTTTCAACACACCTATTTTCTTAAACAGGAGATGAGGTGTCCTCACTTGTGTTTTCAAAGAATCGTTAAAAAGTTTACACTCGGGTTTATCTTTTCTAATTATTGGCCTGTAACGCGACATAGAAAGAATTAACGGAACGATGTGTCAATATTTCTGTACTGTTTTTATCGGATCGTAATTTCTGAATGTTGACCAATCAATTTGCGACGAAGAGATTCCGTAATACCTACGTCCATAAATCATTTTACGATCTTGCGGTTGTTCGATTAAAAAAAAATAGTTCAGTCAGCTTTTCATTTATCTAGTACGAACTCATCTGTTAACAATAAGTTTAGCTCATCATTGACACTTTTAACCATGAGGTAAGTTTGTATTTTAATATTCTTCTCGGAAAAGTTTGGAAATTTATAACCCAGGTTGTTCTCAAGTTTATAACTTTCTCTGTCCTAAGAACAGGTAATAATTTTGTATGTCTTTTAATGTTCTTCATTTCCCTTCTATTTACTTCGAAAACGTTGAATAATAATTGCAGTTCTCAGTGATGTCTCCGAAGGAGAGAGGAGGATATTTTATTTTCGATCCCGTATAATATTTCAAACCTGGCAAGGGTTGGACCGTTAGAAAGAATAATAGGATGATAGTGATAATTATTAAGGTAGCAGTGCTGCTTCAAATCTCTTACATGGTACCAAGAGAGAAGAGAACAATCTGAAATTGTGTTGGTGGAACTTGTGAGAAAACTCCAGGAAATTGGAAATTACAAAAAATATTGTTTAAGTAGATGTTCCTTATAAAAATAGTCGCGCATAAGAGCTACGATTGCTACCACTGTTTACAACCGCTTCTACTTAAGTCTACGACCACTACTACCTTAGTATCATCACTACTGTCTTAGTCGACCATCACTATTTTAAATTACCACCACTACTTATGACATTTTCAATGTCTTTACCCACACCCCACCTTAATATTGGAAATCCGCGAGTCTGAGTCTCCTTCCCTCGTTCATGGACTTGGAATCCACGAACACTTGACTAAATCCAGAGATCTGCGATCCCGAGTTTCCCAGTTTTAACGTACAGTATGTTAGGCTACACCAACTTTAAGCTAGGCCTAGAATATGCCCAAGTTGTATGCTATACTAATACCAGCCTGTACTAAGCTCAAACTAGGCATAGCATACAATAATATATTATACTAGGCTTCTGTCAAGAGAGAGGAATGTTGATGACATTACGAACAAATGACATCACGGATATTGGTGATGTCACAAGTGCCAATTCAAGCTGATAACGTCACAAACAGATTCGACAAGTGATGATGACGTCACGAGGAGGTTTTAAACTGGTTGAGCGATGTCTTTACTCTGCCTTCGCCGCTATCGAAAATTCGCTAGTTTGGAATTGGGTTTCCTCTTTTAACAGAGAACCAGTTTTATGGGGGAATTATTTCGACTTGGGAAAATTCTTACTTTCAAGCCATATTTGATTGGAGGAGGAATTTGACCATTTCTGTCAACGATTTTGAACTTGAACCTTTTTTATTTTGCCCTGACATCACACGGTGCATACCAAATTTTCCGAAATAACCCCCCGAAGAACAGGTTTAATGTCCTTACCGGAACCCAGACGTCTATTGAAAAATTACGGCTTCCTTAACGAAGTTAAACGAGGAACGCAGGGAACCTGTTTTATGATTCGAATGAGATTTGGCATTGAAAATTCAAGGAAGCCTAGATCATATATAGCTCGACAGTCGAAATTTTTCCAAGTCCCCCTTCTATCATATATAGCTCGAGAGTCGAAATTTTTCTAAGTCCCTCTCCTATCATATATGGCTCGAGAGTCGAAATTTTTCTAAGTCCCCCTTCTATCATATATGGCTCGAGACTCGAAATTTTTCTAAGTCCCCCTTCTATCATATATGGCTCGAGAGTCGAAATTTTTCTAAGTCCCTCTTCTATCATATATAGCTCGAGAGTCGAAATTTTTCCAAGTCCCCCTCCTATCATCTATAGCTCGAGAGTCGAAATTTTTTCTAAGTCCCCCTCCTATCATATATAGCTTGAGAGTCGAAATTTTTCTAAGTCCCTCTCCTATCATATATGGCTCGAGGGTCGAAATTTTTCTAAGTTTTTCGCTGGACGGCGCACGGCGGACGACGCACGGCGGACGGCGCACGGCGGACGGCGGACGGCAGATTTCTCAAATAGCCCCCCATAAAACAGGTTCCCTGTTAAAATTTGCAAGTTCAACTCGATTGGGAATCTGCTAGTCCACCTCCTCCCACCAAAAAAATTACGGGTTCCTTCACGAAGTCAAACGAGGAACGTAGGGAACCTGAGATATTGGTTGAATTGGTTTTGGTATCGAGAATTCAAATCAAAATGTTGAAATTTTCTCAAGTTTTTTAACAGGGAACCTGTTTTATGGGGAGCTTTTTGAGAAATTTGCAGTGCACCGTGCGCCGTCCAGCAAAAAACTTGGAAAAAATTCGACTCTTGAGCTATATATGATAGGAGGGGGACTTGGAAAAAATTTCCACTCTCGAGCTATACATGATATGAAAGGGACTTGAAAAAATTTCAACTCATAGCTCGAGATTTGAAAAAAATTTAGACTCTCAAACTATATTATTCTAGGTTCAGTAGGTCTAGGCCTTCTTCATACTAAGTCTATACTTCCTTTAATTTTCAATACCAAATCCCATTTGACTCATAAAACAGGTTCCCTGCGTTCCTCGTTCAACTCCGTTAAGGAAGCCGTTGAGTCCCTCGTATCATGTTGTATGTAGCCTGAAAGTAAGAATTGTCGAAGTTCCTTTCCTTCCTATCTTATATTATGGCTTGAAAGTCTAAATTTTGTACTAAGTCCCTTTCCCATTACACCACTGAACAAAGAAAAAAAAAATATTTGTATCCTGAATTTCATTATACACATCTAGAGTATTTTTCAACGCTGAACACGAATTTGAAGTTCGTTTTTCAATCCGAGCTAAATCTTTTATGGAATGAGTGAAAATCTACTCGTTCATTTGCCGCGTATCGTCGCGCGCTTAACGAACGTAGTATCATCGGATATCAAGAACTCGTGTTCCGTTCCGCGACGATACGCGGCAAATGAACGAGTAGATTTTCACTCATTCCATAAAAGATTTAGCTCGGATTGAAAAACGAACTTCAAATTCGTGTTCAGCGTTGAAAAATACTCTAAATGTATATAATGAAATTCTTGGAACAGGATGGCTGTTCAGTAGTGTTATTATTATGGCTCGAGAGTCGAATTTATCAAAGTCTCTCTCCTATTATATATAGTTCGACTTGCCGTGCACCGCCCAGCCAAAAAATTGGAAAAATTTCTACTCTCGAGCCATAAATGACAGGGGCGGGTTTTCAAAAAATTTCCACTCTCGAGCTATTAGGGGCCCTGGGAAGAATTTCGTCTCCAGAGCCGTAATATATGATAGAAGGACTTATGGTGTTTGAAGCATTGCATATCTGGCTCATTCAAGGGGCTAAACTAATTGCTGTATGAAGCATTGTATGTCTAGTTACTAGAAGGGGCTATCCTAATGTGGGTCATATCACGTATTATTTTTCAACCCATAGAACAGGTTTCCTGCGTTTCTTGTTCAGCATCATTAAGAAAGCCGTCGTTTTAACAGGGAACCTGTTCTAGTATTTTTTTTTTTTTTAATAGAAATTTGCCATGCGTCGTTCATCAAAAAACTTGGAAAAATTTCGGCTCTCGAGCTATATATGATGGGAGGGAGACTTGGAAAAATGTTGACTCTTGACCTATATGACAGGAGAGGGACTTGGCAAAATTTCCTCGAGGTATGTATGGTAGGAGAGGAATTTAGAGAAGTTTCGACCTCCGAGCTATATATTTCGAAGTCCCTAGAATAGGACCAGGTCACTGGTGACGTCCTTTTTTATACTAGACTTATAGTACGTCCAGGTCTCCTTCCTACGATTTATGTGTGTGGGTATCTGTGAGTATGAATCGATATGGGTGTATGATGAGTAAATGAGATAGAAAGACATTTGTAATGGGGTCTTTTGTTTTTTGTTTTTTTTTTTGTTTTGTAAAGGTGGTGTCGGCGTTAATTGGTCTTGGACTGGTGTCGACCCTACCTCAAAAAATAAACTGATGATAATAATTAATAATACTAACTTTGTACTAGATGTAGACTTGCTTGACTCATAAAACAGGTTCCCTGCGTTCCTCGGTTAAGGAAGCCGACGTTTTTTCTAAGTCCCCCTCCTATCATACACACTATAACTCGAGAGTCGAAATTTCTCCAAGTCCCTCTCCTATCACATATAGCTCGAGATTCAAAATTTTGGGGAGTTTTTTGAGAAATTTGCCGTCCGAAGTACGCTGTCTGGCGGCTTCCTAAACGAAGTTAAACGCGGAATACAGGGAACCTGTTTTACGAGTCAAATTGGATTTGGTATTGAGAATTGAAGGAAGCCTAGACTCAGTATAAAGCTAGTATAAAGAAGGTGTGGGGAATGGGAAGAAGGGGAATAGCTAGAGTGGCTGACGTGCTAAAATTTCATCAGAGGAAAATATGAAGACATATAAAGAATTAAAAAGTTCATGAAGAAATGTTGACAATCCAAAATGTTGTACAATATCAGCTTAAGCGAATCTTCTTCTATTTGGAATCTAACGGGCAGATAATAAAACATCTATCCGTCAGTCTCGTGAACGAGAGTAAGGTTGACGTAAGAATAAATTCAACTAAGGTTTGGTATCATACAAGTCCTTGACGGATTGAACTAAAATAATAAGTGATTCTAATTGTCCATAGTCAAGCACTTATTTCGATTGAAGCCATCAGGAATTGAAGCGCTGCGTGGAAAAGGGGCCTCCGTTCCATAAGAAATACATTAGACAGAGGCCCCTTTTCCATGCAGCGTTTCAATTGCTGATCCGACATTGTATCACAAATGTTCGTTATCGTTCATACATAACTTGTGACCGAAATTTGTAGGCAGCGAAAAAGGATTAATGAGAGGATTTGGGAGGAGATATTGAAAATGGGTTGATTATTCATTGCTATGGATTTCTTTTTTTGTTTATCAGTCGACTATTGCGGCAGCGATGAAACTGAAGTCAAAATTTGCAGATTCTTGACAGAAGGCCTAGACCTACTATGAGCCTAGTATAATATAGTTCGAGAGTCTACATTTTTCTTGACTTTTGAGGTATAACCCCCATAGAACAGGTTCCCTGTTAAAATGTCGACTCTCGAGCTATTATATGATAGGAGGGGGACTTGAAAAAATTTCGACTCTTGAGCTCAATATACATCATGTAACATATTTTTTCCTTGCTGCAAGTGGTCAATGGAAAAGACCCTGCGAGCATCAGCGGATGAAACGAGTTGGGTTCTTATGTTTTTGCTCAGCATTATAGAGGAAAGTAAAATATTATCATTTGATTGTTTTTTGTTTTGTTTTTCTTTTTTTCAGGGTCTTCCTGGTTATATTTCTTATCGCCACGTTGCGAAATACTCATGGCGAACGTTCCGACGACCTAGCGTATCTAGAGAGAAGTGTACCATTGAACTTTATGATACCGAAAGAGTATAGCGCGAAATACGTCGATGTGATCGTATCTGAAAAAACTGCCTTCAAAGTTCCTTACGCCGAAAAACGGGAACAAATAAAACAATTTTTCTTAGGAGATAATTACCTTTTCTTCCCCGAAGGAGTTCAGGGGTGCCGTAAGCCAGTGCTCATGCGGAAACATCTGAGTGAAGTCTTCGCTGCGATACCTCATCGCGACAACTCCGAGTACGACTTACACTCTCTGGCGTTCAATGGTTACGACATAAGGTTTTCTTATTATCAGGTTAAAAACTGTCAGATTACGAAGGCCTTCAGAAAGAAAGGTATTCCGATCGAAGATGTGAATGATCTAGTCGTTACTTTGGTATTTTTGTCGGAGAAAACTTCGAGCCAGTTCTGGCAAAAGTTGAACAGTTCAATTCTGGACGATGACGACATCGCCGCCATTGTCGACTCCAAAAAATCGGAACTGTTGCAAAAACTGGAAGAGAGCAAGGTTCATCCGATCGATTCTAATGGATTACTAGTGCAGCACATGCTCTACAACAGGATTCGTTTGGACGACGTAACTCTGCTATTGGTCATTTTGCAATATTTAGAACATCACAAGCTTAAGGTCAGTGAAGTTTTTTATGACGATAAGTTGCATAAATATTTTGAGGCCAAAGGTTTAGTGTCGAAAAGGAGATCTCTCGGAGATAGGGTCGCTTTGGATAAACTCATGGAAGAACATGGTTTTAGTTACATCACTCTCGCTGCTATCTTAATCGTGAAAACTAATGGAACATATCCTCATAACGCTGAATTTGCGAAATTTATTCGCGATGAAATCAACGCCATGTCGGGGAAAACGAATAGTAGGCGAACGACGTCGATTGTGAAAAATCGCTCTCGGGATCAATTGATGACTGCAGAGATTGATGGAGAAAATCGCGTCACAAGACGCAGAGATCACATTCGTTCCGACGAAGACGAGGATGAATTTGAAGAAAGTTTGGACGAAGACTTCGATTCCCGAGATAGAGAAAATCTGGAATCGATACTGAAGAAGAGGAAATACGCTGAAGAAAATGACTACATTGATATGTAGTTGGTCACTTGATTCTTAATTATGTCGTTTACAAATAAGTAAATCTACTAAAAATTTCGCGGAAAGAATTGATTTTTTTTTTTTTTAATGTTACCGTACTTCGAAAAAACTCAAGCGCGGTGATTTTAACAATGTTCTAGAATTTGAAATGAAAATAAAACCAAATAAAACCAGTTGGAGTATTTTGTATTACATGGGAAAGGTAATTGAAGATATGATTATACGTGCAACGTACATTAGAAGTATGACCATACACCCTCAAGCTTACGGATATTTTCATTTTACGTATGGAATCTGAAACAAAATGGCACCTGCTTTCTTATTTTTATGTGCATTTGTATCTTTCAAGGCGGTCTAAGCACCCATCTCTCTTATACATGACCAAACCGCAGTCAAATTCCCGCCAGCTTTTAATGCAATTGTATAATCTAATTTTTGAAACCGAAACGCCTACTTTGCGTAGGAGACGAAAAAAAATATATATAGCGTTAAAATACACCTTTACTAAAATGATTACCTATATTTGAAATTATACATATCCTTTTTTTTTTACTAGTGGCTCTTCATATGAAACCGAAGAAATCGTTCAAAACTCGTATGTTAATTTCATCTTTATGGATAGTCTGGTACATTTCTCTCTCTCTCTCTCTCTCTCTCTCTCTCTCTCTCTCTCTCTCTCTCTCTCTCTCTCTCTCTCTCTCTCTCTCTCTCTCTCTCTCTCTCTGCATTTTGTACTCTTTTAGAATTATAATATTGACAGAATTTGTTTAACAATGGATGAATACATAGATGATACTCATCACGCTAGTCACTTGGGATAGAACACGCAATATGTTACTAAAAATTCATAATCAGTATGCTTCACTTTCTTACATTTGGATACCAGCCTGGGGACATTGATCGAGTACAGATTTTTTCTTTCCAAATCTCTTTCTTTATAAATGGTCTAGAATATTACTTGCATATGTTGTATACAGGAAAAGGCAATTGTACAATGCTCACGAACAGGGCCAAATCAGATTCCACAAACTGGTACCATACAATTTTTCGCTTCAGTTCGACTCGTGAAAATGATCGCTGTTACGGAATGACATTTATGTTAATACAACTGCATAATTAGCCCCGTGAATGCGGGCGTATCTGACTTCACGCTCTTCATGATTAAATTCCCAGCTTTACAGTATTCTTATAAAAGATTTTTCAGTCTCCAAATTTCATTCAAATCTCATAATAATCTTTCGAAATCTTCGCCTTGCACATACGCTTATAAACTTTCAAGCAACGAGAATTTTGCGGGCACGAGATACTGACGGTACCTCGTGTAGTTTCCGCACTCGCTTCTAATTTACTTATTCCTAGACTCGGTTCCTCCTAATTTTATCGAGAAAATTTTCAAGCATTCGGGATATTTTTTGAGTACGTCTTATTAGCGGGGAACCCGCTATCCCTTTTGTTGGGGGGGGGGGACGTATTTCCAGGAAATTTTCGTCCGCGAGCGCTAGCGAGGTTGATGACGTCACGGTGAGGGGAGGGAGACTTCGAAAAATTTCGACCCTCTAGCAATATATGATAGGAAGGGGACTTGGAAAAATTTCGACCCTCGTGCTATATATGATATGAAAGGGACTTGGAAAAATTTCAACTCGAGAAAAATTTAGACTATCAAACTGACTGTTTTATGGGGGGCTTTTTGAGAAATTTGCGTGCGCCGTCCTCCGTCCAGCAAAAAACTTGGAAAAATTTTGACTTTCGAGCTATATATGATAGGAGGGGGACTTAGAAAAATGTAGACTCTCAAACTATGTTATATGTAGTAGGCTTATACGATTAGGTCTACCCTTCTTTAGACTAGCTTTATCTAGGTCTAGGCTTCATTGAATTTTCAATACCAAATCCCATTTGACTCATAAAACAGGTTCCCTGCGTTCCTTGTTTAACTTCGTTAAGGAAGCTGTCGTTTTTTCTGAGTCCCCCTCCTATCATATATTGCTCGAGAGTCGAAATATAATTCTTCATACGTTGCTTATTTTTCTGTGTATTCTCCAGAACTTTTTTTCTCGATGGTCCCTGATTTCTTCAAAGCAATGCTGGAATCATGGTAGGTAGCTGCCATTTCATTAGTAATGCGGCCGGGCTATAACCTGAATGGTTCGGTGTGGCTCGTTATAGAAGAAGTGCTTCTAGGGGAGACTTTGAATCAAATGCTCTCTTGGTAATTTTCACTGCAAATCCAGTGAGGCCATTTGACTGCAGGTATGACGATCTCGAAGTCAAAACTTTCGGCGAACTGGTTCACTTCTGCTGAGACAAGTTGGCTGCCATCGTCTATGTACAAAGTATGAGGTATGCCATATCTACTAAATATTGATTCCAGGCGGTTGACTACGACATGTGAGGTGAGACGCATCAGGTAAGCGATTTGAATAGTAATCAATGACAACATGTAGGAAGATATCTGTTCCTATCTAACGACGACATACTCAAAAGAGTAAAACGGACGGAGTAATTTAAATAGAGCCACAGAAATGCAAGTACACCAGAGCGCTTTCGATTAATAAACCATTGTCAACGGGGATGTGAAAGCAACTGAACCAACTCCGGCCGGTAACAAAAAACTACCGAGGAAATCATGACTGAACTAGCGAGTCATCACAATGTGAATCCTACTCGTAAACTAGTTCAATCGACCCCTCATCAGGTATGTATCTGTTGAGCACATTTAGGTTTTTGTTATTCAGATGACGAATAATTTCAATGTGTTCTAGCGCGGTACGTCTGAAAAACGAGGACTCTCTATGAAGGAGGACTCCGATCCCTCGTTGAAACTATGGCCAGTGGTAATAAGATGGTCCATAAAGGCCAAATCACCCAATTTCTTCTTTTCCCACGCTTTCCTATGCTCATTTATTCTAATTTTGAGCCGACGTCCAGTCTCACCTATATAGACATTGCACTCCATTTTGTAAACCCCACTTCTTTCGACTAGTGGGATGGGGTCCTTTTACTTGACGAACAAACTTCTTACAGTGTTGAGATGTAATACACTGGGCGAAACCCAAATGGGCGGAGGACACGACCTAACTGGGAAGAAAATTTTCCCAAAAACGGGAGCCTAATCCAACGTTTTCTACTAATTGACGACGGATTGCGGGCGAGGGAGGTTGTGGAATCAAGGCTTTTCCGAGTCACTGACTACTTCCAACATGAATTTGATCGAAAGGTACAAACTGTTGAGATGCCTGAGAAACTCCAAAAGGAGATCTCGGTGACCGGTCCACGTACACAACACATCGTCGACGTACCTGTGCCAATTATATATGTGACCCAAAAACCCCTGACCAAAGGAGAATTAGACATGAAAACTTCGAGATGAGGGGACCCTGAGGAGAGCCAATAGGGATACCTACCTCCTCAGGAAATTCGAAAGATATTTGCAAAAGTTGGGAGGCCAACAAATATTAAGTAAATTGAAAAATTCTGCCAATTCTTCGTGGCAGGTATTAGATTGGACCAAGAAGTCTCCCATATGTTCACGGCAGTAGCTCTAGGGATACTCGGAAATAGGCCGACTACGTCAAAAGAGCATATGGTTGAATCAGGCGGAAGAATGTCATCTTTAAGCTTATTAGCCAGAGAGACCGAATTCTTCACAGAATAGGATGGATGACTCAAATTCACTCTAGATTTGAACCAACGGTCCAAAAATTTTGCCAAGGAGTACGTGGGGGAAGACACAAAGGAAACGACCGGCCGCATCGGGGTGTCCTTCTTGTGGACCTCAGGTAGCCCATACAAGAGGGGCGGCACAGGGTTGGGCTCAAGAAGCAGTCTTTTAAGCGAAGGAGTTTTGATAATAAATTCACAGTCGTTTATAACGCGTCTAACTTCTTTGACGTGATTTAGAAAGTTGAAATCCGCATTTTCCTTGGCCTCCCAACGTTTTCAAATTTGATAGCAAATTTTTCGAATTTCCTGAGGAGGTAGGTATCCCTATTGGCTCTCCTCTGGGTTCCCTCATCTCGGAGGTTTTCATGTCTAAATTTGAGCTCGTCCTCTTCCCCTCTGGTCAGGGGTTTTCGGGTCATATATATTATTGGCAAGGTACGTCGACGATGTGTTGTGTACGTGGACCGGTCATCGAGATCTCCTTTTGGAGTTTCTCAGGTATCTCAACAGTTTGTATCCTTCGATCAAATTCACGTTGGAAGTAGGCGGTTCATCTATAAATTTTTTGGACCTTACTATCTCTAATAGAGAAGGTGTCCACGAATTCGCCATATATAGAAAAGATACCTCGACCGATATTACTGTCCACGGCAGATCTTTCTCCCTGTTGCTCACAAATATGCCGGTTTTAATAGTTATATCTACCGGTTGACGAGTATTCCATTACGTCAGCTCGCTTTTCAACAGGAGCTTTCGACTATAAAGCACTTGGCCAGAGCGAACGAGATCAGCTTGGATATTGACGTGATGGTCCATAGGAAATTGACTCGGAAAAGCCTTGATTCCACTACCTCCCTCCCCCGCAATCCGTCGTCAATTAGTAGAAAACGTTGGATTAGGCTCCCGTTTTTGGGAAAATTCTTTTCCCTGTTAGGTCGTGTCCTCCGCCCATTTGGGTTTTGCCCAGTGTATTACATCTCAATACTGTAAGAAATTTGTTCGTCAAGTTAAAGGACCCCATCCCACTGGTCGAAAGAAGCGGGGTTTACAAAATGGAGTGTAATGACTGTAATGGTGTCTATATATGTGAGACTGGACGTCAGCTCAAAATTAGAATAGATGAGCATAGGAAGGCGTGGGAAAAGAAGAAATTGGGTGATTTGGCATTTGCGGACCATCTTATTACCACTGGCCATGGTTTGAAAGGGGGATCGGAGTCCTCCTTCATAGAGAGTCCTCGTTTTTCAGACGTACCGCGCTAGAACACATTGAAATTATTCGCCATCTGAATAACGACAACCTAAATGTGCTCAACAGGTACATACCTGATGAGGGGTTGATTGAACTAGTTTACGAGTAGGATTCACATTGTGATGACTCGCTAGTTCAGTCATGATTTCCTCGGTAGTTTTTTGTTGCCGGCCGGAGTTGGTTCAGTTGCTTTCACATCCCCGTTGACAATGGTTCATTAATCGAAAGCGCTCCGGTGTATTTGCATTTCTGTGGCTCTATTTAAATTACTCCGTTCGTTTTACTTTTTTGAGTATGTCGTCGTTAGATGTCTTTGGCCACAACTTAGTGAACCGAATTAATTCTATATCTGTTCCTACTTTTCCCATGGACGCGATGGAAGTGGAGTGGTAATGAGAGGCACTTTGCGAGCATTGACGAGCACATCGATTTCTTTGGACATACCCGGTAATCATACTGACTCTTTCGCCAGATTATACTTTTTAGTGATTCCAGAATGTGGTTTATAAAGCTTTTCAAGTTCAAGTTTTCGGATTTTGAAGGGTATCCATAGACCTATGCGTTCGTCATTATACATGAATGCACAATAAAGTTTGATATTTTTGGTATTGCATGACGTCGAGAATTAACTGTCGCAGCCTTTGGCCAAACTCTGACGCATTTTGTTCAAGTTGTATACTTTTAATTAGTTGCGAGCAGAATGGAATTGATTTTAGTTTGTTGACAGCTGAGATTTCAAACTTGTAGTTCTGGTTCCCATGTGAGGTACCTTCTATTTGTTTTCTTGATAGGAGATCAGGTCTTTTCTCGGAGTGTGGAATACAGTGAAGTCAAACTGGAGTAGCCGCATCCGCATTTTTTGGATACAAGGAGACAAATCATCTAGAAACTTTGTTGTCAGAATAGGAACGAGTGGCTTATGATCTGTCTCAATACTGAAATGGATACCAGTTAAATATGGTCTGAACTTTTACATGCCCAGTTTATGGCAAGAAGTTCTTTTTCAGCTTGACGAAAAATATCGATCCGCTGCACCATACGTACTAGTGGAAAAGAATATGTTGACAAGGAAAGTTTGACACTACGAAAAGACTCGAGAGTGAATGCTAGAATTTCACAAATGAGTACGAGCTATAGAAATGACCGGCGCATGCAAATAAATTTCGAAATACCTACTCAAATCCGCATTTCCTTTTCTAATCTCAAGAACGAGAAGCTATTCATACCTCTAAAATCTTTCATTTGAATCTGCGTGTATCGTCGAATTTGGCTTTCTCTCTAACATTTCACTAATGAAGGCGACCATTTGAGAAATTAGGGCTGATTATCTTTAATTAAACTATGTAAAGTATTCACGATAATTCTTACCGTACATTTCGTAAATTGTTTACGCCATCCAATGAATCGTTACTGTACGCAGAAAGGAAGAAATCGTATTCTCTCGAGTACAACCGAAGGGCGATCACCATCTACGAAATATGTTATCCGCTATACTGCATAGAGAAAAAAAAAATTTACAACTCGAGAAGACTTTTACGTTATAATTTTATCATAAACTATCTGAAGGTAATACTTGTCCCAACCGTAAGCTCGTAACTTCTACTTACAAAAAAATATGGAAATGAAAATTTCCTCGCATAAAACGCACGCTGCAGTGTAAATTACATCGGCCAGCCAAAAACACTACTTACTGCTCGAGTGAAACTGCGACCATTCTAACAAGCGGATTAAGATGTTCCTCAACAGATCGAGAGAAAAAAATGTTAAGATAGGTATCCTTTTTTTTTTTTTTTTTCCGATTAATACGTACAGAAAGAAAGGAGGAAAGAATGAATAGATAAAAAACTTTTAAAATACGGTAGTCCAATATTTTTCCAACCTCATTACGCAAGTGCTATATTCTGCTTTGTCCGAGTAAATAAAACGATAATAAAAATAAGCTCGTTTAAAAAAAAATTCGCGCCCCATATCGCTCGTAAAGCTGCACAAAATCTCTTCATCGCGCTTACATATTCGTGTATGTTTTTGTGAGTTACTGGTTAGCGGGTCATACTATTGAATTCGGATTTCAGGATAAATATATTCGTCTTAGAAGAAAAATTATCGGAGCGAACGTCTTCGGCACTAATTGGTGCTGAATGTTTGAGGCGCGCACATGTTGAGAATAATATTGCGCGTACAAACCGAGCCCCGTAGCGACTCGGCCAACAAGGTTGATCTCTTTATTTAAGACGAGTTCTCATTGTATCGGTATAGGATGGGCGCTAAGATGCTAGTTCCATACAGAAGTAAAAAGTAGCCGCTAACCTTTACCAGAAATGAATTATAATCGCTACCGCGGCATAACCATTCTTATACATAAATAAATCTTACGATTACAGGCTATATTTCTCGGTGCCGCGTGCACCTGTTAGTAGCGATTATTCTTCGGTGACTCATTTCCGCATTTCTTTTAAAAATTAACTACCAATTAAGAATAAATTTCACGAGAAAATCCAAGTCGCTCCGCGTGATTTTTCCGTCTATAAGACTGGTGGCCGATTCAAATATGTTACACGCATACTAATGAATCTTGAGGTGCGTGTAGCCGTCTCCCCTTCCCCTATTACCAACCTCGAATTTCCTCCAAAAACTTGAGAACCGGATTGATGAAATTTAAAGGCCATCGTATCATTTGCGACAATTCAATAGAATACAAAAAAATTTCCTTCAATTAGGTACGCATTATTCAATTATTTTTGTATACATCGAAATATCCCTGATGATCTCACACTGAAAAACCTAACAATACCAAAGATGCGTCTACAGCTCGTACTTTGACCTAAATCAAGGTCATCTACAAGGTCATCCATCGATCAAACATAACATGACGTAACACGTTTTTCTCTAGCTTATAATTTTTTAAAATTACCCAATCGAACGGTGGAGGAAGAGCGCCGTGGTATATTTGGATCATCACTTGTGATCCTTAGATCCTCAAATATCCTCGGCTCGATTGTAAAATTGCTCATCAATGATAAATTTGAGGTGATGTTTGAGCAATCACGTTCGACGGGGCACTAAATGATTTATAAAGTTCGAGGTGACGTCGCATCATAAAGAGACTCTCACTAATCGTTATGGACCTTCATTAGTGTTGACAAAATGTCAGGATTAGAGCTTATTTAATTTCTTCACATTTGTACCATCGCCAAAGACAACATAATCACTCATAATACAGTAACCCGGGCCTCTTAATTTTCAATGGACATATTATTATGTAAGAACGCACACGTTCTCACTATCATATTGTGTGGGTAGCGTTGCATCGAACTCGCAGATAGAAGTGCGAGTGGTGAGCATCATAAACTCTCACGCGTAAGCGAGTGATTTTGTGTCACCTCTGAGTTACTATACACCGGCGCAGGAACAGGTTCGCATGATGAACCTCTAAGTCACATATTTCCGAATACCCTGTTATAGCCCAGGCAGATTGGGTTTTGAAATGGAAATAAATACCGGCAAAGGTTTTTTTCGTGGATTATGTTTAAAATGGTCTCCTGATAAACATACTAAAAGTCCACAGCGATAAGAGAGCGGGCCCTCCCCCAAAGGGGGTCAAAGTACCACAAAAATTAGTTTTCCGAGAATAAATCGAAAACTAAGCATCAGAGAAAAAAAAGTTTCAAACAAAAGTTGTTCCTCATCAAATTTCCTATAAATTTCACTATATGTATGCAACTTAGCCCAAAAACTCGAGATGAAAAGTTGGTTTGAAAATTGAGCGATTTTCTAAAATTCTTGTGTTTAGTGTTAGTGTAGTCAAATTAGACAGGTTTCGGGGAAAAAAAAAGAATATTGCGACATAGTAAAGGTCTGATTGCAGGAAATGGTCAAGGATGAAGTCCAAAACAACATACTAACTTCCCCGCATTCTCTCCCAAGAGCATCTTTTTTAGGGGGGTTGAAACCCCCTCAAAATCAGTTTTCTGTAAATATCCCGCTTAATACGCATTTTAGAGAAAAAAGTCATCAGTCAAAAATTATTCCTCGTGAAATCCAGGCAAACTTGCTGAATTTCTTATTGTTGCAGACGATATAGGGAATGATACCAAGAAGCTTGTTATCTCTTGTTTCTCCGTTTTGATAATTGCGAGACTCATGTAGTCAATATCTCACCGCAAAACAAGCTTCTCGAGAGATCGCCTGAAATGGCGGAGGAAGTTTGCCTCACCCAATTGACTATCAACGTGAAACCCTCATGCGACTGCGCCAACTTTGCCTAGGAGCGCGTTATTCTCGGATTTGTATTGCGGCGGTTCTTCTTGAATTTGTGGAAGCACCCAACAATAACAAGCTTCTTGGTGACATTCCTTCCATTGCTCGAAACAATTCCACACTTTAGCCCACTTCAATTGTACGCGGGTCGAAGTCAAAATCTCACCGCGAGTCCACAACAGAAGACCACATCCATTCCCACCATCGCTTGAAACAACCAGAATGGAAAACTTGAAAGTATAATACAGCAAAAACGTAGCACACGAAATTCAGCCTGTTTTCAGTCCGAAAATGGAGCACGACATGCTGGCCTGGCCTGCATACAGCCCCCTCACAAAGTTGGAGGGGGAAGAAGACCAGCACGAACGGAAAACTTTACGGCACAACCCAGTACAAACGAATCCACCCACTCCAACTAGAAAAATCGAAATGGGGAAAGGGCTCGCATGTTTACAGCCCCCCATTCAGCTTTTTACATATCATACATGCATAAGAAACGATTTTTAAAATTTCTGTCCATGTATGGAAAACTTTATTTTCATGTATGATAGGCAGTTGATTATACCTTTCTCAAAAGAATATGGTGCAGCAAATTCCCTGGGACAATTAATTAAAACTAATAAAATTAGTACACGTTTCATCGTATATGTATACTAGCGAAATATTAACGTTACCTTCGCGCGTAACCACCGCGCAACGACGCGACGTCATCTCTCGGCAAGGAGCGCGTACTCACGGATTTGCATGGCGGAGGCTCAATTTCCATGAATTTTTGAGCTAACTATCACGTGTAGGTTAGAAATTAAATACGTAATCCGATAGAAAATTTCACGAGGAATAACTTTTGACTGATGACTTTTTTCTCTAAAATGCGTATTAAGCGGCAAAAAACTGATTTTGAGGGGGTTTCAACCTCCCTAAAAAAGATGCTCCAGGGGAAAAACGAGGAGAAGTTAGTATGTTGTTTTGGACTTCATTCTTGACCATTTCCAGCAATCAGACTTTTACTATGTCGCAATGTTCTTTTTTTTTCCTAAACCTGTCTAATTTGACTACACCAACACTAAACACAAAAATTTTAGAAAATCGCTCAACTTTCAAACCAACTTTTCAGCTCTATTTTTTGGGCTAAGTTGACATACATACAGTGAAATTTATAGGAAATTTGATGAGGAACAACTTTTGTTTGAAACTTTTTTTTCTCTGATGCTTAGTTTTCGATTTATTCTCGGAAAACTAATTTTTGTGGTACTTTGACCCCCTTTGGGGGAGGGCCCGCTCTCTGATCGCTGTGAACTTTCAGTATGTTTATCAGGAGACCATTTTAAACATAATCCACGAAAAAAACCTTTGCCGGCATTTATTTCCATTTGTTCTTATTTTTGAGCATAATCTTCCTGGTTTGGTTAAGATGATGCCCCGCCCTGAAATCTTGTCCTTTTTTTTATTAATAACTGTTCACATTGAGGAACCGCCACCTCTACTCTGACACTACTGCGGGTAGATACACATATAAAAAGGATTAAATTCATATTTGATAGCTGTATTTGTATTAAAGTATAATATTCATCATTGACGTCACTGTACGTTCACAATGTCATTGTACGCTAAAAAAAAAAAATACAAAAAATACAAAATATACAGAAAATGTGTCCTCCCAACAGAAGAGGGACCTTAGGGTGAAAAACATTACTGTTATTTTTGAAAATTTCTCTAAATAAATTTATGAATAGTTTCTTCTTCATTTTGACTCATTGCCTGCTGCATACATCTGGTCAATATCATACCTACTCAACATTGATTTTGTTGATAATTCGTTCGTTATTTGTTAATTAAATGCAAAAAAACGTGGTATTTTTTCGTTCACCCTAAGTTCCCTCTTCTGTTGGGAGGTCACAAATATAGAAAATACAGAATATACAAAAAATACATAAAATACAGATAATACAGAAAATACCAAAAATTTTCAAATCACCCGGCAAGGTATACATTTGCACGCACACGCGCAAGTTCAATTTGGGGGGGAGGTTGGTGTATTTGCAAATTTTCAGATTAGGGGTAAGTAAAGTGAGACAAAAGATATGAAACATATCAAACAATTAGGATGCCGTTGAAGTTTTGCAACGGCAAGCGGGAACCCGCAAGATCCGTATTCCACTGTGGTAGATCTTTCAAAAAGTAGAACATATAGAAAATTCCATCATATAGCTCGAAAGTCAAAATTTTTCCAAGTTCTCCTCCTATCGTATAAAGCTCGAGAGTCATTATTAGCGGGGAACCCACTATCTATTTTGTTAGGAGATTACATCCTCAGAAAACGTCCGCGTCCGCGTCCGCAGGTTAGGTTACGTTACGGGACTTGGAAGAATTTCGAGTCTCGAGCTATATATGATAGGAGTGGGACTTAAAAGAATTTCGAGTCTCGAGCTATATATGATAGGAGGGGGACTTAGAAGAATTTCGAGTCTCGAGCTATATATGAAAGGAGGGGAACTTAGAAGAATTTCAAGTCTTGAGATATATATGATAGGAGGGGGACTTGGAAGAATTGTGACTTCCGAGCTATATATGATAGAAGGGGGACTTGGAAGAATTTCGTTTCTCGAGCTATATATGATAGGAGGGAATGTAGAATGATAATTTCGATTTGAATTATATGACAAGATTATCAACTCAGTTCCACACCACCTGAGAGGTCGAGTTAAGGAATTGCGGGTTCCCCGCTGCCATTGCAACGTCTGCAATGGCTTCTAATTTTTCCAAGTCCCTCTATAGCTCAAGAGTCGACAAGTCCCCCTCTCATCACATATAGCTCGAGAGTCCACATTTTTCCAAGTCCTCCCCTCCCCGTGACGTCATCAACCTCAGACCGCTCGCGCTCGCGGACAGGAAAATTTCTGGAAGTACCCCCAACGCAAGGGATAGCGGGTTCCCCGCTAACACAAAACTTGGACGCAAGTCCAGCCATTAGCGGGAGACTCAATTCTATACAAGATGGCTGTCAATCATGTCTATATGTCTTTCTTTTACGTTGTGCAGCATGTAAACAGCGCACATGAGAATCAAAGTTTGTAACAAGTCCTCTCAGACATATAACGCTAACAAGGACAGTAACAACTACACATAAAGCTCCAAGTTGAGTAACCTCTTTTCCACAAAGAGTTCAAGTTTAAAATTTCTCCAAAATACTTGATGGTATCACGAACTAAAAATGTTGACAGTAAAGAAATGGACTGTATTTCTGAACCATAATCTAAACCAGTGGTTCTGAACCTGGGGTCCGCGGACCACAAGTGGTCCGCGGGGCACCCGAAAGTGGGTCGCGAGACTTCTAAAAAAGTCGCAATTTAATAAGATGAAATAGAACAAAAATTTCAGAACTATTGAATTACAACGAAATCGGAAATATGAAGAAGCTATAAATTTTAAAGGAGACCGTGAAAAGCTTTTAACAAATTTTAAGGGTCCGCAGAAACTTCTGTCACTTCAGAGTGGTTCGCCAATTCAAAAAGGTTAAGAACCACTGATCTAAACGATGATTGCTGACTCGGAACAACGAGAAACATTATCGAAATAAAAATACTATTGACAGCCAAAAATATGCGGTTGATCCGTTACAGTGAGTACGGCACAGTGATCTCTGAGTGCGCGGGTAAAAAGAGAAAGAAAGAGTGAGTACCACTATCCTCAACACTATAAAATCAGGGCTTAGAATTTTTCCAGATTTTTCCTCCATAAGAGTGTCCCTCTCAGAGTACAAAATGTTTTCAAGTCTTTAAATAATATCAGAATCACCATCAACACGATGGGTGCGGTATTTCTGAAGACAGGGATTCCTATGGTCACGAGCGAAAAGTTTTTCAAAATTTGTAAACTGTATCAGCGTCCTCGCTCCTTTGGAACCAAATTAAAACAGGCAAAATTTGTCTAGTCAACTAGAGAATCGGAGAACTTTTACGAATTTCTTGAGATGTGACCACAATTAATGTACTGAGGGGCCCCGGCTGGAAAAAGCCATCCTGTCTTCCGCAACCTTTGAACGATAAGCATCCCGAGACGCTCTGTGATATAATAAATAAATGTATTTTCCAAATTGTAATCAATTAAGCATAACTGAACGTCGTATGTCACACTTTTTATTTAAATTTCGAAATGTACTTTTATGAGTATCAATCTTAAAAACCATGTGCATTTGTTGGAGTCGTGACGTACATCGGGTCAACGGCGAGCGAACATAATCCAGAAGAATGATATAGTGAAACATGATCGTTACTTAAGCTAATTCGGCATATCAGTAAACGTCGATATTTTCACACTATTGATAACATTACATAAAAAGAAGAAAAAAAAAAAGAACGGAATATTTTTTCTCAAAAGCTATAAGAGCTCACGACTCAACCACTTAAAGTTTTAACACTTTCAATAATATCCATAAATTAAGAATGAAAATGTAGAAGGAGGAATGAAATTGATTAATTGTCTACAACTCGAACGTTACAGAGTTTGGCACCTAACCTCTAGTCCTAATCACGAAGAGACAAATCAGCTTTTTTTTTTTTTTTTTTTTTTTTCATTCTTAAGAAGGGAATATCATTCTTACTAGACAAAAGTAGAAGATACAAGTCTTGGGTATGATTTCACGCAAACAAGCGAACTCCTGCGCGTTTATTTATTAGCATTCGAACAGAGGCCGCGCCCCAACTGTGAAAACGCATCTTACATGTAATTGCACCGCCAACCCGAGTATATGTTAATTTCGAATACGCATCATTTTTCTATGGCTTTGTCGAAGAACCTCTATGGTATGTAACGCAGGTATTTTAGTATGGCACGAAGTACATCATTGTCTTCATGCATGGCCAGTTTAAGTTTGTATCTTAGATATTTCAAAGATGACTCTGCATTTTCTCTTGCATTTTTCAAGTTCATAGCCTCAACTATTTAGTGAGAGAAATAATTGAATTAAGTTGGACCCAGCGTAATCAAGAGTTTCAACTCGTAGACAACAATAATTTAAATCTTTTGCAGTCAATTGCGCAATCTCAACCGGTATCTGCCTTGAAAATGGGAACAAGGTAAGGCCGATGGGAGGTTGGTTCCTTGAATATTACCCAAAAATTGAGGTATCAAAATCACGTGGGACTACCGGTACCTAAAATACTCACTGGCATCATAGACTACAAGCGGTGCGAGACTGCAGGTATCAGAAATGGCTCTTTACATTTCTCCCTCTACCTTGACTACATGAAATTCGTAACATTTTAGCAGTACATCTAAGAGTCAGCTACCAGCTTTAGGCTTTAAGTTGGTGTTCCAATAAAACCACTTCTTTTTTACTCAGTCTCACACGAGTCACAAACTATCGACGGGTACGGGGGGAAAAAAGTGAATGTCTAAAACAAACAAACTGAGGAAACGGGGTTCTCTCAGTCGTACAAAAGGTTCAACTGTTCGAATCCTTTCTTTTGGACATTCACCCTCTTACCGACTTTTCTAACTAGAAAAGTGAGGTATTACGCCCGTAGCAAGGTCAACAGGGGGAGTGGGCAATGAACTTTCTCGACGTCTTAGGGGTCCTAGATCACAACTAGCATAAAAAAAATTTCAGGTTTCCTTATATATATATACATATGTATATAAGATTTTTTTCTCCGCGGAACTCCTCCCAAACTACCCGATGGATTTTTTTGTAACTTAGCCATATTGTAGTAGTATATCTGAAGATGTGCACCTGCATTTTTTTTGAGGATCGGATGAGTAGTTCTCGAGAAATTTTTACTTTTGTTGAAAAATTTTTCACTATTACGAGTAGCTTCTTACGAATAGCTGCGAGTAGCTGCTTACGTTAGGAGAAGCGGATTTTCCTCTACGTTTACCACTTTCGTTATCAGTACGTGTATTGTGATGAAGAACCTTTCATCATTCGACAGGTTCATTCTTTGTTCATTCTTTACCAAGGGTTCATTGGATTTTATTTCCGATGAAACCTTTTCGTTCAAATTTAGTACACTTGTATCTCGCTTCCCACAGCCCCTAGAGCGTTGAATTTTGTTTTGTCAAATTTTATTTGTTTTGTTAAATTTATTTTTGAACGGATAGTGGCAATGGCGAGTTGTTCATTTTTCTAGCTATTTTTCATTATTATTAGTCATACTCGATAGTTTTTTTTTTTTTTTTTTTTTTTATTATTATTTTACGAGCATTATAAACTGCACGAGGGTTATTTGCTCGGCGTTACAATCTTATTTTAGAACATTACTTTAATTAGGTTAAATTAGGTACGTATTGGTGGAATTGAGTGGCGATCGAACGGAATTTGTTGGTGAATTATATGAAGTTGTAGAATTGAGTAGTACGTAAATAAGTTAGGGTTGAGTCGATGGTTTCGGAGTTGTTGTTTAGTGCTGCATTGATATTGGAAGATATATTTAGGGAGGTTCGAGTGGGTTGCAGGACGGGGCATGAGAAAAAATGATCAACTGATAAATTTTCTTGGAGACAGTGAGGGCATGATGGAGGAGCGAGATTAGTGAGAAGATAAGTATGAGTAAGACGAGTGTGGCCTATTCGCAGCCGAGCTAAAATGACCTCCTCTTGCCTTGAATTTCGTTGGGATGAGGACCAAAATGTGGGTTCACGTTTTATTTTTCTTAATTTGTTATTCGACTGATTTTAGTGAAAACCTTGAGTTTGAATGATTAAGTACAATTTTTTAATCTTCATCAAGTGTGCTGATGCGAGACTATACCTGGGTGATTTCACTCTTAATTAATAATTGATTTATTTGTCATTTTTTCATGTATGGGTACATAATTAATAGTGGTTCATAGTTGATTTGAGGTGTCAAAAGAGATGGAAAGATTATTTTCAATTTGGACTGGCTTTTTTGAGTGAGATTTGAGATTAGACTAATGAGTAAACCGGGCTTGGGTGCTATATATTTTTACCGAATTTTCTAGCTAGAAAAGTGAGGTATTTTGTTAATACGTTCGGAATGGTTGAAGCGTGAGGGAAGGAATGAGGGGTTGACTATTGGGTGATTGGTTGCTTCTTTCGTTTCGACATCGATTTTTTTAGTTTTTCGGGATCTCGTTGTAGCTGGATTCCCAGATGAAGAATTTTGGGGTGGAGTGTGCATAGAAAATGGTGATATGATAGCGTGAAGGCAATTTATGAGTGCACGAGAGGAGTAGCAGCTCGAGATAGCTTTAAGAGATGCCAGAAATCGGAAGTGATAAAGAATTGAACCACTCATCCTAATATACAGTATACTAGACTAATAATATGCTAAGAATAAGGTATGGGAAAAAATGATTGTAGAGCTCTTTTTTATTAGAAACAACTGTTATAGCCTCGTAGCAGTTTGGACAGGGGGAGGGGGAGTGGTTTTTCTGGAGACGTTTTGTAGGTTTTAGATGACTCTTAGCCTAAATTATAACAAAATTCAGGTTTCCTTATTGGATTATAGGTATTTTTACTCTGTTATCTGTTGATGTGACATCGTAGTGATAGAATTTATAAACTGAGTTTTATTGTTTATTCTACAAGTGTTTGACATGATTGACAGGTCATTGGTATTTAATTTAAAGAGAGGGAGTGACTCTTTCAATGTTTTTTGCTTTGTGGGAAGAAAAGTCGTGTACTACTCACGCGACTGCGTGAGTGTTTTTTTCTCGTGCACCCTTCTTTAAAGAAGAAAGATTCAAAGGGATGCATTCTGGTAATCTCAGAAAATTTTAAAATACAGGCTACCTACAGGATAGAGATTTGGAAAAATCTCGACTCAAAATTAAACGTAAGAAGTGATTGCTATCCAAAGAAGGGCAAATCGGAAAACCTTGATAGGAGACCAGAGAAGGGAGTTGAATAACCTATTTGTGGCACTCGGAATGATTTTGAATCACAAGCTATACAGAGCGAGGGTACTTGAGGAGATCTTGACTCAAGAACAGAAAGAGGAGAGCTGGCTAACCTATTTGAGTGATTCTCCACTCGAAACATCTTTATGAGACGTTGGACTCTTGAAGAATTTTCAGAAGGATCAGCTGTGCAGAGAAATCTCTACATTTGTATAAAGAAAGAATTAAAATATAAAAGTTGGTTGGCAAATCAAAACAACTTCTCTGATGGCCTTGACCTAATATATGCAACGATTTAGAGAGAAGGGCGCAGGAGGTTGAATTAGATATCCTCTCCCAGGCAGACAATGATTTTCGATTGGCATACCGGGACATTTCATTTTTATGAGAGAATACAGTCATACTTCTGCGGTTGCACTTCTGTAACACCGGATCTCGATTGGCGTTGGGTCTTTGAGACGACTGGTCATACTCGTGAGTGTATGCGCGCGCGGCTACTTTCCTCTTTATTTTATTTTATTTTATTTTATTTATTTTATTTATTTTATTTATTTTATTTATTTTATTTATTTTATTTATTTTATTTATTTTATTTATTTTATTTATTTTATTTATTTTATTTATTTTATTTATTTTATTTATTTTATTTATTTTATTTATTTATTCATTTATTATATTTATTTTTTAAATTTATTTTATTCTTTTTGTTTCTCATAATTGGAGGCAGTTCATGACTCATGGATCAATGTCTTGTAAGGGGGGTGTCGGCGGTAATTGGCCCCCAGGCTGTTGTCGCCACCACCCCAAAAAATAAACTACCTTAAATAAATAAATAAATATGGTCCTGGACAAAATGCTTTGAACCATTATAAAAGAGGAGCTATGGAAAACTGTAGACCTGAATTTATAGAGAGGGATGGAAAATTTTTTAATAATCTGCAAACTTTGGTAGAGAAGTTCCGAGGAATCTAGATATGATTAACACATCTTACTTAGTGAACTTGACCTAATTTATGGTTTCAGATGAATGCTCTGTATCGTTATGGAGGAGAAACTTCAAAAAAAATGAAGCCTTGAATTTATAAAAAAAACGAGAGAAACTTGAAACCAGCAGATCTCTGCAGAGGAAGCTCCAAATTTGTATGGAGAGGGAATTTAGATATATGGAGATTGGTTAGCAAATTAACTCATTTTGCCTGATGACCTTGACCTAATTCATGGTCTTGGACGAATCCTCTATGAACCACTTCAAAGGAAGAACTCGGAAAAACTTTCAGCCTTAAATTTATAGAAAATGTAGGAGAACCTTTTTATTCTGCAAACCTTTAACAAGAAGCTTCAAATTTGTGTGAAGGAGGAATTTAGATATGGAAGTTTGTCAGCAAATCAAGATATCTTGCCTCACGATCTTGACCTAATTCCTGGCCTTGGACAAATGCTCTTGTATCACTATAGAGGAGAGACCTGGAAAAAGTTTAAGCCTTAAATTTATAGAAAAGGCAGGAGAAACTCTAAACCTACAAACCTCTGTAGAGGAAGTTCCAAATTTGTATAAACGAGGAATTTAGATGTGGAAGTTGGTTGGAAAATTAATACATTTTGTCTGATGACCTTGACAATGTCTTAGACGAATGCTCTGAACCACCAAGTACGAAGGAGGAACTTGGAAAAAATTCAACCTCTGACTCTTTAGAAAAAGTTGAAGGAACGTGAAAATCTACAAACGTTTGCAGAGGAAGCTCTAAATTTGTATAAAGGAGGAATTTAGATATGAATGTTGGTTAGCAAATTGACATAAATTGTTGCTTGATGACCTTGACCTAATTCATGGTTTCGGTTGAATGCTAGGGTCAGGACTCGAAAAAATTTAAGCTTTGAATTTCTAGAAAATGCAGGAGAATTTTTTCAAGTTGCGAATCTCCGAAGAGATGCTGCGAGTCTGTAAGAAGGAGGAATTCAGGATCGTGAAGTCATCGAGTAAATTGGCAGGATTTTGAATTTTGACTTCTTTAAAGGAAGTAAGTAGTTTTATAGAAAACCAGAATCTATTGTTGTCTTAGTTGGTAGTGCATCATCGAGAGTTGTTGAAACAAGCTGTGATCTAACCAAATGTACATTATTATTGGCTCTGCTGTCTTGAAAGAAATTTAATAGAAAGCTCTGATTTTTACGGTAGGAAAGGAACTACCATAGCCTCCTCAAGACGTGACGTCATTTTATTACGAGGCCTCTTAAACTGGCGTCCGGCTAACCTGGAGAGACGAAGGGGATTCCTCTCTGTCATTGCAATGCAATGACCTTGAATTTTTTGTTCGTCATCAATGAGGGTAGATCTATGTTGGCTTATTCGTAAATTGTCCCTTCAAAATACGTAGTTTGAAAATAATGTTCTCAAACTTTTTTTCCTTCACTCGTAATATTGCGGATAGTGTGTAAAAACCGACATTATTACGGCATTAAGCAATAAACGATCATGTTTCTCATTATCACTCTTTCGAAGTACCAATGTTTGCGTCGAGTTATTTACATTCGACAACTTCGACTCCAATAAAAGCACGTAACCCTCCGAATTCACATTAAATGCACATCTCGACATTATAATATATAATACACGATACACGATTGTTTTAATGAGGGGCGTACTTCGCGCTAACCAGGAAATCTAATAGGCTGCAATTAATCAAAAATTCTTCTATCTCGTTATACGAAGAGCGCGAAATCTTTACATCTTTTCAGTTTTCCGGTTCTCTCACGAGGCAGCCACGTTCCGTAAACCCGTAAAATCGATGTCGCATTTATCAAAATACCGATCTATTTTTTTCTACTCTTTATTTTCTTTTAAAAATTTTTAATCGCTCATTAAAATCGCATACTTGTTGCACCCGAGACGAAAATATAGGAACATGAATGATGCACCATTAGGCTTCGAAATTTTCGTAAGAATTTTTCGCGCCGCCCGATAATTGAATAATGTGTCACAGCCAATGACCGGATCCGGTAATACGCCGGATGACTGGTTCTGATATTCGAATTTTGAACGTCGCGTAGACGAAATATTATTTTAGTAAAGCGGCTCTTGGCTCTGGTCGAGCAAACTGAAACGGGTACCAGAACGTTAATGCATCACGAAAATATTTCATTTGCACGTTAGTGTATAAAACTCCGTCATGTAGAGACGTCGGAAGACGGGATGCGACGTTCGTCTTATTGACTGTTACCTATAGTAAATTCACTTTTTAATGGACGATAATGCGCTGAATAAATAGTTTCTGTTTAGAAATATACTTAGTTTATTCCGTGATTTGAATATCTGTGACGGTATTTTAAATGCGTTTGATAAACGTGTGGTAGTTATAAACGTTTACTGATCCGCCTGCCACGTTATAAGCCGCGATAAAAACGTTGCTCTTTATTAGTACCGAAGGATGCCCACATCATTGCCCAGGTTCATGTCTTACGGTTCTTACGAGACTCACCTCAAGGAGGGCGTCTTCTTATAAGTCGCGATTGAGCGATTTGTTTTCGCGCTTCCCAGGCCAGAAATCATCGTAATCGACTACTGCTATGCGGAATACCCCCCTTATGAAATACTGTCGAACGCTTCGACAATATGAGTATCAGCGTAAACACATAATTTGCTCGGATTAATCGTCGCTGTTTCTATAGAAATTAGCAGCGTGTAAACTCGCATTAGCCGTAAATCACGATAAATTATTTGCAACTAACGGAGCAGAAAACGCTTTATTGAACCACCTCAACGTCTTGAGGAAGCTAGCAGCTTTTAGCTCCGCTGTAGATACGCGTCGCTCATTTATATTCTTTTATGATATAGCATTTATTTTCATGCTATCGTGCATCAGTAACTGTGTTCTATCGCTAATGAAGTAATAATTTTTTCAAATGAGTACGAGAACTGGTTATTTTTATGAACACTCGATAAGTATTGAAGTGCGAGAGTCTCTTACGCGTAATACTATTTCTTATAATTTGTTTCGCGTAATTTCCAGAAATACACAATCCGCGTGCGATAAAGGCTATACCGTTCCTTACAGAATATAGAGATGGCTCATGCTCGCTCACCATCGGATACTAACAAATTGTCTACGATGGGGTGAACGAGTATGGTCAGAAAAAAGATGTTCTCGCTTCCAAATATATTATTAGCGGGGAACCCGCTATCCATTTTGTTAGGAGATTACATCCTCAGAAAATGTCCACGTCCGCGAAGTTAGTAACCTAAGGTTAGGTTAGGTTACGGGACTTGGAAGAATTTCGAGTCTCGAGCTATGTATGAAAGGAGGGAGACTTAGAAGAATTTCGAGTCTCGAGCTATATATGATAGGAGGGGGACTTAGAAGAATTTCAAGTCTCGAGCTATATATGATAGGAGGGGGACTTATTTCAAGTCTCGAGCTATATATAATAGGGGGGGGGGGGACTTGGAAGAATTTTGACTTTCGAGCTTCCGTCCGCCGTCCAACCAAAAACTTGGAAAAATTTTGAGACTCGAGCTATATATGATAGGAGGGAATGTAGAATGATAATTTCGATTTGAATTATATGACAAGATTATCAACTCAGTTCCACACCACCTGAGAGGTCGAGTTAAGGAATTGCGGGTTTCCCGCTGCCATTGCAACGTCTGCAATGGCTTCTAATTTTTTTTATTGAGGGGGCCAATGCACTTCAGACAGCAACTACTAGCTTGTTGACCCGAGCTTTTGTCTAAGACATGATTTAAACTCTAGATGCCGATCACAGCGCTTCTTTTCTTAATTGCTTCTTAGTCAAGCTAATATACCAGATTTGAAAAAAATGAAGAGATTACATATGAGAGAAAACTGTCAGTAAGCCTTACCCCTGTTACCCAGGAAGATTAGGCTCAAAAATAAGAATAAATGGAAATAAATGCCGGCAAAGGTTTTTTTCGTGGATTATGTTTAAAACGACGGCTTCCTTAACGAAGTTAAACGAGGAACGCAGGGAACCTGTTTTATGAGTCAAATGGGATTTGGTATTGGAAATTCAAGGAAGCCTAGACCTAGATAAAGCTAGTATAAAGAAGGCCTAGACCTACTATAAGCCTCGTATAATATAGTTTCAGGGTAAATTTTTCTCGAATCTCGAGCTATATATGATAGCTCGAGAGCTGAAATTTATCCAAGTCCCTTTCATATTATATATAGCTCGAGAGTCGACATCTTTTCTAAGTCTTCCTCCTATCATATATAGCTCGAGAGTCGACATTTTTCCAAGTCCCCCTCCTATCATATATGGCTCGAGAGTCAAAATTTTTCCAAGTTTTTTGCTGAACGGCGGACGGCGCACGGCAAATTTCTCAAAAAGCCCCCCATAAAACAGGTTCCCTGTTAAAATGGTCTCCTGATAAACATACTGAAAGTTCACAGCGATCAGAGAGCGAGCCCTCCCCCAAAGGGGGTCAAAGTACCACTGAAATTAGTTTTCTGAGAATAAAAATCGAAAACTAAGCATCCGACAAAAAAAAGTTTCAAACAAAAGTTGTTCCTCATCAAATTCCCTATAAATTTCACTATATGTATGACAACTTAGCCCAAAAACTCGAGCTGAAAAGTTGGTTTGAAAGTTGAGCGATTTCTAAAATTTTTGATTTTAGTGTTAGTGTAGTCAAATTAGACAGGTTTCGGAAAAAAAAAGAACATTGCGACATACTGAAGGTCTGATTGCTGGAAATGGTCAAGAATGAAGTCCAAAACAACATCATTATTAACAGTTTTTTCACACTCGTAACAGTTTTCATTGATGTCGAAAAAACTGTTAATAATGATCTCGAATACTCGTACTCACGAGGAAAATGTCACTTCCAAAACAACATACTAACTACTCCGCGTTTTTCCCCGGGAGCATATTTGTTAGGGGGGGGGGGGGTTGAAACCCCCTCAAGATCGGTTTTTTGTAAATATCCTGCTTAATACGCATTTTAGAGAAAAAAGTCATCAGTCAAAAATTATTCCTCATGAAATTTCCTATCGGATTACGTATTAAATTTCTAATCTACACGTGATAGTTAGCTCAAAAATTCATGGAAATTGAGCCTCCGCCATGCAAATCCGTGAATAACGCGCTCCTTGCCGAGAGATGACGTCGTTGCGCGGTGGTTACGCGCGAAGGTAACGTGAATATTTCGCTAGTACATACGATGAAACGTTCACTAATTTTATTAATTTTAATTAATTGTCACAGGGAATTTGCTGCACGATATTATTTTGAGAAAGGTATAATCAACTGCCGGTACCGATAAGCATGCCAATGCGTTGTAACGTGTTCTAGTGCGTTCATAATATTGTGCCTTGTGCGATAACGAACTACTCGTGTATACATAATAGTGAGAGCCTACAAGTGTAAAGACTACGCCTATAGCCAGTCTCAACGTGAAAAATCTACCGAATAATCGAAGAACAGTTATGGAGAAACAGCTTGCAAATCCCATGAAGGAGATTATGGACATAAAATCCATCGTCACTGAAACTCGAAACATGATTGACCCGCTAACTGAAAGAGTAACTACCCTAGAAGAAAAGAACGAAGACACAGAGAAGAAGATTAATGAATTGGAAGATGAAATTCAAGATCTGAGATTCAAAGTAGAAACGGGAGAGCAGTATGATCGAAAGAATAATCTCATCGTGAGCGGCATCCCAATGTATAAAGATGAAAACCTAAAAGAAATAATTTCTACCTTACTTGAGAAACTAGAGGTGAATGTAGAACCCTACGATATAGCTGCTCTCCACCGCCTACCCGCAAGAAACGATACGCCGGACATCATAATAAAATTCTTACACGCACAAACGAAAGGTAGAATTATAAAGGCGTCGGTGGTAAAGCAGCTCAACATTAAGGACATTGGAATGAGAAGTGAAGCCGAGAGTCGAATTTACTGCAGTAGCCATTTAACAAAATACACGCGAGACATCCTCATGAATGCGAAAAATTACAAGAAGCAAGGGATGATTGAATTCGTATGGGAACGTGACGGAAAAATATTCATCAAGAAAACGGCGGAAAGCAAAGCAATCAGAGTAATGAGTATTGGACATCTCGAGTACATGATTGAAAAATTCGCGCGAAACGCCAATCGGAGCTTCAATCTCGAAAACGAAGAAGAATCAGCATCGAATTTGGAAGCAGGTGACAAATCGAACCAACCCAACCCATCACTAAAAGGCAAGAGAGAAATACAAAACCCCAAGAAGACCAAAGATGATCGCATACTACGAAGCCAAAGCAAAAACGGATCTCAGCTGACACTGGATCGATTCACGAGGGGAAAATATGACTCCAATGAGAGTCATGGGAGAAGAGGATAGTCTAGTGTAACACGAATGGCTCGCTCATCGGACTCCGATCTTCCAAGCCGGCCTCAGTCACCGTGGAAGATCTGCACGCGGACTGCTACCTCCGAAATTATCGCTCTGTCTGCCAATAACAAAAGAAATTATAATCGAACTAAAAATAATACACGTCTTGATAACCCCGAACACGAAACCCTCCAAACAATAAAGGTAAGAGAATTCAAATATAATAAAAAAGTAGATAAAAATACAAAAAACTATGAAGATAAAAGTGAGAAAATAGGCAATACAAATGAGAAAGCACAAAACCTAGAAATACTGCACTATAACTGCAGAGGTTTAGTGGGAGAGGACCGACTCTATGAACTAGAAGAAGCTATCAGCAATATAAAATGGGATATTATAGGTCTCTCAGAAATCAGAAGGAAGGGAGAAGGGCTGATTCAAAGGAAAAACGGAAATTTCTTCTACTACTTTGGGGAGACTAAGGGACACAGAGGTATAGGTTTTTACGTGAGAGGAAATTTGTGGAACAAGATCACAGAAATAAAGAGAATATCAGAAAGAGTGGGAATATTAAAAGTAAGAATTGATAACCTTACGTCCTTAGCACTAATACAAGTTTATGCACCAACAGCTGATAAAAATATTGAGGAAATCGAAGAATTTTACAATTTAGTAGACCAAACAATACAGGATGAGAAGGAATACTATACATTAGCTATGGGAGATTGGAATAGTAAAATAGGGAAGGGTGAAATTGTAGGCGTACAAGGTCGATACGGAATAGGACAAAGAAATAAAAGTGGTGAAAAACTAATCCAACTAGCCGAAAAGAATGGTATGAAGATTGCAGACTCATACTTTAAAAAGAGAGAGAATAAAGTGTGGACCTGGATATCACCAGATGGCAAGACAAAAAATAAAATAGATCATTTACTGACGAACGATCTCTCAATAATAAACAATATAAACACCCTCTCTCGATTTAAGTACTCCTCTGACCATAGAATAACTCGTTGCACCTTAAAAATAGCTAGAAGGGCAAGAATAAAGAATTATATAAAAAACGGAATCAAGGCAATGAGAACTATACCATTGAATGAACAAACAGAAGCCATGGAATACTTAACACACCTGCTAAGAAAAACACAAATATCACAAGATAATGTAAAGACTGAGTACGACAATTTAGTGAAAGCAATAGTAGACACAGAGAGCAAATACGGAATAGTGAAAGAGGAAACAACAGATGAAAAATTAACACAGAAAACAAGAAAATTGATAGAGAAGAAAAATACCTTGAGGAGAAAGGGCACAAAAACAGGTAGAGATAAAATAGAATTATGCGAGCTACAAAAATTGGTGAAGAAGGAAGTTAGAAAAGATATAAAAAATTACAACGAGTGGAGAACAAAAGAAATCATCGAAGAAACGTGGTCTACAAGGAAAATGAGAAAAGAACTGAGTACTGGAAGAAGACATATGACCAGCATGACAGATCAGACTGGAAGGGAGGAAAAAAACAGACATGGGATGTTAACAATTGCAACAGAATTCTACAAGAAGCTATACACTAGCAAAATAGACAAAACAATGAAAAGAGAAGAGGAAGAAGAGAGGGAGGGAAACAATGAGCTAATCCCCCCAATCTTGGAAGAAGAAGTAAGGACTATTATCAATAAATTGAAAAAAGATAAAGCTCCCGGCCCTGATAAAATAAAAAACAATACTATAAAAACACTTAGTCCCGCACTGATAAAGCCCATCACAAAGGTCTTTAATAAAATTATAGAATTAGAAACGATACCTGAACAGTGGAGAGAAGTTGAAATAGCTCTAATATTCAAGAAAGGGGATAGAAAAATGATAGAAAATTATAGACCGATAAGCCTAACAGTTACCCTATGTAAAATATTCATGATGATTATAAAAAACAGAATTTACAACACGTTAGACTTCAACCAACCAAATGAACAAGCGGGGTTTAGAAGGGGGTTTTCGACTATCGACCACATCCAGGCTATAAATCAACTCTTAGAAAAAGCTAGAGAATATCAAATCCAAATCCACGTACTCTTCATCGACTACTCAAAGGCCTTCGACTCTATAGAACACCAAGACATATGGATAGGTCTGAGAAAGCAGGGAGTTCCTAGCAAAATTATAAATATCATACAAAACTCTTATCGAAACCCAAAAGCCTACATTAGAACAGATAGGAAAGGAGAGACATTTGAAGTGAAGAGGGGAGTGAAACAGGGCGACCCACTTTCCTCAAATCTTTTCAATGTAGTGTTGGAAGAAATATTTCGGAGACTAGATTGGGAAGGAAAAGGAATAAGGGTAGATGGGAAGTACTTGAACAACTTAAGATTTGCTGACGACATAGTATTGATAAGCTCAAACAAAAGGGAAATAGAAGAGATGGCGGAAGAATTGAGGAAGGAAAGTGAAAAATCAGGTTTAGAGATTAATATGAACAAAACTAAGTACATGAGCAATACGGAAGAAGAAACAGAATTAACTATAAACGGGGTGAAATTAGAAAAAGTTACCGAATACGTATACCTTGGACAAACAGTATCGATGGAAAACAGACTTGATAAGGAACTAAGGGAAAGGAAAAGGAAAGCGTGGAGGAACTTTTGGGGACTAAAAAACGTATACAAAAATAAAAAACTACCGACAGAAGCAAAAATTAAAATTCTTGAGAGCTGTACACTCCCTGTACTTCAATATGGAGCTCAAACATGGTCCCTAACCAAAACACAAACAGAGGGGTTGAAAGTAACACAGAGAGCAATGGAAAGAAGAATAATGAGTATCAGACTAAAAGATAGGGTCAAAAATACAATTTTAAAGGAAAAAACTAACAGTAAAGACATAGGGTATATTGTGAAAAAACAAAAATTCAAATATGCAGGCCATATGGCCAGAGGGGACCCAGAAAAATGGAATTATAAACTCTCAAATTGGACCCCATACGAGTATAAAAGAGGTAGAGGGAGACCAACGCGATGGAGAGACGAAATAGTAAATAGAGTCGGTACCTCATGGCAGAGTCAAGCACAGAGCAGGGAGAAGTGGCGGAAGATCGGAGAGGCCTATGCCCATGAGTGGGCCATTTAACAAAATATATCACTATTATGATTGTTAAAAAAGACACAAGAAATAAAGGCTGTTATTATTATTATTATAATCAACTGCCTACCATACATGAAAATAAAGTTTTCCATACATGGACAGACATTTTAAAAATCGTTTCTTATGCATGTATGATATGTAAAAAGCTGAATGGGGGGCTGTAAACATGCGAGCCCTTTCCCCATTTCGATTTTTCTAGTTGGAGTGGGTGGATTCGTTTGTACTGGGTTGTGCCGTAAAGTTTTCCGTTCGTGCTGGTCTTCTTCCCCCTCCAACCTTGTGAGGGGGCTGTATGCAGGCCAGGCCAGCATGTCGTGCTCCATTTTCGGACTGAAAGCAGGCTGAATTTCGTGTGCTACGTTTTTGCTGTATTATGCTCTCAAGTTTTCCATTCTGGTTGTTTCAAGCGATGGTGGGAATGGATGTGGTCTTCTGTTGTGGACTCGCGGTGAGATTTTGACTTCGACCCGCGTACAATTGTAGTAGGCTAACGTGTGGAATGGTTTCAAGCAATGGAAGGAATGTCACCAAGAAGCTTGTTATTGTTGTGTGCTCCCACAAATTCAAGAAGAACCGCCGCAATACAAATCCGAGAATAACGCGCTCCTAGGCAAAGTTGGCGCAGTCGCATGAGGGTTTCACGTTGATAGTCAATTGGGTGAGGCAAACTTCCTCCGCCATTTCAGGCGATCTCCCGAGAAGCTTGTTTTGCGGTGAGATATTGACTACATGAGTCTTGCCATTATCAAAACGGAGAAACAAGAGATAACAAGCTCCTTGGTATCATTCCCTATATCGCCTGGAACAATAAGAAATTCAGCAAGTTTGCCTGGATTTCACGAGGAATAATTTTTGACTGATGACTTTTTTCTTTAAAATGCGTATTAAGCGGGATATTTACAAAAAACTGATTTTGAGGGGGTTTCAACCCCCATAGAAAAGATGCTCTCGGGGAAAAATGCGGAGAAGTTGGTAAGTTGTTTTGGACTTCATTCTTGACCATTTCCAGCAATCAGACCTTTACTATGTCGCAGTATTCTTTTTTTTTTCCGAAACCTGTCTAATTTGACTACACTAACACTAAAATCAAAAATTTTAGAAAATCGCTCAACTTTTAAACCAACTTTTCAGCTCGAATTTTTGGGCTAAGTTGCATACATATCGTGAAATTTATAGGAAATTTGATGAGGAACAACTTTTGTATGAAACTTTTTTTTCTCTGATGCTTAGTTTTCGATTTATTCTCAGAAAACTAATTTTTACAATACTTTGACCCCCTTTGGGGGAGAGCCCGCTCTCTGATCGCTGTGGACTTTTAGTATGTTTATCAGGAGACCATTTTAAACATAATCCACGAGAAAAACCTTTGACGGCATTTATTTCCATTTCAAGACCTAATCTGCCTGGGCTACTGCTGTGAAAGGAAGAAATATTGATCTACTCAAATGCTAATTCATCGGTGATTTGGGAAAGTTGAATCAATGCCAATAATTCGTTTCAGAACTGATTCAGAATTCAATTCATCACTCAATGAAAGAAATGAGGAAGAAGATGAAGATAGAAAATCAGTCATCGAATTCAACGTTTATCCCCAAATGTTCAAAAAAAATATCCAATCCGAAAATTACAAATTCACGATTTCCAAATTAAAGTTCCAATGTCCAAATTTATCAAACCAAGAAGTTCCAAGTATTGAAAGTTCCAAAGTAACGAGAAAGGAAGAAAAAAGACCCTAATGCAGGTGTACTTCGTTGTTGCGATCTTTTCGTCCGTCAAGTACCGAGAGATTTTGAACCAATCGCGAAGTATTTCGAAGCGACTTACGTTGGAGGGAAGCTTGCCCAAGGGAGACAGAAAGCAGCGAAGGTACGGTACGAATCACGTCTGTGGAACCAATTCGAAGCGGTCCTTCAACATCAGGTTAGAACAAATAATGCCTCCAATGGTTGGTATAACCGTTTCCAGACACTCATGGGTCGTCATCACCCCAACTTTTATGCTTTCTTGATAGAATTGCAGAAAGAACGGGGTGACCCGGAAAATATGTTTCAACAAATTGCCCTAGGTCAGCATATCAAGAAAAGGATTTCCCGACGCCACGCCGCGCCGCGCCGTGGACACGCTGAAAAGTGTAATCTAAATTTAGTGTCGGGACACCAGGATTACGTTACGAAAGGGAATGAAATACAATATTTGAAGGCTGTGGGTTATAAGGTACACTTTTAAGCTGAAATTTTCTTTTGATATTTTGGAATTTTTTTTTTGGAATTAAAAGTTGTTGAACATTTCAGTTTCGGAATTTATTTCTTGGAACTTTTGGGGGGGAATCCGAATTCAAGACTGTTTGAATGTTGTTTTTATGACAGAAAGCCCAGAGAGTCCCCAAGAGAAAACCTGCCTCATGTGAGGATTTTTGTTAAAAGTTTACTGTGTTCAAGATCTTGAGACTTTAAAAATTTAAATTTCTGAGCGCTGCAGTAAGACTGAGACTCGACTCGAACAATTTCGCTCTTCTCTGTGTACGAGGTTTCATGATAGTTTGAAGATAGCTTCGAGATGCCAGTCTATTTTACACGGCTTACCTAATGTCCATCAGCAAGATATTCCAATACGGCCTGTAGTTTCTTTCATCTTCTTCCCAACCTACCCCCTCGCCAAATATTTAGATCGGTGGTTTAAATCCCGTGACAAGTTCGAGTTTTGCATTTCTTATAATTCTCTTGAGTATATTTTCATCCTCAATTCTCATTTGAAAATCAACTTTGGGTCGACATCAATATCGAGTCAATGAAAGTCAGATTTGTACGTTAATCTGTGTAGTCTAGGTACAGTCAATTCCCTTGTATCCATTAGTCTGTTTGGTAACTTTGCTACTCGCAGATAAAAAATGCGAAGTCATATCATCAGATTTGACCGGGAGACATTCTTTCTTACTCCCAGACCCTCCTTTCTCTTTCCAAAAATGGGAGGTAATACAATGAGTATATTTTGCGATGTAAGTCACTGTCCCTCTCTCATCTTCTGTGCATCCATTCCATTTTTCATAATCTCTTATCCTTCATTTATCTTTTCTCAATTTTGAGCTCTGCCACCTGTAAGAGCAGACGAATCCGGAGACTGTGACTCATTTTGCTTGGATTTGGTCTCAGCTTCCTCAATAATCTCGACCTACTTTCAGGACATGGAATTTTGAAGCTTTCTATCAAAGAATCGTAGGGCCCAGAATCTTCCCACCTTCTCCTGGAGAAGCACTGCGATTAACATCAGCCATCGTATGAAAAGAAGAACTTGTGAAAATTCTGACCTTGGAAGATAATTTATCAGACTAACCTTAACGGATGATGACATTGGTAGGAAAAGAAGAATAACTGTGGGGGGAGTGGAAATCTCCAGGCTAGTTTGGTCTTTATACTAATAAATGGTGTACTAGGCTGCACCGGGTGCGCCAAAATGATGTTAACAGTTGAATGAGGCGTAAATACGGAAAATATTTGATGTATACTTCGAATGTACGAAATTTGTATCTCAACATATTATCTAGATACAATGTGAGCCTAGACCGAACATTTTAAATTTTTTCTGCACCAAGTCCTGGACCGAAATGTGCCAAGAATTGAGCAATTTCTCAAAGTTTCAAAATAAAAATTCTTTACAAATTTTGTGCGTTTAAATTGTACATCTAGTGTTTCGCGTTTCTGCCCTAAAACAAAAATCCAAATTCCCATTCAACTGTCAACTGACCCGTACACCTTCGTGTGCGATCGTATTTATAACCAGAACACGAAAATCTTTTGTGAATTCTAAAACTGTCGCGTGAGGGAGAATTTTTCCAAGTTCTCAAGCCGTTAGATTACGGGCACCTTACGAAAATTCCGAGACCAGTAAAAATATGAAATGTGTCAAGAACAGAACGCAAACGACCCATAAACTGAAGTTTTTTTCAAAGTACTAAGCGTCAAATACTTATTTTCTATTCGCAAAACTATTTTTCCAAGTGCCAAACAAAGGCAAGACTGCTGGTTAGGCACCAACTTTGACTATACAGTCAAAGAGGGCCAGCAGTTTGTTTGTCGAGGATAATTGTGAAAGAAAAATTTTATGCTTCCTATGAAATTCGAGACTTCCTCAAGTCCCACCACTTTTGTCGAATTCGAGCCTACGAGGTTACATTTTCAGAATTTTTCAAGCCCTCATCTTTCGATCAGCTCGTTTTAAAAATGTTCCTATATTTTTTCTTTAAAACTTTTTTCGCAGCTTTCGAGCATTCATTTTATATTTCAAAATTTCTAGGTCAGTAACCCTCTGGTGAATATCCTTTTTACCCCAAATTGATAACAGTAAATCGTTTGCAGCGAAAATACAACATTTTTTTTTCTCTCACCAGAAAAATATCCAGAGTCAATAATACACTTCTCTCGTTTTAGTTTAACGTCATTAGCTACGTCGAAGGAGTTGTGTGCGATCATTCTATTTGGAATCAAAGAATACCGTAAAATTAAATTGCTCCCTCATAATTAGTCTGCAATTATACAGATGCATCAGTATAGTGCTTGTTAAAATTCAATTTTGTAATTAATGCGTCGGTAGTTAAACGGGAGTGGGTGAATACTTAGTGTAGAATTCGAAACTATTATCAACAATTTTTCATGCTTTTAACGATGCCTACGTCAGTGTAATAACCAGAATACTCAAAAAGTGGACTATCTTTATCACTTTTTGATAATTAAAAAAGTCGATTTCAGACTACCTGCACCCAATAAGTTTTAACCGACAGAATTAACTTCCAAATATAAATTCCGTTATTAGAGCCGGTTAAAAATCGAAGACTTCTATTCTCCTGCACATTTAGGCCTACGCAATCACCTCAGATATGTTCGCACCTCGCTTCATTTCTCGTCATTACCCGTTCAGCTAATTAAAAAAAAAACGACGGTCAAATCAGTAGATCGGCACATTGAACTACGATAGTTTACATACAAATTTCATCCTAATTAGTAGTTTTAGTGATTTTTACGTTCAACACAAATTTCTAATAGTCGTTCAAAAACTGCATATACGAATATTATATTGCTCATTTTCTCGTAGCCAAAAAAAGTACTCCACATTTTAAAGAGGCAACCGTGGGAGAGGGGGACGAAAAAAAAAGAGAAAAGGTCGATCGATGTAACGTGTTCTCTCGAGGAAATGATCATAAATTTAATTACTTTTTCATGCGGCGCTTATAAAGCCTCCGTTCAGTACACTGTGGAAAACAAACGTAATATTTAATTTTTAAACGATTAAAACTAGCTCGAAGAGAAGAGCAAGAAACGAGCCGCGGAACAAGATACACTCGTCGAAATGGGTTCGGAGTGTTTATTAATCAGGAATACGGAGTACACATCAATCACGGCGAGCAGAAGGTGATCGATTTTTGACAAGATTTATTAAACTCCAGTCGCTGCAAGGCTTTCTAGCAAGCACGCGACAGGTTGTGCTTTTTATGCAGATCCGCACTCTCAATGCGAAAGGATTCCAGCCGCCGGTTCAATAAACAGCATTAATCGTAAAACTTGTACAATATCCGCCCACCTATATCTTATGTATATTCTGGAATATACACCCGGTGTACTGTAACTGAGATTACTATCTATAACCTTTGTTGAAATTATCACATTAGACGTACTTTCAGTGAAAAGAAAATATAATATAATCATCGGGTATTTAACGAGAGCTAATTCAAATTCTGTGCGGAGCGACTACATCCTCTTTAGTAGGTGTTCCGAAAGCTGTCTTAATTTTCTGACGTTCAGGTCCAGATTAAATTCAAATCGTCGATGGAACGTTTTTGGGATTTGAACTACGACACTTTCTATTATATTTACTTACGAGTATTTTGCATCGAGCTTTCTCTAGTAGAAGTCTGTATACAACTTCGATGACAACAAGGATATTGCCGTGCTTGCATATAGCCCAACTTGTAGACTTGTATTGTTCCGTCGCAGCACCGCCCTTCCGGGTTGCGTATGCATTCATTTCATTTCTCCAACATTGGAATTGATCCTTTCAAATATAACTTCAAAGTTGGAGGATTCTCCTTGGCAAATCTCTTTGTCTTCTTGACAACCGCTAAGCTGTAGTGCAGTATTTGCAAGCACACACACAATGTTTGGGGTTCAAAGAGCTTAAGGGTTCAGTGGATTTAAAACAAGGAAGAATTACAATGTACATTTTTAATGTTTTGTAAAGTGAAACAAGACTGAGTCGCTGTGCGCTTCAGTCTCTTGTTTTTTTTTTTCTAATTGACTATTAAGTGACGGAAATTTATTTTTTTTCAAAAGGTCTGGACCTTCTTTTCTAACCAAGATATAAAGCTCAAAAGATCTAGAATTTTTCTGTGTCATGATCTGGGAACCAAGAGATCTGCATCTCTGTTCCACTCAAATCTGGGTCCTGAGAGACTCAATACATACAGTAGGTATATTGCCATTGTTATTAAAGCATCGAGAAGATGAAACTTTTTTGATTACTGTGCAAAAATTTGAAAAATGCTATGCAATAATATGAAACTTGCCAGGACTGTAGAGAAATTTGAAAATGCTACGCAAAAATAAAATCATAGGTGACATAGAATAATATGTACTACACTACGCGAAGTATTAATTAAACAATCATCAATATTGATGCTCAAATACTAGTATCTTGGTCACTCTTGACCAAGACTGTACAAGAAATAAAATTTACCGGGCAAAAATAAAATCTCAATAGACAGAGAATAATATATATTTCCAGTCGCGTCACAACACATTTTTCCGTATATAAATTGCTAGGTAAATATTCGGAGATGATGTCAGTCGCACCATTGGTTTGTCAACAACATAACAACACCACCACCTCAGTTATAATAGATCACTTTTGGAGTCTGTTCTTCTTCTCCTTTCTGCAGGGTTACTTTTCTACTTCTCTTTACATGTCTGTATGTGAGTGGTGCACAGATATCAAGTAGGCCATAGAGTGGTTCTGTATTTGCCTGTTCCATTCTAGGTTGTTTTTCCTTTTCATGACCATACTCCATGGAAAAAATTCTGAAAGCCATAAAAGTGGCAACAAAAAATGTCAAGCATCTGCAGAAATACCTTTGGGTACAGTAGTGAAGTCTGGAAAATCATGTTGGAAGGTATTACCGGTGCCTTGATTGCCCACAGGATGGGTATTCAAGACATTAGTGAACACATTGACACTGCACATCAAATTATACTCCTATTTCCGCTTTATATATTAGATGTCATGGAAAATTATATAGAAGTTTGTGGTACCAGGCAAAGGAAATACAAAATTCTGACTAGAGCAATACTTCAAGCCCAAAAGAAGAAGATTCACACAAATAATTATGAAACGTCCAAAAGGGAACATGGTCAGAAAATAAATGCCAATTGCACTACAGAATGAAGCCAACAATGGTGGCAAAAGAAATGAAGTACATGCAAGAGAGGTGGCTGGACTAAAACCTTACTGCCTGAAGTGAAGATGGATTGCCCACCTCTGTACTTCTAGCTAGCTAGTCAACGTTTGAGTGTGCATGGCTCATTCAAAAAATACCTGAGATGAGATGATCCAAAGTGCAGTTGAAGGGTCACAGATGAAACACCAGAACACATTTTCATTGAATGTGTTTTTTACCATAATGGCCGACCTAATAAATTAGATGGTAACCCACGAGAGACTCAAGAATATCTCATAACTCCTGTGGAAGACTTAAGGGCTCGAGAAATAAACACCCTTAGTTCTTGATATTAATTATCCTGAAGTATTAGATCTTCACTAGCCATCCGCATAAGTTTTTTCAGTCAGACTCCCCAAATAAATAGTTGTTCCACCATTCATAAGTTTCAATAGACATGACAATTAGTCATAAGCATAATGAAAATCCAGCCTTTCCTTTGAAATACCATTGTCATGTATGTATAGAAGTGTTGGCTAGATACAATGGTCCAAATACCTCCCGCCCCTATATAATGTATTCCTGTATCCTCATAGGTAAGGGGCGAGTACGGCATCCGATGCGGGTGTGTGCCTGAAAGATGACGGAGAGCTTTGAAAAAAAAAACAAAGTTAAACGAGGAACAAAGGGAACCTGTTTTATGTCAAATGGGATTTGTTATTGAAAATTCAATGAAGCCTGCACCTAGACAAAGCTAGTATAAAGAACGCCTAGACCTACTATAAGCCTAGTATAATATAGTTTGAGAGTCTAAATTTTTTCAAGTCTCCCTCCTATCATATATAGCTCAAGAGTCGGAATTTTAACTGGGAACCTGTTTTATGGGGTGCTTTTTGAGAAATTTGCCGTGCGCCGTCCAGCAAAAAACTTGGAAAAATTTTGACTCTCAAGCTCTATTATGATAGGAGGAGGACGTAGAAAAATTCCGACTCTCGAGATATATACAAATATGATAGGTGGGGGACTTGGAAAAAAACAACGGCTTCCTTAACGAAGGGAACCTGTTTTATGAGTCAAATGGGATTTGGTATTGGAAATTCAAGGAAGCCTAGACCTAGATAAAGCTAGTATAAAGAAGGCCTAGACCTACTGTAAGCCTAGTATAATATAGTTTGAGAGTCCCCCCTTATCATATATGGCTCGAGAGTCAAAATTTTTCCAAGTTCCCCCCCCCCCCCCCCCTCCTATCATATATAGCTAGAGTCGAAATTTTAACAGGGAACCTGTTTTATGGGGGGCTTTTTGAGAAATTTGCCGTCAGTGACCGGTGTCCGGTGTCCGCCGTCCAGCAAAAAACTTGGAAAAATTTCGACTCTCGAGGCATATATGATAGGAGAGGGACTTGAAAAAATTTGACTCTCGAGCTATATATGATAGGAGGGGGACTTAGAAAAATATCGACTCTCGAGCCATATATGATAGGAGAGGGACTAGGAAAAATTTCGACTCTCGAGCTATATATGATAGGAGGGGGACTTAGAAAAATATCGACTCTCAAGCCATATATGATAAGAGAGGGACTTAAAAAAATTTCGACTCTCGAGCCATATATGATAGGAGAGGGACTTGAAAAATTTTGACTCTCGAGCCGTATACGATAGGAGGGGGACTAGGAAAAATTTCGACTCTCGAGCCATATATGATAGGAGAGGGACTTGAAAAAATATCGACTCTCGAGCCATATATGATAGGAGGAGGACTTAGAAAAATATCGACTCTCGAGCCATATATGATCGGAGAGGGACTTGAAAAAATGTCGACTCTCGAGCCGTATATGATAGGAGAGGGACTTGAAAAATTTCGACTCTCGAGCCATATATGATAGGAGGGGGACTTGGAAAAATTCCATCTCTCGAGCTATCATATATAGCTGGAGATTCGAGAAAAATTTAGACTCTCAAACTTTATTATACTAGGCTTAGAGTAGGTCTAGGCCTTCTTTATACTAGCTTTATCTAGATCTAGGCTTTCTTGAATTTTCAATACCATATCCCATTTGACTCATAAAACAGGTTCCCTGCGTTCCTGGTTTAACTTCGTTAAGGAAGCCGTCTTTTTTTTCCAAGTCCCTCTCCTATCATATGTAGCTCGAGAGTCGAAATTTTTTCCAAGTTCCCCTCTGATCATATATAGCTCGAGAGTCGGAATTTTTCGAAGTCCCCCTCCTATCATATAAGGCTTGAGAATCGAAATTTTTCCAAGTCCCCCTCCTATCATATATTGCTCGAGAGTCGAAATTCGGAATTTTTCGATGTCCCCCTCCTATCATATATAGCTCGAGAGTCGAAATTCGAAATTTTTCCAAGTCCCTCTCCTATCATATATGGCTCGATAGTCGAAAGTTTTCCAAGTTTTTCGCCGGACGGCGCACGCCGGACGGCGCACGGTAAATTTCTCAAAAAGCCCCCTATAAAACAGGTTCCGAGTTAAAATTTCGACTCTCGAGCTATATATGATAGGAGGGCGGCTTGGAAAAATTTAGGCTCTCAAACTATATTATATGTACTAGGCTTATAGTAGGCCTAGGCCTTCTTTAGACTAGCTTTATCTAGGTCTAGGCTTCATTGAATTTTCAATACCAAATCCTATTTGATTCATAAAACAGGTTCCCTGCGTTCCTCGTTTAACTTTGTCAAGGGAGCCGTCGTTTTTCTTAGTTTTTTGCTGGACAGCCTACGGCGCACGCCAAGTTTCTCAAAAAGCCCCCCATAAAACAGGTTCTCTGTTAGAATTTCTTCTTCATGACTGTGACTGCAAATGTAGACACCTGGTTCCATCCTTCTTTAAGACCTGGGATGGGGGCTACCAGGCTATTCGAAGCCAGCGCTTCATCTATCCGAATCTCTTAGCTTGCCCCCCGCCCCCTCACGCCTCACCCTCAAATCATGTGTTCATCCCGCTCTTCGCTGAAGTACGAACACGTTGCTTGCTCCACTTTCCTCAACTTCTCATAAAGGTACTTGTTGAAGCGGACATGGTCGCTTGAAAACTGCGTCAGGTGGAGATTCAACTGTCCATGATCTCGGTTCATCCACTCACCAACGTCGCGTATTAATACACGGTCGTCCATTTACCCAGCTTACCCTGAGCAATTCTTGCTTTCCATTTCTCAAGCAAGGAGCGCCTGGCTGCTTGCTTCACCCTAAATTGTCTTCGTTTTTGTTTTAAACACCATTGCTCTCTCCTCAGCAAGGAGCTCAATTGGTGGTGAACGTGCTAATACCCACAGAGTCTCCGTCAAGACAGTGCGGTAGGCACCAACCCCCTCAGTGCAGCTCTTCGTCGGATCTTCACCATCTCTCTTCTTCTGTAGGGTATCTTCATCGAGTCGGGCCACGGTAGGGCACCATGTAGGAGGATTGATGAGGCGGTGCTTAAACGTGATCCTTCTTCTTGCTTCTCTCGGCCCTCCTAGGTTTCTTATCAGGTAGTTTAGGTATGTAACTACCCTTTCCGTCTTTCCCATAGTCGTTAGGAAATGGTACCTAAAGCTCAGCTTTCCGTCAAACCAGATGCCTAGGTTCTTCATTACCTGCTTAGTATTAATTTCCACGCCTTGCAACCGTCGTATTGGAGTACGAAGAAAATCGCTATTAACAGGGAACCTGTTTTATGGGGGGCTTTTTGAGAAATTTGCCGTCCGCCGTGGGCCATGCGCCGTCCAACAAAAAACTTGGAAAAATTTCGACTCTCGAGCCATATATATGATAGAAGGGGGACTTAGGAAAATTTCGACTCTCGAGCTATATATGATAAATGGGGGGGGGGGGGACTTGGAAAACTTTCGACTCTCCAGCCATATATGATAGGAATTTTTTTAAGTCCCCCTTCTACCATATAGCTCGAGAGTCAACATTTTTCCAAGTCCCCCTTCCATCATATATGGCTCGAGATTCGAGAAAAATTTAGACTCTCAAACTATATTATACTAGGCTTATAGTAGGGCTAGGCCTTCTTTATACTTGCTTTATCTAGGTCTAGGACTCCTTGAATTCTCAAGTCCAAATCTCATATGACTCATAAAACAGGTTCCCTCGTTCAACTTCGTTAAGGAAGCCGTCGTTTTTAGATTACTTACGATCTGTAGGATACAAGGTAAATCTGCAATTCCATAAAATTATTTAAATTCCAGTTTGCTCTTTGGCTCAGATCTCGAAATTTCTTCTAGTCCCTAAAGTAGATCCACTTACACCCTTACTTCCCACCCCAGATAATTGGTGACTGATCGACTGACAAATGAGCGTGTTAAGCTTCATATTTTAATCGAAAAATACAGGGTACCTACACCTATGTATTCACTACACGTTCGTCTATGAGCTATACCTTAAAAACATTCGGCAGAATTTCTTCTTCTATAGCAACTATAAAAGAATTGAAATTTAAGAGATGTGTTGCATAATGCCCTGTTCATAAATCGTTAAAACATCCTCAGAGATTTGTGGGGAATGCATTATCGACCTCTTGCGCGAATAATAATTTTGTCTACAACCAAGAAGAAGAAAAGGCTATTGGCTAAAATATAGACCCCACATTTATAAGAGTTTGTAACACATTCCGAAAGTCGAGTTATTATGAGCACGCTGCCATTTAAGAAGCAGGAGGGAGAAAAGTATTCTTCGAGAATTTTGAAAATGAATAGAGTTTATGTAGCAACATCGAACGCGAACAAACGATCATTATCAGCGCTATTCAAATTAATGACAGCTCGTTACCGCGATAGCAGCTCAGCCTGCGGTCACTATATGCATAACTCCGCGTATTTGCATCATTCGATTCGAGTTATTAATTGTCGTATCATGAAATTCACACCGAAAATACACCAAATCCGGTTCGCCGTTATCTTCATTCTAGCGTTCGATTCTTTGAGATACACGTCAGGCTGCGATGTATAATGCATAAAAGTATCGAGAAAGATTAACGTCTGTTAACATAGGCCTATTTGTCACTTCGTACTCCGGGAAATCTACCTAGTGTTTTTGTAAGCACTCGGAGGCATAGTCGATGGCCAGAGCAACGAACACGTTGATGTAATATCTTGGTGAAAAAAAATGACATAAGCCTTTCTCGGTTGACAAGCGTAGAACACCCACTGCTTTACAATGAGTAGCCGGTGCATCAAAGTACAAAATTATCATTCCTTCTTCATATCTTTCTTATTATTGCATGTATTCCCTTCTATTTCGGAACGGTGAGGATGACAGATAACGGATAACGGATTACCATTAATACCGCAAAAAGCGAAACTAAATTTCCAGATCGTTGTACATACTGCAGGCCTGTATCGAACTCGAGCTTTATTGTATTGTACATGATTCGAATCGGAGTTGGCTACTAAAATCTCGAGTACTATGACAGGTGAGCGTTGGTGGTAGGGTAAATGTAGACCAACTCATTCAATGCAGCGAGAATATTAGCTGAGTGTATAATATTTGAAATGGAAATTCTATTTGTTTTAGTTTAGCGCAGGTAAATGCTAATGTGGAACTCTCAAGAGTACATTAGCAATACCTAAAGATTTCCTTTGAGGACAAATATCTTCGTGTAAACACTTCTCACTCTCTACCAAATAGCGGTCTTTCAACACCCACAATCTCTTTCTCTTCTCTTTCTTTTTTTGTACGTACGTACGTACTTCGTCGGTCAACTCTTTGTCTTGGGCGGTTATACTAGTTAAGCGATAAATATTACACTATTGTACATTATACCGGTAATATACCCCTTTAAGTCTATGCTGTGTGTGTGGTCGTGTCCTCTCCTGCTGAGAGTTTCTTAGGATGAGACATACGTGGAGTGCGAGGCGCGAAAATCTGACAAATTATAACATTTTCATTTCATCGAGTTTGAAGATTGCTATTGTATCGATTCAATGATAGAAAAATATCTAAGGTAAGCTAACCGCTCGATAATAGAAAGATCTAATTTAGTGAATTGAGTGTGATTGCGATACCGTGAAGACCTATCCGTTAATCCACATGAGACTGTTGCGTATCGTGGAAAATTGAAATCACGCCTGCAAATCAACAGTACTGCAACATGCAAATTTTTCTATAAATTCATTCAAACATTCGCTATGTACTCGTGTATAACGAAACGGTTCGCGTCACTTCAGTGTGGAATGGTATCGCGATACGATGAATAATGGTTCGGCGTTTGTAAGAAATTCATGAGGACCATCTTACGTACGGGTTGTATTGATTTTAGCTTAGAGTGAATAAATATGAGAAAATATTTTCATAAAGAAAAGAAGCTGAGTGGGTGGGTTTCTAATTAGGTTTTAAATGTGTATTAGTTTGATGGTCAAATTACTCTGAATGGGGACTTTCAACTCGACAAAGTCAGGATTAAAATCTTTTCATTGTAAGTAGTGCACGTGGTAAGAAGGCCGACCCACATGATGTCCGTTTTCCCTCACCTTGGGACGTGGAAAAATTTTCGCTAGGGAGGGTGGGGTCGTGTGGCCAGGCACTAAGAGACAGCTGAACCAAGTACTACACGATCAATGAGAGCATGAAATTCACAGTGGAAAAAAGCAATGGAGAACAACAGGATAGAATACAAAATCTATAAGAAGCCAACGCACAGTAATACCATCATCCAAAACGACTCCTGCCACCATCCTAAGCCCAAGTTAGTGGTGATCTAGAATTTCTGCTACTGAGAAATCTCTTCCCTAAAGAACAATGAAGAGAAGAAGAAAGAAATTGAGATAGTAAAGCAGATCGCAGCAGCCAAAGGCTATTTTAGAAGTGTGGTTGAAGGAGTCCTTGACCAAATTGGAGCAAAGAAAGAGGCCCATGATAGAGAAAATTTTTCGGATCAGTACAAATAAGGGGTTCAGTGGTTATGGTATGAGTGTAGGCGCACATATCAATCAAGCCACAGTGAAGAGAATAAGTAAGAGCCAGACGGAGGAAAAGGACAAGAGAAGTTGAGCGGAATGTAGTAGCTCAGTTGCGAACAATGCAAAGGTATTAGTGAGACTTGACATGAGGAGGCAGGCACACGAAACATTGAGGGAAAAATAAAAAGAAGATGGCAATCGATACGTTGTTCTAATTTATGGTTATTCATATCACCAAGAAGAGTGTACACCCGGAGGTGTAGCAAATTATATTGAACCACAAGAGAAACAGCCGCTAAACGTTTTCGGTTAAACAACCATCATCGGAGCGTAAACGAAAGCGACTGAATCCAACATCAACAAAGACAGAGGGAGTTAACCAGAAGATCATGATTTAACCAGCGAGTCATCGAAGTTTGAATCATTCTCATATACTAGCTCAATCAGACCCTCTTCAGGAATGAACCTGTTTAATACCGTGAAGTCTTCGTTATTCCGGTGTCGTACGATTTCTATATTTTCTAAAGCCAGCCGTTTAAAATATGAGTTCTCCCTATGGAGGAAGTTACCAGAGCCCTCCTTGAATTTATGGCCACTCTCGAGTAGATGATCAGCAAAGACCGACTCACCCAAATTATCCTTCTCCCACGCTTTTTTATGCTCCTCAATTCTTATTTGGAGCTGACGCCCGGTCATCCCTATATAAATACCTGGGCAATCGTTGCAGGCTGTACTGTATACCCCACTTCTCTCGACCGGAGGAATCGGGTCCTTCAATTTCACAAATAAACTTTTTACAGTATTAATATTATAAAACGCCGGCCGGAACCCAAACGGACCGAGTACCCGGCCCAACTTCAACGAAAACCTGCCCAAGTAAGGGAGTTTAATCCAACGTTTTCTACTGTTATGCAAATCCCTAGGGAGGGAGGTGGTGGAATCGAGGCATTTTCTCGCAAGCCTCCTTCGGACCATTAAGTCAATGTCCAGTCGAACTTGGTTCACTCTGGCCAGGTACTTAATCGTCCCTAGTTCCTTCTGGAAAGCATCCTGACTCAAGGGAATACTAGTCAGTCGATGTATCAAACTATTGAAGGTAGCGATCTTGTGTGCAGCGGGACAGAAAGATGACCCACGGATTGTTATATCAGTCGAAGTTTCTTTTCTATAAATACCAAATTCATGGACGCCATCTCTAATAAATATGGACAAATCCAAGAAATTTATTAATAATCCGCCAACTTCCAGGGTGAATTTTATGGAAGGATATCGGCCATTCAAGTAAGAAAGGAACTCACTAAGGAGTTCCACTGGGCCAGTCCACGCGCACAATATGTCGTCTACATACCTATGCCAGTAAAAGACGTAATTTAGAAGTACCTGGCCCGAAGAAAACAATTCGACTTCAAATCTGGACATGAAAACCTCCGATATTAATGAGCCCAAAGGGGACCCAATAGGGATCCCCACTTCTTCCGGGAATTCGAAAAATTTTCCCTCAAATTTACAAAAATTGGGAGTCCAACAAACTCTCAGAAGGTCGAAGAATTCTACCAATTCCTCATGAGAGACACCAGTTTTTACAAGCAATTCGCCCATATGTTGGACTGCGACAGCCTTCGGGATGTGAGGAAATAAACCCATCACATCAAAGGAACATAAAATCGTTTCCTCAGGGAGGCTTATATCCTTCAACCTCTCCGTCAACGAACCTGAGTTCAATACTGAGTGAGGGGAGGTATAATCTACTCGCGATTTGAACCATCTATCAATAAATTTAGCTAACAAATAAGTTGGCGACGAGACAAATGACACGACCGGCCGCATTGGTACATCTTTTTTATGTACTTTGGGTAATCCATATAGGAGGGGAGGAACCGGGTTAGGCTCCAAGAGAGCTTTCTTTGTCCGAGGACTCTTAATAATCACACTACAATTATTAATAGTGTTCCTCACCTCTTTGACAAAACTGGGGAAACAGAAGAGGCTATTCTCCTTAGCGCCACATTGTTCCAGCACTTCATGAACCCCGGATACATAAGAGGACTTCTCCATAATCACTACGGCGTTACTTTTATCCACCTTGGTAAGGATTAAGCCCTCCTCCCTGACCTTCCTCTTTAATCTTTTAATCACCTCACTACAGGCATTACTTATGCGGGGGAGGGGAGTGTTGCAAACCATTTCAGCGCACTTTTTTTGGATATTCACTCCAGGTCCAATTTTGACTGTCAGGTCAGCTACTACGTTAGCCAGTGTCTCTTGGTTCTCAAGGGGAGGGAGACCAAATTTCAACCCTTTCTCCAACAGGTATAACTCATCACTATCAAACTGAACTTTACTATAATTAATAATGCGTGGCTGGAATTGCTGGATTAAATTATCACCAGGACGGTCTTTTTTCTCAGTCGTAGCCTCTAAAGTTTAAACTCTGGAGGGAGGCAAGTTTACGAGTTTTCTTTTCTTTTAAATTTCATTCAAAATCGCGACAGTCACCATTAACGGATACTATAAATGAATCTAACTCACCAGGGTGAAGGAGGCATGAAAGCCTTGAGTGAACCAGCAGATTAAGTCGTGTTGTGACGTTAAGCTTCCCATACCACCTCCTCAGTTCCGTTCTGATCCATTTGACCGTAACGTAATCTTCCAACTTTTTTGTAGTGGAGTCGCAATCCGAATAGAAACGAAATTTCACAAAATTTGGTCTAAGGTGGTATTGAAGACACGTGCGCAAGAACGAAATATGAGAAGAATACGACACGCGTTGGATCCGAAACTTTCGGAACAAGAACATTAGATACGCCACACCAGCGTTATTTATCGAATCGATACGTTGTTCTAATTTATGGTTATTCATATTACCAAGAAGAGTGTACACCCGGAGGTGTAGCAAATTATATTGAACCACAAGAATAATTTGCTACACCTACGGGTGTACACTCTTCTTGGTAAGAAGATGGCAAATTATCATTTGAAGAACAGCACACAGAGATCGCATAAAGAGAAGAAAACTTTGGAAACAGATGAAGATTGCTAAGGCAAAGAGGAGAAAAGCTAGCCTTGAACAACTTAATTACGTTTGACCACAAAAGATTACTCAGCCTTGTGATCAAACAAGATAGGAAGAACAGAACTTTGACGAGTTGTAATTTGTTCTGGCTACTCCTTGTGTAATATTTTTAGGCGTGCCGGCTCACATTTGCGGCACAGCGGTACACATTGGTCACTTCTGGGGAATATCAGCAGAACACCTGCGACGGTCCCATAGGCCACGCCCACTTGAAGCAATACCCAGAAGATGATGCGCTACTACCATGGCGCTCCACAAAGGAGTCACGTCAGCGGAACAATGTGATGGGGCACAGCGTTCTCCAAATGTGACGCGGATGTTTCAGTCATAGAGGAATTATACTACTCGCGGATGAGGTTTTGAGAATCATTCTTATAAGGAGAAATTTCGCAAACTCTCTGGCGAAACATAATTATCTGCCACATCTCTGTCATAAGAAAGCTTCTTTGATTCCGTAGACACTTCTTCAGACCACTACTTTAGCGTCTTACTGTCGTTACATCACCATCGTAGAATGTAGAGGCTTCGCAATGTTTTTGAAGAGCAGAAACAATTGTGTCACTACCTCAGATGTACGACCGTCACAACTGCTACTATTTCTAACCTGAATGTGGCGCGGTTGAGCTTCGCACCACATTATCGCTTCAATACATAAGTTCCGCTCTTGTTCCATCACTGCTTTCCCTTTGGGAAGGTATTTTAGCGCACATTTGTTTCACAGTGATTGGCTAATTAGTGGCGTACTTATAGGTCTCAAAACACCAGCGGCTCTAGATACAATATTCCACAGCTGTGTCGGTATTTTACACAACGAGTGCATGCAGAAGCAGAATATAATTTATATATTGTAGTCATGCAGAAATATTTCAAATTCTACTGCAGAATGTTGAAGAATATTTTCGATTGCAACGCATCATTGTTTCATAACAAATTTTTCAAAAGAAACCCATAGAACAGGCTCCCTGTTGGAAGATTTCTCTCCAGCCATAATATATGGTAGAAAGGGGGACTGAATGATAGGAAAGAAACTTGGGTCTTATCATGATACAAGGGACTCAGATTCGAATTCTCAACACCAGAACCAATTCCACTCATATAGAACAGGATTAATTTTGTTAAGAAAGTCTTCGCGTCGTTTTTTTAATACGTCCTTCAAATAGGTCAAAGTTCCCACCCACCCTCTTTCCGCAGATACCTAAAGTTAGCTTCAAAAATTTGTTCAAGTGCTTCAAAGAGGTCAGGACTCTCGCCCTTTTTGGAACCACAATTTACAATTAACATTTATAGTAGGGCTAGCGGCCCACATGGTCTTACCATCTTCCAGAGCGACTCTTACACTAAAATAGTCACCTGCTAATCATTTTATTTATTTTCTCGTTTTTACTTGTAGCCCGTGGGTCTCGGCTGGCTCACGGTGAAAACTAATTAAATACCCCAGATATATAGTTTAAAAATCATTTAAATTCTTCTCAGTCCCTAGCTCACATCGATGCCACCGCCTCTCGCGAGCCACAATTTGCAAAAAAAAGTGGCTGACAGCGGATATTTTCTCAAATAATCCCCAATAAACAGGTTCATTTTCACAAAAGTACAAATCGAACGTATGTTTCTTTACACCTTCATTCCAGTTATAACTATAATAAACATTTGTACATGAGATAAGATACGTACGGGTCTCCTACACCGACGGACATAAAGCATCGAAATAGCGTCTGGTCTACAGAGTACTCACAACTTACTCGTAATAAATGACTTACGCGAATCTGTCGACCATATTTTAATAATTTATCCAGACCTACTCTCGTGTATTTGAAATACTGCTGAGATGCCTCTGCAAACTACTTTTTACAATAACAAAACTAGTGGAATACACAAGTGTACATTGCTATCCGACGTAAGTGTTTTGTTTGGTAGGCACTGCCAATGACTACCGCATTTTCTTTCTCGTTCCTTCGTATAAACGAGATAAATGACACGGAGAAAAATTTTTAGACTGCATCGGCCTGCATGTCACATTAAGAACGAAAAGAATCGAAAGCTTGTCTCCCACGACAATCATAACTAATTTTCATCGCCACCGCGTTTGCTTTAACGTCGCGTCGCTTCGGGTACGATTCCGCGGTGGGACGGTCTACTGTAAATAACCGGTTGCAACGGAATTTATTGAATAGGAAGTTTATACATGCGTAATACTCGTATAGCGTACTTATCGCGATGTTCGGTAAGCCGAGGGTGTAAACTATGTCATTAGGATTTGATTGACTCCTACGATCGTGTGCGTTGGCATTGACGGGCATATTGATATGATCGAAATGCTCCATCTTCGAGTGGTAGGTGTCAGAAACATCTGAAAAGTACGCGAACACCAACGAGATCCTCGTAAATGGTGTACCGGTATCATATAGTGGTTCACTCCATTATTCATTCGGAATAGAGCGTCAATTTTCAAGAAAGCTTATTCAGTTCGTTGTGGTAAGTCGGGAAGACTTACGTTCCGATCATGTCCTTTTTCGTCGAGTTCAAGGAGTGTAATCTGCAGTACAGTGTGTAGTGAAGAAATAATTATCGCAGTTTATTTGAAATTAAAATGAACCGCGACAACGACGAAGTGCATAACGCAAGTACAACACTCGAATTGACCTTGTGGTTTTATTGAGTACTCGAGGAAGTTACGCCGCTAAATACCTCTTCAACGATTTTTTTCGCCTCATTTCATGATTTTCGTTCCATTGAACGCACGTCAATCTTGTTGCACGGGTTCATTATCTTCTGAATGTAAACATAATAAATTGTAGACCACGCGTCTTTTGGAATTATCTGCACATTTCAAACGAGGTTGTAGAAAAACGTACTCGATTGATTTATCTCAAATAAAGCCACGAAAGAAGGATTTTAAAGAATGATTAAGGAATTGCGTGGTTTTTTCGGGGTATGAAGACACTTCAAAAATATTGACATATTGATTTTAAAAGTTTCTTCCCGCATGAAAATTATGAATTCACTGACTAAGAGGTCAATATTGATAGAGGAAGTGTTAAGGATTTTGACATCGGAATCACGAAAATACACAAACATTTTGAAGTCCCAAAAATATATTAGCCGGGGATTTACTGAAAATGAGCCAAATCGGTGATGTCATGAGTGGGTCGACTGGGAACAGGAAACAAATATGCTAAAACTGTATTCGAGAATTCATGAACTCTGACTGACCTTCTATCCTGAGCAAGGCAATCTTTAGGGAAAAACTTGGCTAGCATCGCGTTCTACCATTCTTTTGCAAGTTGATTGTAATGTGGGTACCAGATCAGGCCTGTAGTCAGATTTAGTAGGCCGAACTGTCAACACATTTTTAACAAAACGTATTCTACGATTTTTTTTTTTCTTTCTAAAAATGCTATTATATTATGATAGGAGAAAGGCTTGGAAAAATTTCGACTCTCGAGCCATAATATATGATAGGAAAGCCACTCAGAAGGAAATTTTGATTTTCAAGCCATAATAATTATATGATAGAAAGGAAAGGGACTTCGAAAAATTCTTACTTTTATGCTAGATAAATCATGATACAAGGGACTCAGGAAAATTTAAGAATCTTTAAGATTTCGATTTGAATTTTCAATACCAAAACCAATACAACCCATAGAACAGGTTTTCTGCGTTTCTCGTTCAACTTCTTTAAAGAAGCCGCAAATTTATCTCTGTACAGCGTTGTAAGGATTTTTCTTTATCAAGATTGTATTTTCGGTTTGGGGGGCTTTTAAGGTCAGTACGAGACTTAGGCCTTCTCGCTCCATTCAATGCTCCTACGGATCTGGCTAATACTGAGAAAGAGGAACCTCAGGTATCAATATAGAGATTCCTTCATGTAGGTCCGACAAACCACTTGCGCTAACCCCTACCACTCATAGACTTGAGGTGCAAAATGATGACGACGACGTATTAAAACTGGAAGATGAAAATGTCCACGTTGAAGTGCTGGATATTAATCGCCCTCTAAAGAAGCCTGGCAAGATTCTTGCGATAATTACTGACGTGGTGTGTACAATTTTTACCGTCGGGTTACCAGAAATCAATCCTATTTTCAATTATGGTGGACCTCTTCACGTCGCGACCCCCGGGGTCAATCAAAATCGTTTGCAAAGGATTCAGAATCGTTGTATGAGATTCATTTAGGGCATACCTCATCGTGGGGACGTAGCATCGGCATATGAAGACCTCTGGACTGCTCAGACTAGACGAGAGACAGCAGTGGCAGTTGCTCTTGTCATTCGTTTTAAACCGTGGGCCCCAGTATTTACACTCTGCGACATTCATACTCATACGACACAACATTGTAACCATCATTACGCACCGGCAAAACATCTGGGCTCTTTGGGTTTTTTCGATCTCTCGCGGCTATACTTTGGAATGCGCTGTCGTCGAAGTTTTATTCAAGAAAAGAGTGTGGTTTTGTCACTTAATTTGTATTCCAAAACAAACCACGTTCCTATCTGCTTCAAAACATACGGGTTCCTTAACGGAGTTAAATAAGGGGTTGCAGAGAACCTGTTTTATGGGGCACATGGGATCTGAAAAACATAGAGTGTGACGTCACAAGGCTGAACTACGATGTCATCAAACTGTGATGTCACATCAGGTCCCACCTTCAACCTGCTATATATAATAGGAAAGGAACTTGGAAAAAACTGATATATGACGTCATCATATTGTGACATCACAAGGCTGACCTATGATGTTACCAAACTGTGACGTCACAGGACTCACCCTCAAGCTATATATAATAGGAAAGGAACTTGGAAAAATCTGATATATGACGTCATCATATTGTGACGTCACAAGGCTGACCTTCATCAAACTGTGACGTCACAGGCCCCACACTCAAGCTATATAATAATAGGAGAGAAACTTGGAAAAAACTGAAATATGACGTCATGAAATTGTGACGTCACAAGGCTGATCTATGAAGTCATCAAACTGTGATGTCACAGGCCCCACCTTCAAGCTATATATGATAAGGAAGGAACTTGGAAAAAACTGATATATGACGTCATCATATTGTGACGTCACAAGACTAACCTATGATGTCATCAAACTGTGACGTCACAGGCCCCACACTCAAGCTACATATAATAGGAAAGGAACTTGGAAAAAACTGAAATATGACGTCATCAAATTGTGACGTCACAAGGCTGATCTATGAAGTCATCAAACTGTGATGTTACAAGGCAATTTTACCCTCGGTATCAAAGCACAAGAATCCACCTTTACTTATGTTGGAGGTACATTCCTCCAATAGCTACGCGCCAGTTTTGCGCAGCCGTTAGCCTCGACATAAAGAATGCGGTCAACTTGATTCCACCGGAGAGGATATTGGAAGCCCTCATGGACGCAGAAGTGCCTGCATACTTGCTTAGGATGATAAGCAATCATCTTAGCCGTCCAGAAATTTAAGCAGAGACATGTGCTGGTACAGTAAAGTGCCAATTTATTTGCTCGGTTTCTAGGCCGGTTTATTGGTGCGTCGCATTCAACGGGATGTTCATGAGGTGAAGCTATCACCAGGTGTCAAGATTATCTGCTATGCGGGTGACTCACTGATAGTATGCACTGCCGAATCAACTTCGAGGCCGGAGATTAGGGTAAAATGGCCCAGATGCAGGAACGCGTTGAATCGAGTTGGCCAGACTAGAACTTGCAGTAGGGAAGACGAAGGCCATATTATTCACAACCTGTTGAAAGTTCACTCTGTCTACCTTTCGCCTGCAAGGTGTGGAAATCACAATCAAAAGATGGTTTGATTCAAAGCTGAGCTCCAAGCACCATTTCATGATGGCAGAAGAAAAGCTAGGCTAACTGATGAGAAACTCAGGAGAGCCAAGAGAAGTAAGAAGAAGGATCATGATGAGCACCGCTTTGTCGATCCTCCAATATGGTGCCCTACCATGGGCCGACTCAATGAAGATACGCTGCGGAAGGAGAGAGATGGTAAAGATCCAAAAATGAGCTCCGAGATGTGTTAGTATTTATCGAATTGTCTTGACAGAGGCTCTGAGCGTATTAGGAGGTTCACCACCAATTGAGCTTCTTGCTGAAGAGAAAGCAATGGTGCTCAAAACGAAAAAGAAGACGACGACCGATCAAGAGGCTTTATGAGTCAAGCAGGAAGCCAGGCGCTCCTTGCTTGAGAAAAGGAATTGCTCGGAGTGAGATGAGTAGATGGACGACCCGTGTGTAAACACGCGAACTTGATGAGTGGATGAACCGCGATCATGGTCAGTTGAATTTTCACCTGACGCAGTTGTTAAGCGACCATGGCTGCTTTAACAAGTATATTCATGAGAGGCTGAAGAAAGTTGAGCAGGCAACGTGTTTGTACTGCCACCAAGAGTGGGATGATGGACCACTGCACACTTGATTTGAGTGTGAAGTGTGAGCGGGGTAAGCTTAATCGGTCTCTTCAAGACATTTGGATAGTTGAAGCGCTTGCTCCAAGTAGCTTGGTAGACACCATCCTGGGTCCCAAAGAAACATTGAACCATATTCTACATTTACAGCCACAGTCATGAAAAAGAAGATGGGTAAGGCATGGAATAGTCAAATTCAGATTCACACTATGCCCTACTCATCACCTCTCGTATACCATTCACATACAATGACGATACTTGAAGTCTGCAGGAAAAAGGAGGAAGCATAGGGTTTGAAGACAGAAGAAGAAGAAAGTCTCCAACAGAACTTGCATGCAACCCGCACCCACTCCGCTAAGGTCGACAAACGGCTGCACATGCGACCCAAGCGAGAAGAATACGACTTTGACCTACATTGTAGAGGAAACATTTTTGTTAGGAAACCCGCTATATCTTTTGTTGAGTGACATTCCACAAGCGCGCCCGTCTTTGATGACGTCATCATTTTCATGGAAATATCCATCATCGAGCTATACTTATATGAGGAGGAACTTGAGAACAGGACTTGGCGATGACGTCATCGAGCTGAGTTGGAAGAATTTGTCTAGGTGATATTAAAGGGATTTCTGTAAGCTCATATAAAAAGCCTTTAGAAGATATTTACTGTTTCGTTCGTACAATATGATGAATATCTTTTCGTAAGCGTACTGAAGTATAGTACAGACAATACAGATTGTTTAGCATATCAATACTCAGCCTTACACGGCTAGAGCCTCCATCAACTTCCGTTTTGAAGTATAAACTCGCTTTCTTTAAGCCTCGCGTTGACTTTACAAAACAATTTCAATCGGTTTTGTGTATCTCAGAAACCTAATACGTCTACTCACTTAAAAATATAGAAAATGAAAATAAGACAAACTTTTTTCCACCAATCCGCAAAGCTTGCGGGAACCCGCCGGCCACTAAATTTTTCCCGCGCCTCTGTGGAGGAGCGAACCCACATTGTAACATTATTAAAAAATTTTCTTTTCTAGTTCCACAGACAAGGGTCTAGTAAAAATTTCCAGCTCGGATTGTGACGTCATCAAGCGATTTGAAAACATTTCTTCTATGAAACCTCTATAGAAACGAAGACCAAGAAAAATTAGAAGCTCGGAAAAATTTTGAGTCATAAGCAGAACAGAGGAAAAATACATGGGAAAGTACACGTCTGGATGACGTTGACATAAATAGGGACCTGGAACAATTTTAAATGACAAGCTATCAAGAGAAGAGAAATTTATAAAAATCTTTAGTCATAAATAGTGGAGCAGGTGGCTGACCTATTTGCAAAATTCTGAATTACGTGAGCTATACAGAGGAAGAAGAAATGAAAAAATCTTGATTCGAGAGCTATTTTGTATCTATTGGAAAATTCTTGATAAGATCTGACATTGTGAACTCAGAAAATTTTCGGAAACTTCAAACTCCAGTGCAGTTTTCAGTCGTTCGGCTCTAACCTCGACAAGAATACCCTGCAGATCTGTTTGCCATACGCAGCGAGCTTCTCAGTTCTTTAAATTGAAATTCATAGGAAGTTATTTGATTCACTATTTCTGGGTTTCATGTCCAGATAAGTGACATTGTAAACCGTACAACTCGCTCAAATCGATCGTATGTACTTATATGAGATTTTTACGTTGGAGCAACACCCGCGTTCAAATAAACTACCTAAGGTGTGCCTCGATGTTTTAACCTAAGTTACACAGAGTATTACGAGTACTTGTTTTGTATGTTCTTAGCGCACTGTCGCCCGACGATGTTTTAAAACATGTTCATGCAAGCTAAAACGCGTGTTCAGTTGCATCGTATAGGCGAGTGTACTCGTAAACTTCACGTACTCCGTATTATTATGATTTTGTATGAGCGTGTAATAAGCCATTGAAAACCAGTGTGTAACGTGGGTGTAAAGGTAAGTATAAGACTACGACTATAATACGCAATATAACATTAATCATTAATTCAACGCGAGCAATATGTCTCCGAAGTCTTGTTTAGACACAAAGCCAGTCATTGATGTCGGCTGACTGCATAAAAAGGGGAAATAACGAAGCGAAAGAAATCAAACAATAGATTTTCTGTGAATAAGGATGCAAATGAGATCTACCAGCGCCAATAAAACATCAAGATCGCGACTCGCTGCTTTTATTTCAATTTAGGGTCGATGCTAGCTCGAATCGCTGCTGTAAAATTGACCCTCAATTAAGGAAGCGTACAGAGAGGTCAAATGATCGCCGACAACTGAGATAACTGTGGGTGTTCTCGCAACATCCAAATTTTGTATCAATAAAATCAAATCTGTGTTCGCGGCCTACACTCGAGTGCTAAAATCACGTTCGATAATTTCCCCAGCTTCTTCTAACTCAACTTCCGCTGACCCTTGTCGTACTCTAGTAGTACGTTTAGATCGCCCCCCCTTTTTTGCCCGCACCCAGTTTGGTTCATTCACGCTTTTCTGCGAGCGATTACGGTAATTTATAATCGTATAGGTATTAAAAATGGGTTGTCACCTATATCATTAAGATTAGTAAGTAGGTATCGGTACTGTCTATTCACAAAGAGATCGAACTTCCTAATTGGGTCCATAGCAAGTAGCCGAGAAAAGCGAATTCGATGGACGCGTTTTAAGAAATTAAGTTTATACTGTACTTAAACACAGAAGCGGTTGGTAAGAATTTGCCTCGCAGCTACTATAGCGTAATAATCGAGAAACTTGTCTTTCTCTCTTCGCGGTGTATCATGCAGGAGGTGACGCAGAAGACGGTCGAGATATCTTTCGTCCCACTTTATAGAACATTTTTATTAGTTAATTCCGTTTCTTTTTCCGAATTTCGGATGTCAACATCGTTGTAAATCCCCTCTGAATTAGAGCGAGTCACCGACATAATAGGAACGGATATTTATTTTCGAAGAAAATGTAGGCTGATCATCGTCGTAATGTCCGAAAGAATTGGATTATGGAGAAAATTCTCATTTTGTACGTACTTAAGGTGTTATAAAAATGTCGTTGACTCGCCGTAGTCCGTGCGAAGTGATTTTACGCGCCCACCGCGGAGAAATGCGAAAAAGTGTTTCCAATCCCCCGATCATTACGATCAATGATTTGCTATGCCGCAAGTCGAATATGGTCGCACTTTTCGATGTCTCAATGATTGCACTAACTTGAATATTTTCACAACTATGAATGTTGAAAAAATTCGAAGAAGGTGACCATAAGAAAAGACTAGTGTAATTTGGCCCGGATAGTACAGCAATATCGCGCTGCACTTTTACTTAGCGGGGAGAAATTGAAAATGGGAATTGAACTATGGTGGTATCTGAGGAAAATGGGAAAATTGAAATAACGGTTGAATGAAGCTTTTTGACATCTCATGAAAGATATTCACAAACACATATATGTACTCCAAAATGACAAAACCTTCAATTCCACTTCATCCAAAAATTATTCCAAATTTTCAATTTTGCTCCCATAAACCGCCGCCGTAGCTTAATTTCCGTTTTGACAGGGAACCTGTTGTATGGGGGGTTTTTTGAGAAATTTGCCGTGCGCCGTCCGCCGTCCGCCGTCCGCTGTGCGCCATGCGCCGTCCAACAAAAAACGCAGAATGCCATATATGATAGGAGGGGGCTTAGAAAAAATTCTACTCTCGAGCTGTATATGATAGGAGGGGGGCTTGGAAAAAAATTCAACTCTCGAGCTGTCCCATTCCTATCATATATGTGTATAGCTCGAGAGTCAACATTTTTCCAAGTTCCCCTCCTATCATATAGCTCGAGATTCGAGAAAAATTTAGACTCTCAAACTATATTATACTAGGCTTACAGTAGATCTAGGCCTCCCATAAACCGCCGCCGTAGCTTAATTCCCGTTTTAACAGGGAACCTGTTTTATGGGGGACTTCTTGAGAAATTTGCCGTGCGCCGTGCGCCGTCCAACAAAAAACTTGGAAAAATTTCGATTCTCGTGCCATATATATGATAGGAGAGGGACTTGGAAAAAATTTCGACTTTTGAGCTATACATGATAGGAGAGGGACTTGGAAAAATTTCTACTCTCGAGCTACATAATATGATAGGGGAGGAACTTACAAAAATTTCAACTCTCGAACTGTCCCCCTTCTATCATATAGGTATATGTGTATAACTCGGGAACATTTTCCCAAGTTTCCCTCCTATCAAGCTCGAGATTCGAGAAAAATTTAGACTCTCAAACTATATTATACTATGCTTACAGTAGATCTAGACCTTCTTTACACTAGCTTTATCTAGGTCTAGGCTTTCTTGAATTCTCAGTACCAAATCCCATATGACTCATAAAACAGGTTCCCTGCGTTCCTTGTTTAACTTCGTTAAGGAAGCCGTCGTTTTTCAAATTCGGCAAAAATACCATCACTGTCGACAGAACCGACCCCAGCAGACGGTCGCTCCGAATAGCAGTGGAGAACGAATCCGCAATCTTAATTGCTGTTCTCAATCATATGTCATGAATTACCTCTCTTTCCTTTCAACGTATGTACGTAGTTGTAATTTTAACAGGGAACCTGTTTTATGGGGGGCTATTTGAGGAATCTGCCGTGCGCCGTCCGCCGTGCGCCGTGCGCCATCCAGCGAAAAACTTGGAAAAACGACGGCTTCCTTAACGAAGTTAAACGAGGAACGCAGGGAATCTGTATTATGAGTCAAGTGGGATTTGGTATTGAAAATTCAAGGAAGCCTAGACCTAGATAAAGCTAGTATAAAGAAGGCCTAAACGTAAAATAAGCCTAGTATAATGTAGTTTGAAAGTCCAAGTTTTTCTCAAATCTCCAGCTATTTATCATAGGAGGGAGACTTGGGAAACTTTGTCCCCTATCATATATAGCTCGAGAGTCAAAAGTTTTCCAAGTCCCTCTTCTATCATATATAGCTTCAGATTCGAAATTTTTTCTAAGTCCCTCTCCTATCATATATGGCGCGAGAGTCGAATTTTTTCTAAGTCCCCCCCTCCTATCGTCTATAGCTCGAGAGTCGAAATTTTTCTAAGTCCCTCTCCTATCACATATGGCTCGAGAGTCGAAATTTTTCCAAGTCCCCCTCCTATCATCTATAGCTCGAGAGTCGAAATTTTTCCAAGTTTTTCGCTGGACGGCGCACGGCGGACTGCGCACGGCGGACGGCGCACGGCGCACGGCATATTTCTTGAATAGCCCCCCCCTAATACAGGTTCCCTGTTAAAATTTCGACTCTCGAGCTATATATGATAGGAGAGGAACTTAGAGAAATTTCCACTCGTGAGCTATATATGATAGAAGGGGAGGGGGACTTAGAAAAATTTCGACTCTCGAGCTATATATGATAGCAGGGGGACTTGGAAAAATTTCATCTCTCGAGCGAGAAAAATTTAGATTCTCAAACTATATTATGATAGGCTTATAGTAGGTCTAGGCCTTCTTTATACTATCTTTATCTAGGTCTAGGCTTCCTTGAATTTTCAATACCCAAATCCCATTCGACTCATAAAACAGGTTCCCTGCGTTCCTCGTTTAACTTCGTTAAGGAAGCCGTCGTTTTTTAAAAGGCTTGAAAGTCTTCCTCTTCTATGTAACTATCATAATTTTTCCTAAAGTCCTTGCTCTATAAGGATTCAACCGAAAATCAACCCATGGCAACATCACTTTTTCCTGCTTTTAGCTTTCCTGTCTTCAGAGATTTGGAGTAACGATGACATGCTTTCACGTCCTTCATCTCCTTCTAACCACTTAGGAACAATGATGGAGCCGGGCTCTTCTTCAATTTGTATTTTTATTGACAATCAATTGATCAATCTTAAACCTAGTTCTTGATGAAAAAGAAAGTCTTAATTTGAAGAGTCTTCACTCCAAAATCCCCGGCCTATGTAAATTGTAGCCTAGCTTTCTTGCCCGAAGGAGAAATCTTGCATTGAGACTCCAGAGTTCAATCAGGATTAATGTTCAATTCAACCTTCCTCTAGACCCCCTTCTACATAGCTTCAAACTTTTTCAAGTCTAAAATTAGGTCAAGGTCAATGTTGACGCGCCAAACAGGTTGGATACGGGCGTTTTCGGAGGATTAACTCCCATAGCTCGAAATAAGGCTGAACATATGAGGAGCCTTGAACTAAAATGCTGCTCGGGACCTGACTTACGTTTAGCCTAAAACTACACGATAATTTAAGACCCCATAGTTAAAGCCTAGTTCATAGGTTTATAGCTTCAGATTCTTCAACCTCTGAAGAAATTCAGAGCGCACAATTTTTTCAAGCTTCTCCTTTCTGGAGGTTTGTAGCTTCAAATTTCCTCTATAAAGGATTATAAATTAATTTTTCGTAGAATCACACCAAGTTAAAATAAATATTTTTCCGCTTTTGTTGACCTGAAGAAGAACGCTGGTCGTTTGAAACGCGCCGTCTATGTACAATTATACTCTGGAATAGAAGCGGAAAAATATTTCTTTTAATCTATAAAGGATTGCAGCTCAAAATTTTTTCTAATCTTTGAGTAAGATGAACGTCAGCATTGATGACGTCAAAAAGGTAGGACGCTGATAACGGATACGGAAATTTCTGGAGTATACCTTCAGAAGAAGAAAAAAAAAAAACTGTCGCAGACATTGATATTTTTCAGGTGAAATTCTGCACCAGAAATTAAAGGAAGTTTAACTAATGCATAGTTAAGCTCTTAGAAAACGAGAGTAATTAAACATTATAAGTTACAATTCGTAACCCCAGAAGATACTCGTATTTCTTATCTTTTAGATGAGAAGATTATACCAATATGTCATCGTTCAGCTCCGTACAGCCTCTAGGATTCGATCCACTTTCTACTAAAATAAGGGCCTGGAATTTCAATGTCCTTCTCCATAATATTAAATAAAACAAAAAGTAACGCAAGTTGTAGATCAAGCTCATGTGGGATCTGGGGTACGACATCAGAAACGTATATGAAAATCTTGCGGTTCCCCTCGCCATTGGTGGGTCATTTGGTGTTAGAGGTGGCACGTAAGTCACTCATGATATGGGTTTCTAAATTCCAAAGTATTCTAGCCCGTTGACTAAGTAATTTTTGTCATGACTCATGATAGAAGAAATAACATAATGCTAGATAAGGCTGAGATCATGTGTCGACAGACATGTGCAGAAAGGCAGATTTCAAAATTTAGAAGGGGAGATTTTAAGATCTAGTATAAGGATAGCTTGCATACAGCTGTAAAATAGTGCATACTTGAAAAGGATAGGATAATGTGTGGACAAGCAAGGGATGAGTCTCAGAAATTTTTCCTGATATCATGTGTGAATGGACAGAGTCAAAAATAAAGCCAGACGAATATACGGACTTGCGAGAAAGAACAAATTTTATATTTCGGAAGAGGGGTCGGAAAAGATATTATGATCCGTCATTGTGATCACAGACATTCTAGTATTGGTGAATCTGATCTAGTTTTTTCTTTCAGTTCACTGACGCAATATTTATCCGGAAATTTCGTCAAACAGAAGACATCCTCTGCACACTGCAGTCTCCAAGAGTAAGCCGCCCAAAGAGTAGGTAATACTCACCTACACGTCAAGTCCCCAAAAAGCAATGACCAAATGGAATCAAAATAGAAAAAACCCAAGAAGCGCTTCAGGAGTTACATCAACAGCTGGGTATGGAACTAACAACTTTTAACAGAAGTCCACAGTAATCTTTTAGTTCATCGTCCTATTCTTGGCCAAACTCGTTGCAACCTACGCTATCACCATGAAAATGACAAACTTTGCATCGAGAAAGATGACATACCTGGATCTTTTTAATCAGCTGAGCATTAATTACTTGCTTCACAGAGTGCGCCTTGACACCTGTGTGCACAGCGGATTAGAATTCCGACATCGTGATTTCTTTCAAGTGTAATGTGCGAGAAGCTGAGTACCCGTCGTTCATCATCGCTGATGTCGGCATCGGAGATGAAAAGTATACTCGTGAAATTAATGTACGAATACTGGGGCGCACTTTAAAGTTATGCACACGCGGAGAGGTCACGTAAGATTAGGAGGAAGACAAAGAAAAAGTCTCGCGAACGTTATTATAATATACGATATTAATACTAATATGCTGTACTATAAATTATTCGATACCTTGTAAGCCTTCGTAGCTATATTATTGTACAAAGAAAATAATTTTCGTGCACAGTAATGAATGAAAGCCACGTACTGTAGGTATACCTATTTTTTATGAATGAAATGGAATTTCCTATTCAATTCTCCTGCTGGTGCTACTATTACCTCTGATGCGATTAATGATTTTAAGAGTTTTTGTAATACTATAGTAGTAATTGAAATTATGAAAATTAATAATGATTATAAAGATATTATTAATAAATGGGTAAAATGAGAACTTCAGGTCATTCCAACTACTTCTGTCATCCTATTTGCTGTAGAGTATTGATGCCCGTCCTTGAACTACAATTGTCATACAGGTTTGCAAAACCGTTATCATTGTTTTTATTTGTCATATATAGGCTCATCTTCTTTTTTTTTTCTTCTTCTTCTTCTTCTTTAACCATTGATGAGGGAATTGATTGTAGTTAGATATCTTCACTCACAAATGCATTAACTGTATATTTGTATATATTCTTGGCTGCTCATACTGTGTACTGTACAAGAACAAACTCCTGTCAGACAATGTCAGTGTCATAAACTGATTGTATGAAGTAGTCGTTAAGTGTGTGTCATGTATTTTCTTTTATCACCTTCCTAGCTCGTGTCTGTACATCAGAAGCTGGAATCACGCTGAAGAGGGCAGCTGCGCGTTAGTTTTGCGCGACTGTAAGCCTAGAATAAAATAGCGATTCCATGGGAAAGGATATTGAAAGTCCTCATGGATGTAGATGCGCCTGCGTATGTGCTCAGGATGGTCAGCAGCTATCTTAGATGTCGAGGAATTCAAGCAGAGACGTCTGCTGGTATACAGAAGAGCGCCTAGTTGAGAGATACCGCAGGGGTGTTGCAATGAACGAGATTTTCAAAGTTGCACTTCCACCAGGCGTTAAGCTTATCTGCTATGCGGTTGACTCGCTAGTGGTACGCACGTCCGAAACAATTGTAGCAGTGGAATCGACCGGACTAGAACTCGCACTAGGTAAGACAAAGGGTATATTATTCACGAGCTGTCGAAAGTTCAGCTGGCCCACCCTTTGCCTGCAAGGTGTGGAAATCAAGACCAACAAAGTTAAGCTGAGCTTCAGGCACCATTTTCTGATACCAACGGAAAAGGTGGGCAGGGTTGTTACGAGTACATACCTGAGCTACCTGAAGAGAAACCTAGAAGAACCAAGAGAAGCAAGATCATGATGAGCATTGCTTTTTCAATCCTACTAGATGGTACCCCAGTATGGGCCGACTCAATGAAGATATTGTAAGTAGAGAGGGTAAAGATCGAAGGAAGAGCTGCACTGAGGTGTGGTAGTGCTCACTGCACTGTCTCGATGTAGACACTTGATGGCGTATGAGCCCGTTCACCACCATTTAACCTCCTTGCTATGAAGAGAGCTGTGGTGTTCAATACAAAAAGAAAACAACGACCGATCAAGAGACTTCACGGGTCAAGCGCAATCTTTGCTTGAGGAAGAGAAAGCGAGAATTGTCAGAGTTATCTTGATAGATGGACGACCCGTGCGTTAATATGCGACCTTGATAAGTGGATAAACCGAGACCATGGTCAGCTGAACTCTCACCTGACGCAAATGGCTTCTCCAACAAGTACCTTCCGTGTTCGCACTGCAAGGAAGGCGGGATGATGGACCACAGCACACCTTGCTTGAGTGTGAGGCTTAAGCGGGGCAAGCATAGTCGGTCTCGTCAAGATATGAATCGCTTGCTCCGAGTAGCCCAGTAGGCACTATGCTAAGTTCTGAAGAAGCATGGAACCAGGTACCTGGATTTGCAGCCACAGTCATGAAGAAGAAGGTGGGGATAGATAATGAAAAAGAGGAAGCATCCATAGAGAATTTAAGAAAAAAGAAGAAGAGAAACTCCGACAGTAGTTTTTTCTCTGATTTTTTTCGACGAAAATCAATTTACCGATTAAAGTTAGATTTGTCTGACTGCGACTCATTTATTGATAAGAATTGTTCCGTGCGCTGATTGTTCGAGCTTTTACGTAGGTGAAACCATGCAACGGTTGAGTACTAGGTTAGATCAGCACAAGTAAGATGCAAAAAAGAGGAATGGTAAAACCGCTCTGGCTACACATGCTGGGGAAAAGGGACATGATTTTGATTTCGGGAAGGTGAAGGTGGTTGCTTATAAGGAGAATATAAGTAAGAGGAAGATTAGGGAGGTGGTGGAAATCTTGAAAAGTGAGAAAAATATCAATTTTAAGAATGATTCGAGAGATTTGGCGCCGAGTTATGAAGCCTTGATGAAAGAGGTGAGTAATAGAAGGGAAAAGAGATAGGTTAAAAGGGAGGCTGGTCGTTACATGTTTGTATTTATTATTACCTTTATCTCGGTTCGGTTAGTTTCTATTCAGTTGATTTTTCATGTACCTTGAAGATGGTCGTTATGCGGCCAAAACGTCGGTAATTGTAATTGCATAAATAATGAATAAAAAATTGTGCGGGTAAAGCCCTTTTTTATAGGTAAATACATATTTGATCAAAAAAAAAGGTTTATTTGTACAATTTAGAAAGGCTCACTGATGAACGGTGTTTATTAGAGACATGTATGGAGCTTTCTCGCAAATAAACCAAAAATGGCTGTCCTTGTATTCAACCGATGTCGTGCTAACGTCGTATAAGTCCTCTTCAAATCTCTATCTACAAGATGACTTCAAAGGTGGTCGCAACAGTAGCGTTACAGAAGCCATTGTAATGTACAGCTAGAATCTCCTACTGTTAGTAAATGATATATTTTATTTGAGAAAAAAAAAAAAAATTATTCGTACGAGAAGATTATGGATACATCGCAACTGGCAGTCCGTAAAACGTACGATGCGATGTTAAGTCGAAGTCATTCGTTTTGAATGAAAAATGTGGTCATTCCACGCCTCAGACTGAATGAGTAGTCTCTTAAATTAATAATATGAAGAATTAAAGATACACGCAAATATGACTACAACGTTGCAACATTCAGGAACGTGTATATTTATGGTGCGATCATCATTTTTCTTTTGTTTATTCTTCTTTCGTCTGATACCGTAGAAAGGAACGAAGGAAGAAGAAGAGAAAAGGCGAAAATAGAAAAATTGTCAAATTTAGAGAAGGTTGTGGTCATAAATTAAACCCAGTCCCCGTGAGAAAAGAAGCAAAATTTCATAGACGTATACATTATTCAAACTATATGAGCTTTACGCGAACAGTATCGAGCGTCTTTCTAATAAGTTTTAAAAATGAATCGAGCTTGCCTTGCTTGCGATGCCGCGGTTTGCGTCGTCTCATCTTTGGCTCGATAGACGTGCCGAATGAATGATGTGGGCGATTATTAGTTCCTCCGATCACGTAGGCCTATTTGACGCCAAAATATGTGACGAGAAGATTGTAGTTGAATTATATACTTCTTGAGAAACGTTCATTCATTCTGTTTATGGATTGTTATAACATCAGAGGCCCCGAGCAAGAATATTATTTTCATTTTTGAGCTAACCTTTCCAAATACGTGATAGACTACGAATCGATTGCTAATTGACGTCGAGTTAAAGTCGATATTTATTGCTTAAAAAAAAAGAGCTGCTTTCGACTCCAAAGTCTCAAGTCAACCCTAGAAATCGCATAAACTGACGTTGATATTTGACACTTTTCGACTCCATTTTGACTCATTTGTCACCTCGATCTTTAGCCTAGGACCAGTCAACCTCCAAGTCATAGTGCTTCGTGGACTTCCAGCATTTTGTCAGTTGGTAACTTTCCCATAGTTCAATTTTACAAGTTATTATTTCTCTATCCTATACGATTGACCACGAGGAATTCTTTCAGCTAGTACAGTAGATGTTATACAATAATCTTCATGATATATGAAATACAATTGAGAGGAATTTAATCCATCGATTCAATTCATTATCTTAAAGATTCCATTCATTCAAATGACCCAAAAATTTCTCTCAACGACGTTGAATACACTGCCACATCATGATGGAGTGTTGGATGCTTCCCGAGAATTGGAAATGAAAATTTTGGGAGAGTATTGAGGACTGTTCAAATAATCAACCTATCCACACAAAAAAATCACGTGCACAACTTCAACTACATGACTACGATTTGACCCACGTTTGAACAAAATCCACTCATTGGTTTTGGATGAATTGAGCTGACAAAAAAAGCGTAATAAATTTAAGGAAAGTTGAAATACTTCATTAGTCTCGCAGTGATCTAGGACCTATATTACCTTTGGAAAGGAACGCGATGAATGAGAGCATCAAATTCATAGTGGAAAAAAGGAATGAGACCATCAACTATTCGGACCTTACACTCACACTAAATAGAATACGAGTACAACATCTATAGGAAGTCGAAATGATTCCTACCAGTACCTCTGGAATAAGTTAGTGGTAATCCAAAACTTCTGCTATCGAGCAATTTCTGTCCCCAAAAACAACGAAGAGAAGATAGAAGAAATCGAGATAGTAAAGCAGATCGCAGAAGCCAAAGGCTACCATAGAGATGTGGTGGAGGGAGCCTTTGGGAGAATGGAATCCGAGAAGGGAACCCATGATGGCACGACAAGAAAGTACTCTGGAACGACACCATACTAGAGCCCTAGTGAGGACATGGGCCGCCTTATTTAGTTGTTACGTCATTATTTATCTTCAGACTTCCCTATTTTAGTGTTTGATAACAGTTTACCACGATTTGAAAATGATAAAGGAACTACTAGAATTTGTTTTAGAATACAGGTATATCAGTGCCAACGTAAAATGCAAAACGTAGTGCTTTTAAATGATACAAAACAGCTCCACTAATTGTGTTAATTTTTCACCCTATTAGGGAGCTGCGAGGATCAATGATGACGTAACGACTAATTATGGCGATACATGTCCTCACTCATTACTATAGAACTCTAACTATACATGGGAAAGTGTACACAAATAAGGTGATAACCCACCCATGGTGAAGAGAATCAGCAACGACCACACGGAAGAAGAGGACAAGGAAAGCTTGAGCAGAATGTACAAGTTCAGTTCTGAGCAGTGCTAGGGTATCTACATTGGCGAGACTGGGAGGAAGTTCGAGATCAAGAAAAAGGAGCACGAAAAGTTAAAAGAGAAAGAAGATGGTGAGTCATGTAACAAAGACACCACAAGGAGAGGGAATATTTGAAGTCATACAGGGAGAGAATCGCAAAAAAAAAAGAAAACTCTGGGAACCAATGGAGATTGCAAAAGCAAAGAGGAAGAAAGCTATCCTCTTAACAATGTAATCACATTTAACAGTGAAAAATCATTCGTCCTGGTGATGGAACGAAAGAAGAGGAACAGAACTGACCGAGAAGATGACAGGACACCAGATAGCCAATAGAAACGCAGCATCTAGGTCAAAAGAGTCAACCAATCCCTAAGCAGTACGTTTTCGCCAATCAGAACACAATATCATATTATTGTGAGAATAAGTTTCTAAGAGTGAACGAATCACAACACAGTATTGTTATAGCCAATAAGATAACAGGGTTATACTATATAAGAACTCATATTTAAGGCCTTGTTCTCCAGTTGCGAGACAACCGATGATGGGGTGAGAGCCCAGCAATTACCCTTGTACGAGTAAAAGAAACTAATAAATTAGATTTGTATGTTTGAAAATCTTTTTCAAAATCAAACACCTATGGAGTATCCAAAAAAGAAAAAAATTCGAGGTAGACAAGGTTTACTCATCTCTTAAGTCTATCGATGATAAAGAATATGAGCGCCAAAAACAATTATCTTTCAACTTTTTTCGTCATCCCGTTACAGTATTTTACGAATGGTTTACGGCAAACATAAAAATTTTATTCGAGGAGACGAGCTGGCTTTCGTGAAAATAAATTTTATATCGGTTCACTCTTGCTGTTCATATCCAGAAGAATTTGGATACAAATTTATACAAAGCGTTGTGCGTACCATTAATGCAGCCATTAGAAAGAAAAGTTTCTCCCTTGTAAAAATTTTACAGCTCATCATTTTGAAATAAAATTTCCTTAGAGATATTTTCCATCTTTTAGATCGTAGGTTTAAATCTCGAGTTGCGTTCAATCCCCTCTATTCAGTTGAGAACTCGACCTCCTTGGTTGATAAGCTTAAGAACCTCAATCTTCTTTAAGCCCTTTTCTCGTTGGCTTGATCCCAAATATCCCCAAGGCTACAGCTGTCCAACGTATAAGGGATATGATTGTTAGATCTAGCGTTCCTCATGAAGAGTGTTGGGTAGCGCTTTGTGCGAGAATAAAGACAGCTAAATAAAACTTTTGTAATCTCGATTGATTATTTTATCTATGTCTAGAAAAAAATGTTAATAACTGTTGCAAAACCAAAACTAAGTAATGTGTTGTGTGATTGCAAAATTGTTGGAAAATTGAAAATAAAAAATATTGTTTGTTATACTAGTAAAACTTGTCGTCAATGAATTTTATTAAAATTGGCGAAAACAGAGGAATATTTGTTGGTCCCCGAATTTTTTCAAGTTCCTTAATAAATTCGTTCAGTTCCCCGAAGAGGTAGGAATTTTTATTGGATTCTTTCTTATCTCCCTCATTTCGGAAGTACAAAGGCTCTAGCCGGGTGAGGGGGGGGGGGGAAATGGCCTTGGTCGGAAAATATTTCAAATGTCCGTCAAAATGTTGTCCCCAATGAGAAAACTCGAAACACAAAAAAATTGGACCCATCCGCTCACCCACATGAGCTGCAGAGTGATTTTTAGGCCTAAAATCCAAATGGCTATATCTCAGCCAATAATGATCGCATAGCAATGAAACTTGAGGACATTTTAATATATGTGAACGTTCGTCCATGGTATTTTTTTCAAAAAAAACCATTCATATTTTCCCAAGTTTCTAGCTATAAAAAAACTTCGAACTCGAATAAAAAAAAATCAGGGGGGAGGTACCTGGGGAAAATCATTCATTTGAAGCGCCATACCCTCTACTACAACATACATGAGTACCATAGTCCTCGGTGAGGTGCAACATACCCAAAAAAATCAATATTCAATGAATTTCCGTGATTTTTCCATGACTAGCGGGGTGAACTATGACTGCTACCGCAATATACCGCGAGAAATCAATGGTCAATGTTCGAGGTGAAAAATACGCACTCCTTCATGAGATGAAATTGGAATGTTGATAGACCAAAAATATATTTTTAGTATTTCGTTTATCGATTTGGTCAATTCTTATGTAAACACGTCCACCGATTAGGTGGAGTATGTTAGATTGAGAAAAATAGTTGAAAAATACTCCAGTCGTTGGAACAGTCTGAAAATAGAAGAGAAGTGAGAAAATCCACTTTTTCACCTTACAGGACCGTGAGTTTTGGTATTTCATTCATCAATTCGTTCAATTCCTAAGTAAACATGTACGCCAAGTTTGAAAAAAATAGTCCAAAAATTCTCCAGCCGCTCTAATGGTCTGGAAATGACAATAAATCGGGGAAGTCCACTTTTTCACCCTGGAGAATCGTGAGTTTTGGTATTTCATTCCACAATTCGTTCAAGTCTTATGTATACATGTCCACTGAGTTTGAAAAAAATAGTCAAAAAATTCTTCAGTTTCTGGGATGCCCTGGAAATAGTAAAAACTCCAGGTAATCCACTTTTCCAACATGGAAAACCGTGATTTTTCATATTCTGTTTATCAACAAGGTCAATTCTAATGTAAATACATCCGCCGAGTTGGAAAAAATACTCAATAAATTCTCCAGTCGCTGGAACGATCTAGAAATAGTACCAAATCCAGATAATCAACTTTTTCAACATGGAGAGTCCTGATTTTTGGTATGTTGTTCATCAAAAAGGTCAAATCTTATGTTAATACCTCCGCCGAGTTTGAAAAAAATAGTCCAGAAATTCTTCAGTCGCTGGAATAGTCTGAAAATGAAAAATTGAAAATATCTGCTATTTGAACTTGGAGAATCGTGATTTTTATATTCTATTTATCAATAAGGTCAATTTTTGAGTAAACACATCACTATTTCGAAAAAAATATTCAATAAATTCTCCAGACGCTCATTGGTATGGTCGATTCTTCTAAGAACACTTACGCCGAGTTTTAAAAAAATTGAAAAAAATTCTCCAGTCGTTGGGACGCTCTGAAAATATTAAAAAATCAAAGATACACACCCGCCACAATGATTCATGCGTTACTTTTCTCCCTTCGAGTCGCAGCGGTACAAATTGTGTTACTGATAGCCGTGCACTCGCATGATGTGGAGGAATCCTTTTCCGAGACACAAGAAGACAATCATCTCCTTTGTATTGTGCTCATGAATTCCAATATTTGAAGCATTGTCACCTCAACTCGAGAGAAGATTCCTGCACTTCATGGAAGTGCCCGACTCCTAGTAACACAGTTTGTACCTCCACGACTTCAGGGGAACAAAAATAAACATTCAGCACTTTAAAGTAAAGGAAATGAATCTTAGGGGTGGGTGTGTATCGGTTTTTTACTATTTCCAGAGCGTCCTAGCGACTGGAGAATTTATTAACTTTTTTTTTCCAACTTGTAAGACTTGTTAACATAAGATTTGACCTTTTTGATGAACAACCTACCAAAAATCAGGACTCTCCATGTTGAAAAAGTTGATTATCTAGATTCGGTACTATTTCTAGATCGTTCCAGCGACTGGAGAATTTATTGAGTATTTTTTTCCAACTCGGCGGATGTATTTACATAAGAATTGACCTTGTTGATAAACAGTATATGAAAAATCACGGTTTTTCATGTTGGAAAAGTGGATTACCTGGGGTTTTTACTATTTCCAGGGCATCCCAGAAACTGAAGAATTTTTTGACTATTTTTTTCAAACTCAGTGGACATGTTTACATAAGAATTGAACGAATTGTGGAATGAAATACCAAAACTCACGATTCTCCAGGGTGAAAAAGTGGATTTCCCCGATTTATTGTCATTTCCAGACCATTACAGCGGCTGGAGAATTTTTCGACTATTTTTTTCAAACTTGGCGTACATGTTTACTTAGGAATTGAACGAATTGATGAATGAAATACCAAAACTCACGGTCCTCCAGGGTGAAAGAGTGGATTTTCTCACTTCTCTTCTATTTTCAGACTGTTCCAGCGACTGGAGAATTTTTCAACTATTTTTCTCAATCTAACGTACTCCACCTAATCGGTGGACGTGTTTACATAAGAATTGACCAAATCGATAAACGAAATACTAAAAATATATTTTTGGTCGATCAACATTCCCATTTCATCTCATGGAGGAGTGCGTATTTTTCACCTCGAACATTGACCATTGATTTCTCGCGGTCTATTGCGGTAGCAGTCATAGTTCACCCCGCTATTCGTGGAAAAATCACAGAAATTCATTGAATATTGATTTTTTTGGGTATGTTGCACCTCACCGAGGACTATGGCACTCATGTATGTATTAGTAGAGGGTATGGCGCTTCAAATGAATGATTTTCCCCAGGTACCTCCCCCCTGATTTTTTTTTTATTCGAGTTTGAAGTTTTGTTATAGCTAGAAACTAGGGAAAATATGAATGGTTTTTTTTGAAAAAAATACCACGGATGAACGTTCACATATACTAAAATGTCCTCAAGTTTCATCGCTGTGCAATCATTATTGGCTGAGATATAGCCATTTGGATTTTAGGCCTAAAAATCACTCTGCAGCCCATGTGGGAGAGTGGATAGGTCCAATTTTTCGGATTTCGAGTCTTCTCATTGGGAACAACATTTTGACGGACATTTAAAATATTTTCCGACCAAGACCATTTCCCCCCCCCCCTTACCCGGCCAGAGCCTTTGAACTTGATTTGATGTCTTCTCTTCTGCCCAGGTGTTTTTGAGTCGCATGTCTATCATTGGCATTGGTATGTTGACGACGTGGCCTGGTCCTCAAGATCTCCTTAGCGAGTTTCTTGCTAAAATTCATCTTGGAATTTGATGGTTCTTCTGTTGCTGCTCAGTCTGTCTCCGAAGATGAACGCGATCCTTTAAGGTTTCGTCCAGCTTTTTATAACCTGACGGCCCTAAAAAGCTTGTTTTTTCGTCAGTATTCCCATGATATCTCCTCTTTCCCAGCAGGGCGATCCACTTGAGTCCATCTCAAGCAGCTAATTAATAAAGTAGAATTGTTTTCAATATCTAGAGCTCTACGTACATCTCATCATACTCAAAAAATGAGTTTCCAAGATACGTACATTTTGTCGAACTAATGACCCATGTGGTCAATGAAACGTTCGCGTGAAAAATGAAGAGAGAACGTAAATTTTTTCATACTTTTATTAATAGGTTTTCATACTCACATTGCATTCTGGTGTCAATCAGAAGTAAGTCATTGATACTCGTATGTTGCGTGGTCACTTCTAATACGCTCAATCGTTTTTACATCCTGAGTATATTTTTAAAAAGTCTTTCCCTAAGCCGGGAAGTCTTTTTTTTCTCTGAATGTTGCGATCGTATATACGAGCGTACCGAGTTGCCGCGATGGACGAATATTATTTTTTTTTAGGCCACTCGCCGAAGGACAGACTATAAAATATATTTGTGTTCTTTTATCTTAACCTATCTTTATCCATCATGTAATACTCCCTCGCATTTTTTTCTTCTTCCTAAAACAGACTGAATTAATACAAATTCGCCACTTCCAGAAGAAATATTAAGATTAATGCTGCTGCTTTAGACTTGCAGAGCGCATTCCGATTAAATTACCGCTGCCTACGTACTCTAGAATTTTATTTAAATTCTTCCTGTTATCAAAACGCTTCGGGAGTGAATATGTACAGGTGAGGATCCATTAATTTTGTATTCTGGTTTCGAACGTTTATAAACAACAGAAGGTATGAACTCACAATTTTCTTCTCTTTGTTCTTACGGTAACTCTACTCCTACTATATAGTACGTATACGAGTAGCTGAATGTACTTCATGCAGTCTGTTGCTGGTTTGTGTAAGTAGAAGCGAATAAATTTTGACCAAAGCTGGACCCCTGAAGAGATTATCACTACGTACAAACTTGAGTTGATGATTTTCATCAAATGCATTCGACCGTAATCAAGCCAAATGAGTAGGTGAGTAATTGAAAATATGAGAATTAAAAAAAGGTATTAATTATTCAAGTTCATAAAATTGATATCATAGTATGACGATTGAAATAAAATTCTGTTGATTTTGTTTACTCTTTTCGGAGTGAGGAGCGAAGAAACGACTACAAAAGACGAGGCTGTATGCACGAAGCAAGATGATTGAAACAAAGCAGGAGACTTGTTTCAAAATTCCAGATTTCATTGTAGACCGTTTGATGAAAACATTCGTCATAGTTTTGGAAAATTGAATTCCGAACTATTTTGGGGACTCAAAAAAAAAATGCAAAAATGACTATAGCTATCCAAGGGAAAGCAGGCTCTAACCTAGTTTAGAAAAGTACGTACTGTAGGTATTTGAAGGAGGGTAGGACTTCGCCCTAGTTTGAAAACTTGAAAAAATTTTCGATGGCGACTATAGCTGTCTCAGGAAAAGGAAAAAATTTTGAATTTTGAGCTAAAAATCGTGATTATGAAGAGGATAGAAGTTCTGAACTAGTTTAGAATTGAATATAGCTGTAGATATTCGAGAGAGAAGGGATTCTGATCTACTTCGAGAATTAAAAAAAAAAAAATTCAGAGATGACCTTACTTTTGTGAGGAGGATGGAACTACGAACTAGTTTTCGGGACTTGAAAAAAATTTTGATTCACGAACGTTCTCTATGAGCTAATGCCAAAAAAAGGAACTAGATAAAATTTTCACTTCTATTGCAGTGGCATTTGGGGTAGGCTAGATATATAACAATTGGGAAATAAAGAAATTTAGAAAATTCTAGACTTTTGAGCAATAAACATTAGTCGTGCAGGAGGAATTCCGACTTCCTCGTATGATCCACTCCGATCGCCCAATTTAAATCAATTAAGCGGATCATGGATATCAAAATTTATAAATATCTCATAAACAGTTTCCTTATGCACCTCAGTGCAGGTAAGTGAGTAATGAAAGAGACCTCATGAGCAGTAGACGAAGTGTGCTGCGTCTTTTTCAATATAATTCTTGATAACTCCAGATACCTGCCCACTATACAAGACTCAAATCTATCTTGAGCAGTCCTCACCAAAATTTCATAAATAACATTTCTTCGGGCTATTATTCTTCTTTCCTTGTCTTTAGGTGTTTATTTTGGAGCTATTTAACACAATATTATTGTTCCAGTCTCTTCCCGTGACGTTTTTGATACATTTCACTCATCTAATTCTGTTTTATTGCTGATCCCTTCCATATAAACCTCATTTCCTCAATTGACGCCTGTCATCAGTGCAGGGTTCACCAGGTGTGCACAATGTGCAGTTGCACAGGGCAGCAAATGTTACATTTTTTTTTTTTTTAGGTAAATCGCGAGCGAAAAATTTTTTTGTTTGGGGTGGCATAGAAAATTTTGCACACGGTGGCAGCACACCTTAATCCGGCACTGCCTGTCATTAGACCGGGCTATCCTTAAGATTCCGTTTGACACCTCCGTATTCGCGTTATGCACGTACCCTCTGAAGGAATAGAAGGGAGAAGAAATGATAATGGACCAAACTAGTCTCCCTTGGCTACTGCAGTAAAATCTCTTTGAAAATTTCGGCGTCCCCCCATTCGCTCTCCACAGTCCTGGAAAAACTGACCTACTCTAATCATGGAGTTGGATTCGGAGAAATTTCGACTTTCAAGGAGGACTTAGGAAAATCCCAACCATCAAAAGAGTTAAACTTACTTAATAGGAGTTGAAATTTAAAAAATGTCGAATATCGAGCTATGTATGATAGGAGGATAGGAGGAGGACCCAGGAAAATCCTGACTCTTCGAGACTACAATTTTGAATTCAGTTCTCAATACCAAATTCAATATCGCCCTATGAAACAGATTTCCTGGGTTCCTCGTTCAATTTCATAAAGGAAGCCGCCGTTTTTTTCTTCTTCTTCAGTACCTAGCATATTCCCATACCTAAGCGGGGGGGGGGGGATATCCCAATAAACTCGTTTAGTCGCTTCTTTTTCCTCCAATTATAAGCTAGTATACTATACCAAAATATTAATGTATGACCTGAAAAGGAGAAGAAACATTCCCTACCCAAGAACCTGGTAAAGGAATCCGCTGTCAAGTCCGTCTCCTGTCATAATAGTTCAACAGTGGAAATTTTAAAAGCGAACCTGTTTTATGTTTTTTTTTTTGAGAAGTTTGCCGTGCGCCGTGTGTCGTACGCTGTAGCCATTTATGAGAAGAGGGGAACTTGGAAAAATTTCGACCCTGTAGCCATATTCTTTTTCCGAGTCTCCCTTTTATCCTATATAAGTCGAGAGTCAAAATTTTTCCAAGTACCCTTCCTATCATATATAGCTCGTGGGTCCAAATTTTTCCAAGTCCACTCCTATAATATATAGCCCGTGGGTCAACATTTTTCCGAATCCCCCTCCTAACATACATAGCTCGGGAGTCAACATTTTTCCATGTGCCCCTCCTATCATACATAGCTCGGAGGTCGGAATCTTTTCAAGTCCTGCCCCTATCATATATAGCTCAAGGGTCGAAATTTTTTCAAGTCCCCCCCTCTTATCATATATGGCTAGAGGGTCAGAATTTTTCTAAATCCCCCTCTTATAAAATATAGCTCGCGGTTCAACATTTTTCCAAGTCCCCTTCCCCTCTCCCTGACGTCATCAACCTCGCTCGCGCCTGCGTTTGCGCTTGCGCTCGCGGACGAAAATTTCTTGAAAGTACCCCCAACAAAAAGGATAGCGACTTCCCCGCTAAAACATGACACATGACCTTGGTGCAGCAGCAGAGTTTGTTTCAATAAGGAACTTGTTCTATGGGAGGATATTTAAAAAAATTTTTGCTTCCTGCCGCTCGTCGTCAAGTTTTTCTTATTCCTCCTTCTACCATAATATAACACCATTAAGTTGAAATTTTTTTCGAGTGCCTCTCCTATCATACGCACAGCAAGAAAGTCAACATCTTTCCATGTCCCCTTACTGTCATACTCCATACACGATTTTTTTTCCAAAGTCCTACGTTCCTTTGATGGTTGAAATTTTTCCAAATCCTTTTCCTCCTGTGTAAAGCACGACTTTTTCCCAAGTCATCCTTCTGTCATAGATAGCATAATATTCGAAATGTTTCCAGGTCCAATTCCTCAGATGGTTGGACTTTTCGTGACTTGAATTTTGAATTCAGTCCAATGGAACATCCCTCGCCCAACTCCATTGAGGAAACCGTCACTCCCCGTATACGTATTTTACAAGTCTTCGTGATTCGAGTAAAGTGTAAATTTCTTAGTCAAGAGTCGAGCTGAGAAAACATGGATCAACTAGTTTGTGAATTCTGACTTCAAAAAAAAAAAAAAAAAAACTGAAGATCAAGGTTAGGAGGGAGAGCTGAAGTACCATCATAAAGAGGCGCGTGGATATTACGAAAAGAGCAAGTAAAGACGTATACGTTATATCGAGATAGCGCTACTTCGTTCCGTTTTGTAGGTATTAAACTTTGGCATTCCTACTTTGATTTTCCACCTTCCATTTTGATCGTTTACTTCATTATTGTAAAAAATATAATATCTTTCCACGTCCAGTCAACAAATTTTATCTTCTCGATTCATATACAAATTACGATTAAAAAACGTTTCTAACCTGACAAAATTCTTCAGGGCGAGCGTCTGAACCAAGAATTATATGAATCCATTATTAGATATATCGTAGTGGCGGAGTGTGCCTTCCGGAGCAAATATTAATATCGATAAAATGAATGCACCGGTAGGCTTAATATCGGTAATGAATGTCTCGCCTTGCCAAATAATCAAAAAACTTCATCGATACGAGCGTGAAAGAATAGAAGGGGCATTGAGCGTGTAATTTTATTAGAAGATACGATTTAATATTAATCTTTAATGACTATATAGCGGCACGGTGCTTCGTGTTTCTTAATTACCGGAGTATATATATCTGACAAGTCACATAGATGGCAACTTTGGCGAGTATATGCGGGGGAGCTGGGAAATAACATGCGCAGTTAATTATATTCGGGGACCTCCGACTGATTGTGAAGTGGTTGTCAGTTCCTGGTAACAAACGAGCACAATCGCCGATTCCTTAATAGATCCACTCACTAAATCATTAAAAGAGTTCAATTAACCGACGCTTTGGTTCACCGAGGCTTGTGTATAGTTAACAGATTACAGTAGGTTACAACAAGTTGTACGTGAAGTACACACACAGCAGCTTTATACAATGGGTAAGTGCCATAAATTCGTTTCTTCATATCTCTATTAAAATCGGACGCTATGCTGAATAGCGATAGTCCTTTACGATACGATAGGGTTATAAAAATAACGAAGTGCCGGATTACCCGAAAACGGGTTTTTACGTTTATGTTGATCTCTCGTACCTATGAGAAAACGTTGGCTAAAAAGTGGAAGGATTTTTGCCAAAAAAATATTTCGTTAACTAATACCTGCGCGAAGCTGTTAAATGAGTATTATCGGTGTCCACTCCATTTGTTTCTGATCACCTGTTTCCAAATTAATTAGACTTAGTTCTTTCTTCTTCGACATCTGCAAAAGAAAATACAACGTCGTCACTGCAATTAGGATGTGTACGCGATATTTTCCAAGAGTAGAGAAGATGATAGCTTACCCGATTTTATGTACAACAAGAAACCAATTAATAATTGGTATAGAGAAGAGAAAGACAGGTGCTATCTGCTCATTATTTGATTTCATCGATCGAATGTTTTTCGTTTTTTTTTCCTCAAGTTTTCTGAATAATGGGTCAGTTCTAACTTACATCAGATTGTATTTATATGGAAAGTTTACTGTAAGTCACACTTCTGTAAGATTTAAGAGCTCAACATTTTTCAAAGTTCTCCCCTAGAAAGGTTCAGAGCTTAAAATCTATTCAAGAATATCCTCTAAAGGGACGCGGGAGCTGGAATTTTCCATCTAATACGTGTCTACAGCTCAAAGACCTCACCTATGATGACGTAACTTTTTAAGCGTACATCCAACGGAGGACATTCTTACCAGAAAGGTACCTCCCATAAAGCAGGACTCTTTTTGATAATTTATATTACTATTTGACAACTATCAATAGTTGCGAAACCCGTGCAAACGTAGACAGTCTCTTGTGGCCCAAAGAGTTCGAGATATAGCCTATATTTACCACTGAACTTATAACCATTCTCGCTGTCTTTCTCATCTCACTCAATGTGAGTTCCTACTTTTTACTGACACATTATCCTTTCTTCACTCATCTACAGCTCCGCTCGAATCTAGTTTAACCACGCAAACCCAGAACTAGATTGGGTTTAATTTGACGGCTCAATTCTGGCTGGTTATCTTAACTCATAGTATACGTTTTCAAATGCGGCCCTAGATAAATAACTCTTTTTTTGACATATTTCATATCTTTCCCGAAATTTCCTGACAGTTACTAATTTCAAAATTTGCGAGTTCACACCACCCCTGCGAGTTGCCCCCCGGAAAAGGACTCTAGATATGATTCTAAAAATATGCGAGTTCCGTGAGTTCTCCTTCCACCCTGTAATAATCCTGTACACTGTATCCCTTCTCTTCATTTATAAGGAACCGTGACGTCATTAGCCATAGTCCCGAGGCCCCTCCAACGATGACATCATCAACCGTGACCCCGAGCCTGATTCTGGAATCTGCAAGTTCAATCCATCTCCTTTCATCCTTGTAATCTATAAGTTTAGTATAGGCTTTCATACTACTGTATGTTAGGCTTATGGTAGGCCTGGTTTCATGAAGGCTAATTGTAAACCTAGTATAGTTTATTATCGGAACTCATAATGAGTGACCATGGAACACGACGTGAGACCAGAAACCCGGACTAAAATTGGGAAAGTGCTGTTGGACATCAAAGAGGATATGTGCCAAACCTATGACAGAACGCAAGTAATGCAGAGGAAGGTCACAAATCTACAAAAGAAGATCCGAGAGAACAACCTGATTTTGACACAGGCGGACAAGGGCCGCACGGTAGTGGTAATGGAGAGGGAGGACTACACCCAAAAAGTGGAGTCGTACATCGCAGTTAATGGATACCAGGAGCTGGCAAGGGACCCAACACGGAAATACCAAGATGACCTGAAAGCTGTGTTGAAACGGAACAATGTACCCGGCAATGAAAGGACGCTTGAGATGAACCCGGTTGCACCAAAACTCAAGGGGCTTGTAAAACTCCACAAAGCGAACCGTCCGATGAGACCCCTGTTCAACAGCATTCAATCACCGTACTACAAGATAGCAAAGATCGTAGCCATATTCCTGAAAGAAAACTACCAGTTTGCACCCAGACGAAGTATCAGAAACAACGGAGAGCTGATTGAGCAACTGGACAAGTTGGAAATCAGGAGTAACGACAAGCTGATATCCTTTGATGTGACTAATATGTTTGGTACCATACCGAAGGAGGAACTTCTCACTCTGCTCAAAAACAACAGATACCATGGGAACCCCGATGGGTCGAAGTACGCTAACATAGTGGAGGAGATCTTGAGTCAGAATTACTGCCGCTTCAATAACTGGTTCTACAGTCAGGAAAGGGGACTTGCGATGGGATCACCGCTGTCACCAATACTGGCGGAGATATTCATGAATGATGTGGAAAACAAGACATTGAAGGGCAGCAAGTTCAGAAACTCGATCAAACACTGGGCCAGATATGTAGATGATATCCTAATTGTGTGGTCAGGCACTGATAGACAGGTGGATCTATTCCTTTCAGAAATGAACGCGATGAATGAGAGCATCAAATTCACAGTGGAAAAAGGCAATGAGACCATCAACTGTTTGGACCTTACACTCACAATGGAGAACAACAGGATAGAATACAAAATCTACAGGAAGCCGACGCATACTGACACCATCATCCCAGATGACTCCTACCACCACCCCAGGCACAAGTTAGTGGCAATCCAGGACTACTGCTATCGGGCGATTTCTATCCTTAAGAACAACGAAGAGAAGAGGAAAGAGATCGAGGTAGTAAAGCAGATCGCAGAAGCCAATAGCTACCGCAGATGTGTGGTGGAGGGAGTCTTTGGGAAAATGGAAACAAAGAAAGGAACCCATGATAGCATAGTGAGAAAGTACTCCGGATCGATATCATACAAACAAGGTGATGAAGGCAATCAATGGCTACGATGTGAATGTAGGTATCCAGAATAACCAACCCATGGTGAAGAGAATCAGCAATGACCAGACGGAACAAAAGGACAAGGAAAGCTTGAGCGGAGTGTACAAGCTCCGTTGTGAACAGTGCGAGGGGATCTATATCGGTGAGACTGGGAGAAAGTTTGAGATCAGGAGAAAGGAGCACAAAACGTCGAGGGAGAAAGAAGATGGCAAGTCACTGTTTGGGAAACACTGTAACGAGGAAAACCACGATGGAGAGGGAATATTTGAAGTCATACACGTAGAGAATCGCACAAAGAGAAGAAACAAATGGAGATTGCAAAAGCCAAGAGGAAGAAAGCCTGCCTCTTGAACAATGTAATCACATTGACAGCGAGAAATTATTCGGCCTGGTGATTGGACGCGAGAAGAAGAACGGAACCAACCAATGAGACGGCAGGAATCCAGGTAGCCAGTAGAAACGCAGTATTTAGAACAATAGATTGAACCAATCACAAAGCAGTATGTTTTAGCCAATAAGAACACAATGTCATATTATTGTAAGAATAAGTTTCTAAGAAGTGAACCAATTACAACACAACATTGTTATAGCCAATAAGATCACAGTGTTACACTATAAAAACTCATGGTTAAGGCCTTGTTCTCCAGTTGCGACACAACTGATGATGGGCTAATACCCGAAAGTACTCCTGTATAAGCAACTAATGAAGTAGATTTGTACAATTGAAAAACCCTTTTTCAATAGTATAGTTTAGTTATGAATGCTGATAGCGTCACAGGCATATGACGTCATGAGCTAATGACGTGATATCGTTATGGGGGCGAACGAGCTCAACTCACGGTACACTACGCCTATATTAGTCCAAAAACGAAGCGTACACCTTTGTGAGAAAAATTCGCTAGCTAGGCCATGGTTTCATCACAAAGCGCGCATGGCCTTAAAATGTAAATGAGGTCACTTGCTAGTAGACTTGAAACGTATGATTTTCGTCTATTTGGCTCTACCAGAAAATCTCTCTTTTTTTCTTCCTCTTTTTAGGCATCCATAGAAGACTAACTTCTTCTCCTACCTCGCCGATCATTGAGAAAAAATTACGGATTCTTTAACGGAGTTAAGTGAGGGGTGGCAGGCTGTTTTATGAGGATCTATGACGTCATCAGATTGTGATGTCACAAGGCTAGCATCAAATTGTGAGGTCACAGATCCGCACTTTAGAGCTACGCCTACATGTGATACAAAAGGGCCTTGTAAAAGTTTTGACTTCCAAGCTGTATTGATAGGGAGAGTGGGAGGGGGACTTAGAAAAAATGTCGACGTCCGAGCTATTCGTGATAGAGGCCGGACGGCAGACGGTGGATATTTTTTTCGAAAAAACCCTCGATAAAACAGGTTCCTTGTCAAAAAGGATAAACCACCTCGTATACCATCCTCTTATCAACCATTTACCTGCTAGAAACTTGAACAAATTCATCGGGGAAGTAATAGCTAATCCCAACTCGATAACTATCTGAAGGAAACAGACTTAATGTCGAGTAGTCAGTGCGTTTTCAAACTGGACGCTGTACATCAGATGCTAGAATCAGGCTGAAGAGGATAGCAGAATCAGCAAGAACCTTGAAATAAGAAATTCGTTCAACTCGATTCCATGGAAGAGGATATCGGAAGCCTTCATAGACACAGAAGTGCTTGCATACCTGCTGAGAATGATCAGCAGTTATCTTAGCTGCCAAGAAATCCAAGCAGAGACGTCTGCTGGTACAGTAAAGCGCCCAGTTACTTGCGGAATGCCACAGAAGTCAATTCTCTTGAGTATTCTAATTAGTCATAAAAGTATGAATATTAATTTTGTGCATTCTTCACTTGTACCAATGTCTGGAAAATTGATAAGTACATTTTGTTATTATGTAGTTGTCCATCTTATCCAGGAATCATGTCACGAAAAATTCAAAAGTGAAATATTCACAATTAGAAATGTAATTAATTAAATTTTGCAGACTTATCAAAACATTCTTTCAGATCGGTCAATACTTTGAATTTGGTCAAGTCTTCCTCCTTTAAGATAATTTGTGCCAAGAAAATTGTGACAAACAAGTTAGAAATTTATTTGTCTTATCAATCAAAACGAAAATTGAAGGCTGAATAACGTAAAAATGATACTTATTAGAAGGAATTTTTGTGTTAAAGGGTGTATTGGAGTTGGTTAAGACCTCGAGAATTTCAGTTTCAACGTAACTTTGTTGTGTAACGTTTGCGAAGATCTTAGAACTTTTAACAGGGGATATGTTTTATCAGGGGGGGCGGAAAAAACTTCCGCCGTTCGGCCGGTCAGCAAAACTCGCAGCTCGAGAATTTTCCAAATCCTATTTTTATCATATTATATAGCTTTGAGTGGGGCATGTGACGTGACAGTGATGAAGTCATAGGTCAGTCATGTGACGTAACAATCTGATGACGTCATAGACCAGTTTTTATCGGGGAACCCGCTATCACTTTTGTTGGGGGGTACTTTCAGAAAATTTTCGTCCGCGGGCGCCGCGGTCCGAGGTTGATGACGTCACGGAGAGGGGGGACTTACAATAATTTCGACCTCTAAGCCATATTTGATAGAAGGAGGACTTGGACAATTTTTGACTCTCGAGCTGTATGTGATAGGAAGGGGATTTATAAAAATTTCCACTCTCGAGCTCTATATGATAGGAGTGAGACTCAGAAAAATTTCGACTCTCTCGAGTTTTATAAGGTAGGATTTTCTATATTAGGTTCTACTTTTTAAAAAACCTTCCGCAGTGGAATACCGATCTTGTGGATTCTCCGCTCGCCGTTGCAAAGCGCGTCATCTTTGGAAAGCACGCAATTACCCCAGAACGTCTGAGCCGGATCATTGACGCAGGCAGCACATGAGTTCAAATTTTTCCAAATACTCCCTAAACTAAGAGAAAACCTCGCCCAGTCTTTTTTTTTAATTTCTTCAAGTCTTCAAGTATTGTCTAGCCCTTACCTCCTGCTGGATCAAGAACTCACGAAAGGGTGGAGGTACTTGAAACACGTACGAGATCTTTTTAAGGGGAAAATGTGATACATACAAAGTATTTGCATTTGTGCATCACAATTATCGTCCACATCCTCCGACTTTTGGACGAAAACAGTTGTCTTCTTCCTTGTTGAAGTCGATACATCGTAATTCAGGAAATTTTTTGGCTCTTTATTGCCTCAAAAACGCTAGACGAGTTGTAAGAACTTTTGGTAGTTTCAGACAGAATCAGAAAAAAATACCAATTGTCGTTTTCAAATTTTCACCTATGAGACAGGTCTCCATAGCAACCCGATATGAGCTATTTGCAAACACGTCTCTCGTCCCGTGATTAGCTAATAAATATAAATTTTGAGGAAAAGAATTTGAACGCTGACCTTCGATGAACGGACATTTACACAAGAATACCCCTCCGAAAAACAAGTTTTCTGCTACGACAGAAGTCAAGTGCGCTGCGAATGAGCCAAAAACATTAATTATTCAAATCGGTGATATTAATGTTTTGATGGTAGGCACAAAAATTCTGCCTTAATTTATACTTACGTCTTTATTTTAGCTGCCGATGCTATGTACCTACGTATACTTAAGATTCTTGATCCGGGCGAAAGGAAAATTCAACGGCTCCTACCACCCGCCAAGTCGAGGATCATTGGAAGAACGTTTTCGTCACATACCACAAACTTCTTTCATTTTTTTCTTCTACACGCTAACCTCTTAATTTCCAAACTGTCACAATATTTTTTCTCATTTTCGTCTCGAATAACGTCGACTACAACGTTTCGCTGCATCAGTAATTTATTCGATGGTCGAATAAAAATTCCGATTTATCAGTTACCTACATTTTTTCAGCCTATGATCATCTAGGTTACAGCTACAATTATTCATTTTAGCGTAAATATTTTTTTATTTGAGAAAAAATAAAGAAAGATAACCTACAACCTTTACGAAATGCGCGGTCGTTTAAAATTACACTTTTTGTCTGCCGAGCGGCGACATTATTGTCACTTGTCCCTGTGTTCTTCATTAGCTACGGCTTGTGTTCTTCTTTCTTTTTTTCGTCACCGGTTTCTGATTACCTACGCTTTGCTAAACGTTGGACTTGTAAACAGAAAAAGAAAAATGAAGCCTATTTATTTACCTCGTTCATCCGATGTGTATGTAAGAATATATCTAACCACGATCACACGAATTAATAGACCTATCATAAAGTCGTCATACTGGTATACATTGTCATAACATCAGTTAACTTACGTTAATTGGAAGCTTTTCAATTTTCCAAAAGTACACGACAAGTATGTTCACACCGAACGCACAGTATGGTCTCTTAATTCTAAATGAATGGTCTATCATCCTTTAATTTCTATCATTCTCGTACGTCGCTTCGCGTGGGAGGACGACCCGATTCCGAGTTAAGTCTTCTACTCGATCATTATACGAAGTTCCAATTTACCTTAAGCGTGCTTCACCCTCACTTCGCTCGATAATTGTCCAAAAATTTGAATATCCCACTATTCGTTGTCTATAAGAAAATGTGATGAGTTCAGTTTCCTCTATCAACAGTGTATTACGACATGTGCGCGTAATTAAAGCATTCTACTATTAACAAGATTATACTATTCTTATACGTTGTAGGCGTACTGACAAGGAAAAGCTAAAATCCGATTTCTAAAATTAATTCGTTCGTTTCGTTATTCTCATCATCTCATCATTCATCGGTAGAACATTTTGAATGGATTCCAAAACATAATCCATTATATTAAACAAGATCTAACAAAACATCTATTAAATCATTCCGAGCTACGTTCGTAAAGTCGTAAGTCATTAGTATTTTATTGTGGCAGGAGAGGGTGTAGTAATATACAAAAACTATTCGCGCCCATAACGATTTTCTGCTCTGCTCCTGTTCGCAATACTGAGTTTCTACTGTACTGGCGGCGAACATAAATTATCGTAAAGGTGAAAATTTATTCGCGACAATTTCACCTTTTACTCATTACCGCCAATGAATTATAGGGCTCGCGAACAACCTCACGGCTGAAACATTGTATTCATAAAATAAATGAAACAGAAACCGGCCTCTTAATTTCTAATGGGAACTTATGGCAAGTATCATAAAGTCGTTATTATTCGTTACAAAATATTACTTTCATCAGCGATATAACAGAGACGTCTGAATAATCAATGCCGAAAGTTAAACTTGAACTTACTCACCCCTGAAAATAACCCTGGTGAGATAGAATTTTGGAAATTTTGACGACGTAAATTATTTAATCTCTGTTTATCATGACTAAGGATTTTATAGCTTATCCTCCTTCCAAACTTCTAACTCGGCGTTAAGTATCTTTCTTCTTACCTTATCACGTGTCCTTTTTAATTTCCTATTATGAATTTTCGAGTTTTTAATATGCCCAATCTCTCTCCCTTGTCACTGGTCTGTCTTCTTTTCTACCGTTCTTTTTCTTTTTGGATCAGTCGTAATTGACGTATAGTCTGAGTGAAGGGGTGAAGGGAGAGTGTTTACGACAGCCTCGTAACGTGAGAGGACCCAGATTCCAAAGTTACTGAAAAGGAGCAAAAGTTGGTGCGTTGAATTTGTTGTGAAAGTATCCTCTCTCTTAAATTAACAAAGTTTAAGTATATTATATTTCTTTTTCGCAGTTATCTCTTAAACGCTTCATTGTATTTTTTCAACGAAGAAGGACTACTCCTGACGAGTATATACTGTTAGATGGACAGAAATTGAGTGAAGATATGATACTAAAAAGGCAATGAAGTTCACTTTATACGTATCACGAAAATTTGAATTCATCTACCTGACTCATATAACCTGTCTCTCTCTTCAACACTCCTCACTGCGAACCAATCATCGGTAAGGATCGCTTGAGTTGTATGTGCTGCCGCCCGTCCTTTATTGTGAAATGGGTGCGAGTTGCGAATATATTAAGTTCGTCTTCTCCGACACCGCTATCAATCCTTCCAACTATAACTTCAATGTTGGAAAAATCTCCTTGGGAAACCTCTGAACTCTCATTTATCAATATTTACATTATCATGGCTATCACTGTTTGTACGACTCACAACCCAGGAAGCATTTCAATAATATGATAACATCCGATTGCTCAAAGAGGTTCGAATTCTTCCCATTTTCCATGTACGAGTATTTGCCTTATGGAACGGATTCCCTGAATTCCTTGTTCGACCTTGTCAGAGGAGCTGTCGTTTTCCAACTATTGTCAAATTGAAGATAATATTTACTTTGAGAACAATCAATGTAAGGAGATCAATCTTTACTTCACCGCGTGTCAAAATTTCATTTAAACGCGTTTTTTGGCACGCAATCACCTTCAGAGGAATATAAAATGATACTGATGCCTAGTCATAAAAGAAGAAACGATTAAAATTTTAATTTTATCATTTAAATAATATTCATTTTTCTTTTTAAAATACATTTTTCTAGTTTGTATGATATTCATATTAAATTTTAGATTACTGTGAAAATCAATAATAATTTTTCATGACATTTATTAGGTTTAACATATTTTATATTAGGTACTTAATTATATATTATGATAATTATATATTTTTTTTTCTAAATAAAAATGTTAGTTTTGTGTATTATTCAATCGGGTAGAAGATATTTCAATTTTAATTATCATTTTTTTTCTTTTTCCCAAAATTATTTGTCATTAAATTTTTAATTTTACAATAATTAATCTTCTTATACGATTATTTCTTAAAGGCTTTTATTGTTTTCACTACACACTTCACCTTTCTGATGCATTTAAAACACCTAATAAAGCAGCTCACGCTTACTCCATTGATGGGGAAATATTTTCATGACGCTTTCGCAACCTTTCATGTTTACAGTTGAATTTATAGCCATACGTGACTGCCTCTTCTCACTACTCCAACTACCCTAAATGGCAAATTCTTCTCTTCACTGGGTCATACAACTCCAACCCAACCACACCACGCATTCTCCTCGCACTTCATACTCCAAACTTCATCAAAATAATCTTCATCTGGATCCCCGGACACATTGACCTCCCTGCCTTGATCAAACCGCCAGACAAGTTACTTCCCTCGACCAAATATGTGATAATTACCATGAGCCATTCTTAAAGTATAAAAATCACTACCGTTCACTCATCATGGAACACACTTTGGTAAAACCAATCTAACAAGGAACTCCTTAGTATTAAAAAAATCTCCGTCTTTTGGTCATCCTCCATTAGAAACACAAGGCGAGAAGAATAGATACTTTCTCAACTAAGAATTGGTCAAAATAAATTACTCACTCCCACCTAACTAACCCTCACATCCTAACCCCTCCACCTTGCCCTTACTGACAACATGGCATTTTAACAGTCGAACATTTTTTCTTCTTCCCAAACTTTCACTTCTTCGTTCTTTCACAGTTACACCCTCCTCTCTCCCTCAAGCACTCGAAAACAACCATGAAATCATATGAGGCGCCCTAAAATACTTAGAATTAAGTAAAGTTCGTTGTAACATCTAAACGAACCTAACTGCCTCACTATTCCTTCTCCACATTAATCTTATCTCTCATTTATTTTCATCTATCCTTACTGAGCTAATGACCAAGTCTTGGGGTGTTGCTAGCACTACCAGGCGCGTCACTCGTGTTGGGGGTGAGGAAGCGGCTTTTAGATATAAATGTTAGCTGAGAATAATGCTACCCCGAGTGGTAAATAAGTGGTCGTGGACAACTAGTGGCAGTGCTACCCCGACGGAATAGAGGGACCTTGGGAAAGCTTCCTCGCTAAAACAATCCAATATCCTACGACGGTACTGCGTCAATGCGAATTTCTACCACCTCGAAAGCAGAATCCGGGACAGGACAGGCTTCTAAGTACGAAGAACGCAACTTCCTGAGAGAAGGAAATTCTGAAATCAAACAGCAGGGGGAAGGCAAGGAGAAACTACCCCGGATATTTCTTCAGGTCATCACAATGCAAAAAACCAGCAAAACTATGGCCCTGAGTCCAGTGCAGCCCTTGAATGGGCACAGGGAGCGAAGAATAACACCATCTGCTACTGTGAACATCGGCACTTGGAATAAGTATCAATCTGGACAACTTCAAAATGCGATCTTGGAAATGAAACGACTGCGAGTAAATTGACATTATGGGAGTATGTGAGCATAGATAGACTGGAACAGGTAGCTGTCAACGAGACGACGGCGCCTTCCACTACTCCGGATATGAAGATAGAGACCCACGAATGGCGTAGATATCATAGTTTCCCGGGAGCTGACCCAGGATTTACTCCTGTATTAGATCGCTTTATGTTACTACAACTAAAGGGAGCCTAATGTCCAGGTTTACGCTCCAACATCGAATCGTAAGTTTGACCAGTTAGTCAAAGAGCTGTATGACAATATCCAGAAAATAATTGAGGCAAACTCAACAGCCGAGATATACTAATTATAATGGGAGATTCTAACGCAAAGGTTGGATGCGGAAAACGAGGAGGATAAATTGGGAAGTTTGGGCTAAGGATCGACAATGAAGATGGAGATCAATACCAAAAAGACGACTATACACATGGAGAGCTCCAGGTGACAACGACCAAATTATTAGTCGGAACCAAACCGACTTCATCCTCATCAATAATCGTTTTCAAAATGCTATGAAAAATGTTACCATCCTCCCAAGAACAGACATTGACTTCGATCACAATCCTTCTAGCTGCCAAGATCAAACTTGAATTGAAGAAGATTATTAAATCAGACAGTCCCAAAGAGGTACTGGACATGTTCAGACTAAGATTGACAGTAGTTAGAGATGCCGTAGCAGAAGAGCAAAACGGCAACTTAAACCGGTATGCTAAAGATTTGACTGTGTCGGATCGAAACCAAGTGATATTACGCATCTGGCAAAAACATCTAAAGAAAGACAGATTCAAAATGAAGAAATGGATGTCCGAAGAAATTCTTGATCTAATCAATAGAAGACAAATCCATAATAATAGAAACCCGGCGGATTACCACAGACCAAATAAAGAAATAAAGAAGGCGATTCGGGAAGCTAAGAGTGAATGAATGGAGGAGCAATGTGAGGAAATGGAGGCTCTGGCAGAGAAACATGACTCCTTCCATATGCACGAACAGATCAAAGTAGCTACTGGAGTAGGTTCTAGACACAAGTCTTCTAGACTGCTAGATAGCCAATGAGTACCAATCATCAAGAAGGTAAACAAGGAAGAGAGACAGCCCTAATCTTGACCCGCACCTAGAACACGACCCCGCAATCCTTGAATCCGTGGTAAGACCCCGGTTGACGGAATCTGACAGATAACAGAATTCTTACAGAATGAGACTCACTTTATTCTCTGTCACTTTCAAAAATGACAGAATTGTGACAGAATCATGTCAGACAGACCACATCATTATGACAGAGTTGTGGTAGAATTCTGGCAGAATTTAAAAGTTCTGCCATTATCTGTTGTCATTCTCAAAATATTTTGCTGTCATCATTGTGTCAGAATTAAAGCAGAATGATCACAGAATACAAACGTCAGGTAAAAACAGGAATGTGAGGAAAAAAAAAAAAAAAAATTTAATGTAATGTCGTTTTCACTTTAGTATTGTATCAGAAATCTGTTGAAGTTGTGACACAATTTCTACAAGATAATGACAGATTTACAACATGAATGTTACAGGATTACGACACAATTATGACAGAAACAAAATGAAATTATTTACCTGATTCCGTGGATTAGAGGAGGACGCCAACTTACCAAACATTGATTGTAGGCAATTTTGGTGTAGATGAAATTCAAATCATTTCATAAAAATATAGATTATAATTTTTTTCGTTTCAAATTGATGACCAAACCATAATTATTTAAAAAGAAATTTGAATGATTTTTCAGAATAAAAATACGGATTTAGTGATAATAATTTTTTTGTTTTTCAATAATATTATTGAAAAATTGTACAAACTTGTATAACACAATTTCCAATTTTTCAATAAAATTTTAATCAGAGCCCGTATTTTCAACGCTAGAAATGAGGAGCTTTAGCAATTTAATGTTACATTTTTGGCATTATTTGGCATTGAAAAGAAAAAAAAAAAAAAAAAACGCGTTTTTAGTGCTTTTACAAACTCACAACTAGAATTATTCAATTTTTATTAAAATTACGTGATTTTTCACTAAAATAAACCAATTTTGGGGATCAAACTCATCAATATAAAACCATAGCAAATTTTTTTATCAAAATTTTCAATTTTTCTAACAAAATTTTCAATTTTTCAATTTGGGACTAAAAATACTTATAAAAAAAGTTTGTTCAAGATTTTATAATTTTAGACGAGATATTATAATAAACTGGTCATTTTCAGCCTCATTCTGCTTGAAGCACCAATTTTGGCAAAATAAAATTTTTTTACAGGATTTGTCAAATTTTCCGCGTAGATACAAAATATACTTCCATCTGTACCGTTTGATATAAGTTTGAATTGGCTCTGTACATGATAGGCAACTCGAAAAAATTCTAAGACCCGAAGAATTTGTAGAATTTTTCGAAAAGAAAGACTGAACTTCTATCTGCTTTCCAAGCTTTCTACCCTTAGAAAAAGGTTTTGACAATATCTCCGAGAAACCCTGACTCTAATTATAATAATAAACATAGCTCTCAAACTAGATAATCAAACTCTTATGAATTTAGGGATTTCAAACTTTAATAAATTTTGAAGTATAAGGCAACCAATAATTATTTCAAAATGAGTTGATGAATGAAAAAATGTCCAGAAAAGTTTTCCAAGTTTTTCTTGAAGGCCCAAAATGCATGTACATATCTTAAACTAGGGCATGAGAAGAATCAATTAATTTTGAATGAAAAAGTGAAAGAAATTTTGATTCTCAATATTCCTGAAGTTTTCTTCTTTTCTTTTTTTTTTTCTTTTTCTTTCTTTCTTTCCTTCTGTTTTTTTTTTCAACGAGCTATTTTACTATACACAGGGGGTCGTTAGCTTTTACTTTGGGGAAAAATATTGGGGTTGAATGAATTTGTAACAGTATAAGGACCGGAGGAAGTCAAGAGCGTCAGTAATGGATTCTGGTTTTTGAAGAGAACAAAGGAGACTTAATGAGAGGGGACAGAGAATGGTTTCTTGAGGTTTAGAAGGTACAGAAAAGTGAAGAAATGGGAGACATATAACTCCTCAGCTTGGTAGTATTGGCATGAGGGTGGAGTGGACGGCCCTGGGAAAAGGAAGAAGTGAGTTAGGGTGTGCTAAATTCTTAGTCGTTCTATGACTATTTAATTCTTTATGGCGCATGGCATGAGGAACAAATTGAAGATAGAAATCAGGAATTTTTAACTAAACAAAGTTCATTATGGGGTTCAGAGGACCGCCTAAAAGTTGACAGTAAGCGATAATGAGCGTCTTGAATTTTCTGTGAAACTTGAAAATGATAAAGAATTGAAATCAGGAAGTTTAACCTCTGTTGAATGTGATCATAACATTTTTAGAAGAGACTCTAAACGTTTTGGAGAAAAAGAGTTAACTTACGCATAAGATGACATTAAACTAAGTTTACCTTACAGCTGAGCTAAGAGAGAGGAATACGAAAAAAATTTTAGGCTGCAAACCAGAAGCCAAAAAGGGAAATGATGAGCAGGTTCTAGGCTAGCTCGAATAATATTGAACTGGACTTATTTTTAGGTAAGAAACTTAATAGGCTAAATATTCTTTGTAGCTCCTCTGTCACAATCTTGAAGACAAAATTCTCACAATACCCTAACGCAAATTGAGAGATATTTTGACAAGAATATTGCAGATTGGCAGCATTCTTTTAGCTTTCTGTCACAATCTTGATGACAAAATTCTCACAATATTCTAACGCAATTTGAGAGATATTTTGACAGGAATATTACAGATTGGCAGCATTCTATCACATTTTCTGTCTTAATCTCAACAGCAGAATCCGCACAGTATTTTACACACATAATAACAGTATTCTTACAAAATGATACCTGAAGTGACACAATTTTAACAGAATTGTAACAGAACTAACAGAATCCTCACATTCTGACAGGTGGCAGAATAGGTTCCACATTCCGACAGAATTATTGCAGATTGGTGGCATTCTGTCATTTTCCGTCAACCGGGACAAGCTATGAAACATAATTCGGTTATTGAACAAGGAAAATGTCAAAGACCTGACCAGACTTTTCAATAGGATCTATAATTCTGGAGAAATTTCAAAAGAGTATCTGAAATCGTCCCGAAAAAACAGTTACCAAAGGAATGTGGAGACTACCGTACCATCAGTCTGGTCAGCCACTTACCGAAGGTCTTCTTGAAGATTATTCGCCACCAAATACGAATAAGATGCAAAGCGAAACTATCAGATACCCAATTGGGATTCCGTCCTTGTGTTGGAACAAGGGAAACTGTTACAACAGTCAATACAGAAAAGTAGGGAAATGAATGAAGACACCTTCATATGCTTCATTAAGAGCGCTTTCGATAATGCCCAAAGTTCTAGAAAGAATTGGAATCGGTGGAAATGATCTGCAAATCTCAGGAACCTGTACTGAAGTCAGGAAGCCGAGTTAATCTTGGGAACAAATCAAGACCATGTGGACTTTGAAATTTAGCAGGACTTCCCCCCCCCGGGCTTATGACTAGGAGACCACGACGGCTGATTATAAAAAGGGTATCAAAGAATTTAATCAATGAAAGTCCTACATATAACTGCGTAACTTATCTCAAATTATTTTGGTTTATTGCTCACCCATAGTTGATTTGACCAATTTTTGGTAGAAAAGTGAGTCATTATAACCATCGCAAGTTGGACCAGGGGAAGGGGCAATACACTTTCTTAAGATAAGGAAGAAAAGGGAAGTATGAGGTGTACCTGTAAATGAATTGTGAAATCTTAAAAATTTTTCTGATGACTTAAACCAAAATGATGACAATTTTCAAATTTTGCACGATATACGTAGTAGTGTTTGGACCCCTCCATTATTAAAATCAATAATACGCATTGAAGTCGAAAAATTCCCCATAAAACAGATTCCTTGCTCGTCTCAACTAATGTCTTGAGAGAGAGACCCTATGAGCAAGTTTTCTTCCTTTTTGGTTCGTTAGGTATACTTGAAGCTCTCTGGTGTACTCGTATTTTCCATGAATAGAGCTTCGACTGAGAATAAATCGTCAAAAAACTACAAAAATAGCATTAAAATCTGATTACTTCTTTACAGGAGTGGTACAACACTAAACAGAACGTGCTTTCTGATTGTCACTCGACAATTGGGAATAGCCTATTCTCAACAAGAGTCGCTGAAATGTGAATTTTATTTTAAAAATACTTTGTGCTTTCGACTCTCCAGCATTCACCTACGCCGCACAACGATCCGGCTATACGACGACAACGTCGAGAATCGACCGAGAAAATTGTTGCATACACGTACATACTTATTGGCAGACACTACTCTCGCGGCATTGCTCTCTTATTCCATTCTCTTCTCGCATATTTTACAAATAGAACGTTGAATATTTTCATCCAACATTAACCGTTTGCATTATTAAAATGCTAAAAAGAGTTCGCCGTAACTTGGGACACTTTGTGCAATTGTTCATCGTTGTCAACGCCGATTTAATGTAAACTCGTTGACAAATGCGTCGTCTCATAAATAGAATCGTACGATGGTGGTTCCAGACTGTAAACGAAAAAGGAATAATGCCTCGAAAATGTAATTGTCACAGGTGATGCAGTGTACCTCCCTACCCATTACCATAATCGGAGCACATAATATCCTGATTAACCGGTAATTTGTCATTAAGGTTAACTGCCATACAAGTAATTATCACATCATTATTACACAGTAGTCTTAGACTATCATTGTTCCCTATATATTTGTATAATAATGTACTATATTGAAAATTTTCTCTTTACTAGACGAGAACAAACGATAGGTACCGGTATTTTGAATGTCATCCAAAACTTCTTAACGAAGTTCTATCTGTCAGACTGAAATCCAAAAATTACACTCGACTTATCCCATTGTATCGGAAGAAATAAAATGCGTCTAAGAATTTAGCTAATTTATCTACTTTTCATGTACACGTAGAGTTACAGAGTATAATAATATTGTACTTATGCATACGAATGTTCTACGTCATTTCCGGTATACAAATACTATAAAACAGAGCCTTGAGTACTAGGCACAATACTTGCCATATTATTCATATAATATATAACTCACATGGATGGTCAAAAAAATTACATTTCTTAGTGCTTAGCATTGTTCGTCTTTGTATCATCAGTGATTAGGCTCATATTCTTTCAAAAAAAATTTGCACAAAATCTTGAGAAACTCATTTTTTGTAGGTAAGTCATATTACTGACTCATGTTATGTACCTAGTCTATCCTGATGAACCACGTCGACTCTAGAATAATGTCGATCTGAAATCAAATCAACTCCAAATCGATTCATAATTTTGTCTCAAAAAGTTGTGCACAGCTGTTCATAAAATTGAGTTCTTGTTTCGAACGCACTAACGTACTCGTATGATTTGTAAAAGAAATTAGGGAAAGAAGTACGTCTAGCCTTCTGTTCAGAAAATAACGCGGTGTTCTTTGAGATGTTTTATTACTTTGGCAGCCTTTCATTTTTTATTCAATCGTGTAAATATATCTGTCTTTAGAGATATCACTTCATTTTTAAAAATTATGAACCTAGGTAAGTCATTATTTTCTGTACGCACAGTCATCAGTGCAGTGCAACAAAGTTGAAAATTATTAAATGAGTAGCACTTCATAATCATGCATACAATAAAGCTTAGACTGACTATCAATAAGGCATGGTGTTATAAACGTACTTACTACAGTTGTTTACAAATTTTAATCATTCTAGTGACATTTATGATGACAGTTCGAAAATTTTATGGTATGTTTTTGAAATATCGTTCATTTTTAATTATTATATCTGTACATTATTTTTCGCCTCGTTTCAGATGAGATTTATTACAAAGTATTATTACTTGTGCGCGTAAGGTAAGATTTCTCGAAGGTTTAAAATTTGAGTATTGTAGCGATAGATTTATTTTATTGAATAATTAATTATGGTCTTATAAACTCTGAAATAAAAGATAAAAAAAGAACGACTTTCTTCTTATCCAATTTTTTCTTTATCCACGCCCCGTCCTGAGACATACTTTCAACCGATAAATATGTCAATCGAAGTAAGAAGGAGGATGAAATCTTTCGTTCGGGAGGTCAATCTCATTCCGTTTGCAGGCCAAAAACCTAATTGAGGGCTCGGACAGTTTTACAATGGTTTGTGAGGAAAAAAGACCTGCACAAACGAAACAAATTAGTGGCAATGGCAGCGTGGGACCCGCAATCTCCGCTGTTTTCATAATCATCTATCATGAATTACTTCTTACGTAGGTAGCTTAAAGTATCTCCTATACCGATGGCTGAGAGGGGCGGTGTTTATAGGGTGGCCTGTGGAGATCGCCCTAGCGTGTACATAGGTATGACTACCGTCAACTCCAAATTAGAGTTGATGAACACAGGAAAGCCTGGGAAAAAAGAAAAGTAGGTGAGTCAGCGTTTGCGGACCATTTAATTGAAAGTGGCCATAGTCCCAAAGAGGGGTCTGAAGTTCTTCTTCACAGGGAAAAATCATATTTTAGGCGAGAAATCGAAATTCATCGTCACCGAAATATTAAAGACATTACCATGTTGAACAGGTATATTCCTGAGAAGGGATTGATTGAATTAGTCTATGAGGATGATTCACACTTCGATGACTCGCTGGTTCAGTCATGACCTCCTCTTCGTTGTTACTTGTTCTTGTTGGTGTTGTGTTCAATCGCTTTCTATACTTTGAGAATGGCTGTTTAGCCGAAAGCGCTCAGTCGTGTGACATTTTAGTGCGGTTCGTGTATCTGTCTCTGTACTCTTTTGAGTATTCCTTCTTACAACTAGTTTTTAGTGAGGAAGAGAGTCTTAACTTGAGAAGTATTAGCCTAAAACCCTCTTCTGAACCCAGTTTATCTTAGTTATTATATCCTGGCATTCATACCAAGGGATAAATTTAGCTTAGGATTCTATACTTATAGCCTGGCTTAAGTGTTCAGAGCTCAACCTTTCTTTAGGCGAATCAGAGTTTCACAGATCTAAATTTGTTCAAGTCGTCCTTTGTTAAGGATCTTTACTCGAAATTTTTCTTGGTTTAAAATTAGGTCAAGCTCATTGATGTCGCCACAAAGGTCCTACGGGAACGCGGACGTTTTCTAGAATGTCAACTCCATGGCTCGAAATTATTTCCAACACAAGGAGTTCCATTCTAGCCTACGACTCTTTAGTTATAGCTTCGATTATAGGTTCAAAGCTTGAAACTTTTTCAGCTCTACAGAGGTTCACAACTCAACATTTTTTCAAGTCTCTGAATTAGATCAAAGCCATTGATGATGTCACTGAGGTCGGACGCGGACGTTTTCTGAGGATGTAATCCCTATAGTTTGAAACTAGTTTCAACACAAGGAGTCGTAGTCTTCTGGGCCTTGATTGGATTTAGCCATACTCATACCCAATCTCATAGTCTCAAGACTTTAAATTTTTTCTCCTTCTGCAGAGGTTCGGAGCTTAAATTTTAACAGGAAACCTGTTCTATGGTTTTTTTTTTTAGAAATCTGTCGTGCGCCACCCAACAAAAAAATTGAAAAAATTTCGACCCTCGAGCCATATAATTATGATAGATGAGGGACTTGGAATAATTTCAATCTCCGAGCTATATATGATGGGAGGGGGACTTCAAAAAATTCCGACTCTCGAGCTATATAGGATAGGTGGAGAGCGACTTGGAGAAATTTCGACTCTCGAGCTATGCTTCTAAGTCCCCTTCCTATCATAATAGCTTGGAGGTCGAAATTTTTCCAAGTCTCTTTTAGCGGGGAACCCGCTATCTCTTCTGTGGGGGGGGGGGGGGTACTTCCAGGAAATTTTCGTCCGCGAGCGCGAGCGAGGTTGATGACGTCACGGAGAGGGGAGGGGGACTTGAAAAAATTTCGACCCTCTGGCCATATATGATAGGAAAGGGACTTGGAAAAATTCCGACTCTCGAGCTATATATAATAGGTGGAGAGGGACTTGGAGAAATTTCGACTCTCGAGCTATGCTTCTAAGTCCCCCTCCTATCATATATAGCTTGGAGGTCGAAATTTTTCCAAGTCTCTTTTAGCGGGGAACCCGCTATCTCTTCTGTGGGGGGGGGGGGGGCGAGCGAGGTTGAAGACGTCACGGAGAGGGGAGGGGGACATGAAAAAATTTCGACCCTCTGGCCATATATGATAGGAAAGGGACTTGGAAAAATTCCGACTCTCGAGCTATGCTTCCAAGTCCCCCTCGTATCATATATAGCTTGGAGGTCGACATTTTTCCAAGTCTCTTTTAGCGGGGGACCCGCTATCCCTTTTGTTGGGGGGTACTTCCAGCAAATTTTCGTCCGCATGCTCGAGCGCGAGCGAGGTTGATGACGTCATGGAGAGGGGAGGAAGGAAGCCTAGACCTAGATAAAGCTAATATAAAGAAGGCCTAAACCCGCTATAAGCCTACTATAATATAGTTTGAGAGTCTAAATTTTTCTCGAATCCCCAGCTATATATGATAGCTCAAGAGTCGAAATTTTTCCAAGTTTTTTCCGGACGCGGCGCACGGCGCACGGCAAATTTCTCAAAGAGCCCCCCATAAAACAGGTTCCCTGTTAAAAATTTCGACTCTCGAGCTATATATGATAGGGGGGAGGGACTTGGAAAAATGTCGACTCTCGAGCTATCATATATAGCTGGGGATTCGAGAAAAATTTCGACTCTCGAGCCATATATATGATAGGGGGGAGGGACTTGGAAAAATTTCGATTCTCGAGCTATATACGTATGATAGGAGGAAGACATGGAAAAATTTCGACTCTCGAGCTATATACGATAGGAGGGGGACTTAGAAAAATTTGGACTCTCGAGCCATATATGATAGGAGGGGGACTCGGAAAAATGCCTGCCTCCGAGCTATATATGATAGGAGGGGGACTTGGAAAAAAACGACGGCTTCCTTAACGAAGTTAAACGAGGAACGAAGGGAACCTGTTTTATGAGTCATATGGGATTTGATATTGAAAATTCAAGGAAGCGAATCTCGAGCTACGTATGATAGGAGGGGGACTTGAAACAATTTTGACTCTCAGCTATATATGATATAAGAGGGACTTGGAAAAATTCCTATCATATATGGCTCGAGAGTCGAAATTTTTCCAAGTTTTTTGCTGGACGGCGTACGGCGGACGGCAAATTTCTCAAAAAGCTCCCCATAAAACAGGTTCCCTGTTGAAATTCCTACCTCCGAGCTATATATGACAGGAAGGGGACTTAAAAAAATTCCTACCTCTGAGCTATGTGTGTTAGGAGGGGGATTTGGAAAGACGACGGCTTCCTTGAAATTGCAGCGCGTTCAAGTTGTCACATCATGATTTTCAGGACTTGGAAAAACTTCAGGCTCTAGGGGAGTCCGGACATTGCAGCCCTGCAATGGCAACTAACTTTTTTATCATGTATAGCTCGAGAGTGAAAATTTTTCCAAGTCCCCCTCCTATCATATTACACTCATAGAACAGGTTCCCTGCGTTCCTCGTTTAACTTCGTTAAGGAAGCCGTCGTTTTTTTTTTCAAGTATGTGAAGGTCATTGAAGACGTCACCAACGTTGGACGCGGGCATCTTCTGAGGATGTGACCCCTACAGGTTGGAACTAGTCTCAACATATATAGTTTTAGCCTAAAATGCTCTTCTGGGGTCATGTTTAGCCTAATAGTCTTTAGACCCTACCTTAGAGGTCTCTGCAGATACTGAGCACACAAAATTTTTTCAAGTTCCGAAATTCGGTCTAAACAATTCATGACTTACCAAGGTCGAACGCGGGCGTTTTCTGAAAATGTAACCTGTATAACTCCGAATTAGGTTCAACCATCTTTCTGGAGGTTCAAAGCTCAAATTTCTTCCAAATCCTTAAATTAGGTGAAGACCATCGATGACTTCTCCAAAGACGGACGCGAACACATGTAATTTTCGCTAGTTTAGGCTCAGTTCAAGGCTGGATCGACTGCAAACCACAAGCAATGTATGAGTAAGAATGTTTCGGAATTGCTTTATCGAAGCTAGTGCTGCCTGAAGTGACAGGACACATTTATTGCTTGGGCACGCTAGAAGAAAATCTTTCAATTTGATTTCAATGTAGATAATAGGAAGTGAGTCCGGTTGGTTTTCTTGCTGATCTTATCCTTCTGTATGCGGATTGGAGTAACAGATCCAGAAAAAAAGTCGTAGCCCTTTTTATGAATTCACTTTTTTCCCTTTTATTTTTCAGATTTGGGGGGATATCCCTGAGTTCTCCTCTCTCGTGAATCCGCCCCTGAGGTAAGGTATTCTCTTCCAGCCGTTTCCGAATTTCGGCTAGGAAGACGTTTTAGCATTTTATATGCTTTTAAGATTAAGATAACTCTTGGAAGATTATCACTATTTGGAAAAATCTCCAAACACCGCTAATGGCGATAAGTTACCGGTATATAGACTGTCATCATCAGTTCGTGGAATATCTGGCCGAGTATCTGAGGGGGGAGTTTTGAAGAGAATTCTAGTTTAAGATACGAGCATTCCATGAGATGAGTTTGAAAAGAAAGGAAAACGATTGGGGAAGTTTTTATTCGCTAGCTTCGAGAAAGAGTATCTGTCAAGATATATTCAATCGGCAGTTGTTTTTCATTCCTCCAAGGCTACAGAGAATGTATTTTCAGCATAGGGCTTCTATTTTCACTGACGTAATTGAAATCATGAAAAACGCTCTGTTTCCCTCGACTCAAGACAAGCACAATGAATTAAAACCGTAAGACGAACATCTATTTTCCGATATTTACATATCATAGTCTTCTTAACATCTTAAACTGATGTAGGAAATGAAACTGAGCAAGTGGGTGGCAGAAGTTGATGACTCCAATCTGGTCGTTCCACGCAACCTGTGTCATACTCTTCCCATCGGGGCTTGAAAAAAAATTGCCGCGTTGTCCGTCGAAATTTGGCTGTATAATTCGCCGGTTCAGATGAAACTCGATTTTTCTTTCCAGGTTCTCGAGTAATAAATTTATAAACTGTTCGATGTTATCGCCATATTTTATGCTCTTTTAAATGTCATTCTACGCGAGCGGGCCAATTTAAATTACAATACACTTCAGCAGCGTTGCATCTTCGATCATAAAGATTTAATACAGACCGCGTATGGTAAATTTACGGAGTTATAATTCAATATAATAAATTACGAAAGCAAATTAAATTCAGTTTTTGTAGGGCTGTATCTAATATCTTAATTTGCGCGTTCGGTTCTTTCCTATATATGAGCACGCATTTTATCAGCCGGACTTTGCGAGAGAGTAAGCGGTAAAGGCATCATCAAATCGAGCGCCCTGATACTGACATGTGATCGTTTCGCCGGGCAGGTAAGCCAAGCTGGGTCGCTTACTCCGTGTACAACGTGTATCCATCCAATTATTCAACGACGTCGTAAAATTTCATGAATGCCAACGCGGAACGTGGGCGTTGACACGATTATTTATTCTTAAATTAGGCATTTAGAAAGCGCGTGATAACAAGAAGGCAGGTCGCTGGTCGACAGCGCAGCGTCGAAAATAACGCTCGAATAATCCGACTGATGCACTTCGCTGTACAACATATTTCATAATATTAATATTATGAATTTTTAACGAGTTACAAGGGGCAATTAATAGAGATGTATCGGCAATTACCCTGAAATGGAGCAATGAAAAACAAATAAATGTTCTCTCATTCGCTATCCGATGATTTTAAGTGACGGATTTTTGACTCGTATCTTATGCGGGAGGCGAAATGTCGCGAAGCTTGGCTTGACCTCATCCGTATTCTCGCTTTATGTAGGAGCCGCGCATCGCCTTCGTTAAAAGACAGTTCTGGGCTACTGGTATCAAGAAATGCTTTTGTATTTTACCGATTTATAAACTACTTTCACCTTTGTCTTCTGCTCAGAATTTTAGTTGCTCAATTTAATTTCTATACAGTTAAGTTGCGAGCGCGACATTTCAGAAAATACGGATTGAAACGCTAGTCAGTCCAAATTACGACATTCATTCGTGATTTTACAAACAGAAATTTATTAGTTACGTATACAATATACATATACTCACCTCTTATGTATTCACATTGTTGTTTTGAGAAGAGCAGGTACAGAAGAAATCGGTTCATTATTTTTTGTAAATCGGAGGTAGAATTAGGACGAAACAAACTTCTGTATGGCGGATCAATGTCGGAGCTAGAATTTTGAAAAATCAAAAATAAAGTGCACACATCTTTTGAGGCACAGTTTCGCTACGAATGATTGACTTATTCACGAACAAAAAATGGCAAAAATGGTTTTAATTTATTCATAAATCGTCATTCTCAAACATTTTTTTAAATTAAACAGTAATTCACTGAGTGAGAAGTGAAGCTAGCCTCCTTTTACAAGATCGAATTCTTATGTGGGAGTGCCTCAAATTGTTTAGTCTTCGTTTTGCGGTTGGAGTGTTGTTGTAGAGCTTCCTCGTTTTCATTTTAGGACCTAAAAACGAGTTTAATCGTTGATGCTACGCTTGTGCTAGATTTCACCTTTGTTTCTACCGAGGAGCCCGCAGTCTATGGTCCACTCAGAAAACGTGAGCGTCCACATCCAACCTATGTGACGTCATCGATGACCTTAATCTGAAAAAATTCCGATCCCTACAGAGAAAAATTGCGCCATGAATCATTGAAACAAGAATTAGACGCCATTGCAGAAGTGCAAAGGCAGCGAATAACCTGCTATCACCTATAATTAATTTGCTGTTGCTTGTGTTATCTAGCCTAGACAAATTTTTCTATTTGTGGTAACAAAACAATCAAGGTCGAACGCAGATTAAGACAATTTTAGGCCCTAGACAATTCAACGAATCCGTTCCTTAAGGTTACGGCTATCCATCATAAACGAAAAAACGAATACACTACAGGGAGAGTAAACAAATGCAAACCGCAGAAAATAAAAACGAAGGGAGCGCTTTCGGTTAAACAACCATCTTCAAACCTGAAATGAAAGCAACTGACGAACGAATGAGAAGGAAGAGGTATTAAGATCGTCCGAACGAGAAATCACGGTGTGAATCATAAACCTGTTCGATCAAGCCATCTTCCGGAATATACGAGTTGAGTATAGTGATACCGTCAGTGTTGAGGTGACGCAGTATCTCTATATTCTCGAGGGCGATACGTTTACGGTAGGAATTCTCCTTATGGAGGAGCTTTTCGGATCCCTCGCGGAAACTGTGGCCACTGTTAATCAAATGATCAGCGAAAGCTGACTCCCCTAAGCGTCCCTTCTTCCAAGACTTCAGGTGCTCAGCTACTCTAACTTTCATCTGGCGGCTGGTCTCACCAATATAAAAGCCTCCACAATCCTCACATTCCATCTTATAAACACCACTCCTTTCATCAACCGGTATGGGATCCTTCAGTCTCACAAACAACCTCTTGACTGTGGTGAGGTTGTAAAACGCGGGTCTGAAACCAAACGGGCGAAGGGCCCGACCCAATTGCTGGGAGAAATTCCCCAGGAATGGGAGACTGATCCAACGCAAACGGCGATCACGGATCGTGTCTCGGGGGAGGGAGGTGGTGGAATCAAGAAGGCTCCTCGTAACTTTCCTCCGAACCATCACGTCAACGTCGACATTGACTCCATTCACTCTAGCCAGGTGTTTTATGGTAAGTAATTCTTTCTTAAAAGCAGATTGACTCAACGGAATACGAGTCAGTCTGTGAACTAGGCTATGAAAAGCAGCCATCTTATGAGCAACAGGACCGAACGAACCACCGTGGACTAAAACATCGGTCGTAGTATCTTTCCTGTAAATTCCAAACTTATGGATACCGTCTATTATAGAGATCGATAAATCCAAAAAGTTGATGGAAAATACCCCTATTTCCAACGTAAATTTGATGGAAGGGTACCAGGAATTGAGATACCTCAGAAACTCACCAAGGAGATCTGGGTGACCAGTCCAGGTACATAGAACGTCATCAACGTACCTGTGCCAGTAGTGAATATGATTAAGTAACACCTGGTTCGAGGAAAAGAGGTCAAGTTCAAACTTAGACATGAAAACTTCGGAGATAAGAGAGCCTAGAGGTGATCCAATAGGGATCCCTACTTCCTCAGGGAACTCGAAAAATTTCCCTTCAAATTTACAGAAGTTAGGGGACCAGCAAGTATTCAGGAGATCAAAAAATTCCTGAAGCTCATTGTGAGGAATGTTAGCTCTGATGAGTAGCTCACCCATCCGCTGGATAGTAGCAGCCTTAGGAATATTTGGAAACAAACCAACAACATCAAACGAGCAGATGGTCGTCCCTGGGGGAAGGCTTACATCCCTGAGGACGTCGGTTAAAGAGGCCGAATTCAAGACCGAATGAGGAGATTCGAAATCAATGCGATTTTTGAACCAACGGTCAAGGAATTTGGCAAGGAGGTAGGTAGGAGAGGAGACAAAAGAAACAACGGGTCGCATCGGGGTATTCTTCTTATGCACTTTGGGCAACCCGTAGAGGAGGGGGGGTGTGGGGTTAGGAACCAGGACGGCTTTTTTCAAAGCAGGAGTTTTGATAATAGCCTCACTCCTGTTGATGACACTCCTAACTTCTCTAACGTGCTTAGGAAAGCTGAAATCCCCACTCTCTTTAGCACCACACTGCTGTAGGACTTCATGGACCTTGGAAGAATAGGCCGACCTCTCCATCACTACAACAGCGTTGCCCTTGTCAGCCTTAGTGACGATTAGATCTCCCTCTTTCATCTTCCTCTTTAAACCCTGAATGACTCCTCCCAATTTATTACTCATGCGTGTATTCGTTTTTTCGTTTACCCTAGACAATTCCCCGAAAATTATGACGTTACAAATGAAAGGACGCAGAAGTTTTCTGAAAATGACCCCCCAATAAGAGGAAAGCTCCGATAATCAGACGTAGATATACTGCCATTATCTAGCCTAGACAAATTGTCCTATATAGCGTAACCTAAGATAACGATTGATGACGTCATCAGATTTGATTGCAAAAATTCTACAGGTCGAACTCTGATCAAGAAAATTCTAGGCTCCAGACAATTCCCCGAAAATGATGACGTCACAAATGAGCGGACGCGGACGCGGATGTTTTCTGAAAATGACCGTCCAATAAAAGGAATAGTGGGTTCCCCGCTAAAAAAGAGTTTATAAAAATGTTAAGCTCTGAACCGAAAACTGAACATGAAATAGGCCCAGGCTAGAAGTCTTTCGACTAATTTCAAGCTATGGAGGTTATGTAATCAGAAATGGTTGGCGTCCGACCTTTGTGACGTCATCAAGAGTTTTGACCGAATTTAATGATTTGAAAAAAAATTTGAGCTCTGAACTTCCACAGAGGTAAAAAAAAAAAAAAAAAAACTCATATTGGGACGAACTAATTTTGGGTGTAATAGGGGTTTTATTCTCAAAAAACGTCAACCACATCGGTGTCCCGAGTTTTCTACTTCCTCTGGTCACAGTTTGGAAAGGAAGAACTGATAATACTATGTCGGGAACGAGAGTAGCACTAACCGTAGTAATTCCTGACTTTAAAAACCTTCCCTTCTGGCATTTCTTTTGTCTGTATACGATTCACTCTCTATGGCGCCCAGACACGGTTATGCTCGGGATCTGCAGCTCATTCTGAGATATTTTGGAAAAAAGTAGCAAGAAATTTTCTGAAAGAGCCATCTACTAGTAAATGACCTCATTTATATTCTAAGGCCACGCCGCGCCACTCCTGCTATGGCCTAGCCTGTTAATTTTTTTCAGTGAGGCGTGCGCCCCCTGCTCGGACTAATATAGGCGTGGTGTACTCTAAGATGGGCTATCTAGCTCAGAGGGGCTCACTCGTTCTTGGTATACTGCATTTTGAGCTGTCTAAACTAAAAGAGAGGCTTTTGATTAATACAGACGTAGTGTACTGTAGCTTTCATGACATCAGACCTAACATACAGCAGTATAAAAGTCTATACTGAACAATTTGTAGATTACACGGATGAGGGAAGGTGTATTGAACTCGCAAATTTCAGAATCAATCGCGGGGTTGGTGATGTCCACAGCTGATGACGTCATAGTTGGAGGTGGTCTCGGGGTTACAGCTGATGACGTCATAGTTTATTACAAAAATAGGCAAGGGATATCGTATGCAGGACAAAGATATCTGCATGCAGACGTACGCTAATTTAGGAATAGGTCTAAGGGTCGAGGTATTCGAGTTTCCAAGTCCCAAGATCATCTACACGCACGCACACGCAAATTTTGGAATTAGGGTAGAGATCAGAGCAAAGATATGGAACATGTCAGCAACCACTCATAACATCTCTGAATTGGCTACAATTGACCAAAAAGCTCGTCACTTTGCTAGCCCTAAAGACAGGTCATCGAGTGCAAACACTCTTCAATATTGACATCACTTACATCAGATTCTCACGGATGGATATGGACATTTTTAACAGGGAACCTGTTTTATGGGGGGCTATTTGAGAAATCTGGCGTCCGCCGTCCGCCGTCCGCCGTCCAGCGAAAAACTTAGAAAAATTTCGACCCTCGAGCCATATATGATAGGAGAGGGACTTAGAAAAATTTCGACTCTCGAGCTATATATGATAGGAGGGGGACTTAGAAAAAATTTCGACTCTCGAGCTATAGATGATAGGAGGGGAACTTAGAAAAATTTCGACTCTCGAGCTATAGATGATAGGAGGGGAACTTAGAAAAATTTCGACTCTCGAGCCATATATGATAGGAGAGGGACTTGGAGAAATTTCGACTCTCGAGCTATATATGATAGGAGGGGGACTTGGAAAAAATTTCGACTCTCGAGCTATAGATGATAGGAGGGGAACTTAGAAAAATTTCGACTCTCGAGCTATATATGATAGAAGAGGGACTTAGAAAAATTTCGACTCTCGAGCCATATATGATAGAAGGGGGACTTAGAAAAATTTCGACTCTCGAGCTATATATGATAGGAGGGGGACTTAGAAAAATTTCGACTCTCGAGCCATATATGATAGGAGAGGGACTTAGAAAAATTTCGACTCTCGAGCTATATATGATAGAAGGGGGACTTGGAAAAATTTCGACTGTCGAGCTATATATGATCTAGGCTTCCTTGAATTTTCAATACCAAATCTCATTCGAATCATAAAACAGGTTCCCTGCGTTCCTCGTTTAACTTCGTTAAGGAAGCCGTAATTTTTATTACAGTACGAATAAAAACCTCTGGATTTGACAAGCCACAATCAGTATTAATAAGTGCGTTTTACGAAGAGAATTTCAAAAAGAAAATTGAGGCTTCCTTAACGATGTTGAACGAGGAACGCAGGGAACCTGTTCTATGGGTCGGATTTATTTTAGTAATGAGGTTTATAGGCCTATTAGAAGAACCACTGTCTAAAAAATCCACTGTCAATTCAACCTCTACGATAGTGTGGAACTGAAATGAGAAAATATCAATTTTCCAAAATCTTCTTCCATCATATGACAAGAATTCAAAATTTTTCAAGTCCTTCCTACCATTTAAAGAAAGAAAGAAAGAAAGAAAGAAAGAAACCAAATAAATAAATAAATAAATAAATAAATGAATAAATAAATAAATAAATAATGAATGAATGAATGAATAAATAAATAAATAAATAAATAAATAATGAATGAATGAATAAATAAATAAATAAATAAATAAATAAATAAATAAATAAATAAATAAATATATAAATAAATAAATAAATAAATAAATAAATAAGTTTGAGGCGATCTGAGGAACAATACCTAAACTCGCTCCTAATTTTTTTTCAGTCACAAACTTTCAGTACCTACCAAACTTTTTTCCAATTTTCTCAGAATTCACTTTTTAAAAGTTGTAGGTAACTGCGAAAGGTCATATCTCAGAGAATTCTCAACCCATGTGGATAATCTTTTGTAGATTCAGAAAACTATCCTCTATTTAGAAATACAAAAAAAAAAAAAAAAAAAAAAAATGAAGCGAGTTTAGGTATGGTCTCTCAAATCGCCTCACAAATATAAATAAATAAATAAATAAATAAATACAGTAAATAAATAAATGAATAAATAATAAATAATAAGGTAAATAAATAAATGAATAAATAAAATAAAGAAATCTATAAGGCCCCTTTTCTATCATTCTCCTCCTATCATATTTAGCTAAGAAGCAAAATTTTTCTACGTCCATTTTGGCCGAGTGTTGGACGGCATATTTTTCAAAAAAAAAAAAAAAAAACTATAGTTTACAGACAAACGAGTTGGTTGTGACCAACTTTTTGACATATTCAAAGGATGAAGGTTGAAGAAGAAAAAAGTATCGTGAGAAAAATGTTACCGCTACAAAGTTTATAAAAGAAATAAGATATTTCGTAGAAAGTCAAGGTCAAGGACTGTATTACGTTGAGCTCCGTGAAATCAATTGTTTTTACGGTATGAGGATGAAGAGATTCTCTTCTCTTTCAGAAAAAGAGACTTGAAAATTATTCACACAAACAAGTGGTAAGAATTTTTTTCATGATTGTATCTTGTTAATGAGTAAAAAATAATGATAATAAAATATAAAAAACTCACTTTTTTTGAGAGCATGCAAAATTTTTTTTTCGCTGTTAGCTTGAAGACTATAACATCTGTTGGAGATGATGGAAATATCATTTTCATGATCACAGCGAGAAGAGCAAATTTTGAACAGTCCACAAAACTAAGAATAGAGAAAAGGAATCTAAGGAATAATTTTCGCTCTCCAAATAAATCCGTATCATTTGAATTCTCCTCTAGACATTGACAATATTTACGATTCCTAGAATTATACCTACGAAAAATCCTCTTACGGAAGTACAGAACTAAATCGAAAGAACGTATCTGACGTTTTCCATAAAGAAGATATCAAAATAAACTCTTCGAGCTCAATTTTTAATTCGTAGATTGAAAGAGAATAATTTTAGTAACGTGATATTTTTTTTTCTGTTATACTTTTTTTTTTCCGTGTACATCTCCCCAGTTTGATAATAATAATAGTACTGAATTGCTCTAGGTTTCAATGAACAATGACGGCTATAAAAAAGCTGTTTTGTAGTAGTTCGGTCTACATATTGAAATGTAAACGTTACGATGCAAAAAATCAACTGGTTTTGACGTTTACGATTTGCGTAAAGCAAATAAATACGTTTGATAATTAATTACTCTCTCGGCGTGATAGTCATGTAATAAACGAAGCGTACTTCAGGAAAAAGCAAACGACCGAACTGCACTTTGAAGTAAAAACCATAGAGAAAAACTGTATAGGCTAATGTAGGGGGAAAAGGACGGTAATAGTAAAGTATATCTTTTCGATTGGTTATACTCAATTGCGTTACAAAACTCATAAACGGTATTACATTACATAAAAACACTTTATTCTTCGGATAAAATAAAGATATGTGTAGCGCTTTTTTTTTCCTTCACTTCTTCTGATAGGGTAATAATTAAAAACTTTCGTCCCACTCACACATCGCGTATTTTTCTCATCGTATAATTTCTGCATTTAGTGTAGGAGTAAAGTATGTGATGATGATGAAAAAATTATCGACTCAAAACATTGAGAAACGCTGACGAGGGATCCTCGTACGGTTTAACGACGTAGATTTTTTTTTAATGTTTTCAAAAAATTAGGATAGCACGATATTTCCATAAATAGTGAGTTTCTACTATGATGTTATCAGTAAGAAGTCGTTAAAAACAGAGAAGGAAAAGTTAGGTCAGGTTCCTCTCCATCGACGAAAAACGAATTCTTCGACAAAAAATTTCTCCTAGGTTCGCCATTTTTGAGATACAATTTACTTCTATTTTGTCTCCGGCTCCTTTCGACACGCTTCAGATCGCTGAACTAATTAATGAGAGTGGTGATGTTCACAGGTATACCAAATGAAAGAAGGGGGTAATGAAACAACGAAAAAGTGATTTAGAGGACCGTTTTGGGTACCAGAGGTCTGGGATTCATACCCCGATAGTCCTCTTCCCGGGGAATTCGCTGAAGTAATTTGATGGTCACTAAAGAAGTGAGAAGAAAAAGTTATTTTCTACGCTTTTTACATTTTAGAGCAGTCATAAGATTGTAGTTTATTGTTCACAGGCATTTTACCATAAGGTCCACACCGATATCTAAACGGTTACAAATTGCGAGGTGTCTTATAATAGAAACTTCACTAGAAAAGTCAGTACGTTCCAATGGATTCCAAATTAGTGGTGGTTCGGAGAAGAAATAATTCAAGGCCATAGGGAGGGCTTTTCCAGGTGTTCGGAAGTTTTGTGCGTTTCTACTCCAACTTACTATTTGGCAAAATTCTTGGACAGCTGGTTTAAAGACCACGTGTAAGTTGACTCCAAATATTCTATCAAGAACTCTCTTCTTCTTGTGTCGAAAATTGGGAATTAGATCCGCCTTCCGTCTCTGGCTCGCATTCTTTCGACGTCACTGGATCATTCCAGAATATACTCAAGCCAGCCACACACCAATCGTTGAGTGAATTGCTTGCTACCTCCAGTGTCGTTTCTCATTGAGAATTGAGGGAATTTTCTGATCCTTTTAACTGCTGTTGGTCCCCGAACTTCTGCCCGTTCAGAAATTAATTCCATCTTTTTCTAAAAGAAGATGATATTTTTATAGGTACACCTAAATCGCTGAAATATTTATGTGCCATCATGACGGTCTTGGGAAGATGGAGAAGAAGACCCACAACAGGAGGAACCGTGAGGAAAAATAGTACTAGAGATACTGATAAGAGTTAAGAAATTTTTAACAGCATCATCACAAGTGAAGTCCATTCGAGATTTGAACAAATTGTCAAGCATGGAAAGTGGGAGAAGAAACATACGAAACAGAGGGCCTTGTAAGATTACCGTGCACTTTGAGGAGATCATACAGCCTAGGAAGTACAGGTTCAAGTATGAGGACCATGATAAACGCGAAAAACGAATACTCCGAAGGACCGCAGAAAAATATAAAATGTTCGTCAGTTGCTTTCATTTCAGGCTTGAAGATGGTTTATTAACGGAAAGCGCCGTTTTTCGCATTTATTATGGATAGCCGTAAACTTAAGGAACGTATTCGTTTAATTGAGAACGCTTCTGCGACGTATTTACAGTTCCTTTTTCTGAAATTTCGGAAGCAACGCGCTTCATTTTCCTCTCATATTTGGTTTCTTCGTCGGTGTTTAGTGTTGCATTTGAAGCCTAAGTTCGTTAAATTCCGGTTTTATTCCGATTGTAAGGTTACGACTAAGAAACTGGAAAATTATATGAGGGAGAAGTAGATGAGAACATAGTTGCGAAGATGGTATGGTAAATTTAATATTACGACTAGATTAAACCTTATGGTCCATTCGAGACTCTCCGGTATGCTCCTCCCCCTTGGGGACGTTAATTTAAAGTGTCGGAAGTTTGAGGTGAACTTGAAGGAGAAGAAAAATAAGAAGTTGTCCTCCCTAATGAAGGTTAATGATGAGGTGGTTGAGGAACGGGTGAGTGACGGTGTTGTCGTTCATAAATTCGATCCCCCCCTCATAAATAATAGTCAGGTAGTGTTTAATAGTGATGAAACTGCCCTCCCTGAGATAGGTTTGAAATTCAGTTTACCTCCCCTCAAGAAGGATGAAACCTTGACGAATGTTGTTGCGGATCTTGCGTTTAAAATTGGTCCTGGTTTTAATACCCAGAAAGTTTGTGCCGAATTAGTCCGTAATAACCCCCTTCCTCGTATGAGTAATAAATTGGGAGGAGTGATTCAACGTTTGAAGGGGAAGATGAAAGAGGGAGATTTAATCGTCACTAAGGCTGACAAGGGCAATGCTGTTGTGGTGATGGAGAAGTCGGCCTATTCTCCTAAGGTCCATGAAGTCCTCCAGCAGTGTGGTGCTAAAGAGAGTGAGGATTTCAGTTTTCCTAAGCACGTTCAAGAAGTTAGGAGTGTCATCAACAGGAGGGAGGCTATTATCAAAACTCCTGCTTTGAAAAAAGCCCTCCTTGTTTTTAACCCCACACCCCCCTCCTCTACAGGCTGCCGAAAGTGCATAAGAACAATACCCCGATGCGACCCGTTGTTTCTTTCGTCTCCTCCCCCACCTACCTCCTTGCCAAATTCCTGGACCGTTGGTTCAAAAATCGCATTGATTTTGAATCTCCTCATTCGGTCTTGAATTCGGCCTCTTTAACTGACGTTCTGAAGGGTGTAAGTCTTCCCCCGGGAACGACCATCTGCTCGTTTGATGTTGTTGGTTTGTTCCCGAATATTCCTAAGGCTGCTACTATCCAGCGTATGGGTGAGCTACTCGTCAAAGCCAATATTCCTCACAATGAGCTTCAGGAATTTTTCGATCTTCTGAATATTTGCTGGTCCCCCAACTACTGTAAATTTGAAGGGAAATTTTTCGAGTTTCCTGATGAAGTAGGGATCCCCATTGGATCACCTTTAGGCTCTCTCATCTCCGAAATTTTCTTGTCTAAGTTTGAACTTGACCTCTTTTCCTCGAACCAGGTGTTACTTAATCATATTCACTATTGGCACAGGTACGTTGATGACATTCTATGTACCTGGACTGGTCCCCCAGATCTCCTTGGTGAGTTTCTGAGGTATCTCAATTCCTGGTACCCTTCCATCAAATTTACGTTGGAAATAGGGATATTTTCCATTAACTTTTTGGATTTATCGATCTCTATAATAGACGGTATCCATAAGTTTGGAATTTACAGGAAAGATACTACGACCGATGTTTTAGTCCACGGTGGTTCGTTTGGTCCTGTTGCTCATAAGATGGCTGCTTTTCACAGCCTAGTTCTTAGACTGACTCGTATTCCTTTGAGTCAGTCTGCTTTTAAGAAAGAAAAACTCAACACCTGACTATAGTGAATGGGGTCAATGTCGACGTTGACGTGATGGTTCGGAGGAAAGTTACAAGGAGCATTCTTGATTCCACCACCTCCCTCCCCCCGAGACACGATCCATGATCGCTGTTTGCGTTGGATCAGTCTCCCTTTCTTGGGGAAGTTCTCCCTCCAATTGGGTCGGGCCCTTCACCCGTTTGGCTTCAGACCCGCGTTTTACAACCCTACCACAGTCAAGAGGTTGTTTGTGAGACTGAAGGACTCCATATTTGTTGATTAGAGGAGTGGTGTTTCACAAGTTGGAATGTGGGGATTGTGGAGGCTTTTATATTGGTGAGACCAGCCGCCATATGAAAGTTAGAGTAGCTAAGCACCTGAAGTCCTGGAAGAAGGGACTCTTAGGGGAGTCAGCTTTTGCAGATCATCCACTGCTTCCGCGAGGGATCCGAAAAGCTCCTCCTCCATAAGGAGAATTCCTATCGTAATGCGCATCGCCCTCGAGCATATAGAGATAATGCGTCATCTAAACACCGACGGTATCACTGTACTCAACTCGTACATTCCGGAAGATGGCCCGATCGAACTGGTTTATGATTCACACCGCGATTTCTCGTTTGGACAATCTTAATACCTTGCTCTTCTTTTCTGTTCGTCAGTTGCTTTCATTTCAGGCTTAACCGAAAGCGCTCTTCGTCTTATATTTTTCTGCGGTTTCCATTGTTTACTCTCCCTTCGGAGTATTTTTTTTTCGCGTTCATTATGGATAGCCATAACCTTGAGGAACGTATTCGTTTATGAGGACCATCTTTCTTAGAGAAACTTTTTCCGCATTACCCTTATCAGCCTTAGAAACAATCAAATCATTATTTTTCATCTTCCTCCTCGGCCAAAGAAATTCGACGACAACTTTAGTTTTGAACACAGATATGACTGTGGTGGAGAGAAGAAGTGGGGCTTACAATCAGTCTACGACTACATAACGCAATCATTAGAAGGTACAGTATAAAGCTTCTGCCATACCTATGGTGCCACAACCCGACCCAATATTTTTCTTTAATTTAATGTAAAGCCTCAGATGAGGACCAAATAGAAGGCTGTTAATGCAACCTATGAAAAGGAGCCCAATCTTCGGTGTCTTGAGAATGTCAACGAAAAGTGGTTTTCACATATGTGAAAGATTATCCTTTCAGACCTTTAAAAAACTTTAAAATTCATACACAATGGAAGTTTTGACGTTATTCGTGCAAGAATTGACGCAAATTATGTTATTAATATTTGTACCACAAAGAATCTATACCATCCGATGAAAATGTCAAGCCGGTCGGAAGGTTTTAAATTTTTGAAAACAACATCAAAATAAAGTTCTTCAAAAGTAAACTAATTACGATATACGGTACCCTTTACTTCTTAACGCCGCGACGACCGAGAATCTAACCTCATAGGTCACTGAAATTTCATTTATATTACGTATAGATGAACGTTGCACAGCAGCTGAAAGAAGAAGCACATCATATAATTCAAGATTCTCGCTTCACTGGGTATCGCTACTTTCAGGAGCGTTTTCCGCATTTCTGGTCTTGAAGATTAAGTACCAACGTCAATAAAATTATCTTCATAGTTGACCTTCAGTCGACGTGAAGTGAACGCAGTTCCCACAATTCGATAGAATTTTTTGATTTCGCGTTAAGCGACTTGAAAATAAACCAAATAGACGAACGGTTTCTACGCACACATCCACCGCACGGACATGTAGCTGTACGGTAGGATTATAAAAATCGTCTAGACGGTAATGGCATGCAAATAATACTCAGCTGCTATACTATATACGAGAATGAAATATTAAACAAAAATATATATTGTTATCGTTTAAATTATTACGCTGGTATTTGGGTTTTTAGATAACAGACGCGTTATTAAGCACGATGCTTTTTCTAACTGTCTACACGAATTTTGTGATCTTCATTTCGCGCGAAATTTTGTCGCGTGCCAGCATCGCCTTCCACCGATTTCGGGTCTTTGGCCGACTACACTCTCTCAAATTCATTTATCATATTACCGTACTTTCTGTTGTGACTTGCTGCTTCTCAGCTCGTATATTGAAAACTTTTACCTTCGCAAAGGTTTTTTTACTACGAATAATTTCAACGTAAAAATGGTAGCAATTTCTTCAGCAAATAGAGAAGGGGCAGTTTAGTATCGCTCGATGACATATTTCTTCTTTCGTAATTACGACAAGCAGACTAGTCTTTGATTAGACGAGGTTAAGTACGTGCACGAGCTTCTACGCGATATTATTTATTAAATTGATTTTCGATTCTCCCTTTTTATTCGCGTACTCGTACGTACTTATAATAGAATATACTTTTAAAATAATCATACGAAACGAGGTAGAATGATATTCACGTACCTCGCTTTCGATCGTTTGGCTTCCAGCCAACCTCACCATCCAGATATCACGACCTTGCTTCATTTTAATAAGTGTTAATGTTCGTAGAATCAGCTGTAAAAATGTTCTTTACAAGTCTCGAATGCAACTGTAAAATTCAATTCTGTCACTCCAGTCTATATAACTTCACAATCTAGTGCGTCCGGAGTGAAATAAAAACCTTTTCGACGAGAAGACTCGTGAGAACTTTTTTTTTTTGCGAGTAAAAAAAGAGGAAAATCTGAGTTATTTCAGAGGCAACTTGATTCTACTCGCACGTAGTAGATTTTCACTAGAAGCTTTCTTGGTGCGAGTTACAATGTGAACTTTAATATGTTTATCATCTCGATTTACCTTCTATGGTGTACGGAATTTGAGTAGAGGCATAGATGCCGGACCGTGACAATCAGACGCCGCGAAAATATAGCGATTCGAATTTCGATTCGTCGTCGAAATAATGTCAACAAGCAGAGTCAGCAAGATGTAAACGACGGCGATCGCGCAATACAAGATCACCAAAACATGTAACGAGGCGTTGGCCAGGGCCTATAGCTGATCGTAAATAAGAGCCAACAGCAGGGCAGTCTTCGATCAATCGAGTTCCAGAGGCAGAAAATTGTATCGTTTCCGCGTCGTAAATTAATTAACGTAACGTAACGTCTCGTAAGATAGAGAATTAACCGCGAGCTTTGTAAGTCAGTCTGAAAAATCTAAAGTTTGTCGTAACTGAGGGAAGCCATCTTGAATCGTATCTGGACCAGGCACCGAACTGGTCTCCATCATACCTTCCTTTATCGAATCAGTGGAGTGGCGGATTTAGGCAACCTATATCGCCCTGGACTTTTCCCTTCTGACTATACCATTTCCTAATGGACCAATTTCCCGTGTCGTGACATACGATTTAAATTTTTTATATTTACTTTAAAATTTGCCACACAGGATTGCCCCATGGTAAATCCGCCCGCAGGTCTTGAGCAAACAGTTGATAAAAAGGACAATGTTCCTCTCCTTATCCCGCCGAACAGGATCATATTATCAACGTCCATCTATACAAAATAAAGCTTTACCTACTCATTAATTTACAAGAAGAAGGCTTACATAATCTAATTTTAGCTAACGTGCCTTACTCCAGATGGCAAGTGATAACATCCCATCTTCGTCAAAAAAGTAAATCTTGTGGTGCCTACTTTGATGTATCCATATCAGTTTACAAGACAGCTCGAAATATTTTTTGCATAGTCGAAATTGGTATGTACACATCGTAAGGTAAATAGACTCATTATTGTACTCAAATAACACTCCAACGTTGTTTGTATTTGTTTTAGCGATATCAAAATTCGAACAATCTTGATCGCAGAAGAAAAAACTCCGTACGTACTTCGTTTCATTATGCGAACAAACATCGTAACTGAGGCTGAAACTATTTAAGTGGGTGCATCTCAGTCGTACTCGTTAATTGTGCGGATATGGCAGACAGAGTTGTGAACAATATATTAAAGAAGAAAATACCGCGAGAGCAAAACACGCATAGCCGGCTGGCGTTTGTCCATACCCGATATGCAAATGCAGTATACTTTGATAAAAGGCCGTATTATGTCCTCCCACACTTAACCATCTTAGAATGCACGCTTAATTAGTTCGCACTGGTCGATAAGTTTATAATTAATAGTGATGCACTTGTACGTTATGATTCAAATTTTTCTTTGAAATGAATCTCGCGAAGCCCAAAATTTTGTACACCTTCTATAAAAGTCGATTTAAAGAAAAGGAAAAAGAATACGTACTTCTTAAAAGATGGATCAATAAAAGAAATTGAAAGAACTCGCTGAAACTTTATTTTTCAAAGTGTAATGAAGAGATCGTGTCTTATTTCTATCCACTATAACAACTTCATCTTTAATGCTGAATAATCGAGTTCGAAGTTCTCTAATACCCCTCTCCTCATACTTGCATGTATAGCTTGAGGATCGCGATTTTTCGAGTCCCAAGATCTCAGGGTCAAAAATCTTCGGAAGTGGCTATTTTGTAAATAAACAAAAATTATATTAAAGCTAGTTCATAGTAGAGCCTTTACCACAACAAGTCTAGAACAAGAGAATAGACCTTTTCCCTGGTGAAGGCACAACATTGGTAATTGGGGGTGACAGTGAGCATATAAGTACAGTAAAAACTGTCTAAGCCGGAACTCTTTCGGACAAAAACATTTTTCCCTTTTAGCGGGTTTCCGCGTTATTCAGGTTGACCAAAAAAAGAAAGAAAGAAAGAAGAGACGCAACGAAGGGAAGAATTATTTTTTTTTTGGAAGTACGACGCGACGGGAAGTTGTTAGTTGCGTCCCAAAAACCCTGCGGCCCGAGGAAAAAATGAGATACTTGAATTGCGTCCCTGAAGAAACCGTTCATATTATAAGTTGCGTCCCGAAGGTTGGATGAATTGCGTCCCACTAAAGCAGAATAATAGTCCTAATATTCGATAAAAATATAATTACAACTCGTTACAAAAAATTAAACTTTTTTCAAGAATACTTATTTTTTGACACATTTTCCGTTTCACACAGGGAATTTAAGTTGAACTGACTGAGAAATTCATTCCGTTTCCGTGTTACGCAGTTTCCGGCTTATTCAGGTTGTTTTACGTGGCGGGGAAACGTTCGGGACTATAGTTTTTTTTTTCGGACATGTTTCATGTCTTTACTCTGCCCTGACCCCTAATTTGAAATTTTGCGAGTGACACCCCCCCCCTTCACCCTAGCGTGCGCGTGCAAATCTCTACCCCGCGGGTGATTCAGAAATTTGCGAGTTCACCCGACCAACTTTGTACTATACCAGTGTACTGAAGTTATACCAGATTTATACTAGGTCTACACTCCTTTATACTAGGCCTAAACAAGTCTAGGCCTCTACTAGGCTACATCTTAGCTAGTATAAACCTGGTTTACAGTAGGTCTACGCTCCATTAAACTAGACCTAATACTGCCCTAACCCCTAATTTGAAATTTTGCGAGTTCACACCGGCCAGTTTATAATACATACTAGCTTTATAATAGCTTTATACTAGGATTTTATCAGTCTTAAATTAGACTTATGATAGACGAATAAGTCCCCCTCCCTTCACCTTCGTTACGAGATTTAAGGGCTTGATACTTTTTCTCGCTTTACCTGGAAGCTCGCAGTAGACATACCCCGGTTATAACGAGATTCTCGTTATGTCCGGATATACCGAGAAGCTCGCTACATACGAAAATATAGAAAAACTTACACAAATGCAGTAGAGAAAAACGAACGAGGGAGTTTGTACATATTTATTTCATAGGTAGAATTTATTTCAACTGTTTCCAGAGCGCAAGCGTTGCCTCTATAGGCCTCTCCTCATATGAAACGTGAACATTCTCATGTCTGGAAAATGAATGTCCGGTTGCCAGGATATGGACTGCAAATTATATTTATAAGGTTGACTCGACAGTAATCAATGAATAGAAAGAACTATTGTAGCTGCTTTGAAATGCTATTCGGACAATCTCTTCACAAGTGAAAAGCTGAAAAAACTTGTCAAAATAAAATGGCCCACCCATGAAATTCACCGTTGCTATTGTAGGTCAAATTTTACAAGTCGACTGTTGATACTTGATGTTGCATCTGAAGCTTTTGAACTCTCTCCTCCCAGACAAGTTTTTGGTAGAGGTAGAGGAGGAATGCTGACGGATGCGAGAAGACACTTGAAAGAAGGAGGGGGAAAAAATTCGAATCTTGGAGAAGGAGAAAAGTTTTCCTCGCGAGGCCAAAACAGACTAACCGATGTTTCCAACGTTCCATTCAAGGGTAATCAATCTTTGTATGATAAGAGATGTAACATTTTTGCGAGAATATACGCCCTAATTGATAAGGAAAAGCTCGTTCGTAGTAACCGGTGTAATTTACCTAGCCTATAATGGGTGAAATGCAAGGGACCACGGATTCTGCTCGCAATACCCGAAATCTCGTTTCAACCGGCCTCGTTATAGTCGGCATCGACTGTACTAGCTTTACACCGGCCGTGTTTACACTGAGAGTGCATAATTATGAACGTAGCTAGTAAAAACCAGACATACACTAGTATACTGTATAAAAGGAGCTAGTCAGTTTTTGTTATACTAGAACATGATTAGGTTGAAATATTCTAAGCTGGGCTTAAGACCGAGGAGGGGAGTGAGCTACCCAAAAGCTAGCAGCTTGAATACCCTTAAGCTATTGGCTTGAGATATTCTAAAGTAGAATCATACTAAACCCAGAAGGTCTGCTCGTTCGCCTCCCAAAAGCCATCAACTTGAAATATTCTAAAGTAGACTTATACTAGTCCAAGAAGGGGGTTTACTCGTGCGTGGAGAACAAGGAGGTGGTACTCCCAGATCAAGCAAAGAAAGCATGACAAAGATGAACTAGTATGCTGCATTTATTTGGCTACGCCAGAGCATTATCATTTCAGCAGGTTTCCGCGATAATCAGCTTCGGGCAAAACAGTTTTTACTATACCATTATTATAAGTTTGATAGTCATTCAATATTATAATTGTTCCAGCCATACATAAGGAACGTTTCAATCATACATTATTTCTGAGAAACAAGAAATAAATAAAGGAACCAAGGGTTTATATTCAGAATTTGAAAGTTCTCGAGTACTTGAAAATATATCTCTGTTTCTTATTTTAAAATATCATTAAATGATCAAAACGTTCCTTCCACTTGCCTGTGCGGTCGAGATAAATTGAGTTTCGACCTAACAACATCTTCAAACAGCTGAACTGACCATGTTGTACCTAACCCACTTTTGCATAAGGCTGCCCAATCACTATCCCAGAAAGCTGGAAGCCTTGTCTCGATTTTCGTAGCAAATAATTCTGAGAAAAGTTCACCAACGTCATTGTTTTAGACGGCATCGTAACTAGCGTAGATTGTGAAACTTCAAAAATATGGAACCGAAAAAGAGTTCATTTCCTCTAATTGTTCAACGTGTGATGAAACGTTATATTTGTCAGGAATGTTTATGAAAAGAGGAAAGGCCATTTGCGGCGTGCCGCGGAAAATTAAGAACACGGCCTGGAAGGTAGAATTACATGCGTTGTACGATTCATGTACACCACACAATTGGTCGGTAGAAGGAGGAAAGTGGAAACAACTCGAAGATTGAAAGAAACGGCGTGCGATTTGTCGAGGATCGTAATAACTGTCGTAAAAACATACCTCTTCGTTTTTACCATCGCGTCAAAAAGAATGTAAATTCATAAACAATTACGGGCATTCCCATTTTAAAACGTCCTATTTGAAAGTAATTTATATCGTATTCTTTATCGTCGATGCACGACTAATTACCCTCTGCAAATATTTTCGTCGACGACTTCGAGTCGATTGATAGAGCGCGGCGTGGGGCGCGTGGGTACCATTTTAACGAGAGGGTGCACGTTGTAGTTATCTTGTTGCAAGACTCGTGCATCGGTTGTAAAATACGTACAAGTACTTTCTTTTTCGTATTAGTCTTTTTTTTTTTCCTCTTCTTCGTACTTGTTTTATTTGGCTTTTCGATTTATCTATCTATGATTTGATTAAAATACGCAAGATCTAAGTATTTCTTTACACAATCAGAGAGCAATTAATTATCGTATTCACAAATCAGCCGTGGAAAATACTTTCGAATCCGAAATATAGTGCTAAATGTATGCTACGACCAAAATACATGTGAACCCGAGGCTGAATTATTTTGGCAAAAGGAAAATTGGACTTCCTCAAATTCGCTGCCTTAAAACGTCAACTTGAAAGAAGAGAAAAAGACTGCAAGCTTATGACAACCTTCCGGTGTGTGAGAGATGGGCTGGCTGTGATGCACTTAAGATAGTGGAAAAAGACGGCGCCAACTCTCTCTTTGTAATGACATGAGCACCAACTAAAAAAATAGAACTATTAACTTATTTCTTCAATAAGTAACTGGACATTGAAAATTAAAGGAAGCGTGTAGTAAGTTAAAGTTCAGCGCCAGAAGCAAAACCTATAATTTTTGACGTCTTTTCCCAAAAACAATATCTCTAATATATAAAGCAGAAAGTTTGTCCGTCTGTCTGTCTGTCTGTCGTCCTGTCCGTTTATAACTCGAGAACTACTGGGCCGATCGCTTTCAAACTTTCAGGATATATTGTCCTCATCCCAGAGCAGCACATAGACTCATAAAAATAAAAATTTGACGGGGAGGTGCTGAGTAATTTCAAAAAAGGGCGAAAACAATGACTTTTTTCAATATAAAAAAACGTGGTGGTGTAGCTTGCCATGTACGTTAGACCTACGCGCGTTGAGTGGCGCAGTTTTGAGAATTGAATTATTGTGATAACTCGAGTATAACTCATTTTTATGAAAAATTGAAGAGAACAAAAATTGTAGCCCCTGTAATTTCCTTTCGAATGAGCCCGGTTCCATATTTTTAGGAGGAAATTTTGTGACTACAGTATTCGCTGTACTTCCATACTAAGCAAGTTATTTTATTCAGAGTTTTAAAAACACCTACATAAAGGATTTTACATCCGGTATCTCATACAAGAACCAATGTCTAGACACGGTGCGCACTGCGTATGGGCTAGCGGAAATTACCCTTTTTTTTACCTGTTGTCCGTGTGTTTTCTTAGGGACTGGCAAAATGTCAATGGATTTGTCTGTATTCTGCTGCGATGAATACAGGCTTCACGCGTTAAGTCAGCTCTCAAGTGAATTAGTGTGTAAAAAATTTAATTTGGTGATTTTATTTTTGTGCGACTCGGAACTTTGATATATTTTTATAAGTACAGTCGCAGTTTTTGGTGTCTATTTTCTTATTTTTGACCTGAATAGTTGTAAATTTTGCAAAACTCTTTCCACTGTTTCTTTTTTAAAAATTCATCTGAATTCCAAGATACCTACAAAACACACATACCTACAAGATACAGATACCTATAAAACACAGATATCTACTCAACACACAGCTAGCGGTCAGGCGCGCCGGAGGCGCGACGCCAACCGCTAGTTTAGTATATTTTCTAATCGTGAAATTGCCGCCCCTTAAGCTTGGCGCTACCAGCAACCTGCTTGCTTTGTTTGTACCTAGCGCCAAATAAATTCACTTCATAAGCAACCAACGACGCGCTACTATCGCGACCTAGTTTTGTTACATGAACGGTACACTACTACACACGGACTCAAAAATTTGACGATATGTGAGTATTTAAGCAGCAGAACCAGGACGCAATAGTAGCCGCTACCCAGTCTGAATACGTTTTACAAGCAAGAGCTTGATGTAACAACGGCCAACAAAAACGACGAAAAATTGTTTTCTGTATAAATTGTAAATGAAATAAATATAAAACGCCTGACCTGATTGATACCTTCTTTGGTCGGCATGTCAGGCAATGTAGAATATACACGGAATGAAAATCTTCAGGTTGGGCACACAAACGCATTGAATTACAAGTAGGGCCTAGAAAGATTTCAACGGGAGTACCTGCAAAAAATATAAAAATATTCGTTTTTCAAATTGTAATTGAGATAAATTCTTCTGTTATTTTCTATAAGAGTGCATGTAAACATCAGCGCCCTGGCGTTGTCATTTTTCAGCCAACAAGCCTGTAACTAAGAGACAGCCATGCTGTGCCCCAGCTGTCCAGTCGTACTAGGAAATGTGGTGTAAATAAATTGGGGACAGCTGAAATTTGGCATATAATATGTCACTTATCACCTTATACAACATACTAAAAGTTACACACGATATGACGCGCGCTTTGTCCCCAGGGTGCAAAAATGTTTGGTTCAGATCGGTGATTTTCAGGGTGAATATGAGTTTTATGAGAAAAAGTCAAGAGACAAAAATTATAGAGCGTCAAAAAATACATAAATAATGTTTCATTAAAAATTTCTGTGCGGTGCTCCATTTTTGAATAAATAAAGGATGAAAGTTGAGTTGTGTATAATATGCTTGTCACTTGCAACGCAAGTCGACGGGAGCGTCACCTGCATCTCAATGAGGATATAGATATTGCTGGCCACCAAAATTTGTGATTCCTTTCTTTCTAATTGCAAAATCATTGCTACCCGCTAAACTTGACATTCTATTCTTTCTGATTTCTAAATCATTGTTATCAATAATTAGTTCTCGATCTGTAATTCATTTATTCATTGCGAGTCAATCATGGCGTCAATATAAAAGTGTATCCTTTGCAACGATTCATTTTCTAGTAATGATGCAAGGGTTGTGCGGTATTATAGCAGCTAATAAAGTAATAAGGAAAGAAATTATAAAAAATGGAGAACGATAGAGAATATAATGTCCTATGTGTACGCTCATCAAACTTGTCAAAAAAATTATACGCATCCAACAGAAATCAATAAAGTAAAACAAAATGCTGAAACAGAGAGGAGTCTGTAAGTTTCTCAAGAGAAGCGCCTTAGACTCAAGGAAAAAACTCAACAAAGAGAGGATAATCTATTCAATCTTTATAACGCTTGCCTATTACTTGGATCTGAAGATTATTATAACGGATCAGTGACGCTTGCCTCAACTTGCGTCATGGGTTACAAGTATAATATCAAGTGTTACTTCCAGAACTATCCAATTTTAATCCTTCATTTATTCAAAAATAGAAAATTTTTAATGGAACATTATTTACTTATGTATTTTTTGATGCTCTACAATTTTTATTTCTTGACTATCTTTCAAAAAACCGATATTCATCCTGAAAATTACAAAAAACCAAGTGGAAAAAGGCAATAAGACCATCGACTATTTGGACCTTACACTCTTTGTGGTGAAAAACAGGATACAATACAAAATCTACAGGAAGCCGATGCACACAGACACCACCACCCCAAATGGCTCCTACCACCACTTCAGGCACAAGTTGGCGGCAATCCAGAACTACTGCTATCGAGCAATTTCTGTCCTCAAGAACAATGAGGAGAAGAGGAAAGAATTTGAGATAGTAAAGCAGATCGCAGAAGCCAATGCCTACCACAAAGGTGTGGTGGATGGAGTCTTTGGGAAAATGAAAACAAAGAAGGGAATTCATGATGGCACAGTGAGAGAACACTCCGGATCGATACCATAAGGTACATAAGAAAGTACACAAACAAGGTGATAAAGGTGTTCAATGGATATGATGTAAATATGGGTATTCATAATAACCAACTCATGATGAAGAGAATCAGCAATGACCAGACAGAAGAAAAGGACAAGGAAAGCATGAACGGAGTGTAATTGAGCCCTATAAATACGAGTGAGGACATGGTCCGCCATATTTAGTCATTACGTCATCATTTATCTCCATAGCTCCCTATTCAGATGAGGAATTTGGGTGCTATTCCAATATGCGGTCTACCCAACACATACGTAATAATGCAGTCTACCTGAGTGAATAAAGCAGTCTACCTGTCGCGATAAGAGCCTGGAATGAGGAGTGGTCTAATTGCGAAAAGGGCAGATGGACCCAAGAAATTCTACCTGTGGCAAGGGAACATCGGGTGCTCATTGGCTTTATGTTGGCACAGGCACTGTCAGGCCACGGCACATTTGCTACCTATAGATTTAGGATCAAAAAGACAGCTTCGGCTGAGTGCGAGTGTGGAGACAAAAGTCAGACCGCACAACATATTTTCAAAATATGCCCATTGTATGCAAAAAATCGGCCAACACAGTGGGACACTGAAGAAGGAGCAGTAAGAGAATATCTTACTCAAGTTACCAACGCCTTATGGGATAAGGAAATTGCTGGCTCAGCAGAGGCATAACCTGTTATGGAACATAGCGGACAAGCCACGAAAGCAGTAATTAGTTACCATCTAGCCATCCATAGCCTTCAGCATAAGAGTTTCCACTAGCCTTACGCATAAGTTTCTGCAATAGCTCACATTATCTCACAATAGTAACCCATTTCATCCAAACAATAGCCATTTACAAAGTAGCCTTAAGCATAAGAAGAACCCTCAACCCTCTGCTCTCTTTGATAAACCTTAGGTACATAGGAGAGCAGAGGCTAGTTATAATAGTCTTTCCTACCCGCTGTTGAGCACTGTTCATGTAACTCAGCAGCGGTGTATAGGGAATGAACTTCCCCCACCGTTTCGTCCGGAATGGGTGACTAAAAAAAAAAAAAAAAAAAGGTCTACCTGTTATTCAATTCTTCACAATGCTCTTACGTGAATTTTATGAAATTGCGGAGGACAGACGAAAAGGCTGTGACGTTTCTTCGAGATTACGATCTTTTAGGCCAGGAGGACAACGTGCCACCTTGTTCGAAGTTTGGCGGAGAAATGGTGACATCTAGGAAACGTGATCGGGGCGGTGCATTTCGGCCTGTCTTACGGTGTCGTAAAAAGAGATGCCAGACAACTCGTTCAATAAGAACAAATAATAATTCCTTCGGGCAAATTGTAAGCTGAAGTTGACCCAAATATTAAAACTGGCTCAATTTTTTGTGATGGACTTCCCAATCGCAAGAACGGAGACTCCGACCGATAAGTCACACAGCACGATTGTCGACTGGTTCAATATGTGTCGGGAGGTGTGTTCTGCCAAAGTGCGTGCTCGTCCTCCGATGGTTGGGACACATCTTGATCCCATCCAAAAAGATGAAGCGCGTTTTGCGGGAAGGCGAAAGTAACGTCGGGATCGGTTGATAGAAGGTGGGGCTGAAACAGGGATCTGATGGTCGCTATTTTAGGGTTCAAAGACGAGACCGGACTACATCCTAATTTACTGATGCAATTTGAGGTAGACCGCATATTAAATTCTTTCAGTCAGGTAGACCGCATATTGGAATAGCACCGGAATTTGTATGATTAGTGAAGCTATTTTACATTTCTCAATAGTGTTGAGTCTTGCATTTCACTTCAGCATTTAATCTAGTATGTTCTCTTATTATTTTCAAATCATGATACACTGTTGTCAGTTATTAGAATAGGAGACTGTGAAAGTAATGATGATGTAACGACTAAATATGGCGGTTCATGTCCTCACTCGTATTTATAGGTCAGTTGTGAGCAATGCGAGGGCATCTATTTGTACATTGGTGAGAATAGGAGAAAGTTTAAAATCAGGAAAAAGGAGCACAAAAAGTCAAGGGAGAAAGAAGATTGCAAGTCACTGTTTGGTGAACACTGTAACAAAGACACCACTACGAGAGGGAATATTTGAAGTCATACATGTAAAGAACTGCACAAAAAGAAGAAAACTCTGGGAACCAATGGAGATCGTAAAAGCAAAGAGGATGAAAGCCAGCCTCTTGAACAATGTAATCACAACACGTTTGCGCACAAACGCAGAAGGCATGTTTGCGCAAATAGAAACAGCATGATTGCGCAAGTGGAAACAATACGATTGCGCAAATCCTGGAACGTTCATTTCCCGTCTCACTTGTATCAGGCTCAGGACTGAGCAGGGTATGGTCATTAAGAAACTCGAGTCATCCGTTCCATTTGTCTCTTTCTCTGAGCAGGGTACAAAGTTGGCCAATACTTTCGAACCCAACATGAAAGTGGATCAAAGATGGCGCTAGTTTCATCTCTACAAAAACTGGAGAGCGAGAGTCGGTCGAAATTCAAGTTGAGTACGATCTCTAGAACCTGAGATTGAGACAATGTTAGAATTCAAAATGATCGATTTCCGCGCAGAACAAAATTCAAACCCCAAGAATAAGTCAACCGAAATAAAAAGAAGGGCTCAATCCAGAACTTGCAGTCAAAATCAGCCGAAAATGGAGCTTGACAGATTCTAAAAAAGGAAGTTGAAGCGGGGTCAAGTCATGTAGAGGCCAGAGTCAGCCTTTCTGATCGTCTCTTTCCCTAAGTAGAACAGGTCAAGAGTCTCGAACCCAAAAAAAGGCGGTCGAAGTTGAAGTCGAGTAAGTTTCGATCTTGTACGCATCATTCATCTCACTTTTCAGTGGCATCATTCGTTCATATTTGGTTTGCGCAAACGTGTTGTCCGTCTTTGTCGTCTGTGACGGTATGTGCGCATACGTGTCATTTTTCCCTCGATTTTTACTGAATTTGCGCAAACGTGTTACGGCCATCGTTTTGAAATATCGTATTACGACGTCACGAGTGATTGGTGGAATTTTCTGAATTTTTGAGCAGTTGATTTTTTAGACATATTTTGTAACTTGACGAACGATGTGGGTTGGTAATTTGTATCAGCATCTCAAATATAGGATGGAGACATTGTAGAACTAAACTTGGCACGATGAGTCTTCCAACAAGTTGTCAAAAGGAATCTTTCTACGCGCGAGAATAGTATTAAGAAAAATCGAACGCAGAGGGTGATGATATAGTTTGAGAAGCTTGAAATCAAGAATGGCAAAGAAGATCAGCAAATGATTAGACTGAGCAGAAAAGTAAGGACGTCGGTGATGCTAGGGGAGAGACGCCAATTATGGAACGGGCTCGTAATATGGGATGGGCTGATATCTTGGAACGTAAGTGGCGCAGCCACTGGAAAGTAGGCGGAAATGAAAGAGCATTGAAAAAAATAATATCCAGTATCGAATGGGTTTAGGTTCTATGATCGAAGGACCGGTGAAAAACATTTTCATTTTTTTCTTGTCATTTTGACGAAATTTTTCGTGTGTTAAATTTCAATTTTACTGACTACCAAATCATCCGAAGGAGTAATCCAATACGTAAAGATGAGTAGAAAAGTATGTTTTTTCACATGGTAATGCCTTTTTTGGCAATAGAATGATTTTTTGAATTTCCTTGTGTTGAATAATGGTAAAAAGCCGAGGTTGCCTTGTATGGAATGATAATATTCTCGTAACTTTTTAGGCGTACTTTCATGTGGTAATGCCTTTTTTGGCAATAGAATGATTTTTCGAGCTTCTTTGTGGTGAATAATGGTAAAAAGCCGAAGTTGCCTAATATAAAATTATAATATTCTCGTAATTTTTTAGGGGGAAAAAAATCGAAAATTGTGGAAATTTCAATCTGAATTTTGTAAAAAACATTAATAAGACGTTTTTCATGTCTTTTTACTTCGTCAAAGCTTCTTTTGTACTCTATACTTACGATTAATATTCTCATTCCATATTTGGGGCCTTTTTTTCGGAAAAATGATCATCACGGGACAATGGTAAGATCGAAAGCTCTCATATTCTGGAATTACAAACTAGATAGATTTACCAGCAGTTTGAGCCATTAGGTGAGGAATTCCAATGAATAGCCTTTGAGTTATGAGAGAAATAAAGATACCCATTCCATAATCGGCGTCTTTCCCCTATATACAGAATGAAGAAACAGAGAGAAAGTTTAGTTTTACACCATTAGCGTAAGAAGATCTTAATTTAAGGGGGCTACCAAATTTGGAGGGAGCGGGTTAGGATACCCGAGTTTATGACATGAAATAAGGAATTAGATACATATGCGAGGAAACGAAAATTTTATCAGAGAAAGAAGAAATTGGAGGACCGTAATGAAAAAGCCAGGAAATACTATTTTCCAGTAGTATTTCTGAAATGGATGTGAACTTCTGAGCCTTCCCTTTTCTACGCTGCTACAAAAGATACGCAGCCGAAAGTGACGACTAATTGAGGTTTGGAGAACACTACTGCGAAGAGAGGCATGTCAATCAACCACTTAAGATCATCAGAATGGAGATAAGATAAGAAAAAAGAAGCTGACATGAAGGAGAAGATACAAAAAATGAAAAGAAATCTCTGCCGCGAGCGTCAATGTAATTATCAATCTCGAATAAATCTTATATCGGCTTACAGTTCACCTCTTACAAACATTTACTCTTCGTTAAAACTTCCTATATGAGTTACAAAAACTCGAGCTTTCCTTATTTCAAATTATAGGTATATCTTTTCGCACTCCAATAGAGTAATATATATTCAGATGAATATTCAATATTGATCTCGCCTCGACTACAACATGACTCCATGTCCTTGGCACGTAAAGCGCTACCACGTTGATGTTCGTCGCTGTCGTATGTAAAAATATTTGAACGCGGGTTCATTAATCGACGCGTTAAATTCTAAGTCAGTGTGATGCCGTGTGGCGGGCTGTTGAACCTATTATCAAAGATGCGGTACGGCCTAAATAAGCACATATTTGTTTAATATTGTATCCGCGTTCGATATGTACCTCTTACACCTCGATCGCATCTCCGTACTAAAGGTGGGAAGAAAAATAATAAACATAGAAAAAAAAAAAAAACTCGTACTATTTTCAATCAGCGTTCTGCCTACCTTCGGTCTTCATCCATTCATCGCAAAACGCGATTCAATTTAGACAGTCGATGGTCCGCCAATACGATACGTAATTACGGTAGGTCGAAAATCGTTAAGAAGTGCATTTAAAAAAATATATGATATTCATTAAGAAAGCAAACCGGTATTCATATTAATTTACGCGCGCGTAAAATATTACATTAAGTCAACTGAAACCACCCCACGCCGGATTAATCGATACGTATCTTTAATCAGCGCGGCTCAGAATACGAGCAGAGAGGATGAATTCGGAGGTAAGGCTAAACTGTATAGCTGTGTGGTAAGACATTACGTTCTGAAGGCACGTATATAACCCGGATCAGGCTAAAAGGTAAAAATTTCAAGCAGGTGTGGCTTGTTAATTTGCATGAAGACCTTTAGGGCAGTGATTGCGTGTACTTTGTTTGATAATTATAATAGATACGGCATCCGCGTTTTAACCGGACTCCGATTCTCCTTTGGCAGTCGACAATAAGAAGAGAAGCTCGCTGGTAGCCGAAGGGGCGTAGCGGCGCTCCGTACAGGCAGAAGGCCTTAAACCGAGAGCGATCTTCCGTGGCAGCTCCCACCTTACTCGCTATCGTGGATCACTTTCCCCTCGGGTCCGCCATTAAGAACAGCCGGTTAATAACAATAATAACGAGAAACTATAGCGTGTCTATCTGCAGCTCTATTTTGACGGTGATGGCGCGGTCGTAGAATACGTCAGGGTTTGTGATTAGCGTTTATTTAACGCGTAATCATCGCATGTATGCTTTACGATTGAGATTATATACTAATAATCTTTTTAATACTTAAATTGAAACTTTTGAATATTGACGCGACCGAGCCGTAGTACGTAGGTATATTTCGTTCCGAGCTGAGTGCCACTTATGTTGTCATAATATTAAAATGCGCATTCGTAACACGCTATAAGCGCGGAATACAACTGATGTGTACTTCGAAATAGGATGTCCGATTAACAATAGGTACATGAAATTCCGAAAAAGCGTCCAGACGTTCTTTCCTCCTGACGCGCGCGGAGGAGTTACTCAATCGTGCATTTGAAAAGTGTGCGCGATGAGTATTTTTAGTTTTAGACATCGCAGAGGTATTCTTAAAATGGAATATATGACCTGAGCCATGGAGAGGAATAATGGATTACGAATTCTTGGTTTCTATAAATATCCGAATCTTCACCTTCTTCTTACTTTCGGCATTGTCTTCCTGTCTATTTGTACTCGCGGATCTTCGCTGAATTCTATCGCCTCTCTTTTAAATCGAACTCTTTCGGTGAAGTAACGGCGATATTTCGAGCTTAAACTATTTATCAAGTTTGATTGGAATTTGGCACTTATTGCTGGCGAAATATTTTATTCTCAATCGTACACGCAAAACTCTTGTAAGTACTATAGAAGCGATCATTTCGCGTGAATATTCGAAAAGTATAATGAAAAGAGGGGTTTAGTATCAGCATTCTCGCGATTTTGCGTTACTCAATAGCATTTGCGTGGTCGCTTACAGTTAAATAAATAACGAACGCTCTATCGCTCCGGCTGTTTTACGTAAGATGCGTAAAGGTAGAGACGAGGTTTTTAAAAATTCATACTTTGCAGGAACCCTTTTCTTAATTCACGTTGGTATGATGGCTGGACCTACGAGAATGTTCATTTCTCAAAGTGCTTGAGAATGAAATGTATCAACAATTACGTTAGTTAATCAATTTCTAAGGAAGCGGCTTACCAGATAACTTCTATAAGCCGCCGTTCCTTCGAAAAGTGCGCAATTGTTTTTGAAACTTGTTTTGGCCGGATTTATAGGTGCGGGTTTTAACCCTCGACTTCGTGTACCACGTTACCAATCTCTGTTCCATTTTGACCTTGACACTTGAAAAATGATCAACACCTTGGAGGAGGAGCGTTCCTTACGAACTGGACCTATTAATAGTCTTCTTTTTCTGGTACCAGTATACCACCTCGCCAGCTCCCTCACGCTACACCGGTCTTCATCTTCTTATCCTCTTCTTCTTCTTTAGCCAATATAACCTACTATTGTAAAATTGAATCAGCTTGTGAGAAAGGAGTAGCCCCAATTGTCTACGTCTTCTACTACGGTATGATGAAGATACTTCCGTAATTATTACGGAGTCCTTAGCCACGCCATCCCTTTTCTCTGCGTGTGGTTTTATATCAACTCCCACAGATCGAACCTATCCAAAAATAATCATCTGGGTTCAAAGTAGCCCTACAGCTCAGAGCGTGTTTGATCGGGCCTGCCAATTTTAGGACAATTTTCTTTATTTCAGGCGATGGTGGGAATGGTACCTGAAAGCTCGCGGCGAGAGGTCGAATATGGCCCCATTGTTTCCTGAAAAAAATTGAACAAAATGTAAACAAAATTATGACGCCGATTTCCATGCGAAATTTGTAAATGGGGGGCCGCATTTCTCTTCTCCAAACCCTCCCCCCAAATTTTTAATTTATATAGCGTTACAACGGTATGTGAACAAAATTTGAAATTTGCTGAATAAAATGTGAACAAAATTATGACATTGAGATGGACGGGGGCTGAAGACATAGACCTCAGCCTTAAAACATATCTGTGTCAAAAATCACGGTAAATATATAGAAGGAGGGGGCTTCCAGAATTTTTCAAATTTTGAATACTTAGAAAATAAAGGAGGAATTCATAGCAGATGATTGAAAACAGTGGAGTTTGCCGGTTCTTTGCTGACGGTCTAATGATCGCCAATTTTCATTCAAGCTTGAACTTCCGTACATCCTAAAATTGAAGTGGTGTAAATTTTATTTTTGTATGCAGCTTTTTCTCCATCCACTTATATCTGCAATTGAGAGAACGAGATGATATGACGAGTAGAAATTGGTCTATCAGTTTTTGTTATCAAGTCTCTTTGAAGGCTTCTCGTTACAGTATTTTCATATTCATTTGCAATTTTTCGCTCGATCAAAATTTTTAGCTTACTCGAGGATACGCTTCAATATTTAGATATCAAATTGAAATAGCGTCGTCAATAGGAATTCCTTCATTATCAAGAGTGCCTCCGTCAAGAGAGCCCTTCTAATTCCGAACCTTAGCCCCCCCTCCCTCTACGACTTACCTACAAAGTCCATAAGCAAAATGTTCCGATACGGCCTCCTGCTCCTTCACCAAATATTTAAATCGGTGGTTTAAAACCCACGTTGAGTTCGAGTCCCTTTACTCTATTAAGAATTCTATAAATTATTCTTTTTCTCTGGCCGATAGCCTAAAACATGAGCTTCTCCCTCTGAGTTCGGCCCTTTGTTCCTTTGACGTCGTGAACTTGTCCCCTAACATCCCTAAGGCCCACAAATTAACCGTAAATTCATTTTTCTGTGGTCTCGTGGATTTCCTAAACCAATGTAGTCGCAGAGACAGGTTTCTGGATGTTTGCAAACCCAATCAACGAATTCGTTTTTGGCTCTCAAGTTGTGGATTTTCGAGAACCCAAATGCGAACTCGTCTTTGGGTCTTAATTTGAGGATATTAGACAATGCACTCCAATCACGAATTCACTTAGGACTTTTGAGAACCCAATCACGAATTTGTTTTTGGATCGCAACTTGTGGATTTTTGACCACCCAAACACGAATTCCTTGTTGGGTCATAATTGGTAGACTTTCGACAACCTAATCACGAATTCGTTTTTGGATCTCAATTCGTGGATCATTGACAACCCAAAGACCAATTCGTCTTTGGATCTTAATTTGTGGATTTATGAGAACCCAATCACGAACTTGTTTTTCGGTCTTAATCTGTGGATCTTCGAGAACCCAATCACAAATTCGTTTTTGGATCTCAACTTGTGAATTTTCGACAACCCAACCACGAATTTGTTTTTGGATTGCAACTTGTGCACTTTTGACCACCCGAACACGAATTCTTTTTTGGGTCTTAATCTGTGGATCTTCAAGAACCCAATCACAAATTCGTTTTAAGGTCTTGACCTGTGGATCTTCGAGAACCCAATCACAAATTCGTTTTTGGGTCTTAATTTGTGGATTTTTAACAACCCAAACACAAATTCGTTTTTAGGGGTTGATTTGTGGATTTTTGAGAACCCAATAACCAACTTGTTTTTGGGTCTTAGTCTGTGGAACTTCGAGAACCCAATCACAAATTCGTTTTTGGGTCTTAATTGTGGATTTTTGACAACCCAAACACAAATTGGTTTTTTGATCGCAACTTGTGAATTTTCGACAACCCAATCACGAATTTGTTTTTGGATTGTAACTTGTGCATTTTTGACCACCCAAACATGAATTCCTTTTTGGGTCTTAATCTGTGGATCTTCGAGAACCCAATCACAAATTTGTTTTTGGATCTCAACTTGTGGATTTTTGATAACCCAATCACGAATTTGTTTTTGGATCGCAACTTGTGGATTTTTGACCACCCAAACACGAATTCCCTTTTGCGTCTTAATCTGTGGGTCTTCGAGAACCCAATCACAAATTCGTTTTTGGGTCTTAATTTGTGGATTTTTGACAACCCAAACACAAATTCGTTTTTGGATCGCAACTTGTGGATTTTTGACCATCCAAACACGAATTCCTTTCTGAGTCTTAATTAGTAGATTTTCGACAACCTAATCACAAATTCGTTTTTGAATCTCAACTTGAGATTTTCGACAACCCAATCACAAATTCGTTTTTGGATCTCAACTTAAAGATTTTTGAGAGCCCAATCACGAACTCGTTTTTGGGTCTTAGTCTGTGGATCTTCGAGAACCCAATCACAAATTCGTTTTGGATCTCAACTTGTGGATTTTCGACAACCCAACCACGAATTCGTTTTTGGATTGTAACTTGTGGATTTTTGAACACCGAAACACCAATTCGTCTTTGGGTCTTAATTTGTGGATTTTTGAGAACGCAATCACGAACTCGTTTTTGGGTCTTGATTAGTACATTTTCTACAACCCAAACACGAGTTCGCTTTTGGGTCTTAATTTGGGGATTTTTGATAACTCAATCACAACTCGTTTTTGGGTCTTAGTCTGTGGACCTTCGAGAACCCAATCACAAATTTGTTTTTGGATCTCAACTTGCTGATTTTTGACAACCCAATCACGAATTCGTTTTTTGGATCGCAACTTGTGGATTTTTGACCACCCAAACATAAGTTCCTTTTTGGGTCTTAATTGGTAGTTTTTGGACAACTTAATCACGAATTCGTTTTTGGGTCTTAATTTGTGGATTTTCGACAACCCAGTCACAAATTCGTTTTTGGATCGCAACTTTTGGATTTTTGACCACCAAAAAACGAATTTCTTTTTGGGTCCTAGGTAGTAGATTTTCGACAACCCAAAAACGAATTTGTTTTTGAGTCTTAATCTGTGGATCTTCGAAAACCCGATCACAAATTCATTTTTGCATCCCAACTTGTGGATTTTCGACAACCCAATCACGAATTCGGTTATGGATCTCGACTTGCGGATTTTCGAGATCCCAATCACGAATTTATTTTTTGATCTCAACTTGTGGATCGTCAACAACCCAATCACGAACTACATTGGGTCGTAGAGTCTTACTAGACCAAGAAGTAGGAGCCCAAACGAGTCGAGTGTGTGTGATTCCTGAAAGCTGTTCAGTGCTGCGGCTATAAAAACTTCCCTCGCAATATATCTACATAAATTTTCTTTGTGAACGTTCGCATGCATTACCATCTTTTCGACAATTCAATGTCTGCATCAGCACTCACCCCTAATTCCACTGATAAAAAACCGCGATCCGAATTGCGCCCTGGCCCCCTACCTTTGACAGACCCTGAACGCGATCCAAAAATATTCGAGCCCGAGATCGAGTTTTTCACTCTTAGCATTAGTATAATTATTAGGCTACACTGGCTGGAAAGTAGGCCTTAACAGGGCACGAATTAGGGTAAATTGATGTTTCTGTCGTTTTGTGGATTTCCTAAAGCAATGTTGTCGCAGAAACAGGTTTCGGTTGGGTCAGTTGCTTTCTTGTTTTCGCTGAAGATGGTTGTTTAACCGAAAGGGCTTCGTTTTTCAAAATTGTTTCTGCGGTTTTTGCAATTTCCTTGCTCTCGTGGGTGATTTCTGCTGTTTACATTCTCTACTCTCTTGAGTATATTTTCGTAGTCAATAAACTTGTTATTAGCCAGCCAGTTATTCGATAGTTTCAGTTTTCGAGAAATTGTTCCAGTTAGGAAGGTTCGGCAGATAGACGCGTACGCTCACAGAGTCCAAAAAATGAGAATCATTTTTCTTTCAATTAAAAGATGTATTTTCGTGTAACTCTCGTATCTTCGACAAAAATACATACTTGAGAAAAAAGAAAAAAAAACATTTAAAGCTCAAAACATTTACAAACATACAAATAGGTATAGAGACATCTTTTGAGCAAATACAAACGCAAAAAAGATCACATTAAGTAGGTATAATAATTATAAACATTAAAATAACACACCATTTTTCTTTCGTTATTTTCATTCGATGGTGAAAACAGGAGAGGAAAAAAAACAAACAATCGAACTTCTCGTTCATTCCCATTAATCAGAAGACAATAAGTAATATAGAAGAATCAAGGGAAAGAGATTTACAAAAATCAATAGGCTAATTTGAAAGAAAAAGAAAAAAAAAAAAAATCTTCCGTAACAGACAACAAGAAAGCGTACCACATTTACGTAGAATCTATTCGCGATAACGACGAATAAGATCGAGTAAAGCATTTTGAAAATTAACTTCAACAGCTTTTCTCGTTTGAGAAACATTTTTAAAAAATCATATGAAAGTTACATACTTAATAGAAATAAATGTGCTTAAAATCGCGATAACAAAACTAATAACCTTTCTCTTATAACGCCAATTAAGAGGACGAAAAAAAAAAAAAAAAAATCAACAACAAAAGTAAGTGTTTATGTATAAAAAAAAAAATTCACACGTATCAGATGTAACATCGACGAAATACAGCATAAATAATAAATTACAATAAGTACACAGGCGCGCAGATACACAGACACACATTCGTATTCTTTATAAAATTAAGTATCAAATGAAACGAAATAATAATGGAGTTCAAGAAAGAAGAATAAATATCAACATTTGATAGACTATATTAATGTATTATGTACACGAGATACAGACTTTACATTTTTATCGATTATTCCGCTTTCGGCGTATCTATAGTACATCATAATTAATTTTCCTGCCAAACTCGGATAGATACCTAATTATTTATTTTTTAGTCCATGCGTATAATTGGAATATTCATCCTTTTACTGGCCAAAATACGAAAAAAAAAAACAAAAAGTTGAATTTTTGTTTCCATTATAATGTTCGTCACGTTAAAAATTGTAGAAAACATTCGCCTATTGCATATTATATTAATGTTATCAAAATGCCCAATAATGTGAGATTACACGCGTTAAATAATTTTCCAAAATAATCGCGTAGGAAGAGAATTCTTCTCCAATTATTATAAAACCTCCTTCGTCCTATTTACGCGAAAAGAGGAGAAAATGAAACGTGAACAACTTTAGAAAAAAGAAGAGATAAGATTTCGCGAAGATACACCCTTTTACCGATATCAAATTTCGTTATCATTCATCCTTACGTCATCAACAAAGCATTCTACGTTTACCGAAAGACTCAATATTTTTTTGGCTAAAGGCCGAAGTCCATTTTTATTCCTCTAGCGCCACAGCCGTAGTGAGAATCAATCGAATGAACGAAAATTCATGAGAATGAGCGTTTTTAAAAAACATTGATAAAATATCGCGTTTATTATTAAATTTAAAAATTCCGGAATCAAAACAAAAACTTTATATAGAAAGTAGAAAAAAATGGTAATAATTGTTTATGGTTCGAAATTGGTATGCGCCGAAAAAATTTCGATAGCTTTTGGGAGAGCGGTATGTCATTACAGTGCGGCCACTTTCTAACAAGATGTCTGCTAAAATAAGAGACCTGAAGTCCATTAGTTTTATCCACGGGTCAAGAGATTACTTACTCACTCGAGCGTCTGTTCTCAAGAATTAAAAAGTATGAAATCGTATACGAAGCCTCCAGAAGTTTTATTCGAATTGTACCCTAAAAAAGGTACTTGGCCCTTCTAATCTATCGCAAAACATTCGATTTTGAATGGGACCCAAATGTCCACTGTCCTTTATCATTTCAGTAAAATGTTGTCCTCGAGAGGGCGAGGACGATCACCTACTTTAGGGGACTTGAAAAAAATTTCGAAGGCATACCATGGGTTGTGTGGGAGAGGACTTGGAAAAATATCAATTATGGAGTAGTCGGTGAAGAGGGAAAGGGACAAAGTAGGAAATTTCATTTTGAGCCTTGAGCAGAAGTAAAAGAATTAAAGTATAACGAAAAAAGTTCGAGTTTTCCATAAAACAGGTTGTTCCAATTGTGAGACCAACACCCGAGGAGCGAAAGAAGTGAGCTGCGAGGTTTTCATTTCTGAATTTGCAGACACCTCATTAGTACCAAAAATAGAACTACTCTCCAAATTTCTGAATACGAAAACTATATCTACACAAAAATGTAGAAAAAACTTTCTAAAAATTTCCACACTTTTGTAAACAGATTTCATTTACCAACTTGTTTAAAAGAGTGGCCACTCTATCCCTACATATCATCAAGATTAATTTTATCGAACATTCTGTAAAATTTCACCTTCACCGTGGATAACAAAGCACCGCGTAAAATTAATGAAAGGATCACTCTCTTCTAAAAAATTACAACGAGGTACAAAAATCATTTTTAAACCAATCACAGAACCGTTTACGCGAGCAAAATAGTCTTGTTACGAAGTAATTTACAAGGAGAGGGTAAAATGGAAACGTCACAGGTAAATCGTGATCTATATTTGTATTACGGGGTAAAAATGATGAAAAGATTCGTTCGTATACGACATTATTTGTACCTATTTCTTAAATGAAAAATCGTAATTAATTGACATTCTTACATTTCACTAGAGAGAAAAAAAAAAAAAGAATAAGAAAAAATTATATTATGGTAACGTGTACATGAAAATATTTTGTTGTCGTCTTCAAACAAGAGTATTTGATCGACCGTGTTGCATTCTGATATTTCCCACGCATTTTCTATAGTCAGAAGGTGTGCAATTTACAATTGTTGCCCACAGAAAAAAAAGTGACACTCTCTGACTAACTTTTTTTTTTTTTTTGCTTAATAGGGCAACACTTATAATGTAGACACAAAAATATGTATAAAGATGAAAAAAAAAGAAAAGAATAGTAATAAGAAGAAAACGACGACATTTTATGATTGTTAATAAATAATAAAAAATAATAATAAATTAAAATTAAAAAGAATATCGCTCGCATTAAGACGTCGATCTATACTGATGACTAAATGTCGCGCACGTCATATTTTCGTGGAAAAACGTCATCATTGGCTGATGAAATGTCCTATACATACTTAAATCCTCACACGTCCACGTGAGGCTCGCATTTCACAGTCACAACATCCATGGCCGAGGTAGCGACCACCGATGCTGGCGAGTGCACCCTCGACCCCGACGAATGCGGCGAATCAGGAACTATAGACTCTTCCGAGTGCTCGGAAGCGTTATTGGTCGACGAGTCGTAACGCGTATGCGTTCGCATGTGCCTGGTGATCATATCGCGCCTGCACGCGGCGTACGGACACTGCGGACACTTGTACGGCTTCTCGCCAGTATGCGTTCGCTGGTGCGTAGACAAGTGATCGCTGCGAGAGAACACCTGACCACATACTTTGCACGTGTACGGCTTGACCCCGGTGTGCAGCCGCATGTGCCGCGTCAGCATATCGCTCCTCGCGAAAGATCGGTTGCACACCTCGCACAGATAGGCTTTACTGGTCGAATCTCCGGACTGCGTTCGACTTTTATGGCGCGACGCCATATGTTTGGCTAATCTATCGTGCAGACTGAACATTTGACCGCACACCGGACACACGTAGGCGACGTCCGAGCCCGGCGGCATCTCCTCGACGACCGGCGATACGTCTAGCTTGTATCGAACGGCCACTGATTCTTTGGTAGTAGGCGATGCGACGTCGCCTTTGACGACCGGAACGGTGAACGTTCCTTTCGGCGGTAGGAACTGTGGCGGCACGATACTCAGCTGAGGTAGATTCAACAGCGTTTCGAACGGATTCGATATCATCTCGATGGATGGTATGGTGTGCGCTCGTTCGCGCGTGCCTTTCGTCGACAAATCTAACGGAGACTCTTGGGGTAAAGCTTGTTCGATCTTGACCGGTGGCGGTTTTTGATATAATGGTAATCCGTGAGGTTCGCTTATCGGCCGCCGTCCATAATGACTAAGATTTTCGTAAATAAGGCTGTCCCTCTCTGTTTTGGCCGTCTCAACCCATACAGGAAGATCGGAATCCGAATGACTTCTTCTTCTGAAAATATCAGGCAGGTATTTACTATTCAGGTAGTGTTCGAAATTATACACCGGGCCGTGCAGGGGTGAGATCGGTGTCATCGGCGTTACTGGTGAAATAGGGTGTAAATGCGGATGAGATCGTGGACCAAATTTGAAGGAACACTGTGCGCACTTGCAAATGGTCGCCTGTCTTCTCGCGTCCTCTTTTTCGGACACTTCGCTGTGCTTCCTCAGTCGATTTCTTTGACTGTTGCAAATCTCTTCCTGCTCTCTAATTTGCAACGGACTTAAATTGATTTTCGGCGAGTCCGTATTCGAGCTGTGCGGAGACTTATTCGACGACGAAGAATGACTAAAGACGTCTTCGATCTCCTCTTCTACAGATGGCGTGCCGCAACTGATGCTATCAAAACGAAACCTCTGGCCAAGGTATGGCGGCATCTCTCTACCAGTCTCCTCCGTGTTTTCTGTGGTATGCGGTATGCCACTTAACATGTGTTTGGGTACTTTCAGTACACGCGCCTCATTATCGCTATCGTATTCCTCCTTGATGAATTTATTGTTGTTATTATTATTGTAGTGGTGGAAATTATTGTTAATCAGCGCCAGTTCGGGACTAGATATCTGAGTTGTTAATTTATCGACGACCTGATTTAGACGTTTACGTTTACGCTGCTTGGTGCCGCGAGAACTACGATTGTGATGGTTGACGATAAGAAACTGATTATTACGTATCTTGTACGGACCGTTTTGCAGCAACGCGTTGTCCGTTGACGAGTCCACTTGGGCATCGGCCATCGTCATTGGTAGTACCAACTTGGAAGTCCAAATAAAATGAAAAATATAGACGAGCGCACTCTTGCGACAGGCTAGAGCCTTCTACGGACGAAAACCTGATCGAACCTTGATGATTCATGAAGTCAGCTGTGCGAAACGATCCATTGATGAAACAGGTGGCTTAATGGTACGCTACTTCTTACTCGATTGATGGTGTATTTCGATGGACAAGACGTAAGAAAGAGGTTCTACCTGTAACACAAAATAAAGAGAGAAAATGTATTAGTGATACGGTCCAAAGAAAATAATAAGCGAGAAGAAGTTGAGCAAGAATTTTTCTTTGCTAAGGTAACAAATTCCCTTAATACAGCTACATTGCACAGTGCAAGTCGAGTACACAGCTGTAAGATACTATAAAGACGTTTTGTGAACTTATAATTGTTGATTGGGAGTTCACTAAGCTGGAAACATTCAAACCTCGTCACTGGCAGAGCAAAAAATATTCGTAATCTTTTTTTTTTTCCGAAAGATCGAAAATCCGAGATCGATGATTCTGAAGTCATGCCTTTCCTCACGACTGTATTCCATATCAAAGCCATAACCAAGCGAAATGGCATTCACCTTGATATTGACAAGATGGTCAAGAGGAAATTTGTTTCTAAAACCCTCGCCCGGCCAATCTCTCGCCCCAAGCTAATCTAGGTCTGTGGTAAATTCAAATGGATCCGTCTCCTTACTTGGGAAAATTCGCCACTGATGTGGCAGAGCTTTACCTTAGGTTATCGCGCGTTATAGGCGCCTTCTTAGGCTTGCCCAGGGATTCTGTGGTGTTTATAGATTATTGTGCCTTAATTGCCTTGCGCTCTACATCCTGGCGATAGAGAGGAATTGTTTGGTCCAATTTCCATGAGCTTTCTAGACGTTGAAAAAGGCAATCTAAAGCGAGTCACACGTTTGACCTTCAGAAACACAGTATCAGTATGAAGAAAACTGATCCTTTCCAAGTCCGCAATAGCTGTCTTACCTCATGACTCTAAGGCCTGGTTTATACTAACGACCGAGTCGCCGCGAACAAGAAGGTAAAGTAGCAGTCGAACTATGAATATCTAGACATTGGCGACCTAGTGACTTTCAATTCGCGGCAAGTCGGACGCTCGTGTAAACGAAGGTCAAATAGCGACAAAAATGGGTCTGTAACGCTCAGTATACCAGTCACCAATTTCGTGCTGCCTCACATTTTTTAGGCCGGATAACAAGTTCGTCGGGCCCTCGAGTACTCTTATCATGAATTCGAAAAGCAACACCTTCGCGGGCCTTTCCTGCCCCGTATCTCTGACCGTCCGCCCAGGACAGCACGACACTGCCACTCACCTCATCTATCAATGTTCCTCTAGGACTTTGCTTTCATCCTGAACAAAAATATTTACACACTTTGTTACCGAAGATTGCGCGGAGGGAGACAAGACTAGAGTCATTTATGGAACCTAGAAAATTAAAAGAAAGGAGAACAAAATTGTAATGAATCCGATGAAAGCGTCGATTGAACTTCACAGGTTTCTCAAACAACCTTTCCTGTCGTTTCCTGGTTTGATTCTTTTTCTTGTCAAGATCTTGTTTGATCCGACTTTTGTTTTAATTGTCATCTTCCGAAATGTTACAAAAATTGATCAATATTTATTCTTACTTTCTCTACACGCGATTAGATTAAATGGAAGAGAATCATTTTTGGGCTGGGTACAAATGGATTCATCAAACAAACACAATCATCGCACGATACAAACAGAGAATGGAGAACTTTCCACAGCCCTTCCTTTCAAATTTGCGAAATATCTCACTATAACTAATCACTCTTCTCACATGGAAGTTGCCTGTCTTAGCCATTCATTTCATTGTCTTTTCCAACTCTCTAGTTGGACTTAAAATGAATGGCCTGCGTATAAACCTGAAGTCTTCGAGTCCTCCAATTTGGCGTACAACATACAGATGCGAATTGAATCTATTCACATTAGGGTGGACACACAAGCTCTCCTTCTAATGATAAATTTGAGTTACCCAAGCCAATTCTTTTCAAGAACACAAAGCAACTGTTATGAAATCAGTCTCGTGAGCTTTGAGACCACAGAGGAAAATCAACATTCCTTATTTAACCATTAACGCGCTAGAGAACAGATGTATATGGTATGTAAGTTGGGCACCTCTTACATAAAATTTAAATACAATTTCTGCGCATAAATTGTCAAAAATTGAGTCGATATTTTAGTAGTGCACAACTTATTCTTTCCGATTGGAAGAAATTTTGGCCTTACCACCACACTAAATATTCGTATATTACAGAAAGCTCGACGTTTAGCAGTGCCCAGACTGCATTTTCAAGAGTAAAAAAACGTACTTTTTGCTCTTGAAAATGCAGTCTGGGCACTGCAAAACGTCGCGTCGGCTTGGTGGTAGAGCCAAAATTTCTTTCAATTAGTGTTTCGCCTACCACGGAAAAAAATATTTTTCATCTTATTCTTTCCCTTTGTTTACCCCTCTTTTGATCAAAATTTACCTATAAGTAAGTCGTGCGCGTAATAAATTCATATGAAAATTGGATGGTTCTCACGGGTGAATGTAAGAGGGTAAGGATGGAAATATGACCACAGAAATTCAACTCAGAGCTATGAAGAGTAGATTCAACTCCTCGGACGTAAAAGACTTTCGAACCTGAAAACTTTTAAAACCTCCCGTAACCTCCATATTTTGATGGCTCAACAAATAGGATGCTTTGTCTCATATATATCTGTCGCTTGCTTGGGGTTCCTACGACCCTATTTGTGCTCGCGTCTGATCATTAGTAGTCGTCTATTATAGTCCGTAAAGTATAGATGGACGGACTAACGAGCGGAGGCGAATCCCTGAGAGCGCATTATTTTCTACTCCACCTCGAGGGAGTCAGAACGTCGAAATTTATTCAAAAACCTGACCCAAATGAAGCGAAATTTTTCAAAAAAAATTCCAGGTCAATAGATGAAGGCGTTCGAAAGTTATGGACATTCATACATACATACAGACAAACATTCTACTTTATATATTAGATTAGGTGTGGTGGTAAAACCAAAATTTCTTTTAATTAGTGTTTCGCCTACCACGGGAAAAAATCTTTTTCATCTCATTCTTTCCCTTTATTTACCCCTCTTTTGATCTAAATTTACCTATGTGTAAGTCGTGCGCGTAAAAAATTCATATGAAAATTCGATGGTTTCCACGGGTGAATGTAAGAGGGTAGGGATGGTAATATGACCACAGAAATTCAACTGAAGAGCTATGAAGAGTCGATTCAACTCCTCGGACGTGAAAGACTTTCAAACCTGAAAACTTTTGAAACCTCCCGTAACCTCCATATTTTGGTGGCTCAACAAATAGGATGCTTTGTCTCATATCTGTCACTCGCTTCAAGTTCCTACGACCCTATTTGTGCTCGCGTCTAATCATTATAGTGGTCGCCACCTCGAGGGAGTCAGAACGTCGACATTTATTCAAAAACCTGACCCAAATGAAGCGAAATTTTTCAAAAAAAATTCCAGGTCAATAGGTGAAGTCGTTCGAAAGTTATGGACATTCATACATATATACAGATACACATACATACAGACAAACATTCTACTTTATATATTAGATTAAGTGTGGTGGTAAAGCCAAAATTTCTTTCAATTAGTGTTTCGCCTACCACGGAAAAAATCTTTTTCATCTTATTCTTTCCCTTTATTTACCCCTCTTTTGATCAAAATTTACCTATGTGTAAGTCGTGCGCGTAAAAAGTTCATATGAAAATTGGATGGTTCTCACGGTTGATCGTAAGAGGGTAGGGGATGGTAATGTGACTACAGAAATTCAACTCACAGCTGTGAAGAGTAGATTCAACTCCTCGGACGTGAAAGACTTTCAAACCTGAAAACTTTTGAAACCTCCCGTAACCTCCATATTTTGATGGCTCAAGAAATAGGATGCTTTGTCTCATACCTGTCACTCGCTTCAGGTTCCTACGACCCTATTTGTGCTCGCGTCTAATCATTATAGTGGTCGTCTATTATAGTCTGTAAAGTATATAGATGGACGGACTAACGAGCGGAGGCGAATTCCTGAGAGCGCATTATTTTCTAGCTCATCTTACTCCTTTCCTCCAAATCTAATCTAGTTTGATAATGGTCGCCAGATCTTTGAAAGGCCTACCGGTAGCCTAGTAATATGCGTTTGAACCGCGCGCGCGGCCTCAGAAACTAGATTACTGGAGCTGCGTTGAAGCAGCCGAATCGTGAGTTCGACCACCCGCGAAGATCGTGAATTCGCGTACACATTTTCGATATTTTCGAGTCGAAGTATGGCGCGAGTTCGCTCTTTACTTCACAACCTCGCGCGTACCTTTTTATTAATTAATAGAAATATTATAGATTTTCTTGCTAATTTATTTGGAAAAATAGCAAGAGAGCATAATTTGTTCTCATTCCACAGAATAGAAATGATCTCGTGTGAACGTCTCGTCTGCATCAGTCGAATTCAATTATCATAAATTTTCTTCTTCGTTGTAATATATAGCGTACCTTTTTTTTTTAATGGTGCCGGACAATTTAAGCATTGATGCGCGGTAGCAATGTTACTTTTTTCTTTTTTTTTTTTTTTTTCTGTGAACTCTCGATTCTTTTTATTACACGTTCAACTTCTCGAAACCACCCACAACGTTGTTAATACAGTTCGAACGTTTATTTTACAAACTCACCAGATTACGCATTCTTTCCTCCTTCTCTTATATACTTCGGTTTTTGTTTTCCGGCATTCGTTTCGAGTGTAACCCGCATATAATTATTCGCCCCCGACAATTCAAAAGGAAAGCTCTAAGAGACTCACATAAAAAATGTCGGCCTTTATACGTAATTCCGAGCCTGCATTGAGACCTTCTTCTTCTTAAATACCCTTAATTAGAGAACAATTTCCAAATGTCTAGACCTGTTTGACTGCGGAAATGCCGTTGCTAACGTATATCACGAAGAATGCTCTCGAGAAGAATCCGCCTACAACACCCGAATAAAACTATACATAAAACGAAATAATATGACGAAAAAATGGGTATACGAGTAGAAGAGGAGAAAGAGAAAGAGAGAAAGAAATAACGGAGTAAAATAAAAAAGAGCGAAGGACGAACTCGGAAAGCAGATAATTTGGTAATAAGTAGATTGGACTAACCAGTTTTGGGAAATAACTATGCCATCCATCTTATGCTAAAAAAAAAAAAAATTAGAAAATACGTGGTCGTTGACATTAGAAGAAAAAACTACTGAAAACAATTTCAGATTATGAGTTCTTATCAAGAATATTATCTTTTTTTTTTTCTCTCCTCCGCAAGCAAACCAGTTTCCACTCTTCATTTTATTAATATCGTGTTAAACCGTGAAAATACACTAAAATATACACGTATTGCCATACGCTGGTGTACGCGCACTTTGAATAATTAGTTTGTTGAATACGTAAAATTATTCCGTCAGAAACAATGCTAGTATAACTCGCTTCGAGACCATCAATCAATGCTACCAGATGTATCTCCCTTTCTTAACAATAACTGATGATGAGATTTATAAACCTTGACAATCCTGAGATTCCGAAGTTTGTAATAGAATAATATTACGCATTCCCGGTGAAAAGAAATTTCGTTCCTTCGATAGTCAACGCATACATGAGTTGGACGAAAGCTGTACTTCGAAAAAATTACATCAAGGTACCTTTGGGTTCCTATGAAGAACTTCGATACCATAGAGTATGCGAGTAGCTTGAATTTCACGAAGTTTGTCTTTGGTGAGGTGAGGGAATTTCTTTTGCGTATATTAAATTGATGCACGACAATTAAACCTTACGAGCTTCTTCCAGAAGGAAAAAATCAGAAATAATCGTCTTGTTATGTTCGGTTCATCCGCCTGCCCAAGACCATACATATAAAATTGTAAAATAATCCGACATCTTCTGTACAAGATCAACATCCAGATACAAAATACATACGCGAACGAATAATTATGAAAATAAAATGCTAAATTTTAGGTACAAATTTTGGACAAGAGACAAAATTTGAATTTGCTGATCAAAATTTTGTCACCCGCTTCATTCAAACGACTTTTATTATTTAAGAAAAAAAAAAAAATATTATGGAGATAAATATCGATGAGGTGGAAATTCCTAATTACAATATTTACCTTCTCGTGCAGACTAGACGCGTCCTCTCTCCTTAGTTTTGCATCACATCGCGAAAGCTTTACTATCAGAGGGTGGACAGGGTTTGATACAGTTCAAATTTTCCGACTGATGAAACGACCCAATAATTTCTTTCTTTTTTCAGTTCCATTACCGATCAAATTTGCCAACTTTTTCATAATTTGTTAACTCTAGGGTCTCAAGAAAAGGGAAAGAAGCATGCTACGTATCATGTTTGGAAAATACCTAAAATAGGGTCACTGATTATTTCGAAATCTGTCCTCGATACTCGATAATATACCTACCAAGTGAAACTTATTCAGAAAATTTTTGAAGGTATCGAACGAGAAAATTTTCGATGGGGCGGTTCGAACGCGATTTTACGCAATACTTCACCCAATTCTGTTATTTTGATGGTATTTCAAAGCAAATGTTCAGTTTAGAGAGTGTTTTGACCTCACCTCCTTGACCATGCCACTGCTGATCTAGCTGGAGTGGAGAAAAAACTTGCATTGCATTTTTATAGATCGAAATCAATCAATGTAATTTATTACTAAAAGAGAAATTTTATTTTGAATAGAAAATTGTTAAAGTTCGTGAAAATTCGAAATATTTTCGACTAGGACATTCTCCTGATGTTATGACGCCTCACACTCGTAATATTTGGTCGAAAATTTGCAAAAGAAGGTCCATCGCAACCGTTTGAAAATAACCAAAAGCAAAAAAGGTGATCCCTTAGTGATTCTGGATAAGGAGGAGTAGAACGATAAAGTCTATGACTTTTTGAAGAGCACTGGATGCACTGTAAGTAGTATTGATTCTTTTTTTAATTTGTCCACGAATGTTAACAAATCACATCCTTGTTGAAGAATCCTGAGTCCATCCTCATCCCTAACCCTGTACCTTCTCGGCTTTATGGGCTTCCTAAACTCCATAAGGAGAACATCCCTATCAGGTCAGTGGTATCGTTCGTTTCTCCTCCGACTTATAAGTTTTCTAAATTCCTCGATCAATAAATGGTTCAAGTCATTGGTGAGTTATCAGTCTCGGTTCGCTGTTAATAATTCTTCTGAACTGGTAGAGTGGATAAATGGTGTCTTCCCTCCTGATAGTTCTATTCTTCTCTCCTTCGGTGTCAAGAGTATGTTTCCCCATATCCTCTCTTTTCTGCTCTTGATTACTTCAACGTCCTCCTTGAAGATGCGTATGTCTCGACCACGTTCATTGGTGAATTCATGACACTCCTTAAGATATACCCTTTCCCCAATTTCTGTTAGTGTCAACATCTCATCTCTGAGTTTCCCCCTAATATCGGGGTCCCTATTGGCTCCCCATCGGGACGTTTTGAGAACGAAGTGTTCGATTCTGCTTTTCACCTCCTTCCTTACATTGCATTGTTTATTAGCAGCGATGTGTTGATGATATCTGAAACCTCTGGAGTAACTACCTTTCCGATCTTCACTCTTCTCTCACCGTCCTCAACAGTCGGTTCACTATTGAGGTAGTGGGAGCCTCCATCAACTTTCTAGACCTTTCTATCTCTATTGTTGGTGGCGTACATAGTTTTGGGATTTTTCGTAAAAATACCTGCATGGATATTAATTTCTATGCCTCTTCCTTTTATCCTTCATCTCATAAGCTCGCCACCTTCAATAGCTTCATCCACCGTTTCGTTTCTTTCCCTCTTTTTGCTCAAGCTTTTTCTGAGGAGGTTGAGGTCATCAAGTATCTCCCCATTATAACGGTTTGGAACTTGATATCAATCGTATGGTCCGGAACCGGAAGAAACTTATCTCTAAAGCTTTAGACCCTACCACTTGTCTTTCTATCGGAGCGTCACTCGTTCGTTTACCCTACTGAGGAAAGCTTTCCTCGGAGATCATTCATCTCCATAAACTTTTTCGATCTTCGTCCTCCTTTTTATAACCCCAACATTGTTCGCAGCCTCTTTTGTAGGCTAATGGATCCTGTCTCTATTTTTGAGAGAAGTGTGGTCTGTAAGCTCCAATGTTCCGCATGCCCGGCTGTCTATATAGGGATAACAAACCGGCAGCTTTGTACTGGAGTTCAAGAACATTTTGACGAAGTCAATACTACCATCCTTCAAAAAATATCGGGGTTTACTGAACACCTTTCGGATTCCGATCAATCTCCAACAAGCCGTCTTGCTCCACTGTGAGAATTCCTTCCGTCGACGATTGCCCCTCCATCTCCCCACGACTTTGGATCATCTTAATTTTCCTGTCACCACTGGCCTTTTCCATTATTTTTCTTTCTCTTCGTTCTTTTTTCTCATTAGATTTAGCTTAGTTCTAATTTAGTGTTCGTCAGTAGGTGACTGTTTAGTCGAAAATATATTCACGATCAGTAATTTTCAAGATTTTTCTTGACTTTCGACGTTTTACGACCTCGTCGTTTGTACGATTTTTGTATATTTTCAGAATTTTTACGAATTTTAACAATTTACGATATTTTACGATAGCGTCGTTCCTTCGATTTGTACAAATTAAACGTTCTTGTGCGGTAGTAAACTACATTCCTTCTTCATTCGATATGAGCCCCAATATAGCTTTCCGTATCCCACAAATTGACATATTTTTTTTGTTTTAACTCATCAATTTGCTCTTTTATCTTATCGACTCTGTTTCAGCCTACAGTAGAACCCCGCTGTAACGTACTCGGACATAACGTAATCCCGATCATAACATAGTAAAGTGCCCGATCCCTTGACACTTGCAATTAAACTAATGTAAAAAAAACTCTGAAATAACGTAGTCAAAACCCGGGTATCACGTAAAATTCATGCTAAAATCAGTCGAAAAATGCACGTTTTTTCAAGTCAGACTTGCGAAGAAGATAAAAATCTCAACAATAGGTTTGAAGTTTGTATAGGTTTCGCGTGTAACTTCAGTTCTGTAACCTAACAGTAGCCTACATTGTACTTTAAATACATTTCTCGTTTTTTTTTTTTTTTTTTTTCGCAATTTGGTTGTAACGTAGTTCGGCTATAACGTAGCGATTTGCCCGATCCCTTGAGATACGTTATAGCGGGGTTCTACTGTATGAGAGTCGATGAAGGCGATGTACTACGGGACCCAAGACTTGACTCGCTCAATGTGGTTGCAAAACAATTACGATATTCAAATAAATTCTTAGGAATCTTCCCTGCTGAGGAAAAACATTGAAGTATAGGTGTGTCCTTCTTCTCTTGCCTGGTTCGCTGAATAAGAGGTGGTCCGCTCTGTCTTCTTCGTCTTAAACTAAAGAGGACGTAAAAGCAGCTTTGTAGAATGGGGAACTCTACGTTGAACCCACCGGGCAAAAAGGTGGTTCATCATCAACCATGGGCCACCGCCTTCTGGCGTTGAATCTGTTCCCGCGTTTCTTTTTGAGCTCGAGCGCATTCCCACTTCTATACTTGGTAAGAAGGGAAGAAAAATTATATTTTTTGGCGAGCCAACAAAACTCAAGTTCGTCGGAAAGGAATGTCGTTTGCAACAGTTGTGCCTCCTGAGGAAAGAGGATTCGTCTGAGCTCACGAGGAAACGCGATAACAAATTCGAAAATGTCTTTCTTATTGCACTTGTTATTTACTGTATCGTTGTTTTCTTCCCACCCCCTTTTGTTCTTCGTTTCACAGAAAAATAGCGGTCAATTGTGATTATTTTCAGTCAATAGTGACCAACAGTGACCAAGAAAGAAAGGGAACAAGTCACTAACATAAAGATCCTTTGGCAAGCCAATATGTGAGCGTCTTAGACAGGCTTGGAGGTCACTAAAATCAAAAAATTGGATTTTTATATGGAATTCTCCACAAGTTTGAAAAAATTAGATGCCATTGCAGGGGAACCCCCTGTCCCGAGTCCCCTAGAGCCTGAAGTTTTTCCAAGTCCTGAAAATCATGAAGTGACAACTTGAACGCGCTGCAATTTCAAGGAAGCCGTCGTCTTTCCAAATCCCCCTCTTATCATATATAGCTCGAGAGTCGAAATTTTTCCGAGTCCTCCGAGTGGAAATTTTTCCAAGTAAGCCTTCCGTCATGTACAGCTCTGAAGTCAAAATTTTTCCAAGTCCCCCTCCTATCACATATAGCTGGGATGTAGGAATTTTTCCAAGTCCCCTTCCTATCATATATGGCTAGAGGTCTGAAATTTTTCCAAGTCCCCCTCCCCTCTCCGTGACGTCATCAACTTTGTTTGCGCTCGCGCTCACGGACGAAAATTTCCTGGAAGTACCCCCAACAAAAGGGATAGTGGGTTCCTCGCTAATAAGATAGGAGGGGCTTTAAATTAAGGGAAGCATAAATTTGAGGCCAGCCATTTCTTGACTTCACAGCCCGTAACTGGATTTTCAATAGCAAGAATGGAGCGATCTGTCCCTAGATACGCTAGTATTCAAATGAATTTTCCCCAATGAAGAAGCTAGAATTTAAGACCGAAGCTCCGAGAGACATCATTTAGATGAGCTAGGAAAAAAGCTTACAGAAAAAGGCTTTGGGTGTACTAAGAAGGGAACAAAAACAGTACATCTGAAACAGTCTTTTGATTTCAAATCGAAGGAATATGTACTCGGTTTCTGTATAAAGTGAGAAGTTTTCGAACTCGATTTATAAGCGCGACTGTAATTCCCATGTGATGTCCATTCTACACCCACTTCAAAGAACACTCGAAATAAATTAAGTCGATCACCCTCATTAACCCCGACGTTCAATTATTAATCAAACCAATACAAGAAGCTATAAGACAGACCAGACGATACACTTGTAATACCGCACGCACTATTTCATTTTCTCATTCAATAAAAAGACGTTCATTCATCACGATAGTTGCCAGCAATTGTAAGCATATTATTATAAATGAGCATTACCAACAGAACACACCATATTGCTCTTCTGCTCGGTGCGTTAAGAGCACAATACAAGCCTACCATAGGAACGTCTCTCTCGAACTGTTACAACATTCAGTATAATACTGTATAAGTGACTTGTTAACAACAATGCTACACTCATAGAACTCGAAAAGAAGCCAGATTCATTGTGCCGATTAGGAAGCTATAAATTAAACGATTAACTTATACGTACAACACTTGCATTCTGTATGTACGTTCGCCATGATATGTTTGTGTCGAGAGGAAAAAACTACTCGTATAGAAAGAAATAATAAACCGAAAAAACACGGGGACATAACACACCAGTAAGGCTGTCTTGTTAGCGTAAAAAAGTGCACATTATTTTCATGGATATACGTACTGATTCCGCTGAAGCATCAAAACGCGAAACTTGAAAGTTGATAGGAGGGAAGTGGAAGCTGTGAAACGTTATCTATTTTGCGGTCATACGTGCGTACAAATGTTCAGTATGTATTATGGACATCGTAGAGCCACCCACGAAGTCTGGATCACTCTAGTCTTCCTTTCGCCAGTCCAGTACTTGCTAATATTATATTCTGTACAAATAGTACGCATTAATACGCGTGTTGAGCGAAAAAAGAAAAAATTATCATACAGTCTGTATCGTATTACATCGTTCGAGTAATTTGCTGATTATTCAAACTCATATGCGTACCGTATAATGATGACAGCTCTTAGGCCTATGTTGACTTCATTATATTACGAATTGATTCCTCTCGACCGTAAGCTTGTAAGTTCATGTTTATCATAACGTATTACAGTACACCCATATCCATACGCATTTGTGTCAGAACTGTATAGTAAACTGAATGGATTTTTAATAGGTACGTCTTTTTTCTTGATAAGACTGACGAGTTTCCGTTTTTTGTTTGAAAAACAACTTTTTCACCGTGAAAGAATGATTGAAATCCTTGCCTGGAGCTCATGTCATAGGTGAGTGTAATTCTTTCGATAACTTCTGCGGTTATCTCGGAATTTCATGAGAGAGGAAGAGAGAGAGAGAGAGAAAGTGGGGTAAGTCATTGAATCATGGAGTATTTAATATACCAGTATAGGCCATCTCATCCGAAGTTCTTCAAAGTTTACTCAAACATGATCGATTCGCCACTTTGTATGATAGACCTTATATTGTGCAGAAATTATTTAAAAGGTCAAAAAGTTCCTCTATCGAAGTCATCGTCACTTCATTTACGTTGTTATTGATCACAAGATGCGTCAACCAGGTCAGCTCGCTTGTTGTCTTTTGAGGTGCGTCTCTCAGCCGCTAATCGAAATCGATCGAAAAAATTTACTTTTCATTATCAGAATATTGACTACCTCATCCTCTCACAAAAATCCTATTCGCCACCGTTTTGTATGATCGTGATACCCATGGAAAGAGAGAGGAACGGAGATAGAGATTTAGATACACGGGAGGGGGAGAGAGAGAGAGAGAGAAAACACAAATACAATCAATTCGACAGGGCCGGCACTTTTTCATTTTCCCACCAGGAACAAACGTCGATTCCAAGTATTTTCCCCGTGATCTGAAAAAAAAATTCACCATGGAAAATTCCCACCATGTGCGATTATGTTCACCAGCCATACAATTTGATAAGAATCAAATAAATTTTACATTGTCGAATAATTTAAAATTATCGCCCATTCGTATGATCACAATGAATTTCAAAATCATTTTCCATAATGTGACTTATTTTACAGACTGAGAGAGAGTCACCTATAATGCGACAAATTAGAAAAAGGCCATTTGCGGCAAGGACCCAATATAGCCCCGCAAATAATTTCATTCAGGAAAGAGCCGTTTGTGACAACATTTACTAAAGGAAGTGATGGACTCCTTGGAAATTGAAGTCGCTCCACAAAGGACAATATGAGGTGAATTTTGGGCGATCACGGTCAAAAGGCAACATTTGAAAGAACTGAGAGAACGGAGCCATCAAGTACGTGCAGCCAGAGAGACTGAGTCAGTGTAAGCTTGAAAGTATGGCCATTAGCTGCAAACAAGTAATCCAAACCATGGAATACGACGCGAGACCAGTAGCCCGTATCAAAATTAGGAAAAAGCTGTTGGAAATCAAGGAGAATATATGCCAAACCGATGACAAAACGCAAGCAATGCAGAGGAAGGTCACAACTCCACAAAAGAAGATCCGACAGATCAACCTGATTTTGACAAAGGCGGAAGAAGGCAACACGGTAGTGGTGATGAAGGAGGAGGACTATACCCAAAAAGTGGAGTCGTACATCACAGTGAATGGATACCAAGAGCTGACAAAGGACCTAACACAGAAATACCAAGATGACCTGAAAGCTGTGTTGAAACGAAACAATGTACCTGGCAATGGAAGGACACTCGAGATGAATCCGGCCTATACTACAAGATAGCAAAGATGGTAGTTATGTTCTTGAAAGAAAACCCGTGGGGCGGGTTGTGGCTGCGTTCGATGCTGTGCTGGATGCCGGAATAATCCCTGCACAGGCCGAGGATGTTCTCCTTTATTTCGAGGATACGTGGATATGTAGGCCTCACCGAAGGAGACGACGGCATCCGAAGTTCCCTTTGGAAATGTGGAACTGCTACGAGCATGCGCTGAAATCGATACCGAAAACAAACAACAGTGTCGAGGGTTGGCATACCGGCTCTGAGGCCACCCTTGATCGAGTCCACCCCAATATTTTCAAGTTCTTCGAAGCACTACATCGCGAACAGAAGGCGGGCAATCCTCTTCCGAAGAAAAGGAAATATCTGGACAGCGCTAGGAGACTAAAAGGGTTGGTTGCGCGATACGTTGGTATGACAAACGACATTGATAATGATAATACTGATGAGGACGAAGAAGTGTATAGCCCATAATATTACATTCACGTCATGGAGGAGAGGAGTAAGATGAGCTAGAAAATAATGCGCTCTCAGGAATTCGCCTCCGCTCGTTAGTCCGTCCATCTATACTTTACGGACTATAATACACGACCACTAATGATCAGACGCGAGCACAAATAGGGTCGTGGAACCCGAAGCAAGTGACAGATATGAGACAAAGCATCCTATTAGTTGAGCCACCAAAATATGGAGGTTACGGGAGGCTTCAAAAGTTTTCAGGTTCGAAGTTTTACTTCCGAGGAGTTGAATCTACTCTTCATAGCTCTGAGTTGAATTTCTGTGGTCATATTTCCATCCCTACCCTCTTACATTCACCCGTGAGAACCATCCAATTTTCATATCAATTTATTATGCGCACGACTTACTTATAGGTAAATTTTGATCAAAAGAGGGGTAAACAAAGGGAAAGAATAAGATGAAAAATATTTTTTTCCGTTGTAGGCGAAACACTAATTGAAAGAAATTTTGGCTTTACCACCAAGCCGACGCGACGTTTTGCAGTGCCCAGACTGCATTTTCAAGAGCAAAAAGTACGTTTTTTTACTCTTGAAAATGCAGTCTGGGCACTGCTAAACGTCGAGCTTTCTGTAATATACGAGTATTTAGTGTGGTGGTAAGGCCAAAATTTCTTCCAATCGGAAAGAATAAGTTGTGCACTACTAAAATATCGACTTAATTTTTGACAATTTATGCGCAGAAATTGTATTTAAATTTTATGTAAGAGGTGCCCAACTTACGTACCGGATACATCTGTTCTCTAGCGCGTTAAGGGTTAAATAAGGAATGTTGATTTTCCTCTGTGGTCTCAAAGCTCACGAGCCTGATTTCATAACAGTTGCTTTGTGTTCTTGAAAAGAATTGGCTTGGGTAACTCAAATTTATCATTAGAAGGAAAGCTTGTGTGTCCACCCTAGTGTGGATAGATTCAATTCGCATCTGTATGTTGTACGCCAAATTGGAGGACTCGAAGACTTCAGGTTCAATTGCAGGCCATTCATTTCAAGTCCAACTAGAGAGTTGGAAAAGACTATGAAATGAATGGCTAAGACAGGCAACTTCCATGTGAGAAGAGTGATTAGTTATAGTGAGATATTTCGCAAATTTGAAAGGAAGGGCTGTGGAAAGATTCTCCATTCTCTGTTTGTATTGTGCGATGATTGTGTTTGTTTGATGAATCCATTTGTACCCAGCCCAAAAATGATTCTCTTCCATTTAATCTAATCGCGTGTAGAGAAAGTAAGAATAAATATTGATCAATTTTTGTAACATTTCGGAAGATGACAACTACAACAAAAGTCGGATCAAACAAGATCTTGACGAGAAAAAGAATCAAACCAGGAAACTACAGGAAAAGTTGTTTGAGAAACCTATGAAGTTCAATCGACGCTTTCATCGGATTCATTACAATTTTGTTCTCCTTTCTTTTAATTTTCCATGTTCCATAAATGACTCTAGTCTTGTCTCCCTTCGCGCAATCTTCGGTTACATGACATAATTATTCTAGACAGCTTTATTTACTTAATTAATTTTATTTTAACCCCCCACCGAATTTCCTCAAATGTTCTTACTTTCAAGTTACTTCTCATTTTTCCCCCCTAAATTGAATTCCTCATTATTATGTTTTAGTATTTACTTGTTGATACGAGTATTTTTTGCCGGTTACTTTATTGGGGAATCGTATTTCTGCCGTTTTTGTACACCATGAACTCTCGAACATTTTTAAACCGTGATTTTTTTTTCCGAGTTACTTATGCTGAATTTTTTCCCGTGCGATCATTTTTTCTGCAACAAATTTTCGTGCGATAAATTTTCGTAGAACCAACAACAGATACCATGGGAACCCCGATGGGCCGATGTACGCCAACATAGTTGAAGAGATCTTAGCCAGAACTACTGCTACTTCAATAACAGATTCTACCGTCAGGAAAAAATGACTTGCGATGATGGGATCACTGCTGTCACCAATACTGGCGGAGATATTCAAAACAAGATATTGAAGGGCAGCAAGATGAGAAACTCGATCAAACACTAGACCAGATATGTAGATGACGTCCTAATTGTGTGGTCAGGCACTGATAGACAGGTGGACCTATTCCTTTCGGAAATGAAGGCGATGGATGAGAGCATCAAATTCACAAAGGAAAAAGGCAATGAGACCATCGACTATTTGGACCTTACACTCGCACTGGAGAACAACAGGATAGAATACAAAATCTACAGGAAGCCGACACACACAGACACCATCAACTCAAATGACTTCTACCAACACCCCACGCACAAGTTAGTGGCAATCCAAAACTACTACTATCGAGCAGCTTCTGTCCTCAAGGATAATGAAGAGAAGAGGAAAGAGATCGAGATAGTGAAGCAGATCGCAGGAGCCAGTGGCTATCATGAAGGTGTGGTGGATGGAGTCTTTGGGAAAATTGAAACTAAGAAGGGAGCCCATGGTGGGATAGTGAAAAAGTACTCCGGATCGACACCATACATAGGAAAGTACACAAACAAGGTGATAAAGGCGCTCGATGGCTACGATGTAAATGTGGGTATCCAGAATAACCAACCCATGGTGAAGAGAATCAGCTATGACCAGACGGAAGAAAAGGACAAGGAAAGCTCGAGCGGAGTATGAGGGCATCTACACCGGTAAGACTGGTAGAAAGTGGTTATACATCTTGACTTTTTAGGACGCTGAAATTGATTTCTTAAACTACCTTCCCACGCTTGGTGGTAAGACGAATTACTGAGTCCTCATGTCTTGCCAAACGCTTTTTGAAGCAATTTTTCTAAAAATATGACAAGGTTTTCTACTAATTCAACACACCGACGAGACATATTTCCAACTATTTTTTCCATATAGTTCGAAATTGTGTCATAGGAAGCGCGCACCCGAGTGTTTATTATGCTAGCTGCTGCTCCACGGCAACGTTTCTTTTAGAAATCGACAAATGGTTAGAGTGTAATTATATCGAATTCTGGAACTATAAGTAGTTTAAAATATTACTGAAGTACGTGTTCTGAACAAATGGACCAATCATAGTAATCTAATTCAAAATTGTCGCTAACGCAAAGTTCAAAAGTCGCAAATATTTTTCAACAAATTTTCCACAAACTAAGAGAAACAAGAAAAGACACGTTTATACTAAAACTTTCAAAATAAAGAAACCTTTGATCTTACGAAAGGAGAGAATCTTTTTGCGAGATTTCTACACGTGACCAAGAAAACGGGAACTGACCTTGAAGGCGTAATAGATTCTAATACATTTTGGTGGATTAGGCTACGTCCTTCAGTCCATATATACAGTTAACTTAATGTACAAATGCTGCATAGACTTTACAATCGACGTGCTGATATGTTCCCAGACGACGATGATAATAGTGATGTACAGCTCTACAGTGTAGCGAGTTACCCCGTTTCGATCGGAATGATCGTGTGAATATACTCAAGCATAATCGTTATTTATTGGTATATCACCGTTCGATTGTAGATTGTGAGAAAACGTGACGCGAATATAATATAAATCGCAGTAGGAGGAAAACATACATACGTACAACTATCATACATTCACACACGTTCAGAAAATTGTGACAGAACGTTTAGCCGCGGATAAGAAAGAATTACTGCATTTTGATTATATATATATATAAAAAAAAAAAGATTCTATTTCGCCATCAGATTGTAGGTGAGCGACGAGTTAAGAGGAAATTGACACAACGATAATAAGAACGATAACAGGCACAGCGGATCATAAAATTCTGTCACAAGGTTGCGAGGAGACGAGGTAATATTGTGCACCTCGAGATTATGTCTGCAAACTACCATCATAAAGCCCTACAGCAGAGATATGGCAGTCTGCGAACTGAAACGCTGCGCTATTTACGTTTTTCTTGGTAGCACAACAACGAAAGAAGCGAAATGGTTTTCATTATTCGGTCCGAAGTTTTTCCACGATATTCTCATCTATTTTAATCACACGAACCACACGGATGATACGGTCTGACCAATTTGTCAACCTCGGGAAACGTTCTTTGTTTTTCTTTTCTCCATCACAGTGATGAATATGAGATATCTTGTGACGTATTCTCATCGTTGAACTTGTCTAAACGTATTAGCGTTCCATCACAGGGTACATGATTCGCAAGTTTCCATCCGATGTATGTATTTCTCTTGCTCTCTTTTTTTTCTCTCGCCTTATCGAAGAGATAAACAGGAGTGCATCCACGGCACTACCCCTCCGAAACACAACGAATTTAAGAGAAAAAGTCGAGGTCACCTATTCGACAGATATTCGAGCTCATTTCCCTCCGAAAATTAGTTCGTTTTTCCCCGAAGGAAACAAAATTAAAAACAGAAATGACAACACGAAAGAGATAAATAGAGTCCCTCTTTGTTTTAGACTTTGAGTTTCCAGAAATCGGGTGAAGAAAACGAAATAATAATTTCTGACCCAGTCAAATTGAATATGAATAAGAGAACAAATTTCCAGCGAAGATTGTGCATTCTAAGAAGTTCACCACCCAGTTTTACGTTTTTGCGAGTGAGGCACGCATTTTGAATGTCCTTAACGGCACACCACCTCACTGTTGGAAATCCGCGAGTCCGAGTTACCTCCTTTCCCTCCGTTGATGGACTCAGAATCCTCAAACCCTCGGCATGATCCAGAAATCTGCGAGTCCTGGAGTTCACTCCTAGATTGCAGTATACTAGGCTATATTAGTTTGAACCTAGAACTATAACATATATCTACGCTACACTATACTAAAACAAACCTATACTAGGCTTAGCATACAATGTATTAGATTTTACTTCGCTTCTGTCAAAACGGAGGAATGTTGATGACGTCACAGGCAAATTCAAGCTAATGACGTCACAAGCAGATTTAACGCATTATCATGACGTCACAAGGAGGTTTCAGCTGGTTGATGTCTTTACTGTGCCTCTATCCACCACCAAAAATTCGCCAGTTTGGGACTACGTTTCTTCTTTGTAATGTCTTTACCGGTACCCCAGCCGTCTATTGGAGATCTGTGAGTCGAAGTCCGAGTTGACCTCCCCTCCCCGGAAAATTTCGCTGTATCCAGATTGCGACCCAGAATCGAAAAACCATCCTTATGCGTCCCAGGAGGGGACCAAATTTTGGCCTCCAAAGAAACCAGTTTGCGACCCAAAAAATATAATGAATAATAATACATAATCCACAGGGAAAAACTAAGTCACTCTCGCTCTGACTCTCCTTCTCTCTTGGTGTCGATTGTGTGTCATTTTCACCTTGACCATCACGCTGGAAACTGTGAGACACAAAACATTTATCTTTTAACCTCTCATCTCCGTGGGGAATTGAACAGAAGATCCGAAGAAACTCAGACCATGGAGTGTGTCGACGGGATGTCGATTTAGATCGACTCATTTTTGATCTCGATTCTGAAACCTGATCAAATTGCGCACCTTACCTAAAAACTGTACGAAATTTCGACATTGATTGCCATTATTTTGCCGATGAAGGAATTTTAACCTTTTACATCTGATTGTTCTTCTTTTGGGCCGCAATCAGATCGGTTCCTTCGATTGTCTAAGCCACAATCTGGGCGCATTTTTTTTTAAATTTTAGTCGCAATCTGGATCCGGGGTCTGGCCGCAAACTGTTTTTCCCGGAAAATTTCGGAGGAATACTTGGCTTGATTCGGAATAGTTAGCTTATTATAATAGACCAAGATTGAGGGCGAACGAGCAAAGTGAGTGAGTCCTCGAAAGCTAATTAGCTTTAAATATTTTTATACTGGACATAGGAGACTAAGAATGGAGGTGAACGAGCAGACCGAGTCACTCTCTGCAAACTACAGCTTAACATACAGTATACTAGACTCATACTAGACTAAGAGTGGGGACGAACGGAATCGATACTATTGAGGTCGATATAACGCCCAAAGACATGTTTATGATTCAATGTTTTTCCATGGGGCGGAAAAATTTACTCTTTTTAGCTTTTAACTAGACTTAGAAAAAATTGTCCTAAATTATACTAGGCTTCTGTCTGCCTCCTTCCCGTTAGTGGACTCGGAATCGTCCACCCAATTCAAAAATCTGCGATCCAAGAGAGAAAGAAGAATGGTAAGTTACTAATTTGATAACGTCATAGGGAAGGCCAAGCTGATGACGTCACCAAGACTTTTAAGCTGGCTGATGTCTTTGCTGTGCCTTCACCCGCGAACAAGAATTATTTTGTCCTAATTGGTAACCGGATCCAGCAACTATAAAAAGACATTAAAGATGATCTGTGTTCATTTGGCTCCGCTAGAATATTTTGTTAGCCGTACTCGGAATACCTTTCTATGAGATTAATCCATACTACTGAAACGATGGTATTAATATGAAACGAAAATCTTGACCACACACCCAAAGACAGCCTTGATGAAGGGTCACGTCCCAGTCAAGAATGACATACAGTTGTAAAAGATTCGTATAAGTCTCACAGCAACTAGAGGTTCAATTTTCTCACCTTAGGCGATTCTTGATATTTTGTATTCAACAAGAACACCTTAGTGACTTTGATTAACCCAAGATTAAAGAAAACCTCAAATTAGTAACACAACGTTCACAAGTCCAAAGTAACCGAATTCGTGGAATTTCAGTCTAGCTCGCCTTCTATCTTTGCATGTAGGCGTTGTTGGTGCGAACACGTAATTTGTTTACATATTATTCAGACGAGTCGGCGAGAGAGTAAACTACCGATTTTTTTGTCAACTTTATAAAGCACGAAAACAGAAGTTTTCGAACTTTCATTTTAGCAAACATCGCACGGCCAAACAATCGATCGCAATCCCTCCAAAATTCCGCTTCAATATATCAAATTTGCGGCAATAGGAGGGCTGCAAATTCGTATACTCTCTCGTCGTCGGAATTTTTTCCCCCAGAGGGTGAAAAAAACGAGACGGAAAGTTGAAGCACGCATTCCGGCATTCAAAAACCTCGTCAAGTATAACATTCAGTCAATACGAAAATGGAAAAAAAAAAAAATTTGGATGAAAAAAAAACCGAGCGAGGGAAAAGCGATCGTATTGATTTACGAGCACGCTTTCGCTACCTTTTCAACACTGCCGCTACGCTAAGCCTTTATCCCTCTCTGTCGCTCTTCCTCGTGTAAAGCAAAATTCGCCCTTTTTCTTTTTCGCAAAGACATTTTCAAGGTCAAGGCTGCCAACGCCACGTGTACTAATAAAATATTACAGCCCTCAACAATGACGGTAAGTTAACTTTTCCATAGTTATTTCGATGCCTTTCTCACTGCCTTTTTTTATTCGGCCGCCGTCACAATTCTCTCGGTCGCTACATTATTTGAATTTTCAATCGAATTTCATTATTCATTACTCGACACCATCTCTCGAGTACGTTCTGTAATTACAAAAAATATAATCTCATTTTCAACGTTATATGACCATCACGCAGAGTTAATATTTTGGATTATTTTGTATTGCGAAAGATTAAGAAATCAGTATTCCCGATAATTTTTCGCAGCGATTGTTTTTCAAAAAGAAGTATAATCGACTCGTTCGATTAAAAGATTATTTTTTCAAAAGTTATAATTTAATGATTCCAATCTTGAGCTTCGCACTTCACTGCTTGCAAAAACAAAAACAAATTGAAGCACTTGAAAAATAGTATTATGACGAAAATTTGGGTATACTCACGATTCAGGTTTAGGGTAATAAGTCAGTCAGAACCCAGTTAGAGATTAGTAATTCATCAATTTTAAACTTTTAAGACGTGATCCAATCGATAGACAGAGAAGAATTTTGTGACTCACACGCTTCGAAATTTCCAACTCAAAGGCCTCGTAAAAAATTTTCCTGTCTGATCATCGGCTGCTTGTGTCATACGTGTGGGACGTGTTTCCAAAAAATTTTTTGATATGCAGCTGAACACAAACTTTCCTGCACGTTTTGAATAGAGTGTTATTTGGAAAAATTTCCGCCATTCTCCTAGAAAATGGAGAGAAGGAAAAGGCACGACTTTAACCCAGTTTAGCCAGCATGGAAAAGCTTCAACTTTCGAGCTGTACACATTATATACTTGTCAACCGCATTTCAATTCGCTTGCCATTTTAATTTCAGATTTACTTGGCTAAATTTTTCTACCTATCTCAAATCAACGTCGCTCTGCTAGAGTCGATGTACAGTCGCATTCCCTCGAAGTATTCGGTCTGTTTGGTGATTTCGCGACTTCGAGTCTTGTTCTCACTTAATCATCCCTCAAAATCTGCACTACTTTAATCAGGAGTCCGGTCTTCTCTGGACTGTAAGGTCCATAGAAATTTATTATGATAGTAGCACATATTGTTCCTTCAGACGACGCGTTTTAAAACCCGCAAAGCCTAATTCATTTGGATACGCAAAACTTATTATTCAATGCAGTTTTGTTTCTTTTCTTTTCTCAACTCGAGTATTATTTTCTTACCCATCCTTTGATCCTGCTGATAAACTTCATCAGTTTTCAGAAGGCAATGAATCGCGCGAGGAATGATGATAATTGCACATATTGGCCTAAATTTTAATAACTTAAAATTGTTTCTTTTCCTCCTGTATATCATCGTCTCTCACACTCTTGAGGACTGAGGATAATAATACTGTACAAGTGTATACCATGATGGGACATATGATGGGACTCTAGCTTACACACGATCAAATCTACAGCTGATAGCTGCCTTTGCATCATTTTTCTGTACTTTGATGACGCCAAAAACGCAGATCATGAATGCAAGTGCAGCCATCAGCTGGAGACTGCCCTCACTATAATATCTCTCGTTTCACTATCTCACCTTAATAACCTTATTAAACTTCTTTCCTCTCCTTCATCTTGTGTTCCGACCAGTCAGCGCTAGAATTGTACTACACATCGACATTGTGATATACAAGTATACACGACACACATTCAATGTCCCCGGTTTCCTTATCAATTATAAAGCCCGGATTCCTGGCAGTAAACAATTTTTATTTTTGCCATCAAATATAAAATAAAAAAAAAAAAAAACAAAAAAAAAATTTTCTGACATAGCCAAATAAATGAAAATCATGTTCCATGTCTTTTATATTTTATCAGTCATCTTGAAATATTTCAGTCTAGGCTTCTACTAGGTCAAGTGTTCGTGAGATATTATTCGTTTACCCCTTTACCTATCTTGGCGTCGTATAAGTCTTCTATGAGAAATATGAGGTAGCGCGAACTCGCTCCGCTCGTTCGCCCCCTGTCTCGCTGTTGTATTGGAATGGTATGAGACAATTCAAGTCTAGGGGACTTGGAAAAAAACGACGGCTTCCTTAACGAAGTTAAACGAGGAACGCAGGGAACCTGTTTTATGAGTCGAATGGGATTTGGTATTGAAAATTCAAGGAAGCCTAGACCTAGATAAAGATAGTAAAAAGAAGGCCTAGACCTACTATAAGCCTATCATAATATAGTTTGAGAATCTAAATTTTTCTCGCTCGAGAGACGAAATTTTTCTAAGTCCCTCTCCTATCATGGCTCGAGAGTCGAAATTTTTCTAAGTCCCCCTTCTATCATTTATAGCTCGAGAGTCGAAATTTTTCTAAGTCCCCCTCCTACCATATATGGCTCGATAGTCGAAATTTTTCTAAGTCCCCCTTCTATCATATATATAGCTCGAGAGGAAATTTTTCTAAGTCCCCCTTCTATCATATATATAGCTCGAGGGTCGAAATTTTTCTAAGTTTTTCGCTGGATGGCGGACGGCGGACGCCAGATTTCTCAAATAGCCCCCCATAAAACAGGTTCCCTGTTAAAATTTCGACTACCCAGCCATATATGATAGGAAGAGAGACTTAGAAAACTTTACCTATCTTGGCGTCGTATAAGTCTTCTATGGGAAATATGAGGTAGCGCGAATTAGCTCCGCTCGTTCGCCCCCTGTCTCGCTGTTGTATTGGAGTAGTATGAGACAATTCAAGTCTAGAGGACTTGGAAAAATTTCGACTATCCAGCCATATATGATAGGAAGAGGGACTTAGAAAATTTTCTAATTATTAATTATATTAATTATTTAATTATTTATTTATTTATTTATTTAATTATTTAATTATTTAATTATTTAATTATTTATTTATTTAATTATTTAATAATTAATTATTTAATTATTTAATCATTTAATTATTTAATTATTAATTAATTAATTATTTATTATTATTACGCGGGGTGTACTCGCGAATTTCTGAATCACCCACGGGGTAGAGACTTTCTAATTATCATTATATTAATTATTTATTTATTTATTCATTTATTTATTTATTTATTATTAATTATTATTATTACGCGGGGTGTACTCGCGAATTTCTGAATCACCCACGGGGTAGAGATTTCTCTTGACGGGGGGGGGAGGGGGAGGGTGTGCTCGCGAGTTTCAAAATCGGGGCCGGCGAGAGAAAAGACATGGAACATGTCAAAAGAAAACATGCGTTTTTAGTGCTTTTACAAATTCACGATCAGAATTATTTAATTTCTGACCAAAAATTACGTGATTTTTGACCAAAATAAATCAATTTTGTGGATCAAACTCATCAATACAAAATCCTAGTAATTTTTGAATCAAAATTTCCGATTTTGGACTCGAAATAATATCATCCAATTTTCAACAAAATTGCTGAATTTTAGGCAAAATTTTTAATTTTTTAATTCGGACTCAAAATAATATTTTCAACAAAAACTACCCAATTTCCACCAAAATTGCTGAATTTTAAGCAAAATTTTTACGCGTCTCCGTTACTTCATGAATGAAATGGCAACAATTTCAAACTTGGTACTCAAAACTAACGGTTCTGGCACAATTTCGGCATTTATTTCACCTTCAGCGATTTTCGACAAAATGAAACTCTTTTCCCTGGCTCCTTTCCATGTGATCCGAACCTCCATTTCATTGAAAACTGTTCGCCCCTTCAGGAAAAAAAGTGACAAATGCCGGCATATCCTGACTCTACTGATCAATTTCATTGAAAACTATCGCAGCGATCCTAGCGGTTGACCGGTCAAAAGTCTCATATTTTCTTTTTACTTTGTTCTATTTTATATTCCGTATTTTAGCAATCTAGTGCAGTCATATTGGTAAAAAAGTGTGATTCAGATTGGTTTTTTTGTCATTTTCGGGGTGAATATTGGTTTTTTGAAAAAAAGTCACGGAACAATAATTGTAGAGCGTCAAAAAATACATAAATAATCTTTCATTAAAAATTTCTGTGCGATGCTCCATTTTTTAATAAATGAAGGATGAAAGTTGGATAGTTTTGGAGGTAATGCATGATATTTTATCTCCCACAATGCAAGTTGACGCAAGCGTCTGCTTTAATTCCAAGTAATAGAAAAGCATTACAAAAATTAAATAGATCATCCTGTCTTTGTAATTTTTTTTTTTTTGAGTCTCCATATTTCATCATTTCTTGGAGCCGTCGCAAAGGATACATTTTGGTATTGATGCCATAATTGACTCACAATTAATACTTGTAAATGAATTGCAGATTGAGAACTAACAGATAACAATGATTTAGAAATAAAGAATCACAAGTTTAGTGGCTAGCAATGATTTTGCAATTAGAAAAAAAGAATGACTAATTTTGGTGGCCAGCAATATCTATATTTTTTTAAGAGCGGGTAACGCTTGCGTAGACTAGTGTTGGGAGTGACACATGCGTTACTTTGGCAACTATTTAATTTTCATCCTTCATTTATGCAAAAATGGTGCATCGTACGGAAATTTGTAATGGAACACTATTTATGTATTTTTTGACGCTCTACAATTTTTATCTCTTGATTTTTTTTCAAAAAAACGATATTTAATCTGAAAATCACGAAAAACAAATCTGGACCATACTTTTTTGCCTCCTGGAGACAATGCGCATGTCATATCGAGTGTGACTTTTAGTATGTTGTAAAAGGTGATGAATGACGTTGATACGCCAAATTTCAGCTACCTTTTATTTATTCACATGTCCTAATATGACGGGTTCCTCGAGGTTTCATTAAAGGTCTTATAATTATTATTGCTCAGATTTGGTTCCTTACCCTTTTCAAAAATTGTTAAAAGATTTTCGTTTCCTAGAAGCAGTGTCGTGCTGGCCCGGCCGGGCAACCGGGGATCCCCGGGGCCCGCCCGCGAGAAATCGAAAGTTTGAGTTTGACCGCGCTGAGTTTTTGGGGGCCCGACGAGCTGGTTACCCGGCCTACAAAATGTGAGCCAGCACGACACTGTCTAGAAATTTGATTTGTGTCTTCCTGATGAACTGATTGGAAGAGAAAATGATTTTCTAGACGAATCAAATCCGCTTTATTGTTTTGTCCGCAATACATCATTACAAGAGATAAATTTTCCCGGGTTATAAAAGGCTACTGTCGAGCATTTTTCGGGCGTTTGCAATAAGAACTTGTTTCTCAAAATGAAATTTTTGAATTTTCAAAACTTAAAAGATGATTTTTTCTCCGGGACTTTGATGTATTCAAAGAACGATCCTCTGCGAAAAAACTATAAGAATCGATTTACCGAAAAAATTCTCATGTCTCGAGCTTAGTGGTTTTTTTTTTTTTGGAAAGTTTTAGGCTCCTCTCAAGGTCGTTGACTCGCCAGCACATATACTTTTTCATTAAATTTCAGTCGAAAAGCCGCGAATCGAGTTAAAATGAAAAAAGTTACGACAAAAATCACGCTCGCGTTGGCATCATTCGTGCTCGTGCCTCAATAGTATAGGTTTATTAGTAACGGTGAAAGAGAGTCGATTCATTTATGCACGCGCTACAGCTAAACTCGATAGATATAATATGCATTTATGTAATGATATATCATGATTTTATATACCTTCTCGGGCCACCGATTTGTCAACAAAGTCACAATTAGAGGGCTATAATCATATTGAAAAAGGTGTGAGGCTATTTTACCTTATTATCTTTTTCTCGCTCGAACTAGATCATACGCGGTTTATAATCAGCATCGAATACCGGAAATTCAACCCGCTCTTTTTCATTATCATTCGAGAAAAATATAATGTTTTGCCGCACTTAAGGTAGGCCATTAATTTTTTTTTTCTGAAATAATATCATTCACGGATCGAGATTTCTTTCGAGAGAAGAGAGAAAATATCTACACCGCAAACTTTGGCATCCGAAGAAATTCCAGTACGTGATTACGATTCCCGCATGCGTGAATGGCCATTTACGAATTTATTGCCGAAGAGATGGACTGCGATACGTGCCAAAGATTGTTGCCGTCCCCATAGCCAAGTACGTACGAAAAATTTTCGGTGGTTTTTCTTCTATATTTCTCCTCGGTATATACTGACTATGTGGAAGTCTACAGAACGTGCCATTTGATGCCATTCTATCTGCTTTGAGGTTCAAGCTCACGTCCGTTAGACAATTTATATCTTCTAATGCGTTTAATAATCACGTAAAGTGACGCTCAATCCATGCGCAATTTCGTTCTACGTGGGTGCATTCTTAAAAACCGGACACTATAACGTACGTGTCCACGGTGAATAGAACAAATCATTGGCAGCATTTAAATACCTATACTTTAAACGAATGGGACGCGGTAACCAGAGGGAGAGAGAGAGAAGAGATTGAAAATTTTTACATTGTATTTCTCGAGTATAACGTAATAATAATCACGCTAACGTATCGTCGATGGTTATGATTTGGAAATGGGAATACGCGCGGCTACGCATGGAGTATGGCGCTATTGGTAGCGCGAGGAGGTCGCGTGTTATGCGCGCCTGAAGCGTTCTTTTATCACGGTGTTCAAAATCAATAAGTATATTTTCGTGATTTCGTGTTGTAGAATGCCAGTGGTATTATACTCGCGATTCTGCACTTATAGTTGTGAACGATAACGAGGTTGATTTCACGGCTAGAAAAGAAGAGCGAGAGAACAGAGTGCCGAAGTCCACGTTGGTATAGAGAGGGAAAATGTATCAAATTTCGAACGTCTGAAAGGTGGAACCGCCTCGCACGCACGCGTTTTTCGTTAATCAGAAATTTCTCATTTATCCGTAATTCGCGTTCTGAGTAAGTGACGATGTGTCGCCCGAACTATGAGCGTTTTCAAAAATTTTAAAAATTTTTTGTGGAAGGATTCAAACGAGACGTTCGCTGTAAAATGTTTGACGGGATGCTTGAAAAAAGTTACAGCGTGGGGTCGGATCCAAGAATTGAAGAAGGTGTCGGATATAGCGGGACGCACACGAGTGTTTTTTTTTGTGCATTTGAGGCAACCCGTTTAGGAGATGAGCACGGGGCTGCGGTGAAGGAGACTCTTTCTATCCTCTTTTACATGATTGGGTAAACTGAACAAATCGTTTTCTTGGTTAAGCACTTCGTAAGCTTTGGTGACGTAAAAGAACTCGATTTAGTACCTACTTTAGTAACTAAAGAGAGTGCAGAAAACATGTTCTCTCATACTTCTCATTTACAAGATCCTGATCCGGTATGTAACAAGAATTCCTATTGGTTGGAAGCTTTCTAAAGTTCGAGGTCTGTAGGATAATTGAATCAAAGATACAGCGAAGTAAAACAGCGAACAACACGAGAAAGTAGGCTACATTTAAGGTTAGCCTAACAAACTAAATACTATCGGAGACTAGAGGGAAGGGTGAGCCAGCCTTACCAACCACGTATTTTTTTGATAAATTGTCTTCACCTTCTTCTTCTGCCAATTTAAAATCTTGTATCACCCACGACCTTGGCGAAGACTATATTCAGAAAGAAGGGGAGGCGAAGCGTAGCCCTCAAGGTTACTTTGATCAATTGTTCTCATCTCCTCCTGCCAATACATCACCTACAGTATACCCACTGCGTCTCTTTCTCCTCCTACCTCGATGATCTAACGCGAATAGTACCCGAGTTTTGCCGAAGCAATCTCTGCAGAAAAAACTGATAGGAGATATCCTCAAAAGTCGACTTGAAACTGACATCGATTTTGAGTCGATTTCGGCCCACTGTCGACTTGAAGTGATTGGATGTCGCCCTTCGGTTCATTGTCGACGTCGAAATTGAATCGACTCCTGGCATTGGATTGAAGGTGTGCTTCGCTCGTAAAAACGAGCATTAGAAACCTAAATTCGCACTACTTATGGATCTCTCTAATTTTTTGATATGTTCTTCAGACAGGTTCAATTGAAGGCAGAATTGGAAACGATTTCTCCATACGCTTTCTATTTCCCTTCGAAATCATCGACAATTCCTGAGTAAAATTTTTTTTGAGCTGAAATTCGCGGATTTCTGCTCCTATACGTCCTTCCATTGAACCTTTCTGTACAACATTTCTGAAAATCAAAACAATTCCGTTAGCAAAAGGAACTTTAAGAATTTTTCAGCGAAGTCATTCGTTACAAGGACTACCCACACACGCCCGACAAGCGTCGCGTAGTGATCGCTGGTACTCCGAATCTTGCAGGATATTTGGGGATGTATATGCAACCTATCGTATACCGTTTCGGAGTTCCCCAACGGGCAAAGCACACCCTTAATGTCGACTTTAAGGGTGTGCTTTACTTGTGAAAATACGCTCGTAAAACATGGTACCAGAAATCACATTTTACTGCTCGAATTTTCAATGGATTTTTCTGAATAATTGAAATGTTTTCTAGAGAGGTTCAACCAGGGACGCTGTCGAAGCAGAATTTTAAAATTGTTTCTCCTACTTTCTCAAATAAACGTTAAATTGGTAAAAATTCGTTTATTTTCTGACGAGAGTGAAATTCTTCTGGAGCCAAAATTCAGGATTCTGTTCCGATAGCGACTTTCGTTGAACCCTTCTGTACAACATTTTCGAAGATCGAAAAAATTCGTCGGAAAATCGAGTCCTGAGATGTGACCTTGCAAAATCATTCCTCATCATTTGTTACGAGGACTACCAACGCACGCCCGACAAGCGCCGCATAGTGACTGCTGGCTTCCCGAACCTTGCAGGGTTTTTGGGGATGTATATGCAACTTATCGTACACCGTTTCGAAGTTCCCCAACGGGCGAAGCACACCCTTAATGTCGACTTGAAATCGACGTCGATTATGCGTCTTTGTTCAATAGAAATCGACGGCACAATCTGACAGGGTTTCAGAACCGCGGATACTTCTGGTGTCAGAATTTGTTACCGACCGAAAATCGACCTCGAAATTACGTCGATTCAACCATCGGTCAAGATAATTGAAATCCTCAGAGGACCTCGTCACATAATTACGATTGCATATTCTGTCTGCCAGTAGCTCCCACGTCGTAATCAGTAAGGTACTTCCCGCCGTTCGTTATTCTGCGGTGAAATTTTTGAACTTTAATGAAGGAGACTCATAGACAACCCTACCAAAAAACAGCCCGAAAAGAGACATTGGTGGAAAAAAGACAGAACTTTTCATGAATTCGAGCTCTCCTAAAATTAGTAGGAAATTCAAAAGAGAAAAGCTTGTAAACTTGTATCATCATAATAAAGTCAACTTTTCGAAAACAAATAAATTCAGGAATTTGTTACCTTACCAAATTTTTGTACATTTTTCATCGGGATGTCAGGAAATTTTGTAACTACTCACCTGCAACAGAAAACAAACATAAAACGTTAAACCAAATGCATAAAATAAAATGTTGACTCGAATATTTCTTCATCGAAAAAGTCAAATTCTCCTTACAAAATTGGTCCACCCTCAAAAGCTTAATTCAAAGTTTAAAAAAATACGTTATTATATTAAAAATAAAGCATGATTAGATTCTATAGTAAAGTTTCAAAACTTTCGGTAGAATCCGCTTTTGGACTGTAAGATCTTGCATTTATCATTCCATCATAGCCCCGGGACGATATTGTCAATATTGAAATTGTCTATCGCAATATGAAATTATCGCCCTTATCGAGTAGATGGTGATACATTGTAGTTAATTGTTCAGTCTTCCTAACCTATAAGTTGGTAAGGAGAAAGAATGAAGCTGTATTGCTTCTTCATCATTATTTTGTCTAACGACCATATACCATCACGGTATCAAAGCACAAACACGAGTAATTCTAGCGCAAGCGTACAACTCTGAGCCAAAATTCAATTTACGGCTTTTCAACTAAAATTTCGATGAAAAAGCACGAATCGCAAAAAAATTAACGCTCGACGTTCGCGTTCCAACGAGTCAACAACCTTGAGCGAGAAGCCGAACACGCTCGAAAATGGCTCCTATTCAATATTTCAAACGTCTTCCGAAAACTCGAGCATCGAATAAATATCGAAACCACCTCATCATCGTCACCACCATTACCACACCTCTCGCAGAAATACGCATGCTTTCCTTCGTTCTACACGCACACCGAACTTTCCCGATTTCCTATATTAATACACATGTTGTCATGTTCAGGGAGTGGGAAAAATAAAAAAATTCTTCGGCAAAATAATAAAGAGAGAAGAAAAAATTATGGAAGAGCGAGGAGTTCGACAGACGAAATATAGTGCGGTTGTAACAATATAACAATATTGTGGTGGTGGTAGTAGTAGTAGTAGAAAATAGTAGCAACGATAATTCGTTGACCTTGACGTGAGGTGAAAGCGGGCTGCAACAGGTGCGCACGAACGTACTATAATTCCTTCCATCGAAACGTAGTGCGAGGCAGGCGTGTACGGTAGGCAAATCGTTTTACAGTTACATGTTGCGTGTTGCGCAGTCTTCGGCCTCAAGCGCAAGGTTGTCGATTTCCAAGAGCACTGACCTCGGGTTGTAAAACTGTAAGGCTTGGCGAACGTTCGTTCGTAACGATCAATAAATTAACGTTCGCGGAACGATTTCCAGCGGAAAAAATTTCTACTCTCGTTTTTCCTTCTTCCTCTAAATACCAGTTTCTTAATTCGAAAACGAATGCAAATTTTTTTTTCTCTCTTTCTCATTCTAGCGCGTTGTTTACCTCGACATTCTACCGAACGTTTCATTTCCAGAATGCATACACACCATTTCATCATGATCATTTTTTTTTTTTTTTCTTTCTTTAGTGAAGAATTCCAAATCATGAGGGTGGTGGAAGAATTTATCGTGTCGCTAATGTACACGGGCGAGCGAAAATTTGTAAATTTCTCTACACGAAAAACAGAACGCTTAGGACAGTTTTTAATACAGAATATTAAGAAGGCACACGCGAGGTCCTCGTGCTAATTATTTTTTGGCTCTAAAGAAGTATTCTCGCGTCTCAGATTAGAATGTTGACGGTGATTATACATATTTTTCTTTTAAGTAACTACAACACGCGAGCCTACTCGATTCTATAAAATATTTCGAGCTCAATTTTGAATTGAGGAGAAAAAAATCAGCGTAGGAGGCACACGAAAGGGTGACGTCTTATGCCTACCGAAGGGTTTGATCTGCAACGTTTTTTATGACGACTCGATAGAGAAATTAGTGGATTTCTCGTAATTTCGAGGGTATTTCATTACCAGTGTGCTCTGCTCGGTTAACTGTAGCGAATAGTTTAACGTCATACATTTCGAATTGTATTATTTACACCACGTATAAGTAGCCTTGTTTTCCGCTCGTGCCATCACACTAAATTTCGCTGTATTGGAGACCATCGTCATTGTCGAGAACGACTACAGCCTTTCACCTAATACAGTTTCATTTTTACCAGGGGGAAAAAAAAAGAGGATAGAATAGCGGCACAACAACTTCAAGGAGACACGCTCGCTCCTCCCTGTTATACGTTTATTATACTTTCGGTATTTAAGAAGGAAGGAAGACGTACGAATGAAGACTGTTCCGCATACTACGAGCTTCGAACTTCTAATTTTTTGCATTACTACCTCTTCGTAATCCCGTAGGAGAATCTCTGCAATCGATGAAAGCAGAAACAAAATCGTCACACAAAAGTTTGCTGACGAAATTTCATATAAGATTTCTCAAGCTATCAAACTACACTTTTTAAGCTCCTCTTTTACCCATAGAATTCGAACGATATGGGATTCCCAAGTCGCACGGCTCCAAAATCTATAAAACTTGAACCTAAACATCGTTTGCTTTAGTTAATCATTCCACTTGCGTGTGACGAAAATTTATTCTTACTTCACCCTCTTTTCTCCTCCCACATAAAATATTTTGGTGTAATCATCCATCGCTAGTCTTTATAATATATACCTTCTTGTAGCATCGTTCGCTCTCGGTGATAACTATCAATAATTAAGAATTACCAGCTAATCATTTCATACCTAGTTTCACTTTTTATGAGCTTCATTTTGCTGTATTTAGGAGTATTCAAGCCAAGTACTAACAGAAGAAGTATTAGAAGGCAATTTTTCTCATGGTACGATAAACCACGAGGCGTCAACCGACGACCTGTGGTCGATTCTGAGTCATACACACACAATATCAAACAAAAATCGACTCAATATCATTCGAATATCAACCTCTGTTTCGAGTTTGGGTCGAAATCGTTGATTTTACGTCAATTTTGAGTCATCCTTTCCAAATTTCTGATCGACCTAAAGTTAAAAGCTCAATTTCGTCGATCAGCGATCGATTTGTAGTGCTCTGAGAATGTGAATCGACCTCAAATAGATATCAAAATCCTCAATTCTTATTTAAAATAAACTACACGCCAACTTCGTTATGAATATTTAATTTTGACTGATTAGAAATGTTTGATTTGCCGAAAGATTGAGAGTGAAGAACGAAATTGGTGAAGTCACCAGGCTGAATGGTCTACTGTATGATCAATATTTCCATCTGTCCAGGTTACTCCACCCGCAAGAAGTCAACGAAATGATGTTCGAAAAAGGAGGAGAGGGGAAGAAAGGAGAAGACTATGTGGAAAAACGAGTGCAAGCCCAAACGAAACAGATCAAGAAGAAGCTTGCCGAACTGACCCGGAAGAAAGAAGAAAGAAAGGAAGAGACGGCGAGAGTTGAGCACAAATTTGCTCCCAGAACCGAGAACCTATCAAGCGTCACCTTCACAGAAGAAGAAAGAAGACTGCTGGACAAAGGCATCAAGTACGTGCAGCCAGAGAGGCTGAACCAGTGTAGGCTTGAAAGCATGGCCATTAGCTGAGAACAAGTGATCCAAACCATGGAACACGACGTGAGACCAGAAGCCCGGACCAAAATTGGGAAAGTGCTGTTGGACATCAAAGAGGTATGTGCCGAACCTATGACAGAACGCAAGTAATGCAGAGGAAGGTCACAAATCTACAAAAGAAGACCCGACAGAACAACCTGATTTTGACAAAGGCGGACAAGGGCAGCACGGTAGTGGTAATGGAGAAGGAGGACTACACCCAAAAAGTGGAGTCGTACATCGCAGTTAATGGATACCAAGAGCTGGCAAGGGACCCAACACGGAAATACCAAGATGACCTGAAAGCTGTGCTGAAACGGAACAATGTACCCGGCAATGGAAGGACGCTTGAGATGAACCCGGTTGCACCAAAACTCAAGGGGCTTGTAAAACTCCACAAAGCGAACCGTCCGATGAGACCCCTGGTCAACAGCATTCAATCACCATGCTACAAGATAGCAAAGATTGTAGCCACATTCCTGAAAGAAAACTACCAGTTTGCACCCAGACGAAGTACCAGAAACAATGGAGAGCTGATTGAGCAACTGGACAAGTTGGAAATCAGGAGTAACGACAAGCTGATATCCTTTGATGTGACTAATATGTTTGGTACCATACCGAAGGAGGAACTTCTCACCCTGCTCAAAAGCAACAGATACCATGGGAACCCCGATGGGTCGAAGTACGCCAACATAGTGGAGGAGATCTTGAGCCAGAATTACTGCCGCTTCAATAACAGGTTCTACAGTCAGGAAAGGGGACTTGCGATGGGATCACCGCTGTCACCAATACTGGCGGAGATATTCATGAATGATATGGAAAACAAGATATTGAAGGGCAGCAAGTTCAGAAACTCGATCAAACACTGGGCCAGATATGTAGATGATATCCTAATTGTGTGGTCAGGCACTGATAGACAGGTGGATCTATTCCTTTCAGAAATGAACGCGATGAATGAGAGCATCAAATTCACAGTAGAAAAAGGCAATGAGACCATCAACTATTTGGACCTTACACTCACACTGGAGAACAATAGGATAGAATACAAAATCTACAGGAATCCGACGCATACTGACACCATCATCCCAAATGACTCCTACCACCACCCCAGGCACAAGTTAGCGGCAATCCAGAACTACTGCTATCGGGCAATTTCTATCCTCAAGAACAACGAAGAGAAGAGGAAAGAGATCGAGATAGTAAAGCAGATCGCAGAAGCCAATGGCTACCGCAGATGTGTGATGGAGGGAGTCTTTGGGAAACTGGAAACAAAGAAAGGAACCCATGATAGCATAGTGAGAAAGTACTCCGGATCGATACCATATATAGGAAAGTACACAAACAAGGCGTTCAATGGCTACGATGTGAATGTGGGTATCCAGAATAACCAACCCATGGTGAAGAGAATCAGCAATGACCAGACGGAACAAAAGGACAAGGAAAGCTTGAGCGGAGTGTACAAGCTCAGTTGTGAACAGTGCGAGGGTATCTATATCGGTGAGACTGGGAGAAAGTTTGAGATCAGGAGAAAGGAGCACAAAACGTCGAGGAAGAAAGAAGATGGCAAGTCACTGTTTGGGAAACACTGTAACGAGGAAATCCACGATGGAGAGGGAATATTTGAAGTCATTAGAGAATCGCATAAAGAGAAGAAAACTCTGGGAACAAATGGAGATTGCAAATGCCAAGAGGAGGAAAGCCTGCCTCTTGAACAATGTAATCACATTTGACAGCAAAAAATTATTCGGCCTGGTGATTGGACGAGAGAAGAAGAACGGAACCAACCAATGAGACAGCAGGAATCCAGGTAGCCAATAGAAACGCAGCATTTAGGACAATAGATTGAACCAATCACAAAACAGTATGTTTTAGCCAATAAGAACACAATGTCATATTTTTATAAGAATACGTTTCTAAGAAGTGAACCAATTACAGATTATCGTACTCCATCAAGAGTGTCGTTGTAATACTCGTTCTCCGCTAAGATTGGACACGATGTTGGTACAACTGTCCTGGGGTAGGAACAAACTCTGGAGACTCTGAACACCAAGTCATATCTTCCCATAAATAAATAAAAAGTACTCTTTATACTCGTGGTCTGAAGCAAAAGACGCGTGTTCTCTCGATGGTGACTGGGCCCGCACCATCGGATGGAAATATATCCTAGGAAGATGCACGTTCTCCCTCAACTGACGGAGTCTCTTTTCCTCCACTGTAGTTAACGACCTCGTTGGGGTCGTTGGGGTTGCCTCCCAACGTGCAATTCGCAATGTCATTACAGGCGGGTCACGAAATTTTATTGCACAGCCATCACTCCAAAATATAATAATCGACGGAAGGCTTGTTTACCGATTTAAGCTCGCGAGTAAAAAGGACAACTTTTACCACTACTTCATTACTTAAATGTAAACGGAGTTGAAGTACGGTTACGCGAATACGGATCTCGGTCATCGCTGGCCGCACTGTCCCACACAAGACAGCTAGAAATCAACTGACTTCAGTTCGGCCTGAACCTTAGTTCATATCGTACAATACAGTGACGATAAAATAACGGTAAATTTTTCGTTCAATAGGCAGGAGTGCCTACTGAACAGGAATAGACGAGAAAAATTAAGAGATAAGGAAAACAAAGAGAAGAATGAAATTTTAGGAGAGACGTAGGGAAGGAATAAATAGAGAGAGAGAGAGAAAACACACACACACTCAATCCAACTAACCTCACACGAAGATGTGCGCGCGAAAAAGGTGGTTACTTTACAATAAGCGGTTGATTTTGGGTCGAATTCCGATCATTTTGGTGGACTTGCAATGGAAATTAGGCAGAACTAATTCGCGCTTCGATTTTGAGTTCATTTCACGTCCAATCGACGTCAACCCAAAATTCGACATGGTTCATCGTGTAGATGAGAACGTGAAGGAAAGTGGGCTTCAAAATTTGGTAACGTTTTCAGGGCTATACTAGAAAAATAGCAGTTTATGGCAGTGGAACAGATGAAACTTTCCTCGGTCGAGATCAGCCGGAGACAGAAATGACTAATTTTGCTGATACTTTATATCAACTCTTTATATTATTGATATTCTCCAGTTCTATACGATATTCCTGATCGAAATAATTCATCAATTGGTGAAGCCTAAATTCTCGGGGAAAAATACGTTATCAGATGGGCTCATTTTAATATTTCAAAAGTTCTATAAGTTGCTGCAAGTAAAATGTAATCCAGAAAGCAGTATTTCTGACGCGCGTTGTTTACCCATCCTTGCTCGAGACATAATGGATGACCCAAGTAATTTAATCATTTAATTATTGTTCAAGAATACCTGACCACAAATAAGAGACGAAAAATAGATAAATTACTCTTTAAACCTCTCGAGAAAGTGATTCATGGATGCGGGATCGAAGAAGACTGCTATGCCAAGTTTTTCTTGCACAATATTTTCAGAATTTCGATACCTGTTTGCACTGTGCCAAGAAACACTGAGAATAGATCGGTTCAATACTGTGCTTATCGATCACCATATCATCATACATTTACTTATTCTTTCGTGATGAATCATGGAAAGGCGGACGCGTGTGTCACTTAGATCAGCTGCTCTCTCAATGCGGAATTGAACAGCGCGCAAAGAGAATTACTTTTCGTTCTTTCTCTAAACCCGAGATTGAATAAGAAAAAAAAAGAAGTACAAAGCGTCAGCTTTCGCTCAACGTTTCTAATCGTATATCGCGATTGGTAGAAATGATTAAGCGATATCACGAACAAGATGAAAATACAGGTGCGTGTAAACGGCCTCTGCGTTGAAGATAAACGAGGAAAACACTTCCTCGTTACCGTATACGTCTCGATATAGGAAAATTATTCCAAACGTTACAATAGTTTTCTAATAAGACCATAATAGAATGGAAGCGTGGACGGAGAGGAGATTCGTTCTCATTTGTATGAAGTGTAGCGTGAAATTCTACCGGGCTCATTATTCCTATATCTACGTTCTACGCGCATTCTGAATTCGTTTCGCATTTTAATTCGACAAATTTTCGACGTATCATTCGATGAATTCGAGATTTTTAAATAAAATACGTGTAATGGGCAAGACGAGAGAAAAGAAAAAAACGTGACAGAAGAGGAAGCTCGAACAAGGATTGGTTCTAATACAAAGAGTCACACCTACAGAAGTACACCGGTATACACCTCTTTTGTCCATAGCAGGAACTTCCTAATACTGTTAATTATGCACAAATATAAAATGTAGTGCATTGTACAGCGAGTTCAACGAGAAATACGAGTTAATTATTTATGCTAAACTCTATTTCTATAAAGAGAGGAGTATCTTGTCTTATACGGTAGGACGAAAATGTGGGAGGGAAGAGAAATTACAGCCCTACGCTTTGCGGACGTATTCATCATCATCGTAATGTCTTTCTTTGCGCGTACTACTCGGCGTTACATTTATACTTTCACCCGGTTTCATTGAGCACTTCCGCGAATGGGATTTCTCGTGAATGAACAGTACGAGAGAAAGGAAATGAGTTCGGTGGTGGAGGAATCCTTCTTCCGATTGGACGTACCGAAGTGCTACTCCAGTACTTTCTCATGCACCGAAGACATTTTGCCTTTACATCGCTTACTGACACGAATCCAGATAATGTGTTTCACAACCCAAAGCAGGCATTTTCAGATCACACTGACTCTTGAGATCAAATTTGGAAAAGATTTTCGTTACTGCACTCTGTGTACGAGTACAGATACTATACATCGTTAATTCATCGAACGAACACGATTCGAAAGATGAAAAGAGAGTAAGATAATCGGTATCGTCTGGCCGAACCATCCAGACAGAACATGCTTTTGTGTCTCGTGGCAAAACACCGTAGAAGACCAAATAGACATCAGACGGCATACACACATCAGAAGAACTGCGAGGCGAAACGCGATTTCGAGAATGAATATTTTTATATAAGTGGTTTCGTGGTCTATACGTTGTACTTACGGGGTATATCTACACGCATCGTGAAGAGAGAGAGAAAAAAAAAGTTCCTTTACCTCCCAAAAGTTGAAAATGAAGTCGTGAGTAGACGCGATAATTCTGGTAAGAGGACGTAAAAATACGATTATACCTAAACAGTTACTGGTCGAGTCTGCAAAGGTAAAAAAGCGAGAAAATCGAATGACGATGATTTTTTTTCTTAGAATAAAAACGACGGAAGAGCGAGCGGTGATGAAGGAGAACAAATTATGGAAACATTTTATAAATTAAATGGATGTGGCGAACGAGTTACTTGTATAAACTGTACAGACATCGCAACAGGTACTTAAACATTTTTATATCGTCGAGTCGATTGTTATGTTTCTTTTGTTTTCTTCCTGAGGATAAACTCATTAACATTTTAAGTGGCGGAGGTGTTTATAGGTCTCGTTCAGTGTAAATAGGAAGGTGAATCCGACTATGTAGAAGTGAGCAGGCCGGGCTTCTGACAAGTCTCAAAATTTTTCTTATTCGAACGAATCTCGAGGCAATTCATCTTTCGTACGTGAAGTTGGCGAAAATTCGCTCGAATGAGGCTGTCTGTTTCGTATTGGGATGTCTAAATTTACTCGTTATAATATAGACGCGAAAACGGACAGTTCCATCTATATTTATCAACTTAGAACCGGCATACAACAGATTAGGAACCGACATTGATAAAAGAGTTTTTCGTAGATCCTAGAAATATGATGATAATTAGATCCACGATGTGGTGCGTTTTGAAAAGAAGTCCGACTTTTTTGCGACGTTTTAACTGGAAAAACGGTATAAGAAGATGAAAATATTCAGCGTTCTGTCCGTTTCTCGAACGACTGCTGACTAATCTAAAAATTAATTTGTCGGATTTCTTTAACAAAATGAATGTTCCACACTACGAAAATAATATTTTGACAAAACATTTGATCGAGTTTATTAAAACGTCAGAAAAATATAAAGAGATAAGCGTGAGATAGAAACTTGAAGATTTTTCAGTATACTTCTCTCGAATTCTGTAATTTTAATATATTTTTTAGGGAAATGAGATAAAAACGGGTTCATAACCCTAAGTTAATATGGAAAGTTTACAGAAAAAATTAAATAAAATTCGAGAAAGAAAGGGTACGATCGGTATACGAGGACCAAAGTTTCTAGGCAAGAAGTAATTAAGTGAATTCACTTCATCTAATCTTTTGAAGCTCTAAAACTGCGTATTACGGATAGTAAATGAGAGAACGAAAGAAAGAAAAAAATTTCACGGTATTATAATGACGAAAGAGACAAAATTATTTTGAAAAAATCGAGCAACATAATTTTACTAGAATCGTCACCCTTTCATTCTTCTTCCCTCCTCCAAAAAAAAAAAAAAAGCTTATATTTTGAAGCTGAACAAATAAAACAGGAGTAAAAATTCATTTAATAATTATTTGTAATTGGTGAAATAACATTCTTTCTTCTTTTTTTGTGTCCTTGCATTAAATTATCTATTCAAAGTAGTATTCGCAAAGATTTGGAAACGAGGAAATACAACGGTTTTTGTGAATTCTGTGATACTTACTCGTATATGTAACAACACTCTATTCCGCAGATTAGTTCCTACTTCGAACTTCTCAACCATGATTTCCCAATCCTCGACCTTCCCTTATTCCTGAACTCATTTTCCCACCAACCCTTCTCCTGATGTACAACTCAACCACATCCGACAACAACTCGAACTTTCTTTCAATAAATCCCGATGATCCATGTCGACCGTCGATTTTTAGTCGACAACGTAAAACAACTCAAAATCGACAGTACCTCCCTAATACAGCCCCCAAATGGATTGGAAGTCGACTCTCTGTCTACGTCAAAATTAAGTCGACTCAAAATCGATGTTGATTTCAGGTCAATTTCTATACATTTCTTGTCGGCCTCTGTTGTGTCAATTTCAAATCGATTTGTCTTTTTCTGGTAATATACGCTAGTCAACTTCCAATCAACCTCAAATCGACGTCGAACTGGGGTCGATATTGAGTCGAAATTTTTCCACTGATTTGAAACGGCGATTTGAAGTCGATTTTAGGTACCTATTGACTCACAAAATTTTGAATACAATCTGAATTCTTACGTCGATAAATAGTCGATATTCAGTGATCGTAAAATAAAAGCTCGTTGACTTTGAATCGACTAAAGCACACTACCAGAAATCTACAAATCAAGTTAAAATCGACGCAGTAGAACAGTAAAAATTTGGAGAAATCGACTTCGATTTTGAGTCGATATCAATCTATAATACCGGAAGTCGACTCACTTTCGACGTCGACGATGAGTTGATAGTAAAAAAGAACCGTCGATTTCCAGTTGATTTTTGGTCGATACAAGCGTAACTAAATCGACTGGTAGATTTAGCGTCAAATCGACGTTGATTTCGAGTCAACATGATTTATCGGGATCACTCACTCTAAATTCTCTTCAAGACGTTCAGGTTCCAGACATCTGATCGAATCTTCTCAGGATGGTTTGTCGGATTAGTCTGCGGTATGGCCAGCATGTTGTAGACCTACAATTAAACTTGTAATTTTGTCGAACTTTCAATTTCCTGCACAGCATTCAAATCATTCTTTAATCCTTGGATTATTTTCGCTCTCTTACCATATGCCTTTCAACCAACTTGGATAGCATTGATGGCAAGTTGACGGCTATAGCTTTTACTCCCTCGAGAGTCTGAGCCGCCTCGTCAGTGACCCACTCTAACAGCGAAGAACAAATTTAAAACTCTGTCGGTCTCAAGCACAATGCCATTTGTGACGTTTTAAGAAGGTTCGATGATCCAAGATTAGTTTTGAATGAATTCGTCACTATCTCGAGTTGCACCCTCAAAATCCAAAAGAACTATCCCTGAACTTGAACTATTGAGAGCAATGACTGGCAAACGAAGCCTTGCCTTTGTTAAAGCCCAATTTGATAGTACCATTGACAGATGCAACCAAAATTCTTCCTTCGTCGTTACACTTTGTACAAAAAAAAGGTGTTTTTGTCAAGAATAAAATTGACAAAATTAAATAGACACACGTTCCTTACAAGTCCCTCTGGTGAAAAGGCAGAAGACAAGTTTCAAGTTTATGGTAGAAAGGCTCACAATGGTTGTCATCATTGTCGCGAATTGGCCTAAAGTCCCTGAAGCAATTCAGCCATATTACACATTTTTACTCACGATTTCACACCCAATAGAAGACAATCTTATCTCGACGAATATTTGATTAGTGTTCTAAAACTAACCAATAATGAAGAGGGTCAATCTAATTGGAATAAGTACTTATATTTATTCCCTAATTGTACTGAAATTGCTCTTCAAAGTGAAGACTATACTTTAATTGGAGAGCAACGAAATTATGCAGAAAAAGTCTTTATTGGAATATTTTCCTCGGCGCTTGAACTCGCTAATATCTGATGGTATTATCCGTCATCAAAATCGCTTAGACCCGTACGATACAAAATGTCCTGCTTTGTTGCCCCGCCCACACTTTGGACCAGGCCAGAAACTCCTTTAATTTTGACATTATTTCAATACCTTCATAATTGAAATTACCGTACTGGCGTCGAAAATTTGTGAGAAATATCGGATGGACAAGGCCAGATCACGATTCAAGCTTTCGATCCATATCGATGTGCTGTTTGTCGCAGATCGCTCACAATAAATCCCTCACCATCGGTCCGAATCTAACCTATATTACAGTAGAACCCCGCTATAACGTATTTCAAGGGACCGGGCAAATCTCTACGTTATAGCCGAACTACGTTACAACCAAATTGCGAAAAAAAAAAAAAAAAAAAAAAAAACGAGAAATGTATTTAAAGTACAATGTAGGCTACTGTATCTATAGCATATTATTATGTACTACGCTTACGCGAAGAATTTGGTAATTTTTTTTGAAAAAACGTGCATTTTTCGACTGATTTTAGCATCAATTTTACGTGATACCCGGGTTTTGACTACGTTATTTCAGAGTTTTTTTTACATTAGTTTAAATGCAAGTGTCAAGGGACCGGGCACTTTACTATGTTATGACCGGGATTACGTTATGTCCGAGTACGTTACAGCGGGGTTCTACTGCGTATACAACTTTTAAATACAGGTCTAGATGCTCATTAAGTAGGATGAGTTTTAAGGAAGAAATAGAAGTTTTGTGACTACTCAGAAAAATCCATTTTCTAGTCGCAAACTTACGTTACAGACAAAAAATATTGGAGTACAAACAAGAGATCTCTCGTATTCTGCTCGAAACATCGTCTCTACTGTTTTCCAAAAAGAAGATCTAAGCAAATTCACTCGTATTATTAATGTTCTAGAGAGGAAATTCACACTGAGCCGACTGTTTGCCATCAGCGAGTAACATAATTATACACTTTACATTTTGTGGCCTAAAGAAATATTAACTAAATTTGTACTTGATTTCTGATTATTAAATTAAATTCCTTTGTATTCCCATTGTTCATAGTTTTTTTCTATAATGTTTGTCGCTTCATGTGTTCTTTGTTGGTGTTCTCCACGTTAGTAGGTGGTAAAGAGTATCGTTCGAGTGAGCTGCGAAAGCAAAAGGTTAGGTCGCATACTCAAAGGTGATTAGCCGTTAATAATCACCTTTTTGTTCCGATTCACTCTTGAAAACGACCAGAATTTGTTTTACGACGCGATGTCAAGGATTCAGGAAATGAAAACCAGTAGAAGTTTACATTCGAAAATTAAAAGTTTCCAGCGGATTGCACCCAGATCCCGATGTTCATACGTGGTCTAGGTATAGCCTTTGATATACTACGCTACGCATTAGCGGTTAATTGTGACATTTTACTATTCAACGCTGTCGATAAATATTACCTTTTCGCTTGAAGAATTTTTCTTCCTCATCTTGTTTTTGAGAGAAAAAAAAAAATTACCCAGAAGCATTCCCGTATTTCGACGCTGGTTGGCCCAATTCCAAGTTGGATTAATTTTATGCACTTATTGAACAAGAATGCGTTATATTAGCTGACAGTTTGCCGTACACCGTATTCAAATCGTGGTAGCATTATTATTATTTGCATTTTTTTCTCGCTCTCTCCTACTTCGGTATACAAAATTAGTTGTCACTATATTTTGACTTGGTATGTTTGATGTTCTGAATATGGCTTAATGTTTCTCGCGCATAATTTTATATCATCGAGTATTACTTCATCCGCGTTTTTCGTCGTAGTATGGGTGCATCATCGGATAGCCATTATTTTAGAATGAATAATTGTGAAGAATTACTATTATCCGGTGATGTACTGCCTCGGTACGCAATAAAGAGTTGATAAAAGATGTGCTGTGCCACTTCTCCCGAGCGTATTCAAGACTTTAAAGATCATTTATTCGCTACATGTCTGGCTTCATCACTCGACACCAACCGTGAACCCTTTTCGAATATTTTACACGATTTGAGAATGATTACTATAATGGTCTCTCCTTTTTTCTCTCTTTCTTCCGAGTTCGTGTATGCGTGAAGTCTTCCAGTCTTCGAGTCGTTCAACGATTGTACTATCGAGAGGTGAAAAGTGTTTTTTCGGAAAAGAGGCTCCAGGGAGTAGGCTTCTGCCATATTCAGAAAAAACGCACAAAATTGTACTGCTTTTTTGTAGGGTTTAAAACTAGGATCCAGGTTCAACACTGAGAACGTATACGCATTCCGAATTCAGAAGGAATTTTGAGCTTGACGTGAGATTACTTTCCTGCGCTGTTTCTCAGTTGCTGTTAAGTCTTGTTTCAATTTACTTGTCGAAAACAGAAAACGGTTACACTTGTGAGAAATTGTTCTTCTCATTTTTCAACAATTTATATGCTTATAGGACTGGGATTACTCTTAAAAAACTGTTGGCGATTTTTGGACTACTCACGCTTGATGACGTAATCAGTGACTTTGAACTACACTAAGGACTTGGAAAAATATTGGCCTTCGCTACTACGCCCTCATTATATACTAGGCTTAGCATAATTCATACGGTATATTAGGCTGTACTAAGCCTGACATTCAATAAACTAGGCTATTCTGGGCTAACCAGCTCACCTTGCCCCTTATACTTGGCTTTCTCGGTAAGAGACCAGCCTTCGATTACGTGATTTCAGGGTGTCTACCAAATTTGAAAATTAAAAATATTGGACTTTCATTGGACCTTTTGTCGCGAATCTCCTGATTTAACAAGCAAAAAAAAAAAAAAAAAAGTTTTTTCAATTCTTGATTATTGGTTTTTATTGAATAATTATGTATTAAGATTAGAACTTTAATTCTCGATTACAGTATTTATTTTTATTGGACTTGCATCAAAATTAATGGACTTTTATTAACTTATTGGACCATTTTTGAAATAGTGAACTTTTATTGGACTTATTGACCTGGTAGACACCCGCCGATCTCTGCTACAATATAAGTTGGTCTGTATACAAGGCTTACCAAGGCTCAGCTACTTAGCCCAATAGTACTGTGAAAGGAACCTACTATCACCTGAAATTTGTAGAACATCCTACAGATTACGACAGCAGCGCACTCAAGCGTCGATTCCCACGACTGTCCCATACCCAGAAATTTTCGATTCGTTCGTTCAATCGCGAATTGCTCGACTCTTATCGTACTAACAATTTTCGTTCTTACGTTGTCGTTTTCCTTATTCCGTCCTCTTTTGAACGAACACTGCTGTCGCTATCGTACCATGACTCATCATTGCTTCAGAACGATCTTCTTGCGTGTACCCTACATTGGTTCGCAATGAATGAAAGGGCTGATATCTGGTGACCTAAGGCCGTAGTATGACGTCATAGGCCCATACTGGGCTTATTTATAAGAGAATTATATTTTAGGCTGCTCAAGCGCACGGAGGGAGCGAGTGAACTTGTCAGCCTGACATACGGTATACTGGACTTATATTGAACTGAGAATGTGAGCCCGTGAGCCACCAAATTTAATATACCGTAAAGTAGACTTGTACTGAACCAAGAACGTTTGTTACAGTACACCTACTAGACTAATACTGAGCTAAGAAAGTGAGTTCGTGGACTACTTAGTCTTTTTTTTTTCTTACTTGGGCCGAAGCCTGAGGGTCCCGCCTCCACCGCCATTGGCCATTCATGGGAAGCACCAATCCATACTTTCCCTGGAAGTGTGGTCAATCCACTTCGGAAAGTTTAGTATAGGTCGTACGCCCGCACAGTGGGCTGAAATACTATTCTAGCTGGCCAAAATTCGAAAATCCAAAGTCTATAAACAGGTGCGAATTATTTTGTTTACGTTTTAGAAACGTTCCGACCACCCTAATTCAATAATGAAACCAGTTTTTGTGGAAGTGCGTTAGTGTGAGCAGCGTGGCAGATGTACAAGCCAACAACCATTTGTTCTTGTTATCTCAACAGAATACTCAGTATTTTATTTCGGAAGCAGGCAAGCGCGGATCCATGGGGGGGGGGGAATTCCCCCCCCCCCAAAAAAAAAAAAAAAATCCCCCAAAAACAACAAAAAATCTCTAGTATCGAAGAAAATGTAAAAAAAAAAAGTCCTTTAAACTTTTTTTGGAATGTTTCCCCTCCCAAAGTGATCGTCTGGATCCGCGCCTGAGCGGGTCCTCCAGTATTCTCTACGAGGTGATAAGAGTCTTGTGATTTATAAAGTATTTTGATTGAACTTTTGAAATTTTTACGGTATTAGATGATTGGACGACTATTTCTCCTCATAAAATATTCCGAAAGTAACCATAATTGTAATACATTTATAGTCAAAATTTCATAATATTGTATTAGCCATTTAAACAATTTACCAAAACTTACCAAGGCGGGTGGGACGGAAATGATTTCTTGAAACCTTCCTCTCTCAACCCACATTGACACTTTTTGCGCCTTTTTGCGCCTTTTCGTGATTTTTTAATACATTTCTTTCAGTTATTTGAGCATAAAAGCTATTTATTGGGATAGCAGCTATTTAATGGAATTAAACTTGAATCAATGATAATAATAAACTCGGTAACACGGTCGTCGTATGATGTAGAAACGGTTTTCATACATGCTGTGTACAGAGTTCGCTACCCCCTCCCCTTCTAGGACGTTACAATGGATAAAAATCCATTTATACCTGTACTATTTGAAAGATCTTTTGTTGCTTTGCATAATTGATGTAAAAAAGTATTCTATCTGTTTAAGCAGGCGCGGATCCACGGGGGGAGGGGAGAGGAGAGAAATTCCCCCTCACCAGAAAAAAAATTTAAAAAATCCGTAGTATCGAAGAGAATGTAAAAAAAAAGGCATACATTTAATCGCACGCCTCAAAAAACGAAATTGACCGCCTATCGATAACACGCCAAGGAAACAAAATTGACACGCATATGAAATGTATTACACGGATAAAAACGAAGTAAGTAGTGAACACATCTTGATACAAGTTGTGCACACAAAATCAAAACACTCAAAATCCATTGAAGAGAATAAATTCACCGCCGTGTAAGTAGTGCACACATTCCCATATAGTGCACACATAAGAACATGCAGAACAATGTGCAATCCACATTTAATTCATTCAACTATAAGGTAAACCTGATACAGGAAGAAGAAACAGGAAAGAAGACAATGGAATGCTTTGGTTACTGACAAGTCAGCATAAGCCTCAAGGCAGCATTCCAAGTGAAGATTGTTTTTTTCCGCCTACCACTTAACATGTGCAGCATGAAAAGCTTCCTGAAGAAGGAAGCTCCAAATGGGCCTGAAGGTTAGACTCCATCAAGAACCTTGATTGCCAGAAAGGGCCTGCGAAAAGGAAGAGTGGAATTGGCAAATGACGGGAAGGATCAGAAGTGCGAATATTGTCAAAACGGCGAACTCTTGAATACAAGTCAATAATGAAACGTCCGCGGCGATTGCACTGATCCATATAACTACTGCGCATCCCCTTGGCATCATACTTCTGCCGAATCATATTGTTTTGACGACGAACCACAGTATTTGACGAACCAGTGATGATCTCACGACAATGCTCTAAATCCAATGCATTAACCAACTGACTCGACTGACCCCTCCGGGATGGAACAATTGGGAAAACACCTCCATCAACAGTCATACCTCACTCATAGGGAGTTTGAGGTTTATTAAGGGGAGGCAGTCTCACTCTACTGTCAAGCCCATCCTGGCTGGAGTTCCTCACAATAAATGCAGCAAAATTATCTTCTTTTGAAATATGGGTCCTGTGCCAGTCCTGACGTGCGTTTATGGCGTTCGTCACGGTTTCAACGTCGTGTGAGTTTTTTTCCATGGCTGGGGGGGAACTGGCGGTCAATATAATTTTACGAGGCGTGCACTTACATATTTCCCCCCAAAAAAATGTCCTTTAGACTTTTTTTGAATCATTTCCCCTCCTCAAGTGATCGTCTGGATCCGCACCTGTTTAAGCGTGACTTCAACTCATTCTAAGGAGATGGGAGCCTTTTATTTCCAGCCTTTGACTGAAAAAGAAGAAAAAATCCGAGCCTTTCGCAAAAAAAGTTGAGAAACTTTTAATCATGAATCAAACTGAGGAAGATGACATAAGCGAAGGAGTAGAAGACAAGAGAAGCAAATTGGAGGAAAAAGAACATTTTTTCAATTTTGAATTGAATGATACTTCATACTGAAATAGATACTAGAATTTCTAAAGAATAATTCGATATTTTCATAACCATACTCAATACTGCTTGTTGAAATACATTTCTTTTTTTTCTCAGAATATTGATTTATCAGAAGTAGCTTCAAAGATAAGACCATTATTATTATTACGTAGAAGGTGACTTCAGGGAAAAATATTTGAGTTCTACAGTCTTGATCACCCCTTATCCTATTTTCATAATCCATTGCCCTTGATCAGTAAAACCTTCGTCCACAAACTCTAAATAAAAGCTTCAGAAATCAAGGAAAAATGTGACTTTAATAAACTGTTGCTCTTGATCAGTTAAACTTTTGTTCACAAACTCCAAATAAAGGCTTCATACTTTGAGAAAAAATGACCCAATCATAGACCTGACTGGAAAATCGAATTCTACGACCACAAAACCCCTTAGTTGATCTTCAATAGGCATTCAGTCAAAAATTAGAATTTTGACTAGCATGGCGCTTCATCCCGCTGTGGCCCGGGCACCCACTGACGTGGTCGATAATCCGGCCACTAAGTTGGAGTCCATTTTACTAAACTAGACTTGGCGGTGTGCTTTCGTGCTGATGGTTTAGGAAAGAAAACCATCCTTTTGCGCCGTAAAGAGGATCCTGACAATCGATCCCCCCTTATGACAACGACACTGACAAGTGGATACCGTATTACCTACGTTTGCTGATAATTTTCGTATTTTCTGTTTTCCTACACGACGCTGAGACTTGGATTCGAAGAACTGAGAATCAAAGGATGATCGTCTTTCTACAGAATTGTGGTTGTAACGTAGGAATGCTGGATAAGTTACAGGCTAATACGTGGTAAGTCTTCTTCCTGGCACAGTACTGTAGAAAATATTTGGTCCTATTGAAGGAGACATCAGATTTCATACAACTTATTTCAATCAAATTGGTGATGTCGACTAAAAGTTATGAAGAATCAAGAAGATTCTTGGGTTCGGTGATCAGAATTAGTGATAGACTCAGACTAGGAACGAGAAAAATGCTAATGACCCAAAATTGTATCCATTTAGTTGAAAACAGGAGAAAAGTTATGAAGAATCAAGAAGATTCTTGGGTTCGGTGATCACAATTAGCGATAGACTCAGGGCTAGGAATGAGAAAAATGCTAATGATCCAAAATTGTATCAATTTAGAAGAAAACAGGAGTGCTCCATTGTAAGATGCTGCGTGTCAACCTCTCTTGTTCTGAGGGCACAGTAGAAGATGAGGAAGTCGGATACGTATATATTAAGGATTAAGAAGATTCTTGGGATATGGTGTTGAGTGTCCACAAGGCACTTCAGCCCTCAATGAAAGTGATAGGACGAGAGGAATTCCAATCTTAGTTGACTGTGTAACATATATGTACAGCTCGTTGTCACACTTCACGCAAGTAGAAAGTGATCTCGCAAGCGGAAATTCTCTATTATGTCAATCTTCTCGAATAAAAACACGATTCAAACAGATCAACATTCAATCAAAACATTTACACCTCGTTTGGAACACTTTGTGGTCAACGTTAATCGTTACGGTCTTAGTGATAGTTACGTATAGCACTACGGTGATAAATATATGGATGAAGTAATACGTCTGCAAAAATTGTGGTATAAGTTACCATTTTTTTAAAACAAGATCGATTGCTTTTTAACCGCACAATCTTAGGAAATTCCCTCTAGGTACAGGCTATACGTATAGCGCGATTATTTTTCATTTTGTCATCGCTCGCACGCCATATGCCAGTAATCGCGTGTTACTTTGATATATTCAGATTATAATGTCAGGTGGTGCTCTTTGATCAGATCTCGTGTCTGTTTCTCTCGATAACGTGTATAGGTACCTTTTATTTTTTTTTTTTCTTCTCTCGCTATCTGGCTCTCTCGTCGGTATATTGTAACAGTAGGGTATAACTGCTCTAGCACGTCTGCACACTGGTATGGTAATATTAATTTATAATACGTAAAAAAGATTCGATTTTTCCTCGTGCTGATAGGAAATTGGTTCACTTTTCCAAACTCTGGCGAGTATGTGGATAGTTTGTATACACGAGAAGCGATACGGCGCATTTTATAATAGTTCTGAATTAATCAGTTTTATAAGGCATACTGTAGAGAAGGATTGAGCAACATGATCGACGCATTCCGAAAGCACGGCACTGTGTTTTCGCAGTTACACCAACGCAATTCGCTATCGCAGTGGCGTACTACAGTTGGCGGTATATACCATCCAGTTAAGATTCGTTATTACCATTTAGTTCCTACAGGCAGTCGTATAAATTAATTTAAATTATTGTAAATTGTCGTTCACGCCGTATATTATTCTAAAATACTCCGCATTATTAGACTTAATAAAAACGTTTAAAGTGATTATAAAAAGTGGTACGAAAAGGCGCGCGCGAGGCGGCGGAGGCAACGCGGCACGGCAACGAATACGCGCGGTATCGATTATCATCACGTTCGGGCGGGGACGGAGATATGAGCGCGAGAGAGAGTCAGTAGTCTTGAATGTCTTTGAAGTTATTCACTCTATAGGATGCTGTGTGTTGATCGAATTCGAATCTCATTAAGAGAGCAGTGGCGGGGACAACATTTTACGTCGATACGATTATTTTATTTTTTTTTCTTGTTGGTTTTTCTAATACGTGATGATGTCGAAAAGTATCGGAATTCGATAAATTAACGAGAAAGTTGATGAAGAAAAAAAATTTTCTCTCCTCTCCCTATATCGTATATAAATCGTCGTTTTTAGTTGTTATAAAAATTGGGCGTGTTGACGTTAATTTCGGAATATCGGATTCGTATATTAATGGATTGTTGATCCGCGCGCAGAAGTTGAAAATGAGAAGTTTTTAATTTAGTCAGGAGAGAAGCGGTTTTGCATTTATCTCCTCTCGTCCTCTTTATTTCGAATAATTTGAATAAAAAAAAATTAACGGTGCGAAGGAGTGTGAACGTAAAAGTTGTAAAAAGTATCCAGTATTATAGGCTTATAAATCGATATATACTGCATACGTAATACGCGTGTAGATGAGTTACTCCGATAAGGATGGCCATGAATATGTTTTATATGTGGTTTAATGTGAAGATGTGGAAAGACCACAAAATCCGAACGAACGAAACGAGAAGTGTCGTCTTACCTGCATTCGTATAACCTAAAATAACTAAAAATTCACGTCCACTTTATATACCATGCTTTATCGTCGTAACCGTATTAATTTTAGGAAGAAGAGTTCACGTGTGAATCGAGTTTTCTCAACTTTTGACGATTTCGGACGCGGGCGGCTGTATAGCGTTAAAATTGGGAATATAAATAAACCTTATAAACTTATTAATGAATCTAGAATCTAACAACAAACTCACATTCGAATAACTAGATCCGAAGATGCAGTTAATTATGCAACTCGACGTATTCTAAATTGTTATTCTGTCCTGACTTTTCGAAGCATACCTATACACGTTCCCTTTCTTTCTTCTTCCTCGGAAAACTTCTCAAATGTGAATAGACTACAGCAAAACTGTTGTTTTATTCGTAATTTATGATACTCTTGCTGCGTGTACACATAAACGAACAAGATGAAATGAACTTAAAAATGTGTCACTATATGACGCGGGATTTTTCTTCGAATATGTGTAAGATGTCAGTTACAAGCCTCGAATTTGTTGATACGGAGAACGTATAGACAAGACTTTTTCAAATCAATATTTCTTCGAGGAGCAGTCCCTATGAAAGAGAGAAAGATGAGCAACGATGCACTCGAGTTTTGAGAATTTTTTTGACATGTTTCATGTCTTTGCTCTGGCCTGAATTTCGAAATTTGCGTGCGCATGCGTGCGTGCGTGCAGATGACCTTGGGACTTGAAATTTTTTCTCTGAGCCCTACCCCAATTTCGAAATTTGCGTGCGCGTGCGTGCGTGCAATACTAGCTTAGTATACTAGACTAGGCTTCACTATACTAGCCCTAATGTACATTATACTAGCCTAATATACTAGCTGAGCTATACTATTTGACATTGTATACTGGGCTTGCTTCATACTAGACTAGCTTTATATACTAGCTCTAAACTAGACTTATACTGGACAAAGAAGGAGGCGAACGAGCGGACCCATCGAGAAGGGCTATGAAACCCAGACCTAATATACAGTATACTAGCTTATTCTGAATAGACTTATATACTAGACGAAGAAGGGGGCAAACGAGCGGAGCGAGTGTTTTCTCTGAGCCCTACCCTAATTTCGAAATTTTTTATACTACCACTATTATACGTACTGGGTACCGCCTTTATAATAAACTATGTAATCAGCTGTGACCCTCTCCTTGTATACTACCATTGGGGCTTATACTAGGTCCAAACCTCCTTTAGAACAGTTTCATACTAGGCGCTTGGGAGGAAGCTAGGCTGCTTTTATACTACAGGCTTAGGATACATATGCAGTGTAGGCTTCATTATACTAGCCCTAATATACATTATACTGGCCTGATATACTTGCTAAGCTTTACTATTTGAAATTTTATACTGCCCTTGTACTAGTATACTAACAGCTTTTATACTAGCCCCGATATAGATTATATGTACTAGCCTATTATACTAGCTGGACATTTTATACTGGGGTGATACTAGGCCCAAACCTCCTTTATTCTAGCTTCATACTTGGTCTACGCTTCTTTTATACTAAGAGGTCTGTAGTAGCAGTTTATACTAGGTACCACTATTATATTGGGTATAATAAACTATGTAATCAGCTGTGACCCCGAAATCCTATGCAGTAAACTACTAACTAGCATTAACTGTATCCCAATTGAACTGGGCCTAACATTTTATAGGCCCAATATACAGTAAACTAGATCAACAAGGAGGTAGGTCTAAGCCTCCTTCATACTATGCTTAAACAAGTCTTATGCTAAACCGAGACAGGGCCCAAGGAAGAGGGCGAACGAGCGGAACGAGTGAGCCCCACAAAAGCTGATAGCTCAAAAAATATTTCTCATACTAGATTCAAGAGACACCAAAATATTTCTCATACAAGACCTATACGACGCGAAGAAAGGTAAGGGGGCAAACGAATTGAATAAATCAACCTGATAGCCAACCTTGACCTGGACACTTGGAAGAATTTCTGCTCTACCCTCGCACCCTAGTTCCGATGACTGACCCCTACCCTAATACGTATAGTAGACCTGAAGTGGCTTAAGAAGGCTAGCCTTTCTTCAAGCTAATTTTTGGAATTGACACGGTCCGAAAGTTACGGCTCGACATAATAACAGAATACTCAAAGAGTAGAGTAAACGAAAAACCAATTACAAAGACCGCAGATATAAAGGAGAAGATGCGAGATCTTTCGGTTAACAAACCATCATCGGGTAAAGTTAGAACGCCACTGACCCAGATACGACTCATAAAACAGAATACCAACGAGATCAGGATTGAACGAGTGAGCCCTCGCGAGGTGACTCAAACTCATAGACCAATTCAACTAAACCTTCGTCGGGAAAATACCTGTTGAGTACGGTAATATCGTCACTGTTCAGATGACGCACTATTTCGATATTTTCCAACGCAACGCGCTTGAAGTAAGAATTCTCCTTGTGGAGAAGGGTAGCCGAACCTTCCTTGAAACTATGACCACTGGAGATAAGGTGGTCCGCAAAGGCCGAATCACCCAAATTACCTTTCTTCCAGGCCTTAAGGTGCTCCTCTACTCGAATTCCAAGCTGGCGACCCGTCTCGCCTATGTATACGCCGTTACAATCCTTGCACTCCAATTTGTACACCCCGCTCTTTTAACTTTCCTAACTACGTCAAAGAGGTTAGGAAGGTTGTGAATGGGAGTGAGTTTATCATAAAAAGTTCTTCGCTCAAAAAAGCCCTGCTCGTACCTAACCCTGTTCCTCCCCTCCTCTATGGGTTGCCAAAAGTTCACAAGATGGATACTCCGATGCGGCCTGTCGTCTCCTACGTCTCCTCCCCTGCCTATTTTCTGGCCAAGTTCTTGGATCGTTGGTTCAAGTCTCGAATCGAGTACGAGTCCCCCTACTCCGTTAAAAATTCGGTTTCTCTAGCCGAGGGGCTCAAAAATGTTACCTTGCCTCCGGGTACTAGCCTCTGCTCATTTGTTGTAGCCGGTCTCTTTCCCAACATACCAAAGGCCCATACTATGCAGTATATGGGTGACCTACTTGTAAAGTTCAACATTCCTCATAACGAGATACAGGAATTTTTTGGCCTCCTTAATGCGTGCTGGTCCCCTAACTTCTGTAAGTTCAATGGGAAATTTTACGAGTTTCCTGAGGAGGTAGGAATCCCCATCGGCTCTCCTTTGGGCTCTCTCGTTTCGGAGATATTTATGTCCAGATTTGAGGTTGACTTGTTTTCCTCTGGCCAAGTGCTACTGAGTCACATCCATTACTGGCACCGATATGTGGACGATATATTATGTGCGTGGTGCGGTCCTCAAGAGCTCCTTGGTGAGTTTCTTCAGTATCTGAATAAAATGTATCCCTCCATAAAATTCACTACAGAAATTGGAGGTTCTTCCATAAACTTTCTGGATCTCACTATCTCTGATAGAGATGGGGACCATGAATTTGCGATATTCAGGAAGGATACTTCGACCGATACAGTTGTCCACGGATCGTCCTTCTGTCCATTTTCTCATAGGATCGCTGCCTTCAATATTATATTCATCGACTGACTAGCATTCCGCTAAGTCAACCAGCTTTCCAAAAGGAGCTGGCGACCATTAAGCACTTGGCCGCTGTGAATGAGGTCAACTTGGACATTGACCGTGTGGTCCGTAAAAAACTTACGAGGAAGGGCCTTGATTCTACCACTTCCCTCCCCCGCGATCTGAGTGGTAATAATAATAAGAGATTACGTTGGATCAAGCTCCCGTTTTTGGGTGAGTTTTCATCCAAGCTGACTCGTGTCCTCCGCCCCTTTGGCTTCAGGTCTGCTTTTTATAACCTCACTACTGTTAAGGGTTTGTTTGTTAGGCTAAAGGACCCGATCCCGCGGGGGGAGAGTAGCGGGGTGTACAAATTGGAGTGCACGGATTGTAACGGCGTATACATAGGCGAGACGGGTCGCCAGCTTGGAATTCGAGTAGAGGAGCACCTTAAGGCCTGGAAGAAAGGTAATTTGGGTGATTCGGCCTTTGCGGACCACCTTATCTCCAGTGGTCATAGTTTCAAGAAAGGTTCGGCTACCCTTCTCCACAAGGAGAATTCTTACTTCAAGCGCGTTGCGTTGGAAAATATCGAAATAGTGCGTCATCTGAACAGTGACGATATTACCGTACTCAACAGGTATTTTCCCGACGAAGGTTTAGTTGAATTGGTCTATGAGTTTGAGTCACCTCGCGAGGGCTCACTCGTTCAATCCTGATCTCGTTGGTATTCTGTTTTATGAATTGTATCTGGGTCAGTGCCGTTCTAACTTTGCCCGATGATGGTTTGTTAACCGAAAGATCTCGCATCTTCTCTTTTATATCTGCGGTCTTTGTAATTGGTTTTTCGTTTACTCTACTCTTTGAGTATTCTGTCACTAATTCTTAGAATTGGGAAAGCTGGCCTCTCCTTGTATACTACCTTTATTATACAAGACCTTCATACTAGACTTATGCTAAACCAAGGAAGCGCCCACGAAAGCCAATCGCCCAAAATATTTCATATCAGATTTCACGCAAGCTGAAGGGTGATAGCCCAAAATGTATCTTATCAGACTTTTGCCCCACGAAAATAGCTCAAAATATTTTCCCATAAATGTAGACAATTATAGGCTTTCTCCGAAGCGTCACAAAAGGCGTGTAGTTCAATGAAAGTAGGGGCAAAAGTGAAGTAATATCTCACAAGCGCGCGCTTGACCTAGTAGAAGCCTAGATTAGAATATTTCAAGGCGACTGCTAAAATATAAAAAAGGGGGCATGAAACATGATCTTCATTCATTTGGCTACGCCAGAAAATTTTTTTTTTAGCATTTTTTATGCTTTTAAAACCAGGATTAGACGTGGGAAAACCGTAATGTTTTTTTGTCACGCTCCATGACCTACCTTGGGACCTTCATAATACAAAGCCTAACATACAGTAAACTAGGCCACACTAGGCCTGAAATTAGGAGCTTCCCAGGCTAACTAGCTCATCCAGCTTTCTCTAGGCTGGAGCTACCAGCAACCGGCATCAGTTACCTTGACCTACTTCAGGGACTTGGAAAAATTTTAGCTTCCGCGCTACTTCCATTATAATGTTATACTAGGCCTAACAAACAGCGTACAAAGCTGCACTAAGCCTAACATAATAACAAGGGGCTTCATATATTTTATGCTATGCTACCATACTGAGCTTTCTACGATGTCATCATGATCGAGTTATACGCGGTACTATCGATTCCATATGATCGATCGATCCATCGATATATTTATTACATCGAAGTGTAGCCCATTAACACTAAGGGAGGAGATACGAAGGAACTCAGAGCGGATGAGGCCGTCAGCTAGTTAGCCTCAAGCATACAAAATACGACACTACTTGTCTCTAAAGGAGACATGTTAACCTCTGTGCCTCGCTTACGTCTCAAGCTAGATGAGGGTATTCTGGAGTTTGTGTTACGATGACGTCATTAGAAATTTGGAAAATTTCTACTTTCGCTACTTTGTATCCTGAGCGATCATCTGACTAGGCTTAACATACAGTACACTCACTTCCATCTCTACCTAGTAAATCGGTTAAATGACCGATTCTAGGCTATGCAGTGTACAAGTATGCTAGGCTGAGAGAGGAGAGCATCGACGTCATACTATTGAATACTACTGCCCTGTAAGTAACGTTTGATCAACGCGCTAGGCTCCGAATTAGCCAATTAAGTGGGCGAATAAACTCGCATTAGCACGAGATGGACGATAAGCATTTTGGTGAAACTGGCCCCAATATCTAATATCAGAAGTCGACTTATCAAAATCCTATCTGATTGTGTATGTACTCAAAATCTACACACTTCCGACGTCGAAAACAAGTCTTTCGCCGAAGAATGACTTTAACGTCGATTTTTGATCGACATTGATCTTATGAGAGTCGATTCCATTTCGACGTCGACAATGAGTCGATGGAACAAAACGACCATTCGGGATCGATTCGTGGTCGACATTGGACGGATTCTTGGTAGAAAAACGAGCCGATTAACTAGGAGTCAAATGGTTCACATAGGTATTCAAAATTTTGGGGGCTACGAGCAGGAATCATCGGGCATATTGGAATTACGTCAACACGGAAAAGGTGGCTGACCAAGAGATGGCTAGGAAGTGAAAAAACATTCAGCTCAAGGTCGTAATGTGGGTCTACATGAGAAAATTTCAACTGAAGAGCAACTGAATGATGGGAACTCGGAAATTCCAAAAATTTTGATTGAAGAGCAGTGGATGAAATGAGTGGCCTCGAAGCTATTATACATAAGAAAGGAAACAGCGAACAATTCTGTATTTTGAGAAGACCTAACGGGTTCCCTATTGCCCCTAAAACTTTTCAACTGATGTAGTCCAAAAAATTCAATTAGGAGAACAGTTATCATTTTTCATCATTGTTATCTACTTTATTTTTTCCGTATACTCAATCGTCCACCTTCCCAACAATTTTCTTTATTTTTCCTCTATTTCTATTCGACGTCCGCCAAGAAAGGAAGCCACCTACAGCTAAATAAGCGATGCATATCGACAGATAAGATAATCGTTACGATTACTCATTTAGCCGACTTTTATCGTATTCATAACACTTCGAAACGAAAACAGGCTGTTAAATTACAAAATGTTGAAAAATATTGCAGCAATGGAGGTATTTTTCGTTATACATAATATATTTTTTTTCAAATAGAAAAAAATGAAAGAATAATCATTACGAAAATAAAATCATCTTTAGCATAATATTAGCCGCAAAAATTCATTTCTCGCTCCAAAATGCGGCAAATCACTCGAGAAAAAACCTTCTTTTGTATTATAAAAAAACACACTTTTTTTCTATACATGATGTTGAAATTGCGTTTTGACTGCATCCACAGGTGCTGTCAAATTTTAATTTTACGCAAAAAATTAAAGCGAGAAAGAAAAATGAATCAGCCAATGGCGCTCGAGTATTCGTTGATTGAATTTTGTTCTAACATGATTTATAGCAAAAATTCTCGGCAAATTGCGCTACTCGCCTTCGGCTCGGATCGCAATTTTCGCCTTTTTGGGTAACGCTCACTATACCCACATGTACGAATACTATTTCTTTAGGCTCTATATCTACTTTGTTTCTTTCTTTAGAAGTGCATGCTGAGCTTATAAAAATATTCTAAGAGATGAAATACGTTACATGTTCAGCAAATCTAAGTTTTCTTGTATTCTAGCTTAGAAAATATTCTATAATCTAGCCCAGACAAACTCTTTCAAGCCACGTAACCTAACCTAACTCAGGTGGGCCTTCTCCAGAGAAAACCGATAACGGGTTTTTTGCTAAAAAACGAATAGAAGGAGAGTTGGAGTCTCGCAAAAGAAAGTGACCTCAACCCTGCCAGTAATGGCAATGGAGGCTTTGATGCATGCGTTCGATTATTGAATAATATTTTGATTTGAAGCTTATTCATAAGCTTTGACGGCCCATTTTTTTCTGAAATCAATAAACCAATTACTTACAGCTAGAGAGAGTAGCAACTCACGCGTCTTCCAACGACCTTCAATAACCCTTTCGAAAGTTTTGTGAAATAATAATTCTTCAATTTCCAAGAAAGTAGCGGAAAAATGAAGTCACGATTAGAATTTGAAAAATCAGTTATAGGTACATAAGATGATAGGTGTATCGAAAACGGACTCCGTTTTTACGCTGACCGCTGTAGCCTTAAGCGAAAAATAAAAAAAATCACATTGTTTGAAAACTCGTGCTTCAAAAATAGATATGAATTTCAAAAGCAATTAGCGATGTAATTTAACAAAATGATAAGATTGTGAACGCAGAATGACGTCTTTTGAAGCCATGCACGCACGTGGCTGACACGATGTCTCCTGAGTCATGCACGTCCTGAATAGGACACCCTTATAGCCATAGACCCGACGTCGTAACGTTCTCGTTTGTAGTCATTAATTTGAATTTTACGACGCGTAGAGAGTTGCATTTCGAAATCCACCCTGGTATCAACGACAGCTGGTAATTCTGACACTGTTCTCACCTCGAAGTTGAGGTCCTGGTATAGCTCAAAAGATGTGATATGCCTTCAGATTTAGAATACCTGTTCAGACTCATTAGGGGTAGGGGGGAGGTCGCTAGGGATGACCGTTCAATAGTCTTTTGGTACTCAAGTGGAATTTTAAAAAAGTACGGATTTTCTCCGTGGGTGCCATCAGAATATATTTTTCGGTCGAAATAAACTACTACGAATGGGTGTGAAATTAGACTAGGCCGCGGTAATGGTCCTGAAAACACAAATTCAACTGGAATAAATTCTTCCTAAAGAACTTCGAAAATACCCGCGTGAGATTACCGAGCATTTGTGCAAGTCCATCTCTCAGTTTACGAGAGTAACGTACCAAAAGAAAACCTCTTCTTACTTCTCCTCTATTCTTCTACAATGTTCGATGTTACCGCTGTAAAAATATACATTACCTCACAATGTATCATACTTCTCCATTTAAAAATTACTCATAAATAATTAAAATCACGACTTCGGCAACGACGAGTGTATAATACTTGAAAAAGTATACATTCTATGGGTGATCACTGCGTCGCGTCGACTCACTAGCTCATCAATGCAAAATGCATTTCTCCATCCAACGTTCGTCAGCTCTGGCTCTCGTACAAGAAAACTGCGCATCATTTTTCTCTTCGTTTATCATTCAAGTCTACGGATCATAACGCCCCTCGTTCTCATCAATTGCTCATACACAGTACGTAGCATAAAAAGCGTACGTACACCTCGTGAAATGAAAAATCGCCTCTAATTGCCAGAGAATTCGTCTAAATATCAGTCGTGGTCGATTTACATTACATTTAATTAAAAATACCGTACCGCTATATCGATTACTCGGACGCTGGAGCGCCGTTGTCTGTCTTTTTTTTTCCTTCCTTTCTTTTCTCCCGCGCACATAAACCGAAAAGTATACATAAATATGCTCGACTAAGTTCGCCCACTCGCCGCAACACGCAACGCCGCCGTTCCCTTGTATACCGCCAGGAAAACAAATCGCAGTCTCTAATTATTCTGGATGGTTATGATGATGTGTACGTAATTAACTTAGAGCAGTTGCATAGAGCAAATGGCCTGGTCTGCGGCCGGCGGCGACCGAGACAGTTAACCGCCGCTCGCTGCAACTGGTTGCGAAAATTCGAACCTACGAATAATTATTGCCGGATACATTTCCGAGTAGGATAATACTTATACGTTCGGCATCATTAAATATCTGGCCGTAATCAAGACAGTGTATATAAACGTCGATAGAATTTCGAATGAGTCGACTTCCCATTTTGCCTGTAGGCTCTCGATATAGTCGACGACGTTGTTTGTGGTCGCGGAAAATTTCACCTTATTGCTATTGTGTACTTGTCACCACCGCCTCACCGTCATCACGGTCGTTTTACAGTTTTGAAGTTACTTCTTTCCAAAAAGTTGTAACGATTATTTCGTTGCGTTGGAAATACCTTCACAGGTTACGAAATAATACTCGACGCGTTTTTATCAGTAAAAACCATAATTTTGTCTAGTTTTGTGAAACGACACATTGACATCGACTATCAGGGATAGTCGCGACGAAGACGTAGTATTGGTGATTAACGATATCCTACCAACAAAAAATGATGTTGACATACAATGCGCAGAATTGTATAACATTATGCCATAAGCATGTGTAAGTAGGCATCATACGACGACTTTGTCTTTCCTCGGGTAATATGACCATTATAATTATTATAAAGATAGATACCATGATATTTAAGTACACCCTGAGTGTATTGAAATTTCTCATATTGTATTAAGCGACTTCGAGAGCCCTCATCATGTACTAATAGCAAGTACAAAATTATACGCGTCTAGGATACTTATAGTAAACATCGTTAAAAGAGCGAAATCAAATTCGACTCGAAATTTGATATGTCATTTCTCTAACCTCATATTCGACGTATGTCTTTTAAATCGCTCTCAAAAAATTATTGGCTGAACTTTCATTTTATTTCAATCTAGTTAATAATTTAAATTTTAATGTACAGGATACTGTCATACAAATTTCCAGTCGCGAGAAATAAATTACTAGTTTCGGCACATTAGCTTCCATCTGGTTAGACCTATTCTATAATTTGTACTACGCGCCTTACACTCCTCCAATTTAAAAAAAAAAAAAAAAACTATCGAAAATTTTATTGGTATATAAATAATATTCTGATTCCAAAACTTTGTAATGATATACTGAACTGGTATGATTAGAACTCGTATATCATTGCATAACTTTAACGTCATACGAAATATCACAGTGACGCGGCGCTTGCAACAAAAAGTTCTGCAAAAATATATTTCAACGGAAATTTTTGAGAGTTCTCTTCATGTCGATTGGTCTGGACCGGCTTTTGATGGGTTTGAACGTTACGATAAGTCTAGAAAACTAAAATATAGCTTAGGGATACCATCCTATATCCCTCGGATGAAAGACAATAAAATATACTTGATTCACAAATAGGATTTCAATTGCGGCACGGAGAATAGCGAGATGACTTTTTATTGGTACGTGCAAAAAATAAAGTTCATATTTCGTATCTCCTAAAAGTTGTTGGAAGCCCTCTATGGTCATTCTTGAGAGACCATTGGTATAGAGGATGCAAGCCTAGATTTATTGGCGAACGAAGAGTCTAGGGAGCGAGGCCTTTGTCTCTTTCCTGAATGTACTTTCATAGTATTTTATAAGCTTTTGAAAAATAAACCGTCACGGTTTTTTGTTACAATTGATAACGTCATCAGTGACGTTGACCTATTTGAGGCCTAACACATACGGTATACTGGGGCTATAGCCTTACACTAGATAGAAAGCAGCGCCGTCAGCCCTTCATCTAGTTAGCATAACAAACAGTGAGAGGAAGACTCCGACTTCTTTTTTTGACTGCGACACGATAGCTTTGAAAAAATTGTATTTTGTCACGCTTGATGACGTCATTAGTGATCTTAACCCCCTACTTTAGAGACGAAAGAATTTCGGTCTTCGCTTTTCTGAGACCTGTATCCTTTGCCTTCACAAGCCCTAAGTATATTGCAAGCAAGCATTTAAAATGTTGCACTACGAGTCCCTGGGGGAGACATGTTAGCTTCTGGGTTGAGTCATGTTTTTTTTTTTTTTTTTTTTCCATCCCTCTTTACAGAACATAAAGAGGGAGAAGAAGCATTTGAGAATGAGAAAAATTGCACAAAAAAAGAGAGAGATAAGGCTGAAAAGACCATATGAAGATTAAGAAAATTAAGTGAAAATCTTCAAACTCGAATATTCTCGTCTTTCTCTTTCTCTCTCTTGAAGTAAATTATAATTGAAGACTAAAATTTTTTCAAGGTCACCAAAAAATTATTGATTCAAAGTACTGACATGAGATGGGAAATGGTATTCAAAGAACTATATTTGAGAGCTATTTAGGTATACGATATTCATCAGAAGAAAAATCCTTCATATGGCGTAAATTAAAGCTGAGCATTCTATGTTCCTAGCATAGATGATATATTCTGATGAAAAAAATAATATATATTGTAAATACGACATACCACGTTTTCTTTTCGCGCATGGAAATTATGATCATCAAAACTCACCTGTTAAACAAAAAATAGAAAACATAGATTAAAATCAATGATAATATTTGAAAATTGTTATAAAAAAATACTTGTACATAACTGTGAACTAAATACTAGAAATTTGCATTTGCCCAGCATCAAATTCTATTTTCCTCTCTGGAAATAAAACCGTCACCTAAAACCGACACAGTATTTTGTCACGTTTGATGACGTCATCAGTGATTTTGACCTACTTTAAGGACTTGAAAAATTTTGGACATTGCTACATCAAAACTCCGCTTTCAATGGAATTTGGACACAGATTCACAAGTGAGAGTCTAACATCAAAGTATTGTTGAAAAAAGCGAAGACTTTTACTTCTTTACATCATTTATCACATTCTGTTTTCAATGGAATTTGGACACAGGTCCACAAGTGAGAGTCAATGATCAGAGCACCTCTGGAAAAAGAGAATCTTTTACTTCTTTACATCATTTCTCACATTTAGTCACTACCGCTGAAAGTCTACTTGTAAGTAAGAAGTATCAACTTATTTATACATCATGCCAGCTGGAATCACGAGAAAAGCTCAAAGGCCAAACTTTTGATTTTATTAAATATTGACCTTGAAACTTCTGAACTGCCATAATACAGATTTCATTTCCTCAAGATTTGTACACAAAAGAGCATCAAAAATATTTTTAAGCAAATCAACAGCACAGAAAAGTATTATCAATTTGTACAGTGTTTCCTAAATTAAGAGAAAAATTGATATAAATCGAAAATGCTATGCGAAATAGACGAGATCCCACCGACCTTTTTCTTTTTTGGAATCCTTGCCTCGGCAAGCTAAGAGCCTCTATACAACAAAAAAGTTCTCATCAGGAAATTAGAAAAACGAGTAGTGACGTCACACTGTAAAATTATACATTTTCTGTCTCTGTCAAGATTTGATTTCTGCATAGCATTTTTCAAATTTCTGTGCTGTCCTAGAAAGTTTTATTTTAGCGGAGTATTTTTCAAATTTTCGTACAATCCACAAAAACTTTTTGATCGTCGTATATTTCAATTTCCTCGTCTGTGTTATTATAGTATTATTTTTATTGTCTCATTGATACAGTGCTGGGCTAAAATTTGTAGACTGGATCTTGACATAAGAAAATCTCGATCTCTTGAGCTCAAGATCTCAAAGAATTTTTGAGTTTTGGTTAGGTATAATTGAAATGAATCAGAAATCGAATTCAATCAATTCTGGTTAGGTATTGAAAAAAATGAAAAAATCAATGCCCATTATCTTACAGGTGAGGAAGAAAAGAAAAACAAGAGACCAAGATATTGAGGCGCGTAGCGATTCAGTCTTAGCACAAAAGGTTATAAAAAGCCTCGCTAAAAAACAATTTGACTTACTCGAATCATGGACACTTCAAATTTCACTTTTAGAATTTACAATCGCATCCCTCAAACATACGATCTTTCAAGGAATCCTTGCACTAAGTTAATTGCGAGCACTTTTAAAACTACTAATATTCCAATATTATATCTTCGTACGCCAAACGAAACCACTGTACAGCAAAATTTTCTCACTTTTAACACCCATTTTCATAATTTGTGAAATTTTATTTTATCTATACGCGCGAATATCGAAACATGTTTCGGGTTGAAGTCAACTTGTAAAAATACTAAAAACGAACCCTATCGTAGGAAACTTACTGAAGACTGCTGCGACTCGAGCAAGTCGTATTTCTTCGAAATGGTGAGCTCATATCTCTCTTTTTTTTTTTTTTTCTTCTTCCACTTTCTACAAATGCATTCTCTATACGACCAAAAAATTATACTACGTTAGCGAAAGCACGTACCAAGCGGACAGTGATTGGCCAATATTCGTCCACTTTTGTCAACCCATTAAAGAGAACGCCTCGACGTATGGAAATGACCATTCAGGGGAAAGGAATTGACAACAGGTTGACCATTTTCAGTCCTTCTACTCTGATTTTACGAAACTTTATTATTGGTCAAATATATCATCGATTTTACGCTATAATACGTTCAAGAATCCGAATAAAATTCAAGAAAGCACTACTCACAGAAAATTTGAAAGTCAACTAAAAAAAAGGGGTGGGAATTGAATATGCAAAATTACAAAAGAAAATGCAAGAGTGGTGTTTTCATTTTAGCAATCTGCAGAGGCAATGATTCAGTCAGGAAATTCTTTGGAAGGGGGCGAAAGTAAAACAACATTTGAACCGTGAGCAAACTCATAAATTTCGAAAGTTTCGCATCCCATAACCCCGATTAAACGTCCCTTCACAATGAATGTTCATGAAAATTTCAGACTTTAAATGAGTGCCCGTGCGATGGGGCGAATTGACTCATTTTCGTATTTCGATCACGATCCTTCGAGCAAGAAATATAGTCAACCTGCTTTTGTACTGGATTTTCGATTCAACCGACAAACGATTTAAAAGTGATTCGAATCGAAAGATCTCGTACCTTCCTTGCTCAAAGGTCGAGCTCGAATTCCAAGTATAAGGAGGACATTTCTCCTGTCTTCGCCGAAGTTTGTAATTGTATAGCTCGGCCGTTCACGCAACACTCAGGTATATTATAAAGTCTCTATACCCAATATAATACAAGATACGATCTGAGAAATGCGTTATCACTAAAAGCAATTTTAAGCGAAGCAATTTAAATCGAAGCAGTTAATGTCGCGTTGATAAACAGTTGTTCCTTAGGTACTCGTTATATGGAAATATAACGTAAATGTACTAATCCGATAGTTTTCCTCATACACTCGTCTTGTATATGTATATCAGACTATAATAATATTAATAAATGCGGAATGAAGAAACAATAAAATACGAAATTTATAATTCTACGTCGCGGGTACTTGAGCCGCGTTTTAATAAGTTATATACATTTCAATTGTTAACACCTTTCAATAATTTTACTGAAGGAGTAGTACAGCTTAAAATAATAATTGTTCGCCTGTAACTCAGTATGTCGTCGATAAAATTAACGATAAAATAATATCGACGCTATTGTGTGGAACCTCGAGAGTTGCCCGAACGTCTCCTCGAACTGCAGGCTACAACACTTCGGATTACTATATTTCGTGAAAAAATTGCGTAACTTCCTTTTTTTCTTTCTTTCGAAATAAAGAGTAAAAAATGACCTCCCCCCTCCAGGACTACATCTTTGAACGACGTCGTCTGTCAAATGCTGATAACTTTCAATTATCAGTAACGAAATGTTACGAAATACTTCGAGCACACGTAGACAATGTGGTAGACCAGTTGCGCCAAACGCTGAAATCTATTTTTTTTTTGTTTTTTTCTTCTTTCTTTTCACCTCATCAACAGTTATGGGTCGTAAATGCAAGGTGTACGTAGATTACATGCGACAATACACGCGAATTCTGATAAGTAGGTACTGTCAGTCCCTTCTAGTGAGTCATATAATAACGGCACGGGATTTTTATGGACTGAAGATGGAGTCGAGCGATTCGCTTGTCATCAACACTATCTTTTTGTAATACACATTGTGCCATCAATTACGACACTGTATAGGCGCGAGCTTATTCGAAACTGATAAGATGAGAAATTCGATAGTCTGAAAAATTTCGAATGAATCGAGGATTTCAACATTTCGAAATGGTCCTTCGCGGAAATGACATCCATGTAGAGCTTTGAGTGCGAATACGCCGGATGGTGACTAAAATCTACTTTCACTTAAAGATCATAAGACCGGAATCTGTTCTGATTTACTAACGAGGAAAGGTTGAAAGCCATTTTTATCCATCGAGAAATTATATGGGATAGCTGAAATCTTTGTACACCTCGTGAACGACCGACATAGCACACAAACGCGATTGAGTTGAATGATTCCTAACTCAAGAAATAATTATGACTCTTATCGGGTTGGTCGCTGAATAAAATGAGAGATGGTTTAGTCTAGATCCAACAACGAGAGAAAACCCTTGGTTCATCCTCGAATTTTGATTTCTTGTAACTAAGAAAAAAAAAAAAAAACGTACAATGGCCCCCCTTAAAACGACAAATACGAAGAATCGTCTTCATCAAAATGGCTTCACTACACACCTGAGCTCATTGCAAACTATTTTTATGGAATATACGTGGTTGAAAAGAAACAAACTTGGGCCCTTTTTCACATGACTCTTTTGTTGTGCAATTTTTGAAAACTATTTTGTACGTCTCATCCATTGAAAATTCAATATCCCGACCCTCGATTCGACGTCGATGTTTGGTCAACAACGTAAATCGACTCTAAAGTCGACGTCCGATTTCGAGACAATTTAGTTCCGCCCTAATGTCGACCGCAAATCGACTGGAAGTCGACTCATTGGCGACGCTGAAATTGAGTCGACGACTCCCGGTATCAGATTAATGTCGGCCTCAAATCGACGTCGATGTCGACTTTTCCATAGATTTTCTGTCGACTTGAAACTGACTGCTCTGTTGCGTTGATTTCAAGTCCATTTGTAGTTTTCCGGTAATATACGCTAGTCGACTTCAAATCGATGTCGATCTGTACAGTCGATTTTGAGTCACGCCTCTCAGAATTTTGAATAATCTCAATTCTTACGTCGATAAATCGTTGATTATGTAAAATACAATCTAGTTGACTTTGAATCGACCTAAGATCGACGTCGATTTTCTTCTGACATCAATCTATAACAGCGCGGGAGTCGCCCCCTTTTTGACGTCGACGATGAGTCGATAGTGAAAAAGAGCGGTGCATTTTAGGTAGATCTCCAGTCGATTTGAGGTCCACATGAGCGGAACTAAATCGACTCAGAGTCGACGTCGATTTCGAGTCGACTCCTATAAATGTTTTGTCTAATTAATTTCAACTGCTCTGTCGCGTGGATTTCGAGTCGATTTGTAGTTTTCCGGAAACGTACGCTGGTCGACTTCAAATCGATGTCCATCTGTGGTCGATTTTGAGTCACGCCTCTCAGAATTTTGAATAATCTCAATTCTTACGTCGATAAATCGTTGATTATGTAAAATACAATCTAGTTGACTTTGAATCGACCTAAGATCGACGTCGATTTTCGTTTGACATTAATCTGTAACAGCGCGGGAGTCGTCTCTATTTTGACGTCGACGATGAGTCGATAGTGAAAAAGAGCGGTGCATTTTAAGTAGATCTCCTGTCGATTTGAGGTCCACATGGACGAAACTAAATCGACTCAGAGTCGACGTCGATTTCGAGTCGACTCCTATAAATGTTTTGTCTAATTAATTTCAACTGCTCTGTCGCGTGGATTTCGAGTCGATTTGTAGTTTTCCGGAAACGTACGCTGGTCGACTTCAAATCGATGTCCATCTGTGGTCGATTTTGAGTCACGCCTCTCAGAATTTTGAATAATCTCAATTCTTACGTCGATAAATCGTTGATTATGTAAAATACAATCTAGTTGACTTTGAATCGACCTAAGATCGACGTCGATTTTCGTTTGACATTAATCTGTAACAGCGCGGGAGTCGTCTCTATTTTGACGTCGATGATGAGTCGATAGTGAAAAAGAGCGGTGCATTTTAGGTAGATCTCCAGTCGATTTGAGGTCCACATGGGCGGAACTACATCGACTCAAAGTCGACGTCGATTTCGAGTCGACTCCTATAAATTTTTTGTCTAATTACTGTAATTTCAACTGCTCTGTTGCGTGAATTTCGAGTCGATTTGTAGTTTTCCGGAAACGTACGCTAGTCGACTTCAAATCGATGTCGATCTGTACAGTCGATTTTGAGTCATGCCTCGCAAAATTTTAAATAATCTCAATTCTTACGTCGATAAATCGTTGATTATGTAAAATACAATCTAGTTGACTTTGAATCGACCGGAGATCGACGTCGATTTTCGTTTGACATCAATCTATAACAGCGCGGGAGTCGTCTCCATTTTGACGTCGACGATGAGTCGATAGTGAAAAAGAGCGGTGCATTTTAAGTAGATCTCCTGTCGATTTGAGGTCCACATGGACGAAACTAAATCGACTCAGAGTCGACGTCGATTTCGAGTCGACTCCAATAAATGTTTCGTCTAATTAATTTCAACTGCTCTGTCGCGTGGATTTCGAGTCGATTTGTAGTTTTCCGGAAACGTACGCTGGTCGACTTCAAATCGATGTCCATCTGTGGTCGATTTTGAGTCACGCCTCTCAGAATTTTGAATAATCTCAATTCTTACGTCGATAAATCGTTGATTATGTAAAATACAATCTAGTTGACTTTGAATCGACCTAAGATCGACGTCGATTTTCGTTTGACATTAATCTGTAACAGCGCGGGAGTCGTCTCTATTTTGACGTCGACGATGAGTCGATAGTGAAAAAGAGCGGTGCATTTTAAGTAGATCTCCAGTCGATTTGCGGTCCACATGGGCGGAACTAAATCGTCGATTTCGAGTCGTCTCCTACAAATTTTTTGTCTAATTAATTTCAACTGCGCTGTCGCGTGAATTTCGAGTCGATTTGTAGTTTCCCGGAAACGTACGCTAGTCGACTTCAAATCGATGTCAATCTGTACAGTCGATTTTGAGTCATGCCTCCCAAAATTTTAAATAATCTGAATTCTTACGTCGAAAAATAGATGATATTCAGTACTCGTAAAATACGAGCTGGTTGACTCTGAATTGACCTGACGTTGACGTCGATTCTGGATCGACATAAATCCATAATAGCGTAAAAGTCATCTCAATTTTGACGTCGACGATGACTCGACAGTGAAAAAGAGGCGGTCGAAGTTGAGTCCAGTTAATTTGCGGTCGACAAGGGCGGGACTAAATCGACTCAAAATCAACGTCGAAATTGAGTCGACTCCTCGACTCGGACCCCAAGTCGACGTCGATTTCGAATCGACTCCTCCAAATTTTTTGTCCAATTAATTTTCAACTGCTCTGTTGCGTTGATTTCAAGTCGATTTCTTTGACTTCAAATCGATGTCGATCTGTACAGTCAATTTTGAGTCACGCTTCTCAAAATTTTGCGTTACGTCGATAAATAATTGATATTCGGTACTCGTAAAATACGAACTGGTTGACTCTGAATCGACCTGACGTCGACGTCGATTTTGGATCGATATAAATCTATAATAGCGCGAGAGTCGTCTCAATTTCGACGTCGACGATGAGTCGGTAGTGAAAATGAGCGGTCGATTTTATGTCGACTTCCAGTTGATTTGCGGTCAACATGGGCTTGACGTCAAATCGACGTCGATTTCGGGATTTTGGGTCGACATGCTTCATCGGGATGTAACAAGTGACAAGTGAATTTATTATCGATATGTCGCAGCCGTATTAATTTCGTGACATTGCAAAAATCTTACTCCTACAAACCGCCGCAGTTTTGTACGAGAAACGTCGCGCTCTCACTTAGACTGAAAAATTTCAGCCTGATGTTTAAAATAGGCATGTCAGTATCTATCTTCATTGTCGTCGAATTATTTTGATTACAAAAAAGGTAACCCTGGAACTGCTTTTTCGCGAGTAGGCCATAGATTCACTCACAAATTGTCTCTCAGTCGGTTCGATGACAAACTCAGCATAAACAAAGAACGCAACATTTTGCAGATTGTTCATCTGAAATCATGTTCTTACTCGTTTCTTGTAATGAGTCTCTATATTTACTACTCTAGATTTAATTATGGTTGCTGGTTATCAATTTTAGTCAATCAGTCTACTTCTACAAAGATCGTTGCCTACCAAAGTGTGTAAGAACAAAATGTACTCAGAATTCACTGAGCTGGTTTCTCAACAATCTATTGATGAATATATCAACGTAGAAGATGGTTTGGGAGGTATTCAAGAATGTCGATGGAGTTCACTTCTACACCAGACTTTAATGAGTTCTACGAAGTGATTATCAAGATTTTTTTTTCGTTACCGAAAAATTACGTATAATTTTAATTTTTTTTTTCGTCATCATCAGACTGAAAGACAGCCATTTTCTTGAATTACTGATTCTGATAATACAGCAACATGACGGCAGGCTTATTGTAACCAGGCTGAAATTTTCTCAGGCTAATTGAGAGCGAGATGTTTTTTTCACAAGGCAGCATTTTGTAATGTGGCTAAATCAACAATAAAGCTGTGACAGAAATTAGTATCGGGACCTTCAGAACTAAATCGCAGGTATGAAAATTTCTAAGTACCCTCGATGATAGAATTGATCCGGTTCTCAAGTTTACGGTCGGACATAACGAAGAAAAGCTCCACATACTTCTTCAAGTATTGTGGAGCTTTTCTTCGTTCCCTCGATGACATAAAACACCCTTCTATTTGCCCCCTCTGTCACCTCATTAGTTTCCCTCCCCTCATATACCACGTACGTTGTGTCAGAACTCGAAATTTTTCCGAGATGGCCCCCTAAAGTAGGTGAAGGCCATGCTCACAAAAGTCCCTCTTATGACGTCAAGAGCTGAAAATCTTGTGACGTCATCAAGTGAGTTGTATACCTTAGTCCAACATGTACAACCTTACTGAAGAAGAAAAACTTGATTTGATATAATAGGCATGAAAGCACAATCATGAAGAAGAGACCTATTGGATGACGCGAGAACATTCAGTTCTCAACCCAAGGAGTCCCCGGACAATACTAGTGTCGATGCTTGGATTGAAGCTTGCTAACAGTGTAGAAGGGACAGAATCAGTTTTGGTTGATTTTTCTCATCTTCGTCGACAATATCGTAAACATAAATGGTTTTTTAATCCCAATTTCTTGATAGATAGCACTTGAATTAATTATACTATGTACATAAAAGAGAATTGAATTCATCATCTAGATAAGTAATTATAAGAAAAAGAGCGTGAGTAAGCTGGGCTCTATTTCGGGCGGCGCGTTCACTACCTGAGTGCGCAATTTTATTCATTAATGCTCTTCTTTTCCTTTGCGTCTGCAAAAATGCACTAGCGATCAATTATCAACTAGCAAAATTTCTAATGCGACAAAAAAGACTGTCCGAATAAAGCGATTAATTTTGAAAATGTCTTTCGACGACCAATGCCTGTCAATGACTATCGAGTTGAACTCTCGTAAAGAAAATTTATCGATTTTTCAACATCTTGATCAACCACGGATTCGAAGTTTCAAATGCAGCTCGTAGAAAATGAGTCATGAAGTACGTGATCCATTAAGGATATAATTTTATTCCCTTCTTTCCAACTAAAAATATTTTAGCTTAATGCTATTAATTTTCAAATTTTTAGTCGATGCCTGTAAGCTGTTGCAAGAGAAATACCTGCACACATAAAAATTTTGAATGAGTTCGAAGTTTGTCAGAGTAGTAAATCAATAAACGCATAAACCGTCAGAATGCGGGTGCTCAATCGACTTTTTCCTCGATCTTCTCAAACATGAATGAAAATTCTTTACCTCGAGTTAGTGATGTCAACCATCTTGTCTATAGAGAAAATTTAAAATAATTTAATAGTCCATTCAACGCCCGGCTATAATAAATAAATAAAATTCTAAGCACCGAATTAAAATTTCTTAAACATTTTTTTTTTTTTCAAATTTTACGTTAAAAGCGATTTTTTGCCTCATTAGCGAACGTTCGAGTACATGAAAAATGCATCAAAATTTTGCATCTTCAAGTTGCAACGTTTGTTCCAATGTACAGCTGAGACGGACCTTTTTTTTTTTTTTTGGTTTGAAATGTATGGTAATTTTGAAAAGGAGAACATTGCGAATATTTTTTTCAAGTTAAGCATATTTTTTTTCAAATTATATTCTTTCGTACAATGTTGAATACAACGCATGGGAAAAATACAGTTTAGTCCACCTTGTTGGCAAAAAGCACGAGGAATGTTACAACATTTTGCAAACTACTCTGATGTCGTTTGAGTAAAACTTGAGTCAGGATCACCAATGATTTATTGTTTGGAGAATACAGATTTAATGCAGGTTTCATGTTATTTACCATATTAATCCCATCGAAAGAAAAACTGCAGACTTGGGTAAAAGCAGAGTTTGAAAAACAATGTTATTCTGGAACCAACAGGGAAACTTCCAGAGGACAGAATGAAGTCAGATAAAAACTGCTGTATTGGAAGATCGCGCGTTAATTTACACAAAAAGATAGGTGAAGGGAAATCGAAAACTTACAGATTTTTTTTCCTTTATTAATGTTTAAAATTTGGGAACAGATTGCATTTGAAAAAAAATTATTGAATCAACGCTCGCCGCGAACTAACTAGGGCAAAAGTTACGAGAAAATTTATTTCACAACCATAGACAATCAACCCCCAATTCTCGTCTTCTAGGCAAAATAGGTGACCATTTCCAAAGAGTGCTGACATTTTTATTTGTACATAAGTCACTGAAAAAGTAAAAATGAATTTTTTTGTAGCAGCTCACATTTTCTTTCTCCTACTTCTCTCCACAGTATATGAAAAATATTAATGAAAAACGATAGAAAGAAATAATTAGGAATAATATGTTTCGCCCAACGAGAGTTGAAAGGCTTTTGTTTCACAAAATTCCCCTAAGGGTTACGACAGAAAAGAGGGAGGAAAAATGTTCAACCGATGGAGCAAATTTTTCGTTACGCTTCTTTATATCTGATTGTTCGGAAACAGTCGTCGCTTCGAATGTACCGAAAATGGAAATTGATCATTAAAATTCATTCGAAGTCGGATGGAATAATACTGAACAGAAATTAGGAGGAAAAGCAAACCGTTATTGATAGTGAAGAATTATCGTTTGTTAAAAAATTGAAGAAGGTTATTTCAACGTGAGTTCTCGCGCAAGACAAAATTCTTGCTATTGTCCAGAGTCACATTTTCGAGAAAGTCTACTATCACGGAGAAAATTTAGGTTCCAAACTCTTATGGAATCCTACCTATTTCTGTGACAACAAAAACAGTAGGGGAAGGGAACAGGAAGTATGCTCACACACGAAGCTCACGTTTGCGTTATTAAAATTGAATTTACCTTCCTTCGTCAAATTCTGTTGCCATGACGACTACTCTAGGGACTTTGAAAAATTTGGCCTCTTTAGTAAATGGGATTGGGAAATGTTATGGTTTCAGCATTGTAAAAAAGAGTAACCAGGGGAATGTGTACGCAAAACAAGTCTATCAAGGAAGTACGCCAACTTTACAGTTGCCGACATACGATTGCGTACGACAAGTATTTCCTTGTATTAACGACACGATAACGGATTTGATCTCCTTACTTACGCGATTGGACCATTGTCTTTACAAGATTTTGACAGCAAAGAAGACGTAGCAAAAAATAACAATACATGAATACGGAGGAAGCAATAGTTTTGAGGAAACCCACCGAGATTATTGGCGATCTCCTCTCCTCTCATCGTATTTAAATCGTGTTTCAAGGTAGTCCCCGATGCAGATAAAAATCTATACTCAAAACTTTTATCAAGCCACAAAGTCATAGGAGCGCAAAGGCCAATGCAGACATCTTCGGAATGAAGACATGAAATCTCTATCAAGCTCATATGCTTGAAAATTGCACAAACTTCGAACGCTTCTAAACGAGTGCCACTCGGTGTGTATAACCTAGGCTATGATGACGTCATCGAGATCTGTGAAAAGAACGTCCGTCCTATCAGAAATAGATTGAGCAGACGCCAGGGCCCTTCTTGCAGATACTTCCTTGGTACGTGAAAACCGTCGCCCTCATGTTTCCCTTCATACACTCCTTCCGACACGCTGCCTCGTCGCAATTCTATCAATATGACGTTACCAATGGGATTTTGAAAAAATATCCATTTCTGAACTCCTCTAAACTAGGCCAACTAGTTCTTCAACCTCGTTTAATATAATCAAATAATATATAATATTTCTGATCCGTGAACCTTCAAATTCCTCTCTTTGGTGCAGTCGTATTCACCCATTTAACGGGACTCCCATCGAAGGCACCCCGTGTTCTCCTAATTTTTTAGTCTAGAATTTTGAACTGTTCCTTCGAGAGCCGTTTATGACGGCAAGACTCTAGGTTCAAAATCTTCCCTTGGTGTGCCTCTCGGGTATCACTTTTCCAATGCAGAAAAAAACTGTTTACCACCAGCAGTTCATCACAGGAAATTTTTTATCGGAATTGGCAACATTGAGATTGGTTTTGTTCAGCGTTCAAGTTATTTCACAAAGTGTGGGTTCTTGAATATTTAAGCGAACACGTGGTACACTTGTTGGTATGCGCGATACAAGAACGAATTAAACGACGAAGAAAACAAAAAACCTAAACATCACCCAGAGTAAATCGACATTTCTACGCTGCAGCGATGTATTTTTTTTTTCTTCCTTCACGATTATCAACCCAAGATTTCGCGCATACCTTTTCCACCGACGAATCTGCGGTTATATTATTAGGTTTTATTTAAAATGTGTCTATATTGCATATTATAATCTGGATTGTTTCCGCGAACGAAAATTTCATTAAGGATTCGAAAAATGCAAAAATTAATCGCTTGAAGTATACAGATATACGAGGATTAAAAAAAAAAGTAGCGGGCTATAAAGCGGACCCGAGACGACGAGATAATTTTTACGAGTGTTGTACGTACGTACATAAAATTTTCAGTTGATCACTACATCGGAATTCACCGCTATTAATTAACCGCGCATTCTCACTATAAGCCTAAAATCAAGGACTAGATTCCGATACTAATACAGCGACAGCGAAGACAACGTATACAGATTTTTTCTCTTTCTCCTTCATAAATTATGTTCTCGGCTAGCCTCACCGCGTGTGAATTAGGAAACACTCCCGCCTTCATGAATATAGACACCTCGAAAGCGTAATTTCGGACACTAAAATGTATATAAGCTAATGTTGTCACTGTTACCGAATATGCATGTCTTCAAAAACCGTACGAACTCTTCACGAATTGATTGCCGGTAATTAATTCTGGGTATGCCTTGACACAGGCATAGGCTATGCTCGAAATAAGAACTGCTTTATTATATGTAAATTTTAAGAATGATGATGAACACGTATATGCAATTTGTATACGAAAAAGATAACTGTGTACCGCAGATATAGAAGAAAATCGGAGAGAATTCGCTCCTCCGGCTGCTGAGTAACAGTGAATCCCTAATTAATGATATCAGCGTTCGACCAACTTTTTGGTAACATGAACACTTTGATGCAATTTTGAAAGCATTTTTTAACGCTGTCTAGTCGTTTTTTTCCATTGTGCAGCAATTTGTACCTGGATTTTTCCTGTCACAGACTTAGGAGCGTCTTCACAAAATGATACTCGTATTTGTCGCTCGTACAACGGAATCATCTCAATTTTGGGGGTAAGGAGAAAAGCAAAATATAAATATCGTGCTCTCATCAGACAATGCTTAATAGATCTTCTGTCAGTTCTGAGGAATATAATATTTCCACGCAACATGTATTCATTTAGAATTTCAGGATTTGCAAAAAGATGACTGCAATGCTGTTCATTTCAGCAATCCTGACAAGAGGGGGGAAAGGAGGCTCGGATTCAGGTTAGGTTAGGTTTGAATCATAATGGATTAAAAAACAAAACAAAACAAAAAGATTGTGCCCAGTTTGAGTTTCGGCGGTCCTGCATTTCAATAATTTCAACCATTATCTTTAGAATCTAGTTTGGTAGACGTACTTTGAACAGCTTGTGTACTTGAGTACGTGTAAGAGATAAGGATAAGATAGCAAAAGACCACAAAGAGCGTTGTTTTCAAAATTTACATCCCAGCAATGACGGTAGAAGAGCTGATCTTTCAGGCAGTATAATTATTGGGTAACAAAAGAGGGCAATATAATGTTCTTAAGCAAATTTGTAAAAAACCAAAAATTTTTAAAAACTCAAGATTATATCCATCTTTTTCTTCCAACAGCCGTTTTAAAGTGAAATTTGGATCAAATTTATGTGATGGCTCCAAAAACAGTTGGGAGGCTTGACACTAGGAAAATTTTTGGCAAAACAGTTCTAGGAATTTGTAGTCCACAATTGAAGACCTATCTGTACAAAGGGCGTCCGATCAATGTATTTCTTATGGGACAGACGCCTTTTGTACAGATAGGTCCTCAATTATATTACAAAATGCGGTGTGAATAAATAAAGGACGGCTGAAATTTGGCTTATATAACATACTAAAAGTCACACTCAATACAGTGTACGCATTGTCCCCGGGAGGCAAAAAAGTGTGATCCAGATTGGTTTTTTTTCAAAAGGAAATCATGAAACAAAAATTGTGTAAGTAATTGTTCATTACGAATTTTTGTGCAATGCTCCATTTTTGAATAAACAAAGGATGAAAATTAAACTTGTCATCTGCAACGCCAGTTGACGCAAGCGTCACCCGCTCTTCATGAAGACATGGATATTGCTGGCCACTAGAATTAGTGATCCTTTCCTTTTTAATTACAAAATCATTTTTTTTTTTTTTTTTTTTTTCTATTATTTTATTTTACGAGCATTTGAGCATCACTAAGGGCTATTTGCTCTGCTGGCCACTAAACTTGAGATTCTTTTCTTTTTGATTTCTAAGTTATTGTTGACAGTTGGTTCTACACAATTTTTTAATCTAATATAACTGGACTATTGAAGAATTTCAACAATTCAGTTTTATAAATTTGTAATAAATACCTGGAATCCTTGAAACTTGTACTTTATTTGATCTCAGAAAATTTGGACTCAGAAGAAAAAGTTTACCGCGTGATAGGGGATGGGGTTTGGAGGTAGTCAAAAATACTTCCTAGCATTTTGGGACTAATAGAAGTTCTTTTAATTAGAAAAAGAAAAAAACAGAATCTGGGTCCATGTTTTTTTACCTCATTTTTTTTTTTTTCTTCAATAGACAAAAACCAGAAGATCTAAAGTTCTTTTTTTTCTACCAAGATCTGCAGCTCTCAAGATCTAGATTTTTTTACATTAGGATCTAGAGAAAAAAGGTCTGCATTTTCTTATTCTACTCGGATCCGGCACCTGAGAGATTTGGTTACTTTCTCCAGAATTCAAAAGTCTCCCAGCAAATAATTTTTATAATATTTGTCCCAACCTTGCACTGCATCAATAGACATACCAAAAGTTAGTAATAACAACAATCATAAAGATAATAACAGACAATTGAAGAAAACAAGATTATATGACCAAAAAGTATAACAACAGTCTTCATGGTTGGAGAATACATGCAGTAAGTATGGGTTCATCACCATTATTGAGGTATTGCAAAGAAAAGGAAAAAAACACGATTCGAAAACTGTACGAAAATCTGAAAAATACTACGCAAAAATAAAACTTGCCAGGATTGCACAGAAATCTAAAAAATGCTATGCAAAAACAAAATCTTAATAGACAGGGAATGTACGAGTATAACCAAAGTGACGTCACAAAACATCTTTCCAATTTTCTAATGAGAAGTACTTTTTCTCCTTTTTTGCATTTGCATAGTGGCTCTTGGCTTACAACGGCAAGAGCCTCAAAAAGTATATAGATGTTAAATAATGCAAAGAATTAGTTGAAACAATGCAAGAATTGACGGCAAAGCTTTAATTGCTCAATTGCTGTTCTTAGATCAAAATGAAATAAACGTACAAAATCATATTTTGATATAAATTTGAGATAAAAAACCCTATTTAACTCTAGGATAATGTAATTATCAACTTTTTGTCTCTGTAAATAGTCTGAAGAAACTGTCTATTAACAAGAACACAATAGACAGAGAAATTCTGCTTAAAAAAGCACAAGCGGCAAAGAAAAAAGAAAATCAAGAGACGATACAATTGTAACCAATATTGAGAATTACAGCTTAAAGGTACAAAGAAAGACAGCTGATGGACAGTTTGGTAACTAGGTAAAGGTTTTTGGGGAAGAAAATACAGATTCAAAATAGTGTGGTGAAAAATGAAAAGTTGACAAGAAGGCTATCTATAGACAGCAAATTGATCAAATTTCAGACAGTTTAAGAAGAACAGACAGATCAGGAAGTGCTTCGTAGCTGTGATGTCAGGCGTAAAAAGAAGAGTAGTGAAAGTCTCTAAAAAGTGATGTTCCCTGTAACCAATTTACAATTTATGATAAAAATAAAAATAATGAGGGTCAACAAGAACATCCTTAAAGGTGTTTTCTTAAATCTGGAAAATTATTATACAAAGTAAAACCACAAAATCCGAACCTACCTCTATTTGGGCGACATTAGAGCTCTACAATTAAAGACCTAAGCGTCGGTGGCCTCAAGAGCTACTTGAGAACCCCAACATTTGTACAGAGGAAAATAGTCGTTGTAACAGTATTATTGTCATAATAATCTCCGCCTCCTTGGTCAAATAAAAATTGAGCTTGGAACAGGAGATGTTACTTGCATCAAGGAGTACAAGTAAATATGTACGAGTATATACATCGTCATAATTATTACCGTATTATTTTTCTGAAGAGAGTTCATAGAAACTTTGAAAATGAACCAAGTTTCCGATGAGATACGTCATTTTTTTTGTATCAAATTTGTATACAACAATAGGATAAGTACCAACGGATTCTTGAAACATAAATTTCGAATACGACAAAGTATTCAGAGTAGTATAAGGGAGCAGCAGTGGAAAACGAGAATATTTTTTGAACTGTACGTGAACAAAAAATGTCGAATATGGTTTGGGATACAGTCCAGGAAGAACAATTTCTAGGCGTTTTATATTACCACCTTTGATACTAACGATCATCAATCTCACACTGGTAAGTCCAATTCGCGATACCGGAAACATAATTATACAAAAGTGCTTTCATGAGGTGGGTTGCGAGAAATTAAAACGCCTCAAGAAAGTTTCACAGAAGCAATTCTCTACGATGGTGACTTTTCTATTCAATATTTTCGTGTGGTGCGGTATCTGATGCATAAAAACGTACGAAAAAAAAATCCACCCTGGCAAACCCTTTCACTTCCCCATAATTTGAGGTAAAAATATGCTATAAGAACAGGAACAAACGGAAGAATAAATGAAACGAAAAGTCTCTACTCGCTAAAAAAATCGTCAAGCGTTTCGCGGAAGAGTAAATTATGAATACGATATTTTTCTTTCCTTCGAAGTCCATCCGGTTTCACGATGATTACAGTTATATGTGATAAACACTACAATATTGATGATACCATCATTCTTAGGCCTATCTATGATTGGATTACGAGATAGAACAAGTGAATTCTCCAAACAACCACTAATGTAGTACGGTATTTAAAATTGGATTTCAACATGTTGGATACATTTTAGTGTCTAGATAAAGGGTTACGGAAATTCATTTACTCAGGAGGGGACCATTACCTTTGAAGAGTGTGTGTACTCGAAAAGTTTCGTACAAGTTTTCACAGAAGAATTGGAGGGAAATTATTGATTTTATTCAGAAATGAGTGTGATATTCTTCAACACATCTTGCTTCGTCAATATTCTGTACAATATCCATCAGAAGTCGTCAAGAAAGAAGTACGCCCTCAAGACGTCCAACCCAATCAGCTTTGGTCACTCTTTGGAGGAGGAGCATCAAATTATAACCTTCTAAAATACCACTCTTGAGTATACCTACTTCCAAGTCAACATATCTCATAGAACCTGAAACCTAAGGGTCTTAAATCGGGCTTGTGTACCAGATCGTATTGTTGTACACGTGTAGACTTTTATCAATCAAATAAAGTGGATTCACACTGTTAGTTTCTGATTCGTCATATTTTGATAGGACAAGAGCAAAAAGTTTCAGACTTGTCAAAAGAGCACGGTTTCAGTAAGTTGCAGTCTTAATTTCTTTGGGATTTTTTACGTTTGTTAAAAGGAGGAGAATTAATTCCTTCTTTCTTTGATTTTTTTTTCTTCACACACGCCACGAACTCTCCACAACATTTACGAGGCGATAAAAGAGAGGAAGTGCGATTGAACGAAGCGCTAACTCAAGGTTTTCCTTCTTTTTTCGTCGATGATCAAAAAATATTCCGTATCCATTTTCTAATTCGTCTTTTCTCCATAACTCGAAGTATTCAATTAAGATACAGAAGATGAGATCGAGGAACAAGAGGGAGTGCAATTTTTTTTTTCGACTCCTCGATATCACTATTTCTTTCTCCTGCACTTACTTCCAAGTTTGTACATTTTCAGAATTCTCACAAGGCAATGATGATATTATGGACGACTTTGTGGTTGAAAGTTCAGTTGATGCAATGAAATCGAGGCATAAAGTTCAAGAAAACACCGCACTTGTTTTTCGTCCAAAATTCGTGTTTCTCACTTACAGATTTATCGATATTTTTGGAGTACCTAATTCCTCATACATTTGAATCATCCTTCTTCTTTCTATTCCTAAGACTAGATTTGGCGGAGAGAAAGAAAAAAAATGGCAAATATCGACGATTTCTTCGAAGGCCAGAAGATAATTTCTTTATAATTTTATGATGAATTTGGCGATACTCCCCAGGAGGATTAATTGAAGAAGCTCTGCATACGTATTCATCTTCATCATTTTTTAGAAAGAATGAGCTAACCTGAGAGATATCTAAATAGACGTAGCACGCAAAAATTGGACAAAATTTTTCTCGATGGTCAAAGTAGAGTCGACACATCATCAATAGAATTGGGAAAAACTTCAAATTCTCACGTAAGTCGAAGTAGTCTTGCTTACGATTGCTTTGAAATCATTTCTCCATCGAAAATTGTATAATGATCCTAGGACGAGATTTGGCAGAGGGAAAGAAAAAAAGGGCAAATATCGACGATTTTTTCAGAGGCTAGAAGAAATTTTCTTTATAATTTCATGATGAATTTGGCGATACTCCCCAGGAGGATTCATTGAAGAAGCTCTGCATGTATTCATCTTCATCATTTTCTAGAAAGAATAAGCTAATCTGAGAGATATCTAAGTAGACGTAGCACGCCAAAATTAGACAAAATTTTTCTAAGTAAAAAATGGAAATGCCCCATTCGATGGTCAAAGTAGAATCGACACATCATCAACAGAATTGGGAAAAACTTCAAATTCTCACGTAAATCAGAGTAGTCTTGCTTACGATTGCTTTGAAATCATTTCTCCATCGAAAATTGTACAATGGTGCTCGACTTTTGATAGATCCTTAAATATTGGTAAAAAGTAAGTTACAGTTGAAGCGCATCGTTTCACAATTCGATCTACAACTACAACAACAGAACCTGTTCAATATTTCGAATTTTGATAGTCTTCATCATGTACTTTATTTTCAAGTTTCGGCCTTGCGAATTCAAAAGACCCCTCCTTCCGGGCCCAGACGTGTGGAACATTACTTTCTTTAGTTCTTATTCAGGTCTCTTGTTATTGGTGGTAATTTGGTCCCTCAACTTCAGTTCTACTTTTCCCTGTTTTCTTCTCCTGTTTATAAACTAAAATGTCATTTTGTATGGCCCATATCGTATTGGCTCGACTGGATTGAAAAACGTGGACGTGTAGTACGAAATGAGTTGAAATTAGTATTGGGTAAATTAAAACTGTTCAAAGTTTCCAGAAAAATTCTTCATTCATTCTTGTAAGTAACAACCACGTGCTTACTGAGGTGGTCCTCAAGGCAAATCAAAGGTAATGCATTGAATATAGATGAAGAGCAATTTTCTTACGTCTTAAAGACCGTTTGTCAAAAGCCATCTCAAGAATTTTCGATTTCATGTATCGCAGAAACTAAAATTTTAATTTCTTTTCAGTAATTTCTTGTTAATACTCAAACAAAAGGTTGTCTGAAGAACTTAAATATGCCGGTAAATGCTGTAACTATTGACAGCAACTTCCCCATCAATCGTATCTCAACCTGTAAGCGGTAGAGTTGATCTCAAGGAAAAACAATTGCAACGAGTCATGTCAAGACCTGTGAGTATTCGATTCCGCACCTGTTGATACTCTCACACACGCGTGACTAGCCTATCTTCTTTTTGTCTCTCGAGAATCACATCAAAACTGAGAAATAGAAAATCAAAATCTTTCAGCGCGAATTTGAAAACCAATTCGATTATCCTTATCAGTGACCGAAGGTTTATTACGGTCTGTATTTCTCTAATTTCTCAATCACAACCTAATTTGTGTAATTAACTCCGTCCTTCGGATGAAAATCGTATAAGTTAATCGTTTACATACCTCTTTCTCAGGGTATTCCCGCGATTTTCATCGTACAAAATCATCGCGTAAGTGGGACGATACATTCACAGGTATAGAACATATAAATTTCAGCTCAAAAAATATAGGTATTTGAGAAAAATATCGCCACAACACAAACACGAGATTACGCAAAAATTATCTATTATCATTAATCATTCAACAACACGTGGTATAAAGAAGGAAGAACAAAAAAAAAAAAAAAAACACGAAAAAACGACAGAAGAATAATATTTTGAAAACGCGGCACAATCTAAGATTACGAATAACTACGAACGAAAAAAAAAAATGAATAACAATAAAAAGAAAAGGGTTGTTTAATTAGATTACGTTAAAACGGATGATATCGACGAGGAAAAATTAAAAAAAAAAATCAGAACTGCGTTACAGTCGAAAATCGATTATTTTACTCGAGAAGGGAATGGATGAATTTATTTTATCATTACAATCATTATTTTTAAATATTATAATAAATATTTCGAGGGCAGCGGTAGCGGCGGCGGCGATTTCGACGTAAAAAGCGACGAAAGAAAAAAGCGCGATCGCATTTCGATACCGCGTACACGAGCTGTGTGAAAAACACGACACAGTCAAGACTGTACGTGTGCGTCGCCGACAAGTTGAGTACCCTTCCACGTCGGTCGCGCGGCTCAGCCCAAATGATTACGACTATTTACGGAAATGACCGAAGCGCAAAACGTTTACACCTGTCCGTGGTCGTACGTGCGTACACCGACCGACTCCGGCTCGAGTAGCGTGGCCGAGCGTGTATCCTTATGGACTTACCGCTGATAACAAGTAGTCTATGTACGTTGCACCGTACGGTACGACAACAGTGCTCATGCACCGCGGAGCGTCCGAACCCTTTAGACGCACCGGTACACGAATATTATTTGCGGACTCAACAAGTATTCGCCAATGAGTATGTGAAGTGGGTTTCGTAAAACGATAATGATTGATACGAAAATTACTCGACTGAAATCCTCTCTCGCCTGCAGTAAATCTCTGTCGAGACGCGCGCGTTTACACGGAATTAAATTATTCGATAAGGTGCGAAAACGAGACACGTACACTCGGCGCGAATCCATTTAAATATATACGAGAGTGCAAACAACTGATTAAACCGGCAAATTATCAACTAAATACTTCCCTCTTGTCTCTCCTGAGTTACTTGATTTATTTCATAGATTTTTTGAAAAACGAAGAAAAAAAAACATAGTTCACCGTGACTAAGTAGGGTCAACGACGATTCTACTTCCATATGGCAAGGACGTATTTCGAGATGATCCACGTGGCTCTCCTCGTGAAATATGTTCACAAAAGATGAAGAAATTCAAAGGTTTTTACCATCAGTTGTCCTTCGGCTCTTGAGGCCTAAAAATACAGCTATACGAGTAAAAATGTTGAAGCGTTTGTCCCAAGAATAGTCCGTACCCTTTTCGTTTTTTACCGGATTATTGCGGACTTGGATTTCAAGAGGCGAAAGTATGAAAACTTTCAGCTAGCAAAAAACAGTTTTACCTCTTACATCAAGCACAAAGGGTAAAATCTGTTTTAGGTGTTCTTATCATAAATATAGCACCTACTCGTCTCTGATAAAGTTCGGAATTCATTTAAGTATCGTCAAATTTGTACTTATTAGCAGAAACTTATGGGGAATATTAAACTGCACGAAAAGGAAAGGCTTTGAACGAAAAATAGCAGCACGAAAAAATTGTCCAAAATAACGAATTAAGGAGTGGTGTCAACGAAAAGTTCAGTGCCCGAAATTTTCAACCTTTTCCCCAAAAAAGAAAGAAAATACACGAAATTTTTGCAACGTTCTCGCGAAAAAAAAAAAAAAAATGAATCTATTTGATGCAGTCCTACCGCGTAATTGACGCTGCTGTGAGCTGATTGTTCATTACGTAAGCGTCAACTCTTGTCCAGATACAAACATGATTCTATTTCTTTTGCTTACATTGTGAGTGTTGACGAAATAAATCATTGACCTCGACTTGACGAAAGTGCCACGAAACACATTTCTGAGAAGGATTTAAAGAAGTTTTTGGAAGGGGGCGGTAAGTAGCGAATTTACAACCCAAAAATTCGCTATCTGGACCATCGTTATTGATGCAGGAAATGTGCACAAATCGACATGCACATGCCCCCCTTTCCTGAACAGTTTGCTGTGTAAGCATACGGTGGGGGAGTGCATTCCATTGAAATTGCTCGCAGCGCCGCCTGAGGCCAAGCAGATACCTCTCGGCCAGGAAAGAAAACGTGGCAGACCTAGTAAAGCAAAAGAGCCCTCATCACGCAGTAGGCTTCGAATTTTTATTTTTCAACTTATTTTATACTATGAAGCTCAACAATCGCGGAGTAAAATTTCATTTTTTTCAATTTTTTGTAATGCGCCGAAAAAATTATTTCAAAATTTCTTTTTTTTAAATAATTATTTATTGTTTCTTTTGAATGTTTTAATTTTTCGGATCAAACATTTAAATTATTCGTGATTTTTAGTTTTTTCGTTCAATGCACTTATTTTATGTTCATGTACCATTTATTATGTTCATATTTTTTTTTTTTTTTTCGTGAAATGATTCTTAACCGCTTAAAGTATTTTTTTTTTTCTTCGTTATTTCTGACTTTTTATTTCGAGCGAAAAAATCCCACTCAAATTTATTCAGACTAATGATTTTAAAGAACTTTTAATTTACAACCTTTCATAATAAATTTGATAAGATTTTACTTCAGGAAAAAAAAAATTCGAAAATGTGCATTATATTTTGGCAATGGTCCCTTAGCGGGCTAAGCGCCCCAACTTATCTGAAAAAAAAATTCGCTATGCGCCTTAGTATCTCAGTATCCGAGTTTCTTTTTTTCTGAAAAATAAGGGATGTTCGCATTTCCATCTTTTTAAAATAACCAAACGCTTTTTTTCCCCCTCCAGAGATTCAGAGCTCAAGAGCACAGATGGAAAGCCAATCGTCATTAGTTATTGGGTGAGACTTTCTGATACAATAGACTATTGGCTCAGTTCAGCCAACCAATTATGGTTTCTGCTGCTGCTCAAGCCATTAATATCAACTTTTGTGATGAAAATTGTAAAGTCAATTATTGTAATTAGCATAAACTTAGCTATTGGCTGTGACTTTTAGATGCTATTGGCTAAGCTATCATTCTAGAAAGATTCCAAAAGCCTCCCTATTAGCTTAGCGCTTTAGCCCATCAAGCATAGTTTCTTCATTGGCTTTTGCTTTCCATCTCTGCTCAAGTGATACAGATTTTTTTTTATCTGAAGACCAAAAGATTCTCATCTTCTTGTTTAACTCGGATCTGGAACTTGAAAAATTATGTTCCTTATTGCCTTCGAGATCCAAATTACAAAAGTATCCCCACAAATAATAATCCCAGCGCTGCACTGTATCAATAATGAATCATAACAAAAATAATACCATAAAACTACCCAAACAGCCAGGGAAAGGTCAATACTAAGCGTTAAGATAAAAGGTCATACAAAAATTTCGGACATACAGAAGGCACTAAAAGACAACACCGACATAGAAAGGTATATAAGGAGACAAAAGAGGAGGTGCGTGGGTCAAGTCGCAAGCATGAGAGACAACAGGTGGACCTTTATGATAACCTTCTGGTTCCTCTTACATTTGAAAAGGAAAAGGGGTCACCAACAGATGACTTACAAGAATTTCTTGGAGGGGAAAGGGTCCAAAGGATAGCAAGCGACCGGCTAGAATGGTTAAGACTGCAGGAGACCTTTGCTCTCTACAGGCCGAGGGTGCACAGATTGGATCAAGTCTAATTATAATGGTTATAATTCACCTCAAAAAAGGTTAATAATAATGTTGATGATAAAAATAACGACAGATAACTAACAAGCATGATAAAAAAGTATAACAATAGTCTTCACAGTCGAAGAATACCCATAATTGCTGTATCGAGAGGAAAAGATATCTTCAAAGACCGTACAAAAATTTGAAAAATGCTATGAAAAAATAAAGTATCAAGTGAAGCGTATGCAGATCTTCAGTGACGTCACATCGTACTTCTGTGCTGTGTCCCAGTTTTTTTATCCTCCTCTACTATCACGTCGCGCGTCATTGCCCTTTCCTCGTATTTTTCCATATTAGTAGAAAGCGAACGAGGACAGAAGTAGAAAAAGTATTTTAGAATGAAAGAGATTTCAAAAACGAGAGAGATAAGGCATTTGAAAATTATTTGAATAGGGCAAAAATATGTTTTCGAGCTTGAATAATTTTCTCTCTCTCTCTCGCGTAGTAAATTAGAATCCAGGACTGAAATTTTTTTGAGGTCACCTGTTGATTCAAAATATCAACACATGAGATGGAAAATGGGAATCCGAAAAGAAACCTCGAAGTTTCTAGATTTCCCAAATTCATTAGAAATTTGATGTAAACCTACGCTGGAAATGCCATCCTCGTAACACAGATAATAACTTCTCTAATTAAGGAAATGATAATTATGCGACATACCACGTTTTCTTTTTGTACGGAAATTATGATCATCGAAACACTCACCTGTTGAACAGAAAAAAGAAAACATACAATGAAGTCAATAATCAAAAATTGGTCTACTTATTCAAATTTATTTCAGTAAAGTCCGTTTGCTCTTAATTTTTTCTCAAATGCTATGCACTTCATAGGTACTCAAAATTTTCATTTACGCGATATTAAATTCTATATTTTCCTTAAATGAAGTAAAAGCATGCGCCCGTCAGAAAAATCCTGCTTCGGCCAGGGTATTACAGGTACGGATTTGTCGCTCATTCGTGTTATCAAAAATTATTTTGGAATGGCATGGTAAGAAAGGGTCATCAAAAAAATAGTGAAGAGAAACGAGAACCACTTCATCGAAGAGTGATAAAAAACTGATAGCCTAATTAAAGTTCGTCGAACCGATGGTGCAAATGTCATTGAGTTTGTACTCATTCCTATCACCATAAAAATATTTATCTACGACCTGGTACAAAGTAATCAGATCATTGTCCTCTAAGATCGATTGGAATAACCTATTTCTACATATTATCTACAATGAAGTCAACATCTCATTACATCGTGATGGGTAATATTTACTCGATGTAGGTGATCACTTCAATTCTCAAAACTCTCTCGTCACGGAGTACGAACATCATTCAATGCAAGTGCTGTTGATTACCTTTGTATTGTCCTCTATAATTATGCGAGAATCCCTTGCTCACAAATTTTGAAAGTAGGTACACGTTTGTACGGGATGTTCTAATGCTAAAATATCGGAAACGCCGTCCGTCGAGCCACCGGAAACAATGTCCCCCTCTCATATATTCTACAAACTCTCACCTTGATTCATTCTTAAAACGATTATAAACTCTCGCTCGTAAATGACCAATTAGGCGTAGCTTTAAGAATATTAAAAATAAACAACGAGTGTCTGAAAGTCTTCAGTGATACCCAACAGAGATCAAAGATAATATTTTAACAAATTTCAAGCAATGCGCGTAACTTCACTCTTGAGATAAAGCGTATCTCGAAACCTCAATAGCGCGTATCATTTGTAAAGAATATGATTACAAGTATGTAATATTACATTGATACACGACTTGCATCAGAAGACGTGACCACTATTTTCAATACGTTTTACCAATGAAGAAAACAAATGATATATTTTTAACATATTTCTAATACGTACAGAAGGCAACAAATTTGATGTCGTTGGAAAAAATTATTAATTTCTACCTCCCCTCCTTGATATCAATTGCTTTGCATTCACGAGTAGTGGAGGTCGCTGATGAAATACTTTGGCTATTGACATAGCTACCGGTCAATATTGTGAGAAAAACCTTTCTCATATTAATTTACTATCAAAATGAGTTGCTACGATGCTTATTACAAGTAAAACCTTTGAGCTTACCGCATGAAATCAAGAGAGTGAGCTCGAGAACGTTCAATTTTAAAAAATTTCGTCATTCGATGCTTCTTATTAATCGAACACGGTTGGTTGTGCGAAAATCGAGCTTTTTGGCAAACTTTTAATGATAGGGAGTATTCACTTTAGAAACTACAGTATGTAACACTGAAACACCAAATTTAAATACCGGTACTTGTTTTACAGTAAGGTCGATCACGAAGCATACGCGAAATAAAAAGCTCATAATAAGTACGATAAATGACACGAACTTTTCACACGTTTATCGACATGTATACTCATAAACGTTCCATAACGTGGGAAACACAACACGGTAATGTTCAATACGCTCGGAGAAGCGCTACGACGAGAAGAAAATCATGATTGTCTGACCGCATTATCACACGCACCTTCGGGGGGGAGTGTGAAGATTTATCTCTGAATATTTACTCTTTAAACACTCCTATTACATGCAACAAAGCAGGTAGTATACCATAAACAGATGACGAAATCAATTCTAAAAGATTTATTCCATTATCTAATCAGTATGAAGCTCGGGTCCGACTTAGTCAAAATAATACACGAAGATGTTTATGATTGAGTCGACCATACTAAGAATGTTTCAGAGGATCAGGACGTATAGCTCGTTCTCATGATAATCTACCTTTGAGTAAGGATTGAAAAATATAGAACGAAAATTTGGAGGATATGGGAAGCTGTACATGGCGGCTCATATCGAATGAAAGAGAGGCGCGCAGAGAAAGAGATACAGATCTGATGCGCGGGTTATGAAGTGACAGGGACTGGAAATTAAGGTATTCTGAGAATCCTTCCGATTTATTGAGTCAATCGAGCAGACGGATATGGAGGAGTGGCGATTCTTGTGCACTCTAGCGTCCCATTCACCCGTTTTACAACAGCTCCACTCATTTCAACCTCACCAAACCAAACTTCTACTCTGGCCATCAAAATCTCGGATCCAAACATTGTTCCACATCCAGTGGTCATCTGTACCGTCTACATTCCTGCTACAGCCAATATATTCTCACTACAATTTGAGAGTTTCTTCAACAGCCTCACAAACAATTGGTTGGTAATCGGCGACTTCAACGCAAAATCTCACTCAAACCACTTAGGTACAAAATTAGAATCAGCTCTTGTTCACATCTTTCATGTCCTTCTTAACCCTAACTATCCTACTTACATAGATGGGAACGCCTAGGACTTGTCATTTGTTTCTACTAATCTTGCCTTAATCTCTGAATGCCTAGTAGACACAAGACACTTACGGCAGTGACCATTTCCCTACCTTCACCACGATCCAACATACTTCTCCACCTCCAAACATTCCTCAAACTGAGTCCAAGACTCATTTTCTCGTAGGAAAAACTAACATCGCAAAATTCAAAAAATTCATTCTCAAAAACACTCCTACCTTTCACAATTCAATTAACGATCCTTTAACAGATTACCTCCCATTTGTTCATCTTATTCATTCAGCAATAAACTACTCCACACCCCGTCCACAGTCACAAGACACTTCATCCGTTCGCAAGTCTTCCCCAATTTGGTGGACCCCCGAATGCACGCAACTTATTAATGAACGCAAGAAGGTCTTCAGAAAGTGGAAACTCTCTCTCACTCCCGAGGACTATCTTTCTTACCAACATCGTAACTCTACAGTTAGAAGGGAACTGAAACGTATAAAAAGGGAATCGTTCAGAAAATTCAGCTCGTCATTTAACAGAGATACGAAACTCGGCACAATATGGCGGTGCTCCAAAGCATTTAGATCCGGTCGCAATCCCTTTAAACATAAAATCTTTCAGGATGACTTACTTTCCTTTGCTGACACAGTCCTCCCACCAAGGGCTCCAAATTTCTCAGAGGTCAGTATTCAATATTTACAATCCCCTACTCCTCAAAATAACCTATTAGACAGTCAATTCACTTGGGAAGAATTCGATTCAATTCTTTGTTCAAGGAAATCTTCAGCCCCTGGCCTTGACGGAATCTTTCACAGCTGCCTTCAGTCAATACCCGAACCTAGCCTAAAGTCTCTTCTAGTAATTATCAACCGTCTGTGGCGAAACAACGTCATCCCTTCTGCATGGACTCATTTCCAGATTATCCCTATCCCAAAAAAAGATTCAAAGCTGCGTCCTATTGCCCTATCCTCATGCATCCGAAAACTTGTTGAATCTATGCTAAATGCCCGACTCAGACACTGGTCGGAACAAAAAGGTATTATTCCACACAACTGCTACGGCTTTCGAAATAAACGCAGTGCTATCGACTGTGTCATCTCCCTCGTCAGTGACATATATCAGGCTATTATAAACAAGCAACACCTGAAAGCCCTTTTCATAGACATCCACTCTGCTTTTCCAAGTGTCAGCTTACCAATTTTGCGTCAAACTCTACAAAATCTGAATATTCCCCCTCATTTCTCTACTTTCATTCTCAAATTGATGTCTCCTCGAACATTTACATTCACTCACGCTAACTATCCTTCAATAACTAGGATAAATTACTTAGGTCTTCCCCAAGGCTCGTCCCTAAGCCCTATCTTCTTTAATCTATATATCCTCACTGTTTTAAACATACGTTCACCCTTCGCTGATGACCTGGTTATCTCCCACGCCCATTCTCAAGTTGCCACCACCACTCTACACGTCACCAACACCTTATCCGTCCTCCAAAACAAACTAGACCAACTACTTAAGAATTAATTATTTGTCTGGACGGATTATATAAATAGAGAGTCGAATATTTGGACGGCAGTGCCGGACATATTCGACTCTCTATTTAGACCAACTACTCCCGAGTTTATCCATTCCAAAATGCGTTTTTGTTCTGTTTTCCTTAAGAGCCTACAACCTTGCAGATGCGTGTATCTTCCTCAAGGGCGAACAAATCCCAAATTGTTCCTTCATCAAGTACTTAGGCATCAACCTGGACAGTCGTCTTACATGGGACATTCATATTTCCTTCCTTCTTACCAAATGCTCTCAGGCCATGTACATCCTTCAAGCCTTGTCTAGCACCGAATGGGGTGGTGATCCCATCATCCTGTCGATGCTATACAAAGCCATTATTCGTAGTAAAATGGAATACGGGGCCTTCCTCTTCGGTTCCGCTGCTCCCTCTCGTCTGGAAAAACTCTACGTACTTCAAAATCAGGTCCTTCGCCACATTTTAGGAGCCAAAACGACACCAATTGTTGCTATGGAAGCTGAAGCAAAAATTCCTCCCTTACAACTCCGTAGAATATATCTTACACAAAAATATTGTACTCGCTTGGCCTCCTGGACAAATAGAAAGCTCATTCTCTCCTTTTCGAATATTTCTCGTCATTGGCGCTTCATCCCCTCCAAAAAATCTTTGTTATCTCGCATTATAAAAAAATATTCCAAACTCCTACACTCGCGCCCATCGATAGATGGCTATCCTTACCAATACCTCACCTATTTCGAAATTTTTCATCGTTGGCCGTTAGAAATTTTGACACGGAAACACAAGGTTGCCATACCGCTACAATTTGCCGAACTAATTGAAACTCAATTCCGTGGTTACCGTATCATATACACCGATGGCTCAAAGATGACTTCCGGTTGCGGTGCGGCCTTCTACGACTCCTTTTCGGGAGTTGTAAGGAACTTCCAAATTTCCCCGGATCCTCGTCCTATGACTGCGAAGTTGCTGCTATTTTCATGGCTCTTAACTTCGTATCTCAATCTAATCCTTCTTCTTCTCCACATGACCAAATCCTTATCGCTTCAGATTCTCTCGGCCCTTCATGCAATCATAGAATCACCCTACAGTCACAATATCAGCCCCACTATCACTAACACTCGCTTCCTCCTCCAACATCTACTTCACTCTAAGAATATCAGCACTTCCTTTATGTGGATCCCCAGCCACAAGGGAATTGAGGGCAATGAACTAGTTGATTCGGCAGCTAAAGCGGCTTGCTCCTCGTAGTCTGCCGCTAAATACTCATTCATTAGTTCAAATTTCCTCTAGGCATAGCCCGAGAAGAAAACGAAGAAAAATGGCAAAGACACTACTTGGAAAACATTTCCCTCTCATCCCAATACTTCCATCTAGAAAACTCAATTCCCACTCACCCCTGGTACATATTGTCAAACTACCTCAATTTGCAGACTTCGATTCAAACACAACAGGCTCCCGTACAATTTAGCAAAATTTTTACCAAACATATCTCCTGATTGTCCTTTTCATCCGCAAGACAAGATAGCGGCCGACTTAAACCATATTCTTTTTCAATGTCCACATCTTACCACTCAACAAAAAACACTCCACTCTTCACTTATCAACTCTAATATTCAACGCCCTTTCGCTGCACTCAATTGCCTCCATATCACCAACCTCTCTGTCTCTCCTGCTCTTTACTCATTCATAAATTCTCTCTCTCCTACCCTCACTACCTAATCCACTTGCTTCTCCCTGTCTTCTACCTCACAATTATGTTACATCATCGGGCGAAATGACTCTTCGGTCGAAGCCCTATTCATAAACCGTATTTTCTTCATGTATTTTTTTTTTTCTTTTTTTTTTCTTTTTCTAATAAACGGTTTATAATTAAAAAAAAAAAAAGTCCTTATTTATTGGGTTATTGGCTCCAGTTCTTGTGCCTCTGGTTGAGTTCAAAATATTTTTAGTGATTGCAAAAGTTAGAAAGATTTTGGCTTGAGAGTGGAAGATGTAATGTTTGTATGGCACCTGGTAGGTAATGTAAAAGAAGCTGATTCCTTTGAGAGAACATAAAATTGTGACGAAGGTATCCGCGAATGGAAGGAGAGAAACGCAGCAGGAAAATAGTTACGTATAGCTACTATTTGGAAAATAGATGTTCTTACTATGAGTGTTGGTATATTCACAAAGCAGGCCTAAAAGTATAGCTCCTGCGCAATGTGGTATTGGGGTGGTGTTGATTCATTGTAATTTAAATGGGAATTTACGAGGTTTTCTGGTAAGTTTCGCTGCCAAAAATTGTAATTCATTGGTTCTACACATATTTAAGTTACTGTGCAAATTAAATGTTATTGATAGGTACTGCGAGAGTATTACTGAGATCTGCGATCGTTTTTATAATTACTCTAAGACAACCTAATTTCTCTTGCTTTCGGGAGTGCAACAGACTTCATAGATCACCTGTGAAAGGTTGTCTCTAAGTATTCATAAGGTTTTCAACATAACGCTGTAATTATTTAAAATCCTAAATACTTCGAAGAAAATGTTGGCTATTAGAAGAGAGAGGGGAGAGAAAAATAAGAATAAAAAATCGGTCACAAGGAAAATACGCAGAACGAAAAAACGTTAACGCAACTAGAGTCTATCGACATTCACGGCTTTTTGTGCCGTCAGTATGAAAACTTATCGTAAAAGGTATTAGTTTACACAATACCGTGGGCAAGGAGCTGTAAAAATGTAAAGGAACTGGATTCTTTTGTATGTAGAGTCGCACGTAGACGAGCGGGCACGTGTGCTTTGGGGACGAGACCGAACCTAAATGTCCGTGTACGGAGGCTGCCGTATAATTTATGACGTGGGTGGCACGCGCGGTGTCTCCTCGACACTTCTCGGTTCCCTTTTTTTTTTCTCTTTTTTCGTGTTAACAATAATATCATATTTTGATTGAAAGAAAGAAGGAAAAAAAAAAGATCGAAAATTATTATAATAGAAAAAATGTATATATTCTATTCAAGAGAGAATAATCTTCAACAATACACGCATCATGACGTGATTTAATGTATCGTTCGACGAACAGAGAGCACTTTTAATCTTCTTCGTAACGGTTTTTTTTTCTCTCTTTTTCAAACTTCTCCAATCTGCTATAGGTGTCTCGTGCATGTTCGTTGTGCGAAAAATGAGACTTTTTTTTTCTCTCTTCGGAGTTGAAAGAAAAGTGAAGCCGTATATAGAAAAAGTATACGTTTCTCTCGTATGGCGTATAATCGATGGTCCTGCATGCTTATACCACGATAATATAAAAGAAAAAGTTATCGGATAAATGTCATTGTTGGAAGAATTTAATTAAACTCTCTCGAACTTAGTTTTAAAATATTCGCCGAAAAATATTGTGGGTATATTCAACCTTTTTTGTCCTCCCAAATTCGACGGAACGATCACGCGTACGGATTCAGTTTTCTTCACAATTTTAATTGGTGTTAACGCCTTCACGTAAAGCGCACGAGAGAAAGGAGAGATTGGGCCCAAAGTATGGTGAAGTGCTCTTCATCGTATTCTCCAGGCGAGTCTACGTCGAGAGAGTTCAAAGGTGTTTTTCTGATAGATTCTCAAAAAATGTTTTTTTTTTTTCATCAGACATTAGCTCGATAAATTTATCTTAGTGCAAATACTCGATTCTTATCGCGAACAGGCCGAGGTAAAATTTTTTACACATTACTTTGCATATTTTTGCCAGTTCATTAAAATATTTCGAAGTTTTGTGCAACTCAATTTTGGAGATAAATGTGAGATTTTTTTTTCATTAGGTATATTAAATTTTGCATGATGTTACCGTATGCACAGAAGATCCATCATGACCATGACACTTCAAATACTCTCTTAATTCAATGCAGTTGTCTCTTAAATATGTTCGTAGATCGACCCCAGAAAAACAGAAATTTAGGTGCCAATTTTCATTTTTTTTTCCCCCTAAAATCTTCATGTCTGAAGAATGTATACATTGTATTAATTAATGATGAAGGACGAGCTTCTAGGAGTGCCAAATTTACAGCGGGGAGGATTATAAAACAACAAAAAACACATCAGAGGCGGAGTGATTTTGGCGAGCGCTTTGTGTGCTAGAGATCTTTGGTCTGAATGCCTCTGGGCAGGAGCAGAAAATGATGCGATTTTCTCCTTCCTAATTAAAATTATCTTATACAAAATTTGATCATTCTCGACTCTCAAATTCAATCTAGAGTTTCTTGCCTGGGTTGTTTTTCTCTGTACAAGTTACGCCGGGCCTTTAAAACAATATTAATTAGGATTTTTAATTTTCCCTCGGTAGTTTGACTTCAAGATTTGTTTTCTTGTAAACTTTCTTTAAAAAAACTCACGGTTTTTTCAACGAAGTTGAACGAGGAGTGCAAGGATCCTGTTGATGGAAAACTTTTTAGAATCCATGGGAAGTAATCAGGGTGTCTACTAGAGAAATGAAATGAAAAAGGACGCCATTTACTTGCTACTGGCTTACCACAAAAAAAATCTTCAATTGTCAGGCAAAAAACCCTTGATGTTGTGCGCCTCGAAAAAGTGGATGCTTCCAGACAAATCGTAAGATGATTTTTTTAGTTTCACTCAAGACTACATATCAATAGAATGAGAAACACGACCTCACCAATCACCAAAATTATTATTATATAAGAACAGTCAAAATTAGAAAGGTATAGGAAATTATTAATCTACTTAAACAGGTTAAGTATGACAGTTTGAACTCAGAAGTTAGATTTTAATAAGGATCGGACAGTGCCCAATTGCTCAATTTCTCCAGAACGCTTTCATTAATATATATGCAGTACCGAAGTTTTTCCCCGTTTTTTGGTTACTCCTAGTGCAAAAGGATGCTATTTACACGCTCGGATGCCACCTCAAGTAAATTATTGCCATTTATACTTGCGTTTGGTTGTTTTACTTGCCAGTAGACACCCTGAAGTTCTATTTATTTTTTTGCTCTCGAGCTATACTTAGACTCGAAAAAATGATGAGTCGAACTACATAATGTAGATAGGGTACGCCAAATTGATGTTTACGTAGTTGAATGGAATTTCGGTCTAAATTTGTTTAAGCGTAAAAGCGCGAAACACATATAAGTGCTTCAAATACACGAAAGTTGTAAAACGAGGAAATTCCTGAAAATTCTTGAACGTTGTTTTACATTTTCAATGACTTTACCGGCTTTTCACCCCACTACTGGAAATCCGCGAGGTCGATTTGTCCACCGACACCCCCCTCCCCCCCCCCCGGTGATGAACTTAGAATTCTCACGAACTAATGACATCAAAGATCTTGATGAAGAGGCAAATTCAAGTTAATGACAGACCAATGTTTCTTCGAATTTTTGCTGGGCCATGACATGGACCAAAATGTGCCAAATTTACGGAGGTCCTCGAAGATGAATAATTGCTCGAACCTTCAAATTTTACTCGATTTATACGCGAAGTTTAGCGCTGCAACACCAAAAAAAAATTATATAAAATCTGCGAGGTCGATTTGTCCACCGACACCCCCCTTCCCCCCCCCCCCCCCCCGGTGATGGACTTAGAATTCTCACGAACTAATGACATGAAAGATCTTGATGAAGAGGCAAATTCAAGTTAATGACAGACCAATGTTTCTTCGAATTTTTGCTGGGCCACGACATGGACCAAAATGTGCCAAATTTACGGAGGTCCTCGAAGATGAATAATTGCTCGAACCTTCAAATTTTACTCGATTTATACGTGAAGTTTAGCGCTGCAACACCAAAAAAAATTATATAAAATCCGCGAGGTCGATTTGTCCACCGACATCCCCCCCCCCGGCGATGGACCTAGAATTCTCAGGAACTAATGACATCAAAGATCTTGATGAAGAGGCAAATTCAAGTTAATGACAAACCAATGTTTCTTCGAATTTTTGCTAGGCCATGACATGGACCAAAATGTGCCAAATTTACGGAGGTCCTCGAAGATGAATAATTGCTCGAACCTTCAAATTTTACTCGATTTATACGTGAAGTTTAGCGCTGCAACACCAAAAAAAATTATATAAATAGCCCAACAAAGTTTCAAAACGAGGGAATTCTGGAGCATACTTGAACTCTGTTTGATATTCTCAATGATTTTATGGGCACTTCACCTCACTATTGGAAAGGAAATCCGCGAGGTGGAATGCCCCCCCTCCCCTCCCTGGTTGATGGACTTGGAATCTCGATGCCTCAACCCAATCCAGAGATCTGTTAGTTCAAAAGAGAAAAAGAGAAGATTGTTGATGATGTTGATTACTTCGCAGGCAAATTCAAGCTGATGACGTCAAGCGGATTCGACGGATGGTGATGACGTCACAAGGAGGTTTCAACTAATTGATGTCTTTACTGCGCTTTTATCCGCTATCAAAAATTCACAAGTTTGGGAGTGGGTTTCCTCGTTTCAACGTCTTTAATGGCACCCTAGCCGTCTATTGGAGATTTGCGAGTCCAAGTTCGAGTTGATCTCCCGCCCTCCTCTCTGAATATTTGCGAGGAATCCTTGACTTGATCCACAATAGTTAGCCTAATATACCAAGAATGAGTCCCCGAAATCTTGTTAGCCGAGTACTGTGCCTTTATCCACTATCGAGAATTATTTCGTCTTGACTGGTAGCTGGATCGAGCAACTATAAAAAGACATTAAAATTCATTTGTTCCGCCCGAACAATTTGTTGGACAAATCAGTCAATTTTGGTCCATTACTCGGCTCAAAAAATACGTAGAAAGTTTGTTTTAGGCTCAAATTGTAGATAAAGTTTAGATATGCGGCGTTGGGCCAGAATAATCTAGCTGTGAACATCATTTTGGCGCACCCTGACGATAAGAGCGGGGAAACTCGAAAAACATGTCAAAAATGTTGAATCTTGAGCTATGACAGACGGTGAATTTAGAAATGGAAGTAAAAATGTTGCCGAATAGTGGATGCCCGACACCCGGCCCTCGTACAACAGGTTCCCTGTTAAAAATTGTGATAGTAAAACTATATACGCACAACTATTATATTATCTTCTAGACTTTGAACGCTTAGAGCTCTAAATATTTAGTAGAAGAAAATTTCTTTCAGAATTTCACTAGGGATATATCTATGATGAGAAGAAGAGAGCTGTGAATCTGATAAATTTGATTGAAGAAGTTTACGGGTGTCTTCATGTCCCAAAAAGCAGAGATTCATCTCAAAGGCCCTCCCCTCTCATATCAGAAGTCTGATTAAGGATGTTACTTCGTGATGTGTTTTTTGTCATATTCGTTATTTTTGTTGTCATTAGAGAGTAGCCTTCCTAAGGTCTAGATGTGACAATCTTCAAGAGGACCCTAGGTCAAATGCGAAGATTCTTTCTCATGTAGTACCTTCCTCACTCAATGATTTTGAAACGAACAATCCATTTCCTACATGCAAGTTAGTGACTGAATTATACTCGCATTCGAGTACGTCGTATTGAACGAGTATAAGAATTGCTCAAGCTATAATGCAATATTGTGAACACTGACGCTTAATATGCACCATTATAATGCCAGATATAAGTTTTAAGGTAGTAGTTTACTCGTTGAAATAAATGATTATCTTTAGTAATAATAATTTGCATAAAAAATCATTTCACCGCGGGGACAAATTTATGGACGGGGAAAGAAAAGAAGGAAAAAAAAAAAAAAGTGTACATAAATATAGGCGGTAAAATACATCAGTTGCGCTGCTTACATACCGGGAAAGGTAAACGGAAAACGTAAACATTATTTAATGTCTTAATGCCGCAGTAACTCCCACCAGGTAATAATTTCCAAACGTTTTGATAATTATCTTGGTCCGTCACAAGAGTATTATTTCCCAACGACTTATCTTAATCGTATCTGCGTACGACGCACGATATTTCGAGCATGTAAGAGAAAAAAAGAGTAGCTGATAAGCGTATTCTTTCACCCATCAGGATAGATGAGATAGCCGTTTCGTTATCCGTCGGTGGTGATGCTGAAGATTTCCAGAATGTATTACGGAACACGAGAGTGGAAATGACGATAGTGACATTAGAAATACGCTTGACCGAGCTTCATTGAAATGTTTTGCCGTCTTATTTGTTAAGACATGTTATCTGTTTCAGTTTTTATTATAGACGCACTGGCGCAGTGTAATGCGAAATTCCTCATACTTGTTTACTTCGTACTTCGTAATATTCTTGCCATTACATTATAACAAAGAAGTACCGGTAGTGAAAAGGTCGTTTGTTACCCATTCTCGTAAGATTAATAAGTAGATATTTACAGTATAGTACGTGGTACGAGTAAGTGATGGAACAATACGTATTTTAAGACCCCACTATCTGATTATTGTAATTCATTAGTTTATAGAGTCGAAAAATCAATTCTGAAAAAAAAGAACGAGTCAATGAACAGGTAAATTTTATTACAGTGTTGGAAATTCGCGGAAACTGCGAAATAGAAGATGAAATAAAGCAGTACCTTCTATCCTAGAAATATTCGTCATGCGATGATTGGATACGCGATCACATCTCGGATAATATCAGCCTAGATACCTACAAGCCTAGTATTGAAGGCTGAGGGTCAAAATTATTTCAAGTCTCTAAAGTAGGTCAAGATTATGGATGACGTCACGAAGCGTTTCGCGTCTTATTTCTACTGGTCTCACCAATGGTACCTAATCATTACTTCCCTGATAACTAGAAATACCGTCCTTAAGGTTGACTAGGAAATAGCTAAGGATGTTGGAATTGCAACGAACGGGTTGAAGGCCGAAAGGATAAAGAGTCCTATTAAGTGTGCTTGAGAATCGGTCTGAGTAGAAAAGCTTGATCCACTTTTTCTTGTTAGGCAAATCATGCTCACGAGGGGATGGACGTCGATATGCTGGCACCTGATTGTGGACCAAGCGATCGATATGGCTGTCAATGTCATTAAAGCAGCAAATTGTTTCATGACAGTAATCTTTTTCTGAAAGTTTTGAGGGGAGGGGGTTCACAGGAACATTAGCCAGGCAACGGGCCATGGTATTGAAGGCTGCAAATTTGTGGGATTTTGGGGACACGGAAGTACCATGGATCACAGTCTCGGTGGACGTAGTGAAAATACCGAACTCATAGTGCCCATTTTTGATTGAAGATAGTCGAGATGAATAATCTCAGAGCCAGCTATTTCCATAGTAAACCTAACAATAAAGAGAAAGTCTAGAAGAATGAGAGGAAGATCGAACCATTTGGCATGGGACGTTGGAAGGCGACGAAAATAGATCATACTCGAACTTGTGCTTGAATATTTCGGAAGAGGAGATCCGATAGGGATACCAACCTCCTCTAGAAAAGAGTAGAATTTTCCCCTGAAGAGACAGGGGAGATACATGAATTTACCGATCTCTCCGAATTTGACCAGAAAGACGTGTACATGCTGGAGTGTCGTCATTAGCTATGTTCGGAACGACATAAAACGACGTGAGCACCGATTTAAAGTGGGAGAATTTTCACATCTTTGATATTCTGGACTAAGTGAGTGGGACTCGATCGTGATGAAGCATAGGTTATTTAGATCAACTCATGCGGGTGGACAATTCGGACGAGGGAGAGAACTACCAGATAAGAAAAATATCAGGAATAAAGTTGCGATGAGTTTGTTGGTTTCTTTCCCCTCTTTACACCGTAGGTAATTATTTGGTAAATTTTGAGAACGATTCCCCAAAACCAATAACTTTCTCTGGTATCGGTTCAACGACAATCGTTCGACTTCATTAATATAATAACTTTATAATGATTAAATAATAGGTTTTCATCGTATACCATCAACTATCAATTACCATGATATGAACAGCACCTAATTCAAAAATATATCACAGTAAAGAAATAGTTTGAATTTCTATTGATGACCAGTCTTAAGTACCATCCATTAGAAACATAAAAGTCAGAAATTCTGGATTTGTGACACCATGAAGAATGGTAAAATTGTCTTGATCAAATGCCATGCATAGATAAAGAATATTTGTCTCGAAATTACAATTGCATATGTTACAGTTAAAACCCGAAATCAGTAAATTCTAAAATTCACTAGTCAAAACTAGTTGCCACAAATGACTTTAGTCAGAACTAGTTTCGACTAGTTAACTCTAGAATTTACCGTGACCCTCAGCGTTGGAGCTAGTTTTAACTTAAATAATTTCAGGTAAAAATAGTTTTTACTAGTGAAAACTAGAATTGACTAGTAAAAAGTGAAATAGAGAAGAAATTATGATTGTCAGGGAAAACTAGTTTTAACTAGCGAAAACAAGAAGGGTGAATCCAATCAGTAAAATGAATTTCTTCCCTAGTACAAATGTAATTGCATTTTTATCAAGGGTGTTGGAGGCATATTTTTTTTTAGAGGCGTCCGGAACGAATACAGAAAATGACTCTCCGACTCCGGTTGCCTCCAGTGGACACGTTTGGAGGCGTCTTCTGACCTCCAAAGAATGTCTCTGGAAGTACCTCCAAATGCCTCCAGCGCAATTACTGAGATTTGAGAAAATGCCTCCGGAGGCACTGTCGAAGAAACCGAAGACGTCTTTGGAGACGCCTCCGAAAGCACTTGTAATGTTGATCAGTGTGACCAGATGTAGCATATTGGCCTACCAGTGTTGCCAGATGACAGATGATACTCAGAAGGTGTATTTAAAACTTTGACTTTTCTCCGAACCGAGCAGCGCTAGCATCAAAGTGGCTGAATGAGGTTTCGAGGAATAGAATACTGTTGAAAAAAGTGCCTCCTAAAGGGTCTTTGGAAGCACCTCCAAGCCTCTAGGTGGAAGCAAGGTACCTCCGGAGGCAAAATGCTCCAGCCTCCAACATCTTGGTTTAAATCCTCACCATCTTCGCCTCATTGGAGACGGAGGCAAGGTACCTCCAGAGACAAAGTACCTCCAGCCTCCAACATCTTGGTTTAAATCCTCACCATCTTCGCCTCATTGGAGATGGAGGCAAGGTACCTCCAGAGACAAAGTGCCTCCAGCCTCCAACATCCTTGAATTTTTGTTTTTCACAAAGCTTGTTTGTACTTAAATGGTGTGCGTCAATTAGTCACTGTTAGATTTGCTCTTGTAACGTTTATAGGACGACGAATTCGTATGATATGCGGTTTAATGTGTGAATTAAGGAAGAAAAATTTAGAACTTTTTCGTATATTTTATTCCAGTGTGAGCTACTTATCCTCAAAGTTGAATAGAACTACCAAATATCTATCAATTTGGCCGAAGTATGTCTGGAAACACCACCACCTTTTGAACTCGAACAATTTCAATTCATTTCAGTCATAACTAGAATTTACTGATGAATTCAAACAATTTTTTTTATTCTAGAATTAACTAGTCAAAACTAGTTCTGACTAATATGATTTGTGGCAACTAGTTTTGACTAGTGAATTTTAGAATTTACTGATTTCGGGTTTTAACTGTAACACATACATTAACCATTTTTTTCATGATTTTGAACTGTATTTTTAAATGTTATTTCACTGAGAAAAAAAAAATAGTGAAGATGAATAAATTTTATCAATATTCAAAACTTTGAACTATAATCAGTAGTCATTTAAACTTCTCAGTGTTGTTGGTAAACATTTGGACTGGACCCGGCTCCTCATTCAAACTCAGGATTTGCTGTTACTTTATGAGATCATCGAAACTTCATACGATTAAATTGCTGGAAAGATCATCGAATACAATTTCAATGACATTATCACATGGCATTACAGCAGTGTTTCTCAACCTTTCTTATATCGCGGCACATTTTTCCATGAGATGATATTACTGCGGCACAGCATTTCCAGAACTCCAAATTGTACATCAAAAATTTTTGTATGTTTTGACATTTTCATGTCTCTACAGATTTCCTCCTCGTAATTTCAGGATTTGTAGCCTACAAGATGGCTATATGAGGCCTCATCCTTCTTTCTCTGTACTACGGTCACAAGAAACAAGAGCTTTGATCTTCCACCGGGACTCAAAAAAATTTTTCCACCAATATACGCAAAAATGTCTGGATGCTTCCCGTATTTACTGGAAACCCTCCGGGCTTTTCTAGTTCCGAAATTTATGAAAAAATATGAAATATTATAATCTGTATTTCTGGCCAAGTCACAGGAAGTTCTTGATTTTTATGACAGTGACTGCAGGTTTGGACTCAAGTTTAAGTAATTATAACTGGAACTGACATCATTCAAAAATTGGAACACATTGGTCAGATAGGGCTTATGATTACTTTTCCAAGTAATTTCATCAATAAAGTATTCAATTTAAATTTTAAAAATTAAAAAAAATGAATTTAATAAAATTAATGAATAAATATAAAAGAAAATTAATAGTTAATATTTTGATTATAATTGAAATTAAAATAATTATAATTAAATAAATTATGAATTCAATTTATAATAATTAAATTAAATAGAAAATACAAAATTAATTAATTTCGTTTTAATTTGTATTCATGTATAATTCAAATGAATATTTTAATTTATTTTTTATTAAAATATTTCATTCAATTTTATTTAAATTGGGTTTGTTTGATATCATTATTAAATCTAATTATTTCATTCTCTTCAAGTATTACTTTTATAATTCTTATATTATAAAGAATATTAATTTTTAAATTTGAAATTTAATTTTTAAATTCTTTTGAAAAGTTTGATTTGTAAATTTATTATGAGTTTGATAGCGATCAGCTTTATTTTCAATTTCTATTTTTAATTAATTTCGAATATTAATTATTATTAAAAATTTAATTTATTCAATTTATTTAATATTCTATTTTTAAATATGAAATTATTTTTAAATTATATATTATTATTGGAATTTTTTATTTTATAATTTATTGTTAATAAATTATTTCGAAATGAAATAAAATCAGAGAAAATAATATATCGTCGGGGTATTCTGTATATTATAATTCATTCATGAACATTACCATCAATAAATATTAAAATAGATTGTATCCCCAATCAATTGAATAGAATTACAGATTGAATTATATAAATTCTTTTAATATAATTCTAATAATTCAACATCGAGGTAACAAATTAAAAATTTTTCTTGAATCATCTATTTTTTTAGTTAAATTAATAAATTAAATTTAAAAATTTTAATTTGTACTAAGAATCAAAATTATTATTATTGTATACAATTTTTTAATTGAAAATTAGATATATTTATTTATGTTAATAAAATGTTTCCAATTTATTTAGTTAAAGTAATAACATTAATTCGTCAAGTTATTAAAAAAAAATGACAATTCTTTTTTAGTTTATGTTGATTTATGTTTTTGATAAAACTTTTGCGGCACACCTGAGGCGGGCTTGCGGTACAATGATGTGCCGCGGCACACCGGTTGAGAAACACTGCATTACAGCGACAATTTTCTCAAAAAAAAAAACGATCTCGCAGGTGATCCGTAATCTCTACCTTAAAACAGGGAATATGAGCAATGATAAGATGATGTCTCAGTGACTTAGACGCATTCGTAGGCAATATCTAATGAAACGACTTTCAAACCACCTTCAGTCCGAGAGAAACGAGTGATCACAGAATTGAAGTGAAATCATACGTAATTCATAGTAAGCATTTAATAGTGTCCGATGGACGGGAAGTTTTACGGGTACTGGCAATTATAATCCTAAAATTGTTGAGTTCCTAAGTTTAAACGAAATTTATAGGATCATGAACCAGGACCAGCGGCTAAGCAAGGGAGGAGGGATGAAGGGGAGAGTGCTCACCTTGAATTACGATATTCACTTTCGGTGCTGATGATCAGAAGAATTTTTAATCTTGCCTTTAGACTGTAGTCCTTCATCTCTCCCCCATCCCTTCCTAGAAATATTCCTGGCCCCGCCAACCTATTCTGACCTGGTAGAGAGAGAATAGAAAAAACATCAGGGAAGAATCATTTTCTTAGCACCTGCGAAAGTTTGAGAAACGAGTACTGAATTGAGTTCACTAGAGGTGGAAGTAGCGAACAATGTGTGACCTGCGATGAGAAAAGGATGCTCATTGACCATTGGCGCAGGAACACCATTTCTCTCTGATTGGACGTCTAATCAGAGAGAAATGGTGTTCCTGTCAGAGGGTAATGAGTAGAGCACGGATTTCGTGGCATTTGTCAGATTACTTGCATGAGGGCGGGAGGATTGGGAGTGAAAGGTAAACACGATTTAGAATATGGAGAGGATAGGGAAAAAAATTTTTTTTGCCAAAAATACCAAGAACCGGTATAAATGCCAGAAACGGATAAAATGCCAAATACGACCAATATCAACAAAAAAATCCTTGTATGCATAAAAAAACGAAAAAAATGACACATTTCTCATGATGAGTACGAAAATTTTGAGATGTAACTTGCAACATTGTAACATACTTCGCATACATGTCTCGGAAGGCAGGAATATGCAAGAAAGCCTTGAGGGGCATTTGATTATTTTACATAATTCCCGCTTTTTATAGATTTTCATTTTCATTATTCTTTTACACTAATTTTACAAACGAGCTTCGAGTCAAATCTAATACCTAATGTTTTACTTTTACTCAAGATTTTTGTGATTTTTTTTCCGTGCAAAATAATGCCAATTTTTGAATTTTAATAGCCAAAACTCAGCTTCAAAAATGCCAAGAAATCCGTGCTCTAGCAATGAGCATCCTTTTCTCATCGCAGGTCACATATGTGAAATTGAATGATACGATAGTAAAACGTGCTTCACAGCTTTGTGCACGATAAAATTTATAAAGCAGAAAAATAATAACTTGGTCCCCACTCTTATAATTCCCTACCTAATTTTTATTGCAATATTTCGAGGGGGAAGCCTACAATCTTTAAATTGCTTCAAATTGAAAAAATGGCAATCCCAGCGTTTTTTATGTTCTGATTTCTCTGATTTAAACTACGGTAAAACCTCACTAAGACGAAACCTCTGCAAAACGGAAATTTCCCATGTAACCTACGACCTGTAAGACCGAAATTACCTCAGAAGTCAGAACCCGGAAACAAAAATCAGTTCTTATTTTTTTTAACCTTTCGAATTCTTTTCAACCTCATTGATACGGAAAATAAAGCATCGATCACATGATATTTTCTAGAAGATTTCGCATGTTATTGCCAGTCATGTATTTGTCTTATCACCCTCGACGATTCCCTTACTATAGCGGACTATTAAACTACTAGTTAAGAAGGAAGTCTAGATAAGTGAGAAAAAAGAGAAAGTCAATAAATTTGTGAAAATGGAAAATTTTGTATGAACTCTTCCTGATTTTCTGCAATTTGCGGCTTAGCTCAACTGTCCAAATTTGTTACGGAATCTTGGGATTGCTGAGGAATGTGTCAACAGAAATAACAATTTTTTTTTTCTTTGCAACCTCCTTTGGACAAAAATCCTCTCTGAATCGATTCACTATAATTATTACCATATTTCCTGACTTTTTTTCTGGTCCCAGAGAAGAGCAGTTCAGATTTATGAATGGCCGTGTGGCGTGCACCAAAAAAAGTGGAGGACGGTTAGTAAGAGTTCTTCAATTTATGTGCGGAAGGGGTATGATTGTAAACTATAATACATCTGTGCACAAAATGAATGATGTTAACTCTCGTCTTCCCTTCCATCTATTGAAATTTAGAACTATCGATCGACATTTCTACTTCTTCAGATCAGTACTTTCCTAAAAAAAAGACCTCGCCTATCGACAAATCGTCAATATTTTACAACCCGAATGACCAGACATTATGATCAATTTTTTCACGAAATAAGGTCAAATGTCACTCACAACATCGGTCCGAAGGCGCTTATGCTTCCTGGCTGATTATGTGTAATCTATAACCGAGTTATATTATACTTTAATAATAATGAATATAGACAATAACCAATTAAAATTTACACCCATGCAATTCAGAATCACTCGTTCATCATTCGTATAAAAATTCTAATAATGAGACGCTCGGATAGTGAACGATTTTTAGACTCCCTTCAAGATAATCGGTGGCGAGTTTCGAGAGCTTCATAATTAACCGCGGGTAGACCCAATAAAGCGATACTTTATTTCTAATTATAAGTTCTTCGATGAATTATTTTCCAAAAATTATTTCACACCAATTAAAAATATATAGCCAGCACGATATCTGATAGAATCGATCAGAATTTAGAGGAACAGTTGGCCTAAACAGAAGGAACGTGTTCGAAGCGAGAGAGAAAGAAATGACATCGAATAGGTAAAAAAAAAAAACTGATATAGTTTCAAACGTAAAATGAATGTTTACATTTTCTTTTATACACGGACGGATATGCTCGTCTATGTTCATAAAGTAAATGAGATATTCATTCGGCGAGGGCACGTTCGTGACCTGTTGCGCTGCGAAAACTGGCATATCTATATCCCCTTGTTTCATTCATAGGGGTTTCACTCTTTACGAGTCTGGTTGGGCAAGAATTGAGAAATTATGTATATTTTTTTCAAAGACGTTTCCTTATACGCGATACAATGTATGTTATTGTGTTGGATTCTTTTCTCTTTTTTTTCCCTATTTTGCGAGCCAAATAATAAAATATACGCGTCAACTCGAATCATAGTTTTACGATCAACCAGAATTTTCAGCTAGGGTTGGCATCACGAAAGTCTAGAGGCCGAGTAAAGGTTTTTTTTTTCGACACAAGTATTTTATTGCAACTTTGTCTTCGCGAATCTCCAAAGAGCTCGAGGTAGGATCGTTCATCACAACGATTTCTCAATCTGTAGAGAGGAGAAAACGTTCAGGTCTTATCCGATATAAAAGTTATTCGTACATAAAATGGTAGTAAATTTCCTACATAGGCAATCGCGATCAGATTATTTAATTACCCAATATAAATCCTCTAATGTTTTTTATTCGTTTTGAAGCTTGCTGCTGTTCGCTGCACACTTCGTATACATCACGTTCGCACTTTTTTTTTTCTTTCTCCCCTACACTCGTCGTCCATTATAGAAAACCAGTCGGAACGATTTTTCGATTAATTTAACGGGAATCGATTGATTTTTCAGTCACAATCGCGAACATTTTCCGAACTCGACTCTCAAGTTTTAATACTATGCGATTTTTATCAGTAAACCCTGGAATGCGCGCCGCGCCGTGATACGCCTTTTATTGAAAAACTCCTACAGTTGCAATCTCGTTCTCCTCGTCTCAGATATTCGCTCCTGTTAGGGAAATTTCTTCATAATCTTTATGTTGCGTAGCACACGCCAATATCCAGTATACCGGTCGTCCCTAATAATAACAATTATCACGTAAAAGAAATGATGAACAAGTTGAAAACGCAACCATATTGAAATACCGCAAAAGAGGAAGCTGACTTGTTTATCGAAACAGGTCATTTTGCGCTGTTTTTTTTTTTTTTTTTTTTTTTTGTCTCGGTGCGGAATACAGTATGTGATTGACAACGATTCTATAACAGTCGGCTCTCTGTAACACTCAGCTTTGAGATATTATAGCAGGACAAGAAACAAGGTAAAAACTACACCACCGGTATTTTTAATCAATTTTCAAAGGTATAGCTGTAGAACTTACGGTATAATTTTCTATAGTCGTCGTTACCGAGTCGGCGAAGTCACGCGAAATGTTCGACGCAACTTTTCTAATTTTGATAAGCTCAATGGAAAAGTAAATATAGGCCAAGGTTTTTGTCGAGTATATTTCACATCTAACAGACCGAATATGAAATCGTAAAAGTAGAATCGCGAAAACGGAAATTAAATTTTTTTTTTTTTTTAAATAGAATCATAAACGTGGTAAAGCCTGTTACGAAATAAGAAAAGGTAGTACGACGAAATTTGATAAAAACATGGGTACGTAGAGGACGAACCAGAAGTGAAGACTGAGGTCTTGGACAGACTTATCAACAACTGTTTCGAAAGTTGTCTGTCTATTTATCTGAATTGTAGAATTGGAAAAGTCGACGTTATTTCTAACGAATATTTTTGAGTCTTTTATGAGAACATCGAAGAAAAATGACTTTCTGCTGACGCGCGGAGTGGGGAATGTAATTATTTGATCGCTACCATCCCACTCACTGTCAATTCAGACAATACACTAATCGAGTCACTCTTCTCCTACCATCCACCTTAGAAAGTTTTCATGTTTGACTAACATCAAGTCTTCGTATCCAATATGCTATCCATCCATCTCTGACTTCTATTTCAGATACTGAACTTCCATCCACGCACTCTTTAGGTTTCACTGATTAAGTACAAAACCCAAACGTTAAGCTATCCTCTTGACACTCTCTTATTTTATGCTAAAACAAGAACTTCAAGTCCCTTGTTCAAACAGCAGAGATTTTCATACAAATTCCAGGGTTGCCGGACAGGGTCCAGGAAACTCTCAGACCATCGGAAAATTTGTCTGAGGAAAATGATGTTTTCTACTTCTGTTATGAGGAAATATGGGCGCCAGGAAATTTCTAAGACTTATCGTGTCACTACACAAAGTTGAACTTATCAGGGTATACAATGGCGATGCAACCCATAATCCTCGAGCAAATGTCGAAAAGAACTATCGTCGTCCAATAGTCTGCGAGGTAACCCTATTAATTACTCACCTCCCCCACCCTATCAAATTTAACGGCTTTCACTTCATTTTTAACATACAGTGGAAACTCTATATAACGAATCTGAAGGGACCACAAAAAAAATTCGTTATATAGAAAATTCGTTAAAAAGAAATTCATTTTTTTTCTTATTTTTGTGAAGTTCCACATTTTGAATGTAAACATTTTCAAATTTCACCTGAAAGTTGACATTGTTAGAAGGAAATGTTGAAATATTCGTCAAAATTCAAATTTTCTGGAGAAAATGTTCAAATGTTTACCAAAGAATCAGAATTTTCAGAACAAAGTTTGAATTCAGGCCAGAAATCGACATTTTTTTGAAAAAAATGACAAGATTTCTGTAGAAAATTCGTTATATAGAGTGAATTGTTCGTTATAAAGAGATTTTTCAACACGTAAAATTCATTGAAGGGGGAGGGACCGAGGAAAAATTCGTAATATAGAGAAATTTGTTATATAGGGGTTCGTAATATAGAGGAATTTGTTATATAGGGGTTCGTAATATAGAGGAATTCGTTATATAGGGGTTTGTTATATAGAGTTTCCACTGTAGTTGAATCTTATACTAACATCTTCTCTCATTTAACAGCGCTTTTGCTCTCTCAGGGACCTGGATTTTGCGGTGCCAAGCCTGGTCTTAATATTGCTGGACAGCTTTATGAATGCTTCTCTCAAAATCGATATAGACCACTGGAGGAAGAAACTCACGATTCTTTAACGGAGTTGAAGGAAAGACGGCAGGAATCTGTTTTATGAGGCACGTGGGACATGAAAAATGTTGACTCACCAGATCTATGATGTCATTAGATTGTGACATCACAATTCCGGACTTTGAAGCTATAATAGGAGGGAAAAAAACTGATCCAAGACATCATCAAACCGTGACGTCACACGCCAAGACTTTAGAGCTATATATAATGGGAAGAGGACTTGAAATTTCGACCTCCGAGCTATAAATAATATGACCGGTTGCCGGCCGATTGGCCGCACGTCGACCTTTTTTCCGAACGCCTCCAATAAAATAAATTATGTTTTCAATTTTTCTGAGGCTCCACGGTATGCGTCTGTGTAATTTACTGGTGAGAATGAAGTTCCTATATAATTGGTACATGGATGTTCCTCTTTCTGCCGTGCACGACAAACAGTTGCGTGAAGAAGTACGGGGTGGAAAGAGGTATTTTTCCTTTCTTCAGGAGCCACAATGTGCTTCACTTCACAATTTATTTGGCTGTATTTTTTTGCATGCCACAATCTGGTTGCATAATGCTTTGTTCCTGGCCGCAGTCTGCTTCTCCCGGGGAAGTTTTTGACAGTTCATCTTTAGAGAGGATGAGATAACAACCCTGAAGTTCCCGAAAGAAATATTTTCTACTTCAATGCAAAATTGATATTTTGAATCCTTTGCTGCAGAAATGTATTATACCTACCAAAAAAAAAAAAGGAAAAAAATACCTAAAAGCCTCCAAGATCTATATAAATTTCTTTTCTTTTATTTTTAGTAGTAGCTTTCTCAATACATTCATATAATATTTGTAGTCTTCAAAACAAGATTTTATCTAAATTTCTCCATATCCTGGGGATCGTGAGTGAATGATGGGCTTCCCTCAAAGTTTATCCTGGCCAACAGATGTCGTACTCAAGATATTATATTGAGGAAAATTAACGCCCAATTTTTTTTTCAGTGAGTATTATTTTTGATTGTGCGCATTTCATTGAAGATTCAAGCCCATTATTTCAAGAATTCATGAATTTTTCCTTGTACCAATTTCAGACAACTTAATTTTCCGATCATTTATCGACTGTTGTCCTCACTTTCTTTCTATCAAAACACGGTTTTATCTCGATGAAAAATATTTCGAAAACAAATTCGAACTTCAGGCTCGTCATCTACATAAATTTGGTAATAACTGATTTAAAGCGTCGTGTCGCATCTTTCATTCGAACTAATTATCTCGATAGTTTGATCTGAATGTGAGTTAAAAAAAAAAAAAAAATGGATAAAAATAATGGATAAAGTAGATGCAGATAACTAAAGAGAGTGCATCGAGTTTCGAACACCGATAAATTTCGTGGAATAATTATGCGTCCGAAAAACCAATATCGGAAAAATTTAAATAATAGCGATACGCGCCGGTGCAAAAGAGCGACCCAATAGTCAATGAGTTACAGTCATACATAATGCTGTACGTCTACGAATACCGTAAAGAATCGTGAAAATATGTCCATTCATGATAGCGCAGAAATTTCTCAATATTATTAGTCCAAAACAAATCTGCTTCGAAACAAAATGGATAATAATTCTAACTTTCGATCTAATGAATGCCGAAACCTGAAACGAAATTTATGATTCAAAAATATATAAGAGCATAAATTGCTCTAAGAGCCTAGCGCGCGTCACTCTAAAGTTCGAACTGAATTACGTTCTTTTGCAAAAGAGATGGTCAAATTATACACGGAATATTTTTGAAAAATAATTTTCTGGTAGAAAGCGGAATTTCCTAGATGCGTAAATCTAGAGCGAAGGATCCGAGTAGAGGTGGCCAAATTAGTAAATGTATACGATAAGATATCAGAATTTTATACAATATTTCATTCAGGTGCTTTTGTTGAACTTTAGGAAAGAGTTACGTTGTTCAGCAAATTAAGATAATTCAGTTTCAATTTGCGTGAAAAAGTTGATCAATATTGATTATGCGTCTTCCACCAGCGGCGTGGTCAAAAATAACCTAACCGGGGGGGGGGGGGGGAGGGAGGCGGGAAAAGATAAAGCAAAATTTTAAGCAATAATTTGGCAATCGCTATGAGAGCGTTCTTGCATTTGGATGTCAATGATGATACAATAAGTACCAGAATGTGTCATGCACGATATTTTTAGGCACCCTGATTCATTGTCACCACTTTCATATTTGTAGAATCGTCATTCGCGAATATCAGGTTTTGTTGAGTTCAAAAGGTTTACACATGATAGTGGGTATCGAAATTTTAAAATGTGATCTATCACAAGAAACACGATGGAAAGAGTGATTGATACACTGTTTCCACAAGGCCCGCCACTTATGGTTACGCCACCACAAGTGGAGGAGGACGTGCCCCTCTTTAGTACCGAGGAGATTAATGCAGCCGTTCAAAGGCTGCATGGTAAGCAATGGAGAGCTCCTGGACCAGATGAAATACCCAACGCGGTGTGAAGCTCTCTCCACGTAGTGGACCCCTCTCTGCTGCCTAGTGCTTTCAATACGGCACTGGCAGAGGGGGTGTACCCAAAACGTTGGAAAAAGGCCAGGCTGGCACTGATAGAGAAAAAGGACAAACCGCCTGGCCTGCCGTCCTCCTACCGACCGCTCTGCCTGCTCGACACCGTCGGCAAGATATTTGAGCGGGCAGTGGTAACGCGGTTGGAGAACCACTTAGTGTCCAAAAAGATAATCTGTGGAAGTCAGTACGGTTTTAGAGCCGGACGCTGTACTTCAGATGCCGCAATCAAGCTGAAGAAGGTAGCTTCTGCGGCAATGAAGAAGCGACGGTTCTGCGCAGCTGTCAGCCTCGACATAAAGAATGCGTTTAATTCCATTCCGTGGAAGAAGATCTTGAAGATGCTACAAAACGCAAGGGTGCCTGGTTACCTACTTAAGATCATCTGCAGTTACCTAAACTGCAGAGAGATTGTAGCAGAGACGTCTGCTGGCACAGTGAAGAAAAGTGTAACATGCGGTGTTCCTCAGGGCTCTGTTTTGGGGCCCACATTGTGGAACATCGCATTCAACGGCCTTTTTAAGATCAAGCTACCACCAGGGGTACAGCTTAATATATGCTATGCCGACGATACACTGGTGGTTGGCTCTGCCGACACTGTTGCCGAGGTGGAGACCAAGGTGAACCAGGCGCTAGAGGCTGTGACCCGTTGGATCGAGTCGGCCGGATTAAGCTTGGCAGTAGAAAAGACGGAGGCCATTATATTCACGACCCGTCGAAAGTTTAATCCACCCACCTTTCGCCTGCAAGGTGTGGCTATTGAGAACAAGAAAGTACTAAAATATCTAGGGCTCTGGTTCGACAGTAAGCTAAGCTTCCGTCACCACTTCAAGATGGTGGCGGAGAAAGCTGCCAGGGTGGTGACACAGTTGTCCCTCCTAATGTCGAACCAGGGAGGACCTAGAGAAGCTGTAAGAAGACTCTATACGAGTGTAGCAATGTCGGTCCTCCTTTATGGAGCCCCAGTCTGGGCCGACTCCATGAAGATTGCACATAGACGAAAAGAAATGGAAAAAATCCAACGAAGAGCTGCGCTTAGGTGTGTTAGTGCCTACCGCACTGTGTCGACGGATGCTCTTTGCGTATTAGCACGAACGCTGCCAATTGAGCTGCTTGCGGAAGAGCGAGCAGCGGTGTTCGAGGCAAAGAAGAAGACAAGGACCATCAATCAAGCCTTGCGGGTCAAGCAGGAGGCCAGGCGCTCCTTGCTTGCCAAATGGAAAGAGCAACTCGCCCAAACAGGAAAGGGTGAGTGGACCCGCGTGCTAATAAGTGATCTTGACCAGTGGATGGACCGAGACCATGGCCAGTTGAACTTTCATCTCACACAAATGATGAGTGGCCATGGGTGCTTCAACAAGTACCTACACAAAATGGGGAAAGTTGAGCAACCGTCGTGTTCACACTGTCAGGAGCGGAATGATGACCCACAACACACCATCTTCAAGTGTGAGGCGTGGAGACGTGTGCGTGGTGAGCTAAAACGGTCTCTTGCTGAGATCGGGGAAGATGAAGAACTCACCCCAGGTAATCTGGTTCCATGCATGCTCAGAACAACGCAGGCATGGAACTATGTATCTACATTTGCCGCTAAGGTAATGAAGAAGAAAATGAACGCGGAATGGGAGCGGCAGATGTAGAGCCACGTTATGGCCTCTCACATCTACGTGTACCATCCCCCATGCTGCTGCTGCTGCTGCCACATCACCTCTCGCCAACACCAGTACCGCCACATACAGGGCGCTCAGGAGAGAGCGCCCCACAGAAGAAAAAAAAAATAAAAAACAAAAAGGGCAAGCACAAAACAACCCAAGAAGAAGAAGAGGAGGAGGAAGAAACCCCCGCCTGAGAAGCCAGAGTCTCGAAACATTGCTGGTGAGCTTCTAGTGAGTTCCCAGTGGTGACTGAAAGCTCTGGTGGAGGAGTTGATACGCGCGCGTCCATGGTACAGGACTATCTGAATTCCAGGTTGAGTGCTGAGCGCTCCCTCGGTCAGTAGGGTAGACCCCTGTAGTGGCCTCATTGACGGACATTGCACAGCGCACGGAACCCCAGGAGAAATGGAGCCAGGCTACTCTCAATTCGAGCCCTCTGGACTACCGACGCAATGCCCTAAGGGGTGGATACCGGTGCCGGAGGTGCGGTTTTTTGGGGACCACTTTGGGCGTGCGTGCACGCTCATACGCCCCCGTCTCTCTTTCAAAGGCGATCACAAGAAACACCTCCCATTGGTCCAAAGCTACCGGTGGGATTTTAGTAGGGATAGAGAAAACCTCTTCAAAAATCTACAAAATATTCCAAGATATTTTCCATGGTTGATGAATTGAAAAAACTTTTTTCCTGATCAATTTTCCAGACGCTTAGCGGTTTCTCTTGGGACAAGTAACAAATATTGATGGTGTGCCAACTTCGTACACTCGTGCAAGATGTAACGAAGCGACACAGCATCTCGCAGTCACCTCGGGATATCTTTCCATGTCCATTCGAGAGCGCAAATTTCTTGCCTAAAGAGGACTTTAGAGAGTTCATACATTCTAAATCAATCAATTGTCGGTACGAAAAGTACAATTATCAGAAATCATACCTTTAATTGCTCATAATAGAGGCATTGGGCTTGCTTCTATATATCATATAAGAACGGATCGATAATAAATTAATCATAGTAGCGGCATATATAAAAACGAGAATACATTTCAATTAGGCAGAACGTTCTCGGCAGCGAAAGCCAACGAGAAAACCATTACAACAGGAGACGAGTAAGAATACATCGAAGAAATAGTCACGAAGTCGAATGCTAAATATTGAAGGACTGTAAAGTTGTATTTTCTATTCGTTCGTATACCTGGCGCATCTCACTCAAGCGCGAATACTTAATCATGATTGGCGCAACTAGAGTGGCCACGAGCGACTAAGATTGAAACGTACCTACGCTAGATGAAAAAAAAAAAAAAAAAAAACTATCATCGTTTTCATACGTCGTATATACGAATTGAACGGGGACCACCTCTGACGTAATTAATCTCGAACGTTACAACGCGGTTATTAGTTTACATTATACGAAATCATACGCGGAGCGAGGAAAAAGGATTTTCCTTCTCATTCAGGTGAACAAAATATACTGCTCTGCTTCGTATACACGTACTTTTTATAAACCTTTTGAAAACAACTTGTCTAGGAGGAGATTATAAGAAATGGCCTAGTATATCGCGCTGTATTATACGTAATAATCGCGTAAACATCTTCAAGGAGCGTTTCAGTTCATACATGCATACAAAATGAAAAGACATAGGAGAAGAGAGAAAGAGAAAAAAAAAACAGCGAACGGGTGGGCGAGTTTGCCACACGAGTAATGGGTGTGTGTCGCTATAGAATTTGCAAAATTTTTGTAGTACGCTCCCTTCCGAGTCTTGCGTTCATCCCTTCTGTCAACCATATAAGTGTCGGACAAAACTGGACCAGTTTATCATTCGGTAAAGTTTAATCGACGTAGGGGGATCAGCACGTGCTGTATATTAAGTAATATTAGCGATTTCTTTGTCGAGAACTCGTTTCTGTAGAATATAAAAACACCATTAATCGAGCGAGGCCACTGCCGTTGCCGCCGTGAAAATGTCGATCTAAAAAATGTCGACCGCGAAGCTTCTGCGATTTACTGGCAGAAATGTAAATAAGGAGAAAAAAAAGTGGGCGTTCAATATTTATGAAGCAGACGTTAAGAACATAATAAGTACGCGCAGGATACCGCAAACACGCGCCTTTAATGACAACAAAGTTTTGAGATAGGCTCTGATTGAGTGGTACGTAAGTACATTCGGTAATGATAGACGAGGCGAGTACTCCATGATTGTGAAACTGGATTCAATGATTTTGGATTGATGGATTGACTACGTAGGTCGTCCCTCTTTTCATACGCTGATTGAAGCTTTGATTATATGAATTTTCCAAGGAACACTATACCGACACTCTATACTAAAGCGTTTCATAGGATTAAGTAAAGCCAAAATTTCAGACGAGTGAAACCTCGCTGTTGTCAACTTCAATTATTCTTCTATTTAATTTCGTTGATTACCTCTTCTGTTCCGGACATACGCTCAATATCCTAATCCGTACACGGTGAAAGATTTGAGAATGGAAAAATACCGTTGGTGGAAGCAGACTTACAATGTCGCTTACTGAAGAGACTGCTGCAAGTAAGGATGATGAATATTACAAAATTTTCCTACTAGTACCATTCTTCGAACAATTTTTATTGAGCAATTCGAGGCGTAGCTAGGATTTAAAGAAAAAGGGCGTGATTGTCGTCTTTTACGTCGTGAAATAGTTTTTTATATTTATTTTAGTAGACTAAAATTCTAGATTCCTATTCTAGCGGATACCTGTACAGAATATAAAAGTTTTCATTCAAAACGATATCTCCTACTGTGCTTTCCATTCTGGCAAGTTGAGGCAAATTTTATTTGGGTAATCACTTCTACCACCACTGGCGACTTTCGGCGTTCATCAAGATTGACGGTCTGACAAAGCGAGTGTTGAATTTCCTGGCCATAATATGAAACACGCATGTGCTTCGTGATTCGTCAGATTCAATGTTCTCACTGTTGCAAGGAGACATCATATAAATGTGGTCGAAATGGATGGAATGAAACTGATTTGTACATGGAGATGGAGTTCAGTAACTGATTTATTGATGACGAAGCGGAACTGAGAATGAAACAGAACAATGGTGGAAATGAACGGACTAGTATTGTTTTTGGAGCAGACGCACATTGAGAGGAAATGGTGGATAGTCTGGCTCCAGAGTAACGACTGGAGATAAAGGACGACCCTGTGATTTGATTTATTGTGAGAGGATCCGATCAAATGGTACTCTGTACTTGCGGACGATGGCAGCAAGCAATCTTATAGGGTGTCCACATTTCCTCTGAAATGAAATTCCCTGACTTTTTCAGGTTTTTCCAGACCATAATCTCCACTAAAAAGTAAGGAAAAAAAAAGGAAAACTTTTTAGCTTAAACTTCTTTTAACGTATCTCATAAAATTCCCTGACTTTGGGGAAAATTCCCAAAATTCCCTGACTATTCCCTGACTTTTCCCTGACTTCCAGATTTTCCAGACAAGTGGACACCCTGATAAGCGTCCTGTCAGGAAGATTTTCAGGAGGGCTTTTATACCCATGGTTGAATGGATTCTGATCTGATACTAGTTGAGTTACAACCAGTCAGGAACGCGACAGAGAGTGCTAATTTTTGGAGTTTGCCAAAAATATTTCTCTTTGTTATATTGAGCGATATGTTCAGATAACAAAAATCGAAACGAAAAGTGAATAGCAAATCCAGAGATAAATTGCACAACTCGGATGAAGATGAAACTCACAAAATGCGAGCAGATGTGCATCAAGAGGAAATTGTGGATAGTCTGGCAACTTTAGAACATCGTGCAGTCTCCAATCAACGCCGGAGATAAGGTGGAGAGGTCCTTGGCGGAGCAAAGGCTAGGGTGAATAATGATGTTGGTGCAGAAACCGTTCCGTCTCCCCCTCCCTTCCTCCCTCCCTCCCAATAGAGTGTACAGACAACACTTCGGCCATGGCCCAATATTGTTTTGCAAAAAACTATCCTTTCGAAGAAGTAAAGGCGGGAAAGGTACCCGCATGAACCGTTTAGAAGAATTTTACACTATCGACAAATTAATCACTCTACGTCAAGGCGGTTCCAACCTGCTCAATAATCTAGATGCAGTATTTTTCAATTCATTCATCCGTTATAATTTAAACCATGATGTGTAATTCTCGTTCTCTTAACCTGTATGATTATTGTACTTCGATATGCCCTCTTTAGTTGACAACCTGATGATGAACAGCCAGGACTGTTTGAAACGCGTTGTTCATTATCTTTAATATACAGTATTTCTCTTTTTATTTTCATCTTTATTTTTTATTTTGTTTATTTTTTTATATTTTTTTATTATTTTCACAATAAAGGGTGTATTATAAAAAAAAAAAAAACTTTTACGTGAGCGATTTCTGCTTCCTCTTTCAATCATTTTGACACGTACACAAGAAGACAATATTCTACTTATGTTTCTTAGGTCTAGGCGAGCACCCGACGCAGAAAATAACTACTGTGTATGTGGGCAACAGAATACTAATCTAACAAAACAGGCAGATGAAATTGAATTTGTAAATTGATTTCTTGGTAGGAGGTTTTGGCCAGACCTCTCAAGAAAAAAAGGACCAGACTAACCATCACAAGATCACACTGCTTCATCGCACCAGAAAAAGTTCAAGTTAGAGTAGAAACATTTATGTTGAAAATAAAGCAGGAAAATTTGAAGGTTCTAGCACTACAATATTGCTTACAATCGAGAAGCATACCAAAGTTTGCTTTGAGCTTTCAAGAAATGACAAAGCAGAAAAATGGTTGAATTTACTCAACCAATTTGAAGAAATGTCTTGTTTGACAGATATTACTGCTGTCTATCATAATTAAGAGGAATTACTTAAGAATGGACAGACGTACAGCTGGGAAGAATAAAATTAACTATATAAAAGAAAGAATTACTGATTAAATGATGCATTCGTCAATTACAGTCTGAAACATTTCAACCGATAAAAATTTATACTGTGAAGGTATTGTCAACCAAAAACTCACAGATATGAAGTCTAGGAGATGAAAAAAAATCTGACCATATAGCGAGATTTTATCGAGCTCTAATGCCTAACTATAAAGACCAAGAAGAAAAAAAAATTAAAGAAAAAGGTACCCAATTTTAACAGGAAACCTGTTTTATCGGGCGTTTTTCGGATAAAACGACCGCCGTCCATCGAAAATTTTCTCAGTCCCCCTCCTATCATATATATCTCTTAAGCCAACATTTTTTTTCAGTCCCCCTTCTATCATATATAGCTTGGGGGCGGGGTCTACGACGTCACAGTTTGATGACATCGTCGGTCAGCTTTGTGATGTAACAATCTGATGATGTGATAGACCTGCTACCAAATCCCTCTCCTATCGTATGAAGATTGGAAGGCGGGACCTGTGACGCCATAGGTCAGCCTCCTGACGTCACAATATGATGACGTTATAGATCAGTTTTTTTCAAATTCCCCTCCTATTATGTATAGTTCCAAAGTCCGGGCCTGTGGCAATACAATTTGATGACGTCATAGGTCAGCCTTGAGACGTCGCAATCTACATTTTTCAGATCCCACGAGCCCCATTAAACAAATTCCCTGACACCCCTCGTTCAACTCCGCTAAAGAACCTTGAGTTTTCTAATGGAGGAAAAACAGAAACTCAACAGTCACTAGAGAACCAGATGAGTTGTGAAACATTGCAAAAACTTAGATTCTTCAAAGCCATTTACTGTAATTACTGGAGGAATAAGAAAGAGGAAGTTCAAAAATCAGAAAGTATACATTTCAATCTGACGGACAGCCTAGATATTGGAACAGTATTGAACACAGTACTAAAAAACTGATTACACTCTTACTTGAAGGTAACGCACAAAATTAATGTCTAGACCAAGTTATCTATTGCATAAGAAATTGATAAAGATAGAGAAGAAGAAGAGAGCCAGAGAAATGTTGGAAAGGAATTCTGTAAGAAATATAATATAAGAAGAGGAAACTCATGCGAGGAAATTGAAAATGAATAAAAAGATGTGATTTAGAGAACAAAGAGCAGATGAAAGCCAAAATAATTCAAAATTGAGGAACCCAAAGTCAAAGCTCTAACCAATATTTGGTCTCTACCTTGACCTTTACAAAAAAAAACGTGAAAGACGAATACTCCGACGTGGAGTAAAACATGCAAACCGCAGAAATTTGCATGTTTTACTCCACGTCGGAGTATTCGTCTTTCACGTTTTATTATGGATAGCCGTAACTTGAAGGAACGGATTCGTTTAATTGACCTTTACACTTGATGACGTGTCTTACTGCGATGACCTATAATATTGAGGAGACCCTCTCCTTCATCATACTACTTAATACACTAACACTCCATGCTTCACCAGTTTGGGATATTGAAAAATGCTGAAAACCAAAAACTATACAATAATGATGAAAGAGAAAAGCGTCATCAATCTCATCCAGAAAACTGACCAACCCAGATATACTCTCTTGATAAACATGGATGTTCTTGAAAGCTAATTCAAAAGCAAGGACATACGCTAGAATACTAACATAGAAAGTAGAAAGATATTAAAGATCACCAATTCGATAATTCATCATTTAATTTGATGAATAAATTATTGCTCATGATGAACCAGATATGCCTAAGCTTTTTAGCAAGTGGGCCACTTTGAGCTCAGTACAAAGTGAGGGGGCCAATTTTTAATGATTAAGAAATTTTCTTGTCTTCTTTCATAATTAATTGTTTACTTTTCCCTAGAGGTCTTCGCGGGCCGTGGATATGCCTATGATAAACCTTAAAATTGATATAAGTTGCCAATTCCTGAGTTCAAATATTCATCTGAAAAAACAGAAACAGCATCATATATAGAGTTTTCTAAATCATACGACGGAGAAATTCATGTACCCACTAGAGGACAAGAGATAAAATTATTCATAATGATATTTGACTTCCTTCACTGTTTCCTCAGATAAATGTCAAAATAAAATCATATTTTTAGAGAGAGAGAGAGAGAGAGAGAGAGAGAGAGAGAGAGAGAGAGAGAGAGAGAGAGAGAGTCGAAAATTCTTTCTGTATTTGTAGCTAGCTTTCACCATATGTTTTGAAGTAACGCTGACCCTTCTTTCTTCGGGAACAAATCTCGAAGTTCTAACTGTCACAGACTTGATCGAATTGTCAGAACAACTCAATTCCATTTTTCATTTTCATAACCATCCTGAAATCCTTGCAACAACTGTCCCGTACTCGGACAATATCGCACACGCAGTAACACCAAAACCGTTAATATTCTTATATAGTCAAACCGCCAACTAATTTCAATCCGATTGTTCGCAAACAAGGATATCACGTTATCAAGTTTTCTGCGACAATGCGGTAAAATTAAATTAACAAACCGAAACGTGTAGGTCATTCGCTAAACGGTTTTTTCGGGTATCGCGATACTACACGTCGTATTATTATATTTTCGGTATACGCGAGTCGTCCATCGCGGGCCTTTGTACGTAAACGTCTACACAATAAGCCGTACAAATAGTGATCGTTGTCATATCGAAGATACAAACCAGCAGGACGCTTGTCGCGGGGCCGTTTTCAACAAAAAGTCTTTCACTCTTACATCGAAGACGGTGGACGATAGTATTACACGCGGCAAGATGTTTCTCTCCTTCTAGCCGGGGTATTGTTAGTTCATTGACGTCTAGTAATTTTCAAAATTATCGAATAATTTTCGTCGCGACCTTCCCCCATGAATCTTGTTCAACAAGCCGCGAAGACTCGAGTCGACCGAAAGGAGCAGCGTGGGGCGTTCTTGCTTATATTTACTCGATTTTATACCGAACTTTATAGGCACGCGGACTAAGTAAACATCATGTACCCATATTGGATGGCATCGTATTAAACGAAAGGTCGTATGGAAGTCCTGTGAAATCTGAGGAACCGCGTGCTGTGTTTTCATGTACTCTATACGTGCATAATCAACTCCCCCGACGACGAGAATGCATTCCATCCACGCGTTGCTCATTAGGTATCTCTTTCTTTTTTTTTTTCTTTTCTAAAAAATAAATATCATTCCTAGTGGCAGTTCGTTCTTGTACAAGACAATTTCAACCTTCGTTACAGTTTTTTTTTCTCCTATTTCTCTGCGATGCTGACCACGAAATAGCCACGTTATCACGAAGCGCTGATACTGCAGTTAATCCGTTGCACTCAAACGCGTATTTCATCTCTCGTTTTTCCAATCCGATACGCCGATTACGAACCCGTCAAAAGAGAATTCGCATCGAAAAATTTATTATTGCTCGAATATACCGTACAAGAACGAATATATAAATTGCTGGGCGCGTATATAGAGAGCGAATGTATTTGTACAGTACCTATAATATGCATTATTTTCTGGGTCGGAGTTGGGGGCGCGATGTACACACACCTGGATGCCTTGTATATCCTATTATGTATCATACGCTAATCCAATTTCGAACAAAAAATCTCCTTTAAGGAACACTTCTTCGTTCGCGTTTACGTCTTGTAACTGTTTTCGAGAAGGCGGGCGCGTGCGGCGCGGACCGAATTTACAATGTTACAATCGTCAGAGGCATATGTTTGTACAAAGCCGCAGCATGCGAAAATGACGAGATTTAGGTAATTGACCCGGTGGTGGAGAAATTATAGAACGAAAACACGAGCAGTATACAGTATTTATTGATCTAGTTAACGTACACTCGGAAGGAAAAGATATAGCGAGTATATCAATGGAATAAAAAGAACCGTACAGCAAATAACCATCGCCCCATACCACAAAAGATAAGGAAGAGGAAAATTAATATGCAATATTCTGAACAACTGTCATACGAGAGAGTGAAATGTGCATTTAAACGTGAGAATAAAACACCCTTTTCGGAATAAAATATAATGCGGCGTTTATTAAGGTGGATCGTTGTCTGGGCCATTCCGGAAATGGACACGTATTCACGAGTGGGAAAATTTAGCAGATACGGTGGATAAATTTTTCATACCGAAAAAATTAAAAAAATTTTTATCTCATCGTGAAAGTACATGGTAAACTGGTAGGAGGAAAGGGCAATTGAACGCGTGCCTAAATCTACACTGGAGGTATTTCTTAACGGTTGTCATTTGTTCTCCGCGGCGTACTCGTCTTCTTTTCGCTTTCCGTTCAGTCGAACGTTATTTATAATACTTCAAGGATAAGCTTAAATATAATGAAAAGAAAGAAAACCTAGTCTTTTGTCCTGGAATACGCGTTTCTTTCTTCTCTTCCGAGTGAATGGATTAGATAACGTGTGCTGCAAACGCGTGCGTATATATAAGGAAATAGGACATGAGGGCTCGTACAGAAACGGCAGGTCGGTTCGTATACAATGGAAATCAATTCTTAAGATCGCATAAATGATGAGCAGGCCCGCGATGATGAGTTCTCAAGAAGTTGGCGCAGTAGTTTCACTACCTTCACTCGTCTACAATATATAGACTGCACGTACTGGTACTCGTTTTGGCTTCAGATGATAATCGGTAAATTAAAACATAGCCTAACCATTCAAAGTCTATAATATTTGGAAGCTCGAATCTTGCGTCATTTTTGATAGGAGGAAGCCTCGTTGTTTTTGGAATGAGGCCTCTTCCTGTACCAATATGGGTCGCCACAGACTAAGGTAGCATCAAGTACTCATCCATATTCACGAGCATTATAAAGTATAGTGAGGAACAATGGAGTAACATCGACGCGACATGAGATCAAAATGAGGAGAAAGAAAGGACGAAGATAAATTTCTGTTCTCAGATGGGAATTTTAATTATTTCTCAATTAAGGGTCCCTTTATCAGGCAAGCCCATCGCATAGATGGCCGTACAGCCGTCGATCTAGATCCCCATTTCCGAGCGGCTAGGGAGGAGAGAAGTGTTAAAGGGAGGGGGCGTTTTCCTATGAGAGGATCCATCCTCGTGAAGAATTCACCGAATGATTTGGATTAGTCTCGAGGATTAGAATATACAGCGCATAATTTGGCGCGAGTCATAAGATCATCTTATCAAGGAATATACACCAAGCACCGTTACATGCGGTCTCACAACTTTGGTTGCGCACAGCTTCGAGACACTTAATTTTATTGTACAACCGCAAAAGTACAAAAATAATAAAAAATAAATAAACAAATGAAAAATTAGCGCAAGCGATTTCGACTAAATCAGTGTTTCTCAACCTTTCTTATATCGCGACACATTTTTCCATGAGACAATATTACTGCGGCACAGCATTTCCAGAACTCCAAATTGTATCGAAAATTTCTGTGCGTTTTGACATTTTCATGTCTCTACTGATTTCCTCCTCCTAATTTCAGAATTTGTGGCCTTCAAGATGGCTATATGAGGCCTCACCCTTCTTTCTCTACACTACGGTTCCGGGAAACAAGAGCTTTGATCTTCCACCGGGACTCGAAAAAATTTTGCTGCTAAAATATGCAAAAGTGTCTGAATATTTCCTGCATTTGCTGGATACCCTCTGGGCTCCTCTAATTCCGAAATTTATGAGAAAACATGAGATATAATCTGTATTTTTGACCAAGTCCAAGAATGTTCTTGATTTTCATGGCAATGAGTGCAGGTTTTGACTCAACTTGAAGTAATTATAACTGGAGCTGACATCATTCAAGAATTGGAACACATCGATCAGATAGTGCTTATGATTGCTTTTTCGAGTAATTTCATTATTGAAATAATTAATTCAAATATAAAAAAAAACAAATATCAATTATTGAAAAAATTATTCAAAATGATTTGAAATATTATTTAAAAAATTGATAGTTAATATTTTGATAATAAAAATTAAAATAATTATTAATAAATAAATATTATAAATTTAATTTATAATAATTAAATTAAGTATGAAATACACAATTCATTTTATTTATTTTAATTCTATTCATGTATAATTGAAATAAATATTTTAAATCATTTTCTAATAAAAATTTTTATTTGATTATACTTAAATTGATTTTTTTTTTTATATCATTAATAAATCTGATTATTTTATTTCTTCAAGTATAACTTTTATAATTTTTAGATTTTACAGAATATCAATTTTCAAACTTGATATTTAATTTTTAATTGCGTTTGAGAAGTTTGATTTTTAAATTATGAGTTTGATAACTATTAGCTTTATTTTCAATCCTTATTTTTAATTAATTTCGAATATCAATTATTATTAACAATTTAATTATTATTCATCTAATTTATTTATTATTGTATTTTTTAAATGAGAAATTCTTGTATATAATTATTAATAGAATTTTTTTATTTTATAATGTTTTGTTGATAAATCATTTCAAAAATTTAAAATAATCGTCGGGGTATTCCATCTAAACCTAAATGTAATTCATTCATGAATATTGTCATCAATAAATATTAAAATGGATTTTATCTCTAATCAATTAAATAGAACTACTGACGAAATTATATAAATTCTTTTAATATAATTTTATCAATAATTCAACATCGAGGTAACAAATTAAAAATATTTCATTTATAATTATCAATTTATTTATTTAAATTTATTTCCTCATCCAAATTAATGAATTGAATTTCAAAAATTTACTGCGTACTTTAAATTAAAATTAATTTTCTGTCAAAACTTTCTGAGAGCAAAAGTAAAGCCTTGAGTGAGTGTATAACCGAAGATCGGAAATATATCAATTTTCATACAAGGTTATTCTCTCGCAAATATTGTTATTAAGCCGTGAAATTCACTTAATTATAACCAGAGCCCATCTGCTTACTCTCAGGAATATGCCATCCTTCCCAAAGAAAACTTGAGTTTCGTTGTGGCACGAGTAATACCTCACGATATCGGAATGATGAAACGGAGATGGAGACTCAAGAGAGCGCTTAAAATATTTCAACAATAATGATCGTCTTCCACTTACACTAGATGTCTCTTGAATATGGACCTTGATAGAGATTACACATCAGCCAGGTTTCTTCACACAGTAACCAAAAACGAACTTGGGAAAAATCTTGAGAAGCTCGAGGTACTAGCGACGTCTCACCTGAACACGTCACTCTCCTGTTTTGAACTCAGTTCTACACTTTCAACTTCTTTATTTGTTTCACCTACACTTCTTCATTCCTCCGTCTCGTTTCCAATCCTCAATCCTGTACTTTTCTTCGTGACTCGAGCAACCTCGTTTAGTTTCTCGCCTGTTCGTACTGTTGAAGGACAGCTGGCTCAAACCTCATTTGGCTGTAGATTTCATGATGAAGATTATTTTTGATATGTTTTATGTCTTTATTGCATACCTACCCCAATTTGAAGTTTTGCATGTGCCGTACCTCATCCGTTGTCGAACTCGGAAAATTTTCTCGTTCGACCCCTATTATCTGGCTAACTCTGATACTAGCTTTATACTAGAGTTCTATTCTAAGTTTGAAGTAGGCTGCTAGTAGGCCTATTCTAAGGACTGTGAGAGCCCACAGCTATATTAAATCTAATTTAGCCTACAGTGAACTATTCATGATTGCCTGGGAACCATTCAGCCTAACATAGAGAATACAAGACTTATACTAGGCTACAGTATACTACAAGCTTGTACTAAGCTAACGCGAGTGATTTAGCCTAGAATACAGTACACTTGACTTAGACTAGGCTAAGAATGGAGACGAGCGGAGATCTAAGATACAGTATAGTAGACATGAAACATGATCTTTATTTGGCTCTGCCAGAAGGTTTTTCCGATAGCTGAATCATGATTGAAGTTTTTGTCTCGTAAATCCGGTGGATTGCATGAGCGGTGCAGGTTACATAAATGAGGTCCCGGTAAATTGCCTTCAAATTTTTTTCCAGCTCGGCATAAATAGGGTACAGCGTCAGTAACGAGAAATAGAATACGGTCCGAAAAAATTTCACCTTGGTAAACGAATAGTTCACACACGCGTTATTTTCACTGTAAAAATTAGTTTTTTCTCATTTTGTAGATTAATTTTAATTTAAACATTAGCCGTTTTCTTGCATTTCTGGCATTTTTCTCATTACTGGCAATTTCTGACAAAATAGAATTTTTTCTCATGGGTCCCTGAGTTATGAAACGCTCTTTAAGAAGACTTCCAACCGTCTGCCCTTTCAGGAAATGAACCAATAAATGTCACAGAATCCGAGCTCTAATAATCACACATCAAATGATTTATAATTAAAAATATTCCACGAGATGTAGCATGAAGTATGAGTTCAAAAAATTAGTCTGAAAAAGAGGTGTCGGTCGATCAATGTAAGAATTTTAAAATTGTGTTTTGACATCCTTTGATAAAATTATCAAGACGGCTCGAATTGAGGAAAATTAGAATAGTTTTAAAACGAGAGGTTTACACGTGGTATGTATATTAATTAAAAAATGAAAAAAAGAAAAGGCAGTTTATAGCACTATTTTTGTACTTATTTGAAATAAAATTCGACATTTCGTCGCTCACGCGACATCATAAGGATGCAAAGGGAGTGTCGTCGAAGTGAGATTTCAACAGAGAATAGATTTTAAAATTGGCTCAAATATTAGTACCAATCGGGAATCATTTTCTATAGCTTCAAAAATAATTTCCATTCTGACGAATAATTATGTTAATTATTACAGTCTAGTCTAGTTCGGAAAAACACTTTACTTTAGGGCACAAGTCTTAATTTTAGCGCCATCGTCCTCGTCGTCGTACACAATAATCCGACCGTAACTTCAAAAATCGTATTAATTCTTAATTTTGGATTTTTTTTTTCGAAGTAGGTATCGGCAAAACTTTCAACATTTGCAGAATTTGAAAAATTTTTCACTGATTGACGTGTGATGAAAATGGAATTTTATGATTTCTTCATTTGATAAGTGGCGGGATTTGAGTATATTTTTCAATGTTGTTTTTTTTTTTTAGTGAAGGTTCGTTAATTTCTTCCCTCTTGATATATTACATACCTGAGCCCAACCCCATCCCTAATTCAAAATGTTCTCAGTTGCCCCCCTTAAAAAAATTTTCGACTGATACCCAAGATTCGAGATTTTCCGAATTCCCACGCTAGGTCTAGCTGTATACTAGGTGTATACTGCCCCCCCCCCAACACTATTTGTTTGATGCAGCTTATACTAGCTTTATACTAGGACGCCTGTACTAGTTTTATAGCTCTATTCTGCAAGCTAGCACATACAGCTCGATGGTCACAAAATAAAATTTTATTACAAAAATCATGTTTCATATTGATTTTTCTACTTATTTATTGAACATCCTCAAAACTAACCTCATCCATGATTTAAAAAAGAGTGAGATATAAAGTACAGCAAACCACAGATTAAAGATACAAAAATGCTGCTGTACCAACGTGAATAAACGTATCTGCAAAATAACGATTAAGATGTTTTGAGAAAAGATACCTAAGCCCAGCAGTGGAACTGTCAAAGAGTACGTCAAAATTAATCAGTTTTGTTCAACATGTAAATGTACAAGTGTCATTATTACCAATTTAGACATGTGATGTAAAACATAGAACGTGATCTTTATTCATTGCTCGCACCAAGTTTCTTTTACATGACCCGTAAAATACAACTTCAAGCTATTATACAGCGATTGGATATAGGATAGAAATTAATTCACATCAAGAACTGTAATTTTTGCCCAATTTGAACGTCGTAAAAGGAGAGAAATGCACGTTACAATTTCTGAATAATCGTCAAAGAAAGCTGTTTCAAAGCTGAGATAAGTTTCTAAAATCAGATGGTAATTAAAATAGAGGGTATGTAAAAAGTCCTTTCTCAACATTTAATGGTAGAGTGCTATTAATAAATTCATTTTTCGAAGAAAATTATATCTTTTTGGGATTAAAGTGAAAAATTGCTATTTAGAAAAAAATTTGTCGTTCGTGACGTTAACGCAACTTGGTAGTTTGTACGTATGTAGCGGAGAAGAGCCTAATTCAAAAAATTTGTGATAACATTATTTCTCTGATGTAGGAGAATTTTATTCCTTGTTCTAACGATCTAATTTTGAATTGAGATGAAGAAACCAAATGCATCACCAAAATTTCGTATGAATTTTTTAATTTTTTTTTTTTGTCTCATAAAAGTCAATTTGCAATATTACAACGGTTCGAGGAATTTTCGGGATCAAGAAGGGGGGGTGTACAACTATGCTACCATAAAACCGATTGCCTATTAAAAGGGAGATACTATTATGATATTGAAGAATATAAAAACAGAATATCACAACTCAAAAAGGAGAAAAGTCGAGTCTCATCAACGAAAATTTTTCGTGTAAGTTTCATTTAGAAGTATTCTCCGTCCTTTAAATTTTCTAGATTCTCAGCGGATACTTTGAAAATCTGGTACTTCCATTTCTCTCTTTCCCAACGGAAGACGGTCAGTCGTGGTCTTGTTCAATGCAGGCTTGACAATGAATTCAGTCTAAATTCAATGATCATTCAAGAAAAAAAATCTTAAATAAAACGTTCAACATCAGGACTCCGGGGTCTTTTTGAGCGCAAGATCAAATTTCCGCATTCTCCGTACGACATCATTTTTGGAATAACGAAATAGAATACGAACGACCAGATCGAAACTTTTCGCTTCGTCGTCATTATAAAGTTTACGTTCACGAGTTATTGAATTACCGCAACGCCTAAGCATTTAAAACTAGATCGAGAATTAGGTAATCAATTACGAAGTTGAATTAGTACGATAAAATTCAATCAGAATTTATTAGTCTGTAGAGTGGTAATAGTATTAGCGAGCTGAATTTTTAGTCGCTGATAAGATTACTCGAACGAGTAGGCATTAGCTGCACTCGATTTATAATTTTAGTGAAGGCGGTCAGAGAGAGAGAAATAAAGGAGAAGAGCGACGGAGAAGAAAACACGCACATACAGTCGATTGGAGAGGTCATTCACTCGCCTTCGTCGAAAAAATTTGAAGTTTATTACACCTCCGTATACTCGCACGGTGCAATCGGTCCTAAATCATCCGAATCTAATACAATATTTACAAATTTCTACGGTACGAATTTGAGGCCTCTAGGTGCACCCTTAAAGTCCACCAATATCTCAATTCGTACGTTTCTCGAGCTGAAGAAGCGATACACGTAAAACGAACCGATATTTCGAGTCGATGAATTTTATAAATAATGATTACACCACTCACTAAACTATACTGGCTATTAATAAATGAGAGTTTGAGTGTTCACGTCTCGTAGTAATTTGTTAACCTTGATGAATAACGTGACAAATTATTTGTTTCGGTCCTTTCTTCACGACGCGCTCATATTCCACGTCCTTTTCTTTGAAACAAAATTTACATGTTTTTAACATGATCACAGATCTGACCGACTGTCGCGCGCATTAATAATTCTCGTTTTCGTACGACGTTTTTGATATTTCACTCCGGAGAAGTTGATTACATTTTCGTAGGACGTAAATCTAGGAAAAAGAAAAAAAGGTACCATCTAAAAATAAATACAATTACTCACCAATTTGGTAGAAAAAGAGCACAAGGATATTCGGTAGTCGAACAAGAAACTTTCAAGACGTAGATAATGTTTTCGAGTATTGGGAACTCCACAAAATCACAAATTCGCGTAAGAAGAAAATTAGATAAAATCCGAAATAAGATCGATATTCGTAGAAGACGATACGAAAAAAACAAAAACGCACCGCTATAAACAATATCGATAAAACACTGTAATACACCGGAAATAGACGGGTCAATTTGAATAAAAATGGGGGAAAAAATTGAGCTCCGCAACAGGTCACTTTTAAACTGTTGAACCGCGAAGACAGAAGAGAAACTGAATATCGGAATTACCAACGTGTTGCATCGACACCCCGGCCGAAATCCGAAATCCAAGGGGGTGCTTCCGTAGAGGGTGAATGTGGGGAGATTCGTAGGGCGGAGTTTGCAAGTACAATGCACTGTACGCGTACCATTTCACCTATGTGTAAGATTCAGATAAGTATTAATACAAAATACTATGTAACGAGTTGAGTTAATATTTTTTAGACTCGCGGTTGCATTATTCGAAAGAGATTTCTCTCAGAAGTGACATTTCGGTAGGCTCAGAAGAAAAACTCCGCAGTGGCTCGTCTTCGTTTCTCGTAAGACCGACGCGCGGATTCTCGTATTTTTGCGACTTCAAAAACATATAAGCCGTCTTATGCTCCTTATCTTATCTCGCTTGCAGACACGAATGGCGCCAAATATATACGCGTTCACAAATTACACGTATTACTGTGTTAACATAAATTAGACGCTTTATCTTCTTGTATACTCGTATAGTTTTGTCAGCTAAGACGCGCGTATACGAATGTACGGGCGTAGGAGGCCGAAACGTGTAAAGATGTGCTTTACGTGTACGTTCAACTTGTACAAACTTTATAAACGTGGATATCTACACGAGTACATTCGTGATTCACTCGTGAGAATGACACAATTTTACCTGTTTTTCTTCGAAAATACTTCTGACGCGAATATTTTTACAAGAAAAATAACCTTTGGTTAAAAATCTTGGAAACTTTTTACCAACAACATTCGAACAAAGCGATAATTCAAAGTACGCTCGACCAAGTTCGAGAAAATAATTTTCCTATCGTCCTCAAGAAGCCGCGCACGTTTCTACGAAACGTGAATTATTAGCGTGCTATCGTAGCTATTCTCAATTCCCTGGGCTTTCGAGCCCTACCACCACCAGCGTCCCGTACAAGATTCTTGTATACTACTTATCGAGTCTGGATAAAACCATATAAAATGTATGATATTCTGTAGAGTGAATTGCGGTACTGCATACCAATGTTGGAGATCTAAGTGAGAAAAGGTCGACTGGAAAGTTTGATTCATTTTGAGGAGAGAACTTTCGAGTCGAGATTGTATAGGCGGATAAGGTGATGAAAACGACCTTGGTTGCAAAATATCTCGAATGTACGAGTATGTTGAGAATTGTCTTCTATAAGGAAACTCTAAATCTAAAATATTGAGCTCAACCACTCAACCTTAGGAACTGTGGAGCCAGTAATAGGTCTAAAATTCAAATGGCTACATCTTAGCAATAATGTAGATACGCAAAGCGATGGACCTTGCAGATATTTTAGAAGATGTATTTGTACGTACATGCATCTATCGTATTAAAAAAAAATTTCCTGGCATAGCCAAATAAATGAAAATCATGTTCCATGTCTTTTATATTTTATCAGTCATCTTGAAATATTTCATTCTAGGCTTCTACTAGGTCAAGTGTTCGTGAGATATTATTCGTTTACCCCTTTACCTATCTTGGCGTCGTATAAGTCTTCTATGAGAAATATGAGGTAGCGCGAACTCGCTGTTGTATTGGAATGGTATGAGACAATTCAAGTCTAGGGGACTTGGAAAAATTTCGACTATCCAGCCATATATGATAAGAAGAGGGACTTAGAAAATTTTCTAATTATTAATTATATTAATTATTCAATTATTTATTTATTTAATTATTTAATTATTTAATTATTTAATATTATTTATTTATTTATTTATTTATTTATTTATTTATTTATTTATTTATTTATTTATATATTTATATATTTATTTATTATTAATTATTACGAGTTCGCCCCCTGTCTCGCTGTTGTATTGGAATGGTATGAGACAATTCAAGTCTAGGGGACTTGGAAAAATTTCGACTATCCAGCCATATATGATAGGAAGAGGCACTTGGAAAATTTTCTAATTATTAATTATATTATTAATTATTCAATTATTTATTTATTTAATTATTTAATTATTTATTATTATTTATTTATTTATTTATTATTAATTCTTCTACTAGGTCAAGTGTTCATGAGATATTATTCGTTTACCCCTTTACCTATCTTGGCGTCGTATAAGTCTTTTTCTATGAGAAATATGAGGTAGCCCGAAGTCGCTCCGCTCGTTCGCCCCCTGTCTCGCTGTTGTATTGGAATGGTATGAGACAATTCAAGTCTAGGGGACTTGGAAAAATTTCGACTATCCAGCCATATATGATAGGAAGAGGCACTTGGAAAATTTTCTAATTATTAATTATATTATTAATTATTCAATTATTTATTTATTTAATTATTTAATTATTTATTATTATTTATTTATTTATTTATTATTAATTCTTCTACTAGGTCAAGTGTTCATGAGATATTATTCGTTTACCCCTTTACCTATCTTGGCGTCGTATAAGTCTTTTTCTATGAGAAATATGAGGTAGCGCGAAGTCGCTCCGCTCGTTCGCCCCCTGTCTCGCTGTTGTATTGGAATGGTATGAGAAAATTCAAGTCTAGGGGACTTGGAAAAATTTCGTAATTGTTTAATTATTAATTTTATTTATTTAATTATTTAATTATTAATTAATTAATTATTTATTATTATTACGCGGGGTGTACTCGCGAATTTCTGAATCACCCACGGGGTAGAGATTTTCTAATTATTAATTATATTAATTATTTAATTATTTATTTATTTAATTATTTAATTATTTAATTATTTATTCATTTATTTATTTAATTATTAATTATATTAATTATTTAATTATTTATTTATTTAATTATTTAATTATTTAATTATTTAATTATTTATTTATTTATTTATTTATTTATTTATTTATTTATTTATTTAATTATTTAATTATTTATTTATTAATTAATCAATTAATTAATTAATTAATTAATTAATATAATTATTTATTATCATTACGCGGGGTGTACTCGCGAATTTCTGAATCACCCACGGGGTAGAGATTTCTCTTGACCGGGGGGGGGAGGGGAGGGGGGGTGTACTCGCGAGTTTCAAAATCGGGGTCCGGCGAGAGAAAAGACATGGAACATGTCAACAAAAAAAAAAATCTATGTTTTCCCTCGATTCTGACAAGTACAAATGTTCAAAATTTGTTAGTAGCCCCTCTGGAAATGCTTTGATTACATGCGCCATAAATTCAACTGCAACATGTTTTCATCCCGCCGCCCACGGTGAAGTATAACGCTACTAAAAAATTAAATGTTTGATGAATTTCTGTCATTCTTTCGTAGTTAGCGGGGTAAGCTATCACTGCTAACGCAATAGACCGCGGGAAATCGATAGTCAATGATCGGGCTCACTTCCGATATTCACTCCCTTTACTTATGAAATGATTTAAAATATTTATTTTCTCTCATCGCAAGCTCACAACAAAAGACGATCTTTTTGGTAACACTCCCTCCACCCACTGACACAAAATGACGGCTTCCCCAACAAAATTGAACGAGGAACGTACAGAACCTATTCCACGGGTCGAGCTGGTTTTTGTATTGACAATTCAAATTGAAATCTTGAAGAGTCTTAAGTTTCTTCAAGTCCCTTTCATCACAGAGTATAATTATAGCCTGAAAGTCTCACAGAACAGTTTCCTTGTTTAAATTTTGACAAGTCCTTTTCCTACCATATATTATGGCTCGAGAATCAACATTTTTTCAAGTCCCCCCCCTTACAAATACGGAAATGATATACTACAGTTGAAAAGTAAAAATATTTTCTTTCAAATCCCTTTCCTATCATGAAATATTTGTACTACGGCTAGAAAGTCAACATTTTTCCAAGTCCTCCTTCTATCTTATACTATGGCTTGAAAGTAAAAATTTCTCTTAGTACCCCACCTGTCATATATTATGGCTCGAAAGACAACATTTTTCTAGTTCCCGAGAATGGTAAGAATCTTGACCTCGGAGTTATATATGATGGGAAGAGGACTTGGACCACTTTCGCCAATGATGTTGGACTTATACCATTTTTGTTTTGGTTGAACATCATACGGCGCACGGCAAATCTTTAGAAATAACTGCTTTCCTCCATACAACAGGTTACCTATTAACAAGAATTTTTGGTATCCACCCAGTCTGACCAGACACGGGGCAGTAGTCGACCTCTCACTGCGAGCTTACAACAGAAGGCAATATTCTTGGTATATATTTTGCTGTCGCCTGAAACAACGAGAACTTTCGCGCATTTGCCCGCTTTAATCAGATACAAGGCTTCAGCTGTTCTGTCATCGCGAGCACACAACAGAAGACGAGCTTCTCAGTAATACGGTATTCATCCCATAGCCTGAAGCATTCACCCGCTTCAATCAAACACGGGCTTATATCCGTTCTCTCACCGTGAGCTCACAACAGAAGTTGATCTTCTCGGTGGTGTCATTCTTTCCCCCGTCTGAAAAAAGTTCTCCTTGTTTCAAGTGATGAGATCGTCTTGCGTTGTGAGCTCGCGATGAGAAAGAGGATATAGCCACAAGTTGGATCGTAGCGCGTGAGTGCGCAAAAATTCACGTTGTGTTGGCCAATGTAGATTGCGTTGCCGAGAGGATTGTCTTCTGTTGTGAGCTCGGAGTGAGAAAATCGCTATAGTCCCGAGTTCAACGAAGGCAGGCAAATGCACGAAAATTCGCACCATATATGTTACTAAGAAGGTTGTCGTCCACGGTGAGGTCGCTCTGAGAAAATGGCTTTTGCCCCACATTTGATTGTAAAGCGGACAAATGCGAGTAATCCTCTTTATCTTACCAAGAAGTCTGTTGTGTGCTCGCGGTGAGGTTTCTGGACAAAGGGAAAAAGTGAGCGGAAACGAATATTATTTTAGAATACGGAGGAAATCTTACCGAGAAATTCTTCTTTGGGAGGTGCAAGACGATCTGCTTGGTAACATTCTTGCCATCGCCTGAAACAATGAAAATATCCGCGCATCCAGGAAGCTATAGCTATTGAAGTATTGCCAACCCTTTTTGGAAGGTGATTTTTCAGTTCACGCTAGTATTATAGCTCTCAGTAATCCAGTTCGTACCTCTATGAAGAACAAATAACAAATTTTAAATCATTTTAAAAGTGAAGGAAGTGAATGTTGGAAGAGCATACTATGCAGCCCGAATATTGACTTTTAATTTCCCGCGGTCTATTGCGGTAGCAGTGATGGCTTGACCCGCTAACAAAAAAAATAATGAAAATTCACCAAATATTCATTTTTTTGGTAACATTGCACTTCATCAAGGGCCGTGGGACTATAATAAGTTCTAGGCGCGTGTATGGTTTATCTAATGAAAGAATTGCAAGAGATGGCGACCCCCTGAATTTTTTTTTCTAAGAAATTTGCACCTTTTCTAATTGTCAGAATTGACGAAAAATATGGATGATTTTTTTGAAAAAACAAATAATAATAATAATAATAATAATAATAATAATGATAAAAAATAGAGGCATGTAAACATTTTTTCAAACGTCTGCAAGCCCCTTTGTAAATTATTTATTTCACACCTATAACTGGCTCTCTACAGGGAGCGGAAATGCTCAATATTTCGGATTTAGAGTTTCCTCGATCGGGACAACTTCACAACATACATTCGAAACATTTTGCGAGCAAGGCTATCTTCACCACCTTATCCGGTTAGAGCGATAGTACTTCATGCTCAAGTGACAGAAGATTGATGGCTTTGTCTCTCCTCCGATTGATATCAAAAATTCTGCGACCTAACTTAGCAAAATTTAATAAACCGCATAATTTGGTGATCCCTCTTCTCAATTTTTTACCCTCAACAAGAGAATCAGGAAAAACTTGGCGTCAGGTGGCCGATTACCTTGCTTTCAGAGTAAATGATTTGTCTAATTGTTTCCCGAGAAATGCATCCCTTAAGAAATGTAATGGCGGGTTGGCAAATTAAAACAGAATTATATAGAGAAAATTTGGGCCAGCAGCGTTGTAACGTTTCTATCCTGGTCGTGCTTTTCTAAGAACAATATTGTGCAATAATGCTTACGAATTAAGGTAAATGCGAAGTATCTACGAACCTCCTTTGTGTATTAATCGTTTAGTAGATTAGTCTAGACTGTAAATAATTCAACCTTTGAACTGAAAAGAAATTCCTTCCGAAACTTATGCAACCTTGAACGTGCTCTGTTGATAATTATACATTGTTATTAGGTCTATTTTGAGGCAATTAAGGGTTAGCTAGAAGCCGAATAATGAATCGCGCGGTGACATGAATAATACGTGGGATTCCATTCGAACTAGTAGAATACGGTGCAAAATATTCACTTATAGTGTTGACAATTTTACTGAGGATTCACGGAGTCCATTATCTTCTCACTAAAGCTTTATAATATCATCGAAATATAATTTGTAATCATTCTCCCGCCATTATACAACACACGAATACTCGTAGGATTGCATTTCTTCTGTAGAATCCTTACAGACAACTGTACGACTAGTGCAGTAAATGTATCGGCAATGTTCACTGCAGCACCATGTTTTTCACGTGTACCTACACGAGGTCAATCTTGTACCTGAGACGTATTTTATAACATATGAGTGTACAAGTGTACGTTTAATATGTTCATTCTAAGTAGACCTAATTTATAAATTACTGACATTTAATTACGGCACCACACCCAAGTATGCATTACGAGCAGTAAGGTACAGTCAGTGCAGAAATGTGCACGTTAAATAGCCGGATACATTCGAGTGCCTCGTTAGATTTACAATTACAGCTTAGGTTTTCAATTTCTTTTTGCGGTGAGGATTTTGCAAATCAGGAGTTTGAAGCCAAATTTTTTCACTTTATCTTGGAACTATATAGGTTAATTTGAACAGCGGAAGACATCCACTCGGTCGTTCGATAATAATTGATATATGTTTTTCTTCCTGGGAATGATCAAATGAAAAAAGAGTCCATTCGTTTTAGACACGAACGAGGAAGAAATCTGCAGAAAAGGTTTCTTAGGCAAAATTTGTCACAAGTACTTTCCTTGAGAATTCATGCCAAAAATATTTTTCGACGTCTCAGTACATTTTCATTGAAATAGCTGCTGCGAGGACTTCACTTTGAAGACATATTCGCTCGGTTCTCATCCCATTAATCGAAAGATCACTTGTAAATTACATGAGAATTATTTTCTCACCGAGTTTGGGTTCCCGAGACTAATCGAAAAGACAAATTTTTGTCGGACGTTCGGTCCCTAAGGAGAACACCCCACAGGCGAGGAACTCTCGAAAATTTAAAACCGAAAAACATTTTCGACAAATTTCCACAAAAATTTTTTGCTGCAAATTGGTGCCAGGGTGACCGACCTTTCGAAAAGTAGACCGTTGGAAAAATTTTCTGTATCACACGTTGGTGTTGCGTTCAGCGTGACGTCAAACTTTCCGAAACATCCTGGGTATTTTCTTTCATTGTATTGACAAGTAGGAAGACACAAATATAAGCTGAGCTTTTGGAACGATCACCCTACTTCTGCTCGTCAGATCAGCATGAGTGAATCTTGTATTCGGCCCAATATGTCTCGTACGAGTATAAATAATCTGAAAGAAATGATTCTTCTCTATGTGTAGACATTCGAGTGACAAGTTGTCACGCAAGGAGTGAACATATTATTGGGCTTCATATCTGTGGGTCAATTTTTCCAATTGGGTAGGCCCTCGTGTGTATCTTTCGCATTAGTATGTCACAGCGAGAAACTGAATAGTAGTACCTTCTTGGTGCGTGGTCAGATTATAGTAGCAAAATTTTACTTCTTCCCGATTGGTTTGGTTATAATTTAGAAACTGCTTTTCAGACAGTCCTGAGAAAGAATGTTTTTGACGTGAAACTTTCTACACAGAGCTCAATTTTGTGACATCGAAATCGACACCAAACACACGAGTACTGTGAAGACGTACTCTTAGATTAATGCTTTACTTGAAATAAGTGAATGATGAAGTTGTACATCTCTGCATGTGGTGCAATTGTACGTTTGTAAAATCTTCCAAGAGGAAGGGAAAGTAGACTAAAAATACATCTCACAAACTGTTTAACGCTGTGCATTTTGGGCTCCTCTTTAAGCAGTTAAGCGTACTGAATTTGTTTTTATATTATTCAACTTTTTTTATTTCTCAAACAAAGAGCGCCCGGCCTCCTGCTTGACCCTCTTTGCCTTTTGATCAGTCTTTGTACACTTGTTTGCTTAATTGAACACCATTACCCTCTCCTCTGCAAGGAGCTCGACCGGTGGTGAACGTAGGGCCTCCGTCATAAGCACTCAAGCATTGAGATAACACCTAAATATTGATCCTTCAAGTTACGCCTATCCATAATAAACACGAAAGACGAATACTCCGACGTGGAGTAAAGCATGCAAACCGCAGAAAAATAAAAGACGACGAGCGCTTTCGGTTAATAAACCATCTTCAAGCCTGAAATAAAAGCAACGGACGAACAAATGAGAAGAACAAGGTATTAAGATCGCCCAAACGAGAAATCACGGTGTGAGTCATAGTCCAGTTCGATCAAGCCATCTTCCGGAATGTACGAATTGAGTACAGTGATACCGTCGGTGTTGAGATGACGCATTATCTCTATATTCTCGAGGGCGATGCGCTTACGGTAGGAATTCTCCTTATGGAGGAGCTTTTCGGATCCCTCGCGGAAGCTGTGGCCACTGTTTATTAAATAATCGGCGAAAGCTGACTCTCCTAAGTGTCCCTTCTTCCAAGACTTCAGGTGCTCAGCTACTCTAACTTTCATTTGGCGGCTGGTCTCGCCAATATAAAAGCCTCCACAATCCTCACATTCCAACTTATACACACCACTCCTCTCATCGACGGGTATGGGGTCCTGCAGTCTCACAAACAACATCTTGACTGTGGTAGGGTTGTAATACGCGGGTCTGAAGCCAAACGGGTGGAGGGCCCGACCCAATTGGAGGGAGAACTTCCCCAAGAAAGGGAGACTGATCCAACGCAAACGGCGATCACAGATTGTGTCTCGGGGGAGGGAGGTGGTGGAATCCAGGAGGCTCCTCGTAACTTTCCTCCGGACCATCACGTCGCCGTCGACATTGACCCCATTCACTCTGGCCAGGTGTTTTATTGTGAATAACTCTTTCTTGAAGGCAGACTGACTCAAAGGAATACGAGTCAGTCCGTGAACTAGGCTATGAAAGGCAGCCATCTTGTGAGCAACAGGACCGAACGAACCACCGTGGACTAAAACATCGGTCGTAGTATCTTTCCTGTAAATTCCAAACTTATGGATACCGTCTATTATAGAGATCGATAAATCCAAAAAGTTAATGGAAAATACCCCTATTTCCAACGTAAATTTGATGGAACGGAAACTCACCAAGGAGATCGGGGGGTACATAGAACGTCATCAACGTACCTGTGCCAATAGTGAATATGATTGAGTAACACCTGGTTCGAGGAAAAGAGGTCTAGTTCAAACTTGGACATGAAAATTTCGGAGATGAGAGAGCCTAGTGGTGATCCAATGGGGCTCCCTACTTCATCAGGAAACTCGAAAAATTTCCCTTCAAATTTACAGTAGTTGGGGGACCAGCAAGTATTCAGAAGATCAAAAAATTCATGAAGCTCATTATGAGGAATGTTGGCTTTGACGAGTAGCTCACCCATACGCTGGATAGTAGCAGCCTTAAGAATATTCGGGAACAAACCAACCACATCAAACGAGCAGATGGTCGTTCCCGGGGGAAACTTACATCCTTGAGAACGTCAGTTAAAGAGGCCGAATTCAAGAACGAATGAGGAGATTCAAAATCAATTCGATTTTCGAACCAACGGTCAAGGAATTTGGCAAGGAAGTAGGTAGGAGAGGAGACGAAAGAAACAACGGGTCGCATCGGGGTATTGTTCTTATGCACTTTGGGCAGCCCGCAGAGGAGGGGGGTGTGGGGTTAGGAACAAGGAGGGTTTTTTTCGAAGCAGAAGTTTTGATAACAGCCTCACTCCTGTTGATGACACTCCTAACTTCTTTGGCGTGCTTAGGAAAACTGAAATCCTCACTCTCTTTAGCACCACACTGCTGTAGGACTTCATGGACCTTAGAAGAATAGACTGACCTCTCCATCACTACAACAGCGTTGCCCTTGTCAGCCTTAGTGACGATTAAATCTCCCTCTTTCAACTTCCTCCTTAAACCCTGAATCACTCCTCCCAATTTATTACTCATGCGAGGGAGGGGGTTATTACGGACTAATTCGACACAGACTTTCTGGGTATTAAAATCAGGACCAATTTTAACCGCAAGATCCGCAACAACATTCGCCAAGGTTTCATCATTCTTGAGGGGAGGCAGACTGAATTTCAAACCTTTCTCAAGGAGGGCTGTTTCGTCACTATTAAACACTACCTGACTATTATTTATGAGGGGGGGGGGGTGGAATTTATGAACCCCTTCCTCAACCACATCCTCATTAACCGTCATTAGGGAGGACAACTTCTTATTTTTCTTCTCCTTCAACTTTACCTCAAACTTCCGACACTTTTCATTGACGTCCCGCATAGTAATCAAACTCAACGGGGGGCATTCTGGAGAGTCTCGAATGGACCATACGGTTTAATCTAGTCGTAATATTAAATTTACCATACCATCTTTGCAACTCTGTTCTGATCCACTTCTCCCTCATATAATTTTCCAGTTTCTTAGTCGTAACCTTACAATCGGAATAAGACCGGAATTTAACGAACTTGGGTCTCAAATGCAACACTAAACATCGACGAAGAAACCAAATATGAGAGGAAAACGAAGCGCGTTGCTTCCGAAATTTCAGAAAAAGGAACTGTAAATAGGCCGCAGAAGCCGTTCCTTCTACGGCTATCCATGGCTTGAAGATGGTTTATTAACCGAAAGCGCTCGTCGTCTCTTGTTTTTCTGCGGTTTGCATGCTTTACTCCACGTCGGAGTATTTGTCTTTCGCGTTCACCTAAATATTGATTATCTTGACATCTTTCATTGAAATTACGTAAATGAAAGGTTGGAAACCATTCCGAAACAGTTAAAATACAGAATTCGATACTTAGATGTTACTGTATTGGGAAATTCTGATATGATCTCTCTAGATGTTGTCTGACCTTGGAATGACTGCAGCATCGGATCTGATGACTGGAGAGGGAAATAACCATAAGGGAATCCGAGGTTTCGACGAAGACGGGAAGATTCAGTTTAGGAAGGTGATGAAGATGGGATTCCGGAGTCAGGGAAAGATTATCTCAGTATCAGAGGAGAGATTGCGAAGTTATTCTAGCTGGTTGTAATATCGGGTACGTTCCATCATTATCAATCACACGTGATTGAATGGATTAATCATAGTGATATATTTTGTAAACATTTCCAAATTTCCGAGATACATAATTCTTCGACTTCATGATCTTCTCCGATGATGATTTCTTCGCTCTCGCTTTCGACAAAGACAAGGGACCAAGTCTCGGACTTTATTTTGTACCACTACTGTGCGTAAGCATCGTAAGTCTCCTCGTGTTTTTTAATGACTCGAAGTTAATGAATCTCCACTGCAGTTCAATCAAAAACCGTACTAGTCATAACACAAACACGCACAGTTTTTCTATGTCGACCTTCCCAGGATGCCACCACGCGATTCGAGCACTCGGCGAGGAATCAAGAATTTAGAACGCGCGAATGCGCATTAAAAACACCACGCTGATTTAGGCAACGCAAAGCTACCGTTCTTAAAATGGTATGCCCTTAATACGATACTATATCCTATTAAAAAGTATTATACCCGTTAATAATTCCTAGTAGGATATTTAATTAATACAGAAATCGAACTTTGTTTTTCATTACACACGACGACATGTCACAGTAATTATCTGAAAAACAACGAACGACAAACGTTAACATTTTTCTTTTTTATTTTAATTCCTTTTTTTTTTTTTTTTTTTCTTAATAGATTTTTTTTTCTCCTCGTCTTTTAATTACTCCCCCTTCTGTTTCATTGTCACGACGTCGCGAACAATTAGAAACCGTTCGCATCTATAATTAAACGCGAAATACCCATCCTTGTCCTCAATAATTACAACAATACCGTTTTGATAGAAACTCTACAGCATCATCATCGGTTGTACGACCTCGCGCGCCACCACCAACAGCCTTGTCGGCGTTCGACGAAAAATGAAGAGGCCAAAGGACTTCCGCGATGGAAATTGTACCGTATAACTTCTAATAAATGGCGTCGAAAAATGAAAAATATAATCTGCTAGCTCTCGTCCGATTGCTCTCAATTTTTCCTGGTATAGCTTTTTTTGTTTCAATTAAAGTATACAAATTCAAACTTCATACTTGTGCGGCATCCAGAGTCGAAAGTACAAACCATGTTTCATACATCTCTCAATGTGGGGCTACTCCTACAAAACCAAATTTCGTCCTCAAAAGAATTTTTTCATTCTAGGTTCACCACAGTCCGACAAAGCGTGTACAAAGGCAGATCAGACGTTCACTGTGTTGAAATTAATTGAGAATGAATATCAGGATATTTACTCTTCCGAAGGAAGGGGTCTAGGTCTCTAATCGGGCATCTGTTCCATTAATCAGACTTCAGCTAGCTCGAATATTTTCGTTCGTTTGTTTTCCTCCTCCTTGAAATCATCGTAATTTGTTTCTGAGGCTGACACGTTAGCCCATTCGATAGGTACCTAACGCAAATTCAAAAAACGGTTCTTCGAGTCCAGTTTTGAAAGCGGATTAGGCCACGGGTTTGGCTAATGGTATGTACGATACCGGTATACTCGTCGTCATTCCTGAAAGCAATATTCGATTCTCACGGTGATCGAAAAATTTGTAGCTTACACGAAGTCTAATTAAGACGGAGGAAAACTAGTTTTCCTATTGAAAAATATCTGTTGCGTAACTTGGTCGTATAGTATCTTGTTTTCCGCTTCTGTAGTTACCGATACGACATTAGAATTCGAAAAACGCGTTAAGTCGCTGCCGGATTAACTAATATTTAATGAGCACCACCGTAACCATCTTCGTCATCACCATCATCGCCGTTTACCGTCCCCCTTGTCTGCGGTCATTATGCGCATATTAGTGGTATGATTCATTGGACGAGGCTTGCAGGTATCTTCAAAACTCTCGGTACGACAGAAACGTATGACTCAAGGGAGAGTAAACACGATTTTTATCTATCCGCCTACGCCCGCACCAAATTCCTCCGAATATATCGCGCGGAGGTCCGAGAATACGAGGTGGTTAAATCAAACCTCGATAAAATCAGTACGTTCATAGATTTGTTAACGACTGCTATTAATCTAAAGGTAATGTCCCAGCGTAGAGGAAAAAATATTTTCTCATTGCTCGCTCGTATCAGATAAGATATTTGTCAAAATGCGGTCACACCACGAAATTTCCATCTCAAATTTCTTATTTTGTAAATAACAACAACGTTTATATCGAGGTGGGACGAATAGTAAATTTTAAAATCGATAATTTCTATCCGTTTTCGAAATTAATTTCATTAGAACGTCAGAAGAAAAAAACCAACATTCGTTAGCCACCTACGATCCGGTTTTCACATGTTTACGTTCGTACTATACACGAGACAGAGACTATACTATACCCTGCCCTCGAAAGGAGACAATCGAGCATTCAATCAGCATCATTAATTGCCGCACTGATTTTTATGTCATTTGGATGTACAAGATGTTACTGCAATACAAACACTAGACATGTGGGTGGTGTTAAATCTTGAGTAACTCGATTGTAATTTCTCCGATATCGTTAATTCACATCTGAAAGGATCAAATGAAATTTTCGAATCTATAATCGTGTTACTATCGTTTTCTCTGCTAAGAACTATAAAATATCTAACCTACTCATCTGTAAATAATAACACTGCGCGAGAATCAACGATAAAAAGTTTCATCAAATGATACGGAAGGGTATCAGACGGAAGTTTTGTACAAACGATTGTTTTGGTGGGTGAATGTTTCTAAAGCACGCGATAATATAGAATACAACGTTCGAGTAAATGATAAGAGATTGTAATGTATATCGTGATCTACTAATGATTGAAAAATAGTGCTTGGAATCTCCGATTATAAAAAAAAAAAAAAAGCAGAACTTCGAGTGAATGAATTTGTTTCTCGAAAATTGAGGATTAGCTTCATGTATATTATGTTACAGTAAAGGAGGACAATTGGTAGGGAATTGTCGACATTTACCACTGGCAATTGGTAAACATTGAAAAGGAACCAGAAAGAAATGTGGTAAATGTTGACAAAACTGGTAATTGTCGACATTTACCACTACAGCAATCGGTACACTTAGTTGCACAGTGGCATCTCTGAAAACCTTGTGAATTTAATACACTGCCACCTGACAAAGTGAAATTTCTTTGTCAGCAGCAGATTTAATTATCGTTCTTACGTCTAGTAGGTCTTGTTCAGGACAAGGAGCAATTTGCGCTCTTGTGTACCGATGCTGCAGATAACTATTGGACGTATCTAATGATGTTGAAGATATGAATTAGGAGAACGTGGAACATACAAAGCGTCACTTATACGTCTACTTACACAACTTGTACATGTCGTCCTCTACATGTGTCCCAACTACAAGCACATTGCCTAGTGAACCGCGGAACCGATCATCGTCAGGTATTGGAACTCCAACCGTGGTACTTATGTCCACAAGTTGGAATTTATTGTTGGAAAGTTTCAGCATTTTACAAGCCCGTTTTTCTAAGTTCTCGCGGACTCGCTTTTGGGTACACACAAAATTTTCATTTCTCGAGCAATGCTGATATGAGCCAGTAGTGGAAGAATTGGAATTGTTCATTGATAATTCAAGCAGAATAAAGGATAGAGCATAATCGTCACTATTTTGCAAGTTTCAACCAAGTTGGTCTCAGACAGGAATGGAACCCAGCATCTCCCTATTGTCGGTCTTGACGTATTCGAGGTGTACCAAGTGCAGACAGTACATGTCGACAATTACCGTAATTATACAATTTTGTCATCACTTACCAACTTTGTAGGTAAATGACGACTTTTTAAAATCATCAGCAAGATCATGATATAGAAATTTTTTGAGTGAAAGACGGGTGAAAACGGTGGAGATACAATGGTCTCGGTGAAAGACTTGCATGTTTCTTTCTTTCTATCACCTAGCCTGTTTTATTAAGGAGCTATAGATAACATTGTCCCGCAATCCGCGATCCACGTCCCGCTACGCACACAGATGCAACATTAATCAGTGTGATCATAAGTGTTTTATAGTTCCTTATGGTTACAAGGGTGGAGGTGAGCTTCGATCGACTCTAAAGACTTTGGAAAATTTAACCTTTGAGCTAGATGGAAGAGCAGAGGCGTGAGAAAATGTTGACCATCGACCTGCATATTTTAGGAAGGAGATACAGGATAACTTTGACCATCAAGGTAGATCGGGAAGGGGGGATTCCAGAATCATCAGTCAGGCTTGCAATAGGTACAAGTTACTTGAGCCAGAAAATCTTCAAACAAAATCCGAAGGATGTTCCGAATAAATTCTTGCAATGTTACAAAAAATCCAAGCAATGATCTTGGAAAATTCTAGAAATGTTCCAAAAAAATCCTAACGATGTTCTGGAAAAATTATCAGTTGAGTTTGTTTCAAAAAAATCCTAGCAATGTTCCAAAGAAATTTTTGCAATATTCTGGAAAAATTATCAATTGAGTTTGAAATATGAATAAGTCGCTTGGACCAGAAGATTCTCCACTATATTTTAAAAAAATCCTGGTAATATTCTTGCAAGCAATTACTTAATCCCTGAACGATTTGGCGCAAAAATTCGTTACCTAGCAATGCGGATTAAGATGTGTATTAATTGTGTGAAAACTTGACGCTTGTTGCCGAGCAGTGAGCTTTTGCGCAAAATCGCTCAGAGATCTAGTACACAATATGAGAAGAGATTTGTAAAAATCCATAGAGCAGGCATGGGCAACGTACGGCCCGCGGGCCGGATGCGGCCCGCAAAGACCTTCAATCCGGCCCGCAGAGACATCACAAACATTTCATAAAATGTATATAAAAAAACGAACTTTTACTGAAGCATACTACAAGTACAAATGAGTTGTAATACATAAGTACTTAATGGAAGACTTGAGTTCCTGCACCAGTTTTGGAAAGTTGAGTTTGAAATCGGTTACAGCTACAGACTGCGTATTCTCATGTTTATAAATAACGTTACGTTTGCATAAGTCACACAAACTGATTTCAAAAAGTTGATACAAGTTAGAACTTCAAAAGGTAACTTTTCAATTTTTGGATCCGGCCCGCGCCTTCCTACCAACTATGCAATGTGGCCCGCGCTAGGAAAAAGGTTGCCCATGCCTGCCATAGAGCTATATAAAGCAGAGGGACCTAGAGTAAACCTTGTACTTACAAAGTAGCGACAGTTGGAATTTTTCCAAGTCTCAAAACTGAAGCCTAGTACACTGTATAAGCCTATTATAGGGAGCAAGATGAGCTACTTAGTCCAAGGTACAGTATATTATGAAGGGGTGGTGGCAGGATGAGCTAGTTAGCCTAAAGAGGTGAGATCTCAAGTGAATGATTTTTCTTATTAGTTCACTTACAAGAGTACTTTTTGGTGTTACACAATCATCAATTTAATCGCTACCAAGGAACAACGTCTCAAACATTAGTTTTGATTAAGCACAATAATATTTCGTCGTGATAGGTTCAACCGTTTATGTGTTATGTTTCTATTGGCTACCTGATTTGCTGTCATTGATTGGTCGGCTCTGTTTCTTCTGTCTTGTCCAATCATTGAGCCGAAAAATTTTTTGCTGTCAAATGTGATTAGACAGTTCTAAAGGCTGGCTTTTCTCCTAATGTTTAAGAGACTAGCTTTTCTTCTCTTTGCATTTGCAATCTCCCTCTGTTCTTAGAGTTTTCTTCTCTGTATGCGGTTTTCCAAGAGTATGAATTTAAATATTCCTTCACCATTGAACTGCTCTTCACTGCAGTTTGTTACACAGTGACCTACATCTTCATCCTCCCTTGATATTTCTTGCTTCTTTCTATTGATATCAAACTTTCTTCCAATCTCACCAATGTAGATACCTTTACACTGTTTGCAACTGAGCTTATGCGCTCCACTCAAGGTTTCCTTATCCTTTTCCTCCGTCTGGTCGTTATTTACTCCCTTCATCGTGGATGGGTTGTTATGTTTGCCAATATCCCGCTTTGTTTTTGTGTACTTTCCTATGTATGGTATTGATTTAACATACTTTTTCACTCTGCTGTCATGGGTTCCCTTCTTTGCTTCCATTTTTCCAAGAACTCCCTCAACCCGCCTTTAGAGTAATCGTTGGCTGCTGCAATCTGCTCTATCTTAATTTCTCTCCTCTTTTCTTTATTGTTCTGCTGGAAACAGGTTACTCAATACCAGTAGTTTGTAATCACAGATATCTTGTACCAGGGATGTCATTTCTCATACAAAATACTCGAAAAATAAGTGTACGGTAATTTTAGATCCCTCCAATTAAAAAATTTGCAGTGAGCTCCCAGTCTATTATAACCAGAACTAGTGGGCAGAACTTTTTCTTCCATACAAGCCATGAAGAGTTCAGCGATGAGGGTTGAGAGCGCATCAACCTTAAAGATGTCACACCCTCCAATAGAAGTGCTTGCATTTATTGGCTCACTCGAGGAGGAGGTTGCGACTCCCAGCATGTAGGGCAGGCTGGCCGCTCTCTGACCACCAGAATCTCCGATCACGACACCGCGTGCAACAGGAAGAAGGCCGACGACTCTACCATGGTAAACCATTGTCTGAAAGAGGATCATGATTTCGGGAGTGTCTCCGCCAAGCTTTTCAGATCCTGTGCCAAAGGTGAACTACTAAATCGTCTGGAGGATATTGAAAGCATTTCCATTCGTAATCTATAGGAAATGACAATGTAACCACTACTTCTGTTGAACCTTTGTACGATTCCTTTATGACTTTTACTCCTCCTTCACAGGACTCATCGGCGATTTCTGTATCTTCGTTAGATTTACTACAATTCTTTGTCATTTATTGTCTTTTTCGTATGATGGTAAACGTGAAGCGGTCGCAGCTAACATTCCGTGACTCTATTGCTTACGTCTTCAATGTAATTTGTTATTTTTCTCGAAAGGCCGCTTCTGGAAATCGATGAGTTTGGTTTTGGAGAAAGGAGACGTCGTCTTTCAAACAGAAGGTGATCAATTCTTAGAACTATCTGAGTAACAGACTGACGGTATTTATGGGAAAAATACAGGAGGGAAGTTTACGAACACTTCTTAGGTTGCTTGAGAGTGGGATCTCAAGTATTTGTATTATTTAAAATGAGCAGGGGATTTATTGGAAAGTGAATCTTTCTCCCATACCACCTGCAGAGTATTATTTTATCTCTTCTTCTGTTCAGAGCTTAAAATTAAGTAGAATTTTTTCAAAATCCTCTTCCTTTTTCTCGTATACAAAATTGCGATTATCAACCTATATGGGCAAGGGGAAGGGTATTTGAGATAAACTTGACTTTCAATTAAATATATTTTTCAATAATTTTTTTTTTAACAGACCATAAATTTAGTACAAAGATTTATATTTCACGATCTGTAAAAAAAATTTTTAATGTGTATATTTAATAAAACAGTGCTGCTCTATTTCATAACACATCCGTATCATCTTGACTTTCAAGTTATGCATACAGGAGGAAGACTTTCAATGATCCCGACCATCAAGCAAAGGGCGACCCCGAAGGTAATTTAGAGATTTTGAAAATTTCTGACTTTTCATGGATATAAACGGTTGTATTTTTTGAAAAAATAATTGGTCCTTATTGATGAAGGAAAAATTCCCCATGAAAGAGGTTCTCTGCTCACTCTAATTAAAGATGTCAATGAAAAAAAAAAAAAAAAAAAAAAACTTGACAATACGCGCTATGAGTTTTATTACTTTGTGGAAGAGCATCACTGTTCTTAAAATACATAATAAAGCTCAATTTCTCGTAAAAAGCAATCTGAAGGGTACATTCTCTTTGAAAGCACGTATTCCTTCATAAGGATGAAATGAATATCGAGTTTGCAGGCTGATTCTTGTCAATACGATCCTGTAATTCTGATGAAAAACTGAGACCTCTGAAGAAGCTTTGTGATATCATTGTATTCATTGTTTTCAAATATTGAACGTCATCTGTATACTAGCAAGTTCGGGCGATAAAATCTCGCATTTAAAAATTTTAACACCTTGTGAAGTTCATAATTTTTGTAATGAGAAAAGCAATATCGAATATTTATTCTATCTCCGAAATCTATATCCTATCGAGCGACGGTAGTATAATACCGAAAACTAAACCACCACCTATAACTCTCTAGAGACAATAGCATCTCTTTGTGTTAGAGTGATCGCGTTAATTTTTTAAACTGACAGTCTCGAACGAATCGAGTTTGGCTTTCTCTGTACTGTCACCGATCTTATACGCATGGATTTAATTCTCTTTTCGATATAACCCACCGCGAATGTAGTCCGCTTCCCTCGAATTGCATTCTCTCACTATATCGCGGCCTGGCAAGCATGAGAAATTTGTCGTAGTTTTAAAACAAGGGGGGAAAAATCATCATGCAACAAAAGGATGCTCATCACCGATCCGTTCGCTGGATACCGAATAAGTAACTATGCAATTTCTTTCAGCTCCGTCCGTTAAAACCGATGAAAAGATACGCGTAATAAACTACCATTTTCCAATGTCTTCTTCGCGCGAAAAATCTGTGTACGACGCTCAACGAGTACCGGATTTAAGGGGCGGCGTGGATTCCCACACGGGACCTTTTTTCTTCTCGCGCGCACTCGTGTCAGGTAAAGGAACGTTAAACCAGGTTTCGAATACACATTGATGGACTTTCCCACGCCGTCTTACGGGGGGTTGAACCCACAAGTAAACTCGGTAAACAGGGTACTTACTCGAAACGAAAGAGGAAAAAAAAAATTAAAGGGAGTACTCTCATCGTATTTCATTGTTTGGACGCGTTAACAATACTTCCACAAACGGGATACCGATGCTGTGCAGTGGCCGACTGTCAACTTTACGAAGTTAAGGGTGTACTGCATGTTTACGTCTATCGCGGCGTCCAGAGAGAATAAATACCCTTCTATTCTTTTCCCGGCTTTCCTTAATGTTGGTGATTGTTTGAGAGCCGGTGCAACGCGGGCTTTTAATGCTGGATGTTGAATAAATGGCATGTACTGTACCATAATTCTTCGAACACAACTGGTACCTCTCATTCACGCCGTTGCGAGCTTATCGGAGAAAATTAATTAATCAAGTTAGTCGCGTTACATTGAACTGGTGCAACCATGCAATCCAGCGCAAAAGCGATACGATTTTGTCGAAAAGAATTCAGTAGGGGAAGATGGTCTTCTTCATGCGTGCCCGCAACTGAAAGATTTAGAAATGAAGGGGTAAGATGCAATAAAGTAATTCTTTGCGACTCGATTTCTCGTATTTGATAATGGGAGTGCAGAACTATTTTTCTCTTTGAATGAAAACAGTTCACCTAGTTCTTTTCAAATAGAATGGCATCCTACGAAGAATTATTTGGTGTTACGTGAGCGTCGCGTCGTATCCGCGAAGGGTGAAAAATTATGACAGTCGTTTAGATTTTTTATTTTCTCGAGATCGAGTTTTTAGGGGAAAAATTGTAGAACTAAATTGTCAAACGTGGAAAGAGAATCGAGAAAGTTCAACCATGAATTTTTCTATGATAATTTTTCAGACTTTACGTAAGTCTCACGCTACTTATGTTAAAACTGATTGATGACCTAACATTCCTTAATTACAATAAATTTTCGAGTATTTGTTGTAAGCTTTATTCGACTCTAAATCGAAATTTTTATCCCGATCATTTTCTGTTTACGATTTTGTTGAAATCGTTTTTACTCGGGTACAATCTCTATTTGATACTTAAAAGAAAGATGAACGCTCATGTCTGTTTCAATAGTGCCCTGTTGCCATCGGAAAATTTCCTTGAGAAATATTTTCTTAAATGAGTATTCTGCCGGATGTGTATGAAAGTATGAATCTAGTCCACTTTTTTCTTGCGACGCCTTTTAAATTCACTATAAACTTGACCTATCCAAAATACAGAATTTTTCATACGAGCTGCAGACATTACATTAACTTCCAATTTTTAGTTCTGTGCCAACAAATTTCGACATTTTAATTTCCACGCAAATTCGTCTGACAGACACGGGTTATAATTTTGAATTGTCTGATTCTTTTGCTATATGGTTTACAAGTTTGTAAATATTTAGTCCTGAAGAAAAATCAAAAAACATTTCTGATAGAATTTGAACCATTTGAAATTTCTTGCTCAAATCCACAGGAAGGATTTTAAAAACACTTTCCTCGAAAGTTGAAATTTTTTCAAATACCACTCTCACGAACTTCGGGGGCCGGGAAAGAAATTACTGTACAGAACATGTATCCTATTGATTCTTGATAGTCAGGCTTCAGAGCACTACCCTATTCAGGGTTAAGCACAGTGAGTACGTGCCTAGGGCGGCAAATTTTCAATCGTCAAACGTGACAAATTTCAGCCTTCGCTACTTCGGAATTCTCTATCTTAGTCTGCATTATACTGGACCTGAGATACGGTATACTAGGATATACTGGGGTCTTCATAATATGTTGGGCTAATTAGCATAAGATATTAAATTTGATGAGGTGTAGGTAGAGCACTGAAAATTGAAAAGATCTCAAGTGTACAATTCTACTTTATTAGTTAGCTTACAAGAGTGCACTCGGGTGTTACTCCATTATCGGTTGTATCGCTACCGAGGAACAAGGCCTTAAACATTGGTTTTTATAATGTAACACTGTGATCTGAATGCGTCGTGATTGGTTCATCCGCAGTCGTTTGGGGCGATGGTGTCACAGTCCTATCACCACTCACCTTACTGAATATTAACGAAAATATGTCACTACATACATGAATATATCAATCCCAGCTCAAATATTCCTTATTCCACAGCGGAGTTCAATTCATTAATGAAAAAAAGGACCTATTGAACTCGCGGGTTACGTAGCGGGTCAAGTAACGTTTCAACCCGTTGCGTTCCCGTCATGAGCAGAACGCGTGTAACGGGAAACGTTCCTCTTTGTATAAACCTCCCTCTTTACCCACTTGTATAATTCCTTTGAGACAAGAAAGTACTCTTCTTCATCTCCTAGGCCGCTAGCTCGTATTTTACATTCTTAAAAAAACAGGCAGAATGAAAAATGATTTTTTCCATCAAGTATCTTCATCAACTCTTAAAGGAGGGGGGTTGTTGGTAAATGAAAAACTCAAGCGAAAAATTTGATCACCTCGTCGGGATCCGAACCCGAGACCTTTCGCTTGCCGGGCGACTGCTCTAACCGCTGAGCGATCAAATTTTTCGCTTGAGTTTTTCATTTATCAACAACCCCCCTCCTTTAATATTACCCCCGCACGTAAGTATTGTGTCTTTCATCAACTCTGTTTGTGTTATTGCGTTGAAACCTTCAAGAATCGTAATTTTTTTCAAACAAATAAGCTTCTCCATCAAATTAATTTACTTATCTGAAATCTTACCCTCCTCTTCATGGTAATTTTATGAGACTCATCCTGACTTGATTCCAACCATTCAGTCAGAATGTTTTGCCATCAGACAAACACGTTTAAATTTCTCCAGATCACCCGTTGATTTGACTCTATAACAAACAATAAACGCGGACGCTGCTAATAAACTCACAGGAATCTCACATTTCACCAATTCTGTATCGGCTCGATAGCGATGGACTAGACGTCATTCTATTGTGACAGACATCATTTCAACAGTTTTTGAAGATGTTGGACTCGAAAAAACAAATGAAGTAGTAAATGAGCTTTCTACCCATCGAATTCAAAAAGACCGAAATGCTGTGCAACGTTTGAAGACTTCAATCAAAAAACATATTAATCCTTTTGACGAAGCAATAAATAAAAACGTTTCATTGAATATCGCGACAGGAAGAGAAGTGCGAGAAGAACTTCCAAATTTCTTCTCAGCGTCGAAGACATTCGGAGAAAAAGCCAGGATGGAGTTTACCGAAGAATGCTGTAAAGACAAATATTGGTTTGAGAAGCCGATCAAACGCCAAAAAGCAACGAACGTTTGCTAGTGAACAAGACAGCATTATTCACAATCACAAATCCATGCCTGCTAAAAACTTCAAGAAGCTAACGGCAACAAGAATTTATTTGAAAAAGGGTTTTTCAATTGTACAAATCTTCTTTATTAGTTGCTTTTACAAGAGTACTTTCGTGTGTTATCCCATCATCAGTTGTGTCGCAACTGGAGAACAAGGCCTTAACCATGAGTTTTTATAGTATAACACTGTGATCTTATTGGCTATACCAATGCTGTGTTGTGATTGGTTCACTTCTTAGAAACTTATTCTTACAATAATATGACATTGTGTTCTTATTTGCTAAAACATACTGCTTTGTGATTGGTTCAATCTATTGTCCTAAATGCTGCGTTTCTATTGGCTACCTGGATTCCTGCCGTCTCATTGGTTGGTTCCGTTCTTCTTCTCTCGTCCAATCACCAGACCGAAAAATTTTTCGCTGTCAAATTTAATGTGATTACATTGTTCAAGAGGCAGGCTTTCTTCCTCTTGGCTTTTGCAATCTCCATTTGTTCCCAGAGTTTTCTTCTCTTTGTGCGATTCTCTACGTGTATGATTTCAAATATTCCCTCTCCATCGTGATTTTCCTCGTTACAGTGTTTCCCAAACAGTAACTTGCCATCTTCTTTCTCCCTCGACGTTTTGTGCTCCTTTCTCCTGATCTCAAACTTTCTCCCAGGCTCACCGATATAGATCCCCTCGCACTGTTCACAACTGAGCTTGTACACTCCGCTCAAGCTTTCCTTGTCCTTTTGTTCCGTCTGGTCATTGCTGATTCTCTTCACCATGGGTTGGTTATTCTGGATACCGACATTCACATCGTAGCCATTGAACGCCTTTATCACCTTGTTTGTGTACTTTCCTATATATGGTATCGATCCGGAGGACTTTCTCACTATGCTATCATGGTTTCCTTTCTTTGTTCCTATTTTCCCAAAGACTCCCTCCACCACACATCTGCGGTAGCCATTGGCTTCTTCGATCTGCTTTACTATCTCGATCTCTTTCCTCTTCTCTTCTTTGTTCTTGAGGATAGAAATTGCCCGATAGCAGTAGTTTCGGATTGCCACTAACTTGTGCCTGGGGTGGTGGTAGGAGTCATTTGGGTTGATGGTGTCAGTATGCGTCGGCTTCTTGTAGATTTTGTATTCTATCCTATTGTTCTCCATTGTGAGTGTAAGGTCCAAATAGTTGATGGTCTCATTGCCTTTTTCCACTTCGAATTTGATGCTCTCATTCATCGCGTTCATTCTGAAAGGAATAGATCCACCTGTCTATCAGTGCCTGACCACACAATTAGGATATCATCTACATATCTGGCCCAGTGTTTGATCGAGTTTCTGAACTTGCTGCCCTTCAATATCTTGTTTTCCATATCATTCATGAATATCTCCGCCAGTATTGGTGACAGCGGTGATCCCATCGCAAGTCCCCTTTCCTGATTGTAGAACCTGTTATTGAAGCGGCAGTAGTTCCGGCTCAAGATCTCCTCCACTGTGTTGGCGTACTTCGACTCATCGGGGTTCCCATGGTATCTGTTGTTTTTGAACAGAGTGAGAAGTTCCTCCTTCGGTATGGTACCAAATATATTAGTCTCATCAAAGTATATCAGAACCGTGTAATCTACAGATTTCCTCTACGTTTATTGTTAAGATCGCAATTTTAAGGCTAAATTTTGCACTTCATCCTCATCTGACACCATGAACCCGGCCCGTCAGGTCTGCCAGACTTATTGATTCTTGAAGCGTACGTCTTATACTTCAATCTGACCCAAATTTCAGCCATAGATGTTTCCGATTAAATATCTAACAATTTTTGACCACTTGTGGCTAACGCCATTTGCGTCTCCGGCCACTTAGTGCTGCCAGACTTCAAGGATGTAATTTCTCATACAAAATACTCAAAAAATAAGTGTACGGTAATTTTAGATCCCTCCAATTAAAAAATTTGCAGTGAGGTCCCGGTCTATAACGGTCTCCTGTACTGCGCTAGATATATTGATGATATTATCCGGATCTAAAATCGTTCTGATTCCGACTTACACCAGTTCCTGCACCAATTCCACACTTTCATAGAATTTACTCTACTTCAGAGATTACAGGTGACTCCCTGAACGAGTGTCCCTTCTTCGGAATATCCGGCAGTAACTCGAAAAATCATACCGATTCCCTGAACTATCTAGACTCCCTAGCTCCTGACCATAGACTTCAGAATATAAACGAAAAATTCTCACAATAGTGTCTCTTGACCACGCGGTACACCTCAGAGCACAAAAGACCGCCATCATACCAGCTTCTCCATCTGCCTTTCTTTACGACAGCCAAAAAGAATAAAATACACCGTATTGAGCAAACGGCTAACTTGAACTACATTCCATGATCAGACGGAAAAGCTGCGCCTGCTCTTATCATCATCATCCCAGAACACCCAGCTAGCCTCTCAAGATACCTCCAGCCGCACCAAATGGATTGCATCCGCTTGCCATTCTTGGAGGACCATCCCAACAAACTCGAAAAGGCACTCAAAAATTATAACTATGAAGTAGGGTTTTATCCCCTTCTGACCTGAGATTTTTCAATCCAACCTATATATGATAAGAGGGGTACTTCAACCATTTTTGCCAATAATGTTGGACTTGGACCATCTTAGTTTTGGTTGGACATCAAACGGCGCACGTCAAATTTTTTCAACATAGCCCCCATAGAACAGGTTCCCTGTTAATAGCTATGAATATAATTTTGTACAATTTTATTTCTATCTGTGTTCCAAATTCTGCCGAAGGTTGTAATCGAAATTTTGAAATGATACGAAAGATTTCAAAAAACCATGTTCGGCACGTGACATTTATTTGCAAATCAAAATTACTAGCGCACGCCAGTTTCACGTTTCCAGCTATTAAGCGTGTAATGAAATGGAAAAGTACCTCCTGTCGATATTTCGAGAGTCATTCGCGTATGCCCATTATCGCTCACCGGAAATATTTGACTCGTGCACTCCGATCATCTCGTAGATGATTGTTTCGCGTATTTAAAAGCGTATGTCATTGTGAGGTAAACAAAGAAATATATTATCTTTATATGCGCGAATATTCTGAAAAGTGTAAAGCTGATTGAGATGAAGAAAGAAAAATAGAAATATTTTCTTGAGTTGGCGTTTCCATGCAAAATACCAACAAGTTGAGACTCGAAAAGAGAAACAGAGACAAAATAAATGTAAACTGTTTTTTTTTTTTCTCGTAGCTATAGGTAATATTTATCATTATTTTTTGTTATTAATAATTAACGTGTTGTCGATAGTGCATATAATGGACTTTTCCAGTAGCCAGAATTTCTTTTTTTTTTTTTTTTTTTTTTAAACGGACACCTATTAATCTCGGCTTTGAAAACAGAATCCACCGAGAATTATAATAATGGTTTATAATTTTTTATTGTACAATTGAGCGTGGACTGACGGAGAAGGGGGTAAAAAGAGGTACAGGAAAAAATCGAACCCAATCTAATGAGAACCGTCCGCTTCGCGATAAGTCAGTGTAGGCATGTTGAAGAGAAATCATTTTCCTATACCGTAATTAAATACTTGAACCGTCTCGTCTCTTCTTTTCAAAGCAAAATAATAACATTCTTATAATACCAGCGTCGCTACCTTATATTCCGATACAAACACGACGTTCTTTGTCTGTGTCCACCGCAGATATAGAAAGAAGACATGTAAATATGTAGCCACGGAGTAGTTCCCGTGAGTACAGAAATGCGTTCGCGTGACCTCAAGGCCTGCAATCTTGATGTACGCCGAAAGTCGTATACGCGACAAATTCGGGGCGAACTCTCGCGATAATTATACAGCTTCCGCGCACTATCGAGTAAGTAAGATGAGAACATCGTAACTCCCTCGCATAGTAAATATTATTGAATTGAAAATAAGTTATAACGAACGATGTTATTGCAGAAGAACCGGAAAATGAAGCAATCATTATCGGCGATATTTCCCTGTTAAACGTAGAACTTAATTATCGGAACAATACGAGTCCGTATATAAATCTTATTCGTCCGGCAAATGTTTTAATTGCCTTCGAAGATTGATTTATGTACCAGTATCAACATTTGAAGCGACTAGAGCAAAATATAGATCAGCATTCAGTCAATACTGACATGGTTCTCACTAACTGGCGAATAAATCACGATGATTTTATACAGAGGAAATGTTGTCTTCAGCTAGAGCACGCCGGACGAGTGTTCTCACGACTTTTACTGTCGCTCGTTGTTCAAAAGTAAATGAAAACCATGTATTCGTCAATTAAATAGCTTAATTACAAGTTTACAGCGAACCTATACGATACTGAAACGCCGGCGACTGGAGTCATAACGTCGGCGAGTTCTAGAATTTGTTAAAAACTGGAAACTCTAAGCTGCAAACTCGACTATAATATAGAGTGTATACTGTATAGCCGTGCTGGTGAAATCGATTGAATGGTGTTAAATTGTACCTTAAGACGACAGGTTAGATGAGTTTTAAAAATGTATTTTCCTCTCAGTGTATGAAGTTCGATCTCGAATCCATGGGAACTCTATAATCTCTGGCTATAATACCTCTGTGGATGCGATAATTCTGATCTTCGCCAAACGCATCTTGAAAATATCAACTATGCGAGCCATTAGTATGGGTTCAATTTTGACTTATATTATCCCCAGGTCACGAATTTATCTAAATTTTTCGTTTGGGTTGTATTGCAAAAAAACACTAGTCAAGAAACAAAAATTTATTCACTATAAGCATTCAACAGTCTACATTTGTACGTAAGTTACTCGATGAACTCAATTTTATTACGTATATTACGTCACGCTCTCGGGTGATTTCGCGAGTCTTGCCTCTACTTTCAGGCCGAAAGACTCGAAGGGAGCAGTGCATCGCCGGTAATTGATCGTGCTAATAATTTTCTGATGATTGTTCGATTGGAGGGTTGGTAATACAGAATGGTGAAGCCGTTTGTTTTCGAGCGAGCTAGGCAAGAGAAGATCGTTTGCATTGCGATAGAAGCACGAAGAAAGTGAGGTGCGTAAAAGAAAAAACGATTACGATGACTTCTTCGCAAAGTAGACTAAGGATTTGAGGCTTCTTGGAGAATATAGAGCACCAGAAATCATGCCAGGACAAGAGGATGAGGCAGCAGTAATGGGATATGAGATCATATGAGGGAGAAAGGGGAGGATTAGTGTGACTAAGGTCGATGTGTCCTGTCCATGGAGAAGAGATGGAAGATGTGGAAGAACTTGATGAGTATATAAGAGTGAGGACTCAATAGACGATAGGATGGTAGAATGAGGATCTTGGGCAGAAAGTGGGATGAGAGATAATTAGAAAGTATAAAGAATTTTGGAGGAGGAGAAGAGCGGGAGAGAAGAGTGAGGCAAGTGAATATCGAAGCGGATCTGAGATATTAAGCTGGATGGAGGCTGCACATTCGGTTCTTGGTACCGATTTAAACTCACCCCTGAAGCAGAGAAGATGTGACTAAAACTCGGAAGAATTGAATCAATTTGTCTAAAATATTTCCTTCTATCACCCGATTTTTCATTTTTTGTTCAAATATCCGTGATTTTAGACAATATTCAACAAAGTGGTCATTTTCAGCCTCATCCGGCTTTTAACCGTTTTCGGCATTTTTCGGCAAAATAAAATTTGTTTTTAGGCCCCACTACCCCTAAAACAAATTTTCACCTGCTTTTGAAGCTTCCCGCCCTCAGAAAAATAATTCGACTAATACCGAGAAATCCGGGCTCAGCATATCTTACAAATTGAAATCTTTTCAAGTTCTTTCCCCCCACTTCTTCTTCTGTTCCAAGTCCTTGGAGATTCATTGTCAAGCTTGGAGAAGTTTTTTAGAGCTAACGCTCCCTACGGAATTTTCCAAATCTTCCTCTCCTAGTCTACACTATCCTTTCGTCTAGCCTAGAAATCATCTTCCATAGCTCATTATCGTAAACCTAATGTAAGAGAGGGGGAAACGTATATTTCGTAGTCTATTCTATACTAAGCGAAGAGACGATACGATAATAGAACGGAATTGACACATTCGTCATCTAGACTAAATCATCTTCCTATACCTTCGAATTCTAATCACCTGCGCTGACGGTGGCAGAGCGAGAGCAATATTTTGACACTATATAACCGCGACTACAATGTACGAGTAAGACGAGATAATCGTATTCTCTACATTAGGAACCGCTAAACATCCACCCTCGTCAAGTGTGTCGAATATCCACCCTGGACACCTATGGCTCACTTCGGACGTCGTTCACGTTCGGATCTTAGTCTTTTTTTTATACACGTATTTAGGTTCAGTTTTTGTAGAGTATCACGAGCAGTGTAAAATACTACGGTAGAAAAATAGTAACTGCAATCAATTCGCTTATACTTGAGCCTCGTATATCTCCTTTCTTTTTTTCTGGTTTTCGAGTCTCACTGTTACAGCATTGTACGAGCAGAAAAATGTATTGGCTCGCTTTCTCAAATCTTGTCGTTTGCGTACAGCGCCAGCAAGGGCGTCAAATCGCACAATGTGGTTCTCCCTGTTCTCAAATATACAGAACAGACAATATTTTCCATATCCCTCTTTTGAATTCTTTCTTTCCTCTTATTCTCCCTCTTACTCTCTTAAATGCTAATGTATTTATGGTAAATCCTCAGAAACTTTTTTGTGTCTTAGGGTCACAGCTCCCATTCTTTTCTGGGGGAACGACCGACATTTTTCGAAGGGCCTCCACGAAATCGGTTTTCTAATTAAAAATTGAGGCTAGTGGTTTTCAGCGAAGCCCTTAATCCCTTTCTCTCCCCTTTACCATGGAACATGACAACACTAGAAATTTGGTATCACTCGACGGAGGATTTACGAACAGAAAAAATTCTCCGGCTCTTGCTATACAGAACCACTTCAGTATTATACTTGCGTCACCATTTCCAAATGAAGCATTGACAAAGAAAGGAGTCTAAGTGCCATCCAGTCGAAAATCGTCGTCTCCATACACGTGTACGTATTAATGACATGTCATTCCAAAGAACGCAAAACGAAAAGTAGGGAAAATCAAGATATAGTGCAAAAAACGCCCTGAAGATAGTGCTGTGTATGTGCAACGCATTTGGTCAAGAAAGGAGTCCAAGTGCCATCTCAACCTGACACTCTGTGGTACCGTGAAAACAGAATGCAGAATTTGGCACTTGGACTCCTTTCTTTGTCAATGCTTCAATTTAGAAACCCAGTTTCTTGCCATTTATCAACTCACATTCATGACGGGTAAACCTAGTTATTTTGGAAGAAAAGCTCATGTTGGTAAGAAGCTATGAGAAAAAAAAAACATTTTGCAGATAGCTCCTCCAAACTTCAGTATCAAACTGCTTCATTCAGTGGATAGAATGACCAACTTATCTCACCGTCATGTATTCGATAAGATTTAATAGTTGGAAAGGCCGTAGGATTTCGCACAAGAAACGAACGTCAATGGATACCAAAAATGTTGAGTTTCTTCGGTTTCGTTGCCGATTTTTATTTCTAATGGCAAAGACGCTGGTCTCTATGCTTGATTTGTTACAAACTTGCAATTATTGCCGTTTTTGGACTGAGCTACGATAATACGATTTTTTTTCCTTTCTCACGAAATTTTAGCCACAAAGTTTTCTAGATGACAGGAAATCTTCACGTTTGGTCAGGAGCACTCTTAGAAATCTTTCCTCACATGGGAGGGAAAGGCTATTAATAAAAAAATTGTGAAAAAACTTTTTTCTTTTTTTCTCATCCACTTGCGTTACAAATTTTAATTAATATGAAATGAAGACTATGTGTTAGTGAAGGTGCTTCAGCTCCCTCCGGATTCGAGATCGACCTTCAGTAGGGGAATGAAAACTGAGCACTTTTAACAGTTACTTAAACATTCTCTAACCTCTCTTTTTTTGCTTACTTCAGTTTCAATATTTCACTGATACGTTTCATTTTCGTATACTTATTTCATCTACAAATTGATTTTCTGTGACGTCATCACTTTGGTAACCGTAGGCCAGTGTTTCTCAACCAGTGTGCCGCGGTACATCACTGTGCCGCAAGCCCGCCTCAGGTGTGCCGCAGAAGTTTTCTCAAAAACATGAATTAAGATGAACTAAAAAAAGGATTGCCATATTTTTTTTCATCATTTGACAAAAATATTTTTATTTTCACTAAATAAATTAAAAATATTTTATTAATATAAATAAATATTTTCCAATTAAAAAATGTTATAAAACAAAAATAATTTCAATTCTTAGTAAAACGTAAATTTTTGAAATTCAATACATTAATTTGAATGAGGAAATAAATTTAAATAATTAAATTGATAGGTAATTATATCTTCAAGGATAACAGGATGATTAAATAAAATGTTTTTAATTTGTTACCTCAATGTTGAATTGATAAGATTATATTAAAAGAATATATAATTTAGTCTGTAGTTCTATTCAATTGATTAGAGATACAATCTATTTTAATATTTATTGATGACAATGTTCATGAATGAATTACATGTAGGTTTAAATGGAATACCCCGACGATATATTATTTTCTCTGATTTTATTATATTTTGAAATAATTTATCAACAAAAAATATTGTAAAATAAAAAAATTCTATTAATAATTATATACAGAAATTTCTCACTTAAAAAATACAATATTAAATAAATTAGATGAATAATAATTAAATTGTTAATAATAATTGATATTTTAATTAAAAATAAAAATTGAAAATAAAGCCAACAGTTATTAAACTCATAATTTAAAAATTAATATTCTGTATAGTGTAAAAATTATAAAAGTTATACTTGAAGAAATAAGATAATTAGATTTATTAATGATATTTAAAAAAATCAATTTAAATAATATAATTAAATAAAAATTTTCATTAAAAAATGATTTAAAATATTTATTTCAATTATACATAAATAAAATTAAAATAAATAAAATGAATTATGTATTTCGTATTGAATTTAATTAATATGAATTAAATTTATAATTCATTTATTAGGTAATAATTATTTTAATTTTTATTATGATCAAAATATTAACTATCGATTTTTTAAATATTAATTAATTAATTAATCTTTTCAAATCATTTTTTAATAATTTTTTTAATAATTGATATTTTGTTTTTCTTTTATATTTAAATTAATTATTTCAATAATGAAATTACTCGAAAAAGCAATCATGAGCACTATCTGACCGATGTGTTCCAGTTCTTCAATGATGTCAGTTCCAGTTACAATTACTTCAACTTGAGTCAAAACCTGCACTCATTGCCATGAAAATCAAGAACTTTCTTGGACTTGGTCAAAAATACAGATTATATTTTATGTTTCCTCATAAATTTGGGAATTAGAAGAGCCCAGAGGGTTTCCAGCAAATGCAGGAAATATTCAGACACTTTTGCGTATTTTGACGGCAAAATTTTTTTGAGTCCCGGTGGAAGATCAAAGCTCTTGTTTCCCGGAACCGTAGTATAGAGAAAGGAGGGTGAGGCCTCATATAGCCATCTTGAAGGCCACAAATTCTGAAATTAGGAGGAGGAAATCAGTAGAGCCATGAAAATGTCAAAACGCACAAAAATTTTCGATACAATTCGGAGTTCTGAAAATGCTGTGCAATATCGTCTCATAGAAAAATGTGCCGCGATATAAGAAAGGTTGAGAAACACTGCCGTAGGCAAAAGTCAGGTCCGGATTTAGGGGAGGTTCCCGGGGTCCCGGAGACCCGGGCCTCCACGAGAAGAGGGTTTCCACATTTTTTGCTTAAAATTTTTTTCCAACTTTTTTCTCTCGCGAGAAAATCACAAATTTTTAAACCTTTGATGAGCGGAGACGGCATGGCGCTCTGAAAAGACTTACATTTCTACCAATTGAATTGGTTTCTTTCTTTTTCAATAAAAGTTTACGTATATTTGATACAATTATCACATCACAGTACGAATAAAAGAACGAGTGATGTTATGACGCTTGAATGTTTGTATGGGCTCTCTCTTGCCTCTTTGTGTCTTCAAAAGTTAATTGAGGGCCTGCCAGGCTAGAGATTGGGCCTGCCCAAATGATTTTAAGACCTGACCCAGGCCAAGGCAAAAAAAAGGAACCTAGCGGGGCGGGATACGTTTTAAACGGAGGAGGCAATTTTTTAGGGGATGGGGCAGAATAATTTCTTAAGTGATTTCCAATATCAGGCCAGAGGCCTCCAAAAGACTGGGATCCCTACATTAAAACTCCTTAATCCGCCCCTTGCAAAAGTACCAGAAAAGCAGTCTACCAGCTTCAATCAGCCTCACGATTAGCATAAGGATGACATAGGGACATTTATATCATTCATTAATACTTTAAAAAAAGAATGAACATAGGAATAAAAAATGCGTTCTCATTTATAGAAAAGTTTGAAGATTGTGAATATCAACTTTTCATTCTTAATTTATTCTTCGTTTGGTAATACATACTAATGGATGATCGATTTTTCCTGGTTGTAATTTTATGGAAGTGGATATGCCATTTACTGAAATACGCATGTTATCGATAGATATGAGATCACAGAAAATCGGTCTATTCAAAGTACAGAACATTACAACGGTTTGCGGACCTGAGAGGCAAAAATAGGAAAGAAACAAGAAATTGAAAAATTAAGAAATAAATCGCAATTGCATCTTTTGTAATGGCCACGGGAAATCCGCAATATCTCAGCTTAAAAATCGACTTTGTTCTGAGTCCCACTTCACATTGTCTAGGTCATTTATTTCTCCCTCTGCTTTTTAGTCGAAGATCAGCCACCTTCTCTTTGTCGCGATTCGGAGATACTTTCAACGAAGATTTTAGCTGTTTTTCCGAGTTTCTCGAATTGATAACCCATGTCTTGAGGTCAGATATCTCTCTCTTTTTCTGAAGGTTAGTTCCAAGTTCAGGGAGAATCGCATAATTTTAATCTGTGATAATTTGCCCTTTACTTCTGCCAAATTTGGTCGCAGTTCTCTTCCTCAAAGGAGTAACTTCAAGACCGATGTATGTTAGGCTCACTCGCATCGGTCTGTCAGACCTAGAATAAACCTAATGTACGCCTAGTATAAGCCTACGATGTTATACTAAACTCCGCATTTTACAAAATACATATTAGGAACATGTTGGGCCAAGTATCTGCGCCTAGTTTAGCGAAGTATATTGTAGGCTAACTTACAAAGTAGGGAAAATTGAAAGTTTTGAAATCCTCAAAGTGGAGGCCAGTATAATGTATGTTTTTTTTCTTTTTTTTTTTATCTACAAATTTTAGTCATGAGGGTTGGGTGAGTTTTACCATTGGTTTTTCCTCACCCCCCTCATGACGAGCTCGTAACATACTATGTTCTGTATCTAGACTAGACTAAAATACAAAGCAATATTTTATCATGGAGAAAAGGTATATATATATATATATATATATATATTTTTAATTATTATTCATTTGTTTACTTATTAATTGTTAGTATAGCATTTGTATGTTATTTTTATTTTTATTGAAGTTATTATTATTTCTCTGTAATTTCTTTTTTTGTTTTGAGTGTTTGTTTTATATATCTGTTGACTTTACCATGAATTTGTTCATCTTGTAGGCATTTACCCAACTCTTCAGCTGTAATATTGATCTCCTTTCTTATGTGTTCAAAGGACCTACTATAAAGATATATGACACTAATTAGCGTAACATAATAGGTGAAAACAAAACCACGACGGGAGCCTGTATACATTTATAAAAGGGGTAGGAAGAGCTAATAAGCCCGAAATGTAGTTTTTGTAGCCTCAACTATTGTGCGTAGTATCCTGTAATGCTCAAGGATATGTAATGACGTGACTTTTGACGAGTCCACAAAGGAATAACTTTTACTTGACCAACATAATGACTCCCTAACTACCTCGCATCAAGAAAGAAAATATAAAGAAGGCCGCCGTATGCGACCAGTTCATCGGAAACCGAGATCCCACCGACAAACCACGGAGCCTATAATGTGAGAAACAGCAGAGATCATCATTTAGGCTTGTATGAAATAAGATGTCACAACTTCAGACGACTAACAAGAGAAAAATTTTAAGAGTAGAAAATCTACAATCTGAGAGCGCGTAAATGCTTCAGCGTAATCAATTATTTAGTAATTCGAAAGTATCTCCGCCGTAGGAACCGATCTGATAGTCGACTTTGGTGGCACATTCATCGGCAAATGAGTTATTTTGACACATCTTTTACAACTGCAGAGCAAAAGGCGGAGTAGTATAAAGACGAGTCAACCGATGTGATACGATATTCTTGCGCAATACGCGTTTCCACGTCGAGTTTAGTGTAGTAAGTTTTTCAATCAGAACAGTGAATTTTGATTGAGAAAGCTTATATTTATTGAAATAACTCGCGGGAGTCTATCGCGGGTACAGGACGGTAGTTTGAATCTTGTCTTAGAAGAAGTCACTTCATAACCGTAGCGAATGACTAATTATTGTTGCCGAGAAGCACAACACGTCGTCGTTTTGCCGACGCGAACACCGGCACAGCGCGCAGCGGTCAATCGATCCGCTTTCATACAGAAACGAATCCGTTTCAGCCTAGCCACCGGTTTTGTGACGAATAATACGAAGATAATATTTTTACTCGTTACGTAAATCTAAAATACCCGAGCGCGCAATAGTAAAGTGCGCATAGAAGGAGAAAAAAATGTGGCGATATAATTCCACTTATTGAATATCGACTCCGGTATCTCGGTCAAAAAACAATAAAAAATGCGATTCCGTTACTTTCTGAGAATCTCTAGAATTTTTTTTGCCCCTACTTATTTCTTTTCAATAGCCGCGAACCATCCTTTATGACTCTACGGTAGGACGCGCGCCATTCCTCCACTGCACTGATGGGAGCGTGTAGTTATTAAAATTATTTTTCAACACCTAGACCTAATGACGGTAATCGCTATTGTGTTGATATTTGTAACACATCTGAAGCTCTACGGTACAGACGGATATACTCGTACGTATCAATAAAACAGCGATCCGAACGGGGCGAACAATACTCATGAATATTAATACGAGCCTTCGTAGGACAGGAACAATGGTTGTATATAGTGTGTACTTCTTACCAGTACAGATTACGAAAGAGTGCGAGTATACTCTATATAGCGAGGCGAAGGGAAATATGCCTATTTGCGCATATTAATACAACTCAGACAAGTAACAGGAAGAAATTAGCATAACACAGCACAAGTCAGACGCAACAGGACGACCAGATAAGAGAACGATTATCTTAAAAACTAAGTGGTTCGCCGTCTATTAGTGGGTGGCCGAGAACTCACCACTCACCGGAGTACATAGACCAGTTCGATGCAACCGATTCGGGGGCGGCCGACAATCCATTTCTTTTAAAATACTTTCTTCCATTCGCGTATAGGATGCATCTTTAACGTAAAAGTACGTGGACACGTTTTGTCTGCGCCTCTGCATCTAAATTTCGACGATGATAATGAATTTTCTAAGAAGTAAACGAGGAACACTGACAACAGGAAATGGTACATATATACGCTGCGAATGCGTATGGCAAAGGTTGATATTCACTATACAACCTAGAGGTGTAATACAATCGAATGTTATCAATGTATTATCATAATTACTGTAATAGTGCGCTGTGTATTTACGGATTGTGCGTGCCGATATAATATATGGAAACATTGAATTATAAACGACGAAGAAATTCGATTCATCTATCGCTCTAATCGATTATAAATTCGTCATTTATGTATCTGGGGCAGCGAGTGAGGGTGAAAGAGCGTGACATATTACGCCAGCAAAATCCAACTCGTACGTAATTTTCTCGCGTGAAATGTACGTCATAGAGAATTTAGAAATTGAGATCGATTTGTAGGAACAATATAGTACGAAAGGTGAGACGTATATGGGTGATCTATTTAAATCACGACAAATTTTCACACGATCGACATCTTCCATCTCATTCCAATAAGAAAAGCAAGTAGTATTTGAGCACATCGTTTTATTAAATTTGTTCTCAATTTTCTGTTGAAAGTCGTCGAAATTCGAGGAAAGATTCTGCTTTTAGGAGAGTGCCATAGCTAAGTGAGAACATTTTCAACGTCACGACGATATACAAGATTCATCAAGGGTCCGCTTTGATCGATTCTCTGGCAGTTTTCTGTATCAATGTTCGTTCGACCCCGAAGATGATCAGTGCTCTACTTAGACATTTGACCTGAGAGGAGGGAGAGGGTCGGAAACAAAAATTTTCTGCCATGGCCAAATAAATAAAGATCATTCTAAATGCTTCGTTATGATAGCTCGATTCGTCTACCAATAAGACAAAATAATTTTAAGGCGCAGTAAAGACCATCAACCAGCTTAGTAAGGTGGCTATCTTTCGGGGACCTATTCTTAGTCTAGTTTTAATACAATAAGCAAGGCCGGATTTTTCGGCACTAAAAATGAAAAGTTTCGGCACTTACTGTTGCATTTTCGGAATTTAAAAAAAAATGAAGAAAACATACGTTTTCAGTACTTTTACTAGAGCCCTATAATAATGAGTGAGGACATGGATCGCCATATGTTTAGTCGTTACGTCATCATTAATCCTTGCAGCTCCCTAATAGGGTGAGAAATTAATACAATTGGTGGAACTATTTTGTATCATTTAAAAGCACTATATTTTGCATTTTATTTCGGCACTGATACCTGTATTCTAAAACTAATTCTAGTAGTTCTTTTATCATTTTCAAATCGTGGTAAACTGTTATCAGTCACTGAAATAGGGAAGTCTGAAGATAAATAATGACGTAACGACTAAATATGGCGGCCTGTGTCCTCATTCGTTATTATAGGGCTCTACTTTTACAAACTCACGATCAGAATTATTCAATTTACGACCAAAATTACAAATGATTTCAATAAAAACTCCTAGGAATTTTTCAATCAACATTTTTAATTTTTCAACATCCCGATAAACCAAATCGACCATCAATATATGGTCGATATTAGTTGGTTTTTGGTCGTACGACTGAAAAGAGACCAAATATTATGGTACCATCAGAAAATCGTTGATCTTTAGTCAATTTTTGAGATACTCGTACATCCACCAAATTTTGCCTATTCATGATTTCAGTTGATTGTCGGTCTGATATTATTCCTACTAAATTTTGACCATAATTTTTGTTTTATTTATGATCACTATGCGGAGTACACATTTTAACCCATTTTTGGTCGTTATATTGTCAATACAGAATGAAATTTTTCCTGTCTAAAATTGATATTGTATTTATTACTCAATTTTGACTAAGATTTCTAGTCGTTTTCTGGGCAGATATTTTGAGAGATACCTTGATCCATTTTGAGTAGATTTTTCCTCAACACCCATCAATATTTTTACTCTTTTTTATGGTTTAAAACAGGCGTGGGCAACCTTTTTCACATCACGGGCCGCATTCATGAAAATTTGTAACTTTTCATGATCCGGCGGGCCGCACATCAAGAAATTCTCGTTGTTAGAATCAAAAAATGTAAAATTTTACACGAATTATTTCCAATATTTTTGGATAAATTTAGTATACAAAAAAACGTGAACTGATTATTTATTAGTTACTAGATGAGAAACTTAAGCTCATCAAAATTTGGGGTCAGGTGAGTATGTTTCAAACGCATCAAAACAGTCAAATGCTAGAGTGGTTGAGAACCCTTTCGTCGTTGGCGCAATGGAAGTGCCTGAAGAGTACCAAATGGAACTAATAGATCTGAAAGCCGATTTTTCTCTGCTCACTTTGTTTTCAGAGACCCCTTTGCGAGAATTTTGCCTGGTATTAAATATATTCCAACATAAGGACCTTTGCTTTCTTTGGGTCTACATTTGTATGTGAAAATGCTTTCTCGCTCATGAGAAATACAAAAACTCCGGAAAGAAGCAAGCTGAATGATGAGCATTTGACTGCTTTGATGCGTTTGCAGCATACCTACTCACTTGACCCCAAATTCTGATGAGATTGCCTATGAATTGCAAAGACAAGTTTCTCACTACTAACTAATAAATAATCAGTTCACGTTTGTTTGTACACTAAATGTATCCAAAAATATTGGAAATAATTCGTGTAAAATTTTACATTTTTTGATTCGAACAACGAAAATTTCTTCATTTTTTCGTATTTTGGTATTCGTATCGCGGGCCACAGAAAAAGCTTCCGCGGGCCGCATGCGGCCCGCGGGCCGCGGGTTGCCCATGCCTGGTTTAAAATGAGTATTATGAAGCAAGCCGCATAGTCACTCACTCAATTTTGCCCAAAATTTCCGGTCCATTTCTTTGGAATGAATCAACTGTTATATTGCTTGCAAACTCGCAGATAAATAAAGATATTTAAAATAAAATCCAAAATAAAATTTGAAATTTAAAAATTAATATTCTTAATAATCAAATTGTTTAATTTAATAAACATATTCTACTAATCATAAAGATATTAGATTTATATATTCAATTTAAGGAATTCCATCAGGATTAATTAATGAATATATATTTTTTTTTTAATTTAATTTTATATCAATTTTATTTTTTGGAATTAAATTTTCAATTTATTTGAAAAGCTCAAAATAATATAATATTATTTTGAAAAAATAAAGATCTTATTTAACTCTTTATGATATAGTTTATGTAATTAAACTCATTAATTTTGTTTTTTAGAATTATTTATTTGATAAAAATATTTATAATATTAATTTTTAATAATTTATATAAAAATCACAAATTGAAACAAAATAATTTTTTATGTCTCATTTAATTTATTTAATATATTTGATCCTTTAAATAAGAATTGATAAAAATTACTTAATAATTTCAATGATTTTAATAATATCTAAAACTTGTAATCAAATTGATATTTTTCATTTTTTTGTTCAATTTTACATTCAATTAATAGAAAATTATTAGGTTTATTTCTGACAAATGAGAAAAATTATTAAAGAATAATTTTCTAAAAATTAATTCCATCAATAATCAATCGATAAAGAATAATAATTATTATTATTAGTATATCAATTAAATTATAATAATTAAATAATAATGCAGGAATTTTAAAAATTTAATTCAAATGAATAAATACATTTAGATTCATTTTAAGAATTATTTAAATTGATTGATTCAATTTTAATTGGTATGAATCCATGATAAAGTCTACAAATTTCTGAACATTGTCCATAAATAATTGATGGTATAATAATTAGTATATTATTTTAGACCAAAATCGCACTCCTCTCAATATGTATAATCCTGCTAACGAGATTGCTATCTTTATTCTTTTCTTCTCTCTTTTGAGGAAGGCTTAGGTATAGACTGGTTTTTCCCGTCGAAAATGATGGTCTGTTAGTATCACCCGGCTATAGACCGTTTTATGGCGTCTTTATTGCCCAAAACTTGACTGTTCTGCTTTGTCAAAAGTGGTCTATTTGTAGTGATCCGTTAATATCGCTTAAATGTAGGCTACAACAGACTATTTTATAATCGTCTACATTCCCCAGAAATCGATCAATCTTTTTCGTCAGAAGAATTCTAATTATGGTGGTCTGCTGACACTGATTGAATATCGACTATGAGAAACTATTTTATATCGCTAGAAATCGACTGTTTTTTGGGGCAGAAATGGTCAAAATATAGTGAATTGCAGAGGAAGTATGGACAATGACTGAACCTACATCAGCACAGATCGACAAATTCTTTTATTCAAAATTTTGTCTAAGTTGGCTTAAATGTGGTCTAAATATGATAGGGAAGAGCGGAAGTAAATCGACCGAAAAAATTGGTCTAATATTCGTCACTCATCAGAGCGCTTGCTCACTCTACTTTTGGTCAACATTTACTCAAAATTGACTGAGATATTTGGTCGATCTAGTTTATCGGGATTGAACTACAAATGATATTTTCAAAAAAAAACTGCCCAATTTTCACCAAAATTAGTGAATTTTCATCAAAATTAAGAAAATTTTGCCAGAAATTTTACAATTTTAAACGATATTTAACAAAATGGTCACTTTCGGCCATATTCGGCTTTAAACCCCGTTTTCGGCATTTATTTCATTTTCGGCACTGTTCGGCAAGATGAAATTTGTTTTACAAGGCCCACTACCCCTAAGATGAACTTCCATCTGCACGGCGCGCGGCAAATTTTTCGAAGTACTTCCCCCGCCCCCCTTGAATAGGTTCCCTGTTGAAATTTTCTCTTCCGAGCTCGGGATTGTTCCATAACGTCATTAGATTGTGATGTCACAGGATCTATGACGTCATCGGGTCGTTCAAGGGACTTGAAAAAATTTCGACGTTAAAGCTGTAATACACGGATATTGTGAGAGCTACAAAAATACCATAAGAACGGGATTTGGAAAAATTTCAAGTGTCGAACTATAATATATTATAATGGTAAGAGGGGACTTGGAAAAATTTCGACTCTCGAATTATATATGATAATAGGAGAGGGAATTGGAAAATTTCTAAATCTTTGGATTGTTGTTATCAATTTCCGCTGCTACTTCTTCTGGTTGAAACAATCGAACTCAATAGTTGTCCTTGTATACTGATGTGGTATGGACTGATGATTCTATATAGAATACTTCGGAGAGGTGCTGCTCTTCTCACCCACGTTCTCACCTCGTAACGGTGGTAAGTATTCCTACTAGCAGTCGTTTGATATAACGAGTAGGTAGCCTTCCAAAGTGAATAGTCCTTGTCTTCGTTGAAAGTTCTTCTCGGTAGTCCTTGAATGTCTTTCGTTATTACCTTCTTGTATCGGACTTCGAAGCTGGTTGTACGTTCGTGTTGTGGAGATTACGAGAGGTGTGCCACCTTCTTCGAGCGGTCTTTCTAATATCTTTTCGCAGATTGGGTGTGAACTCGTGTATGGAATAAATTCCAGCTCTTTCCTTATTAAGATGGGCAGAGGATCTCTTTATTATTTAGTTACAAAATCAAGTCCTCCTATATCGTTAATATTGCTCCGTTCTCCTAAATATTGTTCAAGTCTGACTGAAGTCGACGTTGCGAATTCCTCGATAAAGTTTAATATCGTGTCATCGTACATCAGGACTTGGAAGTTGTGCACTCGTATTACTTTTTGGACATCAAACATGTAAAGTACTACAAGAGATGAGAAGTATAATTGAAAAAGAAAGTGAGTTAATCTGAAAATTAGAATGAGGTCGGCAATGCTCAAATTATCAATCCGCTCAAAAGAAATAGGAATGATCAATCATACTCTAAAGACGTTTCTCGTCGTAGTCTTGAATCACATGTCCCTATTACACAATCGAAATAGGGTAACGAATAGAACGAGTGTAGTATTATTTAACGTCGGGGTGTCACTCAGTACATTTAAGTACGTTTGAAGGGGGAATAATTTTTCGCATAATTAAACCTAAATTTATAATAATTAGGTTAATTCGACAGGTTTCCGTATAGACGCCACATATACGCCATTTTGCAGGAAAATTACGTCTCGAGTCAGGAATAATGTGTACAATTTACGATGTAGAAATTTTCAAAATTGTCTAGATGGGAAGGACGAAGTCGACTTTACAGACGTCTGGATTAAGAACTACCGTATGTAAGACCCAGACGTACAGATTAGACGATATAAAAAATGGAGAATTTAAATGAGCGACGATATAGGTGAAATTAAAAAGCCACGAGACTACGCGACGAAAATTTTCGGTGGTCTGCGAAAATTTTGGGTGAATTAAATTTATTAATTCAATTAGCCCTTACAGCTGTTTCTTTTTTTCTTCCTCTTCTTTCATTAGCGTCGTGAACTGTTATTTTCGTTTGCTGGTTAGCCTATAACTTCGAGTTAGCACTCGAAGAAAATAATAAATTTCACGCGTACGCTGCCAAGTTTATCGTCGTTCGACCGCATCTCTGAAAAACCGTCGTACTGGTTTTCGACAATAAAAAATCAATACTGACTGCGTTATGCTCAATAATAATATAAAACTCACCTAGTTCTTCTATTAATTTGTAATCGAAGTACATATCTCGGCTCGTTGGCATTCGTTTACACGAAAATACGGTTCATGAACGAAAAATTACTACCTTTTTTTTCTCGCAATATTTCCGAGTTTTATTCTGATCTAAATGAAGTTTTTTCTTTCCGCTTGTAAGAACAATAATTTATAAAAAGTGACCAATTTTTTTCTTTTACGACCACTGTACACGTTGTACAACTCAATTTAACCAACTTGCGAAAATAAAAGAAGGTACTGACTTTTACGATCGCTCAAACGCTAGATTTTACTAACCTGATCGAGACATTCTTATATAGGCGTTTTATGACTTATTTCGAATCGAGCGCTTCATATCTGCGAGGTGAATTATAGTCTGACTCTCTATTTTTATTCGATTTACACTATTCGAGCAGACTACAATCTACAGGTGACTAAGGATGAGAGACAAAAATTTCCACTATTCTAATATAGTACGACCACATTGTGAAATTAGTTCATTCAATATTCGACTGCAGGATGTATTTTATCGATTCAGAAGTAAAAATTTAGACGGTGAATATCATCGTATGGCCGTACTCCGAAATTCTCATTATCAGCTTCCTTGGACTTTCCTCCCTCCCTCGATTAACTCGAGTAGGTTTGACCTCGCTGATGTCATTCGTGTTATTGAGAAATGATAAATGGTCTTCTTTAGTCTCGACAGATCGGAAAAACTATCGTCGAAAACCGAATCCGTGGAAGCTCGACAAAGAACGCGCAACTTATTAACGGAGTTGTGCGAGGTGAGGAGTATCTCACATTATGCAAAACGGTTCTTATGTATATAGGAGCTTATGGGACTTGAAAAATGTTTCTAATTGGCTGAAAGTGAAGGAACTCGGCAAAATTTCGAGCTCTGAACTCCTACACTAGGTGGATTCCGAAACCTTTCACTGACGGACCGGAAGTACAGTAGAAATCGGATATAACGATGTCCAAGGGTATCAAAATTTCAATCGTTAAATCCAGTTTATTGTTAAAAGCGATGGGGATTATACTTTTTCTATAGCAGCGAGGACTCGCTAATTTGATCGTGGTCAACGGTAAATTGCTAAAAGCGGTATCATTATTTGTGATTTCTATTCAGGAGAGGTGGGACACCAAGAATTTTGAGTTCTGAATTGTTTTAAGAGGAGAACCGGAAAGAGTTTTGAGCTCTGAATCTTTACAGAGTTGGAACTTGGAGAAATTTTTTGATACGCTGAATTGATACGTCCTTCCATAATCGATCAGAATAGATCGACCATAAAAGTTGACAAGTAAATAATTTTCTCTTCTTGGTCATTGTTTATAATAGAAATAGCGCGTAACTCTCATGGGATCTGTTCTCTGTGTTTCCAAAAGTTCCAAGAAAAAAGTTCGATTTATGGAGGTTCCAAATTAATAAATTTGGAAGTTCCAATTTGAATCAAATCCGATGGTGCATCTGTATTTGCAATGAGATTGTGCCGTTTTGGTTCCTTCAAAAAATTTGATAAAATCCATGCGATCTTCTTTCTCGGTCTTCCTGGGGGTGTTTCTTTCTTCCGACTGCAACTCAGAACATTCTTAAGATGATCAGTTTTCTTTTTGCTTCTTGCTGTAAGAATACCGATGAATTGTGGTTTGTCTTTATTCCCTCAAAAACTTTATTTCTTTCTGTTGCTCTTCTAAGTTAGCTCATATCATGCAATTACTTGCCTTGTACTATGCGAGAGAGATGCGCTCATTTGCATTCTTTTATTCTCTAGTGATGACGCATATTCATGACCAACTAGAGTAACGTATTTCCAGAGGTTAGACAGCTTTTAAATTTTGTAGGCACCTTTTTAACATTCTATATGCTTCTATTATTGGCATAACTCTAGGAAAAACTGTCACAATAAATCATCATAGTTCTTTTGTCAAGCTTGATGGCATCATCATTGTCTTTGACCTACATTAGGAACGCCCCTCATTATACTAGTCCCAACATACATTATACTAAAATTATACTGGACTCAGAATGGGAGCAAGCGAAAGGAGCAAACTCAATCAGCGTAACATGCAGTATGCAGTAAACAAGGACAAACTAGGTTAAGAAAAAGTGGGTAGAGAGGAGAAGATGCGCATACAGTAAGTGAGCTAGAAAATACTGGTGCAAGGGGACGTTATTATGACTTTATCATGACTGACGTAAACCTATCCAAAGTCGATATGGGATCGAATCAGTATACCGATGTGTATTAATCGAAGTGTAGCCCTATGGACATATCTGTACTAGGAAGAGGAGATGCGAACAAGCTCAGAACGAGTGAGCCCATCAACTGGTTAGCCTTCGAGACGAGCCTTATACTAGATTTAGTATGGCTCTATACTAGGCGTAGCATGATCCAAAAATCTATTTGTCTGAAAGAGATAGAGGAATGTTGATGACACTACAAACTAATGAAGTCACGGATCTTCATAACGCCACGGAAGTTGATAACGTCACAGGCAAATTCAAGCTGATGACGTCATGAACTAATGACGTCACAAACAGATTTAACTGATGATGATGATGACGTCACAATGAGGTTCAAACCGGTCGAGCCTTCATAACGCTACTGAAAATTCGCAATTTTAGGTCTGGGTTTCCTCTTTCAAATGTTTTCACCACGGTATCCCAATCATATACTATTGGAAATCTGCGAGCCCAAGGCCAAGTTGATCTCACTTCCCATCCCACCAGATAATTTGCGAAAAGTCTTTGACTTGATCCAGAATAGTTACCTTATTATCAGAGCCCGGATCCCTCGGCATTTGTCGAATTATTTTGCTAAGGGCGAGAAGCTTGAAAATCACATGGAAGTTCATTTTAGGGGTAGTGGGCCCTGTAAAACGAATCTCATCTTGCCGAACAGTGCCGAAAACGGGGCTTAAAGCCGAATATGGCCGAGAATGACCATTTTGTTAAATATCGTTTAAAATTGTAAAATTTCTGGCAAAATTTTCTTAATTTTGATGAAAATTCACTAATTTTGGTGAAAATTGGGCAGTTTTTTTTTGAAAATATCATTTGTAGTTCAATCCCGATAAACTAGATCGACCAAATATCTCAGTCAATTTTGAGTAAATGTTGACCAAAAGTAGAGTGAGCAAGCGCTCTGATGAGTGACGAATATTAGACCAATTTTTTCGGTCGATTTACTTCCGCTCTTCCCTATCATATTTAGACCACATTTAAGCCAACTTAGACAAAATTTTGAATAAAAGAATTTGTCGATCTGTGCTGATGTAGGTTCAGTCATTGTCCATACTTCCTCTGCAATTCACTATATTTTGACCATTTTCGCACAAAAAAACAGTCGATTTCTAGCGATATAAAATAGTTTCTCATAGTCAATATTCAATCAGTGTCAGCAGACCACCATAATTAGAATTCTTCTGACGAAAAAGATTGGTCGATTTCTGGGGGATGTAGACGATTATAAAATAGTCTGTTGTAGCCTATATTTAAGCGATATTAACGGATCACTACAAATAGACCACTTTTGACAAAGCAGAACAGTCAAGTTTTGGGCAATAGAGACGCCATAAAACGCAAGTAGCATCGTAGGACCATTCCTATCATACCTACTCTACTCCAGAGATATACCCACACATAGCGTCACAGTAACAGCCACATTTGCAAATCACACTACAATACTAGCGGTGGACGAGAACTAGGAATTACCGTAGGCTAAACCTAATGGGAAAACGAACTCGAAACTGGAAAATTAAATTTGCGGAAGTCGATCCAGGTATTAACACGCTATCACACGCTGACAGCCATCACCGAGTGTACCTTAGAAACGAGCTTTTAGTCCAAGCCGATTCGGCCAAAAATCTACTAAGACTCGAGAAGAACCTGAAAACAGACGTCAAAATGAAAGCAAGGCAAATGAAACATCGAATGCGACAGTTGTACTGCTGGTTAATGGGGAGACGGTCGGAGCTAGACGTATGTCGCCACCAAAATAATACTGTAGAAGCTAATTTTGAAGGCCGATCTGGACCTTCTTGTTTCGTTCTGAAGAAAAGCACCGGTTTTTGCTCGAAACGTCATCTCCCGAAATACAAATAGATGAGTTTCGTTGACACCTCGGAAAGTCCTGTGCACTCTATATGATATACACCTTGCACGAATAAAATTGATATTGATTCAAATTACACATGTTGCGCAAAATACCTCAATCAGACATGTAAAGTTTGAGATGACTTTTGACATGTTCCATGTCTTTTCTCTCGCCGGACCCAGATTTTGAAACTCGCGAGTACACCCCCCCTCCCCGTCAAGAGAAATCTCTACTCCGTGGGTGATTCAGAAATTCGCGAGTACACCCCGCGTAATAATAATAAATAATTAATTAATTAATAATTAAATAATTAAATAATTGAATAATTAAATAATTAAATAAATAAATGATTAAATAATTAATATAATTGATAATTAGAAAATCTCTACCTTGGGTGATTCAGAAATTCGCGAGTACACCCCGCGTAATAATAATAAATAAATAATTCAATAATAATTAAATAATTAAATAAATAAATAATTAAATAATTAATATAATTAATAATTAGAAAATTTTCTAAGTCCCTCTTCCTATCATATATGGCTGGATAGTCGAAATTTTCCAAGTCCCGTAGACTTGAATTGTCTCATACCATTCCAATACAACAGCGAAATCGCTCGTTCGCCCCACGAAAGTTGATACCTCAAAATATAGAACGCCCACAATTACCTCAAAATATTTCTCATACAAGACTTATACGACGCCAAGATAGGTAAAGGGGTAAACGAATAATATCTCATGAACACTTGACCTAGTACAAGAATTAATAATAAATAAATAAATAAATAAATAATATTCAATAATTAAATAATTAAATAATTAAATAATTGTGATGCGCTCCATGAAAAGGGACCACAAGTCGGCATGGTAAAAGCTCCCTGTGTAAAACTGGCTGTCATGTAAGGTTCATTTTATACGGAGAAAGTTGTTTATAAAGTTTGATTGAAGAATCTTAGAAGTCTACGACGGTAGTCTCGCGCGTACACAATCATACACTTGTGTAAGACAGGCCTAATCTGACGACCAATTCTACATGGGGAGCTTTTACCATGCCGACTTGTGGTCCCTTTTCAAGGAGCGCATCACAATTGAATAATTAAATAATTAAATAAATAAAGGCTGGATAGTCGAAATTTTTCGCAGTCCCCTAGACTTGAAATGTCACATACCATTCCAATACAACAGCGAAATCGCTCGTTCGCCCCACGAAAGTTGATACCTCAAAATATAGAACGCCCACAATTACCTCAAAATATTTCTCATACAAGACTTATACGACGCCAAGATAGGTAAAGGGGTAAACGAATAATATCTCACGAACACTTGACCTAGTAGAAGGATTAATAATAAATAAATAAATGAATAAATAAATAAATAAATAAATAAATAAATAAATGATATTAAATAATTAAATAATAAAATAAGAAAATAATAAAATATTTAAATAATTAAATAAATAAATAATTAAATAATTAAATAATTAAATAATTGAATAATTAAATAAATAAAGGCTGAATAGTCGAAATTTTTCCAAGTCCCCTAGACTTGAATTGTCTCATACCATTCCAATACAACAGCGAGACAGGGGGCGAACGAGCGGAGCGAGTTCGCGCTACCTCGTATTTCTCATAGAAGACTTGAATTTTCTCATACCATTCCAATACAACAGCGAGATCGCTCGTTCGCCCCACGAAAGTTGATACCTCAAAATATAGAACACCCACAATTACCTCAAAATATTTCTCATACAAGACTTATACGACGGCCAAGATAGGTAAAGGGGTAAACGAATAATATCTCACGAACACTTGACCTAGTACAAGAATTAATAATAAATAAATAAATAAATAAATAATATTAAATAATTAAATAATTAAATAAATGAAGGCTGGATAGTCGAAATTTTTCCAAGTCCCCTAGACTTGAATTGTCACATACCATTCCAATACAACAGCGAGTTCGCGCTACCTCGTATTTCTCATAGAAGAGTTATACGACGCCAAGATAGGTAAAGGGGTAAACGAATAATATCTCACGATCACTTGACCTAGTAGAAGCCTAGACTGAAATATTTCAAGATGACTGATAAAATATAAAAGACATGGAACATGATTTTCATTTATTTGGCTATGCCAGAAAATTTTTTTTTTCCCCCGACGGTATCTTTGAACTCGAGTGCAAAACTCATAAAAATTTCAAAACGATGAAGAAAATTCAGATTACGAAGATGCAGAAGAATGGGAGTTTGATTCACTAGAACTGGAAGTTGAAGAAGAAAATCCAGAAGAAATCAGGGCCCTTGATTTGTATGTTTCACTCCATAGTGACGACATGTCCTCCAAGTGTATGTATGATGGTTGATCATAATTACGTAAACTTATAAAATTTTACTACTTCACTGTTTCCTGTTTTCTTCGTCACTCCTTCCTCTAGTATTTTATCATCGACCTGCGCTCTCTCCGATTAGAATATTGTCCTCAAAAGTAAGTGGTTTTTGTTTAGACATAATGAGTCTCTCTCTCCGGTTTCTCTTCTGACTGCTATCCTCTTATCCCTCGACCTGGAATCGAGTCTGATATCCTTTTCTGTCCTGGCGGTTACTTAGAATTAACAACGAACTATGTTTGAGCTGGCTCCATTCAGAGTCTGTGCAGACGATTTCGTCCTCCTACTCTGGGCAGTTTCGAAAATTTCTACATCGTAAATTTAAAATATTATTTCTAGCTTAGAACGTGATTTTCCCGCATAATGGCGCAGATTATTATGGTGTCTATGAAACCTGTCCAATTAACCCAATTATTATAAATTTAGGTTTAATTATGCGAAAATTATTCCCCCTTCGAGCGTACGAAAATGTAAATGACACCCCGATGTTGTATACTGCAAACAAAATAATTAATTTCGCCGCTTCGCTCCGCGGAATAAATGAATTTTCCAATTTGTTAATCAGAAAATCGAGCGATCGTGCGAAAACGAGTGCTATTATATATAGTCACCAACTTAGTTAGTGTAATCAGGAAAAGAAAAATACATATACTCTTATAAACCGCAAGCAATACATCGCATATACGAGAGCCAGTGTTGCAGTAAGGATAATAATCAAAATAATAATGTATAATGAAACAGCGTGAAATCGCATACTGCGTTTATTACGCGCAAAAAAATTTTCACGAACTTTGAAGAGCGTAAATAGTTCCCGCTATGACGTCTTTTCGCTATCCCATTTCACACGGGACCCTTCAACTTTTTTCTCTCTCTTTTTCACTCCTTAACAAAACAATGGCCAGGTCAGATTGCTCAACTCCCTTACATATCTTACTTCCGAATTCCACCTGGTCCGTTGTCTTCCTTGTTCCGGAATAACGCTGTGCGACAGTGACGTTGAGTTTTGTCGTAAACATAATCCCGGCTGACTAGTTTCGTTACGAATATCATCGATCAGATGTTTTCTCACTACTTCGAAGTCCGTAGTAAGGGCGAAATAATCGTATAGGTAAGTACTTTTACTTCACAGTAAGTACCGCGGTATACGCGCGAAATAATAGAAGGGCGTCCCCCTCGTCGATATTAGCCTCTAATACGAATAATGCTGCGTGACTTTATTGAAACAGGGTGAAAGAATATTGTCCGATATGAGACAGAAGAAAATAAATTTGCAAACAATTTATTAAACAACTATAAAAACTTGGGTATTCTCGAGCGGGCCGAAGTAAAAATTCCCACATTCGTCTTCTCGTACATACTGCACTCCGACGACGTAACCTCCCTAATGTCTTGGAGGTTTCATTAACATCACCTGCGGTGGCGGCTTATTCAACAATTTCCCATTCGGATTATTTATTTTAAATGGTAAATCCGCATCGAATACAGAAATAAAAGGAAACGCGGTTAGGGTGGACAGGATGAAATAAAATCAATATCGTTGTATATTTTGTATTAAAATTCGTTTAGAAATGGCTTATTTTTTCCCCGAAGCTGTTATATACTTCATCAAAATCCTTTTAAAATCACGTTCTTAATTATTTTCATTTTCCTCGGCAGATTTCCATCAACCGCGAAGAGGAACGAAGTAGGTCACAAAGGGTTTGTCGGTCTACTCTGACGTATTCGTGAATAAAGATATTCTAGTTCCCCTGAACGTTAATATTCGACATTTCGTCATCAATTTGATGTTAAAAATCGGCGGGACGACTCGATCGCACGGTGTTATCAAACAAAATCGTATCATGTTTGGGATTTTCTGAAAGACAACGAGCAGTCGTAAGTTTAGGTATCAAAAATAATAAATGTTTGCATAAGTTTCTGATGAATTGATCGACTATAAGTTGCAGAGTTAGCGTATTTTGTCGAGAAAACGGGAAAGCTCATGAAAATACCACACGTAAAATACAGAACTCTAAATTCTCCACTATAGTAATCGCGGTATGTTTCCAATATAGTTCTAGCGGTTAGTAAAATGATAATGCAGAAACTTCTAATAAAATGAAAGTTGGTTAGTGAGAGATAAATTGCGCTACGAAATCAAATTTTCAATAATATCTCGGAAACGAATAGAGATGGAAGAAAACTACCTCAATTTAAAAATAAGCGTTAAAAAATTTCAGGTAAAAAGTCAGTCGGACGTTTAACAGTAAAGTACACGACAACTCGTGGTAAGCCGGGAAACGCACGGCGTGCCGTACCGGGCTCAAGCTACGCTACGCTCGCGCGCCATCTCTCATTTACCATACGAGGTTGAGTAGTTGAAGGTTGATGCACCGAACAACAAATCAAGAGAACATCGTTTTTTCCCCAACTCCTAATAAGTATAAGGCATTATTATAAGAGATTTTTAATTTTCATGTGAGTGTTCAGCCAGAAGAAGGCCAATAAACCATAATATAGTCCGTCGATTTATGGTCGACAATGAAAATCGACTGGGAGTTTACGACCCTGTATTAGAAGTGTCGACTTCAAACCGACTCCTCGAAATTTTGTGATGACTTAAGATCAACTGTTACGCTGATTTCAAGTCGATTTGCGATTTTCTGGTAATGTACGCTAGTCGACTTCAAATCGACGTCTGTAGTCGATTTTGAGTCATGCCTCTCAAAATTTTGAGTAACCTGAATTCTTACGTCGATAAATAATTGAAACTCAGTACTCGTGAAATACAAGCTGGTTGACTTTGAAGCGAACTAATATGATATCGACATCGATTTTGGGTCGATATCAATCTACCTCAATTTGGACGTCGGCGATGAATCAACGCTAAAGAAGAGACGTCGATTTTAGGTCGACTTTCAGTAGATTCGCGGTCGATGTGAGCGGAGCTAATTGTCGATTTTAACTTAGCCTTTGGTCGACATAACGAGTTGATTTGACGTCGATGTCCAGGGGGGGAATATGGAGTGAATTTTCCTTGTTTAGTAGAATGAGTTTTCTTCTAAGATTACCTATAAAATAAGAGAGGCTTTCTTTGGTTCATATGAAGGAACTAGCAAGACGGCGCACCTTTCACGTTGTCACATATTTTTATTTTTAGATATTTCTCCTTTTTCGGAATTCGAATATAATATATTATTTTTTTCATTTAATCATATGCATTTTTTGATATCTGTGTCATCTAAATTTTCAAAATACATTTTTTCATATTGCCTATCACTTTTAACAAAACAGAAGTAAGAAATTATGAATAAATTATTGGTGAAGAAAATTTCTATAGAAAACATATGAACAGGAATTATTTTTAATAACCTCGGTAAGTTATCTAGATGATATCATGTATTTCTACTCTGGACATTAAAAAAGAAAAAAAAGTAGAAATTCTCCAGATGACTTTTCTTTGGACCTGTATTCAAAATTCTTATGCAAACACAAAGTACTCATAGCTACTTTTAATCCTGTTATTTAGGAAATTGGGTAAGGTACATGAAACAAAGGGAGTAACTCACGAGTTTAATATTATTTGGAATTTCTTAGTTATAGATGCATCATTTTCTTTGTATCTTTTCATCTCGTAGTTCAATTCAATCTGCTTCATTTTCTTTTCAAGCTTTTCTTTGTTCTTAATTTCGTTCAATTTTACACTCTTTCATTCTTTACTTGTTTTGTTCTTCCATACAACCTTTTTTTTTTTTTATTTCTTTATCGTTTCCCGAGTCTTCCGAATTGTTCTCTTCATCAGTACCACAATCTTCCATTTTTCCCTCTCTTCCTACTCTTCTTTTTCAGTTTTCTACATCCATCTCCTCCAATTATCCATACAGTGATAATTTGTTACTACAGTCATTCCAATTTTCAGCGATGATTAGTTCTATGACCTCTCTTTTTTACATGTAAATAAAATAACTCCTCCTTCTATTCTCGAGTTGATCAAGTTGAGACTTTGAAAATCCCTTCCTTTATTTAGCTTAATTAGAACAAAATGTTTCAAGACCCTCAATACATTCCTTTGGGTCCACCCACCTCCAGCTAACAAAGTCCTGATTTTTGTAATTCACTTCTATAGGGATTCTTCTGTTAAATCCTGATGATGTTAAGAGTATCTCCATTTTTTTTATGATGTCAACTACATAACCTAAATCGAGGTTTAATAGGAAACCTGTTCCATAGGGGGAGGGATTTTTGAAAATTTTGGCGTCTCGCCATTTGCGTAGAATGATGATTGATATTTCTCCAAGTCCTTTTCCTGTCATATATATCTTGGAAGTTAAAATTCTTCCATGTTCCTCTCTTAAAAAATATAGCTTGAAAGTTGAAATTTTTTAAAGTTATCCACTTGTCATAATTGCATAGATCGATGTACAAAATGCGTTTTCAATTTCAACTTCTCTGATGGTTCAATTTTTTCCAAGTTCCTCTTCTGTCATATACAGCTCGATTCCCAATATTAAAAATGTATTCAAATCTGACTCCTTTGATATTGAAAATTTTTCCTGTCCCTTATCTATCATAATAAAGCTCAAAAGTCTCAATTTTTCCGAGTCCCTCCTGCTATAGTTGGCTTAATTTTCGAAATTTTATCAAATCTAATGCCTCTTTTTGGAACCCCTCCAATTCTGAATTCAATTCCTCGTAGAAGAGGATGTGGGAATTCCTTATTCAACTTTATTAAACACGTGATTGTTTTCTATTACAGCCTTCAATTGAACTTCTTTTGGTTGAATCATAGAAATCTGATTGGAAGCTTCATTAAAATCCTTACTATCTTATGATATAGACAATCTGAGAATCTATCACCTTTTTTCCTGTCCTACTCTTCAAAATCAACATACTTCCTACAAAGTATTTTCTCAGTTGTATCCTCTGACCTGTGTAATCATTTCCAACACAGTTTCCAACTCTCGCAACTACCTGTGTTACTCAGTTCCATTTTCCAAATATTTCAGTTGGTTTTCTACTTTTAAGTTACTTCTTACAATTAAAGTGATTTTTGATACAAAAAGTTGACATTGATAAGGGATCATCATATTTTGGTGACTACTATTTTCTATTTTGCCTATTAGCTCTCCTTCATTAGATACTTTCCATCATTATGTGGACATTTAGACGCCATTAGAACATTTTGCCAAATTAATTATCCTTCAATTTGCGAATCGCTAAATTGTATCGGATAAAATGAGGTATGAAGTGCAAAGAGAAGATTGTTACCGTTATAATATTAGGCTTTAGCTATTTTTTAGCATAATTGTATTGGGTAAATTAGGTATGTGGTGCAAAGGACAATCGAGTTCTTTCAATTTGCTATTGAATAATTCATTTTCACGCTGATCTTCGTAACACATGTGTGTACTGTGTGACGTCATTAAAACTTTTTGTCAAATTCATTTTCTCTCGCTTACGTACGTCCAACAAAGTTGGCTACCTTTTGTCGAGAATTTGGACATCTATAGTCTGAGGTGTGGTCGCTGGAAGAGGCGAGATAATCGATGTGAGATTGAATCGTTGTTTTCTTCTATTTTGCTAGGCAATTCATTTTACGCAGATAGATAGATTCGATGCTCGATGTAGAATTTTGAATTTTTTTTTTTTTTCTTCGAATTTGCTAGGTAATTCACTTTACTCTTATATCTATAGTTTATATATACAGTAATAGAATGCACAGATAATAGCTATTTTTTAGCTAAATTGTAATAGGGTATCTCCGTGCTGAAGTATGCAGGGTCGGGTCGATTAATTTTTAGTATGAAGGAATATAAAATTCAAAAGGGTACAAATTTAAATAGGGTATCCCCCAAATTAGAAAATTATAATATTGGACTTTTATTGGACCTTTTGTCGCGAAAAAAAAACTTTTTTCAATTCTTGATTATTGATTTTATTGAATATGTATTAAAATTAGAACTTTTATTCTCGATTCTTGATTTTTATTAGACTTGCATCAAAATTAATGGACTTTTATTGACTTATTGGACCATTTTTGAAATAGTGAACTTTTATTGGACTTATTGACCTGGTAGACACCCTTTTAAAAAAAACAATGCAATGAAAAGAGGTTTCAACTTTTTCAGAGAGGGGGAAAATTTTGGGCGTTTTTCATACTTCATAATCCTCCTCTCTTCTTAAATTAAATCAATTGCAGTTAGAAATATATAAGTATACAAAATACTAGTAAGTGACGTCGTTTATATTTTGAGGGCAACGTTGTTTTTGATGAAATCATGGCCTGGTGGGGAATTTTTCTCAGAGGCGTAAGCCCCGTTCTTGGACCAATATAGGCGTATAAGCTATCTAGCTCCAGGGCTCACTCGCTCTGCCAGTCGCTCCCGTTCTTGGATGAATATACGTGCGGTGAACTATAAGTTAGGCTATCTAGATAGATAAGGGGGGATCACCGGGGGGCTCACTCGTTTGCATTAATATAGCCGTAATGCACTGCAAGTTAAGCTATCTAGTTGACGTAGGCTCACTCAAGGATATCAACATTAGTGACGTCATCATGAATACCTGCGACGCTCTCTCGCTTCTATTCTCGGGATCACTCACTTTCCTCATAAGCAACGTTATGAATGCTGATGGCATCATAGGTAGCCATTGTGGACTGTTATGACGTCACTAGCTAATGACGTCATTAGCTTGAGCTCTCTCTCTTCCTTACTCTCCTATTTTAACAGGGAACCTGTTTTATCGGGAAGTTTTCGGAAAAAATGCCCGCTGCCCAGCCGACAAAGCCTGGAGCTTGAAAATTTTTCAAGTCCCCCTCACACCATATATAGCTCGGTGGTCGGTGTGGGTAGCTCGAAAGATAGCCCTTTCGAGTAACTAGATATGCAACGCTTCATACAAATATGCAACGCTTCAAACATATAAGACTCGGAAGGTCCTTCTAAGGTGTTTTAAGTCCCTCTTGTATCAGGAATAGAAGATGATCAGTCTGATTAGTTGTATGTGTAAAAATGTCGACACTGGGTAGCAGGCCTCTCCAAGTTGGTTTTTCCTACATCCCATCTTGCACTCCCACACCAGGATATGAAGACATTTGCAAAGTTGACAACTTATATTGGTCACATCGTTGATGGAGACGAAGTACTGATATTAGGGGACTTGAACCTTCAAGAACTAAACACTGTTGACCACAATTACCTGTCCTCGAGTAATTAAAGTAAAGCGACGTTCTTTGTGACGTGTATTAACAGAAATTGAACACTTTTATTGAAATTAATTGCTTTAAAAAAGAACTATTTTTATATTTATAATCAATTATTCGTGAAGGTAGGTTAAATTCAAAGAAATAAAAATCTGGCTCACTTCACACCATCAAATCTTTATTAACTCGATATATCAACAGATAACTGTTCTTAATTATGAGTAGAGCACGGATTTCTTGGCATTTCTGAAACTGAGTTTTGGCTATTAAAATTCAAAAATTGGCATTATTTGGCACGGAAAAAAAATGGCATATATTTATCGGCCCGTCAAGAAAGAAAGAAAGTACGACAAATTTTGAAGCATTCCACGAGAGATAAAAATGATGAACGTGAAATCAAAAAATGCCAGGCAAAAAAATTAAATTAACTTCAAGATATTGGAACAAACGACATAATAATAAATCGCAAACGGGAAAATAATTATTCCCCGGCAAAATTTCAGGTTACCCTACTATTAAATAAATCTCACCCGTTTCACATTCCACGACTAATTAAATATTACAGAGAAAAAAAATTACTTAATTAATTTGTGCTACTGCGTCAGTAAGGCACATTTCGCCTTACTTGGCCGTCCTCTTTTTTGTTTCTGTCCCCAAGGGGGTGTTTTATGCTTCTAGCGGCACCTGCACTTCCTTATTACGAATCTGCATTCCTAGAATGTGTTTGCAGTTTCCATACTTCATAAAATACGGGCAGGAGCACTTGCAAGGATTAGTAGTAAATACCCACACACCATAGTTGTACTTACAAAATTTGTCAAATGACCACTTCCTCTTGAGAGTGACGAATTTACGTAAAATTCTCGCAGTGAGAGGGGTTTTCATTGTCGATGATGTAGCAGAAATAATTTGACTTAGGTACTCGATCTTTGTGAGGTGATAATAAACATCGAAAACTTTTGTAGGGTGAATCATTTTATGACAGTTTCCCCTTTGTAAAATATTCAGTGCTACCTTATTTTCATGACGCGTCTAAACATGTTGTTATTGAACTTACATTTCGCGGGCAAAAAATGACGTCGGACAACATTCTCTGTGACGGGGTACTCTTAATTTGTTACGGGCCAGTATATATTTCCCCAAAAAATCACAAAAATCTTGAGTAAAAGTAAAAGATTGTGTATTAGATTTGACTTGAAGCTCGTTTGTAAAATTAATAATAAAAGAATAATGAAAATGAAAATCTATAAAAAGCGGGAATTATGTAAAATAATCAAATGCCCCTCGAGGCTTTCTTGCAAATTCCTGCCTCCCGAGACATGTATCCGAAGTATGTTACAATGTTGCGCGTTACATCTCAAAATATTCGTACTCATCGTGAGAAATGTGTCATTTTTTTCGTTCTTTTATGCGTACAAGGATTTTTTCGTTGATATTGGTCGTATTTGGCACGTATTTGACATTTTATCCGTTTCTAGTATTTATACCGGTTTTTGGCATTTTTGGCAAAAAAAAATTTTTCCCTAGCCTCTCCTTATCCTAAAACGTGCTTACCTTTCACTCCCAATCCTCCCGCCCTCATGCAAGGAATCTGACAAACGCCAAAAAATCCGTGCTCTAGTTATGAGCAACGATTATACAGATTTTTCTTCATTAGGACTATTTTTGATCATTTTAAATCACTTCCTCTAATAGAATCAATGTTTTCCTGGTGGCGGTTCGGTAGGCACATCAATTAATTCAACTTTGTGCCGTAAACGAGTGGAGCGGGCGTAGCATAGCTTAAGCGCCTTACACCACGCGGTACTTCCAACGTGCCTTTCCCGGCTTATCAAGAGTCAGCCTGCACTCTACCAACGTCCGGGGCGTCCAACGAAGAAAATAATAAAAAATGCTTATTTACGTGCTTATTTTTGAACTGAGGTATTTTTCTCCTATCTCTACGCCTTTTAGAGATATGATTGAAAAACTGATTTTCACCCCCTCTCCGCCCTCTTAAGGAAATTTTTTGTTGGTCTCCTTCCTGAAATTTACTTGGATGTTAGAACCATCTTTCACAGCAAGTTCCATTGTCTTAGAAAATTATGAAGCATTGTGTTATTTTTTGTCACTGGAGACAGCTTGAAGTGGGTCTATTTGACACTCAATTTCAAGTAACGAATTGCAAGGTTTGATAAGCGTTCAATAAAAATTGCAATATGACGAGGCAAACGAAGAGCTTTATCGTAAATGCTACCAAATGTTTATGGAAACGAAAGACGATCCCGAAATTTGGAGGGAAAAATCATAATCGGAGGTTTTAGCCTACTTACTTATACGAGTACATAAGAACGCTATTTTCTCCTCGCCATTCCATTTAATACTGCACGTGCACAGCAACACGCGATAAATCTTCTTATTAATAATATATTTTCTTCATAAACTTTTCATTCAAGAAACACACGTTAAAAGGGACAATATTATTGAATTGAAAATCGTATACAACTATTTTACGCGCACTTTTTGAAGGTTGATTTATGCAGTATGAATGAACACAGGGCTACAATTTATGATCCCAGTTCATTTTCAAATTTCGCGCAAAATGACGCATTCTCACAACGCCCGGATAATCTCTCCTTCTAAAATTCACATATTTATATCAATTAGTGCGTTACATATGAACACACAATATAATGCATATTTGCACGCGCACAACATAAAAAACAATGTTGATACTTTTATTAGCCGCGATTTCCTTTTGTTGGCCTAGAATCCGATGTAAATTGCGATGCGCCACAGAGTAATCTATTCAGAGGTGTTTCTTATACACGAAGCGCTAAATAAATCAAGTCGACTAAGGAGATGGATCAAGTGAGAACAATGATGCTAGTTGTTTAGAATATAAATACGTTTTCTGTACAGAAAAATACAAAAAGTCGTAGGTATCGCGACTCCTTTTATTGCCAGAAAAATTAAATGGAGATTGTAGTGGGTGATTCGAGGTGCACGTTCAACGCTAACGAAATTTTATTTTATTTACTTTCTTAAAAGTTTTCTTAAATCGTATAGTTATCAGAATTTGGATTAACCTTCACACAAAATTCGTCGTGAAAGCGATGAACTAGTTGTCGCGTTTTTATAGAGAGAAACTCCGCGGGGGAAAAGAAGGATTTACAAAATCTAGAGACAACCAATGGAGTCTAGGGGGGGTGCCTTTCGAATTTTGATATGGTTCGTTCATTTCCTGAACTTGAGGGCGCACGGTCGCACAAGACCAACATTGACCTAACTTTTGAGAGTCTTGATCACTAAAGGATAATAAACTCGATAACCTTGACTCAAATGACCTTCAAATAATTAATAACGTCATATTTATTATGAAACATGACACACAATCTTCATTTCTTGCATTTTTCAGGAAGTTTTTACACATTTCTTACGAATGTGAACTCTGACTTTCCTCTTCCGCAAATATAGGTAACGTTTCTCTGTGAGACCAATGGCCAATTTCCTCAAATCCCTGCATTTGCGTTCGTACCATGGTTCCGTTAAAATTTTGACCTTCTAGCTACGCATACAATCGAGACCCATCCCTAATTTCTGGATTTGGGTCTGCCCCAGCAAACCAGTGATCCTAATTTCAAGACTTGTATTCGCTCATACTTACGTCCTTGGTGTTTGCATTACTTTTATGACGCGCGAAACGAATTTCCTATTCTTTAAACAGCTCAATAGCGTCTGCGATGCAAGCAAGCTGCGTGATTTTTGATATAAAACAATTTTTAGGGATAGAGGATCCGCAAGTAATAAAAAAATTATTACAATTTTTGCGAAGCCCGTATAAATTGTCAACGACTCGACAGAACCCTCCAAAGCAAATCCCGCCATTCGAAAGGAGCCATCATCGGTTCCAATGGATTACTCGTACTCAGGGTTGAGAAAAATTGGAAAAATTGCGGTCAAAGACCACGACTCGAGAAATCCTTGAATATTTACAAGCTATTGCTCATCTCATTGTCGATAACGACTTCATACTATGAAGCGTTTGCGAATCATGACACCACTGGAAGACTAGTACGTTGATGAACCTCTGGGCAATGAAAACAGACCAGCAGAATTTTCAATAGGGCTCTTGCGCAAAAACATCATCAACGCTTAGAGAGTCGCGCCGAATTATCCTCCTAAATATCTCTGACCTGGTGACCTGGAATAATTTTGACCTTCAATCTCTACTTCTCGACCCCACCTCCACTTCCTGGATTCATAACCGTACGTTCCAGCCAGGTGAGAAAAACAAGATCCCCGTGAGCGTCATAACCTTAACCTATACACGCGGAAATTCAAAATATTTCTATACCGGAACTCGATTTAGGTTCATAAGGAAAGGTAGCCCAAGTCTTCAAAGTCTTGGTCTAGCTTATAACTTGCTCGATATCTATCTTCAATGATTGTTCCTTCGCCTAATTTTGGTTCCGAGGGAGTCTGGGAATATGACCTACTTTCAAATCTGGGAAAAACTCCCCCCTCCTCCTCATGAAGAGACTGAATTCGTAAAATTTCGACTGAGATAAACATAGGATATAGTATGTAGAATTGACACGGTCCGAAACGTTACGGCTCGACATAATGACAGAATACTCAAAGAGTAGAGTAAACGAAAAACCAATTACAAAGACCGCAGATATAAAAGAGAAGATGCGAGATCTTTCGGTTAACAAACCATCATCGAATATTCAATCAGCTTGCGCTGAACTAGTCCGCGACACCCCCCTCCCTCGTATAAACAATTACGCATGTGAGGTGATAGATAATCTGAAGAGGAAGGTCAGGGACCAGGGGTTAATCCTTACTAAAGCCGACAAGGGTAACACGATCGTAGTCCTGGAGAAATCCTCCTACGTTTCCAAGGTTCAAGAAGTTCTCACTCAATGTGGAGCTATTGAAAATAGCTCTTTTAACTTTCCTAACTACATCAAAGAGGTTAGGAAAGTTGTGAACGGGAGTCGGTTTATCATAAAAAGTTCTTCGCTCAAAAAAGCCCTGCTCGTACCTAACCCTGTTCCTCCCCTCCTCTATGGGTTGCAAAAGGTCACAAGATGAATACTCCTATGCGGCCTGTCGTCTCCTACGTCTCCTCCCCTGCCTATTTTCTGGCCAAGTTCTTGGATCGTTGGTTCAAGTCTCGAATCGAGTACGAGTCCCCCTACTCCGTTAAAAATTCGGTTTCTCTGGCCGAGAGACTCAAAAATGTTACCTTGCCTCCGGGTACTAGCCTCTGCTCATTTGATGTAGCCGGCCTCTTTCCCAACATACCAAAGGCCCATATTATGCAGTATATGGGTGACCTACTTGTAAAGTTCAACATTCCTCATAACGAGATACAGGAATTTTTTGGCCTCCTTAATGCGTGCTGATCCCCTAACTTCTGTAAGTTCAATGGGAAATTTCACGAGTTCCCTGAGGAGGTAGGAATCCCCATCGGCTCTCCTTTGGGCTCTCTCGTTTCGGAGATATTTATGTCCAGATTTGAGGTTGACTTGTTTTCCTCTTGTCAAGTGCTACTGAGTCACATCCATTACTGGCACCGATATGTGGACGATATATTATGTGCGTGGACCGGTCCTCAAGAGCTCCTTGGTGAGTTTCTTCAGTATCTGAATAAAATGTATCCCTCCATAAAATTCACTACAGAAATTGGAGGTTCTTCCATAAACTTTCTGGATCTCACTATCTCTGATAGAGATGGGGACCATGAATTTGCGATATTCAGGAAGGATACTTCGACCGATACAGTTGTCCACGGCTCGTCCTTCTGTCCATTTTCTCATAAGATCGCTGCCTTCAATATTATATTCATCGACTGACTAGCATTCCGCTAAGTCAACCAGCTTTCCAAAAGGAGCTGGCGGCCATTAAGCACCTGGCCGCTGTGAATGAGGTCAACTTGGACATTGACCGTATGGTCCGTAAAAAACTTACGAGGAAGGGCCTTGATTCTACCACTTCCCTCTCCCGCGATCTGAGTGGTAATAATAATAAGAGATTACGTTGGATCAAGCTCCCGTTTTTGGGTGAGTTTTCATCCAAGCTGACTCGTGTCCTCCGCCCCTTTGGCTTCAGGCCTGCTTTTTATAACCTCACTACTGTGAAGGGTTCGTTTGTTAGGCTAAAGGACCACATCCCGCGGGGGGAGAGTGGGGTGTACAAATTGGAGTGCAAGGATTGTAACGGCGTATACATAGGCGAGACGGGTCGCCAGCTTGGAATTCTAGTAGAGGAGCACCTTAAGGCCTGGAAGAAAGGTAATTTGGGTGATTCGGCCTTTGCGGACCACCTTATCTCCAGTGGTCATAGTTTCAAGGAAGGTTCGGCTACCCTTCTCCACAAGGAGAATTCTTACTTCAAGCGCGTTGCGTTGGAAAATATCGAAATAGTGCGTGACGATATTACCGTACTCAACAGGTACTTTCTCGACGAAGGTTTAGTTGAATTGATCTACGAGTTTGAGTCACCTCGCGAGGGCTCGCTCGTTCAATCCTGATCTCGTTGGTATTCTGTTTTATGAGTCGTATCTGGGTCAGTGGCGTTCTAACTTTGCCCGATGATGGTTTGTTAACCGAAAGATCTCGCATCTTCTCTTTTACATCTACGGTCTTTGTAATTGGTTTTTCGTTTACTCCACTCTTTGAGTATTCTGTCGATAGGATATAGTCTTAATTTCTCACTCGTTCTAAAAATATTTTCTCGGCGGATATCTCCTCCGTCCTTCATATCAAGGCGAACTGATCGGAATTCGATCAATTTGGGCGCAGAGTTGAATTAAATCATTAAAATTGTCTTTCGTAGCAAAGACAACGATCGCTAAGAGAACACTCAAGGTACGAAAGTCTAAAACAATAGAAATTAGAGATACATGCGAGTAGAATTAGAAAACTGTCAGATAAAGCCGTCAACAACTGAAAAACAGCCTCGAGAAAGTTGGTTCTTTTCAGTCACCAATATCAAAAAGTTTTAATCGGGCATAATCTCGACATCGAACATTTTGAACTTGAACGAGAAAAACTGGAAAGCAATATCAAACTCAGCACAGACAATGATGTAAAGAGCAAGAAATTCATGTGGCGTAATACAATAGCTGAAACTTCTTCAAACTGAGATTTTTGCCGTTCTGTAAACTGTCGTTTTCGTATAATCTTCGATGGGCGGATTTGTCCACCCATTAGGTTTGCACACAAAATAATCAACGATTACTTTTTACTTCATTTGTAGGTTATTACCTTATGCGCGAGAACGGTGGTTTCGAGAGGTCTAGGGACCACGCGGAATTTTTGAAAAGTTCGAAACCGGTTGTATACTTTATTTCTATAATAAATTAATTTTTGTCTACATCACTAATTACTTACGTTTGTTTCTCAATCAAGAAGTATGTCGCCCGTGAAAGAGGAACAGTTCCACATTATATAATCTCAAATGGGCTTTTCAAAATCGATCGTATTCTTTGTGATCGATGAACGAATATTGAAAATTTCATCGCTCGGTTTTCGAGTCCAGCTTGACCTATAGAACTGGATTCCAAACGTAATGGGGAAATATTCATTTTGTGGTCTGAAAGCAATTAAGAGAGTCGTCATTAATGCAAATACTATACATCCACATCAGCGACATTTTATGCACGAAAAAGTCTACGGCATGTATAAATAGAATCATTCCAACTGTTGCACTCTTTCAACGTTGATGTTTTCTGCTCTTATTAGGATCACTACTGTAAGTAAGCATTGTTCACTCGTTCTTTTTTTGAATTAAATTCAGCGAATAAGCGCGAGCAAAGGCGTGATGATCTCCAAGACTTACGTGAACTGGATGAGAAATCACCGGTTAGTGCCTTTTTAAAAAGTTTCGTGAAGAATGCATGCACTCACTCTTTGTCTAATCGATTGTTGAATGTTGATGACGCGTTTTTTCTCGCTCTTTTTTTTTTCAACCGTACATTTCAAAAGGGAATATTAAGGTACACCGAGCGACTGCAGAACGTCGTTCAGCCAGCATGTCTATCTTGGTAACTTTGATCGTACGAGGTTAAAAACCGCAGAATCCGTACTGTGGCATATTTCCTTATGTGTGCACTTCGCGCGCGTGCCTGATTTGTGAACCGAGAAAACATCAATACAGGTTTCGTCTGACTATACCTCGCGATCGTGCGGATGTTGACAAAAAATCTACATTGCATATCGGCTGTCGAATACAGTATGAAGAAGCTACACAGTCTCAAATACAAAAGCGTTCGTATTACAATAAATCACAATTGGTGTTCCCGAAAGAAAAAACACGTCGTCTTCTTTTGTAGATTAATGATAACTCCCAGACCTTTTCTATTTTCTAGCACTTTATTCGTTTATCATTCGAAAGAAGGGCACATTATTCCGAACATCATTCACTGAATTATGATTTAGGAGTTGTTTTCAGAACTTGTAATTAGGAATGAAAAACTGAAAATTTGTATAGTATTCAAAATAAGCGGATGACCTGGAAATTCGGAAGTTTCCAAAGTGAATTTACTCGAATTTTGCGGGTATTGAAATTTTAGCAGATCAATTCTGCCAGTTTTTTTTTTTTTACTTTCCAGAAAGAGAAGTCGTGCGGAACTAGGACTCATAAACTTTGATAGTGAACAATTACTATTCGTGACGATGACGTAATTTAAGTCACCAAGAGTTTTCGATTTTTATTTGGAACAATTTCCTCAATTACAATTTTTTGCGCCTTGGACTTTCAGAGATGGGGATACGAACTCATTGTGATGAATAGAAACATTTTGGAGAAAAACTAGATCATAAATTTTTGATCACTCTTGAATTTCTGATGACTTTTTAGTTATGCATTTGAATTTTTCTCAGAAAAGAAAGGAATGGAGACATGGAGAAATAATACTCTCAATTTTCTCAGGAAAATGTTTCTTACACAATCTTCCGCAGAGATTTGTGCGGGTGATAAATCTCGAGTTTAAGAAGAATTTTTTCAAATCATACAGTAACCATTGTCTCGTCCTAAAAATTGGGAATGGTTACCGAACTTTTCTCTCGATGTACTTACATCACTTGACAGCAATATGATATCAATAAACGCAAGAAGAAGTATCATTCTATAATACTACTAGAATATTCATTTAGTAAAAAAAAAAAAAAGTCGAAACAGGAGCTCACATGTCTTCTTCAGAGACACGCAGTACAGTGTTTTATTTCCTTCCGTCATCTTAAAGTTTGGCGGGCTTCCCTGCTCAGAGCTTGTTCGCATCTCCTTTCCCCAGAATTCCTTAGCCTGATTTCAGGATAATATAATGTGTGTTAGACTACATTCCTAATAGGCTCACTTGCTCCGCTCGTTCGTCCTTGCTAGCCCGACCAAATGACATTGATACATTGAAAAATTCTCACGTATACAATTCTATACATCCAGCAGTTTTTCTTCTTCTACCGTGAAGGTGACGCTTAATAGGTTCTCAGTTCTGGGAGCAAAGTTGTGCTTAGGTGTCGCTATCTCCTTGAAACAACAGATATCATGGAACTCCGACGGGTCGAAGTACGCCAAAATAGTGGAAGAGATTTCGAGACAGAACTACTGCCACTTCAGCAACAAGTTCTATAGCCAGGAAAAGGGACTAGCGATGGGATCACCGCTGTCACCAATACCGGCAGAGATATTCATGAATGACAAGAAAAATAAGATCTTGAAGGACAGTAAGTTCAGAAACTCGATTAAACACTGGGCTAGATATGTAGATGATATCCTTATCGTGTGATCAGGCACTAATAAACAGCTAGGCCAATTCCTTCTTGAAACAAATGCGGTAAACGAAAGCATCAAATTCACATTAGAAAAAGGCAATGAGACCATCAGCTATTGGGTCCAACAGTCACGCTGGTAAACAACCGGATAGAATACAAAATCTTCAGGAAGCCGACGCACACAGACACCATCCACCACCCTAGCCACAAGTTGGCGGCAATCTACAATTACTACCATTGGGCAATTTCTGCGCTGAAGAACAATGAAGAGAAGAGAAAAGATGATTGGACGAGAGAAGGAAAACAAAACCAACCAATAAGATGGCAGCGAATCTGGTAGCCAAGACATTGGTCAACAGAGTGAACCAATCATAAAGCAGTAGATCATAGCCAATGAGAACACAGTGTCATATATTGTAAGAACAAATATGTTCTAACAGTGACCCAATCACAACACAGCATTGTAATAGCCAATAAGATCACAGTGTTATATGAGAAAAACTCATGTTTAAGGCCTTCTTCTTCAGCAACGACACAACTGATGACAATGGCGGACTAAACACTTCTGCGATTTGCTGCCCCTGAATTTTTTTTATGCTCGCCCACATTGCTCGTACTTCTTTCTCTCCCTCTTCTCGGCTGTATTTCATGGACATTATTGAACAAAAATTTTACAATAGAATGAGATAGGTACATTTTTTTGGAAAAATGGATTACAGTACTCCAATTTTGAAAAACGACGGCTTCCTTAACGAAGTTAAACGAGGAACGCAGGGAACCTGTTTTATGAGTCAAATAGGATTTGGTATTGAAAATTCAAGGAAGCCTAGACCTAGATAAAGCTAGTATAAAGAAGGCCTAGACGTAAAATAAGCCTAGTATAATGTAGTTTGAAAGTCCAAGTTTTTCTCAAATCTCGAGCTATTTATGATAGGAGGGAGACTTGGGAAAATTTGTCCCCTATCATATATAGCTCGAGAGTCAAAAGTTTTCCAAGTCCCTCTCCTATCATATATGGCTCGAGGGTCGAAATTTTTTCCAAGTCCCCCTCCCATCATATATTCTCGAGAGTCGACATTTTTTCAAGTTTTTCGCTGGACGGCAGACGGCGCACGGCGCACGCCAGATTTTTCAAATAGCCCCCCATAAAACAGGTTCCCTGTTAATAATTCTTTAAAAATTTGCCACTTTACGCTCATGCGTAATGTGCGTATATGTCTAGTGCACTACTTACACCTTACCACTTTTAATATGAGTCTCAATGATATTGATGTATCGGAAATCAATAGTATCAGCCTCCGCAATAGGCACAAGCAGAGCAAGCAGTCACCTGTAACGCCTATCTGAAGGGGCGGCAATTCCACTACCAAAAAATATTACCAAAATTATGAATAAAAATTCTTGAGTCTATTGTCTTTCAGAAAGGGCGGCAAAAATTAGACGCCGAAAAACCTAGAGCGCCGTGACTGGTGGTATATCGACTATTTCGATATATCGATCATATTGAATCGATTTTACCGATAGTATCGGCTTTCGATATATCTATCTCGGATGTGATGACGTCATAGTAGAGTCCTTCACTAGTAATTCTCAGTATAAGCCTAGTATGCTAACTAGCTGACGGGCTCCTCCTGTCCACCGACAGTTTCTCACCCTAGTACGATCCTAATACACTGCGAGTTTAGTATAAGAGCTCATTCGGGCCTAATACACTGTATGTTAGGCTAACTAGCTCATTCCGGCCCCTCCATTTATAAATAGTCTCTATTAGTATTCTTAGCTTACGCCCCAAGTTAATCGGGTTCAAATTCATTGATGACGTCATTATAACAAAGTCATGAAAGAAATCCAGCCCCGTGTTCCTGTCTCATGAGCATATAAAATTCTAAATTTTTCCACTATTAAGATCATCTTCCCGCCCCCGCGAATTTTCACTCTAGATCCTCGAGGGTAGCAATAATTTTTCAACCTACGACGTCATATCAGGGTACCGGGATGAGAGAGGTGTGCGTCAAGAAGAGCTACATAGGGATTTTTTAAAAATTTCGGCCAACATGTTTATATGGATGAAGAATTGATGTAACTACGATACAGCAATTAAAATATTACAGATAAAATGAGAGAATACTTGGAAGCCTAGGGTCGAAATGAAATGAAATAATGAAATATGAGATTTGAAGAGGGAGATAATTGTACCAAACGAGGAAATGATAGAGTAGATATCAGAAAAGGGACGGGAAAGAGATTGTCACAGAAGGAATGATAAATAACACAACGAATACTGAAACAAATACGGGAATATAGAAGAGAGACCAATGAAAGATCAAAAGAGAGACCGATAGGAGAGTCATGCGGTACATGCTAACAGTACAGCACCGGTATAGGTTTACATGCTGCTTGTCACATCAACAATACAAGACCTGAGCTGTGTACATAGGAGCAAATAACATTTGATGATTTATAAACTGTAGAATGAAAATTATAAATACAAAACGTAAGGAAGAAACGATACTGCAAATATACAGGCAAAAAACCTTCACTTCATTCCAGTACAACCCCTACTTCATTTTTCCTACTAGTTTGCGAAGTTCATATTTTGTACTCAGCTCAGAAAAATCTCCATCGCCCTGCGTTCATTAGACGTGATTTTCAAAAATGGAAAATAATCTAGAAAGAATATTTCAGGTATACTTTTTCGAACTTTCTAAATTTTCTTCATTGTCTTTTAATTTCAAGAATCTCTCACATTATTTAGGGAGGAGTAAACATTTAAAAGATTCCATCCAGTTCTAATCGTCGCATCATAAAGAAAGTCTTTCAATTCAACAATCGTCTATTTTTCTGAGCACTTACTCGAAGAGTGATTTTTTTTACTTGAATTTGTGGTCAGAAAATAAATTTCAATTTTTCAGCAATCAAGAAATATGAAAAAAAAAAATGGGCACAGCAAGAACAAAATACGTCAGCACAATCACCAAGACGAATTGTTTTTGAACGAACAATATATCACGCTCTCCAGCAACGAATTCTAGCTAGTCTTCTAACTGAAGCGTTCGTCCCATGGAAGGTAGAGAAGTCAAAATTTCCCTCGCGGATTAGCATTCTGAGGGATAGAAGACCAAATAGAAATTAGATTTATTCCGATAACAGTAACCGATATATTAACGTACACGGCCTCGTTATTCCATAATGCCAAGAAATCAGGGTAAACTACGATTTCTACCACTCCTACATGGGTTGAATGTCAGCCGCATAACAAGTGTAGGATGTATGAGTATTTGAAGGATTTCATTTTGCACTGTCGTTACACGGCTGATTGACTTGAAGTTAAGCGCCTCTAAAACTATAGTCGATTATTAACACGAAAGATTGCGATAATAAGGAGTGGTCAGCAAATAGAGACCGGTAATAATTCACAGTTTATTATTTAGAGCACCGCGGACGAGTTTCCCATTGACAAGTCCTATTTCGAGTGATGTAATAGATAAAAAATCAATTAAAAGAAGTGCGGGAATGAGAGCACGCGCGCAAATCTTTCTGCAACATTGCAAGACTCGGCGAATTTCTATCATATTACGATCTGCTTTCTGCTTCTAATGCGTACACGAGCATGAGTTATGGAGGCGCAGCGAGAGAACTGAGTTTTATACATTCTTGAAAGAGTCGGCACGAAATTTTTTGCTAACCGAGAAGAAAAAAAAAATGTGTAGGTACCAATGATATTTAAAGACTAGGGAGATGCGAAATGTATTATGACACGTGAATAAGACAAGGCTATTTATTCCAACGGTTACCATAGACATAATGGGTAGGACAGAGGTTGTCATCGTAGTCGTGGGGACACAATTTACGATACTTGACGATCACTTGGCTTCTACCACGTTCTACATCACGCACATAGACCAGTAGTAACATATACAGACAGTGAAGTTATTTATCACTTTTTTTCCTCGTTATTTCATTCGTGAGTTTCCTTCAATATCACTTTTTGAAAAATCTATGATGAATAATTATACAGGCGTACGTCAACTGTACACCGACGGTTTTTTTTAGTATGATGTTTGCATACGAACCGTAGCCGAAGGTGTATGCCTGCAGAGGGTTAGCCTAGGTTCCTTATAAGTTTTGAGCCTTTAGAATTTCATTCTAGGTCGTCTATAATCGCACAACCATTTTTGCTGTTTTGTATACTAGAAGTAGTATATTAACTTAGGACTCGAAATTTCTCAGTTTCTAAGGTAAGTCAAGGTCCTATGATGTTACCAGAACATTCAAAATTGTGGCCCGCAAATCCGTCCTTTACCTCCCCATCGGTCCTCTCTTTTTACTAATGGATATTTTGGCTTTCGTATGTGCTAGGAAGACGACATGCAGAGATACCTGCCTAAATCGAATGAGGACTCAATGTCCATACTATTGGGTTTCTAAAAATATTTTATTTATATAATATGTGATCTGTCACAAGAAAACCCTCCTAAGCGTCCGGGAAATTTATCAAGAGACAGCATATACATATTCCAATACATCAAATCATGTCAAATTATAGAAAATATTGAATCAATACGTCTTTGTAGCGAAGAAAAGCTCCACAATACTCGAAAAAGTAAACTGGAGGGCAATTTGCAAGAACCGCAGAAAAATATACAGGAAGCCGCAAGCGCGCTTTCGGTTAAACAACCATTCTCAAGCGTAGATAAAAAGCGACTCGACGAGATGGGAAAAGAGAACAGTCACAACGACGAAGGAGAAGAAATCATGATTGAACTAGCGAAATATGAGACTGTGAGTCATACTCGTAAACTAGCGCGACCAACCCCTCGTCCGGAATGTGCCTGTTGAGTAGATTTATATTATCGCTATTAAGATGACGAATCATTTCAATGTTTTCCAGAGCACGGCGTTTGAAGTAAGCCTCCTCTCTGTGGAGGAGGGTTTCTGACCCCTCCCCGAAACCATGACGACTAGTTATAAGGTGGTCAGCAAATGCGGATTCGCCCTAATGCCTTTTTTCCCAATCTTTTAGGTGTTCAGCCACTCTAATTTTAATCTGACGACTAGTCTCGCCTGTATACATCCCATTACAGTCCCTGCAAGCTATGCTAGAAACTCCGCTCTTTTCAAGGGGCGGGATAGAGTCCTTTGACCTGAATAGTAGCCCTTTTACCGTCGTAGGATTATAAAACACCGGACGAAAACCGAAGGGGCGGAGGGCGCGACTCAATTTCGAAGAAAATTTACCCAAGAAGGGGAGTTTAATGAAACGGGTCCTACTATCGACAGAAGAGACGCGGGGGAGGGAGGTAGTTGAATCAAGGCAATTCCGCGTGATCTTCCTCCGGACCATAAGGTCAATGTCCACGTTGACCTCATTCACTCTAGCCAAGTATTTTATAATATTGAGTTATTTTTGGAAAGCTGCCTGGTTCAGCGGGTTGCGGCTTAGCCGATGAATAAAGGCTATTAAACGCCGCGAACTTGTGAGAAACAGGGCAGAATGACGAGCCGTGGACGACAACATCGGTCGAAGTATCTTTTCTATATATCGAAAACTCGTGCGGACTCCATCTCTAACTGAGATGGTGAGATCCAAGAAGTTAATATTAGAACCTCCAACCACTAAGGTAAATTTGATGGAGGGATATTGAACGTTAAGATGCTTAAGAAACTCACCAAGGAGATCTTGGGGACCGGTCCACGCACATAGAACGTCATCTACATAACCGTACCAAATAATGGACGTAATCCAGGAATACTTGGCCTGAGGTAAAGAGGTCAGCCTCTCCGACACAAGGGAACCCAAAGGGGATCCGATAGGAATGCCAACCTCCTCTGGGAACTCGTAGAATTTCCCATTAAACTTGCAGAAATGGGGGGACCAACATACATTAAGTAAATTAAAGAATTCTTGCAACTCTTCATGAGGACTATTAAAACGAACGAGGAGGTCACCCATATGTTGCATGGCGACAGTTCTCGGTATGTTGAGGAACAGGCCGACAACGTCAAGAGAGCATAGAGTGGTACCCGGAGGAAGTAAATGATCTTCAAGTTTATCGGCTAAGGAAACAGAATTTTTGATCGAGTAAGTAGACTCGTACTCAATGCGAGATTTAAACCATCTATCCAAGTATTTAGCGAGAGAGTAAGCGGGGGAGGAGACATAAGACACAACAGGACGCATCTGAGTATGCTTTTTGTGTATCTTAGGCAGCCCATAGAGGAGAGGGGGCACCGGATTCGGTTCAAGCAGGCATTTTTTAGTCGAGGGTTTGCTTATTAGAACAGAACTCCCATTAATAACCTTCCTAACCTCTTTAACGTACTTAGGGAAATTGAAGTCATTATTTTCAATGGCCCTACACTGGTAAAGCACTTCTTCAACTTTGGTAACGTAGGATGACTTCTCCATAACGACTATAGAATTCCCTTTATCAGCCTTCGTGAGCAATGAATCCTCCTCCTTGAGCTTCCTCCTCAAACCCTTGATTAACTCCCTCACAGTGCCATTCATGCATGGAAGTGGAGTGTTACGGACCAAATCAGCACACGTTTTTTGAGTATTAACTCCGGGACCGATCTTGACAGCTAAGTCAGCGACGACGTCCGCAATTATTGAGGAGGGGGGGGGGGAGGCTAAACTTCAAACCTTTCTCCAACAGAGTAGTCTCGTCGCGAGTGAATTCTATACGACTACAATTTACGACGCGAGGCTGAAATTTTTGAACACCAGCATCTATAACATCACCCTTGAAAGATGTAGTCTTGGAGGCTAAAAGGGAGGAAATTTTTTCCTTGAGGTTAGCCTCACAAACACGGCACGTGTCGTTAACGGATATAATGAAAGGATCTAACTCACATGGATGATTTCTTCTCCTCCGTCGTTGTGACTGTTCTCCTTTCCCATCTCGTCGCGTCGCTTTTTATCTACGCTTGAGAATGGTTGTTTAACCGAAAGCGCGCTCGCGGCTTCCTGTATATTTTTCTGCGGTTCTTGCAAATTGCCCTCCAGTTTTCTTTTTCGAGTATCGTGGAGCTTTTCTTCCATATGTCCGACCGTAAACTTGAGAACCGGATCAATTCTACGTCTTTGTAGGTTGCGGTTATCCATAACTGAAGGGTATACTCCGAAGAGTAAAAGAAAACACTGAAAAAACCGCAAAATTTTGAAAACACATTAGCGGTTTCGGCTAATAAAGAGACGGAAAGCAAAAGAACCCAACACTAACAAGAACAAGTAACATCGAAGAAGATCATAACTGAACCAGCGAGTCATCAAAATGTGAATCATTTTCATAGACTAATTCAATCAATCCCTCCTCAGGAATATATCTGTTTAACAGGGTGACGTCTTTATTATTCCAGAGTCTAAAAATTTCAATTTCCTACAGAGCTATTTGTTTGAAGTACGAACTTCCCCTACGGAGGAGGATTAGGGACCCCTCCTTAAAGCTATGGCCTTTTTCGATTAAATGGTCAGCAAAAGCCGACTCACCCTCTTTTCTATTAATCCACTCTTTTTCATGTTCATCGACTCTAATTTGGAGTTGACGGCTAGTCATACCTATATAAACACTCGGGCAATCATCATAGGCCACCCTATAAACGACCCCCCCCCCTCTCGATCATCGGAATAGGGTCTTTTAATTTGAAAATAAGCTGATGACGGTATTTGTATTGTAAAAAGCTGGTCGAAAACAAAAGGGAGGAGGACACGGAAAACTTGTCCAGGAACGGTAGCTTGATCCACCGTTTCCTACTATCAAAGGGCGAATCTCGGGGGTGAGTGGTCGAAGAGTCGAGACTCTTTTTTTAAGCCTCCCACTAACCATAAGATCAACGTCCAACTTGACCTGATTCACTCGGCAAGCTACTTTATAGTGACAAGTTCCTTATGGAACGCGGTCCGACTCAGGGGGATTTGGGTCAAGCGAAATATTAGGCTATTGAATGTAGCCATTTAGTGGGCAACAGGTACGAAAGATGACCCGTGGATAGCGATATCGGTCGATGTATCTTTACGGGAAATTCCGAATTCATGGACACCGTCAGTGACGGAGATAATTGAGTCCAAAAAATTTATAGAAGAGCCACCAACTTCCAGAGTAAATTTTATGGAAGGGTATAGGCTATTTAAATAAGCAAGAAACTCACTAAGGAGTTCTGCGGGACCGGTCCACGCATACAAGATGTCGTCAACGTACCTGTGCCAATAGAAAACGTGGCTGACCCGAAGATAATAAGTCAATCTCAAATGTGGACATGAATAGCTCCGATCCGAGAGAACCCAAAGGGGATCCGATAGGAATCCCACCCTCTTCAGGAAACTCAAAAAACTTCCCATCAAATTTACAGAAGATAGGGGACCAACAGACTTTCAACAGATCGTAGAATTCACTTATTTCCACATGAGAGGCACCAGATTTAACAAGCAAGTCTCCTATCCGTTGGATGGTAATAGCCTTGAGGATATTGGGAAATAGCCCCACAACATCGAAGGAGCATAAAATCGACCCCAGAGGGAGACATACATCCTTCAATTTTACCCGCTAGAAAGCCCGAGTTCAAAACTGAATAGGGAGACTCCAACTCCACTCGAGATTTATACCACCGGTCTAAGAATTTAGCGAGAGAGTAGGTCGGGGAGGAAACAAACGAGACCCTCCAGAGTTCAATGTCCTAAGTTGATGAAATAGACCGTACTGACGATGCTCATCAGTTCCAGCCACGCACCATAAATCACAGTAAAACTGAGTTTAATCGTGATGAATTGACCCTCCTGAAGAAGGGACTGAAATTTGGGCTACTCCCTCTTAAAAATCAGAAGACTTTGGCCAATGTTGTGGCCGATTTAACGGTGTAGATCGGCCCCTCTCGTTTAGTGGGTTAGTCATCACAATTTGGCTGGAAGCCGTATAATTCAGGATTTTGGTTGGTTGTAACACATATTATCTTGTCATCAGCAGTAACTTCTCTCTGACGGCATTTTGGTGAGGATTCTGCGACTCATTCTATTCTTAAAATGGTTTGTAACGAGAAGGAAAACCTATTCCAATCAGTATAAAATATCGATGAATGAAGAGCACAATAATGATGCTGTAACGACATTCAAGTGAGCCGGATCGATGTAATTAATTTCTGTTATCGTTTATCGCGATCACTTGCGAGACAGAGTGGTATAAGACTAGGTATCTGGAAACTTTCCGCTCCCGTATTCTGCTCGCGTGCAGCTTGACGAATAGATATTTTTTTTCGTTTTTCTCGCACTCGAAGAAAGGCCAAATTTTCGCGATTCTATTTCGCTAGAACGTGACGTCGGCAAAGCAAATTCAAATAAAGGACAATGAACGCGTTATTATAAATGGTTCTCGTAAGGTGTTCTATGTTCTACAAGTATGCTCGTATCAAGGCAAAAACCTCACACGAACAATATAAATCATAGACAAAAAAATAGTCGAACAGGGGACACGTGATTTAATCAAGCATCTTTTTTTTTCTCTCAAGTTTTTTTTTTAAACGATAAGTAGTTTCACTACAGAATAGTGGCGTATATAGTGAAAGAATGAAAACGAAATAAAGCAAATTCGCATATCATCAATGAAGGATGATAAATTATTATTATTATTTGACTAACGAATATCGTACTTTCGCAAGATTCGTGTTAACATTATTCACCCTAAATAACTAATCAAATACGTCCACGAATAGACAGTAATACGAGACGAGAATATTTGCATGAATACTATACTGCACGTATGTGATCTGTTGTCTTGTCCACCTTTCGTGATGCGGTTCCTTGTTCCGTTAGCCTCGCAGCCTAATTAAAAAAACATAAACCTGTCGAACTGTCCGAAATAAATCAAAATTTTAAATCCAATAAATCAACATTTTAAATAAAGAGAATAGAGAAAGAAAGCGAGAAAAAAAGAGGAAGGTTTCGCTCGCGAAGCAGACTCCGGGACATCGAAATAAATTTCCGATTCCCACACTAGTGGACGTTTTTATCACTTCAGGTGAATTATTTGTCATATTTCAGCAAAAAATAATAATCGTACACTGGTACATCGGTAGAGAAGAGAAATATTATTGAATAATGTCGGAAGAAATCCTACATGAAGTTACAAACTTCGTAAGACGTACATGTGCATTGATGATATTATAGAAGCGCGATGTTCACGAAGTATAACGCAGCGAATATTATTACCGAGTTGAAAATTGCATTTTGAAATCCGTCAAAACTTTCCTGTTGAATAGTATCGTCTCTGGAAAACATAAAAAGGAGAATTCGGACAAAATTATTTTCGAAACGAATGACATCACGAACTCAAGATTATTTTCTTAGGATTGTACTTGGAAAGTTTAACCGAAAGTGAAAAACACTCACGCAGTCGCGTGAGTAGTACACGACTTTTCTTCCCACAATGCAAAAAACATTGAGAGAGTCACTCCCTCTCTTTAAATTAAATACCAATGACCTGTCAATCATGTCAAACATTTGTAGAATAAACAATAAAACTCAGTTTATAAATTCTATCACTATGATGTCACATCAACAGATAACAGAGTAAAAATACCTATAATCCAATAAGGAAACCTGAATTTTGTTATAATTTAGGCTAAGAGTCATCTAAAACCTACAAAACGTCTCCAGAAAAACCACTCCCCCTCCCCCTGTCCAAACTGCTACGAGGCTATAACAGTTGTTTCTAATAAAAAAGAGCTCTACAATCATTTTTTCCTATACGTTATTCTTAGCATATTATTAGTCTAGTATACTATATATTAGTGCTGAGTGGTTCAATTCTTCATCACTTCCGATTCCTGGCATCTCTTAAAGCTATCTCCAGCTGCTATTCCTCTCGTGCACTCATAAATTGCCTTCACGCTATCATATCACCATTTTCTATGCACACTCCACCCCAAAATTCTTCATCTGGGAATCCAGTTACAACGAGATCCCGAAAAACTAAAAAAATCGATGTCGAAACGAAAGAAGCAACCAATCACCCAATAGTCAACCCCTCATTCCTTCCCTCACGCTTCAACCATTCCAAACGTATTAACAAAATACCTCACTTTTCTAGCTAGAAAATTCGGTAAAAATATAAAGCACCCAAGCCCGGTTTACTCGTTAGTCTAATCTCAAATCTCACTCAAAAAAGCCAGTCCAAATTGAAAATAATCTTTCCATCTCTTTTGACACCTCAAATCAACTATGAACCACTATTAATTATGTACCCATACATGAAAAAATGACAAATAAATCAATTATCAATTAAGAGTGAAATCACCCAGGTATAGTCTCGCATCAGCACACTTGATGAAGATTAAAAAATTGTACTTAATCATTCAAACTCAAGGTTTTCACTAAAATCAGTCGAATAACAAATTAAGAAAAATAAAACGTGAACCCACATTTTGGTCCTCATCCCAACGAAATTCAAGGCAAGAGGAGGTCATTTTAGCTCGGCTACGAATAGGCCACACTCGTCTTACTCATACTTATCTTCTCACTAATCTCGCTCCTCCATCATGCCCTCACTGTCTCCAAGAAAATTTATCAGTTGATCATTTTTTCTCATGCCCCGTCCTGCAACCCACTCGAACCTCCCTAAGTATATCTTCCAATATCAATGCAGCACTAAACAACAACTCCGAAACCATCGACTCAACCCTAACTTATTTACGCACCACTCAATTCTACAACTTCATATAATTCACCAAAAAATTCCGTTCGATCGCCACACCAATACGTACCTAATTTAACCTAATTCAAGTAATGTTCTAAAATAAGATTGTAACGCCGAGCAAATAACCCTCGTGCAGTTTATAATGCTCGTAAAATAATAATAATAAAAAAAAAAAAAAAAACTATCGAGTATGACTAATAATAATGAAAAATAGCTAGAAAAATGAACAACTCGCCATTGCTACTATCCGTTAAAAAATAAATTTAACAAAACAAATAAAATTTGACAAAACAAAATTCAACGCTCTAGGAGCTGTGGGAAGCGAGATACAAGTGTACTAAATTTGAACGAAAAGGTTTCATCGGAAATAAAATCCAATGAACCCTTGGTAAAGAATGAACCTGTCGAATGATGAAAGGTTCTTCATCACAATACACGTACTGATAACGAAAGTGGTAAACGTATAGGAAAATCCGCTTCTCCTAACGTAAGCAGCTACTCGCAGCTATTCGTAAGAAGCTACTCGTAATAGTGAAAAATTTTTCAACAAAAGTAAAAATTTCTCGAGAACTACTCATCCGATCCTCAAAAAAAATGCAGGTGCACATCTTCAAATATAATACTACAATATGGCCGAGTTACAAAAAAATCCATCGGGTAGTTTCGGAGGAGTTCCGCGGACAAAAAGGTACTCGAAATACTGCAAAATTTCTCAACAAATTGAAAATTTCTCGAGAACTACTCATCCGATTTTCAAAAAAATTGCAGGTGCACATCTTCAGATATACTACTACAATATGGCCGAGTTACAAAAAAATCCATCGGGTAGTTTCGAAGGAGTTCCGCGGACAAAAAAATCTTATATATATATATAAATATATATATAAGGAATGCTAGTTGTGATCTAGGACCCCTAAAACGTCGAGAAAATTCATTGCCCACTCCCCCTGTTGACCTTGCTACGGGTGTAATACCTCACTTTTCTAGTTAGAAAAGTCGGTAAAAGAAAAGGGCTTCCTAGCGAGCGGTTTTCTTAAGAGCCTGAGAAATGCAATTTTTACAGATTGATTTATTGATATTCAACTCAACATTATTGGTGCGTTTCTGAAAGTATGAAATAGACCTATTTTAAAGTAATTACCTACAATTGATCTTCAATTCTTTTCCTAGTTTACGACGAAAAGTCTTCAAACTGTAGTGCAATAGTACCGGTATACCTAAAAGCATCGGCACAGAACCTTCGACCCCTTGTAGAATTTTAAGGGCAGTCTGTCTGTAGCAGCGCTTCTCTTGGGTGGTTAATACCGAAAGTAATAAAACGACGGCTTCCTCAACAAAGTTAAACGAGGAACGCAGGGAACCTGTTTTATGAGTCAAATGGGATTTGGTATTGAAAATTCAAGAAAGCCTAAACCTAGATAAAGCTAGTATAAAGAAGGCTTAGACCTACTATAAGCCTAGTATAATATAGTTTGAGAGTCGAAATTTTTCCAAGTTCCCCTCATCTCATATATAGCTCGATAGTCGAAGTTTTACCAGGGTTTCTAAGTCCCCCTCCTATCATACATAGGGTGGGGCAGAAAGGTGTTACCAGTTGATGGGAGTTTGCGCTAAATCTGTTGTAGCGCGAAAACGCAAAACGTTAGACGTATACTTTAAATGTACGAATTTTCTATCAATTTTATCTTTAATTTCAGCCACATCCCAAGTTTCTACGACTTTTCTGAACCGAGTTATGGACCAAAATGTGCCGTAATTTCACTGCAGGGGTTCCCAAAGTTGTGAATTATCAAAAGACAATTTTCCTATTGAAAAAATCGCGTAATCTCCAAAGTGTTCCCCGACCTTAGAGTAAAATTTAGCGCTGAATCTGAATAAGATTGTTAAAAATTGTCTGCGAAGCACCAAAATGGGTTTATGGGCCCAAACAGGGTCAAAATTTCCCCAGAATGATAAAATGGCCTAATCTTCGAAGTTTCTTTCGTTTCTGAGACAAAATTTAGCGCTGAATCTGAATAAAATTGTTAAGAAATCTTGCGAAACACCAAAATGGGTTAATGGGACCAAAAAGGGTCATTATTTGTCCAATAAAACGAAAAAAATTGCCCAATCTTTAAAGTTTTTCTTGATTCTAGGGTATTAATTGAGTGTTTAGTTGTAAAAAAAAAACTGTTGAATAATTTTTCGAAGCACTAAAATGTGTGCAAGTCTCCAAAAACGATTACAATTTTACCAACTTGGAAAATCGCTTAGTCTTTTCAATTTCATTCGGTTCTCTTAGCATTCGAGCTTCGCGAGAACAAGATTGGTCGCGGGTGAGAAAAAGTGCGAAAACTCCCGTTGTTTCAGGCAAAGGAAGGTATGAACCGCAAAGTTGGTCTTCTGTTTGCGTGGACCCACAAGTCAATATGGTCATGAGAAAGAATCTTCATACGACCCCTTCAGGCAATGAACCATAATCTAGTCCAGATAAATTCTGCTAACTTACGTTGATGACGTCATACCCAAGTCCTGTTCCCAAGTTCCTCTTTATATAGAGGTATAACTCGACGGTCGAAGATATTTCAAGTCTCTGGACGTTTTCTCAACAATAATGATTTCATCAAAGTCGGACGCGCTCGCAGAAATTTCCAGAGGATGTCCCCGAAGAAATAGCGGGTTCCGGTTCTCGCTAAAAAAAAAAAGAAAAAAAAGGAAAACACTCTGAAGACTCGGGCCATACGAGTACACACAGACAAATAAAATAGGCTGACGTTATCATCCGAGTTTTAGTATCAGTATTTACTAGATGAAAGGATCTAGGGTAGGCTATTCGTGACGTCATCAGACAAACATTCGGCACAAAAACATACATTATTTGCGGGTAATTAACACTCAAAACCTCCAGTGCATGAGAAAAACTTGAAAATAGTTTGATCTTAAAGGTGCTTGACTTGAAGAAATTTTGATTTTGTAGCTATAGATGAGGCTAGGCTAAATCATTTTCAGGATCTTGGATTTAGGGCTCGAGACCCTTAAACTCTTCGTTTTTCCCTTTAGCGGGGAACCTACTGTTACTTTTGTGAGCGATAAATTTTCAAAAATTACATGCGCGATCTGCATGACGTCATCGATGACCTTAACCTCATTTCGCGACTTAGAAAAATATCGAGCTGTGCTTTATGTTGAAGAATATAATTAGGCCAAATTCACTGATCACGTCATACTTGATCTCGCAAATTCCTGGCTTTCAAACCGGAAACATATACAAGTCAATAAGTGCTCAGAGAAGGACTTTGGCCAAATAGGCTACGGTATGAGGTTTGCGGAGTCTGAACTGGGCCTAAAAAAGAAGTTTAGCCCCAGATTAGGAACAACGCGACAAATAAAAAAGGAATTATGGTTTGCTACATCTCACGAAAAACAAAGCCAGTAATCACTTTGTGAAACCGCCTACCTCAGGTACGATATAGGTCTCGGGAGACATATTACAATCAAGAAATTTCGTTATTTTATCTAGGAACCTCAAAATTATTAGCTTTTCAGACCACCCTACGAAGAAGGCCGAAGTCATGAATGGAATCCTCTCTCTATAGCTCTTCGCTCGGCAGCTTTATATACCCGATTGCAATTACTGATGTGAGAAAGCGAGATGAGTAATCTTAACCTTCTACACGGTGTAATTTGCTTAATACATTTCGTTTGTCGACAGACTAACTCACAATGTGAGTATGTCATTCCGTATCTTCTTACACCTAAAGTGTTGGTCTTATGACCTAAACCGGTCAGATACCAAATAGATTACCTTTTTTTTTTTCGCGATTCCGTAACTTATTGCTTTTATCTACGAAATACGTCTATTTAAAGCAGCTACAACCTATTACTACACGAGTACAGTGTGTCGTTGTTGTTTTTAACGAAGAAGTTAAGCTATTATCTTTACGAGAGGCTCTGCATCAGAAACCAGCCATACTCGTAGATGCATTTTCATCGATAAATAAGTGCACGTCTGTATACATTATTTTGCTGCTGCCCGGCCCAGTGAAATCACGGCGCTGTAATTACGGTAAGGGCGTACAATTAATCGACCATTAGTTAAAGACGGTACCTGGTCCGCACAATACAGATAATACGTGAGATTCGCGAAAATTACCAATCAATAAGTTGTAAGAAATAAATCATAATTAGAGAGAATACACGAAACGAGTAAATAGCTAGTATTCGGCAAAACGAGCCCACTATTTTACGTCTGCGGGAACTTCGGTACGCCCTCTAAATATTGACTACCTATACATGCATCTTTAGCCAACGACGCGGAAGATTAATCTCTGTTGTCATTTATTGAAATATGAATACAAGTTTTGGAAAGTTTGCGAACGCTATAACCCGCGAAATACGTTTCCAACAAATTCGATACGATAAGAACGAAGAAAAAATTGCTACACCACGGTTCATGAAAGAGAGAAAGAAAAAAATGTTTTGCGCAAAATTTTGGGATAGGACTACGAACCTGTTTTGCATGGACTATTATGCAAATTATAGAGATATCAAAAACAGTTAATCGTCCAGGTCTTCGCCCCTACGTCATCATCAGCAGAAAAATGGACACGGAATGTCATCATTATTATTTTTTAAATTTACGCCCACGTATTCCTTTCAACACAGTGAGCATACAAAAATTTATATTTGTAACTGCGAGTTCACTCAGGTCGAATAAGCAAAATCTATACAGTAAGAGCAATGTTTACGGTGGGTAAAAAATGTTTCCAAATTTAAATTCTCGGTAATTTGTTGCATCTCGAACTTATCGAAAGGGCAGCTTCGGAATCGTAAGCACCTAAGTAGAGTATGAATGAGACTGCAGGTGGTATAGCCTATGGTCTATTTAGTGTTTTTATTCAAGGGACAAGTAAGCTCCTCTATAATTTTACATGTATTTCTTTTCCAGATTAAATATAGCGCGCGGTTACTCACCGTATAAGATTATACTCGCACCATCCATATTTACATCCATAATCACGGACATACCAATTTTCTGTTGCATTACTTTGTCATGACGAATATAAATTTACATTAATTCCTGAACCATATATCATTCGACTCCTCGTACGTGGTTCGAGTTGAAATGATTCTTAGATAATTCGTATTAGTAAACTTTAGCAACGAACTAACCTTAAAATTTTACATAAACACCACGATTTCTGATTCCAACATTAAAATTGTACAGAAATGTCATTGGCGTGAAATTAGAGCATGGAGGTCTGAATCCCTCCTCTCATGTCACCTCAGCTATACATGACGCTAAACGCGAAAGACGAAGGTTAATGAGGATGTGGTTGAGAAAGGGGTGCGTGACGGTGTTGACGTTCATAAATTCCATCCCCCCCCCCTCATAAATAATAGTCAGGTAGTGTTCAATAGTGACGAAACAGCCCTCCTCGAGAAAGGTTTGAAATTCAGTCTGCCTCCGCTCAAGAATGATGAAACCTTGGCGAATGTTGTTGCGGATCTTGCGGTTAAGATTGGTCCTGGTTTTAATACCCAGAAAGTCTGTGCCGAATTAGTCCGTAAAAACCCCCTCCCTCGCATGAGTAATAAATTGGGAGGAGTGATTCAGGGTTTAAGGAGGAAGATAAAAGAGGGAGATTTGATCGTCACTAAGGCTGACAAGGGCAACGCTGTTGTAGTGATGGAGAGGTCAGTCTATTCTTCTAAGGTCCATGAAGTCTTACAGCAGTGTGGTGCTAAAGAGAGTGAGGATTTCAGCTTTCCTAAGCACGTCAAAGAAGTTAGGAGTGTCATCAACAGGAGTGAGGCTGTTATCAAAACTCCTGCTTTAAAAAAGCCCTCCTTGTTCCTAACCCCACACCCCCCTCCTCTACGGGCTGCCAAAAGTGCATAAGAACAATACCCCGATGCGACCCGTTGTTTCTGTCGTCTCCTCTCCTACCTACCTCCTTGCCAAATTCATTGACCGTTGGTTCAAAAATCGAATTGATTTTGAATCTCCTCATTCGGTCTTGAATTCGACCTCTTTAACTGACGTCCTCAAGGATGTAAGTCTCCCCTCGGGAACGACCATCTGCTCGTTTGATGTTGTTGGTTTGTTCCCGAATATTCCTAAGGCTGCTACTATCCAGCGTATGGGTGAGCTACTCGTCAAAGCCAACATTCCTCATAATGAGTTTCAGGAATTTTTCGATCTTCTGAATATTTGCTGGTCCCCCAACTACTGTAAATTTGAAGGGAAATTTTTCGAGTTCCCTGATGAAGTAGGGATCCCCATTGGATCACCACTAGGCTCTCTCATCTCCGAAATTTTCATGTCTAAGTTTGAACTTGACCTCTTTTCCTCGAACCAGGTGTTACTTAATCATATTCACTATTGGCACAGGTACGTTGATGACGTTCTATGTACCTGGACTGGTCACCCAGGTCTCCTTGGTGAGTTTCTGAGGTATCTTAATTCCTGGTATCCCTCCATCAAATTTACGTTGGAAATAGGGGTATTTTCCATTAACTTTTTGGATTTATCGATCTCTATGATAGACGGTATCCAAAAGTTTGGAATTTACAGGAAAGATACTACGACCGATGTTTTAGTCCACGGTGGTTCGTTCGGTTCTCCTGCTCACAAGATGGCTGCCTTTCATAGCCTAGTTCACAGACTGACTCGTATTCCTTTGAGTCAGTCTGCCTTCAAGAAAGAGTTACTCACAATAAAACCCCTGGCCAGGGGTCAATGTCGATGTTGACGTGATGGTTCAGAGGAAAGTTACGAGGAGCCTCCACCACCTCCCTCCCCCGAGATACGATCCGTGATCGCCATTTGCGTTGGATCAGTCTCCCTTTCTTGGGGAAGTTCTCCCTCCAATTGGGTCGGGCCCTCCGCCCGTTTGGCTTCAGACCCGCGTTTTACCACCCTACCATAGTCAAGAGGTTGTTTGTGAGACTGAAGGACCCCATACCTGTTGATGAGAGGAGTGTTGTTTACAAGTTGGAATGTAGGGATTGAGGAGGCTTTTATATTGGTGAGACCAGCCGCCAAATGAAAGTTAGAGTAGCTGAGCACCTGAAGTCTTGGAAGAAGGGACACTTATGGGAGTCAGCTTTTGCTGATCATTTAATAAACAGTGGCCACAGCTTCCGCGAGGCATCCGAAAAGCTCCTCTATAAGGAGAATTCCTATCGTAAGCGCATCGCCCTCGAGCATATAGAGATAATGCGTCATCTCAACACTGACGGTATCACTGTACTGAACTCGTACATTCCAGAAGATGGCCTGATCTAACTGGTTTATGACTCACATCGTGATTTCTCGTTGGGACGATCTTAATACCTCGTTCTTCTCATTTGTACGTCAGTTGCTTTCATTTCAGGCTTGAAGATGGTTTATTAACCGGAAGCGCTCGTCGTCTTTTATTTTTCTGCGGTTTGCATGCTTTACTCCACGTCGGAGTATTCGTTTTTCGCGTTTATTATGGATAGCCGTAACTTGAAGGAACGGATTCGTTTAAACATGACGCTGTTGACGCAGCGTCCTTCTCAAAAATGACGGACATCAAACGCCAATCCACTCGCCCGTTCTAGACTGCAAAAACCACTACGGGTTGCTCGCTGAGAGTCGAAGATATAGTAGCGTGGAAATCACCTTCCCCATTCCCTATTTTACCAAAAATATAAAAATAAGAGACTGAACCAACTTTTAATTGAAAATAGTGAGGAAGCTCGATGTGCGCCTGTGGTGGTGTCATATTGAAACAGCATCACAGCTAATATTTCGGGAACTTCATAGGCAGTTTCTCTAAAATATCAGAAGTGATTGTCCTGGATTGTCGGAGAGGTGATTTCTCTGAAACGTCGGAGGTAGTTTTTCCTAAACGTCGAAGGTGTTTTTTTTTTTTGGAACGTCATCAGTGGTTTTTTCTGAAACATCAGAAAGGTGTTCTTGTTTTGAACGTCAGAAAAGTGTTTTTTTTTTTTTGGAACATCGTAGGTGATTTATGTAGAACGTCAGAAAACATTTATCGAGAATATTATAAGTGATTTTTTTGTAACGTCAAAGGTGGTTTTTCTAAAACGTCAGAAATAATCGACGGTTTTTTTGGAGCATTACAAGTACTTATTCCGGCCAGTCTTTATAGTCATAAATAGTATTTCTGGAATGTCAAAAGTCTTCTTTTTAAAAAATCAGAAAGGTGTTTTCTTTTTTTTGGAGAGGGGGGGGGGCGCCAGAAAGATGGTTTTCCTGGAACGTTAAAGATGGTTTTAGTATTCAATATACTTTCAATTTTTAAGATTGAGACTATTCTTGGAAAAACCGTCACGGGAAATCGTCACAGTTTGGTCAAGAGTTTCCCAAAAATTTTTTAGCTTAGGCTACTACTGCAAAAATCGTCACGAAAAAGCGTCATCAGTGTTTTTTGATTTACTTTAAGGGTGTGCTTTACTTGTTCGGAAATTCCGAAACTGTGTACGATGAGTTGCATATACATCCCCAAACAACCCTGCAAGGTTCGGGAAGCCAGCGGTCACTACGCGACGCTTGTCGGGCGTGCGTTGGTAGTCCTCGTAACAAATGACGAGGAATGATTTTGCAAGGTCACATCTTAGGACTCCATTTTCCGACGAATTTTTTCGATCTTTGGAAATGTTGTACAGAAGGGTTCAACGAAAGGCGCTATCGGAACAGAATCCTGAATTTTGGCTCCAGAAGAATTTCACTCTCGTCAGAAAATAGACGAATTTTTACCAATTTCAACGTTTATTTGAGAAAGTATAAGAAACAATTTTAAAATTCTGCTTCGATGGCACCCTTGGTTGAACCTTTCTAAAAAACATTTCAATTATTCAGAAAAATCCATTGAAAATTCGAGCAGTAAAATGTGATTTTCGGTACCATGTTTTACGAGCATATTTTCACAAGTAAAGCACACCCTTAATGACTTGGAAACTTTTAGGTTCGTTACTCAGAGATTTGTATCATTTGCCTTCGGTTTTGTACTAGGCCTAACACGCAGTATACTGGGGGCTATATACATGATATGTTCGGTCAACTAGGCAGACGTACCCCTTTAAATTGTCACGATTTTTGTTACAGTCGACGAAGTCATCAGTGACCTTGACCTACTTTAGAGACTTGGAAAAATCTAAGCTAAGAATTCGGGCTCGTGAACCACTCAGTCCAAAATACGTGCCCTTACAAAGCGAAGAATGAGCCCGTCAACTATTTAGCCTAACATACAGAAAGGTTTGTGCTAAGCCAAGAAATACTGGTGAATGGGGACCTAACTATGGTGTCATCACGATCAATAAAGACGTGTCAAGAGTCGATATAATGAATAGAATTAATTCAAGATGATCGATATATGTGGTCAATATATTACATCGAAGTGTAAGAAGCGAGCATGTAAAATGCTACACAACGCAGGCTCGTAACAAGCGATTTTTCTAAGTGGGGCAGGATGGGGGCAAGAATGAAATTATATACAGTGAATCATCAACTATAGTCTTTAAATAATTTATTTCATGAGCTATTCACGATTGAAAAACATTCTTCGCCAATATTTTCGAGGAAAGGGGTATTGCCCCCATTTGCCCCCATTCCGTAGTTGCGGGCCTCACACTACGTGTTTTTGGAGGAGACACTTCAGCCTCTATTCTGTGCCACGGTTTTTCTGGAACGTCGCTGATTGGTAGGGTTTTTGGAACTTCAAAGATGGTTCTCATGGAACGTCAAAACTGGTTTTCCTGGGTAGGTTTCTCTGGTTTTTCTGGAACATTACAGGTGCTTATAGATTGATTTTCCGGTGACGTCACATCGCAGGCTGCAGGTTCCAGACGTACAAGCCAACGTGTGTAAATTCCCATAAGCGAATCGTTAACGTTCGATTATTTAAATAATGAAGCATTGTTTTAGAAAAAAAAGTTGATAATCGTGAAGCTCTGATTCTAAGCTTCATTTTGAATATAAATTTATCACACTTTAATGGTAGGATTTTGTATGGACCTATGATAACATGTGATAAATTTATATTCAAAATGAAGCTTAGAATCAGAGCTTCACAATTATCAACTTTTTTTTCTAAAAAAATGCTTCATTATTCAAATAATTGAACATTAAAGATTCGCTTATGGGAATTTACACACGTTGGCCTGTACATCTGGAACTGCAGTCTGTGATTTGACGTCATGGAAAATCGATCTATTCTGGACTATTGGAGGTGTTTCTTGAAGGTGGTTTTTTTGAAACATCCTTTCTGGAACTCTGCAATGGCAGCGGGAAATGCAGTGGCAGTGAGGAATCCGCAAGCTTCGCAGTTTTGTGGGGAACGGCTAGTCTTATGAGTAGACGCACTAGGTCTAATTGGGAGTTGAAAATTTTCCAATTCCATTACCTATCATACAAATATAATAAATAATACATCATCCTGGTCCCTATCATAATATATCAGGTGGGCCTAAATGATGTTACCTTGAATGGGAGTTTTTGCTAAATCTGTTCTAGCATAAAAAAGCGAAACGTTAGATGTATTAGAAGATGGCCACGTCAACTACTTTCAAATAAAATACGCTACTTCCTTCAATCGCACTCTCCGACGAAGTGCCATTTATTCCACCATTTCTCACGGCCTAAACTTCTGATCCTTCATCTGCTAACCAGCTATTACTATAATTAACAATGCATCAAACTATTCTTTAAAGCCACCTATTTCTTAAAGCCGTTCATAACATTTCGGCGAAACTGACAAAAAGTTTGTCCCCGTACTAAATTGGTGTTGGTATGTACAATTAAAAACAATGAGAAGTTCAGTGTTCTAAAAGCGTATAAGTATATAAAAATAAATCCGAGGAGTTGTTTGACATTGATCTAATCCATCTAAGTTTTACCTGATCAATCCGCCCAATTTATCGAAATCCAATAATCCATAACCAATAGGCTGGTCCCATTCCATCCATTTCCATCCATTCGGCCAATCGACTCCAAAGTTTGTCCTCGAACCCCATAGTTATTGTTAATCAATGCCAGTTGACAAATACACCACCAAGAATTTTCGAGACTAAAAAAAAAAAATTTATTCAATTCCAAATTTACAATTTTCTCCCATATTATGACCACCATTTTACAAATTGAACATTTTTAAATTTCTATTTTCCAATTTTCCACGGTATGCTTCCCTTTGCAATTTTTACAGTTCGGCGCTCATTTTCTTTCATTTTTGACAACAGGTCTCGACTCTGGTGGTGCTACCAGACCTACTAGTGCTGGTCCTGACTCATCCCCATCCTCTATTTCCATTGGTGAGGCTTCTATTTGCAATGTGTTCTCATCATCCTCTTCCTAAAATGTTATAGTAAGATGGCAACGTCAATTACTTTCAAATAAAATATGCTACTTTCTTCAATCGCACTCTCCAACGAAATGCTATTTATTCCGCCGTTTCTCACGGTCTAACCTTACAATCCTTCATCTTCTGCTAACCAGCTATACTATAATTAACAATGTATCAAACTATTCTTTAAAATTACATATTTCTTAAAGCCGTTCATAACAGATGAATATACTTCAAACTTACAAAATTTGTATCTCAACTTTATCTTTAATTTGCGCCCCTACCCCAACTTTCAAGGACCAAAATTCTCCAAAAATTGACCGGTTTTCCATAATTGTCAAAAATTAGAAATCATTTAAGGGTGTGCTTTACTTGTTCGGAAATTCCGAAACTGTGTACGATGAGTTGCATATACATCCCCAAAAAACCCTGCAAGGTTCGGGAAGCCAGCGGTCACTACGCGACGCTTGTCGGGCGTGCGTTGGTAGTCCTCGTAACAAATGACGAGGAATGATTTTGCAAGGTCACATCTTAGGACTCCATTTTCCGACGAATTTTTTCGATCTTTGGAAATGTTGTACAGAAGGGTTCAACGAAAGGCGCTATCGGAACAGAATCCTGAATTTTGGCTCCAGAAGAATTTCACTCTCGTCAGAAAATAGACGAATTTTTACCAATTTCAACGTTTATTTGAGAAAGTATAAGAAACAATTTTAAAATTCTGCTTCGATGGCACCCCTGGTTGAACCTTTCTAGAAAACATTTCAATTATTCAGAAAAATCCATTGAAAATTTGAGCAATAAAATGTGATTTTCGGTACCATGTTTTACGAGCATATTTTCACAAGTAAAGCACACCCTTAAACTTACATATTTTAATTCATTTGAAAGTGAAATTTAACGCTGATTCTGTAGAAAACTCATGGGTTCTTTAATAGAGTTGAGCAAAGGGTGGCAAGGAACCTGTTTTATGGGGCACGTGAGATCTGAGAAATGTTGACCCACCAGATCTATGGCCTCAGAAAATTGTGACGTCACAGGCCCGGACTTTGGAGCAATATATAATAGAAGGGGACTAGGATGAATTCCGACCTCCAAGCTACATAAGATTCGATCTTCAAGCTATATACAATAGGAGGGTGACTTAGAATACCTTGGAAGAACGTTCTGAAGTCTTATGGTGTTTGAAGCATTGCGTATCTGTCTCAATGAAGGGGTCAAGTCAATTGGTGTATGAAGCATTGCATATCTAATTAATCGAAGGGACTATCTTTAAGGCTCCACCGAGCTATATATGATAAGAAGGAAACTTGGAAAATTTTTGAGCTCCGAGCTTTGTCGGCCAGATGGACAACAGCCGTTTTTCCACCCCCCGATAAAACAGGTCCCCTGTCAAATTTCACAGGTTCATTAACGGAGTTTAACGAAGGGTGGCAGGGATCCTGTTTTATGGGGGATCTATGACGTTATCAGATCGTAAAGTCAAGTGCTGACCTATGGCGTCACCAAATTATGACGTCACAGATACCGACTTTAGAGGTAGGAGGGGGACTTGTAGAAATTTTGACTTCCAAGCTATGTATGGTAGAAGGAGGCTGAAAAAAATAAGGTGTGGTTTTTTGGAATATTATAGGTGCTTTTTTTTGGAATATCAGAGAGATGGCAACTTCAGGAATTTCGACCCAAGCGTTGAAGATTTCAAAAATGATACGAGGAAAAGACCTCCTACATGTAAGCGAAAAATCGGTTTCCTTCAAATCCCTGCGATAATGGATGAATTGCTCTTATATTTTGTTCATTTTAATGAATCTTTCTTAGGTGTAAGAACCGGGATTTAGAATTGACGTAACGAATACTTCACTTGTACTCCATTCGGTATTCCAAAATCGATTTAACAATACACGTCACCATATCGTCGACTGACTTCTAAAAATCAGCGGAAAATTAACACTGAGAAATTCGAATTTGGTTTGGTACCAGAGAGAACTTATTGCTACAATTCTCTTCGATATGTACCTCATACATATCGGAAAAACTATAATTCTCTTCAGAAATGAAAGTTTTCCAATTTTCCCATCTCGTTTCTCAGGGGAGAAGCTAATTTGTATGAATTTCAGGCTTGTAGGCCTATTGCCCACAGATAATTCACAATTGTTTCATTGTAATGAGATCAACATCATTATCAGCTCCTAGTACGTGTAATGTTGAATGTGCCCACTAAAGGATACTAGGGAAAAACAAAGTTCAAAAACACGTTTGAAAGGACGAAAATTTTCGTGCGACTCGTCCTCTTCAACAATTGTGGTAGGTATATGTATGTGTTATACAAAGCCCCAGAGGAAACCGCTAGCGTCATAGAATGTCTGATTTTCTCAATTCTATGAGGGTTGAACGCAGATCAAGAATACACTCACGATTTCTTGAAAGTATTCTTCGAAATCCGGTGCTCATCAAAACTTCTCCATAGTCTACAGCACGAGTATTTTGGCGAACGTTTTGAAGCCGGCATAATAATCATCAACCATGTGTACCGTTCATAATTCTACGTCATTAGCGACTAACGAAAGAAAATAATAATAGTTAAGGACTTTCTAACTCAATGAATAGGATAGATGTGAATCGAAGACATAGCGTTTATTGAGTATAACGAAAATGGTATAAGTTATGTTCTCCAATTTGATATGGGATGGTGACAGAAAAATAGGAAGAACAATTTTCAATACATTTCTCTCAATAGAATGATGGCAGACGGGAAAATTGAACGAGCAGATGAAATTAATCCAGAATATTGTTGCGAAATTTTTGAAACAAAAACCGGTGGAAGGATTTTGTGAACAATTTCCTCGGTAAAGGAACGTAGACAAAAATTTATTTACAAATAAGCAACAAATTAGACGTAAAAAGAAGCTAAATGAATGATTGTCATAAAGCGATATTTTGTCACCTCATCCACGCATCATAAAATTACAGGATTTTTTGACATTTCTAACGACGCTCTAAATTACTATTTGTATCTCACCATAACCTTTCTTTCGGGCGCACCCATTCATAAAAATGACGTTGTATACCAGAAGATATTAATAGTTCATTTTTGCAACTAAAGCAGAAAAATGCTCATTACCTCGTAAAATTAATTAAACACGAACGATCGACTTACATTGCGATTGGAAGACGGCGATTCGTTTATACTACTTCTATAACAGAATATGAATTCATCATCTCTAGCATCAATTTACACTTTATAGTCGTCAAATTCAAAGCGTTTACAACACAAAAAATTCAGACTTTGAACGGGCGTATGAGAAAAATTGCTCGTGGTATAAGAGAGTTAACCTTGCGTATACTTTTACAAATAATGGTTTGGAAGCAACAAACGCAATCGTCAAATTCGAGCATACTTTCAGGGAACATTTGCCAGTTGGGCAATTTTTAAATCATTGTCTTCATTTTTTGCAGAAACGGTCTACATTGAGAAACCCATCATCGATCAATTGTATCAATTTTGCGCCGATTCCAAATGTACCTTTGGCGACGTGGACGAAGGTATACCACTGGTCCTTAGAAAATAAAAAATGAATTAGCCAATCACGTTCTAGGATCAGCGTGAAAGAAAAATTTTCTGGCATAGCCAAATAAATGAAAATCATGTTCCATGTCTTTTATATTTTATCAGTCATCTTGAAATATTTCAGGCTAGGCTTCTACTAGGTCAAGTGTTCGTGAGATATTATTCGTTTACCCCGTTACCTATCTTGGCGTCGTATAAGTTTTCTATGAGAAATATGAGGTAGCGCGAACTCGCTCCACTCGTTCGCCCCCTGTCTCGCTGTTGTATTGGAATGGTATGTGACAATTCAAGTCTAGGGGACTTGGAAAAATTTCGACTATCCTACCTTTATTTATTTAATTATTTAATTATTCAATTATTTAATTATTCAATTATTTCATTATTCAATTATTTGTTTATTTAATTATTTAATTATTTAATATTATTTATTTATTTATTTATTTATTTATTTATTTATATATTTATTTATTTATTTATTTATTTATTTATTATTAATTCTTGTACTAGGTCAAGTGTTCGTGAGATTATTATTCGTTTACCCCTTTACCTATCTTGGCGTCGTATAAGTCTTGTATGAGAAATATTTTGAGGTAATTGTGGGTGTTCTATATTTTGAGGTATCAACTTTCGTGGGGCGAACGAGCGATCTCGCTGTTGTATTGGAATGGTATGAGAAAATTCAAGTCTAGGGGACTTGGAAAAATTTCGACTATCCAGCCATATATGATAGGAAGAGGGACTTAGAAAATTTTCTAATTATTAATTATATTAATATTATTTATTTATTTAATTATTTATTTATTTAATTATTTAATTATTTAATTATTATTGAATTAATTATTTATTATTATTACGCGGGGTGTACTCGCGAATTTCTGAATCACCCACGGGGTAGAGATTTTCCAATTATTAATTATATTAATTATTAAATTATTTATTTATTTAATTATTTAATTATTAATTAATTAATTAATTATTCATTATTATTACGCGGGGTGTACTCGCGAATTTCTGAATCACCCAAGGGGTAGAGATTTCCTAATTATTAATTATTTATTTATTTAATTATTAAATTTTTTATTTATTTATTTATTTATTTATTTATTTATTTATTTATTTATTTATTTATTTATTTATTTATTTATTATTAATTATTATTATTACGCGAGGTGTACTCGCGAATTTCTGAATCACCCACGGGGTAGAGATTTCTCTTGACGGGGGGGGGGGGGGGGGGGGGGGTGTACTCGCGAGTTTCAAAATCGGGGTCCGGCGAGAGAAAAGACATGGAACATGTCAAAAAGAACAATGCAGCTCATCACTGGAAAGAATCTCTCGACTTTTTTGAAGAAACGTGCCCGTTGGACCTTCTTAAAAACAGTTGATCAGAATGATCTTCAGAAATCTACTTGTGCCTCAATTGAGTTACTCGTAGTTGATGTTTTCCCCTTGGATCAAAAGAAAAAACGATGTAGACCGAGTAAGGTAAAAAGAGAGCTAATTTTCAATAGTTTTTTTCTTTTAAATTTTTTAAATACATATTTTTGACGTACGTCAACATTTTTTTTCCAGTGTATTATTTTTCCTTCAATCATATTTATTGGTATTTTTTTTTCTCGGTCAATAAATATTATAGTCGTTCATATTTCTCATAATGTCTTTACTTTTTTGTGACTTTCAACGTTTGTATTCGCGTTAATGAGCAGATTATTTTAAAAATTTATTTTAATTTACAAGCAACTAGCAGCCTGCCTTCAGGGCTATGAGCTCGGCGAGATTGCGTGATTGTATGCGTGAGAGGAAGTTCGCTTGTTATAAGAAGTTGAATATTTTGGGGATGGAAGGGAAGTTATCTGGTAGTGCCTCTGTATGGTTGTGAGGGATGGATCAGGAATTGCGGAATTGGGTCAAGTTGGGGCAGCAGAAGAGGTGTTGAACGGATAGGGGGCGTTCAGATTCGCAATGAGGGTACGAAAGAAGCATAAGATGAGAGATGAGATGGGTTTGTGTGAGTCTGGTGTGGCCGATTCTGAGACGGGTGATGACTATTTCTTCTGTGCGTATTGACATGGGATGGGAATATTTTTAATTCGGGCTAGTTTGTTTGTGTGTGATTTGAGATTAGACCAATGAGTGAACCATACTTGAGTGATGAATTTGTTGATGTGTTTGGAGAGATCTGAGCGTGTGGGGAGGAAAGAGCGGTTGACTGATGGGTTATGGGTTGCTAGTTTGACTAGCTGCTTTGTCGACATTTTCGTTTCCTGGGATACCCTTGTGACCAGGTACCCAGATGAAGAATAATGGAATGGGGATGGTTTGAAAGGTGGCAATGAGAGTGTGTATACAATTTATGAGTGGGTGGGAAGAAGTGTGGTTGGATATGGTGTCAAGTTATGATAGGGAGTCGGAAGTGACCAAAAATGGGTTGAGAGGAAGACGGGAAGGTAGGTTGGTGAGGATGTGTTCTAAACAGCTAAAGATTGCTTGTAGTTGAGTGGTGAAGAGGCATGCGGTGTTGCGGTGTCGGTGAGAGACTGTGAAGTGACCTATTGAGTATGCAAAGCCGGTTTTGTTTTGATGTTTAGATCCATCGGTAAAACATAGTGTAGGGTCGTGAAAGTTGTTAAGAATTTTTCTTACACTGTGCCTGGTATTCTTCGGAAGAAGTTGAAAGACGAGAGAGGCGTTTCAGGTCGCGAATTATTTTGGATAAAATAAAGAGCCAACAAGGGGTTGAGGGAACGATGTGGTTAAAACAAGGGAACTTGAAGGGGCGTGCTAATTGGAGTTCTAGGTTGGAACGTAGATTGGTCATGGAATTTCGGTTGTGGTAAGGGGGGAATATGCGTTGGTGGACGGGGATTTGCGGATAATGTAGGACAGTTGTGAGGAAGTTGGTTATCAGTTTGAGGCGTCGATAATGAAGGGGGGGGGAAGCCAGTGTCTGCACAAAGGCTTTCAGCGGGGCTGGTTCGGATTGCTCCAGTAGCAATTCTGAGTGAAGAATTTTGGATAGTGTCGAGTAGTTTCAAATGAAAGGAAGGGGCGAGACCGTAAATGGGTGATCCGTAATCGAGGATGGATCGTATTAAGCTCTGGTAGAGGTGGAGAAGAATTTTTCGGTTACAACCTTCTTTAGGGTGGGTAAGGAATTTCAGGACATTGAGTGCTCGAATGCACATTGATTTAGTTAGTTTTATATGCGGGATCAAAGAGTGACAGTTGTGGAAATTGAGGCCGAGAACTTTGGTAGTTTTAACTTGTGGGATGGAGTAGTTAGCTATTGTGAGAGGGGGTAATTAATGGCTTCCTGGCGTGGTTTTTGGAAGATGATGAGTTAGGTTTTGGGGTAAGAAATTCGGAATCCTAGGAGGGAAAGCCAAGCATGATTGTATTTTATTGATTGTTTCTTGAAGTAGACGGTGGGCGCGTGTTGTATTACTGAAACGTAAATGGATGCTTAGGTCACCAGAGAATAGTAGGGTTTGAATTGGAAATTTTATGATTTTTGTTATGTTGTTGATGGCGATGAGAAAAAGGGTGCCACGAAGTGGGGATCTTTGGGGCGGGTTGAGGAATACTGACCGCTTACGCGGTTTCTAAAAGATCGATTAGTAAGATAATTTTGAAGTAGGAGGGGAAAGGTCCTTGAAGTCCAAGTTAATGCAGGATGACGCATATGTGATATGTCCAGACTCTTGGGAAAGCGTTCTCCATGTCAAAAATTATTGATTAGAGTTTCGCTCCGTGAGCATGGGCGTCCTAGATTTGGGAATCAAGGTCAGCAAGGGCCATCGCTGATGGACCCTAACGGCAACCATATTGTGTATTACTTAATATTTCGTTGGAATCAAGGAACCAGGAGAGTCTATTATTGATAATTTTTTCGAGAAGTTTGCTAAGAGTGCTTAGTAGTGATACGGGTCGGTAGGATAGAGGGTGTGAAGGGTCTTTGAGAGCTTTTAGGATTGAGATGATTAGAGCTGTTTTCCAGTTATTGGGGAAGGAGATGGAGAAAAAGATTTGGTTCAGGAGTGAGGTGAGGTGTGAGATAAAGTTTGTGTAGCATAGCGGGTCGAGACCGGGAGCTGATTTTTTGGAGCAGAGGGAGATGGTGTGAGTGACTTCTTGTTTGGTGACTGGTTTGTCGTAGGGATTCGTCCCGCGTATTCACATTTTTTTCACGGGCCGATAAACGGCACCCTTTTTTGACTCGGTACAAATAGGGAAAAATATGAAGAGGTGAAGACCAAAACGAAGGAAATTTTTCCGAAATGTGAATTTCGACACTTGTCATCGACCGATACGAAGCATGAACTTTTGATAAGAAGTCACGTTATCTCGATGTAAGCACATAAATGTTCTCGTTGCATCAGTTTCAAAATTAATTCAGAAATTCATTATTCTTTATTCTAACGCGATAGAAAATCGTAAGTCAAATAAACTCTGATTCGATATTCGTGATGGAGTTTTGGCGACGTTACACCAAAATATTGTCGAGGTTAGTTATAGCGATCCTTCTACTTTTGTACGACTCGAAGTGCGTATTTGTGCAACTGTTTTTGATCGTGTAGAACACGTAGTTTTATCGCAGAAAAATTCAAAAATGACACAATAAGATACTTTAAGTCTTTTGTCTCTCTCCCTTTCCCTATTCCTTCTTTCTTTTCGATTCGCCGGCAACTTTCTCAAGACAATTAATTACACGTGTTCGAAATACAAGTGAGCACGATTTCGGCGAGTGGCTTGAATATATCAGTCACTCGAGTAATTAACGATGCGCGGAATTCCTAAAATTATGAAGTGATAAATTTTGTGCGCGTGGCAAAAAATTACAATGTTGTATTGTACTAAGGCTAATACACATAAATAGCGTACTCGATGATTTTTCCTGTCACAAGCGGAAAAACAATTGCATACGACACCTTCTTTAGAGAGTACGCAGTTCGGATGAAATGGAAATCAATATCCTACACAGCTGAGGAGTAAACAAGTAAATTGGATTCCTGCCATTTTCGAGCACGTGGCCGAATCAACGGCGCGAATGAAACTTCACTCGTGTTTATTATTTTGCGCGGTCGAGTTTGAAATTTCGATAACTCGTAATTATTTCGGATCCCGATTCGGTGGCGCTTACAGATTTTTTGTACAAATAGAATACGAGTAACTAAGTATTCGGTGAAAGTGGCACAGTCATTGTTTTTATATATAGATTTGCACGCTCGATAACCACGTGGTTGGATGACATTGCCGAGGTACGTCGAAATTTGTGAATGTTCTTGCGAAAGTATTTTGCATAACTAACGCTACCCACGATCGCGGGATTCTCAGAGCTTGATGTTTTCGACGAAGATGAAGTTTTTTTGGTGGGCTTATATTGATTTTTGAAGTTTTGGAAATATACTAAGAGGAATGAAGAGCAACGCGAATAGAATCACCATGTCTCATCTGACAAAAAAATAAAATTGAGAAAGATATTGAACATACCTTTAGACTAAGGTTTTGTTTTTCATGTTCAAATTGTTCCCCTAACTTTCGCGCCACGGGGTATTGTTTCACAAGAACTTCTCGTGACAGAGCTTTGTGAGAAGAAAAACGGTCCATTCAGAGGATTAATCGATCATGTGTTCCTCACTATTCGTCGAACAGCACAAACCACGACGACTCAGATCATTTGGATCCGTGAGAACCTAATCACTAATAATAATAATTTGAGCCAGTCATCGCTTAAGTCGCGGACAATGGAAAGGGGATGATCAAAAGGCCGCAGGAGTGGTGGGAAATCAGTTTCCGCTTGTGAAGAATGCACGCTCTACAAATTTCGTTCTTTCAATTTTTCCGCTAAATAATTTCAATCTTTCCTTATTTTGACACAACTTAAATAATATTCAGAAACAAAAAACGTCCTGTACTCTATTTCAATTTTGTCAACTATAGCGCCCTTAACGAATCGCCGTGGGTGTGTGGGTGGAAATTTTTTCCTTTTTTTTTTGGGGGGGGGAAGGGGATGAGAATTTTGTGAATTCATTTTTCCCTTCTTCTTCCTCCTATTGTTCTCAAACTTTTCTTCTTTCAGTCCGTTTCCGTTCGTATCTACACTCTTCGATGGCCGGCTCAAATTACTCACTAACAAAAAGTTGAGAAATCAGGAAATTTGCTTTTTATGGAAAGATAATCCTTCAAAGTCACCCATCCATTTCCTACTTTTTTTCCAAATCCGCGAGCTCGGAGAAATTTAATAATGAAAAGTTTTCATTTCAAACTCCTGGGTTATTTATAATCGCTTATGTCGCATTTGCAGCCGCTCATCCTCGATAATCGGGTGGTACGAGTTGTGGAAATTTTGTTTTCTCCAACACTGGAATCGACCCTATCAGGTATAACTTTCGAGTTGAAGAAATCTCATCGGCGAAGCTCCCAGACATGCAAACTTTAGCAGCTAGACACATCAAAAAGAACTTGGAAATGAGCTGCTGAGAGTCTTTCTTCTTCTTCATCTTCTTTCAAGTTCCTATGCTTCCTCTTCTTCTTGCAGAGTATCATCTGTATGTGGATGGTACACAGGTGTTGAGTAGGCCATAACATGTATCTGAATTTGTCGATTGCATTCCGTGTCCATCTTCTTCCTCAAGACTGACACCTGGTTCCAAGATTCTTCAGAATAAACGCGAAAACCGAATACTCCGAAGGGAGAGTAAACAATGCAAACCGCAGAAAAACATGAGACGACGAGCGCTTTCGGTTAATAAACCATCTTCAAGCCTGAAATGAAAGCAACTCACGAACAGAAAAGAAGAGCAAGGTATTAAGATTGTCCAAACGAGAAATCACGGTGTGAATCATAAACCAGTTCGATCAGGCCAACTTCCGGAATGTACGAGGAATTTTCAATATCAAAGGAGTCAGATTTGAAAACATTTTTAATATTGGGAATCGAGCCGTATATGACAGGAGAGGAACTTGGAAAAAATTGAACCATCCGAGGAGTTGAAATTGAAAACGCATTTTGTACATCGATCTATGCAATTATGACAAGTGGATAACTTTAAAAAATTTCAACTTTCAAGCTATATTTTTTAAGAGAGGAACATGGAAGAATTTTAACTTCCAAGATATATATGACAGGAAAAGGACTTGGAGAAATATCAATCATCATTCTACGCAAATGGCGAGACGCCAAAATTTTCAAAAATCCCTCCCCCTATGGAACAGGTTTCCTATTAAACCTCGATTTAGGTTATGTAGTTGACATCATAAAAAAAATGGAGATACTCTTAACATCATCAGGATTTAACAGAAGAATCCCTATAGAAGTGAATTACAAAAATCAGGACTTTGTTAGCTGGAGGTGGGTGGACCCAAAGGAATGTATTGAGGGTCTTGAAACATTTTGTTCTAATTAAGCTAAATGAAGGAAGGGATTTTCAAAGTCTCAACTTGATCAACTCGAGAATAGAAGGAGGAGTTATTTTATTTACATGTAAAAAAGAGAGGTCATAGAACTAATCATCGCTGAAAATTGGAATGACTGTAGTAACAAATTATACGTAGAATCAATTATCACTGTATGGATAATTGGAGGAGATAGATGTAGAAAACTGAAAAAGAAGAGTAGGAAGAGAGGGAAAAATGGAAGAGTGTGATACTGATGAAGAGAACAATTCGGAAGACTCAGGAAACGATAACGAAATAAAAAAAAAAAGGTTGTATGGAAGAATAAAACAAGTAAAGAATGAAAGAGTGTAAAATTGAACGAAATTAAGAACAAAGAAAAGCTTGAAAAGAAAATTAAGCAGATTGAATTGAACTACAAGATGAAAAGATACAAAGAAAATGGTGCATCTAACTAAGAAATTCCAAATAATATTAAACTCCAGAGTTACTCCCTTCGTTTCATGTAGGTACCTTACCCAAATTCCTAAATAACAGGATTATAAGTAGCTATGAGTACTTTGTGTTTGCATACAGGTCCAAAGAAAAGTCATCTGGAGAATTTCTACTTTTTTTTCTTTTTTAATGTCCAGAGAGAAATACATGATATTATCTAGATAACTTACCGAGGTTATTAAAAATTATTCCTGTTCATATGTTTTCTATAGAAATTTTCTTCACCAATAATTTATTCATGATTTCTTACTTCGGTTTTGTTAAAAGTGATAGACAATATGAAAAGATATATTTTGAAATTTAGATGACACAAATATCAAAAAATGCATAAGATTAAATGAAAAAAATAATATATTATATTTGAATTCCGAAAAAGGAGAAATATCCAAAAATAAAAATATGTAACAACGTGAAAGACGCGCCCGTCTTGCTAGTTATACCTATTTTCAAAAGAGGAGAAAATAAAATGTAACTTGGTCATATTGTAGTATTATTAAATTTTCTGGCATAGCCAAATAAATGAAAATCATGTTCCATGGCTTTTATATTTTATCAGTCATCATGAAATATTTCAGTCTAGGCTTCTACTAGGTCAAGTGTTCGTGAGATATTATTCGTTTACCCCTTTACCTGTCTTGGCGTCGTATAAGTCTTCTATGAGAAATACAAGGTAGCGCGAACTCGCTCCGCTCGTTCGCCCCCTGTCTCGCTGTTGTATTGGAATGGTATGTGACAATTCAAGTCTAGGGGACTTGGAAAAATTTCGACGATCCAGCCTTTATTTATTTAATTATTTAATTATTCAATTATTTAATTATTCAATTATTCAATTATTCAATTATTTAATTATTCAATTATTTAATTATTTAATTATTTAATTATTGAATATTATTTATTTATTTATTTATTTGTTTATTTATTTATTTATTTATTTATTTATTTATTTATTATTAATTCTTGTACTAGGTCAAGTGTTCGTGAGATATTATTCGTTTACCCCTTTACCTATCTTGGCGTCGTATAAGTCTTGTATGAGAAATATTTTGAGGTAATTATGGGTGTTCTATATTTTGAGGT